>CM075064.1:109962897-114777897 GCA_037428765.1 Rubia yunnanensis | reverse complement strand
TGCCGAATAAGGGATAAAGGATAAGAAGGATAAACTGGTTTTACTTGGAAACTCCAAGCAAAAATCCAAGGTATTCTGAATAATGAATGGAATAGCATTTTCAAATCTTGTTCTTTGGAATTTTTCAAAAATTGTTTGCTTAGGGAATTGAAAGTTTGGAATCCTGCTGAAACTGTAGTAGGGTAAATTTCCTTGGTTGGTCCAAATTTGAACCACCAATCTTGAAACCAATCAGGAAATATATTGTTGAATGTGGCATGGAAATTAATAAACCATGAGTGATCAAACGATCTAAGGTAGAACGTTCGATACCATGCATTCATGTAATCACCATAATTGTAGCCACTTGGAAAATAGTCAATTGAAAATGGGACTATAGAATGGATATTGGAAAATTGCTGAGGGGTCGGAATCTTTTTAATGCAAACTTTTGAATAATCAACCCTATTTGGGTCTTGTTTATTTTGAATATGATTTAACTCAATAGACTGGGTGTCTACTAGAATAAGTTCATAATATTGTTGAGTTTTATGGATGTCATCAGTCATCCATAAACATGAGGGCTTGAATATATTTGACACAAATACTTTTAATTGTGGAACATCAGGTTCTGTAATGAAATGAGTAGTCACAATGTTTTCTGGGAATGGTTTATCAAAATAAACAGTAGTAGGTGTGGAATGGCTGGATGATGCCTGAGAAGTAGGCATAGGAGTCTGGGCTCTTCTTAATGGTACAAAATTTGAAGTCAAAGGTGGAATTTGGTTGGTAACCAACCTTGAATGTGGAGTTTGGGCTATGGTGGAATAAGGAATAGGAGGAAAGTCTTCTATTGGAATTGGTGATGAAATGGAAGGAGTAAGTGGTCTAGGATTTTGATAATCCTTGCTGGATCTTGAATGACTCATGATTTCCTGTAAGAAATTCTCGAGTTAAAAAATCAGGAATAAAATTATCTTTTCCTTTAATAAACTGAATATCAAAAACAAAAACTGATAAAATCCCTTGCCATCTGGCAAAGATTTGTTTAGAAACCAAGTTTTTAACATCTTTTTGCAAAATATCTTTTGCTGACTTGCAATCAATATTTAATAAAAATCTTTTATTATATAAATCATCTTGAAATTTTGAAATGCATAAAACTATGGATAAAACTTCTTTTTTTACCGTGGAATAATTCTTTTGAGTATCTGACCAAAATCCTGAATAATATCTTACTATGTTTATTTTGTTTTCATGTTTTTGTTTTAATATACCTCCATAGCCTAAATCAGATGCATCAGTTTCCACTATCATAAAAGCATTTGGGTTTGGAATGCCTAAACATGGAAGTTATTTAGCTTTTAATTTTATCTCTTTTATTATTTGAGTGTGTTGACTAGTCCACTCTGGAGGATTAGTCTTTAATCTTGCATATAGTGGTTTGCATAAAATTTTAATGTTGGGAAAAAAATCAGAAATGTAATTTACACAACCTAAAAATCTTTGTAATTGTTTTTTATCCTTAATTTCATCTGGAAATTTGTTTGCAAACTCAATAGACCTTTGAATTGGTCTAATGGTTCCTAAGTGGATATGAAAACCAAGGAATCTAATATTTGTTTGAAATAATTTCATCTTGGATTCTGAAATAACTAGTCCATTTGTTTTTATAACTTTTAATAAGATATATAAATGTTTAATGTGTTTTTCTAATGTTTCAGAATAAACAAGTATATCATCAATATAAACTATGACAAATGTTGAATATGGATTAAAAATATCATTCATAATATTTTGAAATTCTGATGGTGCATTTTTAAGTCCAAATGGCATAACGTTCCATTCGTATTGGCCAAATGGTACTACAAATGCTGTTTTGTATTTATCTTTTTCATTTATTTGAATTTGCCAATAACCTGATTTTAAATCGAATTTTGAAAATATTTTTGCACTGGCTAACCTATTTATTAAATCTCTTTTGTTTGGAATAGGATATCTAATCCATTGTAAAACTTTGTTTAATGGTTTATAATTGATAACTAATCTAGGAACTCCTCTTTCTTTTTCTGCATTTTTATTTACATAAAATGCTGAACAACTCCATGGGGATTTGCTTTTTCTGATTAATTTTCTTGTTAAAAGATCTTGAATTTCTTGTTTACATAATTCTAATAAATCTTTGTTCATTTGGATAGGTCTTGATTTTGTAGGAATATTTTGTTCATTAAATTTTTTTTCATAAGGCAAAGTTACTATATGTTTTTTCCTATCCCAAAAAGCATTGGGATGATTTGAACATACTTGGGTTTTAAATTCTTTTTCTACTGTAGTAATTTGCTTACTGGCTTTATTTAATTGTTCTTCTATATGTTTATAACTAAGTTCTTCCTTTAAATATGAAATTTCTTTACTTTTATTATTTAAAAGAAACAAATTTTTATAAATTGAATTAGTTTGTAATAAATGTAATTCTACCTGACTGGGTGGATTTAGAAAAGAAAATAATAATTTTTTCCCTAATATTTTTGTACTGATCCCTTGCTGGGTTTTTTTAAATGGGGTTATTTGATATAGAAATGGATTTCCTAATACTGCATCATAACTTACATTTTCTAGTATTAAAAATGAATGTTTAATAACATAATCATTATTACTAATAAATCCATTTGATAGTTATTTCTTAATAGTCATTGGTGTTCCATTTGCAGCTGCTAATTTTTCATTAGTCTTTTCTAAATATTTACTTGGAATGATGCCTGATCGAATACATGATTGATCAGCACCACTATCAATTAATGCTACAACTGTTGTACTAAAATCTTTAACTCCAATTGTGACTAATGAATACCATTTTTCCATGTTGATTTTATTAATAGTATTAAAAAATTGTTGTTGTGTTGGAATATCATGTGATATCATAATATCATTATCAGAAGTAGATGGCATGTTAGGTTCTTGTAATGATAATAATTTAACTTCTAGTTCTATGTCTTTATCTTTTAAATTATTGATTTCTGACTTAATTTGTGCCATGTCATTCTTTAATTGACTAATTTCTTTTCTAATATCTAAATATTCATTTGTGTGAGTTTTCTTAGATGTTGTTGCTTTTTCCATTTCTGAATATTTTTTAAGTGTTTTACTTAGACTAAATGCTTCTGTAATCACAGGCTTTTGTCCTTCTATTACAAAACCTTTTAATTTATCTATGTATTCATTTTTATCCTCAGAATTTTTCATTTTCTCTAATATTTCTAATATTTCTTTTTTCTTATTTGAAAATTGATTTAACATATTTATAGTTGGAATTCTACAATTACAATCTGAATCACTAGAGTAATTTGATGTGGATTCATAATCTGATTCTGAGTTATCTATGAATATATTCATTAATTTGTTTTTTAATTCTGAATCTTCTAGAGCATTAATTTTCTTTTCAGTTTTACAATAATTTGCAGTATGACCAAACTTTTTACATTTATAACATTGAAGATTTTTAAAATTGCTTTGTTTTTTTCTTTTTGATTTTCCTTTTTTATCATCTTTTTTATAATAATCTTGATCTTTTTTGAAATAATAATTTTTTCCCTAATATTTTTGTACTGATCCCTTGCTGGGTTTTTTTAAATGGGGTTATTTGATATAGAAATGGATTTCCTAATACTGCATCATAACTTACATTTTCTAGTATTAAAAATGAATGTTTAATAACATAATCATTATTACTAATAAATCCATTTGATAGTTTTTTCTTAATAGTCATTGGTGTTCCATTTGCAGCTGCTAATTTTTCATTAGTCTTTTCTAAATATTTACTTGGAATGATGCCTGATCGAATACATGATTGATCAGCACCACTATCAATTAATTCTACAACTGTTGTACTAAAATCTTTAACTCCAATTGTGACTAATGAATACCATTTTTCCATGTTGATTTTATTAATAGTATCATAATATCATTATCAGAAGTAGATGGCATGTTAGGTTCTTGTAATGATAATAATTTAACTTCTAGTTCTATGTCTTTATCTTTTAAATTATTGATTTCTGACTTAATTTGAGATGTCCAACATTAAGTGATTTTAAATGGTATAAAAATATATATTTAACCCAGGTTTATAGGAGAACTGATTCAAATTCCCCATTTTGGAAAGAAAAATTTATTTCAGGATTACCAACACTATTTTCACAAAGAGTACTTACTAGTTTAAAGAAAAGAGTAGGAACAGAAAATATAAATTATAATTTAATGACATTTGGGCATATATGTAATTTCATAAAGAAAGAAGCATTAAATTTATGTCAAAATTTAAAAATTCAACATAAGTATGGTAATGAACGAAAAGAAATGGGATCATTTTGTCAACAATTTGGTATTCCAGGAATTAAACCTCCATCATCTCAATATAAAAGATTTAAAAAATTAAAAAAGAAAGAAAAGTCTAAACAGAGAAAATCTCATAAAAAAGATTATTTCAAAAAAGATCAAGATTATTATAAGCAAGATGATATAAAAGGAAAATCAAAAAAGCCTTGAACTATACCCGTAAATCGGTTGGTCAGCCCAGCAGGTGGTCGTAAGAGGTGGTCCACGTGTGGTATAGATCGTGAGTAATAAGACAATTCGTGAGTCGTGACAGTAATTAACGAATCAGTTTAAATAACAAAGACATGGGAGAAAGGATAAAGAAATTCTTATTTGGAAGTTCTAGTACTGCTGTTACAGGAACAGCATCATCTTCTTCATCCTCGTTTTCATCAAATATTTTACAAAATCATGAAATTCAACAGATTTTACCAAGTAAAACATTAAAATCGATCTACCAACAAGGATTATTAGAATTCAATAAGGCATATTCAATTAAAATCCATGAAGAAATATTACCCATGAATCAAGAAGTACAATCTATAAGATTACTATCCAAACAAGCTATTAATAAGTATAGAGAACAAGGATATAGGTTTTTACATTTTGGACTAATCCAAATAGCATTACATCCATTAGTAAGATTAGGAATTGATACTCCAATTTTTATGGCATTAAGAGACGATCGATTAATTAAGTATCAAGATTCAATATTAGCCATGGTACAAACTAACATTTGTAATGGCACAATAAGATTCGATTGCATTCCTAATTATTCAGTAAGCCTATCAGATCCAAATATAATGGAATCATTAAAGTTAGATATTCAATTAAAACAAGATAAAATTGTGAGCAATACAGAACATTTTGTATTAATATATAGAGTTTATTTCAAATTAATGCAGTCTATGATTCCAACAGCACTTAGATTAAATCCAACAGAAAAGGACGAATCAGTATTTGTTACTACTAATTCTGATAATATTGCAATAGAAACACCTAAATTATTAAAATGGACTGAAATCACTATTCCAGTGGAAATACTAGCTGAAAGACCATTAAGTATTCAAAGAAACATAAGGATTACAGAACCATCTAGAATGGAAGAACAAGAAAATGGAAAAGTATTAATATCATTTAATAAATCTATGTCTAGTAGATATTCATCAAGACAATTCCCCCAACCTGAGTCATATCATCAAGATTATTCACATAGGCATTCCACTTCTGACATTCCATCTAGTATTAATGAAACCAGAGTTAGGTATTCCACTCCATTGCCAGAAATAATTCCAGATACAAGTTCATCCATAGGTTCACCTACATTAAGTCAGATGAGACATCAAGAAATTAATATGATGACAAATGATGAGGAATTTACAATAGATAAAGAATATTTAAATAAAGATTATTATGACATAGAGAATAACACAAATAGAATTTGGTTTGAAAAATTTGATGATGACATGAAAGAAAAACTAAAAAAGGACTTTTATAAATTTTTAGAGTTAAAACAATTAAGAAAAATGAAATTCTTTTTATGGTTAGAATATCATTTAAAGACAGAACAAATAATAAGAAAGAGTAACTTTACTGAAATTCCAGTTATTAATGTACAGTCAAATTTATATAAAAAATGGAAGTTATCAAATAATACAGTAGTAAGTTCTATTCATCCACCATTACAATCAGTACATATCACTACTGAGGAAACAACAATAGTTGCGTCACCATTCAAGTCAGGAAGATCAAATGATTCAGATGGAATAAATCTAGCAGATATTAAAAAGATTTATCAACAAAATAATTATTCTAATCAATTATTACATACTATAGCAAATCAAGTAGATTTTATTTCAACAAAGTTAGATAACAAACAAGAGGTAATTAAAGGTCATAAACCCCATTTTCAAGTTTCCCCTTTTACTAAGAAAATGGAAGACTCATTATCATTAAATAAAAAAGAAACTAAAATCCAGATTTCAGACAAACCAAGTAGTTCAACCCAATTAGGAGTCATATCCCAAGTTAATCCAGGAGATTCAGAAGAAGAAAAATTTTTAGAAACTTATTCCAGTTTAGAAGAGGAATCAGACGAATCAGAAGATTATTCAATTGATACAAAAGAAGAAAACAAAAGATTTTTACAACAAATTTCATTAATAGAAGACCAATTTCAGGATCAGGAAGAAATTCCATATAGGATTAATAAATTAACTAATTACAATAATAATTGGAAACAACATAGGACTAAGGCCTATTATCCAAGACCTACTCCTCCTGACCTTCAATTTGAAGAAAAAAATCCAGCATTTAGTAGTTACAATGGATCATCTATCTATCAATGGAATATAGATGGATTATCTGAGTATCAAATATTAAATTTATTACAAGAAATGGGTATGGCCCGAATGGCCTATAAAGCTTCATTAGGATTAGCTGAACCAGAAATAGTTATGTTACTTGTAACAGGCTTTACTGGTCAGTTAAAAGGATGGTGGGATAACCACTTGGCCTTAGAAGATAAACAACAAATTATGGAACATGAAGCAGAGGAAATTATAGGAGAAAATGAGAATTTAGTATTAACAACAGTTAAAGACGGTTCAACTTATTTAGTTTATGTTATATCAATGTATTTCTTAGGAGACCCAGAGGATACCACAGAAAGTTCAAGAATCAATTTAACTAATTTAAGATGCCCTACATTAAGTGATTTTAAATGGTATAAGGATATATATTTAACCCAGGTTTATAGAAGAACTGATTCAAATTCCCCATTTTGGAAAGAAAAATTTATTTCAGGATTACCAACCCTATTTTCTCAAAGGGTACTTACCAGTTTAAAGAAAAGAGTAGGATCAGAAAGTATAAATTATAATTTAATGACATTTGGACATATATGTAATTTTATAAAAAAAGAAGCATTAAATATATGCCAAGATTTAAAAATTCAACATAAGTATGGTAATGAACGAAAAGAAATGGGATCATTTTGTCAACAATTTGGTATTCCAGGAATTAAACCTCCATCAACTCAATATAAAAGATTTAAAAAATTAAAAAAGAAAGAAAAGTCTAAACAAAGAAAATCCCATAAGAAAGACTATTTCAAAAAAGATCAAGATTATTATAAAAAAGATGATAAAAAAGGAAAATCAAAAAAGAAAAAACAAAGTAATTTTAAGAATATTCAATGTTATAAATGTAAAAAGTTTGGCCATACTGCAAATTATTGCAAAACTGAAAAGAAAATTAATGCGATAGAAGATTTAGAATTAAAAAATAAATTAATGAGTATTTTAATAGATAACTCAGAATCAGATTATGAATCTACATCAAATTACTCTAGTGATTCAGATTGTAATTGTAGAATTCCAACTATAAATATGTTAAATCAATTTTCAAATAAGAAAAAAGAAATATTAGAAATATTAGAGAAAATGAAAAATTCTGAGGATAAAAATGAATACATAGATAAATTAAAAGGATTTGTAATAGAAGGACAAAAACCTGTAATTACAGAAGCTTTTAGTTTAAGTAAAACACTTAAAAAATATTCAGAACAAGAAAAAGCTTCAACATCTAAGAAAACTCATACAAATGAATATTTAGATATTAGAAAAGAAATCAACCAATTAAAAACTGAAATGGCACAAATTAAATCAGAAATAAATAATTTAAAAGATAAAGACATAGAATTAGAAGTGAAATTATTATCATTAAATGAACCCAATATGCCATCTACTTCTGATAATGACATTATGATTTCACATGAGATTCCAACACAACAACAGTTTTTTAATACCATTAATAAAATTAATATGGAAAAATGGTATTCATTAGTAACAATTGGAACTAAAGATTTTAGTACAACAGTTGTAGCATTGATTGACAGTGGTGCTGATCAATCATGCATTCGATCAGGTATTATTCCAAATAAATATTTAGAAAAAACTAATGAGAAATTAGCAGCTGCAAATGGAACCCCAATGACTATTAAGAAAAAATTGTCAAATGGATTTATTAATAATAATGATTATATTATTAAACATTCATTTTTAATACTAGAAAATGTAAATTATGATGCAGTATTAGGAAATCCTTTTCTATATCAAATAACCCCATTTAAGAAAACCCAACAAGGGATCAGTACAAAAATATTAGGCAAAAAATTATTATTTTCATTTATGAATCCACCTAGTCAGGTAGAATTACATTTATTACAGACTAATTCAATTTATAAGAATTTATTTCTTTTAAACAATAAAAGTAAAGAAATTTCATATTTGAAAGAAGAACTTAGTTATGCACACATAGAAGAACAATTAAAGAAAGCTACAAAACAAATTATTACTATAGAAACAGAATTCAAAACCCAAGTATGTTCAAACCATCCCAATGCTTTTTGGGATAGGAAAAACATATAGTTTCTTTACCTTATGAAAAAGAATTTAGTGAACAAAACATTCCAACAAAATCAAGACCTATCCAAATGAACAAAGATTTATTAGAATTATGTAAACAAGAAATTCAAGATCTTTTAAACAGAAAATTAATTAGAAAGAGCAAATCTCCTTGGAGTTGTTCAGCTTTCTATGTAAACAAAAATGCAGAAAAAGAACGAGGAGTTCCTCGATTAGTTATCAATTACAAACCATTAAACAAAGTTTTACAATGGATTAGATATCCCATTCCAAACAAAAGAGATTTAATAAATAGATTGGCTAATGCAAAAATATTTTCAAAATTCGATTTAAAATCAGGTTATTGGCAAATTCAAATAAATGAAAAAGATAAATACAAAACAGCATTTGTAGTACCATTTGGCCAATATGAATGGAATGTTATGCCATTTGGACTTAAAAATGCACCATCAGAATTTCAAAATATTATGAATGATATATTTAATCCATATTCAACATTTGTTACAGTTTATATTGATGATATACTTGTTTATTCTGAAACATTAGAAAAACATATTAAACATTTATATATCTTATTAAAGGTTATGAAAACAAATGGACTAGTTATTTCAGAATCTAAAATGAAATTATTTCAAACAAATATTAGATTTCTTGGTTTTCATATTCATTTAGGAACCATTAGACCAATTCAAAGGTCTATTGAGTTTGCAAACAAATTTCCAGATGAAATTAAAGATAAAACCCAATTACAAAGATTTTTAGGTTGTGTTAATTATATATCTGATTTTTTCCCCAACATAAAAATATTATGTAAACCATTATATACAAGATTAAAGACTAATCCTCCAGAATGGACTAGTCAACACACTCAAATAATAAAAGAGATAAAATTAAAAGCTAAGTCACTTCCATGTCTAGGTATTCCAAATCCAGATGCCTTTATGATAGTTGAAACTGATGCATCTGATTTAGGTTATGGAGGTATATTAAAACAAAAATATGAAAATAAAATAAACATAGTAAGATATTATTCAGGATTTTGGTCAGACACTCAAAAGAACTATTCTACAGTAAAAAAAGAAGTTTTATCCATAGTTTTATGCATATCAAAATTTCAAGATGATTTATACAATAAAAGATTTTTATTAAACATTGATTGCAAATCAGCAAAAGATATTTTGCAAAAAGATGTTAAAAATTTGGTTTCTAAACAAATCTTTGCCAGATGGCAAGGGATTTTATCAGTTTTTGATTTTAATATTCAATTTATTAAAGGAAAAGATAATTTTATTCCTGATTTCTTAACTCGTGAATTTCTTACAGGAAATCATGAGTCATTCAAGATCCAGCAAGGATTACCAAAATCCTAGACCACTTCATCCATCAATTTCATCACCAATTCCAATAGAAGACTTCCCTCCTATCCCTTATTCAACCATAGCACAGACACCACATTCAAGGTTGGTTACCAGCCAAATTCCACCCTTAACTTCAAATTTTGTATCATTAAGAAGAGCTCACACTCCTATGCCTGGTTCTCAGGCATCATCCAGCCATTCCACACCTAGTACAGTTTATTTTGAAAAACAATTCCCAGAAAATATTGTGACAACTCATTTCATTACAGAACCCGATATTCCACAATTAAAAGTATTTGTGTCAAACATATTCAAGCCCTCATGCTTATGGATGACTGATGACATCCATAAAACCCAACAATATTATGAACTTATTCTGATAGATACCCAATCTATTGAATTAAATCATATTCAAAATAAACAAGACCCAAACAGGGTTGATTATTCAAAAGTTTGCATTAAAAAGATTCTGACCCCCCAGCAATTCTCCAACATCCATTCCATAGTCCCATTTTCAATAGATTATTTTCCAAGTGGCTATAATTATGGTGATTACATGAATGCATGGTATCGAATGTTCTATCTTAGATCATTTGATCACTCATGGTTTATTAATTTCCATGCCACATTCAACAATATATTTCCTGATTGGTTTCAAGACTGGTGGTTCAAATTTGGACCAACCAAGGAAATTTACCCAACTTCAGTTTCAGCAGGATTCCAAACTTTCAATTCCCTGAGCAAACAATTTTTGAAAAATTCCAAAGAACAAGATTTGAAAATGCTATTCCATTCTCTATTCAGAATCCCTTGGATATTTGCTTGGAGTTTCCAAGTAAAACCAGTTTACCCTTCTTATCCTTTATCCCTGATTCGGCAATTCAAAGTCAAATGGTGGAATAATTTCAAAACAGACTCTTGCTCCAGCAAAGGAGTCACCCATTATTTTGAGACAGGGAAAAAATTAAGAATTTATTCCCCACCTTCTACTCCAACTGCACCTGCTCCAATTGCAAGGCCCAGTCCAGTTCCAAGACCAATTCCACATTTTCCAAATCCACTTCCAGATAACAATGAAGAATTACAAAGGGCTCTAGCATTCTATAGAGCTTATGCCAAAGAACAACAATCCATTCAACCAGAACAAAGTGATGATCCTTTCCAAGATAGTCAGGATCCATTTGATTTCTGAACAATAATTCATATGGGTCCAAGCTCCCATTCAACTGTCAAAATTCAGCATGGTAGAGTTCATAGTGGGTCCAAGCTCCCACTAATTCAACAACAAAGCCGACATAGTGGGTCCCAACTCCCACTACTCAGAATTCCAATTTCAATAAAGCAGCACAAAGTGGGTCCTAGCTCCCACTCAGTATTCCAAGTTCAACAAAGCAGCACAAAGTGGGTCCCAGCTCCCACTCAGAATTCAAATTTCAACAAAGCAGCCACTAAGTGGGTCCCAGCTCCCACTACGGATTCAATTGATGGACAAGATTGAAGATCAGATTTTCAAAGGCCAAGATCAATGGATTCCAATCTCGGATTCCAAATTTGTAATAGACTAGCTTCATTCAGAATTCTATAAGTAGCATTCATTTCAATGTATTAAGCACGCTTGAATTATCGCCCCCTCTTGCATACATCTTTGCAACCTCCTCATTCTGAATTGTTCGTACAATCAACAATTCCTTAACCTTGTAAGCCTTTATTAATTCCAAAAGAGAATTTTATTCACTTTGTGTCTATTATTACTGTCCTTAAACTGTTATTATTATTTATTGTTATTTGATTTTGATGAATATTTGATCGGCTTGATCGGCTTTCCCCTGCACAATGGTATCAGAGCCATTTAAGTATGAATTTTAAATCCCTATCGAGTGTTAGAGTTATTACAATTGAGGAACTTAATTACTGCTTGACCTTGTTGAGTCTTAAAGCCTTGAACTATACCCGTAAATCGGTTGGTCAGCCCAGCAGGTGGTCGTAAGAGGTGGTCCACGTGTGGTATAGATCGTGAGTAATAAGACAATTCGTGAGTCGTGACAGTAATTAACGAATCAGTTTAAATAACAAAGACATGGGAGAAAGGATAAAGAAATTCTTATTTGGAAGTTCTAGTACTGCTGTTACAGGAACAGCATCATCTTCTTCATCCTCGTTTTCATCAAATATTTTACAAAATCATGAAATTCAACAGATTTTACCAAGTAAAACATTAAAATCGATCTACCAACAAGGATTATTAGAATTCAATAAGGCATATTCAATTAAAATCCATGAAGAAATATTACCCATGAATCAAGAAGTACAATCTATAAGATTACTATCCAAACAAGCTATTAATAAGTATAGAGAACAAGGATATAGGTTTTTACATTTTGGACTAATCCAAATAGCATTACATCCATTAGTAAGATTAGGAATTGATACTCCAATTTTTATGGCATTAAGAGACGATCGATTAATTAAGTATCAAGATTCAATATTAGCCATGGTACAAACTAACATTTGTAATGGCACAATAAGATTCGATTGCATTCCTAATTATTCAGTAAGCCTATCAGATCCAAATATAATGGAATCATTAAAGTTAGATATTCAATTAAAACAAGATAAAATTGTGAGCAATACAGAACATTTTGTATTAATATATATAGTTTATTTCAAATTAATGCAGTCTATGATTCCAACAGCACTTAGATTAAATCCAACAGAAAAGGACGAATCAGTATTTGTTACTACTAATTCTGATAATATTGCAATAGAAACACCTAAATTATTAAAATGGACTGAAATCACTATTCCAGTGGAAATACTAGCTGAAAGACCATTAAGTATTCAAAGAAACATAAGGATTACAGAACCATCTAGAATGGAAGAACAAGAAAATGGAAAAGTATTAATATCATTTAATAAATCTATGTCTAGTAGATATTCATCAAGACAATTCCCCCAACCTGAGTCATATCATCAAGATTATTCACATAGGCATTCCACTTCTGACATTCCATCTAGTATTAATGAAACCAGAGTTAGGTATTCCACTCCATTGCCAGAAATAATTCCAGATACAAGTTCATCCATAGGTTCACCTACATTAAGTCAGATGAGACATCAAGAAATTAATATGATGACAAATGATGAGGAATTTACAATAGATAAAGAATATTTAAATAAAGATTATTATGACATAGAGAATAACACAAATAGAATTTGGTTTGAAAAATTTGATGATGACATGAAAGAAAAACTAAAAAAGGACTTTTATAAATTTTTAGAGTTAAAACAATTAAGAAAAATGAAATTCTTTTTATGGTTAGAATATCATTTAAAGACAGAACAAATAATAAGAAAGAGTAACTTTACTGAAATTCCAGTTATTAATGTACAGTCAAATTTATATAAAAAATGGAAGTTATCAAATAATACAGTAGTAAGTTCTATTCATCCACCATTACAATCAGTACATATCACTACTGAGGAAACAACAATAGTTGCGTCACCATTCAAGTCAGGAAGATCAAATGATTCAGATGGAATAAATCTAGCAGATATTAAAAAGATTTATCAACAAAATAATTATTCTAATCAATTATTACATACTATAGCAAATCAAGTAGATTTTATTTCAACAAAGTTAGATAACAAACAAGAGGTAATTAAAGGTCATAAACCCCATTTTCAAGTTTCCCCTTTTACTAAGAAAATGGAAGACTCATTATCATTAAATAAAAAAGAAACTAAAATCCAGATTTCAGACAAACCAAGTAGTTCAACCCAATTAGGAGTCATATCCCAAGTTAATCCAGGAGATTCAGAAGAAGAAAAATTTTTAGAAACTTATTCCAGTTTAGAAGAGGAATCAGACGAATCAGAAGATTATTCAATTGATACAAAAGAAGAAAACAAAAGATTTTTACAACAAATTTCATTAATAGAAGACCAATTTCAGGATCAGGAAGAAATTCCATATAGGATTAATAAATTAACTAATTACAATAATAATTGGAAACAACATAGGACTAAGGCCTATTATCCAAGACCTACTCCTCCTGACCTTCAATTTGAAGAAAAAAATCCAGCATTTAGTAGTTACAATGGATCATCTATCTATCAATGGAATATAGATGGATTATCTGAGTATCAAATATTAAATTTATTACAAGAAATGGGTATGGCCCGAATGGCCTATAAAGCTTCATTAGGATTAGCTGAACCAGAAATAGTTATGTTACTTGTAACAGGCTTTACTGGTCAGTTAAAAGGATGGTGGGATAACCACTTGGCCTTAGAAGATAAACAACAAATTATGGAACATGAAGCAGAGGAAATTATAGGAGAAAATGAGAATTTAGTATTAACAACAGTTAAAGACGGTTCAACTTATTTAGTTTATGTTATATCAATGTATTTCTTAGGAGACCCAGAGGATACCACAGAAAGTTCAAGAATCAATTTAACTAATTTAAGATGCCCTACATTAAGTGATTTTAAATGGTATAAGGATATATATTTAACCCAGGTTTATAGAAGAACTGATTCAAATTCCCCATTTTGGAAAGAAAAATTTATTTCAGGATTACCAACCCTATTTTCTCAAAGGGTACTTACCAGTTTAAAGAAAAGAGTAGGATCAGAAAGTATAAATTATAATTTAATGACATTTGGACATATATGTAATTTTATAAAAAAAGAAGCATTAAATATATGCCAAGATTTAAAAATTCAACATAAGTATGGTAATGAACGAAAAGAAATGGGATCATTTTGTCAACAATTTGGTATTCCAGGAATTAAACCTCCATCAACTCAATATAAAAGATTTAAAAAATTAAAAAAGAAAGAAAAGTCTAAACAAAGAAAATCCCATAAGAAAGACTATTTCAAAAAAGATCAAGATTATTATAAAAAAGATGATAAAAAAGGAAAATCAAAAAAGAAAAAACAAAGTAATTTTAAGAATATTCAATGTTATAAATGTAAAAAGTTTGGCCATACTGCAAATTATTGCAAAACTGAAAAGAAAATTAATGCGATAGAAGATTTAGAATTAAAAAATAAATTAATGAGTATTTTAATAGATAACTCAGAATCAGATTATGAATCTACATCAAATTACTCTAGTGATTCAGATTGTAATTGTAGAATTCCAACTATAAATATGTTAAATCAATTTTCAAATAAGAAAAAAGAAATATTAGAAATATTAGAGAAAATGAAAAATTCTGAGGATAAAAATGAATACATAGATAAATTAAAAGGATTTGTAATAGAAGGACAAAAACCTGTAATTACAGAAGCTTTTAGTTTAAGTAAAACACTTAAAAAATATTCAGAACAAGAAAAAGCTTCAACATCTAAGAAAACTCATACAAATGAATATTTAGATATTAGAAAAGAAATCAACCAATTAAAAACTGAAATGGCACAAATTAAATCAGAAATAAATAATTTAAAAGATAAAGACATAGAATTAGAAGTGAAATTATTATCATTAAATGAACCCAATATGCCATCTACTTCTGATAATGACATTATGATTTCACATGAGATTCCAACACAACAACAGTTTTTTAATACCATTAATAAAATTAATATGGAAAAATGGTATTCATTAGTAACAATTGGAACTAAAGATTTTAGTACAACAGTTGTAGCATTGATTGACAGTGGTGCTGATCAATCATGCATTCGATCAGGTATTATTCCAAATAAATATTTAGAAAAAACTAATGAGAAATTAGCAGCTGCAAATGGAACCCCAATGACTATTAAGAAAAAATTGTCAAATGGATTTATTAATAATAATGATTATATTATTAAACATTCATTTTTAATACTAGAAAATGTAAATTATGATGCAGTATTAGGAAATCCTTTTCTATATCAAATAACCCCATTTAAGAAAACCCAACAAGGGATCAGTACAAAAATATTAGGCAAAAAATTATTATTTTCATTTATGAATCCACCTAGTCAGGTAGAATTACATTTATTACAGACTAATTCAATTTATAAGAATTTATTTCTTTTAAACAATAAAAGTAAAGAAATTTCATATTTGAAAGAAGAACTTAGTTATGCACACATAGAAGAACAATTAAAGAAAGCTACAAAACAAATTATTACTATAGAAACAGAATTCAAAACCCAAGTATGTTCAAACCATCCCAATGCTTTTTGGGATAGGAAAAAACATATAGTTTCTTTACCTTATGAAAAAGAATTTAGTGAACAAAACATTCCAACAAAATCAAGACCTATCCAAATGAACAAAGATTTATTAGAATTATGTAAACAAGAAATTCAAGATCTTTTAAACAGAAAATTAATTAGAAAGAGCAAATCTCCTTGGAGTTGTTCAGCTTTCTATGTAAACAAAAATGCAGAAAAAGAACGAGGAGTTCCTCGATTAGTTATCAATTACAAACCATTAAACAAAGTTTTACAATGGATTAGATATCCCATTCCAAACAAAAGAGATTTAATAAATAGATTGGCTAATGCAAAAATATTTTCAAAATTCGATTTAAAATCAGGTTATTGGCAAATTCAAATAAATGAAAAAGATAAATACAAAACAGCATTTGTAGTACCATTTGGCCAATATGAATGGAATGTTATGCCATTTGGACTTAAAAATGCACCATCAGAATTTCAAAATATTATGAATGATATATTTAATCCATATTCAACATTTGTTATAGTTTATATTGATGATATACTTGTTTATTCTGAAACATTAGAAAAACATATTAAACATTTATATATCTTATTAAAGGTTATGAAAACAAATGGACTAGTTATTTCAGAATCTAAAATGAAATTATTTCAAACAAATATTAGATTTCTTGGTTTTCATATTCATTTAGGAACCATTAGACCAATTCAAAGGTCTATTGAGTTTGCAAACAAATTTCCAGATGAAATTAAAGATAAAACCCAATTACAAAGATTTTTAGGTTGTGTTAATTATATATCTGATTTTTTCCCCAACATAAAAATATTATGTAAACCATTATATACAAGATTAAAGACTAATCCTCCAGAATGGACTAGTCAACACACTCAAATAATAAAAGAGATAAAATTAAAAGCTAAGTCACTTCCATGTCTAGGTATTCCAAATCCAGATGCCTTTATGATAGTTGAAACTGATGCATCTGATTTAGGTTATGGAGGTATATTAAAACAAAAATATGAAAATAAAATAAACATAGTAAGATATTATTCAGGATTTTGGTCAGACACTCAAAAGAACTATTCTACAGTAAAAAAAAGAAGTTTTATCCATAGTTTTATGCATATCAAAATTTCAAGATGATTTATACAATAAAAGATTTTTATTAAACATTGATTGCAAATCAGCAAAAGATATTTTGCAAAAAGATGTTAAAAATTTGGTTTCTAAACAAATCTTTGCCAGATGGCAAGGGATTTTATCAGTTTTTGATTTTGATATTCAATTTATTAAAGGAAAAGATAATTTTATTCCTGATTTCTTAACTCGTAATCATGAGTCATTCAAGATCCAGCAAGGATTACCAAAATCCTAGACCACTTCATCCATCAATTTCATCACCAATTCCAATAGAAGACTTCCCTCCTATCCCTTATTCAACCATAGCACAGACACCACATTCAAGGTTGGTTACCAGCCAAATTCCACCCTTAACTTCAAATTTTGTACCATTAAGAAGAGCTCACACTCCTATGCCTGGTTCTCAGGCATCATCCAGCCATTCCACACCTAGTACAGTTTATTTTGAAAAACAATTCCCAGAAAATATTATGACAACTCATTTCATTACAGAACCCGATATTCCACAATTAAAAGTATTTGTGTCAAACATATTCAAGCCCTCATGCTTATGGATGACTGATGACATCCATAAAACCCAACAATATTATGAACTTATTCTGATAGATACCCAATCTATTGAATTAAATCATATTCAAAATAAACAAGACCCAAACAGGGTTGATTATTCAAAAGTTTGCATTAAAAAGATTCTGACCCCCCAGCAATTCTCCAACATCCATTCCATAGTCCCATTTTCAATAGATTATTTTCCAAGTGGCTATAATTATGGTGATTACATGAATGCATGGTATCGAATGTTCTATCTTAGATCATTTGATCACTCATGGTTTATTAATTTCCATGCCACATTCAACAATATATTTCCTGATTGGTTTCAAGACTGGTGGTTCAAATTTGGACCAACCAAGGAAATTTACCCAACTTCAGTTTCAGCAGGATTCCAAACTTTCAATTCCCTGAGCAAACAATTTTTGAAAAATTCCAAAGAACAAGATTTGAAAATGCTATTCCATTCTCTATTCAGAATCCCTTGGATATTTGCTTGGAGTTTCCAAGTAAAACCAGTTTACCCTTCTTATCCTTTATCCCTGATTCGGCAATTCAAAGTCAAATGGTGGAATAATTTCAAAACAGACTCTTGCTCCAGCAAAGGAGTCACCCATTATTTTGAGACAGGGAAAAAATTAAGAATTTATTCCCCACCTTCTACTCCAACTGCACCTGCTCCAATTGCAAGGCCCAGTCCAGTTCCAAGACCAATTCCACATTTTCCAAATCCACTTCCAGATAACAATGAAGAATTACAAAGGGCTCTAGCATTCTATAGAGCTTATGCCAAAGAACAACAATCCATTCAACCAGAACAAAGTGATGATCCTTTCCAAGATAGTCAGGATCCATTTGATTTCTGAACAATAATTCATATGGGTCCAAGCTCCCATTCAACTGTCAAAATTCAGCATGGTAGAGTTCATAGTGGGTCCAAGCTCCCACTAATTCAACAACAAAGCCGACATAGTGGGTCCCAACTCCCACTACTCAGAATTCCAATTTCAATAAAGCAGCACAAAGTGGGTCCTAGCTCCCACTCAGTATTCCAAGTTCAACAAAGCAGCACAAAGTGGGTCCCAGCTCCCACTCAGAATTCAAATTTCAACAAAGCAGCCACTAAGTGGGTCCCAGCTCCCACTACGGATTCAATTGATGGACAAGATTGAAGATCAGATTTTCAAAGGCCAAGATCAATGGATTCCAATCTCGGATTCCAAATTTGTAATAGACTAGCTTCATTCAGAATTCTATAAGTAGCATTCATTTCAATGTATTAAGCACGCTTGAATTATCGCCCCCTCTTGCATACATCTTTGCAACCTCCTCATTCTGAATTGTTCGTACAATCAACAATTCCTTAACCTTGTAAGCCTTTATTAATTCCAAAAGAGAATTTTATTCACTTTGTGTCTATTATTACTGTCCTTAAACTGTTATTATTATTTATTGTTATTTGATTTTGATGAATATTTGATCGGCTTGATCGGCTTTCCCCTGCACAATGGTATCAGAGCCATTTAAGTATGAATTTTAAATCCCTATCGAGTGTTAGAGTTATTACAATTGAGGAACTTAATTACTGCTTGACCTTGTTGAGTCTTAAAGCCTTGAACTATACCCGTAAATCGGTTGGTCAGCCCAGCAGGTGGTCGTAAGAGGTGGTCCACGTGTGGTATAGATCGTGAGTAATAAGACAATTCGTGAGTCGTGACAGTAATTAACGAATCAGTTTAAATAACAAAGACATGGGAGAAAGGATAAAGAAATTCTTATTTGGAAGTTCTAGTACTGCTGTTACAGGAACAGCATCATCTTCTTCATCCTCGTTTTCATCAAATATTTTACAAAATCATGAAATTCAACAGATTTTACCAAGTAAAACATTAAAATCGATCTACCAACAAGGATTATTAGAATTCAATAAGGCATATTCAATTAAAATCCATGAAGAAATATTACCCATGAATCAAGAAGTACAATCTATAAGATTACTATCCAAACAAGCTATTAATAAGTATAGAGAACAAGGATATAGGTTTTTACATTTTGGACTAATCCAAATAGCATTACATCCATTAGTAAGATTAGGAATTGATACTCCAATTTTTATGGCATTAAGAGACGATCGATTAATTAAGTATCAAGATTCAATATTAGCCATGGTACAAACTAACATTTGTAATGGCACAATAAGATTCGATTGCATTCCTAATTATTCAGTAAGCCTATCAGATCCAAATATAATGGAATCATTAAAGTTAGATATTCAATTAAAACAAGATAAAATTGTGAGCAATACAGAACATTTTGTATTAATATATATAGTTTATTTCAAATTAATGCAGTCTATGATTCCAACAGCACTTAGATTAAATCCAACAGAAAAGGACGAATCAGTATTTGTTACTACTAATTCTGATAATATTGCAATAGAAACACCTAAATTATTAAAATGGACTGAAATCACTATTCCAGTGGAAATACTAGCTGAAAGACCATTAAGTATTCAAAGAAACATAAGGATTACAGAACCATCTAGAATGGAAGAACAAGAAAATGGAAAAGTATTAATATCATTTAATAAATCTATGTCTAGTAGATATTCATCAAGACAATTCCCCCAACCTGAGTCATATCATCAAGATTATTCACATAGGCATTCCACTTCTGACATTCCATCTAGTATTAATGAAACCAGAGTTAGGTATTCCACTCCATTGCCAGAAATAATTCCAGATACAAGTTCATCCATAGGTTCACCTACATTAAGTCAGATGAGACATCAAGAAATTAATATGATGACAAATGATGAGGAATTTACAATAGATAAAGAATATTTAAATAAAGATTATTATGACATAGAGAATAACACAAATAGAATTTGGTTTGAAAAATTTGATGATGACATGAAAGAAAAACTAAAAAAGGACTTTTATAAATTTTTAGAGTTAAAACAATTAAGAAAAATGAAATTCTTTTTATGGTTAGAATATCATTTAAAGACAGAACAAATAATAAGAAAGAGTAACTTTACTGAAATTCCAGTTATTAATGTACAGTCAAATTTATATAAAAAATGGAAGTTATCAAATAATACAGTAGTAAGTTCTATTCATCCACCATTACAATCAGTACATATCACTACTGAGGAAACAACAATAGTTGCGTCACCATTCAAGTCAGGAAGATCAAATGATTCAGATGGAATAAATCTAGCAGATATTAAAAAGATTTATCAACAAAATAATTATTCTAATCAATTATTACATACTATAGCAAATCAAGTAGATTTTATTTCAACAAAGTTAGATAACAAACAAGAGGTAATTAAAGGTCATAAACCCCA
Organism: Rubia yunnanensis; assembly: GCA_037428765.1. Lineage (NCBI taxonomy): Eukaryota > Viridiplantae > Streptophyta > Magnoliopsida > Gentianales > Rubiaceae > Rubia > Rubia yunnanensis. The sequence goes on along the minus strand of CM075064.1, from coordinate 114,756,540 downwards.
TTTTCAAGTTTCCCCTTTTACTAAGAAAATGGAAGACTCATTATCATTAAATAAAAAAGAAACTAAAATCCAGATTTCAGACAAACCAAGTAGTTCAACCCAATTAGGAGTCATATCCCAAGTTAATCCAGGAGATTCAGAAGAAGAAAAATTTTTAGAAACTTATTCCAGTTTAGAAGAGGAATCAGACGAATCAGAAGATTATTCAATTGATACAAAAGAAGAAAACAAAAGATTTTTACAACAAATTTCATTAATAGAAGACCAATTTCAGGATCAGGAAGAAATTCCATATAGGATTAATAAATTAACTAATTACAATAATAATTGGAAACAACATAGGACTAAGGCCTATTATCCAAGACCTACTCCTCCTGACCTTCAATTTGAAGAAAAAAATCCAGCATTTAGTAGTTACAATGGATCATCTATCTATCAATGGAATATAGATGGATTATCTGAGTATCAAATATTAAATTTATTACAAGAAATGGGTATGGCCCGAATGGCCTATAAAGCTTCATTAGGATTAGCTGAACCAGAAATAGTTATGTTACTTGTAACAGGCTTTACTGGTCAGTTAAAAGGATGGTGGGATAACCACTTGGCCTTAGAAGATAAACAACAAATTATGGAACATGAAGCAGAGGAAATTATAGGAGAAAATGAGAATTTAGTATTAACAACAGTTAAAGACGGTTCAACTTATTTAGTTTATGTTATATCAATGTATTTCTTAGGAGACCCAGAGGATACCACAGAAAGTTCAAGAATCAATTTAACTAATTTAAGATGCCCTACATTAAGTGATTTTAAATGGTATAAGGATATATATTTAACCCAGGTTTATAGAAGAACTGATTCAAATTCCCCATTTTGGAAAGAAAAATTTATTTCAGGATTACCAACCCTATTTTCTCAAAGGGTACTTACCAGTTTAAAGAAAAGAGTAGGATCAGAAAGTATAAATTATAATTTAATGACATTTGGACATATATGTAATTTTATAAAAAAAGAAGCATTAAATTTATGCCAAGATTTAAAAATTCAACATAAGTATGGTAATGAACGAAAAGAAATGGGATCATTTTGTCAACAATTTGGTATTCCAGGAATTAAACCTCCATCAACTCAATATAAAAGATTTAAAAAATTAAAAAAGAAAGAAAAGTCTAAACAAAGAAAATCCCATAAGAAAGACTATTTCAAAAAAGATCAAGATTATTATAAAAAAGGAAAATCAAAAAAGAAAAAACAAAGTAATTTTAAGAATATTCAATGTTATAAATGTAAAAAGTTTGGCCATACTGCAAATTATTGCAAAACTGAAAAGAAAATTAATGCGATAGAAGATTTAGAATTAAAAAATAAATTAATGAGTATTTTAATAGATAACTCAGAATCAGATTATGAATCTACATCAAATTACTCTAGTGATTCAGATTGTAATTGTAGAATTCCAACTATAAATATGTTAAATCAATTTTCAAATAAGAAAAAAGAAATATTAGAAATATTAGAGAAAATGAAAAATTCTGAGGATAAAAATGAATACATAGATAAATTAAAAGGATTTGTAATAGAAGGACAAAAACCTGTAATTACAGAAGCTTTTAGTTTAAGTAAAACACTTAAAAAATATTCAGAACAAGAAAAAGCTTCAACATCTAAGAAAACTCATACAAATGAATATTTAGATATTAGAAAAGAAATCAACCAATTAAAAACTGAAATGGCACAAATTAAATCAGAAATAAATAATTTAAAAGATAAAGACATAGAATTAGAAGTGAAATTATTATCATTAAATGAACCCAATATGCCATCTACTTCTGATAATGACATTATGATTTCACATGAGATTCCAACACAACAACAGTTTTTTAATACCATTAATAAAATTAATATGGAAAAATGGTATTCATTAGTAACAATTGGAACTAAAGATTTTAGTACAACAGTTGTAGCATTGATTGACAGTGGTGCTGATCAATCATGCATTCGATCAGGTATTATTCCAAATAAATATTTAGAAAAAACTAATGAGAAATTAGCAGCTGCAAATGGAACCCCAATGACTATTAAGAAAAAATTGTCAAATGGATTTATTAATAATAATGATTATATTATTAAACATTCATTTTTAATACTAGAAAATGTAAATTATGATGCAGTATTAGGAAATCCTTTTCTATATCAAATAACCCCATTTAAGAAAACCCAACAAGGGATCAGTACAAAAATATTAGGCAAAAAATTATTATTTTCATTTATGAATCCACCTAGTCAGGTAGAATTACATTTATTACAGACTAATTCAATTTATAAGAATTTATTTCTTTTAAACAATAAAAGTAAAGAAATTTCATATTTGAAAGAAGAACTTAGTTATGCACACATAGAAGAACAATTAAAGAAAGCTACAAAACAAATTATTACTATAGAAACAGAATTCAAAACCCAAGTATGTTCAAACCATCCCAATGCTTTTTGGGATAGGAAAAAACATATAGTTTCTTTACCTTATGAAAAAGAATTTAGTGAACAAAACATTCCAACAAAATCAAGACCTATCCAAATGAACAAAGATTTATTAGAATTATGTAAACAAGAAATTCAAGATCTTTTAAACAGAAAATTAATTAGAAAGAGCAAATCTCCTTGGAGTTGTTCAGCTTTCTATGTAAACAAAAATGCAGAAAAAGAACGAGGAGTTCCTCGATTAGTTATCAATTACAAACCATTAAACAAAGTTTTACAATGGATTAGATATCCCATTCCAAACAAAAGAGATTTAATAAATAGATTGGCTAATGCAAAAATATTTTCAAAATTCGATTTAAAATCAGGTTATTGGCAAATTCAAATAAATGAAAAAGATAAATACAAAACAGCATTTGTAGTACCATTTGGCCAATATGAATGGAATGTTATGCCATTTGGACTTAAAAATGCACCATCAGAATTTCAAAATATTATGAATGATATATTTAATCCATATTCAACATTTGTTATAGTTTATATTGATGATATACTTGTTTATTCTGAAACATTAGAAAAACATATTAAACATTTATATATCTTATTAAAGGTTATGAAAACAAATGGACTAGTTATTTCAGAATCTAAAATGAAATTATTTCAAACAAATATTAGATTTCTTGGTTTTCATATTCATTTAGGAACCATTAGACCAATTCAAAGGTCTATTGAGTTTGCAAACAAATTTCCAGATGAAATTAAAGATAAAACCCAATTACAAAGATTTTTAGGTTGTGTTAATTATATATCTGATTTTTTCCCCAACATAAAAATATTATGTAAACCATTATATACAAGATTAAAGACTAATCCTCCAGAATGGACTAGTCAACACACTCAAATAATAAAAGAGATAAAATTAAAAGCTAAGTCACTTCCATGTCTAGGTATTCCAAATCCAGATGCCTTTATGATAGTTGAAACTGATGCATCTGATTTAGGTTATGGAGGTATATTAAAACAAAAATATGAAAATAAAATAAACATAGTAAGATATTATTCAGGATTTTGGTCAGACACTCAAAAGAACTATTCTACAGTAAAAAAAAGAAGTTTTATCCATAGTTTTATGCATATCAAAATTTCAAGATGATTTATACAATAAAAGATTTTTATTAAACATTGATTGCAAATCAGCAAAAGATATTTTGCAAAAAGATGTTAAAAATTTGGTTTCTAAACAAATCTTTGCCAGATGGCAAGGGATTTTATCAGTTTTTGATTTTGATATTCAATTTATTAAAGGAAAAGATAATTTTATTCCTGATTTCTTAACTCGTAATCATGAGTCATTCAAGATCCAGCAAGGATTACCAAAATCCTAGACCACTTCATCCATCAATTTCATCACCAATTCCAATAGAAGACTTCCCTCCTATCCCTTATTCAACCATAGCACAGACACCACATTCAAGGTTGGTTACCAGCCAAATTCCACCCTTAACTTCAAATTTTGTACCATTAAGAAGAGCTCACACTCCTATGCCTGGTTCTCAGGCATCATCCAGCCATTCCACACCTAGTACAGTTTATTTTGAAAAACAATTCCCAGAAAATATTATGACAACTCATTTCATTACAGAACCCGATATTCCACAATTAAAAGTATTTGTGTCAAACATATTCAAGCCCTCATGCTTATGGATGACTGATGACATCCATAAAACCCAACAATATTATGAACTTATTCTGATAGATACCCAATCTATTGAATTAAATCATATTCAAAATAAACAAGACCCAAACAGGGTTGATTATTCAAAAGTTTGCATTAAAAAGATTCTGACCCCCCAGCAATTCTCCAACATCCATTCCATAGTCCCATTTTCAATAGATTATTTTCCAAGTGGCTATAATTATGGTGATTACATGAATGCATGGTATCGAATGTTCTATCTTAGATCATTTGATCACTCATGGTTTATTAATTTCCATGCCACATTCAACAATATATTTCCTGATTGGTTTCAAGACTGGTGGTTCAAATTTGGACCAACCAAGGAAATTTACCCAACTTCAGTTTCAGCAGGATTCCAAACTTTCAATTCCCTGAGCAAACAATTTTTGAAAAATTCCAAAGAACAAGATTTGAAAATGCTATTCCATTCTCTATTCAGAATCCCTTGGATATTTGCTTGGAGTTTCCAAGTAAAACCAGTTTACCCTTCTTATCCTTTATCCCTGATTCGGCAATTCAAAGTCAAATGGTGGAATAATTTCAAAACAGACTCTTGCTCCAGCAAAGGAGTCACCCATTATTTTGAGACAGGGAAAAAATTAAGAATTTATTCCCCACCTTCTACTCCAACTGCACCTGCTCCAATTGCAAGGCCCAGTCCAGTTCCAAGACCAATTCCACATTTTCCAAATCCACTTCCAGATAACAATGAAGAATTACAAAGGGCTCTAGCATTCTATAGAGCTTATGCCAAAGAACAACAATCCATTCAACCAGAACAAAGTGATGATCCTTTCCAAGATAGTCAGGATCCATTTGATTTCTGAACAATAATTCATATGGGTCCAAGCTCCCATTCAACTGTCAAAATTCAGCATGGTAGAGTTCATAGTGGGTCCAAGCTCCCACTAATTCAACAACAAAGCCGACATAGTGGGTCCCAACTCCCACTACTCAGAATTCCAATTTCAATAAAGCAGCACAAAGTGGGTCCTAGCTCCCACTCAGTATTCCAAGTTCAACAAAGCAGCACAAAGTGGGTCCCAGCTCCCACTCAGAATTCAAATTTCAACAAAGCAGCCACTAAGTGGGTCCCAGCTCCCACTACGGATTCAATTGATGGACAAGATTGAAGATCAGATTTTCAAAGGCCAAGATCAATGGATTCCAATCTCGGATTCCAAATTTGTAATAGACTAGCTTCATTCAGAATTCTATAAGTAGCATTCATTTCAATGTATTAAGCACGCTTGAATTATCGCCCCCTCTTGCATACATCTTTGCAACCTCCTCATTCTGAATTGTTCGTACAATCAACAATTCCTTAACCTTGTAAGCCTTTATTAATTCCAAAAGAGAATTTTATTCACTTTGTGTCTATTATTACTGTCCTTAAACTGTTATTATTATTTATTGTTATTTGATTTTGATGAATATTTGATATTATTATTATTATTTATTGTTATTTGATTTTGATGAATATTTGATCGTGATCGGCTTGATCGGCTTTCCCCTGCACAATGGTATCAGAGCCATTTAAGTATGAATTTTAAATCCCTATCGAGTGTTAGAGTTATTACAATTGAGGAACTTAATTACTGCTTGACCTTGTTGAGTCTTAAAGCCTTGAACTATACCCGTAAATCGGTTGGTCAGCCCAGCAGGTGGTCGTAAGAGGTGGTCCACGTGTGGTATCAGAGCAATTAAAAAACTGTTGTTGTGTTGGAATCTCATGTGAAATCATAATGTCATTATCAGAAGTAGATGACATATTGGGTTCATTTAATGATAATAATTTCACTTCTAATTCTATGTCTTTATCTTTTAAATTATTTATTTCTGATTTAATTTGTGCCATTTCAGTTTTTAATTGGTTGATTTCTTTTCTAATATCTAAATATTCATTTGTATGAGTTTTCTTAGATGTTGAAGCTTTTTCTTGTTCTGAATATTTTTTAAGTGTTTTACTTAAACTAAAAGCTTCTGTAATTACAGGTTTTTGTCCTTCTATTACAAATCCTTTTAATTTATCTATGTATTCATTTTTATCCTCAGAATTTTTCATTTTCTCTAATATTTCTAATATTTCTTTTTTCTTATTTGAAAATTGATTTAACATATTTATAGTTGGAATTCTACAATTACAATCTGAATCACTAGAGTAATTTGATGTAGATTCATAATCTGATTCTGAGTTATCTATTAAAATACTCATTAATTTATTTTTTAATTCTAAATCTTCTATCGCATTAATTTTCTTTTCAGTTTTGCAATAATTTGCAGTATGGCCAAACTTTTTACATTTATAACATTGAATATTCTTAAAATTACTTTGTTTTTTCTTTTTTGATTTTCCTTTTTTATAATAATCTTGATCTTTTTTGAAATAGTCTTTCTTATGGGATTTTCTTTGTTTAGACTTTTCTTTCTTTTTTAATTTTTTAAATCTTTTATATTGAGTTGATGGAGGTTTAATTCCTGGAATACCAAATTGTTGACAAAATGATCCCATTTCTTTTCGTTCATTACCATACTTATGTTGAATTTTTAAATCTTGGCATAAATTTAATGCTTCTTTTTTTATAAAATTACATATATGTCCAAATGTCATTAAATTATAATTTATACTTTCTGATCCTACTCTTTTCTTTAAACTGGTAAGTACCCTTTGAGAAAATAGGGTTGGTAATCCTGAAATAAATTTTTCTTTCCAAAATGGGGAATTTGAATCAGTTCTTCTATAAACCTGGGTTAAATATATATCCTTATACCATTTAAAATCACTTAATGTAGGGCATCTTAAATTAGTTAAATTGATTCTTGAACTTTCTGTGGTATCCTCTGGGTCTCCTAAGAAATACATTGATATAACATAAACTAAATAAGTTGAACCGTCTTTAACTGTTGTTAATACTAAATTCTCATTTTCTCCTATAATTTCCTCTGCTTCATGTTCCATAATTTGTTGTTTATCTTCTAAGGCCAAGTGGTTATCCCACCATCCTTTTAACTGACCAGTAAAGCCTGTTACAAGTAACATAACTATTTCTGGTTCAGCTAATCCTAATGAAGCTTTATAGGCCATTCGGGCCATACCCATTTCTTGTAATAAATTTAATATTTGATACTCAGATAATCCATCTATATTCCATTGATAGATAGATGATCCATTGTAACTACTAAATGCTGGATTTTTTTCTTCAAATTGAAGGTCAGGAGGAGTAGGTCTTGGATAATAGGCCTTAGTCCTATGTTGTTTCCAATTATTATTGTAATTAGTTAATTTATTAATCCTATATGGAATTTCTTCCTGATCCTGAAATTGGTCTTCTATTAATGAAATTTGTTGTAAAAATCTTTTGTTTTCTTCTTTTGTATCAATTGAATAATCTTCTGATTCGTCTGATTCCTCTTCTAAACTGGAATAAGTTTCTAAAAATTTTTCTTCTTCTGAATCTCCTGGATTAACTTGGGATATGACTCCTAATTGGGTTGAACTACTTGGTTTGTCTGAAATCTGGATTTTAGTTTCTTTTTTATTTAATGATAATGAGTCTTCCATTTTCTTAGTAAAAGGGGAAACTTGAAAATGGGGTTTATGACCTTTAATTACCTCTTGTTTGTTATCTAACTTTGTTGAAATAAAATCTACTTGATTTGCTATAGTATGTAATAATTGATTAGAATAATTATTTTGTTGATAAATCTTTTTAATATCTGCTAGATTTATTCCATCTGAATCATTTGATCTTCCTGACTTGAATGGTGACGCAACTATTGTTGTTTCCTCAGTAGTGATATGTACTGATTGTAATGGTGGATGAATAGAACTTACTACTGTATTATTTGATAACTTCCATTTTTTATATAAATTTGACTGTACATTAATAACTGGAATTTCAGTAAAGTTACTCTTTCTTATTATTTGTTCTGTCTTTAAATGATATTCTAACCATAAAAAGAATTTCATTTTTCTTAATTGTTTTAACTCTAAAAATTTATAAAAGTCCTTTTTTAGTTTTTCTTTCATGTCATCATCAAATTTTTCAAACCAAATTCTATTTGTGTTATTCTCTATGTCATAATAATCTTTATTTAAATATTCTTTATCTATTGTAAATTCCTCATCATTTGTCATCATATTAATTTCTTGATGTCTCATCTGACTTAATGTAGGTGAACCTATGGATGAACTTGTATCTGGAATTATTTCTGGCAATGGAGTGGAATACCTAACTCTGGTTTCATTAATACTAGATGGAATGTCAGAAGTGGAATGCCTATGTGAATAATCTTGATGATATGACTCAGGTTGGGGGAATTGTCTTGATGAATATCTACTAGACATAGATTTATTAAATGATATTAATACTTTTCCATTTTCTTGTTCTTCCATTCTAGATGGTTCTGTAATCCTTATGTTTCTTTGAATACTTAATGGTCTTTCAGCTAGTATTTCCACTGGAATAGTGATTTCAGTCCATTTTAATAATTTAGGTGTTTCTATTGCAATATTATCAGAATTAGTAGTAACAAATACTGATTCGTCCTTTTCTGTTGGATTTAATCTAAGTGCTGTTGGAATCATAGACTGCATTAATTTGAAATAAACTCTATATATTAATACAAAATGTTCTGTATTGCTCACAATTTTATCTTGTTTTAATTGAATATCTAACTTTAATGATTCCATTATATTTGGATCTGATAGGCTTACTGAATAATTAGGAATGCAATCGAATCTTATTGTGCCATTACAAATGTTAGTTTGTACCATGGCTAATATTGAATCTTGATACTTAATTAATCGATCGTCTCTTAATGCCATAAAAATTGGAGTATCAATTCCTAATCTTACTAATGGATGTAATGCTATTTGGATTAGTCCAAAATGTAAAAACCTATATCCTTGTTCTCTATACTTATTAATAGCTTGTTTGGATAGTAATCTTATAGATTGTACTTCTTGATTCATGGGTAATATTTCTTCATGGATTTTAATTGAATATGCCTTATTGAATTCTAATAATCCTTGTTGGTAGATCGATTTTAATGTTTTACTTGGTAAAATCTGTTGAATTTCATGATTTTGTAAAATATTTGATGAAAACGAGGATGAAGAAGATGATGCTGTTCCTGTAACAGCAGTACTAGAACTTCCAAATAAGAATTTCTTTATCCTTTCTCCCATGTCTTTGTTATTTAAACTGATTCGTTAATTACTGTCACGACTCACGAATTGTCTTATTACTCACGATCTATACCACACGTGGACCACCTCTTACGACCACCTGCTGGGCTGACCAACCGATTTACGGGTATAGTTCAAGGCTTTAAGACTCAACAAGGTCAAGCAGTAATTAAGTTCCTCAATTTTAATAACTCTAACACTCGATAGGGATTTAAAATTCATACTTAAATGGCTCTGATACCATTGAGCAGGGGAAAGCCGATCAAGCCGATCAAATATTCATCAAAATCAAATAACAATAAATAATAATAATATCAAATATTCATCAAAATCAAATAACAATAAATAATAATAACAGTTTAAGGACAGTAATAATAGACACAAAGTGAATAAAATTCTCTTTTGGAATTAATAAAGGCTTACAAGGTTAAGGAATTGTTGATTGTACGAACAATTCAGAATGAGGAGGTTGCAAAGATGTATGCAAGAGGGGGCGATAATTCAAGCGTGCTTAATACATTGAAATGAATGCTACTTATAGAATTCTGAATGAAGCTAGTCTATTACAAATTTGGAATCCGAGATTGGAATCCATTGATCTTGGCCTTTGAAAATCTGATCTTCAATCTTGTCCATCAATTGAATCCGTAGTGGGAGCTGGGACCCACTTAGTGGCTGCTTTGTTGAAATTTGAATTCTGAGTGGGAGCTGGGACCCACTTTGTGCTGCTTTGTTGAACTTGGAATACTGAGTGGGAGCTAGGACCCACTTTGTGCTGCTTTATTGAAATTGGAATTCTGAGTAGTGGGAGTTGGGACCCACTATGTCGGCTTTGTTGTTGAATTAGTGGGAGCTTGGACCCACTATGAACTCTACCATGCTGAATTTTGACAGTTGAATGGGAGCTTGGACCCATATGAATTATTGTTCAGAAATCAAATGGATCCTGACTATCTTGGAAAGGATCATCACTTTGTTCTGGTTGAATGGATTGTTGTTCTTTGGCATAAGCTCTATAGAATGCTAGAGCCCTTTGTAATTCTTCATTGTTATCTGGAAGTGGATTTGGAAAATGTGGAATTGGTCTTGGAACTGGACTGGGCCTTGCAATTGGAGCAGGTGCAGTTGGAGTAGAAGGTGGGGAATAAATTCTTAATTTTTTCCCTGTCTCAAAATAATGGGTGACTCCTTTGCTGGAGCAAGAGTCTGTTTTGAAATTATTCCACCATTTGACTTTGAATTGCCGAATCAGGGATAAAGGATAAGAAGGGTAAACTGGTTTTACTTGGAAACTCCAAGCAAATATCCAAGGGATTCTGAATAGAGAATGGAATAGCATTTTCAAATCTTGTTCTTTGGAATTTTTCAAAAATTGTTTGCTCAGGGAATTGAAAGTTTGGAATCCTGCTGAAACTGAAGTTGGGTAAATTTCCTTGGTTGGTCCAAATTTGAACCACCAGTCTTGAAACCAATCAGGAAATATATTGTTGAATGTGGCATGGAAATTAATAAACCATGAGTGATCAAATGATCTAAGATAGAACATTCGATACCATGCATTCATGTAATCACCATAATTATAGCCACTTGGAAAATAATCTATTGAAAATGGGACTATGGAATGGATGTTGGAGAATTGCTGGGGGGTCAGAATCTTTTTAATGCAAACTTTTGAATAATCAACCCTGTTTGGGTCTTGTTTATTTTGAATATGATTTAATTCAATAGATTGGGTATCTATCAGAATAAGTTCATAATATTGTTGGGTTTTATGGATGTCATCAGTCATCCATAAGCATGAGGGCTTGAATATGTTTGACACAAATACTTTTAATTGTGGAATATCGGGTTCTGTAATGAAATGAGTTGTCACAATATTTTCTGGGAATTGTTTTTCAAAATAAACTGTACTAGGTGTGGAATGGCTGGATGATGCCTGAGAACCAGGCATAGGAGTGTGAGCTCTTCTTAATGGTACAAAATTTGAAGTTAAGGGTGGAATTTGGCTGGTAACCAACCTTGAATGTGGTGTCTGTGCTATGGTTGAATAAGGGATAGGAGGGAAGTCTTCTATTGGAATTGGTGATGAAATTGATGGATGAAGTGGTCTAGGATTTTGGTAATCCTTGCTGGATCTTGAATGACTCATGATTTCCTGTAAGAAATTCACGAGTTAAGAAATCAGGAATAAAATTATCTTTTCCTTTAATAAATTGAATATTAAAATAAAAAACTGATAAAATCCCTTGCCATCTGGCAAAGATTTGTTTAGAAACCAAATTTTTAACATCTTTTTGCAAAATATCTTTTGCTGATTTGCAATCAATGTTTAATAAAAATCTTTTATTGTATAAATCATCTTGAAATTTTGATATGCATAAAACTATGGATAAAACTTCTTTTTTTTACTATAGAATAGTTCTTTTGAGTGTCTGACCAAAATCCTGAATAATATCTTACTATGTTTATTTTATTTTCATATTTTTGTTTTAATATACCTCCATAACCTAAATCAGATGCATCAGTTTCAACTATCATAAAGGCATCTGGATTTGGAATACCTAGACATGGAAGTGACTTAGCTTTTAATTTTATCTCTTTTATTATTTGAGTGTGTTGACTAGTCCATTCTGGAGGATTAGTCTTTAATCTTGTATATAATGGTTTACATAATATTTTTATGTTGGGGAAAAAATCAGATATATAATTAACACAACCTAAAAATCTTTGTAATTGGGTTTTATCTTTAATTTCATCTGGAAATTTGTTTGCAAACTCAATAGACCTTTGAATTGGTCTAATGGTTCCTAAATGAATATGAAAACCAAGAAATCTAATATTTGTTTGAAATAATTTCATTTTAGATTCTGAAATAACTAGTCCATTTGTTTTCATAACCTTTAATAAGATATATAAATGTTTAATATGTTTTTCTAATGTTTCAGAATAAACAAGTATATCATCAATATAAACTGTAACAAATGTTGAATATGGATTAAATATATCATTCATAATATTTTGAAATTCTGATGGTGCATTTTTAAGTCCAAATGGCATAACATTCCATTCATATTGGCCAAATGGTACTACAAATGCTGTTTTGTATTTATCTTTTTCATTTATTTGAATTTGCCAATAACCTGATTTTAAATCGAATTTTGAAAATATTTTTGCATTAGCCAATCTATTTATTAAATCTCTTTTGTTTGGAATGGGATATCTAATCCATTGTAAAACTTTGTTTAATGGTTTGTAATTGATAACTAATCGAGGAACTCCTCGTTCTTTTTCTGCATTTTTGTTTACATAGAAAGCTGAACAACTCCAAGGAGATTTGCTCTTTCTAATTAATTTTCTGTTTAAAAGATCTTGAATTTCTTGTTTACATAATTCTAATAAATCTTTGTTCATTTGGATAGGTCTTGATTTTGTTGGAATGTTTTGTTCACTAAATTTTTTTTCATAAGGTAAAGAAACTATATGTTTTTTCCTATCCCAAAAAGCATTGGGATGGTTTGAACATACTTGGGTTTTGAATTCTGTTTCTATAGTAATAATTTGTTTTGTAGCTTTCTTTAATTGTTCTTCTATGTGTGCATAACTAAGTTCTTCTTTCAAATATGAAATTTCTTTACTTTTATTGTTTAAAAGAAATAAATTCTTATAAATTGAATTAGTCTGTAATAAATGTAATTCTACCTGACTAGGTGGATTCATAAATGAAAATAATAATTTTTTGCCTAATATTTTTGTACTGATCCCTTGTTGGGTTTTCTTAAATGGGGTTATTTGATATAGAAAAGGATTTCCTAATACTGCATCATAATTTACATTTTCTAGTATTAAAAATGAATGTTTAATAATATAATCATTATTATTAATAAATCCATTTGACAATTTTTTCTTAATAGTCATTGGGGTTCCATTTGCAGCTGCTAATTTCTCATTAGTTTTTTCTAAATATTTATTTGGAATAATACCTGATCGAATGCATGATTGATCAGCACCACTGTCAATCAATGCTACAACTGTTGTACTAAAATCTTTAGTTCCAATTGTTACTAATGAATACCATTTTTCCATATTAATTTTATTAATGGTATTAAAAAACTGTTGTTGTGTTGGAATCTCATGTGAAATCATAATGTCATTATCAGAAGTAGATGGCATATTGGGTTCATTTAATGATAATAATTTCACTTCTAATTCTATGTCTTTATCTTTTAAATTATTTATTTCTGATTTAATTTGTGCCATTTCAGTTTTTAATTGGTTGATTTCTTTTCTAATATCTAAATATTCATTTGTATGAGTTTTCTTAGATGTTGAAGCTTTTTCTTGTTCTGAATATTTTTTAAGTGTTTTACTTAAACTAAAAGCTTCTGTAATTACAGGTTTTTGTCCTTCTATTACAAATCCTTTTAATTTATCTATGTATTCATTTTTATCCTCAGAATTTTTCATTTTCTCTAATATTTCTAATATTTCTTTTTTCTTATTTGAAAATTGATTTAACATATTTATAGTTGGAATTCTACAATTACAATCTGAATCACTAGAGTAATTTGATGTAGATTCATAATCTGATTCTGAGTTATCTATTAAAATACTCATTAATTTATTTTTTAATTCTAAATCTTCTATCGCATTAATTTTCTTTTCAGTTTTGCAATAATTTGCAGTATGGCCAAACTTTTTACATTTATAACATTGAATATTCTTAAAATTACTTTGTTTTTTCTTTTTTGATTTTCCTTTTTTATCATCTTTTTTATAATAATCTTGATCTTTTTTGAAATAGTCTTTCTTATGGGATTTTCTTTGTTTAGACTTTTCTTTCTTTTTTAATTTTTTAAATCTTTTATATTGAGTTGATGGAGGTTTAATTCCTGGAATACCAAATTGTTGACAAAATGATCCCATTTCTTTTCGTTCATTACCATACTTATGTTGAATTTTTAAATCTTGGCATATATTTAATGCTTCTTTTTTTATAAAATTACATATATGTCCAAATGTCATTAAATTATAATTTATACTTTCTGATCCTACTCTTTTCTTTAAACTGGTAAGTACCCTTTGAGAAAATAGGGTTGGTAATCCTGAAATAAATTTTTCTTTCCAAAATGGGGAATTTGAATCAGTTCTTCTATAAACCTGGGTTAAATATATATCCTTATACCATTTAAAATCACTTAATGTAGGGCATCTTAAATTAGTTAAATTGATTCTTGAACTTTCTGTGGTATCCTCTGGGTCTCCTAAGAAATACATTGATATAACATAAACTAAATAAGTTGAACCGTCTTTAACTGTTGTTAATACTAAATTCTCATTTTCTCCTATAATTTCCTCTGCTTCATGTTCCATAATTTGTTGTTTATCTTCTAAGGCCAAGTGGTTATCCCACCATCCTTTTAACTGACCAGTAAAGCCTGTTACAAGTAACATAACTATTTCTGGTTCAGCTAATCCTAATGAAGCTTTATAGGCCATTCGGGCCATACCCATTTCTTGTAATAAATTTAATATTTGATACTCAGATAATCCATCTATATTCCATTGATAGATAGATGATCCATTGTAACTACTAAATGCTGGATTTTTTTCTTCAAATTGAAGGTCAGGAGGAGTAGGTCTTGGATAATAGGCCTTAGTCCTATGTTGTTTCCAATTATTATTGTAATTAGTTAATTTATTAATCCTATATGGAATTTCTTCCTGATCCTGAAATTGGTCTTCTATTAATGAAATTTGTTGTAAAAATCTTTTGTTTTCTTCTTTTGTATCAATTGAATAATCTTCTGATTCGTCTGATTCCTCTTCTAAACTGGAATAAGTTTCTAAAAATTTTTCTTCTTCTGAATCTCCTGGATTAACTTGGGATATGACTCCTAATTGGGTTGAACTACTTGGTTTGTCTGAAATCTGGATTTTAGTTTCTTTTTTATTTAATGATAATGAGTCTTCCATTTTCTTAGTAAAAGGGGAAACTTGAAAATGGGGTTTATGACCTTTAATTACCTCTTGTTTGTTATCTAACTTTGTTGAAATAAAATCTACTTGATTTGCTATAGTATGTAATAATTGATTAGAATAATTATTTTGTTGATAAATCTTTTTAATATCTGCTAGATTTATTCCATCTGAATCATTTGATCTTCCTGACTTGAATGGTGACGCAACTATTGTTGTTTCCTCAGTAGTGATATGTACTGATTGTAATGGTGGATGAATAGAACTTACTACTGTATTATTTGATAACTTCCATTTTTTATATAAATTTGACTGTACATTAATAACTGGAATTTCAGTAAAGTTACTCTTTCTTATTATTTGTTCTGTCTTTAAATGATATTCTAACCATAAAAAGAATTTCATTTTTCTTAATTGTTTTAACTCTAAAAATTTATAAAAGTCCTTTTTTAGTTTTTCTTTCATGTCATCATCAAATTTTTCAAACCAAATTCTATTTGTGTTATTCTCTATGTCATAATAATCTTTATTTAAATATTCTTTATCTATTGTAAATTCCTCATCATTTGTCATCATATTAATTTCTTGATGTCTCATCTGACTTAATGTAGGTGAACCTATGGATGAACTTGTATCTGGAATTATTTCTGGCAATGGAGTGGAATACCTAACTCTGGTTTCATTAATACTAGATGGAATGTCAGAAGTGGAATGCCTATGTGAATAATCTTGATGATATGACTCAGGTTGGGGGAATTGTCTTGATGAATATCTACTAGACATAGATTTATTAAATGATATTAATACTTTTCCATTTTCTTGTTCTTCCATTCTAGATGGTTCTGTAATCCTTATGTTTCTTTGAATACTTAATGGTCTTTCAGCTAGTATTTCCACTGGAATAGTGATTTCAGTCCATTTTAATAATTTAGGTGTTTCTATTGCAATATTATCAGAATTAGTAGTAACAAATACTGATTCGTCCTTTTCTGTTGGATTTAATCTAAGTGCTGTTGGAATCATAGACTGCATTAATTTGAAATAAACTCTATATATTAATACAAAATGTTCTGTATTGCTCACAATTTTATCTTGTTTTAATTGAATATCTAACTTTAATGATTCCATTATATTTGGATCTGATAGGCTTACTGAATAATTAGGAATGCAATCGAATCTTATTGTGCCATTACAAATGTTAGTTTGTACCATGGCTAATATTGAATCTTGATACTTAATTAATCGATCGTCTCTTAATGCCATAAAAATTGGAGTATCAATTCCTAATCTTACTAATGGATGTAATGCTATTTGGATTAGTCCAAAATGTAAAAACCTATATCCTTGTTCTCTATACTTATTAATAGCTTGTTTGGATAGTAATCTTATAGATTGTACTTCTTGATTCATGGGTAATATTTCTTCATGGATTTTAATTGAATATGCCTTATTGAATTCTAATAATCCTTGTTGGTAGATCGATTTTAATGTTTTACTTGGTAAAATCTGTTGAATTTCATGATTTTGTAAAATATTTGATGAAAACGAGGATGAAGAAGATGATGCTGTTCCTGTAACAGCAGTACTAGAACTTCCAAATAAGAATTTCTTTATCCTTTCTCCCATGTCTTTGTTATTTAAACTGATTCGTTAATTACTGTCACGACTCACGAATTGTCTTATTACTCACGATCTATACCACACGTGGACCACCTCTTACGACCACCTGCTGGGCTGACCAACCGATTTACGGGTATAGTTCAAGGCTTTAAGACTCAACAAGGTCAAGCAGTAATTAAGTTCCTCAATTGTAATAACTCTAACACTCGATAGGGATTTAAAATTCATACTTAAATGGCTCTGATACCATTGTGCAGGGGAAAGCCGATCAAGCCGATCAAATATTCATCAAAATCAAATAACAATAAATAATAATAACAGTTTAAGGACAGTAATAATAGACACAAAGTGAATAAAATTCTCTTTTGGAATTAATAAAGGCTTACAAGGTTAAGGAATTGTTGATTGTACGAACAATTCAGAATGAGGAGGTTGCAAAGATGTATGCAAGAGGGGGCGATAATTCAAGCGTGCTTAATACATTGAAATGAATGCTACTTATAGAATTCTGAATGAAGCTAGTCTATTACAAATTTGGAATCCGAGATTGGAATCCATTGATCTTGGCCTTTGAAAATCTGATCTTCAATCTTGTCCATCAATTGAATCCGTAGTGGGAGCTGGGACCCACTTAGTGGCTGCTTTGTTGAAATTTGAATTCTGAGTGGGAGCTGGGACCCACTTTGTGCTGCTTTGTTGAACTTGGAATACTGAGTGGGAGCTAGGACCCACTTTGTGCTGCTTTATTGAAATTGGAATTCTGAGTAGTGGGAGTTGGGACCCACTATGTCGGCTTTGTTGTTGAATTAGTGGGAGCTTGGACCCACTATGAACTCTACCATGCTGAATTTTGACAGTTGAATGGGAGCTTGGACCCATATGAATTATTGTTCAGAAATCAAATGGATCCTGACTATCTTGGAAAGGATCATCACTTTGTTCTGGTTGAATGGATTGTTGTTCTTTGGCATAAGCTCTATAGAATGCTAGAGCCCTTTGTAATTCTTCATTGTTATCTGGAAGTGGATTTGGAAAATGTGGAATTGGTCTTGGAACTGGACTGGGCCTTGCAATTGGAGCAGGTGCAGTTGGAGTAGAAGGTGGGGAATAAATTCTTAATTTTTTCCCTGTCTCAAAATAATGGGTGACTCCTTTGCTGGAGCAAGAGTCTGTTTTGAAATTATTCCACCATTTGACTTTGAATTGCCGAATCAGGGATAAAGGATAAGAAGGGTAAACTGGTTTTACTTGGAAACTCCAAGCAAATATCCAAGGGATTCTGAATAGAGAATGGAATAGCATTTTCAAATCTTGTTCTTTGGAATTTTTCAAAAATTGTTTGCTCAGGGAATTGAAAGTTTGGAATCCTGCTGAAACTGAAGTTGGGTAAATTTCCTTGGTTGGTCCAAATTTGAACCACCAGTCTTGAAACCAATCAGGAAATATATTGTTGAATGTGGCATGGAAATTAATAAACCATGAGTGATCAAATGATCTAAGATAGAACATTCGATACCATGCATTCATGTAATCACCATAATTATAACCACTTGGAAAATAATCTATTGAAAATGGGACTATGGAATGGATGTTGGAGAATTGCTGGGGGGTCAGAATCTTTTTAATGCAAACTTTTGAATAATCAACCCTGTTTGGGTCTTGTTTATTTTGAATATGATTTAATTCAATAGATTGGGTATCTATCAGAATAAGTTCATAATATTGTTGGGTTTTATGGATGTCATCAGTCATCCATAAGCATGAGGGCTTGAATATGTTTGACACAAATACTTTTAATTGTGGAATATCGGGTTCTGTAATGAAATGAGTTGTCACAATATTTTCTGGGAATTGTTTTTCAAAATAAACTGTACTAGGTGTGGAATGGCTGGATGATGCCTGAGAACCAGGCATAGGAGTGTGAGCTCTTCTTAATGATACAAAATTTGAAGTTAAGGGTGGAATTTGGCTGGTAACCAACCTTGAATGTGGTGTCTGTGCTATGGTTGAATAAGGGATAGGAGGGAAGTCTTCTATTGGAATTGGTGATGAAATTGATGGATGAAGTGGTCTAGGATTTTGGTAATCCTTGCTGGATCTTGAATGACTCATGATTTCCTGTAAGAAATTCACGAGTTAAGAAATCAGGAATAAAATTATCTTTTCCTTTAATAAATTGAATATTAAAATCAAAAACTGATAAAATCCCTTGCCATCTGGCAAAGATTTGTTTAGAAACCAAATTTTTAACATCTTTTTGCAAAATATCTTTTGCTGATTTGCAATCAATGTTTAATAAAAATCTTTTATTGTATAAATCATCTTGAAATTTTGATATGCATAAAACTATGGATAAAACTTCTTTTTTTACTGTAGAATAGTTCTTTTGAGTGTCTGACCAAAATCCTGAATAATATCTTACTATGTTTATTTTATTTTCATATTTTTGTTTTAATATACCTCCATAACCTAAATCAGATGCATCAGTTTCAACTATCATAAAGGCATCTGGATTTGGAATACCTAGACATGGAAGTGACTTAGCTTTTAATTTTATCTCTTTTATTATTTGAGTGTGTTGACTAGTCCATTCTGGAGGATTAGTCTTTAATCTTGTATATAATGGTTTACATAATATTTTTATGTTGGGGAAAAAATCAGATATATAATTAACACAACCTAAAAATCTTTGTAATTGGGTTTTATCTTTAATTTCATCTGGAAATTTGTTTGCAAACTCAATAGACCTTTGAATTGGTCTAATGGTTCCTAAATGAATATGAAAACCAAGAAATCTAATATTTGTTTGAAATAATTTCATTTTAGATTCTGAAATAACTAGTCCATTTGTTTTCATAACCTTTAATAAGATATATAAATGTTTAATATGTTTTTCTAATGTTTCAGAATAAACAAGTATATCATCAATATAAACTGTAACAAATGTTGAATATGGATTAAATATATCATTCATAATATTTTGAAATTCTGATGGTGCATTTTTAAGTCCAAATGGCATAACATTCCATTCATATTGGCCAAATGGTACTACAAATGCTGTTTTGTATTTATCTTTTTCATTTATTTGAATTTGCCAATAACCTGATTTTAAATCGAATTTTGAAAATATTTTTGCATTAGCCAATCTATTTATTAAATCTCTTTTGTTTGGAATGGGATATCTAATCCATTGTAAAACTTTGTTTAATGGTTTGTAATTGATAACTAATCGAGGAACTCCTCGTTCTTTTTCTGCATTTTTGTTTACATAGAAAGCTGAACAACTCCAAGGAGATTTGCTCTTTCTAATTAATTTTCTGTTTAAAAGATCTTGAATTTCTTGTTTACATAATTCTAATAAATCTTTGTTCATTTGGATAGGTCTTGATTTTGTTGGAATGTTTTGTTCACTAAATTCTTTTTCATAAGGTAAAGAAACTATATGTTTTTCCTATCCCAAAAAGCATTGGGATGGTTTGAACATACTTGGGTTTTGAATTCTGTTTCTATAGTAATAATTTGTTTTGTAGCTTTCTTTAATTGTTCTTCTATGTGTGCATAACTAAGTTCTTCTTTCAAATATGAAATTTCTTTACTTTTATTGTTTAAAAGAAATAAATTCTTATAAATTGAATTAGTCTGTAATAAATGTAATTCTACCTGACTAGGTGGATTCATAAATGAAAATAATAATTTTTTGCCTAATATTTTTGTACTGATCCCTTGTTGGGTTTTCTTAAATGGGGTTATTTGATATAGAAAAGGATTTCCTAATACTGCATCATAATTTACATTTTCTAGTATTAAAAATGAATGTTTAATAATATAATCATTATTATTAATAAATCCATTTGACAATTTTTTCTTAATAGTCATTGGGGTTCCATTTGCAGCTGCTAATTTCTCATTAGTTTTTTCTAAATATTTATTTGGAATAATACCTGATCGAATGCATGATTGATCAGCACCACTGTCAATCAATGCTACAACTGTTGTACTAAAATCTTTAGTTCCAATTGTTACTAATGAATACCATTTTTCCATATTAATTTTATTAATGGTATTAAAAAACTGTTGTTGTGTTGGAATCTCATGTGAAATCATAATGTCATTATCAGAAGTAGATGGCATATTGGGTTCATTTAATGATAATAATTTCACTTCTAATTCTATGTCTTTATCTTTTAAATTATTTATTTCTGATTTAATTTGTGCCATTTCAGTTTTTAATTGGTTGATTTCTTTTCTAATATCTAAATATTCATTTGTATGAGTTTTCTTAGATGTTGAAGCTTTTTCTTGTTCTGAATATTTTTTAAGTGTTTTACTTAAACTAAAAGCTTCTGTAATTACAGGTTTTTGTCCTTCTATTACAAATCCTTTTAATTTATCTATGTATTCATTTTTATCCTCAGAATTTTTCATTTTCTCTAATATTTCTAATATTTCTTTTTTCTTATTTGAAAATTGATTTAACATATTTATAGTTGGAATTCTACAATTACAATCTGAATCACTAGAGTAATTTGATGTAGATTCATAATCTGATTCTGAGTTATCTATTAAAATACTCATTAATTTATTTTTTAATTCTAAATCTTCTATCGCATTAATTTTCTTTTCAGTTTTGCAATAATTTGCAGTATGGCCAAACTTTTTACATTTATAACATTGAATATTCTTAAAATTACTTTGTTTTTTCTTTTTTGATTTTCCTTTTTTATCATCTTTTTTATAATAATCTTGATCTTTTTTGAAATAGTCTTTCTTATGGGATTTTCTTTGTTTAGACTTTTCTTTCTTTTTTAATTTTTTAAATCTTTTATATTGAGTTGATGGAGGTTTAATTCCTGGAATACCAAATTGTTGACAAAATGATCCCATTTCTTTTCGTTCATTACCATACTTATGTTGAATTTTTAAATCTTGGCATATATTTAATGCTTCTTTTTTTATAAAATTACATATATGTCCAAATGTCATTAAATTATAATTTATACTTTCTGATCCTACTCTTTTCTTTAAACTGGTAAGTACCCTTTGAGAAAATAGGGTTGGTAATCCTGAAATAAATTTTTCTTTCCAAAATGGGGAATTTGAATCAGTTCTTCTATAAACCTGGGTTAAATATATATCCTTATACCATTTAAAATCACTTAATGTAGGGCATCTTAAATTAGTTAAATTGATTCTTGAACTTTCTGTGGTATCCTCTGGGTCTCCTAAGAAATACATTGATATAACATAAACTAAATAAGTTGAACCGTCTTTAACTGTTGTTAATACTAAATTCTCATTTTCTCCTATAATTTCCTCTGCTTCATGTTCCATAATTTGTTGTTTATCTTCTAAGGCCAAGTGGTTATCCCACCATCCTTTTAACTGACCAGTAAAGCCTGTTACAAGTAACATAACTATTTCTGGTTCAGCTAATCCTAATGAAGCTTTATAGGCCATTCGGGCCATACCCATTTCTTGTAATAAATTTAATATTTGATACTCAGATAATCCATCTATATTCCATTGATAGATAGATGATCCATTGTAACTACTAAATGCTGGATTTTTTTCTTCAAATTGAAGGTCAGGAGGAGTAGGTCTTGGATAATAGGCCTTAGTCCTATGTTGTTTCCAATTATTATTGTAATTAGTTAATTTATTAATCCTATATGGAATTTCTTCCTGATCCTGAAATTGGTCTTCTATTAATGAAATTTGTTGTAAAAATCTTTTGTTTTCTTCTTTTGTATCAATTGAATAATCTTCTGATTCGTCTGATTCCTCTTCTAAACTGGAATAAGTTTCTAAAAATTTTTCTTCTTCTGAATCTCCTGGATTAACTTGGGATATGACTCCTAATTGGGTTGAACTACTTGGTTTGTCTGAAATATGGATTTTAGTTTCTTTTTTATTTAATGATAATGAGTCTTCCATTTTCTTAGTAAAAGGGGAAACTTGAAAATGGGGTTTATGACCTTTAATTACCTCTTGTTTGTTATCTAACTTTGTTGAAATAAAATCTACTTGATTTGCTATAGTATGTAATAATTGATTAGAATAATTATTTTGTTGATAAATCTTTTTAATATCTGCTAGATTTATTCCATCTGAATCATTTGATCTTCCTGACTTGAATGGTGACGCAACTATTGTTGTTTCCTCAGTAGTGATATGTACTGATTGTAATGGTGGATGAATAGAACTTACTACTGTATTATTTGATAACTTCCATTTTTTATATAAATTTGACTGTACATTAATAACTGGAATTTCAGTAAAGTTACTCTTTCTTATTATTTGTTCTGTCTTTAAATGATATTCTAACCATAAAAAGAATTTCATTTTTCTTAATTGTTTTAACTCTAAAAATTTATAAAAGTCCTTTTTTAGTTTTTCTTTCATGTCATCATCAAATTTTTCAAACCAAATTCTATTTGTGTTATTCTCTATGTCATAATAATCTTTATTTAAATATTCTTTATCTATTGTAAATTCCTCATCATTTGTCATCATATTAATTTCTTGATGTCTCATCTGACTTAATGTAGGTGAACCTATGGATGAACTTGTATCTGGAATTATTTCTGGCAATGGAGTGGAATACCTAACTCTGGTTTCATTAATACTAGATGGAATGTCAGAAGTGGAATGCCTATGTGAATAATCTTGATGATATGACTCAGGTTGGGGGAATTGTCTTGATGAATATCTACTAGACATAGATTTATTAAATGATATTAATACTTTTCCATTTTCTTGTTCTTCCATTCTAGATGGTTCTGTAATCCTTATGTTTCTTTGAATACTTAATGGTCTTTCAGCTAGTATTTCCACTGGAATAGTGATTTCAGTCCATTTTAATAATTTAGGTGTTTCTATTGCAATATTATCAGAATTAGTAGTAACAAATACTGATTCGTCCTTTTCTGTTGGATTTAATCTAAGTGCTGTTGGAATCATAGACTGCATTAATTTGAAATAAACTCTATATATTAATACAAAATGTTCTGTATTGCTCACAATTTTATCTTGTTTTAATTGAATATCTAACTTTAATGATTCCATTATATTTGGATCTGATAGGCTTACTGAATAATTAGGAATGCAATCGAATCTTATTGTGCCATTACAAATGTTAGTTTGTACCATGGCTAATATTGAATCTTGATACTTAATTAATCGATCGTCTCTTAATGCCATAAAAATTGGAGTATCAATTCCTAATCTTACTAATGGATGTAATGCTATTTGGATTAGTCCAAAATGTAAAAACCTATATCCTTGTTCTCTATACTTATTAATAGCTTGTTTGGATAGTAATCTTATAGATTGTACTTCTTGATTCATGGGTAATATTTCTTCATGGATTTTAATTGAATATGCCTTATTGAATTCTAATAATCCTTGTTGGTAGATCGATTTTAATGTTTTACTTGGTAAAATCTGTTGAATTTCATGATTTTGTAAAATATTTGATGAAAACGAGGATGAAGAAGATGATGCTGTTCCTGTAACAGCAGTACTAGAACTTCCAAATAAGAATTTCTTTATCCTTTCTCCCATGTCTTTGTTATTTAAACTGATTCGTTAATTACTGTCACGACTCACGAATTGTCTTATTACTCACGATCTATACCACACGTGGACCACCTCTTACGACCACCTGCTGGGCTGACCAACCGATTTACGGGTATAGTTCAAGGCTTTTTTGATTTTCCTTTTATATCATCTTGCTTATAATAATCTTGATCTTTTTTGAAATAATCTTTTTTATGAGATTTTCTCTGTTTAGACTTTTCTTTCTTTTTTAATTTTTTAAATCTTTTATATTGAGATGATGGAGGTTTAATTCCTGGAATACCAAATTGTTGACAAAATGATCCCATTTCTTTTCGTTCATTACCATACTTATGTTGAATTTTTAAATTTTGACATAAATTTAATGCTTCTTTCTTTATGAAATTACATATATGCCCAAATGTCATTAAATTATAATTTATATTTTCTGTTCCTACTCTTTTCTTTAAACTAGTAAGTACTCTTTGTGAAAATAGTGTTGGTAATCCTGAAATAAATTTTTCTTTCCAAAATGGGGAATTTGAATCAGTTCTCCTATAAACCTGGGTTAAATATATATTTTTATACCATTTAAAATCACTTAATGTTGGACATCTCAAATTAAGTCAGAAATCAATAATTTAAAAGATAAAGACATAGAACTAGAAGTTAAATTATTATCATTACAAGAACCTAACATGCCATCTACTTCTGATAATGATATTATGATACTATTAATAAAATCAACATGGAAAAATGGTATTCATTAGTCACAATTGGAGTTAAAGATTTTAGTACAACAGTTGTAGAATTAATTGATAGTGGTGCTGATCAATCATGTATTCGATCAGGCATCATTCCAAGTAAATATTTAGAAAAGACTAATGAAAAATTAGCAGCTGCAAATGGAACACCAATGACTATTAAGAAAAAACTATCAAATGGATTTATTAGTAATAATGATTATGTTATTAAACATTCATTTTTAATACTAGAAAATGTAAGTTATGATGCAGTATTAGGAAATCCATTTCTATATCAAATAACCCCATTTAAAAAAACCCAGCAAGGGATCAGTACAAAAATATTAGGGAAAAAATTATTATTTCAAAAAAGATCAAGATTATTATAAAAAAGATGATAAAAAAGGAAAATCAAAAAGAAAAAAACAAAGCAATTTTAAAAATCTTCAATGTTATAAATGTAAAAAGTTTGGTCATACTGCAAATTATTGTAAAACTGAAAAGAAAATTAATGCTCTAGAAGATTCAGAATTAAAAAACAAATTAATGAATATATTCATAGATAACTCAGAATCAGATTATGAATCCACATCAAATTACTCTAGTGATTCAGATTGTAATTGTAGAATTCCAACTATAAATATGTTAAATCAATTTTCAAATAAGAAAAAAGAAATATTAGAAATATTAGAGAAAATGAAAAATTCTGAGGATAAAAATGAATACATAGATAAATTAAAAGGTTTTGTAATAGAAGGACAAAAGCCTGTGATTACAGAAGCATTTAGTCTAAGTAAAACACTTAAAAAATATTCAGAAATGGAAAAAGCAACAACATCTAAGAAAACTCACACAAATGAATATTTAGATATTAGAAAAGAAATTAGTCAATTAAAGAATGACATGGCACAAATTAAGTCAGAAATCAATAATTTAAAAGATAAAGACATAGAACTAGAAGTTAAATTATTATCATTACAAGAACCTAACATGCCATCTACTTCTGATAATGATATTATGATATCACATGATATTCCAACACAACAACAATTTTTTAATACTATTAATAAAATCAACATGGAAAAATGGTATTCATTAGTCACAATTGGAGTTAAAGATTTTAGTACAACAGTTGTAGCATTAATTGATAGTGGTGCTGATCAATCATGTATTCGATCAGGCATCATTCCAAGTAAATATTTAGAAAAGACTAATGAAAAATTAGCAGCTGCAAATGGAACACCAATGACTATTAAGAAATAACTATCAAATGGATTTATTAGTAATAATGATTATGTTATTAAACATTCATTTTTAATACTAGAAAATGTAAGTTATGATGCAGTATTAGGAAATCCATTTCTATATCAAATAACCCCATTTAAAAAAACCCAGCAAGGGATCAGTACAAAAATATTAGGGAAAAAATTATTATTTTCTTTTCTAAATCCACCCAGTCAGGTAGAATTACATTTATTACAAACTAATTCAATTTATAAAAATTTGTTTCTTTTAAATAATAAAAGTAAAGAAATTTCATATTTAAAGGAAGAACTTAGTTATAAACATATAGAAGAACAATTAAATAAAGCCAGTAAGCAAATTACTACAGTAGAAAAAGAATTTAAAACCCAAGTATGTTCAAATCATCCCAATGCTTTTTGGGATAGGAAAAAACATATAGTAACTTTGCCTTATGAAAAAAAATTTAATGAACAAAATATTCCTACAAAATCAAGACCTATCCAAATGAACAAAGATTTATTAGAATTATGTAAACAAGAAATTCAAGATCTTTTAACAAGAAAATTAATCAGAAAAAGCAAATCCCCATGGAGTTGTTCAGCATTTTATGTAAATAAAAATGCAGAAAAAGAAAGAGGAGTTCCTAGATTAGTTATCAATTATAAACCATTAAACAAAGTTTTACAATGGATTAGATATCCTATTCCAAACAAAAGAGATTTAATAAATAGGTTAGCCAGTGCAAAAATATTTTCAAAATTCGATTTAAAATCAGGTTATTGGCAAATTCAAATAAATGAAAAAGATAAATACAAAACAGCATTTGTAGTACCATTTGGCCAATACGAATGGAACGTTATGCCATTTGGACTTAAAAATGCACCATCAGAATTTCAAAATATTATGAATGATATTTTTAATCCATATTCAACATTTGTCATAGTTTATATTGATGATATACTTGTTTATTCTGAAACATTAGAAAAACACATTAAACATTTATATATCTTATTAAAAGTTATAAAAACAAATGGACTAGTTATTTCAGAATCCAAGATGAAATTATTTCAAACAAATATTAGATTCCTTGGTTTTCATATCCACTTAGGAACCATTAGACCAATTCAAAGGTCTATTGAGTTTGCAAACAAATTTCCAGATGAAATTAAGGATAAAAAACAATTACAAAGATTTTTAGGTTGTGTAAATTACATTTCTGATTTTTTTCCCAACATTAAAATTTTATGCAAACCACTATATGCAAGATTAAAGACTAATCCTCCAGAGTGGACTAGTCAACACACTCAAATAATAAAAGAGATAAAATTAAAAGCTAAATAACTTCCATGTTTAGGCATTCCAAACCCAAATGCTTTTATGATAGTGGAAACTGATGCATCTGATTTAGGCTATGGAGGTATATTAAAACAAAAACATGAAAACAAAATAAACATAGTAAGATATTATTCAGGATTTTGGTCAGATACTCAAAAGAATTATTCCACGGTAAAAAAAGAAGTTTTATCCATAGTTTTATGCATTTCAAAATTTCAAGATGATTTATATAATAAAAGATTTTTATTAAATATTGATTGCAAGTCAGCAAAAGATATTTTGCAAAAAGATGTTAAAAACTTGGTTTCTAAACAAATCTTTGCCAGATGGCAAGGGATTTTATCAGTTTTTGTTTTTGATATTCAGTTTATTAAAGGAAAAGATAATTTTATTCCTGATTTTTTAACTCGAGAATTTCTTACAGGAAATCATGAGTCATTCAAGATCCAGCAAGGATTATCAAAATCCTAGACCACTTACTCCTTCCATTTCATCACCAATTCCAATAGAAGACTTTCCTCCTATTCCTTATTCCACCATAGCCCAAACTCCACATTCAAGGTTGGTTACCAACCAAATTCCACCTTTGACTTCAAATTTTGTACCATTAAGAAGAGCCCAGACTCCTATGCCTACTTCTCAGGCATCATCCAGCCATTCCACACCTACTACTGTTTATTTTGATAAACCATTCCCAGAAAACATTGTGACTACTCATTTCATTACAGAACCTGATGTTCCACAATTAAAAGTATTTGTGTCAAATATATTCAAGCCCTCATGTTTATGGATGACTGATGACATCCATAAAACTCAACAATATTATGAACTTATTCTAGTAGACACCCAGTCTATTGAGTTAAATCATATTCAAAATAAACAAGACCCAAATAGGGTTGATTATTCAAAAGTTTGCATTAAAAAGATTCCGACCCCTCAGCAATTTTCCAATATCCATTCTATAGTCCCATTTTCAATTGACTATTTTCCAAGTGGCTACAATTATGGTGATTACATGAATGCATGGTATCGAACGTTCTACCTTAGATCGTTTGATCACTCATGGTTTATTAATTTCCATGCCACATTCAACAATATATTTCCTGATTGGTTTCAAGATTGGTGGTTCAAATTTGGACCAACCAAGGAAATTTACCCTACTACAGTTTCAGCAGGATTCCAAACTTTCAATTCCCTAAGCAAACAATTTTTGAAAAATTCCAAAGAACAAGATTTGAAAATGCTATTCCATTCATTATTCAGAATACCTTGGATTTTTGCTTGGAGTTTCCAAGTAAAACCAGTTTATCCTTCTTATCCTTTATCCCTTATTCGGCAATTCAAAGTCAAATGGTGGAACAATTTCAAAACAGACTCTTGTTCCAGCAAAGGAGTCACCCATTATTTTGAGACAGGAAAAAGATTAAGAACTTATTCACCACCTCCTACTCCAACTGCACCTACTCCAATTGCAAGGCCCAGTCCAGTTCAAAGACCAATTCCACAATTTCCAAATCCACTTCCAGATAACAATGAAGAAATGCAAAGAGCTCTAGCATTCTATAGAGCTTATGCCAGAGAGCAACAATCTATTCAACCAGGACAAATCGAAGATCCTTTCCAGGACAGCCAGGATCCTTTCGATTTTTAATCAATAATTCATATGGGTCCAAGCTCCCATTCAAATCTCAAGATTCAGCACTGATAGTGGGTCCAAGCTCCCACTAACTATGTCAAATTCAACAAAGAGGCCGACACAGTGGGTCCCAGCTCCCACTGAGAATTCCATATTCAACAAAGCAGCCAACAGAGTGGGTCCCAGCTCCCACTATGAATTCAAAATTCAACAAAGCAGCCACCAAGTGGGTCCCAGCTCCCACTAAGGATTCAAAAATCAACAAAGCAGCCACTAAGTGGGTCCCAGCTCCCACTATATAAATATAAATAAAGATATATATACAAATATAAATAAATAAATAAATATATATATAAATATATTCATATATATATAAATATATATACATATATATATAAATATAAATATAAATATAAATATATACATATATATAAATACAAATATAATTATAAATATAAAATAAATATACATATATATATAAATACAAATATAAATATAAATATAAATAAAGATATATATACAAATATAAATATATATGTATATATAAATATATTCATATATATATAAATATACATATATATATACATATATATATATGTATATATACATATATATATATGTATATATAAATATATTCATATATATATAAATATATATATATATACATATATATATATATAAATATAAATATAAATATATATTAATATATAAAATATAAATATAATTATAAATATAAAATAAATATAAATATATACATATACATATATATAAATACAAATATAATTATAAATATAAAATAAATATACATATATATATATATATAAATACAAATATAAATATAAATAAAGATATATATATATATATATAAATATGAATATATATATAAATATATACATATATATAAATATAAAAATATATAAAAATATAAATATAAATAAAGATATATATATATATATATATAAATATGAATATATATATAAATATATACATATATATAAATATATTAGAGGACGCATTAGTGATTTTACTCCATTAGTGATTTTACTCCATTAGTAAGAAAAAATATAAATATAGATATATATATATATGTATAA
This sequence comes from Rubia yunnanensis, assembly GCA_037428765.1. Taxonomy (NCBI): domain Eukaryota; kingdom Viridiplantae; phylum Streptophyta; class Magnoliopsida; order Gentianales; family Rubiaceae; genus Rubia; species Rubia yunnanensis. The sequence goes on along the minus strand of CM075064.1, from coordinate 114,725,924 downwards.
ATATAAATATATATATATGTATGTATAAATATAAATATAAATATAAATATATATATAAATATATATATAAATATATATATAAATATATATATATAAATATAAATATATACAAAATGCGTCCTCTAATATATATATATATACATATAAATATAAATAAATATAAATATATACATATATATATAAATACAAATATATATATATGTATATATATATATTAGAGGACGCATTTTGTATATATTTATATTTTTATATATATATATATTTATATATATATATATTTATATATATATATATTTATATATATATTTATATATATATATTTATATTTATATTTATATTTATACATACATATATATATATATTTATATTTATATTTATACATATATATATATATCTATATTTGTATTTATATATATATATATTTATACACACACATATATATATATATATATATTTATATTTGTATTTATATATATATATATATATTTAGTTATATCTATATATTTATATTTATATCTATATATTTATATATGTATACATCAGTTCTTTTTTTTTTTATAAAAAAAAAAACTTTTTTAAAGTTGATACTCGGTTAATTGTAATTGAATCCTTCTTACATTACAGGGCACATCAACATTTCAGAATAGGAAAAATCAAATTTTTATTATCTCTTCATCATGATTATTTACTTTTTAGTAAGATTTCTGTTTCCAAGGCCTTAGACTGGATCATTGATGATTGCTCAAATCATTGATATAAACAATATCCAAATACCAAATTCGCCTTCTATATACCCCCCGAAAAGTAGAGGAAGCTCTTGCGAAGGTCAAAGAAAGATCTTCTTCTTCCGACGCGAAGAATTCTTCCAAAAATTCCGAGCCTAATCTTTTCAAAAAAATATGTACCGTACTTTTGTGTTTACGAGCCAAAGTTTTAGCACAAGAAAGTCGAAGTATATACTTTATTTGATACAAACTCTTTTTTTTTTGAAGACCCACTATAATAATGAGAAAGGTTTCTGCATATATACCAAAATCGGTCAATCATATCAGAATCTGATAAATAAGTCCAAATCGCCTTACTAATGGGATGTCCTAATGGGTTACAAAATTTAGCTTTAGATAATGATCGAATAAGAGGAATGCTTGGAACAAGCATATCCAATTTCTTAATAGCATTATTGAGTAGAAATGAATTTTCTAGCATTTGACCCCGTAACATTACCGGATTTATTCGCACACTTGAAATATAACCCATAAAGTCAAGTGAATGGTTGGGCAATTTAGTTTTATAAACCCTTGCCGAGTGAAACCACAGATCAAAGTGATATTGCCAAAAATTGACAAGATAAGAGTTCCATTTATTTATCCAAAGAGGTGTACCCTTTGAAACTAGAATTGATTTTACTTGATACCTAACATAATGCATGAAAGGGTCTATGAACATCCATAAACTAACTTGAAAATCCTTAGCAAAACTAAAATTCACGATCTATACCACACGTATAACAAACAAGAAGTAATTAAAGTTCACGAATTGTCTAAAATTCACGATCTAAGCTAGATAACAAACAAGAAGTAATTAAAGGTCATAAACCTCATTTTCAGGTTTCCCCTTTTACTAAGAAAATGGAAGATTCATTATCATTAAATAAAAAAGAAACTAAAATTCAGATTACAGACAAACCAAGTAGTTCAACCCAATTAGGAGTCATATCCCAAGTTAATCCAGGAGATTCAGATGAAGAAAAATTTTTAGAAACTTATTCCAGTTTAGAAGAAGAATCAGATGAATCAGAGGATTATTCAACTAATACAGAAAACAAAAGATTTTTACAACAAATTTCTTTAATAGAAGATCAATTCCAGGATCCAGACACCATTCCATATAGTATTAATAAATTAAATAATTACAGTAATAATTGGTCTATACCAAATTGTCTTATTACTCACGATCTATACCACACGTGGACCACCTCACGATCTATACCACACGTGGACCACCTCTTACGACCACCTGCTGGGCTGACCAACCGATTTACGGGTATAGTTCAAGGCTTTAAGACTCAACAAGGTCAAGCAGTAATTAATTTCCTCAATTTTAATAACTCTAACACTCGATAGGGATTTAAAATTCATACTTAGATGGCTCTGATACCATAGTGCAGGGGGAGCAGATCTTAAAAACAACAATAATAATCTTAAATAAACATAACAGGCATAAACAACAATCACTGAATATGAATAGAATTCTTGTTTGGAATTAATTGGAAGGCTTACGTATATAAATATACGTATATATTTATATATATATATATATATTTAGTTATATCTATATATTTATATATATATATATTTATTTATATTTATATATATATTTTTATATTTTAAATATGTATATATTTATATCTACATATATATATATATATTTAAATTTAAATTTAAATTTTTATATATATATCTATATATTTGTATTTATATGTATGTATATATTTATATTTATTTATATTTATGTATATATTTATATGTATATATATATATTAGAGGATGCATTTTGTATATATTTATATTTTATATATATATTTATATATATATATATATATTTATATATTTTTATATATGTATATATTTATATCTATATATATATTTATATGTATATATTTATATTTATATATATATATATCTATATATTTGTATTTATATATATATGTATATATTTATATTTATTTATATTTATGTATAAATATATATATATATGTATATATTTATATTTATTTATATATATATTTATATTTATATATATTTATATACATATATGTATATATTTATATTTATATTTATATATATGTATATATTTATATTTATATATATGTGTATATATTTATATTTTATATTTATATATATTTTTATATTTATATATATATATGTATATATATTTTTTATTTTTTTATTTATATTTATATATATGTGTATATATTTATATTTATATATCTATGTATATATATTTATATTTATATATATGTATGTATATATTTATATATATATATATTTATATTTATACATGTATATATTTATATTTATGTTTGTATTTATATATATATATATTTAGTTATATCTATATATTTATATTTATATATATATATTTATATTTATATTTATATATTTATATTTATATTTATATATTTATATATAGATTTATATTTATTTATATGTTTATATATATATAAATATATACATATATAAAAATAAATGTAAATATATAAATATATACAGCTCAAACTGCACACTTTCCTAAATGGGCTGTCCCGGCTCAAATTGCAATTTCAGAATTTGCCAAAAATGTCAGGTTTGACTTGAGTTAAAAAGACCAAGTTGCCCAAATATTTTCCAGAAATTACTAATGGGCATGGGCTTAATTGAGGCACTGATTTAGGCTTAAATGGAGTTGGGCTGATTAATTGGAAACAAGCTCATGGAATTTGAATCAATTGGCGTTGGTTAATATGTCCAGCTCACTTCCCATCTGCCATTTGAACGCATGCGGAAGGGCTCACTTCTCCATGCCTCAAAAGCACAACCTTATTATCACAGCATTCGATGCTCTCTCAGCATCCAAGGCACTAACCTTATCATCTCCCTTTTGGCTCCTTAGATAGCCCAAATCCTCTGAGCTCTCTGAATAATCCTCTCCATTGTGAAAGGAGAGGCTCTGAGGTCTGGAACTCAAAAATCCTCTGAGTTCTCTGAAAATCCCCTACGCAGGTCCGAAATCCCATCCTATGTTAGCATATAATCCGATTATTTCTTCACAGCTCACTTCTCGTGCTCACTTATTTGCGATATTTGGTGGATTTAGAAACTGGGTTCGTGAAACCCTTGGTTTCCCGATTCGCCATCAGCGCTCCGATTGTGTCTTTTAGGGTTTCATAACCTTGGTTGTGATTTTTTTAAAACATTCTGCTCGACTTTTGCTTCTTTCCCGATTTTCAGATTAGGGTTTGCATAGATCTCGTTGTTTAAAGGTTTTTATAGAACAAAGAAGTTATATTTTGCAAACTTATTTGTGTTATGAATGTTTTTGTAGAGGGGTTTTCAAACCCTTGGGTTTGTATACCCATGTCGAGCATCGATTGTTCTGAGCCTGGGTTTGGGTTGTTCTACCTCATGCCTTTTTGGATGTTTCCAGTATTCATTTTCCATTTCAAACTCATTTTTGGGCTAGGATTTCCTTAGATCTGTACGCTATTTTTCCAACACATAACTCGTTTAAGTTTGTATGCTGTTGTTTCAGTTGGTATGAACTGACGTGTCGTCTCTGTTTGTTGACACTTTGTGTTATGACTTTGTATGCTGGTCTCGCCCTCTGACGTCTTCGTTGAAGTTTGTATGCTCTGCTTTTCCATGCTTATAAGCGGTTCATGTGTTATTTTATATGGTTATAAACTGAGGTGTATTCCCTGTTTCTTATGCATGCCTGACTCGTGTTTTTGTTGACGCTGTTAAACATGACTGTGTATGCTGGTCTTGCTCTATGATGTCTTCGTTCCCATTCGCATGTTGTGGTTTCTGGTGCTTATCTCAGGTTCATGACTGTGTATGCTGATCTTGTTGTATGAGGTCTTCGTTCCAGTTCGCATGATGTGGTTTCCCATGCTAATCTGAGGTTCATGTGTATTGTTTGCAATTATGGGTATGGACTGAGGTGAAGTCCCTGTTTCTTATGCATGCCTGACTCGTGTGTTTGTTGTTGCTGTTTCACATGACTGTGTATGCTGGTCTTGTTCTCTGATGTCCTCGTTCCCGTTCACGTGTTGTGGTTTCTCATGCTCATCTGAGATTCATGTGTTCCCTTTGCAATTATGGGTATGAACTGAGGTGTTGTCCCTGTTTCTTATGCATGCCTGAATCGTGTAGTCCCTGTTCCTTATGCATGCTTGACTCGTGTGTTGGTTGACGCTGTTTGACATGACTGTGTATGCTGGTCTTGCTCTCTGGTGTTTTCGTTCACTTTCGCATATTGTGGTTTCTCATGCTTATCTGAGGTTCATGTGTTTCATTCCTCCGGTTATTAACTAATGTGTACTCGTGTGTTTTTGGGTGACGTCTTGTCTACCATCACAGCTTTCACTCTTTTTAATGAGTACACCTAGTGATGAGCCCATTCACTTGTCCCTCTCATGTGCCGGAGCTTCAAGCTCCCAGATGCTGATGGACACTGTAAAGGGTGATGATTCACATTCATTATCGGGATCTATGTCTGATTCAGATGTTCCGTTAGCCACTAATTTCAGTCCAATCAACTTTTCTGAGTGGACTCCATGGTCGTCGGAGACCCCTGTTGATTGTTTTGAGGTTGAGTATCCTCCGGAATCTATCAACTCCCCTGATGATGGTTTCATACTTGATAAGGAGAGCCGGGAAAATACAGATTGGTTTCCAAAACTTGAAGGTGTTACTGATTATCGCATCATCAAGTTTGGTGAATCAGGATTCTATGAATATGGTTCATGCTATTTTCACGGGAATTGGCCAAAAAAAGGGATTATGGAAGGCAAGAAAAAGTGGTCCTTGCGTAATTTACCCCAAGATGTTCTTGACGATATAGCTTATTGGGAGAAATTCCCAAAACCTGAAGGATATGTGCCGTCCGAGCTGAGAAAGGGAAACCCTCCCAAATCAGCTTGAAGGCACTTTTTAAGGTTGCATCTTCCCTCTTTGTTTAAGGTTTTCTTTGTCATTATTGCATTCCTGACTAGCATTCTATTTTAATATTCACATTTTCTGTACAGGTGGTGGATGACAGAGCTAGCAAATCCAGTGATTAACCTTTGCGGCCATTTGGTTACATGCTCATGATGTCGTACATTAACTGTTCTATTCGTGAATTGTGTTTAAGTTTTGAACTGCATGTTATGTGTTACATGACATTCTCATCCATTTTTCTGTTTCTGGACTGGTAACATATTTTGTGGAATGTTGTTATGTGGACTGCTGCTGTTTGATTTGTTATACAGTCGTGTGGGACGGTCTGGACTAATATTTTTCAACTGTGATACAGTCGTGTGTGATTGTCTAGACTAATAGTTTTCTGCATTTTTGTTTTATTGCATGCTCTGTATGATGATAAGGTTGTGCGATGGTAAGGTTGTGACCGACACATTGCAGCCATGCGGTTGGGTCTAAAGACTTGGCTGTTCTTAGCGGGGTAGTGTGATCGGGTTGCAATTAAATTAATTGAGTCACAGTAGATATAGTGGGTCATAATCGATGATGATGCTGTGATGTATGATTGTTATCTTATGCAGCCATGCCTATCAGTTATGAAACTGGTTTGATCTTGGCGGAGCATTCGTATGATTTGAAAACAGCCTGAGATGTACTATTCTAATGATTCTAAGTTCATAATGATGAGAAATGATTTGAAAATGACACTGAACGCAACCTGGTTTTGTTGATTTAAATCCCATTGGATGGGGTGATGATGTGGTTTTCTTATTACAATTTTAACGTTGTGTGCCAATCCAGTATGTGTGCCTTCAGTCCTGTGATTGTTTCAATCTTCTACTTGGCATTTTTGAAAAAGGAAATGCATTCATTCATTCATATCAACTGTTTTTACAAACAAAATCAAACAAGGGAAATACTTACAAGGTTGCACCTTAAACATGACTATGAAAACCAAAATGCATGTTTATACAGATTTCCATGTACAACCCTACAAAATGTTTTCCATGCCATTCCTTTTCAGCCCAATTCCAAGCTCAGCATGAGATCTTGAACTTGTGCAGTCATTCCACAGCAATTAGGTCTTCCAAACATTTCCCCACAATTTCAGGATCCACAATCAAATTTGTTGGCAAAATCCCCAGCCTAATCAGTCTTTGCTTACCCATATGTGGCATTTTGAAATTATTTCCCCCCTTATCCTTCATGATTTCAATCATCACATTTTGCAAAGACAGGAAAATCTGGTCAATCTTTTTTGGGTCCTCTCTTTCGAAAGCATTGTATACAGCCTGTAGAAGTCCCTCTAAGTCTGTGCTAGGTGTTTCATGCTGTAAGCTTTGGATGGATGCAAAAACCCAAGGTCTAGGATGTTTAAATCTGGTGACCTAGCTGGTTGGCACACCATTTTAATTGTAAAACCATCTGAATTTGCAGTTGCTATGAACTCAGGGTCATTGGACAGTATATGGAATGGGGCATTATCTTGTTGTATTGAGATTTGTTTGCTTAACCAAGCTGGCCACTTAGCTTTAATTGCAGGGATGACATCATAAATAAGTTTCTTCCTAATGCATTCCCTATTAACCTTCTTAATTGGTGTTAAAACTAGGGTTCCCCTAGGCCTGTTGATACTATTTTTTTGGCAGCAACATATTTAGTGTAAGGAAAGACACATACTTTACCATCAAAGACACAATTTCCCTCATGGTCAAATATTGGCCTACATACTGCACATAAGGACATCAACTTGGGTATGTAATGCTTGTTATGTTGTGTTCTATATATGGTTCAGGTTCTTCAGGGGCTAGTAAGTACCTTGTGGTTGATTCAGTGAGGTAGAACCACTTCTCATCAATGTGAATGATGTTATGGATGTCCTTGAATTGCATGTTGCATTCTATCCTTGATAAACACCATTCCATTCTTCTTAGCTTGGCTGTTGTTGATAATAATGGATGAACTGCATTGGTATGGCTTCTGATTTCTTTGTTTGTCACAACCCGGTGCACCGTACTCTTGCTGATATATAGAGCAGCTGCTGTTGACCGGCAGGTTCTTCGCTTTGGAAGAGGTATAGCCATCAATGTTGCTGTGTCGATTGGCTTCTTCCTTGAGCATGGTCGCCCATGTCGCAACGATCTTGCGGATATTGATTCCCCGCCAGCTATCTGTTGCTTTACTCTTGCCCAAATGGTGCTGATTGTTCGGACATAACATCCCCACTGATTTGCTGCCCGAACTCGATGGTCATGTTTGATTTTTCCGTTGCTGATATGCTACAACAGAAAGTGAGCTATTTGCTACCTTTCCTCATCTGTAAGATTCCTTCCCACCATCACAGCCCCACCAACATTAAGAGCCCAATGAGCATCTTTGAGGGACCAGGATCTTTGAGGGACCGGAAAGTTTTTAATGAATCCGAGGGCTCTTAATGTTGGAAAAGGAAGATTCTGAAAAAAGTTTTGGAAAAGGCTGAAAAGGATGTTGGAAGGTTGGTATTCAATGCAGTGGTTGAATGCTTTTATAGAGAATAATGGTAGGAATGGCAGAGAATGTTTTTGGTCTTTAGAACTTGTATTTTAATTTTTTTTCTGGGTGCCCATTCTTTATTTTGGCTCCAACATTTGGATTTTGGAGCCAAATCTGATTTTTTGGAGCCAACTTTGATTTTTTGGAGCCAAATCTGATATTTTGGCGGAAAATGTTAAATTCCGGAGGGAAAGCTTAGGCTGGAAATGATTTGTAAAATAACATTAAAATATTTTTCAATTTCACTGTTCAACTTTATTATTAATAGTGTTCCCTACTGAAAATGCCAGCTTCTCAGTACTTTCACGGTACTGTAGTTACTGTACATAATTCCCACCCCAAATTCTCTTTCTGCAAATTGAGTTGGGACAGAGGGAGTAACTGATATCCATAAACTACTTTAGTTGATCATGTAGCTTTGAATGTTACCATGAAAGGCCCTGTAGTGACATTAGGCTTCAACTCGATCTTTCAACTCTACATACATTGTAGCTTAAACTGATTTTTGTAGGGTGCTGTGATCTTTCATTTCTACATGTAAGTAGTTAGTGAGTGCTTAGATGCACATTTGATTCTACTGATTGAAAAAAGAAGTGTTTTGTTTAATATATCTGTGATTTTAGAAGTTTCCAGGTTGGTATTGGCTATGATCGAACTAACTGAGCCGCTTGTGTCGAGTCATCATCCTGCTAGATTCATCGCCCACGCACGAGCTAGGTAAAGAGCCCGCCAGAAGCATTTGAGTAGGAGGATGGTGCGAGTGATCAGTACTGCAGCGAACCGTGTTTAAGATATATTACCAACAGCAGCAGACATAAAAAATGGGTGCTTAAGTTGCAAGCAAGAAATGAGATTGATATCATCTCTCCTGAAAATACAACTGTCAGTGTTAATTTGACTGTACGGTGTTGTGCAGTATATACATTAAAATAGAGTATATCCCTAAAATGGTAATATACCTGACAAGATGTATTTGCCATAATCAATTATTTTATTTAGACAAGAATAAATAGAGTATAATAAGAAAAACTAGTGCTAGTAGAACTCTAGCCTAGTCAACAAAACTTATCTAGAATCAATCAAATCTAATCACAAACATGATTTACTCTAACACCACCCCTCAAGCAAAGCGTCGGATGCTCAGCGATGCAAAGTTTGGAACTAAAGAACTCAAACAGTGGGCGAGAAAGTCCTTTGGTGAAAATATCAGCAATCTAAAGATAAGTAGAGACATGAGCAACATGCAGCTTTTCGGAAGCAACCAACTCTCGAACAAAGTGATAATCGATGTCAATATGCTTCGCCTACTTGTGAGCAACTGGATTCTGAGCCAAGAAGATGGCGCTACTGTTGTCGCATAACAGTAGCAGTGAACCCAAAAGCGGAACTCGAAGCAGATGAGTCATCTAGACAACCTCTGAAGCTATGTTGGAAAGAGCCCGATACTCAGACTCAGTGCTGGAGCGAGAGATGGTAGACTATTTCTTGGCACTCCAGGAAACTAGGTTTCCACTAAGAAAAACTGTATAGCCACATGTGGATCAATGAGTCTCCAGACAGCGAGCCCAATCAGCATCAGAGTACCCCAAAACCTCAAGAGAGCTGACAAAGTGGAAGGTGAGGCCGAAATGAAGAGTGCCTCAAACATACCAAAGAATCCGAGTAATTGCAGCAAAATGGTCATCACGAGAATCCTGAAGGAGCTGACTGACAGTGTGAACCGAAAAAGCCAGGTCAGGGCGAGTGATTGTCAGGTACTGGAGGGTGCTGACTAAGGATCAGTACATGGTCAAATTCTGAAATGGAGGACTGGTAGAACTGTGTAAATGTGAACCAGGCACAAATGGAGTAGACACCAGAGTAGTATTAGACATCCCAACACGAGTGAGAATATCCGAAGCATACTTAGCTTGACCAAGAAATAAACCCGATGAAGTGGGGGATACCTCTAAGCTAAGAAAGTAGTGAAGGGTGCCCAAATCCTTGATAGTGAACTTCCAGTGTCTCTGATCAATAAATTATCGTATTAGCAACGAGTCATTGCCTAGAAGGATAATATCATCAATATAAACCAAAAGGTACGGCTACGACATTCCTCGAGAGAGAACAAACAGAGAAGTATTGGCTGAACTGCACTGGAACCTGAGCTGAGATAAATAAGTGTTGAACCACTGAAACCATACTCGAGGTGCCTTCTTAAGACTATAAATAGCCTTTCGCAAGAAAAAAATATAATCCGGATGGAACGGGTCCTTATAACCAACAGGTTGCGCCATATAGTTTGGGGTATTGAGAAAGCCTTTCAGAAAGGCACTCTTGACATCAACCTGATGGAGCGGCCAAGACTGCATCGTAGCAATGGCAAGGACTGTCGGGATAATTGATGCTTTGACCACAGGGCTGAAAGTGTGGTCAAAGTCAAAACCAAGAATCTGTGAAAACCCATGTGCTACAAGCCGAGCCTTATGACAATCAATTGTTCCATCGGGAGGATACTTCAGCCGATAAGCCCATTTGGAGCTAACAATGTTGACATTCAAAGGGAGTGGAACCAGATCCCAAGTGTGCTGTCCTCGAAGAGCAACCAACTCCTCATCCATAGTCGCAATCGAAGAAAACTATGCGCAACAATATCCGAGTAATCTCGATGCTGAATGGCTCAATTGGATGACATGGTTGCCATCCGATGAGTACACAGCCGAGGAGGTGAAGTCAGAGGAGATGGAGCCACGAATAACACTGGGGATGGGTTGGTAGAAATAGCCAGAGAGGGCTCGACCGTAGAGGTCGGGGTGGTCGGAGTCTACCATGACGGAATGGGTCGGTTAGGGAATGACTGGTTAGAATCTGGAGAGTAATTGGAGCATGGCACAGAAATAGGCAGATCATGTGTTAACAATAAATTGCCAGAACATCCGTTAGCATCTAGAAAAGCAGAAACATCTAAGGTCGACAGAGAAGAACCAGGAGTCAAGGTAGTGGAGAAGACAAAAGGAAAATAACTCTCATCAAAACGAGCATAACGGGTGACATAGATCTTGTCAGTGGAAGGGTCAAGGCACCAAAATCCTTTATAATGGCAGCTATAACCGATGAAAACACATGGAATGCTCATGGGAAATAACTTGTGATCAGCCATAGGACGGACAATGGAATACTCGACAGCCAAATGGATGAAAGTTCAAGTAAATCGAATCCCGCTTATGAATAAGTCCATAAGGAGGGGCGCCCTGTAAAACTGGAGTAAGCAACCGATTAATACTATAAACTGCATTGGCAAATGCATCATCTCATCTAAACAGCGAAAGATGCAAGTGGAAAAGAATCGTAAAGCCCATTTCCGCAACATGTCTATGCTTGCGTCCATTTTGCTTCGGAGTGTACTGGCACGATAATTGGTGGTGAATGCCAAGTGAGATCGTAGGCACGTGTTCAAGAACTCTGTGCCGCCATCACTCTGGAAAACCTTAATTTTGGATGTAAATTGATTCTGGACAAGGGCCTCAAACTGAAAATATGTGTCAATAAACTCGGATATGCGGCAGAGCTGAAAAAACCAAGCAAAGCAAGAAAAATCATCCACAAACAGGGCATAATAAGAAAAACCATTCTCATATAAAACTGGGGAGAGACCTCACAAATCGCAATGTACCAAGTCAAGGACATGCGCAACACGTTTAGGGTTCTCAACAAAAGCTTACTGATGTCCCTTTGCCGTGAGACAAAGGGCACAAGTATGCGGTTTAGGTAATAATGAAGAAACAGAAAGTAAACCAGACTTCTACATTATGGAAATGATCGCGGTCGGAACATGACCTAGCCGAGCGTTCCAAAGCTCGTAGGATACTCGTCCTTTATTCTGCTGCAAAATAGAAACAAGTGCTGTTTCCCCCTTATCCAAAATGTATAGTCCTTCATCACTGTGGCTCCTGCCCACGACTGCCTTGGAAACTTTGTTCTGAATAACAAAGTTTCGATCATCAAAAGTAAAAAACACATCCAAATCCCTAGTCAGTTTACTAATAGACAGTAAATTCTTAATAATCTAGGCACAACCAGAACATCAGATAATTTCAAAGTATCAGGAAGGCAAGAACCACAAATATACAAAATCTGAACAAAAGCATCAATACTAACAAAAACCTGAGAATTACCAGAATATGGAGTGACATTGTCAAGATTAGAAACTGAAGACGCCATATGATTGGTCATGCCAGAATCAATGTACCAGTCTGAGGTGCGGGATGATGGCTCTAACTGCATGGATGACTAGAAATTTTCAGCCAAGTGGGTCAAGTCAGAATGGCGGGTCTGGGCCAACATTTTGTAAAAATTTGCAGCAAAATGACCAGGCCGACTACACCAGGTACAATGCGGCTGACCACGGCCTGAGTCAGAAAACTGCAAACCCTCTGATCTTCATCAATCCATAGGTCATAATCTTCCTTAGCCTTCTTGTACGCCGCCTGCACCACCTACCCATGCTGCCAGTAGGAGTGGACGAGATGGTGGCGAAGGAGAGAGAGGAGCTGGCCGGCAGCGGAGTAGGGAGAGGCGGACATGAATTTGATTCGTCGAGAAAACCAAAAATATTTTTAGGCTTGAGAATATATCCAATCTGACATTTCCAGAGGAGATATTTGGATTTGGTGAGCTTGATTTGCACCATATGGAGAAGGGTATTGTACGAAAAAAATTTCACTGGCCAGGATGAAGGTGGCACCGGAAAATTTTTGTCAGAGAGGGAGGGGCAAGTAGTGATCGACCGCTAGAAAAGAGGAGGAATGATGTGGCTAAAATTTTATAGGGTTTTGGTAGTTGGATCAGAACACTGCTCTGATACCATGACAAGATGTATTTGTCGTAATCAACTATTTTATTACTGGCAAGAATAAATAGAGTACAATAAGGAAAGATAGTGCTAGTAAAACTCTAGCCTAGTCAGCCAGACTTATCTAGAATCAATCGAATCTAATCATGCACATGATTTACTCTAACAGTACCTTCAAATCTCTAAAGATGGTGAGAGTTTGAAAGATGATCAGAAAAATATTTTCGGACCTCGCAAAAGATCTTGAGGTTTAGTGTCTTTTTTATTTAAATCATTCAAAGATGTTGGGGAAAAAATGGCCAACAACGATTACAATGAGTGGAATTTACATCCAATCTAACTAGTTAATAGCAATAACTAACATATTGCAAGGATATCTAAATTACATGTCAACCAGATTGATTGTCGGTACTATTACATATTAGAAATCCAATAAAAATTGTAACATCGCCCTTGGGGATATTAACTCGCTTCCTGCGAAAATCATGACCACTTGGCAGAGAGGAGCATATCACGCATCAATATTATTGCACCAAACGAGGATTTTCTACAATTGTAATATCAATTGATCCAACCGCGATCTATATTTTCCAAAAATATAAATACCTTAAAAAATACATATCTGGAAAACACAAATTAATGGAAACCCAAAAATAAAATCACAAACAAAATTGCAAACACACGACACGATCTGAACAAGGAGATCGAGAACAATACATCAATGAAAAACTAAATCGAGTTATCATTATGAACACAACAATCTAATCGATTAGGTCAAAGAACAAAACTAATCTATGAGACAAATATCACACTTATTGAATAATAAAAAATAAATTAAAATAAACTGTTGTTTCCCATCTCCCCTAATGAGAAGATGGGGATTAGAGTTTAAAAACTAAGGATGCACAAAGACAAACTTTTCATCGATTATCTTCTGTTAAGGGGGGAAAGGTGTCAAATACTAATTAAAATCATGTCTACATCCAGTTCGGCATGGGCTACTTCAATTTATCTATTTTTTACTTCCTCGTTTCATTTTACCAAATTGATCTTTTTCTGGCAAATGATTTGTATGACTTTTGAACTTATATTATTGTTTACCTTTGTTCCCTAATTAACGTTTTTGATCACTTTTAACCACTAAACTTTCAAAATAGATGAGTCAAAATTTTCTGTTAAGTCAAAATATCAACGACTAATTTGTGTCGTTACATATGTAATACAGGGAAAACTGGGAATAAAGTAGAGTTTTCAATTAAGTAGCTCACAAACTTCGAAAAAAGGGTAATATGTTGGAGAAAGTGCAAATATAACCCTGACTATTGAATGAAAGTGCAAATATAACCCTATGACCATATTTTTGGCATTGACTGGCCGTTTCCGGTTATTGACCGACCAGAAATGACCAAAATGCCCTTTGGACCAAGTACAAAAATTTAAAAGACTAAAATAGGCTTGCTCCACCACCTCCACCACCGCTCCACCACCTCCACCACCTCCACCACCATCCAAATATGTTTCCCCTATCTCTCCACCACCTCTATTTCCACCTCCTCCACCACTAGCTTGTCACCGCCCCACCACAATCACCACCCACCCAGCCCTGCCCGACCACCACCATTGCCCATCCCCACCATTGCCCTGCCAAAACGTCACCAAAATTACTCAATGGATTCTACCCTCAAATATCAACAAAATTCGTAAAACTTCCAAGCGAAAATCCAACATAAACACAGATTTGACGTAATCGTCATGGGTCAATGAAGGTTAGGTACGACCGACTCACCTCTTCTTTTTCTACAATTTCCCAGATTCACTACGTCGCCTCAATTCCACCTTCATTTTCAGATCTAGTCGTCTTCTCTGCTACCCACCTGTCTTCTCTTGTGGCCGAGCGCTGATTATCAACCCATCTTCTTCGGTGGCCGAGCTCTGCTACCTGCCTATCTTCTCCGGACACCGAGCTCTGATCATGCTGGTGGTCACATTGAACACCACGCTTGAGACGAAAGGGCAGTTCTCTGGCAGCTCGCCAAGCAGAGGGGGGCGTGCTCTGCCGGCCTCTCTCTTCTCCACTAGAGATGGGGGGAAATGGAAAGCTATCTGAATTCCATCTTAAATGCCTTTTCAATTATTTTAATGCATTTTCAAATCTTTTAATACCTTTCCAATTTTTTATTTTTTTACAAAGGGGAAAAATAGTCTTTTCACATAATTCCGACCTTAAACTGCTGGAAAAAAGGTTATATTTGCACATAACCTAAACATATAGGTTATATTTGCGCTTTCGTCAATTATGTAGGGTTATATATGCACTTTGCTCAAAAAAATATTCACAACCATCTCCTCTGATCACTACTTAAACCCACCTAACCAGACTCACATTATCAACTCCCCACTTGTGCCACCAACAATTTTTATCACCCAAAACCTTTAAATGGATAACAATCCCACTTTTCTCCAGTCTTCTCCAGTGCCCTATTAAAATTCCTCCCAGGTATCCACCTTCTTCACTCTGAATTAGGAAACTCTTAGTAGAGATGTATATTACGTGAAATACATATAAAGGTTACAAGCCCTAGAGATACATTGTACCATGACGTATCTCAATATATCTAATCAAATCATAATCATAACTAATCAATGATCCCATCTATCCTAACACCCCTCCCCCTTAAGCAAAGTGTCGGATGAACCGAAACACAAAGCTTGATTTGAAAAACTCAAAAAAAGGATGAGAAATACCCTTAGTGAAAATATTGGCAACCTGGAGAGATGTAGGGACATGACTAACATGCAGCTTCCTAGAAGCAACCGACCCCCAAACAAAGTAATAGTCAATATCAATATCCTTCCCAGACTTCTGAGCCACCGGATTCTGAGCAAGAAAGATAGAGTTGTTGTCACACAGAAAAATAGGGAACTCAGAGAGAAGAAAATGGAAATCCTGAAGCAAATGAGAGAGCCAAAAAACCCCTGCCGTAGTGTTGGACAAAGCATGGTACTCAGACTCCGAACTGGAGTGGGATACAATAGCTTGCTTCTTTGCACTCCTAGAAATTAGATTACCACCAAGAAAAACAACATAGCCATAGGTCAAGTGCTGAGTCTCAAGATAGCAAGGCCAGTCAGCATTAGAATATCCTAACACATCCGTGGAACCAGAAGAATGAAAGGAAAAGCCAAAATGAAGAGTATCACTGACAGATAGAAAAATCTTGGTGACAGCCGCAAAGTGATCATCACGAGGATTCTTGGGAAATTGACTAACGAGGTTCACCGCGAAAGCCAAATCAGGTCGAGTGATGGTGAGATACTGCAGAGCACCAACCAAAGATCGATATAAGGCGGGGTTGCTGAAAGGCACACTTGAACTACTAAGAAGCTGAGAAGCAAGTACAAAAGGTGTAGAAACCAGCACAACATCAGACATCCCAGCTCGACAAAGGATATCTCATAATCTCGAAAGAGCTCTCAAAATAGGAGAGAAAATTCTCTCTGGAGAGAAAAAAGGATGCAGTCCTTCTCCAGAATACCGGGGCCAATTTTCTTCCAGTTTCTCTCCTACGATTCAGAGTTTCCGGCGAGGAATCCGATATTACTGTTGGATTCCTTGCCGGGCATCTTTCGGTGTATGATTTGTGCTTGAATGTGAAGATTTGATCTTTGGATCTAGGGTTTTTGGGTGAAGATCATACTTTTCGATCTTGAATTTGTTGATTGAGCAGATTAGATGAAGATCTACCATTGTTCCAAGTAAGTTTTAATCTTTCGTTGATAGATCTAATCTGGTGGATTGATGAGGGGTTTATTTATGATGAATCTATGTGGATTTGTATGGATGATTATTTGTTTATGGTGGATAGTTAATGTGATGTTCATGTTGGATTGGAAATAGAGATAAATTTGAGGCATAAATTTTTTTAGTATTTGGAAGTATTCATGATGGATTTGATGAGAAGGCATTCATGTGATCAGATGCGCCACTGTCCATGATTGTTTGCTTTAATTGGAATTTCGACCAGATTGCTATGTTTTATGCCAAAAATTTAAAATTACTTTCTTGACTGATGAACACTCACGTGGGATTCAAGATTTTGGGTGTTTGAATGTCATTGTTCGATGGGGTTGATGGTTTGGGATTAGTCAGATTCAAGAAAGATGTTTGGAGATATTTGGTTGAATTGGAATCATCAACGACGATAGGCCCAAGGTATTTTCCTCGTTGTTTCGATCTCATGATAATGTTCAGATCTAAATTAATGGAGGAGCAGATTTTTCGTAAAGGATGGTTTATTTGGATGATGATTGTTAGAATTTTCCGATCGGGTTCGCCGAAAAATACCTTTTTCGGCGAGTTATAATGCTTGTTATGCCTTGAAAAATTTGGATCTCGTTTTGTTTGTGCATTATCCGATCGGAAAAGCAACTGGTAATTTTTGGATTTTGGAGGTTGGAGTTTCGGATTTTCCGATTGGAAGTCGCCGGAAAAATGCCACTCCAGCGGGGGTAAAGCATGAAATAGCCTCGATTCTCTGTCCTTAGACTCGGATTTATATTTCTTCATGCTTGAGATGCATCTCAACGTTGGAAAAGAGAACAAAGGAGTGTTGATTTGGTTGTTTTTGCCCGCCGGAAAAATGAGATTCCGGCATGGATAATGGTATTTTTTTGGCTGGTAAGCACATGCTCGGATTTAGAGGATGAAATTTCCTTGTTTTTGGTGCTAAATCCGGTTGGAATTGCATAAGGGAAGAAGGCCCAGATTTGGATGGAATATTTTTGCCAAATTATTGCGGATTTCGGCGTGTTTTCCAGATTCCGGCGGTTCTCCGGCGCTGGAAAACCGCGAGTCCGAAAAGGATCTAGTTCAGGCGCCGCCGGGTCATTGGACCCGTACAGGAAAAATAGGTCAAAGCCTAACTAGGGCTTCGACCCGGTCAGTGGCGGCGCGGGTCATATGACCAGCTAAGGAGGCGGCCGGGTCATCAAAGCAATACCCTAGAGGTTAGGATGTTGGGCCGAGCTGCTGGGCTAAAAGAATTAAAACTACTGGGCCAAACCTGGGCTGAAAAGGATAATTGATTAAATAAATGATGGATAAGAAACGGGTCATGGTTATAACCTGGTTTTAACCCGGTCAATGGCAACCCTAAAGGAGGCGGCTGTGGTCAAGTTGAAACCCTAGCGTTTAGGGTACTGGGCCGAAAAGTGGAGCTGCTGGGCCAATTTTAAAAACCAAGCAGGTGGGCCAAATTCAAGGGTTTCTGGGCCTAATTAAATTGGGAATTTCCAGCCTATTCTTGGGCCGAATTTGCTTCAATTTTGGGCTCTAATTTGAGGTTTTTGTTGAGTTTTGGCCTTCTCTTTGGGCTAAAATTGTATTGGGGGGGATAATTGCACATTTTCCCCTTCGAGGGTGGGAGAGCAGTCTTTCTACATTTGGTTGCACAACCATAGGAGTTGGGTAGTGGGTTAATTAATTAGCGTACGCGAAGTTAATTAACTCATTGCTAGTTGTTACTTGGACTTGACGGTCATTACACGCTCTATGCTCGCGCTACACTTTGTGTTAAATTAGCATACAACTGTCCATTTGCTCAAAATGGAGTGGGCGATAACATAATCGCCGGCTTAACGCACGCCGTATAAGTTGTGTCCGTTCTCTCCATCATTAGGGGGGCTATTTTTTGGAGGGATCCACAAGAGCTATTGGCACTGCCTACGACACTCTTGCCCTTTAACATAGCCTCGGTTCATACCACGGGAACGTTTGAAGGCCAATAACACCCCTCTTTCTTCACCTTAGGGGTGTATATGGTAAAAGCTGCTTCTCCATTGGCGGTCCTAGCTTTATTCGGATTCAGCTACACCAGCACACCATGGCGACCATTCAAGACCTGAGTACACCACACTCGGCTGCGCTTTTTGTTTACCACTGGCGTCTTCTACACTATTCTTCTTCAAGACCCGAGACCCAAGTCTCGGCTGCGATGAGGTTTTCATATGAAGAGCCAGTACACATTTATGGTTGCTATGTATAGGTCCAGATTCACACATCTGGACTTGCATTTATTTTTCCCTAGGCTTAGTACTTTCTAGCTTAGGGTTAGCATTTCTTTAAAAAATTGGATTGATTTTGTATTTGGTAGGGCTCTTTTAGGGCTCTACCGTGGGTTCCACCATCTATACTATTTACCTATTTACAGTCGACAAAGGATATCTCGAGCATACTTTGCCTGAACCAAAAAGAGGCCAGAGTCAGTGGAAAACACCTCAAGGATGAGAAAGTAATTGAGGGAAACAAAATCCTTAATGGCAAACTCCTGATGTGTGCGAGAGATAAACTGGCGAATGGCGGTAAAACCATTACTAGTAAGGATGATGTCATCCACAGACACCAGCAAGTAGAGAAGAAAAGTGCCTCGAGAAAACACAAACAGAGAAGTATCAGAGGATCTGCAAACAGAACCAAGTTGGCAAAGAAATGAACTAAAACGCTCAAACCGGGCCCTCAGCGCATGCTTAAGCCCATAGATGGGTTTCCACACATGCCACACATAGTCAGGCCTAGTAGGATCCTTGTAGCCGATGGGTTGTGCCATGTAGACCGAAGCATCAAGAACGCCATTAAGGAAGGCATTCTTGGCATCCAACTGGTGTAGGGGTCATTTCCGCATAGTAGCAATGGCAAGAACTAACGAATGGTAGAGGCTTTGACCACAAGACTGAATGTGTGATCAAAGTTAAAACCCGGTAGCTGCGAGAATCCCTAAGCAACAAGTTGAGCCTAGTGTCGCTCAACAGTACTGTCAAGATGATACTTGATTCGAAAGACCCACTTGGAGCCGACAACATTCACATCTTATGGTTAGGGAGTAGGTGCATCTGAGCAAACATGGCAGAGTAACTCAAAAGGCGGGGGCGCATCAGACAGATGAGTGGAAGAATGAGAATCCAGGAATGTAAAGTAGTCTAAAGACATAAAAGTCGCACTAGAGGCCTTATTGGAAGCAAAGGGATAGTGAAGTTCATCGAACCAAGCATGTCGGATGATGTAGACATGACCACTGGATGGATCGAGATAGTGGAACCCCTTGTATTGAGAGTCGTAGCCAAGAAATACACATGGAAGACTCCGAGGGGATAGTTCGTGTGCTGCATAGGGCCTAGTGAAAGGGTATACCCGACAACCAAAAAAATGGAAGTTAGATTAAACTGGAGGCAACCAAAAAAAGCTCATAAGGAGTTTTTCCATGGAGCACTCTCATCGAACGACGGTTAATGATGTAAACCACAATGGAAAAAGCATCCACCGGTGAGAAAGAGGTAGCTGAGACTGAAAGAGGATTGCAACGTCATTTCTGCAAGATGACGGTATTTACGCTCAACACGCTCATTTTGTTGAGGTGTGTGGTAAAATACATTCAAAGGTGAGTATTAAAAAACTCAGTGCCTCTGTTACTCTAAAATTTCTTAATGCGAGCAGAGAATTCATTCTCACCAAATGCCTCAAACTGCATATACACATCAACAAAGTCAGACGTATGGCGAAGAGAGGGTAAAACCACAAAAATCTCAAAAAAATAATATTAAAAAACAACATAATATGCAAAACAATTTCCAGTTAAAATGGGCAGGACCCCACAAAATCACAATGAATCAAATCAAGAACATGCGATGCACATTTAGGGTTTTCATCAAAAGACTGACAGTGACCTTTTGCCATAACACATGGGGTGCATGTTTGAGGTTTAGGCAATAAAGAAGAAATAGAAAAATGTCTAGAACTACTCAAAATGAAAATAATACGATGGGGTACATGACCCATTCGAACATGCCAAAGCTTAAATGATACCTGTTCCTTCTTATTCTGAATAAAAGATACCAATCCGGCTTCACCACGGTCCAGCACATAAATTCCATCATCACTCTGACCTCTGCCCACGATTTCCTTAGTGACTTTGTTCTGAATGATAAATGACCGATCATCAAAAGAGATTAGAACACCCAGATCACAAGTTAACTTACTGATAGAAAGTAAGTTTTTAGCAACACTAGGAACAACCAATACATCAGTCAGACGCGAAGTAAGTGCAATAAGATAATCACCATTATGAGAAATATAAATATTATCACCATTACCAACAGAAACACAAGAGTTACCGGTATAAGGAGTGACGCTCTCCAGAGTCAAGGAGGAAGAACTCATATAGTTGGTTGCACCATAATCGATGTACTAATCAGATGTGCGGGAAGTGGGCTCCAATTGTAGGAACTGAAAAAACTCCACAAGATGAGCAGACTCGGAACGGCGAGAAGACGAAACCCAACGATAACAATTTGAAGTTGTATGTCCATTTTTCCCACATAATTGACATTGAAGAACATCACCACGACCACAAATTTTTTCGGAATCATGGCAAAAATAACGTCCACCACGATGATCACCTAGACGCCAACCATTGGCGGTGCATGTGCCAGGCGCACCCTCGTCACCTGCGGGCACGTGGGCCCATGTGCGGCCATCACCTCCTAGCGTGTGATCCCACGCGCAACCATTTAACTTACTGCAAAAGCTGCAAGACGCAGCAAAGAAGAGCACTAGGACTGAAACCCGTCCAAACTAAGCAGAAAAGCTTCATAATTTCACCCCGTGCAACGATGTCGACGTATTCCAGCGTGAGAACTCGATTCAGAAGTGGAGCGTTGAAATCATTAGTACCCAACGCGGTCAGGAACCAGATGACTTGGTCAGCGTTTGTGCCGGGAGAGCCCCTTGCTGCAAGCTTATCAAAAATTGCCTTGAATCAAAGATGTAACTCATGCACAGAACTTGTTTGAATAATACCCAGCACCTGGACGCGAAGATTCATAATACTGGATTGGTAACGATTTTGGTAGACAGCACAGGGTGTGTCCCAAATTCATCGCAACGTTTTGCAGTTGACGACTTCCACCATAGCTTCCGGCTAGAGGGATGAGAATAGGAGACTGCACAAGCGCTTATCTTCAGTTACCCGAGCAGCGTTTGCAGCAACAGCAGCTTCGTAGTCTTCTTGTTTGGTTGGAGAAGCACCAGCAACAGCAACAAAGGAGGATGAGGACAATCAAGGAGAGGCGGACATGGGTGAGTGCCATCAAGAAATCCCAGCATATCTTGGGAACCAAGAACATGTTCAACTTGAGTGCGCCAAAGCATGAAATTGTTCGATGAAAGTTTGATGCTAAGCATATGAATCAATGTGCTGTACAATGAGAAATTTCTATTTCTGTTGCAACAGTGTTGCACAGTGGACGCTAATACAGAGGACGCATTTACAAAATGCGTCCTCTTCCTTTTGTTTTATTTTTTTTTCTCCAGTTTTGTGGTGCATGTGGGATGTTGACGTGGCGGAGAGGACGCATTTAGCAAATGCGTCCTCTCGGTCAGGGGGAGCAGCGTGTCGTCAGGCGTCAGTGCGTCAGTGCGACAGGCGGCCGGGTCACGGACGAGGCCGCATTTAGCAAATGCGGCCTCTCGGTCAATGAAGACCGAACATTCCTCTCTCCTTCCTCTTCCGCCTATTTATCCAACTCTCCTCTCCTCTTTTTTTCTTACCTTCCCTTGTTTGTTTTTGCCGAAAGCTTTGTCCCCATTTCTCCCTTTTACTTGGCCGAAAATTTTCTCCATTTCTCCCATCTTCCTTTCCGTCGTTGCGCCGGTTGTTGTACGCCTTTCCGCCTGTTCACGTTATCGGTAATGTGTTTTTATGTTTTGAAAAATCCTACATTTTGCTCTTGTTTTATTTTGTCAAGATTTTGTATGAGTAAAATTTGCAACGGATTTGTGCTTGTAGATATCTGAAACGGCCTGAAGTTCGTGGCGTTGACCGGACTTGACCCGTCGTTGACCCGCCGTTGACCTCCGTTGACTTCCACGTTTGTCACCTTGTTTGTGAGTGTTAGACTTCCACCCCCCCTCTTTTTTCATTTTGTTGATGTTAATTGAACCCTAAATAAGGTTACGAATGTGTTCCACGAATGTGTTCTACGAAGAAAGTTTCTGATATTTTTGTTAAATTGTAAGTTGCGGAGCTACGGAAATATTGTAGTTAATTCGGATGTGTTGTATGATTGTGTGTGGTTTTAGCGATTAAGTTTGGTCCGATGCTGTTATAGCGTTTAATGCTCATGCGTGATGAAATGAAGTGACGAAGTGAATTGTTGACTGATAAATGTATTTAGTTTGTAGCAATAATAATGACTTTTGAGCAAATCCTACATTTTGCTCTTGTTTTATTTTGTCAAGATTTTGTATGAGTAAAATTTGCAACGGATTTGTGGTTGTAGATATCTGAAACGGCCTGAAGTTCGTGGCATTGACCGGACTTGACCCGTCGTTGACCCGCCGTTGACCTCCGTTGACTTCCACGTTTGTCACCTTGTTTGTGAGTGTTAGACTTCCACCCCCCTCTTTTTTATTTTGTTGATGTTAATTGAACCCAAAATAAGGTTACGAATGTGTTCCACGAATGTGTTCCACGAAGAAAGTTTATGATATTTTTGTTAAATTGTAAGTTGCGGAGCTACGGAAATATTGTAGTTAATTCGGATGTGTTGTATGATTGTGTGTGGTTTTAGCGATTAAGTTTGGTCCGATGCTGTTATAGCGTTTAATGCTCATGCGTGATGAAATGAAGTGACGAAGTGAATTGTTGACTGATAAATGTATTTAGTTTGTAGCAATAATAATGACTTTTGAGGATACTACGGGAAGGAATGTCGGGTGAGAATAAAATAGAAGTGATGTCTTTGCATAATCGTTTACTTGTTAATGTATTATGTCTGTGTTAATAGTGCTGTTGATGTGGTCTAGTGGAGTGCATGTACGTATTTGAGGGTGCAATGAAATGAATGTAGAATGAAAATGAACTGAAAGTTATGTATTCGTGTATTGCAGTCGTGCGATGTTTTTGACTGTGTATATGTATAGAGGCGGTCAGATCAAGTTCGATTTGACCGTGGGTGTGTATTATGATCCTCCAATACCGGAGCGAGTTCTGACTCTCGAGAGGAGGTTGAACCACTCAGAATTAGTTGATGTAATTGTCACGAGGCTTGGCATTGCCAGTGAGGGGTATATGTTGAAAATATATTACCGATGTCCTGAACTGATTGGTTCGGCTGTATACTATCGGTGTTATAATTTGGAAGATGACGACTCAACGACGTTCTTCTTCAACATTGTTGATTGATTGTCGTTGTCGCCCGCGGATTTTTACGTTGTTATGGAACAGTTGGCAAGCACTAATGATTGGCCACGGCCAATGACGTTCATGTCGTTGTTGAGCAACTTCCAGAACTTGGCTGATGCACCATGCGTACCGCCACAAGTTCGTAGCCGGGGTTTAGAAATTGGTGAGTCCAGCCAACCTTCTGCTTCTGGGTATGCTCCCGTGGATTGTGCTCAGCCGTCCACAAGTGGTGGTATGTATGGTATGGCCCGTGACGAGCAGAATGTCTTGGATGATGATTATGTGGGACACGTTCGTGACCTTGTTAGTAGGGATGACGGTGGCGAAGACGATGATGTCGAGGGTGAACTTGATGGTGGAAGTGAGGATGATTGTTCCTTATCAACTGATTCGAATCCTGGGGACGATGAAGAACAGGTGGTGTGCACGAACAATGTACCCCCGGCGTTTCATATTCTGGCGAATCCAGATACACAGGCCTACTATAGGGATTATGGTGGCCTGGATGAGGATAGCTATGACCCAACTCATTTTGGGTCCGGAGTTTCTACCTACGATCGAGAGACGGGTGTAGTGGATGTGCGTATGCGATTCCAGACGAAGGCCCAATTGGTTGAAGCTATCTCTAGGTGGAGTTCCATGATGAACAGGGAACACAGGGTTGTGGAGAGCACATCACGCACATGGTATGCGAAATGCAAGGACGTTGTCCAAGGAACTGGGAATTGTGTTTGGGTTGCCAGAGCTTCCAAGAAGGCGTCACATGGCATGTGGGAGATCACCAAATGGGCAACTAGCCATGGGTGTGTTGGTGCTGGTCGATCTACGGGTAACGTGAATCTGACGTCGGTGATGATCGCCCGTTCAATCTGCCACCACATTGATGTAAACCCTTCTTACACAGTCAAAGATGTGCAAGCTCAAGTGAAGGAGGAGTTCAATGTAACCATTTCCTACAAGAAGGCGTGGTATGCACGACAGAAGGCAATTGACATGGTGTTCGGGACTTGGGAGGATTCTTTCGAACAGCTCCCAACGTTTATGGATGAGCTAGTCAGGGCCAATCCGAGCACCGTTGTAGACTGGGCTGACGTACCTGATAGAATACACGGCCACGGGTCGAGGAAATTTAAATTTATGTTCTGGGCATTTGGTCCGGCAATTGAAGCCTTCCGCCACTGCAGGAATGTCATAAGCGTGGATGGCACTCATTTGAGAGGGGCATATAAGTCCACAATGCTGGTCGCCGTGGCGCACGATGCAAATGATTACATCCTCCCCATCGCTTACGCTATTGTTGACGAAGAAACGAATGAGAGCTGGAACTGGTTCATGGGGAGACTGCGTCTTCACGTCGTTGGTGGTGCTAACACGCCAATCTGTGTCATATCCGATAGGCATGCTGGACTCATAAATGCGATGACGCATATGGAGGAGTGGATGGAACCGGCTGGATACCATCGAATTTGCCTGCGGCATTTTCAATCCAACTTCCTATCATATGATAACGGGAAGTTCAAGAATGCGCTTTTGAAGACTCTGGTGTGGCAGCTTGGTTCTGCTAGGCGAGAGAGCAAGTGGAGGGGGTACAAGGAGGAGCTAGAGAGTACAGATCCATCTGCTTGGGATTGGCTGGAACGGCTAGATAGGAGTAAGTGGTGCCTTGCATTCGATGTGGGTGATCGACGTTGGGGAATTCTGACGACGAATTTGTCTGAGAGTTACAACAACTATTTGCGCCGCGCACGCCATCTGCCGATCACAGCTTGTGTCAAAGCGACGTTGGAGCGAACAGTTGAAATGTTTGCCCAGAGGGTTATGGACGCCACGAATTGGAGGTAATTTGTCACTTACGTATCCCTTTTCTGAGTGTCTGCAAAACAGTTAATGTATTCTAAAATGTTGCCCGTTTGTCCAGGTCCGTGTTTCCCAGCAGGATCTGGAAAAAGTTTCAGAAGCAGGAGCGGTTGGCGCAGGGACATATCGTGACCGTGTTCGGTCATGCATCGCAGACTTATAGGGTTGTGGTTAGGAACATCGATGGGGGCATCAGTGACCGGCAGTACACGGTCAAATACCGAAGAAGAGAGTGTACTTGTCGTGAGTGGCAGATTTTCCGTTTCCCTTGTTCCCATGCCTTGGCCGTCTGTCGGCATAGGCGTGACGATCCGGCTACTCTATGTGACAGGGTGTATCTCACGACCACATATGTGCAACAATATAGTCAGGGTTTCATGCCTGTAAGAGATCCATCGCTCTGGCAACGTGCCGCATGGAGGTTGGTTCCTGATGGGGAGAAGTTCCGCAGTAGGCGTCGTGGACAGTTTGCGGAGAGAAGGATAAGGAATCAGATGGACGAGCGGGTGCCGGTTGAATCCAGGGGCCGCCGTAGGCGTGGCCGTAATTAGTGTCATGTTGTCGTGTAGTGTCTGTAATGGTACCTCGGTCATATGTTACTTGCACATGTACTTTCGTCCATTGGAATATTATAGCTTGTTACTTGTGATGTTATTGCTTTTATTTGCCAAATATGTTTGCCACTCTAATCGCTTCAGTAACTAATTTTCATATGTCGTAATTGTGTACAGGGGCAACACGATGGACCATTGCCATCCAGGACCCATGGAGGATGATTTGTTGTACCTTCACGAGGAGCATCGTGCCCGGGCAGTGTACAACAGACAGTTACAAGATGAGGCAATGCAGGTCCGGCGATGTGATGGGGCATGCTGGACCGCAGATGTGCCTGACCCAGTTCTGAGCTACGTGCGTGGCGTAGGATTCCAGGGACTCCTTGATTCTGCATCGATACGGATTGACCATTCACTAATCACTGCCCTAGTGGAGCGGTGGCGGCCCGAGACGCACACATTTCACCTCCCGGTGGGGGAGGCTACGGTCACGCTGCAGGATGTGGGGATGCTATGGGGTCTTCCGATCGATGGGATCCCAGTCACAGGGATCGACACCCGTAGGCGTACTGAGGAATGGATGGTAGTTTGCACGGACTACCTAGGTGCTACACCTGACCCCGGAGTTATCCGAGGGGGTCGCATTAGGGCGAGCTGGTTGGGAGATTTGTTGGGCAGTCCGTTCCCTACTCACCCTACTGAGGTCCAGTGTCAACAGCGGGCGAGAGTTTTCATTCTGCTGCTGGTTGGGGGAATGCTCATGTCAGACACATCGGGTAGTCTAATTCCACTGCTCTACCTGTCGATACTGATGGACCTAGGTGCAGCACGTCACTACAGTTGGGGGAGTGCCATTCTTGCACACTTGTACCGGTGCTTATGTGACGCTGCAATCCCACAAGTAAAATCCATTTCTGGCCCCCTTGTCCTGCTACAGGTAAAGTAATTTGTCACTCCACTCATTCGTACATAATTTCCTCTTTGTTACTTTGTATTACATGTAATTTAATTTGTGGAACAGTTGTGGGCATGGGAGCGCATCCCATCCATCCGACCCGCAGGAGCTCTACCCATATCGGCGCCGATGAATGCTGTTGGGTCCCGGTAGGTGCCGAATAACACTAGCAGTCAGTTTTTGAAACTGTGGTCAATTCCATATATTTGCTAATATAGTTCACTCATCACCGCCCGTAGGTGGAGAGCCCCTCACGATTTATCACACTCACCGATGCATGTTTTGAAAGTGTATCGCGATCAGATCACATCTCTCAGTCAGAATCAGGTATGGGTCATCTTGGATTACAATCTCCTGATTTCGTGCGAAAAATGGTATTCAAGACCTAACGGGACCACTATGATGTTCTTTCAGTTTATCTGGGAGCCATACACGCCGAACATCGTGGCCCAACTCCCGTGGTACTGTACTGCTAGTAGTAACAACTGGCTGCTGTGCGTCGACCTCATCTGCTGGCATGTAGTGGAGTTCCACCACGCACATCGGGTTCTCAGGCAGTTCGGCCTGATCCAGCCAATACCCACCCAGCTGGTCAGTAGGGAAGAGTATAAACTGCTTCATGATATAGACCGTCGCGGCAGGTCTGGCACTGATTGGCGTGCCGAACTAAGAAGATTTCTCGTTGAGTGGGAGCAACGATCTGGTCGACAAGTACACCCACTTGGGTATGCAGATCCATATTGTCCCAGCCGTGAATACATGGAGTGGTACTTCCGCAAGATTGATCAGCATGATTGATCAGCCAGGACGGCCTACCACGGCTACAGAGGGTTTCCATGGAGACAGTGCAACTGCAGAGTACTTGGTATTTCCTACAATCATAACATTCTCAAGAAATAATGCTACGGTTTTCCCCTATATTGCATAACTAACATATTTATCTCGATTCTATAGTTGCAGATAGTCACTGAGGTGTACAACATGTCGAACATTCCGTTGGATGGATGTCCCCCACAATTCGCGGCCGCTCTCAGCGGAATCCATGAACTTGTCACACGGGGTCTACAACACGCGCATCAGGCCTCCAGACTACAGTACTATCAGCCGCTTGTGCACTGTGAAGATCCTCCCCCTGGTGTCAGATATGCAGACCTCAGAAGCGACCGCCAGGCTCCACCAGCTCGACAGGGAGGTCGGAGGCGGCGTCCTAGGGGCCGGGAGGAACACGTTGGTCCATCACAAGCTGGCCCATCACATGCGAGTCCACCGATTGCCGGCCCATCACACGGTGAACCTTCACATTACGGTATGACTCCATCGGAACACACTGCATATGTCACTCCAACATCGAGTCATCAGTTCATGTCACCTGATGCTCCATCACATACGGGTAGTGTTCCACATGCCTATCGTGAGGATACGGGAGACGAAATGGAGGACGAAATACCAGAGGGAGTTCCACTTCAGGAAGTGCATGTGCCTACACAGATGGCTGTTCCTCGACGGACATCTAGGACCGTACGCCCTCCACCGTGTGGAACGGGCGGAAAGCTTTGCAGGGATCGTCATCGTCACTAGGACAGAGCATGCCACTAAACACCGATTTGCATTACATTTCGCACGTACTGTTCGGCTATTGTACATTTATGCTAATTCATACTCATTCTAACTATGCAATACTTCATTCCGGCACCCTTATTCAGGACTAGTTACCAAACAGCAACTCACGCTGTCCTAATTTATCGTTCAACTAGTTCACAACATACAATCAGACAAACACGAGAATAACCATTTCGCCCAATAATTAAAATTCTCCGGCCGATGCCGACACCCGGTCTACCGAACAATTAATTTTCCAAATGCGTCTTCCATTATTTAAAGCTACAAAAAATACTATTACATTACCGATTTTTTTATACTACCTTCAAAATGCGTGGCTTCTATATATATTAGAGTTTATATATATCTTTATTTATATTTATATTTATGTTTATATTTATTTTTATATTCATATGTATGTATATTTTTATATTTATATATATTTTTTATATTTATATATATATATATATGTATATCTTCATTTATATTTATATTTATGTTTATATATATATATATATATATATATCTTTATTTATATTTATGTATGTGTCTTTATTCATATTTATATATGTGTATATATTTATATTTATATTTACGTATATATTTGTACACATTGACGTGTGTACATCCACACATTGACGTGTGTGTACATCCACACATTTGCGTGTGTGTACATCCACACATTTACGTGCGTGCATATTTATATATCTTTATTTATATTTATTTTTATTTTTATATGTACGTATATTTTTATATTTACATATATTTTTTATATTTATATACATTTACATATATATATATATATGTATATCTTCATTTATGTTTATATTTATGTATGTGTCTTTATTCATATTTATATATGTGTATATATTTATATTTATATTTACGTATATATTTGTACACATTGACGTGTGTGTACATCCACACATTGACGTGTGTGTACATCCACACATTTGCGTGTGTGTACATCCACACATTTACGTGTGTGCATATTTATATATCTTTATTTATATTTATATTTATTTTTATTTTTATATTTATATGTACGTATATTTTTATATTTACATATATTTTTTATATTTATATACATTTACATATATATATATATGTATATCTTCATTTATGTTTATATTTATGTATGTGTCTTTATTTATATTTATATATGTGTATATATTTATATTTATATTCACGTATATATTTATACACATTGACGTGTGTACATCCACACATTGACGTGTGTGTACATCCAAACATTTACGTGTGTGCATATTTATATATCTTTATTTATTTTTATTTTTATTTTTATATTTATCTGTACGTATATTTATCTTTATTTATTTTTATTTTTATATTTAACTTGCCAGAAAAAATGGAAAAAAATTAGTTTCCAAGAGGACGCATTTTGTAAATGCGTCCTCTATTTATTCTACCGAAAAAAAAATTAGTTTCCAAGAGGACGCATTTTGTAAATGCGTCCTCTATTTATTCTGCCGAAAAAAAAATGATTTTCCAAGAGGACGCATTTTGTAAATGCGTCCTCTAATCATTGCGCCGAAAAAAAAATTGCAGCAGCTCAAAACGGAAAAAAAAAACATTTTCGAGAGGACGCATTTTGTAAATGCGTCCTCTATATTCTTGCCCAACCTCACAAACCACGGTATTTGATGCCAACTTTCAAATTTTTGCTATACTAAAATCAAGAACTCGCTGTACAATAGTTTAGCATTTGTGGAAGGCATGAGAAACAGTGATGAAAAAAGCAGCGAACGGTCTGTAGAGTCTGTAGGATCTGGGAAGAAGAAGTAATTATTTGGAAAGGATTCAGAGGATATTGGATGGTAACTATTTGGTAGGGAAATTTTTGAGAAGCAAAGGAAAGTTTTTGGATAAAATGTAAAGAATTTGGAGGGGGAGAGAGAGAGAGCAGCAGAAGAAAGACAAAATTAAACGCAGGATCTTTTACCTCTGATACCATGTGAATAGGAAAATCATAACTGAGTAAAGATATGTATTGCCTGAAATATATATAGAGATTACAAGTTCTATAGATACATCGTACCTGAACGTACCTCAGTTATATATAACCAAATCATAAGCATAACTAATCAGCGGTTTCATCTATCCTAACATCCACCAAACATCCCCTGAGTTTTCTCACTGTCGCCCTTCTCTATTCTACAAAAACTCCCCTCCGCTACTACACTCCTCCTGTAAGGATAGAAGATATTTGATTGATATTAGATTGATTCTGATTAGTGTTGATTGATACTAGATTGATTCTGATTAGTGTTAGTGATAAGATCATAGTTGTACATTCCTTTTATACATCTCATTGTACCCTATATATTGAGATTAATACAGAGGCTAAATCATTAAGCCTTTCACACTTTCATGGTATCAGAGCATTGATCCATATCTCCTCTTTCTTCTCTTTCGCAGCAGCCATATCTCCTCTTTCTTTTCTTTCGCAGCACTGCTGCTCTTCATTTTTTTTGGACTGCTGCTCGACTTCCGAACAAGAGCCAATCCAAGCTTGTCAACTTCTCCTGCGTCGGGATATCCTGCGTCGGGATATCCTGCGTCGAGCTGGTATGACTGATGCTGCTGCAGTTTCCACCCCTTTTCTGCCACAGTCTCAGCTTCATAGCAGTACCAGTGGGAAGTTTGCCAATCCCACCTTATATCGCTCGCTCGTCGGTGCTCTTCAGTACCTAACCATCACTCGTCCTGACCTGACCTTTGCAGTTAATTCAGTTAGTCAGTTTCTTCAGGATCCCCGGGACAATCACTTTGCTGCTGTGATTTGCATCCTTCATTATGTTCGTGGAACTATGCATCTTGGTATCTCTTTCAGCTTTGTGTCATCTACTGAGGTGATGGGGTATTCAGACGCTGATTGAGCACGTTGCCTCGAGACTCGGCGTTCCACCTATGGTTATGCAGTGTTTCTTGGTGGGAACCTTGTATCCTGGAGCGCCAAGAAACAACCTACAGTCTCACGATCCAGTTCTGAATCGGAATATCGTGCCTCGGCCAACACTGCTGCAGAGGTTGTCTGGCTGACTCATCTACTGCGTGATCTCCGTTTTCCGTTGTCTCGTGCGCCTCTTTTGTTATGTGACAACAATAGTGCAATCTTTTTGGCTCAAAACCCTGTTGCTCATAAATGGGCAAAACACATTGACATTGATTACCACTTTGTTCGGGAACTCGCTGCCTCTGGAAAGCTTCGGGTTAGTCATGTGCCTACTTCGCTTCAGGTTGCTGATATATTCACTAAGGGTCTCTCTCGATCGTTATTCGAGTTTTTCAGATCCAAGCTTGCCGTCTCGGTTCATCCGACGCTTCGCTTGAAGGGGGGGGTGTGAGGATAGAAGATATTTGATTGATATTAGATTGATTCTGATTAGTGTTGATTGATACTAGATTGATTCTGATTAGTGTTAGTGATAAGATCATAGTTGTACATTCCTTTTATACATCTCATTGTACCCTATATATTGAGATTAATACAGAGGCTAAATCATTAAGCCTTTCACACTTTCACCTCCTCTCCTCCTTTGAATCTTCTTGTTATTCAAATTCTCCGACGCAACCTTATTCGACCCATTCCCAACCCGACCATTTTGCAACAAATGGGGACATGAAAGGCCCATTTTTATCCTCGGGTCATTCATCCCTTATACTCTGAAGTAGTAGAATTCCTTGTGGTGGGTTCCAGTTGGGCTATATAATTGGAAAACATCCGAAAAAAATTATTAATGTCTAGGTTAAACAAGAAAAAATTGCAAGCTTAGAAATGAGGGGAAACAATTGTTTATTTTGTTAGCAATAATGAAAATATCATTAGCAATTAGCTAGATTTGTGATAATTAATTATATCACTATTTATTTATCAAAGGGAAATACTATGTCATTACCCCAAATTCTATTATACATACCTCTTAGAGAATGAAGAAAAATACACCTCTCATTCTCTCATTTCTCACTTCTTCTCATCTTATCTTCTTTTCCATCTTATCTTCTTCTCCATTCTCTCCTTCTTACTTCCCACATAAAACCCTTTGTTAATTTCTCAATAAATTAGTGCAAAATTAGTAAAAAAAAATGGCAGCACGTTATTAGCACGATCACTCTCCATCTTCATTGATTAAGTAATTGGCTTTTAGCTATTATGAGTTTTTTTTTTTCACTTTTAAACTCCGGCAAGCATAGGAAACAACATTTGTAATGCAAACGTTAAATGGCTAAGGATTTCAAGATTGTTACATGGTACTCTACGACAACAAAATGATTTCATATAAAGTGTGAAGTATGATATGCTTGGAAAGAGATGGGTTAAAACTTGATTATATTTGATTGTACATATCAACTTCACATAAGTGTTCAGCAACTATAACCTAAAGCTTTTTTTTCCATCCAGGACACTCTTAATCAGGACCCTTTTGATTGACTCAATTTTCAAAAAAATCTCAACATACTAGAATGTCTAAAAAAATAAAAATAATAATAATTAGTCACAGTAGAAATAATGTGATGTATAATAATTAACTTTCTAACTTCATAACATCATTAACATTCTAACTACGTAACACTACTAATTTTCTAATTACATAACACCATATTACTATACACAGGAGGCTTTGTCGCCTTATGGTAATGTGATGTGATTTATTAACTTTCTAAATGCATAACATCATATTTCTATACACTGCCACCTTATAGTAAAATGGTGTGATCTACATCTAACTAATTTTTAACTTCTTTATTTTAATATTTTTATGACTAATTATGTCTCTAATATATTTGTCTATTTATCTGATGACGTTACATTGCTAATCTACTCTTAACATTTTAACTATAATTAATTAATATAACGGTTATAAACGGCTATATTTTTAGCAGTAATATAACGGCTATAAATTGGCTATATTTTACACTATAAATACAAAAAATCAAATGATACAAAACCACATCCTCTCTTCTACCTCATATATTTGCTAAATTTTACTAATAAAATGTCTAGACTAATATTTATCTCTGTTGCTGTAAATATTTTAGTATTACATATTACCATTCTCACCGTAGAAGTTTCACCGGAAGATTTTTATTTTTCTTCATTGATGGTCATAATCATGTATTACTCTTTATTTTTTGTAAACATTATAGACTTATGTATTTTGAATTAAATCTAATGAACTATTTTACTTTCCCTATTAGTTATCCTCATGTCAAACCTTGTGAAGCTTGAATTCAGTCCACTTGACATCAGTGGAAACAACTATATGTCGTGGATGATAGATGTTGAGATGCGCTTGGAATCAATGAACCTTCTTGAGACAATCCAAGAGGGGAATAACTCATCAAGGATGGACAAGGCAAGATCTTTAATCGTCCTTCGTCGACACCTTGATGGGAGTCTCAAAAATGAATATCTCACTATGAAATATCCACTTAAGTTGTGGAAAAATTGAAAGAAAGATACGATCACACAAGAGATGTAATGCTCCACATATACCGCGATGACTGGAACAATCTATGGTTCCAAGACTATAAGAAAATTTGTGACTATAATTCTGCAATGTACACAGCAGTAACCCACTTGACATACTGTGGGGTTACAATAACTGACAATGAAATGTTGGAAAATACTCTTCCTATTTTCCACACATTAAATGTGACCTTGCAACAACAATATCGTGTAAGGGGTTTTAAAAGATATTCTGAACTAATTGCTTGTATGTTCATTGTGGAAAAGAATAATGAGTTGCTGATAAAGAATCATCAATCTCACCCGAATGACTCAAGAGCATTTCCTTAAGAAAAAATTGTTAACTCTGACGAACCTGAATGCAAAAATTATTTTCAGGGTCGA
Organism: Rubia yunnanensis; assembly: GCA_037428765.1. Lineage (NCBI taxonomy): Eukaryota > Viridiplantae > Streptophyta > Magnoliopsida > Gentianales > Rubiaceae > Rubia > Rubia yunnanensis. Next base: position 114,690,761 of record CM075064.1, on the reverse strand, counting down.
GAGAGAGGCCGAGGTCGTGGTCGTGATTATAGACACGGTCGAGGTGGTTACAGTTTTTCCTATAAGTCGGTAACTACTACCACAAGAAGCATCAATATGAGAGGGACCATGAAAGTACTCATAAAAGGGGAAAATACGCCAGTTCATCAAAGGGATTCAGAACCTTTTGTTTTAGATGTGGTGGCAAAGGACATTGGTCAAGAGTTTGCAGAGTCCTGAAGCACTTATGCGAACTCTACCAAGAGTCCATAAAAAGAAATGGGAAGGAGACAAAATTCAATGGATTCACTCATCTCGAAGCTTCTGATTTCAATGATGATTTCATGGACATAGTTGGTGATTTCACTGAGCAGCCAAGTGGTGGAAACTAAAACAAGGACAATTGTATAACTATTATTGGGAATGAAGCTAGATGATCCGATGTCTGTTTGTATCTCATATAATATATATATATATATATATATATATATATATATGTGTGTGTGTGTGTGTGTGTGTGTGTGTGTATAAATGGTTTTATTTAGAGTCTGCTACTTTCAAATTTATTATCTTTCTTATCAAATTTGTTTGTTTTTAATTAAAGAGGTGAAATGGATAAAGCTAATCGTGAGGCCAACCAAAGGATTAAAAATGAAGAAATTTGCATACTCGATTGTGGAACAACGCACACTATATTAAAGGATAAAAGGTTTTTCTCATAGGTAAAACCAACAAAGACCATTGTGAATATAATATCGAGTCCTGTAGATCTGATTGAAGGAGTTGTCAAGACAAACTTTACATTGTCAAATGGCACAATGTTTACAATAAATAATGCCTTATTTTTGCCAAAGTCCAAAAGGAACTTATTGAGTTTCAATGATATATATTCTCATGGATTTGATACTCAGTCTGTAACTGAAGGTACCATAAAATGTATGCTTCTCATTGTGTATAAATCTGGAAGGAAATGCATACTTGAGAAACTACCAATGCTCCATACTAGATTGCATTACATGCATATAAATGCAGTAGAATTAAATACAGTAGTTATCAAATCTTCAATATTTAGCATATGGCATGATCGGCTGGGTCATCCTGGTTCAACTATGATGCAAAGAATTATTGAAGGCACACATGGTCATCCATTGAAGGACCAGAAGATCCCTCATGGAAAAACCTTTCAAGGTAAGGCTTGTTCCCTTGGAAAGCTAATCATAAGGTCTTCACCGAGAAAGGTTGAAACAGAATCACTAGCGTTTCTTGAACGTATTCAAGGTGATATATGTGGACTTATCCATCCACCATGTGGGCCATTTCATTACTTCATGGTATTGATAAATGCTTCTAGCAAATGGTCACAAGTATGTCAACTCAAAATATGGCATTTTCTAAATTAGTCGGTGAGATAATCAAATTGCGAGCTCAATTTCCTGATCATACAATCACGACAATCATACTTGGTAATGCCAGTGAATTCACATCCCAGAATTTCAATGATTATTGTATGTCAATTGGGATTGTTGTTGAGCATCTGTTGCTCATGTGCACACACAAAATGGTCTGGCTGAATCACTGATCAAACGTCTCTAACTCATTGCTAGACCATTAATAATGAGAACAATGCTCCCTACTTCAGTATGTGATTATGCAATATTACATGCCGCATCATTGATTCGCATCAGGCCAAGTGCATATCATAAATACTCCCTGCTACAACTTGCATCAGGCCAAGAACCAAATATATCCCATCTAAGGATTTTTGGTCACGCTGTTTATGTGACTATTGCACCACCGTAAAAAACAAAGATGGGACCTCAGAGACGCTTGGCATTTATGTAGGCTTTGAAAGTCTATCTATTGTAAGATACCTTGAATCCCTAACTGGAAATAGTTGTACATCTCATTTTTTTTATTGCTATTTTGATGAAGAAAATTTTCTAGCATTCGGGGGAGAAAGAAAACAGCTGGAAAAGAATATTACCTGGTTTGTACCAACATTATTGCATCTTGATCCTTCTACAAAAGAGTGTGATGAAAAATTCCAAGGGATTTTGCATATGCAAGATATAGAAAATCAACTTCCTGATGCATTTACTGACACAAAGAGAGTGACTAAATCTCACATCCCAGCTGTGAATGCTCCTGCTCAAATTGAGAATAAATTCACTCATGAAATCACGACATGCCTGAAGCGTGGAAGACCACTCGGTTCCAAAGATAAAAATCCTCGTAAAAGAAAAGGATAGAGAAACAAGGTGACCCCAAAATGGAGGAATGTATTCCTATAGAAATACAAAACGAGAAAATCAAGAAAATTTTGATTAATTATGCCAATACAGGTATAACGTGGAACCAAAATGAGGAAATCGATGATGCGTTCTCTTACAATTTGGCATGCGATGTTATGGACAAAAATAATGGAGATCTCGAACCACTGTCTATTAACGAGTGTAAAAATAGACACGATTGAGCTGAATGGAAAAAGGCCATTGAAGCTGAGTTAAACTCGCTTAACCAGCGTAAAGTTTTTGGGCCTATAGTACTCACCCCTGAACATGTGAGCCCCATTGGATGCAAATGGGTATTTTTGCAAAAAAAAAGAGAAAAATGAGAGTGTGAGATACAAGGTTAGACTTGTTGCACAAGGTTTTTCTCAAAGGCCCGAGATTGATTTTGAGGAGACATATTCCTCAGTCATGGATGGAATTACATTCAGGTTCCTTATCAGTCTAGCAATTCGTGAGAAACTTAATATGCACCGTATGGAAGTTGTTACCGCATACTCATACAGATCACTTGATGCTGAAATTTACATGAGAATCCCTGAATGATTCAAAATGCATGAAGCATTAAGTTCAAAACCCAGAGAAAGATATTCAATCAAATTACAAAGATCTTTATACGGGTTAAAGCAATCTAGATGCATGTGGTACAACCAACTAAACGAATATCTGTTACAAAGGGGGTATGTCAACGACCCTCTTTGTCCCTATGTTTTTATCAAGGAAACATCATATGGGTGTGTGATTATCGCTATCTATGTTGATGATTTGGATATCATTGAGACAAATGAAGAGATTCTGGAAGTAATCTCTTACTTAAAGGAGGAGTTCGAAATGAAAGACCTTGGGAAAATAAAATGTTGTCTTGGTATGCAGCTTTAGCACTTGCAAAGTGAGATACTTGTGCATCAATCAAATTACATGAAAAAGGTATTAAAGAGATTCAATATGGATAAATCAAATCCACTGAGAACCCCAATGGTCGTAAGATCCCTTAATTCAGAAAAGGATCAATTTCATCCATGTGAGGAATCTGAACAGGTTCTTGGTCCAGAAATACCATATTTAAGTGCAATTGGTGCACTTATATATCTCGATAAATGTACTCAACCTGATATAGCTTTTGCTGTTAATTTATTAGCAAGATTCAGTTCATCTCCTACCAAAAGACACTAGAATGGAATCAAGCATGTGTTTCATTACTTTCAGGGGACAATTGATATGGGATTATTTTATTCCAACACTACGGAACTAGTTTTGGTTGGCTATGCAGATGCAAGTTACCAGTCAGATCCACACAAAAGGAGATCTCAAACTGGGTATGTGTTTACTTGCGGAGGGACTGCGATTTCTTGGCGTTCACAAAAATAAACACACCACATCATTAAATCATGATGAGGTTATCACAGTGCACGAAGCAAGTCGAGAGTGTGTGTAGTTGAGATCCATGGCGCAACATATTGGAACCACAAGTGTTCTCCTATCAAATGATAATCCCATCACACTTTATGAAGACAATGCCGTGTGTGTTAATCAAATGAAGGAAGGGTACATCAAAAGTGACAGAACAAAGCACATTCCTCCAAAGTTCTTTTCCTTTACTCAAGAGCTGGAAGAGAGTAATATTATCAACATCCAATATATTTGCTCCTGTGAAAACTCAGCAGATTTCCTCATAAAGGCTCTCTCCACTTCAGTGTTCAGAAAACATGTTCATGACATTGGAATGCAAAGACTACAAAATTTATGAATAAATCACCAATGCCAACATGGGGGGAACTATACGTGGCTGTACTCTTTTCCCCTTACTGTGGTTTCTATCCCACTGGGTTTTTCCTAGTAAGGTTTTTAATGAGGCAACATGAACACGTAATTGTTGAAATGAGCATTCCAGGGGGAGTGATAGTAATGAAATACTCATTAGCAATAAGCTAGATGTGTGATAATTAATTATATCACTATTTATTTATCAAAGGGAAATTGTCATTACCCCCAAATTCTACTATAAATAACCCTTTAGAGGATGAAGAAAAATGCACCTCTCACTCTCTCATTTCTCACTTCTTCTCATCTTATCTTCTTCTCCATTCTCTCCTTACTTCCCACATCAAGCCCTTTGCTAATTTCTCAATAAACTAGTGCAAAACTAGTAAAAATTACAACATATTTCACGTTGTGGAATCTAGAGTGTGTGAGTGTATCTTTTGGTTGGAGTTTTGGTGTGGTAAAGGCTTGTTAATGAGTGAGTACGTGCAATATTGGTTTGGTTTATTCATTTCTTACGCTGACATGTTCATTGAAGTGGCGGTGTTTGGTTTAGTGATGGTGTTGTTGATGGTGGTTTGGAGGGGGTGTTTGGTTTGCAGGTGGTGTTGGTGGGTTTGGAGGCATCTATGGGATTCCTTTTGAGGTGGCGAAAACTTTTGCAAAAGATTGGCACGTGATGGAATGAAAATAAGGTTTGACGAATTTTCCACACAAAAGGTTCTTGACTTGGATGTTTAAATAGTTTAGTGGCCAAAAAATGATCGAGAAAAAAATCAGTGGGTAAAGATGAATGATATTGAAAGTTCTGTGATCACAAAAATCGCCTATCCTATTTTATATTCAATTTATTTAGGTAAAATTCCTCTCATTCCTCTTCATTTCTCGCCAGTTGTCGATTTTCATTCTCTCAAAACTCTTAAAATTTTCTTCTTCTATTTTCAATCCAAATTTTATTAACCGAGTTCAATACTGAAAAACTTTGCATAGTTACTGTATTTTTGTTTCCCTAACTAGTTGCATAATCTCACTGGCTAATTTTTTTGGTTCAAAGACAGCTTAGACATGTGTGCTTTGAAATTAAAATTTTTCCGTTCAAGTAAACGTAAAGCTAAACTGACCAAGAGGTAAGTTGAAGAGGAAATTTTTGGGAAATAGAAAACCAGAATCAAATGGCTAAAAGATTGAGATTTAAACACAAGTTATTTTCATAACCGCGTAAAGAAAAAACATCAAATTACAAATCTTTAAAATAAAAATAAATAACTAAAACCAATGGAATACAAGGTAGGAAGAAATAGATTTAGAGGCAGTACATTTTTCAAAAAATCTCCTCAATGATAAAAATCAAGATAAAACAACAGGAGGAATGAATTTTCCCTCCCTCACATTGATAGAGTAATCACTGAGCAGGAAAAAACAAACCTCCTAAAATTAGTCATTGTGTATGAACTAAAAGAGGTAATAAACCAATTAGGTCAGTTTAGCTCACCTGCACCTAATGGCTTCCCAGGTTCATTTATCGAAAAATCTGGGATATAATTAACAAAGAATTACTACATGGAGACAAGGAGTTTTAATGTGGTGTACAATACCAAAAGTCATAGGTAGCACATTTATACCTAAAATAAATACACCTTCAACCTTCTCAAACTTAAGGCTCATCCTCTCATTTTTTTTCTAACAAAGATCCCAATTGAAAGATTAAGTACCTAATATGAATAGGATTATTTCTTCATAACACTCAATCATTTTATCCCATAGAGACATAGTAGATAACATTTTAATGATGAATGAAGCACTCAGATTAATTGACAAAAAACAAGAGCTTATGAATTTGATAGCCAAACTTGACATGATGAGACCTTTTGACGGGGTTTCATCTGATAACTAAACACACTACTCATCTGATTAGGTTTTCATGGTCATTTTGTATACTTTCAAACAAACCTTAACAATGTCTGGTTCTTAGTGCTAATCAATGGCTCTCCAAAGGGTTAGTTTAAACCAATCAGGTGATTAAAATAATGAGACTCTTTGTTACCCTTATTATTTAATCTCATAACAGAATTGTAACAAGGGTCTAAATCACCCTTTCCTTTTTAGGTGTTTGTATAAATTTAGGTCTCATTTGGCACAACTAACATAACATGCTTGTCATTCGCAGATGACATGGTCATTTTCATAAAAGCCACCTCAAAATCCCTAAAGAGCTGAACACAATGTTTAACACATTTCAATAGGCAACATGGCAAAAGATATTTTAAAATAAAATAAAATTATACATTGTTGGTAAATATACGAGCACTAGGAAGTTGCAAGAAATCTGAACAATAACAGGAATGAAAGGTGGGAATTCTCCTCTCACATATCTGGGAGTCAGACTTTTCAAGGGTTGAAAGAAAAATAGTCACTTTAACTACATCCTTGAAAAAATTAACTCCAAATAAAAAAAATGAAAATTAGGTAGTTATCTAGTACACGTAGGCTAATACTTACTAATCATGTTATAATGAGTATTCATCAACACTAATGGGATGCCATAATAGAAAAGAAATGTGTGATGATTTCTATTAGGGTATAGGCAAGGAAGGAAAGAAAAAAGCACTGTAGATCATCAAAAAAAGGTTTGTGTACCAATCCATGAAAAATGGACTAGAAGAAGTTCACACAAACTATAATAGATTTGTTCTCTCTCAAAATTTGGTGAAAATTTCAAATGGGAGGAACTATCTAGTCAGATTTTATGTGGTTTTTTACCCCCCAACACATAGAAAACCATAAATTTGGAAGAGATTTAACAATGTAACTACTCATGTTGTAAATAAATCTAGGGTTAAGATAGGAAATGGATGTAGTAACTTTTGGACTTATAATTGGACAAGAATGGGTTTTCTAGAGTTCAAATGGAAAGGGGGTGAATTACCAGTTTATTATCCGACTATATCATAATTTGTTACAAATACTTGTATGCAAATGCATGCTCTAGAAATGGGGTTGGACCAAGAAGTGGTGCTTGTACTTAGACAAGATTTTTTCCTAACACAAGTTAGGGATAGACTAGTATGACTGCCAAAACCAGTTAGGTAAGTTTATAATTAATTCTACTTATGAATCTCTCAGGCCGTCACTCTCCCTTTGTACGTTGTTGCAAAAAGGTATGACGTCCCTCTATCCCAAATAAAGCCTCTTAAATAACGTGAGATTAAAAATTAATATTTTTTCATTTGACAATGTACTTACTAGGTTTGGTTTCTACATGGTTTCTAAATGCCCATGTTGTCTGAATCAAGATACCATTCAGACTTTTTTTTTAATAATTGAATAGTCACGACACAAATTCGTTATTGGTTTCATGCAATTATAAATTTTCCACAATTAAATTTTCAACATATTTTTCATAGATTATCTTGGTGTATCTAAGCAAACATGAGCTCAAAAGTAAAATCTTTTTTAGTTAACTATTTCCAGTTTTCATTTTTTTTGGGAACTGTGGAGAATGATACAAAGAGATGAAAATGAGTGCCCTAGTAATCTGGAGGAACATTTTGATGGATATGATATTGTGTTTATATGTTAGACTAATATCTCAGTCCAAAAATTATGACCTTCGGTACATTACAATGGAAATAATCCCACTTCAAGAGGAAAATGAAGATACTGTTTTAATACTAATTGCATGGAAGCCAAACACAGAGGGACTTCAAATTAATTGTGATGTTGCCTTTTAATGCCGTAATTTGAATTTAAGTTATGATTTAATACTTGGAAACAATCCTGATGGCGTGGGTCTTCCTTCCAAATAGAGATAAACTGCAAGGCCGGCCGACACGACATGTAAGTAACTAGCTCAGGAAAATCTAGAGCTGCGAAGGTGTACTTGCAAGCAAATCCCATCTCTAAAATACTCCTCTTCGGCTCTGTCAAGTTCCTCCAACTCCGGGCTACAGTCCCAGAAATATTGGATAAACCCATAAACTCATCGGTCACAAATGTGGGGTTACGAAGAATGGAAGTCGTTGGCTCGGGGTTTGCACCCTTCATCGACTTCTTCCTCTTCTCACCCCTAGTGGACTTTCTCTTCTCCGAGGCATTCTTCTTCGGTGGCATCCTAACAAAATGAGGACAAAATAGTGATATGATCATAAAAAAAGCATGACCTACAATTCAATAAGACAACATTATGCTAAATAACCAACACATTATAACATGATCCCCTAAGCATGTGGGCTATTCAAACAAGAACATTCCTCATCAAACAACAAACTCATGTAAGTTATTGCCAACCTATCAATAAAATCATGCAATCAAGATTCACTCTCTACCAAATCATACAACACCAAAGATAATATCTTAAGCATAATAGCACATCAATCCTCCATATATCCTCTTCAACAAAATATTATGCATACAAACTAAACCACATATCTCAAAACACACTCATTCAAGATTCATGCTCTAAATAAGACCACCACAATGTCAAATAAAGCACATACGCATAAAGTTCAATGGGTTACCCAAAATTTTACACTAATATTTGCAAGACCCACAAAAGAAGAAGCAAAAGTTGCTAAGTTTTGAAAGAAAAACTTCACTTTTTTTTAGTTACACCAAGAGTGTGTGAGAGTGAGTGTTTCTTGAGAGGAAAGAATGTGTCAAATAAGAGAATTAGGTGGAGAAATGTATTATGGGATTAGAATTTCAGCCTAATAAACTAGGGTGAGAGGTACAATTATGATAAGATTATAATTTTAAAACGCTCAATTTAGGGGACAATAGTACAAGCCAATTATTTCCATTGGTTTTGGAAGTATTTTAAAAAATCCTAAGGAATTAGGGAATTCCAACATTCTTGAACCAAAAATGCATTTTTGAATTTGAAAATCAATTTTTTTTAAAAATTAATATTATTGGAACAAAGAAAATTTGAAAATTGGTATAGTGCGCAAAAGGTGCCTGGCGCGAAGCAGAGTCTCGTGCCAAACCACTTGGCACGAAGCATATCCTCGCGCCAAACCTCTGACATGAGACATATCCTCGTGACATTCCAATCAAAGCACAAAGCATTGCCTCGCGCCAACCTACTTGGCACGAGGCATTCACCAACATTTCCCTAATCCTTGGTTTTTTTTTCTTTTTCAAAAGACAATGTCACCCGTCCAATTTATTTTCATTCATAACACAATCATGAGTCTTGATCTCAAATTTCCAAACCAACAAGATTTTCATTTCAAGAATCCACATAGCAAAACAAGATTCATGCAAACACTATCTACTCACTAATCAAAACATGAAAGCAAAAGAAATACCGTATATTTATTATCGTCCTCACGAATTATTTTCTTGTTCCATGCATTCTAGTTAGAAACACTTACATATGGGTCCTCGGAATTTCCATCGACGACTCCACCCAAGATGACATTGTCGTGGAGAGGTCTCCACAATGAGCCATCCTTACCTTCAGACCTTTTGTCCACCAATAGGAATGAATCTCCATGTATTGCCATCATTGAGCCTGTGAATGTCATTTCGGGGATTAAGGGAGGTCGAGGAGGTTTTAAGCTCTCTATCATCTCCCTTTCCCTGCTACAAATTGGTTAGCATAGAAAAACAATCTAACACCGACATATCATCCATTGCATCATGCAATCCATCAGAATCATTAATCATTATCTTCAACATGGGATTCACTCAAACATTTATGCTCGTTTGGTGCACAAGAAGATTTATCATGCTCATAACATAAGGTTACACCTTTGCACATCAAAGAAGACTTTGTTGAATCATGCCTAGATATATGGATATCAAATTCTTCTTTATCCATGACATTTTCTAGAGTTAAGGTTCCCAAGTAGACATCAATTTTAGTCCTAGAAGTTTTAAGAAAAGGTTTCCCAAAAAGTATTAGGGGTGCACTTCCGTCGCGCGCCACGTCTAAGACATAAAAGTCCGTCGGAAAAACCAATCTGCCAATTCACACCTCACATCCTTTACTAGTCCTCAGAAACTAGCTCGGGAATGATCGGCAAGTTGGACAATTACTCTAGTATCTCAAAGTTCACCTATTTCTAGGCATTCATATAGATCAAACGAGATTACATTAATGGATGCACCTCGATCTATCATGGCATGTTCCACAAGTTTACCACCTAAAGAGATAGGGATAGAAAATATTCCGGGCTCATCGCATTTCTTAGGCAAGTTCTTATGGTTCAAAATGGCGACTCTTCCCATTTTCAAATGTCCTAATTTCTTAGTTGGCCTACGCCTTTTCTTTGTGCATGAAACTCTAAGAAATTTTGCATATGATAGCATTTGTTTAATTAATTCCAAGATAGGGATGGTTACCTCGACCTTTTCAAAGACTTTTCGAATGTTTGCATCATCGGTCACCACCTTTGGCCGTCCTCTCGAAGCATTTGGAAATGGAGGTAGAATAGTGACTTGTGCCTCGGGCGGTGGAAGTTCCTTGGAGGGTGCTTCCTTGACCACAATTTCCTCCTCTTCAAAGTGTCCCTTGGTAGACTCCATTACCTTGTTATCTTCTTGCATTATCTTCTTCTTGGTCTCGCAAACTTCCTTGCCACTTCTCAATTTAAGTTCGCTCACATTCCTCAGATTGGCCTCCAGTTGGGAAGGTAGTTTGCCGGACTCCTTGGCCTCAAGTAACCCTAGCTTGCTAATATTTAGCTATCTCTACCCAAAACCTCTCAGACAACTTTACGAAGTCAGCCAAGACCAGTGCAATGGTAAGTGGATCAGACTCATGCACACACTCACGCAGACGCGTTCTCCTTCACTCATTCAAACAACCAGGTTTCTCTTACCAACGGGGCATCAATATTTGCGCCTAGCATGAATACAACCCAAAATGTGGGCCATATATGTGATGTAATATTCATGCATTCAAACTCAAAAGCAAATCACAATAATATTATGAACACAAAATTATGATGAACTAGAGAATCTCAAAAGGCATATATATTACCAAGTCACTACAATTTATCCCCAAGCTATGGGTACTACTCCTTTGACATGGAATCCAAATAAAGATTTGGATTCCACATCTTAGGATCAAAGCAAAATAAAAAGAAGAAAAAGATAAAGTTTCTCCTAAGGAGAGAGTCTACAAACTACTCTTGAAAATGAAGTATGAGATATGAAAACCTAGTAGACAAAGGTTCTATTTATAGTAATAGGAGATCGGGCCTAAAAATAGGCCAAAATAGGGTAAACCCTGGCTTAGCCATCGCCCGGCGCAGGGCGTCACAGATGATGTGGCCCGTGGCTTGTACTTGGCACGAGGAACGAGGACTGGCACGGGTTGTGTCACTTCATGGGTGCAGGCACCAGTTCTTGGGTGTGGCACATATCTTCATCTCGTGTGGGGCGCGAGGCTTCGCGCATGTTGCGTTTAACCCCTGTCGTGGGCTATGTCGTCTACTGCGGGGCGTTATCCGAGCGCTGAAACTTATAATGTTGATCTGCTCCCGTGGCCAGGTAATTGTCAGCAAGGTTTCTCGCTCATAAACTTTTGCGTGGGCCATATAATAGACTAATGACGATGTGGGACTCCTAAAATGGGATATCTCGTGCCCATACTTAGCCGTGTGGGGGGTTCTTCATTTTGTGCTAGCGGCTCGTAGCCTCTGACCCAGGTCGTGCCATAGCCTCGTACTGGTGTCCTTGGTACGGGGCCTCTTTTTTGGCGCATCGTTGGTGCCATACCATGCATGGCCCGTGCCAACCTGTTGGTGTGTTGGCTGATTGAACTAGTTTCCTTTGCTACGGGAGAACCGTTAGTCTGATTTGAGAATTTTAGTAGTCGATTTTGTAGTAATCGAGAAGACGAATTCAATGGAACCAGCTTTGAAGACGTACCCTTCTTGGACCATTCTTGGACTTAAGCACAACTCATTGAGCCACGATTCTCCATTTCTTCGTAGGCCGCTATGAACTCCGCTGCCGCCTATCTTTAGCTTCAATCTCCTTCTACCATGCATTGATGATCATGGCCTTCATCTACTACCATTCTAATGCGAATGGCCTTCGTCTCTACTACCGTCTTTGCGAACGGGCCTCAATATCTTCTACCGCCATTACGAACGGCCTTCACGTAGAATGTAAACAAAAAGTACCCACGAGTTACCAACTAAAGATGATCACAAGGAAGATCAAGGAGCCCGTGGATACAAGATGTCCATTAGTACCAATTAAGTCTACAAAACACGGGATTTAGACAAGAAAACCAAACATGGCCGTTTAAACCCCTTGTCACGTAAACTCAACTAATACTAGCAATCCACCAATTAAAAGTAACTAAAATGTATGCTAAATGCATCGACTAATGCTAGCGAAATGAAGCAGATCAACGATGGCTCTAGTTATTTTATACGAAACTGCTATCTAACAGAGTCATTAATGATCATTCTTCAACCACAGTTATTTACTGATATCCCCCTTAAATATATAGAACTTTAATGAGATTTTTATTTTCATGTTCAATCAATCAACTTTTTAAATTTTTTAAAAACTTAAAATTTGTCTAGGAAATCAAATTTCCTATGCAATTATATATCTTCCTAATCAACTAGTCAGTTAGTAAATTTTCTCCTTTTTTTTCGATGAACATATGGATTTCATTTCATCGCAAAACAAAAGAACTAGTTACAGCTTTCTGCTCCAGCCCTATGAAGCATCTAAATTAAAAGACAAGTAACCACCTGTCTAGCAGCAAAGAGCAGGGGTTCTATAACAAAATACACAGCTTGTACAACAAATATCAGGACCACAAGCTAAAATCAGAGTCTATACAAAAACTAAGCTGTTGAGCTGGCAGGGGTTTGTTTTCAAATATCCTCTTGTTCCTCTCGTTCCATAGGTGGTAGAGGCATGAGACCAAGAGGGGGAAAATACGTTTGTTCCTCCTAGCTTGCCAGATGAAGAGCAGCTGTTTCAAATGTCTCAAGTCGTTGGGGGCAGGAAGATGCAAAGCTTGGAAAACTTGCTGAGAATAGGGGCATGCAATGAACAAGTGGTGCACTGTCTCTTGTTGCTGATGGCAGAAACAACAAGATGAGGAGGAGATAGAGATGCCAAGATGGTGCAGCCTGTCAGCTGAAGATAACCTGCCCAATGCAAGTCTCCAAAGGAAGAAAGAGTGCTTGGGAAGGATCTTCTTGCTCCAAATGGTCTTTGCAAAAGCTGTTGTTGTCCTCTGGCCTAACATAAAATTGTAGGCCCTAGAAACCTGGAATTTCCCTTTTGAATTGAGGCAGAGGGGGAGGAAGTCTATGACTTTAGTCTTCAAGTTCATGAGCACTGTCCATGCATTGCTGCAGTGAGAAGGAGAGATGGCTGACTTGAGGGTTCTGCCTTTTAAATAAAACTCTTGCACCCATTTGACTCACAGGTTCTTCTGGTCACTCTGAATATTCCAAAGCTGCCTACACAACAAAGCCTGGCCCCATAAGGTTGGATCTCTTAACCCTGCACCACCATAGTCCCTAGTGAGGCACAATGTTTCCCAAGCCACGGGATAAAGGCCTTTTCCATCTGTGATCCCCCAGAGATAATCCCTACAGATAGATTTGATGTCATCATAGATGGAAACTGGCAGTTTAAAAGCACTGATCCAGTAACACGTGATGCTGAACAAGACTGTATTTATAAGCTCCAACTTGCCAGCGTAGGATAGAGTTTTCCCTCTCCATTTGATCAATTTGGTTCTGAGCTTAGCAAGCAGTTGTTGACAATCTGCTGAGTTCCATTTCAGGCCAGATAAAGGGAGGCCTAAATAAGAGACAGGAAGATATCCCCTCTGAATTTCCATTAAGGAGAGAAGAGAGTCAACCTCAGGAGCATCCATCCTAGAGAGAAATACCTGGGATTTTGTTGTATTGATAGATAGTCCTGAAACAGCTTTGAATTCAGTCAGAACAGTTAAAATCCCCTGGATAGATTTATGGTTTGCCTTGGAGAAGATGAGAAGATCATCAGCAAAAAGTAAGCATTGCAGTTTCAGTGGCCTACACTTAGTGTGATAGTCGATCAGTTTCTTCTTGAAAGCCAGAGACAACAATCTAGAAAAATACTCCATGGAAAGGACAAATAAGAGGGGAGAGAGTGGATCACCTTGCTTCACCCCCCTCCTTGCTGGAAAATAAGAGGGGAGAGAGTAAATTTTCTCCAATTTGCACCGCAAAATCCACCTCTCAAATATTCTACTTTTTGTGAAATCTTCTTTTCCCCATTTTTTTTATTATGGGGAGATGAGGAAAGAGTAAAATTTTCAATTGATATTGTTTTAAGTTTTTGAATAAGTGTGGATTTATATCCACACAACAGTATTGTTCTTAGACTTAATGGATTAGATTTTTTTTATCCATGATGATCACTCGATTTAGTTGTTCACATTGATTTAATTTTCTCCATATGGTTTTATAAACCGTGTGTTCGTATTTCACTTGTATTTTTTATGAGAAGTTCCATTTATTTGGATGTGTCGCTTTGTATTTTTCAAGGTGTTTACAGTTTAGACAACATAAATTGTGCTTTGGATCAAGTGGTGTTATAGTTCTTGAACATCCATGTTTGGTGCAGTAACATTGATGTGTGATGTGCTACTCTCTGTCAAATGGTCATGATTTTTGCAGGAAACAAATTTGATACGAATTAGGTTTTCTTTATTTATTTTTATTAATTATGGTTTTTAGAAGATAATACTATACTCTTTTTCCCATCGGAATTTTTAATGAGGTAGTGTGATCATTTGTAATTTATTTTATTTTAGAATAAGGCCCATTAATTCAGCCATGTTGGCTTAGAAGAGTTTTGGTTATATTTTAATTAGAGTTTAGAATATTCAGTTCTGATTAGATTAGAATTAGATTTGGTAAGATTAGATAAGTCAATATTCATTCAAGATTTATCTTGAAGAATATAGTCATTTATTTTAGGCATCCTAGTTAAATATGGTTTTAGCTTCTTACAGCTACCAGAAGTCATTCCAGTTTCTATTTGTACTGGCCGAATTATACCCTATAAATAGGGGAAGTCATTCACAATTTTGAAAAACCTTAACCACTTTTATCAATCAAATATACAACCTTTTGAGTTCATACTATTTTCTTGCGAGCTATTCCATTGTTACTTAACCCCGAGGGCTAGTTAAGTATCAATAAACCTAGTAATCTGATCGTGAGGGCTAGTTAGAGAGGAAGTCAAAATTGAATGTACCCTGAGGGCTAGACACCTGAATTTCGTGCGAGATAGTGAGGGTTTGCAGATCCCTTCGCTAGATCAAAGATATTAATTCCGCAATCGTGAGTCTTCACAAGGAAATTCATATCCATACAATCGTAAGTCTTCACCAGAAGATTCAATCGCGAGTTTTTTCTGAAATATTCTTTTCCCCATATTTCCATTATGGGGAAATGAGGAAAGAGTACAATTTTCAAATGATATTGTTTAAGTTTTTGAATAAGTGTGGATTTATATCTATACAATAGTATTTTTCTTCGACTTGATAGATCAGATTTTTTGTTATCCATGATGATCACTCAATTTAGTTATTCACATTGATGTAATGTTCTCCATATGGTTGTATAAATCGTATGTTCGTATTTCATTTGTATTTTTTTATGAGAAGTTCTATTTATTTGGATGTGTCGATTTGTGTTTTTCAAGGTATTTACAGTTTGGACAACATAAATTGTGCTTTGGATCAAGTTGTGTTATAGTTCTTGAACATCCATGTTTGGTGCAGTAACATTGATGTGTGATGTGCTCCTCTCTGCCAAGTGATTATGATTTTTGCAGGAAACAGATTAGTATCCACGAGATCAATATTATGATTTCACTTATTGTAATCGTTGTTGGGCATTTCCCCCCCCCCCCCCCAATATTTTTTAGTGATTACTTATAAAACCCCCAACTTTTTGATAAATTTAAGTATAAACCCTAATTTTTCAAAAGTGCAAATACAACCCTCACTTGGCCTGAATTTTGAGTCAACACCAGGTGAAATAGAAAAGACTACTAAAACAAATAAAAAATTTGCTCCCCCCTGGTTTTCACCATCTTGTCCAATCCACCTTCATCCTCCGCTCATCTCCACCGCCCTACCACCACCCAAAACCCACCCAACCTCCCCCCCTGTGTTGCTGCCCTACCACCACCCAAAACCACATTCGGTGAAAACGGCGCCACAACTCCGGATAGCAGCTCCAAAATTCCCTAACCCACATCCCTTCTCGTCGCTACCTCTATTGGCTCCAAATATCTCCGCCTACCTTCAATCATCTCCAAAATAACCAGCCTATTACCTCCGTCGCCTTTGGAACTCCACCACCTCTGGAACTCCCTCTTTGGCGAGGAGAAACCTGGAGTTCTTGAGAACCACCAGAGGCTTCCCAGAAATGGGACCCAGAGTCCCAGGATAATAGTAGTGGCGACGGGTTTGGTGGGCGTCGGGTTAGTGTTTCGAGATGGTCGAGTGGCGGCAGATTGAGGTTTGGGGTGGTAGTAGAGCAGCGGTGCCAGGGCGGACAGAGAAGAAGGTGAAAATGAAGAGCCAGGGGTAATTTGATAAATAAGGGTAGTTTGTTAAAAAAATTAAATAGGAGTTATTTGGTCATTTTATATCAAGTCAATGCCGGAATATGTAGGTCAACGTCGATTTTTGACATTGGGGTTATGAGTTTTTGAGTCAATGTCGGTCAATGGTTATATTTGGGCTTTTGAGAAATTGGAGTTATATTTGCACTTATCAAAGAACTACGGTTTTATGAGCACTTTTCTCTAAAAAAAACTAGGGTGAAATGTTTAGATGACCCCCAGTTTTTCAAAAGTGTATATATACCCACGATTAATATTTTTTTTATAAACTCATGACCCTGATGCCAGAATCCAACATTGAGTTTGAACTTTTGGCATTGACTAGTTATAAAATGCCTAAAATGACCCTACCAATTTGCCCTCAGCTATTTTGATCCACCTTATCTTAACTTCCCAAACTCCAACCATCACCTCCTCTACTCCACCACCCCAACTCAGCAACCACCACCACTACCCCCAAACTCCAGCCGCCACCACCACCACTCCCCGGAAACACACCTATTCACCAACCTACGAAAACAACCTGTAGGATTCCAGAATTGCTCCATCTCCCATTTTACCACTCCTGAATTCATGTTCCCAATTTCGTTACAGCGTCTTCCAGTTTACATCTGAAACAATATAAATAGAGATATTACCTAACTCTCCTCGCCTTCCTCACTGGAGGAAAAACCAAGAAATCATGAAGCTTTGTGAAGCTTCCCAAAATAACAGATGAATTTTCTAACCATTTTTACATATTTTGGCATCTACTCATAGCCATGCCATTTTCTCTCCAAAAAATCCATGGAAGATTGTCCCATTTCAAAGAAATGGACGAAAACAAACCGAGCACAATTGGAACAACACTAAGCAAAATCACAATCGACTAATTACTAATATCACCAATGCCTCTGCACCGCCGCTGCCTTGGCGCCCAATTCCTTCATAGTTTCGTTGTGAATTTTTCCACACCTCTACACCACCAATTTATCTGCAGACAAACCAAAGACGAACCTTCTCTGCACCACTGCCACCACCGCACCTTAATCCCCACCTCCGCCACCGCCAAACCCAACTTCTTCAAAGCAACGCTGCAATCGCGAACTCGGAAGCCTTCACTTTTGCGTCGCTGGAGCAGTCTTCACCTCTGCATCGCTAGAGAAGTTTTTTACTCTACGTTGCCGCCAAAGTCTTCAGCTCTGTGTCGTCGGCGAAGTCTTCACCTCTGCGTAGCCGGAGAAGTCTCATCTCAGGTTAATGTTTTTGATTGCTAAAGAAGAAGCAGCAGAGCGTCACTGAAATCGGCAAGCAGAAAAAGAAGAAGAAGCCGTCGCCCAGAAGCAGGAATGATTTAGGGTTGTGCGATGAGCAGATGAGCAGAGAGGGCCAAATGGATGGGGGAGGGGCAATATTGTCTTCTCATATTTTATGAATTTTAATTGCAAATTTATAAGGGTGGTTTGGTCTTTTTGTATCAAACCGATGATTGATGTTGTTGACCAACTTTTCAACTAAGATCAAAGTTATATTTGAACTTTTGAAAAACTGAGGTTATATTTGAACGTACCAAAGAAATGAAATAACCAAGGGTTATAAACGAACTTATTTTTAAAAACTTAACTAAAAAAATCTTAGTCCAACAATCAACTTATTTGCATTTTTGAAAAACTAAGATTACATTTGCACATGCCAAAGAAGGCAGCTTATAAATGCACTTATTTCAAAAAAGTTAATTAAGAAAATATCAACTTCTCAAAGTTCTCACGTTTCCTTAGCTTACCAACACGCCAAAAACTAGATTCCAAGTAAAGCGTGCTAATGTCTCATCACAAGGAAAGCAGTAGATTCTGCCTCCCAAATTCCTTACCCTAAACATCTTGGTACCACATTCTAGTAAGATTACATCGTGCCACACGCAACTTGGACTCATTAATTTCTTTGATCACTTTAATTCAATCTCAATGCCATCACCCCAAAATCCTCCAAAAACCAAATCGTCCAGATGAGCGAACAGCATGTGGATTCCAAAACACAGCCCCACAAAAGCATCAGCACTGATCAAGATGAACCATGTTGCTCGAGAGAAGAACATGTTGTTGACGTTGATGTGGCATTGGAGGACGATCAAAAAGTCTGCAGAATATCCCATTTGAGCAGTGGTGAAAAATCCTCAGGAGGCAGTCAAGAAGTACTCATACAGCTTGGGTGCCATTGCAGAGAGGATCTCGGGCTCTCGCACCGCCATTGGTAATACATCATCCCTCCCGAAACTAAAGTCGTGTTTGTAATGCTAAAAACAGTATTGTCTGCAGAATCTGTGAAATTTGCAACAAATCGGCGAAGAACGTTAGGCTTGTGAAGGATCAAAGAACGACATTTGTGATGGAAATAAACAAAATGAGACCAGTTGGAGTGAGCAGTAGTGGTGCTAGTATTGCTTCGTTTGAGTTGGCGAGAGAAGGGTCATCGCGTCGGTGTAAACAGTCTTGTAACTTCGTTCTGGCCTGTTTAGGAATTTAGGAATGAAAATGGTTTCCAAAGCAGGATTCTTTTCCTTGTTTCTGCAGGTCAAGATGGAAGAATCTTCCCAAATGGATGATTTTCCAATTAAAACTATGCAGCGAGAGTGACAACCAAGTAAAAGGTAATTAAAATAGTTTCACCAACAAACTGGGGGTTGTAGATATAAACAATCAATTTTTAAGTGGTAACTAGCGGGATTCCTGCGCCTGGCGTTTTTGATTAAAAATATTTATTTAATTGAAATGTAATGTTGGGAATTGACTAAATCTATTTTATCATAAAATCAATTATTTAATCTCGGATCTCATGCATGTATTTAATTCGAATCTATCTTACAGTTTAGATTACCTCTGAAGTGTGCTTTACCGTCAGATTTGATCAACCACGGATACGAGAATCCCATATTTGATTCCTCTATGCGTGTCCACACAGCACGATTGGATCGCCTGCACCGCCGTCAACTTAGAACATTGAGCAGCAAGCAAAGACTCCGTCTTTCTTCTTCTCTATACAGTGATATTTATTTACTAAGAATTGTTGGATTCGTTTCTGGTTTATGCTGTCTGTAACAGTCAGCATTCTAATGTTGTCTTACCGAACATTTCTGTAAAAGTTCTATTTATACAGAATAGTCATTAATCCAAGAAACCCTAATCCAAGTCAATCTGGGCCTAGCCCAATTATATTTAATGAGTTCTCATATAATTACTGTTTAGGCTTCTAGCCCAATAGTCATTTCTTTTATCCAATTTCATGTCTTGTGTATGATTCTATAGGTTCAGTTATAATAAGTTGCAAGCCCAATGTAATTGATGTTAGCTGATCAAAAGCGGTTTCCAAATAAACATTCTGATCACTCAAATAACTCAATTAATTATCTCTGTAACTAATCCTTCAACTACATATGAAAAATGCACATTGGCTGAAGGACACTATTCCAACAATCTCCCATTTGTCCGTTAGAATAAGTGTGCATTCATATTCCTTATTAGTATAGCCTATGCATTAGTTAGTTAAACTGTTTTCCTAGATTAGGTTGCTTATTGGTTGTCAGAGTATGCATGCATTTTTTTTATTACAACTTGCATTTGTTTGTATGCTTTATGTATTGGTTTCTTACTGTGTGGTATATGATTATTTTTAGCTATTCCTGAAAAAGGTGAAGATACTATTCAACATCGTCAAGAACCTGAGATAGAAGAAGGTGATTGTAATTTTTCTTTATATTTATTTACTTATTTGCTTATACATTTACTTATTCAAATATGTTATGTTGT
Organism: Rubia yunnanensis; assembly: GCA_037428765.1. Taxonomy (NCBI): domain Eukaryota; kingdom Viridiplantae; phylum Streptophyta; class Magnoliopsida; order Gentianales; family Rubiaceae; genus Rubia; species Rubia yunnanensis. The sequence goes on along the minus strand of CM075064.1, from coordinate 114,670,333 downwards.
TTAGCTTCTAAGAAGGTGGTTAGAAAATTGAAAAAGAAAGATGGATCTTCTCTTCAAGATGAGCTAAAGAAGGTTCAGCAGACTTATGCTTCTGGAGGTTTTTTTTTTCTTTACATGTTGCATTTTATTTGTGTGATTATGTTTGTTTTTTTAATATGTGCTTATACAGTTTTTGTTTTACATTTTTGTGTGTAGTAGATGTATTGGCACGTAGGTCTGCCAAAATTGGTGGTGGTGTTACTCAACAGATTTCAGTTCCTACCGTTCATAAGCCGGGAAATAAGAAATAGATGAATGTGGATGATAAGTAGCTGAAAGATGGTGAAGGTGTATCTGCTGTGGGTGAAGGTGGATCAAGTCAAGAATTTGACTATGACACACTGCTGAATGATATTGCTCAAATGAGTAGAGAAGTAGCTGGTGTTGATGAAGTCAAGGGTTCTAAGGTAGTGAAGAAAGATATTAGGGACGTTTTGGATGTGATGATTGATAATGTTAATGCTGGTGTTGAAGGTGTCGATGCTAATGTTGGTGTTGAAGGTGGTGGTGTTGAGGGTGTTGATGATGTTGAGGGGAGGAATGGTTTAGCACAAATTAATGGTGAAGTTGTTAGGTCTACTGAGGGGAAAGATGCTTCAGCAGATATTGATCCTGAAGTTGAGGCATATTTTAATGAGAATGATACTGATTTAAATAGGAAAGAGACTGAATATGTTAGGGAGGAAGTTGTACATGCTGGTGAAGGTTGTTCTAAGTATGTTAAGAATAATGGTGAAGGTGGGTCCAGGGATGATGGTGACAATATAGACAGTATGATTAGAGACTATACTAATGAAAATCAGTGGATTTTAGATGCAGTTGCAAAGGCGGAGGCGACGCAAACTGCTGCGGCTGCGTGTGAGAGGAAGAGTGAGGGTGGTGAAGCTGATGTGGGTGAGTGTTGAAGCTTGACCTACTGTGGTGGTTACATTTGAAGGAGAGAATGAGAGGTCGTCACCTCATATATTGAGCATGGAGAAGGGTAAACAATGTGAGACCTCTGTTGGACAGAATAAAAGGAAGGCAGAAGAACTTGCTGCAAAGTCGCATGCTGAGAAGGCGATGAAGACAAAGACTTAAAAAGTTGTTGTGAAGAAAGGTGTTGTAAAGGCGAAGAAATCGGGTACAGTTTTGAAGGAGTCTACTGAGAAGGTGACGAAAGGTGTTGAAGTGGCAAAAAAATGGTTTGAAGAGGAAAGCAAACAGTACTGCTGGTGAAGCTTTGGGGTCAGAAAAATGGTTGCCGGTGAAGAAGGAGCTACGAAACAGCAGCGCAACCGTCAGAAGAATCAGGTGGTTAAACCTACTGATGAGAAGGGTAACACGTAAGTGTTTTTCCCCATGTTTACAATGTTATATTAATATGTTATAACCTGTACTTGTTTCATAAGATGCTGCATTTGATAAGATTCAGTGTTTATTTGTTATTCACAGTCTCAAATAAACTTACACTTTTCAAGTCATGTATGCTTACACTTTTTATATTTTATTTTATTTACACTTTCTAGGCTATCCTGTTGGTTTGGTTAGGAACAATGGGAGGGGTTTATCAAGGGATATGGATATTAGGAATAGATGGAGAGATGAGTTAGGTGCTGATAAATATGGTAATATTTCTCATGTTAATTTTTTTTGAGAAGCTGGGTAAACTAGGTGATGATGGTGAGTGCTTTAAGAGATTTTTTGTTATGTATATCATGTGTACTTTCTTGGCACCAACTACCAGAAACTTGGTTGATTTTAAGCTGGTTAGTGCTTTAGAGAATGTTGGGACCATTAAGAGTCTTCATTGGTGTGGCTTAGTGCTTGATCGTCTCTGTAAGGGTGTTAAGAGCTTCAAATCTGATTCGGGTAAAAGAGTCTTTCCTGTATTGGTGGTTGTGTGTTTGTATTGCTGCTGGCTTATATTTATAGGTTTCCTTTTAGAGGTCAGCCTGACCCTACTAGACTGCTCTTGTGCATGCATTGGTCGAAGAAATCTTTGCTCGACAAAGGCTCATTATCTTGAAAAAATGGGTTATGATAAGGGGGTTATGGTAGAGGTTGGTTTTCCTTTGACAAAGGATGAGAGGGTGAAAGATAAAAGAAGCAGCCAGCAGCAATCTGAGGGAACTCGTTGGCCACGAGGGGCTTCATACACCTACTGCAACATGTGATGGCATTGCTCAGGAGCCAGGATTTATTTCGTATCGAATACCTAATGGCATGATGAGCATTGAAGACATTGACAAAGCTACCAGCAATGTAAGTATTTTTTTGTGTTTTTTATATAGTTTTTAAAAATTAGTGCATGTTGTTTTAAAACTAATTCAGATGTTAGTTAATATAATGCAGTTTATAGTTCATATTTCCTTTTTAGACAGTTTTTGATTTTTTTTGGAATGATATTTGTTCTTCTTAGTCAGCCTCCGAATAAGGCTTTCCTTGTTTTCAAACGAGACATGGAGGTCATTACACGCGTGCTGGTTCAAAATCTTGAGAGGGCAAATGCTAGTTCGATTGTGCGACCATAACCGCAGCAGCAACCACAGCCATAACCACAGTCGGAACCACAGGAAGAAGGAACAACCACAACAAATAAGGATCCTATTCATGCCAAGATGACACAGGAAATTTTGGATGACCCAACCACACATGCATGGGTTGATAAGATTATTGATGAATACATGAAGAAAGATCGTACTATGATTCCTTCATTTTCCCTTGGGATTGAAGAACTTGAGGATCTCTAGTTGTAGCATCTTTTAATTGTTGTTTGATATTTGTAATCAGGTTATGTTGTGACTAATTGGTGATTGAGTGATATGTTGAGTGAAATTGAGATGCTGTTTTAGGATTTATTTTTAAGGTTGAAGGTGTTTTTGGATGATTTGTGACTGATTTTTTTTGTGGGTGATTTGTTAAGCACATTTGAGATGTTGTTTTAGGATTTATTTGTAAGGTTGTAGGCTTTATGAAACAAATGCATGTTTAATTTGAAGAAGTACTATTTGTATGCTTTTTAATTCCAAGTTGATTTTTGAATATTTGATGTGGTTGATTATGTTGATTTTCTGAGCTTATAGGAAAATAAATGCACTTGATAGGTTAATAAACAACATGTGTAAGCTAAGTAGTTATACATGTATTCGGTGGTTTTTGTATCACTAAAATTATGTGAAATATAATACAAGTCCCTTCTAGGGAAACAAGTGCATGTTGAATGTTAAGAAGTAATATTTGTATGCTTATTAATACCAAGTTACATTTTAGTTATGTTAGTGGTTTATTGTGTTGGGTTTTTGAGCTTGTAGGGAAAAAATGCAATCCATAGGTTAATAAATTACAATTGTAAGCTAAGTAATCACATATCAGTTAGTTTGTAGTCAGTGTTTCCATATCAATAAAATTTTGTGAAACAAAGGTGGGTACTTAGGCAAGCAAAACAAATGCAAGTTATAATTTGATAATTTATAGTTGTAAGCTAAAAAATATAGTATGTTATTGGATGTATAAAAATCTTAGGTAAACAAAAATCTTAGGCATGCACAATAATCCTGAAAAATAAATACAATATATAGGCAAACAAATGCAACTTGTATCCTAACCAATGCTAGCCTTTACAGTGTCTTCACATCTAGTGTTTTTGTGCCGAATTCAATAGTTTTCTTCCTTGGTTTTTTTTTCTTTTCCATGCCTGATTTTAGCTTTTTTCCTCTTCCTTTTGTCTTCACTTGGGCTGGATCCAATATCTTAGGTGCACTTGTTATGGTTTAGTTGCTTTGGCTACTTATGATTGATTGTTCAATGGCATTTTTATGCCAACAAGTCTTCTATTCTTACTGAGCATGTGTCAAACATCTCTTGAAGAGCGCTTCTAGCTTATGAGTTTCCTTTGCTCTTTAGAACCAGCTTGTAGAATCTGCTGGACATATGGTTCCTCCATGAAACTACACTATTGATGCTTTTCGATTGTTGTTTTCCTTAGCCAAGAATCCTTTCCCATAATTCTGTTTTAGCCTTTTTTGTCCACCTTTTGAGGATGTACTTTGCATGTATTTCTGTGATGGAATGAAGGTGCAATATTCTGAGAGTGTTAAAGCACAGCATACCTGACACCTCGAAGGACTTGCATGTGTAGTGTACTTCAACCAGTCCATCTTCATTTTTGTACTCGATTATCTCGTATTTGGATTCATCATGTTCTAGGTTGACCTCATATTTTTTGTCGGTGGTTCTAAGAACAGTTCCTTGACCCTAGTTGCCATTTCTAGGGAAAATTTGTACAATGCAAGTGTGTAAACCTGAGCAGCATATTTAACCAAACTTGTACAAGCCCAGTAGTGGGAAATAAATGCATACAGTAAGTTAACAAATTAATGTTCTGGACTAAGTAATACATATTTATTTTGATAATTTGGCTTTGCTTTTGTATATGCATTTTCCTTTTCTTCTTCATCTCTCCTCCACTTTCTAATTGTTTGGTTGAAGAGCTCATAGAAGTGTGTCAGTGTTGTTGTTTTGTTTGCACTGAAGCATAGTGCGTGGTTGGTGCTTTCTCTTTGCTTTGATGATAAGATGCCTGCTGAGAAAATATTCTTGCTGAATGCCGTGCTCCATTTTTCACGGATATTGTACAGGCATTGAAACCATGTGCTAGTTTCCAGCTTGTATGTGGTGATCATGGAGGTTCATTTTTCTTCAAATTCTGTTGGATTACGACATCTTTTTATACTGCAGTCTAGATCACTTTTAAAGGATTCATTTTTCTTTAATCTCCCATAATGTTGTATTGCATTTTGTTTTATGTTCCAAAAGCACAACCTGTCTTTTGGAATACCTGGAAATTGCAACAAGAAATGGAAGTTGATTAGTATACACACTGTAAGCTGACAGGTGCAGAAGTTAACATTCCCTACTCAATTCCAGGTCTAAGAAATGGAATTTCTGTAGCTGCATCATTTTCAGGAAACATGATTTCCAAAGTGACAAGTGCAGCTTATAAGATATGTAATGCGTAGGTAAGGTAAGAGGTGCAATGTCTAACAGTGCATATTCAGTACTTAGAACTGTAAGCAACAAATTTTCACAACATACCTCTTTTATTGCTTTGCCCATTGCAGGATCTTGATCTGTGAATATTGTGACAGGTTCCTTTCCTTCCATTGATTTCTTGAAAGTGTTGAGGAGCCACACAAAAGTATCAGCCGACTCATTTGCTATAAAAGCACAAGCAAACATTGTTATGTTCCAGTGATTGTCGATTCCAACTATTGGCGCACAAATCAAGTTATACTTGTTTGTTCTGTATTTAGTGTCAAATATGGTGACATCTCCGTAGAGTTTTTAGTCCTCCAGCATCATTGAATCCCTCCAAAAAACTGCTTGTAGTTTTGTTTCCTCGTCGAACTTTACTTTGAAGAAGAAATCTTTATCATTGTCACTGATTTCCATGAGTGTGTCAACAAGTTTCTGAGCATCTTCACTTTCTATTTCTTTCATCCAAAGTCAACACACAAAGTTGAGGTGGTCTTTCATCGTATGCCCTAGATTTTCTTCTCCACCAGCTTCAAAAAACATGTATTTATATCCTAGAGTAGGTCTTAAACCTGCTTGTTCCATTGTTGTGATGGTCTTTCCATTGTCTTCTGTAATCCTCCGTTCACTCCTATTGAGATACTGTCATGCTGATCTTGTTAACTCATGATTGTGTACGGTATTGTGGTATGACACGATGTAATAATCCTGCTCTAGCTTCACTCTAATTTCAACTGGGCATCCTGTTTTTGTAATCAGGTCCTTTCTCTTCCTCTTCTTCTTCTTTTCAGAATAATTTTCATTATCAATGCAAGGAACAAGGCTGGTAGTGCTGGTTTTTAATCTTTTCAATTGGTTTCCAGCAGAGCACTTGTAGTACTTTTCACAAATCTGGCTTTTGCTGTTTTGACGTTGGCAGTCTTTCTTATAGCTGAAATCAATAGCATTTGCATACTTCTTGTACAGAGAATGAAATGCTTCCAATGTTTTTACTTTTACGTCGGTAAGATTTTCAGTGACATCAATTTCATTTAAATTTGGAAAATATGTACCTGTAATAATAAAGAATACAATTTCTAATGTAGGCTCTGTTATGATAAGCATAACAAATACTACTTGTATTGTAACATGTGCAAAGTGTAGTGTATTTTGTACATGTTATAATCTGAACAATGCACAAGCTTGTCAAAAGTTGGAATTGACAAATGCATTTTCTGTGTTTTGTTCATTTTAATTGAATACATGTTTATTTGTAACCTATACATGATTTATGTTAACAAATACATAAATTATACGAAATTTATGTGCAGCATGTAGTTTATATTGGTAATGTTTCCACATATTCATACATGTTCATAGCAGTCGAATTTCAGTGACCAGAAGTTTCAAAAACAACTATATTCATATCGATTTCAATTGAACACTAGATTTCAGTCTGATGAGAGAAAATCATACCTTCATAGGAATTGAGTAGTATTTCAGCTTCTTGCAACTGAATTTCATCAACTTGAAGTTGAATCCTTGCGTTTAGAATTGTGTTTTCTCTTGCAGATTTCGATTCGATAACAGTAGTTTTTACAATCAAAGTAGCTGAAATTTCATCTGCTTCAATAGGATCTAGCGATAAATTTGGTTGCTCAATTCCGTTGGAATAACATCAGTTGTTGTCGGAGGACATCGAAAAAGCACCGTGAATGGATTGGACAAGAGGAATTGGAAACACATCGGCAGACTGGTGAGGAAGAATTGATCAGCATTCAGAGGATTCCAGAGAACAAAAAGAGTCAGAATCACGATGGTTGTTATCGTCGGAGTACATCGGAAAAACGCCGTTGATGAGAAGATAAAAAATGCACCGGCTAGAAGATATGAAAGGTAAGGAAAACTTGATCGCTGTTGAGAACTTTTCGGAAAAGAAGAACATAATACTGTGTGTTTGTGTGTGAAATTGTGTTTGTGCTCTTTGCATGTTTTTTTTGTTTAAGTTTGCATTATTTGCTTATGGACAGGCAGCCTGTCAGGAGACCTAATCTTGAGGTTAAATTAATTAATTTTTATTTTACCTTTTTCCAGTTCTTTCTTCAATGCCTAATCCACCGTGTTTCGAGCACCACCAATCCAACCATACTTACTATCTCTTCTATCGTCCTTACTTTCCATATTTCTTGCTTCTGAATGGCAACACTATCATCGTTAAAAAGACCGACTCAATGTTGACTGACTTAAACTGGTTAATAGTATGTGGGAATAAATTGAGAACATTTCGTAATAATGCAGGAACGTTTTGGGAACAATTTGCAAAAGGAGGAAAGAAACTTGTTATTTCGCCTAAAAGTGGGTACCAAATATGTCCTTTTAAATATATGTTTAGAGGTTATATATTTTAACAAGTTATGATTCATTATATGCAGTAAAGAATTAAAATCAGTAATAAATTATAATATTAGTACGTTAACAAGTTATGATTGATTATATATAGTAAAGAATAAAATCAATAACATATTACAATATTATTATGTTATTTTTAGATAACTTTGGCTTACCTTAGTCAAAATGGTGCTTGGGATTATAATTCATTATATGTAGTAAAGAATTAAAATTAGTACAAATTATAATATTGGTATGTTAACAAGTTACAATTGATTGTATATAGTAAAGAACAAAATTATTAACATATTATAATTAGTAAGTTATTTTTAGATAAATTGGGTTAGTCAAAATGACTTCAATATCTCCGGTTGACAGCACCAAAGCAAACAATTTCTATTATATGGTGATTGTGATTATACATATTGTGTGATTGGAGCAATACTTTATATTTTTCAAAATGTTACAGCATAGATCAGAGTTATTATTTGAGAGTATATCTAGCTAAATTCTTTCATATAACTTTTTTTAGTGAAGTTATAATCATTTATGTTTTAAAATGTATTTTCAATTTATTGTTTTTTATATTTTAAAATACATTTTAAAATTATGAAGATCGTGTTGTAATCAATAAATAAATATTGAATCAGTCCAGTAATTATATTACTTATAAAATGATTATTTTTAATGGTTGGATGTTTTAAAATAAGTTTTTGTATTGTTATTCAACAATATTAGCGAGAAACACATTTTTTGTTTAACATTGTATAATGAATTAGTTACCGTAAAGCTTAAAAGTGATAGCAATCTATTTAATATTTTTAAAAATACATTTAAACAAAATTTAGTTTGTAAACCTTTTATTCGATTATATATTATTTGAAAAGGTTCTTTTTATAGATAAGTAAAAGTAGAGAGGAAAAAAACTTATCTTTATTGCTCTACTTTCTACATCTAGGAACTAAAATAACATAATCATTTTTCACATACAATTTCAACCCTAAATATTTTGTGTTTGAATAAAACTTTCTTAAAGATCCACCACTATCAATTGGGGTTTTGTACCGGTGAAAAGTTCAATTGTTTTCAAGTCATTCATGTTGATTTGACTTTTTTCAAGAACAATTTTGATAAATCAGTTGAAAGGAGTTGATAAGGCTCTTTCTAAAAATATTTTTGAGAAAATAGTTTACAATATATTATTTCGATACCAATAAATTATATTATATTTTTATATTTTACGATTGTTGTTAAATAATTACCTAGATACTAAAAATGCCTTATTTTAGGCACTAAAATAATTTTATCATACTAATTCAATATTTCAATAAATAAAAATTAATAAACCCTAATGGGCCTAACCCAATCCTATTTGTTCCCAGAAAAGAAATGAAAAAGGAAACTTTTTGTTATAAATATCCCCTGGTTCCCTCTCAATCATTATCATTCATTCGGGAAAGAAAGAAAGAAAGAAAGAAGAAGGAATTCGCCGGAGATGGGCCGCGGTGGCAGGGAGTCCAATCCCACGGCGGCGGAGCTCATTTCGTACTACCTGAAGAACCACATTCTCGGAATCTCGTACCCTGCTTCCGACATCATTCCACAATCGACGGTGTTCGGCGATCAACTCAATCCCTGGGACAAGTTCTCCGATCCCTGCCATTGGTGCCTCGACTCCCACAACATTCCGACACTGTATTTGCACACCAAGTTGGAAAACATCGGAACCACCTCCAAGTCCAGCAATGTCCAGAAGAAAAGAATGGCTGGATGTGGAACCTGGCACAGCACGGGGGTGCCGATCGAAGTGCATTTCCCCGGCAATAAGGACCTCGTCATCGGACACTACAAAAATTTATCTTTCAGGACCAACAATGGCGAAGAAACCATCGGCCATTGGACCATGAACGAGTACACCATCTCCGCTGATGCCTTTCCTGAAATCCGGGGCTGTGATTGGGAGGATCGGGTGATTTGCAGGATTAAGAGATATGACGATAGGAGTTGCATTGGAGGCAAGGTGATTAAGAACAACTCATCATCCACTCGGAGGAGCACTGTATCGAACAAAAGGAAGAACTCATCATCCATTGAGAGTACTGAACCCATCAAGAAGTTGAAATCATCGCAGGAGCCTTCCAACCAAATGGCTGCACCTGTGGTGGTGGTGCTGGATGATGATGATGGTGAGGCCACGATGCCGAAGGAGTGGACGAATTCAGATGCCTTCGAATTCGAAGAGCTAATGAATGGCATTGCATCAGAACCTTTGCATTTCGAGGAATGGAAGGATTCAGATGTCCTGGAATTCGAAGACATGATGAGTGGCATTGAATGGGATGCTTCAGAGGAAAGACCCGTGTTTTAATAAAACAACAGTATTAGAAAGATGTTTATAGATTGATATTTTGGACAGAAATTTTGCTTTGTTTTAGCATGTATTGTAAAGGTGATCCACTGCTGAGTAAATAGATAACTTGTTTTCTCATTCTAAGCTTTTGCAATTTAATCGATTTCTCCTATCAATTGCAGTGTGTGTTTGTGTTATTTCATCTGAAAATGGCTATATACAATTACAGTATGTGTGTTATTAGCTTGGAATACCTCACCTTTTTGTAGCTGGGCTGTAGTAGTAGCCGTAAGCGCAGCTTCAACTTTCTCATTTTCAGCAATCCTTTCATGCAGGGCAGTAAGCTCCTGTTTCAGCCGTCTTCTTTTTGGCTTTCATGGTTTTATTCTGCTAACACCACGCGCACAATGCTTCATTTTCCATTCTATCATGTTTTCCAAACCAAATACAGAAAGAGTAACAAAGTTCAGTACCTCAAGTATGGAAATCTTGGCCTCCAGATCAGTATGGATTCCTTTGAAAGTTAAGTTTTCAGCTCTAACATAAAATGTATCACATCTCCAAGAGTAACCAAGAAATGGCCTGATAGCATTTGGTACCATCATGATCTCGTTGCTCTGATAATGATGAGCAAATATAGTTAAATGAGATTCAGTAGTTGCTGCAATACGTGTCTCAAATTCTCTTAGCTGTGATTCTGCATAGGCTGCTGCAGTATTTGAGGCTTGTACAATCAAGATGCTTTTGTATGCCTTATAGAGCTTTCGTATTTGAGGCTTCTCGTGTATGGCGTATAGAGCTGCCTCGCATACTGCATATGACATTCTGGATATTCTCCTCAGCCGTCTTCTTTTTGGCTTTCATGACTTGATACTACTTATGGCACATAACAACAGTTCATTTTCCAATCTATCGTCCCTACCAAAACAGAAGTAGTATCCCAAGTTCAATACCTGAAGTAGAAGGAAGTCGAATGACACCTTCAGTTAGATACAATTGCCACCATCTGATGATTTGGGCATGGAAGATATGCAAATTTCTGAATGTCGGACAAACTACAAATTGGGATAAATGTAGAACTTAAAAAAACAATGAACTCCTTCAGTTCTATAACCTAAATTGCCTAAACATTCTAGCAGTAAGCTCACCTGACCCCCTTGCTCAGCATAAGAGCTTGTGGATTCAAGAATAATACCAACTTCATAGCCACCTAAGGCACTATCAATGAACTCATTCCTGCAATAAATTGCTCTAATTGCACTTTCATGATCCTGATTAAGAAACCAAGTCCATGAAGATGAGATTTCAATACCTACCTAAGAAATCTAAAAGTTTACACAATTAACCAAGATTGCAGAGTCAAAAGTATGCATTCATGAAAAACTATAAAAGGTAATCATGCACTCACGCACAAGACCAACAAAATAGATACAGCAGATACTACAGAACTTTGACAAAATCAAACTTCATGTTTTCATTAGCAACTTTTCTTACCAAAACAGATGTAAGGTTCTTTAATTATCCAGAAATAATTATCAGTACATGTAAACCGATTGTGACTATGATTTTTCTGACGTTTCCTGAATAAAAACCTTTGCTTCACAATTATAAGTATTTTCTATCAACAAAAAGATGAAGAACGGTGTCCAAGAAACTTATAACAGAAAAACAGCAGAAGGGTAGCATAAATAAGAAACAAAGGGCCTTGTCAACAAACCTTAAACCACGTTAACTTAAACACGTCATTAGTTGAATCAACCCTGTCCTTGCGCAAAGCTGAGGCAGCGTCAGCATCCAATGCAATAATTATAGCACCTGTCTGTTGAGAAACACATCACAATTATAAAAGGTAATGACGCTATTAGATGCGTCATATATCCCAAGATCCTAACCTAGTTTTGAAATTTATAGTTTGCATAGGTTCTATTCTTCTATAAAAAAGTAGCTGCAACACTCGTGTGAAAGGATAATATCATGAAAACAAGACCTTATTCTGTGCATTTCTTGATCTTTCACTTGCTTCATTCAAGGCAACTTTGAAGCCATTGACGTCGACCTCCAATTTTTTTTCTTCAGCCATCAACTAATAATACCAACAATTACGAGTTCAGATCATGTAACAGAAAAATAACACATATATTTGAGATACACAGCAACTAGACTCGGTTCACCTGAGTAAGATCCAATGGAAATCCATAAGCATCCCACAGTAGAAGAGCATCCTGCCACTGAGGAAGAAAAGAAAAACGTAAGCGCAAGTAGGTGTTCATCGATCAGCTCTGCAGCAGGAAAAGTGATCTAGCAACTATACTATTCATACAACAAATAGCTTTTGTAGCTAGGGTTTCAGTGATTAGGTTTCAGAAAGATATCACAATTGAAAGGAAGGTTTTCACAGCAAGATTAAGAAAAATATAAGCCATTATAGGCACCCAAATCAGAGTATGCGTCTTAACACAAACTCACGGCCCGTGTTACATACAGAAAAAGAAATTTCAAAATGAAACCCGAAACCAAATATCAACAACGCATTAACATTTGAGAGCAAATAAGTAGATTCTGCATATACATATATAAAATGACTACACCCTCTGGATTGTCAAATTAAACAAAATCCAAGCACACATTACATACAAAAGAAATTCAACAATTCTTTTCTCTTTTGTATTATCATATGAATGACCAAATTATGTGATAGCTCTGCAGATAATAGCACATTTTGTCAACAGTTTTGAATAAAACTATTCATTTGAACGGGCAATTCTATTCCATTAACTAGATTACCTGGACAGGAGCCGTCGGAAATAGCAAAAGAAAGAGTCCTGATGTGATCAGCAACAACCAGGCATTGTTCTTTTCATTTGAGCTGAACCAAACTAAAACTGTCACCATTAACAATTGAACTAAACTAAAACTGAATTGAATTGCATATAAACAGGAAAAGAAGTGATGTGGTGATTTTGGATTTTTTAAAAAGGCGGGAAAGGGGATGGTTCAAAGAGCTCACCGGCACTGGCGAAGAGAAGGGTGGGATCATTGAGAGTGACGACGGGGATGTATTTCCAGCTGACGTGATCCTTTCCTTCGAAGAATCCGACGAAGGAATCTCGTACCTTGCTCGCCATTCTCGACAAAGGCCTGCGGGTCCGGTACTGCAGAATTGAGACTTTAGTGCGGTCATACCCACAATTCTAGCGTATCTGTGTGAATGAAAGGCACAATTTAGGGCTTGGCAGGGAGTTGCAGGTTTTTAATGGAGAAGACGATGAAGATGGTGAAAAGAATTAGGGAGTAATTGGTGATAGATGTAAAATCGGAGGATTGAAAAAGGGGATAAGTTGAAGGTGAAATTAATTAAGGGGTGATTGGTGATAAGTATAAAAATGAGGGATTGAAAATGGAGGGGGTTATTGGTGATAAATGTAAAATCGGAGGATTGAGAATGAAAAGGAGGATAAATTGATGGTGAAAACAATTATGGGGTAATTGGTGATAAATGTAAAAATGGGGATTCAAAATGGAAAAAAGCTCGGAACAGATGGAAGCTTCTCCAATATCAGAGCCAGGTTTCGATCCTAGACCTGTGGGTTATATGCAGTGGCGGAACCAGGAAAAATTTTGAGGGTAGGCTGGCGGTGGCGGACTGGCAGTGCGCCGGTGGCGGGTGGCGGACTGGCATGGCGGTGAACGGAAAGAGTGAGAGAGCCGAGACCGAGAGGGAGAGGCTGAAAGAAATGGATGGGTTGCCGTATTGGCCTATTGGGTCATGGACTCATGGCCTCTTGGTCTTGGGCCGTTTGGGTTTTGTTTTTATTTTCTTTTAAACCTCACCAAACGACGTCGTTTTACGTCTTGCTTGGGAAAAAAAAGAAAACAGACGCAGCAGCGGCGAAGCTTTCTCACCACTGCCGCACAGCGCCTGCGCTGCCGTAGGCGAAACCCCCCTTCCGTCGGCCGGGAACAGTAATTCCCGCCTGGTCGACGGATCTCAGGGCAGGCGCGCGCCTGCCCTCGCCTAAACGTGGTTCCGCCACTGGTTATATGGGCCCACCATGCTTCCGCTGCACCACTCTGATCGGTGTTAAGTCTTTTATTTGTTTAATTTATGTCCTAACAAATCTATTCAAATTGCATGATTTTCTTTCTAGGTGTTTATCGACAGATTTTTTTAAAATAACACTGGGCTTTTTAACCAAGGAAGAAATAGAACTTGTTTACGTCAAACCAAAATCAATAATTTCTAAACTTTTGTTACTTGAATTCTTTTATGCCAATATTCTGATAATTAAATATATTGATCAATATAAGTTACAGCCATGGATTCTTTAAAAACTTTATTTCAACATAGTTATACTAAATAAATTTGAAGATGGTATATCATAAAAAAATTAAGGATGGCCGAGGCAGAACGATCAGCAAGCGAGTTAGACCTAGAGACGTTCAAAGACCTTTCCTGGAGCTAGGCGTTGAAATGAGGAATAGAAAGGGCCTAGGAGATAAACTCCGTCTGAGCTGCAGCAGTGCGCAAAGGAGCAGGCACAGAGTTAGCCCGGGAGAAAGAGCCGTGGGTGAACGGAGGCAAGAACGGAACTACTTGAATAGGTAGGGCGCGGAGGGTGGCATTCTTAGGCTAGGCAGCGAGCTGAGAGGCCGGAGTCTCAGTGACCTCCTCAGGAATCGTCTCGATGAGAACTCGATCAGCACTGGAGCCTCCCTTCTCAATTATTCTCCTGGAACTGCGGCGGGCCTTTTTCTGGAGGGGCTCCTCGTCAGAGACCTCAATGTCAAACACTGTAATGGTTGCCGCTTTCTAGTACACAATGCCAGCGGTATCCCCGCCGGCAGGCAGGTGGCGGGAACTGGCAGCCCGACGAGGAAGCCTTGACAAGTTCCCCAAGAAGTTGGCAACAGAAATTTCTGCATAAAAGAAATAGGAAGTTAGAAATATGAAAATCATGCAAAGACAAAACAAGTAAAAGACAATGGAGAAATAAGGAAATGCTAAACCTATGTCGCTCAGGTCGGAGGGGTCGTCACCAGGAGCGATGCTGTCAGGCAGGTAAGACATGCCAACATGCCCACAGAGCGGAGTCCTGCAAAAGGCGGTCGCACTTCACTCACACAACCTCAAGATGGGAGATGAAGGGTTGTATAGCGGCCATCTCAGTGGCGCTAGGACAAGACCCTCACCCTTTCTCCAGGATAATAGGAAAATCTTCCGAATCCCCATCCAAGCCCAAGACCAGAGCCTCATCTACAAAAATAAACCATCACTTCCACTCAACACGAGTGCGGAGGTTGATTAGAAATGTATGCCCATCATGCTAAAACTTTAAGAAGGTCCAATTTGGAGGCATTCTAGCTGGCTAGCAGAAGACTCGAAACAGAGTAAAGTTGGGCTCAAGGTGAAAGAGATGACGCAAAACTTCGAAGCCCAAAAGGAGCCGGACGCAATTAGGGGGAGATCAGTCAAGCTCAATTAATAAAAGGCCAGAGCGGCCTGTAAGAAAGAGGAAAGCAGGAACATAAGGCATCAGTGTTCTAGGGTTTCAAGATAGACCGCAATCATGCACTCGGGCACGTCCATCACAGTTTGGTAGTAGCCCGGCAGCGAGACATGATCACGGATATCATGAAATGTGATTTCCTTGGCGTTAAAGGCAACCTCAATCACACTATAGGTCGAGCATAACTCAAGGTTAGTGGTGTCACAGTACGAATGTTCCTTGGGGGACCAACTATTGAAACCATTTTAGCACAAAAATATAACGAGGGAAATAGAAAGACAGAAAAAAAGCAGAGAGGGTACCTGAAAGAGAGTGATAAGCCGGCTCGGAAGTTGAAAAAAAGGAAGCGAAGGGTAGCAAGACGAGCAGAGGAAAACAGTAGAATAATGAGTAATAAAGGAAGTGGGAATTTGAAAGGGAAAAGGGGGGTGCAACATGCCTAATAAATTCCTCGGAGGACAGAATGGTGGAGGCAAGATAAAAACCTTCTGAGTAAGGTGTAAAAATTAAGGGCTCGTATGCAAAGACAATCAAGAGAAGAAATTGTGGTTAAAATCTGAGCAGGTAGCGTAACCGTCGAAACGTGCTTTCAATAAAATGACTCCAGCACAATATTAACGATTTAAAATTATAAAACTGCTATTTTTCCCTCCAAGAGATGGAGCAGTCAGGAAGCAGAAAGCAAGTAAGCTGCCTATGAACTGCCTGATCAAATATCTCGATATCCTTAGGGTCCCAATAGATGAAAATCAGCCCAACACCTCACCCTTGTGTCTGCCAGTCGAGTCTCGGGCTAGGGGGACTTGATAACGTATGGACCTAAAGCCTGGTCGGGAATTGTCTCAGCCCGACTAAGTAAGGCAACCCAGGGGCAGCCCCAATGGGAATAACGAGTAGCTGATGTGATGAGATGTCTGATGTGATGGGACGTACAGAGACCATCCAATCAGCCACCAAATGCATATAATAAATGGAAGGCACGTTCAGACAAGGTAACTTTAAAATCACAACACTATTCACCTGGAATATTCTCCAACATGACATACATGACTGACTGGAGCGTCGGAGCAGGCACGGCCCTGCGCCTGCCTGCCTGACCTTAGTCCCCATGTCTTGTAGGTCCAGAAGCATACTGGGCACAAGGAGATCATCAACGGTTGGATAGCAAATTCTGGTATTAACAGTAATCGAGGGACCATGTAAGCGAATGATGTGAATTAATGTTTCCTCTATCAAATTCTATGTCTAATTTTTAAATCCATCCAACTTTGTCATGTCGCTTAAACGCTACCGCTATAGTTATAACATATAAACTTATATGTTTCTGTCGTTGATAGTGGTGTGGAATCCATGGGAGAAGAAAGTAAGAGGCATAGGAGACCTTGGGGATGAAGAATATGATAATGTATGGGTTTAAGGCCCATATTCCAATTTACCATACCCAAAGGCCTAGCATCCAACCCAAGCAAAGACCAACCCCTACAACTACAAAATGAGGAGAAAGCCCTCATTTTAGGAAAAGTTGACTACATCCTTCACGATACTGCAGCATCACCATCTCCACACTCATATTATCATATATGACTTGGGCATTGAAGAGGGCGCGGCCATGCTGCCCCGCCCTGAGTGACCCATATTCTTTTACAGGTACCTATCTATGCCGGAACCATGTCGGAAGGAGGCCCGAGCAGAGGCCATATTAGAGCTCTTATGGCAGCTTCAACAGGTCAAGGACAGCCAGCTCCAGGCCAAGCCCAAGAAAATTTTGGCATTAACAGAGTACAAACAAATGTTGTGTGTCGATGGAGCTGCAATTGAGAAGCCAATAAGTTTGAAGCCCAGTTGGGTTTAATTTCAACACATTTTAGAACTAATAAACTAAATTCACATCAATAAACTCAGTACTGAAAGAAAATAAATAATTAAATAAATATTTATTTGGGTTATCCACAGTCACTGGTTAAATAATAAGTTTAAAAGTAAAATATGTTACACATACAACATCATTTTCGGAGTTGTTCTTTTCATTTTTTTTTTGAAAAAGAAACTATAAATGCAATTCAGTGCCAATAAACTAAACTCAGCACCATTAAACTAAAAGTAACACCAATGAACTAAATTTAGCACTAATAAATTAAACAGTGAAGTGCATTTTTAACCCTAAGTTTTGGGCAAAAGTGTAGAAATGACTTGTAAAATATGAAAGTACAAAAATAACCCTAGAAAACGTTGACCAAATTGCCAACAACCAATTTGACCGGAATTTGATGAAAAGACCATAATACCCCCAATTTTTAAAAATTTAAAAATAAAATCAAATATGAAAATACACCTCTACCATTTCCTTCCCCATTTCTCTCCACTGGATACCTTTTCCATCTCCATTTGTATCCGACGTTAATCCATTTCCATCTTCATTTCTCTCCATCTCCATTGCTCTCCGTTACATCTCCATTTCGCTCTTCCGGGGTTGTGTAGAGGAGAAAGTCATCGAATTAGTTGTATCACTTGGGGTTAGGGTTTAGGGAACGGTAGGGCTAGGGTTGAGGGAGCGGTGGAGCTAGGGTTGAGGGCTCGGTGGAGGAGAGGGGGAGTAGGGGCGGTGGTCGATTGGATGGGTTGATGGCGGTAGAGCTAGTGAGGAATGGTGTTTTAGGCGGCAGACTGTGAGAAGGAGTGGCGGTGGTGGTCGATGGGACAGTGGAGCGGCGGTGGTGGTCGATGGGACAGTGGAGCGGAGGTGGTGGTCGATGGGACAGTGGAGCGGCGGTGGTGGTCGATGGGACAATGGAGCGGCGGTGGTGGCCAATTGATTGTGGTGGTCGATGGGACATGGTGGTAGTGGCAGAGCTGGCGAGGAACGGTGTTTGAGGCGGCGGACTGCGAGGAGGAGCAGCGACGGATGGGGTTGAGAGGAGGAACAATGGGATGTTAGGGCTTCCGACGGTGGGGGCTAACTAGTGGCGGTGGTTCTGGGTAGGGGGCAAAGCGCGAAGGCTTGGCGGCTCGGCTTTTGTTCCTTATTTTCAGATTTTAAAAATTAGGTTTTGTTCCTCATTTTCAGATTCTACAATTTTGATGTGTTATTGTGAAGTTTAATTCAGTTTGTGTTGTTTTTTTTCAGGCAAAGTAGGCTTTTGAGTAGTGTAAAAATGTTGTGCGGGCGACGGACGGCAGGCGGTGGCAAAGCTAGTGGCGGACAGTGGCAGAGCTGGTGGCGCGGCGACGGTAGGTTGTGGATATGGTGGTGCGGCAGGTTTGAAGATGACGAAGGAGGAGAACTTAGAGGTATTTTTGTCATTCAATTTTTTTTTTGTTTTAAGAGTAGGGATGTATTTATCTTTTCATAAATGGTCAATGCTTGAATTTGTTCGGTCAATGCCAGAATAGTGTAAATTGGGTAAAACTGCACAATTTGATCAAAATATAGAGTTAATTATGCAATTTTAGATTTTACAAGGTCATTCATGCACTTTCTCATTCTTATAGGGTAATTTTTGCACTTTCCCTAAATTAAATTCAGGACCAAATAAGACCAACTGGTCAGGGTCGTTCAAATGATGTGACATAAAAATGAGAAAAGGTCACGTGAGTTATTGGGGATAAATTAATAGGTAAAGAAAATTGGTAATGTACCCTCTTTTAAAGTGTCGAAATGATTCCAATTTGCATGAGTTTACGGTTCATTGTTCAAGTATAAAAACAGTAAAATGACTAAAATACCTTCATCTTAAATTGGTAAAAATCAACTAATTAAATACATATGGGACTCTATATTATTTCTTATGTATTTATATAGATTTGAGTTTTTAAAAAGTGCTCAGTTATAAAACCCTTAATCCCTAATTCGTATTGTAAGTTAACCTCACTGACATCTGACTAAGGTTGACTTACAAATTTCCAACTGAGATCCAATATAAATGACATATATACCCATAATTTTTTAGCTAATTCTGATGTATAGAAACTAATGGAGTACCATTGCGCGTTGCGTGATATCATTAATTAAAACATTGAGATTAAGTTTTATTTTAAATTTTAAAGTTTAGTCATCTAAATAAAATTATATGAATTATGAAATGAAATAATTATTTAGTTAGAAACATTTAAATATTGAATACATTAAAAATTGATTATTTTTATAATATTTCATTCAAATTATTTAAAAAGTAATTATTTAAATGTTGATATTCATTTTAAAAGGTTATCATAATTATATGTATCTCATTGCAATATATAAAAGTAAATATCAAATGACTTTATTAGTCTCACTAATTATGAAATGTCCTCATTTAACAGTTAGTTGGTCTTAAAAAAAGACATTGTCATATATAAATAAATAAATAAACAAATAAATAATATGTATACATATTTCTATCAAAAGTACTCTATCATTGTATAAAAAAATTTGAACATTTTGTTATTTCAGATTATGTGTTACTTGGATTTTCTTCAGTGATATATAAATAGATATAGTACAATGAGTATTTATGGTTTAAATAGAGAAAATGACAGTTTAAGTGCCCACTTTTACGTGAAATTATAAGTTTCGTTCCTCTTTTTGCACTATGTTCCTAAAAGGTCCCCATATTATTACTAAATGTTCTCAATTAGTTCCTTTATCGTACATAACACATTTTAAATAAGTTAATGGATCGTTCAACAGCTACCGAGGTTTAAAAAATATAAGTTCACAACTTTTGAGGTTAAATTAATTAATTTTTATTTTCCCTTTTTCCAGTTCTTTCTTCACTGCCTAATCCACCATGTTTCGAGCACCACCAATCCAACCATACTTACTGTCTCTTCTATCATCCTTACTTTCCATATTTCTTGCTTTCGAATGGCGACACTATCATCATTAGAAAGATCGACTCAACGTTGACTGACTTAAACTGGCTAATAGTATGTGGGAATAAATTGATAACATTTCGTAAATGCAGGAACGTTGTGGGAACAATTTGCAAAAGAGGAACGAAACTTGTTATTTCGCCTAAAAGTGAGTGTCAAATATGTCATTTTGTCGTTTTAAATATATCTTTAGAAGCTATATATTTTAACAAGTTATGATTCATTATATCAGTATGTTAACAAGTTATGATTGATTATATATAGTAAAGAATACAGTTAATAACATATTACAATGTCATTATGTTTATTTTAGATAACTTGGCTTAGCTTAGTCAGAATGACTTCAATATCTCCAGTTGACAGCACCAAAGCAAACAAATCTATTATATGGTGCTTGGGATTATGATTCATTATATGTAGTAAAGAATTAAAAATCAATAACAAATTATAATATTAGTATGTTAACAAGTTATGATTGATTATACATAGTAAAGAATAAAACCATTAACATATTATAATATTAGTATATTATTTTTAGATAAATTGGGTTTAGCTTAGTCAAAATGACTTCAATATTCCCGGTTGACAACACCAAATCAAATAATTTTTATTATATGGTGCTGGGGATAAAATCAGTAACAAATTATAATTTTAGTATGTTAACAAGTTATGATTGATTATATATAGTAAAGAATAAAATTATTAATATATTATAATATTAATACGTTATTTATAGATAAATTGGATTTAGCTTAGCCGAAATGACTTCAATATCCCCGGTTGACAGCACCAAAGCAAACAATTTCAATTATATGGTGCTTGGGATAAAATCAGTAACAAATATGTTAACAAGTAATGATTGATCATATATAGTAAATAATTACATCATTAACATCTTATAATATTAGTATGTCATTTTTAGATAAATTGGGTTTAGCTTAGTCAAAATGACTTCAATATCTTTGATTGATAGCACCAAAACAAACAATTTCTATTATACGGTGATTGAGATTACACATATTATGTGATTGGAGCAATACTTTTTTATATTTTTCAAAATGTTACAACATAGATCAGTTATTATTTAAGAGTATATCTAACAAAACTCGTAGAGTTTTTTTAGTCAGGTCATAATTATTTATGTTTTAAAATATATTTTCAATTTTTTTATATATTTTAAAATAAATTTTAAAATTATGAATTGGGAACATTTTGTTATTTCAGAATATGAGTCACTTGGGTTTTCTTCAGTGAGATATATAAAAAGATATAGCACAACGAGGTATTTATGGTTTTAAATAGAGAAAGTGACAGTTTAGGTACCCACTTTTAGGCGAAATTACAGGTTTCGTTCCTCTTTTTGCACCATGTTCCTGAAAGGTTCCCATATTATTAATAAATGTTCTCAATTGGTTCATTTATCGGACATAGCACATAATAAGTTAATGGACTCGTCAACAGCTACTGAGATTTTAAAAAATATAAGTTAGCAACTTTTGAGGTTAAATTAATTAATTTTTATTTTACCTTTTTCCAGTTCTTTCTTCACTGCCTAATTCACCGTGTTTCGAGCACCACCAATCCAACCATACTTACTATCTCTTCTATCGTCTTTACTTTCCGTATTTCTTTCTTCTGAATGGCGACACTATCATCGTTAGAAAGACCGACTCAATGTTGACTGACTTAAACTGGCTAATAGTATGTGGGAATAAATTGAGAACATTTCGTAATAATGCAGGAACGTTTTGGGAACAATTTGCAAAAGGAGGAAAGAAACTTGTTATTTCGCCTAAAAGTGGATACCAAATATGTCCTTTTAAATATATGTTTAGAAGTTATATATTTTAACAAGTTATGATTCATTATATGCAGTAAAGAATTAAAATCAGTAATAAATTATATTATTTGTATGTTAACAAGTTATGATTGATTATATATTAAAGAATAAAATCAATAACATATTACAATATTATTATGTTATCTTTAGATAACTTTGGCTTACCTTAGTCAAAATGACTTCAATATCCCTGGTTGACAGTACCAAAGCAAACAAATTCTACTATATGGTGCTTGGGATTATGATTCATTATATGTAGTAAAGAATTAAAATCAGTACAAATTATAATATTGGTGTGTTAACAAGTTACAATTGATTATATATAGTAAAGAACAAAATTATTAACATATTATAATTAGTAAGTTATTTTTAGATAAATTGGGTTAGTCAAAATGACTTCAATATCTCCGGTTGACAGCATCAAAGCAAACAATCTTTATTAGACTAAATTATTTTTTTGGTCCCCTACAAAGTATCTTTTACTATCTTTTGGTCCCCAGTTGCAAAACAACCCTTAGATGGTACCCTACAAATTCAAAACATTGTTTTTGGTCCCCAAACCCAGTTTTTGGCAAGATTTCTTGTTTTCAGGCCCACGTGCCGGGCACGTGCCATTTTTTTCGACATGGTAAGGGGTAATTTGGTAATTTCACATATTTTCTCTAAATAAAAAATATTACTGAAAGACTAAATTATTTTGTTGGTCCCCTACAAAGTATCTTTTACTATCTTTTGGTCCCCAGTTGCAAAACAACACTTAGATGGTACCCTACAAATTCAAAACATTGTTTTTGATCCCCAAACCCAGTTTTCGGCAAGATTTCTGGTTTTCAGTCCCACGTGCCGGTCACGTGCCATTTTTTTCGGCATGGTAAGGGGTAATTTGGTAATTTCACAGATTTTCTCTAAATAAAAAATATTTGTGAAAAATGATTTTCTCTAAATTGGGTTTACTCCGCCGCCGCACTGCGCCCTGGCCAAGCCCTCCGCTGCTCGCCTCCGCTGGACAAGCCGACGTCGAGGAGAGTTCGACGCCACCTTAGAAGCGGTGGCGTTAGCTTCTAATGTGGCGTCGAACTCTCCTCCGCGTCGGCTTGTCCAACGGAGGACTTGGTCAGGGCGCAGTGCAGCGGCAGAGTAAACCCAATTTAGAGAAAATTATTTTTCACAAATGTTTTTAATTTAGAGAAAATCTGTGAAATTACCAAATTACCCCTTACCATACCAGAAAAATGGCACGTGACCTGCACGTGGGACTGAAAACCAGAAATCTTGCCGGAAACTGAGTTTGGGGACCAAAAACAATGTTTTGAATTTGTAGGGTACCATCTAAGTGTTGTTTTGCAATTGGGGACCAAAAGATAGTAAAAGATACTTTGTAGGGGGACCAAAAAACAATTTAGTCTTTCAGTAATATTTTTAATTTAGAGAAAATATGTGAAATTACCAAATTACCCCTTACCATGCCGGAAAAAATGGCACGTGCCCGGCACGTGGGGCTGAAAACCAGAAATCTTGCCGAAAACTGGGTTTGGGGGCCGAAAACTGGGTTTGGGGACCAAAAACAATGTTTTGAATTTTTAGGGTACCATCTAAGGGTTGTTTTGGAACTGGAGACCAAAAGATAGTAAAAGATACTTTGTAGGGGACAAAAAAAAACAATTTAGTCTTTCTATTATATGGTGATTGTGATTATACATATTGTGTGATTGGAGCAATACTTTATATTTTTCAAAATGTTACAGCATAGATCAGAGTTATTATTTGAGAGTATATCTAGCAAAATTCGTTCATATAACTTTTTTTAGTGAAGTTATAATCATTTATGTTTTAAAATATACTTTCAATTTATTGTTTTTTATATTCTAAAATACATTTTAAAATTATGAAGACCGTGTTGTAATAAATAAATAAATATTGAATCAGTCCAGTAATTATATTACTTATAAAATGATTATTTTTAATGGTTGGATGTTTTAAAATAAGTCTTTGTATTATTATTCAACAATATTAGCGAGAAACACATTTTTTGTTTAACATTGTATAATGAATTAGTTATAGTAGTAAAGCTTAAAAGTGGAAGCAATCTATTTAATATTTTTAAAAATACATTTAAACAAAATTTAGTTTGTAAACCTTTTATTCGATTATATATTATTTGAAAAGGTTCTTTTTATAGATAAGTAAAAGTAGAGAGGAAAAAAACCTATCTTTATTGCTCTACTTTCTACATCTAGGAAATAAAATAACATAATCATTTTTCTCATACAATTTCAACCCTAAATTTTTTGTGTTTGAATAAAACTTTCTTAAAGATCCACCACTATCGATTGGGGTTTTGTACCGGTGAAAAGTTCAATTGTTTTCAAGTCATTCATGTTGATTTGACTTTTTTCAAGAACAATTTTGATAAATCAGTTGAAAGGAGTTGATAAGGTTCTTTCTAAAAATATTTTTGAGAAAATAGTTTACAATATATTATTTTGATACCAATAAATTATATTATATTTTTATATTTTACGATTGTTGTTGAATAATTACCTAGATACTAAAAATTCCTTATTTTAGGCACTAAAATAATTTTATCATACTAATTCAATATTTCAATAAATAAAAATTAATAAAACCTAATGGGCCTAACCCAATCCTATTTGTTCCCGGAAAAAAAATGAAAAAGGAAACTTTTTGTTATAAATATCCCCTGGTTCCCTCTCGATCATTATCATTCATTCGGGAAAGAAAGAAAGAAAGAAAGAAGAAGGAATTCGCCGGAGATGGGCCGCGGTGGCAGGGAGTTCAATCCCACGGCGGCGGAGCTCATTTCGTACTACCTGAAGAACCACATTCTCGGAATCTCGTACCCTGCTTCCGACATCATTCCACAATCGACGGTGTTCGGCGATCAACTCAATCCCTGGGACAAGTTCTCCGATCCCTGCCATTGGTGCCTCGACTCCCACAACATTCCGACACTGTATTTGCACACCAAGTTGGAAAACATCGGAACCACCTCCAAGTCCAGCAATGTCCAGAAGAAAAGAATGGCTGGATGTGGAACCTGGCACAGCACGGGGGCGCCGATCGAAGTGCATTTCCCCGGCAATAAGGACCTCGTCATCGGACACTACAAAAAGTTGTCTTTCGGGACCAACAATGGCGAAGAAACCATCGGCCATTGGACCATGAACGAGTACACCATCTCCGCTGATGCCTTTCCTGAAATCCGGGGCTGTGATTGGGAGGATCGGGTGATTTGCAGGATTAAGAGATATGACGATAGGAGTTGCATTGGAGGCAAGGTGATTAAGAACAACTCATCATCCACTCGGAGGAGCACTGTATCGAACAAAAGGAAGAACTCATCATCCATTAAGAGTACTGAACCCATCAAGAAGTTGAAATCATCGCAGGAGCCTTCCAACCAAATGGCTGCACCTGTGGTGGTGGTGCTGGATGATGATGATGGTGAGGCCACGATGCCGAAGGAGTGGACGAATTCAGATGCCTTCGAATTCGAAGAGCTAATGAATGGCATTGCATCAGAACCTTTGCATTTCGAGGAATGGAAGGATTCAGATGTCTTGGAATTCGAAGACATAATGAATGGCATTGAATGGGATGCTTCAGAGAAAAGACCCGTGTTTTAATAAAACAACAATATTAGAAAGATGTTTATAGACTGATATTTTGGACAGAAATTTTGCTTTGTTTTAGCATGTATTGTAAAGATGATCCACTGCTGAGTAATTAGATAACTTGTTTTCTCATTCTAAGCTTTTGCAATTTAATCGATTTCTCCTATCAATTGCAGTGTGTGTTTGTGTTATTTCATTTGAAAATGGCTATATACAATTACAGTATGTGTGTTATTAGCTTGGAAGACCTCACCTTTTTGTAGCTGGGCTGTAGTAGTAGCCGTAAGCGCAGCTTCAACTTTCTCATTTTCAGCAATCCTTTCATGCAGGGCAGTAGGCTCCTGTTTCAGCCGTCTACTTTTTGGCTTTCAAGGTTTTATTCTGCTAACACCACGCACACAATGCTTCATTTCCATTATATCATGTTTTCCAAACCAAAAACAGAAAGAGTAACAAAGTTCAGTACCTCAAGTATGGAAATCTTGGCCTCCATATCAGTATGGATTCCTTTGAAAGTTATGTTTTCAGCTCTAACATAAAATGTATCACATCTCCAAGAGTAACCAAGAAATGGCCTGATAGCATTTGGTACCATCATGATCTCGTTGCTCTGATAATGACGAGCAAATATAGTTAAATGAGATTCAGTAGTTGCTGCAATACGTGTCTCAAATTCTCTTAGCTGTGATTCTGCATAGGCTGCTGCAGTATTTGAGGCTTGTACAATCAAGATGCTTTTGTATGCCTTATAGAGCTTTCGTATTTGAGGCTTCTCGTGTATGGCGTATAGAGCTGCCTCACATACTGCATATGACATTCTGGATATTCTCCTCAGCCGTCTTCTTTTTGGCTTTCATGACTTGATACTACTTATGGCACATAACAACAGTTCATTTTCCAATCTATCGTCCCTACCAAAACAGAAGTAGTATCCCAAGTTCAATACCTGAAGTAGAAGGAAGTCGAATGACACCTTCAGTTAGATACAATTGCCACCATCTGATGATTTGGGCATGGAAGATATGCAAATTTCTGAATGTCGGACAAACTACAAATTGGGATAAATGTAGAACTTAAAAAAAACAATGAACTCCTTCAGTTCTATAACCTAAATTGCCTAAACATTCTAGCAGTAAGCTCACCTGACCCCCTTGCTCAGCATAAGAGCTTGTGGATTCAAGAATAATACCAACTTCATAGTCACCTAAGGCACTATCAACGAACTCATTCCCGCAATAAATTGCTCTAATTGCGCTTTCATGATCCTGATTAAGAAACCAAGTCCATGAAGATGAGATTTCAATACCTACCTAAGAAATCTAAAAGTTTACACAATTAACCAAGGTTGCAGAGTCAAAAGTATGCATTCATGAAAAACTAGAAAAGGTAATCATGCACTCACGCACAAGACCAACAAAATAGATACAGCAGATACTACAGAACTTTGACAAAATCAAACTTCATGTTTTCATTAGCAACTTTTCTTACCAAAACAGATGTAAGGTTCTTTAATTATCCAGAAATCATTATCGTTACATGTAAACCGATTGTGACTATGATTTTTCTGACGTTTCCTGAATAAAAACCTTTGCTTCACAATTATAAGTATTTTCTATCAACAAAAAGATGAAGAACGGCGGAAGGATAGCATAAATAAGCAACAAAGGGCCTTGTCAACAAACCTTAAACCACGTTAACTTAAACACGTCATTAGTTGAATCAACCCTGTCCTTGCGCAAAGCTGAGGCAGCGTCAGCATCCAATGCAATAATTATAGCACCTGTCTGTTGAGAAACACATCACAATTATAAAAGGTAATGACACTATTAGATGCGTCATATATCCCAAGATCCTAACCTAGTTTTGAAATTTATAGTTTGCATAGGTTCTATTCTTCTATAAAAAAGTAGCTGCAACACTCGTGTGAAAGGATAATATCATGAAAACAAGACCTTATTCTGTGCATTTCTTGATCTTTCACTTGCTTCATTCAAGGCAACTTTGAAGCCATTGACGTCGACCTCTAATTTTTTTTCTTCAGCCATCAACTAATAATACCAACAATTACAAGTTCAGATCATGTAACAGCAAAATAACACATATATTTGAGATACACAGCAACTAGACTCGGTTCACCTGAGTAAGATCCAATGGAAATCCATAAGCATCCCACAGTAGAAGAGCATCCTGCCACTGAGGAAGAAAAGAAAAACGTAAGCGCAAGTAGGTGTTCATCGATCAGCTCTGCAGCAGGAAAAGTGATCTAGCAACTATACTATTCATACAACAAATAGCTTTTGTAGCTAAGGTTTCAGTGATTAGGTTTCAGAAAGATATCACAATTGAAAGGAAGGTTTTCACAGCAAGATTAAGAAAAATATAAGCCATTATAGGCACCCAAATCAGAGTATGCGTCTTAACACAAACTCACGGCCCGTGTTACATACAGAAAAAGAAATTTCAAAATGAAACCCGAAACCAAATATCAACAACGCATTAACATTTGAGAGCAAATAAGTAGATTCTGCATATATATATATATACACATATATAAAATGACTACACCCTCTGGATTGTCAAATTAAACAAAATCCAAGCACACATTACATACAAAAGAAATTCAACAATTCTTTTCTCTTTTGTATTATCATATGGTGAACGCACAGCACTCAGCCAAAATGACCAAATTGTGTGATAGCTCTGCAGATAATAGAACATGTTGTCAACAGTTTTGAATAAAACTATTCATTTGAATGGCCAATTCTATTCCATTAACTAGATTACCTGGACAGGAGCCGTCGGAAATAGCAAATGAAAGAGTCCTGATGTGATCAGCAACAACCAGGCATTGTTCTTTTCAATTGAGCTGAACTAAACTAAAACTGTCACCATTAACAATTGAACTAAACTAAAACTGAATTGAATTGCATATAAACAGGAAAAGAAGTGATGTGGTGATTTTGGATTTTTTAAAAAGGCGGGAAAGGGGATGGTTCGAAGAGCTCACCGGCACTGGCGAAGAGAAGGGTGGGATCATTGAGAGTGACGACGGGGATGTATTTCCAGCTGACGTGATCCTTTCCTTCGAAGAATCCGACGAAGGAATCTCGTACCTTGCTCGCCATTCTCGACAAAGGCCTGCGGGTCCGGTACTGCAGAATTGAGACTTTAGTGCGGTCTTACCCACAATTCTAGCGTATCTGTGTGAATGAAAGGCACAATTTAGGGCTTGGCGGGGAGTTGCAGGTTTTTAATGGAGAAGACGATGAAGATGGTGAAAGGAATTAGGGGGTAATTGGTGATAGATGTAAAATCGGAGGATTGAAAAAGGGGGATAAGTTGAAGGTGAAATTAATTAAGGGGTGATTGGTGATAAGTATAAAAATGAGGGATTGAAAATGGAGGGGGTTATTGGTGATAAATGTAAAATCGGAGGATTGAGAATGAAAAGGAGGATAAATTGATGGTGAAAAAAAATATGGGGTAATTGGTGATAAATGTAAAAATGGGGATTCAAAATGGAAAAAAGCTTGGAACAGATGGAAGCTTCTCCAATATCAGAGCCAGGTTTCGATCCTAGACCTATGGGTTATATGGGCCCACCATGCTTCCGCTGCACCACTCTGATCGGTGTTAAGTCTTTTATTTGTTTAATTTATGTCCTAACAAATCTATTCAAATTGCATGATTTTCTTTCTAGGTGTTTATCGACAGATTTTTTTTTTAAATAACACTGGGCTTTTTAACCAAGGAATAAATAGAACTTGTTTACGTCAAACCAAAATCAATAATTTCTAAACTTTTGTTACTTGAATTCTTTTATGCCAATATTCTGATAATTAAATATATTGATCAATATAAGTTACAGCCGTGGATTCTTTAAAAACTTTATTTCAACATAGTTATACTAAATAAATTTGAAGATGGTATATCAAAAAAAATTAAGGATGGCCGAGGCAGAACGATCAGCAAGCGAATTAGACCTAGAGACGTTCAAAGACCTTTCCTGGAGCTAGGCGTTGAAATGAGGAATAGGAAGGGCCTAGGAGATAAACTCGGTCTGAGCTGCAGCATTGCGCAAAGGAGCAGGCACAGAGTTAGCCCGGGAGAAAGAGTCGTGGGTGAACAGAGGCAAGAACGGAACTACTTGAATAGGTAGGGCGCGGAGGGTGGCATTCTTAGGCTAGGCAGCGGGCTGAGAGGCCGGAGTCTCAGTGACCTCCTCAGGAATCGTCTCGATGAGAACTCGATCAGCACTGGAGCCTCCCTTCTCAATTATTCTCCTGGAACTGCGGCGGGCCTTTTTCTGGAGGGGCTCCTCGTCAGAGACCTCAATGTCAAACACTGTAATGGTTGCCGCTTTCTAGTACACAATGCCAGCGGTATCCCCGCCGGCAGGCAGGTGGCGGGAACTGGCAGCCAGATGAGGAAGCCTTGACAAGTTCCCCAGGAAGTTGGCAACAGACATTTCTGCATAAAAGAAACAGGAAGTTAGAAATATGAAAATCATGCAAAGACAAAACAAGTAAAAGTCAATGGAGAAATAAGGAAATGCTAAACCTATGTCGCTCAGGTCGGAGGGGTCGTCACCAGGAGCGATGCTGTTAGGCAGGTAAGACATGCCAACATGCCCACAGAGCGGAGTCCTGCAAAAGGCAGTCGCACTTCACTCACACAACCTCAAGATGGGAGATGAAGGGTTGTATAGCGGCCATCTCAGTGGCGCTAGGATAAGACCCTCACCCTTTCTCCAGGGTGATAGGAAGATCTTCCAAATCCCCATCCAAGCCCAAGACCAGAGCCTCATCTACAAAAATAAACCATCGCTTCCACTCAACACGAGTGCGGAGGTTGGTTAGAAATGTATGCCCATCATGCTAAAACTTTAAGAAGGTCCAATTTGGAGGCATTCTAGCCGGCTAGCAGAAGACCCGAAACAGAGTAAAGTTGGGCTCAAGGTGAAAGAGACGACGCAAAACTTCGAAGCCCAAAAGGAGCCGGACGCAATTAGGGGGAGATCAGTCAAGCTCAATTAATAAAAGGCCAGAGCGGCCTGTAAGAAAGAGGAAAGGAGGAACATAAGGCATCAGTGTTCTAGGGTTTCAAGATAGACCGCAATCATGCACTCGGGCACGTCCATCACAGTTTGGTAGTAGCCCGGTAGCGAGACATGATCACGGATATCATGAAATGTGATTTCCTTGGCGTTAAAGGCAACCTCAATCACACTATAGGTCGAGCATAACTCAAGGTTAGTGGTGTCACAGTACGAATGTTCCTTGGGGGGACCAACTATTGAAACCATTTTAGCACAAAATATAACGAGGGAAATAGAAAGACAGAAAAAGGGCATAGAGGGTACCTGAAAGAGAGTGATAAGCCGGCTCAGAAGTTGAAAGAAAGGAAACGAAGGGCAGCAAGATGAGCAGAGGAAAACAGTAGAATAATGAGTAATAAAGGAAGTGGAAATTTGAAAGGGAAAAGGGGGGGTGCAACATGCCTAATAAATTCCTCGGAGGACAGAACGGTGGAGGCAAGATAAAAACCTTCTGAGTAAGGTGCAAAAATTAAGGGCCCGTATGCAAAGACAATCAAGAGAAGAACACGTGGTTAAAATCTGAGCAGGTAGCGTAACCGTCGAAACGTGCTTTCAATAAAAAGACTCCAGCACAATATTAACGATTTAAAATTATAAAACTACTATTTTTCCCTCCAAGAGATGGAGCAGTCAGGAAGCAGAAAGCAAGTAAGCTACCTATGAACTGCCTGATCAAATATCTCGATATCCTTAGGGTCCCAAGAGATGAAAATCAGCCCAACACCTCACCCTTGTGTCTGCCAGTCGAGTCTCGGGCTAGGGGGACTTGATAACGTATGGACCTAAAGCCTGGTCGGGAATTGTCTCAGCCCGACTAAGTAAGGCAACCCAGGGGCAGCCCCAATGGGAATAACGAGTAGCTGATGTGATGAGATGTCTGATGTGATGGGACGTACAGAGACCATCCAATAAGCCACCAAATGCATATAATAAGTGGAAGGCACGTTCAGACAAGGTAACTTTAAAATCATAACACTATTCACCTGGAATATTCTCCAACATGACATACATGACTGACTGGAGCGTCGGAGCAGGCACGGCCCTGCGCCTGCCTGCCTGACCTTAGTCCCCATGTCTTGTAGGTCCAGAAGCATACTAGGCACAAGGAGATCATCAACGGTTGGATAGCAAATTCTGGTATTAACAGTAATCGAGGGACCATGTAAGCGAATGATGTGAATTAATGTTTCCCCTATCAAATTCTATGTCTAATTTTTAAATCCATCCAACTTTGTCATGTCGCTTAAACGCTACCGCTATAGTTATAACATATAAACTTATATGTTTCTGTCGTTGATAGTGGTGTGGAATCCATGGGAGAAGAAAGTAAGAGGCATAGGAGACCTTGGGGATGAAGAATATGATAATGGATGGGTTTAAGGCCCATATTCCAATTTACCATACCCGAAGGCCTAGTATCCAACCCAAGCAAAGACCAACCCCTACAACTATAAAATGAGGAGAAAGCCCTCATTTTAGGAAAAGTTGACTACAGCCTTCACGTTACTGCAGCATCACCATCTCCACACTCATATTATCATATATGACTTGGGCATCGAAGAGGGCGCAGCCACGCTGCCCCGCCCTGAGTGACCCGTATTCTTTTACAGGTACCTATCTATGTCGGAACCATGTCGGAAGGAGGCCCGAGCAGAGGCCATATTAGAGCTCTGATGGCAGCTCCAACAGGCCAAGGACAGCCAGCTCCAGGCCAAGCCCAAGAAAATTTTGGCATTAACAGAGTACAAACAAATGTTGTGTGTCGATGGAGCTGCAATTGAGAAGCCAATAAGTTTAAAGCCCGATGAAGAATGGAGAGGCAAACTAGAATTAACTGTTATGTCCTCTTTATAGAATTGGGGTACATAAACTAATGAAAAATGTGTCAAGCAAATTTGGTGTTTTCCCTCCAGATGACTGGTGTGGGCTGAATTGATTGAACCGATGAAAGATTGAACCGATGAAAGAATGCACGACAAATTTGAATGTGTAAGCATTAATGTTGTACTCTAGTATTTTGTCCTCCATATTTGCTAATTTAGTTTGATATATTTACATTTATTATAATTTATCTTAGTTCAAAGAGAAGTCTCTTGTTGGACCGATTAACCATTAGACCAATCATGAAAAACCCCACTTTAATAACTTTTATGGTCAAAATATAATTATTTATACATTATGACACATTTAAAATATTTTTAACTTTACAGGATTCTCGTTGCAATAAATAAAAATAAACATCAAATCACTCTCATTAGTTGCATCAATTATGAAATGACCCAGTCTAAAGATTAGTTGGTCTAAAACAAGAATTTGGTTCTGTCCAGTTGGGTTTAATTTCAACACATTTTAGAACTAATAAACTAAATTCAGCATCAATAAACTCAGCACTGAAAGAAAATAAATAATTAAATAAATATTTATTTGGGTTATCCACAGTCACTGGTTAAATAATAAGTTTAAAAGTAAAATATGTTACGCATACAACATCATTTTCGGAGTTGTTCTTTTCATTTTTTTTTAAAAAGAAACTATAAATGCAATTCAGTGCCAATAAACTAAACTCAGCACCATTAAACTAAAAGTAACACCAATGAACTAAATTTAGCACTAATAAATTAAACAGTGAAGTGCATTTTTAACCCTAAGTTTTGGGCAAAAGTGTAGAAATGACTTGTAAAATATGAAAGTACAAAAATAACCCTAGAAAACGTTGACCAAATTGCCAACAGCCAATTTGATCGGAATTTGATGAAAAGACCATAATGCCCCCAATTTTTAAAAATTCAAAAATAAAATCAAATATAAAAATACACCTCTACCCTTTCCTTCCCCATTTCTCTCCACTGGATACCCTTTCCATCTCCATTTGTATCCGACGTTAATCCATTTCCATCTTCATTTCTCTCCATCTCCATTGCTCTCCATTACATCTCCATTTCGCTCTTCCGGGGTTGCGTAGAGGAGAAAGTCGTCGAATTAGTTGTATCACTTGGGGTTAGGGTTTAGGGAACGGTAGGGCTAGGGTTGAGGGAGCGGCGGAGCTAGGGTTGAGGGCTCGGTAGAGGAGAGGGGGAGCAGGGGCGGTGGTCGATTGGATGGGTTGATGGCGGTAGAGAGGCAGCAGACTGTGAGAAGGAGTGGCGGTGGTAGTCGATGGGACAGTGGAGCGGCGGTGGTGGTCGATGGGACAGTAGAGCGGAGGTGGTGGTCGATGGGACAGTGGAGCGGCGGTGGTGGTCAATGGGACAATGGAGTGGCGGTGGTGGCCAATTGATTGTGGTGGTCGATGGGACAGGGTGGTAGTGGCAGAGCTGGCGAGGAACGGTTTTTGAGGCGGCGAACTGCGAGGAGGAGCAACGACGAGCGGGGTTGAGAGGAGGAACAACGGGAGGTTAGGGCTTCCGACGGTGGGGGCTACCTAGTGGCGGTGGTTCTGGGTAGGGGGCAAAGCGGCGAAGGCTTGGCGGCTCGGCTTTTGTTCCTTATTTTCAGATTTTAAAAATTAGGTTTTGTTCCTCATTTTCAGATTCTACAATTTTGATGTGTAATTGTGAAGTTTAATTCAGTTTGTGTTGTTTTTTTTCAGGCAAAGTAGGCTTTTGAGTAGTGTAAAAATGTTGTGCGGGCAGTGGCAAAGCTGGTGGCGGACGGTGGCAGAGCTGGTGGCGCGGCGACGGTAGGTTGTGGATATGGTGGTGTGGCAAGTATGAAGATGACGAAGGAGGAGAACTTAGAGGTATTTTTGTCATTCAATTTTTTTTTGTTTTAAGAGTAGGGATGTATTTATCTTTTCATAAATGGTCAATGCTTGAATTTGTTCGGTCAATGCCAGAATAGTGTAAATTGGGTAAAACTGTACAATTTGATCAAAATATAGAGTTAATTCTGCAATTTTAGATTTTACAAGGTCATTCATGCACTTTCTCAATCTTATAGGGTCATTTTTTCACTTTCCCTAAATTAAATTCAGGACCAAATAAGACCAACTGGTCAGGGTCGTTCAAATGATGTGACATAAAAATGAGAAAAGGTCACGTGAGTTATTGGGGATAAATTAATAGGTAAAGAAAATTGGTAATGTACCCTCTTTTAAAGTGTCGAAATGATTCCAATTTGCATGAGTTTACGGTTCGTTGTTCAAGTATAAAAACAGTAAAAATGACTAAAATACCTTCATCTTAAATTGGTAAAAATCAACTAATTAAATACATATGGGACTCTATATTATTTCTTATGTATTTATATAGATTTGAGTTTTTAAAAAGTGCTCAGTTATAAAACCCTTAATCCCTAATTCGTATTGTAAGTTAACCTCACTGACATCTGACTAAGGTTGACTTACAAATTTCCAACTGAGATCCAATATAAATGACATATATACCCATAATTTTTTAGCTAATTCTGATGTATAGAAACTAATGGAGTACCATCGCGCGTTGCGTGATATCATTAATTAAAACATTGAGATTAAGTTTTATTTTAAATTTTAAAGTTTAGTCATCTAAAGAAAATTATATGAATTATGAAATGAAATAATTATTTAGTTAGAAATATTTAAATATTGAATACATTAAAAATTGATTATTTTTATAATATTTCATTCAAATTATTTAAAAAGTAATTATTTAAATGTTGATATTCATTTTAAAAGGTTATCATAATTATATGTATCTCATTGTAATATATAAAAGTAAATATCAAATGACTTTATTAGTCTCACTAATTATGAAATGTCCTCATTTAACAGTTAGTTGGTCTTAAAAAAAGACATTGTCATATATAAATAAATAAATAAACAAATAAATAATATGTATACATATTTCTATCAAAAGTACTCTATCATTGTATAAATAAATTTGAACATTTTGTTATTTCAGATTATGTGTTACTTGGATTTTCTTTAGTGATATATAAATAGATATAGTACAATGAGTATTTATGGTTTAAATAGAGAAAATGACAGTTTAAGTGCCCACTTTTACGTGAAATTATAAGTTTCGTTCCTCTTTTTGCACTATGTTCCTAAAAGGTCCCCAGATTATTACTAAATGTTCTCAATTAGTTCCTTTATCGTACATAACACATTTTAAATAAGTTAATGGATCGTTCAACAGCTACCGAGGTTTAAAAAATATAAGTTCACAACTTTTGAGGTTAAATTAATTAATTTTTATTTTCCCTTTTTCCAGTTCTTTCTTTACTGCCTAATCCACCATGTTTCGAGCACCACCAATCCAACCATACTTACTGTCTCTTTTATCATCCTTACTTTCCATATTTCTTGCTTTCGAATGGCGACACTATCATCATTAGAAAGATCGACTCAACGTTGACTGACTTAAACTGGCTAATAGTATGTGGGAATAAATTGATAACATTTCGTAAATGCAGGAACGTTGTGGGAACAATTTGCAAAAGAGGAACGAAACTTGTTATTTCGCCTAAAAGTGAGTGTCAAATATGTCATTTTGTCGTTTTAAATATATCTTTAGAAGCTATATATTTTAACAAGTTATGATTCATTATATCAGTATGTTAACAAGTTATGATTGATTATATATAGTAAAGAATACAATTAATAACATATTACAATGTCATTATGTTTATTTTAGATAACTTGGCTTAGCTTAGTCAGAATGACTTCAATATCTCCAGTTGACAGCACCAAAGCAAACAAATCTATTATATGGTGCTTGGGATTATGATTCATTATATGTAGTAAAGAATTAAAAATCAATAACAAATTATAATATTAGTATGTTAACAAGTTATGATTGATTATACATAGTAAAGAATAAAACCATTAATATATTATAATATTAGTATATTATTTTTAGATAAATTGGGTTTAGCTTAGTCAAAATGACTTCAATATTCCCGGTTGACAACACCAAATCAAATAATTTTTATTATATGGTGCTAGGGATAAAATCAGTAACAAATTATAATTTTAGTATGTTAACAAGTTATGATTGATTATATATAGTAAAGAATAAAATTATTAATATATTATAATATTAATACGTTATTTATAGATAAATTGGATTTAGCTTAGCCGAAATGACTTCAATATCCCCGGTTGACAGCACCAAAGCAAACAATTTCAATTATATGGTGCTTGGGATAAAATCAGTAACAAATTATTAGTATAATATTAGTATGTTAACAAGTAATGATTGATCATATATAGTAAATAATTACATCATTAACATCTTATAATATTAGTATGTCATTTTTAGATAAATTAGGTTTAGCTTAGTCAAAATGACTTCAATATCTTTGATTGACAGCACCAAAATAAACAATTTCTATTATACGGTGATTGAGATTACACATATTATGTGATTGGAGCAATACTTTTTTATATTTTTCAAAATGTTACAACATAGATCAGTTATTATTTAAGAGTATATCTAACAAAACTCATAGAGTTTTTTTAGTCAGGTCATAATTATTTATGTTTTAAAATATATTTTCAAATTTTTTATATATTTTAAAATAAATTTTAAAATTATGAATCGGGAACATTTTGTTATTTCAGAATATGAGTCACTTGGGTTTTCTTCAGTGAGATATATAAAAAGATATAGCACAACGAGGTATTTATGGTTTTAAATAGAGAAAGTGACAGTTTAGGTACCCACTTTTAGGCGAAATTACAGGTTTCGTTCCTCTTTTTGCACCATGTTCCTGAAAGGTTCCCATATTATTAATAAATGTTCTCAATTGGTTCATTTATCGGACATAGCACATAATAAGTTAATGGACTCGTCAACAGCTACTGAGATTTTAAAAAATATAAGTTAGCAACTTTCGAGGTTAAATTAATTAATTTTTATTTTACCTTTTTCCAGTTCTTTCTTCACTGCCTAATTCACCGTGTTTCGAGCACCACCAATCCAACCATACTTACTATCTCTTCTATCGTCTTTACTTTCCGTATTTCTTTCTTCTGAATGGCGACACTATCATCGTTAGAAAGACCGACTCAATGTTGACTGACTTAAACTGGCTAATAGTATGTGGGAATAAATTGAGAACATTTCGTAATAATGCAGGAACGTTTTGGGAACAATTTGCAAATGGAGGAAAGAAACTTGTTATTTCGCCTAAAAGTGGATACCAAATATGTCCTTTTAAATATATGTTTAGAAGTTATATATTTTAACAAGTTATGATTCATTATATGCAGTAAAGAATTAAAATCAGTAATAAATTATAATATTTGTATGTTAACAAGTTATGATTGATTATATATAGTAAAGAATGAAATCAATAACATATTACAATATTATTATGTTATTTTTAGATAACTTTGGCTTACCTTAGTCAAAATGACTTCAATATCCCTGGTTGACAGTACCAAAGCAAACAAATTCTACTATATGGTGCTTGGGATTATGATTCATTATATGTAGTAAAGAATTAAAATTAGTACAAATTATAATATTGGTGTGTTAACAAGTTACAATTGATTATATATAGTAAAGAACAAAATTATTAACATATTATAATTAGTAAGTTATTTTTAGATAAATTGGGTTTAGCTTAGTCAAAATGACTTCAATATCTTTGATTGACAGCACCAAAACAAACAATTTCTATTATACGGTGATTGAGATTACACATATTATGTGATTGGAGCAATACTTTTTTATATTTTTCAAAATGTTACAACATAGATCAGTTATTATTTAAGAGTATATCTAACAAAACTCGTAGAGCTTTTTTAGTCAGGTCACAATTATTTATGTTTTAAAATATATTTTCAATATTTTATATATTTTTTAAAATACATTTTAAAATTATGAATCGGGAACATTTTGTTATTTCAGAATATGAGTCACTTGGGTTTTCCTCAGTGAGATATATAAAAAGATATAGCACAATGA
Source organism: Rubia yunnanensis (assembly GCA_037428765.1). NCBI lineage: Eukaryota > Viridiplantae > Streptophyta > Magnoliopsida > Gentianales > Rubiaceae > Rubia > Rubia yunnanensis. Next base: position 114,631,735 of record CM075064.1, on the reverse strand, counting down.
GGTATTTATGGTTTTAAATAAAGAAAGTGACAGTTTAGGTACCCACTTTTAGGCGAAATTACACGTTTCGTTCCTCTTTTTGCACCATGTTCCTGAAAGGTTCCCATATTATTAATAAATGTTCTCAATTGGTTCATTTATCGGACATAGCACATTTTAAATAAGTTAATGGACTCGTCAACAGCTACTGAGATTTTAAAAATTATAATTTAACAACTTTTGAGGTTAAATTAATTAATTTTTATTTTACCTTTTTCCAGTTCTTTCTTCACTGCCTAATTCACCGTGTTTCGAGCACCACCAATCCAACCATACTTACTATCTCTTCTATCGTCCTTACTTTTCATATTTCTTGCTTCTGAATGGTGACACTATCATCGTTAGAAATACCGACTCAATGTTGACTGACTTAAACTGGCTAATAGTATGTGGGAATAAATTGAGAACATTTCGTAATAATGCAGGAACGTTTTGGGAACAATTTGCAAAAGGAGGAAAGAAACTTGTTATTTCGCCTAAAAGTGGATACCAAATATGTCCTTTTAAATATATGTTTAGAAGTTATATATTTTAACAAGTTATGATTCATTATATGCAGTAAAGAATTAAAATCAGTAATAAATTATATTATTTGTAGGTTAACAAGTTATGATTGATTATATATAGTAAGAATAAAATCAATAACATATTACAATATTATTATGTTATTTTTAGATAACTTTGGCTTACCTTAGTCAAAATGACTTCAATATCCCTGGTTGACAGTACCAAAGCAAACAAATTCTACTATATGGTGCTTGGGATTATGATTCATTATATGTAGTAAAGAATTAAAATCAGTACAAATTATAATATTGGTGTGTTAACAATTTACAATTGATTATATATAGTAAAGAACAAAATTATTAACATATTATAATGAGTTCGTCTCTTGAAAGACGGTCTTTCCATAAGTTATGGAAAGACCAAGGTTTAAAGTGTAAATTAGAAGAAATTAAGATAAAATTTTTGGGTTGCATGAACCGGGTTATAAATTTTATAACTACTATATGTTTCATACTAAAACTTTAATATTGCAACTAAGACCTTTTACCTTTTATTATTCTAATCAAACCCCGTCTTTCCATAAGCCTATGGAAAGACCGTCTTTCCCAAGACTTTGCCTATTATAATTAGTAAGTTATTTTTAGATAAATTGGGTTAGTCAAAATGACTTCAATATCTCCGGTTGACAGCATCAAAGCAAACAATTTTTATTAGACTAAATTATTTTTTTGGTCCCCTACAAAGTATCTTTTACTATCTTTTGGTCCCCAGTTGCAAAACAACCCTTAGATGGTACCCTACAAATTCAAAACATTGTTTTTGGTCCCCAAACCCAGTTTCCGGCAAGATTTCTTGTTTTTAGGCCCACGTGCCGGGCACGTGCCATTTTTTTCCGGCATGGTAAGGGGTAATTTGGTAATTTCACATATTTTCTCTAAATAAAAAATATTACTGAAAGACTAAATTATTTTTTTGGTCCCCTACAAAGTATCTTTTACTATCTTTTGGTCCCCAGTTGCAAAACAACACTTAGATGGTACCCTACAAATTCAAAACATTGTTTTTGGTCCCCAAACCCAGTTTTCGGCAAGATTTCTGATTTTCAGTCCCACGTGCCGGTCACGTGCCATTTTTCCCGGCATGGTAAGGGGTAATTTGGTAATTTCACATATTTTCTCTAAATAAAAAATATTTGTGAAAAATGATTTTCTCTAAATTGGGTTTACTCCGCCGCCGCACTGCGCCCTGGCCAAGCCCTCTGCTGCTCGCCTCCGCTGGACAAGCCGACGTCGAGGAGAGTTCGACGCCACCTTAGAAGCTGTGGCGTTAGCTTCTAAGGAGGCGTTGAACTCTCCTCCGCGTCGGCTTGTCCAGCGGAGGACTTGGTCAGGGCGCAGTGCAGCGGCAGAGTAAACCCAATTTAGAGAAATCATTTTTCACAAATGTTTTTAATTTAGAGAAAATCTGTGAAATTACCAAATTACCCCTTACCATACCAGAAAAATGGCACGTGGCCTGCACGTGGGACTGAAAACCAGAAATCTTGCCGAAAACTGGGTTTGGGGACCAAAAACAATGTTTTGAATTTGTAGGGTACCATCTAAGTGTTGTTTTGTAACTGGGGACCAAAAGATAGTAAAAGATACTTTGTAGGGGACCAAAAGACAATTAAGTCTTTCAGTAATATTTTTAATTTAGAGAAAATATGTGACATTACCAAATTACCCCTTACCATGCCGAAAAAAATGGCACGTGCCCGGCACGTGGGCCTGAAAACCAGAAATCTTGCCGAAAACTGGGTTTGGGGACCAAAAACAATGTTTTGAATTTGTAGGGTACCATCTAAGGGTTGTTTTGGAACTGGGGACCAAAAGATAGTAAAAGATACTTTGTAGGGGACCAAAAAAAACAATTTAGTCTTTCTATTATATGGTGATTGTGATTATACATATTGTGTGATTGGAGCAATACTTTATATTTTTCAAAATGTTACAGCATAGATCAGAGTTATTATTTGAGAGTATATCTAGCAAAAGTCGTTCATAGAACTTTTTTTAGTGAAGTTATAATCATTTATGTTTTAAAATATACTTTCAATTTATTGTTTTTTATATTTTAAAATACATTTTAAAATTATGAAGATCGTGTTGTAATAAATAAATAAATATTGAATCAGTCCAGTAATTATATTACTTATAAAATGATTATTTTTAATGGTTGGATGTTTTAAAATAAGCCTTTGTATTATTATTCAACAATATTAGCGAGAAACACATTTTTTGTTTAACATTGTATAATGAATTAGTTATCGTAAAGCTTAAAAGTGGAAGCAATCAATTTAATATTTTTAAAAATACATTTAAACAAAATTTAGTTTGTAAACCTTTTATTCGATTATATATTATTTGAAAAGGTTCTTTTTATAGATAAGTAAAAGTAGAGAGGAACAAAACTTATTTTTATTGCTCTACTTTCTACATCTAGGAAATAAAATAACATAATCATTTTTCTCATACAATTTCAACCCTAAATTTTTTTGTGTTTGAATAAAACTTTCTTAAAGATCCACCACTATCGATTGGGGTTTTGTACCGGTGAAAAGTTCAATTGTTTTCAAGTCATTCATGTTGATTTGACTTTTTTCAAGAACAATTTTGATAAATCCGTTGAAAGGAGTTGATAAGGCTCTTTCTAAAAATATTTTTGAGAAAATAGTTTACAATATATTATTTCGATACCAATAAATTATATTATATTTTTATATTTTACGATTGTTGTTGAATAATTACCTAGATACTAAAAATTCCTTATTTTAGGCACTAAAATAATTTTATCATACTAATTCAATATTTCAATAAATAAAAATTAATAAACCCTAATGGGCCTAACCCAATCCTATTTGTTCCCGGAAAAGAAATGAAAAAGGAAACTTTTTTTTTGTTATAAATATCCCCTGGTTCCCTCTCAATCATTATCATTCATTTGGGAAAGAAAGAAAGAAAGAAAGAAAGAAAGAAAGAAGAAGGAATTCGCCGGAGATGGGCAGCGGTGGCAGGGAGTTCAATCCTACGGCGGCGGAGCTCATTTCGTACTACCTGAAGAACCACATTCTCGGAATCTCGTACCCTGCTTCCGACATCATTCCACAATCGACGGTGTTCGGCGATCAACTCAATCCCTGGGACAAGTTCTCCGATCCCTGCCATTGGTGCCTCGACTCCCACAACATTCCGACACTGTATTTGCACACCAAGTTGGAAAACATCGGAACCACCTCCAAGTCCAGCAATGTCCAGAAGAAAAGAATGGCTGGATGTGGAACCTGGCACAGCACGGGGGCGCCGATCGAAGTGCATTTCCCCGGCAATAAGGACCTCGTCATCGGACACTACAAAAAGTTGTCTTTCAGGACCAACAATGGCGAAGAAACCATCGGCCATTGGACCATGAATGAGTACACCATCTCCGCTGATGCCTTTCCTGAAATCCGGGGCTGTGATTGGGAGGATCGGGTGATTTGCAGGATTAAGAGATATGACGATAGGAGTTGCATTGGAGGCAAGGTGATTAAGAACAACTCATCATCCACTCGGAGGAGCACTGTATCGAAGAAAAGGAAGAACTCATCATCCATTGAGAGTACTGAACCCATCAAGAAGTTGAAATCATCGCAGGAGCCTTCCAACCAAATGGCTGCACCTGTGGTGGTGGTGCTGGATGATGATGATGGTGAGGCCACGATGCCGAAGGAGTGGACAAATTCAGATGCCTTCGAATTCGAAGAGCTAATGAATGGCATTGCATCAGAACCTTTGCATTTCGAGGAATGGAAGGATTCAGATGTCCTGGAATTCGAAGACATGATGAGTGGCATTGAATGGGATGCTTCAGAGGAAAGACCCGTGTTTTAATAAAACAACAGTATTAGAAAGATGTTTATAGATTGATATTTTGGACAGAAATTTTGCTTTGTTTTAGCATGTATTGTAAAGATGATCCACTGCTGAGTAAATAGATAACTTGTTTTCTCATTCTAAGCTTTTGCAATTTAATCGATTTCTCCTATCAATTGCAGTGTGTGTTTGTGTTATTTCATCTGAAAATGGCTGTATACAATTACAGTATGTGTGTTATTAGCTTGGAAGACCTCACCTTTTTGTAGCTGGGCTATAGTAGTAGCCGTAAGCGCAGCTTCAACTTTCTCATTTTCAGCAATCCTTTCATGCAGGGCAGTAAGCTCCTGTTTCAGCCGTCTTCTTTTTGGCTTTCATGGTTTTATTCTGCTAACACCACGCGCACAACGCTTCATTTTCCATTCTATCATGTTTTCCAAACCAAAAACAGAAAGAGTAACAAAGTTCAGTACCTCAAGTATGGAAATCTTGGCCTCCAGATCAGTATGGATTCCTTTGAAAGTTAAGTTTTCAGCTCTAACATAAAATGTATCACATCTCCAAGAGTAACCAAGAAATGGCGTGATAGCATTTGGTACCATCATGATCTCGTTGCTCTGATAATGATGAGAAAATATAGTTAAATGAGATTCAGTAGTTGCTGCAATACGTGTCTCAAATTCTCTTAGCTGTGATTCTGCATAGGCTGCTGCAGTATTTGAGGCTTGTACAATCAAGATGCTTTTGTATGCCTTATAGAGCTTTCGTATTTGAGGCTTCTCGTGTATGGCGTATAGAGCTGCCTCGCATACTGCATATGACATTCTGGATATTCTCCTCAGCCGTCTTCTTTTTGGCTTTCATGACTTGATACTACTTATGGCACATAACAACAGTTCATTTTCCAATCTATCGTCCCTACCAAAATAGAAGTAGTATCCAAGTTCAATACCTGAAGTAGAAGGAAGTCGAATGACACCTTCAGTTAGATACAATTGCCACCATCTGATGATTTGGGCATGGAAGATATGCGAATTTCTGAATGTCGGACAAACTACAAATTGGGATAAATGTAGAACTTAAAAAAACAATGAACTCCTTCAGTTCTATAACCTAAATTGCCTAAACATTCTAGCAGTAAGCTCACCTGACCCCCTTGCTGAGCATAAGAGCTTGTGGATTCAAGAACAATACCAACTTCATAGTCACCTAAGGCACTATCAATGAACTCATTCCCGCAATAAATTGCTCTAATTGTGCTTTCATGATCCTGATTAAGAATCCAAGTCCATGAAGATGAGATTTCAATACCTACCTAAGAAATCTAAAAGTTTACACAATTAACCAAGGTTGCAGAGTCAAAGGTATGCATTCATGAAAAATTAGAAAAGGTAATCATGCACTCACGCACAAGACCAACAAAATAGATACAGCAGATACTACAGAACTTTGACAAAATCAAACTTCATGTTTTCATTAGCAACTTTTCTTACCAAAACAGATGTGAGGTTCTTTAATTATCCAGAAATAATTATCATTACATGTAAACCGATTGTGACTATGATTTTTCTGACGTTTCCTGAATAAAAACCTTTGCTTCACAATTATAAGTATTTTCTATCAACAAAAAGATGAAGAACAGTGTCCAAGAAACTTATAAAAGAAAAACAGCAGAAGGATAGCATAAATAAGCAACAAAGGGCCTTGTCAACAAACCTTAAACCACGTTAACTTAAACACGTCATTAGTTGAATCAACCCTGTCCTTGCGTAAAACTGAGGCAGCGTCAGTATCCAATGCAATAATTATAGCACCTGTCTGTAGAGAAACACATCACAATTATAAAAGGTAATGACGCTATTAGATGCGTCATATATCCCAAGATCCTAACCTAGTTTTGAAATTTATAGTTTGCATAGGTTCTATTCTTCTATAAAAAAGTAGCTGCAACACTCGTGTGAAAGGATAATATCATGAAAACAAGACCTTATTCTGTGCATTTCTTGATCTTTCACTTGCTTCATTCAAGGCAACTTTGAAGCCATTGACGTCGACCTCCAATTTTTTTTCTTCAGCCATCAACTAATAATACCAACAATTACGAGTTCAGATCATGTAACAGCAAAATAACACATATATTTGAGATACACAGCAACTAGACTCGGTTCACCTGAGTAAGATCCAATGGAAATCCATAAGCATCCCACAGTAGAAGAGCATCCTGCCACTGAGGAAGAAAAGAAAAACGTAAGCGCAAGTAGTTGTTCATCGATCAGCTCTGCAGCAGGAAAAGTGATCTAGCAACTATACTATTCATACAACAAATAGCTTTTGTAGCTAGGGTTTCAGTTATTAGGTTTCAGAAAGATATCACAATTGAAAGGAAGGTTTTCACAGCAAGATTAAGAAAAATATAAGCCATTATAGGCACCCAAATCAGAGTATGCGTCTTAACACAAACTCACGGCCCGTGTTACATACAGAAAAAGAAATTTCAAAATGAAACCCGAAACCAAATATCAACAACGCATTAACATTTGAGAGCAAATAAGTAGATTCTGCATATATATACATATATAAAATAACTACACCCTCTAGATCGTCAAATTAAACAAAATCAAAGCACACATTACATACAAAAGAAATTCAACAATTCTTTTCTCTTTTGTATTATCATATGGTGAACGCACAGCACTCAGCCAAAATGACCAAATTATGTGATAGCTCTGCAGATAATAGCACATGTTGTCAACAGTTTTGAATAAAACTATTCATTTGAACGGGCAATTCTATTCCATTAACTAGATTACCTGGACAGGAGCCGTCGAAAATAGCAAAAGAAAGAGTCCTGATGTGGTCAGCAACAACCAGGCATTGTTCTTTTCAATTGAGCTAAACTAAACTAAAACTGTCACCATTAACAATTGAACTAAACTAAAAATGAATTTAATTGCATATAAACAGGAAAAGAAGTGATGTGGTGATTTTGGATTTTTTAAAAGGCGGGAAAGGGGATGGTTCGAAGAGCTCACCGGCACTGGCGAAGAGAAGGGTAGGATCATTGAGAGTGACGACGGGGATGTATTTCCAGCTGACGTGATCCTTTCCTTTGAAGAATCCGACGAAGGAATCTCGTACCTTGCTCGCCATTCTCGACAAAGACCTGTGGGTCCGGTACTGTAGAATTGAGACTTTAGTGCGGTCACACCCACAATTCTAGCGTATCTGTGTGAATGAAAGGTAGAATTTAGGGCTTGGCGGGGAGTTGCAGGTTTTTAATGGAGAAGACGATGAAGATGGTGGAAAGAATTAGGGGGTAATTGGTGATAGATGTAAAATCGGAGGATTAAAAAAGGGGATAAGTTGAAGGTGAAATTAATTAAGGAGTGATTGGTGATAAGTATAAAAATGAGGGATTGAAAATGGAGGGGGTTATTGGTGATAAATGTAAAATCGGAGGATTGAGAATGAAAAGGAGGATAAATTGATGGTGAAAAAAATTATGGAGTAATTGGTGATAAATGTAAAAATGGGGATTCAAAATGGAAAAAAGCTTGGAACAGATGGAAGCTTCTCCAATATCAGAGCCAGGTTTCGATCCTAGACCTGTGGGTTATATGGGCCCACCATGCTTCCGCTGCACCACTCTGATCGGTGTTAAGTCTTTTATTTGTTTAATTTATGTCCTAACAAATCTATTCAAATTGCATGATTTTCTTTCTAGGTGTTTATCGACAGATTTTTTTAAAATAACACTGGGCTTTTTAACCAAGGAAGAAATAGAACTTGTTTACGTCAAACCAAAATCAATAATTTCTAAACTTTTGTTACTTGAATTCTTTTATGCCAATATTCTGATAATTAAATATATTGATCAATATAAGTTACAGCCGTGGATTCTTTAAAAACTTTATTTCAACATAGTTATACTAAATAAATTTGAAGATGGTATATCAAAAAAAATTAAGGATGGCCGAGGCAGAATGATCAGCAAGCGAGTTAGACCTAGAGACGTTCAAAGACCTCTCCTGGAGCTAGGCGTTGAAATGAGGAATAGGAAGGGCCTAGGAGATAAACTCGGTCAGAGCTGCAGCATTGCGCAAAGGAGCAGGCACAGAGTTAGCCCGGGAGAAAGAGTCGTGGGTGAACAGAGGCAAGAACGGAACTACTTGAATAGGTAGGGCGCCGAGGGTGGCATTCTTAGGCTAGGCAGCGGGCTGAGAGGCCGGAGTCTCAGTGACCTCCTCAGGAATCGTCTCGATGAGAACTCGATCAGCACTGGAGCCTCCCTTCTCAATTATTCTCCTGGAACTGCGGCGGGCCTTTTTCTGGAGGGGCTCCTCGTCAGAGACCTCAATGTCAAACACTGTAATGGTTGCCGCTTTCTAGTACACAATGCCAGCGGTATCCCAGCCGGCAGGCAGGTGGCGGGAACTGGCAGCCCGACGAGGAAGCCTTGACAAGTTCCCCAGGAAGTTGGCAACAGACATTTCTGCATAAAAGAAACAGGAAGTTAGAAATATGAAAATCATGCAAAGACAAAACAAGTAAAAGACAATGGAGAAATAAGGAAATGCTAAACCTATGTCGCTCAGGTCGGAGGGGTCGTCACCAGGAGCGATGCTGTCAGGCAGGTAAGACATGCCAACATGCCCACAGAGCGGAGTCCTGCAAAAGGCGGTCGCACTTCACTCACACAACCTCAAGATGGGAGATGAAGGGTTGTATAGCGGCCATCTCAGTGGCGCTAGGACAAGACCCTCACCCTTTCTCCAGGACGATAGGAAGATCTTCCGAATCCCCATCCAAGCCCAGGACCAGAGCCTTATCTACGAAAATAAACCATCGGTTCCACTCAACACGAGTGCGGAGGTTGATTAGAAATGTTTGCCCATCATGCTAAAACTTTAAGAAGGTCCAATTTGGAGGCATTCTAGCTGGCTAGCAAAAGACCCGAAACAGAGTAAAGTTGGGCTCAAGGTGAAAGAGGCGACGCAAAACTTCGAAGCCCAAAAGGAGCCGGACGCAATTAGGGGGAGATCGGTCAAGCTCAATTAATAAAAGGCCAGAGCGGCCTGGAAGAAAGAGGAAAGGAGGAACATAAGGCATCAGTGTTCTAGGGTTTCAAGATAGACCACAATCATGCACTCGGGCACGTCCATCACAGTTTGGCAGTAGCCCGGCAGCGAGATATGATCGCAGATATCGTGAAATGTGATTTCCTTGGCGTTAAAGGCAAACTCAATCACACTATAGGTCGAGCATAACTCAAGGTTAGTGGTGTCACAGTACGAATGTTCCTTTGGGGGACCAACTATTGAAACCATTTTAGCACAAAAATATAACGTGGGAAATAGAAAGATGAAAAAAGAGCAGAGAGGGTACCTGAAAGAGAGTGATAAGCCGGCTCGGAAGTTGAAAGAAAGGAAGCGAAGGGCAGCAAGACGAGCAAAGGAAAACAGTAGAATAATGAGTAATAAAGGGTGTGGGAATTTGAAAGGGAAAGGGGGGGAGGCATGCAACAGGCCTAATAAAATTCCTCGGAGGACAGAACGGGGGAAGCAAGATAAAAACCTTCTCAGTAAGGTGCAAAAATTAAGGGCTCGTATGCAAAGACAATCAAGAGAAGAACACGTGGTTAAAATCTGAGCAGGTAGCGTAACCGTCGAAACGTGCTTTCAATAAAATGACTCCAGCACAATATTAACAATTTAAAATTATAAAACTGCTATTTTTCCCTCCAAGAGATGGAGAAGCCAGGAAGCAGAAAGCAGGTAAGCTGCCCATGAACTGCCTGATCAAATATCTCGATATGCTTAGGGTCCCAAGAGATGAAAATCAGCCCAACACCTCACCCTTGCGTCTGCCAGTCAAGTCTTGGGCTAGGGGGACTTGATAACGTATGAACCTAAAGCCTGGTCAGGAATTGTCTCAGCCCAACTAAGCAACGCAACCCAGGGGCAGCCCCAACGGGAATAACGAGTAGCTGATGTGATGAGATGTTCGATGTGATAGGACGTACAGAGACCGTCCAATCAGCCACCAAATGCATATAATAAGTGGAAGGCACGTTCAGACAAGGTAACTTTACAATCACAACACTATTCACCTGGAATATTCTCCAACATGACATACATGACTGACTGGCGCGTCGGAGCAGGCACGACCCTGCGCCTGCATGCCTGACCTTAGTCCCCATGTCTTGTAGGTCCAGAAGCATACTGGGCTCAAGGAGATCATCAATGGTTGGATAGCAAATTCTGGTATTAATAGTAATCGAGGGACCATGTAAGCGAATGATGCGAATTAATGTTTCCTCTATCAAATTCTATGTCTAATATTTAAATCCATCCAACTTTGTCATGTAGCTTAAACGCTACCGCTATAGTTATAACATATAAACTTATATGTTTCTGTCGTTGATAGTGGTGTGGAATCCATGGGAGAAGAAAGTCAGAGGCATAGGAGACCTTGGGGATGAAGAATATGATAATGTATGGGTTTAAGGCCCATATTCCAATTTACCATACCCAAAGGCCTAGCATCCAACCCAAACAAATACCAACCCCTTCAACTATAAAATGAGGAGAAAGCCCTCATTTTAGGAAAAGTTGACTATAGCATTCACGATACTGTAGCATCACCATCTCCACACTCATATTATCATATATGACTTGGGCATCGAAGAGGGCGCAGCCACGGTGCCCCGCCCTGAGTGACCCGTATTCTTTTACAGGTACCTATCTATGCCAGAACCATGTCGGAAGGAGGCCCGAGCAGAGGCCATATTAGAGCTCTCATAGCAGCTCCAACAGCCCAAGGACAGCCAGCTCCAGGCCAAGCCCATGAAAATTTTGGCATTAACAGAGTACAAACAAATGTTGTGTGTCGATGGAGCTGCAATTGAGAAGCCAATAAGTTTGAAGCCCAGTGAAGAATAGAGAGGCAAACTATAATTAACTGTAATGTCTTCTTTATAGAATTGGGGTACATAAACTAATGAAAAATGTGTCAAGCAAATTTGGTGTTTTCCCTCCAGATGACTGGTGTGGGCTGAATTGATTGAACCGGTGAAAGAATGCACGACAAATTTGAATGTGTAAGCATTAATGTTGTACTCTAGTATTTTGTCCTCCTTATTTGCTAATTTAGTTCGATATATTTACATTTATTAAAATTTATCTTAGTTCAAAGAGAAGTCTCTTGTTGGACCGATTAACCATTAGACCAATCATGAAAAACCCCACTTTAATAACTTTTATGGTCAAATTATAATTATTTATACATTATGACACATTTAAAATATTTTTAACTTTACAGGATTCTCGTTGCAATAAATAAAAATAAACATCAAATCACTCTCATTAGTTGCATCAATTATGAAATGACCCAGTCTAAAGATTAGTTGGTCTAAAACGGCTCTGTCCAGTTGGGTTTAATTTCAACACATTTTAGAATGAATAAACTAAATTCAGCATCAATAAACTCAGCACTGAAAGAAAATAAATAATTAAATAAATATTTATTTGGGTTATCCACAGTCACTGGTTAAATAATAAGTTTAAAAGTAAAATATGTTACGCATACAACATCATTTTCGGAGTTGTTCTTTTCATTTTTTTTGAAAAAGAAACTATAAATGCAATTCAGTGCCAATAAACTAAACTCAGCACCATTAAACTAAAAGTAACACCAATGAACTAAATTTAGCACTAATATATTAAACAGTGAAGTGCATTTTTAACCCTAAGTTTTGGGCAAAAGTGTAAAAATGACTTGTAAAATATGAAAGTACAAAAATAACCCTAGAAAACATTGACCAAATTGCCAACAGCCAATTTGACCGAAATTTGATGAAAGGACCATAATACCCCCAATTTTTAAAAATTCAAAAATAAAATCAAATATGAAAATACACCTCTACCCTTTCCTTCCCCATTTCTCTCCACTGGATACCCTTTCCATCTCCATTTATATCCGACGTTAATCCATTTCCATCTTCATTTCTCTCCATCTTCATTTTTCTCCATCTCCATTGCTCTCCGCCGCATCTCCATTTCGCTCTTTCGGGGTTGCGTAGAGGAGAAAGTGGTCGAATTAGTTGCATCACTTGGGGTTAGGGTTTAGGGAATGGCAGGGCTAGGGTTGAGGGCTCGGTGGAGGAGAGGGGGAGCAGGGGCGGTGGCCGATTGGATGGGTTGATAGTGGTAGAGCTAGTGAGGAATGGTGTTTGAAGCGGCAGACTGTGAGAAGGAGTGGCGGTGGTGGTCGATGGGACAATGGAGCGGCGGTGGTGGTTGATGGGATGGTGGAACGGCGGTGGTGGCCAATTGGTGGTGGTGGTCGATGGGACAGGGTGGTGGTGGCAGAGCTGGTGAGGAACGGTGTTTGAGGCGGTGGACTGCAAGGAGGAGCAGCAACGGGCTAGGGTTGAGAAGAGGAGCAACGGGAGGTTAGGCCTTCCGTCGGTGGGGGCTAACTAGTGGCGGTGGTTCTGGGTAGGGGGCAGAGCGGCGAAGGCTCGGTGGCTCGGCTTTTGTTCCTTATTTTCAGATTTTAAAATTTAGGTTTTGTTCCTCGTTTTCATATTCTACAATTTTGATGTGTAATTGTGAAGTTTAATTCAGTTTGTGTTGTTTTTTTCAGGCGAAGTAGGCTTTTGAGTAATGTAGAAATGTTGTGCGGGCGACGGACGGCAGGCGGTGGTAAAGCTGGTGGCGGACGGTGGCAGAGCTGGTGGCGCGGCGACGGTAGGTTGTGGATATGGTGGTGCGGCAAGTTTGAAGATGACGAAGGAGGAGAACTTAGGGGTATTTTTGTCATTCAATTTTTTTGTTTTAAAAGTAGGGATGTATTTATCTTTTCATAAATGGTCAATGCTTGAATTTGTTCGGTCAATGCTAGAATAGTGTAAATTGGGTAGAACTGCACAATTTGATCAAAATATAGGATTAATTCTGCACTTTTAGATTTTACAAGGTCATTCATGCACTTTCTCAATCTTATAGGGTCATTTTTACACTTTCCCTAAATTAAATTCAGGACCAAATAAGACCAACTGGTCAGGGTCGTTCAAATGATGTGACATAAAAATGAGAAAAGGTCACGTGAGTTATTGGTGATAAATTAATAGTGTAAAGAAAATTGGTAATGTACCATCTTTTGAAGTGTCGAAATGATTCCAATTTGCATGAGTTTACGGTTACGTTGTTCAAGTATAAAAACAGTAAAAATGACTAAAATACCTTCATCTTAAATTGGTAAAAATCAACTAATTAAATACATATGGGACTCTATATTATTTCTCATGTATTTATATAGATTCGATTTTTTAAAAAGTGCTCATTTATAAAACCCTTAATCCCTAATTCGTATTGTAAGTTAACCTCACTGACATTTGACTAAGGTTGACTTACAAATTTCCAACCGAGATCCAATATAAATGACATATATACCCATAGTTTTTTAGCTAATTCCGATATATAGAAACTAATGGAGTACCATCGCGCGTTGCGTGATATCATTAATTAAAATATTGAGATTAAGTTTTATTTTAAATTTTAAAGTTTAGTCATCTAAAGAAATTATATGAATTATGAAATGAAATAATTATTTAGTTAGAAACATTTAACTATTGAATACATTAAAAATTGATTGTTTTTATAATATTCCATTCAAATTATTTAAAAAGTAATTATTTACATGTTGATATTCATTTTAAAAGGTTAAAAATATTTTATCCTAATTTTCTAATCAAAAACATCGCGCGTTACAACGCGATGGGAACTTGCTAGTATTAACATTATATGGAATTTATTCAATCAATACTACTGCATGTCCTAAAACAAAGCTTGCATTAATTCATACTTATGATAATTAGCAACTTTGTTTTTTTTGGTTCAATATAAGCCGTTATATATATATATATATATATATATATATATATATATATATATATATATATATATATATATATATCCACCTACTGTGTTATTTACTGTTAGTTAGAACTTTAGTTAGTTAGAACGTGGGAAACTACCAGGAATATAGGAAGTGGTTGGCCACATACTTTATGTATTTCTTTCACCGCACAAATTGTGCGTTCCATTGTAATTATTCCACTGAAAAATATATCTTATCTTTCATTCCAATTTTATTCGTTAATTTCAGTAGAATTTGAGCTTAACACACTCGAATATATGATTATGTTATTTTCAATACGATTTGAGCTTCACTCACTCGAATATATGATTATGTTATTTTCAATACGATTTGAGCTTCACTCACTCGAATTATATTTCCATTCTAGATTAATACCCTCGAATCATACTATTTGGTATCAGAGCACTTTCTATGGACACCCGTCATAAATAATAATGTTGAATTTAGCAATGAAGTTCACGACATTCTTGGTAGACATGAATCAAGTATTGAAGAATTGCAAGTTACTATGAATCTATTTCGCACAAGGGTCTACCAACTTCAAACCACTATCCAAGCCATGGTAACACAACTCAATTCCTTACCCCTTAACCAAAACCATCCAAAATATTTTTTCCAATCCTCAATCTCCGTTGAATATATAACAATCCAAACCCATCCACAAACTTAAAACTGCAATTTCCCAAATTTACCGGAGAAGACCCGGTTGTATAAGGCGGAACAATATTTTGCCTTTCATTCCATTGGTGTTGATCAACATGTATTGTAAGCCTTTTTTCATTTGGAAGGTACGACCCTTCAATGGCATCATTGGCTTAACAAGTTCCATGACCCTCAAACTTGGAATGAACTCAGCAAAGCTCTTTTGGCATGATTTGGACCAACAAAATATAAAGATCCATTTGAAGCTCTTTCTCGGCTTTGTCAAACTTCTACTACGATGGTTTATTAAGAAACTTTTGAAAATTTGTCTCATCAGGTTGACAATCTTACAGAGAATTTTCTTGTAAGTTGTTTCATTAGAGGGCTAAAAGATAGCATATGCTTGGATGTTAAGGTCAAACAAGCAAAAAGTTTAATGGAGGCAATCGGCATAGCCAGATTAGTGGAATAATGCAACAACCTTAGTGGAAGTTCAAGTAGAAACTTCAAAACTCATGTCACAGTTGGGCCACCTACATAAGGAATTCTTGGGCCATATCCAGCTCACAACAATAGGGGTTTTCTAAGCACAAACATTCGTGAATTGGGCCTAGTTTAGTGGTAAGCCACACTCTCTATAAGTGAGAGGTCGGCGAATCACCTCGCAGGAAGCAACGGAACGGCACAAAAAAGGGTTGTGTTTTTATTTTGATGAAAAGTTTGTTCATGGTCAGCATTGCCCAAGCCTTAACTCTTCATGATAAAAAAAATGTTGCTAAAATTGAGGTTGAAGAACTGCCCCATGAATATCCAATTCCCCATGAAAATTGTTGGTCAATTTTGGACCGTCGCAAAGTTTAGAAAGGGAGCCCGATGCGACATGGGGAATGAACGTCACTATGGTTTCATATATTCAAGTTTCACACTTGCGTATAAGGGGGTGGATTGATAAGTGTTCCATTCCACTCGACCACTGCTACCACGTACTCAACCCACTTACCATGTTTAATATCCACCTACTGCATTATTTACAGTTAGTCAGAACTTTAGTTAGAGCGTCGTAAACCGCCTGCATTTCACAGCAATATTATAAATAGTGTGTTCTGCTGTAATTATTCTAAAAAATATCCTATCTTCCATCCCAATATTATTCTTTATTTTCAATACAATTCGAGCTTAACATACTCGAAAATATCATTCCATTCGAGATTAACACCCTCGAATCATATCAGTATCATTAGCATGAATGCCACCACATGATTAAACACATTCATATCGACAAAGCTAAAGCCCGAAGTATATACATTTAAGAGTCGTGTGTTATCGGCATTTTTGGTTTACCATTAGTTAGTGGTACTGTTATTATTTATTGTTATAGTTGTGGTTGTGGAGTTTCTGACAAAAATTGATCATTGTCTATACGTTTGTTCTCAGGATACTTGGGACTCTACTTTTGAGAGTAAAGGAAACAATCAAGGCCAAAGAACTTGAAGAAGAATCACATCTTGAATTTCATGTTATGTTAATTTTATGGTAGTATCTTCATTTTTGTGTCAATTGAATTTGAAATTAAATATACTAATTTCGATTTGCTTGATATTGTTTTGGTCACGTTTTCATTTAAGCGAACATTTATTTATCTATGGTTTTTAATTTAAGATATTGAAGTGAATTTTAAGTAGGTATGGATATTCAGGCGGGGCGGGTATGAGTTGGGTATGGATACCTAGGTGGGTGATGATGCAGGGGTGGATTTTAATTTTATACCCGTCATGGGTAATGAGGCAGGTATGGGTATGAAAATTTTAGATGGGCATGTGTATGAAGGTACCACAATCCGTACTCGACCCACCCGGTGCTATCCCTATGTATTAAGGAATGTAGATATTACTTGCAATCGTAATTAGATTCTATTTCCTAACTTGTATAGGTATTATTTACCACTATATAATGTACCATGAGATCATGACACACACATTATTACTCTTATTTTCTACATGGTATCAGAGCCTAAAATCCTAAAACCCAAAAGAAAATCTTCCCAGCTTTTGTCGAGCTCCAGCCACCACCACCAGTCAACCGTGCATCAACCTCATGCGCTACAATTCTACAGCCTCTACTTGACGAATCTCCATCCACCATTTTCCACTGTGCCCCACCAGCCGTCCGTGATCAAAAGATGTCGTCCCAGCCCAGATACATCTATGCATCATCTTCCACATGCCGACACCAAAGCTTATGCACCACCGCATCCATTACACGCACCGACGCATCCAGTTCATACGCTGCCACATCGCGATCTCTGACCCGCCTCCGCTTCCACTATGATTTACTGCTGATCGGTACCTGATTTTGCACTATGTCTGCCTCTGGAAGTAATCCTAAAGAACAAGCATATATTGCTCCTAAATCTGGGGCTATCAAGCTGCTAGACATGAATGGCTATGAGGTCATTACGAATTTACTGAAACAGTTGCAGTTACAATCTGGCCCTCGTTCACTTGTACCCGTTGGTCGCCTACCGAATGATCCCTACTTCATTGACCTTTCTGACGGACCTGGTTTGATTATTGCACCCACCATCCTGAGGGGTCAAGAGAATTACCTTGAATGGTCTGATGGAATTTTCCGTGCTATGCCTGCTAAGAATAAGATTGGATTTATTTATTGATCTATTACCAAACCCAAGGATGATCATACTGATGATGTTGATTGGCCTGGGGTTAATGCTACACTTGTATGCTGGATCTTGATAACCCTGGATTTGACATTGCAATCTTCTACAAGTTCTTTTGCCACAGTTAAGGAATTGTGGGATGACCTGAAGGCCCGTTTTACTCTTGGTGTTGGTATGAAAATTTTGCAGATGCACAAAGATATTCAGAACTGTAGGCAGAATGGTCAGATCATCGCCACCTACTTTGGAAACCAGAAGAAGCTGTTTGGAGTCTTCAATTCCACACAGCCTCCTTTAGTTTGCAACTGTGAAGCTAGTAAATTGCTGTGCACTTGTAATCTTGCTACACACGTATCCCTAGAGATGGGAGGATTTGAGTTATCAATTCATCTCTGGTCTTGATGAAAGCTATCACACCTTGCGATTCTATATCATGAGCATTGATCCACTACCACCAGTCAATCATGTATGTGCTTGTTGTCTAGGAGGAGAATCACCGAGCTGTCATCCAGTCTCGCGAGCCTTCTTCTAACTCCATGGAAAATGCCGCACGACATCAACCACCTAGGGGTTCTTCGCAAGAATCTCACCTGTACTCATTGTCATCGTAAGAGTCACGACAAAGCTTCCCATTACCAGATCACATGCATTATAGAATGGTTCAAGGAGTTGAGGGAGAAAGCCAATGCTGCCAAAAGGATGGCGCCAGCTCGGCCGAAATCCGTCACTGGCCTCAAGGTTCCCACTGCAAAAATCCTTCCACAACCACCGGTGTTGCCGTGCCACTTCCATGGTTTGCGGCGGTGGCTTCCAACAGCAGTGCCCCTACCCATTCTAATTTTAGCCTTGTTCTATCTGATGACTAATGGAGCACGAACATGAATTTGTTTAATCAATATAACTCTCTTTCTGACCATGGGCCAGGTAAGTCTACTATGCCTTGGATTACTGATTCAGGAGCCTCATATCACATGACTGGTAACATGGGTTCTCTTACTGATATTACTACTGATATTGATACTGTTAAAGCTATACTGCCTGATAAATCTGTGTCGTTTACTACACAATATGGTTCTATCTTCTTTGGTGATGTCACCCTTAATCATGTGCTGTAAATACCTTCTTTGTGTTGCAACTTATTATCTTGCTCTAGATTGTTATCTGCAGTAAACTGTCTAGCTTTGTTTACTTGAAATTATTGCATTTTACAGAAAATCAGTACGGGGATTGTGATTGGCATGGGTGAACAACATGGGGGGTTATTGGCTTCGTCTGCTGGATACTCGAATTCGTCCTCCTATCTTGCAGTATTTTTCGACAGTTTCTTCTGTGTCTTCTTCTGACTTAAGCATCAGGGTCTTGGACATCCTTCCTCTACGGTGTTGTCTTCTGTTTCTTCTATTCATTTTAGCACAAATAAGACTCCTGTTCCTTTCTCTGTGTGTTTTAGGGCAAAATAGACTAGACATAGTTTTTCCTTGATTTCTTCAAATGCTACTTCATTATTTGAATTAATACATTGTGATGTTTGTGGTCCTTATAGAACACCATCTTCTAGTGGTGTAATTTACTTTTTAACAATAGTGGATGATTATTCCCGAGCCATTTGAGTGTATTTGTTAGTAGCTAAGTCAGATGTAGCTTCTAGATTTATGGAGTTTTGTGCTTTAGTCAAGAACCAGTTCGACCAATTTGTTCTGCGTATCTAGGCTGACAACGAAATTGAATTTTTGCCTTTGTGATCCTAATTTGCTGAATTTGGGATCATTTTTTAGACATTTATGGTTGATACACCATAACAGAATGGCCGTGTTGAACGTAAACATTGTTATTTGTTAAATTTTGTGCATGCCTTGCATTTTCAAGCTAATCTGCCAGTTTTTTTGGGAGAATGTGTTCTTACTGCTGTTTATCTAAATAACCGGACACCGATAAAATATCTCAATGGTCGCACTCCCTTTGAGATGCTCTTTGGACGAGCTCCAAATTACACACCTTTGAAGGTATTTGGATGCTTGTGTTTTACTGCTAACATTCCCAGATATCGTGACAAGTTTGCACCAAGAAGTCAACGGTGTCTGTTTCTTGTTATCCTGCCAGAAAGAAAGGCTATTTCCTTTATGACATTGAATCCCGTACTTTCTTCAATAGTTGGGATGCCAATTTTTATGAAGACCAGTTCACGTATGCAGAAGCTATGACATCGGCCTCATTAGTGAATCCTAGTAGTGCCACCACCTCACCGCCAACAACACTTCCGCCGTCACCGGAGCCATCCCCACCAACCGTTGCCGTACTTTTATCGCCGCCCAACGCTCAATCTTTGCAGCCTGATCTGCCAACTAGCCCAGATCACCAGCCAAATTTGCTGGTCCAGCCAAATGACGCTTAGCCCAGGACGCGTCACCGTACGTACTTCATGCGTCACTGGCATTCGGCAACCACGCGCTTCATGCGTCATTGGCATCTGGTGACCACATGCCTCACGAGCCGGCAGTGCCAACCTCACATTCTGTTCTACCGCCTAACGCAGCATCTCCAGCTCTGGATAGTTCTAACCTCTACTTACTGTTGTCCGCTCCACCTCTTGCTTTTTCGATTACTCCGGCATCGCATCCTGCCACCGAGATGCCTCCTCCCAGAAAGAGTGTCCACAATCACCGACCTCCTCCATACCTGGAAGACTATGAATGCAATGATTATGTATGTGCTCTTACTATTGAAGACCCCCCTTACTGCTACGATCACTCATGCTCCATCACTATCCTCAGGTGTTCTCTATCCTCTTACTAATTATGTAAATTGTGATAAATTTTCTAGTACACATTCTAGATTTTTAGGTGCTGTAACCTCTAGTGCATATCCCACTATTTATTTTGAGGCGTGAAAGCATACTTATTAGCAAGATGCTATTACCGAAGAGCTAACTGCGCTTGAGCGCAATCAGACTTGGACAATGGCTTCTCTACCTCTTGACAAGACTGCAATTGATTGCAAATGGGTCTATCGTACAAAGTTAAAATATAATGGTACCATTGAATGTCAAAATGCATGCCTGGTGGTTCTTGAGAATCACTAGGTTGAAGGGATTGACTATTCTGGGACAGTTTCTCCTGTTATGAAGACGAGTTTGGTTTGTCTATTCTTGTATGTTGCAGTTATTCGTGGTTAGGAACAATATAAGATGGATGTGTATAGGGCTTTTCGGGATGGTGATCTACATGAAGAGGGTTTCATGTGACCTTCATCAGGCTATCCCGTGCCT
Source organism: Rubia yunnanensis (assembly GCA_037428765.1). Lineage (NCBI taxonomy): Eukaryota > Viridiplantae > Streptophyta > Magnoliopsida > Gentianales > Rubiaceae > Rubia > Rubia yunnanensis. The sequence goes on along the minus strand of CM075064.1, from coordinate 114,610,770 downwards.
TCTGGAAATGTATGCTGCCTTTAGAAATATCTTTATGGTCTTCACCAAGCTTCTCGCAATTGGTTTGCGAAACTAGCTTAGGCTTTACGTGCATTTGGCTTTGACCAAAGTAAAGAAGATTAATCTCTATTTACCTTTTCCCGTGGTTCGGTATCTTTAAGTGTATTGGTTTATGTGGATGATTTTGCTATTGCTAGTAGCTTTTCGTCGCTTATCTTTGAATTCAAGAAATACTTGAGCTCTTGTTTTCACATGAAAGATCTTTGTCTGATTAAGTATTTCTTGGGTATATGGATTGCTAGAAGACTGACTAGGATGTTCCTTTCACAACGGAAATTTTCCCTGGACATTTTGTCTGACACATGTTTATCTGCTTCTAAATCGACTGATTTTCCAATAGAGCAACAACACGATCTGGCGCATATTGAAGGTCCACTTTGTCATGATCATAAGCAATACCAAATTTTGGTTGGGCACATAATCTATCTTACCATCACTCATCCTGAGCTAAGTTATTTGGTTCATACACTAGCACAGTTTATGAAGAGTCCTTGTGTTCCTCATTGGCAAACAGTTATCCGCATTTTACACTACATAAAAAGTCATCCTGGTCAAGGCTTATTTCTCTCTTCCCATAGTGAATTGCAATTGTCTACTTACTGTATAGGTATTCTGTACCACTATATAATGTACCCTGAGATCATGAATACACACACATTATTACCCGTATTTTCTATACTATGTGAGACATGTTCTTGAAATGCGGTTAAATCTCATCTTGACAGGGAAGCTTCACAATGGTGGAATGATAAGTCACATTGGAGATGGAAAATGGAAGATCACTAGTGGCACACATGGTTATTGGTCAAGGAAGAAAAGATGGATCCTTATATGCAAGGGGGAGGCTAATGTTGTTCACGAAAACTCAAGTTTAAAATTATGGCACTAGAGGCTCATCTATATGAGCGAGAAAGGGATTACAAATCCTCACCCAAAAAAAACATTCTCTCAGACATAAAAGGTACAAAACTTGACCATTTCATAGATTGTTTAGTTCGCAAGCAACATAGAGTTTCTTTTGTTATACCAACATATCCACGTAGAAGAGAGCATATTCTTGACTTAGTATGCATAGATGTATTCTCTATAATTGGAATATATTTTTGTGGTGCATTGTATTTTTTAAATTTTATTGATGACTATTGGAGAAAAGTTTGGGTGTTTTTGTTGAAAACAAAAAACCAGGTGCTTGAGGCGTTCAAGTAATTCAATGAAAGGGTGGAACGTGAGAAGGAAAGAAGCTAACGTCTGTCAGAGCTGATAATGGTAGAAAATACCGTAGCCTATTTAAAGAATACTGAAAGTCCTATTGCATCTGACTTGAGAAGACGCTGCCAAAAGCACCTAAGTTAAATGAAGTTGTCGAGAGAATGAATCGCATCATTGAAGAATGAGTTTTGTGCATGTTGTCTCATGCTCACCTCCCCAAAACATTCTTAGAGAAGTTGTGATGATCGGGGTTGACATCATGATATGCCCATTTTATATGGTTATATTAGGACTTTTAGGATTCACTTTTGTACACTTGTGTGCTCTAGATGTGGAAATTTCCCTTGAAATTCTCTAAGGAGAGTTAAGAGCGACTTTTGCGCTTTTATCACTTTTCGAGAGGATTTTGTGTGACAAGACAATTGGTTTGAAGACTTTGAAGAATACCTTTGAATATTTGAAGATTTGAATACTTACATTTGAGCTTTTTAAGACTTGAAGAATTGAAGATAAGTGAAGTGAAAAGGAGGACTTGAAACAAAATGAGGAAAGAAATCAAGATGCTGAAACTTGGGTCAGTCGCGACTCATAATAGATTGGTCGTGAGTCACGATGGAAAAGTGGCTAGAACCTTTCTTGCTTTTTTTATACTATAAATACGCACATTATCCTCTCTCGCTCTCTCTCTCTCTCTTTTAACTCTTCTTCTTCTTCCCGACTCTGGGACATATAAAAACCCTAGTTTTTCTTCTTTCTTTTCTTAGTTTTTTGTAGGATTAATCATGCATTTTTATTAACTAGGTTAGGTTGTTCTTGGGAGTAATTGATTGAAGCTTCCATATCTATGTAGTAAGAACCTCTATTTCACTCCTTCTTGAAGCATTTGTTATTTAGCATTCATGTGTTTTAATGTGATGTTTTACTTCATTTATGCTATGGGTTGTTTGAGTATATATAGTGTTTGTATGATTAAAGTGTTAGGGTGTTAGGGAAGTGGCCAATTTCTTAACTCTTTGGCATGAAAATCCAAGAACGTGGAATTAGAACTTCTTGTGCATAATATGTTGTGATTATTGCTAGATAAGTATGTTAATGTGGATTGTTCTCATATTTATCCTATATATGCAATGGAAGGTTAAATCTTGAATGTGGTTTGTTCTAGGTTTATCCTAATGAACACTATGTTAGGTTAAATGGCTATGCGTTTGGTCAAATGCTTGTTGTTATCAAATCTATCGTTCTTCGTGTATAATACCATTGATGAAATATTTTTACGGTCATTGATCGCCTAAACTGATTGTCAATGAGGCTTGGAAATGGTCATCAAATTGCCTTTGTGAATTACTCTTAAGAAGAAATGATTGTTGATCTTCAATTGGGAAGTGATAGCACTCCCCATAGGTAACGAATGTGATAGAATAAGTGAATGATTCAATGATCCACAATAGGTTTGGAAGTGAATATTAATTGCCCCCAAGGCTTTGTCTTTTGTAGTTTTTATCTTTTTTTCTTAGTTGTTGCATGATTAGCATAGTTACTTAACTTTTCTAGTTATCTTGTCTTTAAATTCATAACTTAGGAAAATCAACCCCCCCAACCAAATTAATTTCTTTTATATATCTGTATATATATATATATATATATATATATACTTCTAGCCAAATATCAACCTTATATGTTTAAACCCTTAGAAAGATCTTTTTTCTTCGTGGATGAGCCCAACTTGTCATTATCTACTTAGTTGTAGATAGGATGAATTAGGGCTTATAAAGTTAAGTTTGAGAGGTGCCGCGATGACCTCCCAAATTTTGCCAATGTTGTCGGGGAAAAGACATTTATTTTTAAGTGTTTTGGCATATTTGGTTGCATATTAGCTAGTTTTTTTTATTTTCCACTTCTTGGTGGTTGTTTTTGTTCGGAGTAGGTATTGTTTGAGTTATTGATGAATTTTTATTGAGAATCCTTCCAATATAATTTTGGACTTTTGAAAAAGAAATTTTTTTAAAAAAAATGGATCATCTCACCTTGAGGGAACTCATGATGAGAAGAGAGGTTCTACAAGCAAGGTTTTATAGGATGTGTCATTCCGACCATCCTACCGAGTCTTGCAATATGTTGAGAGATGAGCATTATGATGGGGGAAGAAACCTTGGTTTCCAAAACCAAGGGTATTATGAAGAGTGCTACCAAGAGGTAGGGGATGTTGGTTTTGAAGGGCAAGAAACTCAAGAATGGTATTCATACCACATTTTTTTACAACCAGAGTGGAGTGGTAATCTGGATTGGTGGTATAAAAATGAGCCAGAAAACCAACAATAAGAGCAAAATAGTTGGCCTACACCATCTTATACCAGGCCCAAGGTTGACACGTGAGGAAGTCATGAATGCAATATCAAACATGAACAACTTTTCCAAGACTAGTGAAGAATCGGACACTCGGATCTCCTCTGGTGTTAAGGTTATTGAGGGGCATGTGAGGAAGATATTGGAAGCGGTGTCCCGAATGGAAGCTCGCAATTCCAAAAATACACCACCCCAAGTCGAACTAGAAGATTTGGTGAGTGAGGTCACCATGATGAATGAGTTCGAGTTCGAAGGGGGTGAGGAGTTGGTTGTGGAAGACAACGAAGTGGAGGAAGAGGTGATTGTGCTACATTCATTATTCTTACCATCATCACCTCTACCCCCACCAAATGAACCAACTCCACTATTTTTGGAAGTTTTTAAGGAGATAAGAGAGGAGTCAAAAGACTATCCCAAGCATCCTAACCACCCCACTCCTTTAAAACTAACTCCACCTCCACAAAACTTTCCTCTTGAAAGTTTTGTACCCCCACCTCTCTATTATTGGATTCTCACGGTGAAGGGGTTCAAGCCTCCCAACGACCTTATGCTAAAGACGTAAATAAATTCAGCTTATAATTTGGCTTTTGTTGATTATTTTTGTTATTTTATATTATTCTTTTCACAGTGTGTTTTTCTATGATTTTGTAGCAAAGTGAAGTGCATTGCATTGGAGGAGATGAAGGAATGATATCCGTGAGAAAGGAAAGAAAGCTTGGAAAGTTGGTAAGAAATATTTTCTAAGTTCTGAGAAACCCTATTTGTCGTGAGCCGCGACGAACATCGGAGAAAAAAAAACTCCCAACAATAGTTTGTCGTGAGTCACGACATGGTTATCGCTAGCCGTGATGGAATCAAAAAAATTTCTAAAAAAAGTTAGCTCGTAGACCCAAGATGTCGGGAGTCGAGATGGCTTTGTTGCGAGTTGCGACAAAGCATCATGAGTCGCGATAGGGACTGTTGCGCTTCGTGATGGAGAGACCGGCTTTTCAACTATGCTTAAACATTGCATAATCTTTTCTTCTTCCCCACCAAATACTCCCAAGAACCACCACACTTCCACTCATTCCTCCACCATCTTACATACATAGATATATGAAATTGCATCTTGATTGCTATATTCTATTATGATGCTTGGATATTCATCGATATATGTTAGATATTTTTATTGGATAACTTCATAGTGGTGATTGCATGATGGATTGGTTGTTCTTTGAGAATACTATGGTTATTAACTTTTGAAGCTAAACCTAGTATTACAAATCCTTATGTACTTGTGAGTTTGATGTTGTTCTCTATGGTGTTAGTCTTGCTCAAACAACGCCAAGGAGACAACGTTTTGCTCAAGAGGTGAGTTCTCTTATGACACTTTTGCTCACCCCCACCCTCCTGCTCCAAAACCAATTTTGGGACCAATTCTAACAAATACATGGGATTGCGCCATATCACCGGGGACTATACAGAAAAAATGGGAGTCATTCTACCTCTTACCTTGAGTTTTATTGTTCTTTCCTTGCATGTTTACATTGAGGGCAATGTAATGTTTTAAGTGTGGGGAGGGGTTAGAGGACTCACATGCATGCAAGCATGATTTGGAATGTTTTTTTGCTACTTTTGATTGGAAACACATGAGAAAAAGGAAGAAAAAAGTTGAAAATTTTGAATAAAAATAGAAAATGAAAAAAAAAGAAAAAAGAAAACTCGCTAAGTTGAAAACCTAAGAGGGCAACTTAGGCAACATTGGGGGCCCAGATAGGTCAAAAACCGGAAAGGGAGACCTAGGTAAAAATGAAAGGTTAAATGTGCGAAGAAGGGGGAGATGTGAGCCAAAGAAACATGATGTGTGGCTAGGATGAAAATCCAAAAAGGCTCCTAGGCAAAATGAGAGAAGGAGAAAAAAAATAAAAGAAAAAGAAAAATTGTTACTTTTGTACTCATTTGCCAACGTTGGAGTCATAAGGTTGCGGTTGACATATGGATGGATCGGGTAGCTCAAAATCATGAGACTTCTTGGGATTGGGTAACTTAGCGGGTTGAAAATGAAGTAGGGCTATGAAATTCTTGATTCTTTGTGTACTTCGTTTTTGGGTTGATATATTGGTATAGAGTGAAGTATGTATTTGAACCTCCTATATGGTTTTGACTTCATTTTGTGCCATTGGATTTTGGTTGATATATTGGTATGAAGTTAAGTGTGTGCTTGACTCTCTCATATGGTTTTAACTTAATTTTGTGCCACCGGACTTCGGGATAATCAATTCGGGAAATATTTTTATGGGTAGTGAATTGATAAGTGGTAGGTTTTGTTAGATTTAGGAATTGGGGTTGTGTGTGAAAAATTATCATAAGCTTTGATTTTGGGATTAATGATATTGAGAGTTTTTGTGAGGCTTTGATTTGGGGGAATATTAGTTTAGGATGTGGACATATGAATTCATTTGTGTGCTTGAATCTTTTCTTACTCGAGAGCGACTAAGGTTTAAGTACGGTGAGCTTTGATGTGCCCATTTTATATGGTTATATTAGGACTTTTAGGATTCACTTTTGTACACTTTTGTTCTCTAGATGTAGCAATTTGCCTTGAAATTCTCTAAAGAGAGTTAAGAGTGACTTTTGCGCTTTTATCACTTTTCTAGAGGATTTTGTGTGATAAGACAATTTGTTTGAACACTTTGAAGACTTTGAAGAATATCTTTGAAGATTTGAAGACTTACATTTGAGCTTTTGAAGACTTGAAGAATTGAAGATAAGTGAAGTAAAAAGGAGGACTTGAAACAAAAAGAGGAAAGAAATCAAGGTGTTGAAACTTAGTTCGGTCAGAACTTGTGATGGATTGGTTGCGAGTCACGACGGACGGGTGGCCAGAACCTTTCTTGATTTTTTGTACTAAAAATACTCACCTTATCCTCTCTCCCTCTCTCTTTAAACTCTTCTTCTTCTTCCCGACTTTCGGACATAAAACCCTAGTTTTTCTTCTTTCTTTTGTTAGTTTTTTGTAGGATTAAACATGCATTTTCATTATCTAGGTTAGTTTGTATTTGGGAGTAATTGATTGAAGCTTCCATATTTATGTAGTAAGAACCTCTATTTCACTCTTTCTTGAAACATATGTTATTTAGGATTCATGTGTTTTAATGTGATGTTTTACTTCATTTATGCTATGAGTTGTTTGAGTATATGAAGTGTTTGTATGATTAAAGTGTTAGGGTGTTAGGGAAGTGGCCAATTTCTTAACTCTTTGGCATGAAAATCCAAGAACATGGAATGAGAACTTCTTATGCATAATGTGTGGTGATTCTTGCTAGATAAGTATGTTAATGTGGATTTTTCTCTTATTTATCCTATAGATGCAATGGAAGGTTGAATCTTGAATTTGGTTTGTTCTAGGTTTAGCCTAATGAACGCTATGTTTGGTTAAATGGCTATGCATTTGGTCGAATTCTTGTTGTTATGAAATCTATGGTTTTTCGTGTATAAAGCCATTGATGAAATATCTTTATGGTCGTTGATTGCCAAAAGTGATTGTCAATGAGGCTTGCAAATGGTCGTCGAATCGCCTTTGTGAATTACTCCTAAGATGAAATTAATGTTGATCTTCATTTGGGAAGTGGTAGCATTCCCCATAGGTAACGGATGTGATAGAATGAGTGAATGGTTCAATGATCCATATTAGGTTTGGAAGTGGATATTAATTGCCCCCAAGGCTTTGTCTTTTGTAGTTTTTATCTTTTTTTCTTAGTTGTTGCATGTTTAGCATAGTTACTTAACTTTGCTAGTTATCTTGTCTTTAAAATGATAACTTAGGAAAACCAACCAACCCCCCCTCCCCCCATTTACTTTCTTATATATATATATATATATATGTATTTACTTCTAGCCAAATATCATCCTTTAAACCCTTAGAAAGATCTCTCTTCTTCATGGGCAACCCCGACTTGCCATTATCTACTTAGTTTTAGAAAGGAAGCATTAGGGCTTATAAATTTAACTTTGAGAGGTACGACGATGACCTCCCACATCATCAACATGTCTCGTACATTACCCTTGTGAAAAATATGAACGGTTGGTTTTATTAATAATACAAAGGTGCTATATATAGGCACCATGTACATAATCATAAATGGAAAAGGATTCTATCTAGGGTACAAGATATACAAAAAATATAACAAAATATCTCCTTAACACTCCTTCTCAATTTTAAGCATTTGTATCATGAATGCCCAACTTGCCAAGAAGAGTTTGTAATGCCTGTCATCCAAGAGCCTTAGTAACTAAATCTGTAGGTTGACTTGAAGTGCTACTATGACGAGTAAAAACTTCACCAGACTCTACCAAATCACGAACAAAATGACAGTCAATCTCAATATGGTTTGTACGCTCATGAAACACAGTATAAACACATTGGAGAAGAGTGACCTATTTCCAAATCAGTAATAATGGATTTAAGCCAATTTAACTCACAACAAACAACAGCCATAGCGCGATACTCAGCTTCTGCTGAAGACCAAGAAACAATCGATTGTTTCTTTGTCTTCCAAGAAATAGGGGATTCACCAAGAATAACATAATATCTAGTTAAAGAACTATGCGTAATTAGGAAAGCAGCCCAATCAGAATCTCTAAATGTAGTAAGTTGAAGGGAGCTCTTAGCAAAAAGAAATAAACTTTTACATGGATGGCTCTTCAGAAAATGCAACACACGTAGGGCGGCCTGCCAGTGTGCAACTCGCCATTTCTCCATGAACTATTCCTGAGTGTGCTTAGAATAACTAAGCTCCGGGTGAGTGATAGTATATAAATTAGCTTCCCAATCAGTCTGCGATATTGCGCAGGTTCAGTAAAGGCTAGTCCCTCTACGCACACCAAATTGTGCTATTGTTCCATCGAAAATACATATGCTTTGCAGCTAATAATCCAGTATCACTCAAAATAACAATAGCTTATTTCCGTTGACACAGAAATATACCATCAGACCTATGAGCAATCTCAATCCCCAAAAAAATTTCAGGACACCAAGATCCTTCATATGAAAGCAAGAGCTGAGATACTTCTTGAACTCAACCATCAGAGTTGAAGAAGAATTAGCAATGATCAAACCATCAACATAAACCAAAACTTGTAGGGAGACACTATCATGCAAATAAGTGAACAAAGAGTGATCTGCCTTACTCTGTACAAAACAAAAATGCGCAGGGCTCCAGCAAGCTTTGTAAACTAGTTTCTGGGTGCCTGATGAAGACCATAAGAAGACTTGCGGAGCTTGCAAACCAAGATGGGTGCAAGAAGAGTAAAACTAGGAGGGGGCCACATGTAAACCTCCTCATCCATATCCCCATGCCAAAACACATTATGTACATCCATCTGATGAAGATCCCAATAACGAATAACAATAACTGTGAAGAACAGACGAACCGAGCACATCTTGGCAACAAAAGCGAAGGTCTCGGTGAAATTGGTGCCCTCAATCTACCAATTACCAAGAGCAACTAACCAAGCCTTGTAACACTACATCGAAGCATCAGATTTATACTTGGTTATAAACACCCATTTACTTCTAACAGCATGTTTGTCAGGTGGCAGTGGAAACAGAACCCATCCATTGTTCTGCTCAAGTGCATCAACCCCATCATCCATTGATGTTCGCTACTGTGAGTGATGAGAAGCCTCAAAATAAGTAACAAGGTAAGATCCATCTGTAGCTGCAGCTAAAAATCTAGAATACAAAACCAAAAAATTGTTGCATGGAAGATAATCAACAACAGGGTAACGAGTACCTGAAGACATATCAGGCAGTGAAGAGAGAGCAGCAAAGGGGGGTTTATAGCACAAGTGGCAGTGCAGACATAATCTTGTAATTTAACTAGTGGGCGACGAAGATGAGTACTTAGAGCTCAGAGAGGCAACTGTAGTGGAGACTCATCAGTGTCAGACTTGACAGTGGTCAGCGGCTCAGGGTAAGCCGACAACGGCTTGAGCAGGGCGGTCTGTGGCTAAATTAGCAGGTTGGCAAAAGGTAATTGAGGGATAGCATCATGCAAAAAAGGCAACGGCGGCACAAGTTGTAGTTGTACAGACGACGATGGTGCGTGGTCGAAGTTGGTGGTGGTTCAGAGGCCTGAGGCAGCATCGGAACAAGTGGCATGACATCGTACATGGTAGGCTAAGGTGAAGGCAGTGAAGGCATCATATCATCAGAAGGATGCAAATCAGCAGCAGATGTACATGGAAGGCAATCTTTATAAAACACAACATCTCGGCTATCAAACACAGTACGAGACTCCAAGTCATAAACACGTCAAACCTTCTTGTTAATTGGATAACCCAGAAAAATAAATGCAACTTATCATGCAACTTTGGGAGCTGAGACACAAAGAAAAAAATAAGCAAACACAAGGATCTGGTTGTAATCAGGTGTGCGAGCATGAAGAAGTTGATTAGGTGATTGGCCATTTAACACCGGTGTTGGAGTGCAATTGATTAGGTAGGCAGTAGTAAGAATGCATTCTCCCCAGAAGTTAATATGCATATGAGCTTGGAAATGAAGAGCACAAGCCACACTTAATATGTGGCGGTGCTTCTGCTCCCGATCCTTACCATTTTGCATGGTTTAACCAATGCATTGACATAGTTTTTGGTTACTTTTGGTTGGCAGTTTGGCGACATTAGTTGAGTTTACATGACAAGAGGTTTAGACAACCATGTTTGTTTTTATATTCAAAATCCCGCATTTTGTATACTTAATTAGTGATTCTTGACATCTGGTGTTCACGAGCTCCTTAGTCTTTATTATGAGTACCTTTAGTAGGTCGCCCATGAATGCTATTTATTACATTAAATTCTTTCGAAGGACGTTGGCCTTTAACGGTAGAAGATCTAAAGGCCATTTGTATTTTAATGGTAGTAGACAAAGGCCACAAACATCAATGCATGGTAGAAGGATATTGAAGCCAAAGATAGGCGGATTCGGAGTTCAAGATGGTTAAAGGAGAAAATGGTAGATCATGGTCCGAGGAGTGTTTCCTTATTCCGAGAATGATCCAGAAAAAATTAGCCTTCAAGGCTAGTTCCCTTGGATTTAGCTTCTTGAGCACTACAAAATCGACTACTAGAACTCCCAATTTGGACTAACGGTTCACCCGTGACAAGCAAATGAAGTTCAGCCAACGAAGCAACATCGGCTGGTCACGGACCACGCATGGTCAAGCACGAGAAACCCGTGAAAATATTCACATCCCTCACTACAAAAGAATCCAGGGGTTTTGTGAAGACCTTCTTGATACCTTCACGAGGCAAGGTGTCGGGCCATGACAAAAGCATCAGGCCATGAAGCAAGGGGATGAAGAGTTAAAGAATTTGGCTAATGATGGAGCCGGTCCATGAAAACCTTCACGGACTGTGAGAAGACTTCTGAGCAAGACTGAAAACTGCCTGCGGTCTGTGAAAACCTTCATGGGCCATGAAAAAATTTCTGAGTAGAAGCCACAAGCTGTTCGCGGTTCGTGAAAACTTTCACGGACCGTGGGAAAATTCTAAGCAAAAACCGCATGCTGCTTGCAGTCTATGAAAACCCTCACAGACCATAGCACGATCCCAGCTTCACAGACCGTGCCAGATCCCACAAGCCACGACTATGAACATTCATGCACCGAGGAAGATCTGACATCCTGTGGCTATGCATGCTTCACGGACCATGGCATCCATGCCGTCTCGTGAAACCTTGGCGGCAGACCTAGGGTTTTGCTAATTTTGGCCTATTTTTATGCCCAATCTCCTATTACTATATATAGGACCCTAGTCTACTCATTCAGGAGGTTGGATCATATTTGGAAACACATTTGGAGAAGAGAAAGCTTGGAGAGAATGAAGGGGTTCATTTTGTAGGTTTTGTAATCTTTTCTTTTCTTCTTGCTTTGTCCCAAAGATGTGGAATTCAAATATATATTTGAATTCCATGTCTAGGGAGTAGTTAGATTAGCTTGGGGTTCATTTTGGCACTTGGTATGTTCTAAATGTTTTATAAGGTTCATTAGATTCATCATATCTTTGTGTTTATGATATTATAGGGATTGTTCTTGAATGTTATAAATGCATGAGTGGTACACCACATATGATCACACACTTTGGGATATACTCATGTATGGTGCAGCTATTGATACCCCCTTAGGAAGAGAGACCTGGACATTAGAATGGGTAAGGGAGAATGCGTCTACGTGGGTGTGTGCACGGTGGATTTGAGAATACTCTGACCTGTTTTTCGCCGCACCAATCTTAGCTTACTTTGTAACTATTTTCCGAGAGATTGCAGGTAGAGATAGAGAATAGTAGTAAGCTAGGTGTTGTGTTAAAACCCTAGTATCATAGATAACGAACCTTGGGCCTTACGTATATAGGACCCAAGGGAGTAGTTACATTCATGGTGAAAGTTCGGGATGTGTTATCAGAGGGGAGAAATAGACCTGCAATGATGGCTGGACCTCATTGTACTCTCCTAATTACGATGGTAGTGTCGATGAAGGGTTGCGAGCGCACCCACCGTGATAGGGTTGGGGAAGTGTATGCCATTAGTCACACCACGTGTTGTGAACACTCTGATAGGTCTTTTGTATGTCTATATGTGAATGGATCGAGGATTAAATCTTTAGAACTACCGTGTTGCTAAATGATAACCAAGTGGCTAGTATAAATAGTTTACTTGTTTGTCAATTGCAGGCTCGTAGTTGTTAGTTGAAAACATCAACCCCCCCCCCCCCACAAAGTTGCATGTCTACACTACTAGTTGCTCCTTTCACTCGTACGGATTGATGACCCGCACAAGGTTGTGTTTTAAATAGTACATAAGCCCTAGCATCCTTGTGGACAAACCCAGGGCTAGCCGCTTACAACCCCTGGGTAGCTTAGCAGTAAGAACGGGTGTAGAATATAAATTCTTATCTTTGATCTGTAAGCTTCTCGGCTCGTGTTTTAATGACAACCAGGTCAGGGTTGGTCAAAATTTTAGTGCCGCTGCCGGGGATACTTTTCAGTTCAAGTATTAGTTGTGCATGGCATGTTAGTAGAGTAGTTAGTAGTGTCTTTTGTTGTTTTTCTTTTGTTTCTTTTGTTTGCTGCGAGTGGATTTTTGGTCATAGTTTCTTTGTTACTTTGATTCTATTTGCTATTGTGACATTGGAAGGATAGTGTAGTGTGACCCTAGTTTATAGTACATACCCGTACCAAAAATCTAGGTGTTTTCCATTCTCTAACTAATTCCACAGGTAATCAAAGGATAAGGATAAAGAGAACTAGATCGAAGGCTCAACCTAGGGGTTTGAATTTTGAGGAAGCATCGCACAAAATGTCAAAAGATAACTGCACTTTGAGAGAGCTTATGGCCCCGAACTTAGAGAACCAACCCTTATGTATCACATTCCCACCTTTGCCTCCAAATGTGACTTGTGAGCTGAATAGTGGGATGATACATTGCCTTCCTACTTTCTATGGTATGGAGGGAGAGGATTCGAACAAACATTTTGGAATTCCATTTGGTGTGCATGAATATGAAGCCGCCAGGAGTGTCGAAAGATGATTACAACTTGAGAGCATTTCCCTTTTCATTGCAAGATGGAGTAAAATATTGGTTGTATTATTTACCACCGGGTTGCATTTGGTCGTGGATGGATATGAAGCGGTGATTCTTGGAAAAATACTTTCTAACATCTAAGTCAGCCGGGTTGAAGAAGCAATTGTCCAACATTACTCAAGGAGCGACCGAGAGCCTATATGATTATTGTGAGAGGTTTGAGATACTCCTAGCTATTTTCCCCTACCACCCATTCAAGGAAGGAGATTTGGCTTATTACTTCCTTGAAGGCATTTGTGACAAAGACATGAGGATGGTAAATGCCGCATGCAACGGTTCTATAGCCGATGGCACTTTTTGAAGAGATGGCCAATGGGATAAGGTAATTTGGTACAAGGTCTAGGGTTAAGGTCTTGGATGAACCCACACACACACACCAAAGTTGGAGGAGCATTTCCAAGCTCTTGCATCTACGATGAAAGAGATTTTGCAAGGAAAGGTACACCAAATCAAGATGTGTAGGGTTTGCAACCTCGACCACCACTCCAAAAAATACCCCAAGATCGTTGGTAAAGTGCAATAAGTGAACGACGTGGAATACAACAATTAGGAGAGGCCTCAATTTGCTAGGGGTTAACAGCCATGGTTCCGGGGGAACCAAGGCAAAGCAAGTCCGGACCCCTATGCAAATACATTCAATCAGAGGTATAGAGATTGCCCTAATTTCCAATGGAGGGATGAAAATCAACCTCAAGGATGTAGGGGTGGACAAGTACCACCTCAATCTTATCCTAGGGGGGAAGGTTCATCCAACAATTATACCACACTTTACAAGTAGGATAAGGAGGTGATCTTGGATGCCATCGGTCAATTGGGGAAGAAACAGGATATCTTCGCGAAAAGGACTAGGAGGGAAATTGAAGAACCCTGAGATTCAAGTTGGACAACTCGCCACCTCTGTGAGCCGACTTGAAGCAAAAGAGTCTGACAAACTACCTTCACAACCGGAGGTGAATCCGTGAAATGTTGGTGCACTCAAGCTAAGGATTTGGAGGGAAGTTTGCAAAACTGAGAAGAAGGTGACATAAGAGGATAACAAGTTAGTGGAGGCAACCAAAACACATTTCGAAGAAGAAGAGATAGTTGTCAAAAAAGCACCTTCCAAGGAGCACCCACCACCCAAGGCACAAGTTGCTATTCCACCTCCATTTCCAAGTGCTTTGAGGGGAAAGCTTAAGGTAGAGACAAATGAGGCCAACATTTGGAAAGTCTTCAAAAAAGTGGAGGTACCTATCTTTATCTTGGAATTGATTAACAACATGCCTTCATATGCTAAATTTCTTAAGGTTACATGTACTAAGATAAGGCGTAGACCACATAAGATATTAGGGAAACTAAAAATTATGGAAGTCGCCATTTTGAATCATAAATTTTTTTCCTAAGAACCCCTGAATGTTTTCTATCCCAATTTCTTTAGGTGGAACACTTGTTAAACAAGCCATGATAGATCTAGGAGCTTCTATCAATGTGATTCCATTTAGTCTATTTTAATGTCTTGAAATTGGTGAACTTAAAGAGACTAGGGTGATTGTTCAACTTGCTGATCACTCCTAAGCTAGCCCTCGTGGGTTAGTGAAGGATGTGATGGTGTGGGTAGGCAAGTTAGTTTTTCTAGCGGACTTTTATGTCCTAAACGCATCGCATGAAGGAAGTGCACCCTCAATCCTTTTGGGGAGACCTTTTCTAAAAATGTCTAGGACTAAAATTGATGTCCACTCGGGAATATTGACTCTAGAGGATGACAGAGACAAAGTGGAATTCAACATTTATAAATCTAGGCATGATTTAACAAAACCTTTTCTTCTGTGCACATGTGTGACACTTTTTGATGAGCATGATATTCTGGAACCTTCTTGTGCTACCAATGAGCATGAATCTCTTGCTGATAAGTTTGTGGAGGACCCCAATGAATTTCATGATTTGGTCAATGATATGTCTGTACAAGATTGTTTTTCTATGCTAAACAAATTTCAGCGGGAAAAGGGAAGCATCGAGGATTTGATACCTCTTCCACCTCCTCCTAACCCCAAAGTGACATTCAAGGTGTCAAGGTTGGAAAAGCAAGGAGAGACATTTCTAGGTGCCAACAAGGGATACAAAGGTAAGGATGACTCGTTGTAGAGACCTCTCCACAATGGCGTCATCGTGGAAAGAGTCGGCGATGGAAATTCCGGAGACCCACCGGTAAGCGCTTCAAATTAGACTGCGTGAAGAGGAAATAAGTCTTGATGATGAAAATAAATATGTGTGGTTCATTTGTTTTCTTGTTTGAAGTAGTGACTTGGTAGAATTTGCATGTCTTGCTTGAAATAAAAGATCTTTTGAATGAAATTCTTGCTTGATTTGGAGATCTAGATGTGAAATGTGTGCTTATACGTAGATGGAATGGATTGATGGATGACATAGTTTTCTTTCAAAAGTTGAGAAAAACTAAGGAATAGTGAAAATTTTGGGGTTTGCTTCGTGAAAATGTTTGTCACGAAGGGCAGGTCTCATGCCATGATGATGGCCACAAGACTCTGTTTTGTGAAGGTGGGAAAACTGGACAGAAAATTCTTTTTGTCAATTTTTTATTTTCCACCCCTAACTTGTCTCATAAATGAAAATTTTAGAAAAGGAAGTTTGGATTCCAAAATTAAAAATGCATTTTGATTCAAGAAGTGAGATTTCCTATTTTGTTAGGATTGTTTATGCAATTTGTACTTCCAACATAAATTGTTTGTACTACTTGTCCCCTAATTTGAAATTTCATCTTTATCTACATTGTACCTCTCTCTATCTGTTTCACCTATGTTGAAACTTCATTCTCATGGTACAATTCTCCACTTAATTCCATCATCTACACACTCTTTCTTCTCAAAAAAAAACTCAATCACACACTCTTTGGTGAGCTCGAAAAAGTGAAGCTTTTCTTTCAAAAATTAGCAATTTTTGCTTCTTCTTGTGTGGATCTTACACTTCTTGGCATCAAATTTTGGGTAACCCTTTGATCTCTTTATATATATTCTTGATTGACATTGTGGTGTTGTTATGTTATGAAAATCATGATTTTTGAATGAGCATATGTTGATGTGATGTTGTTTGAGCTTGTGTGTCCAATCTTGTGATGATGAATTTATAGGAGTCTTGAATGTGCTATTGATCTTGAATTATGTGTTCTTCATTTGTGGGTGATTAGAGAGAGCATGAATCTTATTTGCATGAATCTATTGATGTGTTGGTGAAAGACATACATGATGTTGTTGGTTGATGAGGAGTATTCTTGTTTTAAATGACATTTATGCTTATACCATCATGCTTTAAATGTTTGGTCTTTTTGGGAGAATGTTCTTTATTGAGTTAAGTGTTCATGTGACCCTATATTTTGGTCATAAGTGCCAATATGACCCCGTGAAGTTAGAAAGTGCTCATATGAATTGACCTGAAATTGACCAAAATTTTATGAATTAACTATTATACCCCCAATTAAAACAATTAACAATTTTAAAAATAGAAAGACTATATTGCCTATGTCTAATCAGAAAACCTAATATTTCCACAATTCTCTCCATGATTTGAGAAGTCGTTGCTCCTTTCTTCACTAATCAGAAAAAATATGGGGCTAGAATGTCCAAGAAGGGAGGCGCTGCAACTCCACTGGTCTGAATCTTATATAATGAGCAAAAGATTCAAACATGTGGGTTTTGAGGGGTGGATAGGTAATGCTGTGGCTAGGTAAAGGCAGGGTGGCCGTGGGCTTGGTTGGGGTGGGCAAGGTTTTAGCTATGGGCCGGTGGCTAGGGTTTCAGCGGCAGTGTTGAGGGATTTCAGCGGCAGTGCGGTAGATGTGACGGGGAGCAATGGTGGTGGAAGCAGAGGTGAGTTGGAGGTAATTCTAACCGCTTCCAGTGGCGACAGAGATATGGTAAAGGTGAGGTGGTGCAAGGCAGGATAGGCGCATTCCACTCGGCTGTAAATCTCATCATTTTTCGGTCTTTAATCTTTTCAAAAATACTTTTTCTTTCTCCTTTGTAGCTTTCTTGGCCGGGTTTTGAGCTTGTGGGACTAGTTTGTTGACGCCGTAGAGCATATTTTAGCCTTGGAAGAGATTGGTGAGCCCTGCGTCAGGGTTTCGTTATCGTGGAACAATTTCAGGGTGGCGCGCATTTGGGCCCATTTGTTGTCGAAATCATTGGTGTGGAGGAAGGTTTCTCTGACTTCATCCATGAATTTGAGGGCTTCTTCTGGTAGAACATCTTAATCCATCTTCTTGTCTACGAAATTTTGTTTGATACAAATAGCGATGCACTTATATAGGCGATGTGGGAGAACTTGGACCCAGATTGGAAAAGGATTTGGGAACTTTCTTTTGTGTTATGTTTGCTTCCGGTGGAAAGGAAAAGCAAATGTCCAGAAAGTAACCAAATTTTAAAATTCGTTTTTGGAAAGGATATAGTAAGTGGAACTCCAGCGATAGATGTTTGTTACCATCTTTGTTGTGCTTTTATGATAATATCTCAGAGTTGATATTTGGTGTGTTTTATTTGCAATATAGAATGAGTTACAGTAGATTCGACCACTGGGAATCGATGGTGGTTAAAATAGATTTCGGCTGCCGGTGGAGGCGACAAAGGTACGGTAATGGTGGCAGTGGAGGTACGACAATGGTGGCTGAGCAATGGAGGCAGCGGAGGTATGGCAACGGTGGCTGAGCGACGGAGATCCGGCGGCGGAGGTGGTGCTGGATGGTGTTTGAAGATGAAGATGAAGAGCTCTATGGGTAGTTATGTCATTAAAATTTTAGTTTAAAAGCTAGGGGTACTTTAGTCTTTTTTATTTGGTCAATACTGGAAAATACCCAGTCAACGCCGGATAGGGTCATATATGTATTTATAGGGTTATATTGGCACTTTTGACCAAAATATAGGGTCATACCTATATTTTACCCTTCTTTATTCGATGACATCATGGGAAATGCATTGTTTATTATCACATTACCATTCTTCTCCTTCATTGTGTTAGGATGCCTCCAAAAAAGGGTACTTGGGTAACATGAGGAAAAGCCCGGGTAGGTCAAAAGGCCTAGGTAAAAGTGAGAGGCTTGGCCTAACTAGACTTACGAGTCTAGGCAAAAGTGAGAGGCCCTATGGAAAAAGGTGAGAGGTGAGCACATTTTGTGTGATAAAGCTAGGATGAAAAATCGAAAGGGCTCCTAGGAAAAATGAGAGAAATTGAGTAAAAAAATGAAAAAAGAAACAAGAAACTAGGTTGATGATACATTACACTCCTTGGTTGCAACTAGGTCGAGAAACTTGAGTTATTCCTATGTTGCAACCAAGTCGATGGATTTTGGATTTCTTTGGTGGATTGTTTTGCTTGAGGATTGCTCTTTGATTGCTTTTGGTACTACTTTTGTGAAAAGTAAGCTTGGCTTTATTCCAATATTTTGCCACTTATCCTTTTCCATACACATTTAGTTGCTTTGGGTGGTTTGGTTGCTTTAGGAACTTTGGGGAGTGTGAGAGTTGTGAGATTTTTTCCTTCCTGGGGAAACTAGGGTAGCTTGGGAATAAGTTGAATGCATTGGCTTTTTTTAATGCTTAATTCTGTTTGAACCTTTTTCTTTGATTTTATTTACTTGAGGATGAGTAAATGTTTAAGTGTGAGGAGTCTGATCTGCACCATTTCACATGCTTTAACCAATGCATTTGACATAGTTTTTAGTTATTTATGGTTGGCGGTTTGGCAACATTAGTTGAGTTTACATGACAAGGGGTGTAGACAACCATGTTTGGTTTTCTATTCTAAATCTCGCATTTTGTATAGTTAATTAGTGATTCTTGGCATCTGGTGTTCATGAGCTCCTTGGTCTTCATCATGGGTACTTTTAGTAGGTCGCTTGTGAATGCTATTTGTTACATTACATTCTTGCGAAGGTTGTTTGCTTTTAACGGTAGAAGATTTGAAGGCCATTAGCATTTGAATTTTCGTAGACAAAGGCCACAAACATCAATGCGACTAGAATGATATTGAAGCCAAAGATATGCTGCTTTGGAGTTCAAGATGGTAAAAGGAGTAAATGGTGAATCATGGTCCGAGGAGTGTTTCCTAAGTCCGAGAATGATCCAGGAAAAATTAGCCTTCAAGGTTAGCTCCATTGGATTTTTCTTCTTGAGTACTATGAAATCGACTACTAGAACTCCTGATTCGGACTAACAGTTTACCTGTGACAAGCAAATGAAATTCACCCAACAAAACACTAGAGTCCGGTCACGGACCGTGCATGGTCAAGTACCATCGGCCCGTGACCATTTTCACGGTCCACACTACACAAGAATCTGGGGATCTGTACGGACCGCGCATGGTCAAGTACCAGCGGCCCGTGACCATTTTCACGGTCCACACTACACAAGAATCTGGGGATCTGTGCGGACCGCGCATGGTCAAGTACCAGCAGCCCTAGCACACCCATAGTGACAGTGTTGGGGAAGTGTATGTCATCGGCCACCCCACATGTTTTGAACACACTGATAGGTCTATTGTATGTCTATATGTGAATGAATCACGGATTGAAGCATTAGAACAACCATACTGCTAAATGATTCCCAAGTGCCTAGTATAAATAGTTTACTTGTTTGTCAATTGCATGCTTATAGTTGTTAGTTGAAAACACCAACCCCCACCCCTAGTTGCATGTCCACACTACTAGTTTTCCCTTTCACTCGTGCAAATTGATGACTCGCACGAGGTTGTGTATTATTTAGTAATTAAGCCCAAGCATCCTTCTGGACAAACCCAGGGCTTGCCACTTACTACCCCTTGGTCGATTAGTAGTAAGAATGGGTGCTAAATATAAATCTCTATCTTTGATCCATAAGCCCCCGACTCGTGTTTTAACAATAACCGGGTCGGGGTAGGTCAGTTTCACTTGCCCATTCTGCCGTGGTGTGTAGACAGTGGAAGTCTCAAACTGAATTCCTTTCTCATCAAAGTAACATCTGAGAGGAAGAAACTCAGTTCCATTGTCAGCTCGAACCCGTTGAGCTGAAAGGCAAAATTGTGTCTCAACGAGAGGAAAGAACTCCTTCAACTTGGTGGGTACATCAGACATAGATACTAGTAAATAAACCCAAACAGCTTAGAAATAATCATCAACAATAGCTAAGAAAGAAAATGCTCCACTAGAATAAGGTGAGCCATAAGGCTCCCAAACACCACATTGTATAAGTTCAAACAAATGATTAGCCTTAAAAGTACTTAAGGGAAAAGTAGTTCGAGACTGTTTTGCCTGGTGATAAATGGAACAAGGAACAATTTTATTCAAATGACTATGACTTAAAGCAATAACTGGGATAGAAGACAATACTGAAGTGGACAGATTCACAACACGTTGATGCTACCATGCAGGCGATGAAACAGCGGCGGTATTGGAAGCGGACGACAGCAAAGACGGCAGTAAAGCTCTAAGTCCGCGCAACCAATAAACCTTTTCCTGCTGATCGCTCACACCAATCACTATCCTCGTGCTGATATCCTGTAATATGAATAATTTCTCGGTAAGAAAAACCAGATATTTTAAAGCAGCAGATAACTTAGTAAAAGACAGTAAGTTGCAACGTAATTCCAGAATAAACAAAACACAAGAAACAAGAACATTACTAAAGTATAAATTCCTTTGTTGAGTAGCATTAGAAATAGAGCCAGCAAGAAGGATGACATCAACATGATCAGCAAGTTCAATATCATGCAGAAGATCTCTTACACCGGTCATATGATATGAAGCTCCAGTATCAAGAATCCATGGTAAAGTATACTTACCTAACGTATTGTTAGTATTATTCATCTTAGAGAACATGTTAAGAAATGTACTCCATTGTTCCTTGGACAAGGCGGGAACAAAAGTAGTCTGATCATCATCAGAAAGGACAGCGTCGGCGTTGACCGCTGGTGAAGTCGCGACGATGGCAGTAGGGGCAGCTCCAAGAAACGATGCTGCGGCAGGGGTGCGAGCTCGCTGGTTCTAGGGTTTTTACCAGATCCCATGGGTCTGTTTTCCATGAACCAATAAGGATAATCAATGATCTTGAAGCAAGTAGTAAAATCGTGGCCCTTGTGGTTGCAATGAGTATACATGAGGCTTTTCCAATCAACAGCGATGATGAGCAGATTTCCTGGGGTGGCAGTGGTTGGCTTTGGAGTAGGGAGCGACGTCGAGCATCGTGCAACAAATTCCATAGTGTTCAGAGTGGACTCAATGACATTAATAACATTCTTGTAACACTCCTCCTAAATTGCAAGAGGGTGAACACGACCAATAAAAGGCAATGGATCTTGCACTTAGATATGTGATCTCAATGTATGATACACATTATCAAGACCAATGAGAAATTGATGAACCATCTCATTCTCACGTTCCTTAGTGGAAATTGCAGCAACAAGACATACACATGTCTGACCAAGTAGGTAAGTAAATAGTTCATCCCAAAATTCTTGAATCTTCCAAAATAAGCAGCAACAGACTAACCATTATGACAACAAGTATAAATGGCCGCACGAATCTCACACATGTGTGGACCATTACCAAGAGAAAAAAACTGCTTCAGGTCATCCCAAAGTTCCTTAGTAGATGCACAATAAGCAATACCAGACCAAATGGAACGATTAAGAGTCTGAATCCAACCAACAAGCATAGAATTCACACTATTCCAGTCATTATAAAAAGTTTCACCAAGTAAAGGCTTAAAAATAGAACCAGCAAGAAAACTCTCTTGATGTTTAGCAGAAAATACATTAAACATGGAGGTACTCCATTCATTATAATTATCACCTTTCAAATTCTCAAGACAGATTATCAAATCTGGATGATCTGATGGATAAACATAATAGGGATAAGTGGCAGGTAACAGATGAGAAGAGTCACCAGCGGATTGCCTAAGTGGCCGCAGAAATCAGATTGTTCTTATTCATATGGGATGAATGCTTCTCATAATTAATTGCTTTCAAGATAAGTAGATCTCATTTTACATCTGTTTAATTAAAAAAAAAAGCTTTTCTTGATGTGAACCACAAAATGGAGTCATTGTCAAATGTCACATCCTGAATGATCTGTTGGCAAATATTGATTCATGCTAAAGACTGGACACAAAATTAAGAATCTCTTCCTCCAACTTGGAAATTTGGTTGGTTTCCACTGGAAATTTGGTCACTTTGGCTGTCCATTTTCCTTAACGATGTCGTTTTATGCTTGGTAAATGGAACTAATGTGTGGAAAGCTTCAATCCCTTGTCACTCGAGGACCAAAAAGATTGTCCATGTCTTAATCCCTCCAATAACTTATAATAATATGTGATGTGGTAAACCTTTCTAAACTAAGGTTTATGGTGAACCTCTAGCCTATTGTTGAGGTATGGTTTGTAAAAAAGGTTTTAGGATTGATCTTATATTTGTCACTTACCTTCAAATGATTATTCTTCCTTCAATTAGTACTTGGTGTCCCTAGGATACAATAAAAACTGTATCCCCAATCATTTTTATTAGCAAATGTATTTGATATTTAAACCCCTAATCCACCACCCATAATTTCATGATCAATCAATTATTCATGTTTTAAAGAATTATAATTACTCTCAGGATACGATGCAAAAACTATCCCGAGATAGGATATAATTTGCCATATTAATATAACACTGGATATACGACATAGAAGGTATCTCAAAAGTAAAGTATAATTTACGTCTCTGATGATTGTGTTTCTATATATGATGGTTTGGGCTTAGTCTTGGGTCTTATGGTGGGGACAGGGGCTATACCTATATGATACTCATACTTCAAGAGTTATATTCTTATACTTGTTTTATTATAGAAACACGACTCTTCGTGTAGAAAGGGAAGAGATACAGTACTATATACATTTTTCTCCTCTCTTTTCATCCATTTCTTGAGGATATTGGAGAAAAATGGCCAATGTGCACTCATCATTTGTGCAAACCTTTTGATCTGGTAACTGTTGTCAATTACACTATTTCCAGATTGGACCGTATCAAAAGATCAAGCAAATCTAAACACAAGAAAACATGGCAAATTAGGCCAATATTAACATGATGAAGAGTTTGTGCTACTCTATCTAAGTGATGATGCAACAATATGTGCCCAAGCCTTGAGATGCAGTTTCATTACGTTTTCATTGCAAGTAGGTGGAAATCTCCAGTTGATAACCATTGGTTTATTCGCCTTTTTTCTGCAACTATCCCATGCTTCAGAAAGATAAGGCCTCGAAACTCCGAATTTTACGCTGTTAATCAGCTGATCATGATCACTGCCCTTATTTTGGCCCCATTTCTGCAATCCAGGAAGTATGGACACCAAGTTCGAAGCCTTATCTTCCTCACTGAAAACAAATCCCAAGTCCATGAACCCTTTCAGCTCCTCGTACTCAAGCTCTGATAAGCTTCTGCTTATGATCCCTTTCCTCCTCCTCACGCTCCTCTTCCTCGTCCTGCTTTTGCTGCCCTTTTTCGCGCCCTCATCACGTGCGCTGGAGATTACATCCTCGAACCCCTGAGTGGGAATGGCCGACTTTGGAGAATACTCGCGTGATTGATCGGCCGCATCAGGGCTGAGGCCTATGTTGCATCTCAAGCATCTGTCACTGAGAGAGCGAATTCGGAAGAGTGCAACTTCAGAAACCTCTGGCTCTTCATTTTCTTGCTCCTCGGGATGATCATTATCATGATGCTGATGCTCTTGATCGTCTTCTCGGATCGGCTCAGAAGATGGTATTGTTAGGCATGATTTGCAGCTGAAAATTTCATGCTGGAACCAGTACGAATCTAAGAGGTTTAGGAGTTCTTCAGCAGCCATTGCTAGCTGTGAGTTGTAACTCCCCAACTTTTGGCTGTCAGTTGGCCCCTGCAATGGGATGTGAAAGCGCCTTTTCTTCAAGTATAACTTCCAAGCTGTGAAATGTGCGTATTATATGGACTAATCTGGTGCATTATTAATAAAAGGAATATTACCAGAATCTCATTATAGTGCCCAAATTATAAAACAAGCCCCCGTTTGTCTTATCAGCAATATTAAAATATTATGACGGGATTTGTTCTATAGCCCTTCCTAATCATTGGAGTACTAGTTGAGAAGTGAAAGTCACCTTGGAATATACTAGAACTTATGCTATTTATTAATTATGCCAAATTAACAAAACAATACATCAAGAAACGAAACAAAATTCAAGAAGAAGATAGAGTTTACTCCTTTACCATGTATTCCGAGGGTGGATCTCCGAATTCGATTCTATCCTCGGAATACACCTCTTTTTCCGGACAATTATATTATACTCACTATATGATAATTCTATTATGACAAGACCCATATTTTTATATGAAAATTGCATATTCATTCCAACATGATTGGGAGATCTTTCGGGAACAATCAATATAAATACCAATGTACTCATTCATTCTAATCGTTCAATTCTCAATGCTCATGTTGAACAATTTTGGTCTGACTTTTGCATTGGAGCTTCTTCCCCGGCCATTTGGGGAGTTTGTTTTGCAGGTTCGGCGCCTTGAAGCAAGGTTCAACTATCAGATTATGGTTTAACACGCATCAATTGACACGCCCAAAGGGACTCGATTGTCAAAAGCCGATTACTTTTTTCAATGGTGCCCACAAAGGAATCCACTTACGTAGGCCTACCACCAACATCTAGTCTTCCACAAATGGATGGCATATCACCGACACTTAACATGTCAACAATGATAATGGAAGTAACAACTCGATCTGTGTCACGGGATACGATATAAATAATACATCATTCGAAACTAGGTGCCGTCGAAAAAAAAACCTATGTTTCAGATTGGCAGAATTCAATGACTTTTCAAAGCTCGGTCGCAGCCCCTTTCCATGGTGGCACCATTCGTCGGTCAAGTCAGGAGAAGCTTTGTTCGACCATCGCAGGATCTATATGAGAATACTTTCACCCTCATGACAGACACTTTTACGACAATAGGGATCCAACCGGGAAACCCCCCTCATGCGGATCGGGGTACGTGGTTACCCCTAGTTACACCTTGTAAGGCAAACAACACAAAGCTTAGTGCCATCGACTAGAACTTGAGTGAATGATCGGAATGGCTGGAGAGAAGTCACATCATCATTATTTTAAAAAATGGTCTCATGATCATTAGTACCCTTTATATCAATAACACATTGGGATCCTACACAAAAATTACCCAACAACATTCTTATCTACAATGGAGAAACAGATTCAGCATAATTGATGACTTATCACCACGTCATGGAATTGCGTAGTATTCCTCCAAACATGAAGTGCAAGCTGGTGGGTTCTTAACTCATGGGGAAGGCCTTACAGTGGTTCAAATCTCTTCCTGGATGGCATTTTTATGATTTTCATGCCTTCGATCTGTAAACTCACTTTTCCGGTTGAGAAAGTTCACCAAAACTATGACAAATTTGTTGACCCTTCAGCATAATCCTAGTGAATCAACAACAACCTTCTATATGCGTTACATGAAAGAGAGTTCAAATGTCTTAGATAGGAAGATCTCAATGGTATTCTCAGGATACATAAAAAATATATCTGGCAACAAGTTATACGAAAAGCTTGTGGCTGATCCCCTAACTACTGTTTAGCAGTTTTAGGGTGTCGTGGAGAGATAGTCCAAGGTAGAGAAAGCAACTAAATGCAATAGAGTAAATGAAAAGATCGATTCAAAGGGTGGGGGAGATCCGAAACCACCAACAAAGTCTCATATAGGAGGATACACCCTGCTATTATATTCAAGAACGTATATCCCGCCCATTAATCGGCATTATTCTTTGGCATCCTACGACGATGCCCAGTGATCCAAACACAAGGGCCTCAAATGACTAATTTGATTTTTATAAGGACAAAAGACACGACACAGACAAAATATTTGAACTTAATAATGAAATTGAAAGATGTATATGTTGTGGAATTCTCAGAGAGTATGTTTACTCTTCACGGGCCTAGAAAGATCAATCAGGCAACTGAACCTAAAATCAGAATCCAAGCCAAAGGTAGTGTGGTACTAATCGGCTGTGTAAAAAGAGGCTCACCGAATCATGCGACAGTGGACATAATCAATGGAACGATCGGGATCAACCAGATGCAAGCAAGGGCTCGCGTTGGCATATAAATCTAGCATGACCTAAGCATAAGCGTTACTAGATAGATGAGACCATACCCTTTTCCAAAGCTGACATCGTACCTCACTACACCCCACACTCTGACTCTATGGTGATATATGTAGGCATCAGGGATGTTCTTGTGAAATCGACAATGGGAGCGGGTTTGAGGCCATGTTTGCTACTTGATTCGACCAACTAGGACTCAAGAGGAAATATTTACAAATATCTATGTCACCACTATCATGATTTACTAGAAGATCAGATATTCATTAGCATAATTTCTTTAACATTAACCATCGACGAAGGAGATAAACATAGGACGATTGCTTGCAACTTCTCGATTCTAAATGCCCTCTCATCTTTCAACATAATCCTTAGTCGACCATGGATGAAGCAAGATAGAGCCATTTGTTCACTTTACCATTTGATAATGAAATTTTCTAATGAGAATGGCATCGTTTTGCTGAAAGGAGATACATCAATGGATCAACACATCATAATGGTAGCTTGGAAGGAGCTTAACAAGCTGGTGAAAACCAACGCGATCAAAAGAGAGGTTACCAATGACTCTCCCATCGACATGGAAAATATGCTCGTCCGATCATCACGAACTTTGGAAATCAATAAAGCTTTACCAGCTCAGGTGAAGTAGCAACTACAACTTTTACTCCATAAGTATTTCGATGTCTTTTCGTGGCATGTTCTTGACTTAACATGGGTGCCAACACACTTGGAGGTACATCACCTCAACATTGAATCCACAATCAATCTAATCAAACAGAAGAAAAGAGTTTTCTCCCGAAAGGAACAACCATCAAAGAGGAAATTCCAGCCACAATCATAGCTTGCAGCTTGGTGGCGACTTGGTTGTGGATCATCATTCGCCAATCCGTTAGTCGCCGATGTTTCTCCTTTTTCAATTCTTCACTCCAGGGCCAACAATAGGTTTCCAAATCTTCATTTTCAGCTCAATTCCTCATATTTCTATTAAATTAATTTTTTCAATTCTTTGCAGTAGATTCGGATTATAGAATTACAACAAATATGTGTCTAAAATAACTCTAAAGTATGTTAATAGTTTCTAGTCATGCTATACAAAATATAGCATATGATCTGATGACTTATTCTCGCCACTAAAGCATATTAACACCGGCATCCTATTCTCTTCACTATATCATAGCAACACTGACAACATAGGCTTCTCACTAAGGGATTCAAACCTTCTTTATTTGGGACAAATATTTTTGGTATGTATTTCTTGTCACTATATAGCACCATAAAACAACGATATTGGCTTTGTTGGTGACATGTTATTAATGACAACTATTTTCATCACTATAGCAGTGGTGACGGACATGTCCTCAAAAAGGAAATAATTAGTGATTACTGAATAATAAAGCCGTCGCTAGCCTTTCACTCTGACCGTGTATCAGTAACTCCTTGGCGACATATATTTCACCATTAAATAATTTTAGTGACGAGTTTTAGGGTTTTAACGACAGATTTTCACTTATCAATATGTGTCATTTTTGTTATAATTTGATCAAAGTTTACATATTTTTAACTAGAAACAATAAATAGTGGCATTATTAACGGAAGGGAAAAATATTCACAAATCAACCTCAACATTGTAACTTGTACTGCTCTTATTTCTTAATTGAGTGATGATAAAGACAATGAAAATTCATAGTGAAAGCCTAAAGTCAATGGTGTGGAAGTTAGTAAAAGACCAAATCACAAATTACCTTCCTTAAAAGGTCCAACTAATCATGGATAAATTTATCTTTTTATTAATGTCACATTAGTCACTATACGATCACACTATGAATTTTCAATATCTTTATCACAACTCTTCTTAAATGGTGTGTCAACCTTGTCCGACCCTCTTCTTTAACCTGGGTTTAGCATATATATGCACAAGAATTAGAGGTTGGAACATTCACTACAAGAAACATAACATTTTATTTCACCCTTTTACCTCAATTTTTTCCTAGCCCAAGAAATCGAGGTAAAATACTTTTTACCTCAATTATTTTTTTTCAAAGTAAAATTTTTTTACCTCAATTTTTATGAAAATCAAGGTAAAAAGTTTGACATGACCAACGTCACACGCTTGTCTATCTTACCGACGTTGTGACCGTGGTCACACTTACTTATCCCAGACAAGAATGTCCGACATCGCACGCATGTCTGGCTTACCGACTTGGTGACCGAGGTCGCACATACCTATCCCGGACAAGAATGACCGACTTTGCACGCATGTTTGTCTTACCGATGTAGTAACCGAGGTCACAAGTACCAATCCCAGACACACATGATCGACGTTGCACGCATGTATGGTCTACCGACGTTGTGATCGAGGTTGCACGTACATATCCTAGACAAGAAAGAACGACTTCGCACGGATGTTTGGCTTACCTACGTCGGTTGTTTTTGTGACCGACGTCGCACGTCACTCTCGCAGACATTGTATATAAATATATATTAATAATGTAATTTATTTTTTAACAAAACTAAAATATGATTTTTAAATTATTTTTCTTATACAACTCCATTTCTTTTATATTTTAAAGGATTTTGTAACTATGCTTTTAACAATGACTTTATGTTTATATTTTCAAATGAAATGAATTAAACGTCGAGTTCGAGTAATACATGATGTAGTCGAATATAAATAAATAAAATTTATTTTCTCACCGAATAAAATTTTATTTACTACTTGTACATAATTATATAAAATAAATTGTATATAAAATGGCAAAGTCTTGGGAAAGGCGGTCTTTCCATAGTCTTATGGAAAGACGCATTTAATTAGAATAATATAAGGCAAAAGGTCTAAGTTGCAATATTAAAATTTTATTATGCAACGTGTAGTAGTAATAAAGTTTATAACCTGATTCATGCAACCCAAAAATTTTATCTTCATTTCTTCTAATTTACACTTTAAACCTTGGTTTTTCCATGACTTATGGAAAGACCGTCTTTCAAGAGATGGACTCATATAAAATAGGTAGTATATAAAATTTTATATACTACTTATTTTATATAATTATGAATAAGTAGTGTATACAATTTTATTTATTTGACACGGGGCTAATTCCAATGGTGACATGTGTCAAAGGTGATGTGGCTACTAACTTCATAAAGGTTGGGTGATTAATCCAACATTCTTGGAACCTAAAAGGGGAAGGTTTGGTAAAGAATTTTGTTTCACCTATGGTGAAAAGTAAGGGAGAATGATCTGAGTTTCCTCTTGCTAGAGTCTTAATGCCAGATTCCTTAAACAAATCCCACCATAGATCTTTAGATAATTCTCTGTCTAATCTTTTCCAAACTCTACCTTTGGATCTTATGCCTGTCCAAGTGAAAGTAGATCTAGAAGTTGGAATTGTAGATATGTTAGCTGCTTTTTGGAAATTATTAAAATTCTGGATATTTTTTGTGTTAGGTTGAGAATGTCCCAGATATTCTTCCATAGAACTTATGACATTAAAATCTCCTATTAAGCATAATGGTGAATTGTTATGGTTTAGAATTTGTTTCCATAGTTTGTTTCTTTCATTTATAGTATGTTTGGTATAAATGAAACCTGTGAAACAATCTTGGGAGATTAATTGATTATGAAATTTGGTTAAAATCATTTGTTCCTCTACTGAGATGATCTGCATTTTAATTGATTCATCCCAAAGAATCCAAATTTTACATTTTGGATCTGAAAAGTGATGTTCAAATTGAGTCTGGAAGGCCACCTTCTTGATGGAGTTGGCTTCCAACATTGGTTCAATTATGGTTAGGATATTAATGTGATGTCTTTTCTTAATGTCTTTTAACCTATTTATGGTGGCAGAATTGCCCACTCCCCTAGCATTCCAGACACATATTTTTAAACCTATCATTGAGAAGATTTGTTATGTGTCGAAGCTGAACGGGTAATGACCGTTTTAGGGGTTTGCTTGTAGGTTTTCTTGTTATGTTTTCTGTTCTTGTTTATGTCAATATTATCTAAGTCCTCTTCTGAGTTTGTTAATAAATTAAAATTATTTTGTGATTCCTGTAGAGCTGTTTTGGAGTTTTCAAAATCATCTATAGATAAAGAGGTTTTAGGTGATTTTGAACTGTTTTTGGGCTTGGAGTGTGATGAAAGCAGTGGAAAATTGCCTCCGTTTATTTCTATGAAGATTTCTTCATTACATTATGTTTCTTCAGTGGTATTATTTGATTCGAAACTTAAGCTATCTTTATGAAGGTTTTTATGTGTCTGATTAGAGATAGTTTCTGATATGGGGGTTGAAACTGATATTTTGCTTGGGTGTTCAACAATATTAATATTGTTGTTCATATGATCACTAACAGTTGGTGTTACTGTTTGTTTCATATGTTGAACATCAAGGCCATTTCCTGACTGCAGAAGTTGATCATCAGTAGGATCATTAGGTAATGTTAAAATAACCACTGGGGTATTAGCATCTGTGTTTGTTTCAAAAGTAACATGCTCAGTACTCATATTTAAAGGTGATGAGTTCCCAGTGTTCACATTATCTAATTGACGAGGGTTTAAAGAAGAGACCTGGGAACCTTGACCAAGGTTCAATACTTCAGAACTTTTCTCCTGTATCCCTTTCTGAACCTCTGAAAGAGTGGGGTTATTGTTCTGTTTATCTACTCCCTTGTTGAGTGTGTCTTTATTAACGTGCATTTGATTGTTAGATTTGTTCTTGTTGACGGGTATATATATTTTTCCTGAGAAGATAGACCTGAAGAGGAAGCTTTATTGCCCTTGCTGGTAGGTTTTTTCTGTTCACCTATTGTGCTATTATCTATATTTGTGGAAGGCCTCCAGGCCTGAAGAGTTGACTTGGTTTGGTCATTCCACCAAGAGGCAGTAGTGTGTCCTAACTTAAGGCACTTAGCACAATATGCGGGCATATTCTCATATTCCAAGTATTGCCAGAAACCTACCCCTCTAAACTCAATCCAAATCCTTTCCAGTTTTATTTTTGTAATGTCTATTTCAACACAAATCCTGGCTACATGTGGTCTGGACCTATTCAAAGTGGCTTTATCTACTTTAACTGGTTTACCAATAATATTACCCAGAGATAATAGAACCCATTCATCAAAAAATTGTTGAGGAAGGCCATACAAAGAAATCCATACTGAGCATATAGGAGAATCAGCATTGGGTGAAAATTTTGGTTCCCATTTGGTAATTCTGAGTGAATAGGATCCGAAATTCCATACCTTGTGAAGCCAGCAGCGATAATAGTCCTCCTGCAAAGAGAAACGAATTAGTACCTAACGGTTATCCAAAAGAGATATATCCGTGTGGCCTTTGAAATTAGCGGTTTGGAAGTCTCGTCTGAGGCGATCAAATTGTGGTCTACTTCGAGCAAATTTCCCTATGAGGGTTAGCCTAAGAGGAGCCTCGAGCCTTTCGCATTCGTCGTTGTTAAAACTCAATCCAGGTTCTCCTAGATGTTCTATCAGTTTTTTTGGATTGAATGGACCTCTGGATTGGGAAGGTTGGGAAAGATCGGAATCAGAGATAGGGCGTAGGGTTCGAAGTAGTTCTTTGCCTAGAGCTTGCTTATAGGAGAAAGCCGGTTGGGGTTCCGGCGGTGGTGGTGGTCGCTCCGCCATTGGCGTCGCCGTTGAATCGGACTGGAGGTAGG
Organism: Rubia yunnanensis; assembly: GCA_037428765.1. NCBI lineage: Eukaryota > Viridiplantae > Streptophyta > Magnoliopsida > Gentianales > Rubiaceae > Rubia > Rubia yunnanensis. The sequence continues at coordinate 114,578,715 of CM075064.1, read as the reverse complement.
GTTTCAGATCGAGGAGGGAGATGAAATCGCCTCAGAGCAAATTCAGAGGTGCGATCATAACTTTAATTTACAAATGATCAACCCTTACTTAATATTGAATTTATCTCCATACATATATAAAACTCTATGCAACATTATAACATTTATTTTAAATTATAAATTTAAATATGTTTCTTTTAGTTTTTATTATTGATAAATTTTATCAAAACTTGAAGATATAAAAAAATAATTAATTTTTAATTTCTATATATTTGTTATTTGAGTTTCATTATATTTCAGCCCAAACCCTATGTTTAATTTCAGCACAAACCCTATGTTTAATTTCAGCCCGAACCCCATTAAACTCGTACCCAAACCCCTAACTCCAAAAGCTAAACCCTAGAATAAAAGCCCAAACTCATTTCTCTTCTCATGCATTCAAGATCGCCTCCTTCATCCGATCGGCCCTGATTTCACATCGTTTCATCCTTCTTCAAGATCGCCCATGTCCGCCCCTCTACTACGAAATTTCTAGTCCACCTCCGTTCTATGCTTCGCCGAGACACTAACGGCTTCTCTGCAATGACTCCAGTCCATTTGCTCCATGACTACACTCTGTCTTCACCGCCGCTGTCTCGCCAGAGATCCGCTGTTGCGCCACCCTGTCTCACCGGTGCACCCTGCCGAATAGAGTCACCACCGTTACTCTTCCGCCGGAGCACTCTCTCGATGCTACCAGTTCCTCTCTTGGTCGGAGCTCCGTTGATGCCACCACTTCCTCGCCGCCTAGCACCAAATGAAGCTTTAGATTGTTTAATTAGTTTGATCTATTTGATTTATTGTCGTAGATTTAATTATGTTGACTTATTCTGTTGAATCTGGATATTCTATTGGCTGTGTTGAATAGATCTATTGAAACACTATGCAATTGTTCATATTCTGGGTAGTGTAAGGGCTTGCCGAAAAACTTTATTCGGGCGTGAACTACCGAATGCAGGACTGAGATTGGTCCTGCATTTGGTATTTTTTTTAATCAAACGAAACACCGATCGACGTCGCAACATGGTCAATTGTTTTTTTACCGTGGTTTTAAAACTTGCGATGTCGCTAAACCTTCTGCCATAGGGCACTTTTTACCTCGATTATATTTTAAATAACCGAGGTACAAAATATACTTTTTACTCCGCCCACATTTACCTCATTTTTTTGGACGAAAAACCGAGGTAAAAACCCCTAAATAGCCATGGTAATATGTATTGTCTCTTGTAGTGATTGAGGTGATCAGGGGTGTCTAGCAACCCCAATTTTATTGTAATCTTGAGTATTTTATATGTATCTAAATTTTTGTTAGTTTTGTAAAGGTATGAAAAAGTTGTGGTCATCCCCATGAAAATTAAAAAATGCATGAAGTGGTTTGTAATGGTAGGTTTTTTTTAATATATTGTAGAGTCGAATAAGAAATAGAATTGATTTTTATCAAATTTTGCCTTTAATATTTATTCAAATTATATTTGTAAAAGATTTTAAAATTTTATTTAATAAAAAATTAGTTCGGATAAGGATTTGATTTTTTTTCTTAACACAAAGATAGTGTAAATGGATGTTGCGATATCTTTCAAAGAAAATATCATTAAAAAAAATCTTAAAATTACATACTTCTCCAATCAAGACGCAAAGCAACAACATCACTATTTGGGTGGGGTGGGATGGGGTGGGGTGGCGGGAGGGAGGCGCCTTCGGTGGTTCCCCCTTCCCAATCCCACCCCCATCAGCCCTACCCCCGTACCAAGCTTTCCTCGGAGAGCAACCAGTTTCATACCGCACTTCTCCTCACTGGTGACCCAAGATCGTAACCATCCAGACCAAGTTTTCTCTATCCACAAGCGTCCCAACCTTTCCTAAATAAATGGTTCGCTGCAGGCTTTCTCTCTTCACTGACGCCTGAAGGGATACGTGGCGATGACAACTCTAGATCCGGTCAAAATGTGTGCTGGTCGGCTCAAAGGTTAGCATAATTATGGAAGTCGGTTGGAGTTTTCCTTTGGAGTTCTAGAGGTTGGCGTTTACAAAGGCGATCGACATTTAGAGGCAGGTTTTACAATTGCCCAGCATTCCAGGGGCAACCAGATTGAGTGGTCTAGAGGCGGTAAGTGTTCCCAGTATCCCGGGATCCAGTGACTGAGTCAATGAGAAACCAGATCAGCCTAGGGTTTCTAAGTAACCTCAAATTGGAGCCGGGTCAACTCGTCCGAGTATAGACCAACTTAGGTTATCTAAGGTCGATTGGGCCAACTCTACTCATTCTAAACTGGGCCAAGGTTAGCTAAATCTAACTCGGTTGGCCTCGAGTCAACTCGATACCATTCTCGGTGATGTCACGGTATTCATTAATATTTTTTTCTAGTTGGGAGGCTATTATTTCAGTATTTTCTTTGCTCATTTTGATATTTAATGGGGTAGTTACTTTTTTTTTTAGAAAAGGGGGTAGTTGTTAAAACTTTGGTCTTTTTTTGCCGAAATATTTTGCCACGTCTCTTCTCTGCCAATTCTATGTTTTTTCGACAGCTTCTTTTTCTTGGTTAAACCTAGTTGGCTTCATATCTGCTTTATATGTCGGTATGGGAGAAATTTGAGTCAAGGTAGTTACAACAACTCACTTTTGGCAATTCCAATAGTAGTTTACAGTCTAGATTTGTAGAATGAGCAAGTTGATAAATCATTGATTGATCACCCTGTGTCACGTTACAGACTTTCATAATTTTTCATGATTTACTTACATTTACAAAAGACTTTTTGGCGACCAAAATGACCGGGGTTATCTTCGACTTTCTTTAGAGGACTTTAATCTCATAGAGATGAACCAGATCTTTCACTTTAAAACGGTTCATATTTGTTTTGGTTGCTTTGGAGGTCAAGTAGGACAGTGTATTGGGAACTCAGTGAGAAGGTGGCTGATATTTGAATATTTTGATCAGCTTCCAGTGGTTTTAGCTGAACTAATCGGAAGTCTCAACAGTATTTGACATTTCATCTTACCATGTACCCATTTCAATTTATTTAGACACAAAGGCTACAAATTTGTCATTTGATGTTTAGCGCCTTTATGATACCCCTTTTGGGGCAACTTGATGTAAGCCTTCAGGAAATGCCCAAAATAAGCCATTTTTTGGCAGCACACGTTCTTAATGAAAAGGGAAAGACACCCTCCAAACCCCGCCTTCGAAGGTTTAAATTGTTTTAAAAAAAGAAACAACATAGTACTCCAGTGATCACTTTATTTGTCTTTAGTACTTCTTCTGCCCCAGAGAAAACTTCCTATTTTTTGGTCAACTTTCTCATTCTATGGTTGACCACTTATAACTTTAGTCACATATATAAATAGTGTATAAAAATTTTATCTTTAGAAAATAGATGTTGCATGGAATCTAACAAAATCTAACACAATAATATTGTTAAACTATATACTAATTAAAATTTATAGTCAAACATAGATTAAGTTGACAAAAATTTCTTTGGGATGAAGAAAGTATTTATTTTTAGTTTTGACCTTTGAATAAATTACTCCATTCATTTTACACAAAGTCTTATTTTAGACCGACTAACCATTAGACAGAGCCATTTTATAAGTGATGTAGCTAATGAGATGGTTTTATGTTTGTTTTATTTATTGCAACGATATTTCTATAAATTGGAAAATTTTCACTACTCCACATTAGAGCTATCGTAGCACTAGTCTAGCAACACTTTATTAAAGTGTTACAATAAGTTATAAAGTGCTACTTAAACCTTTGAAAAGTGTTATGTTAGATCTGATGCAATATTACCTAAGGTAAAACTCGCTAAAGTGTTGCACTAGACCCAACTTAGTATTATTAGCATTTAAGCACTAGTGAACTCGAAACTGTTTTCGGGTCCAATTAAAGGGGATTCAAAATTGATCAAAGGCAGTATTTGAATAATCGCCTTTGATGGACATCAATTAAAGGCGGTTCCATTGTGGAACCACCTTTAATGGGCTGACTTTGATGAATTTTTGGCCCACTATATAAGTGAATATTAGGGTTTCACCCACCTTGGTCCTTAGCCATTTTCCAATCTCCTCTCGTTCTTCATCACCCGCTCTCGTTCTTCAACTCCAGCGCCACCCCTCCGCCACCTTAAAATCACCCCCACCGCACCGCATCTCTAGCGCCACCGCTCGCTCCAGTGTTACCGCATCACTCCTCGTTCCACCGTCACCGTGACATCCAGTGTCGCCGCTCGCTTCAGCGCCTTCGAGCGTCTCCAGTGCCGCCGCGGCCTTCCACTGGCGTCTGCCAATCTTAATTTCCTTCCACCGACGTGTCTCCATTTTTCCTTCTCCTCCGTCCCAACGGCGGTAACTTTTCTTCTTCTCGATCTAGATCTTTAAATTTTGGATCTGTCAGTAACCTTTTGTATTTTAACCTTTTGGGTTTCAATAATTTGGTTCATTTGTCTGTATTACTGAAGATGTTGATATTGTTGAGACTCGATCTGTTTGCTATGCTTCTTGGTTCGATAGGGCTGTCGGAAACCTCGACAGCTTTTTTTTATGGCCTAGGATTTAAGATCTGAATTCGGAACTACTTTCAGGTCCGATTAAGGGCAGTTTTTGAACTGCCTCTAATCGTTAACGATTAAAGGCAGGACCGATGGAATCGACTTTAATAGCCATGTTCTCCACTAGCGAAAACACTTTAAAGTGTTACATTTGTCTTAGTTTGTAGTAGTGTTTAAAAATGTATCACAACGTATAAATGATTATAATTTGACCTTAAAAGTTACATTAAAACGAGATTTTTCATGATTGGTCTAATGATTAATCGATTTAATATGAGACTTTCTCTATATTTCATAGTTGTTTCAAACTAAATCTTTATATATTGTTTCTATCCCTTAAAAGACATTATTCACTTCCTCCCTAGCAACAAGTAAACACATTTATATACCAATATAATTATAAAATACACAATATAAAAAATAACACTAAATTCATGTGACTATTAAATCCTGTTGAATGATTTTTAACTCTGTTTCTATCACTTCATGCAAATCTCTCCTTGCAAGTAATCGCATATTCCATTACCATAAATTTCAAAGTTTGATAAATATATATGTGGCTGTTATTGTTTTACCGGTTTGTATATGCCTAACAATTAATTTTGCATTGACCTAATCTTGTGGAAATGATGGAACTAAAAGCAATAAAACCCAATATTGACCTTTTTGCATTAGAGAAAGTTAAGTTGTAACCCTCAACATTCTAAATGACGTGGGAGGTGGAAGGCGGTGGGAGGGCTGGTTTGCCAGCATGATTTTAGACTTTGACTAAATGTGTGGCTGTAGAAGGGCTGCATAAATCGTGGCATTTTTCAAGAGATATTGGTAAAGCCGTTTCACTTCGTTTCTGAGCTTGATCTTCCAATATTATTTAAAGATATAGCTATTATATGATTAAAAAATTAATGAAGAATGGGATAGTGACAAATATATGTGTGAACTGAAATAGTTATTACCTGAGCGGGTGGGATATTGGCTGCCATGATTTCTTCACATTAATTATTAATCCAATAGAAGCTGTCAATTCAGGTAATCGGCTCAGGTTTGGGTCAGGGTCAAACAAATTTGGGTTGAAAAGGGTCGAGTTGAAATGGGTCAAAATTTGTATGTTGGAATGGGTCGAGTCAGGTCGAAGCGGGTTCAAGTTAAAACGGGCCGAAGTCTGTCTGATGGGTCGAGTTGGGTCAAAACAGGTTCGGGTTAAAACGTGTTGAAATCTGTTTGTCAGGTCGGGTTGAAACGTGTTGAAGTCTGTTTGTCCGGTCTGGTTAGGTCGAGTGTGGTCGAAACGTGTTTGGATTGAATAATGCTGAAGTCTGTTTGGGCGGAAACGTGTTTGGATCATGAACACAACAATCTAATCGATCAAGTCAAAGAAAAAAAAACTAATATGTGGAGATATATCTCACATTTATTCAATAACAAAAACATGAATTAAAATAAATAGTTGCTCCTCATCTCCCCTAATGGGGAGATGGGAAAAAAGATTGAAAAAGAAGGGTCGCGGCAAAGTTGGAGAGAGGGCTGCAGCAAGAGAGGGTTTTAAAATTCAAAGTATACTCAAAACACGGTTTACACATAGGGTCAAAATTATAGTGATTATGTCTATTATTTTCATAGTTGATAATGGATCGAGTTATGCATGTTATTTCTCGGGTTGAATCGGTTACAGGTTGATTATGTGTTAGGTTTAATCAGGTTCAAGTTAAAACGTATTCCAATTGAATCATGCATTAAGCAGCTTTCACACCAATAGGCCTGGATAGATATTGCGTTGTCTGAGCATCATCGCTACTACGGGGCGTTGATGGCACCTGTGGTGAATATTCCCCTCCATTAGTGTCCTTTGGGCCATATTGTGCCATAAATTTAGGGTTAGTCTTGCACAATTCATAGCAATAAATGAATAGAAACTATTGGCCATTATTTTTATCTGCATTCAAATTTATGGCCCATGACTTCATATTGTTGGTATGCCTTGAATACTGTAATAGCCGCTTCTGCGACCCTGGCCTGGAATACAACTACAACTACAATTATGATAAGAATATAATTCCAATTCCAATTTGGACTGATGTTGATTTGGGCCGAATTGTGTTTTGTTCCAATCCCAGTTTGTTAGGGTTTAGTGGAGACAATATATAAAGTGTCTCTCTTCTCTCTGTAAACAATTAATTCTGTTCTGCACTTAGATAGGTAGAAATCTGGCCAATTTCTTGGCGTCTGTAACCTGCTACCTATTATAGTGAATCTGTCTCCGGTGGATGTATCCAAATTGGTGAACCACGTAAATCTTGTGTCTTGTTATTTTCGTTCATATTTTCTGTTCTTTCTCCATTCCGCACAACAAACTGGTATCAGAGCTGTTTCTTTTTCCAGCGATATCCGTAGTGGGTATATCGGATTCTGGGCTCATCAGATCGGGGCTGATCGGGGAGAAAGATGTCTGGGTTGAACGTGAAGATCAACAAGTTTACCGGGAGAAACAGTTTCAGTTTATGGCAGATCAAGATGCGAGCTTTGCTGAAACAGCAAGGTTTGTGGACTCCGCTGACGAAGGATTTCGCGAGCAGTTCTGGCGATGTTGTGAGTCTGGAAGAAAAGGCACACTCGACGATTATGTTGTGTCTCGCAGACGAAATCATCACTGAGGTCTCAGATCAGGAGACTGCTGCACAATTGTGGCTGAAGTTGGAGAGTTTGTATATGACAAAATCTCTAACCAACAAGTTACTTCTGAAACAACGCCCCTTCGGTCTCCGAATGCAGGAAGGTACGCAACTCAGAGACCATCTAGAGCAATTGAATACTTTGTTATTAGAATTGCGAAATATAGATGTGAAAATTGAAGATGAAGATGCTGCTTTGATTTTGCTAGTTTCTTTACCACTTTTGTATGAGAATTTTGTTCAGTCATTTATTGTTGGTAAAGATTCTGTGTCTCTGGAGGAAGTAAGATCCTCTCTCCATAGTAGAGAGTTGCGACATAAGGCAAACAGTACAGGTACAGAAAGTCAGGCCACTGGCTTGTTTGCTAGTGACGGAAACACAAAAGGCAAGGAAACCGGCAATAAGAAGAAGGGCAAGAAGTCATCTTCAAAGGGTCCCAAGGCCAATGATGTTTGTAACTACTGTAAGGAGAAGGGGCATTGGAAAAAGGAGTGTCCGAAGAAGGCTAGTAAATCTGGGAGTACATCTGGTACTGCTGCTGTGGCTGAAGGGGATTTCAGTTCTGAAGATGATTTTGCTCTAGCTGTTACTGGGCAAAATAATCATTCTAATGCGTGGTTTCTTGATTCTGGGGCATCTTACCATATATGCCCAAGGAGAGATTATTTCTCAACTTATGAGCAAGCTGAGGGCATCATTACTACGGCAAATGGTGTTGCGTGCAAGGTAGTTGGGACTGGTTCAATCAAGATCAGGACGCATGATGGTAGTTTCTGTACTTTGAACGATGTCAGGCATGTTCCATCGATGACAAAGAATCTGATTTCTCTTCCTACGTTGGATAGAAAGGGTTTCGTCTACTCAGGGAGTGATGGAGTTCTGTGTGTCTGCAAAGGTTCTAGGCTGGTTCTGAAAGGTGTTCTGCATGGTACTTTGTATTTTCTACAAGGTTCCATGGTTATGGATTCTGTTAATGTTGCATCTTTGGAGGTTCACCAGGATGATATGACTAAGTTATGGCATATGAGGCTTGGTGGCCACAAGATCAAGAGCTTGGACTTCTGTGAGCATTGCATCTTTGGGAAGCATCACCGCAGCAAGTTTCCTAAGGCGATTCATAGAACAAAGGGCACATTGGATTACATCCATTCTGATTGTTGGGGACCTTCCCGAGTTGAGTCACTGGGAGGTCACAGGTACTTTGTTTCTCTGATTGATGATTACTCAAGGATGACTTGGGTTATCATGATGAAACATAAGAGTGAAGCTTTCTCGAAGTTCAAGGAGTGGAAAGCTTTGGTGGAGAATCAGACCGGGAAGAAGATCAAGAGGCTTCGAACTGATAATGGGCTGGAATTCTGCTCGTCTGAGTTTGATCAGTTTTGTAGGGATGAAGGGATTGCTCGTCATCATACAGTCAGGAATACGCCACAGCAGAATGGCGTAGCTGAGCGGATGAATCAGACATTGCTGGCGAGAGCGAGGTGCATGCTCTCTAATGCTGGTTTGGAAACGAGATTCTGGGCAGAGGCGGTGAGTACAGCTTGTTACCTGATCAACCGCGGGCCTCACACAGGTATAGAGTGCAAAATACCTATGGAGTTGTGGTCAGGTAAAGTTGTTGATTACTCCAAGTTAAAAGTTTTTGGTTGTACATCTTATTATCATGTTAGTGATGGTAAGTTAGAGCCCCGAGCCAAGAAGGGTGTCTTTGTGGGTTATGGAGATGGAGTTAAAGGCTCCAGGATATGGTCTCCATCTGAGAAGAGGGTTATTCTGAGCAGGGACGTTGTCTTTGATGAAAATTCTTTGCTTAGATCTATGGTGAAGCCCACAGTTGTGCCAGAAACTAGTGGAGTTGATAAACAGGTGGAGCTTGAAGTCACTCAAGGTGAAAATAGATTGGAACAATTTGAGGTGAATCAAGAGCCATAGACAGAATCTGAGATACCGGAATCTCCACCACCAGATTCTCAACCATCAGGAGCTACAGTCCGCAGTTTAGCTCAGGATCGACCCAGGAGGGTTGGAGTTGGGGCGCCCAAGAGATATGGGTTTGAGGATATGGTGGGTTATGCACTACAGGTTGCTGAGGAGGTGGATACTCATGAGCCATCCACCTACAGAGAAGCTGTTTCAGGTACTGATGCTGACAAATGGCTTGCTGCAATGGGAGACGAGATGGAGTCTCTTCAGAAGAATCATACATGGGATTTGGTTCAACAGCCTCAAGGGAGAAAGGTTATCACTTGCAAATGGGTTTTCAAGAAAAAGGAAGGGATATCACCTACAGAGGGAGTCAAGTACAAGGCTAGAGTTGTTGCTAGAGGTTTCAGTCAGAGAGAGGGAGTAGATTACAATGAGATTTTCTCACCAGTGGTCAGACACACTTCCATCAGGGTGTTGCTAGTTATAGTGACACATCGGGATTTGGAGCTTGAACAACTTGATGTGAAGACCGCTTTTCTACATGGAGAATTGGAGGAAGAGTTGTACATGACTCAGCCAGATGGTTTCCAGGTTCCTGGCAAGGAAAAGTATGTTTGCAAGTTGAAGAAGTCTTTGTATGGACTTAAGCAGTCTCCGAGGCAGTGGTACAAGAAGTTTGACAGTTACATGCTTCAGCTGGGATATACGAGGTGTGCTTATGACTGTTGTGTCTACTACAGCAGGTTGAGAGATGGGTCATTCATCTATCTGGTGCTTTATGTAGATGACATGCTGGTAGCCGCAAAGAGTAAGCATGAGGTTCAGAAGTTGAAAGGACTTCTTAGTGCTGAGTTTGAGATGAAGGATCTGGGTGCAGCTCGGAAGATACTAGGAATGGAGATTCTTAGGGATCGAAGTCAGCGGAAGCTTTTCTTGTCACAGAAAGGCTGCATTCATAAAGTGTTGGCTAGGTTTGGCATGTCTACAGCCAAACCTATAGACACTCCTAGTGCTGCAAATATTCATCTCACCACTATGTTTGCTCCTAAGTCAGACGAGCAGAAGGAGTATATGTCTCGGGTTCCCTATGCCAGCGCGGTGGGGAGCTTGATGTATGCTATGGTTTGCACGAGGCCAGATTTAGCACAGGCAGTCAGTGTTGTGAGCAGGTTCATGGGGCAACCGGGAAAGGAACATTGGCAAGCTGTGAAGAGTATTTTTAGGTATCTTAGAGGTACGTCTGATGTGGGTCTCATTTATGGAGGTGATACCGAGTGCTTAGTTACAGGCTACTCGGATTCTGATTATGCTGTTGATGTTGACACGAGGAGATCGATGACTGGTTATGTATTCACTTTGGGAGGTTCTGTGGTTAGTTGGAAGGCGACTTTGCAACCTACAGTGACGTTGTCTACTACGGAAGCAGAGTACATGGCTTTGACAGAGGCTGCAAAGGAGGGAATATGGCTGAAAGGGCTGGTTAGTGATCTTGGTCTACATCATGATCAGGCTACTGTGTATTGTGATAGTTTGAGTGCAATCTGTATAGCCAAGGATCAGGTCCATCATGAGAGGACCAAGCATATTGATGTCAGATATCATTTCCTGAGGAGTGAGAGGAGAATCAGGGTGAAGAAAGTGGGAACTGCTGACAACCCCGCTAATATGTTCACCAAACCTGTTCCACATAGCAAGTTTCAACACTGTTTGGACTTGCTGAACATCAGAACTGATTAGGTGCTCTATGGGCAGTCCCGGGAGTGGAGGGATAAGTCTGCTCATCTGGCACTGTAATGGTGCGTCTGGAGTTTTCTACTTTGAGGATTCAAGTCAAGGTGGAGATTTGTTGGTATGCCTTGAATACTGTAATAGCCGCTTCTGCGACCCTGGCCTGGAATACAACTACATCTACAATTATGATAAGAATATAATTCCAATTCCAATTTGGATTGATGTTGATTTGGGCCGAATTGTGTTTTGTTCCAATCCCAGTTTGTTAGGGTTTAGTGGAGACAATATATAAAGTGTCTCTCTTCTCTCTGTAAATAATTAATTCTGTTCTGCACTTAGATAGGTAGAAATCTGGCCAATTTCTTGGCGTCTGTAACCTACTACCTATTATAGTGAATCCGTCTCCCGTGGATGTAGCCAAATGGGTGAACCACGTAAATCTTGTGTCTTGTTATTTTCGTTCATATTTTCTGTTCTTTCTCCATTCCGCACAACACATATCTCCTTGGCTGGAGCCACTCCCAATCCGACTGTAGTGCCGTGCGGCTTTACTTTCACATCCCACATATTTGGCGATATCGTGAGAAAGTTTTTGCCACCTAGCCTTGCACGACTTCATTGTCCGGTTGCATTTTGTATACTTATTCAAATCGGATGCCAAAATACACCAGTATTCTGACCCGTACCCATTATACAGTCGGTGGAATTATCAAACAAAGCGCTGCATAGAACTTTATCAGCTTCTACAGTCCATTTCTCCCAGTTACTTTTCTTCTTCGTATCCTTACTCCCGCACACTAGTGCAAGGTCATTGCTTTCTTCAAATTCTATTATAATATACGAACAATTTAAATATACGAATTTGTATGTATAAAGTAAAAAGAGATGTAACGTGTTAAGTTAAATATACTACAATGTTAAATAGAGCCAACGAAAATAAATTATGTACATTTCATAATTTAAATAATATAAAATAATACTATTAATATATTGTAATTTAAATACTTTAAAATAAATACTACATGTAAGTTAAAAAAATTGTCTACACATAAATGAACATGTATAGTAAACATCGATGTATTTTACATATGTTTACATGTAAGCACATGAACTATTTTACATTTAATAAATACTTTTATCCATTTGGATAACATATAGAATATACTAATTTTAAAATATAACATAAATAAATAAAAGCAATAAACATTAATGATTAACTGGATTCTTCATAACTAAAATATAACACATTAAGATAGGGTGTACCATCCGGAACTTCGTGACTTCCAAATTGACGCCCATGGTCATTTGCAAAATTTTGACCCAGTGAACCCCGACCTCCTTGGTAGCAAAATGATCCGGATTGGTTAATTGCCTCAAGGTGTGGAGAATGAAAGTTTGGACTATAAAATTTTGGGTAGGAATTTTGCGATTGGGCGTTAGGATTTTGGGAATAGTGGTTCAGGTAATGAGAGTTCGTGTATGCATTTTGGGAGGAGTTATATTGATTTTGGAAATTCATGTACGAATGTTGGGAATTCATATAAAAATTGGGCAGGATGTTTGGCGAATTTTCATAAAACTTCAAATTTGAAATTGAACGAATATTCGGATTTCGGGATGAATTTTTGGAATTAGAAGAATTTGGAATTACCTTATCTTTCCCATTCGACGGTCTTCGCGAATCCATTTAAAAATTGATAACAAAGTGAATATTGGAGACAAATTTAGGAGATGAGGTAGAAGTGTTGGAATTGAAAGTGGTGTGGTTAAATTGGGTGAATTGGCTCTATTTATAAGTAAAAAAAAAGTCGTTGGAAAATTTTCAACACATTTAAAGATCCGAAATTTAATTTTTTTAAAAAAAAATTACAATTTTTTTTAAAAATAGCCGTTTGGACACGTGTCACCATACGGTTGGGACACGTGTCCCATATAAAAAATGAAAATCACAGAAGTTCCCGTTGAGCTGGGACACGTGTTCCACTCATTTTTGTTGACCCGACAACGGAATTTTAAATCCGTTGGACACGTGGCCCAACCAGAAGGTGCCACGTGTCATAGATTTTTTAAAAATCCTATATGTGGAACACGTGGCCCAATGCATGAGTGACACGTGTTCCACTTAGAGAAAGAAAAATAGGTCGCAACAGGCGGCCCCCTTTGCCATGTGCGGCCTGACACGGCTGGCACGGACCGGTTTCTTAACCGGTTCCCTACTTGGCAACTATGGACCGATTTTTTAACAAGAAATTGGCCTAAAAACCACCACGGTAACTGTTAGACTAAATCAGACTCCTGATTAGATTATGATTTATTCTGATTAGAGTTCTTTCCTTATTATACCTCTATTGTACTCTCTATATATTCAGATATCAATAATACAATTAATTACGGCAAATCATTCTTTCATGGTATCAGAGCGAGTTCGGATCCTGAATCATTAATCATAAATTTATTTTAAATTCTCCGGTCAATTTCCGGCAATTTCCGACAGCTTCCGGCAGTGTTCTTCGTTCGTCGGCGTCTCTCTCTTTTCAAAGTTTCTTTGCCGGCGTCAGATCCATTCCAGACTCTTCATTCCCGGCCCCAAGCTCCTTCGGCCGTCTCAAGTCTGAAGTTTCATCTCCGCCGCGTCCTGTCGGCGTTCATCTTCGCCGGCAATAGTTGCAGTCTTGCCGCGTCCTGTCGGCATTCTCCGGCGTCACCAGAGCAGAGCTTGCAGCGGTCAATTCATCTCCGCCGTCTGCGTCTGGAAACCATCCATCACCGGCCCAGATTCATCGGCCCAAAAACCGTCTGCGTCAAAACTTCACGCAGCCTCATAGCGCGTGTTGCCACGCGCCTTCAGCAAGGCACGTGCGTCTTCCAGCGCGTGTTATACACGCGCCCACAGTTTGCCTTGGGCCTTGCACGCGGCTCTCTGTTCAGTGATACTCCAGCTCACTTCCAGCTTTATTATGGTTTATTTGGCGCATTTTTCTAGGGCAGATGGTTCTGCTAATTGGATTGCGGACAAAGCTTTGTTTCAGGCCAATGTGAATGGTCTCAATCGTCAGTGGATTGTTGATTCGGGTGCTACATCTCACATCACTGCTCGCACCAGTCATCTTGATAAGGTACAATCTTATCGTGGTTCTGATTCTATTCTTGTTGGAAATGGTGAATCATTATCTATTTCTCACATTGGCCAGTGTCATTTCTCTGGTTTCTCTGTTAATGATGTCCTGGTAGTTCCTAAGATTACTAGAAGCTTATTATCCATCAGTAAGCTTACTCGTGATTTACCTGTCCGTATTATATTTGATGCCGATGCATTTTCCATTGAGCACAAGCATACAGGGATGATAATTGGTAAAGGTCGTCATAGTTCAGGTATTTATTTTCTTGAGACTGGTGATTCTAGCTTTTTAGGCGAACTACGCTCTACAAAGCTTCATGCTTCTTTTGAGCAGTGGCACTCTCGCCTCGGTCATGTGTCTCATGATACTGTTCAGTTATTGAATCGACGGGGCCTTATTTCTGTCACTTCTGCTATGCCTGTACCTATCAGTTGCTCTCCTTGTCAGATGGCCAAGAGTAGCCGTTTGCCCTTTCCCACTAGTGACAAACGCGCTACTGGTTTATTGGATAAAGTACATTGTGATTTGTGGGGACCAGCTCCTATTTTATCTGTCGGTGGTTTCTCTTATTATGCCGTTTTCATTGATGATTTTTCGTGATTCACATGGTTTCTTCCAATGCGGCATAAGTCGGATTTTTATGACACTTTTATCCAGTTTCAGAAATTCGTTGAGAATCAGTTTTCTGCTAGGGTTAAAAATTTTCAGACCGATGGTGGCACCGAGTTTACTAATCACCGACTTCAGGCTCATCTCATATCATGTGGCATTCATCATCAGATGTCCTCGCCCTATACACCTGCTCAGAATGGCCGGGCTGAGCGGAAGCATCGTCACATCACAGAGACTGGTCTTGCCATGCTTTTTCACTCTTCTGTGCCGCACTGTTATTGGGTGGAAGCTTTCTCCTCTGCGGTTTACATTATTAACCGTCTGTCTAGTTCAGTTCTGAGTGGAAAATCACCTTTTGATGTTGTTTTTGGTCATGTGCCTGACTATACCCTCTTTCACCCATTTGGTTGTCGTGCGTTTCCATGTCTGCGTGCCATTGCTACTGATAAATTTGCACCCCGATCCATTCCCTGTGTTTTTATTGGCTATAGCCCTCGTCACAAGGGCTTCCAGTGTCTCGACCAGACTTCTGGGCGCATATATATCTCTCGCCACGTTAGTTTTGATGAAACTTTCTTCCCTTATGTCTCATCTTCCACGGATAATCGTTCGATTTCAGATCTGGAGATTTCATCATTTTTTGATGGAACTGTTACTTCATCGATTGGGGCCACCACTCCTGTGTCTGTGCCTGTTCCAGCTGCCCCTCCTTCACCACCATCTTCCTTCTGGATGGCCGATCTGGACCCGGCTCCTCGCCAACCGCCCACCATATCTCAGCCGCTGGCCATCACTCCTCACCCACCGGTCCCCACGTCTCAGCCAGTGTCGGCTATTCTTACTCCGGTGACTTCCGACGGCCACTCTCCGGTCAGCACAGCTCGATCTCCCTCCGTGTCATCAGCTGGTTCGAATCCTCCAGCTTCACCGCCCCAGCTTCGTACTCATCGGATGGCCACTCGGTCTTCTACTGGTGCCATTCAGCGGCGGGATTATTCGGATATTATTGCTCATGGTCTCACTGCTGCACTCCTCTCTCAGACAGAGCCCACTGATTATCGCACTGCCCTTCAGGATCCAGCCTGGGTTTCAGCCATGGATGATGAGATGGATGCTCTTCGTGGTCAGCACACTTGGGATTTGGTGCCTCGACCTTCGAATGTCAACATTGTTGGCTCCAAATGGGTCTATAGGCTCAAGTATCGACCAGATGGCACTATTGAGCGTCACAAAGTTAGACTTGTGGCGCAGGGTTTCTCGCAGATTCCAGGTTTTGATTTTGACCACACTTTCAGTCCTGTGGTCAAAGCCTCCACTGTTAGGACGGTTCTCGCCATAGCCACCATGCGTTCCTGGCCACTTCATCAGTTGGATGTCAAGAACGCTTTCCTTAATGGTGTTCTTGATGTTCCAGTCTACATGAAGCAGCCCGTTGGTTATCAGGATTTTGTCCATCCAGACTATGTTTGTTGTTTGAAAAAGGCCATTTATGGTCTTAAGCAGGCTCCCCGAGCTTGGTTCCAGCGTTTCAGCAGTTATCTGACACAGCTTGGTTTTCGGTGCAGCTCAGCTGATACTTCTTTGTTTGTCCTTTCGAGAGGGTCGTCGTTATTGTACCTACTTGTGTATGTGGACGATATCATTCTTACAGGCAATGACTCGCCTCTTCTTCGCCAGTTCATTGATCGGACACACAGAGAGTTTGCGATCAAGGATCTCAGTGCTCTTCATTACTTTCTTGGTCTTGAAGTTTCGCCTACCTCCTCAGGATTACTGCTTGGTCAAGCAAAGTATGCTCGGGATATTTTGAATCGGGCCGGTATGTCTGACGCGGCACCTGTTTCTACTCCATTTGTTGATGGTTCTCAGCTTCACAGCTCTACTAGTCCTCCCTTTCGGGATCCTACACTTTATCGTTCTCTTGTTGGTGCTCTCCAGTATCTCACCATATCTCGCCTGGATTTGGCATTCTCGGTCAACACGGTGAGTCAGTATCTTCAGGATCCCAGAGATGACCATTTTGCTACTGTGACTCGGATTTTGCGGTATGTTCGTGGCACTCTTCATTTTGGTCTTCGGTTTTGTTCTGCTAGTACTTCTGATGTGCTCGGATACTCTGATGCTGATTGGGCTCGCTGTCTGGAGACTCGTCGGTCTACTTATAGTTATGCGGTTTTTCTTGGTGGGAATCTGGTTTCTTGGAGTGCCAAGAAACAACCCACTGTTTCTCGCTCTAGCACTGAGTCTGAATACCGTGCTCTCGCCAACACTGCCTCATAAGTGGTTTGGCTCACTCATTTACTTCGTGATCTTCGGGTTCCACTTTCTGGTTCTCCATTGTTGTTATGTGACAACAGTAGTGCTATCTTCTTGGCTCAGAATCCAGTGGCACACAAGCGGGCGAAGCACATCGACATCGACTATCATTTTGTTCGTGAGTTGGTGACATCCGGAAAGCTGCGCGTTGCTCATGTTCCGACTTCTCTTCAGATTGCAGACATTTTCACCAAGGGGCTCTCTCGTCCGCTGTTCGAGTTCTTCAGGTCCAAGCTGTGCGTCGGCGAGCATCCGACGCTTCGCTTGAGGGGGGGTGTTAGACTAAATCAGACTCCTGATTAGATTATGATTTATTCTGATTAGAGTTCTTTCATTATTATACCTCTATTGTACTCTCTATATATTCAGATATCAATAATACAATTAATTACGGCAAATGCATGAGTGACACGTGTTCCACTTAGAGAAAGAAAAATAGGTCGCAGCAGGCGGCCCCCTTTGCCATGTGCGGCCTGACACGGCTGGCACGGACCGGTTTCTTAACCGGTTCCCTACTTGACAACTGTGGACCGATTTTTTAACAAGAAATTGACCTAAAAACCACCACGGTAACTATTTTCAATTTTTAAACGATTTTTAAAATTTAAAAATCCCCCACCACACAAGCTCTAATTATGTCGAACATTGATTAAAAACTTGCCAGCCCCTCTGTCACCTCACTAGTTGTAAGGTGTAATAAAATAAAAATAATCCATTTTAGCCAAACTTCCCGGACAATTTTCCCACCCAAATCTTTTTCCACTTTCAAATTATCAAATCTCCCCCCCTTTACCCCCTCTCTCTCTCTCTCTCCCCCCTGCCCCCAACACACACTGATGCGTGACTGTGTGTGAAATCGAGCACAGAAATCCCAAACATGCCGATCGCGATGCCGAAAGGGCTTCCATTTTCGGTGGATACATGGTCGGTCGACTCCAAGAACAAACGGCACCGTTTCCTCACTCATGCCCACAAAGACCATTCCCTAGGGATTGTTAAGTATGCTTCCTTTCCTCTCTATTGCACTCGCCTCACCAAAACCCTCGTCCTCAACTGCTATCCAAAGGTACCAAATCCCTTTTTTCAACTTTTTTATTGTGTGTTTCAGATTGTGCGTGTTAAATTCTTGCTCGCTAAACCTTGAAATTGTCGGCAGCTTGATGAAGGGATTTTCGTGGGAATAGAAGTGGGGCAAACACTGGTCATAAATGATCCTTACGGCGATTTCACCGTCACTGCTTTTGATGCAAATCATTGCCCAGGTAAACGAGTCATATACCAGTGTTACCGTACTAATTATTCATTGCAATGTAATTTTGGCAAGATAAGTGAGTCATTTCAAGGTTAAATATTGCCTCCTGATCGAGGAAATGATTCTTTTGATTGTTTCACAAGATCAGTTGAAAATATTAATAAGGAGTAATCTACTGCTCTGTCTGAGGTGAATGATGAATTGATGATTGATCAGAAAGTGGTCTAATTTCATGGCATAAGAATACAAATTCATATTTTGTTTTCATAAAACAAGGTTTAGTTTACTAGTGTGCAAAGGTAATACTTATGAGTTCAAAAGTATGACAGAATAATGAAACTGCCTTTTGCAAAATCTGAGTTATTAACTCAGGCAGGGAGATGTGCTGTGCGGAAATTATACACGTGAATACTCGATGATGTTATTCCATAATGTGAGTTCTGTTATTAAGTGTCAAGCTTCTTTTAGAAATACTGAAGTCTATGATGCACTACATATTCTGGCTCAACAGGGTTATAGAAAAAGATAAGTGACAGCTCCCATTGCAGAGGGTAAAATGCTATCCTTTTCGAGATAATGTCATTCCCATCAAAGCATTAAGGGTAAAAATGCTTTACTTTTCCTGAATTAAAAAAAACCCAGCCACAAAGAGACTCTCCTGATTCTCCATATGAAGATTCTTGCATAAGCAAGGAGCCCTATTGAAATTGGATGAGCAACTATTAACACAGCAAAGTGTGTGACTAATGGACTTCCACTTATGCTTATACTTATTGAGTTATTGTTATACCATGTTTCTTGAACACCATTTTAAAATTACATTCGAAAGGTACCGACCAGGTTTAGATTTGAGAAAGCTGGAAGGATTACCTTCCTGGATGTTTTCTTCAACCATTTGATTTTTCTGTATATCATCCCGTACTCGTTCCCACATCCATCTCGGTGCTACATAGTCACGAACTCAAGTAGAAACTACTTTGAGTTTGGGCTTAATTAAACTAATTGGAGCTGGACTTGAGTTTATGTGGTGTGTCCATGTGCTTTTTAAGTTGTGGATGCTTTGTCCTAGAGTGGCTTGATAACTCCATTTCGTTTCAGTTTTCTTCACTGGGACTTGATTATGCTTACAATCTTTTCATGATTAAAATAACTTCTTGATGTGATCTGTGAATTCAGGAGCTGTGATGTTTCTATATGAAGGCAGTTTTGGTAACATTCTACACACAGGAGACTGCAGGCTTACTCCTGAGTGTTTGCAAAGATTACCAGAGAAGTACATGGGCAGGGGAGGGAAAATTCCCAGGTGTCAACTTGATTATGTCTTCTTGGATTGTACGTTTGGTAGCTCTCCATTGAAAATGCCTAGCAAGCAATCAGCAATTCAGCAGGTTCCTTTTTCTGCTACTCTAATCTTATTCCTTAGTGACTAACATATAATCCTCTACTTACGGACCATTTTGGAAGATGCATATTATTTTCACTGAATTAGAGGACATCTTACCGCCTTCCATGCATATTTTTTACTAATTCAATTGGATATGGACTCATAAGCATTTTAGGTCAGATTATAGTCTCTTACACAATTTCACGATGTTCTCAATTGGCATCCCAGTCTGGAAAATATAAAGAGTTTCAAGAATAAAAGTAGAAACTTGAAGTTCTATGTAATTTTAGAAGTTGGAGAACAAATGAATGTGGCTATTGAGCTATGCAAAAGAGTTGGGAAAGCTGTAATATCTTAAAGGGAACTCAATTATGCTTGGTGGTTATTTTCCCATTGAAATTTAACTTTGTTTTACTTATTAAAAATATCTTGTCTTTCTCATTCATATTCATATTTTAGCTCCCTCCAAATACCTCCCTAGAGTAGTTCCCTCAAATTTCCCTCCAAAGCACTTTTCCTTTCTCTCCAATGTAAAATTTCTCACAAAAAGACCCTCCAAAAGAAAATTTTCCTATCCATGCAAAATCTCTTCCAAAACCTACACAAGAACAGCTTTTAAGTTTAGCCTGAGGGAAAATTAAAACATCTCATTCTATAATGCTGGATGACTATAGTTGATTCTTTGTTGCCAGACATATTTTATACTGTCAGCTGGATTATGGGAATGCTTTTCTTTACAATATTATTAAATAACCGTACAACTAGAAACACCCAGTATATCTATGCACATTCCACTATGTGAAGTATTCATCTGGACTAAAGCCTTTTGGGGTGATTCACTCAGATAAACATGGCAGTGGGAACCCCCATCCTTATCTCTTGTTGTTTTTTCATGAATCTGTTGAAAATGAAACCCATTAACTGAATGAGCTGATGCTAGTTTTACTGTGTAAAAGATACACTTTTTTCTTTGGGGACACTTTTTTCTTTGGGGCTGTTTTTTGTGGGTTCCACTCAAAATTCAGTTCTAAACTAAAATGTGTATCAAACTGCAGTCCCTTGTGTTGTTGCACTGTAACATGTCAAATTTCTGACGTTTTGTATTATTGAAGCAGGTTATAAATTGCATATGGAAGCACCCTGATGCGCCTAGAGTATATCTAACTTGTGACCTCCTCGGCCAGGAAGACATACTGGCAGATGTGTCAAAAACATTTGGCTCTAAAATATATGTTGATAAAGTTAAGAATCCTGAATATTATCAAGCTCTTGAAGTTATAGTTCCAGACGTTTTGACGCAAGATTCATCTTCTCGGTTCCAGCTGTTTGATGGGTTTCCTAGATTATATGAAAGAGCAGAAGCTAAGATTGCTGAGGATCATGCTAAGTTTCAACTTGATCCTCTCATTATTCGTCCTTCAGCGCAGTGGTATGCATGCGAGGAGGATAGGCTTTTAGAGGCTGAAAACCGAAGGAAAGGAGACTGTAATCAAGCAGTTAAAGATATGTTTGGTATCTGGCATGTCTGTTACTCAATGCACTCGTCAAGGGAAGAGCTAGAGTGGGCATTGCTTCTTCTGGCCCCCAGATGGGTTATTTCAACGACTCCTAGTTGCAGGGCAATGGAGCTGGATTATGTAAAGAACCATTGCTTGAGGACTCAATGTACTTCGGATGGTTTCCTCTGGAAGCTTCTGGACATCAGTGGGGAGGATCCTTCTCTTCCAGAGGTATTGATGGAATCGTTGAGCCATTCACCGCTCTCCAAAACAGCCATGAAAAATGATTTTAAGCCTTTGTCTCTGTCAACCACCCAGAAAGAGTTCTTCAATGGATCACCCACGAGAAGAAAGGCATCGATCACATTATTTGGAAAAGCTAGAATTGGCCCTCAAGATTCTGTCGAAAAGCTTGAGATGGAACTAGCATCGAAAAACACTGATAGTTCCTCAGGTAGACAAACTAAAGTTGCTCAGCTGTCTGTAGCTGAAGTTGTTAGAGGAGAATTCGTGGAGCCAATCGAGGAAGGCGAAACTGAATGCAAGTCACCGGAGGGAAGGAAACGAGGTTATAGTTTGTGCGTTGGATCATCAAAAAGCTATAGTGACAATTTGAGAAGCTTTTACAGGTCCATGAATGTTTCAGTACCTCAGCCTCTCCCCTCCTTAGTGGAGCTTATGAAAGGAAGTAAATTTACCAAGAGAACACTATAGATCCAACCTCTCCCAGCCTGTTTGTAAACTGATGAATAAATTAATAGATCTAATCTCCACTCCTTAGTACATGTTGGCATGAATAGAGAATTGTGAGAACATCTCAGAAATGTAGGAAGGTATTCAATAGCTTTGATTTCTTGAATACTCTCCAAAGTTTGCTTATAAAAGTTGGTGCATGCATGAATAGAGAATTACAAAGGTGTCCAAACAAAAGTTGTGAAAAGCCAAGTCATGATCGCTGCAGATCCTTTGTTGGTATGCCTTGAATATGTATTAGCCGCTTCGATAGGTTGGTACGGGGGTCTTGCTGCCCGGTCAGCGAGTCGGGGGGTCCAGGGGGCGGAGCGCACTCTGGCCTGGGGGTCCAGGGGCGGAGTCGCCCCCGGTCCGACGGTATAGCTTGTCTCTTTATTGGACTGCTGTTGATTTGGGCCGAATTGTGTTTTGGCCCAGTTTGTTAGGGTTTAGTGGAGACAGCATATAAAGTGTCTTTTCTCTCTGTAAACATTAATTTTGATATAAAGTGTCTTTCTTCTCTCTGTAAACATTAATTCTGATATAGTGAATCCGCACAACATCCTTCCTAGTTCTTCTGCGCGAAATAATGATCTTCAGATATTCATTTCCGTGCTCCCTCTGGTTTTCTTGTATTTGTTTCACTTGGCGTTCAACATATGGAGAACAATCCAACACATCAATGGCTTTAAGTGTATCCATGCACCCGAAAAATTCGCAGGGAACACATCCTTGCAGTATCAGCGTTTGAAGTTCCTCTAAACAACAATCATCCAAAGTATTCCACCCTACAATATTTGAGTCAGTCAATTTCAAATATCTGAGATTTGAAAAATCTCTATCTTCCTCCGTTTCAAGTGTTGCTCCGCAGAAGTCTACATTGAGCATTTTGAGACTCAAGATTTGGTAATTTTGCAACTGCGGAGATTGCGGTCTGAGGCATCTCGAAGCCTTTCAGTTTAAGCTTCCGAAGATTTGAAGGCACGTGAAACTCAAACTTAGAATGCACTCCAGGCTTCAAGAAGAAGTATATTTCGTCCATGAGGCTTGATTGGAGAATATATCAATTCCTATATTTAAATGATTAGTTTGGATTTATGAAAATTTGAATTGATTTGATATTATCTTTCTCGAAAAGGATTTGGACAGAATATATTATAATTTTTTTTCTGTAAGGGATTAGATTTAGTAATTCTTATGTCGAAGGAATTTGATTGTAATCAGAATAATGTGTGGAGAAAGAATTATAATCGCACATAGTTTGATGTGTGTGATGGTAAAGAAGAGTTTGATATTGAGTAAGAGATGGAAATTATTAATTTTATTCATCACTGGAGTACCGTATATATAATACAAGTATGTAACTAAATCCCAAAGTTATAGGGATTCTACTAACTAAGTCTACGTAAATACAAAGTCAGAGAAGTAACTAACTAGACTAAGTCTTACTAAAATACATAGTCAGAGAAGTAACTAACTAGACTAAGTCTTGCATGACTAATTCAAAATATATACGTAGAGTTCTAATATTAAAGAAGAGTTTGATATTGAGTAAGAGATGGAAATTATTAATTTTATTCATCACTGGAGTACCGTATATATAATACAAGTATGTAACTAAATCCTAAAGTTATAGGGATTCTACTAACTAAGTCTACGTAAATACAAAGTCAGAGAAGTAACTAACTAGACTAAATCTTACTAAAATACATAGTCAGAGAAGTAACTAACTAGACTAAGTCTTGCATGACTAATTCAAAATATATACGTAGAGTTCTAATACCCCCCCTCAAGTTGGAGCGGGAGTGGGATTCGAACGTATGCCCAACTTGAACAAAAGTTGACGAAACTGTTCTGCACCCAGGGGTTTAGTGAAGATATCAGCAAGCTGATTTGATGAGGAGATGTAAGTTGGAGAAATTAAACCTGATAATATTTTTTCACATACATAGTAACAATGAAGTTCAATGTGTTTCGTACGTTCGTGAAAAATAGGATTTTCGGCAATGTGGATGGCCGCTTGATTATCACAGTAAACCGGAATTGGCTTGGGAATTGGGATACGAAGATCAGTAAATAGAAAGGAAAGCCATTGTAATTCGGCAGTTAGATTAGCCATCGCCCTATATTCAGCTTCGGCGGATGATCTGGAGACAGTTGGTTGCTTCTTATATTTCCAAGAAAGTGCACTAGCACCAAGCATGGTAAAGTAACCCGTTGTCGAACGACGAGTGGTAGGACATCCAGCCCAATCTGAATCTGTGTACCCTTGAAGGTTTAGAGAACTGGAAGAAGATAGAAGGATTCCATGAGAAAAAGTGCCTTTGAGATATCGCACGATACGTAAGGCCACTTCTAAATGGGCAGACCTTGGTTGTTGCATAAATTGGCTAAGAGAATTAACAGAATACGTTATATCTGGTCTAGTAACTGTAAGATAAAGAAGAAGACCAATCAAACGTCTAAAAATGCTGGGATCGGGTAATAATTCCCCTGAAGTAGGAAGAAGTTTAAGATGTTGATCCATAGGAAAAGCTGAAGTTTTAGCGCCAGTAAGGCCAGAATCCTGGAGAATGTCAAGTATATATTTGCGTTGGCATAAAAATAACCCATGAGATGATCTGGATACTTCAATGCCAAGAAAATATTGTAATTTGCCTAGATCTTTAATGGAGAATTTGGATTCAAGTCAAGATTTAAGAGAGGATATAAAAGATGTATCATTTCCTGTAATGATAATATCATCAACATAAACCAAGACAAAGACTGAAATATTATGTTGGTGATAAAAGAAAAGTGAATAATCTGCACGAGATTGAATAAATCCTTCAACTAAGAGGGTTGAGGAAAATTTTGAAAACCATTGTCGAGATGCTTGTTTAAGACCGTAGAGGGACTTATTCAAGCGACAAACACGATGATCGCCTTGCTTACGAAAGCCAGGGGGAATTTGCATATAGACTTCTTCATTGAGGTCTCCTTGTAAAAATGCATTATTGACATCAAGTTGATGGAGAGACCAACCTCGAATTGAAGCTAAGGATAATAACACACGAACGGTAACTAATTTAGCCACAGGTGCAAAGGTATCATGATAATCGATGCCTTCCTGTTGAGTATATCCTTTTGCAACGAGTCTAGCTTTGCGGCGTTCAATACTGCCATCAGATTTGAATTTAGTCTTGTAAACCCATTTACAACCAACGGCGGACTTACCGGGTGGTAGAGGAGTTAATGTCCATGTGCAATGAGCTTCCAAAGCTGCAATCTCCTTGGACATAGCTTCACGCCATTCAGCATGTTTCATGGCCTCAGTAAAGGTTCTCGGCTCATGAGATGTAAGGATAGAAGTAAGGAAAGCCTTATGAGTGGAGCTGAATTTATCAAATGATAAATGGTGAGTGAGTGGGTAAGGAGAAGTAGTAGTACATGAAATATTAGTGCAGATATAATCCTTCTTCCAAATAGGTTCTTGGCGATCACGAGTAGAGTGCCGAAGTGGTATTTGTGATTCATTTGTGATAGAATTACTTGCTAGTTCTTGATAATTTTGTGAACTAGACGAGGAAGGATATGTGGGAGACGTGGATGAACAATTTGAATTAGAAGGAGAAGGACTTAAAGGAGATTGTGGAGACGGAATGGAGTCCAAGACATGAGTTGATATGGAATGAGCTGGGAGAGGATGATCAGTTGATGTGTTTGCAGTAGTGTGAGGAGTATCATAGGATGGAGATGGTGAATTAACCAAAGAACTAGGAATATCATCATCATAATACAATGATGATGTCTCGGTATTCGAAAAAAAATCGTGTACAGGAGGCATGGCGTCTTGGAATGGAAATATATGTTCCTTGAACACAACATCGCGAGAAACATATTTTTGGTTTGATTCGATATCGAGGATCATATATCCTTTATGATTAAATGGATAGCCTAAGAAGATACCTGGTTTAGCACGAGGGTCAAACTTTGTTCGGACCGATGTATTTCGAGCAAAACAAAGACAACCAAAAATTCGAAGATGGTCATATTTCGGCGGAGATCGGAGAAGAATCTCGTGTGGGGACTTATTGGACAATACCGGAATTGGCATTTTATTTATCAAATATGCAGCGGTAAGAACACATTCACCCCAATAATCGATTGGTATATTGGATTGAAACCGTAGAGCTCTTGCCACCGAAAGAAGATGGCGATGTTTTCTCTCAACAACTCCATTTTGTTGAGGGGTATACACACAACTTCGTTGATGGTGTATTCCATGAGATCGAAACCATGATTGAATGTCTTTTGACAAAAATTCTGTCCCATTGTCGGATCGAAACTTTTGTAGTTGAGGTAAAAAAATGGAGAGGGATCCTGTAGAAATGGAGCTGATCATATGTGAATATTGTGTAATGACGAATTTATGGAAATATTGAATATACTGAAGAGTCTCAGATTTAGAACACATAAGGTAGACCCAAGTACATCTTGAGTAATCATCAACGATGGTAAGAAAGTATTTAGCGCCATCTTTAGAAGAGATAGAAAAAGGTCCCCATATGTCACAATGGATGAGCTCAAAGCAACGAGAAGAAGAAATAACAGATTGATTAAACGATAAACGAGTTTGTTTTGCTCGAGGGCAAACAATACATTCGGAAGAGAAATTGGAATGAATGAAATCTACTGTTTTACATAGAAACTTAAAACGGTTTAAGCCTAGATGGCCTAACCGACAATTCCAAAGATCTAGTGGCGTTTTATTACATGGAGCAATGGAAGAAAAACAAGCAGCTGAAGGGTGGCGGAGTTGATAAAGACCAGAAACAAGATCAGCCTGACCAATCGTCCGATTCGAGCGAAGGTCCTGAAAAGTGCATGAAGAATCAAGAAATTCAGCTTTGCAATGGAGAGATTTAGTTAATTGAGATATAGAAATGAGATTGAATTTAAATGCAGGAATATGATAAACTTGTGATAATCTCAATGTTGGTGAGAATATTCTTTCACCAATATGATGTACAGTGACAAGAGATCCATCTGGTAATTGAACATCAATATGCTTTGAAGGAGAATGATATTTTCTAAATAAAGACAAATTAGTGCAAACGTGATGCGTTGCACCACTATCAACATACCAAACAGGATGATAATTAGTCATATTACCTGTGAGATTCACTTTAGGCGATGTGTCCGAATCAGCTGTTGGAGTGGACAACATTGCAAGGAGACGACTGTATTGATCGGCTGAAAGTGATGGAAGAAGTTGCTCACTAGATGTGGTTGCAGCAAACGCAGAAGGGTGAGTGCTTCCTTTTGGTTTGGTTTGGGGAAAGCCATGAATTTGATAGCATGTCTGGCGAGTATGTCCATACTTGCTACAATGATCACAATATGGGCGTTGTCTTTTGTTGGTGTTGTTATTATGCCGACGAGAAGGATCATACTTGTTAACATTGAGAGCAGCAGCATCAACACTGGGATGAGAAATAACATTAATGAACTGTTGTTCCTCTTCTTGCTTGACAAGATTGTAGATTCGCTGAGCTGAAGGCAGCGGTTCAATCAAGAGGATTTGACTGCGAAGGTTTGAGAAACGATCATGAAGTCCTTGCAAAAATTCCATGGTACGATCCCTTTCATGGCGTTCAAGAAGACTCTTTCCAGCACCACAAATACATGGCTCATGGGGATTAAGAGAATCAATTTCATCCCAGAGTGTCTTGAGTTTGGTGTGATATGCCGTAACGGAAAGATCGTCTTACTTGAGACCAGTGACAGTTGTTTTCAGTTGATACAACTTTGGAGCATTTGAGTGTGTGAATCTTAACTTCAGATCTTGCCAAATTGCATAAGAAGAATCAGCATACATCAAGCTCGACCGGATATCAGTGTGGACTGAATTTGTGATCGACATCCCTACCAAGTCATCACACCGTTTCCAGCATGCTTGGGTTATGGGATCGGTTGGACGTGGGATAGAACCATCCACGAATCCAAGCTTGTTCTTTGCATTCAAGGCTTTTGAAATCCCACGAGCCCATGTCGGGTAGTTGTCACCTTGAAGCAAAGGAGAGAAAAGCACCGTCGTAGGATTATCAGACGGGTGAATGAAGTAAGGATCATTGACTGACATAGATGATTTAGAAGTATCATCACGAGCTTCAGATTGAGATTTAGCTGAGTTCTTCTCAACTTCCATTTCAGAAGAGTTTATTTCTTCTGCTGGCGTTGCTGCCATGATTGATGAGTGGTGGAAAAGTTAGAAAATATGTTGCTCTGATACCATAAAGAAGAGTTTGATATTGAGTAAGAGATGGAAATTATTAATTTTATTCATCACTGGAGTACCGTATATATAATACAAGTATGTAATTAAATCCCAAAGTTATAGGGATTCTACTAACTAAGTCTACATAAATACAAAGTCAGAGAAGTAACTAACTAGACTAAGTCTTACTAAAATACATAGTCAGAGAAGTAACTAACTAGACTAAGTCTTGCATGACTAATTCAAAATATATACGTAGAGTTCTAATAGATGGTACAAATAGAGGACTTTCTGACTGAGTTACGCTTTTAATTGAAGAAAATCCGCATCCAAGTTTTCGAGATTCAGAGAAGTAGCCGAGAGCTTTGCGTCTATGTTCCAACATGATCATAACTGTTAGATCAAATTCATAATCATATACCTTAATTCCTCTGGAGGAGGAGATCCAGCTTCGACGAGTTTCGAGGTCAGGGGGAGTCTGATCAAGGTGGATCGATAGCAAGGGGAGCTTGCAGAATTCACGTGTTACAATTAGATAAGATAAGTATAATTGTATAGTGTGCTTTGTACTGTATCTTTTTAATCAGTGAATTCAGTCTAAATTGAGCCAGCCCCCGTATATGTAGGTGGATTTCACCGAACTGCGTAACCAAGTCGCGTGTCTTTTTGTTTTACTTTATTGCTTACTTGCTTAGTTAGACTATATTGGTACAAGGTAGTAATCATTGAATTAATTTGGTAAAACCAAATTTCAATTGGTATCATAGCTGAGTCACTTACTCTTGCCTTGGTTGTGTTAAGGAAAGTGTGATCCAGTTTAACCATGGTGACCAAAGAAGAAATTTCGGTGTCTCGGCCTCCACTGATTGAAGGAATGAACTACAACTATTGGAAGACACGCATGAAATTTTTTGCAAGACCGTATTTCCATATGCTTGTTGAAATACCATCATTCTAGGGTTTAATTAGAATAATAAAATGTAAAACCTCTTAGTTGCATTATTAAAATTTTACTATGCAACGTGTAGTTATTAAAAAGTTTATATCCCGATTCATGCAACCCGAAATGCACTTTAAATCTTGGCTTTTCCATGACTTATGGAAAGATCGTCTTTCAAGAGACAGGCCCTTCAATATATAACGGTTTCTAACTAAAATAATTATTTCACTTCATAAGTATAGTTTTTCTTAGATGACTAAATTTTAAAATTTTAAATAAAATTCTTTATTTCAATTTAAATGTAAGACACAAAATATACATAAAATTTAATCGTAATATTTTAATCAATAATATCGTGCGACACTCTACTAGTATATTTTAATAAGCATTGGGGCCCTTAATAGATCACCCACCACCAAGGTGGTTTCAATTTTTTAAATTATTTTTTCAAAAATAACTCTATCTAACTGTTAGTTAATTTTAAAAAAGACTTTGTGATAACATTATGGAAGCAAAAACCCTACGTAGATCGTGGGAGGATGGAACCAGCTATATATTGAGGACCGGATCGAGGAATTGCTAGGACAAGGAAACTAATTCTATAAAAAAATATTATTTATAACCTTTTTTTATAAGAAAATAGTTTATATTTCGTTAACAAAGGCGTAACTTATTCACCGGCTACAAATAAACATTTATCTCGTACGGTTAAACATTTATTTTGTGAAATTTTGACTTTTATTGTAATTATTTTTTAATAGTTAACAATATATTAGGTAGTGGTTATAAACTTTATTTGTATGCCATATATAGTTTACAACAACAATTACACCTAATTCATTACCATGGAGAATTTTTATAAAATGATATGAATTAACCCATTTATACATAGATACGTCAAATATCATCATATAATTTCTACGATGAAGTGAGAGATAAATTAAATTACAATAAAAGAAAAAGAGTGCGTTTCTTGAAAGAGGGTATTTCCATAAGTCATGGAAAAACCAAGATTTAAAGTGTAAATTAGAAGAAATTAAGATAAAATTTTTGGGTTGCATGAACCGCGTTATAAATTTTATAACTACTACACGTTGCATACTAAAATTTTAATATTGCAACTAAGACCTTTTACCTTTTATTATTCGAATTAAACTCCGTCTTTCCATAAGCCTGTGGAAAGACCGTCTTTCCCAAGACTTTGCCAAAGAAAAAAGGAACAAAATACCAAGAGTAAAGTGCTCACATAATTCTATGTTTTGAGGGTTTGTGCTGATATGATCCTGTGAAGTTGGAAAGTGCTATTGTAGCCCTGTGTTTTGCATCAAAAGTGCCGATATAACCCCGTGGCACTATTTCAGCATTGACTGACTAATTTTTGGCGTTGACCAAATTTAAAAAGACAAAAATGCCCCTGACTTGGAATTGAAATTTGAAGTGACCATTTTACCCTATATGTATTTTAAATTTAGTCACCTTCCCGTTATACTACCGTCCATTTAGTCCCTCTCCCATCCATTTTACCCTCATTATACTACCGTCGGTGGAGGTGGCCGGCGTATTTTACGGTGTCCATTCCCATTCCCGTTCTCCGCCGTTCCCATCCCCAGCCTTCAGAATTGGTCCCCGTTCTTGTTCTTTGGCATCTCCGCCCGTTATCGTCACCCACTCCGGCCCGTTCTCCTCGCCCTACCCTATCTGGTTCTCGTCGCCCTGCTCCCCCGGCCTGTTCTCCTCGCCCCGCTCCTCCGGCCGGTTCTCCTCGCCCTACCCTCCGGCCGGTTCTCCTCGCCCTACCCATTTCCAGCTCTCGTTTCCTTCGCCTTGAGAGACCTGGGTTTTCCAATTGACGCACCCCGTTCTTGTTTCCACCGACCTGGGTTTTCTGGTGCGACGGGAGATCTTGTTTAGGAGGGACTTGATTCGCGAGGGTTATTTATTGCTGGAAAAATGAGATCTTATTTTGGAGTTGGGCTTTGATGGGGGATTGGCTGCGGTGGTGGTGGATTTAGGATTTTCTGGTGAGCTGGGTGGTGGATTTTCCGGTGGTGGATTTAGGATTTTTCAGCGATTTAAATTCAGGGACTAAAGGGTAAAATGGTCACTTCAAATTTCATATTTTAAGTCGGGGGTATTTTGTCTTTTTAAATTTGGTCAACGCCAAAAATTAGTCAGACAACGCTGGAATAGTGCCACATAGTTATATCAGCACTTTTGATGCAAAACACAGCTAAAATAACACTTTCCAACTCCACACGATCATATCAACACAAACCTCCAAAACATGGGGTTATATCATTATTTTGCCCAAATACTAATTATGATTACCATTGACCCAAACTTTATCCATTAATCTAAACTGGATCACTTGACTCGATCCAAATCCAATCCAATTGACTTTATTCAGACCTTCCAACCGAAATAAGATGAAATAATCCGACCAGATCGAAAAAGAAATCAACAGCAATAAAAAAAACACATTTTATCTGTCACTCATCATAAACCCTTCCAAATTATGTAAACAATCTCACAATATGTGTAATCCCTCCGTCCAAAAAGAAAATTTTCCACTTTATTTTTTAAAATTTTAAAACACATACTCCCTCTGTTTCTCTAATAGTGGCACATCATATTTGGTGTTAAAATTTAGGAGATGCTAAATGAGTGGATAAAAATTGAATTGAAAGAAGAAAAAGTAAAATGAGCGAATGTAATAACCTTAAACTTGCCATAAATAGAAAGTGTCAATATAAAAAAAATATCCCAAATTAGAAAGTGTGCAACTATTAAAGAAACGGAGGGAGTACTACTATATAACTTAACATTTTAAAAATATAAATAAAACTATATAATATTTTTTTAAAAATACATGCAACAAAAAATTCAATAAAACTTAGATGGTGAACTTTCTCTCTTATTAGTGGACCTGGAAATTTATCGGCTCTCACAGCGATTGATCACTCGCTGGAATGTAATCAAACGCAAGTTTGATAAACATATATTAACCAAAACTCAAAATTAATCTGTCTCTCCTTCTCATAATTACCTTTTCATTTAAAAATGTATAGGAAAAAACCCATAAGGTTATATTATCTTTTCATATCAGGAAATGATTCATTTTTCTTTGAGAAGCTGAAATAATTTGATTTAACAAAATAAAATAAAAAAACTCAATGTCTATTTCAAAGAAATACATGAAATTTTGTAGACACAAACTCACGTTAACTAAATTAAACAAAACAAGAGTCTCTTTAGCTACCAACATTCATAAAAATTTATCTCCGTCCGGAGCCGGAAATACACTTCCCCCTCAAATGCATCGGTCGACAAAGTGGCGATCCCCCTAGTCATAAAAAAGTCACCAGTGCCGCCAATGACCGATATGTCCCTAGTCTTGTTCATCAACGGATCAGCCCCGGCGAAATTAATGGAACCCTTGTGCTCCGTTGAGTTAAACACAAAGGAAAACCCTAGCCAAGATGTGAATATCTCCTTTTTGTCATAAATGTAGAACCCTTGCGCCCGGCCAACTGGCGGTGAATGGAGGTTGTTGTCCATGGTGATCGGGTCATCAAACACGACCACATCGCCAAAGTGGCTTTGACTTGTCAAAATGGTCTTGTTTCCCCAAGATGGAGCCCCCACAATGGCGGAGGTTGCATTGTGAGAATTCTGGCCGTTGTAAATAATATCGTGGAAATAGAATACTAGCGTTTTGCAGGGCTTTCTTGCCATGATTTTTTTGGCACGATGACTCACTGGAGTTGAGGATGTAACGCAAAATTGGATGAAAATAAAGTGGAAAACCATGATTATAGCCAAAGTCGAAGAAGATTTTGCTCCCATTTTCTCTCTTTTGTGTTCTTGTTGGGGTGGTTCGGAGATTGAGAGGTGATTTACCTTATATAATGGTAATTGAATGAGTAGCATACATCACTTTTTGTATAGCAATTGTATGTATTTAGAATACTACGCATTAATTTATTTTTAGAGAGAATGTATTAATTAAATGATAAATATACGTTAAGAAGATAAAAATTGTACACGTGCGTGTTGATTACAATGACATGTTTTTTTCAATAATAATTATCGAAGTTGGAGGAATTTATTGGCACACCAAACCACAAGTTTCAAACATATTGCATTTAGTTCGTGTCATTTTTATATAAAATTTCAATGAAAGAGTCGAATCAAACTTCGAAACAATTAGGGTAATACGAACACGCCTTTTTTTTAAAGCATAACTGATAAAGAAATAGAAATAATTTCTTTGTAAGAAATTATATAAATGATAGTTACATTATAAATGACAGTTATAATAAGTACGGTTTGTAACACTCATATTTAAACGCCACTTAAGTCTCTTCAGAATTGAGCTCTACATAATCATCATTAATTCGAATATTATAAATAATTTAACACGATATTTTTTACGAGATCATTTTTTTTGAATTTTTGAAAACGATGAGATCATTTTCAGAAAAGAGATGTTTTACCGGATGGGATCGTGGTTGTTAATTAGTCTTGGCTTATTGCGACATCTAACAAATCAACGGTTGAGCTAATTCACACTAGCACTGGACTCTTATTTTTGGTTGATTATAGTCCAAGTTATGACGTCATAAATAATTTGTCGTGGAAACAATATTCAGCTTTGATAACGTCAAATGAAATGACTACATAATTTGTCGGTTTTCTTTGTGTGTTTTAGTTGAGTCTGTCTCTTGAAACACGATTTTTTTTATAAATCAGGGAAAGACAAAGTTTTAAATTGTAAATTAGAAGAAATGAAGATAGAATTTTTGAGTTCCATGAAATGGGTTATAAAATTTATGACTACTACACGTTGCATAATAAATTTTTAATATTGCAACTAAAATATTTTATCTTTTATTATTTTAATTAAATTTCCCATCTTTTCATAAGTCGGTAGGAAGACGGGATTTTCCAATGATTTGCCTATATTGATGCTTCGTGTTCAAATATAAACGGACTTTTTTTGTACGTGAAGTATATTTAATGTTATCCATAAGTGGTTAAGATCATGTGCGGAACTAGTTGAGGATTAGCTAGAATTGACCAGATCCTAATTTAGAATAAATTTCATCCTAAGCAACGAAAGTTGTCTTAACCTTTTTTTAGAAGGATTGGTTGATATATATATATATATATATATATATATATATATATATATATATATATATATATATATATATATATATATATAACAGAAATGAGAACGATCGAATATCGATTTGCAGGATATATGAGCAGGCAAATTGCATTAAAAATTAAATTTCAGTTAAAATTATCGATCAAATTTTAACTACATATTCAAATGGATATATAAGAAATAATATTATTGTATGAAATATTATTAGATTCATCATAAGATATAATTTCTAAATATTAATATTTTATATGTCGTTATTATTTATAGTTATATATATAGTTAAATATATTTGTTGAAGATCACGAAAATAATTATGTGTAATTTGAGATGGGAGGGAGGAAGTACGGTAGTAACTAGAGACGTTTATGAATTTTTATACATTGTTGTACGATGACCATCACTTCACGAGGGTTTGTTGTTGGACGATGGTATTCCAGTTGAATAAAGAAAATCCATCTGTTGTACTTTTATCTGTCTCACTTTAAAGGGTAAACTTTAACTTTTAGCAATGGATTAAAAAAATATTTGATCTTTAATATATTTTATTGATAATAATTAAAATTTATAAAAAAATCAATATTTTAAAAGTACATATTATAACAAATTTAACAAGGTATCACTCATAGTATTTATACTTATATACTAATTCAATTTTATGATCAAAGTTAAAAAAGTTTTAATTAAATGAATACTTAAATAAGACTGAGATAGTAATTAAAATGAGAGGAATTTGAAATTGAATAGAACCGCCGTACACTTTGTGATATCCATTAGTAAATAGAAAAATGAGTGATATAATGTATCATTTTGATCCATCTGTTTTTCTAATTTAGTTGTGATATCTTACTATTTAAAATTTTTATGCAAAAAAATATTTAGATGAAAATAAGATACTCCGTAAGAGAACAAATGGATTATTTAGTGAAAAAGTTCTTTATCTTTTACAATATAAAAAGGCAAAATCTTGGAAATTATCGTTTTTTCATAGGGTTATGGAAAGACGGGTTGAATTAGATTTATAGAAAGATAAACGGTTTTAGTTACAATATTAAAAATTAATTATGCAACATGCAGTAGTTACAAGTTTATATGATCTGATTAATGCAACTCGAAAATTTTATATTGATTTATTCTAATTTTTATTTTAAACCTTGCATTTCTATAATTTATGGAAAGATCATCTTTCCAAACATAGACTCGTATAAAAAACATTAGGATATTATTAAAAACAGAATAAATTAAAAGGTATAAATATCGAAAAAAACAAGGACAAAGACGTGGGTTGAATTAGGTGTCCAAATCTATTAGTTGTTGGACGCTGGCTTTTCAAGCAATTTACATGTGTAATGGTTGAGAAGAGTAGTTCAAAATGAGATGCTAGTATTGGTTGGGAAGAGTGGTTCGATCAAAATGGGATGTTTTTTGGTAGTTGTTACTTTTGTGTTTTTTTTAATAGAAAATGGTCATGTTTGGCGGTAATCGGTTGACTTTTGTTTGTTTCATATAGTTGGTTTGATCAGCGGTTTATATTAGCGATTTGTGTTAGATGTTTGACCATTATTTTTTTACAAAAGTGTTTGACATATGTAATTGTTGGCTGTTAGTGGTTTTATACAAAATGATATTAAGGACACGACGATCCTTCATTATTTATAAACTTATTTTTCATATTTTATTATTGTTATTTTCATTAATATTAATATATTTTATTTTAAATTATTTAACACATTCACTAATATTGAAAATAATATATTTACTAATTCATTTAATTTTTTTTACTATTATTCATTACGAGCATTAATATAAGAGAATAAAATATAAACAGTTGATTTAATTTCATTAAATATAATAATTTTTATGTCTATTACAAAATGACATTTAAGAACACGACAATCATTCATTATTTATAAATTTATTTTTTATATTTTATCATTGTTGTTTCCATTAATATTAATATATTTTATTTTAAAAAATAATATATTTACTAATACATTTCAAATTCACTATTATTCGCATTAATATAAGAGAATAGATATAAACTATAATAACTGACTTATTTTCATTAAATAAAATAAATTTTAATTATATTTAAAATGTAAATATTTATACAAATTTTAAATTTAAAATTTTATATCTAATTATTTTTAATATAAATTAGTAATTTATATTAGCATTAGTTTGTACCAAAAATGTATATTGGTATTAGTAAATCACATAAATCTATAAAGAAAAAAAGAAATAAATCATATAAATCTAATGAGGTAAAATTTTTAAATTTTAAAAATTCTCTATATACACTCATCAAACTAATTTTTTCCTATCGACAATTAGATTTATAAAATGATAAATATTGAAATAAGAGAGGAAAAATAAAATTGAATTACATTAAAATTTAACTGTGAAAAAATTTAAATCCCAATAAATATCGATGAAAAAGTAAAATTTAAATCTCAAAATACATAAAAGGATGTCGTATTTAAATCCCAAAACACATGAAATGATGTCGTAAGTTAATGGCGTAGAGAAGGTAAAAAGGTAGAAGGATAAAAAAAGTAATTTTTAAAGGTAAAAGTCAAACACTATGGAAAAATGCTACTAATACTAGCATTTCGTATTTGGAGGAAATGCTATGTGAAAAAACCAAGCAACCATACACTAATTTTGTATTCATTGGTTGTTTGACCGAGTGAACACGCCAACAACCAAAAGTCAATCAAAACACCAATGCCAAACAAATGTGTTTTTTTAATGTGGAATTAAAGGTTTCATTCCTCTTTTTATAAATTGATCCTAGAATGTTTCCACATTATTATGAAATATTCTCAATTTATTCTCGCATATTATTAGTTGGTTTAAGTGAGTCAATATTGAAATGATATTTTTAATGATGATAGTGTCACTATTGGGAGGCAGAGAGCCTGGAAAACCAAGACGATAGAAGAGACAATGGGTATGATTGGATTGGTGATGTTTGGAACATTGTGGCGGAGGCAATGAAGAAAAAACTGAAAAAGAGGAAAAAAAATTAACCTCAAAAGTTGACAAATTGTAATTTTTAATATCTCAGTAACTGTTCCGATCAAATCAATTAATAATTTCGCAATAATATTGGAACCTCTTAGAAAATTTGTGCGAAAATGTAAACAAAACTTGTAATTTTGCCTAAAAGTGGGAACCAAAGCCGTTATTTTCTCTCTTTTTTAAAAAATAAATCGTTAATGTTGGGGATGTCAAGGTATATCCAATCCTTTTTATGATTATATATAGCAAAAATTCTCACATTTAAAAGGTTCCTACAGTAAATATGGACTGATCCCATTTACACGAAAGCAATATAAATAAAAAAAATTAAACAACAATCTAAGTGGTATTTGAATGGATAAATGAATTATAAATGATAGTCTATGATGGAAGTGTCTGACAAGATCGATCCAATCACGCCAAACAAACTCCACTGACTCAGGACAATCACTCGACCCCAACCAGTCATATTAGAAGCATCAAATCAACCACACAAAAACTGATCCGTTGACACTTAAGATAATACCGAGGCAATTCAAAACAAGAAAAATATAACTCCACCACTAAAGATCCCAGTCATCCCCATCTAACATATTCATGCTCCTTACTCTAAACTAAGGGACCATACTTGGTCGCTTGTGATTGTCAAAATTCTTTTCTATCCATGTATAGGGACTTTGTTTGTGCATAGAATTGTCTCTAACTTGAACTCGAAAGATACCGGTATAAATGGCCTAAAGATCAGTATAGATGAGTAATCGGTTTAAACGATCTGAAACATCACAGTGAATCATAGTCTAAGACTTATTTTTATGCCCTCGGTATGGACTCACCACATATACATTTATACAACGATTTTTACTCAAATTTCTCCTTTACCATTGGCAGATAAATTAACCTGAAGTCAATTAAATATTTACCGGGCCATTTTACTTGAAAAATAATCTCCAAAAAAAATTAAATTGACAAAAACAATAAGACTCGATACTCCAACAAAATAACCATTTTTTGAGCTACCCATTTTTAAAAGAGTCCGTCTTATGAAATACGGTCTTTCCATGGCTCAGAAAACTAAGGTTTAAAGTGCAAATTAGAATAATTAAAGATAAAATTTTTGGGTTGCATTAATCAAGTCATAAACTTTATTGATGAAGATGCCAAGACGACTACCACCATAAATGAAGACATTTCACGTCTTGATCAAGCATTTAAAGATTATGTTCAGGATACTTTAAGTGACATGGCAGGACCTATGACTAGGTCAAGGGCTAAGATTAGGGATTCTGCTTTAAATGTTTTGATTGATCGCCTTTATGACGAAGAATTGAAGGAGTTATCATCAACATCTTGAATTTATTATTCAAGATTGTCGACGAACTGAAGACATCATGAAGAACACTATACTCTTTTTTTCACTGGATTTTTAATGAGGTAGTGTGATCACTGTAAAATATTATAAAATTATTTCATTTTGGGATTTTGGACTAAAGAGCTCGGCCATGTGGGCTTTGAAGAGCTAATTTTGAAAATACATCCATTAGGGTTTAGTATATTCAGTTTTATTCTGATTAGAGTTAGTTTTGGTAATATTAGATAAGGTAGCATTCATCCAAGGTGTGACATGGATGAATTCGGCCATCATCAGTTTATTTTAGGTATTTTATTTATATATGATTTTAGCTTCTTAAAACTGCCATAATTCTATTCAGTTTATGACATGAATTACCAAATTCCGTCTTGATTAGGACTAGGGTTTTGTGGATGAAATTCAGCCCTATAAATAGGGGTTGAATTCTCGAGATTTGTACAACTCTTATCAATCAAATATACAAACCTTTAAGTTCGTACTCTTGTTGCTTGCGAGCTTCTTCCATTGTTGCTTAATCCCCGAGGGCTAGCTAAATATCAATGAACCTTGTAATCTGATCCCGAAGGATAGTTAGAGAGCAAGTCAAGATTAGGCGTACCCCGAGGGCTGGACACCTGAATTTCGTGCGAGATAGTGAGGGTTTGCAGATCCCTTCACTACAGTGATGTATTCATATACAATGGGTTCATTTTTTTTATAGGATAACTGATAAAATATAAAAGGACTTTATTATGGTGCATTGATATTAATCAATGACACATCTCATCAATAATAATGATTACAATATATAGGGCTACAACATACCAATCTCTAACATGATTATAAATCTATAAGGAAACTACAATTTATAACTAATTACATAAGAAAACTAATTCTATAAGGTAACTACATAAAGAGTTTCTATTTCCTTAACAATAACTTAAAAACAGAACTTTTAAAAATTTGTAAAAAAAATCATATTTATATACCAACCCATTTATTTGTATATATATTGTAATCCATATGGATTTAAACCCGCGGATCTACCCACTTTTAACCCGCATTTGAGTTTTTTTTCAACCCGTGGATTGAACATGTTTCAACGAAACCCATTTTAAACCCGTTATAAAATGAGTATAAATGAGTCATATATTTTTTATTACCCATATTACCCTATTCGTATTTGACCCATCCACCCATTTGTCACCGCTAATTTTTCCCGAAAGAACACCAACCCCCGTTCCCTAAAATATAACCTTTACATCTTCTTCAAACCCCCAATTGACCCAGGGCTGCTCACAAAATCGGCCCAATATAATTACAAATTTGCAGTTGCATTCAAAACCCTAGACACATGCCTTTGTTGGTGACTTGAGAACTGACTGCGACTCTGACCCAACCAGTTGAACTTGAAACCCGTTGTCAACGCGACACCCATTGTGAATTCCAGACCCATCAGCAAACCCGTCAGGAACTCCAAACCCGTTGTGAACTCGAGACCCGCCCACGAGACCCGTCGTGAACTCAAGACCCACCAGCGACTGACCCTCCGTGCAGTGTGTTTGGAGTTTGGAAGGGTAGATAAGAGAAGGTGGAGGAGAAAATTAAAAGAGAGAGATCTTTCAAAAAAAATTGTAGGCACTACATGTGTACCTTAACCTTAAGATCCAATTTTTATTCTCCCTTCGAGTTATCAATGTCATTTCTAATTTTTTTTTTAATATTTAGAACAATTTTTTACTAATATTTTATTTTTTGATAATTTTTTTCGATTTTCTTCATTCATTTTATTGTTTTGCTCTCAATTCGACTGCCTCTACTCACTGGTGGAAAGCTTGTGATTAAAGGCACCATTCAAAGACGGTTATAAAATTTTGGGAAGGAACCGCCTTCCCTAGCTACTTCCGAACTCATAAGTATTGGATTTTTGCCCTCGGTTGTTTGAATGCGGTTAATTACGTTATAAAGGCGGTTATATTATAATCGCCTTTGATTCTAACCAAACAAACGCAGTTTTTGTAATAACCGCCTTTGTATCATTCAATTCAAAGGCGGTTCTTCCAAACTATCTTTAAATCTAGTAGTTTCCGAGTTTGGAACTGGGGCCCAGGCCACTTCCGATTGATGAACTGATTGATTATAACATAGTTGTAGGGCTGAAAATATTTACAAATGCGGAACAATAATCATACCCTTATTCCGAATTCGGAAGTTGTTCATGGGTTTATGTAGACGTTAGTCTCATAACTTCCGAACTCGGAAGTTGTCTTTTTCCTTAAAAAAATGTTTTTCTTGAATGACGATAGGAATTTCATTTTTGTGTGGTACGAGAGGGTGTTTGAACCCAAAAAAAAAGTAGTATTACTGCCCATGAACATTGGACAAGGTATGTATAGTGTACAATTGAATAATTAGGGATTAAATTGAATTCAAGTGTTGTATGATGTTGATTTTTGCATTGAATTAGATTTGGTGCTTTAGTGCAATTGATTGTTGTGTTTTTTAATTTTACGTGTTGAGTGGATGATAATTGCATTTCATTTTAGGTGATTGACTATGGATAGGATCGAATTAATTGGTAGAGATTTGAGAAAATCACCCTATTACATCTCCTTGGTTGAATCTTTTATTGTGGTTGCCTTTGAACATGCTTCAAAAAATGGTTTTGCGAAGGCACGGTGTCCATATAAGGATTGTAAGAACGATGTATATTTTGGAAGGAAAAAGATACATGAACATCTCATCATTCGAGGGTTTCAAACTAGCTATACCTCTTGGGTGTGGCACAAAGAGGTTGTTACGCCCTGTGTTGAAGAAGTTAGCCATGAATGGGTTGATAATTTAGATGTGAATGATGTATTTGACGAGATGGTGGAGGATGTTGCTAGAGAATTCCAGGGTAAACCAGAAGTTCTTGAAGCTTTGCAAAATGACAAGAAACGCT
The DNA here is from genome assembly GCA_037428765.1 of Rubia yunnanensis. NCBI lineage: Eukaryota > Viridiplantae > Streptophyta > Magnoliopsida > Gentianales > Rubiaceae > Rubia > Rubia yunnanensis. The sequence goes on along the minus strand of CM075064.1, from coordinate 114,537,226 downwards.
GCTATACGCTGGTTTTAAGCATTCAATTTTGAGTGCCACCTTGCGAATGATGAATTTGAAAGCGAAATTTGGATGGACTGATAAAAGCATGACATAAACGCTTGACTGGTTAGGGATTTTCTACCTAAAGGAAATCTTCTTCCTGACAAATTGTACGCTTCAAAAAGAGTTCTTTGTCCTCTAGGAATGGAATTGAAAAAAATCCACGCTTTCCTGAATGATTGTATGTTGTTTAGAGGACCAGACGATAAGGTCCTGGATAGATGTCGCGCGTGTGGTGAGTCTCGCTACAAGTTAAAGAGAGGAGGCATTGTGGTTAGGGCGGATGCAGATTTGGTTTCGAAGAAAAAAACACCTGCTAAAGTGTTATGGTACTTACCTATCATTCCTCAGTTGAAGAAGTAGTTTGCTTGCAGAGAAGATGCTAAGTTGTTGCGTTGGCATTCTGAGAGAGACCGACCCGGGGATGACGTGATTAGACATACGTTTGATAATGTGCAATGGAACAAGATTGATGTGTTGTACCCTGATTTTGGTTTCGAGCCTCGTAGACTTGGTCTCTCTACCAACGGTATGAATCAATTCTATAATATGAGCAGCACGCACAGCTCGTGGCCAGTTTTGTGAGTCATATACAATCTCTTGTCATGGTTGACAATGAAACAGAAGTACATCTTATTATCGATGATGATATCGGGCCAAAGGCAGCCTGGTAATGATATAGACGTGTACCCCACTCCTTTGATGGATGATTTGATGACGTTGTTCAATGATGGCATCCTGACTTACGATGCTTTCGAAGGAGTTAATTTTACATTGAAGGCATTGTTTTTTCGTACGATAAATGACTTTTTTGCATATGGAAATTTGTTAGGGTACTCAGTGAAAGGGCACTACGCTTTTCCAGTGTGTGAGAAACAAATCTCATTTTGTCAATTGAAGCATGGTTGCAAAACCATTTATCAAGGTCATCGGAGGTTTCTTCCGGATGGTCACCCATGGAGATCGGCGAAAAAATGGTTTAATGGAGAAGTTGAGGAGAAACTGGCCCCAGTACCGCCAATTGGTGTTGAGGTTTATGAGAAAGTTAAGGATTTTCCTAATGATTTTGGCAGGAAAAAGCGTAAAGTGACAAATGAAGGAAGTTGGAAGAAATGCTCCATTTTTTAGACTCCCTTACTGGAAGGATTTGGATGTACGACATTGTCTTGATGTAATGCACATTGAGAAGAATGTGTGTGATTCATTAATTGGAACACTGTTGAATACCCCTGGTAAAACAAATGATGGTTTGAAGGCTTGGCTTGACTTGGTTGAAATGGGAATCAAGAGTAGTTTGGCACCGGTCACAAGAGAAGATAATTACTATTTTGCACCAGCTTGCTATTCAATGTCTCTTTTAGAGAAGAAATCATACTGTGAGACACCGAGTAGTGTGAAGCATTGCCATGCCCACTTTTCCTTCCCGTTCCCCTCATCCTCGACATGATTCCCTTTCAGATTGATGGTTTGCTTGGATCCAACTTCGGAAGGAGAGTTTAGGGTTTGGGAATTAGGGGAAATGTTAGAACACGACCGAAACTAAATTTTTTTATACTGAAAAGAACTTTTGAATGGGGAAGCTTGTTAGATTTTATGTATTTGAAATACAGAGTTACTTTCGAATTTGGAAGAAAATCATGTATGAGATAAAAAAAACATGGCAACCTTCCTCACTCGGAAGTAATATTCATGGGAAAGCCCTAAAAAGCATTAAAGGCAATTCAAACTGATTTTTTAATCACTATTCACCCGCATTTTTTTGAGCATTTTCCCTCAAAAACCCACCAAAACTCAATTCTCCCATCTTGTTCCATCAAATCTTCTCATAGATCCTTCCCTGATGTTGATAAACCAAAACCCTACACTAGGTGCTCAATATTTAACATATGTGGAATTGATTGAGGCAAGGAATTGAAATCTACAAGGCCTTTGAAGATTAGAGTATGAGGTAAACAAAAATCATCTAAAACATTGACTATAGGTGGGTTTTTCATTCACATAAACAAATGTGTGCAAATGTCCAGGGCTTATCCATGTTGAGATATCGTGTTGTGAAAAACAATGTGTTTTATTGTTAGTATATTTGATATGAGTGCAAGTGATTGATTAATCATTTATTTGTTACTTGTTAAATTGTTAGGGTTTGTCATGTTAGTTGAAGTGATCAATTAATGGATTATAGAATTTGGAAGTTCGATAATGGCTAAGAAACGGACTCATGAAGAAAATGATTTTTCTGGAGGAGGGAACATCAAAACAATGCTAGATGATGATGAGGAAGATGAGGGACCCGTAGTTGTAGGAATTGTGAAAACCCACTGTAGAACGCTAGAGCGGAGGATAGCAAGAAAGGAATTGACCCCCTTGGTATTCAACGCAACTGGTATTTGCTTGTCAGAGGAGCGTGCAAAGTGGTCTAGTTGGGTTGGGAAGGTGGGATGGACTAGGGTTGACATACGTTACGATAGTTGGCATGATGTCCCGAAGGATTACAAAGCCACCCTTTGGATGGAATGCAAGATACATCTACGTACATGATTGCATTTCCTTTCCAATTCTTTGTTTTACAATAACAAAATTCTATAAACCCATAGTCACTTAGAATTCTTCCAAAAATAGTAGAGACCATTTGAAATCGAAGCGCCGGGCATGGACAACTTAAGGAAGAGGACGATAAGCATGCTGTCAAAAAGCTGGCGAGAGCACAAGTACACATTATCAAGAGATTATGTTTACTCAACGAAAAAATGTGCCCATCCATGGCTTACCTACACGCATATTCAACAAGAGAGTTGGGAAAGACACAAGAAAAGAGCATTAGAAAATGCAAAAAATGTTAGTACACTAAAAATCACGTGATTTTATTATGGATTTTCAATGTGAATGTCACATGCCTTCCCACGTTTCTCGTAGGATACAAGAGATGAGAAAAAAATATTCGCAGGAATGAACATAACGGCCCATCGGAAGAGCCGCGGTGGTTATGCCTCGTCGGCGCTGGAGATCATAAAGGAAAAATATGAACAAGATGTTTTATTGGCGATGGGGGGGTGGATGGACGAGGAGTAAGCTCGAAGATCACTTGTACCATTGGAAGTCGAACAAATAGATCGGTGTGATCTATTCCTAAGAGCTCAAAGAAACAACAAGGGTGAATATGTGAAGGAAGAGGCGATTCGAATCGCGGAAAAAGTGTTAAGTGTTATTTTTTCTTCTTTTTTTAAACTCGAAATATCTTTTAGAGGAAGAAGATAGAATCTTGCTATTTTCTACCACATTTATTATTTTGAAATAAACTAGGCTAAATTGAAACATGATGAAAAATTGGTACATTCATTCCAATATGAAAAGCATGGTATTTTGTAAGAGGCCACCGGAAAAACCGACCACCCGGGACGCGCGCGAGGGGTTGGCACTTTCATGACTCAAAGAGAGGCTTTTGGCATTGTACATTCATATCATAAGGTGAAACCTTCGAGACTTTACACTTTGTAGAAAGAGGCAATTATGAGGGACAAGAAAATTGAATAACAAGATATCTTAATTTGCAAATTGGTGAAGCACACCAGTCTACAATTGCCCAACAACCTGAATGATTTAAATAGCGATTGGGAACCGCCTTCTAGAGGATCTCGCCACTCTCTAGGTGAAGTAGAGGTGAACCATAACGTATTGCAACAAATACCAATGATTGAAGATACTCCAGATGAAAACATCCTTTCCACCCCAAAAAAGGTTGAATTTATTATTTTATTCATTTTTACTAATTTTCGTGATGATGTTAATTTATTTTTTAACTAAATGATGTAGGGTTCCTAATTATGTGAGCTTTTCATAGTGGTAGGTGACAGTGCAAACCCACTCCATGTTGCGAATGGTATTTTCTACGAGTCTATGAAAAATCACCATTCAATTCCAATCCCCGGTGGAATGGCAAGGGAGATGGTGGACAAAACCTATGTGCAAAATGCAAGCTTACCAATGCCAGAAAAAGAGTAGAAGAAGGCAGGAACCGCTCGAGGGATTTTTATTCTATGGCCTCGACGCCTAGTATACGTCGACCCTACAAAAGATGGCCATCTAAAGGTCAGCCAGACACAGACAAAAAAAACTATTCCAAAGACTATGAACGTCAAGAAGCCCGCTATAGCAAAGCCACAAGTCCAGAAGAGTTCCCCAGTATTCATCTTGGTTTTGTGCAATTTGCTCAATGCACACCATCATAACTCCACCTACACATTTTCGGGAAATGAAGGTGTTTTGGAAGAAATCGAGACATAATTGCATTGAGGAGTGGTCTGGAGGAATTATGCAAGTGTGACCAAGTGAACCAAACAATCATGTCCCTAAGTGCATTACTTAATTTCCAAATATTTTCCAATTTTTTACTATTTGTATTTCAATTAAATTCATGCTAATCTTCAACATGCTATGACTAAGGTACATGTATTTCTTTGCTAATCAAAGAGTAAAGGGTTGGGTAGGATACTTGTGTCCATTGATAACACAGGGGATTGGGTGTTCGCGGCAAGACCAGATTGGTTATGTTCGAAAATGCATTGCACGCAAGGATAAAAAATTATTCGTTGCACCTTACATTGAGATGTAATTTTTTCAATTTAATTTTGTCCTACATGCCCTTCTATTCTAGTGTTTGAGTACATATTTTGATTAAGCACTTGTTTGGTTGTAGTGATCATTGGAGATTAATTTTGATTGTTTCGGAGAAGAATCTTGTGTACTATTATGTACTGGATGGATCCGTTGCACTTTCAACCTTCAAAATCTATTCTCGATATCTTGGAGAGTGCATTCGATGGGTTAAATGTGACAATGGCCTTACGTATAATACAAATCAAGGTATGAAATTCAATATACATTTACAATCAATTAAAGTTGCTAGTTATTATATAGTACTAATTTTCTCTAACTATCAGTACAAGAGACAAGCACAGACCTTGGAGTGTAGGTACTACTAAATGTTATATGCAGCAGAGTGTGTCAAAGAAATACGATTGGATTTCCTTGAAATTGATAAAGTGAGTATTTTTTCAAAACTTTCCTCCTGATCTTCATCGACAAAAGTTCCAAATAACAACTACTACTGTTTACCATTTGCACAGATGTTCCCAAGGGATTCTAAGCCGTATTCACAAGGTGACATCAATGATTCAAGAAATTGTTTGGCAAGACATCTAGTTCATGTATGATCTGCTACTCTTGGAGCTCCAAATGTGGTACCTTAGAATTTTCCAACGCTCGTGACATGTTTTTTGAGGAATAGAATTTGAATATTTTATATTCCTATCTATAGATAGTTGCTTGATTAACCTTATCTATAGATTTTTGTTAAAACTCCGATCAAGTTATTGAGTGTTGAGTAGCATTAGCATTGACATGTCCTTTGTGGAATAGATATGTAGGTGAAATCTATTCCTACGTATAGATACTTGCTTGTTTAGCGTTATCTTTATGTTTTTGTAAACCCATACAATGTGTATGATCATTAATCAAAATTTTATTGTGATGGATCCGAATTAATTGGGTTATAGCAATGAATAATTTTTTTTTACCATGGCAGCTGAGTTTGCTTCCGTATTCGGAAGCTGTTCATGTGTATTACCAACATTTTTTGAGGACATGATAACCGATTCCAAACTCAGAAGACTCAAGAACGACACAACTTCCAAACTCGGAAGTTTATTACAATATAAACGATAAATACAATAAAAAAAGTAGATTATGACCGGAAGTAACACCTGATGTAAGAAGTATTATCACTTCCGGTTCCGAGAGTACTAGAACATCCAACAAACTTCATGAAGGTTCTGAGTTCGTAAATAGGAGTTGAATTGACACCCTATGCAGAAACCCCAGAATAGTACCTGATCGCCCTTCAGGTACCGGAAGCAACATACACTTCCGGTACCAGAAATGTCTGCATCACACGACGGATTCAAGGCACTTCCAAGTTTGGAAGTAGTTTAAAGGCGGTTCGATCAGCCTTTCAAAGGCAGAATTTAACCACCTTCTATGGTTACCAACAAAGGTGGTTCCGACCGCCTTTGATCAGTGACGATCAAAGGCACTACCAGAGAAGGCACCAAAAAATGCCTTCTCTGGTCCAATAGAACCGTCTTTAATCCTCCACCCTACACTAGTGACTCATTTTACCTATCTTAATTCAAGTGCTAATTGTTTTTAAAAAATGACAATGTTAAAAATTCGTATACATGAAGTAAGTATATTTTCACATAAATTTATAATTAATGAAATAAGTAAAAAAAATAATTAGAATGAATAAATGACATTAATCAATTTTGACCAGAAGTAGTGCCATTGGTGAAAAAATGTTTTATAAAAAAGGTCTTAGACAAGGAATAGAGGGAGTCAATGGCGGGATGTGGGGGTTGGGTCGAATAGAGATATAGATAGTTTAGAATCAAGATAAGAAATGAATACTCTCTCTAATTAATTTTTGTAAATATTTTGTTTCATATATATTATTTAATTTTGTATTCCTTTGTACTCACTATATTATATATATATATATATATATATATATATATATATATAACACACACATATATAATATCAGTACACACATGCAAAATATTTGTGGGTTTTACTTTTTATCATGGTATCAGTCATGTTTCTCAAAAATTTCTGGCTTTTTTAAAAAAAGAATCTCTTCGTTCGTGACAGCACCGGCCGCCACCCACCACCTATTTTTCTGGTACCGATCGCTGCCATTTTTTTCAGACGATACTACTCCTTCACGCCCGCATTCCACACTCGCCGTCGCTCGCTGCTACACGATTTTGCTGCTGCTATCTTCTCCATGCATGACCGTTAAATTAATTATCCACTACCGATCACAAGCTTGTTGTGTGGTTGGTGCGATCTAATTTTTCTTTCTTGTTTGGACCAGTTTGTTGGTTTATGTCCTAAAGCAAATTCATATTTGCTGCCAACGTGATTAGGAACCTAAAGGGTCATACACATAGGACTTCTTATTGGGTTAAAATAACTTGAAGAATTAATATATAAGATATATAAATTCTGGGGACTTAATGATAAATAAGGAGTTAGGGTTTTGGCTATGATTGGGCCAAGCCCAATACCAACCTTAATTATAGTCTTGGTTGTTGAGATTAGAGGAGTAAGAAAAACACAATAGAACTCTTCAGACCTAGTCGTCGATCTAGTAACTGGTTAATCCTTGGAAGATCCTGAAAAGGTAGTTTGTGTGGATACCTATAGAAGTCGGATACGTGTGCGGCTTGTGGTCAATTCACCTCAGATCGTGATTATGAAGTTAATTATCTATCGAGGTAATACAAACATAATGTTCATTGATCATAAGTGTACTATTCTATGACTACAATGTGTTCTTGGCATAAAATCGATGATCCTCAGACTTGAGATCATAAGCTGTCTAGAGTGTGGAATATTATTTTTTTTCTCTTATTGTCCTTTGACCTTAGTTGGTTATTGTGCGTTAGAGTTGGGTGTAGTACGAAACATGGATGGATAGTTTATGATCAATAAAGAATTCATCACGTCTAATAGTAAGAACATATCCCCCTATGGCCTACTTGTTTGAATATGACTTTAAAATATTTGCGCAAACTAGATGTGATTTTAGAAAGTGTTCTAAATTCAACTTCACATAAGTCATATTTCGAGAACAAGAAAATAAATGATTAGTTCATTAAGAGTTAGCACTTATCCTTACTCTTGAACTAGTTGGGATATAGTATGGTGAAAGGATATTAGCTAGTTGCACTACATCCTGTTATTTGGAAAGGTGAAAACGATCACATATATTTCCTATCACTTGGGTGGTCATGATGTCTGACTAGAGGCCAATCTTGATCTGTAAATATGGATTGGAAATCTCACGGTTTGGTTGTCATTATGCCAAGTGGGAGTTTGTTGGTTTATGTCATAAAGCCAATTCGTATTTACTGCCAACGTGATTAGGAACCTAAAGGGTCACACACATAGGACTGCTTATTGGGTTAAAATAACTTGAGGTATTAATATATAAGATATATGAATCATGTGGACTTAATGATAAATAAGGAGCTAGGGTTTTTGCTATGATTGGGTCAAGCTCAATCCCAACTTTATTTATAGTCTTGGTTGTTGAGGTTAGAGGAGAAAGAAAAATACAATAGAACTCTTCAGACCTAGTCGTCGATCTAATAACCGGTTAATCCCGAGAAGGCAGTCTGTGTGGATACCTTTAGAGGCCGGACACATGTGTAAATTGTGGTCAGTTCACCTCAAATCATGATTATTAAGTTGATTCTCTATCGAGGTAATACAAACATAATGTCCATCGATCATAAGTGTATTATTCTATGATTACAATATGTTCTTGGAATAAAATCAATTTAAGTTATATATATCCTCCTGCTATATAATAATTGATTTACTAACACAGTTTCTGTTCGTTCTTCATGGCCAGTTTCTTGGCACGATTCCTCACTAGAGTTGAGGATGTAACGCAAAATTGGATGAAAAGAAAGTAGAAAATGATCATAGCCAAAGTCGAAGAAGATTTTGTTCCCATTTTCTCTCTTTTGTGTTCTTGTTTGGGTGGTAATTGTATAGGAGAAGAAAGTGGTTTTGGAAATTGAGAAGTGATTCACCTTATCCCCCAAATCCATCAAAGAGCCTTATATAATGGTAATTGAATGTATAGCATATATCACCTTTTGTATGGCAATTATATGTATTTAAAACACTACACATTAATTTATTTTAGAGAGAATATATTAATCAAATGATAAATATATTTTAAGAAGATAAAAATTGTACACGTACGTGTTGATTACAATGACACGTTTTTTTAAAATTATAATTATGGAAGTGGGAGAAATTTATTGGCACCCCAAGCCACCTGTTACAAACATATTATACATTTAGTTTGTGTGATTTTTATACAAAAAAAATCAATGAAAGAGTTAAATCAAACTTCGAAACAATATGAACCAGCCTTTTTTAAAGCATAGCAAACGCTCCCAGTACTTCTAATATGTAACATTTGTAACACCATTGAGTGAACTCTCTAAGCGCAGCCCTCTCTCCGAGCCGCATCCCTTCTTCTTAAAAAATTTTCTCCATGGAAGATGGGGAATAAAAGTTTATTTTAGTTCATATTTTTGTTATTGAATAAGTGTGAAGTTTGTCTCCACATATTAGTTTTGCTCTTCGGCCTGATCGATTAGATCGTTGTATTCATGATGATAACTCGATATAATTGTTCATGTTGATGTCTTGTTCTCATCTGCTTGCAGAGATCGTGTGTTCGCAATTTCATTTGTGGTTTTATTTTTGGGTTTTTATAAATTTGGGTTCGTCAGATCTGTGTTTTTCAAGGTGTTTACAGTTTGGACAAAATAGATCGTGGTTGGATCAAGTGGCGTTACAATTGTAGAAGATCCCTGTTTGGTGCAGTGATATTGACGTGTGATACGCTCCTCTTTGACAAGTGGTCATGTTTTTCGCAGGAAACAAGTTAATATGTTTTTCGCAGGAAGCAAGTTAATATCCCTGAGGGCGATGTTACAGTTTTTTACTTGATCTCTGATCTGTAATAGTACAGACGACCAGTCTGGTTGGCATGTAATTTAAATATCATTGCAATATGTTAGTTATTGCTAGAGGTTAGTTAGATTGAATGTCAATTCCACTCATTATAATCACCGCTGGCGTTTTTATAATCACCACTGGCTTTTTTATAATCACCAAAATATTAAAAAATGTAATATTTGTAACACTCATATTTAACATCACTAAAATCTCTGCAGAATTGATTTAAGCATGCATGATCGAGTTCTACATTATCATCATTAATTCGAAATATTATAAATAATTTAACACGATATTTTTTATGAGATCATTTTTTTTAAACGACGATATCATTTTTAGAAAAGAGATGTTTTACCGGATGGAATCGTGGTTGTTAGTTAGCAACTCTTGGCTTCAAAGAGATGTTATTGCGACTTCTGACAAATCAACGTTTAAGCTAATACACACTAGTGCTGTACTCTTATTTTTGGTTGATTATAGTCCAAGTTTTGACGTCATAATTAATTTTTCGTGGAAACAATTTTAATGTTAGGCAAGTACCGTTTTTTAAAAGGATTAAAGAAAGATGAAATTTACTTAGAATAATAAAAAGATAAAATGTGTTAGTTACAATATTAAAATTTTATTATACAATAGATATAAAGTTTATAATTCAATTCATACAACCCAAAAATTTTATCTTCCTTTCTTTTAATTTACATTTTAAACTTTGATCTTTCCATAATTTATAAAAACACCTATGAGAAGATCGTATTTGAAGAGACAGACTCGTAACCTTTGTTGTCGTCAAAAGAAATTACAAAACATGTCGGTTTTCTTGGCGTGTTTTAGTTAGGTTGGTGCTTCGTGGTCAAATATAAACAGACTGTTTTGTACGTGAAGTATATTTAAATTTATCCATAAGTGGTTAAGATCATGTGCGGAACTAAATGAGGATTACCTAGAATTGACCAGATCCGAATTTAGAATAAATTTCATCCTAAGCAACGACAGTTGTCTTAACCTTTTTTTTAGGAGGATTGGTTTAGATCATGTAATAGTAGTACTGGAGCTTCCGAATAGAAATCTCTTTATCCGATTCTTCCAATGATTCAGATAATATATGTCAATGTAAAATTCCAACTTAACATGCTAAATAGTACACATAGTAAGAAAAAAGAATTATTAGATATAATAGATAAAATAGGAAATTCTGAAGATAAAACAGAATATATTCAAAGGTTACAAAATTTGGTACTACATGAAAATAAACCTAAGCTAACAGAAGCTTTTAGTCTAAGTCAGAGAATAAAAAAATATTCAGAACAAGAGAAAAAGAAGTCTATAATTAGTCCCACTGATACTCAAAACTTAAGAAAATAAATTAATCAGTTAAAATCATAAATTAGTCTTATTAAAATGGAATTAGATAATTTAAAAGAAAAAGATTTAGAATTAGAATTACAGCTAACATCATTAGGAAAACCTAGTAGCTCTGATATTCCTATTTCAAATGAAATTCCAACTAAACAATAGTTCTTTAATGCAATAAATAGAATTAATATGGAAAAATGGTATTCCTTAGTTACTATAGGAGTCCAAGATTTCAGTACAACTATTGTAGCCTTAATTGATAGCGGTGCAGACCAGTCTTGTATCCGATCAGGAATAATTCCAAGTAAATATTTAGAAAAAATAAATGAGTAGTTAGCAGCATCAAATGGTACTCCAATGATTATTAGAAAAAAAATATCTAATGGATTCATAAGTAATAGTGATTATTGTATTAAACATTCATTCTTAATATTAGAAAATGTCTCATATGATGCAGTATTAGGAAATCCATTCTTATATCAAATAACTCCTTTTAAAAAGACTCAAAAAGGAATTAGTACAAAAATATTTGGGAAAAAGCTATTGTTTTCTTTCATAAGTCCTCCTAGTCAAATAGAATTACATCTATTACAAACCAATTCTATTTATAAAAATATATGTATATTGCACAGAAAACAAAAAGATATCCTATTTTTAAAAGAAGAACTAAGTTATTCAAAAATAGAAGAACAATTAAAAAACAAAAGAATAAAAGAAAGAATAACAAAATTAGAACAAGATTTTAAAAAACAAATATGTTCAAACCATCCCAATGCCTTTTGGGATAGGAAAAAATATATAGTTACATTACCTTATGAAAAGGATTTTAGTGAACAATATATTCCTACTAAAGCAAGACCTATTCAAATGAATGCAGAATTATTAGAATTATGTAAACAAGAAATTCAAGATCATTTAGATAAAAAGTTAATAAGAAAGAGCAAATCCACATGGAGCTGCTCAGCATTTTATGTAAACAAGAATGCAGAAAAAGAAAGAGGAATTTCCAGATTAGTTATAAATTATAAGCCATTAAATAAAATATTACAATGGATTAGATATCATATTCCAAATAAGAGAGATTTAATTAATAGATTAGCCAATGCAAAAGTATTTTCAAAATTTGATTTAAAGTCAGGATATTGGCAAATTCAAATAGATGAAAAGGATAAATATAAAACGGCATTTGTAGTTCCATTTGGTCAATATGAGTGGAATGTTATGCCATTTGGACTAAAGAATGCACCATCTGAATTCCAGAAAATAATGAATGATATTTTCAATCCTTATTCAACATTTGTAATAGTATATATTGATGATGTATTAGTCTATTCCAATACAGTTGACAGTCATTTTAAACATTTATATATTTTACTAAAAGTAATGAAAGCAAATGGCTTGGTTATCTCCGAACCTAAAATGAAATTATTCCAAACAAACATTAGGTTCCTTGGATTCAATATACATTTAGGAACAATTCGACCCATTCAAAGATCTATTGAATTTGCAGAAAAATTTCCAGATGAAATAAGAGATAAAAATAAATTACAAAGATTTTTAGGATGTGTAAATTACATTTCAGATTTCTTTCCCAATATAAAGATTATATGTAAAAAATTATATGAAAGACTAAAATCAAATCCTCCTGCATGGTCAGTTGAGCATACTAAATTAGTAAAAGATATTAAATTAAAAGCCAAGTCATTACCATGTTTAGGCATTCCACATCCAGAAGCATTTATGATAGTCGAAACAGATGCATCCAATATAGGATATGGAGGCATATTAAAACAAAAGCATTTAGGAAAAATATCCATTGTTAGATATCATTCAGGATTTTGGTCTAAAACACAAAAGAATTATTCAACGGTAAAACAAGAAGTTTTATCCATAGTTTGATGCATTTCCAAATTTCAAGATGATTTATACAATAAAAAGTTTTTATTAAACATTGATTGCAAATCAGCAAAGGACATTTTGCAAAAAGATGTGAAGCATTTAGTTTCAAAACAGATTTTTGCCAGATGGCAAGCCATTTTATCAGTTTTTGATTTTGATATTCAATTTATCAAAGGAAAAGAAAATTTTATTCCAGATTTCCTGACTCGTGAATTCCTCACAGGAAACCATGAGTGATTCCACATCAACGGGTTCAACCCATTCAAGGACTAGCAAAGATTATGCAAATCCCAGACCTCTTACTCCATCTGTTACTCCATTAATTCCATTAGAAGGTTTTCCACCACTTACTTATTCCACAATTGCACAGACTCCCCATTCCAGACTTATTTCCAATCAGACTCTTCCTTTAACTTCGAATTTTACTCCATTAAAAAGAACCCATACTTCATTACCTACTCCACATGCATCTTCCAGTAATCCCAAACCTACTTCCACATATTTTGATAAACCTAACCCAGAACATATTTTGGTCACTCATTTTAATTCTGAACCAAGTATTCCACACCTATAGATTTTTGTTTCCAACCTATTTTTGTCATCATCTTTATGGATGGCAGCAGATATATACAAAACTCGACAATATTATGAATTAATTCTTGTAGATACACAGTCCATTGATATTCAGCATGTTCCAAATAAACAAGATTCCAGCAGAATAGAGTATTCCAAAGTCTACATTAAAAAGATTATGAGCCCTCAAGATGTTTCTAACATCCATTCCATTAATTCATTTTCAGTTGATTATTTCCCTACTGGATTCAATTACACTGATTATATGGAGGCATGGTATCGAACTTTCTTTTACAAATCGTTTGACCATTCCTGGTTTATCAATTTTCATTCCACCTTTAATCCTAATATTCCAGATTGGTTCATAGACTGGTGGGTAAAATTCGGACCGTCAACTGAGATCTATCCACCACCTATACTTACTGGATTCCAAACATTCCAAAATCTTAGTCAACAAACACTTAGCCATTCTAAACCCCATGAAAGAAATATCCTATTCCATTATATTTTCAGTGTACCATGGATATTTGCTTGGAGCTTTCAAGTAAAACCATTCCACCCTTCTTACCCTTTTTCATTAATCAGACAATTCAAAATTAAATGGTGGGTCAACTACAATCCTGAGTTTTGTTCCACCAAAGCCATAAAACATTACTTTCAGACAGGACAAAAAATGAAAATTGCATTCAAACCCATTACTCAGCACACACTTCCATCACCCATTCCTACTTCTCGTCCAACACCCATTGGACCATCAGCCAGTATCATTCCACTGCCTCAACTCTTATGTCCAACACCCATTCAACCTAATCCAGTTACACAAATTCCAAAACAGGAGCCAGATGAAGAATTCCATAAGGCTCTTGAATTTTACCAGGAATTAGTAAGGCAAAGACAGGCTGTTAAACAAGAAGCAGATGATCAATTGTACCTCCAGGATAGCCAAGATCCCTATGAAATGTAGGGAAAGAGCAAGATGTAAGCAATGGTGCCAAATGATCAGGTGGATGCCAGCTTCCACCATCAGATTCCTTCAAAGTCAAGAAAGCAGCAGACAGGGTGGATCCCAGCTTCCACCAAATTCAAAATCAGAAAGCAATCAACAAAGTGGTGGATCCCAGCTTCCACCAAATTCAATAAAGCAGCAGACACAAGATAATGGCGGGTCCCACTTCCCACTCAACAGGAAAACGAAGGCCCAGATTCAAAGATGCAATTCCAATGATCCAGATCAATGGATCCCAAATTCGGATTCCAAATTTGTAATAGATTATATTTCAATTCTATCCTATAAGTAGTTCATTTCATTTCATTCAAAACCACGCTTGAAATATCGCACCTTCTTGTATGCTCTTATACAACCTCCACACTCTGATCTGATCGTACATACATCAGTTCCTTTCCATTGTAAGCCTAAAATATATTCTGAAATAAAGAATTTATTCAAGTATTTGTTTTATCACTGCTTTGATTATTTATTCTGCAGTTACTATTTGACATTCACTGTTTCCGTTCATATTACTATTTTACTATTTAGCATCCACTATTTACTCTAATTTTATTAGAATTTTATTATCCATGTTATCATCGATCCTTACAGTTTTGGTATATATATATATAAACCAGTTGTCTTAACAGAAATGAGGACGATATTCGATTTGCATGGATATATGGGCAGACAAAACAGAGATGTAATCAGAAACGTTATGTACATCGCGTCAAATTTGACATTACAGAACTACGATTGAAGTAGAAGTTAAAAAAATTGTAAGGCAAAATTTTGGAAAATATGAGATCTATCCAAATCCCATAAAGAAAGAGATTTTCCTTATCACAATATATCACATATATTCCATAAATCCAATACCATATTTGTAGGAATTTTTCATAAACCTAATATGCATCTACCACTGCCTAATATATTGCAGAATATTCAGATTTCCATAAATCAACAAATACCACAATATTCTGTTTTCTTCCGTAAAATCTTGTAGTCGTGAATGTGGCTGTTGTCCGCATGTTCCAACATGGAATGTTTTTCGTTTCCAAATTTGTTCACGAATTTCCAATTAAATACTCAATGAAAATCACTTAACTTTACAATCTCTCCCTTTAGCATTTTGTGGATCCAACCATTTTGGAAATAAGAATGCAGCGAAAAACTTTCAATCATACACATAAGTCTTCCAAAAGTCCACCTATGTTGGAACATATTCTAAATACTGAATCTGATTATAAAAGAATACCATCAGAAAGCTAGAATTCCAGAACAATGAAATAATTCAGATTACAGTTATCTAATAAAAAACAATATCCAAAATTGCATAAATATTCTCCCCTTGGGGCCATGAATATGCCAAAGGCAATAAACAACAAAAATAAAATCTAAAAAGACAATAAAGTCAGCTCCCCCTAAACTCATCATGTGATCTATGTTGGAACATAGCACTTCAAGATCATCAATCTTGTTCAGGAGCAGCATCCCGTGCTTCCAACAGAGCCTTCTACCCCCACAACCTTGGCCTTTTTTGCTTCAAGGGCCGCTATTTGAATGGCTATAGCCCCCAACCTTGCATTAAGAACCACCATCTTGGTCTTATTCTCAGCATCTGCAGAAGTGGAAGCCTCTGGATTCCAAGGTAGATCATGCACTTGCCACATTCTAAAGGGCTCCTTGTTAGGCCGAAGAAACTCAATATCAATAATGACATCCTTTGCCTTGCCATTCACCTTGGCATCCTAGCCAATGCAGAAATTAAACACGGGTACACCAGGGCATGCTTAACCTTTAGAGCAATAGCTTGCCTAACCAGACTCTGCTGAATGAATAACCCCAGGTTAACTGGTTTATATGTTCCAACATAGTACAACAGCTTTGTCATTTCTCTTGTCAGACCTGTAGTGCTAGAAGACGGCATTCAGTAGTTCACAGCCACCTGATACAACCCAAAAAACCTAGAAGATAGGCAAGATGCATGTGAATATCCTGTCTCTAGCCACTTAGTCTTGTCATCAGACACATCCAAATCATCTAGAAAGACACCTTCAAAATCAGGAGTTTTCAGCCCTAAAATTTTATTCATCCTGGCAGCAGAGAAATCTATCACCTTCCCCCTAACATAAACTCTATCACACCATGGGGAATCAATTTCCAAGTTTCCAGCCATCAAGTTAGAGTAAACTTCAGTAACAACCTGCTTGTTATACTAAAGTTGCACAGTGGCAACTCTCTTCATCCCAATCATCTCCAGAAAGTCAGTAAAACTACTAGCCCTATAAGCCTTTAAATCCACAAGCCTTTCAGAGATTATATTCCTCTAAGAAAAAATATCTCTCATCTCTTCACATTTAATATCAAAGTATGAAAAGGACAAAGCCTCACTTACAGAAGGAGGTGGCAGCAGATTCTTCCTCTTTGGAGTAGCTTGGGTTTTCTTGGATTTTTTGGCTGGTGGAGAATCCTCAGCAACAGACATCTTCCTCTTGGCACTTGCAGTCTGGAAGAATTCAACCAACACTTTATCACTAGAGTAGTTTAGGTTTGGTTCCTGTGTTGGAACATACTTAGGCTGTTTAACCTCTTCCTCCTGCTCAGTTGTATCTGCCTCACCCTATGTTCCAACATGCTGCTCATTGCCTGAATCCTCTTGCCTCAAGTCAAATCTTCATGTCTTTCCTCCTTCTGAATATTCCAAGTCATCATATGAATTCCCAGTTACGTCAAATTGGTCTTGGCCTCCCAAATCAGCATCATTAACCTTCATATCTTCAACCATTTCATACTCTGCCCTCTGTGTTGGAACATACCCAACACTTTCTCCTTCTCCACTATCTGTAATCTCAATGATCACAAGCTTTCTAAGCTCCTCAACTCTCCTGGCAGCCTCAACATCATAAAATCCCAAGGGCATCCTATCAGTGGACTTAATCACTTGTAGCCCCTCAGCCTCATCATCGCCGATTTTCTCAATTCTAACATTACTAGGGCCAGTAATAGATGAATACACATGAAACCTATCCTTCCCATTGTACACACATATTTCCCTCTCAATAGCCTAGTTTCATAGTTTTCAATATCCTCAAGCTCACCAATATCTCCAGAAAACAACTCCATAACATTCACATTGAGAAATTCCCTTCTAAAATTTCAAACTTAGACAAATCTACCGTGATCCTATTAGCTTCAACCCATTCAAAAAACTCATCAACAGATTTAAACTACATGCCATGCAACTTCATAGTAGGGGGATCCAGACCACTTACCTTTTGATAGGAAGATTCCCCCTTGTTCTTGAGTTCTTCATTCTGGGTGCTATCAGCAGTTGAGTTTACCTCCACGGTTTCTTCCCTCTGTTCACCATTGACATTCTCTAGATGGTGAGAATTTTCTCGAGTCTCTTTCTCGGTCATGGAGACTTTAGGGCTTGAAGACATTTTTTGGCAAGGTTTTGTTGCGAGGAGAAGGATCTTCATTCAGATTATTCAAGATACACCCTCAAAAATTTTGGCAATAATAAATCCAAAAATACCAGAGAATGTGGGAGTGTATGCTGAAACTATAGGGATATGGAGAGATGGAGACAATTTTGAACCAAAACAAACTCCTCACTATTTACCTCTTTCACCGCAAAAGTCTTTTCCCCTTTCCAAGAAGAGTAATGATTTCATTTTTCTCTCTTGTCAACTTAAGCCATACTTCTTTGAACTTCCAACAACCCATAACTTCTATTTTGGTAACTTTTTCTTCTTTCTATATTTTGTTTTTCAATTCTGAACAAAAATACAGAGCAACGAAAATGAAGCAAGCGGGCAGAAACCTGAAGCAGAACTAGGTGCTGAAGCTGACTGGGAAGTAGCTCTTCCACATTCCCCCCATTATCAGGTTCACTCTTGTGCCAGCGAGGGTGCTCATCCCGCCGATCGCTGCTGAGTAGATCACGCCCAACACCACCGCCATCATCTGCTACCATTCCCGGTGCCGCTCATCCAAGCGCCAAAAAATAAATGAATCCAAAATGTCAGCACACTGGCAACGAGACCCACCTGCGAAGAAAGAAGAAACGGCGAAGGGAAACCACAGCAAAGGATTAGACGAGATCCACCCGCGAAGGATTAAACGAGACCCACCCGCGAAGGATTAAACGAGGCCCACATTGAAGGATTATAACAATGGGAAATCAATTTTATTTGACGGCAAAGAGAAGACGATGAAGGGAAAACACAAAAAGAAGAAAGGGTACAACGAAGGATAAGAACAAAGAAGAAACGGCAAAGGGAAGACGATTAAGAAGAAAAATATGAGGTTTTTCGAGGCATAAATGTAATTTTAATATTTTTTGTGTTTATCTTTTTTTACGATGGGTAAAATAGACTTTTCACTGATTTTTGACATGTCTGCTTGAAAAGGGTATATTTGCACAAAACCTAAATATGTAGGGTTATATTTGCACTTTCAATTATGGCTAGGTTATATATGCACTTTTGTCAATTATGTAGGGTTATATCTACACTTTGCTCTAAAAGCTAATTAGATTTCATGAGAATCAACGCTAGTACTTCCTTGATCTTTATCGAAAAGGAAGAATTTAGCTAGAATACAAAATGAATTAAAAATCAAAAGTATAAAAATAAATGATGAAAATTGTATGAATAGAATACTGGAAAAACTCAAAACATGAATAATGTTTCTGTGCAGAGTAGACTGTGCATGTGTATTCGTCTTCTGTCTGCATACGTATGAATAAAAACTGTCTGTGGAAATTTACTACAGTTAAAAGATAGATAAGGAATAAAATATGTCTTTCCTTATCTATTTAGAATTCAAAGAGATGAATACAATATTCTCTCCTAAATCTAGGAGTTTTCAAATCAATTTGGACTCTTCTCCAACTGCATTTTGAATTGGCATAATTGAGCACAAAAAATCTCCATCACTATTCCAACATCTCCACATTTTTCTCCTCTTCCATCTCCAAGCACAAATGATGACTCCCTTCATGTTTCCGAAATACTGCACCAACTTGAAAATTCAATCTCTAAATCTCTACACTGCAATAACATTCCAATAAAATTCAAGGATTTACTCAACAATTCAGCTCAATAACAATCCAGAATACGTGGTAAAATCAACCCCATCAAACTACTCCACAATTAGATTATGCTAGCCCTCGAGCATATGCAAATGCAAAACATAAATGTAAACGTGAGACTCAAATAAAAAAACTACAACAGCCCTAAAATAAAAAACCATCACATTTAGAATTAAAACACAATCAACCTTCATACCACAAACCATTCCTCCTTGCTTATAAAATCACATCATCCTCAATTCCAGTAAAAAAATGTGTAATAAATTCCAGCCTCGCCAAGATCACTCTATATCTCTCAAAATCATAATCAGGTGAATCATACAAATAATATTCAATGCTCATCACAACAGGTTTGTATGTACCACTATCTCCACCGTAATAATTGAACAGTTGAGTACAAATCAATGAGGTCTTGATCAAGGTTGTAACAAGGCTAGGGTCAAAGAGGTAGGATAACACAAATATGAGGCTAAAAATATGAGAATATGCAAGTAATTGATTATCACCCTCATACTCATCTATGTTCATACTTCGAATGAAAAAGCAACATTGATAAGAAACAAAATATAAACATCACTACCAAGTACTAAACTATGCCCACATTGTTCTCAAAACATTTCAGCTCAATATACTGCTGACCGGAATTTTTTCTTTTTTTCATATTTTTTTTCTTTTTTTCTTTTACATTTTTCCTCTTTTTTTCTCCTGGACAGCAGCATTTACAAGTCTTTTCTGGGCATACAAGAACAACAATATCATGCCAAATCTATATATACACTTTCCCCAACAAATCTAAGTCCAAAACACTCTATCCTTCAACATGTATTAGCACAAAATCTCAGCCATATCTAACCCACCATGTAATTCCAATCCATATACCAAGCAATAATGAATTACTTACACAATCTATAGGGTTAAGAAAAGGCTAAGGCTCTTGGCTAAATATTTACTGACTGAAAATACCAAAGAAAGAGTTTTCTGGCTTCAACGGGGCAAACTAGGGGATCAATGTAAGGAAGGAAATATATAGTAGAGGCTAAGTAGGGCTCATTCGTAAGTGCATCTATCATTTTCATACTCAAGTATCAAAAACAGACTCGAAATCATGGCACAAACCAAGCAATGAATATAAAAAATATGATCACTCAACAAAGGGATAAATAGCTACTTATGATCTTTTTTTTCTTTTTTATCGTATATGCCTATATGTTTTTTCCAGTTTTTGGTCTTTATGGCTCAAATCCTTACAACATATTTGGTTTAAAAGAAAAATGACTTATTGCATATTCGTCATCCTAGAACGTATAGAAGTAATCCATGATTTTTGTCACAAATGGAAACAATCATTCAATCTTATCAAAAACCAAATTTTAACTCTAACAATTCATATTTTCAATTCAAGACTGCTTTTTTTTTTAACTCAAATAATGAAAAAACTGAAAATCTTTTTGTATTTTTTCAAAATTTTCAAATTTTTTTGTTTTTTTTCTATAATGAAAAACAAACTAATGATGCTCCACCTCCACTCCACACTTAGACGACACAATGTCCTCATTGTGTAAGAAAAGTTAACATATGCTAATGAAGTAGAAAATATGATGTCATGCAATTACTCAACGAATGTACTAAAATGCAACTAAAATGAAAAAGAAGAAAAAATAAAAAAAATAAAATGCTCCCTGGGCGGCTAATTAGCCCTGGGGTTAACTGGTGCATCCCGGTTTATAATGGGCATCCTGACAACTTTGAGCTGAAATTTTAATGCCTTGGGGTTTTCTTTCAAAATCCTCCTTCATTTCTTGGAGATCTTCTTGGAACCTTATAAGTCAAAACAAATCAAAGTCAATGGGATGAATAATATTGTTTTTCATTTTTATTTTTGAAGAGAAATAATGAAGAGAACAAAAAAATATATCTTGGGTTGCCTCCCAAGCAGCGCCCTTATTTAACGTCTTAGGCTAGACTCAGCTGGCTTGTTTAGATCAGCCATATGGAGGCAATGAAAGTGTAATTTCCTCGACCTTGGAGAGCTGCATTCCCTCGGAATACATGACATGTAAAGTCTGATTCTCCCCTAAGAATGCATATTTGAGATGCTCAGCTAATTTCTTCAACTCCACATTTGGTTCTTTCTCAATCGGAGGAAAAGTACGTTCAGGGATATGTGTGATGACCATCCAGACTAATTTCGAATGAGAGACATGTTGCATTTCTGATCTAGATATGGGCAGCATGAGCATACCAACCAAAAGTGACTGAGAGCTAATTTCTGAAATTGCTTAGCAGAAAACGGGCGGTATAAGCATACCGACCAAAAGTGGCTGGGAGCTGATTTTTAGAGTTTCTAAGCAGAAAATGGGTGGTATGGGCATACTGGTTGAAAGTGGTTGGGAGCTGATTTTTGGATTTTCTGAGCAAAAATCAGGCGGTAAGGGCATACCGATCAACATCAATTTTGGCTTTCATCGTCTTCATGAATGGTCTTCCTAGAAGAATTAGGGACTTATTAGCAGAGAATGAATCATCCATATCAACAATGTAGAAATCCACTGGGAACATCATATCATTTACTTTCATTAGTACATCCTCTATCATTCCATATGGGTATGCATTAGACCTATCTACTAATTGGATTATAACACAAGTTTCCTTCAATGGTCCTAATTGCAAGTCATTATACACAGAGAGGGGCATGACATTAATTGATGCACATATATTTAACATGGTCTTTTCAATAGTTTTTGTGCCAATCATGCATGGAATTGAAAAGATTCTTGGATCCTTACATTTTTGTGGCAATTCACGTTGAATAACAGCAGAAACATTTACCCCTACCCTAATTTTTGCATCTTTCTCATGTTTCATCTTCTTCGAACAAAGTTCCTTAAGAAATTTTTAGTACCTGGGAACCTGCTTAATAGCTTCAATCAAGGGAAAATTTATGTCTACCTTCTTGAAGACCTCCAAAATCTCCTTTTCATCATCTTCATTCTTGTTACAAGCTAATCTAGATGGGAAAGGTGGAGAGACTTTTGGGTTAGAAATAGATGTCATGGGTTCAGTGTTTACCTTTGAGCACTCTTTTTTACTCTCCTTGACTTCTTCATGATGGCTTTTCTCCATGTCAACTTCCTTAGACTCGGGATCATCCATTTTCTTCTCATTACTTAATGTGACTGCACTTGCATTCTCCCTGGGGTTTGGTTCAATCTGGGAGGGTAACCTTCCAGTGTTGAACTTCAACTTGTTTACTTCTGCAGCCAGTTGAGTCACTTGTTGCTCAATATTCCCTATAGCTGCCCATGTCTTCTGCTGAAAAGCATTTGTGCTTTTCACTAAATTCTGCACTACTTCACTGCTTTGGGCCATCATCTTAAGGACTTTATTCATAGTGACTTTCTGATCATCCGGTCGTGGATTTGCATCATGACCAACTTGTGCTTGTTTTGGAGCATACATTCTGGCGGCCTTCTAATTCCATCTTAAGTTTGGATGATTCCTCCATCTCAGATTGTATGTATCCAAAAATGGGTCGTTCCGTCTTGGTCTCTCTGGGATATCCTCAAATCCAAAGAAAGTTTGTTCAGTCTTAGGATCTTGAAGAGTAGGGCAAGCATCGGTGTAGTGTCCCATGTGTGAGCAAATTTTGCATTTCACTACTCTGGCACTCTTCATGGATAGATCTTTTACAATTGAAGTGACGACATCTAGCTTCTCATCCAAATGTGAGGTACCGGCTCCTTGACTGGTCTATACCTATCATAATCTTCATTATATTCATGACTGACCATATCAAGGATGATCTCTTTTGCTTCATCCATGGTTTTGTTCAACACATTTCCTCCACAAGCTACATCAAAAATTTTCTTGTCAATAGAACACATACCACCATAAAAGTAATTAGTGATGAGCTGATATTCAGTAAAACCATGGATAGGACACTTGCGACACAATTGATTAATCATATCCCAACTCGCAAGACTCTCTCCCTTCTTATTTTCTAATACCACTTATTGCAGATCTCAAATTGGCTGTTCTAGACTCGGGAAAAATGTTTGTAAAACTTTCTCCTCCAAATCTTCCCAAGTTTGAATTGAACCAGGTGGGAGTTCAAAAAACCATTCACGGACTTTTCCTTGCAATGTGTGTGTAAAGGTGAGCAGTTTAATATGATCCTTCGAAAAACCTAGTGGTCGAAGAGTTGCACAGAAGAGGTCAAATTCAAGATGGTTATAAGATCTCTCACCTGGCATATCACCAAATTTAGGCAATACTTGTATGAAACCTGGTTTAATCCCAGAGTTGCGGTTGATGTTGGGGAGGACAATGCACAAAGGGCGATTGTGTATGTAACGTCCCATGTCTCTTATACGCTGAACTGGTGGTTCCTCCTCACGTGGATGCTCATCAGCCATGTTGAAATGAGTTTCGTTGGCAGTTGACTCAGACGAGGAAGGTCTTGTCAAGGCTTTTCTCTGCCTCGTTAGACTTCGTGCAAGTTTCTTAATCTCTGGAGTGAAGTTTAATTCTTATGTACGAGAAGAATGAGGCATGAGCCAAGAAAAAGTGAAAACAAATTAAAGAAATAAAATAAAAAATACTGCTTAAAGCCAATCCCCGACAGCAGCACCAAAATTTGGTATGTCGTTTTACACCAAAAATAAATTGAGCTTTAAGCTGAATTTTCTGTTCAATATTCTGCGGTCGGTATAGGCATACCAACCAGTATAGCTGCGAGCAAGTTCGTTTCCCAAGATATTAGTGAGACTTTTTCCTTAATCTTTAATCTATGAATTTGTGACCAAAAGAACCAGATGAGGGTAGTGAATAAGAAAAATTAAAAACTGAGTAAAACCGAGAATGGGAAATTGTTATAGATTTCTAAAAGATTCAACTATGATGAGAAGATTCCAGTTTCGATCAATTCCGTACTGGCTTTGATACGAATTAGGTTTTTTATTTATATTTATTTATTAGGATTTTTAGAAGATAACACTATACTCTTTTTCCCACTGAGTTTTTTAATGAGATAGTGTGATCATTTATTTTATTTTAGAATAAGGCCCATTAATTCAGCCATGTCGGCCTTAGAAGAATTAATGTTTCGTTCATGCATTTATTTTAGTATTTAGAATATTCAATTCTGATTTGATTAGAATTAGATTTAGTAAGATTAGATAAGGCAATATTCATTCAAGATTTATCTTGAAGATTATAGTCATTTATTTTAGGTAGTCTAGTTAAATATGGTTTTAGCTTCTTGAAGCTGCCATAATCCTTTTCAGTTTCTTATTTGTATTTTTGAAGACCATACCTATGTATTATAAATAGGGGTGGTATTCAACATTATTTTTACCTTACAACCTTTCATCAATCAAATATACAACATTTTGAGCTCATACTCTTTGCTTGTGAGCTATTCCATTGTTGCTTAACCCCGAGGGCTAGTTAAGTATCAATAAACCTTGTAATCTGATCCTGAGGGCTAGTTAGAGAGCAAGTCAAAGTTAGGCGTACCCCGAGGGCTAGACTCCTGAATTTCGTGCGAGATGGTGTGGGTTTGCAGATCCCTTCATTAGATCAAAGATATTAATTCCGCAAATCGTGAGTGTTCGCAAGGAGATTCATATCAGTTGGTATCAGAGCAAAGCAAAAGATCCTTGGACGAGTTCATCAACAGGGATTTCGAGTTTTGAGTTCAAAAAAAATCAAAAAAATAAAAAAAAAATCATAAAGCAGAATCAGCTGCCGCCGCCGCTCAGAATTCTCCGACGATTCCGCCGCCGCACCACCGTCCAGCTCCATCTCCGACCGACCATCCGAAGCCACTGTTCTACTCTCCGTCTACAGAAGCTCCATTGCCGCTCCAATCACCGCTGTTGCCCGACCAAATCTTCGCCGTCGAAGAACAGTCGTTCTTCTCAACGTAGCTCCGCCGCCGCCATTTTCTTTAGTTTCGAGTTCTCCGCAGCCGAGACTCTTCGCCGTTCCAGTAACCTCCGCTCGTCGTCCGCACAGCTCCGGTCAGCCGGGCATCGAGATCTACAAATTTGCTCCGTCCGGCTCTGTCAAATTGACAGTGCGTGATTCCACGCGCCAGGGAAAACAGATTCACGCGCTCGCCAGTTGAAGATGCGTGCGTTGCACGCGCGTCAAACCAGGATCAACTCTTCATCTCACGATCTGGTCCTTTGTCTCGTGAGTTGGTAAAATTCTCGCAATATTTTCAATATATCGTGGATTGATTGGTTTTCTCGGCAGCTTGTATTTTATCGCAAGTTGAAGCCACATTAGCATCCTGTCACTGCCTAGTCAGCGTTTTGTCACCATTTTATTAGCAGTTCTTCACAGGGATGGCTTGGGACGTTAATCTACCTTTATTTTTGAAGATCGTTCTAGTTTCAAGGACGAAACTTTTCGACCTCGGAGGAAATGATACGAATTAGGTTTTTTTATTTATATTTATTTATTAGGATTTTTAGAAGATAACACTATACTCTTTTTCTCACTGGATTTTTTAATGAGATAGTGTGATCATTTATTTTATTTTAGAATAAGGCCCATTAATTCAGCCATGTCAGCCTTAGAAGAATTAATGTTTCGGTCATGCATTTATTATAGTATTTAGAATATTCAGTTCTGATTTGATTAGAATTAGATTTAGTAAGATTAGATAAGGCAATATTCATTCAATATTTATCTTGAAGAATATAGTCATTTATTTTAGGTAGTCTAGTTAAATATGGTTTTAGCTTCTTAAAGCTGCCATAATCCTTTTCAGTTTCTTATTTGTATTTTTTGAAGACCATACCTATGTACTATAAATAGGGGTGGTATTCAACATTATTTTTACCTTATAACCTTTCATCAATCAAATACACAACCTTTTGAGTTTATACTTTTTGCTTGTGAGCTATTCCATTGTTGCTTAACCCCGATGGCTAGTTAAGTATCAATAAACCTTGTAATCTAATCCTGAGGGCTAGTTAGAGAGCAAGTCGAAGTTAGGCATACCCCGAGGGCTAGACTCCTGAATTTCGTGCGAGATAGTGCGGGTTTGCAGATCCCTTCACTAGATCAAAGATATTAATTCCGCAAATCGTGAGTCTTCGCAAGGAGATTCATATCAGGCTTTCTATCTCAATTTTTTATGCAGAGATGACTTTGAAAGCATGTTCACAAATTGATTATAGTTGCAAGCAACTGATCTTTCCTTACCTTGTCGATAGTCAGGAGGATGCCTCACTAACTATTTATCTAACTAACATATAACCTAAGAGACGTTCTATAGATTTAATATGCTAGCAGCATTAATAATTATGAGAAAGACCCAATTCATAACCAACAAAATCAGACGTCGGATTGTTAAATTAATACTGTTATTCCCTACCACTGATTGAACTTAAATCACAATTACGGATGATTGGTTCAATTGGTATTAAACTAACTAACATGATATCAAATATTGGCCACTACTCAAGAAAGCAATCATAAACACTATAATCAAGAACAGCAGATGCTAGCATATAATCACGGTTTTTAAAGCTAATTAGATCTTATGAGAATCGACGCCAGTACTTTCTTGATCTTTACCGGAAAGGACGAATTTAGCTAGAATGCATAATTGAATTAACAATCAAAAGCATACAAATAAATGATGAAAATTGTATGAATAGAATACTGGAAAAACTCAAAACGCGAATAATGTTTCTGTGCATAATAGACTGTGTGTGCGTATGATTGTCTTCTGTCTGCGTACGTACGAATAAAACTGTCTATGGAAATTTACTACCGTTAAAAGATAGATAAGGAATAAAATATTTCTTTCCTTAACTATTTAGAATTCAAAGAGATAAACACAATATTCTCTCCAACTGCATTTTGAATTGGCATAATTTAGCACAAAAAATCTCCATCATTATTCCAACATCTCCACATTTTTCTTCTCTTTCATCTCCAAGCACAAATGATGACTTCCTTCATGTTTCCGGAATACTGCAATAACTTGACAATTCAACCTCTAAATCTCTATACTGCAATAACATTCCAAATAACATAAATATCCAAGAATTTACTCAACAATTCAGATCAATAACAACCCAAAATACATGATAAAATCAACCCCATCATATATTTTAAGAAGTAGAAATTTTTTAATAATAAATTTTATAGATAGATCATAAATGCAAGTCCAAAACTCCTAAATGTGGGTCACAAGGATAATACTGTAAATTAAACGTTTAAATTATCTGCACTTAAGATTTCTAGGTCTTTACTTAGATTTTTTGCTGGGCAAATCTAAGTACATGTTAAGAATTGTTAAATGTAGATAAATTTAAGGAATGATTTACTATATTATCTTTATTACCTAAAGTTAAATAATTAAAATGAATTCATATTAAAATTAATTAAGGGTAATATAATAAAATTTTCATTAAATTTACCTGATTTTAAGAATTCTTAACCTGTACTTAGATTTTGTATTTTTATATATAATTATTACTCTATTTTAAACTGATTTCATTATATTGCACATTGATCTTTAGTCTCGCAATTAGATGGTGTCATACAAGATTTTGTAAAAAAATTAAAGCCAGATAATTTGACCTTATACCAATATTTTACTTTTAAGAGTCCGTCTCTTGAAAGACGGTCTTTTCATAAGTTATGGAAAGACCAAGGTTTAAAGTGTAAATTAGAAGAAATTAAGATAAAATTTTCGGGTTGCATGAACCGGGTTATCAATTTTATAACTACTACATGTTTCTTACTAAAACTTTAATATTGCAACTAAGACCTTTTACCTTTTATTATTCCAATCAAACCCGTCTTTCCATAAGCCTATGGAAAGACCGTCTTTCCCAAGACTTTGCCTACTTTTAATATTCGGTTTTAAACCTCCTACCCACACACATCTTTACCCTATCATTAGATTCACTCACCACCAAACCATCAATTATACGTCATCTTATATATTTTAATGAGGTTAATATATAATGAGTAGGTTTCTTCATAGGCGGTCTGTCAATATAACCTTATGGATAGGTGGTATGCCTGTAAGTTTATAAACAAGTCACTTATTTTTTACCTTATACGCTGCATTTGTTTAATGGTAAAATTTTGGGAAAGATAATTTTTTTCATAGATCAAGTGCAAGTAGAAATCGCTAGCAATTTTCTACCAATTAAATATATTATTTCTCTCATTCTATCTCTTCCACCTCACCTTAAGAAACCATTTAAGAAACCATCTCTTTTTTCTCTACAATGGTAAGAAACAATTTTTTACTATTCATAGACTCCACTTGATTTTATCTATCATACTCATTAATTTTACTATTAGTATTTAATTTAATTTAATTTGATCACCCAAAATAAGTTGAATGTGAAATTCAATACTCCCTCTATCAAATCTGAATTTGCACAAATACTATTCATACAATCAAAATTGGTTAATTTGAAAAGTAAAAATTAAGTAATATATAAGATAATATACTATCATGTGTGATCTTGTTAGAATCATCGTAACATCTATTTTCATAATATCAACTTTTTATTATTGTTTTATTTGTACAAGTAAAGATATTAACGGTTAAAAATAATTTTGGTCAACTTACAAAAGTCAACATGTGCAAATACAATTGGGACAGAGGAAGTATTACATTATAATTTTTATAATATAATTTCACTTTTTTTTCAAAAAATATTGAATAAATCTTTTTTTTCAATTTTCATGTTTTATTATAAAAAATTAAAATAAATTTCTTTTTTCTTGTTAAGAAATTATTAAATATTTTTTATCTAAAAATAAATAATAAGAAAGTTTAATTTTTTTAAAAACATAAAAAAAATATTACATTAGCAAAGACCAATTATAACGACTAGATAAATTACAATAAATACTTAAATAATAAAATATTAATCTAGTCCGACCAATTATTACAAATTGAAAATTGAAATATTGATATAGTCCGACCAATTATTACAAACTCTGACGCAATTTGGCCCCCACCGATTTCTTAACCGGTGTCCAGACAAGAAACCATGGGACGGTGTCTTATTAATAAATCGCTCTAGAAACCACTATTGTGGGTGCTTTCGATTTCTAGAGCAGTTTCTTAAATTTAAGAAACCACCATTGCACATGCTCTTATAGAAAAACAGGGTTTAATTAGAATAATAAGAGATAAAAGGTCTTCGTTGCAATATTAAAAATTTACTATGCAACAGTGTAGTAGTTCAAAGTTTAAAACCCGATTCATTCAATCGAAAAATTTTATCTTCATTTCCTCTAATTTGCACGGAAATATACTGCGTGCCTAATATCAAACAAAAAGGTGTCTTTACAATAAAATATTATGTGTATCATTTAGAGACATATAAAAACGCACCATATAAGAAAATGGAATAACTTTTGTCGAACAAAATATCAAAAAGGAATGGTAATCCAGTAACCAAACAGAGATACCAAGAGCTCAGATTTATCCAAACTGCATACTATCAAGATGCTAAAATACAGCAGAATCTAATGCTACAGCTTTCAAAATGATGGAAATACCCATAGCGGCGGACATGTTTTGCTGAAGGATTCAACCCCGAACCTTTGAATGCTCCCATCTTCCACACTGTAACTTCCCATATCCCCCCCCCCCCCCCTCCCCTCCCCTCCCCTCATCTTCAATTTCATCTTCATAAAACGGCCATATGCTGTCATCCGTGAAATAGATGCAATTAGGTCTCACACCTGGAAACTCATCAGCTGCAACGGAGACTGCGGTATTATCACCTAGGAAAACTGCATCTTTTCCTAAACTATATATTCTCTCACATTCCATCTTCACAAGGTCTGCTCTCGTCACTTCAAAATGAGTAGGCCCTGTGTTCATATATTCAGTCCAAGTAACATTATTGCGCTCGATTACGAGTAACTCTCCATCAGATGATTCCACCAAATATGGCATGTAATGGTGGCTTGGATCTGGGGGTTCTCTCCATAGCAGAAGGGCTTGAGCTCTAGTGGGATCGGTTTCGTAGGGATCCCAAATAAAGATTTCTTCATAAACATTAACCGCACACATCTTCCCCTTGTAGTAGCAGCTACTTCCCCATTCACCCCATCTCACGTTTATCATCGTCCAATTTTCATCTCCATTCCTCTTGAACCCCAGGAAACCATTCACAACCACAAACACCGTGAAATTTGATGTCACTGATGGATTAGCCGACAACATTCCTCGTCGTATGAATGTGAACTTGGGATCAGCAGCGTGATCCTTGAACTGAGGGATTGTTTTATAGTTGGGAAGTTCAATTTTTGGAGATGAGGAAAAGGGATTGAACAAGCTAATCTCACCAACCGAGTGTGGAGAAGTTGATAGGGCAAGAATCCATCCAAATCCAGCGCCTATGCTGTTAAATTTCAAGGTATCTTGGGCTTCCATCCTAAAACCAATTGGTATTAAGTGGAGGTGACCTAAGACCTTATATATAAGTCATTATCTCGGTAAGAAACCGATGTAGGATATATCTTTCAACGCGCCCCCTCACGTGCCAACGTGGAACACTCCACGACCCACATCGGGCCAAATAAAAGGGGATCCACACATCGGCCCAATAACTCAACCCGGGCTCTGATACCATGTAGAAAATAAGGGTAATGATCTGTCTTTATTCATGATCTCAGGGTCTATTATATAGTAGTACAAAAATACCTATATAAGCTAGGAAAAGGAAATATAATCTAATTATAATTACAAGTAATATTTATATTCCTTAAATCCCTCCCTCAAGTTGGAGCATAGGGATCAGAAATGCCCAACTTGCCAAGTAATGAATGAAACTGGTTACGTCCGAGAGCTTTGGTAAACAAGTCCGCAGGTTGATCTGTAGTGCGGATATGATGAGTAACTATAGTACCAGACTGCACAAGATCCCGGACAAAATGACAATCAACCTCAATATGCTTCGTACGTTCATGGAATACTGGATTTGCTACAATATGAAGAGCAGATTGACCGTCACAAAACAAACGCATTAGAGCAGTATGCGCGACCCCTAAGTCTTTCAGTAAAGACCTAAGCCATAACAACTCACAACAGGTAATAGCCATAGCACGATACTCCACCTCAGCGGAAGAACGAGAAACAGTAGGTTGCTTCTTAGTCTTCCAAGAAACAGGAGAATCACCAATCATCACAAAATAACCAGAAAGAGAACGCTGAGTAATTAGACATACAGCCCAATCAGAATCACAATAAGCAGTCAATTGTAACGTACTATGAGAAGAGAGAAATAAACCTTGACCAGGATGACTCTTCAGGTAGTGCAACACACGAACAGCAGCTTGCCAGTGAGGAACACAAGGGGACTTCATGAATTGCGCAAGAGTGTGGACTGAATAAATCAGTTCAGGACGAGTAATTGTCAGGTAGATCAGGCGCCCAACCAAGCGTCGATACTGCTCCGGATCATGGTAGGCTGGACCTTCAACACGTTCCAAATCATGTTGTTGCTCCATCGAAAAGTCAGTCGGTTTAGAGGAAGATAAACCGATATCCGATAAAATGTCCAAAGCATATTTCCTTTGCGAAAGGAACATCCATTCCGGTCTTCTAGCAATCTCTATGCCCAAAAAATACTTAAGCAGACCAAGATCCTTCATACGGAAACAAGAACCTAAGTATTTCTTGAACTCAGAGATGAGCGAAGAAGAACTTCCAGCAATAACCAAATCATCCACATAAACAAGAACATGTAAAGACACTGATCCACGAGAAAAGACAAACAAAGAGTAATAGGCCTTACTCTGAACAAATCCAAATGCTCGTAAAGCCTGAGCCAGTTTAGCAAACCAATTTCTAGGAGCCTGTCGAAGACCATAAAGAGATTTCTAAAGGCGACAGACTTAACCAGGCGGTACATCGTAGCCAGGTGGATGACGCATGAATACTTTTTCATGCAAATCACCATGTAGGAAGGCATTATGGACATCCATCTGATGCAGTTCCCAACCACAAATAACTGCAACGGACAGAAACAAGCGAACAGAACTCATCTTCGCAACCGGAGAAAAAGTCTTAGTGTGATCAATTCCTTCAACCTGGCGATTCCCAAGAACCACTAGGTGCGCCTTATGACGTTCAATAGTACCATCTGACCGAAACTTCGTCCGGTAAACCCATTTGCATCCAATAGCCTCCTTGTGCGCAGGCAAAGGAGACAAAGTCCATGTCTGATTCAGCTCCAGTGCAGTAAGTTCCTCAACCATAGCATCTCGCCAATGAGAATGACGGGAAGCCTCAGAGTAAGTAGTGGGATCTGCACTAGAAGTTACAGCACCCAAAAATCTAGAATGCATACTAGATTTGGGTAAGGATCTGGGGGAAGGCGTTGGGTAAGGGTCGAGCTAAGGGAAGGCAGTGGGTAAGTGCGGGTCTGGGTGCGGCTCTCCAAGCTGCGGTGGGTAAGGACGGGTCTGGGCACAGGAGGGCGAGGCTCCGGGAAGGCGGGTAAGGGTAGGGCTGAGGGAAGGCGGGAGGTAAGGGTGGCGCTGAAGGAAGGCGTCGGGTCTGGGCAGGGAAGACAATGGGTATAGTTGAGGGAAGGCGATGGGTATGGGAGAAGAAGGCGGGTTTGGACGGAGGCCGGAGCTAGTGCTGGAGATGGTGAGGCAGTGTGGTAGTAGAGGTGATGAATCCATATTCCGGCGGCGGTGGTGACGGAGCAGTTTTGGAGAAGGTGAAGAAGAACTCTATGGGGTATTTTTGTCTTTACATTTTTAGTTTTAAGATTAGGGGTATTTTAGTACTTGAGCAATGACCGTACCCTTATTCTGAATGAACGCAGCTCTTTCGGCGACATCTCTATCCTGACTTTCCGATATAAGATGCCAGACGCGAGCCTCCTCTCGGGAGGGGAGGAATAAAAAAAGATCACATTTAGGGGAAAAGAACCAGATTGATTTTTGTGAGCCTCATTATTCACTCAGGTACGATTTCTGCTTGTTAGAACACTTGATTTTGTTGATTTTCGTTTGTTCTCAGATCTGGTGGTTGAAACTTTGGACACAGTTCTTTCCTTTCCCCCCTTGTGTTTTAGCTGAAAGTTTTTTTTTTGTGCGTTTTTCCAGATTTCATATATAGGTTCATGTAGGTAGTATATGTTTGTCTGTGGCTGTTGGGATTTGGGAGTATAACTCTCTATAGAAGTATGTATCCATACAATTCATTTCACGCAGCATATGAGATATGTAATATATGAACATTGATGGTGAGATGATTATGCATTGTGCCACTGTTGAGTTCCAAAATATGAGCTGGAAAAAGAGCCTGGATTAGTCATTACATTGCGGGGTTTCCAAACAGTTTCAGTTTCGTCTGTCTTCAAACTACATGCTGTGCTTCTGATCACTAATGAGCGAAATCATTTTGTGTGAGCATTCCTCGATTTAGGAAGAACACTCGAGCGACAAAACTTATGAAGTTGATATTGCGTATTTTTTATTGTTTAGAAATGCAGCTAAGTCGGTATCTGAACTGTGATTACATGGATTACTTGAAGAACCTGTGATTCCTTCTTAGTTTTCTCTAGCATTGTGATTTTGTTAAGCTTGACTGTTCATTTTGGACATTGAAACTGAATCAGATAGCATGTATCCTGGATCAACTATTTTGACTTTGCAGCTTAAAGTCTGTCATCTGAAATTGTTGAAACATCTTATCTTTATAATTTCAAATGCTCACTAAATCAGATACATTCTTGTCATTATCTAAAACCTGATACATTTTCAGGTGCATCTGAGAATGCGGTTTCAGGTCTGAGAATGCGGTTTCAGGTCACATACAGCTACTTGTTCCTGGTGAAACTAGTTTAATCCTTCCAGCATGTATTGGAATCTCTTTGTGAGCTTTCTTTCGAAATCATTGCTGTTTGTTAATACTTAAGCGTCTACTGCCAATACTGAATATGTTGATTTTCCTTAGTTCTCTTTACTTGCACATTCACGTAGGTATTTATATTTGTGTGGACGTTCTTGTTATTTAATATCATGTAAGTAAGTGGAACCAAGTTGATTATTGAAAATGGATCTGTTTGTTAGGTTGTTGATGATCGGACCCTAAAACGTGCAGAGTTTGTGCTGCATCCTACCGACTAACATGGTAAGAATTTCTGAAAACCATTTCCAGTTTCTGCCACTTCTCCGGAGGCACTCTCGTTCCATGTTGCAATTGAAATAGTTGGTCCATCTTTATCCACGACTCAACCCAGCCTCATTTTTATTATTTTTAACAGTTTCTCTCAAATCCACCAACCATCCATCATACAACCGATTCTTATATTTTTCACACTTCATCAACCACCCAACCCAACCTCATTTTAATTGCTTTTAATGGTTTCTCTGACATCCACATCAACCATCATCATACAACCAACTCTTATATTTTCTAAACTTCATCAACAACCCAACACAACTAAACTTTTTAACTTATTTATTTATTTTTAAATTTTCTATACTTTTGTATTATACCATTTGTTTAAATTAAATATATTTAAATCCATATATAATAAATAAAGAAAATAAATTAAATTAATTATAGATAAACAACATTAGAAAAGATAAATATAATAAATATATTTAAAAATCAACAAATTAGATAAGATCTAAAATTTTATATTAAACTATGATAAAAATATACTTTCTTTGTATATGAAAGATAATTTCAGAAATTAATAATCACTTCAGAAACTAATTCTAAACTAAAATTGCATTATTTGCAAATGAAAGAAATTCGATTTATACATAATAAATTGTTGTGTGACATGTGTCCACTCTCAGTAGTTTGTGGACAGGCTCTTGATGTTGAAATGAAGATGCACATGATGAGCTGGATGTGGGCTTCTTTTTTAGCCTTGGCCATATGGACAACCCAGTTGGGCTGTAATAGATGTAGATTATTATTAATTTGGGGCATGTCATTATATTTGCTCAGTTGTAATTATATTTGTTCAATGGTAATAGTTGTAGATAATTAGTTCTTGTTGCATAATTATTTTTATAATTAGTTTTGATTTATAAAACTACAATAAAACCAGCCCACGCCTAAACTCGTTTGGGCCAAAAACATAGAGGCCCATATTGAAAGACTAAATACCCAACCAACCCTCCTTAAATCTATGTCACGAACCCAATTCCTTAGTAAGGATATTAGGGTAATCTTTACTCAATTTGTTGAATGTTGCAGCAGTAAGAAGGAAGAAAGAACAGAAAAGCACAAACGAAGAGGGAGGCGAAGAGCTGGAGAAAAGCAGGCTGCAGGGGAAGATCTTGGGGAAGAAGAAGTGGTAACGGAATTCTGTTACATGAATGCCAAATTAATTATCTAACCTACTGACTACTCTTCCTTTTATACTCCTCCCTCCTTCTCTGATTTGAGCTTCTTCTTGTTGTTTCTTCTGTTGCAACTGACCAAAGTCGTTGCTGCTGTTCCCGTTGGCCGTTACTGTTGCTTCTTGTTATCAGCTTTCAACTACTCCAGGTAATTCTATTTTTACCCTTCTTTAAGGCATGCATTCTTGACAATCCCTCCCCGTTAAACCACACTTGTCCTCGAGTGTGCTAGGATTAGTTAGTGTGGAAATGCAGGAAATTGTTGTATGATGAATGTACTGTCTTCCCAAGCGGCCTCCTCTTCTGACAATCCTTCCCAAACTATGAGCCATTGTACTGTGGATTGACCATGTAGGTCAATCAATCGCCTCTGTTTGATATATTTTGGGTATAGTTTAGGATGTTCATAGGCCTCGTCCGGAGGGAGTGGTGTGATGGAGCTTGGTTCAGGTCCCTCATGCTTTTTTAGTAATGAAACATGAAATACTGGGTGAACTCTTGAACTTTCTAGTAGTTGTAGTTTATATGCAACAACTCCCACTCTTAACTGAATCCGGAAAGGACCATAAAACTTTGGAGAAAGTTTGTGGTTGTTCTGATTCATAATAGTGGTTTGCCTGTATTTTTGAAGTTTAAGATATACCAAATCTCCCACCTGAAACACCCTTTCTGTTCTATGGTTATTTGCAAAATGCTGCATTCTTTCACGAGCCTTCATAAGGTGTAGTAGAACTTGGACTTTTTCCCGCTGTTGAACTATATCAACTGCTGTTGGGATGATGATATCTGTAAATGGTCCCATAGGCATCATAATTGGCTTAGCACCATAAACTGCTTCATAAGGTGTCATTTTAATGCTTGAGTGATATGATGTGTTGTACCACCATTCTGCCACCCCTAACCAAGCCTTCCATGTATCTGGTTTATCACCACAAAAACAACGAAGATATGTCTCCAATACCTTATTCACACGTTCGTTTTGCCCATCTGTTTGAGGGTGATAAGCTGTACTAAACTGGAGTTTAACTCCCAGCTTGCCAAACAGTTCCTTCCAGAAATTACTCAAAAACATCTTATCCCTGCCACTTGTAATGGATTATGGTAGACCATGTAGTTTATAAAACTCAGAAAGGAATAGAGTAGCTATGGATTGAGCTGTAAAAGGATGAGATATGGGCAAGAAATGAGCATACTTGGATAACATGTCCACCATTACCAAAACTGTGTCACAACCCTGAGACTGAGGTAAACTTTCAATAAAATCCATAGTTATTTGTCTCCATACTTGTTTGATTATGCCTCTTATAAATTGATACTGATCAGATGCCCTTTCTAGGCAACCAGATGACAATTCCACAATTATTTCTTGAGCTTCCTGATCATTAACATAGCTGCAACTGATCTGTCTAATCCATTCGGGACTAGCTGAAGTAATGGTATAAATTGTTGCCCGTTGTTGACTTAAAATCTCAGTAGGAAGATCCTTCTTGTTAGATCCTTCTGTGGATCCTTTATCAGCCTGAAGATCCCTACTACCCTCTATAGCAATCTGAGTTACCTCTGTTACAGTCTTCATTCTCACCTTATCCTGCTCCCTTCCAAACATCTGTTTGCTAAATCCACCATCTTTACCATCCTTTTTTAGTTCTGAAACTTCTTCTCCCATGTGTCTAGAGAGAGCATCCGCAGCTGTATTTTCTGATCCTCTCTTATACTGAATATCGAAACTATACCCTAGTAGCTTAGTGATCCATTTGTGCTGCAATGCACTGGTCAGTTTCTGATCTAGCAGATACTTGAGCGATTGATGGTCAGTTCTTATCACGAAGTGGCCTCCCATGAGATAATGCTTCCACTTTCCTACTGCTAGGACTAGGGCTAACAATTCCTTTTCATATGTAGAAAGAGTTCTATTTTTGGCACATAAAGATTTACTTAAAAATGCAATAGGCCGTTGTTCTTGCATCAGTGTTGCACCCATGCCACAATCACTGGCATCTGTTTCAACCACAAAAGGTTTACTAAAGTCTGGAAGCCTGAGTACTGGAGCTGTTGTGATAGCTACTTTAAGTCTTTCAAAAGCAATAGTAGCATGCTCATTCCATTTAAAAGAATCCTTTCTCAATAGGTCATGTAAAGGTCTACAAATCTCTCCATATGAAGCAATAAATCTCCTATAATATCCTGTTAATCCCAGAAATCCTCTAAGTTTCTTGATCGAATCTGGTTTCGGCCACTTTAGTATACATTCTATTTTTTGCTTATCCATTGACACTCCTCTTGATATAGTATGTCCCAGATATTCTATTTTGTCTTGGGCAAACACTCACTTAGATTGTTTAGCAAACAATTGATGGTTTCTCATTTGCTTCAGGACTTGCTCTAGGTGCAAACTGTGTTCTTCAAGTGTCTTACTGTAGATTAGTATGTCATCAAAAAATACTAACACGAACTTCCTCATATAGTCTTTAAAAACTGAATTCATTAATGACTGGAACGTTGCTGGAGCATTAGTGAGGCCAAAAGGCATTACAAGGAATTCATAGTGTCCATGGTGAGTTTGAAATGCTGTCTTGTGAACATCCTCAGGGTTCACTCTTATTTGATGGTACCCTGACCTTAAGTCTAGTTTAGTAAAATACCTCGCTCCATGAAGTTCATCCATCAACTCATCAATGATAGGAATAGGGAACTTGTCCTTGATGGTGAGCTCATTTAGCTTCTGATAATCAATGCACATCCTCCACGTGCCATCTTTCTTCTTAACCAGAATCACAGGTGATGAGAAAGGGCTGCTGCTATCACGGATGATTTGGTTCTTCTTCATTTCCTCCACTTGTTTTTCTATTTCCTCTTTGTGAGCATGAGCGTATCTATAAGGCTTGCTCCTGAATGCTTCAGCTCTATTCTTTAAAAAAAAAATTGATGATCTGTGGATCTTATAAGAGGTAGAGAATTTGGGACAGAAAACACATCCCCATACTTCTGAATCACCCTTTGCACATTCTCAGGCAAACTGCCAAGATCAAATTCACTTTCCTTCTGAGTTTGTTTTGAGTTTGATTCTCTGATCACCCTACTCTCCAGATCCCTTTCTGTACCTTCCTTTAATTCCAGATGGAATAGTCTCCTCTTCTTCATCTCACTCATTTTTCTAGCCTCATAACCCCGGATTAATTTCATGAATACTTCATCATCATCTCCCTGTAAGGTCCACCAGTTCCCTTCACTTCTGAATGAAATGTTTTTTTCTGCAAAATCAAATGTAATAGGACTGTAAAGTCTCATCCAATCAACCCCCAATATCATATCCAATTCTCCCAAAGGCATCACTCTAAAATCGTAGCAGAATTTGTCTTTGTAATTTCCACAGAACCTTAGGACAGAAAGTAACTCCTCTGTACTGTGATCCATCTGCCACTGTTACCACAAATGGTCGAGTAAGGACTTGCTTTAACCCTACTTCTCTCACAATATCAGGGTCAATAAAAGAATCATTGCTCCCTGTATCCAACAATATACTGATCTTTCTACCTTCCACCCATCCATACACTGTTATAGAATAAATTTTGTCTCTATTATCAATAGACTTCAAACACAATTGTTCAGGTTGTTCTTCTGTCATTTCCTCATCTTGTTCCACCTCAACCACATATATGTCATCTTCCTCTATCACTTCGTGTGAGTTAATGAGACTAACCTGCTTGAATTTACATCTGTGGCCTGGACCAAATCTTTCTCCACATCTGAAACAGAGTTGATTATCCCTTATGTACTGTATCTCTTGAGGAGTTAACCTCTTAATATTTCTAAACGTCTTCCTCCTTTCTTCACTATCAATACTTGCTGGATCCGTAATCTTTCCTGCCATTTTCTCATCTCTTCTAAGCAGAATGTTATTCACAGGGTTCCCAAACATTCTATGCCTCCTATTATTGGCTTCAACATTTTGTTCTTGCAAAATAGCCAATTCCATTGTTCCTTGCAGTGTGTTCGGCCTGAGCATCCTTATCATAGGTTTGATCTCTTCTTTCAATCCACTAACAAAACTAGAAATGAAATAATGCTCAGAAAGGTAGGGATCCCGACCTATGATGATTGCTAGTAATTCCTCAAACTGCTCCTGATAACTTCTTACATTTCCCTTCTGATAGAGCTTATTGAACTCCTCCACTGGATCTTTATTTCCCAATTCTGAAAACTGCCTCATTACAGCCTCTTTGAAATCCTCCCAATTCCAAAATCTTCTAGTTCTTTTGATACTCTGAAACCACACCTCAACTCTTTCTTCCAGATATATCTCCACCGCCTCCACCCTTTGCAGATCATCAATCTGAAAGTAATTGAAGAACCTCTCACAACGTCTCAACCATTCTTTAGGTCGATCACCCGAGAACGTAGTTAACTCTATTTTTGGTTGATATAATAAACCAGTACTCTTCCCTACCTTATTCCTCCAGTTGCTTGTTTCTTCCATGTCAGGATTGAATCTGTCTTTCTTGAACTGAAATCCTGTTCCTCTTTTGGCGCCCATGCTCCCTTTCAGGAGAAAAATACTGATCCTCCCTTGCCAATGATTTCTGCTTGTAATCCCCTTGCATGAACTGAGACATCATTTCTCTCATCATTGAGATTTCCTTCCTGTGCTCTTCCTGATTATGCATGAATTTCTCCATATAATTGCTCATCTGTCTCTGAATTCTATTTTCAATATCAGAACTCAGAATCTTGTACTTCTCCTCTATAGCTTCGTAAACTTGAGCGTTGTTGCGATTCAACTGCTCCTTGTTTGTTTCAGACTGAAGCTTCATCTCCTGTAGAAAGTCGTTGACCCTATATTCTAGAGCCTTCATCCAAGTGTTATCCGCCATTTTCTTTTGCCGAGAACTGAACCGCTCTGATACCACTTGTCACGAGCCCAATTCCTTAGTAAGGATATTAGGGTAATCTTTACTCAATTTGTTGAATGTTGCAGCAACAAGAAGGAAGAAAGAACAGAAAAGCAGAAACGAAGAGGGAGGCGAAGAGCTGGAGAAAAGCAGGCTGCAGGGGAAGAAGAAGTGGTAACGGAATTCTGTTACATGAATGACAAATTAATTATCTAACCTACTGACTACTCTTCCTTTTATACTCCTCTCTCCTTCTCTGATTTGAGCTTCTTCTTGCTGTTTCTTCTGTTGCAACTGACCAAAGTCGTTGCTGCTATTCCCGTTGGCCGTACTCAATGCCCAGCCAACCCTTAGATCTAAAGTACTCAACACTTTCCTAGACCTAAAGTACTCAACACTTTCCTAGATCTAAAATTTTCCAACCAGCAGTAGATCTAGAAAATTTAGATCTAGAAATGATGAAGCCAATGCGGGATCTAGAAATATAGCTGGCAATGCGGGAGCGGGGAACAATAATTTGCCAGTTGTCATTAGGAAATTGTAAGACATTCTTTTTCTGCGGTTTTAACCTGAGAATTATATTATATGTTGAGGAAAGCACCAATTTTTAGAAGTCCTTTACTGGGGATGTTTTGGCTTCACTTCCGCTTGCTTCCTTAGTAACCTAGTTGAGATGATGTGTCAATTGTTACTACAATGATTCTATCGCTACTGATTTTTTTTTTGTTTTTTAAAAAATCACTGCTATTGCTACTGTTTTCTTAAAAAACGTTGGCAGTTTAATAAGTGAAGACTCTGAGTCTTTTATTGTTTTGGTTTGGTATTATGAATTCGCTTGATGTAGTTCAGTTAATTTGTGTTGTGTGGAATCAAAATCTTAGGACTTTGATAACATGCTTCGAAGACTAAAGTCCTATTCCCCATGACCTATGTGCAGTTTAATTCAATTAAATTAAATTCAACAAAAGTCAAATCAGTAGAAATTCAATTTATATTTTTCACATTACTACAATTTTCAGTAATTTACAAAATTACTCAATTGTGATCATTGTGTGTTGTCTAACTATTTTTAAATATTTGATCTCTCTAATTAAGGAATTGACGCATTTGCAGTATGTTGCCAACTGCATTTCCACCCGCAACATTACCAGCATCTGCATTCACTCCAGCATTTCTAGCATCTACATTCCCCAGCATTACCATCATTGGCTTCATCCATTTTTAGATCTAAATATTCTAGATCTACGACTAATTAGAAAATTTTAGATCTAGGGTTGAGTACTTTAGGTCTAGTTGTCTTTATATCTAAGGGTTGGTTGGATATTTTAGATCTACAGC
This sequence comes from Rubia yunnanensis, assembly GCA_037428765.1. Classification (NCBI taxonomy): domain Eukaryota; kingdom Viridiplantae; phylum Streptophyta; class Magnoliopsida; order Gentianales; family Rubiaceae; genus Rubia; species Rubia yunnanensis. Next base: position 114,495,054 of record CM075064.1, on the reverse strand, counting down.
TGGTCTTCATTCCCTAGGTTTTAGCCCAAACATAGAAATGGTCATTAGATTTAAGGAGGGGTTGGTTGGGTATTTATCTGACTTTCAATATGGGTCTCTATATTTTTGGCCCAAACGAGTTTAGGCATGGATTGGCTTTGTGTGTTGTCTAACAGTAATATTGTGTGTTGTCCAACTATTTTTAAATAATTAATCTCTCTAATTAAGGAATTGATGCATTTGCAATATGTTGGAAATGCGTGGAAGAAAGTAACAGGTTGAAGTATCGCAACAGATCCAACATGAAAAGGCACTTTAATGGTGCTCATATTCAAGTGCAGAGGTTGCTTTTACTGTGGGACGTGTGGAGCTTCTTTCTACCGTTTAGCCCACAAGGATATTCACAACTCCGATAAATTTTCTGTTTTACTCGTATTACCTAATTGTTGTAACTGTGGTATACTCTTTTTGTGAAATTTTGTATAAATTAGCTCGAGTTTTTGTATTATTCGGAATGTGTGATTTATTGTATTTATGAGAGATAATACACAATTTTACATAGAATGTGAATAATTTTTAGAGAATCATTTGTTTGAATTTCCTTACGGTGATGAAGTGCAACTCTTTACTATTTTTTATGTTGGTGATTATTAAACTAACAATATGTTTTTTTTTTTAATTTTCAGAGTAACTAGAGGAAGGTGTAATAAATAGGCTGATTCATCTATAGCCTAGATAAGTTTGAATTGTGTTGGATTATTTTAGTATTATTAGGAGCAACACTATACTCTTTTTTCCATCGGGTTTTTTAGTGAGGTGGTGTGCTCATTTTTAGAATTAATATTTGATTAAACTTATCTAGGCTATAGATGAATCAGCCTATTTATATTACACCTTCATCTAGTTACTCTGAAAATTCAAAAAACAATTTGTTAGTTTAATAATCACCAACATAAAAAATAGTAAAGAGTTGCACTCCATCACCGTAAGGAAATTCAAACAAATAATTCTCTAAAAATTATTCACATTCTATGTAAAATTGTGTATTATCTCATAAATACAATAAATCACACATTCCGAATAATACAAAAACTCGAGCTAATTCATACAAAATTTCACAAAAAGAGTATACCACACTTATAACAATCAGGTAATACAAGTAAAATAGAAAATTTACCGCAGTTGTGATATCCTTGTGGGCTAAACTGTAGAAAGAAGCTCCACACGTCCCATAGTATAAGCCCAACCTCTGCACTTGAATATGAGCACCATTAAAGTGCCTTCTCATGTTGGATCTGTTGCGATACTTCAACCTGTTACTTCCTTCCACGCATTTCCAACATACTGCAAGTGCATCAATTCCTTAATTAGAGAGATTAATTATTTAAAAATAGTTAGACAACACGCAATATCACAATTGAGTAATTATGTAAATTACTGGAAATTGTAGTAATGTGAAAAATATAATTTGAATTTCTACTAATTTGAATTTTATTGAATTTCTACTGAATTTAATTTAATTGAATTAAAATGAACAAAGGTCATGGGTCATGGAGAATAGGACTTTAGTCTTAGAATCATGTTATAGATTTTGGTTCCACACAACACAAATAAACTGAACTACATCTGAATCCATAATACCAAACCAAAACAATAAAAGACTCAGTCTTCACTTATTAAACTGCCAACGTTGTTTAAGAAAACAGTGGCAATAGCAGTGATTTTTGGGGGTGGAAAAAAAAAACCAGTAGCGATAGAATCATTGCAGTAGCAATTAACACATCTCAATTAGGTTACTAAGAAAGCAAGTGAAAGTGAAGCCAAAACATCCCAGTGCTAACCCATTTTTACTGTTGTTTAAACAGTAAAGGACTTCTAAACATTGGTTCTTTCCTCACCATATAATATAAATCTCAGGTAAAAAAAAGATGTCTTACAATTTCCTACGTATCATCAGCATTAACTCCAGCACTGCCTTCTCCCATTTCTAGATCTAAATTTTCAAGATCTACGGCCGGTTGGAAATTTCTAGATCTAGGGCAGTTTTGAGTCTTTGGTTTTTTAGGGTTGGTTGGGTATTTAAGGAGGGTTAGTTGGATATTTTAGATATGGGCCAAACATATCTGACTATCTAAACATATCTGACTTTCAATATGGGCCTCTATTTTTTTGGCCCAAACGAGTTTAGGAACTGCTTTATTGTAGTTTTTTTAAATAAAAACTGATTATAAAAATAATTATGCAACAAGAACTTATTATCTACTACTACAATTTTACAAATATAATTACAACTGAGCTAATATAATGACATGCCACAAATTAATAATAATCTACCTCTATTACCATATATTGCAGCTCTTGATCGGTAGCCCACACAGCTGGGCTGTCCATATGGCTAAGGCACAAAAAGAAGCCCACATCTAGCTCATCATTTGCATCTTCAGTTCAAGATCAACCAGAGCCTGCCCACAAGCTACTGAGAGTGACACATGTCACACAACAATTTATTATGTATACATCGAATCTCTTTCATTTGCAAATAATGCAATTTTAGCTTAGCATTAGTTTCTGATGTGATTATTAATTTTTGAAATTATTTTTCATCTACAAACAGAGTATATTTTAATCGTAGTTTAATATAAAATTTTAGATCTCATCTAATTTGTTGATTTTTAAATATATTTATTATAATTTATTTTTTTAATGTTGTTTTTCTATAATTAATTTAATTAATTTTCTTTATTTATTGTATATTGATTTAAATATATTTAATTTAAACAAAGGTTATAATACAAAAGCATAGAAAATTTAAAAATAAATAAAGAAGTTAAAAGGTTTAGCTGTGCTGGGTTGTTGATGAAGTTTAGAAAATATAAGAATTGGTTGTATGATGGATGGTTGACGTGGGTGGTTGATGAAGTGTGAAAAATATAAGAGTTGGTTGTATATGTATATGATGGTCGGTGGATTTGAGAGAAACAGTTGAAAATAATAAAAATGATGGACCAGCAACATGGAACGACCGTGGCAGAAACTGGAAATGGTTTTAAGAAATTCTTACCATGGTAGTCGTCGGTAGGATGCAGCACATACTCCTTAACGTTTTAGGGTCCGTTTCATCAACCACCTAACAAACAGATCCATTTTCAATAATCAACTTGGTTCCACCGCATAAAACAGATCCATGATATTAAATAACGAGAACGGCCACACAAATATAAATACCTGCGTGAATGTGCAAGTAAAGAGAACTAAAGAAAATCAACATATTCAGTATTGGCAGTAGACGCTTAAGTATTAACAAACAGCAATGATTTCGCAAGAAAGCTCACAAAGACAGATTCCAATATATGCTGGAAGGATTAAACTAACAAGGGAGGTGCACAAGCAAAGTATGCAGTTTCACCAGGAACAAGTAACTGTACGTGACCTGAAACCGAATTCTCAGATACACCTGCAAAAGAAAAATCCTTGTGAGAACCTCAAAATGTATCAGGTTTCAGATAGTGACAGGAATGTATCTGATCAAGTGAGCATTTGAAATTATAAAGATAAGATGTTTCAACAATTTCAGATGACAGGACTTTAAGCTGCAAAGTCAAAATAGTTGATCCAGGATACATGCTATCTGGTTCAGTTTCAATGTCCAAAATGAACAGTCAAGCTCAACAAAATGACAATGCTAGAGAAAACTAAGAAGGGATCACAGGACTAATCCATGTAATCACAGTTCAGATATCGACTAAGCTGCATTTCTACACAATCAAAAATACGCAATATCAACTTAATAAGTTTTGCCGCTCAAGTGTTCTTCCTAAATCGAGGAATGCTCACACAAAATGATTTCACTCATTAGTGATCAGAAACACAGCATGTAGATTGTAGACATAGACGAAACTGAAACTGTTAGGAAACCCCACAATGTAATGACTAATCCGGGCTCTTTTTGCAGCTCATATTTTGTAACTCAACAGTGGCACAATGCAAAATCTCATCATCAATGTCCTCAAAGCCCTATCTATCTAGTAGTAATGTTCTGGGTTTAAAAAAGCGCAAATTGCAATGAAGCGCTAACGGTAAATATTACCGAAGTGCTGAGCACTAGCGCGCTTTTTGGATCTGGGTTTTAAAAAGCGCAAAGTGCAGCGAAACGCTAACAGTAAAATTTACCGAAGCACGAAGCGCTCGCTTTTCAGAAAAAAGCGCTCGCTTTTCAGAAAAAGGCGCTCGCTTTTCAGAAAAAAGCGCTCGCTTTTCAGAAAAAAGCGCTCGCTTTTCAGAAAAAAGCACTCCCAAATCATATACTAGAATTATTTCAATAAAGACACAAGAACTTTGAATAATAACACAATATCATAAAAGACAAATAAATCATTCAACACACTAATAACACAATCGCTTCTGTCTGATTTCTGTCTTTTTTTTGGTTTAATCCCTAAATAAGTTATATAAACCTAATACTATTTATTTCAGCCAAAAACTTCAGCCCAAACTCCTTTCACTTAAGAAAAAAAAGGCCCATTTCAGCACAAAAACGAAAAGCTCATTTCTTGAGCGTTTCTCGCTTCGCCAAAAGCGCTTGGAAGCGAAGCTTTTAGTTGGTGCTGGCGCTTTTCAATACAAAGCCCTCACTTGAGCCCTTAGCACTTTTTTGTGCTTTAGGCGCGCTTTTTTAATCCCAGTTTTGGATAAAAGCGCACGCAAAACATGAACTAGGATTATTTCATTAAAATCATAGCATAGAACTTATAGAATAATATCACAAAATTATGAACTGTGTTGGGTTGTTGATGAAGTGTGAAAAATAGAAGAGTTAGTTGTATGATGGATGGTTGATGTGGATGTGAGAGAAACCATTAAAAACAATTAAAATGAGGTTGGGTTGGGTGGTTGATGAAGTGTGAAAAATATAAGAGTTGGTTGTATGATGGATAGTTGATGTGGATGTGAGAGAAACTGTTAAAAATAATAAAAATGAGGTTGGGTTGGGTTGTGGATAAAGATGGACCAACGATTTCAATCACAACATGGAACGAGAGTGCCTCCGGAAAAGTGGAGGAAACTGGAAATGGTTCAGAAATTCATACCATGGTAGTCGGTAGGATGCAGCACATACTCCTTCACGTTTTAGGGTCCGTTCATCAACAACCTAACAAACACATCCATTTTCAAAAATCAACTTGGTTCCACTTACTTGCATGATATTAAATAACAAGAACGTCCACACAAATATAAAGGCCAGCGTGAATGTGCAAGTAAAGAGAACTAAAGAAAATCAACATATTCAGCATGAATGTGCAAGTAAAGAGAACTAAAGAAAATCAACATATTCAGTATTGGCAGTAGACGCTTAAGCATAAAGGTAAAAGGAGGAAGTTGATACAGCAATGATTTCAAAAGAAAGCTCCCAAAGACAGATTCCAATATATGCTGGAATGATTAAACTACCAAGGGAGGTGCACAAGCAGAGTATGCAGTTTCACCAGGAACAAGTAACTGTACGTGACCTGAAACCGCATTCTCAGATACACCTGCAAAAGAAAAATCCTTGTGAGAACCTCAAAATGTATCAGGTTTCAGATTATGAAAGGAATGTATCTGATAAAGTGAGCATTTGAAATTATAAAGATAAGATGTTTCAACAATTTCAGATGACAGGACTTTAAGCTACAAAGTCAAAATAGTTGATCCAGGATACATGCTATCTGATTCAGTTTCAATGTCCAAAATGAACAGTCAATCTTAACAAAATGACAATGCTAGAGAAAACTAAGAAGGAATCACAGGTTCTTTAAGTAATCCATGTAATCACAGTTCAGATACCGACTTAGCTGCATTTCTAAACAATCAAAAATATGCAGTATCATAAGTTTTGTCGCTCGAGTGTTCTTCCTAAATCGAGGAATGCTCACACAAAATGATTTCGCTCATTAGTGATCAGAAACACAGCATGCAGTTTGAAGACAAAGACGAAACTGAAACTGTTTGGAAACCCCGCAAGGTAATGACTAATCCGGGCTCTTTTTCCAGCTCATATTTTGGAACTCAACAATGGCACAATGCATAATCATCTCACCATCAATGTTCATATATTACATATCTCATATGCTGCGTGAAATGAATTGTATGGATACATACTTCTATAGAGAGATATTCCCAAATCCCAACAGCCACAGACAAACATATACTACCTACATGAACCTATAAATGAAATCTGGAAAAACGCACAAAAAAGAAACTTTCAGCTAAAACACAAGGGGGGAAAGTAAAGAACTGTGTCCAAAGTTTCAACCACATCCGAGAACAAACGAAAATCAACAAAATCAAGTGTTCTAACAAGAAGAAATCTTACCTGATTGAATAGAGAGGCTCACAAAAATCAATCTGGTTCTTTTCCCCTAAATGTGATTTTTTTTTATTCCTCCCCTCCCGAGAGGAGGCTCGCGTCTGGCATCTTATATCGGAAAGTCAGGATAGAGATGTCGCCGAAAGAGCTGCGTTCATTCAGAATAAGGGTACGGTCACTGCTCAAGTATCTAATAATTATGCATATTTACATAAAAGCCGCCGTATATTCAGTTTATTAGTTCTATAGTACGATATCTTGAATCATAAAACTAAACATATTAATGAAATTATTTCAAGATTACCCCTGGAATATCCCACATACATGTGACATGGATTTTGTAATTTCACGATCTACGGTATATTTGTAATTTCACGATCTTCCAATGATACAGCACAGCACTAGAAAAAATATTCATATGTCGAAATTAATGATTTTGTATAGATATCATGCCTTTATCAATCAAATTTTACCATTGTTCATTTTAATCCATCACATACTCCAGAGTGTCAAACAACAGTTTTACTCATGCACGTTTCAATCTACTATAACATAGTCTTCAAGTAAATCAAAGGGCAAAAAGGTCAATTGCCTTTGGAAAGAGATTCACTTAATCGATATAAACAAAAATTTCTCTTAAAGGTATCGCTAAACGAAAATATTGAAAACAGGAAAAACCCATTTGGGGTAAGATTTGTATGACATCAATTAAAATTTTAAATAATGGAAAATGAATTGAAACAAAGAGGAAAAGCAATTTCCAAGAAGTCCTTCGTCATCAAGATTGATAGTTACCTCGAGTAAGATCTGATATGTCTCAAAACCTCCATGTTTGGCAATGGGATTGGATTCAGGAGCAGAGAGGAGAATGACCAAATTTGGGAAAAGAAGCCTCAGGATTCAGTGCACTGGAGCAGAGAGAAGAATCGCCAAACTTGGGAACAAGAAACGTGATGCCGCAGAGTGTAAGGATTCAGGGTGTAAGGATTCAGGGTGATGCCGCAGTAGCAATCTTGCCATTACGGGGCTTCAACTCTGCGCCATTGAATGCGTCTCCGAATGTGTGCTCTTCTAGATCTACTTTTGATTGACGTTAGGCCGTTTTATGCCGTTGGATTCTTGAAAGCCCTCGGATGGATCCATTCCAGATCTACTTTTTATTGTTGCGTTATGCCCGTTGGATGCTTTGCCTTTTTCTGAAGGCCCCTGCATGCCGTTGGATCAACTTACAGCACTTGTGACTAGGAATTTGGAAAGAATATTCCTTTCTACCATTTCAAAGCCCATCCACCCATGACTCCCCTTTAAATGCATCATTATACTCCACTAATTCTCCTAATTTGTACATTTCCATATTTATTACACTTTTATAATTTAAATTTAATCCTACCATTTTATAATATAAAATAGGTAAATTCTTGGGAAAAATCATATTTTCATAAGTCTATTGAAATATGGAGTTTAATTAGAATAATAAAAGGTAAAACATTTTAGTTGCAATATTAAAAATTTATTATGCAACGTGTAATAGTTATAAAGTTTATAATACAATTCATGCAACCCGAAAATTTTATCTTCATTTCTTCTAATTTACACTTTAAACCTTGGTCTTTCCATGGCTTATGGAAAGACCGTCTTTCAAGAGATGGACTCTATAAAATATATGATTCCCTTTCTATCAAGAGTTCGTTTCTTGAAATATGGTTTTCCACAAATTATGAAAAAACTAACGTTCAAACTATAAATTAGAAGAAATCAACATAAAATTTTGGGTTGCATTAATCGAGTGATAAGCTCACAACCACTACATGTTGCATAATAAATTTTAATATTGCAACAAAAATATTTTACCTTTCTATAATTCTAATTAAATCTGGTCTTTCCATATGCTTATGAAAAAATGGTGTTTCCCTAGACTTTGCCAATAAATTGACCGGCAATGGCTAATTAGTTATAAGTTGGTTATTTGTGAATTGGGCATGGTCTAGTGGTAAACCACACTCTCTCTAACTGAGAGGTTCAGGGTTCAAAACGCACCCCCAATCGAGAATTGTGAATATTTGGGCAATTTCTTGATGGAGATTACCCAGTGTCATGGGATCGTGCCAGTGGTCGATGATGGTGAGATCGTGGTGGTTTCGGTTTCGGTGGCGGCGGTTCATTGGTGATGCAGCATTTTGGTGTTCTTAGAAGGGCGTCCCTAGCTATTCAAATTGATAAAGTTTTAGGCTCAACTGGGCTTCAATAGATTCAATGGAGTGTCTCCTAGTTAGGTCATAAATTAAGATGTTAATATGTAATTTGGCTGCTTGTATATAATATTTTAAAAAATATATATATAAGCTGGTTATTTTATTTAAGATATTTTTTTGGAAAATATATAGAAAGACGTGATTTAATTACAATAATATAAAGTTATGGGTTTATACTTTGCAGTAATTACTATTGAAAATTTTAAAATTTGATTAATTACATTACAGTATTTAGAGTAAAACGTATAAGCAAAATTAATATAGTAGTAACTTTTTATGGATGAAATTCTAGTTAGAAGCTGTAGATAGTTTGAGGTGATCTAGCAAATTGATCATTTCGCTCGAGTATGGGTGAGATCTAATTGGTTCATGTATGATTCGATGGATTATTTTTTGTGTGGGTATCTGGTCCTACTTGGGTGTTTTTGGGTTTGGATATCATTAAGTAGTTTTGAAAAATATCATATCAAGTTTGGTTTCGTTTAGATCATTTCGATTTTAGGTACATTTCAGGCATAATTCATTCGGATTTGGTTCGATCGAATTGGATTTAGTCGGATTCAAATATATTCAATTCAGGTCTTGTTCAGGTAAATATAGCAATATATTACTATAATGAAAATTAGAATTGTTTTATGGTAAATTATACCGTATCCCTGCAATGCGTACAACATTGTATCCCCAATAGTACAACTTGCATTACAAATTATTGATTAGTTAATTTCCACAAAAAGTGGGATATGCATTAACTTTATATTTTAAACTCAAATTATGTAGAAGTAGTCATGGGTATACCGTCTGCATCCTATCTCAGATATATGGTATAAGAGTTGTTGTTTTATATACACTTTTTAAAACTTTTGATAAACTAATTTATTACAAGTATTTGTGTGATTCCATATCTTTACAGTTAATTTGATGTAAAATTTCCCTAAAACAAAAACATAGTTCCCTCTCGTGGAAACTATGATATTTATGCAAACATTAATTCATACGTGTTGAGATTCTAATTTGTAGTAATAAAATAAAATAGGTTCTTCAATTCGGGTTAAGATCAATTTAGGTTCCTTTCATTTCAGGGCCCTTGGTCAGAACGCGCCAAAGGCTAGAAAATCATCGTGAGGGAGAGAAACATGGGCATTTTTTATTGTGATATATACTAATATAACCTATATAGTTGCGAAAGTGTCAATATAACCCTCAATTGTTTAGAAGTAAAATAAAACAACTCTAACTATTTAATGAAACTACCAATATAACCCTAGGGTGGCACTTTCGGCATTAACCTTGCCATGAACATCGTTGGCCATACTTAAAAGGACAAAAATACCCCTTAGGCCAAAACCTGAAATTGTGTGGACCATTTTACCCTCACTCATCGCTGCTTCTGCGCCACCGCCGCCACCCCAAATCCTAGCCCATCACGGCCCCAAACACTCTCTTTTCATTCTTGATGCCCAAGTAACTCTTCACCACCACTCTCTGTTCTTGACGCCCTCACCCATAACCACCCACCTTCCATCGTTGGCGTCAAAACCCTTTGTCCTGTATCGTTGTTCAGCCCACCGTCTCTCGTTTTGTTGCCACAAACCCATCATTGTCTCTGTATTTCCATTGCCGGTGTCGAAACCCAGATTGATTTGTTGTGATGTTGTCGCGTGTCAAAACCTAGATTGATTTTTTCCTCGTACCGCCATCGTCCCAGCCCTTTCATTGCCGGCGACACGATTTGCAGAGACTCTTGTCCCGGTGACACGATTTGCAGGGCCCTTCTTTCGTGGCTTGCAATTTTGGTACGCTACAGTGGCTCGACGGTGGGTTTAGGAGAAGAAAATGGTGGCTCACGGAGAGTTTGGGGGAATAAAATAGTGGCTCGGCTACCACCATAGACAGAAGAATAAGGTGAGCAACGCTGGAAGAAGAATGAGAAGAATAGAAATGCAGTTAGGGTTATGAGTATGGGGCATTATAGTCACTTCACCTTTTCATTTTTTTCTTTTATTTTTAGAGGGTAAAATAGACTTTTCCAAATTATGCCAAAAACTTTTCCATAATGATTAGTTTTGCACTTTCACCGATTATCTAGGGTTATATTGACACTTTTAAATACCAAGGGGCTATATTGGCACTTTCGAATGCGAGAGTGATATAATGGCATTTACTTTATATATGTAGAGTTATAAACACTTTTTTCTTTTTTTTATTACACTTCAATTCCTGAGATTCAACGTGTCATTTGAATTGGGCATTACTAAATCACACTCGTTATTTTACTTGGTTACGCCTTAAATATTGTATAATTATTTAATTTTTTTAAAAACTCAATTTTATTTTCAAAATTCAAAAATTGCATTCATAGTGTAATTAAAAAGCAAATATTATTCTTCCAGATTCTTACACATTTTTCCATCATTATTAATCACAATAAATTATCAAATTTATTTTTAATTTTCATTAATTTGATAAATTATTATGAGTTAAAAAATGCAACTAAAAAGACAAATTCTAACTAACATATGTTAATTAACATGAAACAAAACACATAATTACCAACTATATGAAAATGACATTAAAAATTAAAAGTTACCTACGAATTTTTAAATAAAACACAAACTATATTTTTATGAAATGCAATTTTTATCCACATATAATAAATAATAAATTGCATTACTAAATATGAAATGTAAATTTACAATTTTTTACAATAAGATTAAATATTTTCTATCCAAAAATATTTGTATTTTCCTTTCATTGAAAAAAGAAAAGTGCACATACAACCCTATCTAATTCACATAAGTGCAAATATAACCCTAGATAGTTGATGTAAGTGCAATTTTACCCATTCCTACAGTTTACCGATCTGTAAAAATAAAAATAAAATACAAAAGCATTGAAATTACATTCATACCCCTAAAGCCTAATTCTTCCTCTTTCATTTTTCTCTTCTTCCACTCCCACAGCTTATGCCATCCACGTAGCATCCTCACTAGCATTCTTACCCCCACAACGTCCTCACCACCTACTTCAAACAGACCCGCATTCACATTTCAGAAATGGCGGCACCACTCACATCTCCCGTGATGACGGCAATAGCATGCACCAATTCCCTCACCGTTTCGGCTCTGGCGTCCTATGGCGTTGTGAGTTGAAGCTGGCGGTGGCTCGGATTGAAGCTAGCGGTGGCACGAGTTGAAACTAGTAGAAGCTAATGGTGGCACAGATTAAAGCTGTCGGTGACTGAGAATTTAAGCAAATGGTTGAAAATGGGGGACTCGAGTTGCGACTCTATTTTCATTAACATAGAGTCTGTTTTGTTTACTAGCAAGGTTATGCTTTTCTCGTACAGGGTTCTTCATTTATTTTCTGGCGTGGATTGAAGCTGGCGGTGACTACTTGAAGTTGGCAGTGGTGCGGTTACGGAACTGGCTCACGGATCTAGGGAGGGATGTCAGAATCAGTGAGATTGAGGAAGTGGAAGCGTGGCTGTGCAGATCGTAAAGAATGGAAAGCCTGATCTCATGCCGGAGGGGGTAGGGGTAGTAGTAGGGGGTAGCTTAAGGGGGTGGTGGTGGTGGTAGTGGTCGACAGGGGAGCTGGCTTGGCGGTGCAGGTGAAGGTGGTGGAGCGAAGGCGGTGACGGCAGAACAACGGTGCGGCATTTTTGTCTTTCAAAATTTTATATTAGGCTGAGAGGGCATTTTGGTCATTTTTGATGGTTTAATGGTCGAAAATGGTCAGTCAATGTCGGATTATAGTCTTTAGGGTTATATTCACACTTATGTAAAGTAGTAAGGGATGTTTTGTACTTAAAAATATCTTAGGGTTATTTGTGCACTTAGTGAAGTATATAGAGTTACATTTGTATATATCCACACAAAAAATTACTTCTTGTTCTCTAGAGAGAGCACAAAAGAGAATCACGATACTGGCTTAGACGAGAACCAGAAGCGATGGCTTGTATGAGAACCTGTGCCCAAAACTATTAGAGAGCACCACTGGTGAGAATTATCACGAAAACCCATGGTCGAGAGCCATGAAAGAGAACTAAGGCATGTCGCAGGAGAGAACCAGTTGAGTCTGTCAGAGAGAACCACATGGGAACCACCGAAGAGAACCATGTCGGAGCCACTGGAGAAAATTATGGCGTGATTACCCCCCGCTCCGATAACCATCGCTCCGGCCGTTTGGACTCCATAACTACCGGTGCTCAGCCGCATCCTGGAGGATGAATCAAGGGGTTCGATTCTTGGAAGCCGCAGTGTGGGACCTTCCTCCAGTGGAGGGCTCCTTGTGGGCACCAAGTACAATCATGGATCAGGTGCTCGCTCTTGGAACGCTGTGATTTACCTCCTCGTCGATGCCTGTAGTATCGGGCAGACAGGGCCCTAAGGGCGAGGGTATCGCCAAGAGGATGAATCAAGGTCGCTCACTCTAGTTCTTGTCCTATGTCGTTCTAGTCGCCATGGTCATTCTCGCCGCCATGGTCGTTCTCATTCCAGATCCCGCGCGATTCCGTTCTGTCACCAACAATTACATTCCCTTTGGCGACGATGCAATTCTCCCTTCCCAGCCCATCAGCGACACCTAAGAATCTCGATATTGGTCACGCCAGGAACATCTTCACGTTGGGAAAAAAAGGTGATCCCATTTTTGTTCGGATTTGACCGATATATTCCCGAGAAAATAAATGAAAAATATGAGATTTTAATATTTTATAATATTTTAATAATTACACAACATGTCCCTAGATTTATTAGCATATTTTTTTAGAAAACTTTATCTCAAATAGAACTTATAATAATTGCATAATAAACCCTGTCCTAAAGTTTAAATTGTGTAAAACAAAACTTTGTATTTTTTCTTTATTTATAGTTTACCGTTTCTTAATATAAAATGATCTCATGGGCTCATTATTATGCACAATTACATACCCATATTGTTAGAATAAAGCAAGTAGATAATTAGATAATATTTTATTTCATGTTGCTGACTAGTACTAGAGTTATATTTAGACTAGTCTTCTTTGTACTCTATATATATTATTCATCATTAATCAGAATCATTATGGGAAATTACTTTATCATGGTATCAGAGCAAACCTGGTTCTAAAACTCTCCTTTTTTTGGCCGCAACCCTCTCCCTCCTTACTTCCGCCACCGGCGATCTCCCCCATCCTCCTTGCCTAATTTTTTTTTACTCTCATCATGTCTGACGAGAAATTGTCTTATAATACCTTGCTCCACATGATGACTATCAAATTGTCATTATCCAATTATTTGTTGTGGAAGCGTCAAGCTGGTTATGTTCTCCGACCCCAGAAACTGTACGGTTTTCTTGATGGTTCCAGGCCATGTCCGACTGTTCCTCCTCGCCCTCCGGCTGCCGCCTCTTCCATCTCCTATGCCGTGGCCGTTGGTTCTCCTCCAAGTTGCAGCTCCGCCACCAAGACTGATTTCATGGAGGCTTACTTGAAGGCCCAGTCTGATTATGAACTTTGGGCTGATGAAGATCAACGTGTGTGTAGTCTTCTTTTTTCTTCTCTCACCCTAGAGGCCTTGGCGGTTTTACCTGACTGTGCCATTTCAAAGGAAATTTGGGACAATCTTCAGTCCATTTATCACGACAGCAGTGCATCATCCATCATTCGTCTTCGTGCTGCTGCTCACGGTATACGTAAGACTGATACAGTTCATGAACTCCATCTCCAATTTAAAGAAATTTTTAACCAGTTGTCTATGATGGGTTCTCCTGTATCAAATGATGATTAACTTATTTGGTTTTTGACTGCTCTTGGAACTGAGTTTTAGGATTTTTCTGCACCTTTAATTAATTCATCACCCACTATGTTGTATGCCGATGTTTTATCTCGTGCCAAAACCACGAAGCTGTAAAACAATCAGAGATATTGTGAGAAAGGGAATGGGTGATCATCTTTCTCACACTTTTTGATCAACTTTCTACTCCCTCCGTCTCAGCCAAATCTGCACACTTTTTGATCAACTTTCTCAAGATATATTTGACCATAAATTTCAATTAATATATAGACATCAATATCATCATGTGAGATACTGTTATATTTCAGGCATGATGTATTTTCTAAATATCAAATTTTAACACACCGTTAATATACGTAACTAAAGTTATTGTTGGTTAAACATGACATGAAAAAGTTGACAAAAAAATATTCACATTCGGCTGGGACAGAGGGAGTAGAAAATATCGACCGCTTAGTAAAGGTGGATATCCCAATCCTATTGGTAAGAGAGTTAATAGCCCCTTAATATATTTCTTGCTGATAGATTGTTTTTCATAATTCGGTCATAGAAAATAAGAGCAATAATGTGTGTTTGTATTCATGATTTCAGGTATATTATATAGTGGTACATAATACCTACACAAGCTAGGAAAATGTAATAAAATATATTTACAATTACAAGTAATATTCTAATTCCTTAATACTCCTCCTCAAGTTGGAGCATGGGGATCAGAAATGGCCAACTTGCCAAGCAGAGAATGAAACTGGTTATGTCCGAGAGCCTTAATGAACAAGTCCGCAGGTTGATCTGACATGCGGATATACTGAGTAACAATAGTGTCAGATTGAACAAGACCCCTGACAAAATGACAATCAACTTCAATGTGCTTTGTGCGTTCACGGAACATTGGATTTGCCGCAATATAAAGAGCAGATTGACTGTCACAAAACTGTCGCATAGGAGAAGTGTGCATAACCCCTAAGTCTTTCAGTAAAGACTTAAGCCATCAGGTAACATCCATAGCACGATACTCCGCTTCAGCGGAAGACCAAGAAATCGTAGGTTGCTTCTTGGTTTTCCAAGAAACCAGAGAATCACCAATCATCACAAAATATCCGGAAAGAGAACGCTGGGTAATTGGGCATGCAACCCAATCTAAATCACAGTAAGCAATCAACTGTAATGCAATAGTGGAAGAGAGAAATAAACCTTGACCATGATGACTCTTCAGGTAGTGCAACACACAAACTGTAGCTTGCCAGTGAGGAACACAAGGAGACTTCATGAATTGCGCAAGTGTATGAACCCAATAACTAAGCCCAGGACGTGTGATAGTCAAGTATATCAGGTGCCCAACCAGAAGCTTGTATTGCTCGGGATCATGGTAAGCTGAACCCTCAAGACGCGCCAGATCATGTTGTTTCTCCATCGGAAAGTCAATCGGTTTAGAAGCAGATAAACATGTATCAGATAAAATGTCCAAGGCATATTTCTTTGCGAAAGAAACATCCCCTCCGGTCTTCTAGCAATCTCTATGCCCAAGAAATACTTGAGTAAACTAAGATGTTTCATATGGAAACAAGAACTCAAGTATTTCTTGAACTCAGAGATGAATGCAAAGGAGCTACCAACAATGACCAAATCATTCACATAAACCAGAACATGCAAAGAAACAGATCCACGGGAAAAGACAAAAATGAGTAATCTGCCTTACTCAGAACAAAACCAAATGCTCGTAAAGCCTGAGCCAATTTGGCAAACCAATTTCTAGGAGCCTGGTGAATACCATAAAGAGATTTTTTAAGGCGACATACCTGACCATGGGGAGCGGCATATCCCTGTGGGGGTCGCATAAAAACCTCTTCATGCAAATCACCATGCAGGAAAGCATTACGGACATCCATCTGTGCAGTTCCCAACCACTAATAACTGCAACAAATAAGAATATGCGAATATAACTCATATTTGCAACCGGTTCAAATGTCTCAGTATAATCAATCCCTTCAACCTGGCGATTCTCGAGAACCACTAGGCACGCCTTATGGTGCTTAATAGAACCATCTGACTTAAACTTTGTCCGATAAACCCATTTGCAGCCAATCACCTTCTTATCTAGAGGCAGATGGGCCAGAGTCCAAGTCTGATTTTGCTCAAGAGCAGTAAGCTTTTCAGTCATAGCATCTCGCCAATGAGCATGCTATTATGCCTCAGAATAAGTGGTGGGATCTGAACTAGATGTTACTGCACCCAATAATCCGGAATGCATACTAGAAAAACTATCCCAATTTACATAATCAGTAAGAGGATAGAGAACACCCAAGGATAGTGACGACGTATGAGTGAACGTAGCAGTAGTGAGGGGTCTTCAGTGGTAAGACCACATGCATAATCATCACAATCATAATCTTCCAAAGAAGGAGGAGGTCGGCAAGCACGAATACTCTGTCTGATAGGTGGCAAATCGACAGCGAAATTATCCAGAGCTGGAGATGCTGTTGAAAGAGACTGCGCAGGTGGTACGTGAGACTTCGTCGCCGGCAGCGCGTGAGGTGGCGGCGTCCTTGGCAACTCAACATCTGGCTGGGCCGGAAGTAGAATATGGCGGTCTTGGTTGGGATCCAACGATGGAACCTCATCCACTGGGAATCGGCCAGTGAGCACCAGTGGTTCGGTGCTGACGGCGACTGGTGACAGGGGACCAATGACAGCCGACGGTGGAGGGCTGGCAGATGCCGGCAATGGGTGACCAGTGGCAGCTGGAGGAATGGGGCCGGTGATGGCTAGAGGCAATGGGCCATGCGACTTTGACAACGGCGATGAGGAGGCCGACAGTGAGGTGGTGGCACCGCTGGGGTCTTCTAATAAGGTCGATGTCGGAGTTACGGAATACGAGAACTGGTCTTCAAAAAATCTGCATCCAAACTGGTAAAGATTACGTGGGATTCCAGGTCAAAAATGTGATAGCCTTTCTTTCCGGCAAGGTAACCAAGAAACAAACAACGTCGACTTCTTGGTGCAAACTTGTCACGATATATGGGAACATAAGCAGAAAACACAAGCATCCAAAAACTTTTAAGGATGAGTAATTTGGAGCTTGCCCATAGAGAAACTCAAAGGGAGTATGACCATTGAGATGCTTTGTTGGTATCCGGTTAATCAGATAAGTCGCAGTAAGAACACATTCTCCCCAAAAATTAACTGGAATACTAGCTTGAAGCCGTAAGGCATACGCCACATTGAATAAATGGCGATGCTTTCTTTCAACTCGACCATTCTGCTGCGGTGTATCAACCATTGAGGTCTAACAAATGATCCCAGATGCAGCAAAATGAGATCTCAAAGGCAAAAATTCAGTCATGTTATCAACCCAAACATGCAGTATGGTTCGGCCCCATTGGTTCTTCACCAAGGCACACAATTTCAAAAATCTAGAAGCTACTTTTGACTTATCCACTAATAAATAAACCCAAATAACTGGGGAATAATCATCAATTATAGTTAAAAAATAAAATGCACCACTAGAAGATGGTGTTCTATAAGGACCCAAAACATCACAATGTATTAATTGAAATAGCGCAGTAGCATTTGTAGAATTCAATGGAAAATTATGTCTAGTCTGTTTTGCTCTATAACATATAGGGCAAGGAACATAAGTCTTATTAGTGCTAAAATCAATAAAAGAGACAGAAGACAACACCGTAGAGGAAGGATGCCCAAGACGCTGATGCCATAAATAAGAAGAAGACACAGAAGCAACTGTTGGATGAGACTGCGAGATAGGAGGATGATCATGAGTATCCAGTAGGCGAAGCCAAAATACCCCCTCTTTCTATTCACCCACGCCAATCACTTTCATCGTACTGATTTTCTATAAAATGTAATAGTTTTCAGTAAACAAAGCTAGAAATTTTAAGGCAGATAACAATCTAGAGCATGATAATAAGTTGCACCGCAAAGTATGTATATATAGCATATGAGTAAGAGTGACAACACCAAAGGAAATAGAACTATATTGAGTAGTGGATGACGTAGAGCCATCAGGCAGAACAACATTTACAGTGTCAATAGCAGTAGTAATATCTGTAAGAGAACCCTTGTCACCGGTCTTGTGATATGAGGCTCCCGAATCAAGTATCTAGGGAAAAGTAGACTTGCCTGATCCATTGTCATTAAGAGAATTGAACTGATTAAATAAATGCATGGTCGCGCTCCAGTGGTCATCAGACAGAGCAGGGCCAAAATTAGACCTGGTAGGGACGTTGCTAGAGGAAGCCGCCCCGCTAGGCCAGGCGATGACATGGTGGCACCGGTAAACGACAGCAGGAGTGGAAGAGCTGTGGTGGATCCTCCATTCATAGACACGATGATCGGCCAAGAGTCTTGCACCGTCCTCCTGGTGGCATTGGCTTTCTCCTTCAACTCCTTGAACCATTCTGGTACACCAATGATCTGGAAGATTTAATCCTTATCATGACCCTTGCGATGACAATATGTACAAACAAGATTCTTGTGGTGAGATGCTGAAAGAACAGCTGGCGAAGAACTTGTAAATGGTGGGCATCGTGAAGTATACGCCATGGAGTTAGAAGAAGGCTCACGAGCTCAGATGACAACTCGATGATTCTTCTCCTGAGCAACAATGGAATATACTTTCATGAAAAGTGGCATCAGATCAATGCTCATGGTTTCTTGGGGTTCTGGAGAAATGGAGATGAGAATTGGACGATGATAAACGTGAGATGGGGTGAATAGGGGAAGTAGCTGCTACTTCAAGGGGAAAATGTGTGCGGTTAATGTCTATGACGAAATCTATGTTTGGGATCCCTATGAAACTAATCCAACTAGAGCTCAAGTCCTTCTGCTATGGAGAAAACCCCCAGATCCAAGCCACCATTACATGCCATATTTGGTGGAATCATCTGATGGAGAGTTACTCGTAATTGAGCACAATAATGTTACTTGGAGTGCTTATATGAACATAGGGGCTACTCATTTAGAATTGACGAGAGCAGACCTTGTGAAGATGGAATGTGAGAGAATAAATGGTCTAGGAAAAGATGCAGTTTTCCTAAGTGATATACCGCATTCCCCATTGCAGCTGATGAGTTTCCGGGTGTAAGACCTAGTTGCATCTATTTCACGGATGACAGTAGATGGCCTTTTTATGAAGATGGAGATTTTAAGGGCGGGGACAAAGATATGGGAATTTACAGTGTGGAAGATGGGAGCATTCAAAGGTTCGGGGTTGAATGCTTCAGCCTATGGAAAGATAGTCTTTCCCAAGACTTTGTCATTTAATAAATGTAACGTGTAAGGTAAAAATAAGTGGCTTGTTCATAAATTTATGGACTTTCCGCCTGTGAGGAGACCTCCTCATTATATATTAACCGCCTGTCCATAAGCTTATGGACATGCCGCCTGTCCATAAGCTTATGGACATGCCGCTTGTCATGAGACCTCCTCATTATATATTAACCTCTTTAAAATAGATACGGTGGCATATAATTGATGGTTTGGTAATGAATGCCATGATAGAGTAAAGAGGTGTTTGGTTCGGAGGTTTAAAACCGAATATTAAAAGTAAAATATTGGTATAAGGTCTAATTTTCTGGCTTTAATTTTTGACAAGATCTTGTATGACACGTTCTAAGTGTGAGACTAAAGATCGATGTGCAATATAATAAAATTTAGTTAAAAATAGAGTAATAAGTATATATAAAAACACAAAATCTAAGTACATGTTAAGAATTCCTAAAAGCAGGTAAATTTAATGAAAATTTTACTATATTACCCTTAATTAGTTTTAATATGAATTTAATTTTAATTATTTAACTTCAGGTAATAAAATATTTACGAACTCGGAACCTACATGAAGTTTGTCGGATGTTCTAGTACTTCCGGTACTGGAAGTGATAATACTTCCTACATCAGGTGTTACTTCCGATCGTAATCTGCTTTATTGATTGTATTTACCGTTTATATTGTAATAAATTTTCAAGTTCGGAAGTTGTGTCATTCTTGATTCTTCCGAGTTAAGAATCAGTTATCATGTCTTCAGACAATTTTGGTAATACACATGAACAGCTTTCGAATACGGAAGAAAACTCAGCTGCAATTGTAAAAAATTTCATTCATTGCTAAGCCCAATTAATTCAAATCCAGCACAATACAATTTCAATTAATGATTGTACACATTGTACGGGTTTACAAAAATGTTTAGATAATGCTAAACAAGCAAGTATCTATACGTAGGAATATATTTCACCTACATATATATATATATATATATATATATATATTCCACAAATGACATGTCAATGACTAATGCTACTCAACACTCAACAATCTGATCGGAGTTTTAACAAAAATATATAGATAAGGCTAATCAAGCAACTATCTATAGATAAGAATGGAAAACATTCAAATTATATTCCTCAAAATACATGTCACGAGCGTTGGCAAATTCTAAGGTACTACATTTGGAGCTCCAGGAGTTGCAGATCGTACATGAACTTGATGTCTTGCCAAGCAATTTCTTGCATCATTGATGTCATCTTGTGAATACGGCTTAGAATCCCTTGGAAACATCTGTGCAAATGGTAAACAGTAGTAGTTGTTGTTATTTGGTACTTTTGTAGATGAAGATCAGGAGGCAAGTCTTGAAAAATACTCACTTTATCAATTTCAAGGAAATTCAATCGTATTTCTTTGACACACTATGCTGCATATAACATTACGTAGTACCCACACTCCCAGGTCTGTGCTTGTCTCTTATACTGATAGTTAGAGAAAATTAGTACAATATAATAGCTAGCAATTTTAATTAATTGTAAATGTATATTGAATTTCGTACCTTGATTTGTATTACACGTAAGGCCGTTGTCATATTCAACCCATCGAATGCACTCTCCAAGATATCGGGAATAGATTTCGAAGGTTGAAAGTGCAACAGATCCATCCAGTACACAAGATTCTTCTCCGAAACAATCAAAATTAATCTCCAATGATCACTACAACAAAACAAGTGCTTAATCAAAATATGTACTCAAACACTAGAATAGAAGGGCATGTAGGACAATATTAAATTGAAAACATTACCTTGCAATGTAAGTGCAACGAATAATTTGTTCTCCTTGCGTGTAATGCATTTTCGAACATAACCAATTCGGTCTTGCCTCGAACACCCAATCACATGTGTCATCAATGGACACAAGTTTCCTACCCAACTATTTCCTCTTTGATTAGCAAAGAAATACATGTACTCATGTGGGCCAAAAACATAAAGGCCTATATTGAAAGTCAGATATATACCCCACCCACCCTCCTTAGATCCAAAGACCATATCTGAACTCATTTGGGCCAAAACCTAGAGCCCCAAATTGAAAGTCATATAAATACCTCTACCCACCTAAAGCACCTGCATTCTCGCCAGCAGTACAAGCATTAGCTCCATTCATTTTCATATCTGATTAATTTAGATATAGAACAGCTTTGAATACTTTAGATTTAGGGGCCAAAACCTAAAGTCCCCTAGATATAAAGTACTCAGACCTTCCCTAGATCTAAAATATTCAGACCTGCCCTAGATCTAAAATAACCAGATCTAAAATTGAATGAAGCTAATGCTGGTACTGCTGGCGGGAATGCAAGTGGCGGATATGCTGGTGGAAATGCCAGTGGAAATGCGGTCGGCAAAAATGCGGCAGACAATGCGGGAGCGGGGAATAATAATCAGCAAGTTGTCATCGTAAATGGTAGTACATCCCCTTTTCTGCGGTTTTCACCTGACAATTATATTCTATGTTGAGGAAAGCACTAATGTTTAGAATTAGTTTACTGTTGAAACAACAGTTAAAATGGGTTAGCACTGGGATGTTTTGATTTCACTTGCCCCTGCTTCATTAGTAACCTAGTTGAAATGTTGTGTTAATTGTTACTACTTCATCAAAACCGCAGAACCTCTCCCTGATCTCTAAAGGCTCCACAAAACCCTAGCTTAGGAGAGGCTGCCGTCACCTCAATTGGCCGGCCAGTAGCCTCTCCCCACCTTTTCTTTCATGTTATGTCATTTACCTTCATTGTAGACGTAGATCTGGGGTCGGAAGATGCCACAGAAGAAGGAGAGTAGCCACGCTCCGCGCTAACTCATCGATATGCGTTCGATCGAAAAAGTTAGCACCGGGGAAAGTTGGAAAACACCACCGGAGCAGCAATATGTAAAGCATCTGATGGGTTGATCTCGTGGAACTCCTCGCGATGAGAAGAAGCAGGAGGAGGATGTGTCTATAACTCCCTGACGCTGATGGGCTGCCCAGGAATAGATCCGGTGTTGTGGCTAGACTCCGGCAAGATCCCGGTATCAATGGCTTTCCGGTAAGATCATCGACTCTTCCAAAAAAGTCAATGCCAGTCTCAATGGGTCAGCGGTGGATGCCACTAGCGACATCTAGCAACGTCATGGTGGTACGAGGAGAGCACTTTCCGACGAGGTCAACGACGAAATGGTGGCTCCCAGCACTCTTCCTTTTGTTTAGTATTTTGTTATTTAGGTGTAGTTGTAGATCTGAAGCAGGCCAGCGAGGGGCAACGTACTGAAACCCTAACCAAGAAGCAGAGCTGCAAAGAGTATCCACACTTTAAGGTCGGAACACAATGGGTGGATTGTGGTCGACGAGGTCAAGGAGTCTTCTCTGACCTTGGCTATAGTAAGGTGAAAACTTTCATATCTTTTTCTTAGTGGTGATCGGTGGAAATGTCGCAGATAACAGTAACTAATTGTAGGTTAGTTCCATCCAAATGGGGCGGAGGCAGGTTCGGTCTGATCGAATCAGATCATCAATTTGGGCTGGGCAGGTTTTTTCTCTTACTTTAGGCAGGGCTAAGGTTATTGGGTCTGTCTGCCTCTGTTTTCTTATGCTTCAGTTTTACATTTAATTTTAGTCTAGATAATAAGGAAGGTGAGCATAAAATGGGTCTTTTTTATTAGAGCATTAGATTAAGAAGTCTCTACCAATAATGATTTTCTGACGACAACTCAAACAGAAAGTTCATGCTGGCTTCTGATCTACTCTCCAAAGAGTTTGGTAAGGAGAAATTTGAGTTAATAGTTATTTAGATAACATACTTTTAGCGAGACCCTCTAAGGCTAAAGAGTATATCAGTAGACTACGCTCAGTTAGGACTCCTCAAGATACACTGACATATCTTGAAGATTCTAATTGGTTTGGGTTAGTGTACTTTGTGCTTACAAGATAGAAATGTAAAGTCTAATGTGTGTTACTGTGACTGCTTGAGTCGGGACACCGGCTTAAACTGAGACGTCCGGTGGGCTGAGGTCGATATTGGCGGACGTAATCACGGTGCAAAGGGACCACTCAATCCTACAGAACACCTTCCACTCGGCAACCAAGGCAAGCAGGGCATTGCGTTACGGATTAGGCGCAATTCGGGTTCTACCCCCCTCATAAATGATGGTCTGAAGTCTCTATACGCCAATTGGCGTGGAGCAAACTCTAATACACTATGTTGGTGTGGAGCTCAAGTGGGAGGCCACCCCACTCACTCTGTGTGAGCTATTCACGTGGGAGTTCATTAATCCTGCGTTGTAATAGATAGGTTTTTATTTTCTCATGTAGGTATGGTATTTGTTTATCGGTGGATCAATTGTAATAGAAGATAGACTAGTACTAGTCATCAGCTAATATGTACGATAGACTAAACAGTTGTGATTGTGCATACAATCCAACCAACTGTAACTCATTCATATATTAATGATAATATTAATGATAAGGAGCCGACTCTATGTTTCCAAAAAAATAATAATTCCATCGCTACTGTTTTTTTAAAAATTTTAAAAAATCACTGCTATCACTACCGTTTTCTTAAACAATCACTGCCAACTGGTGTCCACATGGTCCTCTGTTAAACCAAGTTCCTGATAGTATTACTTCGGATATGACTGACATCTCTGTGGCTGATTTTATCAGCAACAAAAACCTTATTTTAGACCAGATTTCATCATTCCTGGAACATGATACGCTTTTGTTTTTGCAGGGTGCTGAAATAACTCTGGAAAGGGATGACAGACTGATTTGGAAACCTGAACTCACAGGTAATTTTACTTTTAAGTCAGCCTACAAGGCTTTAACTTTATCATCAGGTAATTTCCCTGCGAATATTGCTCTCTGGAACATTCCATTGCAGAAAAAGATTACCATTTTCACATGGAAATTGTTGCATTCATTTCTCCCTTTTGATGATGTGCTCATTACTTGTGGATTCAGTTTAGCTTCGAAATGTCCTGCTTTTTTACATTCGGATTCCATCCAGCATTTTTTCATCTCTTGTCATATTGCTCATGATGTTTGGTCAAACTTTGCATCTTTGCTTCAGTTTAATTTAAATACTCTGCATTCCATCCCACAAAGGTTTTACTTATTTTGGAATTGCAATGATCTACCCAAGTTTCAGCAAATTTTCTGTAGCTTCTTGCCTTCTCTGGTGTGTTGGAGTCTCTGGAAAGCTAGGAATAGCTTCTTATTTGATAATAAACCTCTTTCTATAAATGTTATTTGTAAGGAGGTGCATGATCTGATCAAATTAACATTACATGTGTGCCCTCCTAAATTGCTAGCCACTGTATCTATCCCAACACCCTTTAGACATCTTTCAACTCTGATTAGACCTCCCCCTAAGCCTAACATATCAATGATTCTATGGGAAAGGCCTAAGACTGGTTTTACAAAAATTAATGTGGATGCATCTTGGTGTCGTAACAAAGCAACTGTTGGTCTGATAGCTAGGGATTCCTCCGGTAGCCCTATACTGATTAGTTCTGCTAACTCTTCAGCAGTTTCTCCATTACATGCTGAAATTGAAGCTATTTTGCATGCTTGTCATATTTTCCCTCAACTTGATCACACTTACATAGTTGAATCTGATTCCAAACTTGCGGTTACAATGATCAATGACCCCTATGCAGCACATTGGCAAATCTTTGATATGGTGTATAAAGTGAAATCTCTTCTTGGTAGAGCTGAACTTAAACATGATTTTAGGGAGTGTAACTCTGTAGCAGATGTTGTAGCCAAGCACCATTTTAATTTTAATGAAGGCCTCCATCTATCTAACATCCCTAGATACATAAGAGGTCTTATTAATCTGGACAAAGAATTTACACCTCACATTCGGGTTTCCAAAAGTGCAAATGGCGTTGAATAGATACTGCTAAGAAGTGGGTTCTGTTTATGCAGGACTTCTGATTCAGTTGCTGTGCTCGAAGGATGGTCTGGAGTTGCAGCTAATTCCACGATGGTCAATCTGGGTCTGCTGCTCTTTCTTAAACACATTAAGGGACATCTATATTGCTGCTATTTTTGCCTCTGTTGGGTGCAGTATAACTACTCTGAACTCACTTTTGGTTTCGGAATTATTTAGCTTAGTATTGACTTACTATTTATTGAAGTTGCCTGGCCAAGGGAGAGAATTAACACAGGGGGTGGAGATTCTCTCTTTTGGATCGTAACTTCAATCCAGATTACGTATGCTCTGCAAAGCTGTTAGTATAATCCTTAGATGTAGACAGTCTAGGACTTTTGGAGGCAACCATGTTGCCTTAATGCTTGGATGATCTTAGATTCACTTGATGTACAATCAATTATTCATGTTCTAAGGCTTGGGGAACCTTAATATATATTTCCCCACCTTTGGGTGCTTTCATTTAAAAAAAATAAACAATGTTGGCAGTTTTAATAAGTGAAGACTGAGTCTTTTATTGTTTTGCTTTGCAATATGTTGGAAATACCTCGAAGAACGGAACAGGGAGAAGTATCACAACTGCGGTAAATTTTATGTTTTACTTGTATTACCTAATTGTTATAATTATGGTATGCTCTTTTTATTAAATTTTGTAAAAATTAGCTTGAGTTTTTGTATTATTCGGAATGTGTGACTTTATTGTATTTATGAGATAATACACAATTTTATATAGAAGGTGAATACTTTATTTGTTTGAATTTCTCTACGGTGACAAAGTGCAACTCTTTACTATTTTTTACGGCAATGATTATTGAACTAACAATGTATTTTTTTTGAATTTTCAGAGTAACTGGATGAAGGTGTAATAAATAGGCTGATTTATCTATAGCCTAGATAAGTTTGAATTGTGTTGGATTATTTTAGTATTTTTAGGAGCAACACTATACTCTCTTTTTTTTAAATAATTTTTTTAGTGAGATAGTGTGCTCATTTTTAGAATTAGATTTTAAAAAATTGTAGCTTTAGGAGTTTTAATTCTGATTGGATTAAATTTGGTAAACGCCTCTTGCCAACGGATCCGATAAAAGCCATGCCCAGTCCGGCATATACTTCATACTTCGATTCTATTGTGTATACAAAATCAAATGAACCAATCTCTAAAGAAAAAAAAAGTCAGATGCACCAAACTATGAATAATGATATATCAGCAGCAAATACTTCCTCCGTTTCACTAATATTGGCACCATAGGTTTATGTGTTTGGATTTGGGTAGAGAAAATGAGTGAATAAAATTGAATGTAGAAAGTAAAAAGTTAAATGAGCAGATGAAATTGAAGGTATCTTGCCAAAAATCTGAAATTGTGCCAATATAAGAGAAACACCCCACTAAGGTAAGTGTGCCACTAATTGAGAAACATATTGAGTATATAAAGAGTCTATTAACCCTCTTACCGATGGGCTTAGGATATACACCTTTCTTACACATTTATTTCACCGTCAGTTGTGCCAGCTTAGGGTTTTATATCTATGATACGAAGAAATCCTCGCTTTAAATCTTGGTGTTCAATCGTGGACACATCTAAAAATTTTAATTTAGTTGACCATAAATTAATTTAGGGTCTTTGTCTCTGGAAATAGTGTTGAAATTTCATGAAATTTTAAAATTTGAGAAAATATAGCGAATTCGCAATAATAAATAAATTGAAGCACATATTAAAGATTATGTATTAAAGTCCTAAGGCAGTTATTTTTATAAAAGTATTACTTTTATAAAAGTAGGACAATTGTCTTGGTTGAACAATAATGAATCCGCCTATGTGTTCAACTCATCCAAGCATAGGAGATCCGCCGCCCCTAGGAAGATTTACCACATCGAAGACGTCGCCGCCGACGCCATTTTGGCATCAGACGACTCTCCCAACTACATCAAAGATCTCCCAGATGAGTGTCTCGCCGTCATCTTCTAGAGCCTGAGCTTCAGCGACAGGAAAAACTGTTCCCTTGTTCCTCCTGGTCATCTTCCAGAGCCTGTGCTCCGACATGCCGCTGAGAAGGCTAAGCCCCAAATGCGCGCTCCTAAATTCTCGTCTCACCCCTGCATATCCCCGACCTTACAACTTCAAGAGACTAAGTACAATCTCTGCAATTTCAACTACAAGAAATTAAGTGCATTAGCTCATTTTGTTCATGTTGTTTTGCACAAATTTGTGTAACCATTATGTGAATCTATCAGTATAAGGAAATGAATGCTTCAGTTTATCATTAATATCAAATGTTAGAATCTTCACAGACCTATGAGAGACTGTTTGTGCGAAACCCTGACATTCAAAAATCATTCTTCGTCATCTAAGCGAAATTCGTACCATTGAATCGCCATTAATTTTGAGTTTGCAAATGGACTTTGTTGGGGTAAAAGCTGTAATAATGCATTCCAATGGAATGACAAAAGGATGATTGTGGTGAAACTTTTCTTGGATATCGATGTGAGCCGCGTTACGTACGCTTTCCTTAAAGAGTAATTCGACCCTATTACAGCATTGTGTTACACGAATTCCCTTCGAGGATAAAACAATCGAGAATCCCTCCTGTTCTAGCCTTGAATCAGAAGAATACTAATGAGTATCTGTGTTTTTGGTTATATATATGTCTGGGAAAATTCTTAGTTTCCTGTCACTATTCTGTGCATGCGTATGCTTCTATACATAGGAAACAAATGTCGTGAAAAGACACAACACTTCATCATTCCACACTAAACCATGTTTCGGTCAGAATTATAAATTATGAAATGATGTAATTTTTCACACGATACAGATACATCTTTTCACATTGCAATGCCATATTCAATGTATCGTCTGTATCTTTTCCATTAAAGAGAAGTTGGGCAATACGCACCACCACATCAGAGTTATAATAAATTCTTAAATGATAAATCTTTCCACACCAGGACAAAACATGTTAGTCATCAATATTCAGACTAACGTAAATTTATACTTATCCTGAAATTGTAAGCTCGTAGATAGTTTATACAAGTGTGCACTTCGCACCACCGAACTTGTTATAACGTCCCGAACTCACAGCTACTCGAATCCAATTATACTTAAATAGACTCGTGTTTCATAAAACACCAACAGACTTAACTAGGAATTCAACGGCATCATCTAATGATCCAAATTGGCTACGATCAGTAGGAATTCAACGGTAGTTTTGGGACGCTCCGCCTCCCTCCGCCCCGACTTACGTTAACCTGGGATGCCGCTAGCTGGGGGAGACCGAGGCAGCTCGGCATAGGCTAATCGAAGATGGAGTGTGATGGTTTAATATTACTCATCCCGCCGGTACACGATCGTCTCTATCATCTTCTGGATTAGTTCCACCACCGTCTCTATTCGGGGCTAGGTCTCGTCGGACCTGTGCCACAATGGTACCCGCTACAACAGTGACACATTATTGATTTCAGAGTGATTGATCAGATGGGGGGCAGCGGGGCAGATGCTCCTCTTGCCAAATTGGGAATTCGAAGGCGGCGGCACTGGGGCTTGAGGACCTCAGTGGTGGCGGTGCTAGGGCTTGAGGACTTTAGTGGTGGTAGCGGCGGCATGGAGACGATGGAAGAGAAGCAAAGGAAAAAGGGAGAAAAGAAAAAGGAGAAAAAGATATAAAAAGAGAAAAAGTAAAAGGAAAATTGAAAATGATGAAAGGAAAAGGAAAAATGTGAAATGAGCATTTTGCCCTTAAATTTAACAGTTTTGACTGACCTTGACACTGTGATCGGACCGAAGGGCTACGATTCAACACTTTTGTTAGTTGAGAGGTCAAAAGTATTAAAAAAAGATAAGGGACTAAAAAGGTAAGATGAAGGAAATTCAAGGCCCCCCTGAAGTCGTTCGCCCTTTTATTTATATAAGCATACTTTCCATTTTTGTAAGATTATTTCAAATTCATCCACTTATTCTACTTTGTTACTTTCTAAATTTAATTTCATCCACTCATTTCAATCACCTAAACCTAGTATGACACATAAAGGAACAAATGGGGTATATAATAAGAAAAATATCTGCAATATAATTTGATTCAAATCATAACTTCTTTGTTTACATTAATTTTTATGAAGAATTCCATGATTTTTATTTTTTAAAAACAATATTAAATAACAAGATATGTTGGCCAAAATATTATAACGTAAAAGAATGATTTAATAATTTGTAACTAAATTGATTATTTCACTTCGTAATTCAAAAGTTCTTTTTAGAATCTCTAAACTTTAGGATTTAACAAAATTATTTCTTAGAATCTCTAAACTAAAGTGCATTTTTTAACCCTATGTTTTGAATGAAAGCGCAAAAATATGACTTTGTAAAATCTGTAAGTGCAAATATAACCCTGAACTTCGTTGACCAAAATGCCAACGGTCAAATTGGTCGGAAATAGGTGAAATGACCATTATATCCTTGAGTTAAAAGTTTTAGCAGCCCTCAACTTTTAAATGCCGCCCACTTCCTCTTTAGTTCCGCCGCCACATATCCTTTCTCCACCCCGAAACAACAAACTCCTATGCCGCCGCCAATTTCTCCTCCTTCTTCATCACCCCCACTTCCTCTTCACTTCCTCCGCCTCCCACCACTGAATTTCCTTGCCATGGCTCCAGGTTGTCTGCCGCAAACAAATTCAATCTGGGCTTCAAATCGGGTCGCCACCGATGCCGATTAATTGGGTTTATCTGCGAATTGGTTC
The DNA here is from genome assembly GCA_037428765.1 of Rubia yunnanensis. Classification (NCBI taxonomy): domain Eukaryota; kingdom Viridiplantae; phylum Streptophyta; class Magnoliopsida; order Gentianales; family Rubiaceae; genus Rubia; species Rubia yunnanensis. The sequence goes on along the minus strand of CM075064.1, from coordinate 114,464,734 downwards.
TGGACGGAGAGAGGAAATGTGGAAGGGCTTGCAGCGTAGGTGAAAATGGTGGAGAGACGAATCGATTCTAGGCGGAGGGAGGATACATGGCGGGGCTAGCGGCGAAGATGGGTTAGGGGCTGGGATGGGTTAGTCCCGGATGCAGGTTCAAGGGTTAGTGCGGGTTAGCCACTGGAGTGGTGGCGGGGCCGAGTGGCTTGCGGAAAGGGTGTTGACGTTGGGAGCTATGAGGATGGGTTTCTATGCTAGGGATGGGGGCTATTGGCGGTGTTGAGCGGTGGTGGGCGGAGGAAGAACTAGGGTTTAGGGTTATTGACAAAGGTGGGGACGGAGGAGGAGCTACGGTTTTGGGCTATTGGCAAAGGGTTTCTGGCGGCGGTGGTGCTCAGTGGCGGCGATGGGTTTATGATGTTTGAAGTTGAAGAAGAAGAAGCTTAGGGGGTATAATGGTCATTAGATTTTTATAAGTTAGGGGTATTTTTTGTCTTTTTAGATTAGGTCAATGTCTGAAGTACTTTAGTCAACACCGGAATAGTGCAATTTGGGTATATTCGCACCTTTACTCAAAATTTTAGGGTTATTTTTTGCATTTTCAAATGTTACAGGGTCATTTATGCCCTTTCTCAATTTAACAGGGTTATTTCTGTATTTTTCTTTATTATAAAAATAAAAGAATTATTTTATATATTTTAAAAATAATTTGTAACTAAATTTATTTTTTCCCTTCATAATTCATAAATTTCTTCTTAGAATATTTAAACTTTAGGATCTAACAAAATTATTTATTTTCAATTTAAATATGAGACGAAAAAGTATATGAAAATTAATTAAAAAATTAATTCGAAAACACCTTCTGCTAGGTTTATCAATTGCAATTGTTGTGGGAGAAATTTTTACATTAGACTGACTAACAATTAGACCAATCATGAAAAATACTTTTTCAATAACTTTGAGTCAAATAATAATTATTTATACATTACGATACAATTTAAAAGTTTTTCAAAGTTACGGTAGATGCAGGCGACGGGTGACCGGTGACGACAGGAGAAATGGGGCCGGCGGCGGCTGGAGGCAATGGGCTGTGCGACTCCAGCAACGGCGATGAGGAGGCCGGTGGTGAGGTGGTGGTGTCGCTGGGGTCTTCTGATGAGGTCAATGTCGGAGTTGCGGAATAGGGGAACTGGTTTTCAAAAAATCTGCATCCTGACTGGTAAAGATTACGCGGGATTCCAGGTCAAATAAGCGACAGCCTTTCTTTCCAGCGGGGTAACCAAGAAAAAACCAACGCTGACTTCTTGATGCAAACTTGTCACGATATCTGGGAACATGAGCAGAAAACACAAGTATCCAAAAACTTTTAAGGATGAGTAATTTAGAGCTTACCTGTAGAGAAACTCAAAGGGAGTGCGACCATTAAGATGCTTCGTCGGTGTCCGGTTAATCAGATAAGCCGCAATAAGAACACATTCTCCCCAAAAATAACTGGAAGACTGGTTTGAAACCGTAAGGCACACACCACATTGAGTAAATGATGAAGCTTTCTTTCAACTCGACCATTCTGTTGTGGTGTATCAACCATAGATTTTTTTAAAATGATCCCAAATACAGTAAAATGAGATCTCAAAGGCAAAAATTCAGTCCCGTTATCAGCCCGAACATGCAGTATGGTTCGGCGCCATTGGTTCTTCACCAAGGCACAAAATTCCAAAAATCTAGAAGCTACTTCTGACTTAGCCACTAATAAATAAACCCAAATAGCTCAGGAATAATCAACTATAGTTAAAAAATAAAATGCACCACTAGAAGATGGTGTTCTATAAGGACCCAAAACATCACAATGTATTAATTGAAATGGTGCAGTAGCATTTGTAGAACTCAATGGAAAACTATGTATAGTCTGTTTTACTTTATAACATATAGAGCAAGGAACATAAGTCATATTAGTGCTAAAATCAATAGAAGAGACAGAAGACAACACCGTAGAGGAAGGATGCCCAAGACGTTGATGCCATAAATCAGAAGAAGACACAGAAGCAACTGTTAGATGAGACTGCGCGATAGGAGGATGATCACGAGTATCCAACAGACGAAGCCAAAACACCCCCCATTTTTTTCACCCACGCCAATCACTTTCCTCGTACTGATTTTCTGTAAAATGTAATAGTTTTCAGTAAACAAAGCTTGACATTTTAAGGCAGATAACAATCTAGAGTATGATAATAAGTTGCACCGCAAAGTAGGTATATATAGCACATGAGTAAGAGTGACAACACCAAAGCAAATAGAACCATATTGAGTAGTGGATGACACAGAGCCATCAGGCAGAATAACATTCACAGTTTCAATAGCAGTAGTATTATCAGTAAGTGAACCCTTGTCACCTGTCATGTGATATGAGGCTCCCAAATCAAGTATTCAGGGCAAAGTAGACTTACCTGACCCATTGTCATTAAAAGTATTGAACCGATTAAATAAATGCATGGTCGTGCTTCGGTGGTCATCAGACAGAGCAGGGCCAAAATCAGACTTGGTAGGGATGCTATTAGAGGAAGTCCCCCCCGCTAGGCCAGGCGGTGACATGGTGGCACCGGCGAACGACGACGGGAGTGGAAGAGCCGTGGCAGATTCTCCGTTCATGGCGGCGGCGATCGGCCAAGAGGCTGACACCATCCTCCTGGCGGCGCTAGTTTTCTCTTTCAACTCCTTGAAACATTCTGGTACACCAATGATCTGGAAGAAAGAATCCTTATCGTGACCCTTGCGATGACAATATGTACAAAGAAGATTCTTGCGGTCAGATGCTGAAAGAACAACTGACGAAGAACATTTAGGTGGTGGGCGTCGTGCATACGCCATGGAGTTAGAAGAAGGCTCATGAGCTTGGATGACAGCTCGATGATTCTCCTCCTAGGCAACAAGGACATATACTTTCATGACAGGTGGCATCACATCAATGCTCATGGTTTCTTGGGGTTCTGGAGGAATGGAGATGAGAATTGGACGATGATAAACGTGAATTGGGGTGAATGGGGAAGTAGCTGCTACTACAAGGGGAAAATGTGTGCGGTTAATGTTTATGACGAAATATTTATTTGGGATCCCTATAAAACTGATCCAACTAGAGCTCAAGTCCTTCTGCTATAGAGAAAACCCCCATATCCAAGCCACCATTACATGCCATATTTGGTGGAATCATCTGATCGAGAGTTACTCGTAATTGAGCGCAATATTGTTACTTGGAGTGCTTATATGGACATAGGGGTTACTCATTTTGAAGTGACGAGAGCAGACCTTGTGAAGATGGAATGTGAGAGAATAAATGGTTTAAGAAAAGATGCAATTTTCCTAGGTGATAATACCGCAGTCTCCGTTGTAGCTGATGAGTTCCCAGGTGTAAGACCTAATTGCATCTATTTCACGGATGACATCAGATGGCCTTTTTATGAAGATGGAGATTTTAAGGACGGGGGCAAAGATATGGGAGTTTACAGTGTGGAAGATGGGAGAATTGAAAGGTTCGGGGTTGAATCGTTTAGCAAAATATGCCCACCGCTATGGGTATTTCCATAATTTTGAAAACTGTAACATTAGATTATGCTGTATTTTAGCTTCTTGATAGTATGCAGTTTGAATAAATTTGAGCTCTTGATATTAGGCACACAGTATGTTTATGTGCAAATTAAAATAAATTAACATAAAACTTTTGGGTTGCATGAATTAAGTTATAAACTTTATAACTACTACACGTTGTATAATAAATTTTTAACATTGCAACTAAGACCTTTTATCTCTTATTATTCTAACTAAATCTCATTTTCCATAAGCCCATGGAAAGACAGTCTTTCCCAAGATTTTGCCATTTAACAAATGTAGCATATAAGGTAAAAAATAAGTGGCTTATTCATAAACTTATGGATATATCGTCTGTCCATAAGCTTATGAACTGGCCGCCTGTTAGGAGTCCTCCTCATTATATATTAACCTCTTTATTATAGATACGGTGGCGTATAATTGATGGTGTGGTAATGAGTGAATCTAATGATAGAGTAAAGAGGTGTTTGGTTCGGAGGTTTAAAACCGATTATTAAAACTAAAATATTGGTATAAGGTCAAATTTGTTGGCTTTAATTTTTTACAAAATCTTGTATGCCACCGTCTATTTGTGGGACTAAACATCAATGTGCAATATAATGAAATTTAGTTTAAAATAGAATAATAAATATATATAAAAATACAAAATCTAGGTCCAAGTTAAGAATTCCTAAACGCAGGTAAATTTAATGAAAATTTTACTATATTACCCTTAATTAGTTATAATATGAATTGAATTTTAATTATTTAAGTTTAGGTAATAAAATATTTACGAACTCGGAACCTGCATGAAGTTTGTCGGATGTCCTGGTACTTTCATTACCGAAAGTGATAATACTTCCTACATCAGGTGTTACTTCCGGTCGTAACTGCTTTATTGATTGTATTTATCGTTTATATTGTAATAAGCTTTCGAGTTTGGAAGTTGTTTCGTTCTTGAGTCTTCCGAGTTCAGAATTAGTTATCATGTCTTCATAAAATTTTGGTAATACACATGAACAACTTTCGAATACGGAAGCAAACTCAGCTGCAACGGTAAAAAAATTCATTCATTGCTATAACCTAATTAATTCGTATCCAGCACAATACAATTTTGATTAATGATCGTACACATTGTACGGGTTTACAAAAATGTATAGATAACGCTAAACAAGCAAGTATCTATACGTAGGAATGGATTTCACCTATATATATATATATATATATTTCCACAAATGACATGTCAATGACTAATGCTACTCAACACTCAACAACTGATCGGAGTTTTAACAAAAATCTATAGATAAGGCTAATCAAACAACTATCTATAGATAGGAATAGAAAACATGCAAATTATATTCCTCAAAATACATGTCACGAGCATTGGCAAATTATAAGGTACAACATTTGGAGCTCCAAGAGTCGCAGATCGTACATGAACTAGATGTCTTGCCAAACAATTTCTGCATCATTGATGTCATCTTGTGAATACGGCTTAGAATCCCCTAGAAACATCTGTGCAAATGGTAAACAACAGTGGTTGTTATTTGGTACTTTTGTAGATGAAGATTAGGAGGCAAGTCTTGAAAACATACTCACTTTATCAATTTCAAGGAAATCCAATCGTATTTCTTTGACACACTCTGCTGCATATAACATTACGTAGTACCCACACTCCCAAGTCTGTGCTTGTCTCTTGTACTGATAGTTAGAGAAAATTAGTACAATATAATAGCTAGCAACTTTAATTAATTGTAAATGTATATTGAATTTCATACCTTGATTTGTATTACACTTAAGGTCGTTGTCACATTCAACCTATCAAATGCACTCTCCAAGATATCGAGAATAGGTTTCGAAGGTTGAAAGTGCAACAAATCCATCCAATACACAAGATTCTTCCCCGAAACAATCAAAATTAATCTTACAACCAAACAAGTGCTGAATCAAAACATGTACTCAAACACTAGAATAGAAGGGAATGGAGGGCAATATTAAATTGAAAACATTACCTCTCAATGTAAGGTGCAACGAATAATTTTTATCCTTGCGTGGAATGCATTTTCAAACATAACCAATTAGGTCTTGCCTCGAACACCCAATCCCCTGTGTCATCAATGGACACAAGTTTCCTACCCAACTATTTCCTCTTTGATTAGCAAAGAAATACATGTACTCATGTGGGCCAAAAACATAAAGGCCCATATTGAAAGTCAGATAAATACCCCACCACCCTCCTTAGATCTAAAGACCATATCTAAACTCATTTGAGCCAAAAATTAGAGCGCCAAATTGAAAGTCATAGAAATACCCCCACCCACCTAAAACACCTGCATTCTCGCCAGCAGTACAAGCATTAACTCCATTCATTTTCAGATCTGATTAATTTAGATATAGGGCAGGTTTGAGTACTTTAGATTTAGGGGCCAAAACCTAAAGTCCCCTAGATCTAAAGTACTCAGACCTTCTCTAGATCTAGGCCTACCCTAGATCTAAAATAATCAGATCTAAAACTGAATGGAGCTAATGCTGGTACTGCTGGCGAAAATGCGTGTGGCTAACATGCCGGTGGAAATGCCAGCGGAAATGCAGCAGGCAATGTGAGAGCAGAAAATAATAATCAGCAAGTTGTCATCGTAAATGGTAACACATCCCCTTTTTCTGCGGGTTTCACTTGACAATTATATTATATGTTAAGGAAATCACTAATGTTTAGAAGTCGTTTACTGTCAAAACAATAGTTAAAATGGGTTAGCACTGGGATGTTTTGGTTTCACAAAGTACTTATCTTTATTAATCAAATGTGTGAATTCTGCTAGCTCCCCTAGCTACCGATCCGCCTTGATCAGACTCCCTCTAACCTCGAAACTCATCGATGCTAGATCTCCTCCTCTCGAGGAATTAAGGCATGTGATTCTAAACTTTGAACGACAGGTCACGTATGTTGGAACATAGAATTTGGGCTCTTTGCAATTCTCTCGAAAGAATGAAAATCTGTGTGCATATTTTCTCTATTTAATTCGTGTATTGAATGCAGCTGTGGTCCCTTTTAAGGCTATAAGCAGATCGGAACTCTCCATGATTATCTCCATAATATTCCTATTCCTTATCTGCTTCTTGAAGCATATCCAAATCCCATAAATAAAAGGATTTTCCTTATCACAATATCTCCCATTTATTCGATAACATCAACACCATATTTGTAGTGATTTTCCATAAACCAACTATGCTTCTACATACGCCTAATAAATAGCAGAATATTCAGATTTCTATAACTCACAAATACCATAATATTATGTCCTTTCAGCGTAAGATCTGATTGGCGTATTTATTCTAATCTGCATGTTCCAACATGGATAGATTTTCGTTTCCAAATATGTTCGCAAAATTTCCAATTAAAATATTCAATGAATACTACTTGACTTTACAATCTCCCCCTTTGGCATTTTGTGAACCTAGCCATTTTGGACATTAATATAAAAACGAAAAACTTAGGTCTTCCCAAACTCAACTTATGTTGGAACATATGCAAAATACTGAATCAGATATAAAAGAATACCAACCAAGAATACCAGAATGCTGAATCTGATATAAAAGAATACCAACCAAGAATACCAGAATTCTAGAATACCATCAAAATAATAATAAGATTACAGTCATTCAAATCACCAAAATATTCTCCCCCTGGGGCCATGAAGATGCCAAAGGCAAATAAACCAAAAAAAATTGACAGAGACAGAAAGCAGGCTCCCCTGAAATGTGACACTAGATCTTTGTTGGAACATAGATACATCAGAAAATCATCCCCGTTCAAGAGTAGTAGTCTAGGCCTCTAGCTGCACTTTCTCAACCTACAGTTTAGCCTTCTATGCTTCTAGTGATGCCATTTGAATTGCTATCGCCCCCAACCCTGCATTCAGTACCATCAATTTGGTCGTCTTTTCAGTAGCTGCAGAAGTAGAGCCTTCAGGATGCCAAGGAAGATCATGAACGTGCCTCATGCCAAAGGTCTTCTTGTTAGGCCGTAGGAACTTCGTATCTATGATCACATCTTTTGCCTTCCCATTCACCTTGGCACTCTTAGCCATTGCAGAAATTAAGAAGGGATACACAATAGCATATTTTTTCCTCTGGGGCAGTAAATTGCCTAACTAAATTCTGCTGTATGAACAACCCCAGGTTTACTTATTTCAGTGTTCCAACACAGTACAACCGTTTAGCCATTTCTCTAGTCTAGGCATTATTGTTGGAGGATGACATCCAGCAGTTTACTGCTACCTGATACAGATCAAAGAATCTCGACGACAGACAGGAAGCTTGTGAATAACCAGTTTCAAGCCATTTGGTCTTGTATCCTCCTGAGATTGCCTCCAGAATATGATCATCCAGCACTTTTAGATCGTCTTGGAATACTCCCTAAAGTTCTAGAGTCTGCAGCTCCAAAATCCTGTTTATCTTAGCAGCTGAGAAGTCAATAATCTTCCCCCTCACATAAACTCTCTCAAACCAAGGGGAATCCATCTCCAAATTTCCAGCCATCAAATTGGAGTACACTTCAATTACCACTGTCTATTGTACTGAAGTTGTACACTGGCAGCCCTTCTCATTCCAATTGATTCCAAAAAATTAGAAAACCCACTAGCCCTTATCTGCATCTACGTCTACGGATCTGTCAGAGATCACCTTCCTCTCTGAAAACACTTCTCCCATCTCTTCTCAATTTATATCAAAATAAAAAAATGACAGTGCTTCACTTACAGACAAAGGTGGTAGCACTTTCTTCTTAGGAGCAGTCTGTGTTTTCTTTGCCTTTTTGGTAGATGGGGAATCCTCAGTAGCAGCCACCTTTCTCTAACCCTTAGAAGCTTGTAAGAACTCATCTAATACCTCATCAATGGAGTAGTTCAACTCAGGTTGTTCCTGTGTTGGAACATGCTCAGTATCTCTAGCCCCTTCTTCTTCAGCAGTCTGTGTTCCAACATACTGATCTTTCTCTGGTTCACCTTGTCTCGAATTAGATCTTACAGAATAATCACCATCAGACCACTCCATATCAACATCAGCATCACCAGTTACATCAACCTGGTCTTCACCTCCTATGTCTTTATCATCAATCTCCATCTCTTTCATGTTTTTTGAATCTGCTTTCTGTGTTGGAACATAGCCAACGTTGTCTTCTTCTTCACTGTTTGAAACTTCTATTATTACTGGTTTTCTTAGTTCCTCTATCATCTTAGTAGCCTTTGAATCATAGAATCCTACCGGCATCCTGTCCGTAGACTTAACCACTTCCAGTCCTGCCGCCTCATCACACTTATCTCCTTAATTCTAACATAGCTCTGGCAGGGAATAGATGAATAAACATGGAACCTATTCTTCCCTCTGTAAACTATATATCTCCCCCTCAGAAATTTAACATCATAATCTTCAATGTCCCATAGGTTACCAATATCACCAGATACTAGTTCTTTGACATTCACATTCAAGAATTCTCCCTCTATACTCTTAAGTTTACTCAAATCCACAGTACTTCCATTGGCTTCAAGCCATTCAAAGATATTATCTACAGTATTAAATTCCATCCCAAGAACTTTGAGAGTAGGAGGACCAAGACCCGTTACCTTCTGATAGAGACCCTTCCCTTTGCCTCTGGGATGTTCATTTTGTCCGTCACCACCGGAGCTTGAACTACCGGCTTCTACATTCTCTTTTCTTTGTTCAACATTTCCATTCTCCGGAGCTTTTTCGACCGTGGGAGAATTGGGGTTTAAAGATATGTTTTTTGGTAGAGATTTGTTGCCAAGGAGAAAAACTTGGAAGAATTTTGGCAACACGAATATGAAAGATACCAAGAGGAGTGGGAGAGTAGCCGAAAAGAGATGGATTTGGAGGGATTTAGACAACTTTGAAACCAACACAAACTCTTCCCTTTTCTTTCTCTTTTGCCGGGAAACCCACTTTTTCCCTTTCCAAGAAAAACTAATGATTCTACTATTCTCTCTTGTCAACTCAAGACATACTAACTTCCAACATATCATAACTATGCAACATCTATTTTTTAAAGAAAATTTTTCTTCTTTATATTTTTTTTTGTTTTTCTGATTTTTGAACATGAATAAAACAACATATTTACAACTAAATAAAGGCAAGAATTACCTCAAATCTGACAAACACCTATGTGTTATCTGAGACTTTCAAAAGTGGCGGTGTCCAATGGCTTTGTAAAAATATCTGCAAATTGCTCAGATGTTGGAACATAGACTACCACAACTTCATTCCTTTGAACAAGATCTCTAATAAAATGATGCCTTATGTCAATATGCTTAGTTCGAGAGTGCTGGACTGGATTTTTTTGAAATAACAATACCATTTGTGTTGTCACATAAAATATTCAAAGGACCTTGATGAATTCCATAGTCGTTCATCATTTTCTTCATCCATAACAGTTGTGCACAAAAACTTCAAGCAGCAAGATATTCAGCTTTCGCAATAGACAAAGAGATCGAATTCTATTTCTTACTATACCAAGAAACTAGATTCATGCCAATAAAGAAACATCCACCTGTAGTGCTCTTTCGATCATCAGCATTACCAGCCCAATCAAAATCACTGTACCCAATTAAATCTGACTCTTGATTCTTAGAATACCAGACAAAATACTCAGAAGTCCCACTTACACATCGAATAAATCTTTTGACTGTAGTGAGATGAGACTCCTTTGGATCAGCCTAAAATCTTGCACATATTCCTACGCTGAAACATATATCTGGTCTACTCGCTGTTAAATACAATAGACTCCCAATCATGCCCCTGTATAAATTCTGATCAACTGAGACTCCTTTCTCATTCTTTACTAGTTTGTCAGAAATCCCCATAGGGGTTCGAACTACTCAGGCATTGCTTAAACCAAATTTCTTTACTTAAACCAAATTTCTTTACTTAATTCAAGACATACTTACTATGATTTATGAATAGACCATTTCTTCCTTGCTTAACTTGCATTCCTAGAAAATATGTTAGCTCTCCAACCATGCCCATCTCAAATTTAGCCTGCATAATAGTAACAAAATCCTGTACCATAGATGGTGAAGTAGAGCCAGATACTATATCATCAACATAAATTTAAGCAATCCGAATTTTTGATGAATTTTCAAGCACAAATAAAGTGTGATCTACTCCCTCTCAACGATAACCTTACTTAAGAAGAAAGTTAGTAAGTCATTCATACCATGCCCCGGATGCTTGCTTAAGCCATATAAAGCCTTCTTGAGGCAATACACATGATGAGGGTAATGAGGATCCTCAAATCTTTTAGGTTGTTCCACATATACTTCTTCATTCACCACACCATTCAGGAAAGCACTCTTGACATCCATTTGATACAGAGTAAAGTTCATAGAGCATGCAATAGTAAGTAAAATTCGAATTGTCTCTAACCTGGCAACTGGTGCGAATGTCTCATCAAAGTCAACTCTTTCGACTTGAGTATATCCTTGAGCTACGAGTCTGGCTTTGTTTTGAGTAATTTTTCCATCAGCATCGGATTTATTCTTGAATATCCACTTCATACCAATCACATTTACACCTTTGGGGCGATGAGTGAGATACCATACGTCATTACGTGCAAATGGACCTAGTTCTTCTTGCATGGCAATAATCCAATATTCGTCCAGTAATGCCTCATTGTAATTCTTTGGTTCAATGAGAGAGATGAAGAATTGTAATCCTACCAACTATCTGTAATCCACCTGTGGAATTGATCGAGTACTTCGTGCAATGGAATCAGGTTGGTCATGTGTTGGAACATAGGATACTTCAGTGGGGGATGATGTTCCAACATGCTCAACTTCAACTGGTTCAGCAACAGTCTGCTCAGATGTTCTAACATGTAATGGATCTGCCTTGTCAGGAACATGAGTGTTACTAGGTTCATCGTCTACAACATCTAACTTTTGTTCTCCTTCAGAATCATCCACAATAACATTTATAGATTCCATAAGTGTGTTTGTCCGATGGTTGTAAACACGATAAGCTTGGTTGTTCACAGAATAACCAAGAAAGATTACAGTATCACTGCGATTATCAAATTTCACCAATTGCTCTCTATGTCTGAGGATGTAGCACTTGCTTCCAAACACATGAAAGTATGAGACATTTGGTTTCCTTCCATTCCAAATCTTGTAGGATGTTTTGCTGGTGAATGGATGCAAATATACTCGATTAATTGTATAACAAGCTGTGTTAATAGCTTCTGCCCACCATTTTTTGTGAATTTCTTTCTCGGACAACATAACTCAAGCCATCTCCTGCAAGGTTTGGTTTTTACGTTCTACAACACTACTCTGTTGAGGAGTGATCGGTGTAGAAAACTCATGTTGAATCCTGAGCTCATCACAAAAGTCACTGAATTGAGAATTTTCAAACTCTCGATCACTACGAATTCAAATAATCTTCCCAACTGGACTTCCTTTTTCAGTTTGTAACTTTATCATCAGACTTCTAAGCACTTCCATCGTGTTAGATTTTTCTTTTAGAAAAGCTACCCATGTAAATATGGAAAAATCATCAACACATGTAAAAATATACTTCTTTCCACCTATGCTAGGTGTATTGGCCGGACCCATCAAATCCATATGCAATAATTCCAAATTTCTTGAGGTGGTTATATATTGAACTGAAGAGTAGGGAGATTGAATTTTTTTACCTTATTGACATGGTCCGCACACAATTTCACCCATTGCTTGTTAAGGTAGGCATACCTCGTACAACCTTTGCGTTTGCAATTTTCACCAAGGTTTTGTAATTGATGTGGTCGAGCTTCCTGTGCCACATAAATCCTTCATCCTGTTTCGAGATCATACACCGAACTTCTTGTTCCAACAAATAGCAATTATCTGATGATCGTATGCCTGAAAGAACCTTGGCTTCTCTGTGTCTCACTATGCATTTGTCTTTATGAAATTCCACAGTCATATTGTCATCACACAACTAACTTATGCTCAAAAGATTGGCCTTCAAGTCTTCAACAAACAACACACTAGTGAATACTGGAAAACCTTCAATATGTAGTTCACTTTTTCTAACCACTCTACTCTTCTTTACATCTCCAAAAGTCACATAACCGCCATTATATGGTGTGATATTTTTGAGAAATTCTTGAGTGCCAGTCATGTGGCGAGAGAAGCCGCTATCAAAGTACCGCGAATTTCTGGAATATGATATAAGCGAAGTATGTGTAACAAGGCATGTACTAGAACGTTTGACAACCCTTACCTTTCTGACCAGTTTTGTTTTCTGGACTTCACCTATGTTGGAACATACCAAGAGTTGACGTCCTGCCATTTGGTCTCTGAGTAGTTTCTGGCATTGTTCCTCTGACTGACCTTTATATGAACAGTAGCCGTAGATGAGCGGTTTCCTTTGATGAGGCTTGCCAAACGTCCTTTTAACCTCTCGAATCTTTGTCTTGAGAGTTACTGGACTCTTAAGTATCTCCTGTGTCTCAAGCTTGAGTGCGACTGTATTGTTGAGTGGGTTGTAATACCCAATTCCGTGTCGATCTCCAAAGTTCCTTCCCATGTCCAGAATATCATCGAGTTTTGCTTTTACAGAGTTCAATTTAGAAATTGCTGCTTCAGAAATCTTAGCTCTCTTGGTTGCTAATATTAGCTTTTCATTCAAATCTTCATTCACCTTTTTATGTTTGGAGCTTCCATACGCAATTCTTTTTCTATCCCCGTTAAATGCATTTTTTCTTCCTTTAGCTCTTTGTTTGCGTCAACTACTTAGAGCTACATAGCATACATCTTTTCATAAGTGCTGTAGCTTTCTTCATCACTTACAGCAAGTCCATCATCTTCATCACTGGATACTTCATACGAGTCTATGTTGGAACATAAGGCTTCATTTTTGTTTGATGTGTTGGAACATCCAGCATCTGATGTATTATGAATTTTTTCTCCAAACACCACATAGTTACTTGTGAGTTTTTCTTCATCTTTGTCGTCCTCTTCATGTACACTCCATGAGGTTACATATGCCTTTTATGGGTATTTGGACATTCAGCCTGAATATGGCCATATCCTTCACATTCTCTGCATTGAATTCGTCCAGACTGCTTTGGTTCACCACTTTGATTTCTAGAGAGCTGATGATTTCCTTGTTCAAATATCGTCCCACGATTATCACCAAATTCTTGTGGCCTTGGTCTATTTCCACCATACCTTTCCTGATATTTCTTGTTTACTACTTTCTTCAGCATTCTTGAGAAGTTCTTCGTGATAAGTGCAAGTTTGTCAAGCTCATTCACACTTTCTGACTCATGATTATCCTCTGATGAGGATGTTTTGAATGCAAACTCCTTTTGAACCCTTTTTGTAGCCGGCTGGAATGTCATTTCTTACGTCTGTAATGATCCTATTAATTCATCTAGGCTCATGGTGGCTATATCTCTTACTTCTTCTATTGCCGCGACCTTCATTGCAAACCTTTTAGGGAGTGATCTCAGGGTATTTTTCACCAATTTAGCCTCATTATAGACTTTTCCAAGTTGATACGCCATATTGGAGATGTCCCTGAATTTTTCGTTGAATATAGCAATAGTGTCATCTTCCTCCATCTTGAGTTCCTCGAACTTAGTAGCCAACATCTGTAGTTTAGATTCTCAAACTCGACTAGTTCCTTCATGAACAGTTTGTAGAATATCCCATGCTTTCTTGGCTTGATGACATGTAGAGATGCGTTTGAACTAGTTTTCATCAACTGCAGTGAAGATAGCGTTTAGTGCTTTTGAATTCGCCAGAGACGCATTGAGGTCATCAGGAGTCCAAGTAGACTTGTCTTTAAGTTTCTGCTCTTTTTGACTTGACTCTCCTTCTTTTGCCTTAGAGCTTGTATCTGCATCTTCAGTAGGGTGATTCCATTCATTTTTAACATAGTACCCCGCAAGTTCATCCAGTGAGTTGATGAATACTCTCATGCGTGCCTTCCAATAATTGTAGTTATTGCCTTCCAGCAGAGGTGGCCGAGACACCGGAGCTCCTTCTTTGGTTGCCATAGTAAAACCGGATCACACTTTCCTTGTCAAAACCAAGGGAAAAATAAGTGACCAAGCTCTGATACCAATTGAAAATTTGGTTTTACCGAATTCTCTTAATTATTACTAGTATGTTCCAACATAACCTATCTAACCAACTATGCAATAAAGTAAAGCATAAAGACATGAGACTTGGTTACGCAGTTTGGTGAAATCCACCTGCATCTGCGGGGCCTGGCCCAGTTTAGAATGAATCCACTAATCAGAAAGATACAGTACAAAGTACATCATACAAAATACTTATCGTACTAATCAAACGTGTGAATTCTGCTTGCTCCCCTAGCTATCGATCCGCCTTGATCAGACTCTCTCTGACCTTGAAACTCGTCGACGCTGGATCTCCTCTTCCCTAGGAATTATGGCATATGATTATGAACTTTGAACGGCAGGTCACGTATGTTGGAACATAGAATTCTGGCTCTTTGCAAATCTCTCGAAAGAATGAAAATTTGTGTGCAGATTTTCTCTGTTTAATTCGTGTATTGAATGCAGCCATGATGTCCCCTTTTAAAGCTATAAGAAGATCAGAACTCTCCATGATTATCTTCATAATATTCCTATTCCTTATCTGCTTCTCGAAGCATATCCAAATCCCATAAATAAAGAGATTTTCCTTATCACAATATCTCCCATATATTCGATAATATCAACACCATATTTGTAGGGATTTTCCATAAACCAACAGTGCTTCTACATACGCCTAATATATAGAAGAATATTCATATTTCCATAACTCACAAATACCATGATATTCTGTCCTTTCTGCATAAGATCTAACTGGCGTATTTATGCTAATCCGTATGTTCCAACATGGAAAGATTTTCGTTTCCAAATATGTTCACAAAACTACCAATTAAAATATTCAATGAATACCAATTGACTTTACAACCACCAGTTGTGCGAGCTTAGGATTTTATATCTATGATACGAAGAAATCTTCGCTTTAAATCTTGGTGTTCAATCAGGGACACATCTAGAAATTTTAATTTAGTTGACCACAAATTAATTTAGGGTCTTGGTCTTTGGAAATAGTGTTGAAATTTCATAAATTTTAGAATTTGAGAAAATATAGTGAATTCACAATAATAAATAAATCGAAACACATATTAAAGATTATGTGTTAAAGCCCTAAGGCAGTTGTTTTTTATAAAAGTATTTCTTTTATAAAAGTAGGACAATTGTCTTGGTTGCACAATAATGAATCCGCCTATGTGTTGAACTCATCCAGCATAGGAGAACAATTCAAGTGGGCAGAATTCGATGTATAATTTCTAAGAAATTAATTTGTAGTTGATGAAACTCAAATCTAGCTACATACATCTCTCAAAGATGGTGAATTTGAATCACTGCTATTTTAGTTTTGATGGTTAAAAAGGTTATAATGAACTAAGTTGTACACCATATTGGTTCATCAAATTAAATAGCAGTCAAGAATTAGATTCTTTATAAATCAAACACTTATATATTACCAAGACATACATACACAATACTTGTAAGACAACTTTTTACTTTTTATTTCAATCAATTTAAAATGTAATAGATGTCATCTTATGTCCCTCTAGACATTTTTTCTTGTACGATGATGAAGTAAAACATTTACTCTCTCCATCCCATTTCAAGTTTCACCTTTTGACTTTTAACAGTTGACTTGAAAAATATTTGATCCTTAATATAATTATTAAGGATATTTAAATTTGTGAAAATTTGATATTTTGAACATATAGGTTATAAAAAATCTAGACATAAGTTCCCCCCACCTCAAGCTCAAACAAGTAAGCAAATGAGCTTTGACATGGTTCCAATGAGATTGATAAAACCCTGGCGGAAAGCCATCTGGGCATGGGGAGGTCCATGGTTTCATCCCTTTTATCGCTGTCCACAACTCTTCTGGTTACTATATAAAAGGAATACTTGGAAATGGCACACTTGTGTCAACCGTCGTCAGGGGCATAGTGGTCATTTCCCAGCAAAGCCGAACGTGTGGCCTTCTATGTGCTCTCAAGTGGCCGCCAAAAATGATGTCGTTTTGGGCACCACTTTTGTCGTTTTGTGCACCTGATTTGTAAAAAATTGCGGTGCCTCCATGTGCGGGTACGGGAGCTGCTAGGTGGCCGACCAAAACGACGTCGTTTTGGGGACCCATTCGAGGGGTAGAGCTCTAGGCCCTCGAAGGGATGGACTCTCAGTCCTCGAAGGGGTCCAACTCTCAGTCCTCAAAGGGGTGGACTCTCAATCCTCGAAGAGATGGAGTCTTCTATCCTCAAAGGGGTCGAGATCTCAGCCCACGAAGGGATGGAGTCTTCTATCCTCAAAGGGGTCTAGCTCTCAGTCCTCGAAGGGATGAAGTCTTTAGGCCTCAAAGGGGTCAAGATCACAGCCCTCGAGGAGATGGACTCTTCTATCCTCGAAGGGGTCCAGCTCTCAGCTCTCGAAGGGATGAACCCTTCTATCCTCGAAGGGTTCTAGATCTCATCCATCGAAGGGATGGACTCTTCTATCCTTGAAGGGGTCCAGCTCTCAGCCCTCAAAGGGATGGGCTCTCAGTCCTCGAAGGGGTCCAGCTCTCAGCCCTCGAAGGGATGGACTCTTCTATCCTCGAAGGGGTCCAGCTCTCAGCCCTAGAAGGGATGAACTCTCAGTCCTCGAAGGGGTCTAGATCTCATCCCTCGAAGGGATGTACTCTCAGTCCTCGAAGGTGTCCAGCTCTCTACCCTCGAAGGGGTGGACTCTCAGTCCTCGAAGGGGTCTAGATCCCAGCCCTCGAAGGGGTGGACTCCCAGTCCTCAAAGGGGTCCAGCTCTCAGCCCTCGAAGGGATGGACTATTTTATCCTCGAAGGGGTCCAGCTCTTTGCCCTTGAAGGGGTCCAGCTCGTAGCCCTCGAAGGGATGTACTCTCAGTCCTCGAAGGGGTCTAGATCTTAGCCCTCGAAAGGATGAACTCTCAGTTCTCAAAGGGGTCAACTCTCAGTCTTCGAAGGGGTCCAGCTCTCAGCCCTCAAAGGGGTGGACTCTTCTATCCTCGAAGGGGTCCAGCTCTCAGCTTTCGAAGGGGTGGACTCTTCTATCCTTGAAGGGGTCCAGCTCGCAGCCCTCAAAGAGATGGGCTCTCAGTCCTTGAAGGGGTCCAGCTCTTAGCCCTCGAAGGGATGGACTCTTCTATCCTCGAAGGGGTCCAACTCTCAGCCCTAGAAGGGATGAGCTCTCAGTCCTCGAAGGGGTCTAGATCTCATCCCTCGAAGGGATGGACTCTCAGTCCTCGAAGGTGTCCAGCTCTCTGCCCTCGAAGGGGTGGACTCTCATTCCTCGAAGGGGTCTAGATCCCAGCCCTCGAAGGGGTAGACTCCCAGTCCTCAAAGGGGTCTAGCTCTCAGCCCTCGAAGGGATGGACTATTTTATCCTCGAAGGGGTCCAGCTCGCAGCCCTCGAAGGGATGTACTCTCAGTCCTCGAAGAGGTCTAGATCTCAGCCCTCGAAGGGATGAACTCTCAGTTCTCAAAGGGGTCTAGCTCTCTTCTATCCTCGAAGGAGTCCAGATCTCAGCCCTCAAAGGGGTGGAATCTCAGTCTTCGAAGGGGTCCAGCTCTCTGCCCTCGAAGGGGTAGACCCTTAGTCATCGAAGGGGTCCTGCTCTCAGCCCTCAAAGGGGTGGACTCTTCTATCCTCGAAGGGGTCCAGCTCTCAGCTCTCGAAGGGGTGGACTCTTCTATCCTTGAAGGGGTCCAGCTCTCAGCCCTCGAAGGGGTCTAGATCTCAGCCCTCAAAGGGGTGAGCTCTTCTATCCTCGAAGGGGTCCAGCTCTCCACCCTCGAAGTGATGGACTCTCAGTCCTCGAAAGGGTCTAGATCTCGGCCCTCAAAGGGGTGGACTCTTCTATCCTTGAAGGGGTCCAGCTCTCAACCCTCAAAGGGATGAACTCTCAGTTCTCGAAGGGGTCTAGATCTCAGCCCTCGAAGGGATGGACTCGTCTATCCTTGAATGGGTCTAGATCTCAACCATCGAAGGGATGGACTCTTCTATCCTCGAAGGGGTCCAGCACTCAGCCCTCGAAGGGATGGACTCTCAGTCCTTAAAGGGGTATAGATCTCAGCCCTCGAAGGGGTCCAGCTCTCAGCCCTTGAAGCGATGGACTCTCAGTCCTTGAAGGGGTTTAGATCTCAGCCCTCAAAGGGGTGGGCTCTTCTATCCTTGAAGGGGTCCAGCTCTCAGCACTCGAAGGGATGGACTCTCAGTTCTCGAAGGGGTCTAGATCTCAGCCCTCGAAGGGGTCTAGATCTCAGCCCTCAAAGGGATGGACTCTTCTATCCTCGAAGTGGTCTAGCTCTCATCCCTTGAAGGGATGGACTCTCAGTCCTCAAAAGGGGTCCAGCTCTCAGCCCTCAAAGGGATGGACTGTTCTATCCTCGAAGGGGTCAAGCGCTCAACCCTCAAAGGGATGGACTCTCAGCCCTCGAAGGGTTTTAGATCTCATCTCTCGAAGGGATGGACTCTCAGTCCTCGAAGGTGTCCAGCTCTATTCCCTTGAAGGGGTGGACTCTCAGTCCTAGAAGGGTCTAGATCTCAGCTCTCGAAGGGGTGGACTCTCAGTCCTCGAAGGGGTCCAGCTCTCAGCCCTCGAAGGGATGGACTCTTCTATCCTTGAAAGGGTCCAGCTCTCTGCCCTCGAAGGGATCCAACTCTCTACCCTTGAATGGGTCCAGCTTTCAGCCCTCGAAGGGATAGACTCTCAGTCCTCGAAGGGGTCTAGATCTCAGCCCTCGAATGGATGAACTCTCAGTCCTCGAAGGGGTCCAGCTCTCTTCTATCCTCGAAGGGGTCCAGCTCTCTTCTATCCTCGAAGGGGTTCAGATCTCAGCCCTCGAAGGGGTGGACTCTTAGTCTTCGAACGGGTCCAGCTCTCTGCCCATGAAGTGGTAGACTCTCAGTCCTCGAAGGGGTCCAGCTCTCAGCCCTCAATGGGGTGGACTCTTCTATCCTCGAAGGGGTACATCTCTCAGCTCTCGAAGGGGTGGACTCTTCTATCCTCGAAGGGGTCCAGCTCTCAGCCCTCGAAGGGATGGACTCTCAGTCCTCGAAGGGATGGACTCTCAGTCCTCGAAGAGGTCTAAATATCAGCCCTCGAAGGGGTGGGCTCTTCTATCCTCGAAGGGGTCCAGCTCTCAGCCCTCGAAGCGATGAACTCTTAGCCCTCGAAGGGGTCCAGCTCTCAGCCCTCGAAGGGGTGGGCTCTTCTATCCTCGAAGGGGTCCAGTCTCAGCCCTCGAAGGGATGGACTCTCAGTTCTTGAAGGGGTCTAGATCTCAGCCCTCGAAGGGGTGGGCTCTTCTATCCTCGAAGGGATGAACTCTTCTATCCTCTAAGGGGTCCAACTGTCAGCTCTCGAAGGGGTCCAGCTCTCAGCCCTCGAAGGGGTGGGCTCTTCTATCCTCGAAGGGTTCCAGCTCTCAGCCCTCGAAGGAATGGACTCTTCTATCCATGAAGGAGTCCAGCTCTCAGCCCTCGAAGGGATGAACTCTTCTATCTTCGATGGGGTCTAGCTCTCAGCTCTCGAAGGGGTCCAGATCAAGCTGTGAGCTTTCATGTGGAGGGGTTCCATTGTATGGGTTTGAGAGGTACCCATTCGAGATGTGAACTTCCAGCTGGAGAACCTTCACATCTCGAATC
Organism: Rubia yunnanensis; assembly: GCA_037428765.1. Classification (NCBI taxonomy): domain Eukaryota; kingdom Viridiplantae; phylum Streptophyta; class Magnoliopsida; order Gentianales; family Rubiaceae; genus Rubia; species Rubia yunnanensis. The sequence goes on along the minus strand of CM075064.1, from coordinate 114,444,407 downwards.
AGTACCTCTCGAACCCCTTCACTTTAACCCTCTCCACCTGAACCTTCACCTCTCACCATCTCCATGCTTCAATTACATGTATAATTGGTACATTTATAGCTTCAACTACAACTCTTTTAACATTCATATACAATTTCTATAATTTTTCATGAAGCTCACCATGCAACGCGCGGTGTAGCCACACTAGTTTTCTGAAAATGGTTTCTCCAAATGACTAGGCAACAAAGAAACAGCCGCCCAAGAAAAAACTTTGAATTTAAAATAAAACAGTCTTGTGGGAGGAGTTTTATTACATTAAGTATGTAATGTTTTTTAGAGATCGAATTACCACTCTAACAAAAATTAAATTGAATAAAAGTAGTTTTTTTCTCTTTTAAATTTGATAATAGTATTCCCTCTCTTCATCTATATGTGTCACACTTTTTTTGGGCTTGTTATTTATTTATTTAGGGTGAGCAACTTTCTAGACCCTCAAACTCTTGTCATTTAATCCTTTTGGCCCTCCATTTTATTTTTGATCACTTTCATCATTAAACTAAAAAAATTGCCAACTTATCATACTTCCGTCCATTCTCTCCGTCAATTTGTGATTTTCCTCCATTTTCTGAAGTCAACCTGACTTATTAGGGATGAAAACATCTTTTCAAATTTTCCATTTGAATTCCTAATTAAATGAGGGTTTCCATCTGACTTCCTAATTAAATGAGCGCAAACCCTTCATTTCATCCCCATCAAGCCCAGATCCGCATCCCCCATGAAGATTTTCCACACCGAAGATGCTGCTGCCGATGCCATTTTGGCATCAGACGACTCTCCCAATTACATCAACGATCTCCTGGATGATTGCCTTACCGTCATCTTCTAGAACCTGAGCTTTGGCGACAGGAAAAGCTGCTCCTTTCTCCCTCATCGTCATCTTCCAGAGCTTGAGCTCCGACACGCCACTGAGAAGGCTAAGCCCCAAATGCGTGCTCCCAACTTCTCGTCTCACCCCTACATATCCTGACCTTACAACTTCGAGAGACTAAGTACAATCTCTGCAACTTCAACTTCGAGAAATTAAGTACAGTAGCTCATTTGTTCATGTTTTTTTTGCTCAAATTTATGTAACCATTCCATGCCAAAAGTTTGAACTGAAAATCAATCAGTAAAGGGAAATGAATGCTTCAGTTTATCATTAATATGAAATGTTAGAATCTTCACAGACCCATGAGAGACTGTTTGTGCGAAAACCCGACATTCACAAACCATTCTTCATCATCTAAGTGAACTTCGTACCATTGAACTAAGCATACATCACCATCAATTTTGAGTTTGCAAATGGACTTTGTAAAGTCAAGGAATTATTTAATTGGAAATTTTGTGTTAAGTATTTGTGAACTACAGACCATGTTGGAACATGGTGCTGGAGCAGAACTGGAGCAGGTTTCACGCCATAGGGTTTAACGGATTCAAGCCGAAACATTGACGTGTTTTAGAATTTATGGTATCTGTATATTTGGCTATATATTGGGCGTGTGAAGCATATTTGGTTTATGGAAAAATCCCTACTTATATGGAGAAGATTTATTCGAATATATGGGAGAGTTTGAGATAAGGTAAATTCCTTTATTTATGGGATTTGGATATGCTTCAACAATCAGATTTGGAATAGGAATATTGTGGAGATAATCATGGATATTCAGATCTGATTCGTGGATATAAATATGGGACAAACACGGCTGCAAAACTAACGATTTTACGGAGCAAAATCTGCACCCAGATTTTGAGATCTTAAGAAACTTGCGAGAGCCAATATACTGTGTTCCAACACTGTCCTGCCGCACTAAGTTCAGAATCGTATACCTTAATTCCTCGGGAGGAGGAGATCTTGCGTCGACGGAGTTTGAGGTCAGAGGGAGTCTGATCAAGGCAGATCGGTAGCTAGGGGAGCTAGCAGAGTCCACACGTCATAGTTAGTAAAGATAAGTATTTTGTAAACTGTACTTTGTACTGTATCTTTCTAATTAGTGGATTCATTCTGAACTGGGCCAGGCCCCGCAGATGTAGGTGATTTACACCGAACTGCGTAACCAAGTTGTGTGTCTTTTACGTTTTACGTTATTTTACACTTGGTTAAATTAAGCATGTTGGAACACACTAGTAAGTACTAGAAAAAGTGGTAAAACCAAATTTCAATTGGTATCAGAGCTGAGTCACTTATTGTTCCCTTGGTTGTTTCAAGGAAAGTGAGATCCGATTTTACCATGACGACAAGAGAAGGAGCTTCAGTCTCTCGACCACCACTGTTGGAAGGAAACAACTACAATTATTGGAAGGCACGTATGAGGGTCTTTATTAATTCACTGGATGAACTGGCATGGTTCTATGTTGAGAATGAATGGAATCATCCTACAGAAGATGCTGACACAAGTTCTAAGGCTGTGGAAGGGGAGTCGAGTCAAAAACCCAAAGACAAAGCTACGTGGACTCCAGATGATCTTAAAGAATCACTGGCAAATTCGAAGGCCCTGAATGCAATCTTCACTGCTGTTGATGAAAATCAGTTCAAGCTTATATCTACATGTCACCGGGCAAAGAAAGCATGGGATATTTTACAAACTGTTCATGAAGGAACCAGTTGGGTGCGGGAATCCAAACTTCAGATGCTAGCTACCAAATTTGAAGAACTAAAAATAGAGGAGGATGACACCATTGCTTCATTCAATGGAAAGCTCAGAGATATATCCAACATGGCTTATCAACTGGGAAAGGTTTACAAGGAAACTAAGCTAGTGAAAAAGACATTGCGATCTCTTCCCAAAAGATTTGTAATGAAAGTAGCAGCAATAGAGGAAGCAAGAGACGTAGCCACTATGAGCCTAGATGAACTGATGGGTTCGTTACAAACTTATGAGATGACGTTCCAACAATCTACAAAAAGAATCTCCAAGGATCTAGCGTTCAAAGTTTCTCCGGTCAAGGCAAGTAATGAGTCTGATAGCGATGATGAGTTTGAAAAACTGGCACTTATTACAAAGAATTTCTCAAAGATGCTGAAGAAGGTGGTTAATAAGAAATCTCAGGAGAGGTTTGGTGGAAACAGACAAAAGCCACTAGATTCGAACAATAATCGTGGAATGAGATTTGAACAAGGAAACATGCAGTTCGGGAGGAATCAGAACAACGAACCAAAATAGGCTGGACGAATTCAATGCAGAGAATGTGAAGGATTTGGTCATATTCAGGCTGAATGTGCTAACACCCGCAAGAAACAAGGAAGATCATATGTCACCTCTTGGAGTGATGATGAAGATAATGAAAAGGATGAAGAAGAACTTACGAGTAATTATGTAGCTTTTGGAGCAAAGGTACATGAGACATCAGAAGGTCAGTGTTCCAACACACTGAACAAAGGTAAGGATGTATCTTCTAACAAGAATCTGAACGATGCTCGTAGTGATGAAGATGATCTATCTGTAAGTGATGAAGAGATCTATAGCACATACGAACAAATGTATGATATGTGGATTCAAGTAGCTGACAAAAACAAAGAGTTGAATGAAGAAAAAGGAAAGCTAATTGAAAGTGGAAAGGAGCTACGATCCACTATTGCAGAACTTGAAAAGCAAAATAAAGAACTGAGTCAAAAATTGATAGCAGCAGTTAAGAGAGCCGAGATGTCTGAAGCAACTATCTCTAAATTAAATTTCGGGAAAGCAAAGCTTGATAACATTCTGGATATGGGAAGAACCGCTGGTGATAGACACGGGATTGGATACAAGGAAGAAATAAAGACTGAAGTCTTCGAAAAACCAGTTACTCTCAAAGCTAGGATTCGAGAAGTAAAACGGAAGTATGGAAAGCCATATCAAAGAAATCCTCTAATCTGCGGATACTGTACATACCAAGGTCATGCTGAACATCAGTGTAAAAAACTGATTAGAGATCAAATGACTGGAAGACAACTGTGTTCCAACACAGTCGATATTCATGCAAGAATCAGGAAGGTATGGGTTATTAAAAGGTCCAGTAAGTGTCTGGTGGCACACACTTCTTTATTAGCATATTCTAGTGATTCTTGGTACTTTTACAGTGGTTGTTCTCGCCACATGACTGGGACTCCAAAATACCTTACAAACATTACTCCATATGATGGCGGATATGTAACTTTTGGTGATGGAAAAAGAAGCAGAGTAATTGGCAAAGGCGAATTAAAGATTGAAGGGTTTCCAGTTCTCACAAGTGTACTATTTGTTGAAGATCTAAAAGCAAACTTGCTTAGCATAAGTCAGCTATGTGACGACAACCTGATAGTGGAATTTCAGAAGGACAAGTGTGTAGTGAAGCATGGTGAAAATAAGGTTCTTTCTGGAATACGATCTTCAGACAATTGTTACTTGTTGGAACAAAAAGTTCGATGCATGCTTTCAAAGCAGGATAAAGGAATTCTCTGGCACGGGAAGCTTGGACACATCAACTATAAAACACTGGTGAAAATTGCTAATATGAGAGCTGTACGAGGAATGCCAATCTTGACTAGCAAGGATGAAATTGTGTGCGAACCATGTCAGCAAGGTAAACAAACTCGTTCTCCTCATTCTTCAGTTCAGTTTATTACTACTTCTAGAAATCTGGAATTGCTACATATGGATTTAATGGGGCCAGTTAATACGCCTAGCATAGGGGGAAAGAAATATATTTTTGTGTGTGTTGATGACTTCTCCAGATTCACTTGGGTAGCCTTCTTGAAAGAAAAATCTGATACGATTGAGGTATTTCGAAGCCTTGTAGTAAAGTTACAAACTGAAAAGGGAAGTCCTGTAGGAAAGATAATCCGAATTCGAAGTGATCACGGCAGAGAGTTTGAAAATGAACAATTCAGTTCCTTCTGCAATGAGCTAGGAATCCAACATGAGTTTTCGGCTCCTATCACTCCTCAACAGAATGACATTGTTGAAAGAAAGAACAGAACTTTACAGGATATGGCTCGAGTTATGTTGGCAGAAAAGGATGTTCATAAGAAATGGTGGGCAGAGGCGATCAATACAGCGTGCTATACGATCAACCGAGTGTATCTTCGACCATTCACTGACAAGACAGCCTATGAGATCTGGAAGGGCAAGAAACCAATCGTATCGTATTTTCATGTGTTCGGAAGTACATGCTATATTCTCAGAGATAGAGAACAGTTGGCTAAATTCGATAATCGGAGTGATCCAGGAATGTTTCTCGGGTATTCCATCAATAGCCGTGCCTACAGAGTTTTTAATCATCGAACCAACACTCTCATGGAATCCATAAATGTTATTGTGGATGATTCAGAAAAGGAACAACCTCCAGAAGTTGTAGAGGAAGAATCTGCCAACACTCATGTTCCAACACAGTCTCAACCTTCAGACAAAGCAAAGTCTTCAGCCGATTCTACTGAACCAAGTGATCACCAGAACCCTAACTCTACTGAAGCTGACCATGTTCCAACACACGACCATGTTCCAACACAGTCCCCTCCTAATGACGAACATGTTCCAACACTCGATTAATCTGGATCCATCATGAGAAGTACTCGATCAGTGCCTCGAGTTGATTACCGACGACTGGCTGGTCTACACTATTTCATTTCTCTGATTGAGCCCAAGAACTATAAAGAAGCCTTACTTGATGAATATTGGATTGCTGCAATGCAAGATGAACTCGGTCAGTTTACCAGGAATGATGTTTGGTATCTCACTCCCCGCCCCAAAGGCATTAATGTCATTGGTACGAAATGGATCTTCAAAAACAAGTCCGATGCAGATGGCCTAGTCACCAGAAACAAAGCCAGACTTGTTGCTCAAGGATATACTCAAGTGGAAGGTGTTGATTTTGATGAAACCTTTGCACCCGTTGCCAGGTTAGAATCTATCCGTATTCTACTAGCTATTGCCTGCTCTTTGAACTTTACTTTGTATCAAATGGATGTTAAGAGTGCGTTTTTAAATGGAGTGGTGAATGAGGAAGTTTATGTGGAACAACCTAAAGGTTTTGAAGATCCCCATTATCTGCATCATGTATATCGTCTCAAGAAGGCCTTATACGGATTAAAGCAGGCACCTCGAGCATGGTATGAACGACTTACTACCTTTCTACTTCAGAAAGGTTATCGTCGAGGGGGAGTAGATCGCACTTTATTTGTGCTTGACAAGTCCTCAAAGTTTCTAATTGCTCAAATATATGTTGATGACATAGTATTTGGCTCCACTTCACCATCTATGGTACAAGAGTTTGTCACCATAATGCAATCTGAATTTGAAATGAGCATGGTTGGAGAATTGACCTACTTTCTGGGATTACAAGTCAAACAAGGACGAAATGGTCTATTCATCAATCAAAGTAAGTATGCCTTGAACTTGATTAAGAAATTCGGACTCAGTAGTGCTCGTGCAGTTCGAACTCCTATGGGAGTTTCTGATAAACTAGTGAAAGATGAAAAAGGAGTTTCAGTCGATCAGAAGTTATATAGAGGCATGATTGGAAGCTTATTGTATTTAACCGCAAGCAGACCAGATATATGTTTCAGTGTTGGAATATGTGCGAGGTTTCAAGCTGATCCTAAGGAATCTCATCTTACTGCAGTGAAAAGGGTTATTCGATATGTAAGTGGAACTTCAGAATATGGTGTCTGGTATTCTAAGAATCAAGATTCAGAGTTGATTGGGTACAGTGATTCTGATTGGGCTGGTAATGCTGATGATCGAAAAAGTACTACAGGTGGATGTTTCTTTATTGGAACAAATTTGGTGTCTTGGTATAGCAAGAAACAGAATTCAATCTCTCTATCTACTGCGGAAGCAGAGTATCTTGCAGCAGGGAGCTGTTGTGCACAACTGCTATGGATGAAACAAATGTTGAAGGATTATGGAATTCATCAAGAACCTTTGAAGATTTTATGTGACAATACAAGTGCCATTGATATTTCAAAGAATCCAGTTCAACACTCAAGAACCAAACATATTGACATAAGGCATCATTTTATTCGAGATTTGGTGGAAAGAAAAGAAGTGGAAGTGGTCTATGTTCCAACACACGAGCAGCTTGCTGATATATTTACAAAGCCACTTGATGCTACCACTTTCGAGAGCCTTCGACAACACTTAGGTGTTTGTCAAATCTGAGGTAACTTTTACCTTTGATTAGTTTTTCGTGTAAATAATTTTGCTTTCTGTTATTTACGTCAAAAATTAGAAAAGAAAAAAATTATCTGAAGGAAGTAAAAGACTTACCAAAATAGGAGTAGTTAAGTAAGGTGTGTTGGAAGTTAATGAAGGAAGACAAAGTGATGTGACAAGAAGAAAAAGGGATATCATTGCAATTTTTGGGAAATCTAAAAAGGGGACTTCGCGGGAAAAGAGGTAAGTTCATGAAGAGTTGAAAGTTGTTTCAAACTCTAAAATCCCTTTCGCATTCTGTTACCCTTGGCCCGATTTTTCCCCAAAACTCTTGCCAAAAAATCTTATACTCAAAACTCTCCTCTATCTCGGCATTGTTCCAAATAATGTCAAACCCAAATTCTCCGATAAAAGAAGCTTCAGTGCCGAAAATTATGGAAGAAGACCGGAGCTCAGTGAATTCGGAATTGGTAGTGTTTGATGAGCCGAGAAGATATGTTGAATTGGGTGAGTCACAAACTCAAGATCAGAACAAAGTAAATGCTAACCATGAAGAGGATGAAGAGATAGCTGAAGTAGAGCCTGATAAAGCTGAAGAGGAAAAGGAAGTGGAAGAGGCTTCTGTCAAGAAACAGAGTGAAGATTCTGATGCTCAAGAAGAAGCGTCTGGAGGCAAGAAACAGGAAAAACCTAAGGTAACTGGTCCTGACCCTCGACCATTGAAATTCTTGGGTTTTGAAAGTAGAAGTGTGGATGATATTTTTGAGTGGTTACAAGCTAATAGATATTCCGTGGATCTAAGAAAAATCAAGAGTATAAGAAAGGATTTAAAAGTGTTGCATGTCAAAATTAAGGAGATTGTGTCTGGTCACTTTACTGATGTCTGGGATATTGAGTATAAGACTGTGAAGTATCTGAGAGGGATGTACGGTTAGCTGAATGGTAAAGGGAAAGACAAATTTTATGTTTTCTGTCGTATGACTGCTCATAGTTATGTGTGGATAAGAGAAATTAATGAGGAACAAGCTGTTGGGATGAAGACAGTAAGGTATGGAGACAAACTACAGGTTGGATTTTATGATGAGGAGAATTCAAAGAGGATGGAGAAATTGAGAGAACCAGTGATTATTGAACTGTCTGATGATGATGACAGTGTTCCAACACAGGAGGAAGAATCTGTGTATATGGAGGAAGAATCTGATGCTGATCTGGGGGGTACACAGGGTATAGAGGTTCAAGGAGAGTTGAATGATGGAGTCCCTGATCAATCTGATGATGAAGGGAATCAGGAGAATGAAGAAGCTGAAGAAGATCTGCAGGATCAAGGTGTTGAGTCAGAAGAAGAACAGGTAGGAAGAGCTGACAGTGTTCCAACACAGGGTGCCCCAGACCTGACATACTCCAGTGACGAGGTCCTGGATGAATTTTTCAAGAAGGCAAAAGGAAAAAGGAAGGCTAGCTCTGCCATGAATACTGAGGCAGCAAAAAGAAGTAAGAAGAGACAGGATAGCAAGCCAAGGAAGGCTCTGCCACCCCCATCTGTCACTCAGGCTTTTTCTGCAGTTTATTTTGACAAGAAGGGAGCTGAGATGGAAGAATTCTTCTCTGAGAAGAAGTTTATTGCTGAGAGACCCTTGGACTTGGAGGCTTATTAGGAGAGTGGGTTCACAACTTTCCTAAAGGCAATGGGGATGATGAAGGCGGCCACAATTCAAAGGCAATTCAATCGACAGGTGGTTCTCGAGGTATATGCTAATCTCATGCCTGAGAATCTAGATATTACTTCTCAGTGGTTCGGTAGAGTATATGTTCGTGGAAAGATTGTAGAACTGTCTGCTACTAGAATCAATATGTTATTTGGGCTGAAAACTCCGGAGATAGGGGGAGTGTTTCCGGACAATTTGGAGATGACTGATGATGATATTTTAGATGTGATTTCTAGAGGATATAAGAAGCAGTGGCCGGAAGTAGGATATTCGCAAGCATCGTGCTTGACCTCCAGATTCTTCGGGCTGTATCAGATAGCTGTTCACTGCTGGTTACCATCTAGCAATACTACTTCATTGACCAGGGAAATGGCCAAACTGCTCTACTGTGTTGGAACACAGCAGGAAATCAATCTCGGGTTATTAATTCAGCAACATCTGGTTCGACAGGCCACAGCGCCTAAAGTGAATGATGCAGTAATGTATCCATGTCTGATCTCAGCGATAGCCAAAAGTGGAAAAGTGAAGGGGAAGGCCTCAGACGTGATAGTTGACACTGAGTTCCTGCGGCCGAACAAGAAAAATTTTGGACTCAGACATGTGCATGACCTTCCGTGGAAAGCTTCAAGCTCAACCTCCTCATCAGCAGCAGCAGATCAGAAGGCTCGATTGTTGGTTGTCAATGCCAGACTAGGGGCTTTGGGCATCCAAATTGCAGCCTTACAAGCAGAGCAAGCACGGTTGGAAGAAGAAAAATCAAGTCTGGAAGGTTGATTATTTCAGGGGGAGTTTTAAAGACAATGTTTCATTTTTTATAATTTTGTGATGATGTTTCTTTGGCCTCTGTGGGGTCCCAGGGGGAGTAATTTTGGATCCTGGATATTTGGTTTTCAATTTGGTTGTATAATTTTTGGATTTCTGGCATTCTGGATTTCGGCTTTCACTATTTGAATTTTTCTGGTATTCTGCTCGTTGAATGTAGTTGATTATGTGATTGCAGTCCAAAATATTATGGGTCCACAAAAATGCCAAAGGGGGAGATTGTAAAGTCAAGGAATTATTTAATTGGCAATTTTGTGTTAAGTATTTGTGAACTACAGACCATGTTGGAACATGGTGCTGGAGCAGAACTGGAGCAGGTTTCACGCCATAGGGTTTAACGGATTCAAGCCGAAACATTGACGTGTTTTAGAATTTATGGTATCTGTATATTTGGCTATATATTGGGCGTGTGAAGCATATTTGGTTTATGGAAAAATCCCTACTTATATGGAGAAGATTTATTCGAATATATGAGAGAGTTTGAGATAAGGTAAATTCCTTTATTTATGGGATTTGGATATGCTTCAACAATCAGATTTGGAATAGGAATATTGTGGAGATAATCATGGATATTCAGATCTGATTCGTGGATATAAATATGGGACAAACACGGCTGCAAAACTAACGATTTTACGGAGCAAAATCTGCACCCAGATTTTGAGATCTTAAGAAACTTGCGAGAGCCAATATACTGTGTTCCAACACTGTCCTGCCGCACTAAGTTCAGAATCGTATACCTTAATTCCTCGGGAGGAGGAGATCTTGCGTCGACGGAGTTCGAGGTCAGAGGGAGTCTGATCAAGGCAGATCGGTAGCTAGGGGAGCTAGCAGAGTCCACACGTCATAGTTAGTAAAGATAAGTATTTTGTAAACTGTACTCTGTACTGTATCTTTCTAATTAGTGGATTCATTCTGAACTGGGCCAGGCCCCGCAGATGTAGGTGATTTACACCGAACTGCGTAACCAAGTTGTGTGTCTTTTACGTTTTACGTTATTTTACACTTGGTTAAATTAAGCATGTTGGAACACACTAGTAAGTACTAGAAAAAGTGGTAAAACCAAATTTCAGACTTAACTAGGAATTCAACGACATCATCTAATGATCCGAATCGGCTAAGATCAGTAGGAATTCAATGGCAGTTTTGGGACACGCCACCTCCCTCTGCCCCAACTTACGTTAACCTGGGAAGTCGCTGGCTGGGGGAGACCAAGGCGTCTCAACATAGGCTAAGCAAAGTTGAAGTGTGATGGTTTAATATTACATGTCCAGCTAGTACACGATTGTCTCCGTTTTCTTCTAGATTAGTTATGTCGCCATCTCCATCCGGGGCTAGGTCTTTTTGGACCTGTGCCATAATGGCAACCGCCATAACAACTACAAGGTATTAATTTCAGAGTGATTGATCAGATGGGGGGAGAGGGGGTAGTGGGGTAGATGCTTCTCTTGCTAGATTGGGAATTTGAAGGTGGCGACGCTAGGGATTGAAGAGCTCAGTGGTGGTGGCGCTAGGGCTTGAAGACCTCAATGGTGGCTGCGTTAGGGCTTGAGGACTTCAGTGGTGGTGGCGGCGACATGAAGACGATGGAAGAGAAGCAGAGGAGAAAAGGAGAAAAGAAAAAGGAGAAAAAGAAAGAAAAGGAGAAAAAGAAAGAAAAGGAGAAAAATAAAAAGGAAAATTAGAAAAGAAAATTGAAAATGATAAAAGAAAAAGGAAAAATGTGAAATGATCATTTTGCCCTTAAATTTAACAGTTTTGACTGATCTTGACACTTTGACCTGACAAAAAGGGCCACGATTCAGCACTTTTGTTAGTTGAGGGGCCAAAAGTATTAAAAAAAGATAAGGGAGTAAAAGGGTAAGATAGAAGAAGTTCAGGGCCCCTGAAGTCGTTCGCCCTTTTATTTTTATAAGCATACCTACCATTTTTTTGTAAAATTACTTCAATTTCATTTACTTATTCTACTTTGTTACTTTCTAAATTCAATTTCATCCACTAATTTCAATCACCTAAACCTAGTATGACATACACAAGGAACAAAGGGAGTATATAACAAGAAAAATATCCACAATATAATTTTATTCAAATCATGACTTCTTTGTTTACATTAAATTTTACAAAAAAATTCAGGATTTTGATAAAAAAACAATATTAAACAACAAGATATATTGGCCAAAATATTATAAAAATAAAAGAATTATTTAATAATTTGTAACTAAATTGATTATTTCACTTCTTAACTCAAAAAATTCTTCTTAGAATCTCTAAACTTTAGGATTTAACAAAATTATTTATTAGAATCTCTAAACTAAAGTGTGTTTTTTAACCCTATGTTTTGAACGAAAGTGTAGAAATATGACCTTGTAAAATCTGAAAGTGCAAATATAACCTTGGACTTTGTTGACCAAAATGTCAAAGGTCAAATTGGCCAAAATTGGTGAAATGACCATTATATCCTTGAGTTAAAATTTTCAAAAATTTTCAAAAAACATTATTTAACCTCAGTAGCCCTCACCTTTTAATTGCCGCCCACTTTCTCTTCAATTTTGCCGCAACATATCCTCCCTCCACCCGAAACAACGAACTCCTATGCCGCCGCCAATTTCTCCTCCTCCTTCATTGCCCCCACTTCCTCTTCACTTCCCCCACCTCCCGCCGCTGAATTTCCATCGCCATGGCTCCAGGTTGTCCGCCACTGACTAATTCAATCTGGGCTTAAAATTGGGTCGCCACCGACGCCGAAGAATTGGGTTTGTCCGCAAATCAGTTCTGTACGGAGAGATGAAATGTGATAGGGCTAGTGACGGAGGTGAAAATAGCGGAGGGATGAATCGATTCTCAGTGGAGGGGGATATGTAGCGGGGATAGCGGTGAAGACGAGTTAGGGGCTGGGATGGGTTTGGCTCAGAGGCAGGTTTAGGGGCTAGTGCGAGTTAGGCGCGGAGGCGGATATGTGGTGGGGCTAGTGGCGGAGGTGGGTTAGCCGCTGGTGTGGCAGCAGGGCCGAGAGGTTAGCGAAAAGGGTGTTGATGTTGGGAGCTATGGGGCTGGGTTTCTATGCTAAGGACGTGGGCTATTGGCGCTGTTAAGTGGTGCGGACGAAGGAGGAGCTAGGGTTTAGGGTTATTGGCGGAGGGTTTCTGGCAGCGGTGGTGCTCAGCGGCGGCAGTGGGTTTGGGGTGTTTGAAGTTGATGAAGAAGAAGTTTAGAGGGTATAATGGTCATTAGATTTTTATAAGTTAGGGGTATTTTTATCTCTTTAGATTAGATCAATGTCTGAATTACTTTAGTAAACACCAGAATAGTGCAATTTGGGTATATTTGCACCATTATTCAAAAGTTTAGAGCTATTTTTGCATTTTCTTATTTTACAGGGTCATTTAAGCACTTTCTCAATTTAATAGGGTTATTTTTGTATTTTGCCTTATCATAAAAATAAAATAATTATTTTGTATATTTTTAAATAATTTGTAACAAAATTATTTTTTCACTTCATAATTCATAAATTTCTTCTTAGGATATTTTAACTTTAGGATCTAACAAAATTATTTATTTCCTATTTAAATATGAGATGAAGGAGTATATGAAAATTAATTCAAAAATTAATTCAAAAACACCTTCCGCTAGGTTCATCAATTGCAATTGTCGTGGGAGAAAGTTTTACACTAGATTGACTAACGATTAGACCAATCATGAAAAACATATTTTCAGTAATTTTTAGAATTAAATTATAATTATTTATACATTATGATACAATTTAAAAATTTTTCAAAGTTACGGGAACCTTGTTGCAATAAATAAAAACAAGGGCAACAAATAAAACTAACCCTATTATTTTTTGAAAGTGCCAATATAACCTTGTAAAACCTGATAGTGCGATTCTAACCCTAGGTTTTTCAGTAAATTTGCCGATATAACCTTTTTGCATTATTCTGGCGCTGACTTCACATTTTTTGGCATTGACCAAATGTAAAAGTACTAAAATACCCCTAATCTTAAAACTAAAAAGGTAAAGACAAAAATACCCCTAGGGTTCTTATTCATCATCTCCACAACTTCTCCGTCACCACCGCTGCCACTCCGCTAAGCCATCGGAATATGAAGTTTCGCTAGAATATGGATTCATCACCTCTACTACCACACCGCCTCACCATCTCCAGCACCAGCTCCGCCCTCTGTCCAAACCCGCCTTCTTCCCCCATACTCGTCGCCTTCCCTCAACCATACCAGCTGTCTTCCCCGCCCAGACCCAACACCTTCCTTCAGCCCCACCCTTACCTTCTACCTTCCCACAACCTTGCCCTTACCCGCCTTCCCGCAGCCCTGCCCTCATGTGCCCTAGACCCATCCTTACCCACCGCTGCTTGGAGAACCGCGCCCAGACCCGCACTTACCCTCCGCCTTTCCTTAGCCCGACCTTTACCCAACGCCTTCCCCAGACCCACCGCGCCGTGCCCATAACATCCCCTCCCTACCCAAGGTTCTATGCATCAATGCTTGGAAAGTAAAGCGATATATTGACGCCTACTCAGCTTCATCAGCAATTGGATTTTCAGGAAAAGATTTACTACACATTTCAAATCTCTATGCTCGTGCTCAAGAGAATTGGTCAGAAAATGTGAAATAGAGGAGGGAGAGGGGCCGGTGGAAAAAGAAGAGATGGGCGGGTGGAAGAAGACGACAGGGGTAGGGTAGTTAAAGTTGTCTTTTCCAGTTTTTTTATTTTTAATTTTTTTTAAATTAGAGGTATAATGGCATTTTATTGATTTTCGACCAAATTCAGGTTGTCAGGGTTAGATTGACAATTTCGTTTAAAATTTAGGATTAGATTTGCACTTTCATATTTTATAGGGTTAAATTGACACTTTTGATCAAAACATAGGGTTACTTTATCATTTAACTCTAAAAACAAATATCAAATCACTTCATTAGTTATATTAATTAAAATGATTCTATCTAACTATTAGTCGGTCAAAAATAAGACTTTGTGTGGTTGTGGAGTTTCAAGTTTGAATGAATAAAAAAAAGGGAATGAATCAGTTTAGAAATTTAAGAAAGTCTAAGGAAATGCTTCCATAAGTTTATGAACAGTCCACAATGGCTTTCACGTTAAATGTTGTAATTTTTTATAAAATTTAAATATTGTATTTTAAAAGCTAAAACAAGTAATAATATATAAAAAAGATTATACAAAAATTATTTTCAAAATGTCAAAATTTAGTATGTATTTTAACAAATGCAGTGTATAAGGTAAAGAGAAAGTCCCAGGAATAGTGGTCTTTCCATAAGCTTGCAGACAATTCACATGGACTACTACCTAAAATGCTGTATTTTTTTAATAAAATTAAAAAATTGTATTTTATAAGTTAAAACAAATAACAATATGTATTTGATAGTGAAAATATGAAAACATATGATAATTTTTTTTTTCAAAAGTTCTAAATTCTGTGTGTAATTTAACAAATGCAGTGTATATGGTAAAAAATAAGAGGCATGTCCATAAGCTTATGAACAACCCACCTGCCAGGAGACCCACTCTAAGGTAAAAAAAAAGGTTATCTGTCTATAAGTTTATGGACATGCTGCCTATCAAGAGACACACTCTAAAAACATTGGAACTTAAGAAAATTTCTCATGAAGGAAATTATTGTAAATTTTAATAGAGTCCGTCTCTTGAAAGACGGTATTTTCATAAGTCATGGAAAAACCAAGGTTTAAAGTGTAAATAAAAAGAAATGAAGCTAAAATTGTCGAGTTGCATGAATCGGGTTATAAACTTTATAACTACTACACATTGCATTGTAAAATTTTAATATTGCAACTAAGACCACACATCTCCCAACCACTGGGGTACACCCGTGAGTGTCTTAGCCTTTTTAATAATGGCACGAGTCACGGGTGTTTCCTTTTTCACTCCCAATTAACTATCTAGCCATAAATAGAAGAAAAAAAAAAACAGGTAAGTGTTAGAGAGAAAGCAGTAATAAAAATCTTTTGGTTCTTACTTCTCTTAAAACGCAGTCCTTTTGAGAAGTTGAAAGCCTCTGGTTGCGAGCCGCGAGCTAGAAATAGAAAGAAAATCATCCATGGCTTTTAAGGTAAGACAATCAAATAAGGAAGGTGTAGAAAGTTTGGTCGCGGCGGTAAGGGCGGATATCCGAATCCCATTGGTACATAGCCCCTTTATATATATTTCTTGCTGATAAATTCGGTTCATCTGATTTTCTTTTTGCTTTTGAGTTTGGTTAATTTGAATCGAAATATGCGGGACTGGGCAAGGCTTTCACCGGGTCTGTTGGTTAGGATAGCACTTCGTCTGCCGTTAATGGAGGATTTCACGGCGTTCAGAGGTGTTTGTACCAGATGGCGAGGCGCTGGCGCCATTAAAGCTGAGCTATCTAAGGGTGTAAGCAAGGTTCCTCTTCTCATGCTCTCGGAGAAAGATGAGAGCGACGAACGCGAATTCTATAGCTTCGTCAAGAGGGAGATTTTCTTTACCATGCCGGTCCCCGGAGGCAAGGGCCAAAGATGCATAGGCGCTGGATTTGGATGGATTCTTGCCCTATCAACTTCTCCACACTCGGTTGGTGAGATTAGCTTGTTCAATCCCTTTTCCCCATCTCCAAAAATTGAACTTCCCAACTATAAAACAATCCCTCAGTTCGAGGATCACGCTGCTGATCCCAAGTTCACGTTCATACGACGAGGAATGCTGTCGGCTAATCCATCAGTGACATCAAATTTCACGGTGTTTGTGGTTGTGAATGGTTTCTTGGGGTTCTGGAGGAATGGAGATGAGAACTGGACGATGATAACCGTGAGACGGGATGAATGGGGAAGTGGCTGCTACTACAAGGGGAAGATGTGTGCGGTTAATGTTTATGAAGAAATCTTTATTTGGGATCCCTACGAAACCGATCCCACTAGAGCTCAAGCCCTTCTGCTATGGAGAGAACCCCCAGATCCAAGCCACCATTACATGCCATATTTGGTGGAATCATCTGATGGAGAGTTGCTCGTAATCGAGCGCAATAATGTTACTTGGACTGATTATATGGACACAGGGGCTACTCAATTTGAAGTGACGAGAGCAGACCTTGTGAAGATGGAATGTGAGAGAATATATAGTTTAGGAAAAGATGCGGTTTTCCTAGGTGATAATACCGCAGTCTCCGTTGCGGCTGATGAGTTTCCAGGCGTGAGACCTAATTGCATCTATTTCACGGATGACAGCATATGGCCTTTTTATGAAGATGAAATTGAAGATGAAGATAAATACGAAGATTTTAAGGGCGGGGGCAAAGATATGGGAATTTACAGTGTGGAAGATGGGAGCATTCAAAGGTTCGGGGTTGAATCCTTCAGCAAAACATGTCCGCCGCTGTGGGTATTTCCATCATTTTGAAAGCTATAGCATTAGATTTTGCTGTGTTTTAGCATCTTGATAGTATGCAGTTTGGATAAATCTGAGCTCTTGGTATCTCTGTTTGGTTACTGGATTACCATTCCTTTTTGACATTTTGTTCGACAAAGGTTATTCCATTTTCTTGTATGGTGCTTTTTTATGTCTCTAAATGATACACATAATATTATATTGTAAAGACACCTTTTTGTTTGATATTAGGCACGAGTATATTTTTGTGCAAATTAGAAGAAATGGAGATAAAATTATTGGGTTGCATGAATTAGGTAAACTTTATAATTACTATACGTTGCGTAAGAGCAACTAAGACATTTATCTCCTATTATTCTAATTAAATCACATCTTTTCATAAGAGCAAGAGCAATGGTGGTTTTTTGGATTTAAAAAATCGCTCTAGAAATCGAAAACACCTACAGTGGTGGTTTTTATGACGATTTCTTATTAAGAAACTACCAAATGGTTTCCTCCCTGGCAACCTGTCTGGAAACCGGTCTATTTGAGTGCCACAAATTGGGACATGTGTCAGTCATGCATTGGCCGACGTGTCCCACATGCAGACCCCTCTCTTTTTTGTTTAATGGAGGAACACGTGGTACTCTCTAATTGGGCCACGTGTCCCAACCTTTCTTTTTTAATTTTTTTTTAAAAAAATATGAATTTTTTAAATTTGTAAACTTTATTTAAAAATCTGTAAAATAATTTATAAATCTGCAAATCCATAAATGTAAAAAATTAGTAAGTATGATAGAGAAACTTAAATGGGATCAATAAATAGTGTCATCTATATGTGTCACATTGTTTTGGGCTTGTTTTATACAGTTTGGAAAATATTATAGCGAGGACAAGAGGGTATTATTAACACAACTAGCATCACTCAAAACACCGACTTTCCTAATGACTCTACAACATTCTCAAACACACCCACATGATCGACCAAGTGATTGGGTGCTTGGTCTCAATCCCCGTTGGTCAGGGGTTCGATTCTTGACAGCCGCAGTGTGGGAGTTTCCTCCAGTGGAGAGGCTCCTTGTGGGCACCAAATACATTCGTAGATCATGTGCTTGACCCTTGAACGCTATGATATACCTGCTCGTCGATGCCTGTGATGTCGGGCTGATGGGACTCTGACCCTTGAACGCTATGATTTACCTCCTCGTCGATGCCTATGGTGTCGGGCTGACGGGACCTGAGGGTGCCTTCTACACCAATCTCAAACATCTCAATTAACAAATAGGCATTCAAAACGCCACGCAAATAGATGCTTCCTAACTCTATTTCAACCAAGAGCGAAGAGGGATTCACCTTAAACGTTTTAGAAATAACATCATCAGGCAGTGCCACTTGGTTTCTACACTTGCAACAACTGTAACCCTTGGCCCAGTCAATTCAGCCATTGATCAGCACAGGATGAAGACAGAACAGGACAATAAAAACTACACCATCAGAAAACAAACCCACTTAAGCAGTCTGTAATTCAAGAAATCAAGAAGAAAGAAAGCATTTTACATCTAATTCCCTAAAGTGCGATATGCATCAACTTTATATTTTAAACTCAAATTATGTAGAAGTAGTCTTGGGTATACCGTCTGCATCGTATTCCAGGGATATGGTATAAAAGTTGTTGTTTTATATATACTTTTTAAAACTTTTGATAAACTAATCTATTACAAATATCTGTATGATTTCATACGTTAATTTACAATCAATTTTAATGTAAAATTTCCCTTAAAAAAACACAGTTCCCTCTCATGAAAACTACTATATTTATGCAACCATTAATTCATAGGTGTTGAGATTCTAATTTGTGTTAGTAAAAAAAAAAGGTTCTTCAATTTAGGTTAAGATTAATCCAGGCTCCTTTCGATTCAGGACCCTTGGCAGGAAAGCACCATAGGCTAGAAAATCATCGTGAGGGAAAGAAACATGACCCTTTTTTATTGAGATATATACTAATATAATCATATATAGTTGTGAAAGTCCCAATATAATTCTCATTGTTTAGAAGTAAAAAAATCAACTCTAACTATTTAATGAAAGTTCCAATATAACACTAGGGTGGCACTTCTGACGTTGACCTTGTCATGGACGTCGTTGGCCACACTTAAAATGACAAAAATACCACCTAAGACAAAAGCTGAAATTGTGTGAACCCTTTTACCTCACCCACCACCGCCACCCCAAATCCTAGCCCCATTGTGGCCTCAAACATTGTCTCTCTGTTATTGACGCCCAACTAACTCTTTCACCACCACTCTCCGTTCTTGACGCTCTCACCCACCACCACTCACCTTCCATCGCTGGCGTCAAATCCCTTTGTCCCGTACCGCCGTTTGTCCCACCACCCCTCGTTTTGCCGATGCGAGCCCATCACTGTCTCCGGCTTTCCATTGTCATTGTCAAAACCTAGATTGATTTGTTGCGAGCCCGCCGCACGTCAAAACCTAGATCGATTGTTTCCTCGTACCCCCATCGTCCTAGCCCTTTCATCGCTAGTGATGCAATTTGCAAAGACTCTTATCCCGGTGACACGATTTACAAAGACTCTTATCCCGATGACACGATTTGCAGGGCCCTTTGTTCGTGGCTTGCAGTTATGGTAGGCCAGGGTAGCTCAACGGTGGGTTTAGGAGAAGAAGATGGTGGCTCAGCGAAGGGCTTAGGAGAAGAAGAGAGTGGCTCGGCTACCACCATTCACAGAAGAATAAGGTGAGCGGCGTTGGAAGAAGGAGAAAAATATAAACGCGGTTAGGGTTTATGAGTAGGGGGCATTATAGTCATTTCACTTTTTTTCTTTTTTAAATATTTTTTTAGAGGGTAAAATATACTTTTCCAAATTATGAACAAAAATTTTCCATAATGGTTAGTTTTGCACTTTCACTGATTAACTAGCGTTATACTGGCACTAGTATTCTTTTGAATACCAGAGGGTTATATTGGCCCTTTCGAAGGTTGGAGGGTTATATTGACACTTATTTCATATATGTAGAGTTATAAACACAATTTTCTCTTCTTTATTTTATAACACTTCAATCCCTGAAATTCAACGTGTCATCTGAATTGGGCATACTAAATCACGCCTTGTATTTTAATTGCTTACACCATAAATATTGTATAATCATTTAATTTTATGGACAAGTAAAATTGTTTGGCAAAGTCTTAGGAAAGACGGTCTTTCCATATGCTTATGGAAAGACGAGGTTTAATTAGAATAATAAAAGGCAAAAGGTCTTAGTTGCAATATTAAAATTATAGTATGCAACAGATAGTAGTTATAAAATCTATAACCCGGTTCATGCAACCCAAAAATTTTATCTTAATTTCTCCTAATTTACACTTTAAATCTTGGTCTTTCCATGACTTATGGATAGACCGTCTTTCAAGAGACGGACTCAAATTGTTTTATTGTATAAATAAAACAATATAAAAACAAGTAATAATATGTATAAATATTGTTTTATATGTTAAAACAAGTAATAATATATATATGAAGGTGAAAATATAAAAATATATGATATACAAATATTTTTAAATTTTGTATATAATTTAACAAATGCAATATATAAGGTAAAAAATAAGTAGCTTGTCCATATACTTATGGACAGACAGTCTGTCAGGAGATTTACTCATTACGTAAATATTTTTCTGCAAGATTCTTACACATTTTCCCATCATTATTAATCACTATGAATTAATCAAATTTACTTTTAATTTTCATTAATTTTATACATGATTATGAGTTAAAAAATGTAACTAAAAATAAAAATTCTAACGAACATACGTTAACGAACATGAAATAAAACACATAATTAACAACTATATAAAAACGACAGTAAAAATTTAAAGTTACCTACAAAATTTTAAATAAAACACAAACTATATTTTTATGAAATGAAATTTTAATCCACATAAAATAAATGCAAAGTCTTGGGAAATACTGTCTTTCCATATGCTTCTGGAAAGATGAAGTTTAATTAAAATAATAAAAAGTAAAAGGTCTTAGTTGCAATAATAAAAATTTATTATGTAGCGTGTACTAGTTATAGAGTTTATAACTCGATTCATGCAACCCAAAAATTTTATTTTCATTTCTTCTAATTTGCACTTTAAACCTTGACCTTTTCATGACTTATGGAAAGATCGTCTTTTAAGAAATGAACTCAGTAATAAATAATAAATTGCATTACTAAATATGAAATATAAATTTATAATTTTTTATAATAAGATTAAATATTTTCTCTCTAAAAATATTTTTACTTCCCTTTCATTAAAAAAGAAAAAGGAACGTGCACATATAGCCCTATCTAATTCATATAAGTGCAAATATAACATTTTGATAGCTAAAAGTGTAAATATAACTCTATATAGTTGATGTAAGTGCAATTTTACTCATTCCGACAGATTAAGGCTGAAATTAAGTGAAAAGACTATTTTTATCGCTCTTTAAAAAAACAAAGGCATTCAAAATTACATGTATACCATGAAAGCCTAATTCTTCCTCTTTCATTTTTCTCTTTTTCCACCCTCGCAGCATCCTCACCAGCGTCCTAACCACCTACTTCGAACAGATCCGCATAGAAAACTCTATGAAAGGCGGCACCACCCACATCTCCTACGACGACAACAACAACCTGCACCACTTCGGCTCTGGTGCCCTAGCGGAAACGCGAGCTGAAGCTACGGTGGCACGAGTTAAATCTGGCGGTGGTGCAAGTTGAATCTAGCGGTGGTGTGGATCAAAACTGGCGATGGCGTGAGTTGAAGCTGGCAGAAGCTGCGGTGAAGGAGAAATTAAACAAGTGGGTTGACAAATGGGGGGTTCCAGTTGCAACTTCGTTTCCATTAACATAGAGTCTGTTTCGTTTACTGGCAAGGTTCTGCCTTTTCTCGTACCTGGTTCTTCATTCCTTTTCTAGCCCGAATTGAAGCTGGCGGTGACGCTAGCGGAAGCTGGCGGTGACGCGTTTGCTGATGCAACTCACGGATCTGGAGAGGGATGCCAAAATTGGTGAGATTGAGGGAGTGGTGGTGTTAGCCGTAAAGAAGGGAAAGCTCGTTCTCATGCCGGAGGGGTGGGGGTAGTGGCGGGGGTGGTGGTGGCGGTCGGGCGGTACAGCTGGCCTAGCGGTGAAGGTGGAGCGGCAGTGGAGGTGGTGGAGTGGCGGTGAAGGTAGTGAAGCGGTGGCGCTCATGGCAAAACAACGGCGAGGCATTTTTGTCTTTCAGAATTTTACATTAGGTTGAAAGGGCATTTTGGTCATTTTCGATCGGTCAATGGACGAAAATGACCGATCAATGCCAAATATAGTCTTTAGGATTATATTTGCACTTATGTAAAGTAGTTAGGGTTGTTTTTGCACTAAAAATTATCTCAGGGTTATATGTGCACTTAGTGCAATATATAGGGTTTTATTTGTATATATCAAAAAAATAAATTACTGCTTGTTCTCGAGAGAGAGCACCATATTAAGATGGAAAGAAACCATGATCCTGGCTTAGATGAGAAACATCAGCGATAGCTTGGACGTGAACCTATGCCCAGAACTATTAGAGAGAGCACCACTGGCGAGAACTACCGCGGAAAACCATAGTCGAGAGCCATGAAGGAGAACTAAGGAAGGTTGTAGGAGAGAACCACGCCAAATCCGCTGGAGAAAACCACATGAATCCCCCCCTCCGCCGTCGCTCGGACAACCATCGTTTTGTCCATTTAAACACCATTACCGCCGGCGCACAGCCGCATCTCTATAGATTCCCGGATGAATTTCAGTTTCACCTAAATTCTAAACGTTTATGCCAAGTTGTTTAACAGTTCGGTGTTGAAACACCACGATCAGTTTGGTGTTAAAACGCAAAATGAAATACGCAGTGCACACACAACTTGGTTACGCAGTTCGGTACAAATACACCTACGTTTGCGGGGCCTAGCCCAGATCAGAAACCATCTACTAGAAAGCAGTCTTTAGTACAAGAAGCTTAACTTAAATACTAATCCATTGCTAACCTATTGAGTGGATGTTGTGAGATCCCCTCACTGCCGATCCTACGCCGTTGAACCCTCACGATCAACACGTCTCTCTGGATCTCCTCCTCCCGAGGAATTAAGGCTTCCTTGTTTCTGATCTCCACGAACTTGGTCGGTTGATTTACGAACCTCCAAAAAACCGAGACAAACTGCTCCAACAACGTATCTCACGCAGAGATGAAAACTGGGTACTGCAGCCACACCGTTTGCGTTGTCTCTCTTTGCTTTTATAACCTGCACACTCCTTCCTTGTGCGTAACTCTTTCCTTGTCTAACTCTACCAAGAATAGACTTCTAGACTAAGGAAAGATCTAATCCTAATCTGATTTTTAAATGGACGATCCTTTATTAATAGGTCTTGTACCATAAATAAACTACTTAATTAATTCCTAACTATTACAAGGAATATTTGTTTACCAGAAATAGGTTGCCACGAAATCACACATTGATCTCCACAATATTCTGTTCTGATCGCATGATTATCTTCCATAATTTGCTCCATAAATCGTGGCTAAATACTTGCTGTCCAGAAACCTGAATTGTGATGGTGTTCGAACACCACTTCACTAGTTCACACAATATGACACACTGAGTCCAACGCTCCTGGACTTTACACCGGAGGACGAATCAAGGTGGCCCACTCCAGTTCTCGTCCCGTTCCGTTCCAGTCGCCATGGTCGTTCTCGTTCCCGATCCCGACGGTCCCATTCTGTTGCCGACAATTACATTCCCTTCGGTGACTATGTGATTCTCCCTTCCCAATCCACCGGCGACGCTCAAGAATCTCGATATTGGTCACGCCGGGAGCATCTTTGCGTTGGGAGAAAAAGGTGACCCAATTTCTGGCCGGATTCGACCGATATATCCCAGGAAAATAAATGAAAAATATGAGATTTTAATATTTATATAGTTTTTTAACAATTGCACAACAGATTCCTAAATTTATTACTCCCTTCGTCCCAACCTATTCTGGACAGAATCTTTTCACGGTGTCCAATAAACATGTTTAACCATAAATATGTGTTGCTACGGACAATAGTGACACACACAAAATTAATATTTAGAAACTACATATTACAAGGAATCTAATCATATCTCATACGATAAAATTATTGTTCATATACTCATTCAAATATGTGGTCAAAGTTTGACATTTTTGACAAAAAAAAATCTGTGCAAAATAGGCTGGAATAGAGGGAGTAGCATATTTTTTTTTAAAATTCCATCTCAAATAAAAGTTATAATAATTGCACAATAAACTCTAATCTAAAATTTAGATCGCCTAAAACAAGAATTTGTGTTTTTTCTTTATTTATAGTTTACTTTTAGTCTTAATATAAAATTATCTCACTGGCTCAATATCATGCACAACTATTGAAAAGACCGTCTTTCCCAATACTTTGTCTATTTTTAATCTCTATCACTTATTTAATATTTTATAAATTTTTATGCCAAAGTTAGACGGCCATTATAATTTGAATAAAGAGAGTACTCGTATACGGTTTGAATTGTATCAGTCATTTCATGGGAATTTCGTTTAACAGGAGGATTTCTTGTACAGTATGCATGAGAAAGTAATATAAAGTACTCCCTCCATATGTAACACTTATTTTTGCACTTATATGTTTTGTGCTATTCAAAATATATATTTGACCGTTAATATATTTATCTACATATAATAATAATAAATAAAATTTTAATATTTTAATATTTAAATTTTACTTGTTACGATAATTTGAACAATAACATATATAATAATATTATTGTTCATATATCTATTTAAATATATGATTAAAATTTAACAGATAATAATGTACAAAAATCAAAAGTGTAAAAATAAGTGGGACAAAATAATAGAACAAAGGATTACTTTGTGGCAGCCTGGCAGGAAGTTGTAAGCATGGCCAGACTATTGAATGTCAATGTAGGACTATGTAATATCCTAATAACCATTTATTTTTTGTGGAGTTTCTATGTGATGCGGAAGATCACTTAGGGAATTTGGTCGTCCTTTCCAAGAGGTTCTTTACTGGCCAGGCTTATTTTGAAAGTGATCCGGGAGAAGCACTCTGATGATCAAGTCAGTATTATTCTTGTAGAACTGAAATTTCTAGAGATAGTAACGTTTGCCTTACCTCCTCCAGACCTTGCTGTATTTCTAGACTTACCTCCTTATCCGTTGGCCATTTGATTGTTGGGCCACATATTTACCACTATTTAATTTTCTTCTAAACAGGGAGCAAAAGTATAAAAAAAAGTAGTCATTTATTGGTATTATAGCAAGACAGTCTTGCATATGTGCTTGATCTCTTTAGCAAATGTGTTTGATACATATTGTGAGGTTGTGTTCTGATAGAATGTATACAAATTATAGAATAAGGTAGGCTTACTTGAGCCTTTGAGATGCGTTGTGAAATCGTCTTAAGCTAACATAAAAATAACTTTGGAACAATGTTATGGGAGCAAAAGTACACAAAACTAGTTTTCAACGATTTTATAACAAGACAATTTTTTGCATATGCCGTTCATACGTACTCAGAGATTATCTCGTGCTAAAGTACACAAACTTTAGAGTTGCATAAGTTTTAATTTGAGACGCACTAGTTGAAAATGATCTTGTAACAATTTTACAATAAAATGGTCTTTCAGGAGTCTGATTAAGATAACTGTGTAATGTAATTTAGTGATCGAATTACCATGATCTCAAACAAAAAATTAAACTGAATGAAAATAGTTTTATTTCTCTTTTACATTTAAAATTAGCACTCCATCGGTTCCTCTATATATGTCACATTTTTATGAATGGGGTAGTTCTTTTTCTATTAGCATACCTTATATTTTTAGTGAGATTTTTTCCAACTCATCCACTTATTCTATTTTTTATTTATTTTTAATTTAATTTCATCCACCCATTTTATTCACTTAAATCCAAGCACCCAAACTCACTGTGACATATAAATTGGAACAAAGGGAGTATATAATAAGAAAGATATCCACAGCATAGTTTTTTAAATCATAGTTTCCTTATTCACGATAATTTTTGTGAAGAATTGCAGATTTTTTAAATAAAAATAATATTAAACAAAAATATATTCTAGCAAAAATACTATTTAATATATATATATGTTGTTTAATAATACGTAGCTAAATTGATTATTCACACCATATGTCATAAAAAAAATCTTAGAATATCTAAACTTAGTTATTTGTTTTCAATTTAAATAAGTACGAGATGAAAGAGTATAAGAAAATAAATTTAAAATTTTGAGAAAATCTTAGGAAAGGTGGCTTATTCATCATAAGTTTATGGATAAGTCACTCCACAATATAGCTTAAAAGTTTTTTTTAAAAAAATAAATATTATATTTCATAAGTTAAAAAAAATTAATGATGTGTATTTGAGTGTAAAAATATATGTAATATAAAAATACAATTTTTAACCTTTTAAAATTTTAAAATCCAGTGTTTAATTTGACAAATGCAGTGTATAAGTAAAAAAATATATTCATAACTTAATGATAGACTAAATGTTAAGAGACCCCTCTAAAATATTTAATCGAAAACACCTTCAGCTAGTTTTACCAATTGCAATTGGTGTGGAGTTTCAAGTTTGAATGAATAAAAAGAAACTAAATGAATCAATTTTAAAACACGAGAAACATAAAATTTTATATGTTAGCAAATAATGTATGTTAAGATAGATGACCAATCAGATTCTGCTAAATGTTCCACAAATCACTTATTTCTTCCTAAACAATGTCTCACTCTATTAATAGCATAAAATTTGTGGAACGTGTATTAGAATTTGATCTGCCTAACCCTTAACATACTCATTTGCTAGTAAAATTTTATGCTCTTGACAGCCAGAAGAAAGAATGCTCGAAGCCTAGGAGTAATTGAAAGCCCACAATGGTATCGATTTAATCTCACTTTTATTTAATAAGGAACACTTCTTATTTAAGAAAAATCATCGTGGTGTTTTAAGAATCACTCCTTAATAAGTAGTATGTACATCATTATTTGTGCAGTGTCAATCAACCAATGATTGACACTTTGTTTTATATTTTTAATTTATTATAATTTGAAATGAAAAAAGAACTGTTTAAGAAGTGCTTTATTTAGTTCTTACCCTATTTTTAAAATCAAAATCCATGATGAGATACTTAAATACTTGGATTTTGTTTAGTAAAAATCATGGGAGAAGAACTTACGGATCTAAAATGCTTACTTTGTGACTATAATTAATTGCATCTTTCACACTTATTTTCTCACTATTGGTAGGACAGATCAGGCTTTACAATGGAACGTGCAACTCATTTCCCCAAAACAAATCATATACTCCCTCCGTTCCAAATTAAATGGTATGAGAGAGAATTTCATGCTCATCAAGAAACTTGTCTAATCGTTAATATGTTTAATTACGTATAATTATGACATACAAAAAGTTACTTTTCAGAAACTACGTGTTACGACGAATCAAACCATATAACATATGATAATATTATTGTTTATATATCTATTCAAATATGTGATCAAAATTGGACAATAAATAGTGACGTTTTATGAAGTGTGCAGTTTAATTTGGGATGAAGGGAGTACTTGTTTGATCATATTCATCAAGAATCAAGATCATCATTTCCAGCACTCATACAACTTGACATCAACCCTTTGCCGGAAATACACGTCTCCCTCGTATGCATCGGTCGATAATGTCGCAGTCCCTCGAGCCATGAAGAAATCCCCGGTCCCGCCAACCACCGAGATATCCCTAGTCTTGTTCATTAGCGGGTCCGACCCAACGAAGTTTATCGAACCCTTGTGCTGCGTGGAGTTAAACACGAAAGCGAACAACGAAACCCACGCCCCAAAAGTGTTTTGTTGATCATAAGCATACATTCCTTGTGCCCACCCCACTGGGGGCGAATGCAAGTTGTTATCCATGGTGATTGGGTTGTCGAAAACGACCAGATCCCCAAAGTTGAAGGGTTTTGCCATGGCCATGTTGTTACCCCAACCCGGGGCTCCAACTATGGCGGAGGTGGCATTTTTGCGGTTGTACCCTAGGTATAGGATGTCGTGGAAGTAGAAGGAGAGTTGTTTGAAGCTCTGGTGGAGAAAATGGAGTGCATGATTTTTGTGTGCTAGAAAGTAGGAAAATGGTCCCAGTTGTGGCATTTTTTTTGGACGTACAGGGGTGAGGACGCATTTCGATAATGCGTCCTCTTGGAGGTTTAATTTTTTTTTCCAGAATTTAATTAGAGGACTCGTTTCGGAAACGAGTCCTCTCCTTTTTTGTTTCCGAAAATAGTTCCCCTTTTTTTTAAATTCAATTAGAGGACTCATTTTGGAAACGAGTCCTCTCTTTTTTTCTTCCAAAAATAGTTAGGATTTATTTTATTTTTTCTAAAATCAATTAGAGGACTCGTTTTGGAAACGAGTCCTCTGATGTGGCATTATTTTATTTTTCCGGAAATGATTTTCATAGCACTCGTTTTGGAAACGGCTCCTCAGAACCGGCGAATTATTTTTTTGAAAGTATTTGGCGGACTCGTTTTTGAAACGAGCCCTCACACCTGGCAATAATTTGATTTTTTACGGAAGAATTTAGAGGACTCATTTTTTAAAACAGTCTCCAAATCAGGCATTATCTAGCTCTTCGGGATATTATGCGGAGGACTCGTTTTCGGAACGAGTCCTTGGAAGCTGCCTAATTTTATTTCTCGGGAAATTAATCAGCGAAATGTTGGAAATTAGTACAAATTTGCATAAATTTATTTCTCGGGAGCTCCTCGAACGAGTCCTGGAATGGGTATTGTTTCCTACAATTTTTTTGAAAATGTTGGAAATGAGATTTGCAATTAACTACGGTGCTAATCTAACCTGTGAATGAAATAATGTTTATTATATTTTGTTATATTTGGTAAAGTAAGCGTGAGGGGAATTTTATTTATTGGGGAGAAAACTTATTATACTATCCTGCCCTGATTTCAACAAGCGTGTGGAGTTTCAAATGAGTCGTGAATTTAAGTAATAAATTATCGTGGGTTGCTGCAGTTTGCAACTTACTATTTCTGGTCCACGTGTTTTCGGTCAAGATTGCGCATAAGCAGACTTTTGTTTGTTTGATGAAAATTTGGAAAATAGTCAAATGAAATGATGATTTAGGGTCACACTATTTGATTTTTTTTACTAGTCTTGAATGTAGGTGCAGGAACGGAGTATTGCATAGTTAGAATGGATACAAGTTAGCATAAATGTACAGTGTAGAACAGTACGAGTGAAATGTAATGGCAATTAGTGTTGACTTTGACTTTGACCAGATTTTAAAAAAAATAATTTCCACGTGGCATCACCACCATCTGCCACGTGGCTTCATCTCCATCACCTAAAACATTATCCAGAAATTTTACGAAAAAATATTAATATCCATGGAGGACGCATCACGTGGCATCACCAACACTTGCCACGTGGCATCGCCTTATTTTTTTTTGAATTTTTTTTTTAAAAAATTTCAGCAGAGGACGCATTACGGAAATGCGTCCTCGCCACGTGGCATCACCCCCTTCGTCGCTTGACATTTTTGACCGAAAATTAACAAATAAAAAATAAAAAATGAGAGGACGCATAACAAAAATGCGTCCTCCACATGCATTTGCTGTTTATGGCAACTGTAGCCACAAACTTAGCAATTTCTCGGAGAAAATGGCGAGGGAGATGATGATGAGAAGAGATTTGTTGGCCATTTTTGTAGCTTAATTGGTTTGGTTTGTTTTTGTAAGCTCTAACCAGTGATCAAGTAGTGATGTGTGGAAGTTTATTGTATGGTATTAATAGGATCACATGATGTTGGGTTGTTGATTTGATTGGTGTGAATTTTAATTTTAAAAGGTGTGGCATCCATTAAACGTTTGTTTATTTGAATAATTCGATTGATGATTAACATACAGGTCCACATATGTGATTGAAGAACATTTAGGTGTCAGTAAACAAAACTATTTACAAATGCTGCTACCTCATTTTTGCACTCCTGAGAATTAAGTTCCACTCCAAATTAAAAGGAAGTCTAGAGTTTGAGGAGTAATATCAATCACCACATAATAGAAATTCTTTTCATTTTGACTAAGCTAAACCCATGAACTTATCACCACATAATAGAAATTCTTTTCATTTTGACTAACCTAAACCCATGAACTTGTCTAACAAGCACCATATAAAAGAATTTTTTTGCTTTGGATGGTTCTTCCATCAGGATATTGAAGTCATTTTGACTAAACTAAATTCATGAAGTTATCTAAAAATAACATACTAATATTTTAATATGTTACTGATTTTAATTATATACTATATATAATCAATCATAACTTGTGTGTTGGTATGCCTTAAATACGTATTAGCCACTTCGACAGGTTGTTCTATCTCCTATTCTAGTTTTGGGCCAGATTATTTCTGGGCCCAAAGCCGTTAGGGTTTAAGGTGGAGAGGACTATATATAGTGACTCGTCTTTTATTGTAACTCTAAGAGACACGATTGGTAGAGAGTAGAAAATCTGTAATTCTGGCATTTCTCTCTAGTGGAATCCGATCTTGGTCGGCTGTGGATGTAGCCAATTGGTGAACCACATAAAAATCTCGGTGTCTTGCTTTTCGTTTTATTTTCTTTGCTTGTTCTTTCTCGGGTATTCCGCACAACATTGTGAATATACTAATATTATAATTTGTTACTGGTTTTAATTATTTACCATATATAATCAATCATAACTTGTTAAAATATATAACTTTTAAAGATATATTTAATTGTATTCAATATTAAATGATTTCTAACTAAATTAACTATTTCACTTCATAACTCATGTAATTTTTCTTATATGACTAAAATTTTAAATTCAAAATAAAACTTAATCTTAATATTTTAATTAATGATATGGTACCCCATTACCCCTGGTCGGTCGCCTTCTGGGAATTGCCTAGAAAGCGAGAAGAACCTGTGACGGGAAAGCCCCCCGGGATCGAATCAGAGTTCACGCCACCCACGTTGCTCACGTTAAGGACGCCAGGAGCAATGGCTAGAGGGTGGCCGGTCTCCCGGACCGGAGGCAGCCGTTTGTTTCAATTATTATGAAATTCTTTGGAATGAGCCAAACAAAAGAAAACGTGCGAAATCATTTCAAATACTTGTTTTTTTTCTTCAAATAATTAAAATCTTATTTGAATCGGGTAGAATGTTTCACTTTTGCATGATTAGGCTACTACCACAAACTTTACTGATGAAAGAACGAAAAGGTTGTCACTAAAAGGCCCAATTTGATTTATAAATGGTGGTATATAGTGAGGAGAATTTCGGTTGTCATCTCTGATATGCTTTAACGATGCGAATAGGTCGTCTGTGTTCATATGTTTTAATGACTTGAGTAATGGTCGTTAGTGTTCGTATCATAAGAAGTTATCAGTGAACTTCTTATGCGGGCATATAGCAAATGACCCAATGAACGGTGGTAGCCTTTATTGGTGTGGGTTTTCACTCTATCAAACTCTTTCACTCCTATCAAAATGAAGTGGAATGGAGGGAGTATATGTTCCAACATGTTGGGAAAATGAAAAATCGAAGTGTATGTGCTCGAGCTATGTACATGAAGATTGTGCAATTTCATGCCTTAATTTCTAGAGTTGATTTTCTAGCTCTTAAACGATTCTCTAGAATTTATTTTCTTGTCTTCCCCGTCGAGCTGATGACAGTCCTTCAGGGATTGCGGGAATCCAGTTACTTTGTAATAGAATCATGGTCTTCTGTTATAAAACTAATTGGTACTATGTAAAGGGGACTTATGATCTTATATATTGAGTTATATGACTGTCAACCACCAATGTGAGACTAACTCTAACACGCCCCATCACGTACAGCGGTATAAATCATCGCTCAAAAGTGGACAAAATTGGGGTAATGGGACAACATTGGGCTCTTATACCATAATAGAATCTTTTTTTTAAAAAAAAAAATTGAAACACCCTAAGGTGGGGGATTATATAAGGTTCCCCAAGCCTACGTAAAAAAAGAGCATAGTTTGTACATGTTCGATGATTGAAGCAAAATGGTTGCCTCCAAAAGAATACCTATCATCTGAAGAGAATTTCGGGATTAGACCGAAAAGTTTTGATATGGTAGTTGCGATTCCAACAGAAAGAATCTCCACCCCATGTGTTAATTCTTTCCCTTGGTCAGGCAACTATACACTATCACTTCAAGATTAAAGCATATCTAATTGGCGCAGAAATAGCTGCATCTTTGCGGGGAAGCCGTGAGTTTTGAACCATTGTATTCCGATGTCGACGGCCATCACAAAAGTATGAAAATGGATCTGCTATTCTGATGGATGCTCAATCATAATCAGCCAAGGTTAGAGATGTGGAGTAGACAAGAGAACCTGTAATAAACCAAAATACACAAACACATCAGCAGTATCTATCCTTTGAGGAGGTCATTAGTCTAGTGTGAAGAGTCCTTTTAAAATGTATATGAATATTTCAACATATGCAGCATGCTATCTAGAGTCATCTCTAATCCACGAGATTCCACATCTATCTAGATAAAGAAGTCCCTTAAGAAAAGGAGGGGCTAAATTCAGCTCTAGGTCTCCATCAAAGTTATTATCTAAAGCAAATTTGGCAAGGAAATCAGCTGCATTATTAGCCTCTCTATGGGTGTGTTGGACTGGAAATATATGATGTTTCAACTTTAGAGAATGGCAAATAGAGAAAGTCCTCCATGGTGAGGTATTTGGGTTTTGAATACCCTGTACTGCAATTAAACAGTCGGATTCCACCTCACATTTATTTAAATCCAACTCTGAACACAGCTCATATCCACATTGGATGGCTATCAATTCTGCCTGTAAAGGTGATGAGGAATGAAAAGATTTTGCCCTCATTTTAACCACTTTCCCCTCACAGTTCCTAACTATCACACCTAGAGCAGAAAAACCCCCTCTAATCCATGTTGCATATGTATTTATCTTGTATCCGGTAAGGGGTTTCTGCCATAATAGAATCATGTGTTTCTATCATAAAATGAATTGGTACTATGTAGAGAGGTGATCCATGATCTTATATATTGAGTTATATGACTGTCAATAACCAATGTGGGACTAACTCTATCACTTTGTCGAGTTGGTGATGGTCCTTTGGATTTCATAGGAGTTCAAGATAATTCTTACCTTTTTAATTGTTAACTTGATGGCTTTACCTTTGGGAGCACTAGCGCATGATTCATGTGCTAAAGACGAATAAATTTGGTGTTTCACGCTGATTCCGAATCGTTGTCCCGACACCTCCGTGCAATTGAGCGGCCATTGCACGACAGTTGAAACCGCTTCATAAGCAGTTCTGATTTATGATGTCAGTATAATACTTCTGAGGCCTGTTCCGTATATTAATTTTAAAAAATCTAGGCTTTCTAATGTTGTTGAAACCAGAATATTCAGATCCACCATTATGTCCTCATCTTCATATCAACAAAGATCAACATTCACAACACAAGAAACGTCGTCCTTATCTCTTACACTCAGATCAAAATCACCAAAAATAAAATCCATAATAATAAAGATTCAAACATAAAATCATCAATCTATCTTGAACAATAACATACATAAAAAATTTTAGATGGGTTTACCAGTACCAAATCAAAACGGAGGAGAAACCATAACATGATTATATGAAGTTTATCACCACACATTCTTCAACCTGAAGTTTCCCCGCTGAGTCAAATATAAAAGCAAAAGGAAGAAGTGTTAGACTTTGGGAAGGAACAAAAGGAGAAGAATGAAGGAAGAAAGAAATGAAAGATGGAAGAAAAAAATGAAGGAAGAAAATGGGTGCTACTGGGAAGAGGGGGATAAAATAAATGGATTTTTTTTAGGGTTTCTTACTTTAGTGCACTCGATACACATGGTCCCTGCTCTCGAAAGTGCACTTCAGATACTTGTTCCGCCATCAGAAGTGCCCTCGAAACTCCCTTAAAATAGTATCTTTTAGTGGATATTACGTAGGGTTTCTTAGACGATTATTCAACCGATGTTGTCAGCTTTAGTACACTTTAAACACATGTTCTAACATCGGAACTACTCTCATAAGTGCACTAAAGTAAATAACGAAGCCGTCGTACAACACTTTCAATGGAGGTTTCAGGCCGAATGTCGATGGTAAAACTACGTTAGTAGGTGGTTATTCACCAACCACCATCTAACCGATTTTTGAAGCCACCTATCATCAATCCATCTACCGTAACACATGTTCCGAGTTCAAAACTTAGAACAAATAACGGTTTTGAAGGAAAAATGCATAAATGCCGTGCAACAGAGCCGTTAATGATGATTCTTGTGCTAGTGAATAATACCAACTATGGGCTCATTCGTTTTGTAAAGTCCTCGGGAGTTGGACTTGTTATATGGCAAATTGTGAATTGTGGAAATCTGGTGTTTAAACACCGTTTTGCAGGTTTTAAAGATTTCCGGAAACACAGATTTTTATCCACGGAATTATGGAGTATATTGATGTGATCAAATCAGAATATTGTGAGAGATATTATCTTAGTTCGTGGAAGATTAATTCTGGTAAACGAATATTCCTGTAATAGTTGGGAATTGATTTAGTAGTTTAATTATGGTACAAGTCCTATTGTTAACAGGATTGTCCATTTAAGTACCAGATTAGAATCAGAGTTTTCCTTAGTCTAGAAGTCTATTTATGGTAGAGTTAGACAAGGAAGGAAGTTGATTCAAGGCAGGATTGCGATGGAATAAATAGAAGAAAAAGACAACGCAATCAGCGTTTTGAGCGTCCAGTGCTATTCTCTACGTTGAGAACTTTGGAGCGATCTGCCGTGCTGTTTGGAGGTTCGTAAATCAACCAACCAAGTTCGTAAAGATCAGAAACAAGGAAGTCTTAATTCCTCGGGAGGAGGAGATCCAGGGAGACGTGTTGATCGTGAGGGTTCAACGACGTAGGATCGACAGTGAGGGGAGCTCACAACATTCACTCTGTAGGTTAGCAATGGATTAGTATTTAAGTTAAGCTTCTTGTACTAAAGACTGCTTTCTAGTGAATGGTTTCTGATCTGGGCAAGGCCCCGCAGACGTAGGTGTATTTGCACCGAACTGCGTAACCAAGTTGTGTGTGCACTGCGTGTTTCGTTTTGAGTTTTAACATCAAACTGAACTTGGTGTTTCAACACCAAACTGTTAAACAACTTGGCATAAAGGTTCAGAATTTAGGTGAAACTGAAATTCAATTGGTATCAGAGCAAGGCACTTGCTGACCCCTATACAGGGAGAGTGAGATCAGGTTTCACCATGGCACCAAAGGAGGGGGCATCAGTCACGCGACCACCATTGCTGGAACAAAGAAATTATGCTTACTGGAAGGCACGTATGAAAGTATTCATTGGAGCTCTAGATGATCAAGCTTGGAACTATGTCATAAATCAATACACTCCACCTGCTAGTGACACAACTGAAGGATCAAGCTCCACTGCCACTAAACCATTCTCTAGGTATTCCACCGAGGAGCATAAAGCGCACGTGTCCAACTCAAAAGCATTGAATGCCATCTTTACGGCTGTGGACGAAGATCAGTTTAAAATGATTTCAAACTGTGAGACTGCAAAGGAAGCGTGGGATGTGTTACAAACTTACCATGAGGGAACAAGCTCTGTAAGAGAATCAAAGCTGCAGTACTACACGACCAAATTTGAAGAACTGAAGATGCGTGAAGATGAAACTATCTCCGAGTTTAATGGACGAGTCCGAGATATTGCAAACAAGGCTTTTCAGTTTGGCAAAAAGTACAAAGATCAAAAACTTGTAAGGAAAGTGTTGAGGGCATTACCCCCACGGTTCAACATGAAGGTCACGGCAATAAATGAAAATGGAAGGATCGGAACAATGACACTTGATGAACTTATGGGATCTCTGGAATCGTATGAAATGGAGATGTTGCAAACTAAAACGGGGAAGAAAGAAATGGCATTTTCAAGCACAAACACTGGAAAGGTTGATGATTCTACAGATAATGAAGAGACGGATGAGATTGCAAACATAACCAGGAATTTCTCCAGATTTATGAAGAAGATGAGCAGGAAACCACAAGAAAAGTCAAGTGGGAGCAAAAATCCGAATGCAAACTCCACTCCACGATTTGGTCAATCTACTGGTGTTGAAACACCAAAATTCAAATCGGTAAATCCGAACCTGAATAGGAGAATCCAGTGCAGAGAGTGTGAAGGTTTTGGACACATACAAGCTGAGTGTGCCAATACACTCAAAAGACAAGGAAAGTCATATGCCACAACCTGGAGTGATGATGATGGAGGAGATGATGTTAAGTATGAAGATGAGTATACAAATCATGTTGCTTTCGGCGTGTCAATGGTGGAGGTAGACGACTTTTGTAAGGAAAGTCTCAGTGTGCTGAACGAAGAAGAGATCTGTAGCTCAGATGAAGAGAGTAGAAGCGTTAGTGATGAAGACATTCACAAAGAAAGCATGGAGATGTACAAGATGTGGTTAAAAGTGGCAGATGAAAACAAAGAACTCAAGGCTGAAAACAAGAGGTTAAGTGAGAATGCTAAAGTGTATGAATGCGAAAAGGAAGAGGCAACTCGAGATCTGGAAAAACTCAAGAAGGAATTTGCTGTAGTGGTGCAACGAGCAGAGGAAGCAGAACAATCCATTAGACGCCTCAATACTGGGAAAGCTAAACTCGAAGAATGTCTAAGGATGGGACAGACGAGCAAATTTGGCATTGGCTATGAAAGGACAGTGAAAGAAGGAAATCATCAGACAGATCAAAATGCACCAGCTCCAAGAATAATTGAGAAGAATGGTCCCACAAAAAGGGTCAGACGATGCGGATATTGTGGAGTTCAAGGTCATGTGACAAACAGATGTTTTAGACTGATGAAAACCCTGTCTGTCAACACAGAATATCGGGGCATGCACACCAACCCATATCGATGTTTCAACACCAATCCAGTTCGAGGTTTCAACACCAACTTTGAACATAAAACGCACAAATTCAACACTGGAGGATACAAAACTGGATCTCTCAACACACGGGTTAATCAGAATCCACAACAAGTCATTCGACCAGTACGCCAGGTATAGGTTCGAAAATCTCAAGATGTTTGTTTTTCTAGTTTTGTATGTTTTGGGGCACATACAGGAACCTCGTGGTATTTTGATAGTGCGTGCTCAAGGCACATGACTGGAGTTCCTGAATTCTTGCAAAAATTCAAACCTGGATTTGGTGGACATGTTAAATTTGGTGATGGAAAACGGAGCAGAATAATTGGCAAGGGTGAGTTAGCAATTAAAGGACTCCCCGTGTTTCAAGATGTATTGCTTGTGGAAGGTCTGAAGGCTAATCTATTAAGCATTAGCCATCTATGTGACAATGATATGACAGTTAACTTTGACAAAGGAAAATGTATTGTTAACCATGGGACTGGAGTATTCACTGGAACAAGGTCAATAGATAATTGTTATTTGCTCGATCAAGATGTCACATGCTTGAGCTCGAAGAAGGAAGTTAGCACTCTATGGCACAGAAAATTGGGACATATAAATTACAAATCCCTGGCCCGTATTTCCAGACTGAATGCAGTCAGAGGTATTCCTGAAATCGGTGAAAGCAAGGAGGTTGTGTGTGGCTCATGTAAAGAAGGAAAGCAAATTCGGATCCCACACCATGCTGTTCATGATGTTTCAACGTCAAGACTTTTGGAGCTTCTACATATGGACTTAATGGGGCCGATCAATACACCCAGTGTTGCAGGGAAGAAGTACATTTTTGTGTGTGTAGACGACTTCTCGAGATATACTTGGGTATCTTTTCTCAAAGAGAAGTCAGAGGCAGCTGAAGTTTTCGAGACCTTGGTGTACAAATTACACGTAGAAAAAGGATCTACTCAGGCAAGAATTGCACGTATCAGAAGTGATCATGGAAAGGAGTTTGAAAACTCTAGATTCAACGACATCTGTAAGACACTTGGTATACACCACGAGTTCTCTGCTCCCATCACACCGCAACAAAATGGTATAGTTGAAAGGAAGAATCGAACACTGCAGGAAATGGCCAGAGCAATGTTAGCCGAAAAGAAAATTCATTCTAAATACTGGGCTGAGGCGCTTCATACAGCATGCTACACCATCAACAGAGTATATCTGCGTCCATTTACTGAGAAGACACCGTATGAGATTTGGAAAGGGAAGAAACCTGATGTGTCGTATTTTCATGTTTTTGGCAGTAAGTGTTATATTCTAAAAGATCGTGTGCCGTTAGCTAAGTTCGAATCTAGAAGTGATGTTGGGATATTCTTGGGTTATTCTCCCACCAGTCGAGCATACCGAGTGCTTAATCAACGTACTGGAACGGTCATAGAATCTATTAATGTGGTGGTAGATGATTCTGAGGACGACAAGGTTGGAGAAGGTGAAGTGCTGGAACCAGTGTTCCCTACCGGTGTTGAAACACCAACAGCGTCAACCGGTGTTGAAACACCAGAAACCGAGACACCTGAATCTGAACAGCGTCCGCCCAGACATATGCAACTTCGGGATCAACCTCGTGTAAATTACAGGGAATTGGCAGGATTGTCTTGTTTCATATCACTCACGGAGCCGAAGAATTATAAAGAGGCTTTGCTCGATGAATATTGGATTTCTGCTATGCAAGAAGAATTACGCAATTCGAAAGAAACAATGTTTGGGTTCTTACCCAACGACCTGCAAATGTCAATGTGATCGGTACCAAGTGGATTTTCAAGAATAAATCTGATGCAGATGGTAATATCACAAGGAATAAAGCACGCCTCGTTGCTCAAGGGTACACGCAAGTAGAAGGAATAGATTTTGATGAGACTTTTGCACCTGTAGCCAGATTGGAGTCAATCAGACTTTTGTTGGTTGTGTCGTGCATTCTGGACTTTACTCTTTTCCAGATGGATGTCAAGAGTGCATTCTTGAATGGGGTCGTGAAGGAGGAGGTGTATGTGGAGCAACCTAAAGGGTTTGAAGATCCACAGTTTCCTGATTTTGTCTATCGGTTAAATAAGGCACTATATGGCCTCAAGCAGGCACCCCGAGCATGGTATGAGCAACTGACAACCTTTCTGATTAAAAAGGGCTATCGTCGAGGGGGAGTAGATCGGACTCTGTTCGTACTACACAAAGGTTCAAATATTCTGATTGCACAGATTTATGTCGATGATATTGTGTTTGGATCCACCTCTTCAGTCTTGTTAAAGGAGTTTGTTGACTTAATGACTAATGAGTTCGAAATGAGCATGGTAGGGAAACTGTCATATTTTCTGGGATTGCAAGTTATTCAGGAGAAGAATGGTCTCTTCATCAATCAGCAGAAGTATGCTGAAAACTTGATCAAGAGATTTGGACTTACAAGCGCAAAAGCAATACGCACTCCAATGGCTACTACTGATAAACTGACAAAAGATGAGCAGGGACAAAGTGTTGATCAGAAAATGTACAGGAGTATGATTGGGAGCCTGTTGTACTTAACCGCAAGTAGACCAGACATTTGTTTGAGTGTTGGTATTTGTGCTCGCTATCAAGCAGATCCAAAGGAATCACATATGTCAGCAGTGAAGAGGATTATTCGGTATATAAGTGGAACAGTGGAGTATGGAGTATGGTTTTCTCGAAACAAGGATTCACAGTTAGTAGGGTTCAGTGATTCAGACTGGGCTGGGAATGCTGATGATCGTAAGAGTACTACAGGTGGATGTTTCTTTGCTGGATCGAATCTAGTCAGCTGGTATAGCAAAAAGCAGAACTCCATATCTTTGTCTACGGCTGAAGCAGAGTATTTAGCTGCTGGGAGTTGTTGTGCACAACTATTGTGGATGAAGCAGATGATGAGAGATTATGGGTTTGATGATGTGAGTCTGACAGTGCTGTGTGATAATAAAAGCGCTATTGATATTTCCAGGAATCCTGTGCAACATTCGAGGACGAAGCACATTGATATTCGTCATCATTTTATTAGGGACTTGGTTGAAAAAGAAGAAGTTACAGTCCAGTATGTGCCAACAGCTGAACAACTGGCTGATATCTTTACAAAACCTCTGGATGGTGAGACGTTTGAAGTACTTAGACAGCACTTGGGTGTCTGTCGAATGTAAGGTACTGAGGCTTGTACTTTCTATTGTATTATTTACTGCTTTGTTTTCTTTATATCGTGAAAAAGAAAAAAAAATGAATGAAAAAATCGAAAATACCAAAAATATGTGAAGTGGTGTTTAAACACCAAGGATTTCAGAGGCAAGTAATTCAGATGGGCTGAATATGTGGGCCAGAAAATTATGTTGGGCCTAAGATGTGCGTATGACAGTCTGAAGAAAGGAGAAAGGAGATGGTCTTTTTGGTGTCGAAAAAGGGGGGAAAGAGAAAGTAGATTCCCACACAAACTCAAACCAGTAACTGTTCATCTTCTTCCTCAGTTCGGAGCTCTCTGTTCCTCAAGATTTTTTTTCACAACCCCCGGTTATTGTTGCTCACCAATCAGATAACAATGCCGAGCTCCGTGTTCAAGAAGATGGTCGGAGATTCAGTCAGGGTTCGGGTGCCTGAGAATCCGAGGATTGAAGAGCTCGGTGATGACACAGACTTGAACGAGATGGGTGGAGATCGAGTACGGACAGTAGGGGCTTGGTATGGACAAAATCAGAGGAGACGGAAAGCCAGCTTTGATTGCTCCTTCGTCCGTGATGGTATGTTCTTTAGCTCTGTTCTTGAATTCATAGAATGGATGGTGCAAAATAGGGACTATGTAGACCTCAGGAAATATAAAAATTTGCATGGCAAGATAAATAGGTTTAAGCTTGATGAGGTGTTGACTGGGAGAATAGGAGACATTAAGGAGATCAGCGACTATGATGCTAAGTTAGTTGGGGTTGGTTTTGGAGAAACTTATAAAGTAGAATATGA
Source organism: Rubia yunnanensis (assembly GCA_037428765.1). Lineage (NCBI taxonomy): Eukaryota > Viridiplantae > Streptophyta > Magnoliopsida > Gentianales > Rubiaceae > Rubia > Rubia yunnanensis. The sequence continues at coordinate 114,403,314 of CM075064.1, read as the reverse complement.
AGAGGGTCAGTTCGAGAGTAAGTTCTTTACAATCTATACTCGGATAGCATCATTGCATAGGCCCAGTATCAAAAATTTGGGAGATAATGCTTTTGTACAGCCTTGGATAAAAGTGGTTAAATCCACTAATGTTGCTAGGGAGATGGTGTGTGTTGATGAGTCTCTGAATCAGACTCAAATATCTTTGAGAAGGTTATCGATTCCAGTTGTGGAGATTTCTGACAGTGAGGAAGAGGTTGGAAGTGTTGGAAGAGTTAATACAGAGGAAACCCCGATGAGTGTGACTGAAGAGGCCAATTTGCTGGGTGAAGCTCTGGCAGCTTTTATGAGATCTGAATAGGCTCTGGCAGCATTTGTGGGATCAGATTCAGAGAAGGATGTTGTTGGAACTGTGGCTGAGGAAAAGAGTGAAAATGCTGAGATGCCAGAAGAAGAGAAATCAGAAGGAGTGAATATGCTGAGTACTAATGTGGAAGAAGATACTGCAATGCTGGGTTCTGGTGTTCCAACACCAGGAGAGGATTTGACTGAGGAGCAGCAAATCTCTGAGATGTTTGGAAGTGATGTTGAAACACCACCAGAGACTAGTCCAGTCCAGGGACTTAGGAGGAAAAGAAAGGAAGTTGGTGTTGAAACACCAGCTGAAGGAAGTTCGGCCTCAGCCTCCAAGAAAATTCGGAGATCAAAACGCTGCAGAGACAGGAATGGAGTTGAAAGTGAAGACAGTGATGAACCCATTGGGGAGAAGCTGAAGAGATTAAGGACAGAACAGCTGAAGCAGTCAGCTAAGAAAATGAAGCCCAAAGTCATGCCTGCACCTGAAGTCAGTCAAGCTATTTGCAGTGAATGGTATGATAATGATAGTCAAGACAAGTTTGAATTCATCAGTGGGAGAAGAATCCTAGCAGAGAGACCGGCTGATGCGGAAAAATATGAAGATTGTGGATTTACTGCGTTTCTCAAATACCTTAAGGTGCTTAGAGCTGCCACTTGCTTTGCAGAATTCAATAAACAGATGGTGCTGGAATTTTATTCCAATTTGAAGGAAGAATGTGAGGATGAAGACTCTCGGTGGTTTCACAGAGTCTATGTGAGAGGGAAAGTCGTTGTTTTCTCCCCTGAGGCTGTTAGTAGATGTTTGCAGCATGGAAATTTCAAGAACTCTCAGTCGGTGTTTCAACACCAAGTTCCAGAAAACTTTGATGAGGTAGCGGTTGAGTTGACAGGAGGAGTGGAAAGTAGTTGGCCACTTGCTGGGAGACAACAAATTCCAGCATCAAACCTGACTTCCAGGTATTACTGTCTATATGTGGTAGCAGTGCATAACTGGATTCCGTCGGTGAACAACACTATGGTTACAAAAGAAATGGCAACCTTGCTTTACTGTCTGGGTGCGAGGCATCGAGTGAATCTGGGTAGACTGATATTCAATGACATTCTGGATTGTGCCCGTAAAACTAGGAAGGAATCTCTAGTCCATCCGTGTGTTATTTCCATGGTACTGCTGAAAGGGGGAGCAGTTGCAAGGGAGACAGATGAGATAATATCTACACATGCTTTAAGGCCAACCCTCAGGACTTTGAGTGGCCGTATAGTGAAGGATCTTCCCTGGACACCTCCGACAATGGGTTGCTCGAATGAAGGTGAAGCTCGGCTGAAAGCCATTGAGGCGAGAGCTACAGTTTGTCAAGAAATCCTTGGGCGTCATCAGGCAGCAATAGTCAAGATTCAGGGGGAGATTGCAGCCTTGGAGGCTGAAAGAGAAGCTTTATTGGCAGAAACTCAAGAAAGGTCCAATGTTGGTACTTCAGAAGAATTGGACGACAGTTTGGCTTAATTGATTTTAGTGACTTTTCTTGGCCTTCTTGTCATATTAATGAATTCAGGGGGAGAAGTTTTGGAAGTTTTATATTGTTGATTGATTCTAAATTCTGATTTGATTTTGAGTAATTCGGTATGGATTCTGGATATGTGTGCTAGCCGGTTTTCTGCTGATCTATGATGGGTTGTGCTAGCTGTTATTCTGGTATTCTGGTGTTCTGTTTTGTGTGTATTAATGAATTCACCAATATGCCAAGGGGGAGATTGTAAAGTCCTCGGGAGTTGGACTTGTTATATGGCAAATTGTGAATTGTGGAAATCTGGTGTTAAACACCGTTTTGCAGGTTTTAAAGATTTCCGGAAACACAGATTTTTATCCACGGAATTATGGAGTATATTGATGTGATCAAATCAGAATATTGTGAGAGATATTATCTTAGTTCGTGGAAGATTAATTCTGGTAAACGAATATTCCTGTAATAGTTGGGAATTGATTTAGTAGTTTAATTATGGTACAAGTCCTATTGTTAACAGGATTGTCCATTTAAGTACCAGATTAGAATCAGAGTTTTCCTTAGTCTAGAAGTCTATTTATGGTAGAGTTAGACAAGGAAGGAAGTTGATTCAAGGCAGGATTGCGATGGAATAAATAGAAGAAAAAGACAACGCAATCAGCGTTTTGAGCGTCCAGTGCTATTCTCTACGTTGAGAACTTTGGAGCGATCTGCCGTGCTGTTTGGAGGTTCGTAAATCAACCAACCAAGTTCGTAAAGATCAGAAACAAGGAAGTCTTAATTCCTCGGGAGGAGGAGATCCAGGGAGACGTGTTGATCGTGAGGGTTCAACGACGTAGGATCGACAGTGAGGGGAGCTCACAACATTCACTCTGTAGGTTAGCAATGGATTAGTATTTAAGTTAAGCTTCTTGTACTAAAGACTGCTTTCTAGTGAATGGTTTCTGATCTGGGCAAGGCCCCGCAGACGTAGGTGTATTTGCACCGAACTGCGTAACCAAGTTGTGTGTGCACTGCGTATTTCGTTTTGAGTTTTAACATCAAACTGAACTTGGTGTTTCAACACCAAACTGTTAAACAACTTGGCATAAAGGTTCAGAATTTAGGTGAAACTGAAATTCACGTTTAATGGCAACAAATTTGTTCGTAACTCCATCAAATTATTATTATATGAAACGTGATTTTGTTATTATGAATAGAACGCATGTATGCTTTAAGTTATATGTAATTTAAGCTACCTATGTATGCATAATTGAATAATAAAAATTCATCGTTCAATCATGAGTTTATAGCAATTTATATTCCATTTTAATTGATTTATTTAATTTTTACGTGATATTATTAATATATATTCAACATATTATTTGATTTGGGTGGATCCGAGTTTCTTTTATTTTAGTAAGGCAGAGTCTTGGGAATGACGTCTTTCCATAGGTTTATGAAAATATGAGGCATAGTTAGAATAAAAAAGGTAAAAGTTTTAAGTTGTAATATTAAAAATTTATTATGCAACGTGTAGTAGCAATAAAGTTTATAACATGATTCATGCAACCCAAAAATTTTATCTTCATTTATTCAAATTTACACTTTAAACTTAATTTTTCCATGACTTATGGAAATATCGACCTTCACGAGAAAGACTCTTTTAATAAAGGTTGGGCGAACATCATAAGTGGAATAAATGTCATGAAAGGGCTAAAATGATGTCGAACAAACTGATTCAACTTAAACATAGAAGTGCTCAAGGAAAGATCGACCGGGGGAAACAATTCTCTCCAGTCTTCTTTTTAAAAGCTCGATTCGTTCGTGTACCTATCAACTCTAATCTCCTCTGTTTTTTGGCACTCTTAAAAATTAATTCAAATTTTAGAAAAGAGTGTCTTAAAATATTGAAGAAAGTAGTTTACCTACTTTTGTCTAAATCCACCAATTGCGGAACGCTGACTTCTTATTCATCATAGGTATAGAGTATGACTGTCCCCAATGATCCTGGTGCTGAGCTACCGTGACTTACCTCTCACATAATAATTATAGTGTCGACTGATATAAGCTGCTGAGTGCGAGCGGTGATCGCCTGACTTCTTATTCATTAGTATATATTCTTTTTTTTATTCATCAGTATTAATGTAATGGTTGGGAAAAGTGGTTAACTGTTGATGATTTTAGTAGGTGCGACTTACGCAGATTCATAGATTAGGAGTAACAGGTCCAAATTTAGCTAGTCTTGGACAAGTGACTTCATCGATCGAATTCATACAAATTTCTACCTCCGTCCACCTCAAATTGGAAGGAATTTTTTTCATAGTTATCATCAAAATTTGATATTTAGAAACTACTTGTTATGATTAATCCAATCATATAACATATGTTAATATTATTTGTAAAGTCTAGATTTATCTAGTTGGCAATTTGTGGAAATTATGCAAATATAGTATTATTGAGTTACAACATCAAAGAAGGAATTTTGGTGAAATAAGAAAAGGTTGAAGACTGAATCCAAGAAGGATACATCTAGTCCAAGTTGTATTTGAGTTGGAGAATATATCAATTCCTTACTTAAATGGATTAGATTTGGTAATTCTTATCTCCAAGAGATTTGATTGTAATCAAAATATTATGTGGAGAAGAAATTACATTTGCACAAGACATACATGCGAATTAGCAGTATATTCACGCAAAGATGTTTACGGAAAAAGAAGACAGGATATTATGGTATTTGTGAGTTATGTAAATCTAAATATTCTGCTATATGTTTAGGCGTGTGAAGCATAATTGGTTTATGGAAAATTCCTTTATTTATGGGATTTGGATATGCTTCAAGAAGCAGATTTGGAATAGGAATATTATGGAGATAATCATGGAGAATTCAGATCTGCTCATGGACTATATATTGAGAACAAACACGGCTGCATTATTTACGGATTTAATTGAGCAAAAATCTGCATACAGATTTTTTAGATTTTCGAGATTTGCAAAGAGTCAGAATACTGTGTTCCAACACACGAACCTGCTGCACAAAGTTCAGAATCATATGCTTTAATTCCTCGGGAGGAGGAGATCCAGCGTCGACGAGTTTCGACGTCAGAGGGAGTCTGATCAAGGCGGATCGGTAGCAAAGGGAGTTTGCAGGATTCACGTTATAGTTAGATAAGATAAGTATAATTGTATGGTGTACTTTAAACTGTATCTTTCTGATTAGTGGATTCATTCTGAACTGGGTCAGGCTCCGCAGATGTAGGTGGATTTCACCGAACTGCGTAACCAAGTCTCGTGTCTTTTATGCTTTACTTTATTGCATACTTGGCTAGATAGGTTATGTTGGAACACAGTAGTGGTAATTGAATTAATTAGGTAAAACCAAATTTCAATTGGTATCAGAGCTTGGTAACTTATTATTCTCTTGGTTGTGTCAAGGAAAGTGAGATCCGGTTTTACCAACGGCGACCAGAGAAGGAGCTTCTGTGTCTCGGCCACCACTGCTGGAAGGAACAAATTACAACTACTGGAAGGCTCGCATGCGGGTGTTCATAAATTCACTGGATGAATTGGCTTGGTACTATGTTGAAACAGAATGGAAACCCCCTGTTGTTGGAAGTTCTGAAGGAGGAGAATCTAAGCCTAAAGAGTCGACACCAGGTAAAATAATGGGAAGCTTAGCGAACTCCAGAGCATTAAATGCCATATTTACTGCAGTAGATGAAGATCAGTTCAAACTTATCTCTACATGCCAACAAGCAAAGAAAGCATAGGATATCCTACAAACTGTACATGAGGGGACAAGTCGTGTACGTGAATTTAAACTGCAGATGTTGGCTACAAAGTTTGAGGAACTGAAGATGGAGGAGGATGATACTATTTCTATATTCAATGGGAAACTCAGAGACATCTCCAATATGGTGTATCAACTTGGGAAAGTTTACAAGGAAACAAAATTGGTGAAAAAGGCCTTGAGATCTCTTCCTAAAAGATTTTCTATGAAAGTTGCAGCAATAGAAGAAGCAAGAGATGTAGCCACCATGACCTTGGATGAACTAATGGGATCACTACAGACCTATGAGATGACAATGCAACTGTCTGCAAAGAAAGCCCAGAAGGAGTTGGCCTTCAAATCCTCTTCATCAAGGGTCATCCATGAATCTAATAGTGATGATGAAATTGAAGAACTTGCTCCTATCACCAAGAGTTTATCAAGAATGCTGAAGAAGGTGGTAAACAAGAATTCACAAGAAAGATCTGGAGGGAACAAAAATCGTCCTCAAGATTTTGGTAATCGTGGAGCTCGGATGGAACAAGGAAGTCAGCAATTCTCTAGAAACCAAAGTGGTGAAGGAAAGCTGTCTGAAAGAATTCAATGTCGAGAATGTGGAGGATACGGCCACATCCAGGCTGAATGTGCTAATACCCTAAAGAAGGAAGGAAAATCATATGTCACCTCATGGAGTGAAGATGATGAAGAAGACGAAGAGGAACTTACAAGCAATTATATGGCATTTGGAGCAAAATTTCACAGTGGATCAGTTGAGGTATGTTCCAACATGCCAGAGAAAGACGAAGCTGTATGTTCCAACATAGGGTCTGATGGCATGTCCAGTGATGATGACGGACTAGTTGTGAGTGATGAAGATATCTATAGTACATATGAGCAGATGTATGCCATGTGGCTTCAAGTTGTTGATACAAATAGAGTGTTGAAGGAAGAGAAAAATCATCTGAGCGAGAAGGAGAAGGAGTTACGAGTTTTAGTTGGTGAACTCAGAAGAGAGATTGAAGAATTAAATTTGAATCTAAGCTCAACAACTAAGAGAGCTGAGATGGCCGAAGCAGCTATTACCAAGTTAAACACTGGAAAGGCAAAACTTGATGACATTCTGATCATGGGAAAACACTTTGGAGATCGACATGGAATCGGGTTTGACAATTTATCAGGGAGCAAGGTCAATCTCAAGTCGAAGGTTCAAGAGGTGAAAAGAAAGTTTATCAAGACCCATCAAAGGAAACCTCTCATCTGTAGCTACTGCGCGTATCAAGGTCATACAGAGGAACAATGTTGAAAACTGCTCAGAGAAATCATGACAGGGCGACAACTTTCAGTATGTTCCAACATAGACGATGTGCAGCGATCAAGAATGGTCAGAAAGGTATGGGTTTTTAAACGTACGAGTACTGGCCTTATTGCTCACACGTCTCCTATTGCACATTCTAGAGACTCGTGGTACTTTGATAGTGGTTGCTCTTGCCACATGACTGGAAATCAGGAATTACTAACAAACATCCAGCCATATGATGGTGGTTTTGTTACGTTTGGCGATGGAAAGAAGAGTCGAGTGGTTGGAAAAGGTGAACTGCATATTGAAATATTCCCCGTATTCACTGGTGTTTTGTTGGTGGAAGACCTAAAGTCTAATCTCCTGAGTATCAGCCAGCTATATGATGATAATATGACCGTGGAATTCCATAAAGAAAAGTGCATAGTGAAACATGGCAACAACAAAGTGCTTACTGGTATTAGGTCATCAGACAAATGTTACTTATTGGAACAAGAAGTGAACTGCTATAATGTCAAATGTGATGAAGTAGATCGTACGGCTGACCATGTTCCAACATTAGTTGATTTCTCAGATTAGGGACGTAATGATGTTGGAACATCGGATGAGACAGATCTTAAAGATAAAGCTGGTGATTCTTATATCTTCAACAACATCGTCCTCTCCAGAACTCTCCCATGTTCCAACATCGGTGAAGGTTGAATCAAGCGGAAGAATGACTCGATCGATCCCTTGGGTTAATTATAGGGAACTTGCTGGTCTATAATATTTTCTTTCCCTCATTATTGTTTCCTCAGTTGACAGGTTAGAATATATTCGCATTCTGCTTGTTATGGCTTACACTATGAATTTTACGATGTACCAAAAAGCTGTCAAGAGTGCTCCCCTACATGGTGTGGTTAATGAGGAAGTATATCATCGACTCAAGAAGGCTTTGTATGGATCAAAACAAGCACCACTGGCGTGGTATAAGCGACTCACAACCTTTCCTATTCAGAAAGGTTCTCGTCGAGGGGGAGAAGATCGCACCTTGCTTGTTTTTCGAGAACAAGATTTTGTGACTTTGATGCAAGCTGAATTGAAGATGAGTATGGTGGGAGTATTTGTAAGAATTCATGATGATCTTAAGGAATCTCACTTGAATGAAGTCAAAAGGATAATTCAGGTTGATCGAAAAGTTGTGGTAGCCTATGTTCCAACATCGAAACCATTTGCGGATATTTTCACAAAGCCGTTGGACACTGCTACGGTTGAGCTCCTCAGACAACACTTAGGTGTTTGTCAGATTTGAGGTATTTCTTTAAAGCTTTTATTAGCTGTAGGTTTTTATGTTTTTTTTTTCCAGAAAATTCAAAAAAAAATATAAAATTGAAAAGGAGAAAAAAATGGAGGCGTAGTTGGACATGTTAGAAGTTGGAGTTGATGATATTATGGTGATTGATGGGATGCATAGATCAGAGAGATGGTTCTTCCCGGTATTCTGGTTTAGGATGATGAGAAGTTTGGAAGGCAGTGATGCTGGTCAAGTTCCAACACAGAGTTTGGAGACAGGTTGAGAAGACGTGGACATGGATTAGAGATTCAACTGTTCAAACATCAGTAACTGTGGTTGGAGAAGATTATGATCTGGATGGTGAACAAGTCTATGTTCCAACACCAGATATGGGGAGAAAGTACTGATGAAGTGAAGGAAGCTGAGTAGGAGATGTGTTGATTCTGAAGCAATGAGAGCTGTTATGTTCCAACATTGGTGACTGTGTTCCAACACAAGGTGAGCAGATTATTGAAGGCACTTCTGATCAAACTGCCATGAGAGATATAATTTTAGCCAAAAGGACAACTGATCTGGGTGTATACGAGGAGTGTGGATTTATAGCTTACCTGGACTATTTGGGTCTCAAGACTGCCGCCTCAATCTACAAGGAGTACAATTGGGAGATTTTACAAGAATTATAAGGGAGGCAACATTGATCCAGATTTTGAGTGGTACAATGGTGTGAAGTAGAGAGCTTAATCCATTCAGATGTTAACTTTGGAGGTAGAAGATGCCAGATTAGATGAGGCACAAATAGTTGCTCCTGAAGAGGTTTAAAGGTTCTGCTATGGTTATGTTCCAACATAGGCCAGATATTTGCTTCAGGGGGAGCTGCATTTAATGGAGATTTTGGTTTTCTGTGTCTATTGCGTGTGGCATGTTTATGGTCCCAAGGGGGAGATGTTTTGGATTTCTTGGATGATTTTATTGGCTCCGTTGGATTGATGTTCCAACATGCTTATTATTCCTGGATGTTGAAGGAATGCGGAATTCAGGGGGAGACGTTATGTTTCTATGTTCCAACATCCAGAGTGGTTTTCAAGGTTGATGTCCTTATTGGCATAAGCTCTTGTGATGAAATGCCAAAAGGTGATTGGTCCACAAAATGCCAAAGAGGGAGATTGTAAAGTCTAGATTTATCTAGTTGGCAATTTGTGGAAATTATGCAAATATAGCATTATTGAGTTGCAACATCAAAGAAGGAATTTTGGTGAAATAAGGAAAGGTTGAAGACAGAATCCAAGAAGGATACATATAGTCCATGTTGTATTTGAGTTGGAGAATATATCAATTCCCTACTTAAAGGGATTAGATTTGGTAATTCTTATCTCCAAGAGATTTGATTGTAATCATAATATTATGTGGAAAAGGAATTACATTTGCACAAGACATACATGCGAATTAGCAGTATATTCACGCAAAGATGTTTACGAAAAAAAGAAGACATGATATTATGGTATTTGTGAGTTATGGAAATCTAAATATTCTGCTATATGTTTTGGCGTGTGAAGCATAATTGGTTTAGGAAAATCCCTTTATTTATGGGATTTGGACATGCTTCAAGAAGCAGAATTGGAATAGGAATATTGTGGAGATAATCATGGAGAATTCAGTTATGCTCATGGACTATATATTGAGAACAAACACGGCTGCATTATTTACAGATTTAATTGAGCAAAAATCTGCATACAGATTTTTTAGATTTTTGAGATTTGCAAAGAGTCAGAATACTGTGTTCCAACACACGAACTTGCTGCACGAAGTTCATAATCATATGCCTTAATTCCTCGGGAGGAGGAGATCCAGCGTCGACGAGTTTCGAGGTCAGAGGGAGTCTGATCAAGGCGGATCGGTAGCAAGGGGAGCATGCAGGATTCACGTTATAGTTAGATAAGATAAGTATAATTGTATGGTGTACTTTGTACTGTATCTTTCTGATTAGTGGATTCATTCTGAACTGGGCCAGACCCCGCAGATGTAGGTGGATTTCACCGAATTGCGTAACCAAGTCTCGTGTCTTTTATGCTTTACTTTATTGCATACTTGGCTAGATAGGTTATGTTGGAACACACTAGTGGTAATTGAATTAATTAGGTAAAACCCAATTTCATTATTAGTTATATATCTATTCATATATGTGGTCAAAGTTGGACAGTGAATAGTGATATAAAAGAAAGACTAATGTGAAACCGTCTCACCATAACATCATAACTTATGGTGGGACAAAGTACAAAACGAAGTTTTAAAATTACAGAAAGTACCCTATATCATATCTCATCTCTAAATAATTGTATTTAGACCATCCGTCTCACCATAATATTAGGTAAGACTGTCTCACTCAAGTGTTTGTAGTGACGTAATGTGAAGTGTGCAGTTTAACCTGAGACAAAGAGAATAAATTATATGGTACCATTATATGGTATTATGGGTAGAATGAACATTATATTTTTAAAAGTATTGAATATACCTTAAAGGATAAGAATGTACGTGTATAAATTACGTATTATTATAATTTAACTATCACTACTGTATAATTAGTATAATGTATAAATATTATTATACATCAAAACATGGTTGCACGCGACGGAATCGACTGATTCACCATTGTTAATAAATTAAAGGTTTTGGGTTGCAGCGATAGATCCACGACTCTCGGCTCACGGTGCATAAAGGAGTCTTTCACAGTGGAGACTTTCACAGCCGATATTCATGGTGATAGATCTACTTACAATGGAGAACAATAGCAACTTAGGTATGGTATTCTACAGTATGTCTATCGTTAAGGTGGACAGAGTTGAAGTAGTAGAAGCAAACAATTTGGCACGTGCCAATAGAACATGTAAAATAATCCCTACTCATTAACGAAAGTTAATATCGTTTTTTCAAAAAAAAACAAAATAGCAACTTTCACGGTGGTATATGGGCCAAACTTTCATACTCCCTCTATCCCAGCCATTTCTGCAATTTAACTATTCATTTAGTTAAAATTGCTTAACTTTGACCTCAAATTTGAATCGATAAATAAGTTAGGATATTGTCATATTTGATCTTGTTAGATTCGTAATGGCATGAATTTTTACAATGTCAACTTTTTATAACCTGTATTTACACAAAATTATAGATATCAATGATCAAACTTTTTTTGAGTCATCTGATGAAAGTCAACTTGTACAGAATTGGCTGAAACGGAGAAGGTAGAAGGTTTTTTTGCCACGGACATCAATTTTATAATATGTATATGACTTTCCCTTTCTCCTTTGTTACATGTTAATGAAATATGATACTTCCTCTGGCTCATTCATATTTACTATTTGATAGTCAACGCTGTTAAATTTTGATTACATATTTTAATAAATCTATAAATAATAGTACTATCGTATGTGATATTGTTGGATTCGTTGTAGTAAATAGTTTATAAATATTGACTTTTTATTTACCGTCATTATACGTAGTTAAACATATTAACGGTTAAATATATTTTTTGTTGATCGTGAAAATTATTATGTGCAACTGGGACGGTGGGAGTATAATATCTTACTCCCTCTGTCCCAAGTTATTTTACAGAAAGAGAAATTTTGGGGGCAAAAAGGAACAGTAAAAAAAGTACTGAAGTGATTGAAAAAAGCTGAAATTGGAAGCTGAAAAAGTGAAAAAAGTACTGTTTGAACAGTAAAGCGGGAAAGGGTCAAAACCTGTTTAAAAATGATTTTAAGGATTAAAATTTCCCACCAAAACTAATCTTTGGCTCCAAAAATTTTTAATTTTGGAGCCAAAATACAACTTTTAATTTTGGAGCCAAAACTACAACTTTTTTCTACTGCTCACAACTGCTCCAAAATTCACACCAGCTCCTATAAATACATCATTTATTACACCATACATTGCAAACCCTAATAAACCCAAAAAAGGCTCTCGGAAAAACCTTTGGCCAGTTCTTGAAGAACTGGCCAGGATCCTAACCCTCTTCTTCATTTGTTTTTTCATCCTTGAGCTTGGGGTTGTGATGGTGGGCAGAAATTTGACAGATGAGCAGAGGCAAGAGGTTTCCCATTTTCTTCTCCAAAACATAAAAAATGGGCAAATAAAACACAGTTTACGAGTTGAGGTAGCAGAATGGTGGGCTGTGTCAATTAGAACCATCAGTACCATTTAGTCACGAGTGAAGAAACAACTGGTTAATGGTGAACCAGTGAACGCCCACTCAAGAAGACACGGGCGGTGTGGCCCAAACAAGAAGCCGATCGATCTCGAAGATTTAATGGCGCTGCCCTTGAGGGATAGGCGAACCTGCAGGAGCACATCAACAGGTTTACACATGGGTAAGAGCACAATCCAAAGAGCAATAGCAAACAAAGAAATACGGAGCCCCACCAACGCTGTTCATCCAAGCTTGACACAAGCATGCAAGGAAACAAGGCTGGAATGGTGCCTGACCAAGCTGGAATGAAACATGATGTTCAAGGACGTACAATGTCATCCACATTGACAAAAAGTGGTTCTACATCACAGAGGCAACAACCAGGTTTATTCTAGCCCCTAATGAACCTGAACCAAACAGATTTATTCAAAGTAAGCATTACATTCCGAAGCTAATGTTTATGTGTGCTGTGTGTAGACCAGTAATAGATATGCACGGTAATGTACTTTTTTATGGTAAAATAGGGATCTTTCTATATATGGAGTACATAGCAGCGAAGTACACAACAGTGAATATGCCAAAGGGTACACTGGTTCTAACACCCATTCAGGCAATTAATAGAGACACCATTAGGCAGAAACTGATTTATGAACTTATACTAGCCATAAAAGCAAAATGGCCTCCTTGGGCAAGTAAACTGATATTCATACAACAAGACAATTCCCCATCCCATATTTATGCTAATGACCCAGAATTTCTAGCTGCAGCCACCTCAGACGGGTTTCGTATCCAATTAGTGTGCTAACCTACCAAGTCATCCGACCTAAACATTCTGGACTTAGGGTTTTTTTCCTCAATACAAAGCCTCCAATACCATAACCATAGTACAACTCTACAGGGTTTATTAAATGCGGTGAATGATGTTTTCGAAAGAGAGGACCCTAAAGTTATTGACAAGATTTTCCTGAGTTTACAATGTGTCATGGTAGAAATAATGAAGTGCAGGGGTGGGAATGAATTCAAACTGTCACATATGGGAAAAGATCGTCTAAGGAGGTTGGGATTACTTCCAGAAAACCTAATTGTGGATTTAGAGTTGGTTAGGAGCTGTTTACAGCATCTCATTGGGATTGGAAGGACCGGTAATGTTAGGGATCTGATCCTAAGTATGGAACTAGCTAAATGAAGGTAGGTTCTTCTTATTTTTGTAGGGTTGTGCCTCTAGAATTAGTTCTAGAGTAAACATACAGTGTATTTTGTGAATGTATGTTTAGAGGGCAACCTTGTAAAGGTTTAGATGGCTGAAATCCCTTTTGAATGCAAGGTTTATTTAAAAGACTGAGGATGGTGTGAGGAAAAAAATGGAGCACGTCCAGAAGTAACAGACAATGGCAGGTAAGGCACAAACGGGGGACAAACATCATAGGCTGCCATCCTAATGTTTTTAACAAAACATGGTTGCACCCTAAGAGTTTAATTATAATTAATTTCATCATAGGCGGTTATCAACTAGGTAGGATCACAAACTCAAATAATTTCAGCGCCGTTTATATTCATTATCATGGCCCGCCAAGTTTCACATCAGTTCATAGACTAATAAGCATGGCTGCATGTAATATTCATTCACCATAGCTTCATCATCAATAAGGGACAAGCATCACATACGGGACTCATATTTCACATGCAAACTATGACTTATCAGAAAGAATCACATGTTATTGCTCCATTCACGGCCCCAAACCAGAAACATGCCAAGCCAGGTTCAGTGCAAATTAAACACGCATAAGCAAGACTGCATAGCTAAATCAGAAAATGCCAAGCCAAGTTAAGTGCAAAATAAACACACATAAGCAAGGTTGTATAGTTGAATGAGAAACATGCCAAGCCAGGTTAAGTGAAAAATAAACACATATAAGCAAGGCTGCATAGTTGAATGAGAAATATGCCAAGCCAGGTTAAGTGCAAAATAAACACACATAAGCAAGGCTGCATATTTAGTTATTCAGTATAAAACACGATTGTTGCCTCAGCAACAAACATCACCATCCTGCACACCAAAACACACGGAGTAAGCATAAAGATTCATGAAACAGGAAACAAAATAAGGAAACAAGAGAGACACAACCTGATTGCAGTGATGGAGCTGGCAAGACAACCTGATTCCAGGATCATTTTTCCCATTCTCTGCAGAATCAGGCCCAACTTCAACCAAATACTTTTCGGCCCTCTCCACCATGGCATACATTTCACGTCGCACGGCTGACATTGCAATGTCATGCCTAATCCATGGTGTTTCAGATGGTTCACGCTTAGGCTAATTACCGGGGTATAAGGCTGCACCTGTTTCAAAGAATCATGGTTCCCCATACTTGGGAAACTCATTTCCTTTGAAGTAAACAGAGGGGTGTGGGTCAAACTCAGAATCAAACTTTGAGTCATTGACTGAGAGGGAATGTAACTCAGGTTTGGGATTCCCAGATACAGAACTGGGATCCAAATGGGGCTGTGACTCAACATAAAGTAACTTAGATATAGATTATGGGTCTGGCTTGGACTGTGGCTCTGAAATGGTATGTAGATAAACATCTAATTCTTCATCAGATAGGGGTTGTGACTCAGTCCAGTCCATGTGTGATAAATTAACTGGACTGAAATGCGTAGCTATGGACCAGCCCTCTGAACATGTTTCAGAATCGGTCCAAGACAATGGAGCATTTTCCTGAACACGTTCCAGTGAGGGCTGTGATTTAATAAAACTGGGGCTCAGAGTAGGACTGGGAACTATTAGTGCGTTAGAGTCAACATCATTCAAGGGTTGGCTGGGGCTAAAGGTTCCCGCCCCTCTAACTCACTATCCCTATGTGTCATTTCCAAACGCACAAACAGAGGGCAGAGGCTATTAACAACTAAAGAGACACTAATGAACACTGTCGAACAATGACTGATAAACATAGGAGAACAGAGGCTACAAACTCAGAGGCTATTGACAGATATTGATGAATATAGGAGAACACGGGCTGATGACAACTACAGAGACTCAGAAACTACAATGAGCAAACATACTAATAACTATTTCATAGCAATTATTGTGCAAAAACACAGATCTGAAACAAAGGAGTACTGAAATGTAGCCAAGTTTCATAGATCTACAACGGAGCACACATATACCATGAAGTGTATGGGGAAAATAGCATATCCCAGAATGAACATGAACATGAACATGCACAACTGTAGAACGACAAATACAGGGATTAAAACATATTTGACTAGAAAAATGGAGTTACCAGACAGAAACCCTAACAAATCTCAAAGATTACAGCAAGGAAATGGACAGTGTACCCTTAAATCTAACTTTAAAACATCAACACAGGACAAAATCATGCATGAAATAATCCATGTCTACTCATTCCTTGTAAACAACAGCAGCGAAAGTTCAATTTAGGTAAAATTAAAAAACCTCTAGTTAGAAAAATATTAAACAAAATTTTTGGAAACATAAACCACACATCTGAGATGCCTTTTCAATAAGTAAGCAAAATCTTGAGCAAAAATCACTGAAACCCTAATTCACGAACACAAACATATGAAGAACGAACACAATATTACGATGAACAATACAAAAAGAAAAGACAAAACCCACATCACAGAATGAAAAACAAAAGATCTTGAAAATTTCCTCTCGTTTACGAAACCCAACATAAAAAATGATTAAAACCTAATTGATCAACACCAAATAGTGAAGAACAAGTAGAATTACAGCAAGATGAATAGAAACATAGGCAAAATGGGGTCCAAAACAAAAGGAAATGGGAGAGGAATGGCTATGGTTTGAGGGATTGGGAGAGAAAGAAGAGGAGCGCTGTGGAATAAATGAGAGGTCTCAGATGGCTGAGAACGATAATGGAGAGAGCCTGATGGTTGAGAGCAATAATGGAGCAATGGGAAGAGTGAAAGAGCAATAATGGAGCAAGCGCAATAATGGAGCAAGCGCATGTGATGCTGTCAGGTGTGGGTTCGTCTTTCCAAAATAAATTTACACGCCTCCGGCCCAAAAACTGAGGCCATTAAATGGAGATAAATAACACACCTCCAGCCATAATTAATCAGCCATTAAGGCAGTAAATATGTATTGACTTGGGGCCAATTTTATCTTTTTGCTACGAGTCAACCTTGCCAAAAATGGTAAAAGCTGATCTTGTGCAATTTAAATAGGGACAACCCAAAATAGAAAGTGTACAGTTTAACCCGGGACGGAGGGAGTAAACAAAAAAATAGCTATCATGCTTCTACGTACTTCTCAGAACATGTGCAATAGGGGTATTAGAGCAATTCCAATTCAAAACTAGAACCCCTCATAAACTAAAGTGGAACCACAAGGCCTCACCATGGGGGATTCCACAAAAGTGGAACCACATCTCGATTACACATATCTGGAACTGCTCCCAGTTGAGGTTTTCTAACAAACCCATGTGTTGCATCAGAATCCATGGTCCTTGTTTACTTCTTTTTGCCCTCATTGGGACACATGACCTAATCATATGGTGCTACGCATCCCAGTGAAAAATTAAATTAAAATGCGGATTTTTAAAAAATTATAATTTAATTTATTTTCCTTTAAAAAAACTTTAAAGATTCTAATTTTTATATTTAAAAATTAAAATTAAACTTTGGTTCTTTTTAAAAATTGAAATTACATTCTTTCAAAAAAAATGTGATTCATTTTAATTCTTGCTTATAACATAATTTTTTAAAATTGAAATTAATTTCAAATATAATTTTTTAAAAAATGAAGTTCAAAAATTATAAATGTATCATTAAATTTCATATTTTAATTTATTTGGGTAGGAAAATTTATTTAAATTAAATATTAAAGGTATAATTAATAAGTATGATAGAAAAAAATTAAGTGGAGTCCATAAGGTGGTTGCAAAGTGATTTCAACTATTGTAAAAAAAAAACAAGGTAATTTCTTTTATAACTTCAGTTGATAATATGAAAAAAAAATTAAAATTACAAGAACGAATGCAGAGCAATTTTACTACTATTATACATCGTCTCATAATCGCAAGGCTGCTGTGCACTATTGATGTCAGCATCGATCCCTTTCACATTTGATAAGTTTTGATTTTTTTTATTACTTAAAAAGAGCCATATAATCATTATTTAGCTTTAAACACGATTACTCCCTCCATTTCTTTAATAGTGACACTTTTTAATTTGAGATATTTATTTTATATTGACATTTTCTATTTATGACAAGTTTAAAGTTATTACATTCACTCATTTTACTTTTCTTCTTTCAATTCAATTTCATCCATTCATTTAGCATTTACTAAATTCTAACACAAAAAATGATGTGTCACTATTAGAGAAACAGAGGGAGTATGTATTAAGGTTTTATTATTGGACAATGTGCTAACTTTATTCCACTTTCAACGGTTTAGGTGAAAGAGATACTAACATGTTCTATTTCAAATTATAATTTAACTATTGTTTTACTTAAATTTTTTAAAACATTGATCATAAAATTGAATTAATATACAAATATAAATACTATCGTGTTATATTTTATTAATTTTGTTACAATATATACTTTTAAATTATCAAATTTTCACAATTATCTTTAATAAAAGATATTAAGAATTAAATATTTTTTAAGTCAACTGTCAAAAATTAAAATGTGCGGCTTGAAATGAGACATAAGAAGTACCATGAATTGAGTCTCTCAAAAAATAAAAAATAAAAAACACTATCTTGTCAATATTTGACAATTCAAGTTTCCAAAATCTCAAATGGCTCACATGTTGGGAGCCAAGAAAATCCACTTTACACTTTACACGTTACGCTTTACACTTTACACCTTTCTTTCACACATATTGCACGCCCGGGGTTGGTAAGTTCTGCTCCCTCTCTCCCAACTAATTCTGCACAAGTTAATTTAATTCAAAAAGTTTTAATTATTAATATCTATAATTATGTATAAATATGTGTTATTAAAAGTTAATATTGTAAAAGTTCATGTCATTATGAATCTAACAAGATTAAATATGACAATATCCTAACCTATTTATCGATTTAAATTTGAGATCAAAGTTAAGTAATTTTAACTAAATAAATAGTTAAATAGCTGAAATGGCTGGGGATGGAGGGAGTAGTTACTTTCATTTTCATTTGTGAATGACTATTTTGCCTGAATTTGTTACTCCATCGTCCATTTTAATTACGTTGTCTAACTTTTCTAACACAAGAAATTAAAAGAAAATATTCGTATGCGAAAGAGAATCTAAATAATCATATAACTAAATAAAAAAAATCAAATGAAAGATTATAGAAGTTTGAATGATTAGATTTTATTAGAAAATATTCTTATAATGTGAAAAGGGTAATTCAAGATGGATCCAAATTGAAAGTAAACAGCTAAAATGATACTCCATCTGTTTCTCTAATAGTGGCACATCATTTTTTATGTTAGAATTTAGGAGATACTAAATGAGTGAATGAAATTGAATTGAAAGAATAAAAAGTAAAATGAGTGGATGTAATAACCTTAAACCTGCCATAAATAGAAAGTGCTAATATAAAAGAAACATCTCAAATTAGAAAGTGTGCCACTATTAAAAAAACGGAGGGAGTACATGGAGGGTATACTTTTCATTTGAGAGCAAAAATATTTTTTCTTCTTACAGGTACTCCGTCTGTTCCATT
This sequence comes from Rubia yunnanensis, assembly GCA_037428765.1. NCBI lineage: Eukaryota > Viridiplantae > Streptophyta > Magnoliopsida > Gentianales > Rubiaceae > Rubia > Rubia yunnanensis. Next base: position 114,384,276 of record CM075064.1, on the reverse strand, counting down.
TTAAACTGCATACTTTTGACTTTCATCAGTAAAAAGTTTGATCATTAATATCTTTTATTAAGAATAATTAAAACTTGTAAAAAGTTGATATTTTGAAAATATATGTTATAACGAATTCAACAATGTATCACTCAGTAATATTTATATTTATACACCTATTTAATTTTGAGATCAAAGTTAAAAAATTTTGACTAAATAAATAACTAAATTACAGTTTGAAATGCCAGAAAGAGTACAACAAATAGAATAGATGTCATATAATCACAATTTCTATCATAAAATCAATGTGCTATGTAATTCAATATACCTCAATATCTTTTCTATATACATTTACAACATGCTATTCACGTTCAATTATATTAGAAAAAAAGTGTTTTTATCACTCTACCTATTTGACATAAGTGCTAATATAATCTTTAAGCATTTGAAAGTGCCAATATAATCCTATCTACTTAGTGAAAGTGCCAATATAACCCTCTTCGGCAACTTTTAACCGGAATTTTATAAAATTTCATGTTTGCCAATCTGAAAAAAATTAAAATATAAAAAGTAGAAAATGACGTTATTACCCTTAGACTCATCAATACTCAGCCGTCGAACCTCCGCCATAGGACCGCCGCCAGATTAGGTAGGGTTATATCAGCACATTATGAAAACTAGTAGGGTTAAATCAGCACATTCCTAAAATTTATAGGGTTATATCAGCACATTAGTAACAAATAGGGTCATATCAGCACATACTAAAGAATATATGAGTTTTAATGGTATTTTGTTTATTTTGTTGTGTTTAGGCCGGATTGATGATTGGATGACCTTTGGTGTTGTGTGTGATTGTTATTTTGTTGTGTTCTTCGACCTAGGATTTTTAATGTTGATAAGTTTTGAAATGAGGCTATGATATGTGATAATGGTGTTTAATATTAATGATGGTGTCATGATGTCAAATTTTATGCTGTATAAAATATTGTTATGATGTTATAATGGTGTATATGATGATGTGTCATCCGTTAAGGCTAGCCGAGTACCACACATTTAATATTTATAATATGTGCTGATATAACCCTATAAGTTTTGATAATGTGCTGATATGACCCTACAAACATTAGAAATGTGCTGATATAACACTACAAACATTAGGAATGTGCTGATATAACCCAATAAGATTTTATAATGTGTTGATATAACCTTATCTGTTTCGGCAGCGGTCCGATGGTTGTCCGTCGGTGGTCCGATGGCGGTCCGTCGGTGGTTTGATGGCGGTTCGGCGATGGTCCGGTGAACTATGAGTGTAAAATTGTCCACCTAATTTCAGAGTTAGCCCAAAGGGTATTTTGGTCAATTTACATAGAGTCAACGCCGGAAAATTAAGGTCAATGTCGGAAATGAGGTTTAAGGGTTATATTGGCACTTTCATTGACTAGTTAGGGTTATATTTGCACTAAAAATTATCATAAGGTTGTATTGGCACTTACTCAAGTAGATAGGGTTACATTGACACTTATCCCATTATATTATTCCTCGTAAAAATATATATAGAAAGAGGTTATACATCAAAAAGTGCAATGCACATCTTGAAATGATTACTCCCTCTGTCCCAACCTTTTCTGCATAGAGAGAAAGGGCTGGGTTTTTTTTTCTAAAAGGGAAAAAGTCCATTCCCTTCCCATCTACCAGAATACCACCGCCACATGCAACCACCAACCTCCACCGCCTCTGCAACCACCAGCCTTAACCACAACCCAAGTCCTCGCTTGAAACCCAGAAATTCAAGCTCAAACCCAAAAACTCAAACAATGAAACCCAGAAACTCAAAATCAAAGACCCAGAACCTCAAACCCAGATGTTGAAACTCAAATGAAAACGAAAATTCCAAACTCTTCTCTTCTTCCCAGAAACCAAAACCCATAAATCAAAATCCAAAAAACCCAGAAATCGAAACCCAAAAACTCAAACTCTTCTTCATGTTGGGATATGGGATTTGGGTGAAACAAAGAAAATGAAGGGCGATAGCGTTGCCTCTCCGAGACCCCTAAAGTCACTCAACCACATCTCCCCGGTGTGCAAGTCGGTGGAAGAATCCATGGAATTCTACCACAACATTCTCAGCTTCACGCCGGTCCGCCGCCCAGGATCCTTCAATTCGACGGCGCGTGTGTTAGGATAAATTAGATTACTGATTAGATTATGATTTACTATGATTAGAGTTCTTTCCTTATTACACCTCTATTGTACTCTTTATATATTCAGTTATCAATAATACAATCACTTACTGCAAATCATTCTATCATGGTATCAGAGCAAGTTCTGATCCTAAATCATAAATCATAAATTTATTTTTATTTCTTTTCCCAGCCGGCCAAGCAACTGTTTCTGGAGACTTTCAGCCATCTCCCGACAGCCTTCTTCGTCCAACATCCTCTTCGTCGGTGCCTCTCTCTTTCCAAAGATTCAAACTCCTCATCCCCAGCTTCCTCATTGTCATCCCCGGCGTCCGTATCTGGCGTTGTCTCTTACCGGCGGTGGCGAACTTCACCAGCGTTCAAACCTTCACGCCATCTTTGGCATTAAGATCTTCTTCGGCAGTGGCTTCATTTCTGGATATCAAATATTAGCTACTTCTCGTTGAATTCAGATCAGTCGCCTTCAGGTTCGATCGTCTTCTCTGGTGTGCTCATCGCGTCTCAGCCGAACCAAGTCCCAGCGAGATCCACGCGCCATAGCTCCTTCCAGAAGTGCATGCGGCCACGCGCGCGTGTTGCAGACGCGCACACACACCCTTCCGCGCGTGAAGTCATGCGCCTGGCGAGTCAACAGCATCTTCTGCGCGTGAAGTCACGCGCCTGGCAACTCAATATCATTTTTTGGGCATCTTCGCACGCTTCCAGTCATTTTGCGCATATTTTCTGGGCATCTTCTTGCTATGGTTTATTTGGCACCTTTATCTCGGGAAGAGTGCTTCGCTAATTGGATTGCGGACAAAGTTTTGTTTCAGGCCAGTGTGAATGGTCTCAATCATCATCCTTCGTTAAATCAGTGGATCGTTGATTCGAATGCTACCTCTCACATCACTGCTCGCACCAGTCATCTTGATAAGGTACAATCTTATCGTGGTTATGATTCTATTCTTGTTGGCAATGGTGAATCATTATCTATTTCTCACATCGGCCAGTGTAATTTTTCTGGTTTCTCTGTTAATGATGTTCTTGTGGTTCCTTAGATTACTAGAAGCTTATTGTCCATCAGTAAGCTTACTCGTGATTTACCTGTCCGTGTTATATTTGATGCCGATGCATTTTCCATTGAGCACAAGCATACAAGGACGATAATTGGTAAATGCTGTCATAGTTCAGGTCTTTATTTTCTTGAGACTGGTGATTCCAGCTTTTTAGGCGAATTACAATCTAGTAAACTTCATGCTGCTTTTGAGCAGTGGCACTCTTGCCTCAGTCATGTGTCTCATGATACTGTTCAGTTATTGAATCGACAGGGCCTTATTTCTGTCAAATCTACTATGCCTGCATCTGTCAGTTGTTCTCCTTGTAAGATGGCCAAGAGTAGCCGTTTGCCTTTTTCCACCAGTGACAATCGCGCTACTGGTTTGTTGGATAAAGTGCATTGTGATTTGTGGGAACCGGCCCCTGTTTTATCTGCCGGTAGTTTATCTTATTATGCCATTTTCGTTGATGATTTTTCGTGATTCACCTGGTTTCTCCCAATGCGGCATAAGTCAGATTTCTATGACACATTTATCCAGTTTCAGAAATTCGTTGAGACTCAAATTTTGGCTGGGGTTAAAAATTTTCAGACAGATGGTCGCACAGAGTTTACTAATCACCGACTTCAGGCTCACTTTATATCATGTGGCATTCGTCATCAAATTTCTTCGCCCTATACACTTGCTCAGAATGGCCGAGCTGAGCGGAAGCAACGTCACATCACAGATACTGGTCCTGCCATGTTTTTTCACTCTTCTGTGCCGCACTGTTATTGGGTGGAAGCTTTCTCCTCTGCAGTTTACATTATTAATCGTCTTCCTACTTCAGTTCTTAGTGGAAAATCACCTTTTGAGGTTATTTTTTGCCATGTGCCTGACTATACCCTCTTTCACCTGTTTGGTTGCCGTGCATTTCCATGTCTGTGTGCCACTACTACAGATAAGTTTGCACCACGATCTATTCCGTGTGTTTTTATTGGCTACAAACCTCGTCATAAGGGCTTCCAGTGTCTTTACCCGACTTTTGGGCGCATCTATGTCTCTCGCCACGTTCATTTTGATGAAAATTTATTCCCTTATATCTCATCCTCCACGGCCAGTCGTTCTATTTTGGATATGGAGATTTAATCATTTTTTTATGGAGCCGTTGCTTCATCGATTGGGGACACCACACCTGTGCATGTTCCAACCTCCCCTCCTTCACCACCATGCTCCATCTGTACGGCCGACCCGGACCCGGCTCCTCAACCGACGGCTACCACACCTCAGCCAGTCTCGGACATCCTTTCTTCGGTGACTTCTGACGGCCACTCTCCGATCAGCTCTGCTCGATCTTCTTCAGACTCGTCAGTTGGTTCGCCTCCTCCAGCTTCACCACCACAACCTCGTACCCATCGAATGGCTACTCGGTCTTCTACTGGTGCCATTTAGTGTCGAGATTATTCAGATATTATTGCTCACGGTCTCACAGATGCACTTCTTTCTCAGACAGAGCCCACTGATTATTGCTCTGCCCTTCAGGATCCAACCTGGGTTTCGGCCATGGATGTTGAGATGGCCGCTCTTCGTGGTCAGCATACTTGGGACTTGGTGCCTCGACCTTCAGATGCCAACATTGTTGGTTCCAAATGGGTTTATAGGCTCAAGTATAGACCAAATGACACTATTGAGCGTCACAAAGCTAGACTTGTGGCTTAGGGTTTCTCGCAGATTCGGGGTTTTGATTTTGACCACACTTTCAGTCCTGTGGTCAAAGCCTCCACTGTTAGGACAGTCCTCACCATAGCCACTATGCATTCCTGTCCACTTCATCAGTTGGATGTCAAAAACGTTTTCCTTAATGGGGTTCTTGATGTTTCGGTCTACATGAAGCAGCCTGTTGGTTATTAGGATTCTGCTAATCCAGACTATGTTTGTCACTTGCGAAAGGCCATTATGGTCTTAAGCAGGCCCCGGGCTTGGTTCTAACGTTTCAGCAGTTATCTGACATAACTTGGTTTTTGGTGCAACTCAGCCTATACTTCTTTATTTGTACCTCCTTCTGTATGTGGACGATATCATTCTTACAGGCAATGATTCGACTCTTCTTCGCCAGTTCATCGATTGGACACACAGAGAGTTTACGATCAAGGATCTTGGTGCTCTTCAGTACTTTCTTGGTCTTCAAGTTTTGCTTACCTCCTCAGGGTTATTTCTTGGCCAAGAAAAATATGCTCGTGATATTTTGAATTGGGCCGGTATGTTTGACGCGGCACCTGTTTCTACTCAATTTGTCGCTGGTTCTCAGCTTTATAGCTCTACCAGTCCTCCGTTCCAGGATCCTACACTTTATCGTTCTCTTGTTAGTGCTCTCCAGTATCTCACCATCTCTTGCTCAGATTTGGCATTCTCGTTCAACATGGTGAGTCAGTATCTTCAGGATCCGAGAGATGATCATTTTACTGCAGTGACGTGGATTTTGCGATATGTTCGTGGCACTCTTCATTTTGGTCTTAATTTTCATTCTGCTAGTACTCCTGAGGTGTTAGGGTACTCTGATGCTGGCTGGGCCCATTGTCTGGAGACTCGTTGGTCCACCTATAATGATGCGATTTATCTCGGTAGGAATATGGTTTCTAGGAGTGCCAAGAAACAACCCACTGTTTCTCGCTCTAGCATTGAGTCTAAATATCGTGCTCTCGCCAACACTACTTCAGAAGTTGTATGGCTCACTCATTTGCTTCGTGATCTCTGGGTTCCGCTTTTTGGTTCTCTACTGCTGTTATGCGACAATAGCAGTGCTATCTTTTTGGCTCAGAATCCGGTGTCGCACAAGCGGGCGAAACATATCGACATTGACTATTATTTTGTTCGTGAGTTGGTGACATCTGGAAAGCTGCGCGTTGCTCATGTTCCGACTTCTCTTCAGATTGTGGACATCTTTAGCAAGGGGCTCTCTCATCCACTGTTCAAGTTCTTCAGGTCCAAGCTGTGCATCAGCGAGCATCCGACGCTTCGCTTGAGGGGGGTGTTAAGATAAATCAGATTACTGATTAGATTATGATTTATTATATTAGAGTTCTTTCCTTATTACACCTCTATTGTACTCTTTATATATTCAGTTATCAATAATACAATCACTTACTGCAAATCATTCTATCAACGTGGAACAATGATCAATTACGTTGTCTGAATTTTGATTGTGTTTTGTTTTTCTCTATTTGTTTTTTGCAATTTGATGGTTGATTGTGCAATGAAGGTTGTTCAGCTATGGAATCAGGGATTTATGATTGGGGTTTGGGGAAGAGAGATGTGATGCAAATGCATAATTATAAGAAGAAGAAGAAAAGATGGAGAAGAGAGCGACGCTGGTTTGGGGGAAGTAAGAAGAAGGTTTCGTTGGGTGCATAGGGTTTTTTGAGTAAAATTTTACTTTTTAAAGGGATAGTGTGTCTTTTAATTTGGTAAAACTTTCTTAAAATGGAAAGTGCGCAGAACTGCATGGGACAACTTAAAACAGAAAGTGTGCAAAATTGGCTGGGATGGAGGGAGTATTATATTTGTTTTAGACCATACATATGCAATCTGAAATGTATTTGGTTGCAAGAGAGAATATGTTCACGGAATGTTACACAATGGACGAGAATTATTTTATGTGCAATTTGTGGAATACGGACACTACAGTCTCCAAAATGATGATATATTGTCTGAAATTACTGTCCATCAATATTGGAACGGTTCTCGTAAGTTATCAACGTTAGTTTTTGTAATTGCTGCTATCGACAGTGATTTTCTTTTGAACCATCGTGTATCCTCTCAGTCAAAACTTATCCTTACTGTTGCATCTCTCTTTCTTCCTCCTATATTTTCCTTAATTTTTCCTCTCCCTTTGTTTTCTTCCTCAAATGCTCAATTCTCCCGAACACCTACCCTGCACGCCAATACTGTCAACCTATTGCCAATATGAGGTAATGGTAGATATGAGAGTAGGGTTTACCTCATTGGTATTGGCGTTTGTTGGTGTCAATAATAAATTTTGGTGGGGGTTTCATTGAAGATGTTGGTGGTGTTACGGTGTTGATTGAATATGCGTGCGAGAGTGTTGGTGTTGATTGGTGTTGTTGTTGGTATTGACTTTTGGTTTTGGTGTTGATGTATTAGTGTTGTGGTAGTGCTGGTGGTGGTGTTGATTGGTGGTGTCGATTAAAGAATCATCGTAGTCTTTCACCAGCCAAAATGATCATTGTTTTTTTGCAGATGCTGCAACCAGTTCTGATGTCAGAATCGATCACTACGACGGTTGAAACTACCGACATGCACAACCAAAAAAATGCACGATTGAACTATATGTCGATTGGAAATTTTGATATTGGTGTATTAGTGTCATGGTGGTGCTAGTGATGGTTTTGATTAGTGGTGTCGATTGGTAATGGTGTTTGTTGGTGTCGTTTTAAGTGTTACTTCAATCTTTGAAAGATGTTACTCCATCCATCCCAGCCATTTCTGCACACTTTCCTTTTATATCTGTTCTAGACAAATCTGGACACTTTCCACTTTAGGAAAATTTTAACTTATGAAAAGACATACTTACCCCTTTTAAACTAAAATTTTACATTAAAACCTATGACCATTCTACACCAACCCCAAACCCTTTTTTATTCCCAAACACTTTTCTCCCTCCCAAAACCCTTAGCCTCCCAACCTTTTTTCTTCCCAAACTTTTCTTCTCCCACACCAAAACACACGGCGCCCAACCCTTAAATTCCAATCTCTTATTATCCCTCTTATTTGATTGCTTTTCGGTATTCATAGGTTCCAGGAATCTTCTTCTTCTTCTTCTTTAAGGTGAGGCACGCTGTCGGAGAGAGCTCAAGGCCACACTGCCTAAGAGATCCAGCCGCACAGCCAAAAAAGGATCATGGCCTTGCCGCTGGGGATAGATCGGAGCTGCGCCACCGAGCTCAGGTGGAGCTCAGATGAAAGCTCTCTTTTTTCTTTGATTGCTTAGGCAGGGCTTAGGTGAATGATGTGGGCCTAGATGGTCGACTGGAGGTCGGGGTTGGTGAAGTGGTCGCAATCTTAGGAGCGGAAAAGGGTGGCGCGTGTGTCTTTGTGATATGAATCTCCTTGCAAAAACTCACGATTGCGGAATTAATATCTTTGATCTAGTGAAGGGATCTGCAAACCCTCACTATCTTGCACAAAATTTAGGTGTCTAGCCCTCGGGGTACGCCTAATCTCGACTTGCTCTCTAACTAGCCCTCAGGATCGGATTACAAGGTTTATTGATACTTAACTAGCCCTCGGGGGTTAAGCAACAATGGAAAAAGCTCGCAAGCAGGAAGAGTATGAACTCAAAGGTTTATATTTCTGAATGATGATAATAGTTTAAAAATAATGTTGAAAATCACCCCTATTTTATAGTATGGTCTTCAAGAATACAAACAAGGCAAGCATAAAAAAAGCAACAATGGAAAAAGCTCGCAAGCAACAAGAGTATGAACTCAAATGTTTATATTTCTGAATGATGATAATAGTTTTAAAATAATGTTGAAAACCACCCCTATTTTATAGTATTATCTTCAAGAATAAAAACAAGAAACTAAAAAGGATTATGGCAGCTTTAAGAAGCTAAAACCATATTTAACAAGACCACCTAAAACACATTACTATATTCATCAAGATAAATTTTGAATTAATATTGTCTTATCTAATAATTATATCAAAACTGAATATTCTAAATTCTAAAATAAAGCATGGCGAAGCATTAATTCTTCCAAGGCCAATATGACTGAATTAATGGTCTTATTCTAAAATAAAATAAATGATCACACTATCTCATTAAAAAAAACTCAGTGGGAAAAAGAGTACATAATGTTATCTTCTAAAACCCTAATTAATAAAAATAAATAAAGAAAATCTAATTCGTATCATTCCCTCTGTGGTCGAAAAGTTTCATCCTCGAAACGTGAATGATCTTAAAAATAAATGGAGATAAACGTCCCACGCCATCCCTGCGAAGTCCTGATATTAAACGGTGACTGGACTGGATGCTAACTAGGCTGAAAACTGCTTCAACTCGCGAGAAGGAGAGATCCATCGAGAAAATGCAATATTTTGCAATAAAATGGATTAACCCGCGATAAATTCAGCAACTCACGATAAACCGAGACCTCGCGAGATGAAGATATGGGTTATGTGTCTCGCGCTTGTCACATAAGCGCCTTTAATGGGACACGCGCGTGAATCTCGCGCGCCTCTGTTACTGCTTGTGCATGCGTTTCACGCACCGACCTTCTTCTTTGTTTCCGCTGAACTTTATTCTTCCTCGTTGTACTTGTTTTCGCAGACGCTGTTGGGGGTTGGTGAATATTATTGTTGTCGTGGCTGGAGAACTGAAGACTACCAAGAGAACACCAAAAGAGGATTCCGGCTGGTCGATTGTTTCCGCGGTGGCGGTACGTGTCGGAGAAAACTGGAGCAGATCGGAACTCATTTGGAGACGGAGCTGAGTTCGATGATCGGAGCAGCAAGATAGATGAGCGGCGGCAGATATTCTGGCAGCGGTGTGGATTTTTTAGATGACAGGGTTAAGTGGCGGCGGCGGTGCGAGATGCCTGGCGGTGGAACTTGCCTGGTGATTTTTTTTTTCAAAATTAAAATACTGATGCAAAACTCGAAACCCCCAAGTCAAGGATATTTTGCTTTGCTCTGATACCAACTGATATGAATCTCTATACGAAGACTCACAATTGCAGAATTAATATCTTTGATCTAGTGAAGGGATCTGCAAACCCTCACTATCTCGCACGAAATTCAGGTGCCTAGCCCTCGGGGTACGCCTAATCTTGATTTGCTCTCTAACTAGACTTCAAGATCATATTACAAGGTTTATTGATACTTAACTAGCCTTCGGGGTTAAGCAACAAGGGAAAAAGCTCGCAAGCAACAAGAGTATCAACTCAAAGGTTTATATTTCCGAATGATGACAATGCTTTAAAAATAATGTTTAAAACCACCCCTATTTATAGTACATAGGTATGGTCTTCAAGAATACAAACAAGAAACTGAAAAGGATTATGACAGGTTTAAGAAGCTAAAACCATATTTAAATAGACTACCTAAAATAAATGACTATATTCTTCAAGATAAATCTTGAATGAATATTGCCTTATTTAATCTAATACTAATCATATCAAAACTGAATATTCTAAATTCTAAAATAAAGCATGGCAGAAACATTAATTCTTCCAAAGCCAACATGACTGAATTAATGGGCCTTAATCTAAAATAAAATAAATGATCACACCACCTCATTAAAAAAATCCAGTGGAAAAATATTATCTTCTAAAAACCCTAATTAATAAAATAAATAAATAAAATCTAATTTGCATCACTTTGCTTGTCTGATGTAAGTATTGTTGGTCGACGAAGGGTGGCATGGGTTTTCAGAGGGGGAAAGGAGTTGGTCAATTGAGAGCAATATCTTTGAGGAGAAAGGTCGAGTAGTGTGACAATGGCTGATGTTGGTGGTGCTGGCGGATTGAAGACGGGAGAAGGTGGTGGTCAGGGGTGGTTGTGGTGGTGACTTAGAAGGGTAGTTAAACAATTTTCCTTGTCACCTAAGTAATACTTGTAAAAGTGTTGCAATAGTTTCAATTTAATATTATTATCACCTAAAGCAACACCTTCAAAGTGTTACATTAGCCTTAGTTTTTTTTTGAAAGATTACATACAAGTAACCAAATTACATATAAACATTCTATTCTAGGACCTAAGTAGGAGACACCGCCATTGAATCTACTGATATTTAGTGGAGGCTGAAACTCCATCCATTTGAATAGCTAAGAACGCCCTCATGAGAACACGCAAACGATGCACCACCAACAAACTACCGCCACCGAAACCGAAACCACCACAATCTCAACACCATCGACTACCTGCATGTTGGGAAACTAGAACGGGGACCACCGACATGGTCTCGTGACACTAGGTAATCCATATCTGGAATTAATCTAATATTCACATTTCTTGACAGGGGTGTGTTTTAACCATGGAGCTCTTAGTTATAACGAGCATGTGCTGCCACTAAATCAGTCCCAATTCACTTAGCCTCATTTATTTTTAAATTCTTGAAGGGGTGAATACCTTCAAATTTTTCTCCATCCAATTAACAATGTAAAGTAAAACATAAAAAGGTCAAATGCAAGTATCTCTCTTTTGGATTGTTACATTCTGATTTATAAATGGACAAGTCTCTAAAAAGTACACTCACTAAATATTCAATTTGTTTATCTCAACCTCCAACTGAGAAAAAGTACATGAATGTATTTCACACTTGGACGAACATTCTAAGAAGCACATTTCAGAATGTATTAAAAATCCTTTTAAGACCCCATCATCGGAGCAAATGCCAGCCTTTTGACTTTTCAAAGGTAAAAATTGTATGGTTTGGGAGGTAAAATGTGATTGTTATAAATTAGAATAATATTTATTTTAAAGTATCATTATATTTATTTCAGTAAGTACATGTCTTTTAGATATTTAATTTTTATAAATTTTATATATGGACTCCGGTATTATTGATATACTGATGCTTTGGCCGGTGCTTTGATCTATCATAGATATTAAAATTTTTATTTCAGCCGCTTTGACCTATTATAGGTATTGATGTACGGGTGCTATTAGATACCATATATAAACATCAGTGGACGCATCCACTATCACAACCACCTCCTCCACAGACGCTCCAATCACTTCCTCCACAACCATCTCCTTCACCCCCGACGCCCTAATTCTTTGGCCATCTTCCACATCTCCGCCCTAAGTCTCCGACCCCATGCTAATCAGTCCCTCCACCACCGCCTAAGTCTCGAAGCCGATGCCATTCTAGGCATGTTGTCGAAATGCACAACCGTCGTTCATTTTGCCGACCAAAGTCTTTTTGAAGCACCGGTCCTCCGTCTGTTGTCCACCGCACAACCGTCGATCCTCCGCCTATTGTCCACCACACCATCGTCGGTTTGTCCACCGCACCACCACCGGTCCTCCAGTCAAATCTTAAGGCATTCTCATTCAAGGTGAGTTTCCGCCATCGTGAAGTGAAGTGGTTTTATAATGTCGTTTCGTTGGAATGTGTTTTTTTATTGAGATATGGTTGTTGGTGTACCATTGCGATTGCATTGTGATGTCCTCTTCTACACTTAGATTGTGAGTGTAAGTTGTGATTGCTAGGTGTTCATCGTAGAGTTGTGGTTGCACATTGTGATTCCCCGTTCGACACTTAGATTGTGATTGTGAGTTGTGATTGCGAGGTGTGATTCGTTGAGTTGTAGTCCTTGAGCCTTCAATCGTGACTTGTGATTCATGAGTTGTGATTGTGAGTTTGGATTATGAGTTGGGATAATTCATCGTTGTTGTGATTTGTGACATGTGATTCCTCCTAAATGTCATTCCGTTGAGTTGTGATTTGTGATTGAGAGTTGTGATTTATGAATTGTATTATATGTAATGTGATTTGTAATGTCATTGTAATTTGTGATTGTGATCTGTTGTGTTGAAATGGAGAAAGAGCAGAAAATATGAACGAAAATAACAAGACACAAGATTTACGTGGTTCACCAAGTTTGGCTACATCCACGGGAGATGGATTCACTATAATAGGTAGTAAGTTACAGACGCCAAGAAATTGGCCAGATTTCTACCTATCTAAGTGCAGAACAGAATAGAGTTTACAGAGAGGAGAGAGACACCTTATATGCTGTCTCCACTAAACCCTAACAAACTGGGCCAAAATGCAATTCGGCCCAAATCAACAGCAGTCCAATAAAGAGACAAGTTATACAGTAGGGGGTGTCTGCACCCCCCGGACCCCCAGGCCAGGGTCACAGAAGTGGGTATTATAGTATTCAAGGCATACCAACATGATCTATGATTTATGTTTTTCCAAATGTGTAATATTCTTTGTAACGTGATTTGTGAGTTGTGATTGTGAATTGGATATCGCCATTTTTGGTTAGTGATTTGTGAATAATTTATTATGAATTATGCTTCATAATAGTGATTCTCTAGCTTTTGGTTTCATTGTCCTAAATTAGATGCCTCCCAAGGGTAAGAAAATGGTTACAAGGGGGAAGAGAAAGAGGGGTCAGACAGTAGTTGGAAAAGTTGTGGACGAAAAAGACACAAGCACACATGTCGAGGACGACACTCAAGCCACCGTTCCACTCATATTACAAATCGAGGCACTCGGTGCGGCAGTTGAAGAGCATCTAGCCAATGAAGAGCCTCCAGCCTCCACTAATAACGAAAAGCCTCCAGCCTCCAGCCTCCACTAATGACGAAGAGTCTCCATCTGCCGAACAGGGGACCTCGAATGATGACAGGACAGATGATGTTTCCAAGGCGGGGGAGGGGGGAATCATTGAAAAACCTTTGACATGTTTGAAATTAAATAGTGGTGCAAGAAGTGGGGTACAACCACATGCCAATTGGTAATGCTGGCTAAGGAGAATAATCTGGTACCAATAAGGTTCAACTTTCTAACATGGTATGCACGAAGAATTGGACTGCGCGGACTGCATACATACACTATGCATTTTGGCGGCGAATCAAGTTCGGGACACACAAGCATTGGAATAACATCTCCAATGACACCAAGGAGGAGGCTGGGAAGGACATTTTGGTGAGAAAAATTCACAACTCAGATAGGTTTAAGTGCATAAATTTACCTTATTAGTTAAGATAAATTCCCATTTATTATTGATGGCTACAAGCTAACATATGTTTTATTTTTTCCCCAATGCAGGTGAGCTTTAAGTTCCAGCAGAATTAACCCCCAAAGAACTTGCAAAATTGAAACATGATGTGTACGTTGCAACAAGAAATGGCCACCATAACTGGAAATCAAAAGTTGCAAAAAAAAAAAATCATTCATCAAGTGGTAGACGACACAAATAAGTTACCATACGAACCATGGGATAAGTACAAATGGATGGATGAAGAGGAGTGGCACAAGTTCATAAAGATAAGGACAACACCAGAATTTAAGGTAAACGTTATATCATATAATCGTGTATTCACAACACAGTTTCATTTCAATCTACTTCTATCAATTACATTATTCTAACTTCAATTTGTTTCCTTTGGATAGAAAATAAGTGTGACTAATAGCGAGCACTCAAAGGAAAAGGTTTACACATATCGGACTGGACGAAGTGGACACCGGGCCATGCAGGTTAAAATCATCCAGAAAATGAAAGAAGATGAGAGAGTGAAACTGGCTGCGCATGGCTTAATGGAGGAGGAGATCGAGGCTGAGCTTGAGAGCAAGGAGTTCAATGTGGCCAGGTCCTTAGTCTACCTCAAGTCCATCAAGCTTGCATACAAAACTACATACACTAATCCCGTCGACATAGTCGTTGCAGAAAAAATTGTAACTTTTTCCATATAAATTGATCCTTCCAATATTTTATGATTCTACTTTGAATGTTCTTAATATTTTTGTGAGTTGATTTTCATGTTTATACTTTACTCATGAATGCAGATCAAAATGAATGAGGAGGCTGCTAGGGGCACATTGGTTCTCTAACTGGAGGGAGGACATACTGCTAAAGGTGACCGGTAAGCAGGATCACCCAAGGAGGTATAGGGATACTCAAATGAACCTTCCTAAAGAGGTAGTCGTACCCCATCTATCCCACAGCAGAAGCAAATGCAGTAGCAGTTTGTCCCCCGCTCCAACAACCCGAAAACAGAAAACAGCAAACCAACCTATGGTGAAGGCAATGGTGTCATACCTCTCCCAGTTAGTCAATGGGATCACATCAGTAGGAGGGATCCAAATACCAGTGGTCCTGGATGATCCCAAGTCCTTCATAAAAAAGGCATTGGCCGAAGTAAGCACGACCCAGAAAAATTTTGATGGTCCTCCAAGCGATGAGGAGGTAAAAAAATGGATTACCATTCTTAATTATTTCTTTCATTAAATACTTTGTCCATTACATATTATAGTTCATATATTTTCTTACGAACAAAGTTCTACGATTAATGACAGGATGGGGTGAGGGTAACTTTGTTCATGAAGTATGAGACAGGTCAAGAGCCCTGGTGGCGAAGGGATTTCTCTAAAGAAAGCACCACACTCATTCTTTTGCAAGTGGAATCACTCGTGTCCGGGTGATTGAGCCAGTGTTCCATGCCAAAGAAAGCTTGTCGTCGGCCAACAACACATTCGTTGATGTAGGAGAGGCTCTCAGACATGTCGTTAACTGGCCAAAGTCATTGATCGACTAGATTTAGACACCCCTGCTGAAGAAGAGAATGACGTATCTGTCAATGACTGTGCAGAAAAGAATGTGATTTCCCTGAGGTCCCCGATGATGAGGTATATCAAAGACACTATTCCTAATATATATTTTATTATTAACATATTCTAACTGTTTGAATGTATGTTTTTTCAAATTATAATCTAACTATTTTGTCCATGCAACCTTCCGATTCGACCACAAGTTACAGGCCGGGGAAGAAAAAGGACACGACACTGATCCCAACCCTGAAATTGGTAATGTTATCATAGCTCATGACTAAATCATCCACACGTATTTGAAAAACTTACTTATCACTGAACATATGTTTTTTACCAACTACATGCAGATTAAAATTACCTGCGCCTTAAGGGACCATCCAATTATGAAGGAGTTCATCAACCTGTGCAATCAGAAGGCAATGGAAATGAATGCTACGGGGAAGGTTATATATTACAACCAGTTTCCTATATCCACATTTGTCAAACCATGCAATACTGACATTTACATCCAGCAACTGTTGGAGTTTGGAGACAAGCTCGGGAATTGTCATGGCATGACATAGATCTCGAATGCACAACTGGATGTGTGAATGGGGTAAATTCCAAACGATTCAATTCATGTATCTTCTTCGTTAACATATTCATGACATAAAATGACTTGTGCTCTGACAGACACCTTTGGAGTAAAATGGAGGCCAAAAACAATGCCAGAATCCAGTTATGTGTCGCCAACACTGGAAGAAACCACAACTTGTATCAGGAGCAAGACATAAATGCCCGGGTTACCCTCACATGTGACTCGATAAGAACTCAGACGCCACCATTTATTTGGTGACATACCTCAGGAGGTCAAAAATATTACAATATAATTTAAATTGATATCTATTTTGTAAAAGTTAACTTATAGATTAACTTTTAAAATACTAATGCAAATGACATTGGTTCCTCATCCTCATTTGTCCCATAATTTACCATTTCTTTACATTGGACACACTCACCGGTGGTATTAACCCTAAGGATCACATAGAAACACAAGTTCTTTCCAGGTATTAATTTCAATTCAATAACCCTACTTTTTTCGATAATAGTATTTTCAAAGTTACTAATTCAAACATATCACGGGGTTGCGTGCAAATATGAGAGGTTGATGAGGAAGAATGATCCCTCAAACATCAACCTAAATAGTTAAACATAAATAGATAACAAACATCAACGTAAGTATTCAACATAAATAGTTAAACATACTTTAGACTTTTTCTTCTTTCCGTACACTAATTATTCATTAACGTTTCTTTTATTCTATCTTAGCATCGACAATAAGGAAGTAGCTGGGAATGCAGATACTATTTCATGCGATTCCTTGAGGAGCTCGCCCTCAAGACAACTTCCAACAATCCTATCGACGTAAGTATTGAAACTCCAATACAAATAACATAATATGTGTCTGGCTTCTGTTGTAGTAACCCCGTTATATGAAGTAACATTTAATCTGATCGAAACGCAGATTTTTTTTGGAGAGCCAAGGTCAGAACAATGCCTACGCACTTCAGGAGGTGGCAGCCAAATGGTGCGAGGCATGGTTCATAATTATGCAAAAGATGCCAAGGAAGATTTGAACGAATTTGTTGATTGATATGTGTGGATGGGTGATGAGAATTTTGTGGGTTATGGATTGATATGGCATGGTTGTATATTGACATTTCATTATTTCTTTTCTTGTACAATTTATTCATTCATATTTACATCATATTTTTTCCGACATTTCAATGGGATTATTTATAATCCTTTTTTCCCCGTGGTTAATCCAGGATGGCACAACAATTTAAAAATTGTCCTGCAATTTTTTCCCAAAATTAGCACCGGTTGAAAATTGAATTCAAAACCGGTGCTATAATTAAATGCCATTCAGGGGAACCGGTGACAAAATCAACACACTCATACCGGTGCTATTGTTATAAGTACCGGTTCTAAAAACTGCATTGGAAAATAATTTGCAGTGGTATCGAACTAATACCGGTGCTAAAAAATGACCACTCACATATTTTTATGCCGGTGCTAAAAAAATTATTTGCCGGTGCTATTTCTCCGCGTCCAACCCAAATTTTAATGCACTGAAACACTTCCAAATCGGTGCTATCAAATAAGCACCGGTACATATTCTTATTATCGGTGCTCAAAAACTGTAACTAGCATGCTGATTTGAATATCGGTAAAAAAATTTTGAGCACCAATAAATAACATACTAGTTCTCCAGTTTAACACGGGTATGGCTTACCAGTGCTATTAACTCTACCTTTTGCACCGGGTTACTTACGCACCATATCCTAGCAGGGAAAATTCCTTTGCCTATGGGTTGTACTCTCAGTATTGTAAAACTATTAAAAGTGCTCTGAATTGTTTATTTGTAAAAAACAAGAGTAAGAAACGAAATAGAGAAAAAAAAAAGTCATTACGTGTGAAACCCGACAAGACGTTTCATATAAATTACGCACACAAGAAATTTTCATATCATTAACTTGCTTTTTTCTTCTTCAACATTACTAGCTTGTAGAAGTATAACGAGTAAACCCAGTATAATAATTAATTGTTCGTTTCTCAATTTTTTGTTCACACTACTAGTAGGATTACAAAACCATGCATTCAAGACCAAATCGTATCTGCTTTCCTCATCAAATTCATGATATTCACCATTTCCAGCATTCATACAACTTGATATCAACCCTAAGTCTGAAATAAACATCTCCCTCATATGAATCCGTCGATAGAGTCGCAATCCCTCGAGCCATGAAGAAATCTCCGGTACCCCCTACGACCGAGATATCCCTAGTCTTGTTCATCAACGGGTCGGAGCCAGCAAAGATGATCGACCCCTTGTGTTGCGTGGAGTTAAATACGAAAGCGAATGAAACCCATGCCCCGAATATGTTCTGTTGATCATATGCGTACATTCCTTGCGCCCGTCCCACGGGGGGCGAGTGCAAGTTGTTATCCATGGTGATCGGGTCGTCAAACACGACCAGATCACCAAAGTTGAAGGGTTTTGCCATGGCCGTGGTGTTGCCCCAACTCGGGGCTCCAACTATGGCCGAGGTGGCATTTTCGCGGTTGTAACCTAGGTAGAGGATGTCGTGGAAGAAGAAGGAGAGTTGTTTGCACGGGCGCGGTTCGCTCCCGATTTTGAAGCTTTGGTAGGAGGGGAGAATGGTGGAGAAGATGGTGAGGCAGATGATGATGAGAAGGGATTTTGTGGCCATTTTGGAGCTTCTTTTGGTTGTTGATTAAGCTCTAGTGAGTAGTGAGGTGTGAGTAGTGAGGGAGTTCTTTTAATTGTGTTGTATTTATAGGTTGATATCGGTTGGTGCCGGTGGATTTTAAATTTAAAGTATAACGAGGGTGTGCCTCGAATTATATATAATATTTGTTTGATTGAAAAATTCAAATTGACTTAACTCCCTCTGATTTATTATTATTATCACTTTCTATTTTACACATAGATTTAGGCAAAATCTTGAGAAATACTGTTTTTCATTGACATATGGAAATACGAGATTTAATTAGAATAATAAAAGTTAAAAGGTCTTATTTGTAATATTAAAATTTTATTATGTAACATGTAATAGTTATAAAGTTTATAACTCAATTTATGCAATCCAAATCTTCAAATTTGCATTTCAAACTTTAATTTTTTCATAACTTATGGAAAGATCGTCTTTGAAGAGACGGACTCAATAAATAATTGAAATTGAAGATATTTAATAAGAAAAGGAAAGATTGAATTATTAAAAAATTGTCTTCGAAAAAGAAATCGATAATACTAGAAGTGGGTATATGGTTTCCAACTTTCCATGGAAAGAAGAGGAGTATCTGTGTCCGTGAGTCCTAATCGCCCACTAGTGCAGATTTTCATGATTTTCAGAAAATAGATTGAAGTACCAGAGTCGTTCTCTTGAAAGATAGTATTTTCATAAGTCATGAAAAAATTAAGGTTTAAAATATAAATTACATTAAAGAGTTACATAATTCGGATTATAAACTTTATTATTACTACACGTTGTAGAATAAGTTTTTAATATTACAACTAAAATATTTTACATTTTATTATTCTAATTAAATATCGTCATTTGAGCTCATGAAATGACGGTTTTCCAAAACTTTGCCATAGTTTGGTCATGAAAACTGCAACTTTAACAAGAATTTAATTAGAAATTTGAACATACACAGTGAATTTAGTATGATTTCACACAATAATAATATAATGTTCCATATTTGTTAATTAAATTTAGTACTCACGCCGTTTCACTAAGAGTGACACACTGAATTTAGACTCTTGAATTATTGTGAAGAAAATAAGAGATTGTAATTGAGTGTAGAAAGTAAAAAGTAGAATGAGTGGATGAGATTGTAGAAATCTTGCCAAAAATGTAAAGTGTGTCATTTAAAAAAAATTCCAATAAAACAAGTGTGTCACTCTTAGTGAAACGGAGGGAGTGTTAAAGTTATCAAAAGATTCTTTCAGAAAAAAAAAATGTACTACAAATTGACATGTGAATTAATTGCAACATTTTAGGGGTTGATCTTACCTCATTTTATTACATCAAATTAAATGGTTCCCCAGTATTATGAGCATCATACCCTAGGATGTTTTGTGCATTTTAAATGGAAAGAATGTGTCAATTTTATGTGAGGTTGTACATTATTTTAATTTTCCTACAATTACTGTATAGACAATGAAGTCCCAAATAATGAAATGCACATCCAACTATTTATGATGCATATACAGGGTAACTTGGTATACGAATTGATCGTGGGCATAGTCTTGGGAAAGACGGTCTTTCCACAAACTTATGGAAAGACGGGGTTTAATTAAAATAATAAAAGGTAAAAGATCTTAGTTGCAATATTAAAGTTTTAGTATGAAACATGTAGTAGTTCTAAAATTTATAACCCGGTTCATGCAACCCGAAAATTTTATCTTAATTTCTTCTAATTTACACTTTAAACCTTGGTCTTTCCATAACTTATGGAAAGACCGTCTTCCAAGAGACGGACTCTTGATCGTGACGATAATCTCAAGGAGTTATAATTAAAGTACGTTCTTCTCCTGTCTTAAAATTTGGAGATAAAATAATAGTTTTAAAAAGAACTTTAAAACTGGGTTATCACGGAAGAAATCTAAACTTGGTATTAGTGTTGGAAAAATACACAATCTCCTGCCCTTCAATAAATTTGATTGCAGAATTCAATTTGATGTGCAAACGTTGATCTAATACGAAGTAGGTGGGTTTCAACAACTCGACCTAAAATGTTCGGTTTCCATAGACTAATTATTTAATAAAATAATGTAATAAAATTATTACAAATTTTCGATTGTCCGATTCAAGAAATTCCACAGACTGGCCAAATGTATGGGTCAGCACTAAGCATATTCTACTTTGGCGTTTTGAGAAATTTTGAATAATTAGGTGCCAACCCCGAAACTAGTGTAGTTTCACCAACCCCCATTCATCAATTTGACAAAAGTAGTGTCTCAAAAAGATTTTAAAAAATAGACACAAGTAGCTATCCATTGACTTGATTAGACCTTCATCTTAATTTGCACTACAGCCTCAATGATTTCCACCTGTCCCAACGCTATTTACATAACCATTATCGTGCTATTTAATAAATATTTTTAGTCATTAATATATTGGTTAATGTTTAATAATGGTAAATATAATATTGATATTTTAAAAAAACTTATTACAACAAATTTAATAGTATCCTATATGATAATATTATTAGTTATATATCTATTCAAATATTCAGTTAATTTTTTTAAAATAGTATAGAAAAAGTAGTGTAAATAGAATTAGGACAGATGGAGTAAAATTTATATTATTTTTATACAAAGATTTGGGTGAGATAATCTTATCTAATATTATGGTGAGATGAGAATTTAGACACAATTATTTAAAGTTAGGAGATAGGATAGGGTACATTTTATAATTTTTAAAACTTTATGTGATTCCTGGTCTCACCATCACATCAGTTTTCTCTTATTTTTAAACCAAAGTTTTGTTTAAAAAACAAGACACACAATACCTAACTTTTAAGCCTACTCCTAATTAATACTATATGCGCAACAGTTGTAGTTTTTGTTGGCCTGTATCATTGTCCACATGCGACTGATTATGCTTGGAAATCAACATCCTCCCTCTAGTACTCTTATATTGGCCCCCTTTCAAATGACACAATTTTTTAAAAAAAGTTAAGGAAGTGGTGTGAATTGAATTAGGAGTGTAAAAAGTAAAATAAGTGGATGAAAATATTCTAGGATTTACCAAAAGGGAAAGGAGACATAAATAAAAAACCATACCAAAATGGAAAGTAGGCCAAAATAAGAGGACCAGAGGGAGTATCAGAATCTTTTATTTTTGTAATTTTGGCTGCTGAAGCATCTTGGGGGTACTGTAAATAGGAGTATATCCTATTATTTGAGTGTATATTCACACACATATATATATATATATATACACAAATAAATTAGGAAAATATACAACTGTAACTCTATATATTTGAGAAAGTGCAGATATAATCATGAGATAATTTATAGTGAAAAAATAATCCCAACTACTTTACATAAGTGTAAATACAACTCTTAAGACTATGACCCTGTTTGGCAATCAGCTGTTAGCAATTGACTATTAACTGTTTCATTTAGCTGGTTTGACGAGATGTTTGTGACACTTAGTTTTTTAACAAAAGTGTTTGATAAATGTAACTGTTAGCAGTTGGTGATTTTATGCAAAATAACATTTAAGGACATGACAACCATTTATTATTTAAAAACTTATTTTACATATTTTATTACTATTTTTTCATTAATATTAATATAATTTATTTTTAATATTAATATTAACATATTATTTTTAATATTAATATTAACATATATTAATATTAATATAGGTTAATATTAACATATTATTTTTAATATGTTAATATTAATATTAACATATACACAAATATTAAAAACAATATATTTATAAATTTATTTCAATTTTTTTTACTATTATTCATTATGAGCATTAACATAAGAGAATAAATATAAACTATTTAGTTGTCTTATTATCATTAGATATAGGAAATTTTAATTATATTCAAAACTAAAAATTAAAATATTATATGAATATAAATAAATATATGAAATTAAAATATATTTCAGTTTTCTAAATAATACAAATTTTTAAAAAACTATTGACTTCTTAAAAATCTAAGGTTAACGTCTAAATATTCATATAACTCGATTAATGTCCAACATGAGTCATCTAAATATTCATATAAATATTCAATAATAATGATCACACTCACCAAACTATTATAATCTAAGATAATAATAATATAAATTTTTAAAACAAAGCAAAATACAATTAGAAAGTTTCCTACCCTACCCTAGTATTGGATTTTTGTTGATGGATTATACGCAGTAGTTGCTGATGGAATAACATTAGGATACAAATGTAGAAAGGTTAAAAAAGTAAATGTTGAGGATAAGAGGCAAACGCTAAGGATAAACGCTGCTACTATTAGTGTTTCGTATTTGGCAGAAACGCCATGTGGAAAAAGCCAAGCAACCAAAAAAATTCTTCGTATTCATTGGTGGTTTGACCAAGCAAATACACCAACCGCCAAAAGCCAATGAAAATGCCAGTGAAAAAGCTAATACCAAACCGTGCCTATATTCCGGCATTGACCGGCTATTTCCGGCCATTGACTGACCGAGAATGATCAAAATGCCCCTTAGGACAAAAATAAAAATTCATTTCCCATTTAATCCTTATTCTTCTTCTTCATCATCATACCCCTCCCTCACCCCAGCGGTCACCACCACCAAGCCACCGCCAAACCACCACCTCCCGCTACCACAACCACCAATCTCGCCACTACAACCACAAACCACCACCTCCGCTACCGCCCACCTCCCCTGCCACGAACAACCTTAAAACAGGAAGTGTACACTAGGAGTAGTCAACAAATCTAGAAGTCAAATACCCAACGAACTTAATAACTCTTTAGAAACTCAGCCCCAAAATCCTCTAGAACCATCACATTCTCCGCCGCTTTTCCTAGTCAGGGACGATTTCCGGTTCATCGTTGAAATTGGCGCCAAGGAGGAGGAGAAGAGAAACACGAAATTGCAAGGGCCAAAGAGTAAAGGAAAATTAAATATTCACTTTCACACCAATTCAGTAAAGGGTCATCGTAACTTCTGCAACTAAAGAGGGGATTTGGTAATGTGGAATTGTAGATGGAATTTGTCTTCGTGTCTCTATTTTCAGTTTTTTCACACCAACGGAAGTGTAAATTTCAAATGCGTTAGTTGGAAATTTGTGTGAATTTGCAAATATGATAATATTGTGTTGTAACATCAAAGAAGGAATTCTAGTGAAAGAAGGAAAGCTTGAAGGATGAATCTGAGAAAAATTAATCTCGTCTGATCATGATTGTTTTACAGAATATCTCGATTCCTATATTTGTGGGATTAGATTAAGAATTGTAGAGTTGGAAGTGAGAAGGATTTCGGTCATGGAATAGATTGGGACAAAATGTTCTAATTCCTTACTTCAAGGGGTGAGATTTGATAAATCGTCTAAAAGATTTGATTGAGATGAGAATATTTTATGGAGTTAGGATTTTACTCGCACAAGTAATTGTGATGTGCAACTGAGCTATATATGGTTGACATCACCAAATTGTGGCATATGAGGTTGGGACATATGGGCAAGAAAGGCTTAACATTGTTAAGCAAGAGAGGTCTACTTTGTGGTCAAAGTACTGGTAAGTTGGACTTTTGTGAACACTGTATTTTTGGAAAGAAGAAAAGAGTTAGCTTTCGTTCACCTGCAGTTCATAAAACAAAAGGTACTTTGGACTACATTCATTCTGATCTTTGGGGGCCCTCTCGTGTTCCTTCTAAGGGTGGTGCAAGATATATTCTTACTTTTATTGATGACTATTCAAGAAAAGTTTGGGTATATTTTTTGAAGCTTAAAAGTGATGTTTTCCTAACATTTAAACAATGGAAGACTT
The DNA here is from genome assembly GCA_037428765.1 of Rubia yunnanensis. Lineage (NCBI taxonomy): Eukaryota > Viridiplantae > Streptophyta > Magnoliopsida > Gentianales > Rubiaceae > Rubia > Rubia yunnanensis. The sequence goes on along the minus strand of CM075064.1, from coordinate 114,359,710 downwards.
TGATTGAAAAACAGACAGGAAAACAAATTAAGCAACTGAGGATTGACAATGGGTTGAAATTTTATGGAAATGAATTCAATGAGTTCTGCAAAAATGAAGGAATAGCTCGACATCGTACTGTTAGAATGACGCCTCAACAGAATGGTGTGGCAGAGCAGATGAATCGTACTCTTTTGGAAAGAGCTCGGTGCATGATCTCAAAAGCCAAGTTGACACTAGACTTTTGGGCAGAAGCCATATCTACGGCTTGTCACATCGTCAACGGTTCTCCATGTGCACCTCTTGATTTTAAGACTCCGGAGGAAGTTTGGTAAGGTACTCCTGCTGATTACTCTAATTTAAGAATATTTGGGTGTCCAGCTTATATGCATGTTAACGAGGGAAAGCTAGAGCCTAGGGCTAAGAAATGTATTTTCCTCGGTTATGCTTCAGGGGTGAAAGGATATAGATTTTGGTATCCTGATCCCAAATCACCCAAATTTGTAATTAGTAGAGATGTTACATTTGATGAATCTTATATGTTACATCCTGGAAAAGAGTCTTGTAATCCTTGTGATTCAGAAAAAGAGGATAGTGCACAAAAGCAGGTGGAGTTAGAGATTGGTGGTTCTTCCGGGAGAAACCCAACCCAAGAACTGGTTGAAGAGTCTGATCATGAACATGCTGAAGATCAACTTGGAGATGAGGATTATTCCATTGCCAGAGATAGACCGAGACGTGATATTCGATCACCATTGAGGTATGCAAATTTGGTTGCATATGCTTTATCAGTGGCACAGGAAACAGGTGGAGACGAGGAACCTTCCACATATTTAGAGGCAGTTTCCGGTGCTAATTTAGACAAATGGTTGGTGGCTATGAATGAAGAGATGGAATCTTTACACAAGAATAGAACATGGGATCTTGTGGTGCCACCAAAAGGAAAGAAAATTGTTGGTTGCAAATGGGTTTTCAAGAGAAAGGAAGATACTTCGGGTGTTGATAATGCAAGGTACAAAGCACGATTGGTCGCAAAGGGCTACAGTCAGGTACAAGGTGTAGATTTCAATGATGTTTTCTCACCTGTTGTGAAACATGGTTCCATTCGTGTATTGCTTGCTTTGGTTGCCATGTGTGATCTGGAGTTAGAACAGCTGGATGTCAAGACAACTTTCTTGCATGGTGAATTAGATGAACATATCTATATGAGTCAACCTGAAGGTTTTGAAGTTCAAGGTAAGGAAGATCGGGTTTGCTTGTTGAAGAAATCCTTGTATGGATTAAAGCAGTCTCTAAGACAATGGTATAAGAGGTTTGATTCTTTTATGTTGGGTCATGGTTTCTCCAGGAGCATGTATGATAGTTGTGTTTACTTCCGGAAGTTAGAAGATAACTCATTCATTTATTTGCTATTATATGTTGATGACATGCTCATTGCGGCTGAGAATCTTACAGAAATTCATGAGTTGAAGGCCTTGTTGAATAGTAAATTTGAGATGAAAGATTTGGGTGCAGCTAAGAAGATTCTTGGTATGGAGATAAGAAGAGATCGAGGAGTTGGAAAGTTGTACTTGACCCAGGAGAGATATCTTAAGAAAGTTTTGGAGTGATTTGGCATGCATGATGCCAAGCCAGTTAGCACTCCTCTTGGTAGCCATTTCAGGCTATCTGCTGCCCAATCACCAAAAACAAAGGAAGAAGAAGATTATATGGCTAGAGTTCCTTATTCAAATGCAGTTGGGAGTATAATGTATGCAATGGTTTGTACTCGCCCTGATATCTCACAAGTTGTTAGTGTTGTTAGCAGGTATATGGCCAATCCGGGAAAATCACATTGGCAGGCTGTGAAGTGGATTCTTAGATATTTAAAGGGTACTTCGAACATGTGTTTGGAGTTTAGTAGAACCAATAACACTCTGGTTGGTTTTGTAGATTCAGACTTTGCCGGTGATCTTGATAAGCGCAGGTCTCTTACAGGTTATGTATTTTGCATTGGAGGTTGTGCAATTAGCTGGAAAGCTACTTTACAACATGTAGTTGCTTTATCTACTGCTGAGGCAGAATATATGGCAGTCACAGAGGCAATCAAAAAAGCTTTATGGTTGAGAGGTCTCTTCGGAGAATTTACTCTACAACAAAGGGTTACTACCATTCATTGTGATAGTCAAAGTGCAATTTACTTGACTAAAGATCGGATGTATCATGAGCGGACGAATCATATTGATATTAAGTACCACTTCATTTGTGATATCATTGCACAGAAGAAGGTCTTTGTTCAGAAAATCAATACAAAGGATAATCCTGCTGATATGTTCACGAAGGCTTTTCCCTATTTCAAGTTCAAGCAGTGCTTGGACTTGATTGGTGTTCATTGTTGGTGATTCGGCCCATTAGGGCCATGCCGGAGGAGGGTGAGTAAGCTATTACTTTTGGGGTTCAGACCAAGGTGGAGATTTGTGAAGAAATGTGTGGTCTTCACCCAATTGTCCATGAACATTCACTTCTTTGGAGGATAGCAAACACAATCATTCAAAGCATTAAATTGCAACACTATTCTCATCCCATGCTTAGCAAGTTGAAGCATTATTTCTTTGACTATTGGGGTTCAACTATCATAGTTTTTTGGCAAGAACCATTTGGAAGTAATGTTCACAACCCATGCTTGAAGCAAGAAGGAGGATTTCTTGGGATATTGGGATAAGTTTTGTTTGAGAGCTCTTGGTCATTAGTGAACTTGGAGTAGTATAAATAGGGGATGAACTTAGGAGTTCAAACACACTTCAAGCATAGCATTCCTTTGCTACTTGCTTTCTTCTCCCTTTAGCTCTCCTTTTGTAGTTGTAGAAGGCAAAGCCCTCATCTTTATATTTTGCCACATAATTCCTTCATAGGTTGTAGGCAAAGTTTTGTAATACTTTCTCCACATATAGTGAAGCTTCCGGTCTCCTCCGGCCGTGGATGTAGGTCAACTTGACCGAACCACGTAAATTCTTGTGTCCATTATTTCCATTATTTTCTTTATGTTGTCTTTGTTATCTATCTTTTTGGGCTAATAGATATCTCGTGGGATTTGTATTCCTAACCGCATGAGTGATTAACTATGTATATAATCGTGTTTAACCTTACATTTGGTAATTGGTAGTGTGTATATATAAACGTGTCTGAACAATAATACTACAAATTAGAGTTATCATTATATTTTTTTTTGTAACACTTATTAAAATGTTACAATAACTTATAAAGTGTTATTTAAACCTTTGAAAAGTGATACCTAAAATTTGAAAAGTGTTACATTAGCTATAATACATCACCACCTAAGGTGATACTTGTACAAGTGTTGCAATAGGTTTAAGCTAGTATTATTAGCACCTAAAACAACACTTTAATTTAACGTGTTACATTAGCCTTGATGTTTCAAATGATATTGGGTGAGGTGGCCTTAATTTTTTTTTAAAAAAATTGATATTGTGTACGTGGTTGATTAAGAATTTAATCCTTACATGTGTTTTATTTATTTATTTCATCATTTTCCCAACCAAGAATAAAAAATAGCATGAGCACAAATTCACCATCTTTGAGAGACGTCTCTAGCTAAATTTGAGTTTGATTAACTCCGAAATATTACTTCTCATAAATCATAGTACATTGAATTCTGCATATTCTTTTTAATAGCATTCATACAATTTGATGTCCATTTGTAGCCGGAAATAATCCGCACCTTCGAACGCCATCGTCCTAAACGTAGCAATTCCCCTAGTCATGAAAAAATCACCGGTTCCTCCCACGACCGACAGGTCGCGGGTGGTTTCCGCCATCATATCGGCTCCCATGATGTTAATCGTTCCCTTGTGCTCGGTCGAGTTGAACACAAGGGTGTAAGCGAACCAAGCATTGTAAGATTTCTTCATGTCGTAGAAATAAAATCCCTGTGCTCGCGCAACCGGGGGTGACAAAAGGTTCTCGTCCCACGTGATCGGGTCATCGAAAATCACCAGCTTCCCAAAATCGGTGCTGCTGCTCAGGTTGGTCGTGGCCGCGGCAGCCGAGGTGGCGTTGGCGGTGTTGCTGCCGTTGAAGAGGATGTCGTGGTAATAGAGTACGAAATGTTTGCATGGTTTATTTTCGGTTGTTTTTCTAGCTTGAGCGTAATTCCATGCTAAGAGAATGAGAACTATGAAAACTATATATTTCCTCATCTTAGGGATCTTTGGGATTTTGATATAGTTTTTCTAAGCAATTTATAGAAAAAATTCGATCGAATTGCATACATGTTTTTGATGTTACTTGGATATGAGACGGAGATAGGGCACAAAGTTGTAGGCCTGGAAAATTGACATATTGGAATTGGAAAGTTATTAATATTGGTGGATGTTATTGTCATGGAATGTGGCCGCTGGACAAGTTGTCCTACTTGATGTCTTAACATTGATTCAATTGTTTTAAGATGAAGTTATGGGAAAGGCATTTCCAGGATTTGAATTAGAATTATAGAAAGGTAAACAGATTTAGTGGTAATATTAAAAAATTATTCTACGTGTAATAGTTATTAGTTTATAATCTGATTAATGTCAAGCACCATATAATAGGAATTGTTTGCTTTAGATGGTTCTTCAACCAGATATAATTATGTCATTCCTAACCTCCTAAAACGGTACCGTTTTACTACTACAAACCATCTCCTCTCTGCCACCGTCTCCTCCTCACCCAAACTGGCGATCCTCTCTATCGCCGTCTCCTCCTTATCCAAACTGCCATCGATTGCCTATTCCCCAACACGCTGTGATCGATCACCTTACACGCTGTGGTTTGCTTTACTTACTGTGCCGGTGAGTGTGGTTTTATTTTCAGTTTCTGCCAGTTAATTGAAAGTGTTTGATGTCAGTTCAATTATATACTCAGTTACTGTGATTTTTAATTGGTTTTCTTACTGTGCCGATGAGTGTGATTTTATTTTTAGTCTCTGTTAGTTCGTTGAAAGTGTTTGATGTCGGGAAACTAAAATTGGTACCCTAAAATTTGTGAGAAAATGGTACCAAGTTAAACATGTGGATCTAGATATAAGAGGTTGGGGTCACATATCGTGTTAAGGATGTGATTACAAATTTTGTTTCAGGCTAAATGGAGTATCGCTGCATATTTGATGTGTGTTATATTGTGTTCATATTTTGTGTGATTATTATGATTTTATTAAGATATAATTTGCACTTTAAGGTGTTTTTGGTGCAGGAATTCATTGATTGCGGAGAATTGAGAGGGAGCTATACATTGTACTTTTTTCCCCTTAACCAACGGTTTTTTTCCATTGGGTTTTCCAGGTTAAGGTTTTCAATGAGGCGATGTGCTCAAATGGAAAATGTTCTTATTTTATAAGACATTTTTCCAGGACGAAGGATCAAGATTATCAAAATCAACTGCAAAACTACACGTACAATAGAATATTAAGATGAGCCGTCTCTTTTTAAACAGAAAAAAAGCTTCAAAAACTGCAAAACACACAGGTAAAACATGAGAAATAGCATAAAAGAGGAAACTCACAGAGAATTTTTCATCAGCGTTGCGGTATTTTTGATCAAATCTTCATGCAGAAGAAGGAAATGCAATTGCATCTGTTGAAAAGTGAGCATTATATTGTTCTTCTACCTGAGCATTTCTCAATTGCAACTTTTGATGATCGAGATGGAACTTCTCAAACTTGTGAGATTGAAAGCCGTTAAATTTCTCCAGCTCATATTAAAGGGAAAAGGAAAAAGAAAAGGATGGCCACTTTCTCAGGTTCACGAATTGGGTTCAATATGTATGCCTTGAGATTGTTAGATTATTGCGAACATGTATCAGGTTCATGAAAGGGAGCGAAATAATAAAAAAGACTACATTGTGAACAAAAATTAAAACGCAGTAGTATGATCCAGATTTGAAACATTGTTGTAAAAAAAATGAATTCAAACATCGGTAAATGTCAAATCCGTTTAACATATCTTTGCGTCTTGTTAGTTAAAATTGATAATACTCAGGCACATCCAATTTAATATTAGTAAATAAATTAATGATATATTAAATGATGCTTATAAATTTGTTATTTTGTATTGCAATTATACTTTTAATGGTTCCGCTTTAGTTTCATGAATGTTTTTATATTTAATATTTGAGTCCGTCTCTTGAAATACGGTCTTTTCATAAGTTATGGAAAGACCAGGGTTTAAAGTGTAAATTAGAAGAAATGAAGATAAAATTTTTGGGTTGTATGAATCGGTTTATAGACTCTATAACTATAACATGTTGCATAATAAATCATTAATATTGCAACTAAGACCTTTTTGATAGAATGATTTGCCGTAAGTAATTGTATTATTGATATCTGAATATATAGAGAGTACAATAGAGGTGTGATGAGGAAGAACTCTAATAATAATAAATCATAACCGAATCAGGAGTCTGATTTATACTAACACCCCCCTCAAGCGAAGCGTCGAATGCTCGCCGATGCATAGCTTGGACTTGAAGAACTCGAACAGCGGACGAGAGAGCCCCTTGGTGAAAATGTCTGCAATCTGAAGAGAAGTCGGAACATGAGCAACATGCAGCTTTCCGGATGTCACCAACTCACGAACAAAATGGTAGTCGATGTCGATGTGCTTCGCCCGCTTGTGCGCCACCGGATTCTGAGCCAAGAAGATAGCACTACTATTGTCGCATAACAACAGTGGAGAACCAGAAAGCAGAACCCGAAGATCACGAAGCAAATGAGTGAGTCATACCACTTCTGAGGCAGTGTTGGCAAGAGCACGGTATTCAGACTCAGTGCTAGAGCGAGAAACAGTGGGCTGTTTCTTGGCACTCCAAGAAACCAGATTCCCACCAAGAAAAACCGCATAACCATAAGTGAACCGATGAGTCTCCAGACAGCGAGCCCAATCAGCATCAGAGTACCCTAACACATCAGGAGTGCTAGCAGAACAAAACCTGAGACCAAAATGAAGAGTGCCACGAACATACCGCAAAATCTTAGTCACAACAGCAAAATGGTCATCTCTGGGATCCTGAAGATACTGACTCACCGTGTTGACCGAGAATGCCAAATCTGGGCGAGAGATGGTGAGATACTGAAGAGCACCAACAAGAGAACGATAAAGTGCAGGATCCCGGAATGAAGGACTGTAGAGCTGTGAAGTTGAGAACCAGCGACAAATGGAGTAGAAACAGGTGCCGCATCAGACATACTGGCCCGATTCAAAATATCACGAGCATACTTTGCTTGGCCAAGCAGTAACCCTGAGGAGGTAGGCGAAACTTCAAGACCAAGAAAGTAATGAAGAGAACCAAGATCCTTGATCGCAAACTCTCTGTGTGTCCGATCAATGAACTGGCGAAGAAGAGTAGAGTCATTGCCTGTAAGAATGATATCGTCTACATACACAATAGGTACAATAATGACGACCCTCTCGAAAGGACAAACAAAGAAGTATCAGCTGAGCTGCACCAAAAATTAAGCTGTGTCAGATAGCTGCTGAAACGCTGGAACCAAGCCCGGGGAGCCTGCTTAGGACCATAAATGACCTTTCGCAAGCGACAAACATAGTCTGGATGGGCAGAATCTTGCTAACCAACGGGTTGCTTCATGTAGACTGGAACATCAAGAACGCCATTAAGGAAAGTGTTCTTGACATCCAATTGATGAAGTGGCTAGGAACGCATGGTGGCTATGGCGAGAACCGTCCTAACAATGGAGGCTTTGACCACAGGACTGAAAGTGTGGTCAAAATCAAAACCCGAAATCTGCGAGAAACCCCGCGGCACAAGTCTAGCTTTGTGACGCTCAATAGTGTCATCTGGTCGATACTTGAGCCTATAGACCCATTTGGAGCCAACATTGTTAACATTCAAAGGTCGAGGCACCAAATCCCAAGTATGTTGACCACGAAGAGTGGCCATTGCATCATCCATAGCTGAAACCCAGGATGGATCCTGAAGAGCAAAGCGATAATCAGTGGGCTCTATCTGAGAGAGGAGTGCGACAGTGAGACCATGAGCAATAATATCTGAATAATCCCAGCGCTGAATGGAAACAGTAGAAGACCGAGTGGCCATTCGATGGGTACGAAGCTGGGGTGGCGAAGCTGGAGGAGTCGAACCAGCTGACAACGTCAAAGAAGATCGAGCTGCGCTGACCGGAGAGTGGCCGTCAAAAGTCGTCGGAGAAAGGATAATCGATACTGGCTGAGACGTGGTGGCCGATGGCTGAGATGTGGTGGCCGGTGGCTGAGACGGTGGCTGAGGAGTGATGGCCGGCGGCTGAGGTGTGGTGGTCGTTGGCCAAGGAGCTGGGTCCGGGTCGGCCATCCAGATGGAAGATGGTAGTGAAGAAGGGGCAGCTAGAATAGGCACAGGCGTGGTGGCCCCAAACGATGAAGTAACAGTTCCATAAAAAAATGATGAAATCTCCAGATCTGAAATAGAGCAACTGTCCGCGGAAGATGAGACATAAGGGAATAAGGTTTCATCAAAACGAACGTGGCGAGAAACATAGATACGCCTAGAAGTGGGGTCGATACATTGGAAGCCCCTATGACTAGGGTTGTAGCCAATAAAAACACACGAAATGGATCGCAGTGCAAACTTATCAGTAGCAGTGGCACACAGACATGGAAAAGCACGACAGCCAAATTGGTGAAAGAGGGTATAGTCAGGCACATGACCAAAAACAACCTCAAAAGGTGATTTTCCACCAAGTTCCAAACTTGGCAGACGGTTAATGATGTAAACCGCAGAGGAGAAAGCTTCCACCCAATAGCAGTGTGGCATAGAAGAGTGAAAAAGCATGGCAAGACCAGTCTCTGTGATGTGACGATGCTTCCGCTCAGCTCGGCCATTCTGAGCAAGTGTATAGGGCAATGGCATCTGATGATGAATGTCACATGATATGAAGTGAGCCTGAAGTCGATGATTAGTAAACTCTGTGCCACCATCGGTCTGAAAATTTTTAACTCTAGTAGAAAACTGGGTCTCAACGAATTTCTGAAACTGAATAAATGTGTCATAGAAGTCTGACTTATACCGCATCAGAAAAAACCATGTGAATCGCGAAAAGTCATCGATGAAAATGGCATAATAAGAAAAACCACCTGCCGATAAGATAGGGGTTGGTCCCTACAAATCACAATGCACCTTGTCTAACAACCCAGTAGCGAACCTGTCACTAGTGGAAAGAGGTAAACGACTAATCTTGGCCATCTGACAAGGAGAACAACTGACAGATGCAGGCATACCAGAAGTGACAGAAATAAGGCCCTGTCGATTCAATAACTGAACAGTATCATGAGACACGTGACCGAGGAAAGAGTGCCACTGCTCAAAAGAAGCTTGAAGCTTACTAGAGTGTAATTCGCCTAAAAACCTGGAATCACCAATCTCAAGAAAATAAAGACCTGAACTATGACGGCCTTTACCAATTATCGTCCATGTATGCTTGTGCTCAATGGAAAATGCACCGGCATCAAATATAACACGGACAGGTAAATCACGAGTAAGCTTACTAATGGACAATAAACTTCTAGTAATCTTAGGGACCACAAGGACATCATTAACAGAAAAACCAGAGAAATGACATTGGCCGATGTGAGAAATAGATAATGATTCACCATTTCCAACAAGAATAGAATCATAACCAAGATAACATTGTACCTTATCAAGGTGACTGGTGCGAGCAGTGATATGAGATGTAGCACCTGAATCCACGATCCACTGATTCGATGAAGAATGACGGTTGGGACCATTCAAACCGGCCTGGAACAACACCTTGTCCGCAATCCAATTAGTGGAGCAATTTTCCCGAGATAAAGGGCCCAAACAAACCATAGCAAAGGACCGAAAATTGCACAAAAATTGACTGGGTGCTGACGAGAATTTGAGCAACTCGTGAGAAAATGATTCAAATCGCAAGAATTTGAGCAACTCACGAGAAACAGCTTCAACTCGCGAGAAATTGGTTAAACTCGCGAGAAAGTGGAGGACGCGAGAAATACTCTTGTTGCGCGAGTCAACTCTCGCGTGAATTGCATGCGCTGGATTCTTCTTCTCCTTCGTGGGCGCATGGATCTCACCGCTGAAATCTTCTTCTTCGGACGTCGACGACGCCGCACTAAAATGCAAATCCCAGAAAATCCCCAGCAACTACTCCAATTGCGCCGACTTGGCTACAGCCCTTGAGACGTGATAGAATGAATTTCCGTTCGGTGACGACGTTGTTGGAGATGACGGATCTAGAAACCACCGGAGAGAAGAATGGCGCTGGAGCAAACCCTGGAACTGACGGGAAGCTTTGTCGGAATTAATGGCCGGAGAAGAGTCCTGGTATACTGGGAATTCTCCGGATAAAAAACTGTTGGAGGTGGCCAAAAATTGGCCAGAAGTTGATCGGCCGAAAAAGAGAGAGGGGGAAGCCGGAAAAATTATGGTAAAAGATCTGGGATCAGAACTTGCCCTGATACCATGATAGAATGATTTGCTGTAAGTAATTGTATTATTGATACATGAATATATAGAGAGTACAATAGAGGTGTGATAAGAAAAGAACTCTAATAATAATAAATCATAATCTAATCAGGAGTCTGATTTATACTAACAAGTTTGTTTTTTAAAATTATTTATAGGTATCATTTGGACTTGTTGTGTTATATCTACGTTGAAAAGGAACATTAGAAAACCCTTTGAATATGTTTTCGTTCTAACAAACTTGTTTTTTCCTGTTACGTGACTTTAATTATAATTTTAACTTTTATTTTCAATTAGTTATGCACATTGATTCCATTTTTTTTTGTTCATAACATGCATATTAATCCATACATTGCCTGTCATAACAACTTTTCTTATTTAGGAGTTGGTTTCAAGCTCAATTAATGGATGAGAGTGGAAAAATCACAACTTATATTTTTTGGTAAAAATGCTGAGAAATTATCCGAACAAACAATGAACAAAATTTTTTAGGATTGTTAAATTCATCATAATTTGGTACATTGCTTATGTTATATTTTTAGATCTACTTACCAACTGTATTTACACTTTATAATTTTATAATAGGATTATATTGAGAAATGCAATAACGAAAATGCAAGTACTGAATATATAGTTCAAGTAAAAGTTGCTATAAGAGAATGTGAAACTGAACTGATATACTCCATTATATCTTTCGGATACAAGGATGAAACTGAAGAAGAAGACGACATGCCGAAATTAGAAGATGAAGTTCCAATACATGAAGTTTATGATACACAGAAAGATTCTAAAGGTAAATTCTTAAACCAACATATTAATACAAATATTTTTTTCATAAGCTAATAGTTTGTGTCTTTATTGTTACATAGTCAAAAAGTCAAGAGGAAGAAACAAAGACATGCAACTTAATTTGATGGCAAGCCTTGAAAGTGAGGATGAAGAGCAATCAAAATCAAAGACAAGGAGGATAACATAGGCTTCAAAATTTATCCATTGTCGAGGATGATCCATATTCCATTATTTCTCTATTTATTTTCTTAAATAATTCAGGGGGGCAACCTTATGATTTAGTTATGCATTTGCATATCTATTCATTTGTTAGGTAATCGTGGGATTATACTTTTCATAATAGTGAACCTATTATTTAAATATTTCACATTATTTACTTATATTATTATAAAGGTTTTTGTCTTATGATTATATTTTCGTATGATTTATTTCGTATGACCATTCATTTCTAACATCTCAACAGAAGGCCAGTTTGTTAGCAATGAGAATGCCATTCATTTTATATAAAATGTTAGTGAAATTTAGTTTTACCAATTTTCCTAGTTCTTACTAGTGTGTTCCAACATACCTAGTTTAACCAAGTGTAAAAATAACGTGAAGCGTACAAGACACACAACTTGGTTACGCAGTTCGGTGTAAATCACCTACATCTGCGGGGCCTGGCCCAGTTCAGAATAAATCCACTAATTAGAAAGATAGTACAGAGTACAGCATACAAAATACTTATCTTTACTAACTATGACGTGTGGACTTAGCTAGCTCCCCTAGCTACCGATCCGCCTTGATCAGACTCCCTCTGACCTCGAACTCCGTCGACGCTGGATCTCCTCCTCCCGAGGAATTAAGGCATACGATTCTGAACTTGTGCAGCAGGACAGTGTTGGAACACAGTATATTGGCTCTTGCAAGTTTCGTAAGATCTCAAAATCTGGGTGCAGATTTTGCTCTGTAAATTCGTTAGTTTTGCAGCCATGTTTGTCCCATATTTATATTTGCAAATCAGATCTGAACATCCATCATTATCTCCACAATATTCCTATTCCAAATCTGATTTGTTGAAGCATATCCAAATCCCATAAATAAAGGGATTTACCTTATCTCAAACTCTCCCATATATTCAATCAAATCTTCTCCATATAAGTAGGGATTTTTCCATAAAACCAAATATGCTTCTTACGCCTGATGTATAGCCAAATCTATAGTTACCATAAATTCCAAAACACTCCAACATTTTGGCTTGAACTTCGTTAAAGCTTTGGCGTTAATTCTGTTCATAAATTCTGCTCCAGCAGTGTTCCAACATGGTATGATTCTGCTCAACATTAATTCAACAAAAATTGCCAACAAATTAATTCAACAGTCATAGACTTTACAATCTCCCCCTTTGGCATTTTTGTGGACCCAAAATATTTTGGACATAGCTAACAATCATCCAATGAGCAGAATAAAGATCATATTACTATAATGCAATTAGTGAAAGCCGAAATCCCAGAATTCCAATAATAGACCGATAAGGAAAACCAATTCAAAAGACCAAAAAACCAAATATGAAATCCAAAATCAAAATATCCAAATTTCTCCCCCTGGGGCCACACATAGGCCAAAGAAACCCAAATTCCAACTGTAACATAGAAAACCAGTCTTTGTTTAAAATAAAACTCCCCCTGAATCAATCCTCCAGCTTGGACTTTTCTTCTTCCAATCTTGCTTGTTCTGCTTGCAGGGCAGCAATCTGAATTCCCACAGCTCCAAGCCTAGCCTGTATTGCCATCAACCGAGTCTTCTTGGCTGCATTGGCTGAGGAAGATGATCCAGTAGCTTTCCATGGGAGATCATGCACACGTCTGAGTCCAAATGTCTTCTTGTTAGGCCGTAAGAACTCCGCATCCACTATCACATCCGTGGCCTTTCCCTTCACCTTTGCACTTTTGGCTAGTGCTGAGATCAGACATGGGTATATCACTGCATCATTTACCTTCGGGGCTGTGGCCTGTCGAACCAAGTGCTGCTGAATTAGTAATCCAAGATTAACTTTCTTCTGTGTTCCAACACAGTAGAGCAACTTAGCCATTTCTCTAGTTAATGCTGTGGTGTTGCTGGATGGTAACCAACAATGGACTGCAATCTGATACAACCCGAAGAATCTGGATGTCAGACATGATGCCTGAGAATATCCTGCAGCCGGCCACTTATCCTTATACCCTCCAGAAATTACAGCCAAAATTTCATCATCATTTAGACCCAAATCATCCGGGAACACTCCCCCTATGTCAGGAGTCTGTAGCCCAAACAGCATATTTATCTTTGAAGCAGATAGTTCTATAATCTTCCCTCTAGCATAAACTCTATCAAACCAGGGAGAAGAAATGTCTAAATTCCCAGGCATGAGATTAGCATATACCTCGAGTGTAACATCTCTGTTGTACTGTAACTGAACAGTTGCAGCAACTGTCATTCCAGTCATCTTCAAGAAATCAGTAAATCCGCTCTCCTTGTAGGCCTTCAGATCTAGTGGTCTCTCTGTAATAACCTTCTTTTCCGAGAAAAACTCCTCCATTTCAGCTCCCTTCTTGTCAAAGTAAACTGCCGAGAATGCCTGGGAGATAGATGGTGGTGGTAGAACCTTCCTCTGGATGCTGTTACGTCTCTTCCTGCTTCTCTTTGCTGCCCCGGTATCCACAGCAGAGCTAGCCTTCCTTTTTCCCTTTGCCTTCTGAAGAAATTCATTCAGGACCTCATCACTGGAATAAGTCATGTCTGCAGCCTCCTGTGTTGAAACATTGTCTGCTCTTTCAATCTGCTCTTCTTCTGAATTACCGCCCTGAACTGGTAGATCTTCATCAGCTCCTTCCATCTCTTGATTCCCTTCTTCATTCGACTCATCAGTGGCTTCATCATGCAACTCTTCTTGAACCTCATCACCTTGTGTACCCCCCAGATCAGCATCAGAATCTACCTCCATATATACAGGTTCTTCTGAGTGTGTTGGAACACTCTCCTCATCATCATCAGATAGTTCAATGAACACGGGTTCCCTCAGTTTATCCATCCTCTTTGCATTCACTTCATCATAGAATCCGACCTGTAGCTTATCTCCATATTTTACTTTCTTTAACCCAACAGCCTGTTCCTCACTGACTTCTCTAATCCACACATAACTATGAGGAGTCATACGACAGAAAACATGAAATTTGTCTTTCCCTTTTCCATTCAACTGACCATACATCCCTCTCATAAACTTCACAGTCTTGTACTCAATATCCCAAACATCAGTAAAATGACCAGAAATAAACTCCTTAATTTTGACATGCAATACCTCTAAATCCTTTCTTACACTCTTGATTTTGCTTAAATCCACAGAGTATCTATTAGCTTGTAACCACTCAAAAATATCATCCACACTCCTACTTTCAAAGCCCAAGAATTTGAATGGTCGAGGATCAGGACCAGTTACCTTAGGTTTTGCTTGTTTCTTGCCTTCTGAAGCATGCCCTTGGGCATCTGAGTTTTTACTCTGGTTCTTGACAAATGTCTCCTCCTCTTCCTTTTCTTCTTCAGTTTTCTCCGCCTCTGCTTCAGTCATCTCCTCATCCTCTTCAAGGACAGTGCTTACTCTGTTCTGATCTTGATTTTGTGACTCATTCACTTCAGCATGCCTTCTCGGCTCATCGAACACTACCAATTCCGAATTCACTAAACTCCGGTCTTCTTCCAAACTTTCCGGCACTGGAGCTTCTTCTCTCGGAGAATTTTGGTTTGACATTATTTGGAACAATGCTGAGACAGAGAAGAGTTTTGCGGCAAGATTTTTGGCCAGAGTTTTTGGGGAAAATCGGCCAGAGACAACAGAATGCGAAAGGGAAGTTTTAGAGTTTGAGACAACTTTCAACTCTTCATAAGCTTACCTCTTTTCCCGCGAAGATCCTTTTTAGATTTCCCAAAAGTTGTCATGATAGCCTTTCCTCTTCTTGTCCCATCAGTGATTTATTCCTCATTTAACTTCCAACACTCTATTTAACTTCTCCTATTTTTGGTCACCTTTTGCTTCCTTCCAATTTTTCTTTTTCTAATTTTTGACACAAATAACAAACACAAACAAATTATTTACACACAGAATTCATCAAAGGTAAAAGTTACCTCAGATTTGACAAACACCTAAGTGTTGTCGAAGGCTCTCGAAAGTGGTAGCATCAAGTGGCTTGGTAAATATATCGGCAAGCTGCTCGTGTGTTGGAACATAGACCACTTCCACTTCTTTTCTTTCCACCAAATCTCGAATAAAATGATGCCTTATGTCAATATGCTTGGTTCTCGAGTGTTGAACTGGATTCTTCGAAATATCGATTGCACTTGTATTATCACATAAAATCTTTAGGGGGCTTTGTTGAATTCCATAATCTTTAAGCATTTGATTCATCCATAATAGTTGTGCACAGCAACTCCCTGCTGCAAGATACTCTGCTTCTGCAGTAGATAGAGAGATCGAGTTCTGTTTCTTGCTATACCAAGACACCAAATTTGTTCCAATAAAGAAACATCCGCCGGTAGTACTTTTCCGATCATCTGCATTACCAGCCCAATCAGAATCACTGTATCCTATCAATTCTGAATCTTGATTCTTTGAGTACCAAACACCATATTCTGACGTTCCACTCACATATCTAATAATTCTTTTGACTGCAGTAAGATGAGATTCCTTAGGATCCGCCTGAAATCTAGCACATATTCCAACACTGAGACATATATCTGGTCTGCTAGCTGTGAGATATAACAAACTTCCAATCATGCCTCTATATAACTTTTGATCGACTGACACTCCTTTTTCATCTTTCACCAACTTATCAGAAACGCCCATAGGAGTTCGAACCGCACGAGCACTACTGAGTCCGAATTTTTTAATCAAATTCAGGGCATACTTACTTTGATTGATGAATAGACCATTCCATCCTTGTTTGACTTGTAATCCCAGAAAGTAAGTCAATTCTCCAACCATGCTCATTTCAAATTCAGACTGCATTGTGATGACGAAATCCTGTACCATAGATGGTGAAGTAGAGCCAAATACTATGTCATCAACATATATTTGAGCAATTAGAAACTGTGATGATTTGTCAAGCACAAATAAAGTGCGATCTACTCCCCCTCGACGATAACCTTTCTGAAGCAAAAAGTTAGTAAGTCGTTCATACCATGCTCGAGGTGCCTGCTTTAATCCATATAAGGCTTTCTTGAGGCGATATACATGATGCGGATAATGAGGATCTTCAAAACCTTTAGGTTGTTCCACATAGACTTCCTCATTCACCACTCCATTTAGAAACGCACTCTTAACATCCATTTGATACAACGTAAAGTTCAAGAAGCAGGCAATAGATAGTAGAATACGAATAGATTCTAACCTGGCAACTGGTGCAAAGGTTTCGTCAAAGTCAACACCTTCCACTTGCGTATATCCTTGAGCAACAAGTCTGGCTTTGTTCCTGGTGATTAAGCCATCTGCATCGGACTTGTTCTTGAAAATCCATTTTGTACCAATGACATTGATGCCTTTGGGACGAGGGGTAAGGTACCAAACATCATTCCTGGTAAACTGTCCGAGTTCATCTTGCATTGCAGCAATCCAATATTCATCAAGTAAAGCTTCCTTATAGTTCTTCGGTTCAATTAGTGACACAAAACAGTGTAGACCAGCCAGACGTCGATAATCTACTCGAGGAACTGATCGAGGATTTCGCAGATTTGAGCCAGGTTGAATGTGTGGTGCAACCTGGTCATTAGTAGACGGTAGCAGTGTTGGAACATGGTCATGTGTTGGAACATGGTCTGCTTCAGCAGAGTGAGGTTCCTGGTGCTCATTTGGTTCTGACTGCTTTTCTCTGTCCGGAGTTTGAGACTGTGTTGGAACATGAGTGTTGGCGGATTCTTCCTCTACTGCTTCTGGAAGTTTCTCCTTTCCTGAATCATCCACAATGACATTTATGGATTCCATGAGAGTGTTAGTTCGATGATTGAAAACTCGGTAGGCACGACTGTTGATAGAATACCCTAGAAAAATTCCTGGATCACTTCGAT
Organism: Rubia yunnanensis; assembly: GCA_037428765.1. Lineage (NCBI taxonomy): Eukaryota > Viridiplantae > Streptophyta > Magnoliopsida > Gentianales > Rubiaceae > Rubia > Rubia yunnanensis. The sequence goes on along the minus strand of CM075064.1, from coordinate 114,342,382 downwards.
TATCAAATTTTGCCAACTGTTCTCTGTCTCTGAGGATATAGCAAGTGCTTCCGAACACATGAAAATATGAAACATTCGGCTTCCTGCCTTTCCAGATCTCATAGGCTGTCTTATCAGTGAATGGTCGAAGATACACTCGATTAATTGTATAACACGCTGTATTGATCGCCTCTGCCCACCATTTCTTATGAAGATCCTTCTCTGCCAACATGACTCGAGCCATCTCCTGAAGAGTTCTATTCTTTCTTTCGACAATACCATTCTGTTGAGGAGTGATAGGAGCCGAAAACTCATGTTGAATCCCCAGTTCATTGCAGAAAGAACTAAATTGTTCATTTTCGAATTCTCTGCCATGATCACTTCGAATCCGGATTATCTTTCCTACAGGACTTCCCTTTTCCGTTTGTAGCTTTACTACAAGGCTACGAAATACCTCAATCGTATCAGATTTCTCTTTCAAGAAGGCTACCCATGTAAACCTGGAGAAGTCATCAACACATACAAAAATATATTTCTTTCCTCCTATGCTAGGTGTGTGCACTGGCCCCATTAAATCCATATGTAATAATTCCAGATTTCTAGAAGTAGTAATAAACTGTACTGAAGAATGAGGAGCACGAGTTTGTTTACCTTGCTGACATGGTCCACACATGATTTCGTCATTCCCGGTCAAGGTAGGCATTCCACGTACAGCTTTCATGTTAGCAATCTTCACCAGTGTTTTATAGTTGATGTGTCCGAGTTTCCTGTGCCATAGAATTCCCTCGTCCTGCTTTGAAAGCATGCATCGAACTTCTTGTTCCAAAAGATAACAATTGTCTGGAGATCGTATTCCTGACAGAACCCTGTTTTCTCCATGCTTCACTACACATTTTTCTTTATGGAACTCAACTATCATGTTGTCATCGCACAGCTGGCTTATACTTAGCAAATTTGCTTTCAGATCTTCAACAAATAATACACTTGTGAGAACAGAAAACCCTTCAATTTTTAATTCGCCCTTGCCAATTACTCTGCTTCTTTTTCCATCTCCAAAAGTTACATACCCGCCATCATATGGAGTAAGATTTGTAAGGTATTTCGAACTGCCAGTCATGTGACGTGAGCAGCCACTGTCAAAGTACCATGAGTCACTGGAATATGCTGATAAAGAAGTGTGTGCGACCATACACGTACCGGACCTTTTGATGACCCATATCTTCCTGATTCTTGTATGAGTATCGACTGTGTTGGAACACAGTTCTCTTCCTGTCATTTGATCTCTGATCAGTTTTTTACACTGATATTCAGTATGTCCTTGATACCTGCAGTATCCGCAGATTAGAGGCTTTCTTTGAAACGGTTTTCCATACTTCCGTTTTACTTCTCGAATCCTGGCTTTGAGAGTTACTGGTTTTTTATGCACTTCAACCTCTGGTTCTTTCCTGTATCCAATTCCGTGTCTATCACCAAAGTTCCTTCCCATATCCAGTATGTCATCCAGTTTTGCCTTCCCGGAATTCATTTTTGAGATAGCTGCTTCAGACATCTCAGCCCTCTTGACTGCTGCTATTAATTTCTGACTCAGTTCTTCATTTTGTTTTCCAAGTTCTGCAATCGTGGACCTTAACTCCTTTTCGCTGTCAATCAGCTTCCTTTTTTCTTCAATCAGTTCTTTGTTTTTGTCTGCTACTTGAACCCACATGGCATACATTTGTTCGTATGTGCTATATATCTCTTCATCACTGACAGAAAGATCATCTTCATCACTGCGAGCCTCGTCCGGATTCATATCGTAACTTACATCTTTCCCTTTGTTTAGAGTGTTGGAACACTGACTTTCTGAAGTATCATGGACCTTTGCTCCAAAGGCTACATAATTGCTGGTTAATTCTTCCTCATCTTTTTCTTTCTCTTCATCATCACTCCAAGAGGTAACATATGATCTTCCTTGTTTCTTTCGAGTGTTAGCACATTCGGCCTGAATATGACCAAATCCTTCACATTCTCTACATTGAATTCTTCCAGCCTGTTTTGTTTCATTGTACTGATTTCTCCCATACTGCATATTTCCTTGTTCAAACCTCAATCCACGATTGTTGTTCGAATCTTGTTGCTTTTGTCTGTTTCCGCCAAACCTCTCCTGAGATTTCTTATTGACCACCTTCTTTAACATCTTTGAGAAATTTTTTGTAATAAGTGCCAGTTTTTCAAACTCATCATCGCTGTCAGACTCATTAATTCCTTTGTCTGGAGAAACTTTAAACGCCAAATCCTTGGATACCCTTTTTGTAGGTTGCTGGAATGTCATCTCATATGTTTGCAGTGACCCCATTAGTTCATCTAGGCTCATTGTGGATACATCTCTTGCCTCCTCTATTGCTGCTACTTTCATTGCAAACCTTTTAGGTAGAGATCGCAAGGTCTTTTTCACCAGCTTGGTTTCTTTGTACACTTTTCCAAGTTGATAAGCCATGTTGGAGATATCTCTAAGCTTTCCGTTGAATGTGGCAATGGTGTCGTCCTCCTCCATTTTGAGTTCTTCAAACTTGGTAGCCAACATCTGTAGTTTGGACTCCCTCACTCGACTGGTTCCTTCATGAACTGTTTGTAGAATATCCCATGCTCTCTTCGCTTGGTGGCATGTAGATATAAGCTTGAACTGGTTTTCATCGACTGCCGTGAATATTGCATTAAGAGCCTTTGAGTTTGCTAGAGATTCTCTAAGATCACCTGGAGTCCATTTAGACTTGTCTTTGAGTTTTTGACTTGACTCCCCTTCCACATCCTTAGAGCTGGTAGCCTCTTCTGTAGGATGATTCCATTCATTCTCAACATAAAACCATGCCAGTTCGTCCAGGGAATTAATAAACACCCTCATACGAGCCTTCCAATAGTTGTAGTTGTTTCCTTCTAGCAGTGGTGGTCGAGAGATTGAAGCCCCTTCTCTTGTCGTCATGGTAAAACCGGATCTCACTTTCCTTGAAACAACCAAGGGAACAATAAGTGACTCAGCTCTGGTACCAAATGAAATTTAGTTTTACCAATTTTCCTAGTTCTTACTAGTGTGTTCCAACATACCTAGTTTAACCAAGTGTAAAAATAACGTGAAGCGTACAAGACACACAACTTGGTTACGCAGTTCGGTGTAAATCACCTACATCTGCGGGGCCTGGCCCAGTTCAGAATAAATCCACTAATTAGAAAGATAGTACAGAGTACAGCATACAAAATACTTATCTTTACTAACTATGACGTGTGGACTTAGCTAGCTCCCCTAGCTACCGATCCGCCTTGATCAGACTCCCTCTGACCTCGAACTCCGTCGACGCTGGATCTCCTCCTCCCGAGGAATTAAGGCATACGATTCTGAACTTGTGCAGCAGGACAGTGTTGGAACACAGTATATTGGCTCTTGCAAGTTTCGTAAGATCTCAAAATCTGGGTGCAGATTTTGCTCTGTAAATTCGTTAGTTTTGCAGCCATGTTTGTCCCATATTTATATTTGCAAATCAGATCTGAACATCCATCATTATCTCCACAATATTCCTATTCCAAATCTGATTTGTTGAAGCATATCCAAATCCCATAAATAAAGGGATTTACCTTATCTCAAACTCTCCCATATATTCAATCAAATCTTCTCCATATAAGTAGGGATTTTTCCATAAAACCAAATATGCTTCTTACGCCTGATGTATAGCCAAATCTATAGTTACCATAAATTCCAAAACACTCCAACATTTTGGCTTGAACTTCGTTAAAGCTTTGGCGTTAATTCTGTTCATAAATTCTGCTCCAGCAGTGTTCCAACATGGTATGATTCTGCTCAACATTAATTCAACAAAAATTGCCAACAAATTAATTCAACAGTCATAGACTTTACAGTTAGGTTTAACATTTTCAAAAAAACTACTCCCTTCGAATTTCTAATATTGGCTTCGTTTGATCGCTAAATTTTTCAAGCCATGTTTGACCATCAATAACGAACGTCATGTGAGGTGTCTTTGAATTCTCCGTAACATGTAGTTTCTGAAAAGTAAAATTTTATAATCTATTTTTTATGAAATTAAAGTTATGAGTTGTTAAACATGACTGAAAAATTTTCAAAGAAAAAGGAGCCATTGTCGAAAAACCCTGAGGGAGTATTTGGCAGTCATATAAGAAGTTAGCGTAGGATTTACCATTTCCTTAACATTTTATTTGTTAACATGATTTGAATTAAGAAGTTAGCAAGAAGAATTTGACCCACCTTACATTTCTCTAAAATTAACAACGTATATTTCTCCATCCTCATTATTTATTTTATATTTTACTTTATATTCCTACTATAAATTAATTCTTAAAAGGTAATAATAATTATTATTTTATTCTAATTCATTCCTACTAAATTCCACCTCCATTGTTTACTTTAACATATAATTTTGTATTTAATATTACAATAATTATATTTTAATTTATTTTTTAAAAAAATTGGGTAATAATTCAAATGGGTCCCCAATAAAATCCCTCCACTCCCCTTGCCCTGGTGGGAATTTAATTTTTTACTTTATCTCTGAAATATAAATATAACATTTTTATTTAAACAATTATTTTTAATCAAAAATATTGTGCATCGCGCGGTGGGACTCCAGCTAGTACAAACTAAAAAATTTATCTTAATTTCTTCTAATTTACGGTCTAAATCTCGATCGTCACAAACTCTTGTTTTAAAGGTGACATTTTGTTTAAGTTTTAAAGCAATCATGGTCTTATAAGAAAAAAGGCAAATTTAAACGCATTTATGCAATCAAAACCCATTTCTATCCAAATAAATTGCTCTTTTTCTGATAAATCCCTCCGAACGATGTTGCTTTAAATGGAGATTACGACCAGAAAATTGATGTTTTAACTTAAAATGGACATTAATTTTATGAAAGGGAGTAACGAAAAATATACTACTCCTTCCGTCCCAACACATTTTTTGGTCAACTTTGCATTTGACCATAAATTCCAGTTAGTGTATAAGAACTAATGTTATCATGTGAGATATTGTTAGACTTCCCGCATCATTTATTTTCTTAATATCAATTTTTGATACATCATTAGTATCCGTAACTAAAATTATCGGTGGTTAAACATGACCCGAGAAAATTGACCAAAATGTACCAAGAAAGGGATGGGACGGAGGTAGTCTCCTTTGCTTATACTGTATCAGAAACAAGAAGTTGAAGTAGCAGCATTGCCACCAAATCACAACTGTCCAGAGCAATAGCTCTTGAGACTTAAGACAAAACTGAGCCTTTCTCATTCAAGAATTATTACTACAAGACCATATATTCTTAACATCAGATTTCTGAAAAGGATGTCATTGTCCTGAACCCATGGCTGTCTAGCAGAGGTCCATCTCCGATGATGTCCAAACCTGAAATGAATCGAATTCTTGAATCATACAAATCAGTATTGATTTCGCCTTCAATCATCAGATTCGAAGATAGCTTTGCTTTGATATTGCTGAATGACTAAAACTGAGGCTCCCGTTGAAAACTCTTCTGAATTGACCAGCAAACTCCCTACAGGGCCAAGCTCAGGGTACTCAGTCCTTCCATTTAAGGACAAAGCCACTTCACCATCAGGTTTCCTACCCACCAAGAACAAATTACACCTGCTATAGCCACGCATTGCAGCGATAACTTCCTCCGGCGAGTTTATGACATATTTTTCTTCATATTTGAGGGATTCATCTCCCTGAATTCTGCCCTTAAACTGAGCAACAGCCTCTTCATCAGCTGAAAATGCATTTGAGGAAACCCGGCTCGAGTTTGCATCATCTATCTGGATTGTATCGCTGTTTGCTTGAGAATCTACCAAGAAACGCATGGCTGTTAAGCTGATTCCAGGATGCTCAGCCATGCGAGCTCCATAAGCGAGAGCTTCACGATCATCGTGCCCTCCAAAGAAGAGAACTACAATCTCGTACGATACATTTCTTGCAGTAACATGTGCAGTACCACCTAGCCCGCGGTCCACGAATATTGCTACAGAGCATGAGGCCTCCTCAATAACCTTGCTGTTAACAGAGCGGTATTCAGGCCGGGTAGTCTCCAGGGAGCCATCTATCATTTGGTGCTTGTGAAATGGTAAAATGATGATCGCTGCCATTTTCCGCTCTGCAGTGCCAATGATGTCTTCGTGCATGTCAGAGAATGAAGAGATTGATGTCATTGACTTCACCGAAACTTTGCTCAGCTGCTGAAATGCCTCGAACGCCACAACAACATTGTTGGCCTCTGCTGACCGAGCTTTGTTCCAGAAGGGCAACCCGTTCCTTCGTACCTTTTGTACCATTTGTATGGCGGACGATCTTTCAGAGAGCTCCATCAGGTGCATTGAGTACACACACAGGCTTTCTCGCTTCTCAGTTCCACGCGACGCCTCAAAGAGGTTTATGATAGATGGGATGTTTCTGGCACTGTGGAAACAAGCAAGAATTCGAAGGTTGTAGTTCTGATTCTTCCTTTGTATTGTTCTGTGTTTGTAGTCAACTTTTCTTGCTCCCTTTGCAGGTTTATAGACAGCCACTACAAGAGGAGTTGTAATGAAGGTTGTGAAGAGAGCCATCAGGACCATAATTGCAAATGTTTGATCATCCAGAACCTAAACAAGATAGAACACATCAATATTAGTTACTTTCATAAACACCAGGGTGCATCAAACAAAGAAGTGGCTTCGAGAAACTGGGGAAAGAAATCACCGGTTTAATCCGGTAAAGTAGTCATTTTGGTCCTCAGTCTTCTGATACCGACCAATTTAGTCACTAAAAAGGACTGTATAAATATACTTTTCACCGACTATAAGCAATTGAAAAAGATCCATTGATAGAGTGGTTAACCATTTCAAACTGCTTATAACCGGAGAAAAAGGACTAATCGGCTAGTCTAGAACACAAGTGACCGAAATAGCTGTATAGAACATAAACCAAAATAGCAATTTTTCTAAAAATATCCAGACTGACCTTTCTGTCTTTACCAATGTTGAGGACAATGAGTTCCACCAAACCTTTGCTGTTCATCAGAAAGCCAAGAGCAAGTGCTTCAGAAAGAGGCACTTTGCAGAGTAAAGCAACAAGAAATGTGCCCAAAATCTTGCCAAAACAAGCTGTGAAAATGACCAAAACCAGTAGCCCCCAAGACTGAGCCCCTTGGATGGTTGCAACATTCGTTTTCAGTCCACTTGAAACAAAAAACAGAGGCATGAAAAGACCAGAAACCAGGTCCTCAACTTTCTGCACTAGGGCCTCCGCAAAAGCACCTTCTTTTGGAACAAGAACTCCAAACACAAAAGCACCAAACATGGAATGAATCCCAATCGCATCTGTGATGAAACCAGCCGCGAGAACAGCTGTAAGTGTACCACATACAAAAAGTTCAGGGACCGGCTCGCCTTCCTGACACTGTCTAGCCATCCACTTAAAAACCGGCGAAACAAAGAGCATTGCACAGGCTACAAAGCCACAACCACAGAGGAATATCCATACAGGAACAATGGGAGAAAGGTTGTGGCCCGATAAGGCAATGGCTAGAGCAAGTAGAACCCAAGCAGCCACATCATTGACTGCAGCTGCAGACATTGCCAATTTTCCGACATCAGTTGTCAGAAGCTTCAGCTCAGCCAAGATTCGTGCCAACACCGGGAAGGCCGTGATGGAAAGCGCAACTCCCATGAACACAAGAAATGCGACGGCATTTGCACCTTGCGCTATGGTCGCTCGCAGTACAAATGAAGTACCAATCCCTAACGCGAAAGGAACCGATATCCCTGCAACGGCTATGCAGAGGGCCTTCTTCCCAGTCTTGTTCAGAGAGCTAAAGTTCAGCTCCAATCCCACCAAGAACAGAAACAAGAGAAGACCAATATTCGCCAGAGTATCCAACACAGTAATACTCTTCGGTGGGAAAATCGCCTTCAAGTAGCCCTTGCTTCTACCTAGAACTGATGGCCCAAGCAAAACTCCTCCCTAAAATACAGCTAAGAACATTATGTTCCCTCAAATTTCATTTCCAATTCGATAACTATCCAACACATATATACTATACACCAAGTTGAACAAAAATCAAACACCTTTGCAACAGATACAGAACCAAAACCATAAAATCTCACAAAAGAAAAGAACAATCTGATAGAGCTAAGAACATCATGTCCCCTCCAGTATCATTTCCAATTCATAACTATCTCCAACCTCCATTAAAATGATCAACACATGCATACTGTACAGTAGACACCATTCTGGGCAAAAATCAAACACCTTTGCAACAGAAACAAAAGCAAAACCATATAAATCCCACAAAAGAAAAGAACAATCTGATAGAAGCAGAATCAAACGCCATAAATGCATGCCCAATTCAACATGATCAAAGAAGGGCGAAACGAGAACTCACCACAATCTCCGCAATCACTCGAGGCTGGCGAAGCGGCCTCAGGACATAAGCAAGGCATCTTGTGACGACGACAACGAGGCATATCTGCAAGATGGCGAGTGGAAGAGCGAAATCCAGTGGATTGTCGCCCTGAAAAACGCCGTTCGACGCCGCCTTCATCGGAGACGGGCATGAATGGCCGGAAGTGGCATTGGAAGCCATGGAAAGAGTGGAAATGGAGAAACCCAAAATGTTTCAAGATCCAAGAACCTTGGCTATGGAGTTTTGTAGAGTGATGTGATGTGAGTTTTCAAGAAATGGGATCGTCTGTAATAATAGTGTGAATCAAGTACGCTGCACCAGTGAATAGAAATATGCATTTATTACTTGAAAAGTCAAATCTTGTTCTTCACTTGTCCACTTTTTTTAAAAAAATTCAAAGAATCAACGTTATCAAACAATATTATCGCATGTGATATACGCGTACTCTGATTTGTTCAGAAAAAAAGTTGTTTCTAAATATCAGTTATTATACTTCCTTTGTCCCGGATGAAATTGCACTGCAATGATTAACACGTTGTTCATGAATCACGTGTAACCGTTAATATGTTTACCTACGTATAATAACGATAAATAAAAAGTTGATATTAAGAAACTACTTGTTACGATGAATAGAACAATATCATATGCGGTAATACTACTGTTCGTATATCTATTTAAATATGTGGTCAAAGTTTAATTGAGAATAGCATCTTAAAAGTAATAGTGTAATTTCAATTGGGACAGAGAGAGTATATAATAGTGTAATGCACAAATGATAGAGCTAAAATAGACCTTCAATGTATATACAATGCACATTCATGGTACAATATCTATACCTTAAAAAAATTGTACTGAAGATTGTAAAAATATTTATGTGCATTTAATCCGAGATTAAGAGAATGATTTGTTTAATTGGTACAAAGGGAATGGTTTTGGCTTTTCGGGAGGCCAGCAGATTTACTCCGTACAAAGTTGCGAAATTGAGAACAAAAGTCATCTTAGAAGAAAACAAACCTTTTGGGTCCATATTGCATGATGGACACTTTTCTTAGAAACCTTTTGTGTCCATGTTCCGAAATAAAGACAAATTTTCGTTCTCACTCAACGGTATTTAATTGGCTTTTTAAAAAGGCTAACAGTACCGACGATATCAAATTATTAATATCTTTATATATATTTTATAAAAAAGTAGGAGTCCGTCCCTTAAAGACCGTCTTTCTATAAATTATATAAATACTAAGGTTTAAACTATAAATTAGAAGAAATGAAGATAAAAATTTTGGATTTTATTAATCAAGTTATAAACTTTATAATTACTACATGTTGCCTAATAAATTTTTAATATTGCAACTAAGATCTTTTATCTTTTATTAGAAAAAAAAATCTTTCCCGAATCTTTGCCCAAACAGGAGTTTATGTCATAAAAATGTACGAGGCATGCGGAGTAATCATCATCGGTAAATACTGATCAAAATGGAAAATATCATTAAGATGTACAAGGTACAGTCATCAAGGATAAATATTAGCCAAAACACTTAGTGTAGAAGAATCGCGATAGATATAATAATAAAGTTAAATTGGGTCTACTTTGATTAGAGTAAAGTGACTTTTGAATGTGTGTCCTAGGATTGTTGCATGCACTTAGGGTGGTGGAGGAGCATTCCACTTAGAATGATAAGTGAAAGTAACATGTTTGGTCGTTAATATGTTTAAATATATAATAATAATAAATAAAAATATTATATTTAAAAATGATGAATACAATAATATCACATGCGATATTATTATTTATATCTATTTTAATATATAGTAAAAGTTTAACTGTGTTGACTTTAAAATAAGTGTGCAGTTTAACGTGCGACGTTGAGCATATAAATTCTCTTACATGCTCGAGTTCGGATCTCTGAACTGACTACCCGTTATTCGAATAGTGCATTCGTGTTCATTGAAATTAGTGGGTTCAGAGTAACTGGACAATATCTAAACTCAATCCTGTCAGATTGAGCTAATTTCGACCGGGAAAAAAATCGTACTTTTGCATAGGTTGAACTTGCGAAGATAATGAGCCCGGAGTATGCTCTAATCTTACTCCATAACTTGGCAGAAAATCCATAACGCAGACATTCTTATCAATTGCAGACTTTTCATCTACATATCTATGGGTTAGAACAAGGAGAAAGGATACAGGTGAAATTTATAATTATACTACCTCCGTCCAACATCGAAGTCGTGTTTTTAATGCTGAAAATAGCAGCATTAAAAACACGACTCTTTTATCAGGACGGGAGGGGGGCCTGCTCCTCATCGGGCGGTACACGTTACGCGTAACCCCGCGACAGTGATCCCTATACAACTTGTACTAGTAACCGAACCTGCAGGAGAGCGAGGCAGATCAACTTGATTCCTCGGTCACCTCTCCGCCCCTCAGCGACTCCAATGCACCGGCGGAAAACTCCCTGACGTACTGCTGCACCACCAGGACCGACGCGTTGGTGGAGAAATCGGGCGCTGTCAGCAGATTGCCTATTGGCCCGAGCTCAGGGCAGTCGACGTGCTTGTTCAGAGCTGCAACCAGCTGCCCCTCAGGCATTCGCCCGACCAGGAACAGATTGCATTTGCTGAAACTATTGATGATCTCGACGGCTTCATCAGCACCCTGAACCACCTTTTCTTGGAATGATATTGCGACGACATCTTTTGATTGCTCCTTAATTTCAGACAGGAATTCTTCGTCCGTGGACCTTGCTTCAGGAGTATCAGGAGTAGGGCTGCTGTCGACATGCAGCGCGACACTTTCTCCGACAACTTTGGGGTCCACAACGAAGCGAATCACCTCGCAGTCAATCCCGGGGTGTTCTGCCATTCGCACGCCATATGCAAGAGCTTCGCGATCATCATGACCCCCAAAGAACAGCACGGTTATGGAGTAATCCACGTTGCTTGCAGCGATGTGAGACGATCCACCAAGGCCGCGATCCACGAGGATTCCAACTGAGCACGGCGCCTGCTGAAGAACCCTCCGGTTAACATGCCTGAACTCCGCCCTCGTGACCTCCAGATGGCCGTCGAACTTCTGATGCTTATGGTACGGGAGAATGATCATCGCCGCCTTCTTCCTTGCAGCACCGGAACAGATATCCTCGTGTATGTTGGACAGAGCTGAGATGGCTGTCGAAGGCCTAATCTGCACGCGGCTCAGATGTTGGAAAGCCTCGAAAGCAACAACAATTTGGTTTTCAGCATCCTGTGACTTGGTCCACAAGGGCAGTCCATTCTTCCTCGCCTTGTGAACCATGAGAATAGCCGATGACCTTTCAGAGAGCTCCATCAAGTGCATTGCGTAAACACGGAGCCCTCCCCTCTTCTCCACGCCGCGCGAAGCTTCCATGAGATTGATCAGCGAAGGAATGCTCCTCGAGCTGTGGAAGCAAGCTAGCAGCCGCAGCTCAGCGCTCTTGTCCTTCCTTTGGATCGTTCTCAGCTTGTACTCGGATCCTGCCATTTTAGCCGGCTTGTAGATGGCTACAACGATAGGCGTCGTGATGAATGTTGTGAAGAGTGCCATCAGAACCATGATAGCAAATGTCTGATCACTAAGCACCTAGAACAGAAGATAAAAGTTAGGCACCATTCATCGAGAAGAAAATGATTAGTCAAGAACTCGAGATTACCCCTCTGTCTTTCCCGATGTTGAGGACGATGAGCTCCACGAGACCTTTGGTGTTCATCAGGAAACCTAAGGTTAACGACTCCCGGAAGGGCAGTTTGCAACAGAGCGAAACCACGAGCGTGCCAACAATCTTCCCGAAGCAAGATGTGAAGATGACTAGAACAAGAAGGCCCCATGACTGAGCTCCATGGATGGTGGCAACATTAGTCTTGAGTCCACTCGAAACAAAGTACAACGGGAGAAACAAACCCGAAACAAGGTCCTCCACCTTCTCCACAAGAGCGCCGGCGAATGGCCCTTCCTTGGGGACAAGAACTCCCATCACAAAGGCCCCGAACAATGCGTGAATGCCGATGGTATCCGTGACAAATCCTGCCGCTAAGACAGCTACTAGAGTACCACACACGTACAACTCATCCACCGGCTCACCCTCACGGCACCTCCTCGCCATCCATTTGAAGATCGGAGGCGCTACGAACGAACACAGTGTCAAGAAGCCAGCTGCACACAGCAACACCCACACGGAGACAAGGGGAGAGCGCCCCTCGCCTGAGAGAGCAATAGCGAGAGCTAGCAGAATCCACGCAGCGATATCATTCACCGCTGCAGCTGACATTGCCATCCGACCAACGTCCGTGGTTAGCAGCTTCAGCTCGGCCAGGATACGAGCCAGGACGGGAAAGGCAGTGATTGAGAGAGCGACTCCCATGAACACCAAAAACGGGCCTGCGCTAACACCTTTCTCGATACTTCCCCGGAGAACAAATGAGGTTCCGATCCCCAGTATGAACGGGAAAGTGATCCCTGCAAGTGCAATTAATAAAGCATTCTTTCCTGTCCGGCGAAGGGACTTCAGATCAAGCTCAAGACCGACGAGAAACAGGAAGAAGAGAAGTCCTAGATTGGCAAGGGTGTCCAGCACTGTGAGGCTTCGCTTCGGAAACACGGTCTCAAGAAACTTATGGCTCCGGCCAAAAGCCGAGGGACCAAGCAGAATTCCCCCCTGCAAACAATGATATACACCATCCATCAAAACCTAATGATCCACATTTTGCTAGCAAATTTAACATTGTCATTTTCAGCTTCATCCAATCTTTAACAGAAACAGAATCAAGAAATTAAAAGCGGTTTCCGCAAGCAATTACCAACATAAATATCACAAAAAATCAATCTTCTTAGCATCAGAAAATCTCCACATACTAATGTCACCATTATGCATTTCATTCATTCGATAATCCTCAGAAGATACACAACTAGACCGAGAATTTGAGACTTAATCAGCTGTTTAAGAATTGCAATTTCATTCAACATATGCAATTCCAAGTCTATAACAACAATCATCTATAAGCATGCCATTCACATTCTAAGAAACCGAAGCAATCCTAGATGGCAATCTATTTCAAGAACGATTCGCAAGAGTTTTCGGGAACTCACAATGATTTCAGCGATGACTCGAGGCTGCCTCAGAGGCTTGAGAACATACGCGATAGCCCGAGTCAGAGCAACCACGATGACAATCTGCAAGATTGCCAAAGGCAGAGCATAATCAAGGGGATTATCCCCTTGGAAGGATCCATTCGAGGTGGCTTTCATCTGCGATGGACATTTTATCGTACCGTTCGAAGCCATTTCGCTCCAGAAACACCTGAAAGATGCTACAACTGTCCCTCAAATTCTTCAATCAAACCTGCATCATACAAAAAGCCATATCCCCATCACATGACTGGACCATGATTTCCTCAAAAACATCATAGTATTCTTAAACATAACTTCCAACAACGTTCCTTAATTACACAAATCCCGTCCACTATCACATTTCTTTAACAAAACCATCCTACTGGGGAATCTCCAAGAGCAAGAAATGAAATTTCTCAACATGCAAAAGGCCATAAGAAAAACACAGACTGAATTCATGAAATCAGCGAGAGCAAGAATGTTTAAACAACCAAAATTTGTCGAAATTAAGCACTTAGAAGCACCTGTGAAGAATCCCTTTTCACCAAAAGAGGGAAAGATCACTTCTTTTTCCTAGTTTCTTGATTGGGACAAACAAAAGTATGAATTTTGTATAAATTTTTTTAAAAAAACCGCACTTTTTTGTTTAGCAAAATCCAAGTGACGTAGTATAATGGTTGAGTGTCAACTTCATATGTGCATGAATGAAGACAGATAATTGATATTGTTAGTTTTCGAATCCATTCGAACTGTCCTTTTTATAAATACTTCTACATCCTTAAAAGTCGGTCGATTCTGTCACTTTCCGTCACAAGAAATTATATTCCTCCGTCCTATCTTAAATTACAGCCTACTCATTACACATGGTTCGAGAGACATATTTGATCGTTAATATGTTTAACTACGTATAATAACGGTAAACAAAAAATTATTTCCTAGAAACTACTTTTTACGACAAATTAATATCAATAATATTATGTCTCATATATATTCAAATACGCATTCAAACTTTAATAGAAATAGAACCATAAAATAGGTAGTTAATTTAACCCGGGTCAGAGGTTGATCAAATAACAGATAACTAATAACTGAAATACAAATTACAGTAGTGATTGTCAGGTCCACGTCATTAAAAACGGTAAATCTACCTTTATCTGTAACAGATAAAGAAAATAATTTTCAAAGTCATGACCACATACATTAACAGATAAAATAAGATAAGCGTAATCTTATGTTATTGATTCAATTGTTGTTGGATAATCAATTTAACGAATCCTTACTAAAATTACTATAAATATGTTACTTAATATAATATTATGTAGCCAATATAATATTAAAGGTCAACTTGATCCTATGCAATTAATACCTACTTCTACTAGAACATGGGGAGAACATACCACATCCTTACGGAAACCCATAAGGTAATCAATGAATTTGATTCAAACTCGATTCGAAAATTCAACTTGAGCAACAATTGAATCGATTAATAAGTTAGTACGAAATTCAATGGCTAAGATATATTTTTTATAAAAAAAGGGCTAAGATATTGAACGGGTCAATTCAATTGAAAATTAAATGAGTCAACAAATGATAATGATAGAATACTGAACATCTATCTGTCGAATTAAAATCATACAATCAGCAAAATCTAATATCCTAATATAAAAAATTATAGTCAGTCTCTTGAAAGACGGTCTTTCCATAAGTTATGGTACTTATGGAAACACCAAGGTTTAAAGTGTAAATTAGAAGAAATTAAGATAAAATTTTTGGGTTGCATGAACCGGGTTATAAATTTTATAACTACTACATGTTTCATGCTAAACCTTTAATATTGCAACTAATACCTTTTACCTTTTATTATTCTAATCAAACCCCGTCTTTCCATAGGTATGGAAAGACGTCTTTCCCAAGACTTTGCCAAAAAATTAATAGATTTTGCTTGACGTTAAATGGATTGACAGATCAAATGAATCAATCCAGTTGACCTGTTTAATTAGATGGGTTGGATTAGTGTTGAAAACTTTTATCCCATAAATCCGCCAACACAAATTATCCCCCCTAATTTTATCCCAAAAGTAAAAGGTGAAAAAAGGAAATTCTAAGTTCAAGAATGAAAAAAACAAAAGTCAATTGTGCATTTTTATGATCTTGTGGTGACCACAATGAAGTGGGGGTCCACATTAGTGACGTAGAACAAGAATAAAAAAACATGATACCCACGTATAGACGGTGAACTGAAAAGTTAAAGAACTGATTTATACCCTTTAAAATTCACAAGGGAAATCTAGTTTGGGGTCTACCTTAACCTAAGAGAAGAAAAAACAAAGTCAGAAATGGTGCCCAAAAAGGGACCCAATAATAACATACTCACTCTGTCCCACTTTAATCTGCATAAATTTTTTTAATCTTTAATAAATATGTTTAACCACTAATATGTTTAACTATGTATAATATTAATAAATAAAAAATTAATATTTAGAAACTGTTTAGGCAAAGTCTTGGGAAAGACGATCTTTCCATAGGCTTATGGAAAGACGGGGTTTGATTAGAATATTAAAAAGGTAAAAGGTCTTAGTTGCAATATTAAAATTTTAGTATGCAACATGTAGTAATAAAATTTATAACCCGGTTCATGCAGCCCAAAAATTTTATCTTAATTTCTTCTAATTTACACTTTAAACCTTGGTCTTTCCATAACTTATGGAAAGACCGTCTTTCAAGAGACGAACTCAACTGTTTATTACGATTAATCCAACAATATCACATTACAATAATATTATTATTTATAAATCTATTTAAATATGTGATCAAACTTTACAAATATTGACCGTCAAATAGTAAATGTGCAGTTTAAGGCGGGATAGATAGAGTATGAAAAACAACAATTTTTGTAGGGTTTAGATTCCACCACCAAGTCATAAGGATTCTTCCATCCCCACAATAATGTCACCTCCATCATGTCAATTGAATCTATACACTTCTTAATCCTTATGTTTGATCAACAATAAATTTAGTTACGTATACTAATAATGTGTTAAAATTTAATATTTAAAACATACATTATATAAGGAATCCAACCATCACACATAATGATACTAGTGTTATGTACTAATTTAAATTTATAGTCAAATATATCTTGATAAAGTTGATAAAAAAATATGGAGATTCGCATTAGATAGGCATTAGATAGGGGAGCTAGTAATAAAAGTCTAGGATTATAAATAATTGGCCACATAACTCACTACCGACAAGCAAAGAGCACAACACGTCAACAACTTCTCCATGTTTTTTTTCCAACAAAGGCTGCTAACTTAATATTTGTTAGTCAGTCACACATGACTAATTTGTAGTAATTCTGTCTTTATTGGATTAAAATAAATCAGCCTTTCATAAGAGATTTTAAAAATAAAACAAGACTCAAACAAGATTCACCCATTGGATCATATACCGACATAGACGGTACCAAAAATTTCAGTTACTCTTCTAATATTTCTCTCTTTTCTGTTTGAAGCGGTTTTTTAAAAATGGCACAACAAAATTCTTTTAAAAAATTCACACACTAAATATACCTTTTCAATTCTTAGACTCATTAGAATCCATGTACAAAATTAAAGAGTGAAAATGTTAAAGAAAATAGGAAGTACCAAAATATGATAAACAAGTTTATGTGTCATTATTAGTTTATTAGTAATTAATAAAAATCAACGGAAAAGTAGTCTTCTTGCACGTGTTCCTCAATTTCTGGGAAACCACGTGTTTGACGTAGGACTAACGTTTTTCCAACGAGGTAACTTACAAACATGAACTTACAGCCAGTAAAAATCTCAGTTCCAATCTCACACTTTTGAATGAGATAAATGAATTTGCAGAAGTTCAAAAGTAAATTATTAGTGACACCAATAAACGGAATTTGCAGAAGTTTTTCATCCAAAATCCAACCTTAAAAAGTACAAAAGTCCAAACACGCTTTTGAATGGGAACAATATGCATGAACAAATTCATGAAGGAGAGCCCTTTTCACAGAGGTAAAGGCAGAGATGAGAAAAATGACCTGAATCACGAGTTTTGCAGCCACAAAATCAGGCCATATTTCAAACTGAAGCTCTGTTTCTTCTGCTTATTGTTCTGCTATATTTGTCGGAGGGGAAAACAGAGTGAAAAGGGTATTTTTCTTTTTAGGGAAATATATTTGGGGGAGAAAAGAACAGAAGAAGATTGAATCGAAGATATGAGCGCTAATGCCGAAGTGTAGTGTTTATGTTGTGTGTGTTTGACGACCTGCCTTTTGATCCGCATTTATAGACGCGCCAATACCTTTCTTTATTACAAGCCTTACGTGCTTAATTTAGTAGGTGTATTTGCAAAAGTCTACTAGAGTATATATTGAATATTACACTTATACAAACAAACGTGTACACTTAAGAGGCTTGGGGTTTTTTTTCAACTTTGATACAGTTCAGTAATTTAATTTAGTGATTCGAATTAGGCTTTCTTTATTTATTTTTATTCATTGGGGTTTTTAGAAGATAACGTTATACGCTCTTTCTCACTAAGTTTTTTTAATGAGGTAGTGTGATCATTTATTTATTTTAGAATAAGGCATATTAATTCAGCCATGTTGGCATTGGAAGAATTAATGTTTCGGTTATGCATTTATTTTATGATTTAGAATATTCAGTCCTGATTGAATTATAACTAGATTTGGTAAGATTAGATAAGGCAGTATTCATTCAACATTTATCTTGAAGAATATAGTCATTTAGTTTAGGTATTCTAGTTGAATATGGTTTTAGATTCTTAATGATGTCATAATCCTTTTCAGTTTCTTGTTTGTAATTCTGAAGACCATACATATGTACTATAAATATGGGTGATTTTCAACATTATTTTTACCAACCACTTTATCAATCAAATATACCACCTTTTGAGTTCATATTATTTGCTAGCTATTCCATTATTGCTTAACCCTTAGGGCTAGTTAAGTATCAATAAACCTTGCAATTTGATCATCAGGACTAGTTAGAGAGCAAGTCGAAGTTAGGCGTACCTCGAGGGCTAGACACCTGAATTTCGTGCGAGATAGTGAGGGTGTGCAGATCCCTTCACTAGATCAAAGATATTAATTCCGCAAATTGTGAGTTTTTGCAAGGAGATTCATATCATTTCATTTTTTTCGTTCTATACTCATGCAGAAGTATCGACTCGTTACGAACACAGGTGTTAGGAGTAGTGATCAGATCTTCCTACTTCGGCGGGAGTACTTTCAAGTGATTCAATATTCTTTTAGTATATTTTATTACTGAACTAAGTTAAACTAAATTAAAATTAAAATTTTATTCTTTCCCAATACTTTGTCATAAATAAGAATACTTGATAAAATTTAAATTAAATATTATTAGTTTAAAATTTTATTGAAGTAAGGTTAATTGAATTGAATTAAATTGAAATGATGATAAGCTTAAAACAGCATGCATTGCTGCTTTGCATATTTTTATGTATTTTATATATTCATTAACAAAGGAAACCTAATTCCCTGCCGTTTTAATAAAAGTATACAGATATTTTGAACATGCATGTGTCAGTAAGGATGTTCGGCCTCGAATTGGGCAGTGACTTTCGGGATAAAACTTTCATTTGGTAAAGTCGAATTTTTCCAATCTTATTTCAGAAACAATGCACGAGTGAATGTGATTTCAGAAGAAAAATGTAAGAGTGAGAGATTATGTGTAGAATTCGTTTTTGCGAGTTTAGTCCAAAATCAGTAGTGCTTGGTTATTTTCCAAAAATATAGAATTCGTTTTTGCGATTTTAGTCCAAAATCAGTTGTGCTTGGATATTTTCCAAAAAAAAAAAAGGGATGTGCTTGGTTAATTTGGAAGGTAGAGAATTCTTTTTTTGCGATTTGAGTCCAAAATCAGTTATGCCTGGCTAATTTGGAACGTACATAATTCTTTTTTCTAATTTCTGTCTTCTCATTCAACTATTCTCTAGCAATAGTTAATCTATTGCAAAAAAATCTAAATCACATATCAATCACACTGACGTTTGTACTGTTACAAATTAAAGATCCAATAAAAATTGTAATATCGTCATCAGGGTATTAACTCGCTTTGCTCGAAAACCGTGACCACTTGACAGAGAGGAGCGTATCACACATTAATCTCTTTGCCAAACAGGGATCTTCAAGGACTGTAGCACCACTTGACCCAAAGTACGATCAAAGTTGTTCAAATTGTAAATACTTTGTGAAACACAAATCTGAAGCATCCGAATTAATGGAAAACCTAACCAAAAACACACAAAATTGCAAAAACACGATATGTACATCCAGATCGAGAACAAAATATCAACGCGAACAACTAAATCGAGTGATCACCACGAACACAACAATTGTAGAAAATAAGGGTAATAATGTGTGTCTGTATTCATGTACATTATGAAAAGGAAATAAAATATAATTACAGCTACAAGTAATATTTATATTCCATAATACTCCTCCTCAAGTTGGAGCATGGGGATTAGAAATGTCCAACATGCCAAGTAGTGATGAAACTGGTTTCGTCCGAGAGCTTTGGTAAACAAGTCCGCAGGTTGATCAGAAGTGCGAATATGATGAGTAACAATAGTACCAGACTGTACAAGATCCTGGACAAAATGACAATCAAATTCAATATGCTTTGTATGTTCATGGAACACCGGATTTGCCGCAATATGAAGAGTAGATTGGCTGTCACAAAACAATCGCATAAGAGTAGTATGCGCAACCCCCAAGTCCTTAAGTAAAGACTTAAGCCACAACAACTCACAACAGGTAACAACCATAGCATAATACTCCGCTTCAGCAGAAAACTGAGAAATTGTAGGTTTCTTCTTAGTCTTCCAAGAAATTGAATAATCGCCAATCATCACAAAGTATCCGGAAAGAGAACGCCAGGTAATAGGACATGCAGCCGGATCAGAATCACAGTAAGCAGTAAACTGTAATGCACTACGGGAAGAGATAAACAAACTTTGACCAGGATGACTCTTCAGGTAGTGCAAAACATGAACTACAGCTTGCCAATGAAGAACACATGGAGATTTCATAAATTGTGCAAGTGTATGAACCAAATAGCTAAGCTTGGGACATGTAATGGTGAGGTATATCAAGCGTCCAACCAGGCGCCAGTATTGCTCAGGATCATGGTAAAGTGGACCTTCAACATGCACCAGATTGTGTTGTTGCTCCATCAGAAAATCCGTCGGTTTAGAAGCTGACAAATCTGTGTCAGATAAAATGTCCAGGGCATATTTCCATTGTGAAAGAAACATCCCATCATGTCTTCTAGCAATATCTATACCCAAGAAATACTTAAGTAAATCGAGATCTTTCACGTAAAAACAAGAGCTCAAGTATTTCTTGAATTCAGAGATAAGTGACGAAGAACTACTAGCAATTACCAAATCATCCATATAAACAAACACATGAAGAGACTGAACCACGGGAGAACACAAAAAGAGAGTAATTTGCTTTACTCTGAACAAATCCAAATGCACGCAAAGCATGAGACAATTTGGAAAACCAATTGGGAGCATGCCGAAGACCATAAAGAGATTTATGAAGTCCAGGGGACGCAGGATAGCCAGGGGGAGGTTGCATGAAGACATCTTCATGCAGATCACTATGTAGAAAAACATTATGCACATCTATTTGATATAGTTCTCAACCACGAATGACTGCAATAGATAAGAATAGGTGAATCGAAATCATTTCGCAACAGGAGGAAATGTCTCAGTATAGTCAATCCCTTCAATATGATGGTTTCCAAGAACCACCAGGCGAGCTTTGTGACGTTCGATGGTGTCATCAGACTTAAACTTGGTGCGATAAATCCATTTGCAACCAATTGCAGTCTTATCCAGAGGTAGATAAGCCATCGTCCATGTCTGATTGCGCTTAAGGGCATTAATCTCATCAACCATAGCATCACGCCAATGAGCATGCTTTGACACCTTAGAGTAAGTGGTGGTATTTGCACTAGAAGTTACTGTACCCAAAAATCTATAATGCGTACTAGAAAAATTATCACAAGTTATATAATCAGTAGGAGAATAGAGAACACCTGAGGATAGTGATGACGCGTGAGTGATCGTTAAAATGACGGGGGGGAGGGGGGTTCTTCATCTGTAACTGCACAAACATAATCATCCAAGCATGGAGGAGGTCGACGATCGTGAACACTCTATCGGGGAGTAGGGAGTTCAGCGGTAGGAGGTGGCACCAGAGTAACTGGTGAGACAGACGGCAGAGTGGGCAGCAAGTGGCGTCGGACGGCAGAGTCCAAAGCAGGGGATGCTGCGTCAGGTGGTGGAGCTAGAGTCGAGTAGACGTCCGACGGTGCGTGAATCGTGTGGTTGATGAGAGCGGCGAATGACTGCAATAGATAAGAATAGGTGAATCGAAATCATTTCGCAACAGGAGGAAATGTCTCAGTATAGTCAATCCCTTCAATATGATGGTTTCCAAGAACCACCAGGCGAGCTTTGTGACGTTCGATGGTGTCATCAGACTTAAACTTGGTGCGATAAATCCATTTGCAACCAATTGCAGTCTTATCCAGAGGTAGATAAGCCATCGTCCATGTCTGATTGCGCTTAAGGGCATTAATCTCATCAACCATAGCATCACGCCAATGAGCATGCTTTGACACCTTAGAGTAAGTGGTGGTATTTGCACTAGAAGTTACTGTACCCAAAAATCTATAATGCGTACTAGAAAAATTATCACAAGTTATATAATCAGTAGGAGAATAGAGAACACCTGAGGATAGTGATGACGCGTGAGTGATCGTTAAAATGACGGGGGGGGGGGGGGGGGGGTTCTTCATCTGTAACTGCACAAACATAATCATCCAAGCATGGAGGAGGTCGACGATCGTGAACACTTTATCGGGGAGTAGGGAGTTCAGCGGTAGGAGGTGGCACCAGAGTAACTGGTGAGACAGACGGCAGAGTGGGCAGCAAGTGGCGTCGGACGGCAGAGTCCAAAGCAGGGGATGCTGCGTCAGGTGGTGGAGCTAGAGTCGAGTAGACGTCCGACGGTGCGTGAATCGTGTGGTTGATGAGAGCGGCGACACCTGCAATATATCCAGTAGGGGAAGCTGGCAATCCAAGCTAACCATTGCATCTGGATGCAATGGCAAAGCGGAGAATGGCAGCGGGTAAGGCTCCGGTGACGACGCTGATGCCGGTGGTGAGGTGGTGGCACTGCTGGGATTCACGGATGAGGCCAAAGTTGGAGAGGCTGCATACGGGAATTAGTCTTTAAAAAATCAGCATCCCAACTGTTGAAGAAAGTGTGGGTCTCCAAATCATAAAGGCAATGGACTTTTTTTTTCTGACAGGGTCCAAGAAACAAACATCGACGACTTCTTGGCGCAAGCTTGTCACGGAATCTGGGAATGTAAGCAGCAAAGCACAATCACCCAAAAACCCTCAAAGGCTTGTAATTTGGAGCTCGGCCATAGAACAACTCAAATGGAATACGACCATTGAGTTGTTTCGTTGGTGTCCGGTTAATCTAATAAACAGCAGTATGAACACATTCTCCCCAAAAATCAATTGGTATATTTGCTTGAAAACGCAAAGAACACGCCACATTTAACAAATGGCGATGATTAAGCTCAACACGACCATTCTGCTGTGGTGTATCACCATAGATGACTCAAAAATAATCCCATATTCAGAAAAGTATGATCTCAAAGGCAGAAATTTAGAACCATTATCAGTTCGGATGCGCAGAATGAAGCCGCCGAACTGGTTCTTGATCAAAGCACAAAACTCAATAAATCCAGAAGCTACATCTGACTTAGCAACTAATAAATAAATCAAAATAGCTCGGGAATAATCATCAACTATTGTTAAAAAATAAAATGCACCACTAGAAGATGGTGTTCTATAAGAACCCCAAACATAACAATGTATTAATTCAAACAATGAACTAGCATTTGTAGAGCTCAAAGGAAAACTATGTCTAGTCTGTTTTGCTCTATAACCCACAAAACAAGGAACATAAGTATTATTTGTGCTAAAATCAATAGACAAAACAAAAGATAGCACAGTAAAGGAAGAATGTCCAAGATGTTGATGTCATAAATCAGAAGAAGAAATAGAAGCAACTGTCGGAATAGACTGCATGATAGGAGGATGAATATGAGTATCCAACAGACGAAGCCAATAAGCCCCCCTTGCTGTTCACCCGCACCAATCACAGTAATCATACTGATTTTCTGTAAAATGCAATAATTTTGAGTAAACAAAGCTAGACATTTTAATTCAAATAACAATCTAGAGCATGATAATAAGTTGCATCGCAAAGTAGGTATGTAAAGCACATAAGTAAGGGTGACATCACCAAAGCAAATAGAACCATATTGTGTATTAGACGACACAGATCCATCAGGAAATATAACATTCACAGAATCAATAGCAGTAGTAATATCAGTAAGAGAACCCTTGCCACTGTTCATGTGATATGAGGCTCCCGAATCAAGAATCCAAGGTAAAGTAGACTTAAACCCATGGTCAGATAGACAATTAAACTGATTAAATAAATGCATGGTCGTGCTCTATTGGTCATCAGACAGTGAAAGGCCAGAAATAGAACGGGTATGGGCACTACCGTTGGAGGCCGCCGCCGCAAACCCTGGCAGCAACACGGCATCGCCGACAAATGGCAGCGGAGGTGGACGGGCGCTTGCGGTGGGAACCCCAAAACTGGTGGTGTTGATCGAACGAGCAGCTGGCGCTTGATGGCGTTGGCTTTCTCCCTCATCTTCGTTTACCATTCTTGATAGCCTGTGAGCTGGAAACAAGAAGTTTTATTGTGGCCCTTGCGAGGACAACTGTCAAAGAACCCATATGTGGTGGGCTTCGTTCAGCATATGCATGGAGTTAGAACAAGGCTCGAAAAACTGAATGACGGTTCTGTGATTCTCCTTCTGAGCCACAAGCGCATAGACTTACATGCGTGGTTGCAGTGGATCAAGACTCATGACATGGGATAGCAAGGTGTGATACCGTTCATCTAGACCAGAGAGAAATTGATAGATCAAATATTTTTCTCTCTCGGAGAAGGCACATGCGGCAAGGTTACAGGTGCACATCGGTTTGCAAGCTTCACAGGTGAAAACTAAAGGAGGCCGCAGAGAGTTGTAGTCATCAAACAACTTCTTTAGCTTGCCAAAATAAATGGCAATAATCTGACCATTCTACCGACAGTTCTGAATATCATCACGCATTTGCAGAATTTTCATACCATCACCAAGAGTAAATTGCGCCTTTAGATTATCTTACAATTCCTTAACTGTGGAAAAGTAGCTTGTAGAAGATCGTAATGCCGGATCTAGAGTCTATAAGATCCAGCAGACGAGGGTAGCATTAACTCCATGCCAATCAACAACATCAGGATGATCGTCCTGGGGTTTGGTAATGGATTCATCAATGAACCCGATCTTGTGCTAAGCAAGCATAGAACTACAAATTCCAGTAGTTCATTCAAGGTAATTCTCTTTGCCCTTCAAGATGGTGGGACATATGACCAAACCTAAGCCGTTAGAAGAGCCAAGAAAAGTAAGAATTGTTCGAATGGCGACCAAAAGGTACAGATGACTTAGTGCCATTTTATAACTGCAACTGTTTTAGTAAAGCTGCAATCACCTCAGAGGCATTCAAATTTTGTAGCTTATTGATCTCAGCTTTAGCATTGATGCAAGCCTGTTTAGCGGCATCAGGATTAACTCCAGAGGCAGACATAGTGCAAGATCAGACCAGATTTTTGGAAGAAAATCAGATCGGCGGAAAATCACAGCGGGATGCGGTGACGCGTTGAGTTAGCGGTCGCGCGTGCGTGCGGATCGACAGCGATGTGTATGAGGAAAGGCAGAGGACAGATCGACAACAGCGGCGGTCGGTGACAATGACAGCGCGTGGAAGTAGCACGCGGACGTTAGGCGGCAGCGGAAGCTCGAAAAACTAGCAGCGAAAATTTTCTTGAATTTCGGGATTTTAGGCTCTGATACCATGCAAAAAATAAGGGGAATAATGTGTGTTTGTATTCATGATCTCGAGGTACATTATATAGTGTTACAAAAGACCTGTACAAATTAGGAAAATGAAATAGAATTTAATTACAATTACAAGTAATATTTATATTTCTTAATAACAATTAAATCTATTAGGTCGAAGAACAATATTAATGTATGGAGACAGATCCATACTTATTCAATAACATGCATACTCAAACAATATCAATTAAAAAATTATTATTTTCCCATCTCCCATAGTGAAAAGATGGGAAAATTCTTTTATTTTACACCCACGGGTGTACCCCAGCGGTTGGGAGATGGGTGGGTAAGCCAATGATCCCAGGTTCGATACTCAGCAGCGGCAGTGTGGAGAGCTCTTGCTTTGCAAGGCTCCCTTGTGTGCACCGAGTCCACACCAAGCCCATTGGTCCTGGCGCTGGGCTACCGTGATTTACCTCTCATACGTTGGTCGGGGTGTCGGTTGGTATGGGTCGCCGAGAGCGAGCAGATCTTCGCCTTTTGCCAAGTTGGGGAAAAGGAAATTGAAGAGAAAGTAGTTTTTTTTTTTTTTTTTTTAAGAAATGGAGCAAAATCTGCCATATACATTAGGCGAATATAAACACGAAGCTCAAGTTTGACTAGAAGCCATTTCAAGAATTTGCTTCATGTTAAAGAAAGAAGAAAAAAATAAGCATCAAATTCCTTCTCAAAACCTAATTGGTGTGCCCAATAAGTTTTTTCCTTACCACGTCGATTTAATTGAGTACAAAAGTCTAGCTTTCTTCTTCTTCTTTTCTTGAATTGATTTTCTAGATTTTCGAGTTTTTTTTTTAAAAAAATAGTAATCTTATATACAATTCTAACTCTTTATTCCAGGGTACTTTAATAAAAAAAAATAGTAATCTTATATACAATTCTCAACTCTTTATTCCAGGGTACTTTAATGGAAAGTCCTTTTAATAGAGGTTTCTCATGTCCGAACTCACAAACTGAGAAAAATAGTTGAGAGCGATTCGAAAAGAAATTATGTTCCGTTCCATTTCCTATATATATTTTTACAAATTTTAAAATTATTTCAAAATTTTAATAAACTTAATACAGAGTCTTATTTTAAACTGACTAATCGTTAGATAATATTATCGTAATAATTTGACCCTAAAAATTATTGAAATAAAATCTTTCATGATTGAACTAATCATGAGTTGGTCTAGGAGACTTCAACTTAATCATGTATAATTATAAATTAATAAAACTAATATGCATCTAAGAAAATTAATAACTAACAAGATTTCATTACATGAGTATGTTTGTAAATGAGAGAAACCTCCATCCCCATGAGGTGTGAGTTTATTAGACATTTATAGGCAATACAATGCTTAATTAATACAACTTGGGCTTACAGCCCATTACTCAACTCCTATACCCCCTTAAGCGAAGTGCCGGGTTGACCGAAACGCAAAGCTTGGAACAAAAAAATTCAAACAACGGCTTTGGTAGCCCCTTAGTGAAGATATCTGCAAGCTGTAAGGAAGTAGGCACATGACTGACACGAAGCTTGCCAGAAGCCACCAGCTCCCGAACAAAATGATAATCGATGTCGATGTGCTTCGCCCATTTATGAGCAACGGGATTCTGAGCCAAGAAGATTGCATTGTTGTTATCACACAACAACAAAGGCGAACCATCCAAGGGAAAACGCAACTCCCGTAGTAGATGAGAATGTCAAACCACTTCAGCCGCTGTGTTTGCGAGAGCACGATACTCCGACTATGAGCTCGAGCGCGAGACAGTGGGTTGCTTCTTGGCACTCTAGGATACCAAATTACCACCCAAGAAAACTGCATAGCCGTAGGTCGAACGACGCGTCTCCAAATAACGGGCCCAGTCAGCATCCGAGTAAGCACAAACATCAGAGGAACCACCCGAGCGGAAAGTAAGACCCAGATGAGGTGTGCCATCCACATATCGAAGAATCCTGGTGACAGCTGCAAAATGATCCTCTCGGGGATACTGAAGAAACTGACTAACCGAGTTAACGGCAAAAGCCAAATTCGAACGGGTGATAGTCAGATACTGAAGAGCACCAACAAGCGAGCGATAAAGAGTCGAATTACCGAAAGAAGCACTGGAGCTACGGGAAAGCTGAGAAAATGGTACAAACAGAGTGGTGACTGGAGAAGTCGTAGTCATGCCGGCTCGAGAAAGAATATCACGAGCATACTTGGCCTGGCCAAGGAAGATACCCGAAGGAGAAGAGGATACCTCAAGACCAAGAAAATAGTTCAAAGAACCTAAGTCCTTGATCGAGAATTCCTAATCAGTTCTGGTGATAAACTGACGAATCGCACCCGCATCATTGCTAGTAAGGATGATGTCATCAACATAGACCAGAAGGTACAGCAGCGTAGAACCCCTAGAGAAAACAAACAGGGATGTATCCGAAGAACTGCAAAGAAAATCAAGCTGGCGTAGATAAGAACTGAATCTATCAAACCAGGCCCAAGGAGCCTGTTTAAGGCCATAAATTGCCTTCTGAAGACGACAAACATATTCAGGACGAGCAGGGTCCTTATACCCGACAGGCTGAGCCATATAAACTGGAGTATCAAGAACACCATTAATAAAGGCGTTCTTGACATCAAGCTGATGCAACGGCTACTTCCGAAGCGTAGCTATAGCAAGAACAGTCCGAGCTGTAGTAGCCTTGACCACCGGGCTGAAGGTGTGATCAAAATCGAAACCAGGAATCTGCAAAAAACCCTGAGCAACCAGACGGGCCTTGTAACGATCAGTAGTCCCATCGGATCTGTATTTCAGACGAAACACCCACTTCGAACCCACAACATTGGCACCCGAAGACCGAGGCACCAACTCCCAAGTGTTCTGTCGACAAAGCGCATTCATCTCTTCATCCATTGCACTGACCCATTTTGGATCCTTAAGAGTTGTATGAAAATCTCGAGGCTCAGAATGAACCAAAACTGCAGCTAGAAGACCAGTGGGAACAAAATTAGGACCAGATGTAGGACGACGAGTACCATCCTGAGTTCTAGTGGTCATATGATGAACCCTCTGTGGCGGAGCATCAGAATCTGCAGAGGACCCAAAGGAAGCGGAGGAACTCGAAAATGGAGAAGCCGGCATCGACGGGAGTAACCAGGACCTCCGGAATGGGCACGGGAGGCGGTAGGCAAGCCGAGGACAGAGACTGATCACAAAGAGTACAAGGACCTATAAACTGCCAAGGAGGACAAGACCGACTCAGAAGTAGAATGCTCAGGATCCAGAAAAGTAAGAACATCCAAGGATGAAAAATCCTGCTCAGTGCTCCCATTAACTAAGGGAAAGCACGTCTCGTCAAAACGAGCATGACGAGTGATATAAATTCGACCAGTGACACTATCCAGACAGTGAAACCCCTTATACTGAGAACTGTAACCAATAAAGATACAAGGAATGCTACGAGGAGAGAGCTTATGATCAGCATAAGGTCGAACAAAGGGATAAACCCGACAGCCAAAAGGCCGAAAGTTCGAGTAGTCTAGAGTTTGACCAAACAAGAGACTGTAAGGGGAAGCACCATCAAGAACAGGAGTGGGTAACCGGTTTATGGTGTAGACAGCAGCTACAAAAGCATTGTCCCAGTGTGACAAGGGCAAGTGAGAATGGAACAACATAGTCAACCCCATTTCAGTTATATGGCGATGCTTGCGTTCCGCACGACCATTTTGTTCCGGAGTATAAGGGTACGATAACTGATGATGAATGCCCTTAGAGGCAAAATAGGAGCGTAGACGATGATTGAGAAATTCCGTACCACCATCACTCTAGAAGGTCTTGATAGTGGTGGAGAATTTGTTCTGTACAAGAGCCTCAAACTGCATATAAACGTCTACAAAATCCAATTTTCTGCGAAGCGGGTATAACCAGGTAAAGCGAGAATGATCATCCACAAAGATGGCATAATAAGAAAACCCATTTTCCGATAAAACCGGGGCAGGCCCCCATAAATCACAATGAATCAAGTCCAAAACCTTCACAGCCCGTTTGGGATTAATAAGAAAGGATTGCTTTTGACCTTTAGCCATAACATAGGGAGTACACAGACCCGGCTTAGGTAATAAGGAAGAAGCACACAAAACACTAGTCTTAAACAAAGTAGAAATAATGCTAGGGGCCACATGGCCAAGACGAGCATGCCATAAATCAAATGACGCTCGAGTTTTATTTTGAGAAATAAAAGACAATAAGGCAGCCTCTCCTCTGTCCAGCACATAGAGACCATGCTCACTGTGGCCTTAACCCAGAATCCCCTTGGTAACTTTGTGCTGAATAATAAAATGCCGGTCATCAAATATCACATATGCATTAAGATCCTTAGTAAGACGACTTATAGACAAAAGATTTTTAGAAACTTTCGGAGCATATAAAACATCAGACAGTCGCAAAGAAGGAGTAAGCTGACAATCACCAATGGAATGGATACTAATAGAATCACCATTACCAACTGAAATTCGAGAATTACCAGAGTATGGAGTGACATTCTCCAAGGCAGAGGCGGAAGAGCTGAGATGATTGGTTGCTCCAGAGTCGATGTACCAATCAGAGGTGACATGAGAAGGCTCCATGTGAAGCGAGCACTGGAATTGTTCAGCCAGTAGGGCAGATGCACCATGGCGAGGACGCAGAGGAAAAAGCTTGAAGCACGTCTGAGCAGTGTGACCGGGCTTGTCACAATAACGACAAATGATATCATGGTGAGCAGAACTAGGACCACCGGTGCCACCAGAATATGAACGACGTCCACTGCCGCGACCCCGGCCGCTGGAGCGGCCATTCCGGCCAGCGCGTGAGCCTCACGCGCCACCACCACGCGAGGGCGCGTGGCTCCACGCGCCACCACCACTCCTGCCGGATTTTGCCTCTGCCAGAAAGGCAACTGGGGCTACTCCCAAAATTCTGCAAATTCTTCAAAAAAACCTCTTGATTCTCCGCCTCAGCAACAACATCAACATATTGCGGAGTCGGAGAACGAGACAGCAACGGGGCACTAAAATCACTATAATCAGCCCCAAGAGCATGCAAAAATCATAACACCATATCATCATTTGTAGCAGGAGCATCCATGGCAGCAAGTTTATCAAATAATACCTTAAACTGAAGATGTAAATCATGCACAGAACCAGTTTTACGAAGATTCATGATTTGCACACGCAAGCTTAACACAAAATACTTACTACGATTCTGAAAAATAGTAGCAAGAGTCTCCCAAATTTGAGCAGCAGTCTCACAGGCAGAGATTTCAGACATTACCTCAATAGAGACCGAAGAGAGAAGGAGACAACACAACTTTTCGTCATCAGCGATCCACTGATCATAGGAAGCCTTCAACCGGTCATAATCCTCACGCTTAGGGGTAGAACCCGAGGGAGAGGTGGCCGTGAGGAACGTTGGCGGCATCGGCAACAGAGGGCATGGAGAGGAACCATCAAGATGCCCCAACAACTTCTGAGATCTAAAGAGAAGCTGCACGTGCTTCCTCCACATTATGTAATTGGAGGAATCAAGCTTGATCGTCAACAGATGAATCATATTGCTGTAAGAAAGCTTGTCTTCTGCCATGATTGAAAGAAGAGGAAAAAAAAATTGAAGAAGGAGGGAGGGAGAGAGATGAGGGGCGGATGAGGAGGGGAAGGAAGAGAGACGCAAGATGTCAGTTATGGAACAGAGAAAGCCAAAAGACACTGGCTGATACCATGTAAATGAGAGAAACCCCCATCCCCATGAGGTGTGAGTTTATTAGAAATTTATAGGCAATACAATGCTTAATTAATACAACTTGGGCTTACAGCCCATTACTCAACTCCTATAATGTTTTTTATGTATATACGAACTTATATTATTTAAACTAGTCAAGTTTATCTATTAAATGATGATGATACAGTATATAATATTGTTAGTGACATACATATCTCACAGTATTTATAGACTTATTTTTATTTAACCTGTTGGTATGCCTTGAATACTGTAATAGCCGCTTCTGCGACCCTGGCCTGGAATACAACTACATCTACAATTATGATAAGAATATAATTCCAATTCCAATTTGGACTGATGTTGATTTGGGCCGAATTGTGTTTTGTTCCAATCCCAGTTTGTTAGGGTTTAGTAGAGACAGTATATAAAGTGTCTCTTTTCTCTCTATAAACATTAATTTTGTTCTGCACTTAGATAGGTAGAAATCTGGCCAATTTCTTGGCGTCTGTAACCTGCTACCTATTATAGTGAATCTGTCTCCCGTGGATGTAGCCAAATTGGTGAACCACGTAAATCTTGTGTCTTGTTATTTTCGTTCATATTTTCTGTTCTTTCTCCATTCCGCACAACAAACTGGTATCAGAGCGGTTTCTTTTTCCAGCGATATCCGTAGTGGGTATATCGGATTCTGGGCTCATCAGATCGGGGCTGATCGGGGAGAAAGATGTCTAGGTTGAACGTGAAGATCGACAAGTTTACTGGGAGAAACAGTTTCAGTTTATGGCAGATCAAGATGCGAACTTTGCTGAAACAGCAAGGTTTGTGGACTCCGCTGACGAAGGATTTCGCGAGCAGTTCTGGCGATGTTGTGAGTCTGGAAGAAAAGGCACACTCTATGATTATGTTGTGTCTCGCGGACGAAATCATCACCGAGGTCTCAGATCAGGAGACTGCTGCACAACTGTGGCTGAAGTTGGAGAGTTTGTATATGACGAAATCTCTAACCAACAAGCTGCTTCTGAAACAACGCCTCTTCGGTCTCCGAATGCAGGAAGGTACACAACTCAGAGACCATCTAGAGCAATTGAATACTTTGTTATTAGAATTGCGAAATATAGATGTGAAAATTGAAGATGAAGATGCTGCTTTGATTTTGCTAGTTTCTTTACCACTTTCGTATGAGAATTTTGTTCAGTCATTTATTGTTGGTAAAGATTCTGTGTCTCTGGAGGAAGTAAGATCCTCTCTCCATAGTAGAGAGTTGCGACATAAGGCAAACAGTACATGTACAGAAAGTCAGGCCACTGGCTTGTTTGCTAGTGACAGAAACACAAAAGGCAAGGAAACCGGCAATAAGAAGAAGGGCAAGAAGTCATCTTCAAAGGGTCCTAAGGCCAATGATGTTTGTAACTACTGTAAGGAGAATGGGCATTGGAAAAAGGAGTGTCCGAAGAAGGCTAGTAAATCTGGGAGTACATCTGGTACTGCTGCTGTGGCTGAAGGGGATTTCAGTTCTGAAGATGATTTTGTTCTAGCTGTTACTGGGCAAAATAATCATTCTAATGCGTGGTTTCTTGATTCTGGGGCATCTTACCATGTATGCCCAAGGAGAGATTATTTCTCAACTTATGAGCAAGCTGAGGGCATCATTACTACAGCAAATGGTGTTGCGTGCAAGGTAGTTGGGATTGGTTCAATCAAGATCAGGACGCATGATGGTAGTTTCTGTACTTTGAACGATGTCAGGCATGTTCCATCGATGACAAAGAATCTGATTTCTCTTCCTACGTTGGATAGAAAGGGTTTCGTCTACTCAGGGAATGATGGAGTTCTGTGTGTCTGCAAAGGTTCTAGGCTGGTTCTGAAAAGTGTTCTGCATGGTACCTTGTATTTTCTACAAGGTTCCACGGTTATGGATTCTGTTAATGTTGCATCTTCGGAGGTTCACCAGGATGATATGACTAAGATATGGCATATGAGGCTTGGTCACATGGGTGAAAGAGGGATGCAGATTCTGTCGAAGTATGATCTTCTTGGTGGCCACAAGA
Source organism: Rubia yunnanensis (assembly GCA_037428765.1). NCBI lineage: Eukaryota > Viridiplantae > Streptophyta > Magnoliopsida > Gentianales > Rubiaceae > Rubia > Rubia yunnanensis. The sequence continues at coordinate 114,308,967 of CM075064.1, read as the reverse complement.
TCAAGAGCTTGGACTTCTGTGAGCATTGCGTCTTTGGGAAGCATCACCGCAGCAAGTTTCCTAAGGCGATTCATAGAACAAAGGGCACATTGGATTACATCCATTCTGATTGTTGGGGACCTTCCCGAGTTGAGTCACTGGGAGGTCACAGGTACTTTGTTTCTCTGATTGATGATTACTCAAGGATGACTTGGGTTATCATGATGAAACATAAGAGTGAAGCTTTCTCGAAGTTCAAGGAGTGGAAAGCTTTGGTGGAGAATCAGACCGGGAAGAAGATCAAGAGGCTTCGAACTGATAATGGGCTGGAATTCTGCTCGTCTGAGTTTGATCAGTTTTGTAGGGATGAAGGGATTGCTCGTCATCATACAGTCAGGAATACGCCACAGCAGAATGGCGTAGCTGAGCGGATGAATCAGACATTGCTGGCGAGAGTGAGGTGCATGCTCTCTAATGCTGGTTTGGAAACGAGATTCTGGGCAGAGGCGGTGAGTACAGCTTGTTACCTGATCAACCGCGGGCCTCACACGGGTATAGAGTGCAAAATACCTATGGAGTTGTGGTCAAGTAAAGTTGTTGATTACTCCAAGTTAAAAGTTTTTGGTTGTACATCTTATTATCATGTTAGTGATGGTAAGTTAGAGCCCCGAGCCAATAAGGGTGTCTTTGTGGGTTATGGAGATGGAGTTAAAGGCTCCAGGATATGGTCTCCATCTGAGAAGAAGGTTATTCTGAGCAGGGACGTTGTCTTTGATGAAAATTCTTTGCTTAGATCTATGGTGAAGCCCACAGTTGTGCCAGAAACTCGTGGAGTTGATAAACAGGTGGAGCTTGAAGTCACTCAAGGTGAAAATAGATTGGAACAATTTGAGGTGAATCAAGAGCCACAGACAGAATCTGAGATACCGGAATCTCCACCACCAGATCCCCAACCATCAGGAGCTACAGTCCGTAGTCTAGCTCAGGACCGACCCAGGAGGGTTGGAGTTGGGGCGCCCAAGAGATATGGGTTTGAGGATATGGTGGGTTATGCACTACAGGTTGCTGAGGAGGTGGATACTCATGAGCCATCCACCTACAGAGAAGCTATTTCAGGTACTGATGCTGACAAATGGCTTGCTGCAATGGGAGACGAGATGGAGTCTCTCCAGAAGAATCAGACATGGGATTTGGTTCAACAGCCTCAAGGGAGAAAGGTTATCACTTGCAAATGGGTTTTCAAGAAGAAGGAAGGAATATCACCTGCAGAGGGAGTCAAGTACAAGGCAAGAGTTGTTGCAAGAGGTTTCAGTCAAAGGGAGGGGGTAGACTATAATGAGATTTTCTCACCAGTGGTCAGACACACTTCCATCAGGGTGTTGCTAGTTATAGTGACACATCGGGATTTGGAGCTTGAACAACTTGATGTGAAGACTGTTTTTCTACATGGAGAGTTGGAGGAAGAGATATACATGACTCAGCCAGATGGTTTCCAAGTTCCTGGAAAGGAAAAATATGTTTGCAAGTTGAAGAAGTCCTTATATGGACTTAAGCAGTCTCAGTCAGACGAGGAGAAGGAGTATATGTCTCGGGTTCCTTATGCCAGTGCGGTGGGGAGCTTGATGTATGCTATGGTTTGCACGAGGCCAGATTTAGCACAGGCAGTCAGTGTTGTGAGCAGGTTCATGGGGCAACCGGGAAAGGAACATTGGCAAGCTGTGAAGAGGATTTTCAGGTATCTTAGAGGTACGTCTGATGTGGGTCTCATTTATGGAGGTGATACTGAGTGCTTAGTTACAGGCTACTCGGATTCTGATTATGCTGGTGATGTTGACACAAGGAGATCGATGACTGGTTATGTATTCACTTTGGGAGGTTCTGTGGTTAGTTGGAAGGCGACCTTGCAACCTACAGTGACGTTGTCTACTACGGAAGCAGAGTACATGGCTTTGACAGAGGCTGCAAAGGAGGGAATATGGATGAAAGGGCTAGTTAGTGATCTTGGTCTACATCATGATCAGGCTACTGTGTATTGTGACAGTTTGAGTGCAATCTGCATAGCCAAGGATCAGGTCCATCATGAGAGGACCAAGCATATTGATGTCAGATATCATTTCCTGAGGAGTGAGAGGAGAATCAGGGTGAAGAAAGTGGAAACTGCTGACAACCCCGCTGATATGTTCACCAAACCTGTTCCACATAGCAAGTTTCAACATTGTTTGGACTTGCTGAACATCAGAGCTGATTAGGTGCTCTATGGGCAGTCCCGGGAGTGGAGGGATAAGTCTACTCATCTGGCACTGTAATGGTGCATCTGGAGTTTTCTACTTTGAGGATTCAAGTCAAGGTGGAGATTTGTTGGTATGCCTTGAATACTGTAATAGCCGCTTCTGCGACCCTGGCCTGGAATACAACTACATCTACAATTATGATGAGAATATAATTCCAATTCCAATTTGGACTGATGTTGATTTGGGCCGAATTGTGTTTTGTTCCAATCCCAGTTTGTTAGGGTTTAGTAGAGACAGTATATAAAGTGTCTCTCTTCTCTCTATAAACATTAATTATGTTCTGCAATTAGATAGGTAGAAATCTGGCCAATTTCTTGGCGTCTGTAACCTGCTACCTATTATAGTGAATCTGTCTCCCATGGATGTAGCCAAATTGGTGAACCACGTAAATCTTGTGTCTTGTTATTTTCGTTCATATTTTCTGTTCTTTCTCCATTCCGCACAACATAACCTTTGCTCCAAAAGTCGTTGTGACTCGTAGAGTTATGATGTTTAAAGAGTATTCAAAATACAAGATCATGTTCTTTTAATTTTAATTTTAAATTTTTATAAAATTAAATTGAACGGTTAAATTCAGTTAAAGTAAAATTAAATATAATAAAAAGTTGGAATAATGAATCAAGGTTAAATTAATTAACATTTAATTAAATATTTACTTGAACTATTTTTTTACTAAATTAAATTGAATTATTAATTTAAATAGAAATAATATTAAACATAATAAAATATAGAAATTAAAATTAAACTAAATAATATTATTTTAAAGGGAAGGCCAAGACCGACTAATGGTTATATCAATCATATAAAACCTCACTTTTATAGTTTTTAAAGTCGAATTATAATTATTTATATATCGAGATTTATTTTAAAAGGTTTTAATAATCATGCAATAAATTAAAAATAAATATCAAATCACCTATGACTCATACTAATTATAAAATGACTTTATGTAACGATTAGTCGATCTAAAACAAGAATTTATATATTTTAAAAGTTCATTAAACTAAAGTACAGGTAAATGGAAGAAAATAAGATTTAATTCACTTATCCCATTCAATTAATTGTAATTATAGTAAGGCTAAGTGTAGTGAGTTGTCTTATCTTATTGAATTAAAGACATCTTGCTTACGATTAGGACAAAGAACCATTTTTCTTAAGAATATTCGAATCTCAGATTTCTATGTATATATGCTAATCTAGCTTGAATCAGTCACCGTTTTGTATATATGCTTTTCTATACATATACGATAAGATTCGCATATAAATCATTTTTATGTATTCGTTTATTTCTAAATCTCTTTCAATATTATCTCTACATATATAAAAAAAATTCACAAAACACCATCTAATAAGGATTATTTGTTATTACTATCAATCGAGGATCTTTCAGTAATTTTTTGGAATTTTCATTTTGCAACCTAACTCACTATTTCTTCTATGTTCCTCTTCTTCGTCGCAAAACACCATATAATAAGGATTGTAATTTGTAATCGCTATCAACCGTAGGTATTTTAATGATTTTTTGACTTTGCGAAAAAAACACTGTTTTGTAACCTAATTAACTCACTGTTTCTTCTCTGTTCCTCTTCTTCATTGTTTAAATAGTAAAGTATCGGCACTTGGAGGAAAAATAAAAGTATAAATATGCCCAATAGAAGCTCCCAAACAGGGGCGGAACTACCATAGCGTGTGGTAGGGCTCCAGCCCTACCTGAGATTCCTGAGCCATGGTAGTAGTGGTCAGTTGCGCTTCCCCGCATTCAGAGTTTGGGAGCTGCATTTTTTCAGCTTAATTTCTGTTTTCCGGCCACTGAGAGTCGGAGAAGAAGTCCGCTGAAGACCTTTTTTTTGCCCATATTTTATCAAAATGACGTCGTTTTGGTTCAAGTCGAACGAAGTTGTTTTGATTAGTACTGAAGAAAAAAATGAAATTCAAAATTTAAGTTTTGGATTGGGCCAAAAATAGCAAAAAAATGGAGTGAAAAAACAAGCATTTCACTCCGTAAAAAACGCAGGAGCAGCGGGTGCAGCCTCCATCTCCGGGCGCCACCGCCGCCCTGCCACCGACCGGAGACTCCAAACCCTGCCCCATCACAGTCCCTCCTCCAGTTCCATTAAAAACAAAAATCTTGGTTCCGCCACTACTCCCAAATGTAACAGAGTACATGAATTCTCACTATCACGAGCTATTGATTGACCGACTGACTTGATCACAAGATTCAGCTTTTGTGCAAAGCACTAGATTTTCAGCTTGACCTCGTGTTTTTTTAGTGCTAAGAAAACACTCAGTAGGAAATGTGATTTTGAACTGTACAACGTCGGTCAAAACTCAAAAGCACTAATAAGTAGTAGTAACGTGTCACGGGCATACAGTACCTTCATTTTGTGTGGAAACCATATGCACACATAACATATGGCTGATAATTAATAGGTGGAATAGGTCCTGATTCAGTAGTGAATCCGCAAAAAACGTAAATTTTAAGGTAATATTTTTGTTAGGGATTATGCGGACTTGTGGGACTATGTCAGTGGTTTCTCAATCTGCATGTGATATGTGAATGTGTAATTGTTACTGTTCCAGTTTTGGTAGTGAAGGTTCGATGGTGATGTGACAGGTAGATATTTTTCGGAGTGAGATTCCAATGGTGGTGTCTCCTAATGTAGTTATATCTGTAGAGTAAGATATAGTTTGATTGTTTTTGTTTGTATATGATCTTAAATAAAGAAGGGCAAAATACTAATATTACCCTATGTTTTGGAGGTTTGTGCTAATATGACCCTGTGAAGTTGAAAAGTGCTATTGTAGCCTTGTGTTTTGCATCAGAAGTGTCGATATAACCTTTTGGCACTATTCCGGTGTTGACTTTGTAATTTCCGGCACTGAGTAAAAACAAAAAGACTAAAATACCCATAATCTTCAAATTACAAATCTAATGACTAAAATACCTTAGATTTCTTCCTCTTCACCACCACTATCACCACAGCCGCCATTATCACTGCCGCCGGCCACCACCAGCTACCGCCACCGCCACCACCACCGGCCACAGCCATCACTCTCCCCATTCACCGCCACCACTCGTCCAAACCACCACCACCACCCGCTCCAGCAGAACCTAAACCTAGCTTCCCCACCACCACCAACCACAGCCACCACCAGCCACCGCCACCACTCAACCCTAGTCCCGCCATCACTCATCCCTAGCCCCGCTACCACTCGTCCCTACCACCGCCACCACTCGTCCCAACCACTGCTCAACCCTAGCCCCACCCCACCACCGCTCAACCCTAGCCTCGTCATCGCTTTCGCTTAACCCTAACATAGTTGTACCACCGCGCTCCACCTCTCCCCCTTGCCTAGCCCCGCCACCACGCTATACCTCTCCCTAGAACGCCGATTGGAAACCCGATTGGAATGCCACTTCGATTCACCTCCACCGCCGCCTTCGACTCACCTCTGCCACCACTTCAGCCTCGATTTGCTCCGCCGCAGCTTTGCATTTCCAGGTCCGCTGTAGATTTGCTCCATCGGTGGGGCAAAGTAAAAGGTCTGTAAAATGGGGAAGAAAGGAAAGGAAAGGAAAATGGGGGAAATGGAAAGGGAAAGGAAAATGGGGAAGAAGGAGAGAGACAGGATATCGAGTTGGTCTGGAAAATGGAAAGAGAAAGGAAAATGGGGAAGAAGGGGAGGAGCAAATCGGGGAAGAAGGAGAGGGAAGGGCAAAAATGATTTTTTCTAATTTTTTTTTAAAAATTAGGGGTATGTTAGTCATTTTACTAAATTCCGTTCAAATTCAGGCCTCCAGGGTTATATTAGCACATTCTAGCAAAACACAGGGCTATAATGACACTTTCCAACTTCACATGGTCATATTAGCACAAACTCTCAAAACGTAGGGTTATATAAGCACTTAACTCAATAAAGAAAGTTGATAATCAATGCTCCCCTTGTCCCAACTTTATTTGCAAAAATTAACTGTCTCAGATTGATCACAACTATTTTTGACCATTAATATATTTAATTGTGCATATTTAAAAATGATAAAAAAATAATATTATAAAAATATATGTTAACACAATTTTAATGATTATATATTATCTTATATATTACTTGAAATTCACTTTTCTAATTAACAAAGTTTGACTAAATAAATAGTGACCATTGCAAATCCATGATATTTTAATGTATACCTTTCAAATTTAATTTACTTCAGTTATATTTTAATTCAATCTCATTCAGATAAAAATTAGATGAAAATAATATGAATTTAACTGTATTTTATTGGATGTTTGGCTTCCTTGCTTTAATTGTGTTTTATTTCTTCGTTAAAAGTAATTAATTTTCAGACATAAATTTCATTGTCAATCGCACGAGGAAAGTGCAATGACAACAGTACATGCTTACAAGTGTGCATGGTTGATCTTAACTTATTATTAATGACTTCTTCTCTAATTGATTGGTTAAATTTTATTGGAGTATAAAAAAGTGTCACATTATCCCCGCTGTTGCTTTGTGAAATTGTCAAACAAAGCTAGTTATATGTTCAGTTCATAGTAAAAGAATTAGATGATTCATCCGCTCAAAGTATTGCATATGAATTAAAGAATGAGATGTGTTTATTAGATTAAATTATTTATGATTTTTGCCAATAGATAATAATGTTTATTAAAATGTTCTCTATTGTAAAATGATTACAGAATTTAGTAATTACACGTATTGTAATTATTATTGGATGAACTGCAGATTTAATGCATTTATCACAATGGTTATACTTTGTTTTTTATACGTGTGGAGTCGTTGACTTCATTGTTTGGTTATAATCTGCCAAACGGATCAACGGGTTCAAGAAATTTTAATACTGTTCAAGATCAACAGTATCAAAATGCTGCACCATCATTCATCCCGGAACCGTCACGATATCACATCGTTCAAATTGAAAAATCACAATAAACCAATTAAGTCTTAATTAACATACACATAATATTGTCCTAATAAGATTTATGTTAGGATGATCTTGACCGATATAATTCAGTTCAACAATCCATATCGCTCAAATTAACCCCAAGTTAGCCCGATTACAGTTAACAATGAATGAAGTTGTGAAACTCCTTTAACACTAGTGGAAAATAGGTACATACGCACCAGTATAAAATCTTGAGAATAGGATACCGGTGCAAATGTACACAATTGCACCTGTAAAAATCATGTGAACATCAATACCGGGCTTTTGAATACACATGCACCGATAAACAGTCAACCGGAGTAGATTAATCGTGATTTTGCACCGGTAGTATATGTGGAGGTTGTTATGACCGGTGTTGTTTCTTACTATTACACCGGTATACTGGATTACCGGTGTATACGAATGGGATTTTTTTTTAGTATTTTGGCGCCAAAAGTAAAAAATTTTACACCGGTAATATGAATTTTACCGGTGCATATGTCCAAAAAAACCCGCCAAACGGCTAAATATCTACACCGATGACTTTGTGTACCGGTGTAGGAATTACATACCCACCGGTATAATATTAATACCGATGTATAAATTTGTATTAAATGCTTACCTACCACCTTTTTTGGCGGGAGTTCATTAATGGTGTTTTTTGGTTGATGAAAACATTGAATGATCAACAATGAAGACCCTTGAAGGTACCATTTTTTAAATTACATTTATGGATATTAATGATTTCACACATGGTTTTGGTTAGTAGAGATATATTTGTTGTGTGTTTGATCATTTAATTGTGATTGAGGTAGAATTGTTGATACCAGTTTATGATTTGTTCTCAAGGTTGATGTAGTTATAGTGCTATGGCTATTGATTTTTATAATGTTGGACATGTTAAGAATGTTGTAATTGTAATGTGGAATATTGGTGTATGTTGTGCTTGTATGATGCATAATTAGGATGTTATCTTGAAATTTTATTGTATTAAATGTGTTGAAGTTTGATTGTTGGACAGTTATTGATATGTAGAGTTGTATCGTGCCATCGAGAGGCGTAAGCATGTGTATGCCATCGTTAATAGGGTTATGTTCATGGATGAGTTCTAGGAGCATGCATTTAGTCGTGAGAAGCGAATATTATGTCCATGTCGTGATTGTAGAAATCGAAATCGTACTAATAAGAAGGACATGCTGAAATTCCATTTGTATAGTCGGGGGTTTGTGAAAGATTATGTTGTGTGGACATTTCATGGGAAAAAATCACCACTAGAAGTGAGAGTTAGTAATGAGGGCGAATGTTTTGGGGGTGCTAAGTTAGATGACATGTGTGAGGAGGTTGTTAATGAATTTAGAGGGAGGTCCGAGGTTTTGGCTAACTTCCTAGGTGAGAAGGATAGACCATTGTATCCCGGTTGCAAGAAGGAAGACACGGTCATGTCGTGTTTGATGGAGTTGTTTAATTTGAAAGGTGTTGGGTTATGGAGTGATACTAGCATGAATAAATTCTTTAAGTTTTTGAATGAGAAGCTTCCATCCGGAAACGGAGTTCCGGATAACCTTTATGAACCTAAGAGAATTTTGTGTCCGATGGGATTGGAGTATGAAAAGATACATGCTTGTCCGAACGATTGTGTTTTATATATGGGTGACCTAAAGGATAAAATTGTTTGTCCGATATGTAATGTGTCACATTATACGAAGAAGACAAATGTGGGTGTTGGTGGAGAGCATGCTGTGTCGGTGAGGAGGCGGGTGCCTGCCAAATGTATGTTGTACCTTCTGACTATTCCGAGGCTGAGAAGGTTGTTTAAGAATGATAAGAATGCAAAGAACTTGACATGGTACGTTGATAGGGGAGGTTGTAAAGGTGATGATATGATTTGACACCCGGCTGATGCGGACCAGTGGAAGAAATTTGATACAATGTATCCAAAGTTTGCATATGAACCTAGGAATTTGAGATTTTCTTTGTGTACTGATGGTATGAACCCATTTGGTAATATGTCCTCGAAACACAGTTCATGGCCGGTTATGCTTGCCATTTACAATCTCCCCCTGTACTTGTTCATGAAGAGAAAATATGTGCTGATGCCCATCATGATTTTAGGCCCAAAACAACCTGGAAATGACATAGACACTTATCTTACCCCTGTGATAGAATATTTGAAGGTGCTATGGTCGGTTGGTGCCTTAATGTTTGGAGGTTTTAGTGGTGAAGAGTTTACAATGAAGGCGATGCTTTTTTGTACCATAAATGATTTCCCAGCATATGGTAACCTTTTCGAGTATGTAGTCAAGGGTCACAAGGCTTTCCCAATTTGTGAGGATGAGACAGATTACCATCAGTTGAAAAATGGGCGTAAGACTGATTATTTGGGTCATCGTAAATTCCTGCCTTTGAAGCACAAGTTGTGGGATAACACGGTTGCATTTGTTGGTGGGAAGGAGAGGAGAAAGGCACCCAAACCATTGAATGGTGTAGCCATTCACAACAAGGTGAAGAAATTGACTACTGTTCTTGGTAAGAAGCCATTAAAGGGTGGTGGGATCGTAGACGGACAGTGGAAGAAAAGGTCAATTTTCTTTGATTTGCCGTACTGGGAGAATTTGGATGTTCGACATTGTTTGGATGTAATGCATATAGAAAAGAACATTTGTGAGAATATGATCGGCACGCTTCTAAACATTCCTGGGAAGACTAAGGATAGCTTGAATACGAGGAAAGATTTAGTAAACCTTGTAATTCGGTTGGATCTGGCACCAGAGGTAAGAGGGAAGCGAACGTACCTGTCTCCCGCTCCTTACAATCTGTCAGTTGCTGAGAGGAGATCAATGTGTGAGAGCATCCAAGGAATGAAGGTACCGTCCGGTTACTCCTCTAATGTTAGTCGGTTTGTGAATGATGAATTGCGTCTTAATGCTTTGAAATCACACGATTGTCCTGTCCTTATGCAACAACTTTTGCCCGTTATGATCTGATGGTGTTTGGATGAGGAAGTTAGAATTTCAATTGTGCGCTTGTGTTTCTTCTTCAACTCGATATATATGAAAAATATTAGAAGGCAACAACTAGATAAACTGGAGCGAGAGAGTGTTGTTGTTTTATGCCTTTTGTAGAAGTATTTTCCCCCGTTATTCTTTGACATCATGATGCACCTAGTGGTATACTTGGTTAGGGAGATAAGTATATCCGGGCCTATCGGAATGCATTGGATGTACCCATTTGAGCGTCACATGGCTATTTTCAAGGGTTATGTTCATAATCGTAGTCGGCCTGATGCCTGTATTGTTCAGAGGTAAGTCACTAAGGAGATCATCGAGTATTGTACATCGAACTTGGTTGGAAAAAGAGCGGTTGGTGTCCTAGGTGGACCCCACTGCAAAAGGTGGAATGGGACTCCACGGCCTAAGGGTACGCTTCATACACCCTTTCACGTTGAGTTGATGACAGCTCACCTGTATGTATTACATAACAGTTGCGAGATCGTAAAATATGTTGAAGAACATGTTTCCCTGTACGAAGAGATTCATCCAGACTGGCCCTCGAATAAAATATAGGTAGAGCATTCTTCAAAGTTTGTTAACTAGTTTTACAATCGGTGCAATATTGAAGGGATGCCTAGTAAGCTACGGGTGTTTGCAAGGAAACCAAACTGCACCGTAAGACTGTACCTTGGCTATGACATTAATGGTTTCAGTTTCTCAACTTTTGGAGAAGGATGAGAAGAGCACGACACAAAACAGTGGTGTATTTATTGAATTTGAATCCATGTGGCAGGCAAGCAAGAGAAATCAACATCCGATTGTTGTTGTGATGCCTTTTTATGGGGTGATTGAGGACATTTGGGAGTTGGGTTATGTAGAGTTCGGGGTTGTTGTATTCAAGTGTCGATGGGTGGAACATGGTTTTGGCGTTGTAATTGAGAAGCTCATGGGCTTGACTTGAATCATGTAAGATATGAAGATGACAAATTCTTCTTAGCTGCTCAGGAACGACGGGTTTTTTTATATCAGGGACCCTTGAAATGAGAAGTATCATGTTGTGCTGCATGAGTAGAAGTTTTACTTTGAAGAGGAAATTGATCAACCAATCATAATTGATAGTCCTAAGTTTCCATCAGTATTTCCTAGTTTGGAAGATGTTGGGCGACTCGTGGTGAGATGGAGTTCTCATGGTGATGTGTTGTGGGTTGATGAGAGAGGTGAAATAGTAGGTGGTGACAATGTGTTGAAGCGGGAGTGATAGATAGTTAGTTCCACGCCATTTTCAATTTTTCTACCAATATTTTGTGAAAAAAACCATCTGATTATGAAACGAATTAGCGTGTAATGTAATTGGACCCCTCACTATTTTAGAACTGCTTGGTATGGTCCATGTTTTCATTTGGTATTTTTTGAATTGAATTGGTGAAAATGTGTTACAATATATGCTAAATGTTTTTAAAGAGGTTGTGTTCCTACACAGGTAAAGTATCAAGATACCGGTGTAGAAAAATAGAGGAGGTACTATGTTTTGTACATACTCACCGGTACTCATACCAGTGCTGGATACTTAGAAAAATATTATATTTTTTACTCTCGGGTTTAAACATGGTAATTTTTTTCCCTTTTAAAGCAGCCACTTTTCTGAAGAATTCGCACCGGTATGTATACCGGTGCTAGAAAGTTAGAAAAAATTTCCTGGTGTTCCTCTTGGGTCTGGACATGGTGTTTTTTTTCTCATTTAAAGCAGCCTAAATCAGCTGCCTTATTGAAGCATTTGCACCAGTATAAATACCCGTGCTGGATACTTAGATTTTTTTCCTTGATTTTTACTCTTGGGTCAGAACTGTTTGAATTGTTTATGCATTTAAAGCAGCCTAATGCAGCTGCTTTAGGCCAATTCTTACACCAGTATATCTAGTTTACCAGTGTAAAAAATGGGATTATTTTAAATTCCTATTAGATCCCCATTTCCAGAAAAGGAGTTTTAGATCTCTAACTCTATACCATCTCCTTCACTGGCCATATTTTTTGAAATCCAACGAGGGTGCCGATAGATTCAGGTAAATCACTTCAATACCTTTTCCATATGATTAATTAACATCTTAACTACATTTATTGAGAATATGACATGGTGAATACCTTGACTTGCACGTAAGGTGTTTATTAAAATGTTTCAATTTATTTTTTAGGAAATACCTCCCAAATTCAATTTGAAAAGGATATGCCATTCATCATCTCCTTCTATGCCGAAAGTGTCGTCGCACACTTACCCGAATAGTACCTTTGTGTCCAATGAGGCTAGGTTGGTCCATGAATCATACAAAGGACGCCATCATCACATAGAGAGAAGAATTGAAGCATCTCCCCCATTTGAACAAACCATCTGCACGCTTGGGTGGGAAAAATTCCATGAGACATCGCAACCATTCAACCTGAGCATTGTAAGTGAGTTTTATGCAAACTTGAAGTGCGGCCCAAACTACAGTCATGTGCATTGTAGAGGTAAAACTGTCCCTATCACACCAGAAGCTATCAATGGTTTGTTTGGGTTGCCCGATGTTCCAAACAGTGAGGATGAGTTTCTCGCACTACATTTTCTAGGTGACGATGGCTACGCTCTACAACAACCAATTGAGAAGGAGATCGTTGGTACAGTAACTAGGCCAGGTACCGACAAAGATGAGCTGGTTAAACCAGGTTGGAGCAAAATACCTAAGAAGACTCTAACTCCGAAAATGAATGGGTGGTATCACTTCTAGCGTCTAGAATCCACCCTGTCATTGTGAACACAGAAGTCCACAAACTTTGACTCACCTTCTTGTATGCAATAATTAAAGAGCTTCGATGGAATGTTGGTCGTCGAATTTTTTGATGTTGCAGAGGGAACGGGATCATGTGGGATCTTATGCCTATTGCAGTATCATCTCTGCCCTTTGGTCATGAGCGGGAGTTAAGTTCCGTCCACATGATGTTTATGGGCAACCAATGGGTAATATTTGTGTGGAATCTTTCTACAGAAAAACATCTGACATGCCTGTCCCCTCTATTGAATCCAGAGTCGCTGCCTTGGAGGTCGGTGTAGCAAACTTGCTTGAAGATTCAAAGTTTCAAAGATCCTGGTCTCACCATATGGCTAAGGTTATGAAGTATCAATTTCCTAACGCCGTGGAAGCATTTGGAAATTTCCCTACCTTCCGTAGAGGCGATGTGGAGGACATGGATGCTGGTACAAGTACCCGTGATGGTGAAACAACAAGAGAAGATGACGATGTCGAACCATTTTCTCGTTATTACTTGTAAGAAACTTGTAGTGGTAGTTTAACAAAGAAGATTATGCATCAAACATTCACTCTGTTGAACATAGACTGTATGACACTTGTGCTTTTGATAATAACTTGGTCAATGATTGGTTGAGTTAAAAAATTTTAGTCTTTGCGGTTTAAATTTTTCGCACCATATTACTCTCGAATACATAAATTATAGGCCGAGTGTAGTCGTTCTATAATGATAGGCCACATTACATGAATGGTTAGAATAAAAAAATTATGATTAGGTGCTATGGAGGTTCCCCATATAAATTTGTGGGCAATAGTGCAATTTTGGAAAATATAGTGTAAACATTCACTGTTGGTTTTACAGGTCCTTCCGTAAACCCATAGCGTCTACAAACACATGAACATGATCGTAATGTATTGAATTGCATATATGTGGACCCAATTTCGAAATTCAACGCTTCCAAGATTCTTAGAGGGAATAAAGTGTAAAAGTAAAAAAGTTTACTCGTTCATCGAAATTGAAATCCGATCGAACCGGATGGTACCCCAAACATCCATTTTGTATTTCCAAGTTCCACATGTGGGAAAATGAACGGGTTCGGACTGTGTAGTTTGGAAGATATTCGGATTAAACATTGAAACTATGAAGTGAACCTTTGTCGTTTACTTTACACCACATACTAGCGCTTTCGATCAAATAACCACCGGGACACAATTATGTTTCAAATATGATTTAAGCCTAGAACATTAAATTTGGAAATTTATATAGTGTTCTAACGTATCGTAATCGCATGTTACATTTAGAGGGACCTAATTGCAAGAAACGTAAAAAATCAATTTTGCTGGCTCTTGCTTACCAAGGAGGTGCGGAAACGTTACTCGTTAGCAATGGTTTATTATAAAATCATTTTATGGCCCATGGATTAGTGGTCAACGGGGTGAAACGAAGATGTAAATGACATAAAATTATGCAGTGCTTAGAATAGTCAACGTACGCAGCCCATGCTTAGTCAATGTTAGCATGAAATAACTGGTAAAATGTCTAATTACATAAATTATGTGTCAATTTGAATAATTGGATTTGTGAAAAAAATATTGGGGAGGAAAATGAAAAAGTATAAAAATTGAATTCTTGACTAGAAAAATTAGTACACCGGTAATTTTAAACAAATACCGGTGTACAAATTCAAAATATTTCAAGGGCGCACGTAATTTATATCAGTTTTTTGTTATTTTTCATGGCGGAAATTTTTTTACACCGATAAACCAAAAACCATACCGGTGTACTACAGTTTGAATTTTTTTTCAAACTTATTCTCGGGTTCATCCTTTTTTGGACATGATATTATTTAAAGCAGTCTCACGTAGCTGTTTTTTGCATTTTTACACCGATATCCTTACCGGTGTACAACAGTTAGAAAAAAATTTCAACATGTTACTCTTGGGTCTGACAAAATAGTATTTAAAGCGGCTGCTAGCAGCTGCTTTAAGGACTTTTTTACACCGGTACCGGTGCTGAACATACGCACCGGTATTTATAAAATTACCAGTGTAGAAATGACGGATATAACTTAAAAACACCTGATTCAACCGCCCATCACTACCATAACTCCTCATCTCCTCATCAAACTCCTTCAATTTTACTTCTATAACCGCCCTCCACCAATTCAACCCTTCAATTTTCACTACATTCAACCACCATACCTCCTCATCAATGTTTATAACTCCCCAACACATCCCCTCATTTGTCCTATAAAAGGTTGAACAACACACAACTCTTGAACAACACAAGAGAGAAAAACACTTCCAAAGGTTCATCCATTTTGTTCTTTGGAGAGTTCAAGCGAAGGGAGAAGCAATACAATCACTTCCTCGGTGAAGGTAAGTGATACGTGTTTAGTTAAGCTTGTGTTTCCATATGAATTTCTCTTCAAACAACCATTCAAACCCTTATGCACGACACATGTTCGACAAAATGCCTCTATGAACAAAAACCATTAGGTCTATAAAAATAATGATACCCTTGAATGGGATGATTATACAAATGTGGGGATATAAAGTTTTGAGGTTTTTTTGTGGAAATATGTTGTAGTACTTGATTTTTTTGGTTGGTGACAATGTTGATAGTCACATTAGGCAAGAGTGATACATGCTCGGTTGTAGGCGTATTTTTTTAATCAAATAAGATTGGTATCAAGTTCTATCAACTTCTATAAGGTTCCATATCATGTTATATCAAGTTCCATGCCTTGTTTGTTCAAGTTCTATGCCATGTGATATGGACTTCTATGCCATATAAAATGTAGTTTTATTTAGTTTTTGTGCAATTTCTATGCCATGTTTTGCTCAAGTTTTATGAGTTTGTTGTTCAAGCTCTACGCCATGATCTATCAATGTTGATCTTTAAGTACATTTATTGTTTTGTATAAATTTGTGAGGTGAAGGAGTTAGTTGACTTATTGGATTGAGAATTTTCTATTCCATTTATGTCGCCAAAAAGGGGGAAATTAAACACAAAGAGGAAGCAAATCGTAAGAAAGGAGAAGGAGAAGGAGAATGTGGTCGATGATGAAGTTGATGTGGTGGAACAAGAACCTCCTCCAAAATATGATCCCGTTGAATTTACAATTTGAGGGAGAAGCAATGCAACAAGATGGTTCAACTAGTGAAGAGAAGGAAGAACCCGCGCCACATGGTGATGGGATTGCGGGTGATGAGGGAGAAGATGTGGGTGAAGTGGTGGCCAAACCACCAGTTAGAAAGAGAAAGGGAAAGAGCACCGTCAAAGCAAGGCCAACTGTTATGGAAGAGGACAACGACTTTTCCAAGGCTAGAGGCAAAATGTAGAGGAATGGAGGAAGCTTGAGATTAAAATTAATATGAGAAGAAGAGGAACTAGCATGTGCCAGTCTGTGATGTTGGCAAAGAATAACAAACCAACCCCTATTGCGTTTGAGTTCCGAAATAGTCAAGTAGTGTGCAATAAGAATTGGTCAGTGTGGCATGCTTATGGCAGTTCGCTTTCCAACGCAGCATCAGGTTTGGCCATTGCGAACACTGGCGCGATGTCCCTGAAGATGTGAAGGAAGAGTCATGAAAGGATGTTCTGGTAAGACTCTCGTCGATTAAAGTTTAAAATTTTTGGTTTTAGTATTGTCATAGTGAAGACATGATTAATGACATGCATGTTCATATGATTCGTTTCAGGAGAGCTTCACAATTGAAACCCCGATGACAAACGAGCAACTTAAGATACTAAAGAAAGATTGTACAAACAGGGCAAGAGACCAACATAGGAACTGGAAGACAAAGGTGGCAAACAGGTTCATCCACAACATGGACAAAGGTATCAACAAATCAGGAGAGCCAGCATGGGAGAAGTACAAGTGGATGGATGGAGACGAATGGCACTTGTTTGAGAAGAGGCGTCGACATCCAAATTTTCAGGTATGATAAAAAATATAATATGTATTAAGAAATCTGTTACCCATAAATTCTATTAAAATAAAATTTAATTTTTGATAACTATATAAGAAGCTTAGAGAGGCAAATATTAAGCGTAAAAAGGGCAAGAACTACACACACCACACTGGCAGAAAGGGTAATCGATACATCCTCGATAAATTAACTGAGGAGCTGAAGGAAAAAGAGAGACTTAAGTTGACTGATGAGGGATTTACTGAGGAGGAGATTGAGCAACAACTCAGTCAAAAGGAGTTCACACCGGACAGATCTCTTGTCTACCCTAAGGCAAACAAGAATAAGAAAGGGCTATACCTATCAAAAGAGGTTTAGAATATCGCACTGGACGTTGTAAGTTACGCCAAAGTTGACATCTTAAATTAATTTTTATATCGTTTGTCACAATATTCTTATAGACATTTGTGTTCCTATGTGTTTTTCAGTTGAAATTGAATGAGCTGAAGGAAAAAAGAACATTGGTACTGCATCCAAGTGAAGACATCCTCATAAAAGTCACCAAGAAGAAGGATCACCTAGGCAGGTACAGTGGAACTTAGGCGGGCTACCCACATCAGTTGTTGTTCCCCATCTTTTCGGCAGCAAGTGTGGCAGCAGTTCCTCAAGCAAGCAGACCGCCTAGAGGAGACCATCTAACGATCAATCAGTCGTGAAAGCCATGGTATCGTATCTCGAGCAATTAGTGAAAGGCATTGCATCTGCAAGTAGTGTTCAGTTCCGCCAGGCCTTGACGATCCCAAGAAGTTTATCAAGAAGGCGATGGATGATATTGCTGCAGCTTCTACAAAGTTCGGTGACAATCCAAGCAACAGAGAAGGAGATGAGGAGGCACGCCTTCATGAATATATGTATTTTGTTTACATTGAATTACACATCTTAAAATCTCCATAATAAATTTATGAAATTACTAAAATAATTTACGAACAGGATGGAGAATGAGAAACTCTGTACGTTAAAGACATTGTCGGGAAGAAGAAAATGGTCGCGCATGGGTTGTGACAGGTATCTCATCGCCGGGATGCCCAACAAGGAAGTGTGGCTCGCGTGAGAGTATTCGAGCCTGTCTACCGTCCTAGGGCAGGATTGCCCTCGATGGACCACCACTTCGATAATGTTGGAGAGGCTTTGAAAAACATCATGGATTGGCCAGTGTCTTTGATAGGCAAGCAAGACAAGCAAGCAAGTGACATCAACGACGATAATGCCGGCGTGGATACGGACGACGGTGAGGAGGTTATGATTCTCACCACCAACGATGAGGTACATTCTTGTAACACATTATTATTCAATTCATAAAATTACATTTACATGATTGTATTCATTAATCTTTGTAACAGGGTGATGCCGAGAAAAAATCCCACTCGAGCACTAATTACCGGCCATCTGCAAGACCAAGATTCAAGAGGCTACCAAAATAGGTGCTTCACTAAAACACGTACCTTTATTATTCATGGAATACGACAATTCATTTCCACGTACTTAACTGATTGATTCGTATAATTTTACATCCGCAGATTATCAACAAACGGGACCTGACAGATTGGCACATCATGGTGCGGTTCATACTAGAAGAAAATGTCGTTATCCTGGAAATGATAAAGAATAAGGACAACATGTTCTTCCCGGTCTTTAGACCATCGATATTCATATGCCATTACACATGCGGTATTGGAATAGATGTTCTAGTCGAGTTCGGGAAGAGACTCGGGAACATGCGTTCAATGACCTGGATTGATAATGCGCAGATCGATGTGTGGATGAGGTGAGTTTCAGAACTTTCATCGTTATTTTAAATTTTAAAACGATAAGGATTTCATTTTCAAGTATCATTAACGTTACATGCACCTCTGGGAGCAAATATGGGAAAATAATGCAGGACACGTCCAATTCTTCCCTTGCAACTGTAGGAACTTGACCGACTTCGATCAGGAGGTCGAAGTTCATTTAACCTCATTTGGGATACAATGAAGGCAACATATGATGAGTTCTACATTGTCCCCTACATTAGAATGTAAGTATTTCTTAGTGGATTTAACATTACTTTTCAAACCACTTCCATTTCAGTAATTCATTACCCTAATTTTTTGACAGTGATCACTGGTACCTCATCATTATCCGTCCCAGAACAGAGGAGGTTTTCACGCTGGACACTTTGACGGGGGGTATCAAAGAAATAACCTTGTGCGAACTCAAGGTCATTCCAGGTATTTCAATCTATGAAATAATAAGTCCTAGTTTTGTTACACACGAAAAGAAGTAACCTTTTCAATTTAATTTCTTTACAAGCTTGCATGTGCATACCAAAGGGAGAAGAGAAGGACGGAGCCAGAACTTGACTACACTTGGAAAATCAAGAACATTAAGGTAAGTCATTATGTCATTTCATCCCACTATCCATTATGTTAAAGGTTAGTAATAACATTTACCTTTCATGTGCAGTACCGAACCCAGCATGGTTCGTGGCAATGCGGGTACTCCATCATGCTCTTCATGGAAGAATTGTTAATCACCCGGAGACAAGCAATATCTTGGAGGTAAATCTTACATCTCAAAATGTGTTCTTATCAATTTCTATTACACGCAACATTATTCAATAACATTGTAACTTTAAAATTGATAGATCTTCCCAGAGGGCAAAGAGCCATACCATGTGTACGAAATTCAAGGTATCGCTGAGAGATGGTGTGGGGCTTGGCTCGATGAGTACCAGCATCAGGCAAACACTTCCTTGCAACTTTTGGATGATAAGAACGGCGTAATAGGTTGATAATTGATTTTCTGTTGTTGATGATATTAAAAGACTAAATTATTTTTTCGGCCCCCTACAAAGTATCTTTTACCATCTTTTGGTCCCCATTTGCAAAACAACCCTCAGACGGTACCCAAAAAATTCAAAACAATTTGTTTGGTCCCCTAAGGTGGTTTTCAGGTAAGACTAAATGATTTTCCGCTATAGTCAGGGGTATACAGATAATTTTACTAATTAAAAATATTTTCAATTAAAAAATATTAATTTTCAAATTTTTGACTTCATTCTGAGCCCTCGAACCTCCTGGCTCGAGCCCTCGAGCTCAAGCCTCCTGACAAATTTTTTTAACTCAGAGGTATAATGGTCATTTTACATATTTTGACCAATTTTACCCTTGACTTTCCCTGAAAACCACATTCGGGGACCAAACAAATTATTTTCAATTTGTTGGGTACCGTCTAAGGGGTTTTTGCAAATGGGAACCAAAAGATGGTAAAAGATACTTTGTATGAACCAAAAAAATAATTTAATCATATTAAAATTCTATTGTTGGTGTTTGGTTATACTATAGTTGTGTTGTTTTTTTAGTTTGTTTCCATTCATGCTGAAGATACTTCTTCTATTCATCGTGTTTCAATAATGTTCCTGTGTTTTACGATTAATATTTTTGTAATATAGGTGTTTAAAGTTTCTTACAATTTCAAAGGTTTTTAATATATAATAGTTCTCATTCAACTATTTCTAACTGCCGTTGCCCCCGGAATGATCCGGGAGAGACCACCAAAAAATAAATTGGACATTGCTATTTTTTCTCATCTCATACACTGGCATAAACTATAAGTACCGGTGTAAAAATCAAGTGCAATTTAAATAATTTATTTTAAAATTTTAATCTACTACCGGTGTAACAACAATACCGGTGCCAAATTAGGGTAAAACAAAATAATTGCTATTACAAAAAAATACCGATTTAATATTTCCTACCGGTGTAAATGTTGCGATTTTAAACCGGTTGAATTAATACATACCGGAGCAAAATTTTTACACCAGCGTATCTCAATGTACCGGTGCAATTACTATGTACCCCCAACTTTCAAAATTTTTTACACCGATTACAAATACCCATGCAAAATAATCAGTTATCAATGGTTAATTTTACTGCTATATATACGCACCGATAATTTGACCTCCAAATTACCGATGTTATTGGCCTATATTATTAGTACAAATACCTCTTTCGTGTAGTAGTGGAACAAGATTTATCATGAAGTTGAGAAACACAACTTGGTATTCAAGTCAACTCATATTAGGATAATAATGATTATTACTTATTAGAATTAAAGGCACGAAATTAGCAAGTGGATTCTAATTTGATTCGTTGAATATGGTTCCATGTATAGTTACCCGCATGCCATTTGTAGTTACACGCATGACACGTATGATCACAGAGTCAAACCAGTAATTATGCTGGGATTAGAATGCATAACCTCAAAATTAATTCATGTAGATTATATATTTATTTTTATATAGGGCAAAAGAATTCAGGGCTCCTAAACTTCCTTCATCTTACCCTTTTAGCTAATTTTTTTTAAAAATATTTTTGGCCCCTCAACTAACAAAAATGTTGAATTGTATCCCTTCCGTCTGACCAAAGCGTCAAGTTCAGTCATAACTGTCAAATTTGAGAGCAAAATGGTCATTTTCATTTTTCCCTTTTCCCTAAAACCCAGACCCTCTTTTAAAAATTGAAACACAAGCCCTAATATTTTTCTTAATTAAAACCCAGCCCCACCCCCGCTTATTCTTCTTCTCCGACGCACCTCCGGCGGAGAATGAGGCCGACGCTGAAGCCTTTCGTCGTCTTCCATCTCCCCTTTGCACAACCGAGACACCAAGAGTCCGATTAGGCTGCCATGTATACAGTTATACGCTGATTCTGGAACAAGAAAAAGAAAATGATCTCTGAATCTGAAGCACAATAAACATATAGTCATGATTTAAGAACAACCTGAAAGAAGGGATTTTGGGAAAGAGTTTTCTGATTTGATATTCACAAAATGCATGGGATTTATACCCAAATATACATGAGTTGACTAGACTAACTAAGTGAAGTACAAAGTCTATTACAACACAAACTCTATTACTCCCCCTCAAGTTGGAGCATGAAGATCGAGAATGCCCAACTTGGAACTGAGATAGATGAAAGCTGTCCATCCTAGTGCCTTGGTGAAAATGTCCGCCGGCTGATCCGAGATGGAAATATGATGAGTAGAAATGACACGCGAAGACAATAGATCACGAACAAGATGACAGTCGATCTCAATGTATTTGGTCCTCTTATGAAAGACTGGATTGACTGCAATGTGGAGGGCAGCCTGACTGTCACAAAAGAGTTGAACCGAAGAAGAGTGGGAAATGCCAAGGGAGCGAAGGAGAGAACGGAGCTAAAGGATTTCGCAACAAGCATTTGCCATAGCCCCATACTCGGCCTCGGCTGAAGAACGCGAAATAGTGTGTTGCTTCTTGGTCTTCCAAGAAACTGGAGAGATGCCCAAGGTGACAAAATACCCCGTGAAAAAACGTCGAGTGATAGGACAAGTTGCCCAGTCTGAGTCGCAGTAGGCAGTTAGAGCCAAGCTACTATCTCGAGAAAGAAATAGACCCTGCCTTGGACTGCCTTTAACATAGTGTAAAACTCTCAAAGCTGTAGACCAATGATCAACTTTCGGTTGCTGTATGAACTGCGAAAGAGTATGAACTGCGAAAGAGTATGAACTGCAAAACTGAGCTCAGACCGAGTGATAGTAAGATAGACCAACTTCCCAATAAGGTGACAATACTGCTCATGATGATCATAATCTGGACCAAAAGCTTTGGCAAGGGCCTGTGTTGGATTCATAGGCGAAGCAATGGGCTTGTAGCCTAGCAGACTGGCTTCTGTCACCACCTCCAAAGTGTATTTGCGTTGAGAGACAAAGATGCCTGATGGATTGCGCGCAACTTCCAGTCCCAAGAAATATTTAAGAATCCTGAGATCCTTCACATGAAAGCAGGATGACAAGTACTGTTTGAAAGTAGATATGGCAGTGGAACTATCTCCAGCAATAATGAGATCATTGACATACACCAAAACATGAAGAGTATGACCAGAACAAGTAAGACTGAATAATGAGTAATCAGCATAGCTCTGGCGAAACCCGTACTGGCAAAGAGCATACGCAAGCTTAGAAAACTAGTTTCTGGGAGCCTGGCTGAGACCATACAAGGAGTTATGTAGGCGGCATACCTGACCAGGAAGCGCCTTGGAGTAGCCCGGTGGTGGATTCATAAAGACAAGCTCATCCAAGTTGCCATGCAGAAAGGCGTTATGAACATCCATTTGGTGCAGTTCCCAATTTCGTACAGCAGCAACGGAAATAAATGTACGAACTGTTACCGTCTTAGCAACGGGAGCGAAAGTCTCATTAAAGTCGATACCTTCAACCCGGCGATTCCCTAACACAACAAGATGAGCATTATAGCATTCAATATCGCCATTAGACTTGTACTTGATGTGATACACACACTTACAACCAATTGGCTTCCTGTCATGAGGAAGAGTTGTGAGATACCAGGTGTCATTTCTCTCGAGGGCCTCAATTTTGGCATGCATTGCATCACTCCAAGGAGCCTGTTGGACGACCTCTGAGAAGCGAAATGGTTCATGGCCTAAGGTGACTGTGGCCAGGAAGTGAGCATGAGCTGGAGCAAATTTAGCGGAGGAGACAAAACTGGTGATCGGATATGGAGTGGAGGAGATAATCGACTGAGAATCATCACGATGCATGGAACTGCATACAAAATCCTTCAGTAAAACACTGGGCTGACGTTGGCATGAGCTACGCAAAACGTCCAAAATAACTTACTCGACTGGCGAGCTGACCGCGGAAGGCAACGAGGAGCAATCGTCGGTCGGCGTAAGTTCGACGGCGGACAGGAGCGGCGCTAGCGGAATGGCCGTGGATGAGCTGCCTAGGTCTAGATGGATGTTCTCCCTGACCGTGGAGGAGGGATAAAGTTGCGAAGAACTCCCCCTTGTCGTGAGGGGTGAAGTATCTGGACTATCGAAGACAGCCGGATGAGTGTCTGCCTGCGTCGAAGCGGGCGACGGAGAAGGGGATGAACTCTGAAATGGAAATATATCTTCAAAGAACACAACATCTCTGGAGAAGAAAAAAATGTTCTGATTCAAGATCATATAGACGCTAGCCTTGCTTTCCACTTGAATAACCCATGAAGACGCATTTGCGACTACGAGCAGCAAACTTGTCCGTAGGCCGAGGAAGAATGGAGGTAAAGCAGAGACACCCAAAGACCTGAATGTCTGAGTATTTCAGAGCTCTTTGGAAAAGTAAATGAAAATGAGTATGATTTTGAAGAATCGGAGTGGGAGTGCGGTTGATCAGATAGCATGCTGTAAGAATACATTCGCCCCAAAACTGGGTCAGAAGAACAGGCTGAAACCGCAAAGCACGCGCCACATTTAGGAGATGGCGATGCTTGCATTCCACTATGCCATTCTGCTGAGGTGTGTAAGCGCACAAAGTCTCGTGAAGAATACCGTGGGAAGAAAAGTAATCCCTAAGACCAAAGAATTCAATACCATTGTCGGGCCTGAAATGACGAACTGATGTCTGAAACTGAGTGATAGTTAATGCACAAAAATCCATAACCAGTTTTGGAACCTCTGACTTGGACTTAATTAAATAAACCCATGTAGCACGAGAGTAATCATCAACGATGGTAGAAAAATAAGTTGCACCACAAGAAGCAGGAATTCTGTGTGGTCCCCAAATGTAACAATGAACAAGATCAAACAAGCGTGTGACTTTATTAGAACTTAACGGAAAAACAGCTTGGGTTTGTTTGGAATGAAAACAAATATCAAAAGGAGTAGAACTCCGTACAGAAGCACAAGAAACATGTAAAGATGCTAAAACTGTAAAGGAGGGATGCCCCAATCTTCGATGCCACAACTCAGCCGAGGTCACCTTCTCGATCTTGGTCATAGAGCAGGCACTGGCGGCTGCCGAGAAATACCGCAACCAGTAAACACCATGTCTCTTCTCACCCACACCAATCACTATCTTTGAATCGCTTTCCTGAAGTATACACAACTTTTTGGTCAAGAAAGCAAAACAACGAGCATTTAGAAGCAACCTAGCAAAGGACAGGAGATTGCATTCCAGTGTCGGAAGATACATAACATGGTCAATCTTGGCAGACTGAGAAAAACCAAAGAACCTTCCTTGACTACTAAAACAACACGGTTATCTGGAAGCTTAATAGGCACAGGAGCAATATTGACAATATCATGTAAGATGGAAAGATTTCCAGTCATATGAAAGAAGCACCCGTGTCGAGAATCCAGAGAGAGGGCTTACCAGTAGCATCTGAAGAAGGAGTGTTCATGGTGTTATACATCTGTAATACTGCTTGCCACTGGTCGTGGCTGAGATTCAAGCCTCGAGTAGCGGACTCCAGGAGGGACATGACATCCGACGCGTGAGCAGGAAGTTGCTGCTGCGCCTAAAGGGAGACTCCGGCTGGCGGGCCACCACGGCCGCGATCAGCCCCCTAATTGCGCACCATGGCCGACCGGTGCACGAACCCCTCAGGAATGCCATGGAACTTCCAACATTTAGAGATGTCATGCGTGTGCTTACCATAGTGAGAACACACGGGACGATCGGCTAATCGGTCCAGCTTAGAGGAAGACTGAACGCCAAAGGGATGTACTTGGCCTAAGCCGCAAATGCCATGCCATCGAATTTGGTATTGCGTTCGAGCAAGAGAGACTTATGGCGTTCTTCCTGCACGACCAAAGCATAAATGCGATTGATGGACGGGAGAGGCTTTTGCGCTATGATGCTAGAGCGAAGAGTTCCAAAGGAGTCATCCAACCCAAGATGAAATTGGTGAAGACGCTCGACATCGCGTTCTGCATGAAGTTTGGTCATGATATTGCAAGTACAATTTGCGCATAGACATGCTTGAAGGGGAACATATGTCTGGACTTCATCCCAGATCTTCTTGAGAGCGCCATAATATGACGCAACAAATTTCCCACCTTGGCGACAATTTGCCAAACCTGAAGGAGACATGGCCAGTTACCGACAGAGAATCGATGATGTAATTCCTCCCAAAACTCAAGGACAGTGTTAGGATAAGTGATGGAAGATCGTAGAGACGAATCAATAGATTGCACAACCCATCCGATGTGCATGGAATTGACACTCTACCAGTCATCAAGATCAACAGGGGCAACATTGTCTTGAGAGATGCGACCATCAATAAATCCTAATTTACGTTTAGCCTTGAGTGCGTTCTTTATCGAGGTAGTCCACTCCTGATAGTTGTCACCCTTGAGAACAACCGGACAGAGAGACAGGCCCGGGTGATCCAAAGAGTGAAGGTAGAAGGGAGAAGAATGATCAAGAGGTCGCTGTAGTGGCTGAGGTCCACCGTTGCCATGGACGCTCGAAGGCGGTATCAGCAGTGGAGTGTCGTCGGTGGAGGGTGGCGCCAACGGTGTGTGGACGACGCTGTCCGAATCGCTCATTGTGGGCAGTGAGTTTGGACAGCGGCTGAGATGAAAGTAGGGTTTTAGAGAGTTAACTCTGATACCATGAAAGAAAGGATTTGGGGAAAGAGTTTTCTGATTTGATATTCACACAATGAACGGGATTTATACCCAAATATACATGAGTTGACTAGACTAACTAAGTAAAGTACAAAGTCTATTACAACACAAACTCTATTATGTTAGAGTTAGTCCCACATTGGTGGTTGATAATCATATAACTCAGTATATGAGATCAAGGGTCACCTCTACATAGTACCAATTAGTTTTATGATAGAAGCACATGATTCTAATATGGTATCAGAGCCCAAGGTCGGCCCGTTACCCCTATTCTGTCACGTTTGCGCACTGATTCATGTTGCTGCACGTGAGGGGGCGTGTTAGAGTTAGTCCCACATTGGTGGTTGACAGTCATATAACTCAGTATATAAGATCATGGGTCACCTCTACATAGTACCAATTGATTTTATGATAGAAGCCCATGATTCTAATACAACCACTTTTGGGATGAACAAAATCTCTCTATATCCAAACTAGTAGACACAACACGTTAAAGTCCTGATTCTGTTGATTTTACACAAAAAAGAAAATGAAAGCATCAACCAAGTTCTTTACAATCAAGAGCTTCGCAATATTACTTCTGGTTTTGATAACCACGACAGCGGTTTCAGCGGCACCACCAGTTTGCGGCGGCGGCGCCGTAGAAGAGTGGTTCAGAAAGCTGCCAAACGCAAGGCAAGCTCTGTTTCTATAGCCATGAGAATTCAGCAAGATTTGATTTGCAACAGATTCTTATAACCACACGCAATGAACTGATTCGACGCTGAAGTGGTGGGAGGCGGCGGAGAACGAGCGGAATCCGGTTGACATTTAACGCGGAAAGGGAAGTGTGAAAAAAGGGTAAAGAGGAAAAAGAAAAGAGAAAAAATAAAAAAATAAAAGAAAGGAAAATGACTATTTTACCCTCAAAATTAATGTTTTGAATTACACATGACGCTTTGACCGGACGGAAGAATTACGATTAAGCCTTTTGGTGCTTGCGGGATCAAAAGTATTAAAAAAAAGAGAGAGATGAGGGGTGAAAGGTGAACAATGCTAATAGTTTAGGGGTCATATATGACTTATGACTTCTTGATACCTTAATTATTTTCACAAATCCAGAACCATGGAATCTTTTACTGCCACCTCAACAAACTAACATTATCATAAAGCAGCCAGGGTTAATTTCCAATATTTTTCATGTTTTATATGTGTATGATTGCTCAATATATTTATTAATTGGAGATGTGTTTGACCTAGTTGTTATGAATACGTAAGCTAATATCCCACCCAGTTAAAAATATGAGGTCAATGATTTCTATAGGAACACGGAATCATATCTGTTGTATTATTGCAGAATGGATAAGAAAAATAACTAGTACGGAAAACAATAGTAATAGTCTATTTATTTGGACTTATAACTATAGTCCATTGGTGACAATGCATATATATTACTCTTGCACACTTGGTTTCTTCTTTTTTAATTATAGCTAATTGATAAGTCAAATTGATTGATAGCCTCGCTTTTCTTTTCTGAATGTTATCATTTTTTCTAAAATTCATTATTCCATGACATTTAAAAGAAATGCCCCGCGTATAATGTAAACAAGATACTACAAAATTTTGGGTGGACGTATTGTGAGACGGGGTCTAAACACAATTATTTAAAGGAGATGATACAGACACTTTTTGTAAGTTCTAAAATTTTACTTTATACATTGTCTCACCATAAGTTAAGGTGAGTCCGAGACAGTCTCATATTAGTCTTTCTCTAAACAAAATGCCCTCCAAATAATGAAAGAAAAACTCATGTGCTGGACAGATGAAACTCCATATCAAACTTTACTATTTGACATTATTCTCTATTAAATTTTGATCACATATTTAAATCAGTATATAAGTAATAATATTCCCATGTGTACTATTATCGAATTCATCGTAACAAGTAATTTTAAATATTGACTTTTTGTATCATGCTATTACATGTAGTTAAGCATATTAATAGTTAAACATGTTTCTTGATAACGTTGAGCTGGGGTACATTTAACCGAATAACTAACGTCCACAGTCATTTTATCTTTAAAAAAATCTCAAATTGTTAGTCATTTACAAACATTTTTATTGGAATCCAATCCTATATATTTATATGAGTGCCCATGAGGCCTTACAACTTGATACAGACTGGTCCCATTTATACAAAAGCGGGAAAAAGAAAATTCCAAACAATTTTTATGGCTTAATGAAAGGTGTATAATTTGGTGAAGGGGTCTTCTTTTGGCTAAACCTACCCGCCTAACGGAATACTAATTCAAAACAGGGTTCCGACTCAAAATAGTTACCTATGTTGCAAGTTGCATATTTGCTCAAAAGAAATGTTAACGGCGGCACATAAGTCTCTAATAACTTTTAGATTGAGCAACCAAAATAAATCGGTATGGAGGCAATTTGATAGAATAAAAACTTATCAAAGTAGCCAAAAACTGTTCAGACTAGCTGGAGTCTACAAATCTACACTGTTACCTCGACATGAATTGTCAAAAATCAATTGTTTAAATGACTTTCGACTTGAATTTCTCATAAACCAACTTTAAAGAGTAGACCGGACAACAAGGTGTTACCAGATAAAAGGTCGCCAAAAAATCTAACTTGGCGGTACTTTTGGATCTAGTGCTCATAACAAAAACAGGACCAAATTTCTAGAAAAACACCATTTATATTTAAAATTCCAAAAAGGAAAAAAAATTAAAATATAAAATTGAAGATAGAAAACAGATAGAAAAAAAGAAAATATAAAAGAGATAAAAGTAGTAATAATAAAATAAAATTATAAACAAGAAAATCAAATCAAAACAACATCAGGTTACAAGTTTGTAGCCTAAATGCGCTAAAAATAAAGTTACAAGTTTGTAGCCTAAATACGCTAAAAATAAAGTTACAAGTTTGTACCTTTTATGTATAAATCAATTGAAAGGAGTACATTATAAGATAAATGGTGAAATACTGCATATACTTTCGACTAATTCGACTCGAACCACTGGAAGCAAATCACAGTATTCGATCAAATGTTAACCATCTTCTCACAGAATTTCCAAAACACTGTCTCAATCAACCTCTAAAGAAACCAAAACAAGAATGATGGAGCTCCCGAAAGAAAGATCTAGTTCATCTCCATTAAATTGAAGTCCTTTATAGAAAGTAGGAAATTGGGAAATGTAAATGTAAGATCCGGTCATTTTGGTCACCAAAAAATCTTTAGTAAATGTAAGTGAACTCAGGAGAAGGTACGAAAATCTCAAACACGACGTAAGGTGATGAATCAAAGAATTTTCAATTTGCTCGGTCTACAAATCTGGACCGTAGATTATGAACGGAATCGCCAAAGTTATGTTTTTGTAACTACATTGACTCAGATTTCTCCTATACCGACATGTAGAACAAATCAAAAGCCAACTGAATTTAACCAAGCAAAATGAACCATAAAAAAAACATAGGATTGGCAGAGTACATACACGACTAAATATTCTAGCAAAAGGACCTAGTTTAAAACAAACACCCCCAATAATTATAAACAAAACAAATTAATGGCCTCCCACCTTGAAAAAGAAAATTTAAAAGTAGAATAAAAAACAAAGAAATATCCCTCTCGATTGTGATATCACTAGAGAACGGCGCAACTACAAGTTAACCCAAGTTGACTTTTGGGGAGTTGATCCACCTTTGACTCATGCCGAGCTGACACAATTCCTTGAGTTAGCCGAGTTGGCCTCTACTAGTTGAGTTGGGACGTCCCAACTGAGTAGAGTTGGAAACACCTACAGACTTGAGTATCGGAAACCCCGAGTGCCCAAGGTTTAATAATGGAACCGTGATGGAATGACCAGGAAGTTGCCCATAAATTAGTATAAGTGGCTAAAAATTAGAAATATTTAGTACGGTAACTAAATACATTATTTTAAAAGTATTATATTAAAGTAGAATTCACTCAAGAAGTTATACTCATTACTATATATATATAAAAATAAACAATATAATAACGAAAAATAATGGCATCACATCATAAAAGCTAACCACTCAAGAACACCACCACCGACTTCATCAAACCTTTACCAGGTTCTTTCTCGTGCACGAGGTAGTTAACATTCCTTTCGTTTTATTTTCTTCTGGATTTTCTTTTACCCTTTTGGGGTACATTTTGGACGGACAATAGAGTTCAGCTCATGAGACCCATAGAAAGTGCCCTCTCTTCTTTTGGAACCTCAAATTTTCAATGTAATCAAAGTGCCCCATTCCCTTCTAATTGTTTTCAATGCATTTAGAAGGGGCAACCAATTATGAGAATGCATGTTTCTTCCACTATGAAAGCACAACGAGGTAGTATTCTTTTCAATTTAGTAATCACTTTTGCTGATTTTGAGGAGATAAGAATATAATTATATCTGACTTATTTTAAAAGTATTGGAGATCAGGTTATTTTTTTTAATAAAAATTCATTTGCATTTAAAATAACTTATGTTTTAACGGTTAATCAAATATTAAAATTTTTAAAGTAAAATAGCTTAAACTCTACAAAATACAACCTATGCCACCTTACATTTCTAGCAACTTACTAACTCTAGTGTAGAAATATGCTACGACGGTTGGAATAAAAGACGGTTCCACGTTAAAATTGAAATTTTACTTTAAAAGGGAATTTTGAGAGGGCTTCGACATCGAAATATTCGTTGGATGATTAAGAATGCGGATGAAACTTCAACCATTGTAAGAGGTATAATTTTAGTCACCATTAGCAGCTGATGACAGCCACTAAAAACTGATAACGGCTGTTAAAAATATACTTTTCACTGTGAATTTTTTTTTAAAACTTCCATTAATTTCTCCCTTTTCTAGCTTTCTTTAGCTCTTCTTTTTATCTATATCTTCACCCTTTTCCCATAATTATAATGCTATTTCCCTTGCCTTTCATTCCCTATTATATTTCTATGAGTCGAATCCTTTTCTTCTTCCTTCCGCCCCTGCCCGCACTCTTCACATGTACATAATAATGAGAATAATTGTGGCTTACCCAACTCTTTATATATGATAATATTTACATGGAAAAAACCATTCTAACCTTATACCCTAATATCACTGGCTCCATCTTCTATCCTTTGATTTTAGAATACTCATCGATAAACACAAGTTTGAGCCATCACCGCGTCAGGTGATTGAAGGGTTATCGATGAGAGCAAGTTTGAGCCATAACCATGTCGGGTGATTGTAGGGTCTTCGATAAAGGCAAGTATGTGTTACTATCACTCGTCGATTTCATCTACTTATTATATGACACACATTTGTTTTTTAGTAGTTTCTTTTACATTGATACACTTTCTATTTTTAGCAAGATTCGTTCAATTTTATTCGCCTATTCTACTTTTTTACATTCTAATTTAATTCCATCCACTCATTTCATTCATTAAAATCTAAACACGTAAACCTATGATAATGATACATACAGGGGAATGAAGGGAGTAGAAAAAGCAAGCGAATAGGTAAATATTGTACTTAAAACAGTATAAAAAGCGCTAATTTCCTACTCCCTCCATCCCAGATTAAATTGCACAAGATCAGAGCTTCAGTCAAAATAAAAAAACTTTCACTGCATATTTAAATAGATATATAAACAATAATATTGTTGTATGTGATATCGTTGGATTCGTCATAACAAGTAATTTCTAGAAAGTAACTTTTTGTTTAACAATATTATACGTAGTTAAATATATTAATGAGCAAACGTTTGTGTTATAGATTGTTTGTGTTATAGATTGTGAAAAAAATTATGCTCTATTTGATCTGGGACAAAGAAGGTAAGTAGAACACAAAAAGAGCAAGTGGTCAGCTCACCAATCCAATCCAAACAGTATAAATTGCACAAATTGACCGAAGGATAAAAGATATACTTCCATGTTGGCATAAATTTAATGATACAGTGTCACATGATGCATTATCTTCATTTTTATTTTAAGATAATTTTACAATAACACAACAAAATGTTATTATTAAAAGCATCAATATACTGAATCAAATTGTTTATTTTGTGGATAACTAGCATATGTCATCATTTTATCCGAAGTTGACTTCATATAACATTGTACAGTAAGCTTATATATAATCCATAATTTGATAATGAGATAAGTGTCAATACAATCATGTTCATTTAAGTAAGTGTTAATATAAATATATGGTAATTTTTAGTGTAAATATAACCGTAACTAGTTAATGAAAGTGTCAATATAACCCTCAGACCCCATTTCTGGCATTAACCTCAATTTTTTGGCGTTGACTCTATGTAAATTGACCAAAATACCCTTTGGGCAAAATATGAAATTAGGTGGACAATTTTACCCTCATAGCTCGTCGGACCGCCGTCGTACCGCTGCCGGAACAGGTAGGGATATATCAGTACATTATGAAATCTTATTGGGTTATATCAGCACATTCCTAATGTTTGTAGGGTTATATCAGCACATTTCTAATGTTTGTAGAGTTATATCAGCACATTCTTAAAACTTATAGGGTTATGTCAGCACACATTATAAATATTAAGTGTGTGGTACTCGGCTGGCCTTAACATGCGACCACATCATCACATACGCCATTATAACATCATAACAATATCTTATACAACATAAAATTTGACATCATGACACCATCATTAATATTAAACACCATTATCACATATCATAGCCTCATTTCAAAACTTATCAACATTAAAAACCCTAGGTTGAAGAACACAACAAAATAACAATCACACAATACCAAAGGTCATCCAATCATAATCCGGACTAAACACAACAAAATAAACGAAATATCATCAAAATCCCTATATTCTATAGTATGTGCTGATATGACCCTACATTTTTTTTACTAATGTGCTGATATGACCCTACATTTTTTTACTAATGTGCTGATATAACCCTACCTAATCCGGTGGCTGTCTAGCGGCGGTCTAAGGGTAATAACATCATTTCCTATTTTTTGTATTTTAATTTTTTTTTTCAGAAGGCCAAACATGTAATTTTATAAAATTCATGCTAAAAGTTACCTTAGAGGGTTATATTGGCACTTTCACTAACTATATAGGGTTATATTGGCACTTTCGAATATTGAAAGGTTATATTGGCACTTATGTCAATTAGGTAGGGTTATAAAAGCACTTTTTTCTTTGGTAATTTTAGTAACTCCAATATGGCAAAATCTTGGAAAAGACCATCTTTTCATATACTTATGGAAAGACAGAGTTTAATTAGAATAATAAAAGGTAAAAGGTCCTAGTTGCAGCATTAAAAAATTATTATGCAACATGTAATAGTTATAAAGATTATACAATCGAAAATTTTATCTTTATCTTTTTTAATTTACACTTTAAACTTTAATTTTTCCTTGGCTTATAACAGACAGTATCAAGATACGGACTCCAACAATATTTATTTGGTGACTCGCGTTATATCTAAGTATGTTCTTTCCCTATTTCCTTGTTTTAATTTAGTATAATGCACACTTTTGATATGGTTAGGATAAGGAACAATACGGAGATACGTCTATTTATTAAATTTGAGCATTTGATTATGAGTGGGTCTCCTGACAGGCGTCCTGTCCATAAGCTTATGGACAGGCCACTTATTTCTTACTCTATACAATGCATTTCTTAAATTACATACAAAATTTAGAATTTTTGAAAATATTTTTTTATATCATATATTTTTATATTTTCACCTTCAAATACATATTATTACTTGTTTTACCTTATAAAATGCAATATTTAAATTTTATAAAAAATTACAACATTTAAGGCAAATGCCCTGAGTACTGTCCTTAAGCTTATGGAAATGCAGCCTTTCATGAGATTTTTTCTTAAAAAAATACTCCGTACATTTAAATGTGGAGAAAGTTTTCTAAACAACGATCGTTTATAATTTATGGAGCAATTAATTTTTAACTTAAATAAGATATATATTAATTCAAATACTATACCCTTTCATTTAACCACTGTATTTTTTTTAATTTATACAACTTATTTTATATTATCACCTTCAAACACATTTTATTACAAATTTAATATATACATTTTAAAAACTAAAATGTATCGTGTTTAAATTAAAAAGTATAATGATTGTTGTATAAATTTAATCTGACTGCATTTTCTAATAATTAGTCTTCAATAAATCCATCCTTATTCGCACAACCAACCTAACTAATATTTCTTTGATGAGTTTATATTTCGTTATTCCACGAATAAATAATTCTATTTTCAAAGTTGCCCTTTTGTTCCTCGATTGATTCCTTTAAAAAAATTGAAAATTTTCATGTTAATAATTTATTACCAAAAGGCATTACTTTTTGAGTGATTTCTTACAAATCAGGATGTGATAACTCATTAAAAAGGAGGTATACATACCTCAAAGTATTTGTGATTCTTTGATACATGTTGCATGTCGAAACTTACATGTTAAGGGATACATTTTTCACAATTTACCACGTGGGGGTAAAAGACAACCTTTTATAATTTATAGAACAATATAATACTCCCTCTGTTTCACTATGTTTGGCACAATAGGTGTTAGAGTAAATTAGATTTCTGATTAGTTGATTGATTTGATTGATTTTGGATAAGTCTTGTTGACTAAGGCAGAGTCCTAGTAGTATTGTCTTTCCTTATTGTACTTCATTTAATCATGTCAGCAATACATTATTACTCTACGACAAATACATCTTATCATGGTATCAGAGCAATGTCCTGATTCACCTTCCTAAAATCTATAAAAAAAAATTGGACGCCCTCTCCCTTCTCCCTCCAGCAGCCGATCATCCCCCCCTCTCCCATCCGACGAAAATTTTTCTGACGTCACTCTCATCATGGCCAGTGAAAAACTATCGTTTAATAATCTTCTCCAAATGATGCAAATCAAGCACAGTAAGTCCAACTTTCTTCTTTGGAAACGTCAGATTGGATACGTCCTCAAGCCCCAGAAGCTCTTTGGTTATCTTGATGGGTTGACTTCATGCCCACCTCTTCTTACTCCGCCGCCGGCCGGCTCCTCGTCTCCCTCATTCACCGCCTTCCTCAGCACTCCTCCCACCGGCTCCAAGACTGATCGTGCGGCGACTCAGGTGGCCTACAAATTGGCTGAGGAAGTCTATGACCTCTGGATTGATGAAGACCAGAGGGTTTGCAGTATGTTGTTCTCGTCTTTCTCTCCTGAGGCCCTTTCCGAACTCCCGGCTTCGTGTGTGACTGCCAAAGACATCTGGGACAACATTTGTGCCACTTTTCAGAACAGTGGCACATCCACCATCCTGCGCCTTCGTGCCGATACGCACTGTATACGTAAGAGCGGTACTGTTCATGAACTCCATTTACAATTTAAAGATATCTTTGAGAAGTTATCTCTTATGGGTTCTCCAATCTCTAATGATGATTAGATAATTTGGTTTTTAACTGCTCATGGGTCTGAGTTCAGAGATTTTTCTACCCCGTTGATTAATTCTTCCCCTACGCCTTTATATGTCGATGTGTTATCTCGTGCCAAGAACCATGAGGCATTTTAAAAACTTTTACAGGGATATTCAGTGTCGGCGTCTGGGCCGGTCGCATTCGCTGCGGGAGAAAACCCCCCAGTCGACCGCTCGTGGGATCACGTGCCGGTGAGGTGCGGTGGCGCATTTGGTGCACGCGCTGCTAAGGCGGTCATTTTGGTGGGCGCCACGGTGGCTGGCCCCTGGTTATGCTCAGTCGGCCACCTCGGGCTTGGGTTCAGGTCCTGGTCGGCCGCACTGCACCTTGTGTGGTCGGCTAGATCATTTTGCTACTACTTGTTATAAGATGTTGGCTCAGACTCGTCGTAAAGCTTTGACCCATCTGGCTAAAAACTTTCAGGCGTTCATGCCGCTGAACCCATCTGCGAGTATATTAGACTGGTATCTTGATTCTAGCGCAACCAGTCACATGACGTCTTCAGCCTCTGGTCTGGACAATGTTTCTCCATATTCTGGTAATTCTCAGGTTTTTGCTGGTAATAGTGTTTCTATTCAGATTTCGCATATTGGTGATTCTCATATATCTGATCATTTGAAACTGTATAATGCTCTGGTTGTTCCTGAGATTACAAAGAATTTATTGTCTATTAGTAAACTGACCAGATATTTGAAAGTGTCTGTCATCTTTGATGACTGAAACTTTGTTATTCAGAACAAAGTATCCAGGGCAGTCGTGGGCAGGGACCACAGTGATGGAGGCTTGTACGTGTTAGACAAACGAGACGCATCACTAGTTTCATTTTTACAGCAGAATAGAGGACTGACATCCTTCGAGCTTTGGCACGCTTGCCTAAGACATGTGCCGACTGCAGTCATTTTTGGTTTGTAGAAGTCCGGTGTACTTTCTGTTTCCTCTTTATTACCTAAGTACCATACTTGTACTCCTTGTGTTATGGCAAAGGGGGCAGCAGTGATCTTTTGTTGAAAACACTAAACGAGTTGCGCGCATCCTGGATTTAGTACACTATGATTTTTGGGGTCCCTCCACAGTTTTATCTGAGACTGGCGTTACTTATTATGCCTTATTTGTGGATGATTATTCTCGTTTTACTTGGTTTTTTCCGCTTCATCGAAAATCAAGTTTTTTAAAACATATTTACAGTTTGAGGCATTGGTAGAAAATCAATTTACATCTACCATTAAGGTTTTTCAGAGTGATAGAGGCACTGAGTTTTTGAACACGCGTCTACGGTCTCATTTTGCCTCAAAAGGCATTCACCACCAAGTCTCATGTCCATGTACTTCGGAGCAAAATGGATGAGCAGAGCGCAAACATCGACATGTTGCAGAAATGGGTCTTACGATGCTATTCCATTTGCATCTTTCGCTTTCTAGATGGGTTGACGCCTTCGCCACTGCCGTTTATAGTATTAATCGGTCACCTACTCCAGTTTTACAGGGTGCCTCCCCCTATGGTCTTCTCTATCAGCGGGATCCTATTTACTCAAACTTCCATCCCTTTGATTGTCGAGCATTTCCTTATGTCCGTCCCATGGCCGATCACAAGTTATCTCCCCTAAATATTCCTTGTGTTTTCATTGGATACAACTGCCATTACAAGGGTTTCCGCTATCTTGACACTACCACTGGCAAAATATATGTCACCCGTCATGCTCGGTTTGACGAGAGTTGTTTTCCCTTTGCCTCCTCCACTTCGGCATCTACATCTTCTCTCTAGACTTTGGATGTCTCTGCTTTTTTGGATGTTGATGGTGGTTTAGGCCACTTATTGTCCCCATTTGATGAATTGGTTTTTGCGCCCAACCCAATTTACTCATCCAATTCTGATGAGCCGACACCTGCACGCCAGCCCCCTTCTTGGCTACCACCGGCCAGTTCAGCCTCATTGGCCGTGACTTCTCCTATCACTGCTTTCACTCCATCCCCAGTTTCTTCTGGCGGCCCATCACCACCAACTTCTTGGCCTCGACCAAATGCCTATAGGATGGTCACTCGGACGACCACTGGTGTTATTCAGTGATGGGATTACTTGGATATTGTTGGGCATGGTCTTCTTGGTGCACTTTTTACTCAGTCTGAGCCCTCTGATTATTGCTCGGCCCTCAAGGATCCTTCTTGGATAGCTTTTATTGATAAAGAGATTGTTGCCCTTAAAGGCCAGCACACTTGGGATTTGATTCCTCGCCTATCAGATGTCAACGTTGTGGCTCCAAATAAGTCAATCGGCTAAAGTGTCGACCAGATGGCATGGTTGATCGTCATAAGACCCAACTGGTTGCTCAGGGGTTTTCGCAGATTCTAGGATTTTATTTTGACCACACCTCCAGTCTTGTGGTCAAAGCTTCCACCGTCTTTGCCATTGCTATGATGCGCTCTTGGCCACTTTATCAGCTGGACGTCAAGAATGCCTTTCTGAAAAGTGTTCTCGATACTCCAGTCTACATGGCGCAACTTGTTGGCTATAAGGACCCACTCCTTTCGGATTACGTCTGCCGCCTGAAAAAGGTCATTTATGGTCATAAGCAGGCTCCTCGGGCCTGGTTTCAGAGGTTCAACACTTATCAATTACAGCTCGATTTTCAGTGCAGTTCGGCAACCACTTCCTTATTTGTTCTATCTAAAAGGACGTCTCTGCTTTATCTTCTAGTCTATATTGATGGCATCATCATCACTGGCAATGATCCACTGCTTCTTCGCCAGTTCATTGATTGGACACATCGAGAATTCGCTATCAAGGATCTGGGCGCTCTGCACTACTTTCTTGGCTTAGAGGTTTCACCCACTTCATCGGGCTTACTTCTTGGTCAAGCTAAGTATGCTCGGGATATTCTTACTTGTGCCAGCATGTCTGATGCTGTTCCAGTCACTACTCATTTTGTTCCTAGTTCGTAGTTACACAACTCTACTAGTCTTGCTTTTCGGAATCCGACTCTGTAGACATCCTTGGTTGGCGCTCTCCAGTACTTGACGATCACTCATCCAGACTTGGCTTTTTTGGTTAACACCGTCAGTCAGTTTCTTCAGAACCCACGTGATGATCATTTAGCAGCAGTCATTCGGATTCTCCGTTATGTTCGCGGAACGTTCCATTTTGGTCTCACTTTTGTTCTACTAGCACTCCTGAGGTCTTGGGTTATTCTGATGCTGATTAGGCTCGTTATCTGGAGATCAAGCGTTCCACTTATGGCTATGTAGTCTTCCTTGGTGGTAATTTGGTCTCCTGGAGCGCAAAGAAGCAACCCACTATCTCTCGCTCTAGTACTGAGTCAGAGTATCGGGCTCTTGCCAACACTGCTTCAGAGGTAGTTTGGCTGTCTCATTTGCTTTGCGATCTTTGTGTTCCGATTTTCGATTTGCCACTGTTGTTATGTGACAACAACAGTGCCATTTTTCTGGCTCAGAATCCGGTTGCTCACAAGCGGGCGAAGCACATCGACATTGATTACCATTTTGTTCTTGAGTTGATCTCCTCTGGAAAGCTCCAAGTTGCACATGTTTCCACTGGTCTTCAGATTGCTGACATCTTCACGAAGGGAATTTCCCGTCCCCTGTTCGAATTATTCAAGTCCAAGCTTTGCGTCGTTGAGCATCCGACGCTTCGCTTGAGGGGGGAGGGGGGTGTTAGAGTAAATCAGGTTTCTGATTAGTTGATTGATTTGATTGATTCTGGATAAGTCTTGTTGACCAACCCAGAGTCCTAGTAGTACTGTCTTTACTTATTGTACTCTATTTAATCATGTCAGCAATACATTATTTCTCTACGGTAAATACATCTTATCAATAGGTTTAGGTTTTTTTTTAAGTTGAAATGTGTGAAGGAAATTGAGTGAGGTGAGTAAAAAGTTTAATGAGTGGTTGCGAATGATATATTTTTTGCCATAAAAGAAAATGTGACAAACTTAGAAAAATATACAAATATGTAAGTGTGTCAAACTTAAGAAAACATGGGGAGTAATTTAAATTATATATTATATTTGTCAAAATACATAATCAGGTACTCATATTTATCTGTTACGATATTTTAAAAAATTACTATATAAAAAAATAAAAAAATATATAATAATTTATTAAAAATACTTAAATTTAAAATACATTAATTGTTCTATAGTTTATGAATAGTTTTTTTTTTACACAATTAAGCCGACCATGCAAATAGTCAACTTATTACCATGTGATCGTGAGCATAAGTACGGCAATAATTCCTTTTTCTAATGACATATTTTGAACGATATAAGCATACGTAAAACCTAAGTACTCCCCCGTTTCACTGATAGTGGCACCATAGGTTTAGCTGTTTGGATTTAGGTGAAGAAAATGAGTGGATGGAATTAAATATAGAAAGTAAAAAGTAGAATGAGTGGATGAAATTGAAGAAATTTTGTCAAAAATGGTAAGTGTGCCAATATAAAAAAAATAACCCAAAAAGATAAGTGTGCCACTAATAAAGAAACGGAGGAAGGGAGTACAATGCAACAGGAGTACTTCACGAATTAATTAGAGTATCTAAAATGCAGTTTGGGGCCATCTGACTAGCCACGAAATTCAGTTTTAACTCGTGTTGATCATGGAATAAAAGGTACTCACTCCAATTCTTTTATATTCACACCCTTTTTTAGGGTTTTTTTTTATATAGATATACTTTTTTTTTAAAGATTTCTTCAATTTAATTAATACATTCTACTTTTACTTTCTATATTCAATTTCATGTACTTATTTTTTTCACCTAAATTCAAATATCTAAACATATAGTGTCATTATTAGTGAAACATAGAGAATAATATAATAAAAATGAATAGGGAAAAAAAAGTCATAATTAACTTAAGTCGACGCACGACTGTGAATATTCATCAGAAGTATCTACAGGTGAGTTAGGCGATTGGAACTCATCGATCGGTACGTGGATAAAGTTGTGTATATAATCGTCTTATAGCGAGATAATGTTAAATTTATTAAATTTTGAAGAACAAAAATAATTCTGTAAAATGTGAAAGTATAATTTAATCCTATATTTTAAAGAAATTGTGCAGATATACCTAAATGTCACTAATCCAGTGGTGACTAAAGGAATTTAGACGTTGACCTAAAATAAAAAAACAAAAATACCTATAATTTTAAATTTAAAAATTTAATAACCATTATACCCCTAGGCTTTGCAATCGATCAACACCGATCAAAGATGGTCAACACCAATCAACGGTGGTCAACACCAGTCAATGGTGGTCAATGGCAGACCGCCACTGGTCGACACCATAGGCTGATGGTAGCCGGGTTAGATCAGTACTTTATTAATAAGACAGTGTTAGATCAACACTTTGGTAACAAATACAGAGTTAAATTAGCACTTCTCTAAAAAAAATAAGGTCAGATCGACATTATCATAAAAACATCTTTGAGGAGAATCCATTCCTTATAAATAATAAAAATGCAATAACTTCATAATCTTATTTTTGAAAAATAAGGTAAATTTCATTAATCTTTGGTAAAGTACAACAGTATGATAAATATATTTAGGTTAATATGCAAATATAACCCTATATGTTGGAGAAAGTGCAAATATAACCCTGAGTTATCTTTTAGTGCAAATATAACCCTAACTATTATACATATGTGCAAATATAACCCTAACTATTATACATATATGCAAATATAACCCTAAAGCCATTATTCCGGCATTGACTGACACAGGGTTATATTTGCACTTTCAATTATCGCAGGGTTATATCTGCACTTTCATTATCGCAGGGTTATAGCTGCACTTTCATCAATTATATAGGGTTATATCTGCACTTTTCTCATATATTTATAATTTGTATTTTAATTTCTAATTAATTTTCAATACTCTCTATCCCAGATAAATTGACACATTTTGATTTTTAGAAGTCAATTGAATCAATTTTCAACTACTTTAATATCTCTATTCATGTGAGTAATTATTTTTTCAAAAATAAATAATTTAAAAATATATGTGATGATGAATCCAACATATGATAATAGTCTTGCATATATA
Organism: Rubia yunnanensis; assembly: GCA_037428765.1. NCBI lineage: Eukaryota > Viridiplantae > Streptophyta > Magnoliopsida > Gentianales > Rubiaceae > Rubia > Rubia yunnanensis. Next base: position 114,267,062 of record CM075064.1, on the reverse strand, counting down.
ATAGTAGAATTTAATTATAAAATTTGACTTAGTTTGACTTCCAAATGTCAAAATATGTCAATTTATCTAGGACAGAGGGAGTATACAAATTCGGTCTCCATAATGAAAAGTAGATTTTGTCTACAGCAGTATTCAGAGTAGCAATATGTGTTGATTTCTAATTACAAAGTTATCGAATTTCGTAAGGAAATTATTTACCAAAGTTTCTTAATTTAGTAACGAAGGCTTCAAATTATAAGTATATTTATGATACATTAGATTATGAAGTTGTGATGAAGACATATTTATAAGGAGTGGACTCTCCTCAAAAAGATTTTTTTTTAATGATAGTGCTGATCTGGCCCATCTTTTTCAGAGAAGGGCTAATTTAACCCTGTATTTTTTGCCAAAGTACTGATATAACCTTGCATTATTAATAAAGTACTGATCTAACCCGATCACATCAGCCGACGACGGTCCGACAGCAGAGCCCGATGTTGACCACCGTGGACCGACGGAAGGGTTTGAGCTCTTTTTGGGAAGGGTGATATAGTCTTTTAAATATTTTTTTAAAATTTTTCTTTTTTCTCAAAGGGCTATACTGGTCATTTTAAATAATTCCAGCGACAATTTGATTTCCAAGGTTAGATTGGCACTTTTGACCAAAACATAGGGTAAATTTGCGCTTTCAGATTTTACAAGGTCATTTCTGCACTTTCGATCAAAATATAGGGTTAAAATGCACTTTTCTCAATAAACTAAATACAAGTATTATATACATATGCGATTCTAAATAAAATTTATCTTAAGTTTGAGAGATTAAGAAGAAATTCGGAGTACAAATACTAATATAATGAGGTACCGTGGTGCAATTAATTGAAAAATTAATGACTTTAGGCCATAAAAGTCTTACAATTCGTGCAATCGAGTAAAAAAAATTGACGGATTAAAATATTGAACTGAATTAACTGCAGCTAAGTTGAAAAGAACATGAATTTATATATGTTTATTTAGTTTTAGTTTTTCTTTTCTTACAAAACTATTTTAATAATTTAATTCATATTCTAAAATAATTTTATAGTAGTATCACAAGGTGTCAATAGTAGAACAAAACAATTGTACATTTTTTATATATAAAGTTAGTATATAAGATATTAGGACTGGCGATTTCAAACACAGATTGAAATGTTTGACATGAATAAATTTAAAGTTAAAGGATTTGGGTTAACATACACACAAAATGGGTCAATGTTAATATGTATAGATTAGATTTACACCAATCCCTAAATCAATGAGATTGCATCTTTTCATGTAGATATCCTCATATCAATTCCATAATCAATAGGATTGCATCTTGTCTTGTAGATAGCCTCGTATCAATCCCCTAATCAATGAGATTGCATCTTATCTTGTATATAACCTCATATCAATCTCCTAATCAATGTGATTGCATCTTATCTTGTAAACTTTATAAATTCATCATCTCTGAAATGAAAAGCAACACATGAACTTTTTCTAAACTCCTTCCATTCTTTACATGGTATCAGCCTAACATTCGAATCAACAATGTCGACCGAACATTCTTCAACAATTGGCTCCACCAACGCCCTTATTGTTGCTTCCTCTAATTCTCAGAATCCTAGTTTCAACTTCCCAAACTTAGCGATTCGTCTTGATCGCTCAAACTACTTGCTCTAGCGCAACACCATTCGTTTGGCTCTTAAGGCATATGGCTTGGATGCCTTCCTCACCGACGATGCACCACCTCCGGCAACCATCACCATTCCAGCTGTGCCTCCCTCTGATCCCCCCAACCCATCGACGGCGACAACAGAACCAAACCCAGCGTTGCCAATTTGGATGAAGAAGGATAGGCTTGTGCTCTTATGGATCCACTCCACGCTCACCACTCCTCTCCTTGGCATCGTCGCTCGTGCAACCACCACCGTTGAAGCTTGGAAGATCCTTGCTCGGACTTTCCACTCTTAAACGAACGCCCGCCAGATGCACTTTTGCCAGCAACTACAGATGATGTAAAAAGGTTCGTTGTCCGTTCTTGATTACTTTGAGAAGAAATGGGCCCTTGCGAACTCTCTCTCTCTGAATGTCTATATGAGGTCTTCGACACCGACTTCGTTGGTTATCTTCTTCACGAGCTTGATTCTCAGTTTGGCCCTCTCCGATCGGTTCTGTCTCTTCGGTCGAAACCCTTGTCTTCCGATGAATTGTTGTGCATACTGCTACAGGATGAGACTCGACAAGAGGAGGATCTCCAATTGCTCCAATCTCCAGCAGCCAATGTCGTCAACCGCTTCTCCGGTAACCGTCCGTAATGCCAGGAACGTGCGCCTGACCGCCTTGACCGCGATGGACCATCGGCTGGTGACTACCCGGGTGATAGGTCTCGGTCTCAGTGCCAAATTTTCAAAAATCTTGGGCATGAGGCGCTCAATTGTTTCCATCGTGTGAACCTCCAGTCTTTTCCGACGATGAATCGCAATGTCGCAGCGAGGCTTCGTGATGCATCCAGCGACAAGGCAGCATTCACGACGTCTATGTCCAGCTCGTCCGTTATTGAAGATCCTTGGTTCATTGACTCAGGTGCTTCCCATCATGTGACGCCAGACATTCTCAACCTCACTCTTCAGAACACCTACAATGGTAATGATCGACTCATGGTCGGAGACGGTACATCTCTCTATATTGCTCGTTTAGGTCATTTTATGTTTCTGTTGATCATGCTGCTAAGCCTTTACAACTTCGTAATATCTTACACGTTCCAAATATTTCCAACATTTTGCTTAGTATCTCTCAACTATCTTGCGATAATAATGTCTATGTTGAACTTCATTCGGATTTTTGTCTTGTCAAGAACTCGCAGGGCCAGACACTTCTAAGGGGAACCGTTGAGAATGGTCTTATCGCCTACCACATCATCGCCCTTTATCCAATCCCTCCAGTCCTGCTCTAGTCGCATGTCTCAGTGACCGCACATCTCTTCAATGTTGGCATCACCGGCTGGCACATCCTCATGAGTGTATTCTTTGTCATCTAGTTTCTAGTCAGAAATTATTAGCGTCTTGTAATAAATTGGATTTGGTTTGAGGCTCTTGTCAACTTGGTAAGAGTCATCGACTTCCTCTTCCTAGTTGTATTGAATCATCTTTGAAACCTTTTTAATATAATTCATTCTGATGTGTGGGGGCCATCCCCTGAACTTTCCACAAATGGTTGTCACTATTATATCAGTTTCATTGATGATTGCACCAAATTCACGTGGCTCTACTTCATTTCTGAAAAATCACAAGAGTTTTCCATTGTTGAGCTTTTTATTAAATTGATTCACACCCAATTTTCCACTCAAATAAAAGCTTTTCAGTCCGATTGGGGTGGCGAGTACCGCAATGCCTCCATCCTTCTTGAATCACTTGGTATTCGCCACAAAATTTCTTGTCCCTACACTCCTGAACAAAATGGTTCTGCTAAGCGGCGCAATCATACCATTTTGGAAAAGGGCCTTTCCCTTCTTGCTCACTCTCGTCTCCCTATCAAGTTCTGGGAGTAGGCATTTCGCACATCTGTCTACCTGATCAATCGTACCATAACCCCTGTTCTGAGTTACAATTCCCCCTATGAATGTCTCTATGGAAAATCCCAAGACTACTACAGCCTTCTAAAATCCTTTGGTTGTTTTTGCCACCCATTCCTGCGCCCCTACACTTCCCACAAGCTAGAGTATTGCTCTTTGCCTTGTATCTTCTCTGGTTATAGCACTAAACACAAGGGCTATCTCTGTCATCATGTCCCGACTACTCATATGTATATCTCTCGATATGCTGTGTTTGACGAGTCTGTCTTCCCTTCCCCTAGTCATGTCTCTTCCAACTCATTCCCTTCATCTTTTCCTCACATGGTCTCTCTCTCCACTCTCCAAGATACCTCTTCCGATCATCCACCTCTCTCGACCATTTCTCCCTCCTTGAGTCAACCAGTTGCATCACTTCCACTCAACCCCGATCCTACTCCCTCGGTAGATCCCACCTCCTCTGAGCCTCAACCTCACTCATCCTCACCATCCTCTCCTTCGCCCCCTTCTCCCTCACCATCTCCTCCATCATATCCCAATGCCCCCAATTGGTTTCGTCCGCCTGACAACTCTAGTAATCATATGACAACTCGTTCCTCCACCCACTCACTCAAACCCAAAGCTCTTCTATCCACCGAATACCCTCTCTCGGCTGCCCTGACTGCCACTCTTGAACCGAAGCTTTTTAACCAAGCCTCTAAAGACCCTAAATGGCAACATCCTATACAGCTTGAATATGATACCCTAATGAGTAATAAGACGTGAGACCTTGTCCCTCGTCTTTCGGGAGCTAATGTCGTTGGTTGTAAGTGGGTTTACAGGTTGAAGTGGAAAGCTGATGGATCGATAGAATGCTATAAAGCATGCCTAGTCGCCAAGGGATTTCATCAGGAGGCTGGCATCGACTACTTTGACACATTCAGTCCGGTTGTTAAGTCCACCACCATTCGTCTAGTTCTCAGTCTAGCTGTATCGTGTGGTTGGTCTCTCCGCCAGATCGACGTCAACAACGCTTTTCTCAATGGTGATCTTGCTGAAATTGTCTTCATGGAGCAGCCTCAAGGGTTCATTACTTCTGACAAGCCGTCACATGTTTGCAGGCTTTGTAAGGCTCTGTACTATCTCAAGCAGGCCCCCAGGGCATGGTTCCACAAATTCACAGCCTCCTTACTTCGCCATGACTTCAAGGACTGTATCTCTGATCCTTCTTTGTTTGTCAAAAAGAATGGCTCTCATGTGGTTTATGTTCTGGTTTATGTTCTGACCTCAATATCACAGGTTCTCATGCATCTTTCATTGATGAGTTTGCTCCTTACATCGTGACTTCTCTCTGAAGGACCTTTGTGATCTGCATTATTTTCTTGGTGTTGAGGCTACCCGCATTGGTTCGGACCTAAAACTCTCGCAACAGAAGTTCATCTGCGACATTTTAGATCATAGCCATATGTCAGGAGCTCGCCTAATCTCGTATCCTACAGAGCCTAGTTCTCGGTTAGTTGTCGATGGTGATCCTCTTTTTGATCCAACCTTATATCGGAGCATTGTTGGTGCCCTGCAGTACGTCACCATCTCTCACCCTGAGATTTCCTATGCTGTAAACCATGTTTGCTAGTTCATGCACTCTCCCACGGAAGCTCATTGGGGTGCGGTCAAATGCATTCTTCGCTACCTTAAAGGCACTATATCCTCAAGCTTGGTTCTCCAAAAGGCTCGTAACTCGTACTTAGTGGCCTTTTCTGATGCAGGTTGGGCGTCTGATCATGATGACTGCCGATCTCAGCATGGCTTTGCTATCTACTTTAGTGGAAATCTTGTCAACTGGTCATCTCGCAAACAGAAGGTCGTTGCTCGATCAGTATCGAAGCTGAGTACAAGGCAATTGCTTTTGCTGCGACAGAACTCATCTGGCTGCAACAACTATTACAGGAGATGCATGTTACAGTTCAGAGACCCCCAATTCTTCTGTGCGACAATCTCAATGCCACTTTCCTGTTTGCGAATCCTGTCTTTCACCAGCGGTCCAAATACATCAAGATTGACTACCACTTTGTTCGTGAACAAGTTTCATCCGGAGACCTTGTTGTCCGTTATGTTCGTGCTCTGGACCAGATAGCTGACATTTTCACCAAGGCCGTTGGAAATTAGCACTTTCTTACTCTTCGAGACAAGCTTTATGTTCGTGCCCGATCATGAGCTTGCGGGGGGGGGGGGGGGTGTTAACATGTATAGATTAGATACACATCAATCCCCAAATCAATGGGATTGCATCTTATCTTGTAGATAGCCTCATATCAATCCCAAATCAATGGGATTGCATCTTATCTTATAGATAGCCTCACATCAATCCCCTAATCAATGGGATTGCATCTTATCTTGTAAACTCTATGAATTCATCATCTCTGAAATGAAAAGCAACACAAAAACTTTTTCTAAACTCCTTCCATTCTTTACAGTCAATAACAGGATAAACACAAATAACGTGAAAACTTTGCTCGAGTTTGGGTCAGCTCATGGGTTAACCCGCTTATTCATTTTGATATATATATATATAAATATATATATATATATATCGAGACCATCTCACTATAAGGATAGTGAGACCAGGGATTAAACTGCAATTACATAATTGTATCAGTGGAAATGCGCGCAGATGACGTCATGTAATTGAAATCCGCATGGATTCCATCGCATATTTGGTGCGCATGGATTCTGTCACAAAAAAAACCATTTAGTGCATTTAATATATATATATATCGATACCATCTCACCATAAGGATAGTGAGACCAGGAATTAAACTGCAATTACATAATTGCATCAGTGGAAACGCACGCGGATGACGTCATGTAACGCACATTTGGTGTGCGTGGATTCCGTCACTAAACAAAACCATTTAGTGCATTTTGTTAACGATTGATTCGTCTCGCCCTTAGCCGCCCCGGTACCACAGCCATAACCGGATAGGTAAATCACAGCACTTCCAGATCAAGTACATGACCCTCGACTATGTTCGGTGCACACAAGAAGTCTCTCCACTGGAGAAACTCTCACACTGCTGCTGCCGAGAGTCGAACCCGTATTCCCAAGGGCGTAGACCATGCACCCAACCACTTGAGCGATCGTGTGGGTGTAGTGCATTTTGTTAACAAAAAATGTGGATGCTGGGAATCAATCCCTCTCCTGTGCATTTTGTTAAAAAAATGTGGATGCTGGGAATCAATCCCTCTCTTGTGCATTTTGTTAACAAAAATGTGGATGCCGGGAATTGATCCCACAACCTGACAATATATCAATATATAACCAACCACTACCCCACAAGCACTTATGAAAAAGTTTTAATTTTTTTTATATAAGTACATTTCTTTCATTTTTCATTTATTAAATTACTTTTACAATTAGCAAAGGTGATAGAATGATTTGTCGTGATCAATTGTATCTCCGAGAAACCCTGCGCCACAAGTCTAGCTTTGTGACGCTCAAGAGTGCCATCTGGTAGATACTTGAGCCTATAGACCCATTTGGAGCCAACAATGTTGACATTCGAAGGTCGAGGCACCAAATCCCAAGTGTGTTGACCACAAAGAGCGGCCATCTCATCATCCATGGCTGAAACCCAGGCTGGATCCTGAAAGGCAGAGCGATAATAAGTGGGCTCTGTCTGAGAGAGGAGTACGGCAGTGAGACCATGAGCAATAATATCTGAATAATCCCGGCGTTGAATGGCACCAGTAGAAGACCGAGTGGCCATTCGATGAGTACGAAGCGGGGGCGGCGAAGATGGAGGAGTCGAACCAGCTGATGACACCGAGGAAGATCGAGATGTGCTGACCAGAGAGTGGCCATCGGAAGTTACCGGAGAAATAATAGCCAATAAAGGCTGAGATGTGGTGGCCGGTGGCTGAGACGGTGGCTGAGGAGTGATGGCCAGCGGCTAAGGTATGGTGGGCATTGGCCGAGGAGCCGGGTCCAGGTCAACCGTCCAGATGGAAGATGGTGGTGAATGAGGGGCAGCTGGAACAGGCACAGACACAGGTGTGGTGGCCCCAATCGATGAAGTAACAATTCCATCAAAAAATGATGAAATCTCCAGATCTGAAATCGAACAACTGTCCATGGAAGATGAGACATAAGGGAAGAAAGTTTCATCAAAACGAACGTGGCGAGAGATATATATGCGCCCAGAAGTTTGGTCGAGACACTGGAAGCCCTTGTGACGAGGGCTATAGCCAATAAAAACACAGGGAATGGATTGGGGTGCAAACTTATCATTAGCAATGACACGTAGACATGGAAATGCACGGCAACCAAACAGGTGAAAGAGGGTATAGTCAGGCACATGACCAAAAACAGATTTTCCACTCAGAACTAAACTAGGCAGACAGTTAATAATGTAAACTGCAGAGGAGAAAGCTTCCACCCAATAATAGTGCAGCACGGAAGAGTGAAAAAGCATGGCAAGACCAGTCTCTGTGATGTGACGATGCTTCCGCTCAGTCCAGCCATTCTGAGCAGGTGTATAGGGCGAGGACATCTGATGATGAATGCCACATGATATGAGATGAGCCTGAAGTCAGTGATTAGTAAACTCGGTGCCACCATCGGTCTGAAAATTTTTAACCCTAGCAGAAAACTGATTCTCAACGAATTTCTGAAACTGGATAAAAATGTCATAGAAATCCGACTTATGCCGCATCGGAAGAAACCATATGGATCGCAAAAAATTATCAATGAAAACAGCATAATAAGAGAAACCATCGACAGATAAAACAGGAGCTGGTCCCAACAAATCACAATGTACTTTATCCAATAAACCAGTAGCGCGTTTGTCACTAGTGGAAAAGGGCAAACGGCTACTCTTGGCCATCTGACAAGGAGGGCAACTGACAGGTGCAGGCATAGCAGAAGTGACAAAAATAAAGCCCCGTCGATTCAATAACTGAACAGTGTCATGAGACACATGACCGAGGCGAGAGTGCCACTGCTCAAAAGAAGCATGAAGCTTTGTAGAGCGTAGTTCGCCTAAAAAGATGGAATCACCAGTCTCAAGAAAATAAAGACCTGAACTATGACGGCCTTTACCAATTATCGTCCATGTATGCTTATGCTCAATGGAAAATGCATCAGCATCAAATATAACACGGATAGGTAAATCACGAGTAAGCTTGCTGATGGATAATAAGCTTCTAGTAATCTTAGGAACTACCAGAACATCATTAATAGAGAAACCAGAGAAATGACATTGGCCGATGTGAGAAATAGATAATGATTCACCATTTCCAACAAGAATAGAATCAGAACCACGATAAGATTGTACCTTATCAAGATGACTGGTGTGAGCAGTGATGTGAGATGTAGCACCCGAATCAACAATCCACTGATTGGACGAAGGATGACAATTGAGACCATTCACACTGGCCTGAAATAAAGCTTTGTCTGCAATCCAATTAGCGGAGCCATCTGCCCCGAGAAAAAGGTGCCAAATAAACTATAGCAAGAAGATACCCAGAAAATAGGCGCAAAATGATTCGGCACGTGCAAAAAATGCCAAAAAAAACTATTGAATCGTCAGGCGCGTGACTTCACGCGCAGAGAATGATATTGAACCGCCAGGCACGTGGCTTCATGCGCAGAAGATACTGTTGGCTCCCAGGCACGTGACTTCACGCGCAGAAGGGTGTGCGCGCGTTTGCACACACGAGCGCGTGGACGCACGCCCTTCTGGAAGAAATGGGCGCGTGGATCTGCTGTTGCTGGTCGGCCGAGATGCGATAAGCACGCCGGAGACGAAGCCGAGCATGATGGTCACGACGATGGTCCGATGACCTGTACACGCTGGACGATGGGAAGACGACCGCCATTGGATCTCGCGATCTCGCCGTTGGAAGGCGTTGATGAAGACACTGCTGGAAGGAGCCACCGCTGGAGGAGGCCGCCGATGGAGGAAGGCGCCGCTGGAAACTTCGCCGCTGGAAGAAGATGGAAACTTTGCCAAAAAATCGAGACTTGAGAGGTTGTCGGAGGATGCCGGAATTTGATCGGAACTTCACCGGAATCAGGGCCGGAATTTGACCGGAACTTCGCCGGAACTTCACTGAACAATAAATTAAAATTTAGGGCTTAGGATCAGAACCTTGCTCTGATACCATGATAGAATGATTTGTTGTGATCAATTGTATTATTGATATTTAAATATATAGAGAGTACAATAGAGGTGTAATAAGGAAAGAACTCTAATCATAATAAAGCATAATCTAATCAGGAGTCTGATTTATCCTAACAAAAGGTATATTAGTTAATGTGTTTATTATATTTATTAATTATTTTAAAAATTCAGTTTAAAATTTTATCTATTGCGAGAGTTAAAACTAACACACATATTTAAATTAGCTCATATATTTAGAATGCTTGTTAATCATTTTGAAGGCTTTTTATAGTTCATATAATTTTTGTCATTATGTTGATACCAAAAAGTCAAAGTCTTGGGGAAGACGGTCTTTTCATAGGTTTATGAAAAGACGGAGTTTAATTAGAAAAATAAAAAGTAAAAGGTCTAAGTTGTAATATTGAAATTTATTATGCAACGTGTAGTAGTAATAAAGTTTGTAACCAGATTCACGCAACCCAAAATTTTTATCTTCATTTCTTCTAATTTACACTTTAAACCTTGGTCTTTTTATGATTTATGAAAATACTGTCTTTCAAGAGACGGACTCTACTAAAAATATTTAAAAAACATTAAAACAGTTAAAAAATCACCTAAACACATAAGCTAAGTAATATATTCATTAGATAAAAATTTTCTAATAATTATCTTGCAAAAAAATGAAAATTTAAACAAAATCATTAAAACTATTAACAAACTATCTATACATATAAACTAACTAATATATTTTTTAAGTGTATGTTCTATTATTATCTTTAAAAAAATGAAAGTTTAAACAAAATTCTTAAAATAATTAACAAACATTCTAAATATATGAACTAGTTTATATATTTTTCTAAATTATAAGTTCTATCATTATCATTTAGAAAATGAAAGTCTAAAATAAAAACACAAAAGCTGAGCTCTTCATCTTGAACAGAAATACATTTACATGAGTGCAACTTCTTATATTTAAGTTGTGACAATTTATCTGTGATTATAACATAAGTATTTTAAAATTAGTTTTAGCAATATGTTTGTTTGACAAAACTATTAAAACAAATAGCAAACTCTCAAAAAATATGAACTAATTATACATTTGATAGTTGTAATTTTTATAATTATTATTTACTAAAAAATTAAAGTCTACACAAAATCATTAGAACAGATAACAAACACTCTAAATTTATGAACTAACTAATATATTACTAACTAACTAATATATTTACTATATGTGAGTTCCGTTATCTTCAAATAAAGATGAGGGTCTAAACTAAAATTTTAAAACAATGATTAAACACTCAAAATATACAAACTAATATGTATATATGTATATATTTATATTTTATAATTATAGCTTTCGTAAAAAGTTGAAGTTCTAACTAAGTATTTAAAATCATTGACAAACATTATAAACACACGAACTAATGTATATTCACTAATTAGAGAGAACAACAAATTACATCATATAAATGCAAAATATAATAAATTAGATGGCAAAGTCTTGGGAAAGACGGTCTTTCCATAGGCTTATGGAAAGACGGGGTTTGATTAGAATAATAAAAGGTAAAAGGTCTTAGTTGCAATATTAAAGTTTTAATATGAAACATGTAGTAGTTATAAAATTTATAACCCGGTTCATGCAACCCGAAAATTTTATCTTAATTTCTTCTAATTTACACTTTAAACCTTGGTCTTTCCATAACTTATGGAAAGACCGTCTTTCAAGAGACGGACTCAAATTAGATTGTAGTATAACTAATTATTAAACAAAATCATAAGAATTATAAATCACGATCTTTCGTAAATTTACATTACAAAAACAAATTAGTCATCTTGACCCAATTTCTTTACCTCATACCACAAATACATAGATCCCAATACACTCGAACCCCATCATTCCAATTAGGATATTCTCACAAGACCTATAAACATATAAACATATAAACATATAAACAAATTATTGAAAACATCAAACTAATAGAATAATTATTGAGATGTTATAAATATATAGACTATATAAATGAACAACATCATTATATAGATGAACACATAATATAAAACAATAAGCTAGCAAATCAATAAGTATACGCAACTGGCTAAATAGTCCGGGCACACATAACAAAAACAACAATAAACTAGCAAATCAATAAGTATATCCAACTGGCCAAATAGTCAGGGCATCAATAAATATATGCAACTAGCCAAATAATCAATGCAAAGAGCACTAGATTCGAAGTAACAGATATCTTTAATGCAAGAAATCCCTCTTCCAGCCACATACATCCACAGACAATATATGTAAATATATAAGCTCTTATGTTCGGTGCATAACTGCTGGAAACTTATATATACCTGAATAGGCCACAAACAAATCATTCTTACCCGATTGAGCAATTACAATATATATACCTCTGAGTGAGACAAAAACAAGGATATTCTATTTTTCAAGCAAATTTATCTTCTCTCTGTACCTTTTTTATCATTGTCATTCTTCTAGCCAATTTATTGTGAATAGAAGAAGGGCTTCTTATGAAGGTAACTTAACCATAAAAGTAGGGAGATCATCCCTTGTTGACAATGCACCTCCCGAATCCAAATTCTCTCAAATCTAACCAAATTTGGAATGAGTCAAACTAATCAACCACACACATTAAGAAAGTAAGCCAATACACGAACTAAACAACTCTGACAATAAGGCCTGCCACATGCTATATACAAACTAATAAACTATACACATTAAAAAAGTATGTCAATACATGAACTAAACAAACTAAACAACTGGTTTTATCATAATACTCATGCCACATGCTATACACAAACTTATCAACCATACACATAAAGAAAGTCAGCTGATATACTAGCTAAAACTATGGCCTTGAGTACATGATTCCATCATCTAAATATGCACACACGTTTATTAAAGAATATGAAATAATGATTCACTCATAACTTTGCAAAATGCATGCTAAATTGCTAATACAAAAGTATGAAATAATGCAAGCATAACCAAAATCAGATTGCAAATTAATGAGCTCACCTGCGCTCTAAGTTGCTTCACATACATAACATTTGCTCATCCTTATTATTACACAACGACTGAAACATGACAACAAAAAATCCTTAAACCCTATATCTTATTCATCCTATCAAATTGTCTTAAGAAACTATACAAAAAATAATAAGCAACTATACATAAAGAAAGTCGGCCAATACACGAACTAAATAGTTCTAGCCAATACACGATACTCCTATAAAAACTAAGCAACTATACACATAAACAAAGTTATTCAACACACAAACTAAACCACTGTCGAAACTAAGCAACAGTAAAAAAAGTCTTTCACGAACTAAAGGTAACCCAACATAAACAACATACAAACGACATAACTGGCGTGAACGCGAGGCTGTGTTGCGAGCACTTGGCGCAAACGCGCGTTCATCCGTGCTGGACGTTGCGAACTGGAAGGTTACTTCTCGGTTTGCCTCCTTCCTCGCTGGCATGCGGTTAACTGTGCAGCAGGTGCAGTTTCTGGTGATGCGAGGCTTCCGCGCTAGCTCGCGAAGACTGCGCAAACCGTGACCGAGGATGCGCAGCAGGTCATTCTTCTCACGCGCGGGTGCGCTGCTAATGGCGCTGGCCGCGAGCATGGTCTTCTTCACTGGGTGGCCGGTTGTTGCATCGCTACGAATGAACCGTTGCTCTGATTTTGGAGTTCTTGTAGTCGATTTTATAGTGCTCGAGAAGACGAATCAAATGATGCCACCCTTGTAGGCTGATTCTTCTCAGATCATTTTAAAACTTGGTCCAAACTTCCGAGTCACAATTCATCCACTTTGTCTTCCTTCTTCGACCCTTCTATCTTCTACCACGTTTTGGCTCGTGACCTTCACTAAATCACTCCGAAGTGCTACGAGCAATCTACAAATTAAGCTCACAAAAAGTAATCCAGATGCTTGTAAGGACCAAAAGTCCGTAAGGACCAAAAGTCTATTAGACTATAAATAGGTAATGAAGGATTTAGATATGAAAACCGAAAACTGTCATCTAAACTCCTTCTTATGTAAACATATCTAAATGTAGTAATCTTCTAATAAAAAGCTGCAAAAGAGATATTAAATGTTTTGAAAAATACATGCATTTGACGTCTTATCAATGGTACATCCATATCCATGCATACCTAAATTTTTCATACCTATACCCATTCTATCACCCATGACGGGTACAATTTTAAAATTCACCCCACCCCATTGGGTATTGTACCGAATCTATACCCTCCCCATCACCCATTTGAGTCTCCCTACTCACTTCATACTCATTGTACTCATCACCCACTTTGGTAAAGTGTATTTTTAATCATATATTTTGATCAAATGTGCAGAAACGACCTTGTAAAATCTGAAAGTACAAAATTAACCCTATATTTTGATAAAAGAGTGCAATTATACTCATTTTTCTCAATTACGGTGTTGACTTAAAAAGTCAACCATTGACCAAACATGAAAAGATGCAAATACCCCTAAGTTTAAAACTAAAAAACCTAAAGACCATTTTACCCTAAAAGTGCATTTTTAACCATATATTTTTTGTGAAAGTGCAGAAATTACCTTGTAAAATCTAAAAGAACAAAATTAACACTGTAAATCATTGACCAAAATGTCAATGGCAGAAATGACCGTTTTACCCTTATGTTAAAAATCTTTTTAAAAAAATTTAAAAAGGTAAAAGACATTAATGGCCTTTCTGATTTTCAAAAAAAATCCTAATTTTCTTTCTTTTCCCTCCATGGATGCCCTCGCCTTAACTTTCTTTCTTTCTTTCCTTTTGATTTCACTCTTAACGCCGAGGCTTTGGATACGAGTCCGCAGTGCAAGACCTTCACCTAGAACCACCGCCGCCGGTCCTCTGTCGCTCCTCCCCCAACCCAAAACCTCCGCCGGACCTCCGCCCAGAACCACCTCCCCCGCCTAAAGCCCTAGCTCCGCTGCTCAATCTTCTCCGGGAACATTTCCATGGCCTGAGCAATCCTCAAGCCGCCGTGGCTATGTCCGACGAGGATCACCCTTTTGTGCGGCGGAATCGAAGCAGTTCCTCAGCGGCTCTCGTCGACCTGGACCGGGTTGTTTCCGACCGCTGCCACGTCCGGAGCTGTGATGTTATTAAGGAAATAGAAACCCTTTCCTTGTAGGAAAGGTTATAGATGGTAGTTACCTTATAGAATTAGTTATAGATGGTAGTTACCTTATAGAATTAGTTATAGATGGTAGTTACCTTATAGAATTAGTTATAGATGGTAGTTACCTTATAGAATTAGTTATAGATGGTAGTTACCTTATAGAATTAGTTATAGATGGTAGTTACCTTATAGAATTAGTTATAGATAGTAGTTTCCTTATAGACTTAGAATTATATTCCTGTTAGACTTTGGTTTGTTGTAAGCCTATATATTGTAATCCTCATCATTGATGAGATGTGTCATTGATTAATATCAGTGCACCATAATAAAGTCCTTTTATATTTTATCATGGTATCAGAGCCTAAAATTCTGAAACCTGAATAGAAAATTTTCCGTTGCATTAAAACCTGCCGTCCGACGTCCACGCGCCGCCGATATTGACGCCACACGCCAACCACCGCCACGCGCCGATCGCTGTTCGCCGCGGTCCAACGTCCGACGATCGCTGCTTGCCCTCACGCGCCGCTGCTTACTCTCCGTCGGTGTGTCCTGTGCTCCTGATTTGTACCTGATTTTTACAATATGTCTGGCTCTGAAGATCAGCCTCGTTCTGCTGCTCCGAAGATTCAAGATATGAGTGGTTATGATGTGATTACAGCTTTACTTCAGCAGTTGCAATTGCAATCTGGCCCTCGTACTACTTTACCGATTGGTCGTGTGTCGACTGATCCTTACTTCATTGGTCCTGGCGATGGTCCAGGTTTACAACTTGTACCGCCCATACTGATGTTGGTTTTGAGGCTACTGCGCTTCAGAACAATAATGGCTATGAGGTAATTGCGACTTTACTGAAACAGTTGCAGTTGCATTGTGGCCCTAAAATACCTATACATATTGGTCGTTTGTCGACTAAGCCCTACTTCATTGGCACTTCTGACGGACCTGGTTTGGTTATTGCACCCACCGTCCCGAAGGGTCAAGAGAATTACCTTGAATGGTCTCCTGCAAATACTGCTCTTACTGGATTTGAATACTACTCTACCAGCTGCAACTGATACTGTTGTTGCTGCTACTTCTACCCCTACTGAGATTTTTAAGTTTTTTTTAACGATTAGAAATTTCATAATCTTCTTTGCAAGTTGGGCATTCTTGTCATCATGCTCCAACTTGAGGGAGGGTGTTAAGGAAATAGAAACCCTTTCCTTGTAGGAAAGGTTATAGATGTTAGTTACCTTATATAATTAGTTATAAATGATAGTTACCTTATAGAATTAGTTATAGATGGTAGTTACCTTATAGAATTAGTCCTTTTATAAAGTCCTTTTATATTTTATCAGATGTTGTTGCCGGAGGACTTTCTCGGGGCAACTAGCCAGAACCAAGACCACGCACCGTGGACTAGGGGTTTTCGAAATGGATTATTGGGAAATGGAAATGGTAGTTCGTTTAGCAATATTGGGAAATGGAATACGAATATTGGGAGCAGCGATATTTGGGAGAAAGAATATTCAGAAGCAAATGAATTCTGTTCGCAATTTGCTTCTGTTTCATGGTTCTGCGGATGAGAAATAAGGTATGAGATTGGAGAAATGAGGTCTGAAATTGGAGAGAAATGAGGTGTGAGATCGGAGAAATGAGATGGGTTTGGCAACGGAATTCTAGGCGGTGGTGGAGTGTCGCAGCACGTGAAACTGAAGGAGGTAAAATGGTCTTTAGAAATTTATGGGTATATTTATGGGTATTTGCATCTTTTCATGTTTGGTCAATGGCCGACTTTTTAAGTCATGTCGAAATTGAGTAAAATGGGTATAATTACACTCTTTTACCAAAATATAGGGTTAATTTTGCACTTTCAAATTTTACAAGGTCATTTTTGCACTTTCGATTAAAATATAGGGTTAAAAATGGACTTTAGCATTTATATTAAAATTTAATAAATATATTAACATGAAAATATGATGAGTCGGTATCTTGAAAGACGATTTTTTCATAAGTCATGGAAAAACGAAGGTTCAAAGTGTAAATTAGAAGAAATATTATAAAATTTTCATGTTGCATGAATCAGGTTATAAACTTTATTACTAATACACATTGTACAATAACATTTTAATATTGTACTTAGACATTTTATCTTTTATTATTTTAATTAAATCTCGTCATTCTCAAAACTTTGCCTTATACATATGATAGGTAAGATATTTGCAATATGAATAAATAATAATTTATTGTATATTAAATTAATAGATATATAACGGGTTCAGTGGAAAGGGGATTGGGTGAGTGTGAACTAATATTCACGCCCACTACCCATAGATGATACAATTTTCATACTCATATCCATCCTACCCACCCAAAAACTACCTTCATACCAATTCCATTGGAGCAAGTGCAGGACAAACATCCACCAAAATTGCCTCACTGCCATTCCTGAGCACTTCCTTGTATAAACTAGAATCGCTCCCTCTGAAGTTCGTATGTGGGATAAAGTGTAAAGTGAAAGACAAGTTTTATTCTTCAAAAATTAATTATAGGCTGAAAAGCCCATTTTGCATTACTAACAAAACAAACCTGTAACCGCCTCTACTAGATCGGCCCAAATGTTGGAAACAAAACAAGACTATTTTTTTTACCGCTTAGCTTATGGGAACAATACGGAGTAACTCATTTAGCTTCGGAAAAACGTACGACAAAAGTCATTGTGTTAGGAATAATAAAATGCTCGCACTGACTTAGATTTGTAATAATTAATTATATCACTATTTATTTATCAAAGAAAAATACTACATCATTATCCCCAAATTCTACTATAAATACCCCCTTAGAGGATGAAAAAAAATGCAAATCTCATTATCTCATTATCTCATTTCTCACTTCTTCTCATTTTATCTTCTTCTTCATTCTCTCCTCCTTACTTCCTCCATCAAACCCTTTGCTAATTTCTCAATAAATTAGTGCAAAATTAGTAAAAATCACAACACATTATCAGCACGATCACTCTCCATCTTCATTGAGTAAGTCTTTTTCTAAAAGTTGTAAGAATTTTGTGATAATGAATCAAAGTAGTTGATATTAAGGATACTAGTCCAAACTTTTCTATTAATTTGTAGATGTCTAGAACCTCATATGTTAAAACTTGATTATATTTGACTGCACAGATCAACTTCATATAAGTGTCCAGCAACTATGACCTAAAGTTTTTTCCTCATCCAGGACACTCTTAATCAGGACCCTTTTGATTGGCTCAATTTTCAAATAAATCTCAACTACTAAAATGTCTAATAATAATAATAATCAGTCACAGTAGAAATGATGTGATGTATAATAATTAACTTTCTAACTTCATGACATCGTTAACCTTCTAACTACATAACACTACTAACTTCTAACTACATAACACCATATTACTATGAGTCTGTCTCTTGTGAGACCGTCTCATAGTGAGACCAAGGGCTAGAGGCAAAATAGGAAAAGAGCAAACTAAATTCGGGGGCCAAAAACCAATAGAACTGGACTAAATTACAAATTATCACAATTACACATTAAATCCCTGAACTTTTAAAACATCAATATGAAACCCCATCTTGAAATCTTTGCAATTTAATCCATGGTCTCACCGTGAGGCGGTCTTATACAAGACTTTGTCTATTACTATACACAAGAGGCTTTGCCGCCTTATGGTAATGTGATGTGATTTATTAACTTTCTAACTACATAACACCATATTACTATACACAGAAGGTTTTGCCACCTTATGGTAATGTGATATGATTTATTAACTTTCTAAATGCATAACAACATATTTCTATACACAGGAGGCTATGCCACCTTATAGTAAAATAGTGTGATCTACATCTAACAAATATTTAACTTCTTTATTTTAATATTTCTATGATTAATTATGTCTCTAATATATTTGTCAATTTATCTGATGACGTTACATTGCTAATCTACTTTTAACATTTTAACTATAATTAATTAATATAACGGTTATAAACGGCTACATTTTTAGCAGTAATATAACGACTATAAACGGCTATATTTTACACTATAAATACAAAAAATCAAATGATACAAAACCACATCCTCTCTTCTACCTCATATTTTTGCTAAATTTTACCGATAAAATGTATAGACTAATATTTATCTTTGTTGATGTAATTATTTTAGTATTACATGTTACCATTCTCACCGTAGAAGTTTCACCGGAAGATTTTCATTTATCTTCATTGATGATCGGAATCATGTATTACTCTTTATTTTTCGCAATCATTATAGACTTATGTATTTTTGAATTATATCTAATGAACTATTTTACTTTCCCTATTAGTTATCATCATATCAAACCTTGTGAAGCTTGAATTCATGCCACTTGACATCAGTGGAAATAACTATATGTCGTGGATGATAGACGTTGAGATGCACTTGGAATCAATGAACCTCCTTGAGACAACCCAAGAGGGGAATGACTCATCAAGGAGGGACAAGCAAGATCTTTAATCTTCCTTCGTCGACACCTTGATGGGAGTCTCAAAAATGAATATCTCATTATGAAAGATCCACTTGAGCTGTGGAAAAATTTGAAAGAAAGATATGATCACACAAGAGATGTAATGCTTCCCATATACCGCGATGACTGGAACAATCTACGGTTCCAAGACTATAAGAAAGTCTGCGACTATAATTCTGCAATGTACGCAACAGTAAACCACTTGACATACTGTGGGGTTACAATAACTGACATTGAAATGCTGGAAAAGACTCTTTCTACTTTCCACGCATCAAATGTGACCTTGCAACAACAATATCGTGTGCGTGATTTTAAAAGATATTCATAACTAATTGCTTGTTTGCTCATTGCGGAAAAGAATAATGAGTTGCTGGTGAAGAATCATCAATCTCGCTCGACTGGCTCATGAGCATTTCCTGAAGCAAACTATGTTAACTCCGACGAACCTGAACACAAAAATTATTTGCAGGGTCGAGAGAGAGGCCGAGGTCGTGGTCGTGGTTATGGACACGGTCAAGGTGATTACAATTTTTCCTATAAGTTTGGTAACTACTACCACGAGAAGCATCAATATGAGAGGAACCGTGAAAGTACCCATAAAGGGAAAAAAGATGCCGTTCATCAAAGGGATCTGGAACCTCTTGTTTCAGATGTGGTGGCAGAGGACATTGGTCAAGAGTCTGTAGGGTCCCAAAGCACTTATGCGAACTCATCTCGAAGCTTTGATGAATCCACTCATCTCGAAACTTCTGATTTCAATGATGATTTCATGGACATAGTTGGTAATTTCACTGAGCAACCAAATGGTGGAAACTAAAAGAAGGACAGTTGTATTACTAATATTGGGAATGAAACTAGATGGTCCGATGTCTATTTGTATCTTATATATATATATATATATGGTTTTATTTAAAGCCTGCTACTTTCAAATTTATTGTCTTTCTTATCAAATTTGTTTTGTTTTTAACTAAAGAGGTGAAATGGATAAAGCTAATCGTGAAGCCAACCAAATGATTAAAAATGAATAAATTTACATACTCGAGTGTGGAACAACGTAGACTATATTAAAGGATAAAAGGTTTTTCTCAAAGGTAAAACCAACGCAGACCATTGTGAATACAATATCGGGTCCTGTAGATCTCATTGAAGGAGTTGGCAAGGCAAAATTTACATTGCTAAATGGCACAATGTTTACAATAAATAATACCTTATTTTCGCCAGAGTCCAAAAGGAACTTATTGAGTTTCAATGATATATATTCTCATGGATTTGATACTCCGTCTATAACTGAAGGTACCGTGAAATATATGCTTCTCATTGTGTATAAATCTGGAAGGAAATGCATACTTGAGAAACTACCAATGCTCCATACTGGATTGCATTACACGCATATAAATGTAGTAGAATGAAATACGATAGTGATCAAACCTTCCATATTTACCATATGGCATAATCGG
This sequence comes from Rubia yunnanensis, assembly GCA_037428765.1. NCBI lineage: Eukaryota > Viridiplantae > Streptophyta > Magnoliopsida > Gentianales > Rubiaceae > Rubia > Rubia yunnanensis. The sequence continues at coordinate 114,246,216 of CM075064.1, read as the reverse complement.
CTAGGCCATCCTGGTTCAACTATGATGCGAAGAATTATTGAAAGCTCACATGAGCATCCATTGAAAGACCAGAAGATCCCTCATGGAAAATCCTTTCAATGTAAGGCTTGTTCCCTTGGAAAGCTACTCATAAGGCCTTCACCGGGAAAGGTTGAAATAGAATCACCAGCGTTTCTTGAACCTATTCAAGGTGATATATGTGGACATATCCATCCACCATGTAGACCATTTCGTTACTTCATGGTATTGATAGATGCTTCTAGCAAATGGTCACAAGTATGACTGTTATCAACTCGAAATAGGGCATTTGCTAAATTACTCACTGAGACAATCAAATTGCAAGCTCAATTTCCTGATCATACGATCAAGAAAATAAGACTTGATAATGCCGGTGAATTCACATCCCAAACTTTCGATGATTATTGTATGTCAGTTGGGATTATTGTTGAACATTATGTTGCTCATGTGCACACACAAAATAGTCTGGCGGAATCACTGATCAAACGTCTCTAACTCATTGCTAGACCATTAATAATGAGAACAATGCTCCCTACTTTAGTATGGGGTTACGCAATATTACAGGCTGCAGCATTGATTCGCATCATGCCAAGTGCATATCATTAATACTCCCCACTACAACTTGCATCATGCCAAGAACCAAATATATCCCATCTAAGGATTTTTGGTTGCGCTATTTATGTGCCTATTGCACCACTGCAATGAACAAAGATAGGACCACAGAGAAGTCTTGGCATTTATGTAGGCTTTGAAAGCCCATCTATTGTTAGATACCTTGAACCCCTAACTTGGAATAGTTGTACAGCTCGTTTTGCTAGTTGTCATTTTGATAAAGAAAATTTTCCAGCATTAGGGGGAGAAAGAAAAAAGCTGGAAAGGAATATTACCTGGTTTGTACCAACATTATTGCATCTTGATCCTTGTACAAAAGAGTGTGATGGAAAGGTCCAAAGGATTTTGCATATGCAAGATATAGCAAATCAACTTCCTGATGCATTTACACACACAAAGAGAGTGACAAAATCTCACATTCCAGCTGAGAATGCTCCTGCTCAAATTGAAATCCCAAAAGGGAAAATTGAAAACAAAGTCACTCATGAAATCACGACACACCTGAAGCGTGGAAGACCACTCGGTTCCAATGATAAAAATCCTCGTAAAAGAAAAAGATCAGAGAAACAAGATGACCCCAAAATGGAGGAACGTATTCCCGTAGAAATACGAAATGAGGAAAATAAAAAAAATTGATTAATTATGCCAATACAGGTATAAGGTAGAACCGAAATGAGGAAATCGGTGATGCATTCTCACATACCACTTATTTTTTACCTTATACACTGCATTTGTTGTTAAAATACATACAAAATTTAAAAATTTTGAAAATATTTTTTATATCATAAATTTTTATATTTTCATCTTCAATACATAATATTATTTGTTTTAACTCATAAAATGTAATATTTAAATTTTATAAAAAATAACAACATTTAAGGTAAAATCCCCTGAGAATTGCCCATAAACTTATAGAAAGACCGTATATCCTGAGATTATCTCTAAGTTAATTTATGGAGTTTGTGAAGGTGAATTTTCTTCTTTTGTAAAATAAAAATAGTGAAAATTACTCCCTCCGTTGTTCAGCCTCATATTATATTTAGGTACCTATATTTAGATAAACGGAATAAATGAATGGATTTGAATTTAGAAAATAAAAAATAAAATGAGTGGAAAAAATTGAAGTAATCTTTCAAGAAAAATAGAAGATGCATTTCATGTGATGTTTCACTACAAATGGTTAATTTTATTAGCCTCGTATCAATATTATCATACAGCTATATAGCGAGAATCAGAAGCGGAACCAATGGTACGCTATCGCCGGCCGGAGGTAGAAGGATTCGATCCGGCCGTCGAGCGCGTCTTCCGCTGGAGCTTGGCGGGTATTCCGACAACTCAGTTGCGAAGCTCAGAGAAGAAGGCCGCTTTGCGGCCTTCTCTTTTTTTTGTTGCTGAACTAGTAAAACGATGTCATTTTCATGTTAGTGAAACGATGTCGTTTCATTTGTAATAAGCAAAAAATAAAATAAAAACGAAATATGAATTGGATTGGGCCAAAACTGAAAACCCAATCCAATAATCCATTTCTTCTCACAATTCAAACGAGCAGAGGAGGAGCACAGCATCCGCAGCCGATAGCAGAGCTTCCGCCGCACTACCACCAGGTCCACCAGCTCTCCACCGCCTCCTGCCGTCGTCGTCCAGCCGCCTCCTGACGTCGGACGCCGCCTCTCCACTAAAGTAAACCACTGGTACTCTTCTTTACTTCTCTTTATGCTAAGATTTATTAATTTTAGGGTTTATTCTCTTTTTTGTTTTTTGCTTCAAAAATTAAATTTATGTGAACATGATTTTTATATTGGATGTCGAAATGAAGTTATATGGTTGTATGATTGTTGAAATTTAGTTGAATTGCATATGTATGGATAATAAATTATAATTGTTTGATTTATTTTGTATGTGAAAATGAAATTGTCATAATCAATTTATGGAATTATCAATTAGGGATATTTGTTAAATTGAATTTAGATGAATATGATTTTATAAATTTTTTGTTATCTCAATTTGTTATTGTTTCGTAACTCTTTTAGATTTTTTTAAAAATAAATCGATTTACATATTTTCTCTATTTGATATTTAATAGGTTACCGATCTTCGTAATAGAATGGGAGATGAATGGCTGAATGATGTTATGATGGTGTATATTGAAAAGGATATTTTTGTTAAGATTGAGAGTGAACCGATTATGCAACGTTATCAAGCCATGGAGTCTCGTAGATATTTGTTGCCCCCACTTGTTCCTAGTCCTACTTCTAATAATTCGAGCATTAGAAAGTAGTTATTTTAGTAGTTTAGTTAACTTGTAAAAATATTATTGTATGGTACTCGACTTATTTTATTATGTAGTATTTTTCATTATTTTTTGGTTGAATTTTTAAAATTTAAATTTAACTAAAATTTATCAGTCTCCCCTGAAAAAAAAATTCTGGTTCCGCCACTGGCGAGAATCACTTATCTTGTGTGTTCTTCGCATTGTAACATAAGTCTTTGTTTAAAATGTAATATTGACTATTGTTATTGTGTATTTATCTTATTGCCTTTGGATTATAATTTTAATATTTATCTTGTGTTTATGTGTAAATGAATTTGTCCCATAACATCATCGACTTTAATCACACTTTATGTAAAATTGAACTTAATAGAACAGGAATGATAACCCCATAAACCCCGATGACGATTTAACCGAAAAAAAAGAAGAAGATAACTAATGTACTAAAAGCGAGCAGTGGCAGATGCAGAATAAAAAAGTGAATAGGGTGATATCTTACAGAGTATGAACATTTTTGTTGTCCATTTTACCTAATACATTCAAATTCATTGATATTACTAATACAAAGATAAATATTGGAGTATTTTTCAAATGAATGAAAAATATATTAATTGACGAGATTAATTATAAGATATAACAAAAAATTATAATTTATTATAATTGAAATGTTGAAATGGTATAAATAAATACGTAAATAAGGGATCTTTTATCAACTAAATAATTATACTATAAAACACGAAATATTAATTTCAATAAGATTTTGAAGAAGCTAATCAAAAAGAGGTGATGAATTTTTATCAGTACTACTTTTCTTAACAAGTTTATCAATTGTGATGAAGTTTTACCAATACTTTAGATTTGGAAAATTACTGCCATCCCTTGAGTTTACTGCATCTGGCCTCAATAGTAATGGAACCATAAAAAGTAAATGTGGCATGAAGGAAGGAACCAATCACAAGGCACAAAAATTCGTTAGACAACACAAAATTTCCCCCCGGCCTCAGTAGCATTGGAACCAGAAAAAGGAGATGTGCCAACTAATCGGAAATGAGGCACGCGAATGTGTAAGGCGACCGCTACAGCCTTTGCTGACACGCTGCGCCATTTTGTTTGTTTTGTATTTCAGCTAAGCGGCGTGATCCAGAATCCGCAGAGATGGCGAGATGAAGTAGAAAATGAGATGAATAGAGTAAATGATCCTTATCAGTACCACTTTTTTAAACAAGCTTATCAATTGTGACGGAATTTTACTAATACTTTACATTTGGAAAATTACTGCCATTCATTGATTTTACTGCATCTAGACTCAATAGTAGTGGAACCATAAAAGCCAATGTGGCAGGAAGGAAGGAACCAATCACGAGGCACAAAAATCCGTTAGACAGCGCGAATTTTCTCCTCTGCCCTCACTAGCAATGGAACCAAAAAAAGGAGATGCGTTAACCAATCGAAAATGAGGCCCGCAAATGTGTAAGGCGGCCGCTACGACCTTTGCTGACACGCGGCACCATTTTTTTTGTTTTTTATTTCAGCCAAGCGGCATGATCCAAAATCAGCAGAGATAGCGAGATGAGGTAGAAAATGAGATAAATAGAGTAAATGATCTTTATCAGTACTACTTTTCTTAACAAGCTTATCAATTATGATGGAATTTTACCAATAATTTACATTTGGAAAATTACTACCATCCGTTGATTTTACTGCATCTGGCGTCAATAGTAGTGGAACCATAAAAATCAAATGTCGCAGGAAGGAAGGAACCAATCACGAGGCACAAAAATCCGTTAGATGGTGCAAATTTTCTCCTCTGGCCTCAGTAGTAGTGGAACTAGAAAAAAAAGATGTGTCAACCAATCGGAAATAAGGCACGCAAATGTGTAAGGCGGCCACTACAGCCTTTGCAGACACGCGACGCCATTTTGTTTGTTTTGTATTTCAGCCAAGCGGCGTGATCATGAATCCGCAGAGATGGCGAAATGAAGCAGAAAATGAGATGAATAGAGTAATGAACCTTATTAGTACTACATTTCTTAACAAGCTTATCAATTGTGAATGAATTTTACCAATACTTTACATTTGGAAAATTACTGCGAACCATTGATTTTACTGCATCCGGCCTCAATAATAGTGGAACCACAACAGGCAAATGTGGCAGGAAGGAAGGAACCAATCACGAGGCACAAAAATCCGTTAGATGACTCAAATTTTCTCCTATGGCCTCAGTAGCAGTGGAACCAGAAAAGGAGATGTGTCAACAAATCGGAAATGAGGCACGCAAATGTGTAAGGCGATTGCTACAAAGTTTGCTAACACGCGGCGCCCTTTTTTTGTTTTGTATTTTAGCCAAGCGGCGTGATCCAAAATCCGCAGAGATGGCGAGATGAAGTAGAAAATGAGATGAATAGAGTAAATGATCCTTATCAATACTACTTTTCTTAACAAGCTTATTAATTGTGACGGAATTTTTCCAATACTTTACATTTGGAAAATTACTATCATCCGTTGATTTTACTGCATCTGGCATCAATAGTAGTGGAACCATAAAAGGCAAATGTGGCAGGAAGGAAGGAGCCAATCACGAGGTACAAAAATCTGTTAGGCGGCACAAATTGTCTGCTCTGGCCTCAGTAGCTGATACGATATCAAAAATGTCCTTTATTGTAATTTTTTAGTTTAGTATTTCTAGGACGATAACACTATACTCTTTTTCCCATTGTGTTTTTTAATGATTTAGTGTGATCATTTGTAATTTATTTCATTTTAAAATAAGGCTTCCTAACTCTGCCATGTTGGCGTTAGAAAAGTTTAATTTCGGTTATGCTTTATTTTAGGGTTTAGAATATTCAGTTCTGATTTGATTAGAATTATATTTGGTAAGATTAGATAAGACAATATTCATTCAAGATTTATCTAGAAAATATAGTCATTTATTTTAGGTATTCTAGTTATACGTGGTTTTAGCTTCTTAAAGCTTACATAAGTCATCCCAGTTTCTATTTGTACTGACCGAATTATACCCTATAAATAGGGGAGGTCATTCACAATTTTATACACACTTTTATCAATCAAATATACAACATTGAGTTCATGCTCTTTGTTTGCAATCTAATTCAATTATTTCTTAATCCCAATGGTTAATCAAGTACCAATAAACCTTGTGATCTGATCCCCCGGGCTAGTTAGAGAGAAAGTCGAGATTGAGAGTATCTCAAGGGCTAGGCTCTTGAATTTCGTGCGATCAAGTGAGAGTTTGCAGATCCCTTCATTCGGTCAAATATTTTAATCCAGCAATCCGGAGTTTTCACAAGGAGATTCATATCATTAGCAGTGGAACCAGAAAAAGGAGATGTGTCAACCAATCAGAAATTAGGCACGCAAATGTGTAAGGAAGCCGCTACAGCCTTTGCTGACATGCGGCGCCATTTTGTTTGTTTTGTATTTCAGCCAAGCGGCGTGATCTAGAATCCGCTGAGACGGCGATATGAAGTAGAAAATGAGATGAATATTGTAAATGAACTTTATTAGTACTGCTTTTCTTAACAAGCTTATCAATTGTGATAGAATTTTACCAATACTTATATTTGGAAAATTACTTCCATCCATTGATTTTATTTCATATGGTCTCAATAGTAGTAGAACCATAAAAAAACAAATGTAGTAGGAAGGAAGGAACCAATCACGAGGAACAAATATCCGTTAGACGGTGCAAATTTTCTCCTTTGGCTTCAGTAGCTGTGGAACAAGAAAAAAGAGATGTGTCACCAATCATAAATGAGGCACGCAAATGTGTAAGATGGCCGCTTCAACCTTTGCTGACATGCGGCGCCATTTTGTTTGTTTTGTATTTTAGCTAAGCAGTGTGATCCGGAATCGCAGAGATGGCGAGATGAAGTAAAACATGAGATGAATAGAGTAAATGATCCTTATCAGTACTACTTTTCTTAACACGCTTATCAACTATGACAGAATTTTACAAATACTTTACATTTGAAAAATTACTGCAATCCGTTGATTTTACTACATCTGGCTTCAATAGTAGTGGAACCATAAAAGGCAAATGTGGTAGGAAGGAAGGAACCAATCACGAGGCATAAAAATATGTTAGATGGTGCAAATTTTCTCCTTTGGCCTCAGTAGCAGTGGAACCAGAAAAAGGAGATGTGTCAACCAATCGAAAATGAGGCACGCAAATGTTCCTTTGCTAACACGCAACACCATTTTGTTTTTTTTTGTATTTTCAGCCAAGCGGCATGATCCAAAATCAGCAGAGATTGCGAGATATAGTAGAGAATGAGATGAATAGATTAAATTATTCTTATCAATAATACTTTTCTTAACAAGTTTATCAATTGTGACGGAATTTTACCAATACTTTACATTTGGAAAATTACTTCCATCTGTTGACTTTGCTACATCTGGTCTTAATAGTAGTGGAACCATAAAAAGCAAATGTGGCAGGAAGGAAGGAACCAATCACGAGGCACAAAAATCCATTAGACGACGCAAATTTTCCCCTCTGGTCTCAGTAGCAGTGGCACCAGAAAAAGGAAACGTGTTAACCAATCATAAAATGAAGCACACAAATGTGTAAGGCGACCGCTAAAACCTTTGCTAACATGTGGCACCCTTTTGTTTGTTTTGTATTTCAGCCAAGCGGCGTGATCCAAAATCCGCCGAGATGGCGAGATGAAGTGGAAAATGAGATGAATAAAGTAAATGATCCTTATTATAATATATATATTTTGGGATAAAGTAGGAAATGACATATAAAATTTTTTTTATGTTGTTTTGCTTTTAAAAAATAGCTTGTAGAATTATATTTTTGTATATAAACGGATTGTGTCTCCTGTTAGACCGCTCAATGGTAAGACCTGTCATGACTAACTTTATGTTTTATAAAATTTAAACTAGAATTATTATAAATTATATTTCGAGAAAGGAATGTCGAGGCACAGTTGGATGCTGTGAAACAAGATCATGCAAGATTCGAGAGAGATGGAGGTTTCAATCAAAAATCTTAAAACCGAACTCAATTAGATAGCGACATCAATCACGAGAGTCGAGGCACAAATATCAGGAGAGTTGCCTTCGTAGACTGTGGTGAATCCCAAGGCGAATGTGAGTACTAAAGAATGGAACTCCAAGTCCAGATAGTTTCTAGTGAGGGAAACAAGGACGCAAGGAAGGAAGAATATATGTCATGCCCTGTATTTTACTAGTTACGCCCTAATACGTATATATATGTATAATACTAATTTTAAAATTTTAAAATAAAATAAAAATCAAAAAAATCAAAAAACAAAAAGAAAAACAATTTGAAGCCACCACCGCCGCCGCTGAAGCTGTGCGCCACCACCGCCGTCGCCGTCGTGCGCCACCACTCTTCTTCGTCTTCTCCGGCGGTCTTCGTCGTGCGCCACCACTCATCCCGGCGTCCCTTATCTTCCCCAGCTCATCCTGCCGCCGTCCTTCTTCCCCTGCAAAACCTAGCCCCGCTGCCATCCTCGTCGAGCGAAACCCTAGCCCCGCCGTCCTTTGTCCCCGTCGAGCGAAACCCTAGCCCGAGAGGAGAACGGCGGAGAAGCGGCGACAGAGAAGTAGGAATTGGCGGAGCACGGAGGAGAATCGGGCGGAGGAGAGTAGAAGGGGAGAAGGAGAGCGGGAGAAGGGAAAGGAGAGGAGAACGGGAGAAGGAGAGCGAGAAAAGGGGAAGGAGATGAGAACGGGAGGAGAAAGAGAAGGAGAAGGAGAGCGGGAGAGGAGAACAGGAGGAGAAGGTGAAGGAGAGCGGGAGAGGAGAACGGGAGGAGAAGGAGAAGGAGAAAGAGAGCGGAAGAGGAGAAGGAGTCGCCGGAGAAGGAGAAGGAGAAGGAGAAGGAGAAGGAGAAGGAGAAGGAGAAGGAGAGCGGGAGAGGAGAAGGAGTCGCCGGAGAAGGAGAAGGAGAGCGAGAGAGGAGAACGGGAGGAGAAGGAGAAGGAGAAGGAGAGTGGGAGAAGAGAAGGAGTCGCCGGAGAAGGAGAGTGGGAGAGGAGAAGGAGTCGCCGGAGAAGAAGAAGAAGAAGAAGAAGAGAAGGGGAGGAGGTGGTGGTGCACGGCCAGAGAAGACGAAGAAGAAGGTGGCGCACGGAGGAGGAGGCGGCGGAGCAGCGGCGCACAGAGGCAGCAGAGCAGCGGAGGCGGTGCATGGCGGAGGCGGCGGAGGTGGCGCACGACGGAGGCAGCAGCGGCGGAGTGACAAATTAATTTTAATATTAATTAATTTAAATGATTAATTTTATTTAATATTAATTAATGTAAATTATTTAAACAATTATTTTATTTAATATTAATTAATTTAAATTAATTAAATAATTAATTTTATTTAATATTAATTAATTTAAATTATTTAAATTAAATTTAAAATACATATTGTATATTAAATAGTATAAATACAGGACGTAATCAAGTAAAATACAGGGCGTGATATAGCAATTCACGGGCAAAACTAGTATCTCTAGCACAAATCCCCAAAGCTAGAGAAAAAATGGTAATCCCTCTATTCCATGTTAAATTGAACAGAATTCTTTTTACGCTCATTAAAAAATTTATCTAATCGTTAATATATTTAACTATGTGTAATAACGGCAAATGAAAAATTACTTTTTAAAAACTACTTATTACGACAACCATATAACATATAATAACATTATTTTTTATATATTTATTCAAATTTGCGGTCAAAGTTGAATAATAAATAATGACATAAATCGAAATGTGTCGTTTAACCTGAGACGGATGGGGTAAGTAAATGCACTGAGATTAAATGGAGTAGTAGATTATATCGATCAACCTAATTGATTCGCGAGTAGTGTTAGTACATATTGATCCCTCAACATATATTATATTCACTTCGAAATCATGTCGATATGTTTGAATACACAAAATCATGTCGATATGTTATATGATTGTCTCTTAAAATTAAGAAGATGTACAATTAGTGCTCGTGATTTTTAGCACGTCACCAAAAAAAAGAATAATCAATATTCAAAATTGGATTCAAATGAGTTTACTGACCAAGCACATGAATGCAAGTAATATATACTTTTACCGTCTCTTTATAGATCATACGTACATTTGCTTTATTAATTCATTCACTCAGCAGTTTTCATACTTTTTTCCTCTTTAGTAATTATTTACTTTTTAAAGATCTTGATGTGCATGCTTTAGCATGCTCTAGCATGCTCCTTCACTCTAAATTACTTTTGGGAATTCTCATAAACAAACAATGTAACTTTTTTAAATTAGGGAATAACTGATGTACCTTTATAGTTAAATATTGTAGTAGTACCTTTAAAATTTATTTTAATTTAAATATGGAAAGATAGGGTTGAATTGAAATTAAATAAAGGTAAAAAAGTTTTAGTTGTAATATTATAAAAATCAAGGCAATGTACAGTAGGTATAAATTTATAACCCGATTAATGCTATCCGTTTTATCTTGATTTCTTCTATTGCAATTTAATCCTTGGTCTTTCAAGAGATGGACTCTGGGTCTCCTGACAGGCGGTCTGTCCATAAGCTTATGGACAGATCACTTATTTCTTACCTTATGCACTGCATTTCTTAAATTACATACAAAATTTAAATTTTTTGAAAATGCCTTTTTATATCATATATTTTTATATTTTCACATTCAAATACATATTATTATTTGTTTTAACTCGTAAAATGTAATACTCCCTCTGTTTCTCTAATAGTGGCACATCATTTTTTGTGTTACAATTTAGGAGATGCTAAATGAGTGGATGAAATTGAATTGAAAGATGAAAAAGTAAAATGAGTGGATGTAATAACCTTAAACTTGTCATAAGTAGAAAGTGTCAATATAAAGAAACATTTCAAATTAGAAAGTGTGCCACTATTAAAGAAACGGAGGGAGTATTTAAATTTTATAAAAAAATTACAATATTTAAGTCAAATGCCCCTGAGGACTGTCCATAAACTTCTGGAAAGGCCGTCTTTCCTGAGACTTTCCCTTTTATATATTCATATTCAAAAACATTTAATTGCAGGTTTAGCTTATTATATATATATATATATATATATATATATATATATATACACAAAAGTTAAGAAATACAATTGTAGTTATTTCATAACTTTTTAAAAGAATCACATTTCCTAAGATTTAGCCATTATCTTTTTGATTGAACTATTTTTTATTTAGCCCCTTCCTCCATTTTCCTCCCATATCGTTACGTTTTATCACCCAAATTCAATCGATGAAGATAACATTCGATGTCACACTCTCTACTCTTTTTTCGTATGATGTATACGATTATGTATTCATTTGTTAAAAATAAGTACAATTTACAATATTTTCCCATCTCAAAAATAATTTCCTACTTTTATTTTTAATCCGCCCTCAAATATTATCTATACATGATCATTCAATATACTAAATTTACCTCATTAAAATTTCAGATTTACTATTTATTTACTATATTTTGACACTATTCGTGATATTACTCATGTAAAAAAGCAAGCTGATGTTTAACATAAAAAATTTCTAGTACATTAATTTTCATAAAAGTTTGAACCACACAAGCACATAGAAAATTTATAGTTGCACCGAGGGAATTGGATGAAGACTTGAAGAGCATAAATTAAGTTGTCAAATTTATGTCCACGTAATTTACCAATTGGAATGCAATAATTATTTAAAGCTGTAAACTTGCCCTTTCGGAACAATTAAGAGAAATTTCGACTTGCTTATAAATGATACAAAATTATTGATGTCGTTCATTGGTGATTCAATAGTTAGATGAATTTTTGGACAGGAAAATTCAATTGCGGATTAATTGACGCAATATTAAAAGTTTTGTCCGAGTGACATTTCTTCTGGAGTACACCTCCACCTTTTGTAAACTCTTCTGATTATTAATGATACAAATTTTCTCTTAAAAAAAAGAGAGAAATTTACGGATTTGTATAGAGTGAGGAGAGATAGTAAAATCCGTATCATGAAATTTGAATGATTTTATATTAACTCCCTAACTAGGCCCGTCAAATGGGTTAATGTCATGATCCTTGAGGGTTAATTGGTCTTTTCTCTAGCAAATAGAAGCTCTGCTATAACGGAGAAGAAACTGAAGCATAATCATCAAAGGCAGTTGATTGGAAGTTGGAGGGTTTATAAATAGAACTAGTAGATTACTGAATCGGGTATCAGTTTAGATTTGCTGATCTTGAAATTGTGTAGCTTGAGCTCTTTTGAAGCTATTTCTTTCTCTCCTCAATCTGATTTCTTTTGTAATTTTGGTTTGGTGAACTCTGTTCGTGACAACTGGTATCAGAGCACATCGTTCCTTGGCAACAATGGCGGAACATGCAAGTCTCGAATCTTTGGAGAATCATGTTGAAGATCTGGAGGCACAAGTTACTGGAGTTATTCAGCAATTTAACAAAATTCTGGATTTACAGTGCAAAAAACAGAGCGAGTTGGAAGCTTCGTTGAAGGAGATGAAAAACGAATTTGAATCAATGAACAACGAATTGGATACAATTATGATAATACTCGTAGAACTGAGGGGGGAGAAATTCCGAGATGAGGAATCGGAGAGCTCATATCGCAGATCTGAGAAGAGTCAATTTTCTTTGGAAATTCACGCCAAGCAGTATGAGCAGGAGATTCAGATGAAATTGGATGAGTTTTCGGACGACATTTCTGACGACAAAATCGAGCAAGAGGATGACAACGAGTACGTCGACAAGATTGTCAAGTTTCAGAAGTGTAAAGTCCTCCGGAGTTGGACTCATGTATGGCATATTGTGAATACTGGTAATCTGGTGTTTTAACACCACTGATTGAATTCTGGTGATATGGTGTTTTAACACCACTGCTATTCAGCAGTATTCCAGCAGCAGTATGATTGATGTCCACGATTTATGGAGTGAATTATGGGATATAATTGTGCGATCTGATCAGAATATTGTGAAGATAAATGATTGATTTCGTGGTCATCTAATTCTGGTAAACGAATATTCCTGTAATAGTTAGGAATTGGTTAAGTAGTTTATTTATGGAACAAGTCCTATTGATAACAGGATTGTTCAATTAAATACCAGATTAGCATTAGATCTTTCCTTAGTCTAGAAGTCTATTTGTGGTAGAAGTTTGACAAGGAAAGAAGTCGATTAAAGGCAGGATTGCGATGGAATAAAGTGAAGAAGATTACAACGCAATCAAGTTGACGCGACCAAGATTCAATCTCTACGTGAGAGCTTTGGAGCGATCTGCCTTAGTGTTTGGAGGTTCGTAAACAACCGACCAAGTTCTTGAAGATCAGAAACAAGGAAGTCTTAATTCCTCGGGAGGAGGAGATCCAGGGAGACGTGTTGATCGTGAGGGTTCAACGACGTAGGATCGACAGTGAGGGGAGCTCACAACATTCACTCTGTAGGTTAGCAATGGATTAGTATTTAAGTTAAGCTTCTTGTACTAAAGACTGCTTTCTAGTGAATGGTTTCTGATCTGGGCAAGGCCCCGCAGACGTAGGTGTATTTGCACCGAACTGCGTAACCAAGTTGTGTGTCCACTGCGTATTTTGTTTTGTTTTCAACACCAAACTAATATTGGTGTTCCAACACCAAACTGTTAAACAACTTGGTATAAAGGTTTAGAAATCAGGTGAAACGGAATTTCAATTGGTATCAGAGCTTGGCACTTGCTAACCCCTATACAGGAAGAGTGAGATCAGGTTTCACCATGGCACCAAAGGAGGGGGCCTCTGTCACGCGACCACCGTTGCTGGAACAAGGCAATTACGCCTACTGGAAGGCACGTATGAAAGTATTCATTGGAGCATTAGATGATCAAGCATGGAACTATGTTGTAAATCAGTACACTCCACCTCCCAGTGACAAAACTAAAGAATCGAGCTCATCAACGATCAAACCATATTCTGAATACTCTACTGAGGAGCATAGAGCTTACATGTCCAACTCAAAGGCATTGAATGCCATCTTTACAGCAGTAGATGAAGATCAATTTAAGATGATTTCAAACTGTGAGACTGTAAATGAAGCATGGGATGTGTTACAGACGTATCATGAGGGAACAAGCTCAGTCAGAGATTCAAAGTTGCAATACTATACATCGAAATTTGAGGAATTGAAGATGCGGGAAGATGAAACTATCTCCGAGTTTAATGGACGAGTCCGAGATATTGCAAACAAGGCTTTTCAGTTTGGTAAGAAGTACAAAGATCAAAAACTTGTAAGGAAAGTGTTGAGGGCATTACCACCACGGTTCAATATGAAGGTCACAGCAATCAATGAAAATGGAAGGACTGGGATGATGACACTTGATGAGCTCATGGGGTCTCTGGAATCCTATGAGATGGAGATGTTGCAAAATAAGACCGGAAAGAAGGAGATGGCTTTTACAAGCACAACCTCTGGGAAGGAAGATGAACATACAGATATTGAAGATTCCGATGAAATTGCTAACATAACCAGAAACTTCTCTAGATTCATGAAGAAGATGGGCAGGAAGCCACAGGACAAGTCAAGCGGGAGCAAAAATCCGAATGCCAACTTCACTCCCAGATTCGGTCAGGCAACTGGTGTTGAAACACCGAAGATCAAATCGGTAAATCCGAATCTGAACAGAAAAATCCAATGCAGAGAATGTGAAGGCTTTGGACACATTCAAGCTGAGTGTGCCAATACACTTAAAAGGCAAGGGAAATCATATGCCATAACCTGGAGTGATGATGATGGAGGAGACGATATTAAGGATGGAGAAGAGTATACAAATCATGTTGCTTTCGGCGTATCGTTGGAAGAGTCTTTTGAGATAAATCGCAGTGTGTTGAATGAAGAAGAAAGTGATAGCTCAGATGAAGAGACTAGAAGCATTAGTGATGATGACATTCGCAAAGAAAGTATGGAGATGTATAAAATGTGGCTAAAAGTGGCAGATGAAAACAAAGAGCTCAAGGTTGAAAACAAGAAGTTATGTGAAAAGGTTAGAGTGAGTGAACTTGGGAAGAAAAATGCACTAGAAGAACTTGAACAACTTAAAAAGGAATTTGCTGAAGTAGTTCAACGAGCGGAGACAGCAGAACAGGCTATTAGACGTCTCAATACAGGGAAAGCTAAACTTGAAGATTGCCTGAAAATGGGACAAACTACCAAATTTGGAATTGGGTATGAAAGATCAGTTGATGTGTTGAAAAATAAGGCAGATCAAGGTGCACGTGCTCCAAGAATAATTGAGGAGAATTGCCCCATCAAGAGAATCAGGAGATGCGGATACTGTGGAGTTCCAGGTCATGTGAGAAACAGGTGTTTCAAATTACTTAAGACACTGTCCGTCAACCCAGCATATCGGTATTTCAACACCATTCCAGGATACAACACAGTGCACCAAGTCAACACTGGAGGATACAGGAACGGATCCTTGAACACACATGCAACTCAGAGATCACATCGCATCACTCGACCAGTAAGACAGGTATGGGTTCGAAAGTCTCAAAATATTTGTCTTTCAAGTTTTGTATGTTTTGGAGCACATACAGGAACCTCGTGGTACTTCGACAGTGCGTGCTCAAGGCACATGACAGGAGTTCCTGAATTTCTGCGAAAATTTGAACCTGGATTTGGTGGACATGTTAAATTCAGTGATGGAAAACGAAACAGAATAATTGGCAAAGGGGAGTTAGAAATCAAAGGGCTTCCAGTGTTCCAAGATGTGTTGTTAGTTGAAGGCCTGAAGGCTAACCTATTAAGCATCAGTCATCTATGTGATAATGATATGACGGTGTACTTTGACAAAGATAAGTGTATTGTAAATCATGGGTCTGGAGTATTCACTAGATCCAGATCAATGGATAAGTGTTATCTACTCGATCAAGATGTCACCTGCTTGAGCTCTAAAAAGGAAGTTAGTACACTGTGGCACAGAAAATTGGGGCACATAAATTATAAATCTTTGGCTCGTATTTCCAGACTAAATGCAGTCAGAGGTATTCCCGAAATCAGTGATGTCAAGAAGACTGTCTGTGGATCGTGTAAGGAAGGAAAGCAAATTCGTATTCCTCACCATGTTGTACATGATGTTTCAACATCAAGACTTTTGGAGCTTCTACATATGGATCTAATGGGGCCAGTTAGTACACCAAGTGTGGCCGGGAAGAAGTATATTTTTGTCTGTGTGGATGACTTCTCGAGGTATACGTGGGTATCATTCCTCAAAGAAAAATCAGAGGCCGCTGATGTATTCAAGACCTTGGCGCACAAGCTTCATGTAGAAAAAGGAACCGCTCGAATTGCACGCATCAGGAGTGATCATGGAAAGGAATTCGAGAACTCTAAATTTCGGGACATCTGTGAAACGCTTGGCATACATCATGAGTTCTCTGCCCCCATAACCCCTCAGCAGAATGGTATAGTAGAAAGAAAGAATCGGACACTGCAGGAAATGGCACGAGCAATGCTGGCTGAGAAAAACATTCATTCGAGATATTGGGCTGAGGCAGTACACACTGCATGCTACACCATCAACCGAGTATATCTGCGTCCGTTTACCGAGAAGACACCGTATGAGATCTGGAAAGGAAAGAAACCAGATGTGTCGTATTTCCATGTCTTTGGCAGTAAGTGTTACATTCTGAAGGATCGAGAACCCTTGGCTAAATTTGAATCCAGGAGCGACATTGGAATATTCTTGGGCTATTCTCCTACCAGCCGAGCATACCGAGTACTGAATCAACGTTCTAGGGTAGTCATGGAGTCCATTAATGTGGTGATAGATGATTCAGAGGAGGACAATGCTGGAGAAGGTGATGCGCTTGATTCAGCCGTTCCTACTGGTGTTGGAACACCAGCTCTATCAACCGGTGTTGAAACACCAGAATCTGGAGATCTTGATTCTGACCAGAATCCAACGAGACATATGCAGTTAAGGGATCGACCCCGTGTAAATTACAGAGAATTAGCAGGATTATCGTGTTTCATCTCACTCACTGAACCAAGAAGTTACAAAGAGGCTTTGCTTGATGAATATTGGATCTCGGCGATGCAAGACGAATTGCAGCAATTCGAGAGAAACAATGTTTGGTTTCTTACCCCACGACCTGTTAATGTAAATGTGATTGGTACCAAGTGGATTTTCAAAAACAAATCTGATGCAGATGGTAATGTCACCAGAAATAAAGCACGCCTGGTTGCTCAAGGGTACACACAAGTAGAAGGGGTTGACTTCGATGAAACTTTTGCCCCTGTAGCCAGATTGGAGTCCATCAGACTTATGTTGGCCGTGTCCTGCATACTAGACTTTACTCTTTATCAAATGGATGTCAAGAGTGCATTCCTGAATGGCATAGTAAAAGAGGAAGTTTACGTGGAGCAACCTAAGGGATTTGAAGACCCTCAGTTTCCTGATCATGTTTATAGGTTGAATAAGGCGTTGTATGGACTCAAGCAGGCACCTCGTGCTTGGTATGAGCGACTGACAACCTTTCTAATTAAAAAAGGGCTATCGTCGAGGGGGAGTAGATCGTACACTGTTTGTGCTACACAAGGGGTCAAAGTTTCTAATTGCACAGATCTATGTGGATGACATTGTGTTTGGTTCTACCGATTCAGCCTTGGTGAAGGAGTTCGTTGACTTAATGACTCAAGAGTTCGAAATGAGCATGGTAGGAAAATTGTCATATTTTTTGGGATTGCAGGTTACTCAGGAGAAGAATGGTCTGTTTATCAATCAACAGAAATATGCTGAAAACTTGATCAAGAGATTCGGTCTTACAAGTGCAAAGGCAGTACGCACCCCAATGGCAACCACCGATAAGCTTACAAAGGATGAACAGGGGCAAAGTGTGGATCAGAAATTGTACAGGAGTATGATTGGCAGCCTGTTGTATTTGACTGCAAGCAGACCAGACATCTCTTTAAGTGTTGGTATTTGTGCTCGCTACCAAGCTGATCCAAAGGAATCACATATGTCAGCCGTGAAAAGGATTATTCGGTATATAAGTGGAACAGCGGAGTATGGAGTATGGTTTTCTCGGAACAAGGATTCACAATTAGTAGGTTTCAGTGATTCGGACTGGGCTGGGAATGCTGATGATCGTAAAAGTACCACTGGAGGGTGCTTCTTTGCTGGATCTAATCTGGTCAGCTGGTACAGTAAAAAGCAGAATTCTATATCCTTGTCCACAGCTGAAGCAGAGTATTTAGCTGTCGGGAGTTGTTGTGCACAGTTATTGTGGATGAAGCAGATGATGAGAGATTATGGGTTCAATGATGTTAGTTTGACAGTCCTGTGTGATAATAAAAGCGCCATTGATATTTCCAGGAATCCTGTGCAACACTCTAGAACAAAGCATATCGATATCCGACATCATTTTATCAGAGACTTGGTTGAAAAAGGAGAAGTCGCAGTCCAGTATGTACCAACAGCAGAACAACTGGCTGATATATTTACAAAACTACTGGATGGTGAGACGTTTGAAGGCCTCAGACAGCACTTGGGTGTCTGTCGAATGTAAGGTACTCTGATCTGTACTTTCTATTGTATTATTTACTGTTGTGTTGTTTCTTTTATAATATGGTGAAAAAGAAAAAAAATGGAGAAAATCAAAAGTATCAAAAATATGTGAAGTGGTGTTTAAACACCGAGGACTTCAGAGGGAGAAAAATCAGCTGGGCCGAAAACTTATTGGGCCTAGGTTTGTACTCAGAAGGAAGGAAAAAGAGAGATTTTTGGGTTTCGGAAAAAGGAGGGAAAAAGGAGAAAGTGACAAATTGATTCCCACACAAACTCAAACTCTCGACTGTTCATCTTCTACGTAGCTCACAGCTCCCTGTTCATCAGAAAAATTTGCCAAAACCCTCGATTTTTGTAGCCCACTCAAAACCCTGTAACAATGGTGAGCTCCGCGTTCCAGAAGATGGTCCGAGATTTCGTCAAGGTGCGGGTGCCGGAGAATCCGCGAATTGAAGAGCTCGATTCGGATGCAGATGTGGACGAGCTGTGTGGAGATCGAGTGCAGACAGTAGCCAAGTGGGGTGGAAAAGTTCAGAGACGGAAAGCTAGGTTTGATCATTCTTTCGTTTATGATGGAATGTATTTTTGCTCTGTTCTTGAATTTATAGAATGGATGGTGCAGAACAGAGATTATGTAGACCTTAGAAAATATAAAAGTCTGCATGGCAAAGTTAATGGATTTAAACTTGAGGAGTTATTAACTGGTGGAATAGGAGAGATTAGGGAGATTAGTGAGTATAATGCCAAATTGGTTGGGGTTGGTTTCGGAGAACATTACAGAGTAGGAGATGAAGAGGGTCAGTACTTCACAGTTTACACACGGATAGCTTCCCTGCACAGGCCGACTATCAGAAATTTGGGGGATAGTGTAGCTGTGCAGCCCTGGATAAAAGTGGTTAGATCCACTGATTTTACTGTAGCTGGTGACACAGAGATAGTGTGTTTTGATGAGTCTCTGTTTCAGACTCAAGAATCACTTAGAAGGTTGCCTGTTCCTGTTGTGAACATTAGCGATAGTGAAGAGGAGGCAGGTTGTGCAGGTGGCACTGATGAGGCAGAGAGGATTTCAGGGGTAAATGAACCAGGAGATGCCTCTTTGCTGGATGAGGCTCTGGCAACATTTATGAGATCCAAGGAGGCTCTGGCAGCATTTCTGGGATCAGGTTCTGAGAAAGAAGGTGATGAAGATGTGGCTGAGGACAAAAGTGAAGATGCTGATATGCCAGAAGGTGAAAAATTAGACTCTGCAACTGACAATGCAGAGTGTCCGGCTGTGGAAGAAGATACTGTAATGCTGGATACTGGTATTCCAACACCAGGAGAGGATCTGACTGAGGAGCAGAAAATTTCTGAGATGTTTGGGAGTGATGTTGAAACACCACTGGAGACAAGTCCAGCTCAGGGACTTAAGAGGAAAAGGCAGCAAGTTGGTGTTGAAACACCACCTGCATCTGGAGACAGATCTGTGCCTCAGATGTCTGAGACTGTTGAAGAGAGTTTGGCCTCTGCCTATAAGAAAATTCGGAGATCAAAACGATGCAGAGACAGGGGTACAGCTGAAAGTGAAGATAGTGATGAGCCTATTGGGCAGAAGTTGAAGAGATTGCGGGCAGAACGGCTGAAGAACTCTGCTGAGAAAATGAAGCCCAAAGTATTGCCTGCACCTGAGGTTAGTAAGGCCATCTGCAATGAATTGTACGATAATGAGAGCCAAGAAAAGTTAGAATTCATCAGTGGGAGAAGGATCCTAGCAGAGAGACCGGCTGATGCTGAGAAGTATGAAGAGTGTGGATTTACTGACTTTCTCAAATACCTCAAGGTGCTTAAAGCTGCCACATGCTTTGCTGAGTACAATAAACAGATGGTGTTGGAGTTTTATTCGAATCTGAAGGAAGACTGTGAAGATGAAGACTCTCAGTGGTTTCACAGAGTATATGTGAGAGGGAAAGTAGTTGTATTCTCCCCTGAGGTAGTGAATAGATGTTTGCAGCATGGCAATCTCAAGAATACTCAGTCGGTGTTCCAACACCAAATGCCAGAAAATTTCGATGCTGTGGCAGTTGAGTTGACAGGAGGAGTGGATAGTACTTGGCCACTGACTGGGAGACAACAAATACCAGCATCAAACCTGACCTCCAGGTATTACTGTCTGTATATGGTGGCTGTTCATAACTGGATTCCTTCGGTAAACAACACGATTGTTACCAAAGAAATGGCGAATCTTCTTTACAGTCTGGGAGCAAGGCATCGAGTAAATCTGGGTAGGCTGGTATTCAATGACATTATGGACTGTGTCCGTAAGACCAGGAAGGAAGCTTTAGTCCATCCTTGTATCATATCGATGGTATTGCTGAAAGGGGGAGCAGTTGAAAGGGAGACCGATGAAGTTATATCTACCCAAGCTTTAAGGCCAACCCTCAGGACTTTGAGTGGCCGTATAGTGAAGGATCTTCCCTGGACGCCTCCGGCAATGGGTTGCTCGGATGAAGGTGGAGCTCGGCTGAAAGCCATTGAGGCGAGAGCTACAGTTTGTCAAGAAATCCTTGGGCGTCATGAGGCAGCGATAGTCAAGATTCAGGGGGAGTTGGCAGCTTTGGAGGCTGAGAGAGAATCATTGTTGGCAGCAACTCAGGATGGGTCTGAGGCTGGTACTTCAGAGGAATCAGATGACAGTTTGGCCTAATTGGTTTTCTTGTTTTTTCTTGGTTTTCTTGGCCTTCTTGTCATATTCCTGAATTCAGGGGGAGATATTAGAGATTTTTGTGTTTTGAATCATTTGAACAGATGTATGTTTGGTCTGGAGAATTGGATAATTGTGCTAACTGGTATTCTGGTGTTCTATATTGATTATGCTGTTTGGTTGTCTGGTGTTCTATGGGTTTGTGCTGATGCTCTATGAATTCTCCAATATGCCAAGGGGGAGATTGTAAAGTCCTCCGGAGTTGGACTCATGTATGGCATATTGTGAATACTGGTAATCTGGTGTTTTAACACCACTGATTGAATTCTGGTGATATGGTGTTTTAACACCACTGCTATTCAGCAGTATTCCAGCAGCAGTATGATTGATGTCCACGATTTATGGAGTGAATTATGGGATATAATTGTGCGATCTGATCAGAATATTGTGAAGATAAATGATTGATTTCGTGGTCATCTAATTCTGGTAAACGAATATTCCTGTAATAGTTAGGAATTGGTTAAGTAGTTTATTTATGGAACAAGTCCTATTGATAACAGGATTGTTCAATTAAATACCAGATTAGCATTAGATCTTTCCTTAGTCTAGAAGTCTATTTGTGGTAGAAGTTTGACAAGGAAAGAAGTCGATTAAAGGCAGGATTGCGATGGGATAAAGTGAAGAAGATTACAACGCAATCAAGTTGACGCGACCAAGATTCAATCTCTACGTGAGAGCTTTGGAGCGATCTGCCTTAGTGTTTGGAGGTTCGTAAACAACCGACCAAGTTCTTGAAGATCAGAAACAAGGAAGTCTTAATTCCTCGGGAGGAGGAGATCCAGGGAGACGTGTTGATCGTGAGGGTTCAACGACGTAGGATCGACAGTGAGGGGAGCTCACAACATTCACTCTGTAGGTTAGCAATGGATTAGTATTTAAGTTAAGCTTCTTGTACTAAAGACTGCTTTCTAGTGAATGGTTTCTGATCTGGGCAAGGCCCCGCAGACATAGGTGTATTTGCACCGAACTGCGTAACCAAGTTGTGTGTCCACTGCATATTTTGTTTTGTTTTCAACACCAAACTAATATTGGTGTTCCAACACCAAACTGTTAAACAACTTGGTATAAAGGTTTAGAAATCAGGTGAAACGGAATTTCAAGAAGCAAACAGAAGCTGCAATTGAAGCCGTGGATTTTCCGTTATTTTCCGGTGAGAATCCAAAGGTTTGGGTGAATGATATAGATGCTTTGTTCAACCTCAATTCGATTCCGGTTAGTCAAAGATTCGATTTAGTTCATCCTTATTTGGAAGGTAGGGCAGTTTCTTGGTATAATTCGATCGTATCTTATCAAGGCTCTGTTACTTGGAAAGAGTTATTGGATATGGCAGTTTATCGATTTGGTTCCGAAAGCGAAATCGTCGAGCTCTTTATGCAGAGAAAGGCAGAGGATCTAGAGGAATCAAATTTAGTCAAGATTGCTCAAAATGATGGTGACTTGAAAAGTGAACATTCAGAAACATGGGAAGAGGAAAGCGAGGAAATGTCAATTATTGTTGACGAATTTTCGACTCCAAATTCTAGCCCCAAATATCATGACCAGAGTCTTCTCAAAACTTCTCCGGGTAAAGTGAATCTAAACTTTCTTGATACAACTGAAAATCATGTTGAATCATTGACGAAAATGGTGTCTCGTAGCATGCCTTCATATGTTAATGAGTTGGATTCCGTTAGTACTAAGAGTAAACTGTTCGTGGTTGATTCGGGGAGAAATGGTGATGAAGTATTAAGGTTGGATGCCAAAAATTATGTAGGTGGTAATGGAGTAATCAGTTCATGTGAATTCTTTGGCAGTGATGAACTTCAGATTGACAATCGGGAGGTGATTGATAACAATAAGGAATTTGTTGAATTTGTCATGTGTTTTGACCCTGGTATTGTTGAGATGTTGTATAGAAACTCATATATTCTGGGAAACTTGAAAAGTGTTGTGCAGCATGACGATACATACGGAAGATGTTTAGTTAGAAATCATGATATATTTCGGCTATGGGTGAAGCTAACAACTCGTTTTAAGAGAGTAAGGATTAGTTGGCATCTTAGATTGACCATACAAGAATCTTACTCCAACTGTAGTGATTATAAGCGGTCAAGGGTGATTTATTTTCGTGATTACAAAGAATGGTTTGAGGTGTATTGGAGTTTCTTTGTGAAATCTACAAAATGTTTTGATCCAGGCATCTCTTGGATGTTTTATAGGGCGTGTGTTTGGCCTTTTATAGCTGATTCCCAGTTCCTAGTGTTTGGGATAAATGATTCTGTAATTTTCCATGGTTCTTGGCTACATATGCTGTTTAATATGTTAGTTATGGTCGATATAGGGTCTCACCTCAAGATCATGACTTTGGATATAAGTTGTTTAGCATATTCTTCCTTCACTATCTGTGATGTGTGTTTTAGGGGTGACTCTCTTGTTAAGTTCTCTGTAAAGATAGCTAAGACAAGATCAATGGCTGTAATCAAAAGGTCTTTTATATCTGGGGAAGTTATCAGCATCACTATGCTTGTGGCTTCGCTTGCTCTCGGCCTTGTGATACCTGACATGCCGGCATTGGAGGATCTGTTAGACTTTTTGCTCATGGGAAAACATTGCAAGAGATTTCAAATGAAAGCAGTAGATGAAAGGTGGCATTTAGAAGCACCATTCTTGTAAAGTCCTCCGGAGTTGGACTTATGTATGGCATATTGTGAATACTGGTGATCTGGTGTTTTAACACCACTGAGTGAATTCTGGTGATATGGTGTTTTAACACCACTGCTATCCAGCAGTATTCCAGCAGCATTATGGTTGATGTCCACGAATTATGGAGCTAATTATGGAGGATAATTATGCGATCAGATCAGAATATTGTGAAGATAAGTATGTGATTTCGTGGCTATCTAATTCTGGTAAACGAATATTCCTGTAATAGTTAGGAATTGATTAAATAGTTTATTTATGGTACAAGTCCTATTAATAAAGGATTGTCCATTTACAAACCAGATTAGGATTAGATCTTTCCTTAGTCTAGAAGTCTATTCTTGGTAGAGTTAGACAAGGAAAGAGTTTGATACAAGGCAGGATTGCGAAGGATATAAAAAGCAGAAGATACAACGCAATTATTAAGCGTCCAAGAATTGATCTCTACGTGAGAAGTTTGGAGCGATCTGCCGGTGGTGTTTGGAGGAGTGTTAATTCATCCGACCAAGTTCGTAAAAAGTTGAGCGAAGTAATCAAGTTTTTATCTCTACGTGAGATACGTTATTGAAGCTCTTCGTCTCTGGTTTTGGAGGTTCGTCAAATCAACCGACCAAGTTCTTAAAGATCAGAAACAAGGAAGCCTTAATTCCTCGGGAGGAGGAGATCCAGAGAGACATGTTGATCGTGGGGGTTCAACGGCGTAGGATCGGCAGTGAGGGGATCTCACAACATTCACTCTGTAGGTTAGCAATGGATTAGTATTTAAGTTAAGCTTCTTGTACTAAAGACTGCTTTCTAGTGGATGATTTCTGATCTGGGCAAGGCCCCGCAGACGTAGGTGTATTTGCACCGAACTGCGTAACCAAGTTGTGTGTGCACTGCGTATTTCGTTTTGAGTTTTAACATCAAACTGAACTTGGTGTTTCAACACCAAACTGTTAAACAACTTGGCATAAAGGTTTAGAATTTAGGTGAAACGGAATTTCAATTGGTATCAGAGCACGGCACTTGCTGACCCCTAAACAGGGAGAGTGAGATCAGGTTTCACCATGGCACCAAAGGAGGGGGCTTCGGTCACGCGACCACCGTTGCTGGAACAAGGAAATTACGCCTATTGGAAGGCACGCATGAAGGTGTTCATTGGAGCATTAGATGATCAAGCTTGGAACAATGTCATAAATCAGTACACTCCACCTACAGTAGCTGAATCTGCGGGATCAAACTCATTGACGGCTAAACCATTCTCTGAATATTCTACCGAGGAGCACAAAGCACACGTGTCCAACTCAAAGGCGTTAAATGCCATTTTTACGGCAGTGGATGAAGATCAGTTTAAGATGATTTTAAATTGTGAGACTGCTAAAGAGGCGTGGGATGTGTTACAAACTTATCATGAGGGGACAAGCTCTGTCAGAGAATCAAAGTTGCAGTATTACATGGCACAATTCGAAGATCTAAAGATGCGCGAAGATGAGACAATTTCTGAGTTCAATGGACGAGTTCGAGATATTGCCAACAAAGCCTTTCAGTTTGGCAAAAAGTACAAAGATCACAAGCTTGTAAGAAAGGTTTTGAGAGCACTGCCACCACGTTTCAACATGAAGGTCACAGCGATTAATGAAAACGGAAGGATAGGAACAATGACGCTTGATGAACTTATGGGTTCACTGGAATCTTATGAGATGGAGATGCTGCAAACAAAAGCAAGTAAGAAAGAGATGGCTTTCTCAAGCATAACCGCTGGAAATTCAGAAGAGTATACATACAATGAAGAGTCCGATGAAATTGCAAACATAACCAGGAACTTCTCCAGATTTATGAAGAATGTGGGCAGGAAGCCACAAGAGAAGCCAAGTGGAAGCAAAAATTCAAACGCAGACTTCACTCCAAGATTTGGCCAAGCAATTGGTGTTGAAACACCAAAGTTCAAATCAACAAATCCAAACCTGAACAGGAAAATCCAGTGTAGATAATGTGAAGGCTTCGGGCACAAACAAGCTGAGTGTGCCAATACACTTAAAAGGCAAGGAAAATCGTATGCCACAACCTGGAGTGATGATGACGGAGAAGATGATGTTAAGGATGGAGAAGAGTATACAAATCATGTTGCTTTCGGTGTGTCAATGGTGGAGTTAGAAGACTCTATTACGGACGGTCTCGGTGTGCTGAATGAAGATGATAGTAGTAGCTCAGATGAAGAGACTAGAAGCATTAGTGATGATGACATTCGTAGGGAAAGTATGGAGATGTACAAGATGTGGTTAAAAGTGGCGGATGAAAACAAAGAGCTCAAGTTTGAGAACAAGAGACTGAGTGAGAAAGTGAAAGTGAATGAACTAGAAAAGGAAGAGGCAATTGGAGAACTGAAAAAGTTTAAGAAGGAATTTAATGAAGTGGTGCAACGAGCAGAGGCAGCAGAACAAGCTATTAGACGTCTCAATACATGGAAAGCTAAGCTCGAAGACTGTCTACGAATGGGACAGACGACCAAATATGGAATTGGTTATGAAAGGACAGTGAATGTGTTGAAAAACGAGGCAGATCAAGGTGTATCAGCTCCAAGCATAATCGAGAAGAATTGTCCCATCAAGAGGATCAGACGATGCGGATACTGTGGAGCTCAAGGGCATGTTAGGAACAGATGTTTTAAGCTGCTTAGGACACTGTCTGTCAACACAGCAGATCTGTGTTTCAACACCATGCCAGGATATAAGTCACGTCATCGGTTCAACACTGGAGGATACAGAACCAGATTTCTGAACACACGTGTCAATCAAAATCCTAATCACATCCATCGATCAGTAAACCAGGTATGGGTTCGAAAATCTCAAGATGTTTGTTTTTCAAGTTTCGTTTGTTTTGGGGCACATACAGGAAACTCCTGGTATTTCGATAGTGCGTGCTCGAGGCATATGACTGGAATACCTGAATTTCTTCGAAAATTCAAACCTGGATTTGGTGGATATGTTAGATTTGGTGATGGGAAATGCAGTAAAATAATCGGCAAAGGTGAGTTAGCCATCAAAGGGCTTCCGGTGTTCCAAGATGTATTACTGGTGGAAGGTCTGAAAGCAAACTTGTTGAGCATTAGCCATATATGTGACAATGAAATGATAGTGTTTTTCGACAAGGAGAAATGTGTCGTAAACCATGGAACTGAAGTATTCACTGGGTCTAGATCAATGGATAACTGTTATTTGCTCGATCAAGATGTCACCTGCTTTAGCTCGGAAAAAGAAGTCAGTGCTCTGTTGCACAGAAAAGCGGGACACATAAATGCAGTTAGAGAAGAAGAAACTTTGGGTGAAAGTGATATTCTCGATCAAGTGAATCCTACTGGTGTTGAAACACCAGCACAGTCAACCGGTGTTGAAACTCCGGAAACAGTAGCACATGGATCTGAACAAAGTTCGACCAGACACATGCAGTTACGGGATCAGCCACGGGTAAATTACAGAGAATTGGCAGTATTATCATGTTTTATATCTCTTACTGAGCCCAAGAATTACAAAGAAGCTTTGATTGATGAGTATTGGATTTCGGCGATGCAAGAAGAGTTGCAGCTATTTGAAAGAAACAATGTTTGGTGCCTCACCCCACGGCCTGCTGATGTAAATGTGATCGGAACCAAGTGGATCTTTAAGAACAAATCTGATGCAGATGGTAACGTCGCAAGAAATAAATCTCGACTTGTCGCTCAAGGTTACACACAAGTAGAAGGGGTCGATTTTGATGAAACTTTTGCACCCGTAGCCAGATTTGAGTCAATTAGGTTGATGTTGGCGGCATCCTGTATTCTAGACTTTACTCTTCATCAAATGGATGTCAAGAGTGCCTTTCTGAATGGTCTAGTGAAAGAGGAAGTTTATGTGAAGAAGCCCAAGGGATTTGAAGACCCACATTTTCCTGACCATGTATATCAGTTGAATAAAGCTTTGTATGGCCTTAAGCAGGCACCCCGTGCATGGTACGAGCGACTGACAACCTTTCTGAGTCAGAAGGGATATCGTCGAGGGGGAGTGGACCGTACACTGTTTGTGCTGCATAAGGGAACAAATATTCTAATCGCACAGATTTACGTTGATGATATTGTCTTTGGATCCACCTCTTCAGCATTGGTGAAGGAGTTTGTTGACTTAATGATTGGCAGCCTGTTATATTTAACTCCAAGTAGACCAGACATCTGGTTGAGTGTTGGTATTTGTGCTCACTACCAGGCTAATCCAAAGGAATCATATATGGCAGCTGTGAAGAGAATTATTCGATATATAAGTGGAACAGTGGAGTATGGAGTATGGTTTTCTAGGAATAAGGATTCGCAGTTGGTAGGTTTCAGTGACTCTGACTGGGCCGGGAATGATGATGATTGTAAGAGTACCACTAGTGGATGCTTCTTTGCTGGATCAAATCTGCTATTATGGATGAAGCAGATGATGCGAGACTATGGATTCAATGATGTGAGTTTGACAGTCTTATGTGATAATAAAAGCGCCATTGATATCTCCAAGAATCATGTGCAACATTCGAGGACAAAACACATCGATATCCAACATCAGCTTATCAGGGATTTGGTCGAAAAAGGAGAAGTTACAGTCCATTATGTCCCAACTGCAGAACAACTTGCTGATATTTTTACAAAGCCTCTGGATGGCGAGACTTTTGAAGGACTCAGACAGCACTTGGGAGTGTGTCGATTGTGAGGTACCCAGATCTATCTATTCTGTTGTATTATTTACTGTTTTCCTTTAAATACAGTCAAAAAAAATTAGAAAAATAGAAAATACCAAAAATTTGGTGAGGTGGTATTTAAACACCACAGGATAAAGTGATGGTGTATAATCACTATGGGATAAAGTTACTGGACAGTTGACTTAATGTGGAAGTAGATCAGTAGGGCTCAACATAGGCCAGTCATTAGGAGAATGGGGGGATGAGGCTGTGTTGCATCCCTGGGTCAAAGTGGTTAAGGCCACTGTTTTTGCCAAAGCAAAAGGCATGGAGTTGGAGAGCTTTGATGGTCCATTGTTCGTGCTTCAAGAATATCTACGACAATTGCCCATTCCGGTCGTGGAAATCAGTGACAGTGATGAGGAGACAGTGTATGCAGGGGGAGCTGTTGAAATTGAAATAGTGTTTATGTTGAAGGAACCTGAGAGTGCATCTGTGATATTGGAGAATGTGTCTGAGATAGGAGAAGTCGAGAATGATGTTATGGACCAGCAAGCAGGTGCTGCAAATGAGAGCTATGATGTGAATAGTACTGGTATTGCTACACCAGGAACCGTTGAAGTTGAGACTGTGTCAGAGTTGATTGAGCCAGTAGCTGAAAATGGAGAAGATGCAGATAGAGCTGTTGAAAAATAAGAGTGTGATAATGTGGTTGTTTCTGGTATTCAAACACCAGATGTGATATCAAATGGTGATGACCAGGTACCTGTGAATCAAGCACAGGATGTGGATTTTGCTGATAGGGAATCAAATTCTTAGGGGTATGACTTTGAAAACTTGGCAGAGTTGACTGAGATAGCCAGTGGTGAAGGAAACTTAGAGGGTACTGGTGTTGGTGCTGAAATACCACTGAAGACCAGAAAGACACGTGGATCAAAGAGAAAGTGCAGGAAGGTGGGTGTTGAAACACCACCAGAGTCTGTGAGAACTCCTGTTACTCAAAGTTCAAAGAAGGCCAGGGACAGTGTGGCCTCGTCTTTCAAGGGTGTGCAAAACTCGAAGCGATGCAGGGATAAGAGTATGAAAGCAGGTGAGCACAACGATGAACCGATTGGGAAGAAGATGAAGAGGCTCCGTGCTGCCAGACAGCAAAGACAAGCTGAGACAATTGAGTCTAGTGCAAAACCTGTACCTGAAGCGAGTGAAGCCATTAGCCCTGAATTCTTTGATGATGCAAGTCAAGAAAAGTGGAAGTTTGTCTGTGACAGGAAGATATTGGCGGAAAGGCCAGCTGATGCTGTAAAATATAAGGAATGTGGATTCACGGATTATTTGCACCATCTCGAGGTGTTTAAGGCGGCTACCTGTTTCTGTGACGATAACAAGCAACTTGTGCTGGAGTTCTATTCGAATCTGAAAGCTGAATGTGAAGATGTAGAATCACCCTGGTTTCATAAGGTTTATGTGCGTGGAGAGATTGTTGAGTTTTCGCCAGAGGTGTTGAACTAGTGTCTGAAGCATAGCTCGTCAAGGGATGACAAACCGGTGTTCCAACACCAGATGCCAGAAGATTATGATAAGGTGGCTGTAGAGCTTACTGGTGGAGTGGATAGCACATGGCTTGTGACTGGTCGACAACAGATAACTGCGTCTAACCTCACGTCCAGGTATTATTTGTATGTGGTCGCCGTGCATAATTGGATTCCCTCTGTAAACAACGCGAGTATCACCAAAGAGATGGCTACATTACTATACATTTTGGGAGCGCATCAAAAGGTAAACATGGGCAGATTGATTTTTAATGATATCATTGATTGTGATCGCAAGACCAGGAAGGAAGCTCTGTTACATCCGTGTGTGATCACTACGGTGCTGCAAAAAGGGGGAGCAGCTATAAGGGACTCTGTTGAGTGGATTACTGTCCAAGTCTTAAAACCGATGGTAGAGTGGTCGAATTATCAAGGACTTACCTTGGATTCATCCGGAAGAGGTTTGCTCGGATGCTGGTATGTCGAGGTTGAAAGCTATTGAGGCTCGAGTTGGAGTATGCCAGGAACTGATTGAACGACATCAAGCTATTTTGGCAAAGTTTTAGGGGGAGTTGGCTGCTTTGGAGGCTGAGCGAGGGATTTTGCTGGCTGCAGCAACTCAGAATGCTGATGGTTCAGATACTGATGGTTCAGAGGATGATGATGTCGTGGAAGAATCTGATGATATGGATTAATTGGTTTTCTTGTCATATTACTGAATTCAGGGGGAGATATTAGAGATTTTGTGTTTTGAATGATTTGAATGATGTATGTTTAGTCTGGATAATTGGATATTTGTGCTAGCTGGTATTCTGGTGTTTTATATTGTTTATGCTAGTTGGTTTTCTGGTGTTCTATGGTGTCTATGAATTCACCAATATGCCAAGGGGGAGATTGTAAAGTCCTCCGGAGTTGGACTTATGTATGGCATATTGTGAATACTGGTGATTTGGTGTTTTAACACCACTGAGTGAATTCTGGTGATATGGTGTTTTAACACCACTGCTATCCAGCAGTATTCCAGCAGCATTATGGTTGATGTCCACGAATTATGGAGCTAATTATGGAGGATAATTATGCGATCAGATCAGAATATTGTGAAGATAAGTATGTGATTTCGTGGCTATCTAATTCTGGTAAACGAATATTCCTGTAATAGTTAGGAATTGATTAAATAGTTTATTTATGGTACAAGTCCTATTAATAAAGGATTGTCCATTTACAAACCAGATTAGGATTAGATCTTTCCTTAGTCTAGAAGTCTATTCTTGGTAGAGTTAGACAAGGAAAGAGTTTGATACAAGGCAGGATTGCGAAGGATATAAAAAGCAGAAGATACAACGCAATTATTAAGCGTCCAAGAATTGATCTCTACGTGAGAAGTTTGGAGCAATCTGCCGGTGGTGTTTGGAGGAGTGTTAATTCATCCGACCAAGTTCGTAAAAAGTTGAGCGAAGTAATCAAGTTTTTATCTCTACGTGAGATACGTTATTGAAGCTCTTCGTCTCTGGTTTTGGAGGTTCGTCAAATCAACCGACCAAGTTCTTAAAGATCAGAAACAAGGAAGCCTTAATTCCTCGGGAGGAGGAGATCCAGAGAGACGTGTTGATCGTGGGTGTTCAACGGCGTAGGATCGGCAGTGAGGGGATCTCACAACATTCACTCTGTAGGTTAGCAATGGATTAGTATTTAAGTTAAGCTTCTTGTACTAAAGACTGCTTTCTAGTGGATGGTTTCTGATCTGGGCAAGGCCCCGCAGACGTAGGTGTATTTGCACCGAACTGCGTAACCAAGTTGTGTGTGCACTGCGTATTTCGTTTTGAGTTTTAACATCAAACTGAACTTGGTGTTTCAACACCAAACTGTTAAACAACTTGGCATAAAGGTTTAGAATTTAGGTGAAACGGAATTTCAATTCTGAAGCACTTTCAGCTGCTTGTTCTGATATTTGATCGATACCTAAACTAAAAGGTGAGGAGTGATCAGAACCTGCGAATTGTGGTCACTTCAAAGGATTGGACTGAGAACTCATATTCAAAGGAGTTAAAAGGATTGGCATTGTTAGATGGATTTCCTAGTAAGCCAAATTGGTTCAGCCGTGTAGTGATCATCTGTTTAATTGGTTCATCACTGCAGCAACTGAGAATTGTTATCAATAAGAGGAGATTTGCTGTGAGCTGTGTATATGAAGGGCTTTGCAGAAGCCAAAGAAATTATCAAGAAAAAACTTGCAAACTAGCAAGATTATCTTTACTACTGGGATAATATAGATCAAAGGCAATTTTGGAGTTTAAGACATTCTTCGCCGAGTCACATCAATCCTAATAAAAAAGGCATTAAGATCAGGGTAAGGAAGTTTATAGCAGCAGTTTGGGCACATGTAATATGGGGTGATTCAGATTCTGAGAGGGTCAAAGATCAGTATTCAGAGAGTTTTACAAAAGGAAAATTTTCATTGAGAGAGTATTGAATTATCATTGATCGAAGTCACAAATGTCAGAACCAGATCAGTTGGGATTTGTCTAAAGATGAGAAAGATACTAAGCAGTTGCTTGATTTAGACTTTGTAGAAACAAGGGACCAATTTGGTATATCAGATAAAAAAAAACAAATGAATGAACTTGGTGAGGTTCGCACTGGAAACAGGGCAAATGGTTGAGTAATAATATTGAGTGGCAATTGAAAGCACATTCTCTCAGGGAACATATTGTGGTGCTATTTGTGTTGATGTAGCAGGTTTCATGAAAAGTGGTTTGGCCACACATTATTATAAGGAAGGAACATAATTGTGTTGCTATTTGTATTGTTGCAGCAAATGAGAGTTGCAGCAAATGAGAGTTGCAGCAAACTTCATGCAAGTTGGGGACATCAAGCCAAAATTTTCTTTTTACACAAGCTTGAGGACAAGTTTGATATTAAGGAGAGTGGTTTGTCATGATCCTTGAGGGTTAATTGGTCTTTTCCCTAGTAAATAGAAGTTCTGCTATAACGGAGAAGAAATTGAAGCATAATCATCAAAGGTAGTTGATTGGAAGTTGGAGGGTTTATAAATAGAACTAGTAGATTACTGAATCGGGTATCAGTTAGATTTGCTGATCTTGAAATTGTGTAGCTTGAGCTCTTTTGAAGCTATTTCTTTCTCTCCTAAATCTGGTTTCTTTTGTAATTTTGGTTTGGTGAACTCTGTTCGTGACAGTTAATTTGATCAGCCCATTATCCTAACCCAATTGATCCATTATTCAATGAGTGTTTATCCAATTAATACATTTATTAATGGATCATAATGAGTTAGATCATAAATGAGTTGAGTTATTAAATGAATAACCCATTGGGTACCTCATAAGATAACTCAAATGACCCAATGAGTTAAAATATATTATCCAATAAGTCATTATGTAATTAACTCAATAAGTTATCATTCAGTATTTTCTCTTGATTTGGGTTACAAGTTGTCATTATCCAATCGGATCAGACATTAAATACTCATTAGTTTTTTAGATTGGGCGGGATGAGAACAATTATGTTAATGACAATTTTTGATCTCAATGGTTCTCATATTATGTTAACTCAATGGGAACCTAACAAATACCCAATAAATATCCAAAATTACCCAATTAAATGCATGTGTAATATTTAACATAAAAATTTACTATACTTCACAAATTATACAAATTGTAATTCACAAATTATTCGAGCTCAATCTCGTACGATATTCGAGTTCGTACAGTATTCGAGCTCGTACAGTATTCGAGCTCGTACAGTATTCGAACTCAGTCTCGTACAGTATTCAAGTTCGTACAGTATTTGTGCTCCATCTCGTACAATATTCGAGCTCAATCTCGTACAATATTCGAGTTCGTACAGTATTCGAGCTCAATCTCGTACAGTATTCGACTGTAATCTCATACAGTATTCGAGCTCGTACAGCATTCGAGTTCGTACAATATTCGAGCTCGTACAGTATTCGAGCTCATACAATATTTGAGCTCGAGCTCCAACCCAACTAATATTGTTCGTTAATTTCGTCGAGTTTACAAAGCTAACATATTATATATTTTTTAAATTAAATATAATATAAAATAATATACATAATATAATAAATGATTATATATTAGGGGAAATTAAATAATTCGTAACCAAACTTGAGAAAATTTAGTTATCTTATGATATGAAATTATCCACGGGTCACCCATTACCCAATCCAACTCGACCCACCCGAAATTATCCAACGGGTAACCCATTATCCAACTCAACTAAACCTAATAACTACAACCCAATTGTATCCATTAACCCAATGGATCATTATCCAATAAATCTTATCCAATAAGTGAAAGTAGTATATGGATAACGATTATCCAACGGGTGACCCGACCCGTTTGACGGGACTAGTCCTCTCCAAGAATCTCCTTACCTGCAAACTTATCCCAAAAGTGATTCTGGGAGAAAGGATTCGACGATCAAGTAAGTCTTCTCTTGCTAGACCAGGAATTTCTAGAGATATTTGCGGTTACCTTAGCTCATCTCAAGCTTGTTGTATTTATAGGCTGGTATGGTTGTGATTTTGTGCTTTTAGGAACTGAGATCGTAGATCCTATCAAGACCACCATGTTCCGAATTCATAGGTTATTGTTCATCGTTCATTCCGGGTTTCTTGGCCCACGTTCTCTGACACAACTAGAAGTCTCATGCACAGCTGATCTATGCTTTGGGCTGAAATGGTTTCGTTTGTTTATGGAATAATATTGGGTTGGTCCTAGTGGCCATCATCCCTTTAACTGCTGGGCTACGTATACCCCCAGCCATGAAAACTAGGCAGCATGGAGCATTATCGTCGAATTGATTGAATGCAAACCGAAGTTGTACCGGCCAGTTGGCATTTGGTCTTACCTTCGTAGGAAGTGCAAAGTGTTGGTAGATTCGTGGCTGATACAAGTCATCCTCTACAAACTTTCCAACTTTCAAAATTGAATTTTGAATCTGTTATCACTGAGGATTACGTTCGAAAGAGGCGGGATTCTATCCGAATTTTTCTTTGTTTATTTCCGTGTTTTCCTAACGTCTGGTATTTCTTCTATATCTTAAATTGGGATTGTCAAAGGAGTGGCTTCATTCAGTGCGTTATCTATTCAACTATCGCTACCTCCTCGATATATGTAAAAGGTAAATCACTTTTGTGTCAGCATTTCATCATTGTGCTTTTGAACTTACTGCCCTCCTCGATTCTGCCATTTCTTTTCTTTGTATTTTTAGTACTGAGGCCGTTTGACTATGTCAGTGCTATCTTTCATTTCCTAAAAGCTTCATCTTTCCCAGCCAAATCTAGGTTTTCTTCGTTATCTTTCCTCCTCTTATTGAAGAGTAAGGTATGTTTTCCACTTTCTCATCTATTTATTGTACGCTGTGAGACTAATAATATACACCTTAGATTTTCTTGCAATATACCAGTTGTTCTTATCTCGTATAGAATTCCGATCATCTTCTTTGGCGTATTTTCTCCTGAATTTTTCTCCGACAGACTTTTATTTGTACTTCTTCCTTTAATTAACTCTGTTATTTCTCCATTTGGGCTTCCCAATTATCCTCATGAATTGATCTAACCACATCGAGTCTCCGAAAAAATATGGTTATCATGGTGGGGATTCCGACCATGCCATCGAATCTTCAACCATAGGTAGTATGTTGGCTGGGTCGTATTTTGAATAACTAAAAAGCTACTTCCCTTTTTATACTTCTTTTGCGTTTCGTGCTCCAGCAAACCATGAATGTGTTCGCACTCCACCGCCTGGCTATATATCCTGTTATTAAGCATATTTAAACTTTGGTCTCTATTTCCCTCTTCCTCATCATGTAATTGATATTCTGCATTCGTACAAAGTCACGCTATCCCAATTTCACCCTGAGGGCATTGCTATCATAATGGGATTTCTCCAAGTTGCGAGAAAGCGAATACCCCTTTTACTCTTGAATTATTTCGCCATTTCTATTATCTACGAAAAGTTAAAAACATCGTGGATGAGTTTACCTTTTACCCTGTTGTTTCTAGGGTTGAGCTCGTGAGTGATTTCCCTAGTATTATTGGTAATTGGCGGTCAACGTATTTTTTCATAAAAATAAAAAAACTCCTGAAATTGTTCTACCTTCTTGGAACTACAAGGTTCCTAAGTCTAAACTTCCTGGACTCAATGTCCGCTTTACTACTGAGTCGGAGATCGTGGTCAGGCTTCGTGCTCATACACAACATCTATGCCATGCCGATTCTGAAACTGAAGGTGTTTTGTTTGTTATTGTTTTGATGTGCATCATATGTAGTGTATCTTATGTTGGCAAATGTTCACTCTTTTTGATGTGTTCGTTTGATGTATAATGTTTATTTTGTTTCAGGCATGGATCTAGGTAAAGGTAATTTCGACAAACCGTTCTTTGAGAGCGACATTGAGGAGAGGGCTAAAGATATCGTTCAGTCTGATAATGCTGCCGAGGGTGCCACCCATCCACAGAATGGTAATGAAAATAGCCCTATTGATAAGGATAAGTCCCATGAGGGCGGGGAAAGAATTAGGCATCGCTCTAATGGTGTGCTAAAGGAGAATAAAGCAAGGAGGGGCAGAGGTGAAGGGCCCTCAGGACATTCGCTTCCTCCTTTTAAAAAGGGGCATAATATCCAATCAGGTTCGCAAACCTTGGCGTGAACAGAGAACTCTCCAGCAGAGGGAATGATGACTGATATCCTGTCTAACCTCTCTTTACACGATACGCTGGCTGTGGTAAGTTCGTGGTTGATTTGTAGTAATCTTACCTGCATTTTAGTACTTGGTATGTGAGCTACCACCTGACTACGTTTCACGTGTCTGTGTGTTGTAAGATTGGTGAAGGGCTTGAGCTTGCACGCGAGCGCCTTTCAAAATTTTCTCCTGTTGACGAGTGTCATTCGGAGAAGTATAAGGCCCAGGAAATCAAATGTACGAGTCTGGAAGCTTCTCTTAAAGCCACCGAGGAGAGAGCGAAGAATGTTGAGGAAAAGAAGAACGCTGCTGAGGAGGGGGCCAAGCTTGCTGAAGAGGAGACAACTCAGCTTCATGTTGAGGTAAAAGAGATGCGTACTAATGAACCTGCTTCTCCCAAATATCCTCAAA
This sequence comes from Rubia yunnanensis, assembly GCA_037428765.1. NCBI lineage: Eukaryota > Viridiplantae > Streptophyta > Magnoliopsida > Gentianales > Rubiaceae > Rubia > Rubia yunnanensis. The sequence continues at coordinate 114,209,032 of CM075064.1, read as the reverse complement.
TTATTGTAGATCAACTCTCTAAGACCAAGTCTTTGTATAAATTTTTCAAGGACATTACCAAGGAAGCTCGCACTGTTGGTTACTGCGAAGCTGTAAAAGATCAGTGCAAGTGGAATCCCACTATTGACGTGAAGAGCTTTCCTTCGAAGATGAAGTGTGTTGAGACTATGGAGAAGAAGAAGGCAAATTTGAACAAGGATTTTTTATATATAAAAAAATGCTGATAGGGGACATCCCTATGCTTTGCTGTCGCATCTTACCAATCTTACCAGTCTTCCCTCTGTAGGCGAGCTGAAAGAGTACGGGGTGGATTATCTGGAAGATCTGCCATTTAAACCTAACACTGGTTCTGCAACTCCTAATCTTGATGCTAGTGTGGCCAGTGAGGTTGGTGCGAGCACTCAAACTCATATTCAGCAGCCAAGCGACGAGAATTCCTCTCAGTAGCCAAGCCAGAAAGCCACTGCTATCGTTGTCCAGTCAACGCCTAACCCCGACTTTGAAGTTAGTTAATTTTTAGCATTTTTTGCTTCTTGGATTTTGGATTGTAAACCTAAAACAATAATTTTCATGTGTGTATGTACCATTTGTGCGACTTTAGATATGAAAGTTGATCTATTTGTTCTATTCTACGCTTTCTCATTCCCCTTACTTATGTGCAGGGCTTCCATATTTTGGTTGATCATAAATTCTTTAAAAGCCTAGACTTTATGGGACATAATGATTCTCTTTGTGAACCTATTAGCTTGCTTCATGCCACCCGATCGTTCACCGAAGAATGCAAAGAGGTTGTTTCTTCTGACCTATTTTCGCATATGGAATCGCTTCCCTTAAGCATTGGGTGGCAACTCCCTATGTCGTCTTCATCTCCCTTTTCATCTACAAGTTGTCCTTGCAGTAAACTCACTCCTGATGGGTATAATGTTGAATCGCTTAGCAAGGACATTGTTTGCTGTTTGGTTGATCTTGAATCTGCTGCCAAGTACTTACGATCGCTTAACCTCCCTGTCTGCATTCAAGAGTGGGCTTTATGTTTAGGTATATATTTGAAGTATATGCTTCTGGGTATCAGTGAACTTGAAAACAAGTGGAATACGACTGTGAAGGAAAGCCAAGATGTTTTACGCAATTTACATAGGAATTTAAGCGAGCAAAACAGTCTTATTCAGTGACAATAGTTGAACATGGTGAAGATGCTCCTCCAATAAGTAGAAGCTAGAGATTACAGCGTGAGTAAGACCCGCACCGCAAGGCCCATCAGGAGACGGTGATCATTGATAAAAAAATGTGCCCGTATTGATGATATGCTGGTTAAGTTGGAGAAAATGCAGGGTGGGTGTGATCACTTATCAACTTCTGCTCTTGGTTGGTAGGAAAAGTTCGATGAGCAGTTTGCTATAAACACACAGCTACAAAGTGATAATGAGGAGCTTCACACTGAGTGTAACCGACTTGATAAATATGTGCATCAACTTAAGCAAGCTTGTGTTGAATACAAAGACAAACTCCAGGCTCTCCCTTTGTCATCTCGAATGGCTATTGGTCGTGGAGATCTTACAATGGAAGTTGGTGGTCAGAGGATTAACTTGTCTGAGTCTGTTCGGTTGCACATCCAGTCCCTAGAAAAGGAAATACAGGACTTGAGAGCTGAGATGAAAAGTTATGGGGAAACCGTTAATGTTATGGGTATGCAATTAGATCGTGAGGAGTTTGGCCCCATCACTGACTTCAAGGCGTACTATGCTAAACATCTCGAGCACATGGAGTAGGAGGTTTCATATTCCATCCCACTTATGTGCACATGAAATGGTGTTACAAGAACTTGGTTAGTGAAGAAGATACCGCTGAGGAGAAATGTCGTAGGGCCGAGCATTCTCATCGCAAAGTTAATCGTGGTCGCCACAGTGGTGGGTCGTCATCTTCCGAATCTTCGCGAGCCTCAATGCGTAGATAGAATTTTTTTGTAGCATTTACCCTTCCTTGTAATAAACTTATTTACGACTTTGCAAATTTTTCATTTTCATTTTTGCAAAATTATCCATCATTCGTCCTGTTTAATTATGTGGGTTTTTGCTGGAGGAGTAAGAAGTTGCGAAGCCGCCAAATCTACAACTTGCTTTAGTCACAGTTTTATAGGCGTATCTATTTTGTAGCAAGGTTTATTGCTTGCTTTTTTGGAGTATGTAATGTGCAAAGCTGCAAGATTTATTGCTTGCTTTTGCCAATATTTTAGAGGCACGTTTTCATAGCAACAAGATCTATAGTTTGTACATATATATTGCGAAGTTACAAGATCTGAAGCTTGCAAGGATTGCGAGTTGTGGAAGATCTATAGCTTTCAATTTTTTGATTTGCAAAGTTGCAAGATCCAAAGCTTGCAAGAATCGCTAGCTATGTAAGATCTATGGCTTACAATTGTTTTATTTGCGAAGTTGCAAGATCCAAGGCTTGCAAACATCATTAATTGTGCAAAATATATAACTTGATGTCTGTCAAACTGTTTGATTTGAAAAATCTGGGTGTTTTGATCGTAACATGTTACGAAAAGATATTTTCTATCGTGTAAAATTAAAGAATAAGAGGTGTGATCGTGGTCCAGCAATGTGGTTTTTTGTATTGATAATATATTTCCGTGATAATGTCACTTCAGAAACAATGGAAGAAAAGCAACCAAGGATAATATCCTGGCATCTATACAACTAGATGTTTGCTACCTTCTTCAAATCTAGACATAAAACTTCCTTAAGTTGATCACATGCCACATGTCCAGAACACTAGTACCATCCAACCTTTCTAACTCGTAGCTGTTGGACTTATGAGCTTTTGTGACTTTGTAGAGTCATTCCCACTTTGGGCATATCTTTCCTCGCTCCTCTGCTAGACAAGCTTCATTCTTTCTTAGCACTAGGTCTCCCATCTAAAATCATGTTTCCTTCACTTTCTGATTGTAAGCTCTTGTCATCCTTTCCTTGTACTTAGCTTTTGTGATCATTGCCAGATCCCTTTTTTCTTCCAGTTCGTCTAGTTCCGACCTTATGAGGCCAGGTTTGTCTTCTTCCTTGTAATCGCATACTCAGAGGCTTGCATTGCCAATTTCTATTGGTATAACTGTTTCGTGGCAGTAAACCTGATTGTACGGTGTTTTCCTTGTTGGCTCTCGAACAATTATTCTGTCAACCATAAGGTATTTGATAATTCATATACTCATCTAGATCATTTTCCTTCAAGCCGCTTCTAGATTCCTTGAACGATAGTCTTGTTTGTTACCTCCATTTGGCCATTGGCTTGAGGATGCGCTACAGAGGTGAACTTCTGGAGAATTCCAAGCTTGGAACACCAATCCGTGAATACACCGCTTATGAACTGCGTACCATTATCCATTACAATGGTATGTGGCACCCCGAAGCGGCATACTATGCTTTTCCACATGAATTTCCTAGTGGTTTCAGTTGTGACTCACCCTAATGGTTTCGCCTCCACCCACTTTGTAAAGTAGTCAGTTGCTACAACTAGGAATTTGGTGTTGCTTTCGCCTCTTAGGAATGTTTCAACTAAGTCAATACCTCATTTATCAAACGATCACACTTCATATATTCCTGTCAAAGGTGCTTGTGTCTTATGCGACAACGAAGCGTTGATTTGGAAACTTCTACATTTGAGTACGAAGTTGTGCGCTTCAGTGAACGTAGTCGACCAGTAGTATCTGACTCGAATGATTTTTTTTGCTATCGTTATCGCTCCTTGATACGTTCCACACAGCCCTTCACGTACCTCTTTTTAAATTTATGCTGCATAGGTTGGTCCTACACATTTTATCTATGTGGTACGGAAAGCCCTTTTTGTACAGGGTCCCATCTTCGTAGATGTAATTGCTATAACGTAACTCAAATTTCCTAGCATGCACCTTATCCTCAGGTAGTGTTCCCTTGGTGAAGAAATCTATTAGTAGCATCATCCAGTTTACCTCATCTGTTTGAACTGCCAACACACTAGTTGACATCGTGCTTCTGACTGGAATGACTTCTACCACCACATCTCCATGTTTGCTGAGAGAGTCAAACCCCATTGTCGCTAGCTTTCTTAGTGCATTCGCCTTTGTATTTTTTCTTCGTGGTACATGATGTATGTCGATATACTCGAGTTGGGCTATGAATTGTTGAACTTTCCTTAAGTATTTCACCAACCATTCTTCTTGTACTTCACAGTCTCCTCATACTTGTTGGATCACATTTAGCAAATCACTAGACACTCGAACACTCTTAACCTTCAATATGATTGTAAGGCGTCATATTCTGCTTCATTATTGGTAAGCAGGAAATTGAAGTGTAGCGAGTATCTGTGTTTGCCTCCGGTTGGTTTACGAATAGCAATCCTGCCCCACATCCTTCTATGTTGGACGCACCATCAACGAACAATGTCCATGCCACTTCTTCCCATTTTTTCTTACCTTTATTGACTCTCAGGCTCTGATACATGTTTTCTTTTTTTGCTTCTTCGCTGGTCATTTCTACAACAAATTTCTCTAGTGCATGTGCCTTGATCACTATTCGTGGTTGGAATTGAATTTCAAATTGGCCTAATTCCAAGCCCCACTTTGTCAGTCTTCCTAATGATTCTGGCTTGTTGAGGACATTTTTTATTGGAAAGCCAGTGTAAACCACAATATGATGAGCATGGAAATATGTTCGCAGTCTTTGCACTGAGTATATCAAGGCTAGGGTTAGTTTCTCCACTGGCATGTACGCTTTCCTTGCACTCTGTAATATTCTGTTAATGTAATAGACTGGTACTTGTTTTTGGTCTTTAAGAAGAACTAAAACAGGGCTGACCTTGTTCTGTGAACAGCTAAATATAAGTATAATGTTTCTCCAGGAGTGGGTGATTTCAGCATTGGCAGCATTAGAAGCTGTTCTTTTAAAACATCATATGTTATCTGGCATTCTTGACTCCAGTTTAACTTCTCAGACTTTCTTAGAACTTTGAATAGTGGAAAATGCTTTTCCGCCACTTTTGAGACGAACCTGCTGAGTGTTGTCAATGACCCTATCAGAACTTGTACCTGTTTGACAGTTCGCGGTTGAGGAAGATTAACTATGGCTTGAACTTTCTCTGGGTTAGCCTCGATTCCCTTTGAGGACACCTTGTATCCTAAGAATTTTCCTGCGCCTACTCCGAATACACACTTCTTGGGGTTGAGTTTCATCCCTATGGCACTTAGTGTGTCCAACGTATCTTGCAAATCCGCAGCGATGCTATCCATCTTCCCGCTTTTAATAACCATGTCATCGATATATACTTTGACATTTCACCCTATTTGATTACGAAATGTGTTATCCACAACTCACTGGTATGTTGCCCTTGTATTTTTCAGCGAAGGCATCTTTAAGTAACAGAACGTCCCAAAGCTTGTTATAAAAGCCATTTTCTCTGTGTCTTCCAGATTTATTAATACTTGATGATATCCCTTATACGTTTACAAAAATGCTAGCACGTGATACCCTGAAATTGCCTCAACTAGCTGATCAATTTTTGGTAGAGGATAACAATCCTTGGGGCACGCTTTATTCAAATCTGTAAAATCAATGCACATCCCCCATCTCGCGTCTTATTTATTTACCATAACTGGTTTTGCAAGCTATTTTAGGTATATGACCTTTTTTACTATGCCAGCTTGAAGCAGTGCTATAACCTCTTCTTTGATTGCTTTTTGCATGTCGCTGACGAAGTGGTACTGCTTGTGTTCAACTGATTTAACCGCATCACTGATTTTCAAAGAGTGTGTAGCAATGTGCGGGTCTATTCCTTCCATGTTATGAACACTCTATGCGAAAGTTTCTTTGTGATTTCACAGGATATCTATGAATCTCCTCTTCTCGTCATTGGGAAGGTATTTCCCTACCCTTACACACTTTGAGCTGTCTTCGCTATCCAGGTTAACCAGCTATGTTTCTTCCCCTAGGTCTGCTGCCAATTCTGAATGATTTAGCAATTCTCTGTTGAGATCGTGTTGACCATCTTCGCTTTATCTCTCAGTCTTCCTGTCTTCATTGCGATGACCATGCATTGCCTCGCAGTTTGCTGGTTCCCTCTTATAGTTGCAATGCCGGCCGGAGTTGGGAATTTCATGACAATGTGGTAAGGGGACCATATGGCCTTTTCTCTGTTCATCTATGGTTTTCTATGATAGCATTAAATGTACTTGGAGCATCTATGACTACGAAGTCACTCGTGATGGTGCAATTTCATCCGCTTTCCCCAATAGTGACTGGTAGTTGTATATTGCCCAAAGGTATTTCTGATCGTCCTGTGAATCCAACTTGCGAGGACGTGGATTTTTTTAGGTTCGTTCGCTTGAAACCCAACCTGTCAAAGCAGTCAACAAATAGTATTTCGACTGCACTTCCATCGTCTATGAACACTCCGTGTATAGTAGCATTTCCAATTTTTTCTATGATGACCATGGGGTCATTGTGAGGCGAAGCGTTTGGCGCTGCATCCTCTTCATTGAAGGTGATTGCCTCATTTGATCAAAATCTTTTGTCAACTGGTTCTTTCGATGAAGAGTATCATGCTCTAGCTTTCCAAGCATTGTTGAACAATGACTTTGTAGATTCATGTATAGCTAAGATAACTGTTTCTAGTATTTCATTGCATTCATCCTCTTTGCAGCCAATTGCCGCAGTCATTTTTTGCTTCTTTGGCAATGTAGATGTTGTCCCTTGATTCCTTGCTAAGGTGTTCACTGTTTTGGTATTTTCGTCATACTGACTTCCCCCTTCTCTTCTATATTGACCTAAGAAGTCATTCCTCAAATTTTCTTCAATTTGCTTACTTAGGTCTCTGCAATACTCAATGTCATGGCCATGGTCCTTGTGGAAATCACAATAATACTCCTTGATTTTTTTTTCTGATGGTGCCAACATAGGTGTTGGTTCTCGGACTAAGGCCTTGTGTGGTTTCCATATTTCTTTCCTTGGCCTTTTCAGAGGTGTATCTTGAAACGTTGCAGTCTGCAAACCTGGTTCTCTTCCTTTGAAAGGGATACTTCCCTTTCCCCTTTTCATGAATCCCTTCTGCGAAGACTCTGCTTCCATTGTTTGCTTTTCGCCTCTTTCCAACTCTATCTTACGATTGTTTGCTTCTTTCGTTCGCACATGCCGCTCAATCATCTTTTGTAGCTCCCTTGGATTTTCAGGAATGTTCTTTGTTAGCTCTCTATAGAACTCTCCTGATCGCATGCCTCTTGTGAATGCTCCAAATAACGATTGGAAGGACAAGTCGTGAACCTTCAAGCTTTTCGTAACAAACCAATTATGATACTCTGCTAGGCTTTCCTCACTCTGATGGGTTATATTATTGAGATCTAGATCATCTCAGTAAACTTTTGTTTCTGGTAGAAGTGACCCAGGAATAGGTCAGACTTTGATACTCTCATTCGGAAGGTCTTCATACCAAGTGATCGTTGTCCCTGTAAAAAATATGGGAAATGCCTTGCAAACTAATTTGATGTACGCGTCACAGAATCTCATGTTATTTCTGTATGAGTGTAGAAACTCTTTTGGATCTGTGGTCCCATCGTAGATTTTGACATGCAAAGGGAGCTTGAAGTCCTTTGGCATTTTAAAATCACGCAAATGTGGAGCTAGAGGTGATTTATCTGCATCGCCATGTGCAACGATATCACCTAACTCTTCTTCATAGTTAATGATTCTACACTCTGGATTTACCTTTTTTTTTGTTTTGGGGGTTTTGGCTTGAGCGTTTTCAAAAATTGGCCATAAAGACTTTCTTTGTTCGCTTCCAAGAATGCCGCTAACGCCCTCTTTTCCTTGTCATGGTTATTGTTCGGAGACTCTGCTTCCTCCTCCGTTTCCTCCTTGATGTGCTCTTTTTCCCTATTCGGGGTGTGTTCCTGCTGATGATATACTTCTCTATCACGTCCAAGTGTTTGTTCGTGTGACTGATGTTTATGGGTCCTGTCACTCCTAGTGAGCACCATTATTTACCTAAATGATCTTGAAATGAAAAAAAATTGATTCCCCACAGTCAGTGCCAAATGATGTGGTAGACCGCTCAAGCAAGTTGGTTGTCCTCTCCAAGAATCTCCTTACATGCAAACTTATCCCGGAAGTGATTCCGGGAGAAAGGCTCCGGCGATCAAGTCAGTCTTCTCTTCCTAGAACTAGAATTTCTAGAGATAGTTGCGCTTACCTTACCTTCTCTCAATCTTGTTGTATTTATAGGCGGATATGGTTGTGATTCCGTGCTTGCAGGAATTGAGATCGTGGGTCCTATCACGATCACCATGTTCCGGATTCATAGGTTCGTATTCGTCGTTCGTTCCGTGTTTCTTGACCCACGTTCTCTGGCACAACTAGAAGTCCCACACGCAACTTATCTGTGCTTTGGGCTGAAATGGCTTCGTTTGTTTATGGAATAATATTGGGCTGGGCCTAGTGGTCATCAGCCCTTTAACTGCCGAGCTACATATACACCAAATATATGATTGGATTTTTTAAATTATTTTTTTTGTTTAAACTAGCTAACTGTTAGACGTGTTCATTTAATAATATTTGTAAATAATGTGGTGATTTGAAGTTTGTTATTATTTATTGCAGCAAGGTTCCTATAACTTTGAAAAACTTTTAGATAAATAATTGTGATAAATAATTGTGATTTAACTCTAAAAGTAATGGAAACAAGGGTTTTCATGATTTATCTACCCATAGTCGGTTATGAAACATTCTCTTTTTAAAAAAAATGTCTTTTAAAAAAATTAAAAATGGTTAGTATTTTCTAAGAGGGGTCATCTATAACTTATATTAAAATAGAAACTTCTTAGTTAAGTGACATCTACACATTTAACCACACCACCTTTTATAAATTTTTGACAAGTGGCACTCCCAAAGCTTGTCACGTCAACCTTTAATAAAGTTCGACACAATTAGTTTTTTTGGAAATTGGATGCAGTTACTAATTCATGATCTGGCATGTACAGAATGAAAACTTCATTCTCGATTCTACGAGAATTTTTATGAAATTAATATAAGTAACATTATTTACTTTTCAATTCCAATATATTTCTTAAAAATTGGTGATAATTAATGTAACAACTTTACTAAAAGAGTATATTCTTGGCCAAGTAACACTCCACGTTTAATTTTTTAAAATAAATATATTATTTTATTTTAAATACTGAATCATATATAATTCTCATATATATATATATAACAAAAATATATTATTTATTAGAATTATAAATTATGCTATATTTTTCATTTCGTTCATAAATTCGTGCATCAACACATGATTATCTAATTTTAATTACAAAGGTGGGTCATATTAATTTTAAAGGTGTGTATTTACCCCCAAAAATTCTAGTCCTAAGTCTTGGTTTTCAAAATCCCAAAACTCATTCGAAAATTCATTATACCAAATATAGTTTGCAAAATCTAAAACCCAAAATCAGAAAACAAAACCCACCTTAATCAATTGAAACGGCAATTTTTTAGTATAAAGGTTCCAACATATAAAGTATTGAAACTCATTGAAATTGTAATATTAATTTATGTACAGTACATTTTTCTTTATAAAATATTCCTGTTTAAAGAAATGTCCAAAGGAGAAAATAACTCTAAAAAACAAGGTATTAAAGAATGAAGATATTATTTGTAATTATAATTAGATTCCATTATCTTTTCCTAACTTGTATAGGTATTCTGTACCACTATATAATGTACCCTGAGATCATGAATACAAACACACATTATTACCCTTATTTTCTACTTGGTATCAGAGCATAAAATCCCGAAACCCTAAAGAAAATTTCCCTGCCTTTTCGTCGAGCTTGTAGCGCCGCCGTTCGTCGACGAGTTCCCATCACGCGCTGCCGCAGCCACCGTGTTGCCCGTCGATCTCTGTTTGACGATCGTTGCCATGCTTCTCCAAATAGCCGCGATCTCTTGCTGTCGTCCGCTTCCCGTTCCAGTCCGCATGTGAAGCTCACGCGTCGACCCGCCAATCTACGAGTCGTTGCCATTAATCTCATGCGCCATCGCGTCGATTGCCGCCGGTCCGATCTGCCACGGGTTATTGTACCCGCCGCTGATCCTACCGATTTACCACTATGTCTGACTCTAGAAGTAATCCCGAAGAACATGCTCGTATTGCTGCTGAATTTGAGGCTACTAAGCTTCAGGACATGAATGACTATGAGGTAATTGCGACTTTACTGAAACATTTGTTGTTACAATCTAGCCCTCGTTCACCTGTACCTGTTGGTCGCTTACCGAATGATCCCTACTTTATTGGCCTTTCTGACCGACCTGGTTTGGTTATTGCACCCACCATCCTGAAGGGTCAAGAGCATTACCTTGAATGGTCTGATGGAATTTGTTGTGCTATGCTTGCTAAGCATAAGATTGGATTCATTGATGGATCTATTACCAAACCCCAGGATGATCATCCTGATGCTGCTGATTGGCCTAAGGTTAAGGATGCACTTGTCTGATGGATCTTGATAACCCAGGATCCAGCATCGATCTTTTACAAGTTCTTTTGCCACAGTTAAGGAATTGTGGGATGACCTGAAGGCCCGTTTTACTCTTGGTGATAGTATGAAAACTCTCCAGATGCGTGAAGATATTCAGAACTGTAAGCAGAATGGTCTTTACATCGCTACCTATTTTGGCAACCTGAAGAAGCTGTTTGAGGGCTACAATTCTCTACGACGTCCTTTAGTTTGCGACTGTGAAGCTAGTAAATTGGTGTGCACTTGTAATCTTGCTGCACGAGCTTCCTAGAGAGCGAAGGATTTGATTTATCAAATCATCTCTGGTCTCGATAAAGGCTATCACACCTTGCGATCCTATATCATGAGCATTGATCCACTGCCATCAGTCAACCGCGTGTATGCGATTGTTGTCCAGGAGGAGAATCACCGAGCTGTTATCCGGTTTTGCGAGCCTCCTTCTTACTCCATGGCATATGTCGCATGATGCCCACCACCTACGGTTCTTTGGCAGCTATTCTCACTTCAGCTAATCGCAAAAATCTTGTTTGTACGCATTGTAATTGCAAGGGTCACGACAAAGCTTCTTGTTTCGCGATCACAGGCATTCCAGAATGGTTCAAGGAGTTGAGGGAGAAAGCCAACACCGCAAAGAAGATGGCGCCATCTCGGCCGACTGCAGCCATGTTGCCGCTGGGGTTAGCGGCGGTGGCCTCTACTGGCAGTGTCCCTACACATTATGATTTTGACCCTGCTCTGTCTGATGACCAATGGAGCAATACTATGCATTTATTTAATCAGTTTAATTCTCTTTCTGACCATGGGTCAGGTAAGTCTACTATGCCTTGGGTTCTTGATCGAGAGCCTCATACCACATGACTGGTGACAGGGTTCTCTTACTGATATTACTATTGTTGTCTATATTGTGAATGCTATGCTGCTTGATGGATCTGTGTCATCTAATACACAATATGGTTTTGTCTGCTTTGGTGATATCACCCTTAATTATGCGTTATACATACCTGCTTTACGATGCAACTTATTATCATGCTTTAGATTGTTATATGTATTAAACTGTCTAGCTTTGTTTACTGGAAATTATTGCATTTTACAGAAAATTGGTATGAGGACTGTGATTGGCGTCGGTGAACAAAGGGGGGGATTTATTGGCTTCGTCTGCTAGATACTCGTGTTCATCCTCCTATCATGCAGTCTTTTTCGACAGTTGCTTCCGTGTCCTCTTCTGATTTACGGCATCAGCATCTTGGACACCATTCCTATACGGTGTTGTCTTCTGTTTCCTCTATTGATTTTAGCACGAATAAGACTTATGTTTCTTACTTTGTATGTTATAGCGCAAAACAGACTAGACATAGTTTTTCTATGAGTTCTTCAAATGCAACTTCATTGTTTGAATTAATACATTGTGATGTTTGGGATTCTTATAGTACACCATCTTCTAGTGGTGAGTATTATTTATTAACAATAGTTGATGATTATTCCCGTGCTGTTTGGGTTTATCTATTAGTTGCTAAGTTAGAAGTAGCTTCTAGATTTATAGAATTTTGTGCTTTAATCAAGAACCAGTTTGCCCACAGAGTTCTATGCGTCCGGGCTGATAATGGCACTGAGTTTTTTCCATTAAGATCATATTTCGCTGAATCTGGGATACTTTTTGAGACATCTATGGTTCATACTCCCCGGAAGAATGGTCGTGTTGAACGAAAACATCGTCATTTGTTAAATGTCGTACGTGCCTTGCGTTTTCAAGCTCATTTGCAGGTTGATTTCTGGGGAGAATGTGTTCTTACTGCTGCTCATCTGATTAACCAGACACCGACGAAGATTCTCAATAAATGTACTCCCTTTGAGATGCTCTATGGGCAAGCTCTAAATTACAAATCTTTGAAGGTATTTGGATGCTTGTGTTTTGCTGCTTACATTCCCAGATACCAAGACACATTTGCACCAAGAAGTCGACGATGTTTATTTCTTGGTTATCCTTCCAGAAAGAAAGGCCATCACCTTTTTTACTTGGAATCCTTGTACTTTCTTCAACAGTCGGGATGTCATTTTTTTTGAAGATCAGTTCCCTTATGCAGTCACTCCGACACCGGCCCCAGTGCATCTCAGCGGTGCCACCACCTCAATGCCGGTATCACCACCACCTCTACAAGAGCCTTACCCGTCGGTCACCGATCTATCTGCCTAGCTAGACTCATCGTTCAGCCCCAATCACCGGCCCACTCCTTTTCCAGTCCGATCTGACGCTGCACCACCGGAGTTAACTTCGCCGCACGCACTGCACGTGCCGTCGTCTGGCTTGCCTATTGCACCGCCGTCTGACGTGGTGTCTCCGGAACTAGACACTATCGTCCACCGTCGCTTGGTACCAGTTCCTCCGCCTGCATCGCCGGATATTCCAGCACCACCCTCCGCAACCTAGCCATCTCCTCTCCGACATTGTACCCAAAATCGCCGACCTCCTCCTTACTTGGAAGAATATGACTGCGATGATGATTATATTTGTGCTATTACTACTGACGACCACCCCCCTACTACTACGTTCATTCATGCGCCTTCATTATCCTCAGGTATTCTCTATCCTCTTACTGATTATCTAAATTGTGATAATTTTTCTAGTACACATTCTAGATTTTTGGGTGCAGTAACTTCTAGTGCAGATCCCAACACTTATTCTGAGGCATCAAAGCATGCTCATTGGCGAGATGCTATAACTGAAGAGCTTACTCCGCTTAAGCGCAATCATACTTGGACTCTGGCTTCTCTACCTCTGGAAAAGACTGCAATTGGTTGCAAATGGGTTTACAGTACGAAGTTCAAATATGATGGTACCATTGAGCGTCATAAGGCATGCCTAGTGGTTCTCGGGAATCGCCAGGTTGAAGGTATTGACTATATTGAGACATTTGCTCCGGTTGTAAAGATTAGTTTGGTTTGCCTTTTCTTGTCAGTTGTTGTTATTCGTGGTTGGGAACTGCATCAAATAGATGTTGATAATGCTTTCCTGCATGGTGATCTACATGAAGAGGTTTACATTCGGCAACCACCTGGCTATCCTGCGCCCCCTAGTCAAGTATGTTGCCTTCAAAAATCTCTTTATGGTTTTCACCAGGCCCCTCGCAATTGGTTTGCGAAACTTGCTCAAGCCTTACGTGCATTTGGATTTGTTCAGAGTAAAGAAGATTACTCTTTATTTATCTTTACTCATGGTTCGGTATCTTTACATGTGCTAGTTTATGTGGATGATTTGGTCATTGCTGGTAGGTCTTCATCGCTTATATCTGAATTTAAGAAATACTTGAGCTCTTGTTTCCACATGAAAGATCTTGGTCTACTTAAGTATTTCTTGGGTATAGAGATTGCTAGAAGACCGGATGAGATGTTTCCTTCATAACGGAAATGTGCCCTGGACATCTTATTTGACAGGGGTTTATCTGCCTCTAAACCGACTGATTTTTTGATGGAGCAACAACAGGATCTGGCGCGTGCTCAAGGTCCACTTTACTAGGATCCTGAGCAATATCGGCGTCTGGTTGGGCACCTGATCTACCTCACCATCACTCGTCGTGAGCTTAGTTATTCGGTTCATACACTTGCCCAGTTTATGAAGTCTCCTTGTGTTCCCCATTGGCAAGCTATTGTCCGCGTTTTGCACTACATGGAGAGTTATCCTGGCCAAGGTTTATTTCTCCCTTCCCGTAATGCATTGCAATTAACTGCTTACTGTGATTCTGATTGGGCTGCATGTCCTATTATAAGGCTTTCTCTTTCCGGATACTTTGTGATGATTGATGATTCTCCGATTTTCTAGAAAACCAAGAAGCAACCTACGGTTTTTCGGTCTTCTGCTGAAGCAGGGTATCCTGCTATGGCTGTTACCTATTGTGAATTGTTATGGCTTAATTCTTTACTGAAATATTTGGGGGTTGCGCATACTACTCCTATGCGTTTGTTTTGTGAGAGCCAATCTGCTATTCATATTGCAGCAAATTCAGTTTTCCGTGAACGGACTAAGCACATTGAAGTTGATTGCCATTTTGTCTGGGATCTTGTGTAGTCTCTCACTATTATTACTCATCATATCCACTCTACCGATCAACCTGCAGACTTATTTACTAAATCTGTCGGACGTAACCAGTTTCATTCCTTACTTGGCAAGTTGGACATTTATGATACTCATGCTCTAACTTGAGAATGAGTATTAAGGAATGTAGTTATTACTTGTAATTGTAATTAGATTCTATTACATTTTCTTGGCTTGCATAGGTATTCTGTACCATTATATAATGTATGAATACAAACACACATTTACCCTTATTTTCTTCTCAAGGAAATGATCATCCCTCAAAGCCAACATTATGAACTGGCTGTTAAATATAGGTCCAATGGCAATAATGGCAGGCAATAACTCCTTGTAGAGATATTCGAACAACAAGACATATGAAGCCTGAAAATAATCTCCAAGAAATAACCATCGACTTTTAAGTGCAATTAACCGTTGATCGATCATAGGATACGTTTCTTTTTATCTAAACAAGGTTCTGTGTAGTTGTTTTCGAATCATTTGGTACATTTTATGGAGTAAAAATAGAATTACAAGATCTTCAAAAAAGGAAAATTAGAACTAGAAGAAGTATTGAAATAGAAGCATTTGGTAGATTCAATGATGCATTTGATGGAGTAGAATTAACATAAGACGTATTGAAAAGTACATTCAATGTCATAAGAGAAAAATGTTTTTATAACCCTACATATACTTCACATAAATGTCAGTATAATTTTTTGATAATTAAAAGTGTAAAAATAACCCTAGATGGTTGATGTAAATGCAATTTTATCCATTCCGTCAGTTTAAGGCCAAATTTGATTGAAAAGGCTATTTTATCCCTCTAAAAAAGAAAAATGAAGAATTTATAATTATACTATAATAACCTTAATCTTCTTCTTCCTCCTCTCCTCTCCCCTTTCTCTTTCTTCTCTCCCCGCTGTTCTGAAAAATGATGAACTTATAATCGGATTGATATCGTTATGAACGACAAGCTATCATCAACGCCGATCATTTGCCCGCAAATCGAATTTCCCTGCCGTTCACTTACCCGTAAATCAAATCTCGCCGTTCACTCAAATCATCAACGCCGTTCATTCGCCCGCAGATCTAGACGTCATTTAAGTCGAATCTTCCCGCAACTTAGAGGCTAGCTATCATCAACGTTGTTCATTCATCGATGCCGTTCAGATTTATACGTCGTTCGAATCTTCGTCGCTTCGCAGGCGAGGGACCCTTGAGAAGGACGGTGTCGCCAGAGCGATGGTGCTGGGTTGTAGAGCAACGGTGGAGAGTTTTCGACGGTGCTAGGATGGTGTTGGATTGCTGAGCGATGGTGGGGTTGTCATCGTTAATGGCCTCGTTAAGGACGAGTCGATCCAGCGATATCTTTCGTTTGGGAATCGTCGTGCTAAAGTCGCACTTGATGCCGGGGTGTGGTGGCGGAGGTGGCTGGAGGGGGGGTGGTGGTGGTGGTGGTGGCTAGCTGGCAGGATGGGGTGGTGGTTGTGGTGGTTGTCAGAGGGCAAATTTGTCCACACATTTTTAAGTTTTAGGCTAAAGGGTATTTTATTCATTTTATGTGCGATCAACACCGGTCAATGCCAAAAATAGTGTACTAGGGTTATATTGACACTTTCATCAACTAGTTAGGGTTGTTTTGCACTAAAAGTTATCCGAGGGTTATATTGACACTTACTCAAGTAAGTAGGGTTATATTGGTGTGTATCCCTATATTTTAATATATTCACAATCAAATAGAAGTACACAATATTTCTTGTTTTAACTTTTAAAATACAATATATATATATATATATATATTGTAAAAAATTACAACATATAAATTAAAAAGTACAATGTACAATCCATAAACTTATTGATAGATCGACATTCTTTCCTAAAAATTTCTCTTATGTTCAAACTCAATTCAACCACTCCCTTTGGTTCTCTAACAATGGCCTCCTTTGAATTGACACAAAATTTTTTAAAAAGTAGAATGGGTGGTGAAGGTTGTATTGAGAAAGTAAAAAGTAAATTGAGTGGATGAAAACAATATAGTATTTGCCAAAAAAGAAAGGAGACAATATAAAAGAACCATCACAAAATAAAAAGTGAGTTATTGTTAAAGAACCAGATGGAGTATGATAAATCTTAAAAAGATTAAATCTAAAAGAAATAAATCTATACCCTACCCAACGGATATGATCTTGGATGTTGCATCCTAGACCCTCATCCCTACTAAAAACTACTCCCCCATTTCATCTCTATTTACACTATAATTATTATCATGTCATTCAACAAATATGATTGACCGTTAATATATTTATAATAAATAAAAATTAATATTTAAAAATTATTTTGTTATGGTGAATTCTATAATATCATATTATATGATAATATTGATGATCATATATTTATTTAAATATGTGATCAAACTTTAATAGATAATAGACTAAAGCCTCATTCTCCGGACATTGTTTGCACTTCAGTGCAACGTAAATTAAATTTGATAAAATTTAACTTATTTTAATTGTACATTACCATTTTTTAATACAATTATTTTAATTCAGTTCAAATCAAATCATATCAGTTCAGTTCAGGCAAGCTCCCGTCAACGGAGCCTAATAGTGTAAAACAAAACGAGTGCGAATAGAGTACCGTAGAGAAATTGCAATATACCAAAAATTACACAAACTAGGTCCTTGTTCAGTTGTTCCCTCATAAAAGCATTTCTTGCAGATGGAGCCCAGACACTTCGACACAGAAAATTCCTGCCATAAACCATTTCTCCACAGTGACATGTCAAAAGGAAGCAGTAGATTGATGTGCCACTTCTTTCCCACAAGTTAAACCATATGGACAAGTAAACTCACTGTTGTAGGCAAGGGTGAAAAACTCTAAAAGAAAAGCTCTGAGTAAACTGCTGAGTGGAGATGAAAAGCAGCGAAAAAGGTGTGAAAGTGGCCTCAGAAAAGCACGAAAATTTGGGCCAAAAGTTGAGGAAAGTAGGGAAAAGAGGGGGACATTCCACTCCAGTACTGCCCTTTTGGAGGGCTCAACAGCAATTACAAGATTCTAAACACAACCCAGTTTTAGCCACTGAAACCACCAGCTTTCACCACTGTCAGAGTGGTGGCGCCGCCCCTTGCGGTGGTTCTGTTCGTGGTGGTGGCAGCACCCCTTTTCAGCTCCCTGTTGTTTCTGCTAGGAAGCTTGCTGCTACGCTCTGGGAACTTCATCATTACAAGCTCCCGCTTTCTGAAATGCACCGCCACCCCGCCGCCGCCGCTCCTCCGGCGAGAATCCGCCGCCTCCACCACCACCACCCTGATCCTGATCCTGAGCCTAGCTCTCCTGAGATGGTAAAGACTGCTGCTTTTTTCATGTTCTTGATTGGATCAATTGTCTTGTTTGATTATGAAGGGGAAATGACACGTGGGACCGATTAATTTTGTTTTATTTGTGTATCTTGTTTGATTATGAAGGAAAATTGACTTGTGGGACTGATTAATTTTGTTTTGTTTGTGAAATTCTTGTGGTTTTAGTTGAAAAGAAGCTTACTTTTGGTGTTTGAATGAGTTTAACTGGTAGAGTTAAAATGCAAGTTTTCTTGGGATTGTCCTATTCTTGATTTCTGTAAAAAGTGTTACTTTGATCAAGTTTTTGTTTAGTTGTGGAAAACATGACATGTGGGATTGTCGAATTTGTTGTTTTGAGTCAAAGAAGTGGATGGTTGAGTTTTTTTGTGATATTTTCCTGGTTTTAGTTGAAGTAGATGTCAAAATATCAATTCAAGTTGAACTCTTTGGATTGTATGTTTTCATCGATCCGCGGTTGATCCTTTCTAGTTCCTGAATTATGCACCAAAATCCCGTCTTTATATGATGGACAACATTGTTCAACCTCATTTGTTTGTGATTATTTTATTGTTTTGACCATTTCGGGGGTTTTGGTGTTACTGGGATGGGAATGGGGAATCTCTCGTTCCATCCTTGATGTATGGTTATAAGGATATAGGACTCAAGCTTCAGGAATGATTCCTATTCACTATGGTATCCACTCCAGTTTCCATTCCCATTGTCGAACTCAGTTTCGTGTCTGAGGATGAGAATGCACCTGAATTGCCTCACAATTCGGGGGAACTTTCTACCATTGATATTATCTATTCGTCTTAATGTCATAGAAGCTAGCATAGTTCCATACCTATATTTACTTTCCTTGAATTTTTCCCGCTTTCTAATGGCAGCCTGGAAGTGCCAGCAGTTTGAGGAGGCATGTGGCTTTGCTGATGCAGCACCACCGCCCAGTTGAAAGGAACAATCGTGCTTTACAACCAGTGTCTCCAGCAAGTTTTGATAGCTCTTTAGAGGTGTGCTATTGATCTAAGTTTTGTTCTTTCTTTCTATTTCTCTTCGGGTGGGAGCCACATTTTCTTTATTTTAAACACATTGTGTTGCTTCTTCTCTCTTTCAGATAGCACCGTATAACCCTGCAATAACGCCTAGCAGTTCGGCAGGCTTTAAAGGAAGGGTTGGTGAGCCGGGCTATAGCCTTAAGACATCTACGGAACTTCTTAAGGTATTGAACCGGATCTGGTCTCTAGAAGAACAGCATGCCTCCAATGTATCGCTGGTGAGAGCAATGAAGAAGGAGCTGGACCATGCTCGGGCGAGGATCAAAGAGTTGGTGCGAGACCAGCAAGCTGATCGACACGAGATGGATGAAATGATGAAGCAGATTGCAGAGGATAAAGTAGCCCGGAAAAGCAAAGAACAGGAACGGGTTAACACGGCTTTTCAGTCTGCTAGAGCTGAGCTGGAAGATGAAAGGAAGCTCAGAAAACGCTCAGAAAGCCTGCATCGGAAACTAGCCCGGGAGCTGCATGAAGTGAAAGCAGCATTCGGAGCAGCTCTTAAAGAACTAGAGCATGAGAAAAGATCGCGTGTTCTTTTGGAAGACCTCTGCGATGAGTTTGCATGGGGAATCCAGGAATCGGAACAAGAAGTGCATGCTCTAAGACAGAAATTCGACAAGGACTCAGATCATGACCGCTTAGTACTTCATATGTCGGAATCTTGGCTTGATGAGAGAATGCAGATGAAGCTAGAACCTCAGGCTAATCCGAGAGGCTGGACATCAATTGTGGACAAGTTGAGCTCAGAAATAGAGGCGTTTCTACAAGTTCAGCGAAATGAGAAAGGCAATGGCCATTTTCATAAGAAGCCTTTGGAATCAACCCCACAGAATGTCGCTGTTAGTGCCCTTCAACACGAGGATGATGATGAAGATTCGGCTGGTAGTGATTCACATTGCTTTGAGCTGCAAAAACCTAGTGGTGGTGATTTGAAACCCCAAGAAAATGTTGTTAAGGAGAATCATAACAATGACACAACAAAGCAAAGTCGTGCCAGGAAGAAGCTTCCGTTTGATGACAAAGCTAAATCCCAAGGTCCATCCCATTTGCAAATGAAGTTCGAGGATCAAAGGCCCCGAGCTGCACCACACGATGATCCTGTAGAAATCAGCATTTCGAGAAAGTTGGAAATTTGCGAAGCAGCAGAAGAAGGTAATCCGGTGAGGATCACCACGGAGGATGGAGCCCCTGGATTGAACCCTAATCACATGATTGATAATTTAATCAGGAATCACTATTTGCTGTCTGAGAGCATGAGTATGCATCCTGAAAATGATCACGAGCTAGCATCTGGAGGTAGTTCTGTGTGGAGAAGTCGACCTAGTCCAGTCCGGCAATGGACTAAAAGACTCCCGCCTCAAGAGCTTGAAATATCTGAATCATCTTCAAAACTACCTCCCGAGCTGAAGGAGAACACCCTGAAAGCAAAGCTAATAGAAGCAAGGGCACGAGGACAGAGGTCACGCTCGCGCTTAAAAGGCTCCAAGATCTCATATGCTGGGTAGCTTACAAGAGGTTCTCTGTCCCTAGCATTTGAGAAATGTTTTGTGTATAGCTTTCTTCTTTTCATAACAGTAATTTTGGAAGTTGAATCTTTCTGTTCAGTCTTTGTGTATGTCTGAGTGAATTCCATATCGGATATTTTGTTGTCCTTTCCCATACATTAATGGAATATGTTTCTTGAAGTACTTCAATGCATAAACATCGGGCAGTCAGTTTTATGACATTGTGAACACATAGGATGCTTCTGTGTTCTTAGGATTGCCTTCTATGATAGATACAGTTTTGTTGTCTAAATCTAACACAACTGTGCAGAGTGTGTAGAGTACCGGACCTGATAGAATAGCGAGAAATGCATCATCACACATGTAGTTCATTTTCTGATGCGCTTCTTTAATGGTTGTCGGAAAATTACCTGTCATGAAGATGGGATATGTATCTTTCGTCGTGTCTCCAAGGAGCGATAGGAAATCGCTCTTTGATTTCTTTGGCAGCAAATCTGCTATATGTTGTCTGCTTAATGAATTCTCATCTTGCACCTAAATCAGACAAGAAAAATGTCCATTTTATCTCATTTCCTGAGCACCATGCTTGTAACAGTCCATTTTTGCGCATTTTTTACCTGCTGAACTTGCAGATGAAGATACATGTTTGCATGGAAGAATGGCGTTTCCTGGACCTCGCGTATCGAGATCCTACTCCTTGATGCAGTTTCCACATTCAGAATCCTTCGGGTCCTCGTGTCGATCAGATTGTAACTGTGGCCTATAGATGCCTCTGATGAATGAATCCTCTTTATGGCATCATTGATGCTGATTGCTTCAAGCAAGTCTCTGGAGATGAAGTTCCGGCCGATCCTTCCCGCCACGATCTCAGACTCACATGGTGGTACAGAGTTCAGTGTAAAAGCCTGGAAATCACCATTCGCACATTCAGTGGTAAAAAAAGTTTAGATGCTTTGCAGCAAGTTCATTCGAGAGGTAAAAATTAGAAAATTACCATGCCACGACTATTGAATGCAAAGGCACAGCTCGGGAGCTCCCCTGCATATGTATAAGCTGTGAAACACAATCCATCTGGTAAAGTTCCCTTGATTATATACCTGCATTTACAATTCACGTTCCTTTCAAATCTCTGTTTCCGTCCCTAGATAAGAGTCGTGTTTCTCATACTGTACCTTATTTATACCAAGATAAGAGACGTTTCTCATATCGTAACTTATTTAGACCGTATTGTGGAAAATTCGTCACATTTCAGAGTAAGAGGTGTGATTTCAAACTAAACATCGCCGTTTCATAAGGTTTTGCATCCCATGATACCACAATAGGGGGGTCATGTTTCTCGATTCAGAGTCCTGAAGCGCAGATAAGCTGGAAAAAAGTATGAATGCGTTCGGTTTTTCGTGTTCACTCACGTGTGGCCAAGCAAAGCAACATTAGCATCCTCGTTATGAGCAGCAACAGCCATGGAATCACTTACAACAAGAATGGAAGAGCAATCAACATCAACATCTTCATTGCTATACTTCAAATCCTCTTCCATTTTAGGAATAAATGCCAAAATCTCCTTCCTGAAATTCACCAGCAAAATCTACAAAAAAAACACAGAATTGTCATTTTCATCAGACAAACTATCACAAACATAAAACTAAGGTCCTGTTCTCCCGAACTTATTTTTACATCAAGAAAAGGCGCCCCGCTCCCTTGCGCAGTGCCTTGCAGCTCGTCCCAGTAGCTCGGGAACTTTTGGCGGTTGTTATTGGATAATGCATCAATGAGTTCCCGGCCTTCGGGAGTCTGAGCGAACGGCCGGAGTTGGTTTTGGAGGATGAGGTCGGTGGCGAGGCGGCTGGCGATGAGGTGGGAGAATCTCCGGCCAATGAAGAACCCCATTTGGGTGGCATTTTCACAAGGGCCAACCTCAAAGATTTCTAGGCCATTTGTTGCATTCATGTTTGGCTCCATACTAGGAAGCAGGAAGGCTAACCAATCTAACCTTATCTTTTTAAAGTGCAAAATATATCATGATAGCTATAAAGGAGGCTTAAATTTTAATGAAAATTTATTGTCCTGTAATTTTTCCAATTTCATAAAATATTGAACATCATTTTATGATCATCCAAAAGAATTGTATTAGCACAATACTCAAATCTGTTGACATCATGGATAACTATAGGATCATCAAAGCTAATTCTATAAAAAAAAATATTAACATTAATTGTTTAATCATCAAAATATCATGTCAAATAGTATATTTGTTCTTTCGACCTTTCTACAACTAGAAGAAACGACTTTTGTTATAACAAACCGATTAATATAAATGGGTAGATTCTATATCCTTCCACCGTTGACTAATGATTCAAAAAATCAATGATTTTCTTACTTTATATTGATAGACAATGTGTCTAACACGCTCAGTAACGTTATAAATATGTGAGCATCTTCTAAATCTTACATATTATTTAATACTTCAAGTGCGTTTGTGAGGTCAAGAAGATATTCATATGGTCTATTAATCCTTCATAACATAATAAATAAGTTTAGTGAAGTGAAAATAGCAATAAACATAATTACGTTTAGTTGCTCCCTCTGTTCTAGACTATTATGCACATAATTATTTTTGGTCAAAGATGCTAGACTTTGACCACATATTTGAATAGGTATATGAACAATAAATTTATCATATGAGACATGGTTAGATTCACCGTAACATTAGTTTATAAATATCAATTTTTTGTATGTTATTATTGTCCATAGCTACATATATTTACCGTCAACCATGTTTATTGGAGATCGTAAAAAGATTCTGTGCAGAATAGGCTGGGACGGAGGGAGCAGTAAATTTCAACACAGCAAATTTAAGTTTAATTCAGCAGATTTACTTAATTGGACCTATGAGTCTATACATAGGTAACATTAAAAATGGAAACAATAGAAGGAAAGTCATCTTCAATGTAAGCTGCAAGTTATACAATTGTTACTGTTAATATTGTATTTAGTTGGCAGAGTGGAAATTGGAAGGTTACATGAGTGAAAATAGCAAACAGGAAATACCACCCCAAAATAGCAATATATTGCATGTCAGGTGTTTGTGATTTTCTCAAATATCTAAGAAAAGTGTTCCTGTAAAAGTTTGAGGCAGTAAATTCTCATCGCCATTTCATTTCATCATTTATGGAGAACTTCATTTTTTCATTATAATCCACTATTTTAAATTAATAAAGAAAATAATGATGTATTCTACATTAAACCGTGGTGATAAATAAAGAGAGAGGTGGAAAAGTGAATGAAGTTAAGGATTAAAAGCAATAAATATGAGTGAGATGATGATATAATAGGGTGGAAGTAGTTATCACTGCAACAAACACCGACTTTATTGATAAGCATATTTCATATTTCATAATTAAAGATAAGTATTTCGTGACAAAAACTCTTTAGTGAAAGATAATTCGACGAATAATTGTTGATAAGAGGATCATGACTAAAAAATCTTACGACGACTTTATTGTTCAGTCGTCACTAAAAATTCAATAGCTGATTAAATGATTGTCACCAATATGCTAATGACGAAGAAAGTCGTAACTAAAAAGTCGACAGTAAAGGTCTCGACGTCGTCGCTATATAATATTCTCTACTTGGATTTGGCCAAAACTTCACAAAAAAGAGAGAGAGCTTGCCTGCTATTTCAGTTTTGTTTTCAGGCTTTACTGCTACCAGTTTCGTTGGAAGTGGTACCATAGTCTTAAGTGTTAGGATTTAGATGAATGAAATGAGTGGATGGAGTTGAGTTTAGAAAAGAAAAAGTAGAATGAGTGGATGAAATTGAAGGAATGTTACCATAAAAGTAAAGTGTGTCAAATTCACAAACATAACCAAAAAGGAAAGTGTACTTCTGATGAAACGGGGGGAGTATTTTTTTTTTCTGTTTTCTCAAAAGAGATGTGTTGGTATGCCTTGAATACTGTAATAGCCGCTTCTGCGATCCTGCCTGGGGGTCCGGGGGGCGGCAGTCGCCCCCAGTCCGACGGTATAGCTTGTCTCTTTATTGGACTGCTGTTGATTTGGGCCGAATTATGTTTTTGGCCCAGTTTGTTAGGGTTTAGTGGAGACAGCATATAAAGTGTCTCTCTTCTCTCTGTAAACCAACTCTAATTCTGTTCCGCACAAAATTAGTGAATTCGTCTCCCGTGGATGTAGCCAAATTGGTGAACCACGTAAATCTTGTGTCTTGTTATTTTAGTTCATATTTTCTATTCTTTCTCCATTCCGCACAAACTGGTATCAGAGCGGTTTCTTTTTTCGGCGATATCCGTAGTGGGTATATCGGATTCTAGGCTCATCAGATTGGGGCTGATCGGGGAGAAATATGTCTGGGTTGAACGTGAAGATCGACAAGTTTACTGGGAGAAACAGTTTCAGTTTATGGCAGATCAAGATGCGAGCTTTGCTGAAACAACAAGGTTTGTGGACTCCACTGACGAAGGATTTTGCGAGCAGTTCTGGCGATGTTGTGAGTCTGGAAGAAAAGGCACACTGACGATTATGCTGTGTCTCGCGGACGAAATCATCACTGAGGTCTCAGATCAGGAGACTACTGCACAACTGTGGCTGAAGTTGGAGAGTTTGTATATGACGAAATCTCTAACCAACAAGTTGCTTCTAAAACAACGCCTCTTCGGTCTCCGAATGCAGGAAGGTACGCAACTCAGAGACCATCTAGAGCAATTGAATACTTTGTTATTAGAATTGCGAAATATAGATGTGAAAATTGAATATGAAGATGCTGCTTTGATATTGCTAGTTTCTTTACCACTTTCGTGTGAGAATTTTGTTCAGTCATTTATTGTTGGTAAAGATTCTGTGTCTTTGGAGGAAGTAAGATCCTCTCTCCATAGTAGAGAGTTGCGACATAAGGCAAACAGTACAGGTACAGAAAGTCAGGCCACTGGCTTGTTTGCTAGTGACGGAAACACAAAAGGCAAGGAAACCGGCAATAAGAAGAAGGGCAAGAAGTCATCTTCAAAGGGTCCCAAGGCCAATGATGTTTATAACTACTGTAAGGAGAAGGGGCATTGGAAAAAGGAGTGTCCGAAGAAGGCTAGTAAATCTGGGAGTACATCTGGTACTGCTGCTGTGGCTGAAGGGGATTTCAGTTCTGAAGATGATTTTGCTCTAGCTGTTACTGGGCAAAATAATCATTCTAATGCGTGGTTTCTTGATTCTGGGGCATCTTACTATGTATGCCCAAGGAGAGATTATTTCTCAACTTATGAGCAAGCTGAGGGCATCATTACTACGGCAAATGGTGTTGCGTGCAAGGTAGTTGGGATTGGTTCAATCAAGATCAGGACGCATGATGGTAGTTTCTGTACTTTGAACGATGTCAGGCATGTTCCATCGATGACAAAGAATCTGATTTCTCTTCCTACGTTGGATAGAAAGGGTTTCGTCTACTCAGGGAGTGATGGAGTTCTGTGTGTCTGCAAAGATTCTAGGCTAGTTCTGAAAGGTGTTCTGCATGGTACTTTGTATTTTCTACAAGGTTCCACGGTTATGGATTTTGTTAATGTTGCATCTTCGGAGGTTCACCAGGATGATATGACTAAGTTATGGCATATGAGGCTCGGTCACATGGGTGAAAGAGGGATGCAGATTCTGTCGAAGTATGATCTTCTTGGTGGCCACAAGATCAAGAGCTTGGACTTCTGTGAGCATTGCATTTTTGGGAAGTATCACCGCAACAAGTTTCCTAAGGCGATTCATAGAACAAAGGGCACATTGGATTACATCCATTCTGATTGTTGGGGACCTTCCCGAGTTGAGTCACTGGGAGGTCACAGGTACTTTGTTTCTCTGATTGATGATTACTCAAGGATGACTTGGGTTATCATGATGAAACATAAGAGTGAAGCTTTCTCGAAGTTCAAGGAGTGGAAAGCTTTGGTGGAGAATCAGACCGGGAAGAAGATCAAGAGGCTTCGAACTGATAATGGGCTGGAATTCTGCTCGTCTGAGTTTGATCAGTTTTGTAGGGATGAAGGGATTGCTCGTCATCATACAGTCAGGAATACGCCACAGCAGAATGTCGTAGCTGAGCGGATGAATCAGACATTGCTGGCGAGAGCGAGGTGCATGCTCTCTAATGCTGGTTTGGAAACGAGATTCTGGGCAGAGGCGGTGAGTACAGCTTGTTACCTGATCAACCGTGGGCCTCACACGGGTATAGAGTGCAAAATACCTATGGAGTTGTGGTCAGGTAAAGTTGTTGATTAATCCAAGTTAAAAGTTTTTGGTTGTACATCTTATTATCATGTTAGTGATGGTAAGTTAGAGCCCCGAGCCAAGAAGGGTGTCTTTGTGGGTTATGGAGATGGAGTTAAAGGCTCTAGGATATGGTCTCCATCTGAGAAGAGGGTTATTCTGAGCAAGGACGTTGTCTTTAATGAAAATTCTTTGCTTAGATCTATGGTGAAGCCCACAGTTGTGCCAGAAACTAGTGGAGTTGATAAACAGGTGGAGCTTGAAGTCACTCAAGGTGAAAATAGATTGGAACAATTTGAGGTGGATCAAGAGCCACAGACAGAATCTGAGATACCGGAATCTCCACCACCAGATCCTCAACCATCAGGAGCTACAGTCCGCAGTTTAGCTCAAGACCAACCCAGGAGGGTTGGAGTTGGGGCGCCAAAGAGATATGGGTTCGAGGATATGGTGGGTTATGCACTGTCAGTTGCCGAGGAAGTGGATACTCAAGAGCCATCAACCTTCAGAGAGGCTACTTCATGTACTGATGCTGATAAATGGCTTGCTGCAATGGGAGATGAGATGGAGTCTCTTCAGAAGAATCAGACATGGGAATTGGTCAAACAACCTCAAGGGAGAAAGGTAATCAGTTGAAAATGGGTTTTCAAGAAGAAGGAAGGAATATCACCTGCAGAAGGAGTCAAGTACAAGGCAAGAGTTGTTGCAAGAGGTTTCAGTCAAAGGGAGGGGGTAGACTATAATGAGATTTTCTCACCAGTGGTCAGACACACTTCCATCAGAGTGTTGCTAGCCTTGGTGACACATCAGGATTTGGAGCTCGAGCAACTTGATGTGAAGACCGCTTTTCTACATGGAGAGTTGGAGGAAGAGTTGTACATGACTCAGCCAGATGGTTTCCCGGTTTCTGGCAAGGAAAAGTATGTTTGCAAGTTGAAGAAGTCTTTGTATGGACTTAAGCAGTCTCCGAGGCAGTGGTACAAGAAGTTTGACAGTTACATGCTTCAGCTGGGATATACGAGGTGTGCTTATGACTGTTGTGTCTACTACAGCAGGTTGAGAGATGGGTCATTCATCTATCTGGTGCTTTATGTAGATGACATGCTGGTAGCCGCAAAGAGTAAGCACGAGGTTCAGAAGTTGAAAGGACTTCTTAGTGCTGAGTTTGAGATGAAGGATCTGGGTGCAACTCGGAAGATACTAGGAATGGAGATTCTTAGGGATCGAAGTCAGCGGAAGCTTTTCTTGTCACAGAAAGGCTACATTCAGAAAGTGTTGGCTAGGTTTGGCATGTCTACAGCCAAGCCTATAGACACTCCTAGTGCTGCAAATATCCATCTCACCACTATGTTTGCTCCTCAGTCAGACAAGGAGAAGGAGTATATGTCTCGGGTTCCTTATGCCAGCGCGGTGGGGAGCTTGATGTATGCTATGGTTTGCACGAGGCCAGATTTAGCACAGGCAGTCAGTGTTGTGAGCAGGTTCATGGGGCAACCGGGAAAGGAACATTGGCAAGTTGTGAAGAGGATTTTCAGGTATCTTAGAGGTACGTCTGATGTGGGTCTCATTTATGGAGGTGATACCGAGTGCTTAGTTACAGGCTACTCTGATTCTGATTATACTGGTGATGTTGACACGAGGAGATCGATGACTGGTTATGTATTCACTTTGGGAGGTTCTGTGGTTAGTTGGAAGGCGACTTTGCAACCTACAGTGACGTTGTCTACTACGGAAGCAGAGTACATGGCTCTGACAGAGGCTGCAAAGGAGGGAATATGGCTAAAAGGGCTAGTTAGTGATCTTGGTCTACATCATGATCAGGCTACTGTGTACTGTGACAGCTTGAGTGCAATCTGCCTAGCAAAGGATCAGGTCCATCATGAGATGACCAAGCATATTGATGTCAAATATCATTTTTTGAGGAGTGAGAGGAGAATCAGGGTGAAAAAAGTGGGAACTGCAGATAACCCCGCTGATATGTTCACCAAATCTGTTCCACATAGCAAGTTTCAACATTGTTTGGACTTGCTGAATATCATAGCTGATTAGGTGCTCTATGGGGCAGTCCCGGGAGTGGAGGGCGAAGTCTACTCATCTGGCACTGTAATGGTGCATCTGGAGTTTTCTACTTTGAGGATTCAAGTCAAGGTGGAGATTTGTTGGTATGCCTTGAATACTGTAATAGCCGCTTCTGCGACCCTGCCTGGGGGTCCGGGGGGGCGGCAGTCGCCCCCGGTCCGACGATATAGTTTGTCTCTTTATTGGACTGCTGTTGATTTGGGCCGAATTGTGTTTTTGGCCCAGTTTGTTAGGGTTTAGTGGAGACAACATATAAAGTGTCTCTCTTCTCTCTGTAAACCAACTCTAATTCTGTTCCGCACAAAATTAGTGAATTCGTCTCCCGTGGATGTAGCCAAATTGGTGAACCACGTAAATCTTGTGTCTTGTTATTTTCGTTCATATTTTCTGTTCTTTCTCCATTCCGCACAACAAGATGTATTCATTATATCCTGGTTGTGTTAGACCTGGCCTGTTCCAAATTCGATTTGTAGTGCCCAAAAAAGGATGAAATGAAGAAGTTTAGGGCACTACAATATTACTACTAGTTGACTTGCTTTTAATTTAGTTGAGTCGATTGACAAATAATTTGATAAACTTTAGAACATTAGTGTTGAAGATTTGAGTTGATGGTAGACAAGAAGTTTGCATTAATACTAATTTAGTTAATATTCTCCTCCCAATGATTTGGAGCACTCATCCACCAAAATTGAAGAAATATATATTATGATGAAAATATGTGGGTCGACCTGGTGATTACATTGTTGTATGAAAGACTGCTGATATATTTTTTTTTATAAATCATGATATAATTATAGTATTTTTAAAACACTCATATCTTTTAATTATGTTAATTTTGATGTGGTATCTGTAAAGTAAACACATTACTATATACACAACATTTCAAAGTCAAATCGCACTTCCACTGGATGACACAATTCGTTCTTAATTAACTAATTGAGAGAATTTGAGAACCATAAATTTACCGTTATGGTTTTGACGCGTATTTATGGTTTTGACGCGTATAAATGGTCGGAAAATCTCTCCAACCACCCAAAGATTTATGTACACATTGCTAAAAGATTTATGTACACATTGCTAGCTGTTTTGGAGCAAAAAGCTAGATCATAAGGGCTCCGTCATTTGGGCATCACGGGTTGATGAGGAGAAAAATTACGGTGTCTTGAGGTTGTTAGTTTTTTTTTTTTTTTTTTTTGGCTAGAGATGGTGCATCCATCAAATATAATTTATTTAAAATCACTATCAAATTTAATTTTTGAGTACCCATTCTTTTTTATTGATATCAGTTCCGTATAAATATCATTCCTATAAGAGAGCTAAAATATCTTTTAAAGGAGATTAAAAAAAACTAAACTGAAAAACAAAGATTATTGTTAGGATAAATCAGATTACTGATTAGATTATGATTTATTATGATTAGAGTTTTATTCTAGTTTCACCTCTATTATACTCTCAATATATTCAGTTATCAATAATACAATTCTTTACGGCAAATCATTCTCTCATGGTATCAGGGCCTTTTCTGATCCAAAACCTAAAAACTTAAAATTTTCTCAACGGCTACCCCATCTCTCATCGCCACCGGTCTCCTTCACCAGCGGCTCCGGCGTTCCTATTCCAGTGCTTGCCCAGCGGTCGCGTCTCCTATCCCACGCGCGGTCGCCAACGGTCTCCTCTCCTAGCGGTCGATCCGTTGCTTTTCCGGCGCCCTCCTCCTCTGAGTCATGGCTCAAGAAAAACTCTCCTACAACACTCTACTCCAGATGATGCAAATCAAACTCACTCCATAAAATTATCTTTTCTGGAAGCGTCAAGCAGGTTATGTCCTTTGTCCTCAAGGTCAGTACGATTTTACTGATGGCACTAGATCTCGTCCCACTCTCCCACCACTACCACCACCGCAGACCTCACTTTTTGCTACCACAATCTCAACTCCTTCGGGTGGTAGCAAGGTTGATCGCTAGGAGGCTTATTTTAAAGCAAAAGAAGAGTATGATCAATGGGTTGATGAAGATCAACGTCTATGCAGTCTCTTGTTTTCCTCTCTCACCGCTGAAGTTCTCGCGGAACTCCCAGATTGTGCCACTTCCAAAGATATCTGGGATAATATTGCTCCTATATATCATAATAGCAGTGCCTTCACAATTCTCCATCTTCATGCAGATGCGCATGGTATTCGTAAGCCTGGTACTGTTCATGAACTTCATCTCAAATTTAAGGAGATTTTTGAACAACTATCTATCATGGGTAATCTGGTTTCAAATGTCGATCAATTTGTCTGGTTCTTGACTGCTCTTGGTCCTGAGTATAAAAAATTTTCTGCTCCTTTGATTAATGTTGTTCCATCCCCGCTTTATGCGAATGTTCTTATCTGTGCCAAAAACCACGATGCTTTTTTGATGATTTTACAGGGACATTCAGGACCAGCCGCAGGACAGGTCGCGTTCCAGACCAGCGATGCACCTCAACCCAGTCGCGCGTGGGATCACACGCCTACTTGAGGTGGTCGCAAGTGGTCTTCCTGAGGCGGTCACTTCGGTGGCAGGCACGGAGGTGGTCGGCAGTCCTTTTCCGATTCTCAAGCGGTTGGTCTGGTCCCTGGTTGCAGTCGTCCTCCCTGTTCTTGGTGCGGACGTCTTGGTCACTATGCTGCAACGTGTTACCAGATGCAGGAATAGATTGGTCGTCCACTAAGCACTCATTTGGCAGAAAATCATCACTCTTCTTAGCAGTCTGATACTTCCTCTCGTCTGTTAGATTAGTACCTTGATTCCGACGCAACCAGTCATATGGTAACTTCCACCTCAAGCCTAGACAGTTTCACTCCTTATACTGGTAAATCTTGTGCTCTTGTTAGTAATTGTGCTCCAGTTATGACATCTCATATTGGTGATTCTAAAGTTTCTGAGAACTTGCATTTGTTAGGTGTTTTGGTTGTGCCTGATATTACTAAGAATTTACTATCTATTAGTCGGTTAACCAGAGATATGGGTGTCCTAATTACATTTGATGATCAGAATTTTATCATTCAGAACAAAGTAACCAGGGCCGTCGTGGATCAGGGGCACAGTGAGGATGGATTGTACGTCTTGGACTGGGGAGATGTAGCATTTGTTTCAATTTTGCAGCAGAATAAGAGTCGGGCTTCATATGAGTTGTGGCATGCCCACCTAGGTCATGATTCTAGTGTAGTGATTACTAATTTACATAAGTCTGGTTTACTTTCAGTTTCTTCTTTGTTGCCTAAACTGCATACCTGCGTCCCCTGTGTTATGGCGAAAGGTCAACGGTTGGCTTTTGTTGAGAACCCTAAAAGTGTGGACAATGTTCTTGATTTAATACATTGTGATTTGTGGGGTCTCTCCCTGGTTTTATCTGAAAATGGCTTTGCGTATTATGCATTATTTGTGGATGCTTTTTGAGATTCACTTGGTTGTACCCCCTTCGTCGCAAATTAGATTTTGTTGACACTTATTTTCATTTTGAGGCACTTTTTGAGAATTATTTTCAGCAAATATTAAATTTTTCCAAAGTGGGTGGCATTGAATTTTTGAACACCAGACTCAGATCATATTTTGCGGTGAAATGTATTCATCATCAGGTTTCTTGTCCGACCACTCCGGAACAGAATGGGCGCATAGAATGCAAGATTCGTTATGTTGTTGAAATGGGTCTCACGATGCTTTTTCACTCACATCTTCCAATTTCTCGTTGGGATGATACGTTCACCACCGCTGTCTACATTATCAACTGTTTTCCTACTTCAGTCCTGTAGGGATCGACACCTTATGGTCTTTTTTATCATCGGGATCCCATCTATGGTAACTTTCATCCTTTTGGTTATCGGGTTTTTCCTTTTGTTCATCAATTTCCTGATCATAAGCTATCTCTTATAGTATTCCATGTATATTTATCGGTTACAGCTCGCAGCATAAGGGGTTTCGGTGCCTCGACCCTTCCACTGGCAAGGTTCATGTTACTCGCCATGCTCAATTTGATGAGACTTATTTTCCTCTGGCTCCGGCCTCAGGAACTGGGTCTCCCTCTTCAGATTTGGATGTCTCAACCTTTATAGATCTGGATTATAGGACGACGCCGTCACCAGTATCAGCTCCATCCCCACCTCGATTTCGGTTTCCTGATGATGAGCCGTCTCAGCTAGCTTCCCCACAAGCTGACCCGCGTACGTCATCCTGTCTCACATCAGGCTGCAGTGGCTCCTTGCTAGGTCCCAGTCACAGTGGCTCCTTGCTAGGTCCCAGTCACAGTGGCTCCTCGCATGTGCCCAGCAGTGATACCCACAGGATCTTCAGGCGCCACAGCCACGATCGACCACGTCCCAGCCTCGGCCACGGCCACAGACCCTTCTGGCGCTACGGCCATGGGCCTCTCATTCCATCCCGTGATGGCACCTCGGTCATGGATGGTTACGGCCCCACCGCCTCGGTCACAGCCACAGCCATGTCCCAGATCTTGGGTTCTCCGCGTCCAGCAACTTCTCGCATGGTTACACGCTCTTCTACCAGAGTTATTCAACGTCGAGATTATTCATATATTAATGCTCATGGTTTTCTTGCAGCTTTTCTTGCTTAGGATGAACCGACTGATTATTGTTCTGCAAAACAAGATCCTTCTTGGGTTTCTACCATGGATGAGGAGATGACAGCTCTACGTAGTCAGCATACTTGGGATATTGTTCCAAGCCCTCAGGACGTCAACATTGTTGGGCCCAAATGGGTTTATTGGTTGAAGTACAACCCTGATGGTTTGGTTGATTGCCATAAGGCACATTTGGTAGGTTAGGGTTTCTCTTAGACTCCCGATTTTGACTTTGACCATACTTTTAGCCCTATGGTTAAAGCATCTGCATTCCAGACAGTTTTTTCTATTGATACTATGCATGTTTGGTCTCTACATCAGTTGTACGTTAAGAATGCCTTTCTCAACGGTGTTCTTGATTCTCCAGTTTTTATGGCGCAACCCATTGGCTATAAGGATCCCACTTATCTGGACTATGTTTGTTGTCTGTGTAAAGCCATTTATGGTCTGAAGCATGTGCCTCGAGCTTGGTTTCAGTATTTCAGTGCTTATCTTTTGCAGCTTGAGTTTTATTGTAGTTCTTCTGATACTTCATTATTTGTGTTATCTCGTGGCTCATCTTTGTTGTGTCTTTTGGTCTATGTTGATGATATCATTTTGACTGGGAATGATTCCACTCTTATTCGGCAGTTCATTGATCACACCCATCAGGAGTTTGTCATCAAAGATTTGGGTGCTTTACACTACTTTCTTGGCTTGGAGGTCACGCTCACTGCCTCGGGACTTCTTCTGGGTCGGGCCAAGTATGCTCGGGACATTCTTTCTTGGGCTGGTATGTTAGATGCAGTGCCAGCCTCTACACCATTTTTTCCAAATTCTCATCTTCACAGCAGTACGAGTTCATAGTTCAAGAATCCGACGTTGTATCGCTCTTTGGTTGGTGCTCTCCAATATCTAGCATCACTTGTCCGGACTTAGCATTTGCAGTTAATTCTATTAGTGAGTATCTTTAGGACCCTTGGGATGATCAATTTTTGGTAGTCACTCGTATTCTCCACTATGTTCGAGGGACTCTACATTTTGGTCTCAACTTTCGTGCAGCTTCCTCTCCGAAGGTGCTCGGTTATTCTGATGCATATTGGGCCAAGTGTTTGGAGACTCGTCGTTCTACTTATGGCTATGTTGTCTTCTTAGGAGGTAACTTGGTTTCTTGGAGTGCGAAGAAACAGCCCACTGTGTACAGGTCCAGCACTGAGTCGGAGTATCGTGCTTTGGCCAACACTGCTTCTGGGGTCATCTGGTTGACTCATTTGCTTCATGATCTTCATGTTCCTCTTTCTCGTGCACCTCTCCTGCTTTGTGACAACAACAATGCCATCTTCTTGGATCAAAATCTGGTGGCGCATAAGCGGGCTAAGCACATCGACATTGATTATCATTAATTGGGGGAACTTATCAATTAATGATAATCAATGTCGATGTGATAATCAATTAATGATAATCAATATCGATGTGCTTATCAACAGTGCCAACGCGTTGATGAGTTAACTAATCAACGCTAACTCATCCCTTAATTGGAGGAACTTATCTAGGGTCAATCCTAATCAAAGGGTGGTGCTACCTGACTCGGTTTAATTAAATACAAAAAAGATAAGAAGAAGAAGAAGAAGTGAACCATTGTTTTTCATTCAGCAATTAATTTTATGGTGCTCCAAAAAAGATTATGAGCACTACTGATCATGAAATGAAATGGTGGTCGATGGATCCTTCAACTACTGATCTTGTGATAAATTGCCCATGTCACATTCCATACTTTAATGTCGCAGTGTTGTCACACACCAACGAGTTGAAAATTATTGAGAATTCTTTGGATTTACTTTCTTGCTTTTGTTGAAATTCCTCCACATGCAAAATGATTTTATTTTATTTTTGTTAAAGTACGTCTTGTTAAACAAATTCAACACCTCTCTTATCTTTCATGATATGGTTTTGGCATTCTATACTAGTTTGGCTGCTTTGAATGGCCTAGGATTTTGGTTTGTTGGTTTGTTAACATGTATAGGTTGCCTTGTATAATTGGCAAGTAAATATTTGATACACATCAATCTCCTAATCAATGGGATTGCATCTTATCTTGTAGATAGCCTTATATCAATCCCCTAACCAATGTGATTGCATCTTATCTTGTAAACTCTATATATTCATTATCTCTTAAATGAAAAGTAACACAGAAACTTTTCCTAAACTCCTTCCATTCTCTACATGGTATCAGCCTAACATTCAATTCAGCAATGTCGACCGAACATTCTTCAACAATTGGCTCCACCAACGCCCTTATTGTTGCTTCCTCTAATTCTCATAATCCTAGTTTCAACTTCCCAAACTTAGCGATTCGTTTTGATCGCTGAAACTACTCGCTCTGGCGCAACACCATTCGTCCAGCTCTTGAGGCATATGGCTTGGACGCCTTCCTCACCGACGATACACCACCTTCGGCAACCATCACCATTCCAGCCATGCCTCCCTTTGATGCCCACAACCCATCGACGGGCACTCCGACGACAAGGGGACCAAACCCGGCGCTGCCAATTTTGATGAAGAATGACAGGCTTGTGCTCTTATGGATCCGCTCCACTCTCACCATTCCTCTCCTCGGCATCGTCGCTCGTGCAACCACCACCGCTGAAGCTTGGACGATCCTTGCCTGAACTTTTCACGCTCAAACGAATTCCCGACAGATGCACTTTTGCCAACAACTACATACGCTGTCAAAAGGTTCGTTGTCCATTCTTTATTACTTTGAGAAGAAACGGGCACTTGCAGACTCTCTCTCTCTCTCTCTGAATGTCTATATGAGGTCTTTGACGCCGACTCGTTGGTTATCTTCTTCACAAGTTTGGTTCTCAGTTTGGCCCTCTCCGATGGGCTCTGTCTCTTCGGTCGAAACCCTTGTCCTTCGACGAATTGTTGAGCATACTGCTGTAGGAGGAGACTCTGGAAGAGGAGGATCTCCAATCGCTCCAATCTCCCACAGCCAATGCTGTCAACCGCTTCTTCGGCAACCGTCCGCAGCACCAGAAACGTGTGCTTGACCGCGACGGACCATCGGCTGGTGACTACCCGGCTGATAGGTCTTAGTCTCAGTGCCAAATTTGTAAAAAGCTTGGGCATGAGGTGCTCAATTGCTTCTAGTGTGTGAACCTCCGGGATTTTCAGGTGATAAATTGCAATGCCGCAGCTAGGCTCTATGGCGCATCCAGTGGCAAGGCAGTATTCACGGCGTCTCTGTCAAGCCCGTCCGACATTGAGGATCCTTGGTTTGTCGACTCAGGTGCTTCCCATCATGTGACGCCAGACATTCGCAGCCTCACTCTTCCGACACCTACAATGGTAATGATCGACTTATGGTCGGAGATGGTACATCTCTCCCTATTGCTCATTTAGGTCATTCTATGTTTTCTGTTGATCATGCTGCTAAGCCTTTACAACTTCGTAATATCTTACACATTCCAAATATTGCCAAAAATTTGCTTAGTGTCTCTCAACTATCTTTTGATAATAATGTTTATGTTGAACTTCATTCGGATTTTTTTCTTGTCAAGAACTCGCAGGGTCAGACACTTCTAAGGGGAACCGTTGAGAACGGTCTATATCGCCTCCCACATCATCGCCCTTTATCCAACCTCACCAGTCCTGCTCCAGTCGTCTGTCTCAGTGAGCGCACATCTCTTCAATGTTGGCATCACCGGCTAGCACATCCTCATGAGTTTATTCTTTGTTATCTAGTTTCTAGTCAGAAATTACCAGTGTCTTGTAATAAATTGGATTCAGTTTGTGGCTCTTGTCAACTTGGTAAGAGTCATCAACTTCTTCTTCCTAGTCGTATTGAATCCTCTTTGAAACCTTTTGATTTAATTCATTCTGATGTGTGGGGGCCATCCCTTGAACTTTCCACAAATGTTTGTCGATATTATATCAGTTTCATTGATGATTGTACCAAATTCACGTGGTTTTACTTCATTTATGCAAAATCACAAGTGTTTTCCATTGTTGAACTTTTTATTAAACTGATTCACACTCGATTTTCCACTCAAATAAAAGCTTTTCAATCGGATTAGGGTGGCGAGTACTGCAATGTCTCCACCCTTCTCGAATCACTTGGAATTCGCCACAAAATTTCTTGTCCTTACACTCCTGAACAAAATGGTTCTGCTTAGCGGCGCAATCGTACCATTGTGGAAAAAGGCCTTTTCCC
This sequence comes from Rubia yunnanensis, assembly GCA_037428765.1. Lineage (NCBI taxonomy): Eukaryota > Viridiplantae > Streptophyta > Magnoliopsida > Gentianales > Rubiaceae > Rubia > Rubia yunnanensis. The sequence continues at coordinate 114,171,406 of CM075064.1, read as the reverse complement.
TTCTTGCTCATTCTCGTCTCCCTATCAAGTTCTGGGAACATGCATTTCACACATCTGTCTACCTGATCAATCTTACCATAACACTTGTTCTGAGTTACAAGTCCCCTTATGAATGTCTCTATGGAAAATCCCCAGACTATAGCCTTCTAAAATTCTTTGGCTGTCTTTGTTACCCATTCCTGCGTCCCTACACTTCCCACAAGCTAGAGTATTGCTCATTGCCTTGTATCTTCCTTGGTTATAGCACTAAACACAAGGGTTATCTCTGTTATCATGTCCCAACTACTCGCACGTATATCTCTCGATATGCTGTGTTTGATGAGTCTGTCTTCCCCTACCCTAGTCATGTCTCATCCAGCTCATTCTCTTCATCTTCTCCTCACTTAGTCCCTCTCTCCACTCTCCAAGATGCCTCTTCCGATCATCCACCTCTCTCGACCATTTCTCCTTCCTTGAGTCAACCAGCTGCGCCGCTTCCACTCAACCCCGATCCTACTCCCTTAATGGATTCCACCTCCTCCGAGCCTAAACCTCACTCATCCTTACCATTCTCTCCTTCGTCCCCTTATCCCTCGCCTCCCCTCCATCATATCCTAATGCTCCCAGTTGGTTTCGTCCATCTGACGACTCTAGTCATCATATGACAACTTGTTTCTCCACCCACTCACTCTAACCCAAAGCTCTTCTGTCCACCAAATACTCTCTCCCGGCTGCCCTGACTACCACTCTTGAATCGAAGCTTTTTAATCAAGCCTCTAAAGACCCTAACTGGCAGGATGCTATGCAGCTTGAATATGATGCCCTAATGAGTAATAAGACATGGGACCTTGTCCCTCATCCTTTGGGAGCTAATGTCATTGGTTGTAAGTGGGTGTACAGGTTAAAGCAGAAAGCTAATGGATCGATAGAATGCTATAAAGCACGCCTAGTCGCCAAGGGATTTCATCAAAAGGCTGGCGTCGACTACTTTGACACAATGAGTCCAGTTGTTAAGCCCACTACTATTCGTCTAGTTCTCAGTTTGGCTGTATCGTGTGGTTGGTCTCTTCACTAGGTTGACGTCAATAATGCTTTTCTCAATGGCAATCTTGCTGAGACTATCTTTATGGAGCAGCCTCAAGGGTTCGTTAATTCTGACAAGCTGTCACATGTTTGCAGGCTTCGCAAGAATCTGTACGGTCTCAAGCAGGCTCCCAGGGCATGGTTCCACAAACTCACTACCTCCTTACTTTGCCATGGCTTCAAGAACTGTATCTCTGATCATTCTTTATTTGTCAAAAAGAATGGCTCTCATGTGGTCTATAATCTTTTTTATGTGGACGACCTCATTATCACAGGTTCTCATGCATCTTTCATTGATGAGTTTGTTTTCTCCTTACATCGTGACTTCTCTCTGAAGGACCTTGGTGGTTTGCACTATTTTCTGGGTGTTGAGGTCACCCGCATTGGTTCGGACCCACAACTCTTGCAACAGAAGTTTATCTGTGACATTTTAGATCACAGGCATATCTCGGGAGCTTGCACGATCTCGTCTCCTGCAAAGTCTGGTTCTCAGCTAGTTGCCGATGGTGATCCTCTTTCTTATCTAGCCTTATATTGTAGCATTGTCGGCACCTTGCATTATGTCACCATCTCTCGCCCTGAGATTTCCTATGATGTAAACTTTATTTTCCAGTTCATGCACTCTCTCACGGAAGCTTATTGAGATGCGGTCAAACGCATTCTTCGCTACCTTAAAGGCATTATATTCTCTGGATTGGTTCTTCAGAAGGCCCGTGACTTGCGCTTAGTGGCCTTCTCTGATGTAGGCTGGGCGTCTGATCCTGATGACTGCTGATCTTAGCATGGCTTCACTATCTACTTTGGTGAAAATCTTGTCAGCTGGTCATTTTGCAAACAGAAGTCCGTTGCCCGATCCAATACCGAAGCTGAGTACAAGGCAATTGCTTTTACTGCAACAAAACTCATCTGGCTGCAACAACTGTTACAGGAGATGCATGTTACAGTTCAGAGACCTCCAATTCTTCTGTGCGACAATCTCAGTGCCACTTTCTTGTCTGTGAATCCTGTCTTTCATCAGCGGTCCAAACACATCAAGATTGACTACCACTTTTTTCGTGAACAAGTTTCATCAGGAGACCTAGTTGTCCGTCATGCTCCTGCTCTAGACCAAATAGCTGGCATTTTCACCAGGGCCGTTAGAAATCAACACTTTCTTACTCTTCGAGACAAGCTTCATGTTCATGCCATCATGAGCTTGCGGGGGGTGTTAACATGTATAGATTTCCTTGTGTAGTTAGCAAGTAGGTATTTGATAGACATCAATCCCCTAATCAATGAGATTGCATCTTATCTTGTAGATAGCCTCATATCAATCCCCTAATCAATGATATTGCATCTTATCTTGTAAATTCTATATATTCATCATCTCTGAAATGAAAAGTAACACAAAAACTTTTCCTAAACTCCTTCCATTCTTTACATGGTTGCTAAAAACAGGAGTTGTGGCATATCTAAACCTATCTTTTTTTTTCATCTAAGTGATGATATAACCCTGTTTTTTTATCAATATGTTGATTTAACCTTGTCTTTTTTTAATGTAAGTGCTGATCTAACCTTTTTTTAATCAACGAAACGGACCACGTCAGCAAGGGAGGTCACAAAATTTTAATTTTAAACCCATGGGTATTTTAGTCTTTTTCATATTAGGTCAATGCTTGAATTCCTTCGGCTAATGTCGAAATAGTGCAATTTGCTTATATTCGCACAATTATTCAAAATATTAGGGTTAATTTCACACTTTTTTAGATGTAGATTTTATAGGATTAGATTAAAATTATCACAAAATAATAAGCTTAGTTTTATATTTTGCCCCAAAACATGTCCATACATGTAGTCCAACAAGAGAGACATTAAAACATGTATGCATGTGTTGGTCAACTTGTTTCCTTTTAGTGTAAAAAAAAACACCTTGTTTCCTTTTAATCCAGAACATCCATGGATTCGATCTGTACATATTTTTCCTAGTAAAAGAATTAGTGATAGATCTGTACGTTCGTTTAAAATTGTGTTGTTTAAATCTTAGTGCTCAGTACAACTCATGAAGCAAAATGGTTTCCGTAATTGATGAGAGTTGGAGCTTTCAAGTGCTAGTAATGGAATGTGGAGTAAAAAGAACTTATTCATTCAAAAGAGAAGATACCATCATACCAATACTAATACTCCCCAAAAGGTGATAACCTCACCCTCAGGGACTCGGCCGCAACAACAGCACGCCCATAATCGAGAAGGTAAATCACAGCACTCCCAGCAGTTAAGCACATGGTCCTTTATATTAATACTTTCCTCGTTTCACTAAGAGTGACACACTTGTTTTATTGAATTTTTAAAAAAAAATAGCACACTTTCCATTTTTGGCAAGATTCCTACCATCTCATCCACGCATTCTACTTTTTATCTTTCTACACTCAATTTCAACCTCTTATTTTCTTCACATTAATCCAAGAGGCTAAATTTAGTGCGTCACTCTTAGTGAAACGGAGGGAGTACATCGAATTTTAATAAAATTTTAAAATTAATTGTGTTTGGTCGAGAGTAAATAATATGGTAGATGTGACTTCCTAAAAACTTCTCATGTTGTGGTTGTAGTTAGTGTGGCCTTCTTCATTTGTAGCATGTCCGACTAAATCTTAGGAAAAATGGTTTTTTGTAAATTTTGCAACAATTGTACTACTTTTTAATATAAATGTTATTTTTTAAATAAAAATATTATACAGTATAAAATAAATATGTAATAAAATATATTTAAATGTAAAGAATATTAAATATTTTATAAAAAATTACAATACTTATTAAAAAAGTACAATGGTAATTGAATAAAACAACACAATAATTACTCCATAACTTTAACCCTTCCTCAGTCACTGTGCTTTTAGGGTTCATTTTGATCAAATTCAGATTTCTATTATTTATTTCTTTTGAGAATAAAGTATTTCATTTCATGTTACTGGAAACGTCCAGTATCGTCTGACCAGAAAAAGTTTGGAGGAGTATTCCATACAGTTTCATTCAAACCACTCGATTTCACAAAGCTAGCTAATGAGTGTGCAAGAATATTTCTATCTCTAGGAATCCAACATGCCAATTAACTTCATGGGTATTTCTGAGCAAGAATTCGCCCCTGTTCCTTCTGCCCGAGTCCACCACATTTATATCCCCAGCGTTTCCAATGCAGTCGTTGCGTAGCAACATTTGAAAAAAAGAAGGCTGGATGAGCCATTCTCTATTAATTAAGTATTAAGTGGCACGTTATTATTTATTTGATAAAAGTAAATATATTAAAAATGATTACGGTTTACTAAGATTGACATCATTTTCATTTTTATCTGATGTTTTGAAAATAACTTTTTTCATTTTTGATAAAATTTAGATTATTATCATTCATTTAATTTACATTTTACTCTTTCGAAAAACTTTCTCCACTTGCTTAACTTTTCATAAAATTACGTGACAACGAATTGGAAGTTGTAAACTCCATGATTCGTTAGTTGGCAATTTGTGTGAGTATGCAAATATGGTGTTATTGTGTTGCAACATCAAAGAAGGTAGTTTAGGTGATAAACGGAAAGGTTGAAGAATAATCCAAAAAGTATTATCTCGTCCGGATTGTGTTGATTTGAAGAATATCTCAATTCCTATATTTGTGGGAATGGATTAAGATTTGTAGAGTTGGAATTGAGTTGTGTTTCGGCTATGGTAAGGCTATGGACGAGAATATTCTAATTCCTATATCCAAGGGATTAGATTTGATAAATCCTATCTCCAAAGGATTTGAATGTAATCAGGATATTTTGTGGAGATAGGGTTCTAGCCGTACAAGTAATTGAAGATGTGCGACCGAGCTATATATGGTGGACATCTGGCTAAGCTACTTATGGATTAATAATGAGAAAATTTGCACTCGGGTTTTCAACATTCAGAAGTAGCGCAGAGCTGTATTGGTTGTGTTCCAACATGATCAAACTTGTTTGATCTTAAAGTTCAGAACGTAAGCCTTAATTCCTTGGGAGGAGGAGATCTAGCGTCGACAAGTTTTGAGGTCAAAGGGAGTCTGATCAAGGCGGATCGGCAACTAGGGGAGCTAGTATAATTCACATGTTGAATTAGAAAAGATAAGTATATTGTATGGTGTACCTTAACTGTCTTTCTAATAAGTGGATTCATTCTGAAATGGGCCAGGCACCGTAGATGTAGGTGATATTCACCGAACTACGTAACCAATTCGTGTGTCTTTAAGTTTTTGATTTATTACAAACTTGGTTAATTAGGTGATGTTGGAACATGGTAATCAATTAAAGTAATTAGGTAAAACCAAATTTCAATTGGTATCAGAGCTAAGTCACTTATTCTTACCTTGGTTTTGTCAAGGAAAGCGCTGATCCGGTTTTACCAATGGCGACCAAAGAAGAAGCTTCGGTGTCTCGACCTTCACTGCTTGAAGGAACGAATTACAATTATTGGAAAGTGCAAATGCAAATATTATCCGTTCACTTGATGAACTTTACTGGTATTTCGTTCAAACAAAATGGAATTACCCTACTGAAGATGTTGAATTCAGTTCAAATGAGAAAGAAGGAGAAAAAGTGCAAAGAAACTAAGACTCAAAGATAAGTCAACATGGAGTCCAGACGAGTTGAAGGCCGCAATGGCAAACTCCAAAGCGTTAAATGCTATATTCACAGCAGTGGATGAGAATCAATTCAAACTTATATCAAATTGCTACCAAGCAAAGAAAGCATGTGATACTCTGCAAACCGTACATGAAGTAATAAGTAGAGTACGTGACTCAAAGCTACAAATGTTAGCCACAAAATTTGAAGAGTTGAAGATGGAAGAAGATGAAACATCCCCGATGAAGAAAAAGATCATGAAGACACATCCCCGATGCAAGCCTATTTTATGTTACTACTGTTTTATCAAGGTCATGAAGAGGAACAATGTCTCAGGCTACTAAGAGATATTATGAATGAATGACAAATGTCAGTATGTTCCAACATGAGCGATACCCAAAAAGCCAAACTTATCAGAAAGTTATGGATTCCTAAACGAAGTACTATATGTCTTGTTTCTCACACATCTCTTATTGCACTTTCTAGAGATTCTTGGTAATTAGATAGTGGTTGCTCTAGACACATGACAGGAACTCAAGTGTACTTGAATATCAAACCATACGATGGTGGTTTTGTCACTTTTGGTGATGGAAAGAAGAGTCATGTAGTTAGTAAAGGAGAACTACAAATAGAGGGATTCTCTGGTTTCACAAGCGTTCTACTGGTAGAAGATTTGAAGGAAAATATGTTAAGCATCAGTCAACTATGTGATGATAATATGATAGTCGAATTTCAAAAGGACAAATGTGCTGTGAAGCACGGAGAAAATAAATTACTGTCTGGAATATGTTCATCAGACAATTGTTATTTTTCCGAACAAGAAGTAAGGTGCCTAAGCTCTAGAGAGGATGAAGGAACATTGTGGCACAAAAAACTTGGTCACATCAACTATAAGATGATGGTAAAGATTGCAAATGCTAATGCAGTTTGAGGTATGCCGACTCTTACTAATAAAAAGGGTAGTGTGTGTGGACCATGTCAACAAGGTAAAAAAATTTGATCCCCTCACTTTTCTATTCAATATATTACCACTTCAAGAAATCTTGAATTGTTTCACATTGATTTAATGGGTCCGGTTAACACTCATAGTATAACTGGGAAAAAGTATATTTTTGTGTGTGTTGATGATTATTCCAGATACACTTGGGTGGCTTTTCTCAAGGAGAAATCAGATACAGTGAATGTCTTCAGGGTAGTCAAGTTACAAACAGAGAAAGGAAGTCCTGTTGGAAATTGTGAGAATTCGTAGTATCCATGGAAGAGAATTTGAAAACTGCCATTTTAGTGATTTCTGTGATGAACTTGGCATCCAGCATGAATTTTCTGCTCCCATTACTCCTTATCATAATGGGATTGTAGAACGGAAGAATAGAACCTTGCAAGAGATGACCTGAGTTATGTTAGCAGAGAAAGGAATTCACAAACAATGGCGGGCCGAAGCAATTAACACAACATGTTACATTATCAACAGGTTGTATCTACGTCCATTTACAAGCAAGACCTCTTATGGAATCTGGAAGGGGAGAAATCCAAATGTTGCGTATTTCCATGTGTTTAGAAGAAAATGCTACATTCTATGGATAGAGAACAGTTGGGAAAGTTTGACAACTGCAGTGATGAAGGAATCTTTCTGGGTTATTCCGTGAATAGTCGTGCATACAAGGTGTTTAATCTCCACACTAAAACTCTCATGGAGTCAATCAATGTAATTGTGGATGATTCAGATGATAAGCAAGTATCAGGAAAAGGAGACGATGAACCTGCTCTGTCCCATGTTCCAAGACCAGAAACTTTGACCATACATCACGACTATGTTGGAACATCACATCCCTCTGAGAATCCTGATGACCCTAATGAGATTGATGTTGGAATATCAACCCCCGATGCTCCACCTCATGTTTCAACATAGGCTGAACTTGAACCAAGTGCGAAGAGAACTCAAACCTTAACACTAGTTAACTACAGGGAACTTTCAGGATTACAATGTTTCATTTCACTGATTGAACCAAAGAACTATAAAGAAGCTTTCCTTGATGAGTATTGGATTGCGGCAATGCAGGAAGAACTTGAACAGTTTGCCAGGAATGATGTGTGGTATCTTACTCCACGTCCAAAAGTACTGAACATTATTGGTACTAATTGGATCTTCAAAAACAAGTCTGATGCCGATGGCCAGATCACTCGTAATAAAGCAAGACCGGTAGCACAAGGGTACACTCAAGTAAAAGGAGTTGATTTTAATGAGACATTTGCACCAGTTTCTTGATAAGTAGAAGGACTATGAACTTTACATTGTACCAGATAGACGTGAAAAGTGATTTCCTCAATGAAGTGGTGAATGAAGAAATCTATGTTGAACAGCCAAAAGGATTTGAGGACCCATACTACCCCAATCACGTGTATCGACTCAAAAAGGCACTATATGGGTTGAAACATACACAGAGGGCATGGTATGAGCGATTGACTAACTTTCTCATTCAGAAAGGTAATCGTCGAGGGGGAGTAAATCGCACTTTATTTGTGCTCAACAGGTCATCATAATTTTTGGTTGCTTAAATTTATGTAGATGGCATTATTATTTGCTCTACTTCACCATTTTATGGTACATGATTTTGTAAAGCTCATGCAGGATGAGTTCGAAATAATCATGGTAGGTGAACTTACTTACTTTCTAGGCCTTCAGGTCAAGTAGCAAAAGAATGGCTTGTTTATAAATCAAAGTAAGTATGTCATGAATCTGGTGAAACAATGTAGCTTAAGAAACTCTCGATCAATTAGAAATCAAATGAGGGCTATAAATAAATTGGGAAAGGATGAGAAAGGTGTTTTGGTTGATCAGAAATTGTATAAAAGTATGATTGGTAATCTCCAATATCTTATAGCCAATCGACCAAATATATGTTTCAGTGTTGGAGTTTGTGTGAGATTTCAGGCAAATCCAAAGGAAAGTCACTTGACGGCAGTAAAGAGGATTATTCATTATGTCAGTGGGACTTCTGAGTATGGTATATGGTATTCTAAAAATCAAGATTCAGACCTATTTGGCTATAGTGATTCTGATAGGGCTAGTAATGCAGATGATTAAAAAGTACTACTGGTAGTTGTTTCTTAATTGGCACGAATTTGGTGTCTTGGTACATCAAGAAGCAAAATTCTATTTCTTTATCATCTGCTGAAACTGAATATCATGCTGCTGAAAGTTATTGTGCACAATTATTATGGATGAAACAAATGATGAAGGATTATGGGATTCATCAAGGGGCTGTGAAGATTTCATGTGACAACAAGAGTGCTATAGATGTATCCAAGAATCCAGTCCTGCATTCTCGAACGAAGCACATTGATATAAGGCTTTACTTTATTCGAGATCTTGTGGAGAGAAAAGAAGTCATGTTGGTCTATGTTCCAACATCAGAACAATTTGCTGATATTTTCACAAAACCATTGGATTCAGCTACTTTTGAGCTTCTCAGAAAACACCTAGGTGTTTGTCACATTTGAGGTAATTTTGTGTAGCATTGTTTATTAGCTATAGAATTTTGTTGTTCTGCTTGCTTTGTTAATGCCCTCAAAAAAATGGAAAACACAAAGAAAAATTGAGAAAGAGAACATGAACAAACAGTGGAAGTAGTGCTGCATGTTGGAATATGGAATACAAATAAAATCAGAAGAGAGAGAATGGCTATTGAATTTTGGTGGCTTGAAGTAATTATGGCTTAGAGAAGAGAAAAAGCTGGCGCGATTGTTGAGAAGGGGAAGTAAATAATTCTTTCACTGTTCAACTCTTCATCTTCCACCACTCCTTCTTCCCACAAACTCTTTCCTTCCGTATCATTGTTGAACTATGCTCGAGATATTAGGGTTCTTCTTTCTGCAAAGAAGTTTAAAGGAATTGAAGCTTGAACTTCTCCACTCTCAAAAAATCCCAATAGCCAAAATCCCCAGGAACTATGATTATCACAGATTTAGAAGAACTGCAACTCTACCACGGAAGAGGGGAGTTGCCGCCACCACCAGTGTATACCTCGATCTACATTCGTCAGAAGAATCATGGAGGTAAACCTTTCAGTATAGATAGAAAACATTTATATTCTATCCAGGAATGTATTGCATGGCTTAGAGTTATTGGTAAAAGTATAGATTTAAGGGGGTATAAATATTTGTCTGGTGAAGTGTTTGGGGTAAAACTGAACAAGTTGCTAAGGGGTAGAATAAGGGATATTAGGTTTATGGAGGATTTGAATCCTAGATTCACAGGAGTTGGGTGTATTGAGCATGATGGAAGGCAAGTAGTGTGCGTATACATATCTATTGCTAAACCCTGTAAGGTTAAAGCAGTAATTAGAGATGTAGATGACAGCTCTATACTAGGAGAACCTACGGTGAGGTCTACTGATTTACAGAAGATTGTGTAATGTGTTGATATAAGGACAGAGAGGGATGAAAGAGTGAGGAATGTTGCCCCAGACTTGATAGTGATATCTGATTATGAAGAAGTGGAAACCATGGATGCTGGTGATTGTCTAACACTGGGTGAGGATACAGGGGGAGATGAGATTGACATGGAGATTGATGAAGTTATGGGAGGAGAACATGTCCCAGTAAACCCAATAGATAATGATGTTGAGATGGCAGAGAATGTGCGCATTCTGACCCCTGAGATGGAGACTGGGGAGGAAGAAGTGTTGGTTGCTAATGATGTTCCAACATCAAATCAGCATGATGAGGAAATTAAAGAACCTAGCCTTAACAATGTTCCAACATCAGGCCTCCTAGAAGTTGAAGAAGAAATAACTAGTGCTCCAACACAGGAGCACACTAAATTGGATGAAGGTGATGGAACTGGTGTTCCAACTCCAGAAGCGTCTGTTGAAGATTTGACCTGCACCAGTGATGAGGTGCTGCATGAGTTTGTATAGACTAGGAGAGGCAAAAGGAAGGTGACTGAGGAAGGATCAAATACTACTCAAACTAAAAAGAAGAGAAGAGTTAAGAGGGAAATCGGGCAGAGTTATGGGAGAGCACTATCTGTTAATGATGCACTAAATGCATATTTCTTTAATGAAGCGTGTCAGGATAGTTGGGATCTCATAAATGAGAGAAATATCATCTCAGAACGACCATTGGAGCTGGGGACCTACTTTGCAGATGTCTTGGAAGAATTGGGATTTGTCACAGTTGCTACTGTATATGAGGAGTATAATAAGGAGTTGGTGTTGGATTTTTATGCCAATGTTATGGCAGAAAACTTGAATACTGAATCTGAATAGTATGGATTGGCGAGGAAAGATGATCAAGTTTTCAGCTGAGAGAATAAATAAGATTCTCGGGCTGCCTACCCCTGAATTTAATGGACCATATGCAAAAGACTTAGAGCTGACCAATGATCAGATTATTAATGAAATCTCAGGAGGCCCAATGACCAGCTCAGGGAAATGCTGCTATGTCAAACCTGACCAGCAAGTACTCCTGTCTGTCTCAGATAGCCAGGATTCCATCCACCAACACCTCAGCTTTAACCAGGGAGATGGCCAAGTTGCTTTACTGCATTGGCATGAGGATTTCATTAAACCTTGGGAGAATTATTCAAGAGAATATTGTGTTCCAGGGTGTATTATCAATGAAGAAGAACTCCTTGCCACATCCGTGTGTGATTAATGCCTTAGCTAGAGCAGGAAAAGTGATGATCAAAGATGATGATGAGATTATCATACCCAAGGTGGTCAAGGAAAATCCCAGAACTTTTTCTACAAGGGAAATTAATGATCTCTCCTAGACTGCCTCTGAGATTGGAAATTCTTTCAAGGCAGCAGCAAGGGAAGCTAAAGAGGCGCAGAAGTTGAAGCTAAAAGAAAAAATTACAGTTTTGCAGGTTCAGATTGCTGCGGTTGAAGTTGAATTAACCAAACTGGATGAAGATGAAGGTGGCCAAGAAGATTCTTCTGAGAATGATGCTTGATTTATTCTGAATTCTTGATGAATATTTTTTTTATGTTTGCCATGTTTTATGGCCCCATTTGGGAGTGGTTTTGGATGTTTGGCCTATTTGAATATTTTTTGGATTTCTGGTTATCTGATCCTTCTGATGGATATTATTTTGGATTTCCGTTTGTGATATATTTTGAGCCCAGCTGGAAGCTAGGGGCAGTTTGAAATTCTGGTTGTTAATTGTTATTCTCGGATTTCAGTACTTATGTGTTTTATGTTGGTTATGTGTTCCAACATGGTTTTCCGAGTAACTAAATACTGATTGTGTTTTGATGTTCCAACTTGGATGTTGAGGTCAGTAAGTTTTTGGAGCTGTGATATTTAGGGGGAGCTAAAGTTTGTTTCAACTCATGTTCTAACATCCATAACGGTGTTAATTTTAATATCCTTATTTGTATAGTTGTTGCATTGAAAATCAAAAAGATTGTGGGTCCACAAAATGTCAAAGGGGAAGATTGAAATGTCCATGATTCGTTAGTTGGCAATTTGTGTGAGTATGCAAATATGGTGTTATTATGTTGCAACATAAAAAAATGAAGCTTAGGTGATAAAAGGAAAGGTTGAAGAATAATCCTACAAGTATTATCCCGTCCAGATTGTGTTGATTTGAAGAATGTCTCAATTTCTATATTTGTGGGATTAGACTAAGATTTGTAGATTTGGAATTGAGTTGGGTTTCGGCTATGGTAGGGCTATGGACGAGAACATTCTAATTCCTATCTCCAAGGTATTAAATTTGATAAATCTTATCTCCAAAGAATTTGATTGTAATCAGGATATTTTGTAGAGATAGGGTTCTAGTCACAAGGAAACTGATGCGTGCAATTGGTTATATATTGTGGACATTACTGGCTAAGCTACATACGGATTTTATACTGAGAAAATCTGCAACCAGGTTTTCGTTATTCAAGAAGTAGCGCAAAACGGAGCTATTATGTTCCAACATGATCAAACGTGTTTGATCTTAAAGTTCATAACTAAGCCTTAATTGCTCAGGAGGAGGAGATTCAGGGACGAGATTCGAGGTTAGAGAGAGTCTGGACAAAGCGGATCGGCAACTAGAGGAGATAGCAAAATTCATGCGTTGAATTAGAAAAGATGAGTATATTGTATGGTGTACCTTGTACTGTCTTTCTAATTAGTAGATTCATTCTGAATTGAGGCAGGTTTCGCAGTTGTAGGTGATATTCACCGAACTGGGTAATCAATTCGTGTGTCTTTAAATTTTTGCTTTATTACGAACTTGGTTAATTAGGTGATGTTGGAACACGATAATTACAATAGAAGTAATTAGGTAAAACCAAATTTTAGAAGCTAACATTAAAACATGAAATGGAGTATCCACTTTTCGTTATGTATTTTCTTGAGAATAAATGGATAAATTCATAAATGGAGTATAACAAAAGAAATGTGAGAATGTACGTGTATCGAATCTGACGATATTTGCATGAATGAATTAAAAACAACTATCTTGTCATTTCTTCTTTTGCAACTTAATTGGAGGAATATAAATTGCATTTCAAAAATTCTATTTAGTAGTTATATCTTAATTAACCATAAAATTTACTTTAATACTTCAAAAGGTCTTTAAAGCGTCAATCCCTGCCATAGCATATTCTTATACGATCCATTCTTTTTTCTTGTTACTTTTCTGATATTGGAGTATCCAAATTTTAGCTAAGAAAATGCTCTTTACATGATTTTCTTATCTGTGAAAAATAAAATTGTCACAGCAATATTTTCATATGTATATCATCTCAATTTGATCTTTGCAAGAATCATAAAATTTGTCCATTCATTTCCCGTTCCGAGATTTAACTTTCGACAATTAGCTTTTAAAAATGTAAGTGTCATATCTTTAATATTTTTATATATACAAGTAAAAACTAATAAAGAACTGAAACCACCAACATGCTAATGTTTTTAGATACCAACTAAATTTCACAATTGTTAATTGAGCAATTACTCTAATAGATTTAAAATATGACGTAATTAGCTATTTCGACTGGTTTGGGCGTTACAGTTACAATGTTACATGTATGATGTCACGCTATCCATTCGAACACGAATGCGCAAGATCAACACTCGAATCTTCATCATGTGATAATCATAAATCCTTCTTTAATCTTCAACCTTAAACCTTTATTAAGGAAATAGAACATTTTCCTTGTAGGAAATATTATAGATCATAGTTAAATTATAGAATTGATTTCCTTATAGAATTAGCTATAGATGGTGATTCCTTATAGACGTACAATCATATTCATGTTAGACTTTGATTTGTTGTATCCCTATATATTGTAATCCTCATCATTGAATGAGATGTGTCATTGATTAATATCAATGCACCATAATACACACATTATTTCCCTTATTTTTTTCATGGTATCAGAGCCTAAAATCCTGAAATTCTAAGAAAATATTATGCTGTCTTTCCAAGTCACTGTCGCCTCCGCCGCACAGCCGTCGCCGCCATATGCTCCGTTCCGCCACCGCCTGGCTGTAGTAATCCGTGCACCGCCTCTCCTGATCCGATCAGTTTGTGCAGTAAGCCACACGCGCCGATCCCGAAGCTCACACGCCGCTGCATTCCCATCACACGCCGCTGCATTCCCATCACGTGCCGTTGCCGATCATATCAGACTTTATTATCAGACTTACAATTCTGATAATAAAATTAGGGAACTTGCATAGAATTGTGTAGATAGTAATTCCTTATAGACTTACAATTCTATTCATATCAGCTTTATTTTGTTGTAATCATCTGTATTGTAACCCTCATCATTGAATGAGATGTATTATTGATTAATATCAATGCACCATAATACACACATTATTACCCTTATTTTTATCGACATGAAAATTCAAAACACATTTGCTCTCATTGCAAATCAGAAATTAGAAAGAAAAACAATAATTATATTCGTACATGAAAATTAGTCAATTAATTAACGAATAATTACATTTTCAAAATATCCGAGGATATTCATGTAATTTAATTGGAAAAGAACAACGATGGACGCATCTGGGAACTTGCAGATGTTCATACTCTTGTCGTGTAGCGGAGTAACATTATCCCTGACAGGAAAGCAACTTTGACGAAACCCTAAATCTGCTGTTCCCTTTCTCTTTCCAAACGTTTTGCTAAGGAAAACACTTCAGACACTGAAGTAAGATACTGTACTAACTGCTATATGTATTTATACGATTTTGTAGCAATATTACTCTTTAATTTTAAAAGAAATATCATGGGGGTACAAGGAGCAAGGAATAAAACTGAAAATATCAAAAAAATAAATAAAGAATCAGCTGCATTTGATTAAAGGAATCTTACCGAAAAATAAAAGTTCATCTTTGAACATTGCTTTCTCGAACAGAAAGAGCAACAATTTTAGAAAATCAAGCTGAGCACTTCCTCCATCTCATATATGACTTTCAACTTTCCTTTTTAGACTATTCTATAGATACTTTTTATTTACAACTTTTTCATACGTAGTTATTCCAAATTTATCCATAAATTCTTAAATTTATCATTATTTACTATTTTTATACACTAAATGATGTAAAACTATCAAAAACTAATTTCTGACAACAAAATATGTTATTAACTAGATCAACTTGCAAATAAAAGATGGCAAAAAATTGAGAAAGATGAAATTTAATTAGAATAATAAAGGGTAAAATATCTTAATTATCATATTAAAAATTTATTATGCAACATATAATAGTTATAAAATTTATAAATCGATTCATGCAATACACAAATTTTATCTCATTTCTTCTAATTTGCATCTTAAATCTTATTATTTCCATGACGCACGAAGAAACCGTCTTTCAACGGATGGACTCATAAAAGATTGAACCAAAAATAAGTACTATAAGACTAGTTTGGGGAGGGGGGAAGAATATGAAAAACTTAATACAGAAACTTAAAACATTTTTATCCTTTTGATGAAAGTACCAACAAAACCCAGAGAAAACATCATCTTATAAACATGCAAAATATGAAAGGGAAGGGAGCTCCCTTCAGTCCAAGCACAGGAGGAGCAAGAAACAAATTGTCTCCCGCTTCATTCACTCAGTTGCCGAGCACTTATGGCAGTGCTCGGTATTTGGATGAATGAGTCGGCAGCTAATTGAATCCCACCGCCACCCGTTAGTGGACTGAAGAAAGCTCTCTTTCTGTCGATACCTTCGTGAGCCTGCAAAATAACAAGATGTATAAACCCTAGAAAAGAAATTGGAAATTCTTTATCCGAGTGGCCGCATAACCATATAGAGGAGTGGAGAGATAGGGAAAGGAGTTTGGTACATTTTCTGAGTGAGGTGAAGGGGTTTATATAGCTGGAGAAGGGAGTGGAGGGGGAGGCAAATTTTAGGAGACAGTGGACCATATAGTATTCTACATTATCACTTAAATTAAGTCTGAAAAATGGAAAAGCTCAAAATATAAGTGACTTGTTAAATCAAATCATGAAGTTTGCTTTCATCCGATTCAGCCAGTTTTACACACTTTTTATTTTTAGGTCTCTCAATCAAATCTGGAAAAAAAAGTTATTCTGAAATTTCCTATATATCATAAGACTAAAATACTCTTGAAATAATTAAAAATTACTCGTATATCCTGTAATTTATTCTGCTTTTTCGCTGGGATTCGTTCTTGTTTGTATATCATTATTCTATCTTCTATTGAACTCCTACTTTGTAGTTGCTGCATAGTTACTCATTTATGTAGGATTTATAAATGTTTTAATCATTTTTGCTGAGATGTTCATGAACGGTTCAGAATATTTCAAAGAGGAAAATCTTTGGAATATTGACGATGCAATTACTTCCATAGTTTGTACAACTCTTTTTATTTCACTAATTAGTACTATTCTAGATACTCCCTCTGTTTCTCTAATAGTGGCACATCATTTTTTATGTTAGAATTTAGGAGATGCTAAATGAGTGGATGAAATTGAATTGAAGAAGAAAAAGTAAAATGAGTGGATGTAAAAACCTTAAACTTGCCATAAATAGAAAGTGTCAATATAAAAGAAACACCTCAAATTAGAAAGTGTGCCACTATTAAAGAAACGGAGGGAGTATGTCGTGGAATGCTATTATTTGGACTACAAAATCAAACCAGATTCTAGAGCAAGATTTGATAACTAATAATCAACAAATTGGGTTCTTTTATCAACAGATTTTTTTCTTCCATTTGAGCTTGTTTCAACAATTCTTTTAGTTGTTGTAGCCCATCAATAGTACGTAAAAAATCATTGGCTTATCCCCTCTTCTCCTCCCCCCACACCCCACCCCACCCCCACCCCCCATTTCTCTCTTAAGCTCTCCGCCTCCCCATGTCACCCTCTCCACCTCCCCATCTTTCTCTCTGCCGCATCTCCAGCTTCATCACGCCTCTGTCGACTGTGTCCTCATCTCCAACTACCCCAATTTCTTGCAAATCTGGAGTAAGGCAGGTTGATTTCTCCCCAATCTAGAGCAAGGCAAGTTTGTTGGTAGTGTTGGCTGGTGGCCGGTTGGTGGTATTGGCTCGGTTGCATTAGTGGTGCAATGGTGCTGGTGGTGCGGGTAGTGGAATGACAGTGGTTCAGAAGGGGTAGTGGAAGGGTGGTATAGACTTTTTCCTCTTGAAAAAAATTTCAACCATTTCTCTCTCTACATAAATGGTTGAGAAAAAGGGAGTACTACTTATATCTTAATGTGTATTAATCTGTAGTTATATATTATTTTTATTTCAAATTTAATTGGTTTTGTGACAGTGGTTAATTAAGATCTGTGATAGAGTACTTTTATTTGCCGGATATGGCGTGAATATAACAAAATACACATTCGATGGATCTGACAAAGTTTCACGTAATAATACTTTACTAATTTAGATTAAAACAAATTTAAATTTTTAAACACAACTTTGAAGTATGATATCAGATATTGATTTGAATTTGAATTTAACATAAGGTTACACTTAACAATAATAATATGAAATAGTTGGGTTATTAATTGTTTTGCATGTAGTTATGATCATGGCCATATTTTATGAACTTACTCTCGCTTTGAATCATTTGGTGCCATTCACTAGTAGATGGGGTTTGATAATGCAAAATTTAGTGTATGGCACAGTCAACATTAGACTACTTAATATGCCAGCACTATAACCTTAATATCATTAGTATGCTTTAATACATATGCATTAGGGCATATTTTCTTTTAACTCATAATTTATTTTTATTTTTATTTTAAAAGAGCACAACTACGAACAAGTGAAAGATAAAAGCATTGCCCAGCAGGCCATCAATCTTCTCTCTCTCTTTTTCATTTTTAAAATATCTCCTATTGAATTTGTATAAACAAACTTATCTTTTAATCTTAGAGAAACCCCAAATGTTCCATTTTTAAGGTTTAAATATTCAAGTATGCATATATAATGTGTCCACGGAAGAGGGAATCTTTTTGTCTAAATGAACTCCTGGAACTTCACATGGGAATGTTAGAGAAATCCTACAGAATCATGTGGAAAGTGGAGTAACTCGTAACCCTAATTTCAGAATAACAAGTACATTTAAACTAATTACTCCACCCGTCCCAGCTTAAATTACATCTCAATTATTATACAGTACACCATTTAAAATACATATTTGATCAATTAAAATATTTAACTACGTATAATAACGATAAACAAATATATTAATATTTAAGTCTTGAACAGGGAGTACCGAGTTTTGTGTCGTATCAATCCCCACTTATGTGCCGATTACTTTATCTAAGTCTTGAATAGAAAGCATGCATGCATGCTAAATATGATTAGTTGATTAATCAAATCATAGTAAAATACTGAACAGGTGTTAAGTCCTACTAATTAAAAATTGATTGTATGTGATCCACCCTTCAACCATGGATGGAATCATTTATGTACAACTTTGCAATTAAAGTTGTTAAAAATGAGATTATGTACATTTTGTAACTTTTAAAATCATATTTTATGTTTTGTCTCACCAAATGTTATAATGAGACGATTTCATATAATTTTTTTTATTTTTTGTTACTCTCTCGGTTCCAACTGAATGTGCATACCTTTTTGTCAACATTCTCAGCTCGTTTAGGGTTTTGAGGTTCATGTTTGACTATTTCCTCATTTTGCCAACTAATTTCGATTTCTTTACTTCCCCTACCACATCACCAAGCATAAATCTCGTGTCTTAAGGGAATTGGACCCTTATACTGGGACGAAAGCAATATATATGGGACACATTTTTCTTTTTAGGTTGTTCGGCACAATCTCTATATATTTTGATAAGATTTCTTCAATTTCATCTCCATTGTCTACTTTTTACTTTATAAATTTAATTTTATCCCCTGATTTTGTTCAATTTTGTTGGATGGAAAATGAAGAGTAAAAAATGGAAAGAAGAAAAAAAAAAGAAAAGAAGAGACAGTAGGGATCTGGGAAAGATGGTAAGGAGGGAAATGATGACAAAGAGGAAATAAACAATTTACAAGTAGAGAAGTAGGGATCAAATCAACAGGCCTCTGGAATCTGTCTTGTCAACCCAAAAGCCTGTTTCTCCTTGTAACCATGCCCTCATCATCAACTCTCTCATATTCTTCTCTCTTTTTTTTCTCAGTAATTCCTCTCCAATCCATTCCTCTCGTTCTACTCCGTGCGTATGAGGCCATGTTAGTTACGTGGAAATGTGTGGATTGAAATTATTTTGGTTGAATTAAGGGAACTGAACTTGATTTTTTATTGAGACAAACTTACCGTGCGGGATCCGAGTTGAGATATAGTTTCGTGATGTTCACATGTCATTGACGGTGATATTTGAGTTGAGATTTATCACACGCCACACGCATGTCTCGAGAAGACATTCTTCTGAATTGCAAAGAATTCTAGGGTTGAATAGGAAAAAAGGCATTCGTCCTCCTCAAAATGTCAACAGAGTTAAATTTAACAGTTTGAGTAGATGTTCAATAAATGGAGGGTCAACGATGAACGATGACAATAGTTTAGGGGTCGCAAAAGTCGTTTGTCCTTTTTCATATTGATAAACTGATATGAATCTCCTTGCAAAAACTCTGCATTGCGGAATTAAAATATTTGACCGAATGAAGGGATCTGCAAACCCTCACCAAGTAGCATGAAATTCAAGAACCTCAGGATGCTCTCAATCTCGACTTGCTCTCGAACTAGCTTGCGGGATCAGATCACAAGGTTTACTGGTACTTAATTAACCCTCGGGATTAAGTACCAATGGAATTAGCTCGCAAGCAAAGAGTATGAACTCAAAAGGTGTACATTTGATTGATGAAAGTGTACCAAAAATCGTGAATGACATCCCCTATTTATATCCAGTCAGTACAAATAGAAATTGAAATGACTTATGACAAATTTAAGATGCTAAAACCGTATCTAACTCAAATACCTAAAATAAATGACTATATTTTTCAAGATAAATCTTGAATGAACATTTTCTTATCTAATGTTACCAAATCTAATTCAAATCAAATCAGAATTGAATATTCTAAACCTGAAATAAAGCATAGTCGAAATTAAATTATTCTAACGCCAACAAGGCTGAGTTAATGAGTTTATTCTAAAGTAAAATAAATTACAAATGATCACACTATCTCATTAAAAATTCTAATAGATAAAAGAGTATAGTGTTATCATCTCAAAACCCTAATATAATAAATAAATTTAAAAAACCCTAATTCGTATCATAAATTTTCTACTTTTGACAACATTCCTTCAATTTCATTCACTTATTATGTCTTTTACCTTTTAAATTCAATTTCATCAACTCATTTTATTCACTTGATCTAAACATTTATAAACTTGTGATGTGATATACTACAGATAAATATAGAAATTAGGAATTTTTACACTTTTAATCCTAAATTTAGCCTGAAAGTGTCACTATAACTCTGCAAAAAGAGAAGGTATCAAAATAATTCCAGCTTTATGAAAATGTACAGTTATAACCTTTTGTCATTATTCCAGCGTTGAATCATCAATTTGAGTGTTGAGAGGACCTTAAATGACAAAAATACCCCTGCCCATAAGTTCAATCATCATTTTACTCGTTTAAATGCGGAGCTAAAATTGTCATTTCCTTAAATTCTGGCCAAATCTCCCATCAACAATTGAAGTCATGGGTGCATAAGGTTAGATTAGCATACATCATAAAATTAGGGTTACTTTGACACTTTTTTTTATAGCATTATATTGGCATGTTCAGTTTAAAATTATGATCATTTTATCACTTGACTCTAGAAATTACTCCACAATAATGTTAATATCATCATCTCCAAGTAGAGTGCCTCTTGATACTACTCATTCTGTGTCAGCTGAATTTGCACTCTTACTTTTTTTTACACTATTCTCTATCAAAGTTTGACCACGTATTTGAATAGC
Source organism: Rubia yunnanensis (assembly GCA_037428765.1). Taxonomy (NCBI): domain Eukaryota; kingdom Viridiplantae; phylum Streptophyta; class Magnoliopsida; order Gentianales; family Rubiaceae; genus Rubia; species Rubia yunnanensis. The sequence goes on along the minus strand of CM075064.1, from coordinate 114,150,331 downwards.
TACATAAACAACAATATCATCGTACATGATATGGTTCAATCTGTTATAACAAATAATTTTTTATTTATCATTAATATACACAGATAAATATATTAACAGTCAAATATATTTTTTGAACAACGTGATAATAATGAATACTTTAAGCAATTTCTACTTGGAACGAGCGAAGACAGAATAGCAACCACGGGTGAATGAGTACCAACGAAGGGGAATAAACACACAGTGGTAGTGTGATGAGTGAGAAAGCAAATGTTGATTGACTGACTCTGATTGCTCACCTTCACACTCTGACATTTTTACCAGCTACATAAAACCACCATAGCCTCTGCCATTCTGTACTTTCAACACTCGCTCACCGGAATATAATTGTTTTATTTATTTTTCTCACCAATATTCTGGAAATTAACATGCATAAATGGACACCTGTGTTTTTTTGTAATTACAGTAATTGTAAGAGCGAGTGTTCTCCTAATTCCGCAGTTTAGTTATGGACAATGAGAGATGGTGTTGCCGTGGTGGTGCCGAGAGGGGTGGCAAAAGTGAAGGTGTAGCGGGGAAAGACCACTTTGACCCTTAACCTTGTTAACTGACGGTTGGACTAAATGGAAGATTGGACTTGGTATGTGTGATCTGTTGGATTTAATCGATAACTTGTTCGTTCGTAGTGTGGCAAATGTTGCAAAATACCTCTAGTTTATCTTTTAATAGAAAAAGTACTAGAGGTAATTTCTTTCAATATCATCATCCAACATTTGCACCCTTATAATTTATCTTGAAATTTTGAAATATTTAAAATATCAGTGTATTCACGTCGTATCTCTGGGATACCCAAGATAGAAAACTTGGATTATATGTTGAAAGCACTCGTTACGGTCTTTGAGCGTATTCCCAACATATTTCTTGAATCTTTAATACAAATTAGAATATAAGTTTAGATATATCTATAAAGCGATTGAAATTTGAATTAGTTTCGCCTACCAAGTGATGCAATATTCTAAGGGTTCGCCTCTTGAAAACTAATTTTTTCATAAGTTATGGAAAACTCAAAGTTTAAACTGAAAATTAGAAGAAAAAAATCAAGATAAAATGTTTCGATTGCATTAATCGAATTATATATATATATGTATATATTAAATTAAATCGTCCATAGGATAAGGGTTTATAGGGTTCTCATCCCTTTTATACTAAGCTCAAATTCGCACAATGTGCCATTACAACATATGATACGGGATTAACCCATTAACACTGAAACGCTAGCTAAGTATTATAATTCTAATCTAAGGTCTCAGTGGCATAAAAAGAGATATACACATAGGCCCTAATTGATATTACAATACTGAGCAAAATTCTATGTGGCAATGAGAAGGGCACGTGACGATTAAGTGGTTTCCACCGTATCGCCATAGTGTAGCCACAATAAATCGACCCAAGGCTAAAATCACAACAAACACAGTGAAGGATAGAAAGTTACACACACAAAATGACCCATCAACACTTTTGATCAAACATCTAAGGCAATCAAAACAAAATAAATGAAACTCCCCAACTAAAGATCAAGTTCGCCTCCATTTAAACCGTAAAGACCATTTCCCTAATTTAGGAGACTAGGACATGTCATTTTAATTGCCAAAAATATTATTCATCAGTATACTGAGATCACTTTTAATGTGTAGAATTATTTCTAGCCTGACTCCAAAAGGTATTAGAGACCAACTTAATCGATTTATCAATAAAATTGGTCTCAACCTCCTTATGGACCAAAGTCTACAAATCTGATTTACTTCCTTAGAAAAAAGTATCACCATAAGTTCGTATCTTACAACTTTGACTTGGATTTTTCATTACCGCCCCCTTTGGATATCAAATAAGAAGTCAATCATATTTTAATGACTCGGGCTGCTGAAAAAATAAATATTGATAGAGATAATTCCTTCCAACATTTTAAACCATTTTAAAATTGCCCAATTTAAGATCTTAAAAATATGAAAAAAGAAAAAAACTTGATAAATTGCTAAAATTAAATGGATTAAATAAAAAAACCCCTCTCACGTGAAAAAGAAATTTTAAAAAATAGAATAAATAAAATAAAAATGGAGAAGTACCCCTCGCAGCCTTGATATCATCGAAAAACGACTCAGCTCCGAGTTGACCCGAGTTGAAAAGGGTTGAGTTGAGTCACCTTTGACTCGTGAGTTGACCCAAAAAATTTTGTGAACCGAGTTGGCCAGTCCCAAACTGAGTAGACTCGGTATACATCAGATCTGAGTTAACTGGGTCTTGAGTGAGTCAAACCCAAGTAGCTCGGGTGATTCACCGCCAATCCATATGAAGAAGCCGATGGATGGAAAGCCTGAAAATCTAAAACACCAGTGGCTAAAACGGTGACCTGTCAAAGCATCGATCTGCTCTAGAAAGCCGAAGTTATTGTGTCTTTTGTTCGCCGCCCTGTCTAAAGTTTTGACCGATGTTGCCTCTTGTTCGCCGAGTCCGACATGACAACTGGTATGGCGCGTTGGATAAAAGCCTCATTTGTCAGGATCCAGCTCTCTGTTGCCGTTGGCATCGCGGATGGCAAAGCCATATCTTCGGCAAATAGAGGTTATGTCGGTGAGAAAAAAGTGAGTGCCGGTACTCCTTCGTGTTTAGTCGTTGGCGAAGAAAAAAAAAAGCTCTTCGTGATCGCCAGGGATATGTTGGTTCTGGGGTAGAGGTGTTTGGGGGGGGGCGCAGGAGAAGGTGGTGGTCCAGTGGCGGCAGCCCCCCAAAGCTGCTAGGGTTTTGAGAGTTAGATAGGAGGAGCGTTTATTTTAGAGAGAGAGTGAAAGTCTCTTCCTTAAATTAGTTGAATTTATAAACTTATAACTACTGCACATTGCATAATAAATTTTTAATATTGCAACAAAAATCTTTTACCTTTCTATAATTCTAATTCAATTCCGTCTTTTCATATGCTCATGTAAAAATGGTTTTTTCAATGATTTTGCCATATTCTAATACTAATATGTTGGATTTTTTCATGGATCTCACCTCCCGACTTTTTAATCACACTAGTGGGGGAATATGCCATTTAAGATGGTTTTATTGGATCAGAGAAGGCATTTTTAAAGTACCTTCTCTGGTTGCACCTTTGATTGCCTCCGATTAAAGGCAGTTCCGAGAACAACCTTAAAAATTTTCATTAAAGGTTGTTTTAAACAGCCTTAGAAAGGGAGGAAGTACCACCTTGAATAGCTTCCAAACTCAGAACATGCGGTCCGTCAGCCGCCCGATGAGTACCTTTCTGAACTCGGAAGAAAAATCAAGGCCTTTCTAAATTGCCATGGAAAAAGGTAATAAAATCGCCTTAAATAGCTTCCGAGTTGGAATCCATCATTCCTCCGCCCACTGTGGCAGGCATATTTTGATTTTGTAACCTATCTAAGTTCCAAGTTCGGAAGCAATATTGGATCAAAAACCGCCCTAACTACGAATGTTGCTTCCCTAATCGGATGCAAAATCCAGACCCACGCTGTAATTTGAAAGCGTGTATTTGTTTGGGTTTTATAAAGTTTGCGAGTGCGAAAGTTAATTCAGGTCAAAACTGATTGAAAGGACGAAATGGCTTCTGAATTCAGAAGAGCCTACGGCTTCAATGGTCAAAAACACAATTTACATTCATTTTCCCGGCTAAAAAATAAGTCTCGTTCAACAGCCAATATTGCTACACAATACATAAAATCTTTCTACAAGCTTACAAAAATATATAGAAAATGCTAACTAAGCAATAATCTACAGATAGGAATAGAAATAAACACATTTCTATTACAAGCATAAGTGTCATACTAAACGAAGAAATATGTATTACTCTACCACATTAGGGTTTGCGAAGGTTTGTGAGCTGTTGAGAATGAGAAGCCTAGCCAAGCAATTCCGGACGTTGTTGATGTCTTCCTTTGAATATGGCCTTGTTTCCTTAGGAAGAAGCTGTGAGTCCAAGAAAATAGGTAAACATTAAAGACGATTTGAAGACGCGGATAATGTTTGGTTGAACCAAATGCATGAACACCTTGTCAATTTCAAGGGAATCTAACATCACAGCTTCTATGCACTCTATTGCGTACAACATTACGTAATAACCGCACTCTCACGTTTGTGTTTGTTTCTTGTGCTAAATTGAAATAATTTCAAATTAGTGGTGAATTGAAACACGAAACAAAAAGAAGCAATTGAACTATAATTCATACCTTGATTTTTACCACATCCACTTTGATTCTACCATTATCGCTAGTGTCTTTCACGGCGGACTCCAAGATCTTGACAAATGCCTCTGAAGGTTGTAAGTGCAAGGGATCCATCCAATGTACTCATTTTTTTCTCTGGAGCAATCATGTTCAATCGACAATGGTCTCTAAACATAAAACACAGGCAAATTTATGTTAATATCATTGCATAAATAATGTTTGGAACTAGTAAATAATTTTGTAACTGTAACCTTTCAATGTAGGGCATAATGAATAATTTCTTTTCCTTCCAATGTTTTTGTGAATGTAGTCGACTCTCTCTTGGCTTGTACAACCAATTTATTGGGTCAACACCGGCCACATGGATGCCTTCTTTAGATTATACAAAAAATACATGTACCTTAAAATTTTGAAAATACTAGAACATTAGTCGTAAAAAATGACAAGGAATGATATGAAAACATGAATTAAATATATTGATGTTGGACTCACAAGGTGTAAATGGACATTAGCATTTGATTTACTTGCTCCTATTTCCAAAGGTCCTCAAAGTCACTCCATACGGCGATGATATCCCGTTTTGCACAAAACACACAATCGTTTCCATGAAATTCATAAGTTGAGTTGCGATCATGTGGTTTAAGCCAATTGAATAGCACTTGCACATAGGGAGGTGAGTCTTTTGGGAGTTGTTATGCAGTTGGTATCGGTTGACAAATCTTGTCCGGTGTTGTTTGGACCAGTTTAAGTGCTCTTTCCACCCATTTTGGTGTAGCTTGCTCCGGTTTTCTTGTAGCTACGAGGTCCTTAAGTTTTGTTGGTTGTTTGAGTTTCAAATGGAGGTCTTTAATTGGATTGGCATAAATTAGTCGACGAGGCCACAATAGAAACATTCCACGAGCGACACCGACGGTCTTGTATTCTCCGTCTGGACATGGCAACGTGGCACCCTTTACCAATGCCTTCTCTAGAGATACTCTTGACCTTCCAGAATTGGAATGGTGTGATGATGCCTCATTAACTCATGTAAAAAATCATCGGCAACGTGTAGTGGTCTACCACCTATGTCTTGATCAATGTATCACTCACAAACATGTGAACCCTACATCGCACCAATCACGAATGTTATGTCATACACAAAGTTCATACGAAAGAGTTGGTATACTTAAACGTTTACCTTTTTATCACTTGCAAGTAAGGCCTTGTCGAGGTTGTCGCCTTCGTCTCTAGGATTTAGGATAATTGCCTCCCGATTAACCTCAACTTCTTTGGGAGAGTGGTGTGATCCTCTTGATGGGGGAGTCCAATCCGGTGTTAAATCATCCAAATTTTTAGGAAGAGGTAGGCCCATATGTTGGATCAACTTTTGAATTAGAATGTTTTGTTGCTCAATTTGTTTTTCTTATTGAATGGCATGTTTTTGCAACGTGTGGATCCGCGATGATTGAGCACGATCATAGTACCAGGTAATTCCAAATGACTCTCGTTGTATCAAGGATCCACCCACTCCCCTAACATGCCCCGCGTGGTCCGATTTATTGGTCGTCTCACAAAGAATATCATGCTTGAAGGTGGGTATAAATTTCCCTTCTAATTGATCATTCTTTAATTTTTCCTAATTGATAAAATTTGGAAAAAAAATATTAACTCAAGTGAACGTACAAATATATGAATGAAAAGAATTTAACGTCCGATTAGATGGTATACCACTCGTTCTGCAATTTCTCTTATATCCCCCCCCTCGTATTCACCCTCCTTGTTTTGTCGGCCCTTGAGGAAAAGATCCCACCTATCAATGCCAACTACATACATTGGTTGTACCTTTGTGTGAGCCTCTTCTTCGGTCATCCTGCCTTCGATTGCAATATGAACATCTTTCTCAAGGCATTCTTCTACTAACTTCATTGCCGCCAATCCATACCCTCTGCGGATTAAATGGTGAGGCATTTTATTCAAACCGGCAAGGCTTTGTTTTCTGCCCTCGTACCCTATGTAAGGTTGTTAGGAACATTTTTTAACACAAAAATACTAGTTCAACTTAAATTTTTGCGTAAGTATTATGAAACTCTACTAACGTTAGAATCATTCTCCAAAGTCCTTCTCTTGTGGATCTCCCAACTCTCTGGTTGTATGTGTGTGTACGTCATCTACAGGCGATCACCTTAATTCAAAGAAAATATGTACTCCCTCGACAAAGTATATTTGTGTTTCCGCTAACTTTTGCCTATCATGGTCGTTGACTTCTTCCTAATATATGTCATATCTGGGGGTTCTATTTCAAATGGTCTCTATGACAATTTAGAGGCGATAGTAAGTTTAGAATATTTGATTAGTAAAACATTTTTTAAACACACTACGACCATTAATGTTACCTTGCACTCCATACATAGGGTCTCCTTATAGTCTTTTGGTACATAATGCCAACTATCAAAATGAATGTCAACCCTTGTTCTACCAATCTTTGCGACCCAACTAGACCATTTAGGGCGGTCTTTCAACAAACGCTTGTTGGACTTGTTAAAAACTAATGGAGTTAACTCCTTCCTAGCCATCCTACGTTATAAAGTTCTACAATGGGTCTTGGCTATTCCCACCTCGCAGGATCCGTCATCGTTATCGGAACCAAATCCCATAGTCTTGCCATCGCTATGTTGGGAACATGGCACATTATCACGAGGTTGTTTCTTAGACATGTTTCATCCTACAATAAAATACATGGCCTATTTATAAACTACACTTACTTCATAATATATATTATAGACCCTGAATAATGCCTTATATCATAGGGATCCCCTTCATATTCAAATTCTTAGTTACACTCAATAGAATATCCAATAACAATAACATTGAACACAAATAATAGCATCATAGCCCTAGAGTATCCAAAAAAATCCATAACCCACTAAGGAGAACAAGAACTTTTAGGGTTTTGCAACACTAACCTTAAAAACAAAGTAATGGGAGGATCAACTTGATGAAATATAGCTCTCCCTCAAGCCTTCTTCCACCATGATCATTATCCCCCTCAAATGAGATAAATAAGTTAGATGAGAAAAATGAGAAGAATATTGAATGAGTCTTAGGCATTGACACCAACCTTGAATTAAAATGTGAAGAAACATGGAGAATAGATGAATAGGTAGGATGGAAGTTAAGAAGGAGAAGATGATTCTTGGATGGGAGTGTAGGAGGGAAACAGTGGGTCTTCTTAGGGTATTTAATACCATTTGAAAACCTGCCTTAATAACTATTTTTTTCCCGTCAGATTATTCTTCCAAACTCAGAAGAAAGTCGGCTCTATTTAAACCCCCTCCCCCGACATGCTTCCAAGTTCAAAATCTCTGTAAATATATATATTAAAAAGGGAAATATCAACCAGCCACTATCACATATGATTTTCAACCCCCCCCCCCCCCAATTTCCCTCTCCGCATCAAAACCCTAAGGCTCACCCAAAAACAACCAAATCTTAGTTCCCAGCACCATGTCAAAGCAACGATACACTAAAAAGAAAACCGGTGAGGCCAACGACCATAATCACAATCCGTACATTGAAATTGAGGCATCTGAGTGGTTTTTCAATACAAAAGTGGATGAGAGGTATGTCGAATTCTCCAAACACAAAGTTATCAATGCTAAAGTTATTTGTGAATCCTTAATTGAATGTTTATGCTTAGGCTATTTGTTGACTCGTTTCAAAGAACAACATCTTTATGGTTTGATGTGTTTGGAAGAACCCGTTTATGTAGACGAGGTTATTCAGTTTTATGAAAATTTAGGACAATCTTTTAAAAATTGTGATGTGACTTTGGTGAATGGGAAGGAAGTTTTGGTTAATAAGTACAAAATTTGTGAAGCCCTAGGTAGCTTCTACACCACCCTTGATAAACTCGTAGTAGCCGGCGATCTCCATTCCCCCTACAAAATTTATCACCAACAGAGTTAGCCTTTGGTTAGCCTTCAGTTACTAAAGCTACCCCTATAGATCCCGTAGTGATGGCTAAGAAGTACTTTGATAGAAGTGGGGTGGCCCTGGGCTCAACAGAGAGCTATGACATAGGGCATTTGACGGTTAAGCGGAGACTTATTTAAGAATGGGTTTGTTTGAATGTGCTCCCAACGAGTGGCCACACGTGTGAGCTGACTATTGGTAACCTCATGTTGTTCTACTATGTTATTGAGGGAAAGAAGATAAATCCCGGTTCACCATCCTAATGAGCATGCTTAAGGCCGCCAACACAAAGAAAATGGAACCCCTTTACGGTGGCTTGATCACGGATATGATCAAGAAGGCTGGCGTCCAGCCGAATGATTGACCAATGCTCATAGAGTATCATGATGAGGGTTGGTTTTAGCATAAGCAGTTGAAAGTCGGCGAGGATAAGATATGGGAGCAACGCGTCGTTCCGGGGCAGTTGGCCAAAAATGTAAAAAAGGGCCAGGGAGTCATAATTTGATAGGGCCGAGGCATCAAGATCTCGTAAGTATCAACATTTTGCTTCTTTTTTTACATTTTTTAACTCAGAACTTGTATTTTTTACATTGATTTTCAATTTTTGTAGGTTCACAGAGCTCGTGGAAGACCACCATGGGAGGTTCTTGAATTGCCTTCGTGGAGACGTCTAGGAGACATTGCAAATATTAACTAGAGTTGATGCCCAGCATGAACATTTCATGGCAACTCAGGGACTCAATTTAGTACTAAGGGATGATGAGGATTCACCAAATTTTGAGCCACAGTTCACCGACAACGAGGAGGAGAACGACGCATGGTCGGATGGTGGTCACGACAACGATAATTAGGAGATTTTCTATTTGTTTATGAGTTGTGTACTATGTGTAGTTTAAAACTTGTGGTACGAATGTCAACATGATGTTAATCTGATTTAAATACTTATGTAAGGGATATTAAGACTTGTGTTATGTTTTGGAGTTTGTGACTTGTGTTTTTTTGAAAATGAATTTTAAGACTTGTGTTATGTTTGGTAATTAAGGCTAGAGTCTTTTAAAATGATTTCTAAGGCACACCATTCAATATCTAAAGAATATGGCGTTTAACATGAACCGTTGTCAAAGTCCAGAAGACCAACCATCTTTGAAAAATGTGTGTTTCATTTTTACCATTAGAGCAGACAGTCTTCCGAGTTCAGAACTAGCTCGGCCCTTTGTAAAAACATTGCCTATTCAATTTCAAGTTCGTAACTGATTCGGAGAGATTAGCAGACATGGGCTGATTCAGTTCCAAACTCGGAATATGGTGATTCCAGAATCAGATGCATTTTCTGGACCCGCACGGGTCCTAACAAGCGCATCTTTTTCCCCCTACATTTAATTAGTTATGAGTGCGAAACTTATTCAGTTCCTATTTATAAAGAGCCAAATTACACATTCCAGACTTGGAATGTGTAATTCGGCCCTTTAAAACCAATTGCTAACCAACTTCCAACCTCGGAAACTAAGTACTAAAAAAATACCCAAATTAGAGTTCATTTCCCAATCGAACTTAAACTTTCAAAATTTAAAAAAACCTAGCAAAAGAATCTTCCTAGGCGATCGGCACATCCAAGTTCTTCAAAGGGAAACGATTAAAGATGGCAAGAGGTGGCTCATCTCGCATCCCTCGTTCGAAATCCACCGGCAACAATCCCGAGTATGATAAAGTGAAATTTGTGTCTTTGTCCATGCAATCTAGGTACAATGTACTGTGTTCTTCCGGGATAGCTAGATTGTTATATTGTTGATTTCAATGAGTACAGGTGGATAGGATTAATGGATCCCCTAGACAAATTTAAAAATCAATATGTGGAACATTGCTTGGTTGTAATGAACCCTCGTTGTTTGACTGGACTTGTCAATTTTATAGTAATCTAAGGGACCTTGGGAAAGGTGATTATTCAACTGGAGTTGAAGGTATTGATATTCCTATTAATGCTTGAATTATAAAAAAATCCCTAGATTGCCCCTATTTGAACCCTGAAAACATTTATCCAGAAGACAATGATGGTCCCTTGGACGATTGTTATCATAGGGACAATTTCCACTTGTTTGCCCCCCCCCCCTTATGTTGACCCTATTGAATGTAGTGTCATATAGGTATTTTTGCCGCGATCCTAATAATTTGGGTAAGCCCAAGACTTTTAGTCTAAAGAAGTTAGGGATAGATGATCGTATTATTTTTGAGATGATTGTTAGAACCATAATTCCCACCTCTGGCCATGTCACTGAGCCTACCTACACTAGTTTGATGTTATTTTATTTAACTATGGAGCGTAAAAAAGTTAACCCCGGGGCAGCTATATTAAGACATATGCTTTATATTGGGACCTCGACAAGGGTAGTTAAGAGCATCCTGCACGGGAACTTCATTGTGTTATTGTTGAGGTCGGTTGAGAGGTTGAATATAAATAAGGAGGAGAAACAACTAAAGTACTATGACAAGAGGTGGATCTTGGTTGACGGGAAGTGGTTCCATCCCAAGGAGTTGGAACTTGGTGAGTCGAGCAAAAGACCTCGGGTTGATGAAGGTAAATCAAATTGTTAGTTTAATGGTATTTCAATTGACAAATTATTTCTCATTATTATTGATTATGTGTATGCATTACTTTATTTAGATTCGGAGAAGGTATACTTTAGAGGTGTCCGTGATTGGTATTGGTGGGTGCGAAAGGAGTTGGCCGCCATGAAGGCGAAGATTTTGAGAGTCGAGAAAAAACAAAGGGCGTACGAACGTCACCTTGCATCTCGCCACCATCCTCGTCTTGACCGATAAACATCAATGGGTGATCTTGAGGATGACTTAGAGTCGAACATTCCGTAGATCTCGAATTATTTAAGTGATATTGTTTGACTAAACTTGTTGTTTTCCTGAGATGGTGTATTAGTACTTTTTTTGGGATTCTAGTTGAATGTTGGCTGCTATGTTAGTGTGGATTCTATTTGGATGTCGGATGCTATGCTATGTTAGTTTTTTTTAATTAGTATTTTATTTTAGTGTAGATATTTCATTTGATGTTTGAAATTCATTTTTAGTGTATGAATTATCTTTGGCGATAACTTCTTCCGTTTTTGCTTCTTAGCAACCTTTTTGGATTTCCACCTTTTACGACTCACCTTTCCACGGACATCCACCCAAATTCCCTTTTCATGATTGTTGTGGCCAACTAAGCAGTTCAACGCAAGATTGTTCTCCTCAAGCAGCAAAGCATCATCTAGACTGCACCCGTTGTATCATGACCGAATCCCACAATTTCTTCGGCTTCAAATTCGTCAACAAATGCCTGTTTTCCTTTGACAACAATCTCCCACCTTGGATAGGAATAATCCCTCACATGGAAAACTTGGTGAGCCTGGGAGGCCAGAATGAAAGGATCCTCCCGCCAACCTATCTGACTCTGATCAACAAGGATAAAACCAAAATTCTCGGTTCGCTACCCATTGTTGAAATCCACCCACTAACATCTAAAACTGAGACTTTCATAGTCACATAGTCAAGCTCCCATATATCTTGGATTGTTCCAAAGCAACACCGGTGAGCGTGCATTGGATTATTTTAACTTCCATTACCAACATGCAAAGCTTCATAAACGAGAGACACTCTACTATTCTGAGACACACCCCTATCATCCACTTCTTTAGTGCCAAATGTAAAACCGTTAATGTCAAAACCTCCATACGAAAGAACTGTACCCATAGGTCTAAGAGTCAACCACTTAACTGTCGTTGGATGATCGCCCTCCGAAAAGTGATCACACAACCATGATGAAAAAGTCCCACTATGTAATCGTAGAACCTGTGCCTCGTTAAAGTTTGGGTTGGCGATTCTAATGGAATCCATGTGAACCTCTATTTACGGTACAACATCTTCATGATTACGAAGAACATAGAGATAGGCTTTATTTAATTTATTCGCGCTAGGGCTGAACGGTTTCCCCTTTCAAAGCGTTTGACCTTCCAACCATCCATAGAGGGTATGTTGCTGAGGAGGTCATAGAGTTATGTATCGATCTTCCAACCGTCCATAGAGTGCTTGACCTTCCCCTTTCAGAGTGCTAGAAGGTATGTTGCTGAGGAGGTCATAGAGTTATGTATCGATCGAATAAACCTGCTTCAAATAATCAATACATAACTCTATGACCTCCTCAGCAACATACCTTCGTACAATACTTGCATCAGACCTATATCCATTATTCACAAAATGTTTGAATATTTTCATGTACCTCACAAACGAGTACATCCACCTTAACACTAATAAGAGTCTCACAAAATGACTTTTTCTCCACCTGAGACATTGAACAACAAGCAATGGGCAAGTAGCAACTGTCACCCAAAGTTACCGGTCCTAATGACTTCTTAATTCCGATCTCAACCAAATCTAATCGAGCCTTTAGCCCATCCTTTGTTTTTCCAGGGGTATTCAACAACGTACCGACCAAAGAATCACACACATTCTTCTCAACGTGCATCACATCAAGGCAGTGTCTAACATCCAAATGCTGCAAATACCCCAATCTAAAAAATATAGAGCATTTCTTCCAAGGACCATCCACGGGGACTTTCCGTTTCTTTTTCCTGAAATTATTTGCCAAATTCTTCACTGTTTTGAATATCTGACTCCCTATTCGAGCAACCGATGCTTCTCTTGACTTGACTCTCCCATTAAACCATTTTTTGGCCATTCTCCATGAATGGTCCTCCGGAAGAAACCGTCGATGACCTTGATAAAATGTTTTGCAACCATGCTTCAATTGGCAATAATCAGTATCCTTCTCGCACAAAGGACAAGCAAAGTGACCTTTCACTGAGAAACCAGAAAAATTACCATGTGTAGAGAAGTCATTAACAGTGCAAAATAACACGACTTTTAATGTAAAGTAATCTTCAACCATACCATCATATGTCCTAACACCATCCTTAAATAGGGTCAACAAATCCTCCACAAGAGGTGCAAGATACACATCAATGTCATTACCTGGTTGCCTAAGACTTGAAATCATCAAAGATAGCAACACGTACTTATGTTTCATCGTCAACCATTAAGGAAGGTTGTAGATAACCAACAACATACGCCAAGAACTATGTGTACTACTCATATTACCAAATGGATTCATTCCATCAGTACATAGGCCTAACCTCAAATGCCGGGGTTCTTTGCCAAACTCAGGGTAAAGAGTATCAAATTTTTTTCCATTGCTCGTCATCTGACGTATGTTCGATGACATCATCCACAGGTCGATCCCTCTCAGTGTGCTAGGGCATAAATTTAGAATCTTCCTTAGATGCAAATAACTTCTGCAATCATGGAACAATAGGAAGGTACCACATCACATTTGCCGGAGTTCTTTTCTTTGATTTGGTTAACACTCCCGCTCCAACCGCAATTCCACCCCTCTTCACCTTGTATCGAGACTCACCACATATCCAACGAGATTCCCAATTTTCATCTTCTATCCAGCGGTACAACATACAATCATTTGGGAAAGCATGTATTTTTTCTAAATCCAATCCCATCAGGCACAATACTTTTTTTGTGGCATACAACCTATCCGGCATAAGATTACCTTCGGGCAACAAATCCCTAACCAATTCAAGAGTTTCGATCATGGACTCATTAGTCCATCCAAATTTGGACTTCAAATTCATCATCCTCATAGACGCACTCAATACCGAATGTTTACAACCATTATACGATGGTGTCTCGTTGTCGTCATGTAAAACTTCTAGCACCTCAGGTTTACCTTTGAACTCTCTAGCAATATCCTCAACCATTTCGTCAAATTCAACATTCCCATCCAACGCATCTTCCACATTCTTCTTCATTTTTTCACTCGTACGAGAAGTTTGACCTACTTCCCCATTCCATACCCAAGAAGTGTACGTTATTATTAGATGTTGCCTCAATTTCTTCTTCACTAAAAATACATCATTTCTACAATCTTTACACGGGCATCGGACTTGCACAAAACCTCTTTTAGAGGTATCTTCAAACGCTACCGTTAAAAGGGTTTCTATCAAGGGCATATAAACGGGTGATTTCCTAAGATCATTACCAATGAGCTCAATCTACTCCGTTACACTACAAGTGAATTACAATGTAACCCATTAGTATTCACACAACCATAATCATAACCAACAACAAATGACCACAAGACAAGCCCTAATTCTTCTACATGTATACATTTCAAACCCTAATAAGTTAATATACAATTTAATTACCTTCACCAATGTAAAATGATACACTCTAATGTATTAGATTTGCTTCTCCATCAATGTTTCACTAGAATTGGAAGAACACTCTTTTTCAACAATGTTGAGGGGGAGTTAAAATTGATGAACCCCAATTTTTTAAATACAAATACGGACATGATTCCAAACTCGGAACACACTGCAATTTTAAAAATTCCACAATTTAATACATTTCTAAACTCTGAATGGTTATCGGACCCCATTTCCAAGTTCGGAAGTCTTCCCCTCATTGACTTGGGTGGAGCCTGAGAAGCTTCCTAACTCGGAACCAATGACAATTTAAGACAGTTATGTCTACCCGCCTTTAAGTAATGTTATTTAAAGATGGTTAATGAAATAACTACCTTTATTGTAAAGTTACAGACTCGGAAGGTGTTTCAGATCCATCTTCCGAGTTCGGAACACCGTAACATTCAAGGCGGTTGTGTTTAACCGTCGTAGATTAGTGTCAATTTAAGACGGTTTTATGCAAAACCGCCTTAAATTGATTGTAATTAAAGGCGGTTTACAAATAACCGCCTTAATGGATTTTAAACCGCCTTTGAATGAATTTGGCGGGATACGAACTCATGTTCCGAATTTAGAACCTATATTTTAAGGCAGTTCCATTTTTTTCACTCTAAACCGCCTTCTAATGCATCCTTTAATGGCCTGGCCTGTACTAGTGTCAGTTAAAAATTTAACGAAATCATTTAAAAATATAGAGAAAAGTGCATATATAACCCTATATAATTGATGAAAGTGCAGATATAACCCTGCGATAATGAAAGTGCAGATATAACCCTGCAATAATTGAAAGTGCAAATATAACCCTGATTAGTCAATGCCAGAATAATGGCTTTAGGGTTATATTTGCACATATGTGTAATAGTTAGGGTTATATTTGCACATATGTATAATAGTTAGGGTTATATTGCACTAAAAAATAACTCAGAGTTATATTTGCACTTTCTCCGACATATAGGGTTATATTTGCATATTACCCAAAAATATAAGAAACCCAAAAGGATTTAAACTATTTTTTTAAGGTTTGCTATGGGAAATGGTAGGCACAGAAGTGTGGAGTTAAATCAAATCAATTGAAGATCTATGGAGGTCTGCATGTACATGATTGGGGAGTGGCCATGGAACCTTGTCGACGAACATACTCTCTCATATCCTTACTCTTCGGGAATATAATAATTTCAATTCGGAAATTAATAAATTACGTACGAACAATCAAATTTAACTTGTTCGTCAGGGAATATTTCAGTCAGTGAATATTGTGCTTGTGAGTTGTGATTATACATGAAGAATATCATAGCAAGAAAATTCAAAGAATATTGATTGAACAAAAGAAGAATACATACTACTATACATTATGTTTTTTTAAAAAACAAATGTGCAGCAATACCAAAAAGATCTTCAAGTGAGATTTTTTTGTAATACAAGTGACACTCAAAGACGTTGCTAAAATTAGTATTGATGTTTGTAAGAGTACCTCTATCAAGCATGTTACTAAAATATTATGACACTTTAAAATTTTGTGACGCGCTGATATGTAGAAACGTCAATAAATTTTACGACATGAAGTAATGTAGTAGTGTGGTTTAATGAGATATACATGTATCAGTAAATTTTAGTGACACATAAAAGGAAAGTAAATTTTGTGACATTTCTGTATCTGTCACAAAAAATGCTGTAAATTTTGTGTACGTATATATGACCTAGTAATTACAAAGCTTAACCCAGTTTGCTGATGAAATCAAGCACTCAATATATATGGAGAAATTGATGTAAGTTCCTCTTGTCGGCACTTTGAAATAAACAATTCCATTATTTCCTCCAGGAATTGGAATTTATCTTAGGCAAAGTCATTAACAGGTAAAACGTCTTAGTTGCAATATTAAAATTTTAGTATGCAACATGTAGTAGTTATAAAATTTATGACCCGGTTCATGCAACCCAAAAATTTTATCTTAATTTCTTCTAATTTACACTTTAAACATTGGTCTTTCCATAACTTATGGAAGGACCGTCTTTCAAGAGACGGGCTCTTTATCTTAATACCTCCAAGAAGCACAAATGAAAGACACTTGGAATTTGTTTTTATGATATAGTATTGTTGTTTAGGGTACAAAATAAATCTAAAAGCAAGACTAAGAGATACCAAATATCGAACACAACCCTTATATGGAAATAATTAAGAATGTTTTTTTGTTGAGTGACAAATTAACTAGAGAATATGCAAATTACCTAGCAGCACTAATGTCTTGTCGTCCAACTAAAGAAAATAAAATATACTTAAGTAGCAACGTATTTATTTATTCGAATCCAAAGTCTTAAAAGTTTAGTTAAATTTTGATTAACACAACCATTCATATTTGGTAGTAGTATTATATAGTTAACTTTAGTGCTTTGGTTTTATATGTCATGGGAAAGAATAATTCAGGAGACACATAGTATTAGTTCTTCTCCTTTTCTTTTTTCTAATTAATTATCATACTTTTATCAAATATCCTTCTTTTCATGAAAAACGTGTAAGATTTTTTGATCTGATCATAAGATTTTTTAAAAGTACAAATATAATCCTATAAATAAAAATAAGTGTTGATACAACCCTACAAATTAAAATTAAGTGTTGATGTAACCCTATAATTTTTATTAAGTTCTGATAAATTTTTTTAGAAAACTAACAAGGGGTATTTTGGTCATTTCTAGTATCAATATAACCCTCGGGTAATTGCCAATATCATTTTCTTGCCAATATAACCCTACCATACCTACTTGAGTAAGTGCCAATATAACCCTCAACTATTTTTTTGTACAAAAACAACTCTATCTAGTTGATGAAAGTGCCAATATAACTCAAAGACACCATTTTCGGTGCTGGCCGATGTTGACCGCACCATAAAATGACTAAAATGTCCTTTGACCAAAAACCTAAAAGTATTTAGACAATTTTACCCTCAATCCACCACCACCCCTGCTAGCTTACCGCTGCCCCTCCACGACTCCCTCCACTACCCCCGCCATTACCCTTCCACCACCACCACCACCACCACCACTCCTTCCAGCTAGTCCCGCCACCCTTTCCCACCCCAACAGCCACACCCCTATGCCGCCACCACCACCACCATCACCTTCCACCCTGCCACCACCACCACCACCTCTTCCAGCTAGTCCCGCCACCCCTCCCACCCCAACAGCCACACCCCATGCCGCCGCCACCACCTTCCACCCCCCCCCCCCGCCAGTGTGAAACCCCCACCACCAAAAACCTAGCGACACAACCCAATCCTAATCTCCACCACCAGCCCCCACACCAAGCTCCAACCAGCGATGCAACCTAGCAATAATCTCCACCACCCAGCCCCGCCACCCAGCTGCACCACTAGTCCTGCCACCCATCGCAATGCCACCCTAGTCCACTTGGCAACGCCACTAAACGCCAACTGCAACCCAGCCTGTGATGCCACCCTAGTCTACTCGGCTACGCCACCCGAAGCCAATCGCGACCCAGCCCACGACGCCACCCTAGCCCACCCGGTGACGCCACCCCACGCCAACTGCATCCTAGCCCGCGATGCCACCCTAGCCCACCCGGCGGAGGGAATCAAAGAAAATGGAGAAAATGGATAAGACTGAGGGAATCAAAGACGGAAGAGAGAAGTCGGCGGAGGGAATCGAAGAAAATGGTAAAGATGTAGAAGAAGATGGTAGTTAGGGTTGGGGTGGAGATTAGGGCTGGTTAGGTTGGGGGTATCATAGTAATTTTAATTTGTTTGCAGTTTATTTGTTTTTATAAGGGCAAAAAAGTGTTTTACATAATTCCGGCTAAAAGTTGTCGGAATGGGTATTTTTGCACTTATATCTACTATATAGGGTTATACTTGTACTTTCAATTATCAAAAATTTATATTGACACTTATGTGAATTATGTAGAGTTATAAATACACTATTCTCAATTATGCATTTTACACTATTATAAATTGAAAAAGTGCTTTTATAACCCTACCTACTTCACATAAGTGCCAATATAACCTTTTGATAATTGAAAATGCAAATATAACCCTATATAGTTTATGTAAGTGCAATTTTACCCATTCCGGCAGTTTATGGTCAGATTACACTGAAAAGATGATTTTGCCCTCTAAGAATTTTTTTAAAATGAAAAAAGAAGGAAATTGCCTTTTTAACCTCCAAAACCCGTATCTTCTTCATTTCTTTCTCCTTTCTCCTTCTGCGTCGTTCTCTTCCTTTCTCCGTCTTCACCATTCTCTTTCTTTCTCCTTCTTTCTCCTTCTCCATCTCTTTCTTTCTCCTCTGCCGTCGTTCTTTCTCCTTCTACCGGAGGTGGCGGATCTAGCTGGAGGGGCTGGAAGGTGGTGGTGGAGGGGCTGAGGTCTTGACGAAGCCCGACGGTGGGTCGGTGGAACGTCATCAGCTCCTCCGCCGAGGTCTCAACTGAGCGTGACGACGGGTCGATTCGGTGGATGGTGAATGACACACTGGTCACCACCGTGATCGGTGTCGTGGAGAGGTGGCGAACGGAAGCGGCGGCGGCAAGACGATGGGCTCAGGGCAGAAGCGAATGCTATTTTCCATCGATTTGTGTTTCAGGTAGCGAGCAATGGCTTCAGGTCGTCGAAAGCACATCGATTGGCGGTGGAATGGTTTGTATTCCAGGCATCAAGCGAGGGTTTCAGGTCCTCTGTTTTTCGTTCTTTTTTTTACGAGAAGATTGTAGCAAACCTGTGAGCAATTAAAAATGCTGAGAATTGTATGCTGAGTCTTCTTCTATTTTATGAAAATTCCGAGACCGTTTGAGTTTTTGTTTCAGTTTGTTGTGAATCATTCTTTTGAGCTTGTTTATGAGTTTGTGTGTGAATAGTGTGTCTTGTTTTCTTGTGAATTTGTGCGTGAATTGTGTGTTTCCGGTTTGTGGACTCGAGTTTCACGATCCCGACAAAGGTAGGACGACGACGGAGCTCTTATGAACACCAACCTGGTTTTCTCTGCCTGATTTTCATAAAGAATTAAGAATGAAAATCAAAGTTAATGTGGGGCCCACATATAATAAGGTTAATTTTGTTAATTCAATTTCATATTTTAGTACAAATGGTATTTTGGTCAATTTACATGCGGTCAATGCCGGAAATCGGAAGTCAATGCCGGAAATCGGATTCGAGGGTTATATTGGCACCTACATCAACTAGTTAGGGTTATATTTTCACTAAAAATTATTTAATGGTTATATTGGCACTTATGCAAATAGATTGGGTTATATTGACCCTTATCTCTTATAAATTTTGTATCAAACAGTCTCAGTATAAGGATAGCCCCGTACTTTGCAATTGACTAGCCCACATAGTTGGGCTATAAGATGCACGCCGGATTTGAAGAATGAGGTTGATTAATCCAACTCTGTAAAGTAGTTCATCCAAATGTTTCAACATAGAATTATACGCCGGGAACATTCTATGTTAATTGTCTAATGAATGTTTCAACATTCTACGTTGGGAACATTCTATGTTACTTCTAGGCGAAAGGCAATCAAATTTTGATATTTGTCTAATGAATGTTTCAATCCTATTTTTTTTCTTCTCATTTTAAATGATCAATTTGACATGTATTAAAACTTGATTGACCCTCACATTAACATAGAATGTTTCCCAATATACAAAACTATTTGATTTTTACATGTTCCAATCAAAGGGTGTAACTTTTTTTTACCCTCTTTATATTCAATAAATTTATTAAATTGACTTTAGAAAAAAAATCAAATCATTTTTTAAATACGAGTGGATCTCCTGACAGATGGCTACAAATAATACTAAATTTTAAAATATATTTTTTATATTCTATGTTTTTATATTTTCACATTCAAATATACATTAGTACTTGTTTTCGCTTTTAAAATAAAATATTTAAATTTTATTAAAAATTATAACATTTAATGTAAAAAATTAGGGGTTATGTATATAAGGGGGCGTTTGGTTGGAGTGAATCAAGAAAAAGGAAAGGAATTTGAGATATTGATTCCTTTGTTAGTGTTTTGTTTGACTTTTTTTAATCATTCTCTTTCCCTAATTTTAGTTTTAGGATTCACCCAAATGGGAGTTTCGTGAATCTGTGGCCTTACCATGGGTTTGGGATTCTCCAACTTCCATACTCCCTTTGTCTCAGCCCAAATAACCCACCTACTTTATGACACTATTCTCTATCAAAGTTTTGATCGCGTATGTGATATCGTTGAATTCGTCGTAACAAGTAGTTCTAAAAAGTAACTTTTTGTTTGATGTTATTATACGTAGCTAAACATATTAATGGTCAAACATGTGTCTCAAACGGTATGCAATGATTGGGCTTTAATTTGGGGGTGGGACGGAGGGAGTAATCATCTTTTTTAATTCTCCATCTCTTTCTAGTTTTCCTTCATCATAAAACCTTCACCTCTAATACAAGATTATACTTTATATTTAGACTAAATTATTTTTTTAGTCCCCCTACAAAGTATCTTATACCATGTTTTGGTCCCCATTTGCAAATCGACCCTTAGACGGTACCCAACAAATTCGAAACAATTTGTTTGGTCCCTAAAGGTGGTTTTTCGGTAACACTAAATGGTTTTCCGGTATAGCCAGGGGTATAATGATAATTTTACTAATTAAAAAAATTCAATTAAAAATTCATAATTCTAATATTTTCTTTTTCTTTATTTTTCGCCGCTGCCTTCTACCGCCGCCGTACCTCTGAGATTTCACGAAGCTCACCCCTAAGACACAATGAAATCTGAGCGGTGAAATCTGAGCTTCGTGTGAAATTTCACCGCTAGGAGACACGAACCTCTACAATTTCGAGCGTTCAAATTGCAGCGGTGCGGTGAAATTTCACCTCTGCAATTTCAAGAAATTTCACCTCTGACCAAATTTTGATGGCGGATTTCATCGCAAAGCTAGCGTGCTCGAACGTTCAAATTGCAGTGGCGTCGAACCTTCTTCTTCTCCATTCAAATTGCAGCGGTATGGTTTGCTTACAGCGAGGCGACGACGGCGGCGTTGCTGCCTCTTTCGTCCAGCGGTGGCAGAGGTGAGCTTCGTGTCTCAGATTTCACACGAAGCTCAAATTGTAGAGCTTCGAATCCCAAATTTCACAGAGCTCCGTGTCTCAAAATTTCAGAGCTTCGTGTCTCCTAGCGGTGAAATTTCACACGAAGCTCAGATTTCACCGCTCAGATTTCATTGTGTCTCAGAGGTGAGCTTCGGTGAAATCTCAGAGGTACGGCGGTGATGGAAGGCAGCGGCAGAAGGCGGTGGCGGCAAAAAATAAAGAAAAATAAAATAAAAAATTATGAATTTTTAATTGAAAATGTTTTTAAATTAGTAAAATTACCATTATACCCCTGACTATACTGGAAAACCATTTAGTCTTACCGGAAAACCACCTTTGGGGACCAAACAAATTATTTTGAATTTGTTGGGTACCGTCTAAGGGTTGATTTACAAATGAGAACAAAAATATGATATAAGATACTTTGTAGGGGACTAAAAAAATAATTTAGTCTTATATTTATCATCAAAATAAAAAATAAAAATTATGATTTCATTAAAAATAATATAATTTTATTTTTCAAGTTGTATAGAGGTCAAATTTATATAAAGTTATAATTTTCATATGAATTTTTGTTGAAGTAAATACTAAACATATTTTAAACTTTATGCCGTATGGGTAAATCGGCAAATTTCAACCCATACATTGTCTCATATGGGTTTATATATATACCAACCCATATGGGTCAACTCACAGGTTTCAACCCATATGAGTAAACCCGCGGTCAACCCACAAATGCAACACGTTCGACTTGTATTTTATAATTACTCATTTGACCTACTACCCATTTTACTCACACTGATTCGGGTTTAGAAGTAGATAACTCGCTTCAGGGGCGGAGCCAGAAATTTTTCTTGCGGGGGCTAACTAATTAATTTTTAATAAAATAATATTTTAAAAAAATAATTTTATTTAATCTGATGGGATTGAAGGGTAATTTTTTTAAAAAAATGGTAGCATTAGAAAACTTCTTATGGAGGCTGAAGGCTAATTTTAAAAAAATTGGTAGCATTAGAAATTTTTTGATGGGTGCTGAAGGGTAATTTTTAAAAATTTGATAGTATTAGAAAATTTCTGGCAGAGGCTGAAGATTAATTTTCAAAAATTAATACTCTGAAAAAAAATTGCTAGCGGGGGCTGGAGGGGGTTATCTCCGCCTGTGACTTGCTTGACCCGCTGGTTACGGATCTATTTTGCCACTCACAATGTTGAATAATTAATATTTAAATTTTACATTTTAACTAATTTTTTAGAATTTATATGTTGGTAGATACATTATTGAATGTTTTGGATTTTATGTTTTTTGAACAAAATATTGAATTCTATTTTTATATCCTCTGAAACATCCATTTTAAAAATATTTACATATGTGATTTTTTTAACATCATCCTTAGCACAATTTTATATTAAATGAACTACATATGATGAACTGCAAATTTTTAAATCAATATGTGTTGTGTGATTTACATACTCTCTCCATCCCACTATAAATTGCTGAATTGCTTTTTCACGGTGTTCAATAAGCATGTTTGACCGTAAATATCTCCAGTTACCTATAATAGTTGCGCATAAAAAATTGATATTTAGATAATAGATGTTAAGATAAATCTAACAGAAACTCACATGATATTTTTATTATATATAGACTAATATATATTTACGATCAAAGTTTGTAAAGTTTGACCTTTAAAAAGTAATTAAGCAATTTATAGTGGGACGGAGGGAGTATTTTTAAAAAAAGATATGAGCAAAAAAATTGCATATGTAAATAAAATATTTACAATAAATTGTAATTATATTTACATATTTTTTTCAATCACATACAACATATTAATAAATAAAAGATGATGAACTACATATTTTATATTTAAAATTTTTATATGAACTAGATACGACAATAATTCATGAAATACTTTTACTTTTTTAGCATATTTGATCATGGAAATAATTTATACTTATATATGTTATTTTATGCATAATCCTAAAAATCAATATTTATTTCCCTAGTGTGAACCAAACAGTAACAAAGGGAATGAAAGAGAATTCGATTCTTTTTTGTAACTGAACCAAATAGATTTTAAAAATCAGAATTATTCATTTCCTTTTTTTTCCTTTCTTTTTTCATGTTTCAAACAAACTACCCCTAAATTTATGAAAATGACACTTTTTCTGAGAATTTTTCTTTAAATATTTTGAAAGATGAGAGGTGACAAAGTAAAATGCCTTGGGCGCCATTGGAGTATATCAGTATTATATTTCTTGAGGAAAAATAACAACTAAAATTATTATATTTTAAAAGTTAGAGGGTATTAAAAATTTAAAACAACGTAAATTGTATTCTCTCCCGGGTATGGTTCACTTATTGAGCCTGAAGGCCTGAAACAACGTATCATTGAGCCTGAAGACCTCGAGATCCGGATACCTCGAACACCCAGGCCCTTGAGCACGCTAAAGTCCATGACCCTAAGTGGCCTTTGAACCACCGAGGCATTTAGCCATCAAGCACTCAAACCATGGAGACTCGACCCCTCCAGACCTCGACCCAGCAAGCACTACTTCCTTTACATTTCATCCACTAGTCCACTACTATTAGTTTATTCTTTTGAAGGCAACGAAGTTGCCTTATCGATGTAATATCCCAAACATCATTGTACATTTTTTGGTTCTACATAGGTTTGGGGACCTAATAAATATCCCCACTTTAGGGCGCAAAATAATAATTTTAAAAAAGGGTATGGTTCACTTATGTATCTCTCGGTATTAAATTACATGCGTAAATAATGGAAATACACATTAATAAATGCCCAATTAATAGGAAAAAGTGTCTTTATTTTTACCGTAGAGTATATTTAGTTATTGGGGATATAATATGGTGTGTATCCCTAGTGGAGCGCATACTAATTGTTAAAACAATAGACAGTTGAAAAAAAAACTTAGTTGCTATTTCAGAATAATAAAAAGAGTTTGTCTCTTGAAATTCGGTATTTTCATAAGTCATGGAAAGACCAAGGTTTAAAGTGTAAATTAAAAGAAATGAAATAAAAATTTTGAGTTGCATGAACCGGGTTATAAACTTTATAACTACTACACTTTGTATAATAAATTTATAATATTGCAACTAAGACCTTTTACCTTTCTATTATTCCAATAAAACCTCATCTTTCCATAAGCCTATGGAAAGACGATTTTTCCCAAGACTTTGCCTAATAAAATGCTTCAAGATAAAATACTACTTATATTTAAGTTAATTTTAAAAATACTGTGAAATCTACCATAACAGTAATAATAATGAAAAAGTTAAATAGCAAAGGATTTGTTTTAGTTATGCGCTAACATGATGGAACCAACATAATTAAAATTTCAGGTAATATTGATAAATTGGTATAGGCAAACTTTTAGGGAAGAGCGTCTTTCCATTGGCTTATGCAAAGACCAGGTTTAATTAGAATAATAAAAGGCAAAAGATCTTAGTTGCAATATTAAAAATTTATTATGCAATGTGTAGTAGTTATAAAGTTTATAACCCGATTCATGCAGCCTGAAAATTTTATCTTCATTTCTTGTAATTTGCACTTTAAACCTTGGTCTTTCCATTACTTATAAAAATACTGTCTTTCAAGAGACGGACTCATTGGTATATCATCAACAAATTAATGAAATATTAAAAGATAAAGAGAAAATTTGATATTTCTATGTGGGATTTGTATTTCTAGTTATTATTAATAGAGATGTAAATCAATTAGAATTAGGATAAGAAATGAATACCGTTTCTGATTGATTTTTGTATATATCTTGTTTCATATTTGTTTCTACTTTGTATACACACACAACCACAATTGTGGGTTTTACATTCTATTATGATATCAATCAGGCCCCTCTAAAATTCTCTGGTTTTTTCCAAAAGTTTCCATATTTTTTTCTCTGCTTTTCCGATCGAAGGCCGCACCCAGCCGCCTCCAATTGCCAATTTTCCACCGCCGCACTTCCTGCCCGTCAGAATCGGTCAATCAAAATCCCATTCCACCCTTGCACGCGCCACCCGCCGGATCACACGCGTCGTCGATCCCGCCCGCTGCTCCAGTTACGTGGTCTGTTCTTTCTTTGTCGCTGCTGCTCCATCCTGAACATCAGTTAAATCAGTTGTCCTCTGCCATTCACAAGCTTGATGCGTGTTTGGTGCGATTTGATTTTTCTCTTGTGTTTGGATATGTTCCTGTTCATTCCCGATGATGTCAATTACGCTTTTATCATTGATCAGCTAAATCACCATCAAGTGTGATGGTTCCAACTACTTTCACTAGCGTACTCATGTTACCGCTGTTCTCTGTACTTTCAAATTAATTGGTTTTGTTGATGGATCTGCCAAGTGCCCTAATTCGCCCGCGAGTTCGACTTCTAAGGAACCCGATGCAAAGGCTTCTAAGGATGGCAATGCTCGTGATGCTTGGACTCAGACAAATCAGCTAGTCCATGCAGCTATTTTCTCATCCCTGACAGCGTCTGCAATATCAGTAGTTAACAGTGTGGTCATTGCTGCTCAGGTATGGGATGCTTTAGCCACTAAATACTAGAACAATTCTCGTGCTTGTCGCCTTTATCTCCGTGATCGTTTGTATGACATTTGTCAAGATGACCAGTCTGTTAAGGATTATTACTCTTGTTTTAAGGGCATCCTTGATGAATTGTGTGTTCTTGGTCATCCTCTTAATGATAAGGACATTGCTGTTATTTTTTGTCATGGTTTGAATGATCAGCTTTCCTAATTTTCCTCCACTTAAATGTTGAAGAACCCTTTACCACTTTTATATACTCTCGTTGCTGATGCTGAGGCTTTGGAGTTTTCTCTCAAAGCTCGTTCGTTTACCTCTGGACATGCTCTTGCTGCTTTCTCTATTAGTCATCGGGCGTTTGAACAGGCAAACCGCGGTAGGGGGAGCCGTGGCTATGGACGAGGAAGGGGAGGCTAAGGCATCGACCATGGAAGAGGTGGCAGACGGAATCTGTCACCGTCCGGCTGTGGCGCTTCTGTGTAAGGTAGCAGTAGCAGTGGCACATATGTCTGCCAATGATGTCATTGTCCTGGTCATCTTGCTAAATACTGCCACAAGCTTTCTCATATTTCCCACGATGATGTTGAAAATACTGTGGACATAGCTCAATCACAACATTATCAGCAAAATAATCCAACTCCGGATAGGTACATGAATTTTGGTGGCTCCAATCACTTGATTGCTTTGACTTCCAACCTGGATAGCGTCGCTCCTTATAACAGTAATCGTCGTGTTTATTTTGGCAATGGTTCTTCTTTGCATTAGTCATACTAGCAATTCCCGGATTTCTGAATCACTCACTTTATATGATGTCTTGGTTGTTCCCCACATCACCAAGAATTTATTGTCTATTGCCAAGTTAACCAGGGATCTAAATGTTTTTGTTTGTTTTGATGATACTTCTTTCACTATTCAGAATAGGGTTACTAAGGAGCTCGTGGGCCGAGGACACAATGAGGGAGGTTTCTACATTTTAGATTATGATGGTGTTGCTTTGGTTTCATTTGACAATTCAAATAAAGTCAAGGCCTCATTTGAGCTATGACATAGTCGTTTAAGACATGTTCCCTTTTTGGTAGTTTCAACTTTGAATAAGACTGGTGGTTTGTCAGTCACTAGTTTGCTGCCTAAGCCTCATTTGTGTTCTTCTTGTGAGATGGCTAAAGGCAAACGTCTTTCTTTTAATGATAATTTAAAACGCGCACCACACATACTTGATTTAGTTCATTGTGACCTCTGGAAACCCTCACTTGTTGTCTCTCGTGTTGGGTAACTTTATTATGTCATTTTTATTGATGATTTCTCTCGGTTTACTTGGTTATTTCCTATACGGTGAAAGTATGATTTTGTGGAGGCATGCGTGCAATTTGAAGCACTTGTTGAGAATCAGTTTTCTACCACCATTAAAGTATTTCAGAGTGATGGTGGAACCAAGTTTGTGAATCATCACATGGGGACTCATTTTGCGTCAAAGGGCATTCATCATCAGCTTTCTTGTTCTTATACTCCTGAGCAAAATGGTCGTGCAGAGAGGAAACATCGCTATATTACTGAGACAGGTCTGGCGATGCTCTCTGGCCTTCATCATTCATTTGTGTATGATGTCTTTTCGACAACAGTCTACACATCACAGACTGCCAACTCCGATTTTATCTGGTCAGTTTCCACTCTCTGTTATATTCGGTACTACGCCTGACTACTTCAATTTTCATCCTTTTGGTTGTCAATTTTTCCCGTATTTGAGGCCCTATGTTGTGCATAAAATGGCCGTTCAGAGTATGTCGTGTATATTTTTGGGATACAGTTCTCAGTACAAGGGTTATCGATATCTTGATCCTCTTACGGAGAAGGAGTACATAACTCGCCATGCTCAGTTTGATAAGTTATTTTTTCTCGCTACCCGTACTGGCACTGTTATAGATTTATCATCACAAATATTTCTGCTTTTTTGGAGCCTTCGTCAGTCCCGTCGGAGGTCTTTAATTCATCTTCTTTAGCAGAATCACCCATCGTTTTGGAAAATTTAAATATTTTGAGTGTACCGAAAGCTCAGGGTTCTTCAGAAAACTGTATTTGTCTGCCACAGGGGTGACCAACAACATGATCAACAATAGTCAATGTCGCCAGCTCAGCCTCCGACAGCAATTCATGCGTTGGCCACCCCTGCCGCGTGTGTGCACCACTCGTCTCCTATCCAGCCGTCGATAGCTTCTCCAACTGCACCGACTGACCCAGCTTCACCAGTTCCGCCATCAGTGTCTCCCACACGACCGACATTGTCAGCCTCGAGTTCCATGCCAGTTACCCTAAATTCCGTGCCCACCTCAGAATTTGCACCATCTTCAATTGTGGGTCCCTATTCTTGACATATGATGGCCACTCGTATGCACACTGTTTCTTTATAATATAAGGAATTTTCCGAGTATGATATTTATGGTTTACTGAGTGCTTTGTTTTCTAAGATCGAGCCACGCAGTCATCACTCGGCTATTAAGCATCCGGAATGGATTGCTGCTATGGACTGAGAGTTTGATGCCTTATGCACTCAACAGATGCGAGAGTTGGTTCCTCGTCCATCAAATGCCAATGTTGTTGGTTCAAAATGGGTTTACATACTGAAGTATAAAGTTGACCGACACAAAGAAAGGTTAGTTGCTCATGGTTTTTCACAATTACCTAGCTTTGATTATGATCATATATTTAGTCCAGTGGTGAATGCTTCTACTGTTGTATTGTACTATATTGTCTCTTGCTGTTCATTGAAATTGGCCAATGCGACAGCTAGATGTCAAGAATGCAGTTTTAAATGGCATTCTTGACTCTCCGGTTTACATGGAGCAGCTTGTTGGATACAAAGACCCTTTATGATTTTGTTTGTTGTCTACGCAAGGCCATTTATGGTTTGAAGCAAGCTCCCTGTGCTTGGTTTTAGTGATTCAGTTCTTTTTTATTGGCTTGGGTTTTGTATGCAGTTTTTCTGATACCTCCTTATTTGTGTTTTCACAGGGTGCCTCTTTGCTTTATTTATTGGTTTATGTTAATGACATTATTATTACAGGGAATGATGATCATCTCATTAGAAAGTTTATTTATTGGGTTAATTAGAAATTCAAGATTACCGATCTTGGCACTCTATAGTATTTTTTGGGTTTGGAGGTTGTTCGTACTTCTGATGGCTTATTCCTTGGTCAGGCCAGATATGCCAAGGACATTTTACTGCGGGCTGGCATGCAGGACTCTACGCCAGTTGCCATTCCATTTGTGGCTTTTTTCAGCTTTCAAGCTCTTCAAGTAAGCCATTCAGAAACCTCACACTTTATCGTTCTTTGGTTGGTGCACTACAGTATTTGTCGATTACACATCCCGACTTGTCCTATACTGTGAATACGGTCATTCAGTACATGCAGGCTCCTATTGATGACCACTACCAAGCCGTCACTCAAATTTTATGCTATGTGTGTGGTACTCTCCACTATGGTCTTCAATTCCGTGCAAATTCACCCGCTTTATCAATATTGGGTTACTCTGATGCTGATTTGGCTTGTTGTATAGAGATTCGTAGGTCTACATATGGTTATGTCATTTTCCTTGGTGGCAACCTGGTTTCATTGAGTGCTAAGAAACAGCCTACAATTTCTCGTTCCAGTTCAGAATCAGAGTACCCTGCTATGGCAAATACTGCTGCAGAGCTAGCTTGGCTGATGTATCTTCTTCGGGACTTACATGTTTTGACTCGTGCACCTCATGTGTTGCCGTGTGATAACAATAGTGCTTTCTTCCTGGCTCAGAATCCAGTTTCTCATAAGAGAGCCAAGCACATTGATAATGACTATCATTTTGTGCGTGGGATTGTGTCTTCAGGCAAGCTCAGTGTTGCTCATGTTTCTACAGACTTGAATCTTGCTGACATTTTTACAAAGGGTTTACCTCGCCATCAGTTTGAGTTTCTACGATCCAAACTTTGCATTGCAACCAGTCCTACGCTTCGCTTGGGCGGGGGGGGGGGGGGTAATAGAGATAAAAATCAATTAAAATCAGGTTGTTTCTACGTTGTATACTCTTTGTACTCACTATGTATATGAATACACACAACCCCAATTATTTGTGGGTTTTATATTCTATCAATTATATTATGAGCTCTTTTAGTAAATCGATTACCATGAAAAAGTACTTCTATTAGTCTTCTTACTAAGGGTGTATTTGACAGGACTCATAAGTACTTTTCTTATGAATTAAGCATATTTTTAGTGTTTGATAAACGGATAAAAATGGTGTTTATCTAAGAAGAAAAAATTGTTTTAGGAGAAGAGCATAAGTTGACTCTTACTTTCAATATAAT
The DNA here is from genome assembly GCA_037428765.1 of Rubia yunnanensis. NCBI lineage: Eukaryota > Viridiplantae > Streptophyta > Magnoliopsida > Gentianales > Rubiaceae > Rubia > Rubia yunnanensis. The sequence goes on along the minus strand of CM075064.1, from coordinate 114,119,889 downwards.
CAATTTTTTTATAAGTACAACTCTACCGAGCCCACACAAAAATTGTATTTTTAGTCTTCATGTTGGAAGATCTTTAATTTAATCATTCTGTAAAACTCCTATGTTTACCATAAAACGACTTATATTTTCACTCAATTTTGGTAGTATTACAATTTCCAGCGAGATTATCTATTCCGATGAGATTTCGACCAACTTTTCTCCGGAAAGATTCCAACAACCACCACTTTTTGCCATATTATCCCCACATTCTGGATATGACGTGAAAATAAATGGAAGTATAAGAATATAAAATAAATGGAGGGGGTGTGAATAAAATAGATTAGCAAGGAAAAAGAGATGGATCAAAATAATAATATGCTGGAATACATTTTTATCAAAATATCTAGGAATACTTATTTAATACAAATTGAAACGTAATACCTTTTTGTCTTCGTCTCATGAAAGACGGTCTTTCCATAAGTCATGAAAAGATCAAGGTTCAAAGTGTAAATTAGAAGAAATGAAGATAAAATTTTTGGATTGCATGAATTGGGTTTTAAACTTTATTACTACTACACGTTGCATAATAAAATTTTAATATTGCAACTTAGACCTTTATCTTTTATTATTCTAATTTTAATATTGCAACTTAGACCGTCTTTCCCAAGACTTTGCCTACCTTTTTTTTAAAAAAAGTAATCATTCATAGTTGCTGGGAAAACACTCAACATCAATTACAATAAGTGGAATTGACATCCAATTCAACTACCCTCTAGCAATAACTAATGGGCATTACTATATCTCGCCCTGTATTTTACTATTCTCGCCCTAATACGTATAAATACACGTATTTTGAATTAAAATAAAATAATTTTTAATTTTAAAAAAACAGGAAAAAGAAAAAAAAATATTAAAAACCCTACAAAAAAACTATAAATACCCCTCTCCCCCTCCCTCTCTCCTTCCCTCTCCCATTCCCTGCCCTCTCCCCCTTCCCTCTCCCCCTTCCCTCTCCCCCTTCCCTCTCCCCCTTCCCTCTCCATTCCCGCCTGCCGCCCGCCGCCCGCCGCCGCCGGAATCTCGCCGGAATCCCGCCGGAATCTCGCCGGAAAATGTAAGTTTTTGAGAAATTTTTTTTTTCTTTTCGTGGGAATCGTTGCCCGATCTATTCGAATTTTGTTGAACTTGTCGGAATTGTTAGAATTTTGTTGAGCTTGTCGGAATTGTTAGGATTTTAGTTATGTGACATAATAGAAGTTATTGAGAAACGATTTTTTAGAAATTGTGCTTCTTTGGAAATTGTTTAGCTATGTGACATATGTGGAATTAATGACATAATTGGACATGATGACATAATTGGAAGCTTATTGTGTTTTTTAGTAATTATTTAGTTTAAATTTGGCCATAATATTTTAGAAATTGTATTTCTTAGAAGTTGGATTTTTTAGAAATTATGTAGTTATGTGACATAATAGAAATTACTTAGGAATTATTTGTTTAGAATTTGTGTTGTTCTGGAAATTATTTAGGTATGTGACATAGTTGGAATTAAAACGAAGAAATTGTGTTCTGTGTAAATTACTTAGTTTAAATTTGGACATAATATTTTAGGAATTGTTTTTTTTAGAAATTGGGTTATTTAGAAATTATTTAGTTATGTGACATAATAGAATTTATTTAGAAATTGTATTTTTTAGATATTGGGTTATTTAGAAATTATTTAGTTATGTGACATAATTGGAATTAAAACGAAGAAATTGTGTTTTGTAGAAATTACTTAGTTTAAATTCGGACATAATATTTCAGAAATTGTATTTTTTAGATATTGGGTTATTTAGAAATTATTTAGTTATGTGACGTAATTGGAATTGAAACGAAGAAATTGTGTTTTGTAGAAATTACTTAGTTTCAATGTGGACATAATGGTTTAGAAATTGTATTTTGTAGAAATTGGCCAATTTAGAAATTATTTAGGTATGTGGCGTAATTGGAATTAAAACGAAGAAATTGTGTTTCGTAGAAATTACTTAGTTTAAATTTGGACATATTGTTTTAGAAATTGTATTTTTTAGAAATTGGGTAATTTAGTAATTATTTAGTTATGTGACGTAATAGAAATTATTCAGAAATTATTGATTAGGAATTGTGTTTTTTGGAAATTATTTAGTTATGTGACATAATAGAATATAGTTCTATGTAAATAAACTTTAGTAATCCGATGTAAACAATTGTGTAGTAAACTGTTACGATATGTTTTAACTATTGTTTCCTTGAATGTTAATAATAGTGCGATGTGGTAAGAAAATAAGATTATTTAGTTATGTAATCTCCAATTTGTAACTAGAAAAAATGTTCCAGTTCGTTGATGCACTGTTCGAAAATATTAGTTCACACGTTGTTGAAATGTATGTTAATTTATCTTATCATATCAGTTTGATTCACTTGTTGTTATACTAATTACATATCTTGTGTCGTAGATGAGCACTGGTGGTCAACCTGACGGTCATGGTCGTTCCATACGACGAAGATGTGTTAGTGCCTCGGCGAGACAGGCTAGAGGCCGCGTGGTCGAGGATGAACCGTCGCCTCGCCCGCGGGAGTTTGATGTAGGAGCGGAGCAGCCTTCTCCACCGAGCGTTCGTGCATTCGATCCCATGCCGACATGGGACGGTCCGGAGATTAACATCCTCGCGCCCGGTGGTATCCGTCATGAGAGTGATTGGCAGATGAATTATGACCTGCCCGCAGATGTCCCCCCGGTGGGCCAACCTGGTTCGAGTGTTCCATTGGATGCCGGGATCGAACGTTATGCTGAAGCTGGAGCCAGGCACACCGTGAGGAACAGAGCTGGTCAATTCGCACAGTCTTCTGGTGGATCGTGCAATGCCGGTGAGCCTAGCACCGGAATGGCACCGAGGAATAGGAGGAAGCGACCCGCCGCCGATGAGACGTGGCTAGTGCGGGGACCAGTGGCTGGTGGCCCGCAGGATGACCTCGTCATACCAAGCTTCGGAGGACACGTCGCGCTTGACGTTTGGAATGGTATAGAGCGAGGTGTGTTGAGATGCCATGCTCGGTCGCCGCTATGCAAGCAGCTGGAGTGGACGTGGTTAGGGCTGCGGGGGGGAGGACTCACTACCGCGGCGTGATCCGATACCTCGACGCAATGGAGGCGTACATGCCAGATCGCGTTGTGCGGCAGTTCGGTCTCCTACAGGGTATACCGCGGGGTCTTGCTATTGCGCCGGAGCCTTGTTCCCGCCCGGCTGATCCAGCCGGCTATTCAGTGACCTACCCAGGGAGGCTGCAGTTGACCCTATGGGAGATGGCACACACTTGGCACAACGAACGGCTTGCGGCGTTCCCGGTAGCCACGCCCCAATCAGAGTGTACCATGGATTACGAGGACTGGTACGCGACTCATTCGCACCCAGTGATCGCAAATCCTGAACATGCTGCCGCGAGTGGCCCGGACAAGACACATCATCAGTTATCGGTAAGTTTTCACTAACTGTTTGCTTCGAGTAATTATATTACATTTTATTGTCTCGTTATTGTAAACTCCGTTTCCTGTGTAACAGATGCTGAGTGGCGTGATGAGCGCACTGGATCCGTTTGGCTCGGCGACCGTTGATGGACTCGGCGACCCCAGCATGAGGGAGTTGATGACGACTCTGCTCGGTCATCGCGATGAGTATCGGAGGCTCGGTTATGGACCCATTCCTTAGTCGAATGTTTGTTTATGTGTGAGCTCACAGTTGTGCCATATTCTGCTCATTTATGTAATCGGCTATGTTTTTGCATATCAAATTTATGCGTCATTCATTTTTGCATCGACAACGCTTTCAAAATTAATTACGCGACGCGTAGGCAATAACTGTAACGGTTGCGTACATGCCGAGTTAATAACAACAGTTAATTACTCTGGGAGTATGCTCTTCTCCAAGCGCTTAGCCTCCTACGAAAGGGTAACTCCCAACCTACGACATCAGGCTTCCTTAGCGTGGTCCACAGATTAACCACGGGGGGCATGGGACAGTTTTCCTTCATGTTTACCCGGACGAAATGGCTTGCACTGCGAACGTATACAATGTGCAGCTCCCTACTTGTTCCAGCCTCGCCCCCACCTGCCCTCAGTGGAAGGACTGTACAGCAATGGTCCGCCGACCCGTTCTCTAAAATGTAATATAAAACCACGACCGTGTTGTAGTAGGTGGCGACGGGAAACATGTCCGCAATGACCGTAAACCAATGCTCTGGACCACATGGACCGCTGGTGTGGTGTATACGGGCTCTGGCGAGTTCAACGTCATTTTGCGAACCGTAAATGGGAACGTAGTCAGGCCAATGAGTTGATATCTCGTTAAATACTGCCCGACGCGCTGTGGACCATTCACCTTCACCGTCTACGTGGAACGCATCAGCAACGCATCTGAAGCCACAGTTACCATCACTCACGACATCGTTCCAGCCTTCGATGTAACGCCTGACAATGTGGGGGACACTTTCGAGGAACGGGAATGTCGCTGCAGGACAACACATTAACATAAATATCTTGTGCAGGCGGCGATATACATTTAGATAAACAATAAGATAAACATGTTGTACTTACCGTGGCGGCGACCGCTCCCTGAAGCACGCCCCGGGGACCTTGAACTACTCCCGTATCGCCTGTTCACGTGCTCGTGGTAGCTCGGTGAACGTCGGGTTGATCTTGATCGGGGGACCTGCTCGCTTAGTCTCCCACGTGCACTGGTATAGATGTCCGGCTCGCCAATGCCGCTCTCCTCCGGATGCAACTGCGCATCTACGTAGGATGCAACTCGTCGTCGGACCGAAGGGTCGCTGCGTGCCAACTCCTCCAACAGAGTGTCGAACCGCGACTGATCCTGTTCGGCCCTCGAGCTGTTCTCCGTGCTCTGCGAGTGATCACCCAATGCCAGACTCTTAAACAGCGGATGAATGTCGTCCAAGTACAAGGGGATTCCTTCAGCAACTGCCGCGGCCATGACGCATGCACACGGTATTCCGTATGTCGAGCGCAGCACACAGCCGCAGTAAGCATATACCTGTGCTCCCAGTGCATCAATCCTGCGGTACTCGACCCTCAATTTATCCAGGCAGAATTTGGACACATTGTTGATCAAGTTGCTGAAAACGGCCATACGGTGCAATCTTCCGATACACGTTCTTGACTTCTCGAGACCGGTCTTGATCATAGTAATCTGCTGGGCTATCTGCAGGTCGACACGCCTCCATACCGTGTCCAGTGAACCAGTCGACGTTTGTAACCACCCTTTCAGTGACGAGTGTGCACTCTCGACCCTGCACGTAGTTGTGTTCCCGAAATGCAGAAATCTGTTCGTCCATGCCCTCACAAATTTCTCCTTATGGGGTGTGAGCCACGTCGTCTCAGCGTAGCTAATAACAGCCACGCTCCAAGACCATGCAGCCCTCATATCAACCAAGGCGGTTTCGTACTCTGTAACGGTGGACGCATTGCAAATCCGGAACCATGCACCGTTCTTGAACCCTGACCCGTTCCTCTTACTCCCCGTCAGCACGGTGACACGTGCCTCCACATCCTTGTTGATATGCCAGGTGCAAAGCAGATGTTTCGATTCTGGAAACACAGTCCGAAGTGGCCTAATCAGTCCCATCTCCCGATCGGTGACCACAACCTCAGGGAACGGTCCATCCACAAGCAAGTTCTTCAGAGCGTTCAGCACCCACTCATAGGTGTCTGCCGTTTCGTCAACAACAATTGCGTAGGCAATCAAGAAGTTTGTGTTGCAAGGGGACATCCCAACCATCTCAATGAATGGCATGCCGTACCGATTGGTCTTGTATGTTGAGTCGATGGCCACAACCCACGGAAACGTGCGAAATGCCACAACAGCATCGGGATTGGCCATGAATAAATGAGTCAGAGTGCCATCACCTGTTGAGCGGTGACTAACTACATACCCTTTCGCGGTGGCCAGATGCAAACAATTCTCCGCCGTGTTGCGCCCGCCTCGCCTTTCCGTTACATATGCCGATCTCTCATTGTACACCTGCCTAATGTTCTGATGCAGGTCCGGAAACGAATTACTGAGGCTGGCATTGATATGCCTTGGAGCTGTTTCTGAATCTGTCAAATCTCTGATCATCTGCTTCGCGTCCGCATGGAGCTTGGAGCTCTGTCTGTGACCCTCGGGGTACACTGAGAAAGAGTGGTTGTGCGTCCCTCGTCTAGGATCCTTACACGGCACTACATTCCAACCATTCCCCGTGATTCCCTGTTTCAAGACAATCGCGAATGGGCATTCACAACTTCTGGTCGAGCTGCTACTCCGTCGGACTACATCAGATTCGCTCGTATCTACAGCCTTATCCTTCCGGCCCCGATTGCAAATGCAATATAACCTCAGCGGACCATTCCTGTTCTGTTTGTAGGACCCCGTCACAAGTTCAAATCCCGCCTGCAGAGCAATCCGTTGCAGGTACGAATAAGCCTCGTCAACATCTGGGAACACAGCTGAGGTGGCAAATGGAGAGTATCCATTCCGCCCTGCAGTAGCTTCACATGACTGACTGTCATCCTGAAACAGCAATAAACATCAGGTAATTAGTAGGACAACAAAATCAACGCTACAGTAATTAATCGGACATAAATTATTGTACACAAATTCAAAACAGCATTACGTAGTTAAATTAACATAGTATTTTCCATCCAATCAGAATTACAACGGAACAACCAAAATTAACGTTACAATAATTAATAGGGCATAAATTATTGTAGATAAATTCAAAACAGCATTACGCAGCTAAATTAACAACAAAATTAACGTTACTGCAACTAGTATGAGATAAATTCATAGGAGATAAATGCGCAATAATTTCTACATAATAGTTAACAAATTAAAACACAAAGAGTAGCACAAATTTCTACGGCAATAATTAACAATTTTAACAGAATAACAAAAGCAACGCTACAATAATTAATAGGACATAAATTACTGTACATAAATTCAAAACTGCATTACGTAGCTCAATTAAGAACAAAATTAACGGTACTGCAATTAATGGGAGATAAACTCATAGGAGATAAATGTGCAATAATTTCTACGTAACAGTTAACAAATTAAAACACAAAGACGGGCATAAATTTCTACAGCAATGCTTAAGAATTTTAACGGAACAACAAAATTAACGTTACAATAATTAATAGGCCATGAATTACTGTAGATAAATTCAAAACAGCATTATGTAGCTAAATTAACAACAAAATTAACGTTACTGCAACTGATAGGAGCTAAATTCAAAGGAGATAAATGTGCAATAATTTCTACGTAACTGTTAACAAATTAAAACACAAAGACGAGCACAAATTTCTACAGCAAAAATTATTAAATTTAACAACTACTTACGGACAGAAAACTAATTAGTAAAATTACCTCCGAAGACATGGAATTTGTAACACCCTTTTTGGAGTTTTTTTCCTCGTCTCGGATAGCAAAAAAATTCAAGTGCCATTGGAAAGAATGGAATCCGAGCACAATTATAGAAGTCAAATTTTTGGAATCAGCCTGGCACGGCTCGCGCCCAAGCCACGGCGAGCCGAGGCGCGTCCGGCTCGCACCCACGGCCTGGCGAGCGGACCGCGTCCGGCTCGCGGCGAAGGAACGGCGAGCGGTGGTTCGCGCGCAGGCCAAGGCGAGGGGCGCCGGTCCGGCTCGCGCCCAGACCGTGGCGAGCGGTCCGGCGGCGGCACGCGGCCTGTCCGTGGCGAGCGGACCGGCGGTGGCTCGCCGTCCCGCGGTGGCGACCGGACCGCCGGCGGCACGCGGCCATGCCGCGGCGACCGGACCGCCGGTGACTCTCGGCCGGGCGGTGGCGACCGGACCACGGCCCAGACCTCGGCGAGCGGAGCCCCGCCACGGCTCGCGCCCAAGCCGTGGCGAGCCGACCGGTGGCGCCTCGCGCCCAGGCGGTGGCGAACCGGAGGTCCGGCGGCGGCGCCCGGTGGTCCGGCGGCGGCGCCCGGTTGTCCGGCGGCGGCGCCGGAATTTTTTTTCCTCCCAGATTTTAGCTTCTTTAAAAATTTAATTTTTTAAACTATAATATAGTTTAATTTAGTTATTCAAATTAAATTAAAAATATATACTGTATACGTATTAGGGCGAGGATAGTAAAATACAGGGCGAGATATAGTGATCCACTAACTAATCCATTGCAATGATATCTAAATTACATGTCAACCAGACTGATCGTCTGTACTGTTACAAATTAAAGATCCAATAAAAACTGTAATATCGCCATCGAGTTATTAACTCGTCTCCTGCGAAAACCATGGCCACTTGGCAGAGAGGTGCGTATTACACGTCAATCTCTTCGCCAAACAGGGATCTTCAAGAACTGCAACACCACTTGACCCAAAGCAGATCTATGTTGTTCAAACTGTAAACACCTTGAAAAATACATAAATGAAGCATCCAAATTAATGGGAAACATAACCAAAAACACACAAAATTATAAAAACACGATCTGTACTACCATATTGAGAACAAAACTTCGACTTCGATGTGTACAATTGAATAGAGTGATTATCACGAACACAACAATCTAATCTATCTGGTCAAACAAGAATACTAATGTATGGAGGCAAATCCACACTTATTCAATAACATAAAACTCAAAGAATATCAATTGAAAAATTAATATTTTCTCATCTCCCAATGGTGGGAAGATAGGGAAAAGAAAATTGAGTAGAAAGTGGGGTTTTTTTTTGAGAGAGGGAAGAAGGGGATACCCGTTGAAACGTAATACGGAGTACTTAGTAAGAATATATGTGGTGGGATTTAACTTAAGACTTTCGGTTGCAATTGACTTGCACTTATGCCTACCCAAAATGTGGTAGACATTGTGTCACTAACTCACAATGGAAATGGATATTAAAGAAAAGTGTGTTCTCTAAATGTGGTAGACATTGTGTCACTAACTCACAATGGAAATGGATATTAAAGAAAAGAGTGATAAATTTATGGATATGTTATTTATTTTTTACCTTATATATTGTATTTGTTAAATTACATACAAAATTTAGAGTTTTTAAAAATATTTTTTTATATCATGTATTTTTATATTTTCACCTTCAAATACATAATATTACTTGTTTTAACTTATGAAATACAATATTTAAATTTTATAAAAAAATTACAACATTTAAGGTAAAAGTCCCTAAGAACTGTCCATAAAGTTATGGAAATGTCGTCTTTCCCGAGACTTTCTCTAAAGAAAATTACATAAAGTGAATTGCTATATTACGCCCTGTATTTTACTTGATTATGTCCTGTATATTATACAATTTAAATACTCATGCATTTTAACATTAATTTAAATGAAATTGTAAATCAATGATAATTAAGACTATTAACATTAGTATTAAATTAACAATTAGTGATAGTTAATGGCTGGTCAATTTTAATTAATAGCTTGAGAAGTGGTGGTGGTCAGCGGCGGACGGTGCCGGAAGTCGGCAGTCAACGGTGGTCGACGGAGTCGGTGAACGGCGGCGGACCGTCTCCGTCAACGGTGGTGGTGAACGGCGGCGGTCAGTCTCCATGGCATTCAACGGCAGCGGCAGACTGCGTATTCGTCTTCTTCTCCGGCCCTTCTTCTCCAGTCTTCCTCGTCTTCTCCGGCCTTTCTCGTCTTCTTCGGCCCTTCTCCTTTCTTCTCCCGCCCGTTCTCCTTCCCTTCCCGGCCTCTGTTCTCTCCATTTCTTCTCTGGCCCCATTCTTTTCTCCGGCCTCCTTCTCTTCTCCGGCCCCCTTTTCTTCTCCGGCCTCCTTCTCTTCCCCGGCCCCGTTCTCTTCTCCAGCTATCCCGTTCTTCCTCGGCTCCGACTCTCACATTTTTTTCTCTTCTCCGGCTCGCCAATTTTCTCCGCTTCCGTTCGAGTCTTGGGCTCTCCCTAGAAGAGGCAAACAGGGTCTCCTTGACCGGTTCGCCTTACATTGACCCGGACCGGGTCTCCCTTCCCATTTCTCTCCCAAACCCTTTCCCGGTTCTCCTTTCCATATATTACCTCCGGTTCTCCTTTCATTCCTAGTCTTCTTCTCCTTTCCTCTCATTTTCAATTCTCCTTTCCCTTTTCCAGCTTTCTTCTCCTTTTAATTTTTGGTTCTCCTTTGCCTAACTACCATCTACCCACATTTAATGTCATTTACTCCATTAAATTTGAATAATTGTAAATATTTTCTATAAATTATGCTGTAAATTTTCATTGGGTAGAAATCTCAGAACTTTTACTTTAAATTTGGGTGTTGGAAGTTCCATGTCTTTTGAGGTAATTTTTTATTTTTTTTAAAAAAAATTGGGTAATAACTCAAATGAGCCCCCAATAAAATCCCTCCCCTCCCCTTGCCCTGGTGAGAATTGAAACCATGACCACATGATAGTAGCACTAGACTTCAACCGCTAGGCTAACATTCAATTCCCAATTTTGAGGTAATTTTTTAATTATAGTGTTGTTTATTGTAATAATTAATAGTTAAATTTATGATTTATTAGTTTTTTAAGTAGAGACTTATATTCATCTTAGGATAGTTATTATTAACTGTAATTTATTAATTATTACAACTTATTAATTTATTCATCTTAGTGTAGTTATTATTAACTGTAATTTATTAATTATTACAACTTATTAATTTATTCATCTTAGTATAGTTATTAGTATAGAGACTTATATTCTATCTAATACTATAATTTATTATAGTTAAATTTTATTCATCTTAGTTACATGAATATTTTTTTGAGTTTGAATTTTAGTTAAATTTATTTAATTTTTATGAATTTTGATAGTTAAATTTTATTAAATTTAATTACGTGAATTTTTTTAATATTACGTAAATTTTTAATTACGTAAATTTATTTACGTGAATTTAATTACGTAAATTTATTTTTTTTAATAGTAAAATTGAATAAGTTTTTATTTATTTATTATAGTTATTATTTTTTCATCTTGGTTAAATGTGAATTTTTGTAATATAATCTATTTTAGTTAAAGTTTATTCATTTTATTAATCTTATTTACGTGTACTACTAATTTTTAACGTGTACTACTAGTTTTTTAAATATTTTTTTGCTACTACTAATTTATCTTAGTTAGATGATTTATCTTAGTTAGATGATTTATCTTAGTTATAATTTGGTTCTACTAATATGTTAGTTCGTTCGGAACATAAAATACGTTTGCTAATTTGATAGATGATTTATCTTAGTTAGATGATTTGTCTTAGTTATAATTTGGTTATACTAAGACGTTAGTTCATTTGGAACATAAAATACGTTAGTTTGTATGATAGATGATTTATCTTAGTTAGGTGATTTTTCTTAGTTTAAAAAGATTGTACTAATACGTTAGTTCATTTGGTACTACTAATACGTTATAATTTGGGACTACTAATGATGATATACGTTATAATTTGGGACCACTAATGATGATATAAAGAAATTTGTATTTTTTAATGTGGTTATAGATTTCATACTAGTAGTGAGAATTATTATACTTTAAATATGTGTAGGTATCTTTATGCACTTATTAAAAAACACTACGCCCTGTATATTTTATTTGTTATTAGAATGATTTATGACATCATTGTGTTTGGTATAATATTTGAGTGAAACTAATTACTTGATATTTATTGTTATTTAAGGATGACAATGAGTCATATGGAGCGATTGCAGGGGGGAATGGTTACTCAGCATTCGCAACCACAAATGTGTTTCCAAGTCACATCGAAGCTTATTCCTACCTACAACGGACTGCTCGTCATGTAGGATTTGAACTTGTCATGGGGTCGTACAAAAAAAAGAATGGTCCCCTTAGGATATATTGTATTTGCAATTGGGGCAAAAAAGATAAGGTTGTCTATATGAGCGATTCGGATGTTGTCCGATGAAGTAACACATCAACTAGAAGTTGTGATTGCCCATTCATGATTGTCATGAAAGAGAGTAGCACAGGGGAGGTTGGAATGTAGTACCGTGCAAGGATTCTCGACGAGGGATGCACAACCACCAATTTTCATTGTACGCCGAGGGGCATAGACAGGGTAGCATGCTCCATGCAGAGGCGAAACAAATGATAAGAGATTTGATGAATTCTGAAACAGCCCCCAGGCATATCAGTGTGAGCCTCAGTCATTCATTTCCAGACCTGCATCAGACCATTAGGCAGGTGTACAATGAGCAATCGGCCTATGAAAGAGAAAGGCGAGGCGGACACAACACAGCTGAGAATTGTTTGCATCTTTCCACCTCCAATGGGTATGTCACTAGTCACCGCTCAGCACTTGATGGTACTTTGACTTATTTATTCATGGCTCATCCCGAAGCTATTGTGGCATTTCAAACTTATTCATGGATTATGGTCATCGGTTCAACGTACATGACTAATCGATATGGCATACCATTCATTGAGATGGTTGGTATGTCTCCGTGCAACACAAATTTCCTGATTGCCTACACAATTGTCGTCGAAGAAACGACAGATACTTATGAGTGGGTTCTGAACGCACTTAGAAGATTGCTTGTCGATGGACCGTTCCCTGAGGTTGTGGTCACCGATCGTGAGATGGGATTGATTAGGCCAATTCGGGTAGTGTTTCCAGACTCGAAGCATTTGCTTTGCACTTGGCATATTAACAAGGATGTGGAGGCATGTGTTACTGTGTTAACATGGAATAAGAGGAACATGGCATCCTTCAAGAATGGTGCTTGGTCCCGTGTTTGCAATGCCTCTACCGTTACTGCCTACGAAGCCGCATTGGTAGATCTAAGGGCTGGTTGGTCTTAGAGCGAAGCTGTTATTAGTTACGTTGAGACCACATGGCTCAACCCCCATAAGGAGAAATTTGTTCGGGCATGGACGGATAGATTTCTGCATTTTGGGAACACAACTACATGTCGGGTCGGAAGTGCACACTCGTCATTGAAAGGGTGGTTACAAACATCAACTGGTTCCCTGGATACGATATGGAGGCGTATCGACCTGCAGATAGACGGGAAAATTACTATGATCAAGGACAACCTCGAGAAATTAAGAACGCTCATTGGTAGATTGCACCATAGAGTCCTTTTTTAACAACTTGTTCAATAATGCGTCAAAATATTGTCTGGATAAATTAACATCTGAGCATAGGAGGATTGATACACTTGGAGCACAGGTTTATGCATATTGTGGTTGTGTACTGCGTTCGACACACGGAATACCATGTGCATGTGTCATGTGGAGGGCAATTGAACAAGGAATCCCCTTGTATTTGGACGACATTTATCCACTGTTTAAAACACTGGCATTGGGTGATGACTTGCAGAACAAGGAAAATATTTCTAGGGTTGAACAGGACCAATCAATGTTCAACAGTCAATTGGAGGAGCTGGCCTGCAGTGACCTATCGGTTCTCCGTCGGGTTTCAAGCTGCATAGATGAGCAGTTGCATCCAGAGGACAGTGGTATTGGAGAGTCGGACAATGTTACTAGTGCACGTGGAAGACCAAGCGAGCAGGTCCCCCGGTCAAGATCAACTAGGCGATCACTGAGCTACCACGAGCATGTGAACAGGTGGTACATGCCATGTCTAAGCATGCGTAGTTCAAGGTCCCCGGGGTGCGGTACATTAGGGAGAGGTAGCCGACACGGTAAGTATATCGATTATTCATCCAAGTGACCACTTCGTTAGAATGAAAATAATCTTAATGTTTTCTCTTGCAGCGACATTCCCGTACCTTGAAAGTGTCCCCCACATTATCAGGCATAACATCGAGGGCTGGAATGGTGTTTTGAGTGATGGAAACTGTGGCTTCAGATGCGTTGCTAATGCCTTCCATGTAGATGGTGAAGGTGAATGGTCTGGGGTGCGTCGGGCAGTATTTAACGAGTTATCGACTCATTGGCCTAACTATGTTCCCATATATGTTTCGAATGATAACTTTTAATTAGCCAGAACCCGTATACACCACACCAAAGGTCCATGTGGACGTGAACATTGGTTTCGGTCATTGTGGATATGTTTCCTGTCGCCACCTACTACAACACGGTTGTAGTTTTATACTACATTCTAGAGAATGGGTTGGCAGACTATTGCTGTATAGTCCTGCCATTGAGAGCGGGCGGGAGCGAGGATGGAACAAGGAGGGAGCTACACATTGTATACGTTCGCAGTGCAAGCCATTTTTTAAGGATACATGTGAAGGAAAACTGCCCCATGCCCCATGTGGTTAATCTGTGGACCACATGGAGGAAGTCTGATGTTGTTGGTTGGGAGTTACCCTTCCGTAGGAGGATCGTGGCTTGGACCAAAGCATACATGCCTCATAATTAATAGTTGTACCATACTTTTTAATATATTCCCGTACTGTAGTGAATTGAATTGCATCATACGCGGGCTATGGTATTTGACCCAACGAAAGAGTTTGGCATACAAAAATTAACATAGATTAGCAAATTAAAAGAGTTCGGTTGCAGATATGAACAAATCAAAAGCAAACAGTGCGTTCGTACAGAAAAGAACCAATCACCTAGGGAATGGGTTCATAATTGTGTCGTCTGCGATACTCCTCGCGACGACAGATCTAGGTAGTCAACAACTCCTTCATACGTGGGTCGACAATTTCATGAATGGTTGTAGAGTCAAACGGATCCAAGTCGCTCATGTCATATCATTCAACAACTGATATATAGGAAACACATATCATCATAACGAATCAATTAGATTTAATATAATTAATTAAAGCAAACAGTTAGAGAAAACTTACCAGTAAATCAAGATTTGTTGTATCTTGTCTGCAACTAGTACCATATGTATAGGATTTGTGATCAATGGCTGAGAATGATTCGTGAACCAATCCTCGTAATCCAAGGTACAGTCAGATTGACTAGTGGTAATAGGATACTCGGCTAGCTGACCCCTGTGCCACGCGTGTGCCATGTCCCATAATGTCAACTGCATCATCCCTGAGTAAGTCACTGAATAGCCAGAAGGATCAGCGGGCCTGGAGCAGGGTTCTGACACAATCCTAATGCTATACGGTATACCCTGCACGACACCGAACTGGCGCACAACACGGTCTGGCATGTACGCCTCCATTGCTTCAAAGTATCGAATCACACTGCGGTAATGAGTCCTCCCCGTCGCATCCCTGACCACGTCAGGTCCATATGGCAACCAATCCACCTGCAGTTGTTTCGAAAAATTGTAACATTCATATGGAATCCAATCTACCTACAATCCTAAGAATTAATTTAAAACATGGTAGTCATACCTGGTGAGCCTATAAAGCATCCAATTGACACCTGATGGTGACCGGTGTCTGAATATCCTTCCCCATTTTCTCCCCTGAGTGCCACCGGTTGGCGCATCCCGGAAGAGCTGGCAATGTACTCAGTCTCGGTCGAAACATTGGAAAGTACTCGTAGATCCATGCTTGCAGCAGCGTGCAACAGCCACATAGGCCGCGGGTCTTAGCCCTGGAGGCAATTCCCAACTGTAGATACAAATTTGCCAAGGCCGCCGAGCCCCAGGACAACTGCGAATCAACTATAGGGAGCAGGTTGGCTCTTACCTTAGTCCCTGTCTTATCAAACTCGTGCTCTTGCACAGGTTCCTGCAACTGTTCCTGCACAATAACACGACCTCTCGCCTATCTGGCCGAGACACTGATCCCTCTTTGTCGTATACAACGACTTTCATCATTGGGTCGGTCGTCAGTGCTCATCTATAATACAAGATATATAATTATTATCATAACAATTGATTAATTGTATGAGAAAATAAAATAATAAATATAAATAAAATGTTAACTGATATGAAAAAAAATACTACATAATTTCAAACTACTTATGAAAAACAATTAATTGCACATAAAATACATTATCAACTTCTCATGTAATTTTTTACTAATAAAGTACATACTTACTAATGCATAGAAAAATGTAAATATAACGTAAAAAAACACATTCTAAACAAAAAATTTAATTCTTTTCAAATCCTATACAAAGAAATATTATTATTTACAAATTATAAAATAATTTACTTAATCATTATATAATAATTTACTTAATTATTATATAAAAATTATTATTATTATTTGTTAAAATAATTATTTAATCATATCATCATAATTTACTTCACAATTATTTTTATAAAATTCATAAATTTGATTTTCATAATATTAATTTAAATAATATTATATTCTATAATATTATATTTACTTTTCAAATATTTAAATATTTTTCATTTTAAAATTTAAACTAAACAATTTTTAAAATTTACAATTTTTTCATTTTAATTCCAAAGTTTTTTCAATTTATAATATTTAATTTTTCAAAGGTTAATTTACAATTTTATTTACATTTTTCAGATTAAATATTAATTTTTTATTTAAAACTTTAAATATTAAAATTAACCCTAAACCCCTCATCTTCTTCATCCCTTCATCTTCAGCCTATAGGCTTTTCTTCAGCTACCGCCGCCGTCCTTCTTCTCCGCTGCCGTCCTTCTCCGCCGCCGTCGTGTCTCCTCTTCTCGCCCGATGCCACGTCCTCTTCTTCTCCACCACGGTCTCCCTCCTCTCTCACCGGACGCCACCCCCTCTTCTTCTCCACCACGGTCTCCCTCCTCTCTCGCCCGATGCCACCTCCTCTTCTTCTCCACCACGGTCTCCGTCCTTCCCTTCGCCGGCGTGCCTCCTCTTCTCCACCACAGTCTCCCTTCTCTCTCGCCCGATGCCACCACCTCTCTCGCTCGACGCCCGACACTCGACGCCTGACGCCCGATGCCCGACGCCCGATGCCCGACGCTCGACGCCCGATGCCCGACGCCCGACGCCCGATGCCCAACGCCTGACGCCGATGCCCGATGCCTGATGCCCGACGTCTGACGCTCGACGCCCGATGCCCGATGCTCGACGCCCGACGCCCGACACTCCTCCAGCCCGATGCCACCTCCTCTTCTTCCTCCTCCAGCCCGACACCACCATTCCGATGCACCGCCATCTCCCTCCGCTCCATTCTGACGCTACCAATTCTAATAATTCTAACAAATTCTAACAATCCCCAATTCTAACAATTCTAACAATCCCCAATTCTAACAATTCTAACAAATTCTAACAGATGGGCAGAAAAATCAAACCCATTCCAAGATTTACATATTGCCAGATTCAGGAAATCATACAAAGTGCAGAATTCAAAATTTTTTTCGAAAACTTACATTTCCGGTGAGATTCAGGTGACGTGCGGTGGCTGGCGGTGGTGGTTGGCAGTGGTTGGCGGTCAGTCTCCAGAGGCAGGTGGTGGTCGCAAGTGGCGGCGGTTCAAATGGAGGAGAGCCAAAAATTTTCAAGTTTTACCGTAACTTTTTAACCCACACACTTTTATATACAATTTTTTATTCAATAAAAACAATAAATTAAAAATATAAATACATATATGTATACGTATTAGGGCGTAACTAGTAAAATACATGAAGTGATATAGCAGTACCCTTACATAAACCATAGTATACTCCCGTATTAGATCCATCGTACCGGAAGAATGTATAAGTAAAGTAAGCTGTGGCGAAACCAGACCATTGTATCAACGGGGTTTAATGACGACTGTAGTAAAAAAAAAGGAAGAATATTGTTGGCCTTTTATATGTATGATGAATGTATTGGTTTTTTTCCTTTTAATTTTATGCTTGAGCTGATTTAATAGTTCTTCCCTCCTATTAATTTAATTGTGTTGGGCCTTAGAAAATAAATTAATATCTCTCAGCCCATAAGTAAACTTCATGTAATTACTTACTATTGTACTTTTGTTTGTATTGATCATTGCTTTGCATCAACCTTATATTTTCTGAAACTAATTTTAATTAAAATAAAGAAAAATAAAAAAACAATTATATTTTTGTTGTGAACAATTTTTTATAAAAGAAAAAGGATCCCGACCCTTTATACTCCATTATGATGGAATCATCAAGATTCATTTACACAAATGAATTCTATTATAACTCGAGATGGGATAAATCCATTACAAAAAAGGATAAAAATACTATCTCACTTTATCTTCTTTCAAACAATCAAGTTCTAGAACTAGTAATTTCTATTATCTTTTGTTTTTGAGCAAAGTGTAGATATAACTCTATCTAACTGAAGAAAGACCAGGTATAACCTTGCGCTAATCGAAAGTGCAAATATAACTCTATCTACTCAGGTTATGTACAAATATAACCTTTTCAGCCGGTTGGAGGCCGGAATCTGCTGAAATGACTATTTTGCCCCTCTGTAAAAAAACAAAAAAAAACAAACACTGATACCGCCTCCGATCCTTTCTCTTCTTCTTTTGGTGTCTCTGATCCATTCTCTTCTTCTTCTTCTTCTGAAATATTATAGTGCCTCTGATCTATTCGTTGGGCTATCTCACGTCCATTCTCAACTCTGGCGCTTGGCTGATCGGTGCTAGGGTCTGAGCAGGCGTGGGGTTGAGCGGCGATGGGTGTTCAATCGGCAGATATGGTTTTTGATGTTCAATCGACGGTGAGGAGGAGGGGATAAGGCGGAGAGGCGGATAGGGTTTTTGTTGAGCTGCGGGGATAGGGCTAGAGGCGTGGGGCTGAGCAGGGGATATGGTTTTCGTCGATGGGCATAGGCGCGAGCTTCTGTGGCGGGGCGAGCGGTGGCGTGCTGGTGGTGTCGGGTTTGGCTGAGCCAGGTGGTGGCGGGTGGAGCTGAGTCAGGTTGTGGCAGGTGGGGATGATCCAGGCGGTGGCGGGTGTCTCTGAGGGTAGAATTATCTTTTTCGTTTAAGCCTTGGGGTAGAAGGGTATTTTAGTCTTTTCAAGTGGGTCAATGGCCGAAATTTGTTGGTCAACGCCGGAATCATGGTCGGAGGATTATATTTGCACTTTCATTCAATAGTCAGGATTATATTTGCACTAAAAAATAATTGAGCGTTATATCTGCATATTACCCTTTGTTTTTTTATAGGGTTCCCATTTTATCTTTTAATTTCCTATTTTTTAATTTCTATGGTTGTATCTAGATCCTTACATCTTGATCGAATGCTATAATGCATCACACTTATTTCTTTAAAAATAGTGATAATGTTTAAGCTTTATAAACCAAAATATTTAAATGAATATCTTCTATTTTTTTATAACTTATTCAATTAAAAATAATAGATTCCAACACTTTATTGTGATCATAAACGAGTATTACAATCACTTACCTATGTTAGAATTAAGAAGGCTTAATGGCATACCCATTTTTTAATGGTAATATGTGATTTTGAAATTTGAAAAATTTATCAACGAAATGAAACTCACATCACAAAAATAGATATATTTCTTGATTCTGAATTTTTTTTAGATTGATTAAAACAATTCTATATTCAAGGGCCCAAATTTTTTTCCGCCTAGGGGCTCAACGTACTTCGAACCGGCCCTGATGGGGATGTATTGCTTGAATAGATTATGTGAAATTCTTTTGTCTAGAAAAGTTTAAATAAAAGTCGCTTTGACTCTTCTATCAATATATTTTTATAAATTGTTGCTACCAGTTAACAACGCCGTTCAATTAATTCTAAACAACGTCGTTTAATTAATGAACCTAAAAAGAAGTATCAAAATTCAAACTTCATTTTGTAACGGTTAAACACAGGAAAAAAATCGCAGTTGCATGTAGCAGTGTTGAGTAGCGACGCCGGTGAACCTTTGACAATGGTTCAGATGAATTCGCAAAACTTCTAACTATATTAATAACAACGGTTGAGTTTAACTCCCGAAATCAAGCAGTTCTCCTTCTGTCGGAGTCCCAGCATTTTTTTTACTCCCTCCGTCCCATTTTCAACTGCATACTTCACTTTATATCACTATTTACAGTTCAACTTTGACCATATATTGAATAGATATATAAATAATAATATTATCATATATTATATAATTTGATTCGTCGTAACAAGTAATTTCTAAATATTAAAATTTTATTTATCGTTATTATACATAGTTAAACATATTCACGATTAAATATATTTCGTGATAACTGTAAAAAAAATTCATTATAATTTGAGGTGGGACAGGGGCTCATCCCTTATTTCTATTGGTGCAAAATGGCAACGGTCTTATCTACCGGTGCATGACACGGATCATGGAGCTGACTTATGCACCTGTCTATTCTCCATCCAACTATTAGGATATATCATAAGCTAAAAGAAATCAAAAACGAATACTCCTACCCCTTATTCACCTGAAGTTTGAATTTGAAGCAAGAAAACCATTCGTATAACTCTTTTAATGGTTTCCGGGTTTTTAGCACAAAATGCAAAATAAACCGACATGATTTTATTTTAAAGCGGTGTTATTTTGCATTTATATATAAGTTAAGACTCTTTCTCCTTCTGCAGTGTAAACAGCAGGAAGAAAGGGGAAAATAACCGACAGAAAGATAAGGAAAACTCTCTAGAATTTGTTAGAACAAACGCAAAAAAAAACAGAAGAAAGAAGGAACTATTTTGAATAGATGATTGTGTAAAACCTTTGAACAACAGCATAGCCTTAAATCCATCAAATTCTAGAGAGAACTCCTTATCTGCGTGTGGGTATAATCAATGCTCGGGGCATTGGAACTTGAAGATTTCATCGATCCTTGAATTTTTTACCGTCGAATTCTGCCATCTTTTGGGTTTTTACCATCTGGGTTGTCTCCCCACCGCTGAATGAGAAATTCTGACGGCGATCTGTTGGATTTTGCATTGGAAATGGACTCTGATTATTTTCCCGACGAGGGGCCGGGCATGGCGGCGTTTCCCCGCTTCAAGCGTTCGAGTTTGGAGTCGGACTTCGGGTTCGCGTTCAACGACATTAACTTCTCCGACCGGTTGTTGCGGATTGAGATTCTGCCCGATTTGCCCAGTTCGAAATCGGATTCTGATGGCTGCTCCACCGTTGCAGATTGGGCGCGTAACCGAAAGCGCCGCCGTGAGGACATCAGGAAGGAGAATGGTAGCTATTCTTTTTTCTTGTTTATTTTCTTGTTATTTTTTGAGAATGGTAGTTTATTGTTTTGTGGGGTTTGGATTTCTTTGATTCTCATTGTATTGTTTCCGTGATTTGAAGTTTTACCTGGTTTTGTTACATGATTCATCTGTTTGTTAATATTCTGTTCTTTATTGAGAGTTCAATTGATCTATGTGTACATGCAGAGCTGTTAGCTAGGGTTCTTAGTTGTAAATTTTGGATTTTTGTCGATATGATTTCTTTGGTCATTTTTGTATTGTCTTCAAAATTGAATCCCTACTTGGTTTTTATTTGATGAATTCTGTCTGTGAATGTCTCGTGCCATATTTGTGCATGTAGAGTTGATTGCTAGGTTTATCTTAGGGTTTTGATTATTGTTGAAAGGGTTTCTTAATTAATGTTTTTGCTGCTTCCAAAATCAATCTTTAACTGGTTTGGTTAGAGGAGTTTTTGTCATTATGGTTTCTTTGATTATCTTTGTATTGTCTCCACAATTGAAACTTTACCTCTTTTTTTATCAGATGAATTCTCTGTTTGTGAATGTTTTCTTCTCTATTGAGAGTCCGTGCCATAATTGTGCATGTAGAGTTGATTGCTAGCCTTTTCTTACGGGTTTTAATTTTTGTTAAAAGGGTTTTTTAATTATGTTTTTGCTGTTTCCAAATTCAAACCTTTACCTGGTTTGGTTGGAGGAGTTCTTAGACAGGATTATCATATTATAGCTTCATCTTTATTATTTGTTGAGACTGGTAGTATTGTTTTGTGGAGTTTGGATTTTGTGAAAGATCTTCTTTGATTCTCATAATGGGTTATTATGTTATAGCTTCATCCTTATTATTTGTTGAGAATGGTAGTTTATTGTTTTGTGGAGTTTGGATTTTGTGAAAGGTCTTCTTTGATTCTCATAATGGATTATTATGTTATAGCTTCATCCTTATTATTTGTTGAGAATGGTAGTTTATTGTTTTGTGGAGTTTGGATTTTGTGAAAGGCTTTCTTTGATTCTCATAGTGGATTATCATGTTATAGCTTCATCTTTATTATTTGTTGAGAATGGTAGTTTATTGTTCTGTGGAGTTTGGATTTTGTGAAAGGCTTTCTTTGATTCTCATAGTGGATTATCATGTTATAGCTTCATCTTTATTATTTGTTGAGAATGGTAGTTTATTGTTCTGTGGAGTTTGGATTTTGTGAAAGGCTTTCTTTGATTCTCATAGTGGATTATCATGTTATAGCTTCATCTTTATTATTTGTTGAGAATGGTAGTTTGTTGTTTTGTGGAGTTTGGATTTTGTGAAAGGCTTTCTTTGATTCTCATTGTAATGTTTCCATCGTTTGAAGTTTCACCTATTTTTATTACATGATTAATATGTTTGTTAATATTTTGTTCTTGACTGAGAGTTCATTTGATTTGATCTATATGTGCATGCAGAGCTGTTAGCTAGGGTTTTCAGTTGTACATTTTTGGATTTTGTCAAAATGGTTTCTTTGATTATATTTGTATTGTCACCAAAATTGAATCTTTACCTTGATTTATCAGATGAATTTTCTGTTTGTGAATGTTTTCTTCTCTATTGAGAGTTCGTGCTATATTTGTGCATGTAGAGTTGATTGCTAGCTTGTGCCATATTTGTGCATGTTTTTGCTGCCTCCAATATCAAATCTTTACCTGGTTTGATTGGAGGAGTTCTTGGACAGGATAAGTATGTTATAGCTTGATCTTTTTTGTCCGGGAATAATTCGTGCAGTTCTAATTGGAGATGTACTTATAATGATTGCAGATGTTACGCAGAGTGAGGAACAGGATTTTAATTGCAATATGCCCGACCCAGATGATGCTGTTGCCTATGAAAATCAAGAAGAGGAAGTTGTAGCAATGGTTGAGGAACCATCTGTTGGCTGTGAAATGACATCTATTCAACCTGGTACGCTGATCAATTTAATGATGAATTTTTGATTACCTGGTATTGCGTTAGGGGTCTGGACTCATAAGAACTCGGGCGGAATTCAGTGGCTTGTAGTATATGCATGGATGCAAGATTAATAAAATTGTAGTTCTTTTTGTAGATAATGAAATTGTTGATAGAAGTGAGTCATCCTCAAGTATGGACTGCTCTACTGTGCCTAAGGTTAAGAATATACACATTAGCTCCCCTATTTTGGCAGTCAAAAGTCCATTCTTTTACAAGGTATGTCGTAGTTATCTTTCCATTCTTGTTATTTCCTATTTCTACTTATGTAATGCAACTCATTTATTACACCTTTCTTCTGTAGCTTTTCTCGAATGGTATGAAGGAGTCGGAGCAGCGACAAGTGACCCTTCGAATTCACGCTTCAGGTAGTTGTCTTGTCCAGTCTTAGGTTTTTTTCCTTAATATTTTATGGAATGTTAAGTGTTATTTCTATGTTTCATCTGTTAGTTATATGCACATATGGATTTTAATGTCCTAATCTTTGTGATTTTTTTTTGAGCAGAGGAGAATGCTCTCATGGAACTCCTGAATTTCATGTATAGTAATAGTTTGTCAACGGTGTCCCCTTCTGCATTGTTGGATATTCTCATGGCTGCCGACAAGTATGAGGTGGCTTCTTGTATGAGATATTGCAGCCGAATATTGCGTAACCAGCCCATGACATGTGAGTCGGCTTTGCTTTATTTGGACCTTCCATCAAACGTTCAAATGGGCGATGCAGTTCAGCCGTTGACTGATGCTGCAAAACAGTTTCTCGCTTCCCGTTACAAAGATATCACCAAGTGAGTATCCCATTCGAATCAGCAACTTGTTTAGTATATTGATGATTTGTGCAATGTGCAAGTAATGTGCAAACACTGATTCCTGCTTTCATTTGTTCATTAGGTTCCAAGATGAAGTACTGCATTTGCCTTTAGCCGGAATCGAGGCAGTTATGTCGAGTGATGACCTTCAAGTCGCATCAGAGGATGCTGTTTATGACTTCTTGCTGAAGTGGGCTCGCATGCATTACCCGAAGCTGGAAGAACGACGGGATGTTCTAGGCATGAACCTCGCCCGGCTGATTCGCTTTCCCTACATGACTTGCAGAAAGCTGAAGAAAGTCCTCACATGCAACGACTTTGATCCCGCGCTTGCTGAAACTCTAGTGGTTGATGGTCTGTTCTTCAAGGCTGAAGCACCCTACCGACAACGCGCCATGGCAGCTGAGGAGTCCTCTAGCTCCAGCCGTCGGTTTGTGGAGCGAGCATACAAATACCGGCCGGTCAAAGTCGTGGAGTTTGAGCTGCCCCGGCAACAGTGCGTCGTGTACTTGGATCTCAAGCGCGAAGAATGCATGAACCTCTACCCGGCCGGGCGGATCTATTCTCAGGCATTCCATCTAGGCGGGCAAGGGTTCTTCTTGTCGGCTCACTGCAACATGGACCAGCAGAGCTCGTTCCACTGCTTCGGCCTCTTCTTGGGAATGCAGGAGAAGGGATCGGTGTCCTTTGCCGTGGACTACGAGTTTGCAGCAAGGTCAAAGCCGACGGAGGAGTACGCAAGCAAGTACAAGGGCAACTACAAGTTCACGGGAGGAAAGGCCGTCGGGTACAGAAACCTGTTTGGCATGGATTGGACGTCATTCATGGGCGACGACAGTCCTTACTTCATCAACGGCATTTTGCACCTCAGGGCTGAACTCACAATCAAGCAGTGAGGAGTTTTAATGTAGAATGTAGCTGATGGGGGGAGTTTTGAGATGACCAAGGTTGTTGTGGTTGTAAGATAGAACAACTTCTGTATGATTTTGGTTGTGTCAAATGGTTTAGATGGGCAAAAACCTTAATCAGTGTACATAAACTGCAAAATGTGTATTCGAACTTGTTCTTGGAGTAGAATATGCTTTAATTCAATCTGTGCAGATTATGTGCAGTGTCTTAACTGTGCAGGTTTAGTGCATGTGACCTGTGCAATAAGTGTGCTTTCGGCTATTCGTCGGAGAAGATGAATTCATTGATTTTAATCTGCTAAATTCATCGTTTTTGATTTAAGTTCAGTAGTTGAACAATATCGTTCGAGTGTTTGATTTTATTTATTTTTATTTGTTAGTGAAACAACGTCGTGATACTTGGAATGGAAAAAAAAATCACAAACTAGATATTATTTCATTTTCTGCAATTCATCTCGAAATTAGTGTTGTCCGTGTTTCCACTCCGGCTAACCATTTACCGCCTTGGTAGCTTTCTGCCGCTCTTTCTTCATAGTAATTTCATTATGTATTTCCTGATATTTCGCTCTGATACCGTCACTGCTCATTTTGTGTCTTGGATACTAGGTTGCTCCTATGCTTTGACTCTAACGAGTGACCATTTTCCCTTTGGTGAAAAGATTTGTTATTATGACTTCAAGATCGCCGTTGCCACCAATAAGTTCATAAACAAGAAAGCAAAAAATACACCACAAAGCAGCTTTTCTGCATGCGGTGTAAAGCACAATCATTGACTTCTTCTACCAGATGAACACACCATGATTACACGACCCGTTGAAGAAAAAACCCAACACAATTATGCCTAAAAAGATGCCTCTTTTTTCCTCCCAAAGGGTCCCCAAGACTTTGTAAAAAGCTAAAGAACACTTTCCACGACCACATTCTTCACTCTGCAACGGTTTTCTACTCTCAGTTTCTTGCCAAGTTCCAGTATCATGGATGTCGTGGTGGTTCTACTCTTCATGTGCTTCCCGTTCGCGCGATGCAGCTTCAACAACGGCCTCAGTGAATCGCTAGATGCGTTAATCCACGACCACGCTTTCAGTACCTTGTTCCACGGAAGGCCTCACACAGGTGCGTTGTACAACGCCACCCTCCCGGCCAATCTTGCCGGGATGAAGGTTTCCGCGGTGCGTGTGAGAAGCCGGACCCTGTGGAGGATCGGAGCTAACATGACGAACATCTGCATCCCGCCAAGAACTCTTCCGGTACCATATGTAAGAAGGCTGTTGCTTGTGTATCATGATCTAGGCAACTGGTCTTCTGTCTACAACAATATATCCGGTTACAAGATACTGACTTCTGTCATCGGGATCACGCTCTACGATGCATCGAATTCGAGCAGAATGAGCCTGAGAAAGCTCAACTTTAATCCTACAGAGAAGCCAGTTCTAATCAGATTCAACACAAGTGGTACTGACCTTAGGGCAAAATGTGCCACTTTTGATGCAGATGGGAGAGTCGATATGAGCCCGACGAGCTTGTCAAACGCATGCCAGACGAGAAGCCAGGGGTACTTCTTTCTCGTGACACCATCCATCAGGCGGAAAGTGTGGGTGTTCTGGGTGGTTGGCTTCACGCTCGGGTTCTTCTGCCTCGTGTTTCTGGTACTCATTGGGACAGTACTTCTGAGAGCTTTAACCATGACAAAAACTCGAGCCATGGAGCGGGAAGCAGATGAAGGCGAAGAACTGCACATATTTTGGGTCAACAGCAGTAAAATGCCGAGAGCAACAATAACAAGGACTCATCCGGTTCTTGAGACTTCAGGTCGCCCGTAGAAAACCCTGTAGAGTGTTCCGAGTGTATGCTACAGCAGTGTAAAATATTCTCTACTTACATGCCTCTTTAAGTCTTATATGAACTGATGAATCTCAGAATAGAATGACCGTGATTATATGATATCCAGTAGAGCAATCTCACAAACTCACACTTTTTACATTACACACAAACTCGCACTTTTTTTCCAAAATGCAGAAAACACAGAGCGACCAACAAAACAAGCATAAAAAGGGGCATGGAAGTTCCCTGAACGGATGCATTCAGGAAGGATTAATGTATGCTACCTTCAACCACTCAAACACGGGACCTCATATCACATATCAGGAATCAGCTCGTCTAAAGAACCCCTCAGGCATAGAATCTATAATAAAGTGCAAGTAGCTAAGACTAAGAACCATTGAACTATACAACTGAGAATACTACTACTATTGACAAATGATGTAGATAGAACACGGACCAATTACCTACCCGTAAGACACACCAACCTTTTAACGAAAGACTGTCCTAACCAGTAACCAATCCAGATGGTTTTCATGTATTACCTGACCTACAAAGCTCAGTTTCTTTATCCAAATTCCACAAGGCAATGTACTTAACTAAAGCAAATAACGCACACTGCTTCAACATTCTCAGTTGGTTTCGCAATATAAGAGTCCAGAAAACAAAAACTGGTAACGAAAAGATTCATAAAGTCAGTGTATCTAACACCAGCAATTTTATGGAAAGCAACCATATCCAAAAAGGAAGGACCTATTATTTTTAAATGAGACAAAAAGCAGGTCAATGGCAAAGTTCAACAGCATTCTTTCATCTAAACACTAACAAGAAAATCCTCAACAAATTCAAACACCTGCCCTGAAGAAACACAATGCATCATTACACAGTCGCCCCGCGAGCAATCTTGGCCCACTCAGTATGATACGCTCCGGGGATGTCAACCCTCTCATAGGTGTGAGCTCCAAAGTAATCCCTCTGCGCCTGAACAAGGTTCGCTGGAAGCCTCGCGCGCCTGTAGGTATCGAAGTACTGCAAACTAGCTGACATTCCAGGCACACTGATCCCCTTCTGAACAGCAAGCCCAACGACCCTCCTCCATGCCGCCTGCCTCTGCACCATCTCCCTTGCAAACTCCGGGTCCACAACCAGATTGGCGAGCGCAGGATTCCTCTGATAGGCCTGCTTGATCCTGTCCAAGAACACAGCTCGGATAATGCACCCGCCTTTCCAAATCCTCGCGAGTTCCCCCAGGCTCAGGTTCCATCCCTTCTCCACACTCTTGGCCCTCAGCAAGTTCATCCCTTGAGCATAGCTGCAAATCTTGGAAGCATAAAGCGCCTGCCTAACGTCGTCAATCAGCCTCTTCTTGTCCACATTCCCCACATTGTTGATCGTCTCCTCGTTCAAGCCCTCGTTTCTGAAGATCGCCGCGGCAGCCTCCCTCTCATCTTTCAGCCCGCTGAGGAACCGCCCATCAAGCGATGCAGCGATGGTGGGAGCTGCAATGGAGAGCTCAGCAGCTTGCTGAACCGTCCATTTCCCTGTCCCTTTCATCCCGGTCTTATCCAGAATCTTATCCACAAGCTCTCCACTCCCGGTTTCTTCATCCTTCACACGGAATATATCGGCGGTGATCTCAATCAAGAAGCTCTCCAGCTCCCCGGAATTCCACTCCGCGAAAATCTCCGCGAGCTCGGCGTTGCTCAGCCCGCCGGCATTCTTCAGCACGTCGTACGCCTCAGAAATCAGCTGCATATCGCCGTACTCGATCCCATTATGCACCATCTTCACGAAGTTCCCTGCGCCGCCTTCGCCGATGAAGGTGACGCAGGGGCCATCCTCCACCTGCGCAGCGACCTTCTCCAGGATATCCTTCACGTTCAGATACGCCTCGTGGGACCCACCGGGCATCAGCGAGGGCCCGTACCGGGCCCCCTCCTCGCCGCCGGAGACGCCCATCCCGAGGTACAGCAAGCCCCTCTTCTCCGCGGCGGAGATTCTTCTTTCTGTGTTTTCGTACCACTCGTTGCCGCCGTCGATGATGGTATCGCCGGGCTCCATGTGCGCCGCGAGCGCCTCGATGGTCTGGTCAACGGGGGCCCCGGCTTTGACCAGGATGATGACGGATCTCGGCTTCTGGATGGAGAGGACGAAGTCTTTGGGACTGTACTGGCCGGAGAGCGGGAGGCGGCCCTCGCGCGATGCGCGGTCGACGGTCTCGTCAACCTTGGAGGCGGTGCGGTTGTAGACGGAGATGGGGAAGCCTTTCTCGGCGATGTTGAGGGCGAGGTTCTGGCCCATCACGGCGAGCCCGGCGAGCCCGATACGGGAGAGCGCGTCGGTGGCCGCCATTTTCTGTTAGGATTCCGGTGAGCACGAGGACAATGAGGGGGTAGGTGAAATGAGCGTGTGTGGAGGAGGGGTATTATAGGAATAAGGAGGCGCGTGGAGGGTTTGGACGGACTCGTCGAGGTTGCGAAAGGGTAGGCGACTGAAGCGAGAGTGAGGAGGTGGTTTTGGTGGTAGTTAAGGACGATGATTCCGAGGGGCTGGATGTACGGCGTCGTTTTGGGTGGGTGCTCGGAGTTTGAAATTTGAACAGTGGCATTTTTCTGTTCTTTGATTGCGTACTAGGATATAGCTGAGCTGACAAAGTGGAAAATACCAAATGAAGACCAAAAAAGAAAGATATTAAATTAATTGTGCTAGTACTAATAGCATTAATTGCAATTTCTTCTTTCTAGCTTTATAGTTTGTATAAATTAATCTCTTAATGTTTCTTTAATTACGTCTAGATCCCAAAGTTAGGTGAGATAGTTAGAGCAAGTCCAACAGCTTCCCTAGAATTTTCTATAAAATATGGATTCAAAACTCATATTCCCTATATTTTTTATGTTCATCTCCAACAGATTCCCTATTTTGGAGAACCTCACATTTATTAACATAATAATTATCTTCTTTTATTAACATAATTTTCAATATATGCATTCAATAGGAGTTACTGCTCTCTTGGTTTTAACTTTCAAACTAACGGAGTTACTGCTTTAAACTCAATAGGAGTTACTAATAGGAGTTACTGCTTTAAAGTTTTGACAGAAAAGAGAGAATATTGTACTCGTATTCAATGCATTCCATTAATATTGCATTAAATCTTGCTTCCCCATAATTTTATTCTCTTTCTACAAATATGAGGAATGAAATATCCTCTCTCATCATAATCCCTATTTTGGGGAAGCATATAGGGAAGCTGTTGGACTTAAAAAATGAAGTAAAATCTCTAAAAACAACAAGAATCCCTATAATGGGGAAGCTGTTGGACTTGCTCTTAGGCCTGGATCCCTAAATTTAAACTGAACTAAACTAAATTAAATTAAATTAAATGTATTAAAATAATAAAGATAATATGAATTAAGTTAAGTTTAATGCAATTAATTTCTTTTATTAAATTGAACTGCAAATAAACTCTGAAAAATAAAGCCTTAGAGTTGTTCATAAAATTGGATTGGATCGTAAAACTCAACTTCTAAAACCTAGCCCTACCGTGTCTGTTTCATTGATATCATAGTTTTATGTGTTTGGATTTATGTTGAATGAAATGAGTGGACCATGAAATTGAAAGAATCTTATAAAAAGGGCAAAATATAGATATGACCCTGTGTTTTGGTCATAAGTGTTAATATGACTCTTCAAGATCAGAAAGGGCTATTATAACCCTGTGTTTTGCATCAGAAGTGCCGATATAACCTTTTGGCACTGTTCCGACATTGACTTTGTAATTCCTAGAGTTGACCTGACACAAAAGGACTAAAATATCACTAGCCTTAAAATTAAAAAATTAAGGACAAGAATGCCCCTAAAGTTCTTCATCTTCATCTTCCAAACCACCTCCAGCACCACCTTCCGCCACCACCACCTCTCTACCGCTCTGCCACCGCCTCCACCACATCTCCGCCGCTCTGCATTTGTTGCCCCGCCGCTGCTCCACCGCCCGTTGCACCCCAAACCCAATCTACTGATGAACTAGGAAATTGAGGAGTCAGTGACAAGACAAATTATTCAATCTGCATATCCATAAACCAATCAATTGCATGAACTCTTAAGATTTGAATCGTAATTAACATAATACAAATTAATCCAGTCGGTAAAAAACCATTATCATTCGTATTCAAAACGCCGAAATGTGTACATTGACAAAACAGAGTGTGCAGCTGCAAATCCCCAAATTAAAAATTAGGGCATTCCAAAGAACCACCACCACCAAATTGAAAATTAAGTACTTGAAAATTAGCACCTACCACCACAATCTAACTCCTCCTCACCTAGCTCTGCCGCCTTAATGCCCGCTGCCAGCCCCGTCGTACTGAACCACCACCACCGCTGCAGATATGAGGGTCTGCAGGTGCGAAACCCTAATCTGATGCCACCTGCCCCCGTCATCGCCCCCCCCCCCCCGAAGCAAACGAAGGGAAAAAGGAGAACATCCACATCGGGAGGAAAGTTGAAGAAGAAGACTCCATCCTAAAGCAAAAATAGGGAAGAAAGCTAAGGGCAAGAAGTAGAGGAGGAGGCGATCGTCGGAGTTAGCGGCGACAAGGAGGAAGCGATTGGCGGAGTTAGCGGCAGCGAGGAGGAGATCGGCAGAGTTAGTGGCGGTGAAGAGGAGGAGATCGGTGGAGTTAGTGGCGGCGAGGAGGAAGCGATTGGAGGAGGAAGCGATTGGCGGAGTTAGCGGCGGCAAGGAGGAAGCGATTGACGGAGTTAGCGACGACGAGGAAGCGATCAGCGGATTAAGCGGCAGTGAGGAAGCGATTGGTGGAGTTAGCAACGGTGCTAATAGATAAGAAGGAAGGAGCGGTATAATTGAGAAGAAGGGAAACATCAGCTTCCTCTACCTAGGTACGGATTGGATGCTCCTCCTGCTCGGACCTGACTCTCAGACGGCTATGATCAGACAATAGAGTATGTAAGATATAGTTCGTGCCTCTTAGGCTTACTACTGATAACTGATATTGATTAACATATGAGGGCATAATTGTCCTTTCTTATTTTCTAAATTAAAAAAAATTAAAACAGGGGTATAATAGTCAATTCACATAATTCCAGTCAAATTGAGGCATCTAGGGTTAGCTTAGCTTTTTTCGAGCAAAACATAGTGTCATATGGGCACTTTCTGATCTTGCAGGGTTATATTGGCACTTTCGACTAAAACATAGGATCATGTGGTAATTAACTCAAAAAAGGGCCATATTAATAGAAATAACTAAAAATAGAAAGTGTGCCCAAGCCAAGGGAATGAAGGGAGTATAACTAACAGTAAGATGATTTAGGCCTTGTTCTCCAGGGGTTATCTGAACTCAGTTGAATTGAATTGAACTAAAAAACAGATAAATTTCGGAGGACAATGGCTCACTCCACTACTAGTCTTTTCTATCCGTATTTAAAAATAGAAACTCATTTTCAATAGTAATAGAAATATTTGTGCTCAAAATAAGAATAAAACTAGTACTTCATTATTCCCACATCAAATTGCACAGAATCATTTTTACGCTCATCAAGAAACTTGTCTAACCGTCAATATGTTTAGCTACGTATAATAATGGCAAAAAAATGGTTACTTTTGAGAAACTACTTGTTATAACGAATCCAACACTATCATATAAGATAATATTATTGCTTATAAATCTACTCAAATATCCGATCAAAAGTTTGATAAAAAATAGCATCAACTACTAAGTGTGCAGTTTGAGTTGGGACGAAGTGAGTATTTAACTTTAGTTCCGTCTTTGCTGTCAATTCCATCCAATTTATTTGATTGATTTGGACAGACTTATAAGATATAAACACTGCTACTTTCTTTTTTCCATCTCTAATTATACCACCATCATTACTACGTTGTTTAACAAATATATTTGATCATTAATATATTTATCTGTATATAATAATAAATAAATAATATTTAAAATTTACTTATTACAATAAATTTATCAATATTATATATAATAATATATCTGCTTAAATATGTTATTGTTAAGGGAAAATATGTGGCTACACCTTACAAGTAGAATCTATAATTGTCGCGATAGTGGGCAGAGATCCTGTGGGCGAAAAAACCATGCACGTGAACTTATATCACTATTTTCGTAAATGCAAAACAAGAAGGTAGGCTGATTCTGATTTCACGGTGTTAGCCTTCAAGTCGCTGGTTCTGGCTTCTGAAAATGACATTGAATCTCTCATTGAATTTAGTTTGGTCTATATTTCAGAGTACATTCATTTCTTTTACTCCCTCCGCTTCACTAACATTGGATCTGAAGCGGCGGCGGCGGCGTGGATCTGAACTGGATGGTTCGCAACAGCTAAGGAACCGGCAAGTTTCACCTCCTCCAGTTAAAATACCCAGTTCAATCGACCGACATTGAGCCCGTGGAGTTTTGCTGCCACGGCCGGTTAAGGCAACCATGGGATCGTTTCCGACTATGACCCCTAGTTCAACCTACGAGCATATTCTCCCTCCCGACAACAAGTTCATCGTCACCATCCCTTCTGCCATCGGACAAGCAAGCAGAACCCTCCGGCTGCTTCCCCTGCGAATCAACTCAAGCTCTTCGGCGCAGGCCGGAATCCGTCTGCTCATTGTCAACCCGCGAGAACCTCTCGCTGTCAAACAACTACTCTACGGAGGATGGAGGCTGATTCACAAAGGAAATCTGGAAGATGGAGATTGAAAATGAAGAAGGTGGAGATTGAAGATTAAAGATGAAGAAGAAGATTGCAGATTGCAGGAAGAAGATTGCAGGTTGCAGGAAGCAGGTTGCAGGTTGCAGGTTGCAGGAAGCAGGTTGCAGGTTGCAGGTTGCAGGTTGCAGGTTGCAGGTTGCAGGTTGCAGGTTGCAGATGAAGATGAAGATGAAATTTGGGGTTTGGTCCTTTGGAGGGTAAACTTGGCATTTTATGTTTAATTAGTTTTTATGTTTTAATTAGAGGGTTATTTTCTTCTTTTCACATAAAACCAATGGAAATTATTATTGATCTAAGCATCAGACCAAATCAGAGCATCTCCAATGCACAGAAAGTCTTCCTTATTTATTGGGAACACATGGTAAATTTTTATTGGAACTTGCACACACATTCGGTATGATGTAATATTTAAACTTTTGACTGTAGGATTATTTTAGAACTCTTCTCCAATCCAAACATCAAATGAATAAATTTTTCCTGACGTGTGCACACAAAGAGTGAAATTTGAGTCACCCGCCCAATTTTTGCGGTTGATTTGGCAAAGAGCGAGCGTCAATTTCACCTTCAGAGAAGAGAAGGTCACTTTGACAGGGTCGATGTAAATTTTGTCCACGTAATACTAACTCTGGTATTTGACCCTTGGATTGGAGAGCAAATTTAGAGTTGGGGTCACTAAATCCTATGTGGCAATAGAAGTTTAAAAGAAAGAAAGATGCATTGGAGATGCTCTCAGGGTTATATATGCACTTTAAAAAAAACTGAGGGTTATGTTTGCACTTATACAAGAACTGAGGATTATATAAGTACAGTTTTTCTAAAAATAAATATGTTATTATTGAAAAACCATATCATGCAAATATTTTGTGACCGAGGAAATATTTACACTTAAATTCGAAAGACTGCGTCTTTTGAAAGACGGTCTTTCCATAAGTCATGGAAAGACCAAGGTTTAAAGTGTAAATTAGAAGAAATGAAGATAAATTTTTTGGGTTGCATGAACCGGGTTATAAATTTTATAACTACTACATGTTGCATACTAAATTTTTAATGTTGCAACTAAGACCTTTTACCTTTTATTATTTGAATTAAACCCCGTCTTTCCATAAGCATGTGGAAAGACCGTCTTTCCCAAGACTTTGCCAATTCGAAAAGGTTAAAAGATTTTCCTTATAAAACTTCAGGAAGTTACCTATGTTACCCCGACTCAGATTTAGTGTTGTGTCTGAGTAGGGATCGAATACGGTGACACTCAAATTTTTTATTTTGACCAGCACGGCGATTCGGTCAAGTCTTGACTGACTTTTTCAACACGTCTATGTCGTAAAAATATAATTTGACACATCTATATTTTGCTATTTTTATAAATTATAATAAATTTAATTAACTTATAATATTAAATATGGCATTGTAATTATATTGTTACACATAACTTGTGTAATACTATTATAACATTGTGTTCTATGTTCTTACTTTTTTAGCATTACACTGTTATATAAGATAATATATCAATGTGGCATAATAATATAGATATTATATTGTGTTTTTATTCTTACATATTTATATATATATATATAATATTATATATTTTTATATTATATAACTCTTATTATTATTATTATATATATATATATATAGGGTTATTTTGTTCTTACACTAATGTATATAGATTGTGTGGTATTATTACATATAAAAAATAAAAATAAAATTTGCTCTTGCATACAAATAATGTTATATTATTACAAAAAATTGCATATGTTTTTATGTATGTAAAAAGGTTAAAACTTTTAGTCTTTTATAATCATTTATCTCATTTCTTCTAATACCCACATCCATTTTTCAATGCATTTATTGATACGCAACTCGATCATATTTCAACGTATGTCATGTGTCGTGTTGCAGTGTCGAATCAATACGCAATTCTCCACCTCTTCTCACGTGTTGGTTAACATTGCCTAACACACATTTTCTTTTGAAGATAGGAAGGTACCTAATATTATTATAATATGCTTGGAGGCAGCGGATTTGGCTCCAAAACTAAATTTGCCCCCTAAACACTGTTAAAGTCTTGAATGGTCAATTGAAGGACATAGCCATCATATTAATTTGACCTCAAAGGATGCAATCAGTTCTTCTCCTTCTTAATGGGATTGGGTGGTTGGTTTTGATATCAAACACGGCTAGAGAAACACATTACATTAAAACCTCCAACTGCGGTTTTTCGACACTTATGATTTTGGTTATGAATCTTAAAATAATCAAAGTTAAAAGAGGCACAGTAAATTTTTTTTGAGAAAAATGCAAATATAACCCTATATAATTGATGAAAGTGCAGATATAATCCTGTACTAATTGAAAGGGCAAATATAACCCTATCTATTTAGGTTATGTGCAAATATAACGTTTTCATCAGATTCATGACGGAATTGAGTGAAAAGTCTATTTTTCCCCTAAAAAATAGAAAATATGCATTTAATATTTTAACCCTTAAAAGCTTCTTCATTTTCTTCCCCTTTCTGGTCGGAATCGAGCTCGATCTCTGTTTTCTTCCTCTTTCTGGTCGGACTCAGACTCGAGTTCGATCTTTCCGCTATAATTAGAGGTTGCTCTCTCACCGTGATGCTGCAGAGCCAGACACACTGGGATCGTCAGCGCCTGCGGAGCTAGGGATTTGGGGTGGTGCTGCCGGGAAGAAAGCGGCGGTGGTGGAGTTCGTGGTGGTCGTGGTGGAGGTAGGGCTAGGGCAGAGGAGGAGGCGGTAGGAGGCCAGGACAGAGGAGGAGGTGGGGTTAGGGTGGGTCTCGAATTTCTGGTGCTTGGCCGAGCGGTGCCGGAAGTGGTGGACCATAGTGGTAGAGATGCCACTTCATATTTGGTCTTTAATTCATCTGGGTTCTCGCAATTTTGATGGGTTTCGATTAGGATTCTGGA
Source organism: Rubia yunnanensis (assembly GCA_037428765.1). Classification (NCBI taxonomy): domain Eukaryota; kingdom Viridiplantae; phylum Streptophyta; class Magnoliopsida; order Gentianales; family Rubiaceae; genus Rubia; species Rubia yunnanensis. Next base: position 114,083,701 of record CM075064.1, on the reverse strand, counting down.
TTTTGTTGCTGGAAGTTCGAGTGGTACGAGGTTGATGTGAGGCTTTGACCTGGTGTTTTTAGCAGCTTGACACTGGTTTTGAGTGGAGTTTTTGCTGGGTTTTTTAGTACATTTAGCTGAATTGTTCTAGATGTGACACTTATGGTGACTTGAAGTTGAGCTGCTTGTTTGGAGTAATGTGGTGATCAATTGGTGAATTGGGTTCTTGATATTTTGAGTTGTTAGGGTAGAGAGATCATTTATTGGCATAGTTGAGGTTGTGCTACCGGAAGAGTGCCGGTGGAAGGGTGGTCTTGTGGTGGTGGTGGTGGTGGTGGTGGTGGAGGAGGAGTGGTAGGCGGGGGTATTTTTGTCTTTTAAGGGCAAGATGGAAGTGGCCAGTCAATGGAAACTAAGAGGAATTTGTCTTTTTAATTTTAGATCTTTTGAACTGAATTCATAAGTTTAGCTTAAAATTGCACCCGAAATTGCAACCAAAATCATAAGTTTAACCCAGAACTGCACATGAAATTGCAACCAACTATGACCAAGAATCTCACCAAAAGCATAATCGACATTGGTTGCACTCAGTACCGTGATTAGCCCTGATGTTGACCATAATTCGACGTGGCAATATATAAAATGACGTCATTTTTGTGGACCGATGAGAATGGTGCATACTGATCAACAGATGTCGAGAGGAACTATGAATTTCCTTTTTTTTCAATTAAAGTCAAAAGACGCCTTTTAACTTAAAAAATTAGAAGTAAATTATTATTTTTTTCAATAACTGAAGTCCAAGACTTTTAACTTCGATTATTAGACCTTTTTTTTTCACAACCGAAACTAGATATACAAAGTGAAAAACCTGTTTTGTATTAGTGACATATAAGTTTATAACAAAACGAAAGCATTGTTGCACGCAGGGTTGTTCAGCACGAGGCAGTTTCTGAGACATATAATTTGGGGAGAATGATATGCACAGAATATGGAAAAGTATAATTATTCCCAATAATACCATCTTTTTAATTAACCATGTACATTGATCATAATTAGCAAGATCATATGTTTATAGGATGTCTCAAATGGGCAGAAATATTACATATTTTTCTGCTAGATTTCTTGGTATATACTTTCAGGCATTTCCAGAGCGCAACCAGTATTCTTTCACTAGCTGCCCGAACAGCGAATCGTCTTCGTTCATCAGCTTCATTGGTCTGTCATACTCCACAACTTTTCCTGCAAACAAAAATTTATGATCTTCAAATTTTCCCATGTTTGAGAAATAACTCATTGAAATGAAGTCTGTTTGTCTGCTTGCATGGATTCCCGGGTACGGGAATGAAAATGAGACGTCTCATTTCCATTCCCGCGCATTTGATTCCATGCAGACAGACAGACGGACATTTAAGGTTTTTTTGTATACCATCTCTTAGTGCAAGAACCATTGTGCAATCCATGACTGTGGGGATTCTGTGTGCCACTGTCACGACGGTGCATTCCGCGAACTCCCGTCTTATGGTTTTCTGAATGAGTGCATCTGTGGCGTTGTCGATTGAAGCTGTGGCTTCGTCGAGGATCAGTATTTTCCTTCTCTTTAACAATGCTCTTCCCAAGCAGAAAAGCTGCCTCTGTCCCATGCTCCAGTTTGATCCATCTTGCGTAACTGTGAACAGGTTAATTGCAAACCTTAAGACTAAAACCACTTTTAAGGTTTCCGAGAATTCAGTCTGAATACGCGTAGAGTTTTCGTGTTTAGGTCCTTACCTAAGGAGTCCAAGCCATGTTCTTTTCTCTCAACAACTTGTTGAAGCTGGCATTTCCTCAGAACCTGAAGAAATGTTAAATTACAGATTACAGTCGTATTTTTTTACTGTTTAATGGATAAGAAATGTTACCTCCCAAACTTCTTGATCACTGTGTTCTGACAAGGGATCCAGGTTGTATCTGATTGATCCTCCAAACAATGTTGGATCTTGAGGTATAATTGAGAGATTGGACCGGAGATCATGAACTCCTATTCTTGAAATGTCCACGTTATCGATTACTATTGCCCCTTGTGCCGGCTCAACCACGCGAAAAAATGTGGTGATAAGTGTTGATTTCCCACTTCCTGTCCTGCCAACTATTCCAACTCTGTGCCCTCCTTCAAATGTACAAGTAATGCCTTGCAGGACTAATGGCGCATTTTCCCGATATCTCACCTGAAATTGCCCGGCGTAGTTCAATCACTAGTGGATAAGAGTGTGGAGTTGTTTTCAAGATTTTCAGCTTTACCTTCAAATCTCTGATCTCCACTTTACCAACTTGAGGCCAGTTTACAGGAGGTCGTTTTTCTTGCACGATTTCGGGAGCTTCACTTGGGATATGCATGTATTGTTCTAGCCTTTCAACTGAGGTAATGGAGTTCTCTAGCATGCATTGGCCATTGACAGAGCCAACAAGGTAAACATTGAGCGAAAGCGCGTAAGAAAGAGCCATGCCAATGTATCCTGCATCAAACATGGTTTTAAGGAACCTTGTCTTCATGTTAAACATCCTTAAAGTGTTGCGTAGGATTGCTAACCTGATTTGGAAGCTCCAAAGGGTAGTAAGATTAGAGCTAGTGCCGAGGAGGAGAGAATCGCGGCACAGAGAATCTCCAAGCGTTGGATGAGCCACTCATTTGCTGAGAATCCATGGAAGGATGAACTTGCTGTTTTGTCAATGAGCTTTAGGCTTCGAGAAAAGAAGCGATCTTCCTCGCGAAATGCGCGTATGGTCATCGCTCCTGCCATGGATTCGGAGAGGTAACTCGCAACTGATGATTTGTTTGTACCATGAATCCTTATCAGCTCTTTCACAGATGCAAAGTAGAACAGCTGCCAAAAATAGTAAGATCAAGCTGGCATACATAATCTAAGGTAAACATGTAATTGTGATGATTTTGCAATATAATACATATAGAGTCACCATTGGAGCAAATACACTGTAACAACTGTAAAAAAAAACTACCGTAGTAATTGAAAGATCGAGCAAACCATTTGTTAGTTTTCATGATGTGGATCGCGTAAGAAGCCGAGTTAGTTACCTGTAAGAGTATGGTAAGAAAGACTGTTGGAATGATGACAAAAAGGCTAGGCCAGGTAAGAGTAGCCAGAATGCCTAAGCTAAAATATGTTGTCAGTGTTGCTGCTAAGGCCATACTGATTTTCATCGATAGATCGAGGTCTACAATGCTCAAATCAGAAGAAACCTGCGGAAAAATTTGTCAAATTTGATGTGATTTCAAGAAACTGTATTGCAATCTGTAATCTTACTTACTCTGCTGAGTATTCTTCCAATTGGAGTTGCATCGAAGAAAGAGACTGGCGCGCGAAAAATGGAGGTCATGAACTCTGAAAAAATGGATTCTGATGCCTCTAGGCCTAATAGAACTATCACAAAAGACCTCAGAAGCAAGGATAGTGCCATCCCACATCCGATAACTGTGTATATTTGCACGATTTTGAAATCCGTGAGGCCGGGATCTTGCAATGTTGTAGCTAACCAAAGATTCTGAAGTAACTGGCCAAACATGTATACGAGGTGGGAAACTATGGCTAAAGAAAGGTACATGAACCCTTTGTTTTGTCTCAGGTATTGTTTGTAAGGTTTAAGCCCCGTGTGTCCTAATTCGCGCGCTTCTTCTTTGATCAGCTGATCTCCTGTTGGCTGTAGTAGCTTCTCCTCTGAAATGATCCTCTCGAGTACATTATCATTGCTTGTCTGCCTGTTTTGATGGTCTTTTTCCGCATCCATTCCTGGTTTTGAAGTTTCGCCGTGTGCATTGATGAGGTCAGAAAACTCTTGGCTGGAACTGAGCATTTCTTCATAGGTAGCTGTTCTTAAGATTTTCCCTCCTGACATCAACTGAAAACATAGGAAAAATGAAAAACTGCAGTTTTTGATTCGTGTAGTTAGCTGTAGTGTTAAAAGAAGGGAAGTACTAACCAAAATGGAGTTGAATCCTGGGAGAAAATCGACTTGATGAGTGACTAGAATCACTGTTTTCTTGGAAAGGGCTTCCATGACATATTCCTGGAAAGTTAGCAGAAAACTTTAGTTTCGTTTGATAACAGAAGTAAGAATTTCAGCTGAAGAAAGATCGCGCGCGATCACATTGAATAGTTTTCGTGCAGTTTGTGCATCGAGCGCGCTGAATGGATCGTCCAACAGATATACATCGGCTTCTTGATACAATGCACGAGCGAGCTGGACCCTTTGCTTCTGCCCGCCACTGAGGTTCACGCCGCGCTCTCCTATGATTGTTTGGTCTCGAAAAGGGAGCATGTCGATGTCCTTAACCAAGCAACATTTGTCGAGTACTTCTTCATACTTGTTTCGATCCATGCTTGATCCAAAGAGAATGTTTTCTCTGATTGTTCCTGTCTGAATCCAAGCAGATTGAGATACATATGCAATTCTCCCATTTACTTCAACCTGAAAATTATAAAATGCACTTTCAGACAAATTATTAATGTGCGCGTGACGCTGTAAGAAGGATGATCCCGACAAATATAATTCTGTAGTATTACTTACAATGCCATCGTTGTATGGAACTTCTCGGAGAATTGCAGCTAAGAGGGTTGATTTTCCTGATCCAACTTCTCCACAAACTGCCACTTTTTCCCCTGGATTTATCTGAATCTTGATGTCTTCTAAAGAAGGATTCAGACAATCAAAATCCCAAGAAATTTTCTCGGAATCAATCAAGACAGAATGCTTATGTTCTTTCAAGTAGTTCTCCTTCTTTTGGCTTGTCTGCAATTCAGGTGCCTCAAGAAACTTGGCGATTCGCGAAAGTGAAACTTTTGCTTCAATGAAAACTCCAAGTACATCAGGGATCGACCTAATCGGCTCCTGAACTATGCGTAAAGTCGCGAGAAACGTAAAAACATTGCTAGTAGTCAGAGGAACATTAAGCAAGAAACAACTCCAGAATGTAACTGCAGATACTATGATAGGAGTTGACCAGAACAAAACCATGTAGTAGCCCTTCTGTGCCTGAATATTTTGTAGCCATCTGAATTCTTCTTTCCTCAACAAAGAAATGGTATTCTTAAAATGTGTCTCCCAAGCATAAAACTTCAAAACCTTAATATTCGCGAGCGCTTCAGTCACGGCTTTCAGCATCCTGTCTTGTGCATCCATCAGCTGGCTGAGAAACTTGTGCTGAAGCTTCGCGACGGGTGAATTCGCGAGCACGCTTAGTACTATAACAACAAAAGCCGGGAGTGTGGCGAGGCCAACAACATAGTACATGATCGCTAGCGCGAAAAACAGCTGCATCCCAGTAGTCCAAATCTGGTGCAAGAAAAATGGGAATTCTGCAACTTTGTATGCATCCACTGTCACATAGTTCATGATCTCCCCTGGCGAATGAGCGTTTCGCGAAGCATTCGAGAGGCGAATCTGCTTCTTGAAGATCAGTGCAGTCAACAAAGACTGAACTTGAAGGCCAATCAACCTGGTTTTGAAAAACCACTGCCTTTCTGCTAAAGATTCCAAACATTTCGCGACAAAAAGGCCTAAAGTCAGTGCATAGCCTTCATGTCGGAAGATTTCTTTCCCCGAAGCAAGATCAATGAAGGCATAGAGGAACAAAGGGCCACTCGACAACGTTAGAATCTTAACCAACGCGAAGAACCCCGAGATCAAAACCGCTTTCTTCTGACACAAGAAGATTGATGACAACAAAGTAGTGCTACTACTTTTGTTCGCCTTGTAATTACCCATCCGTTCCATGAACAATGAGAAACAGGTTTCTGCTTTATCTTCATGCCTCAGTTCGGGAACGTCTTCATCTTGAAGAATCTTCTGTTTACCTTTCTTCAGCAATGGATCCAACCAAGAAAATGACATTTTGCTCAGAAATCCAGCTTCTGAAAATGGGGTTACAGATTCTTGATCTTCTTCCTCTCCTTTTAGTTGTTGATAGGCAGATGGATCATCAGTTTCCGCCATTTTCGAGCGCTCTTCGCCGCGAAAAACCATCAAGAATCTACTGCTAAAGCACTGCAAGAATGAAAGATAAAAGCAAAGATATCATGATCATAACTAACTTGAATTTATATATTCAGAGTTCTGGAAACAGGAATTTCAGTGAACTTACTCAAACTTGAAACATGGAATCAGGGGATTTTTAGCGACACTTTGTTGATGAGTCACGTAGTATATTATCTCCTTGTACAAGAAACTTCGAGCAAAGTGAAAACGAAATGAAGGATTTAATCTCTGATGAAAACAAAAGATTGTACTTGTGTACAATAGCGTATCATATCTGAGTTCTCACACTTTTTTTTGGGATCTGCAAATTCATGTGGCATTATTTATTCCATGTTTAGGACATGCATAGTACAATATGGTTTCCACATGGGAACGTAGAACCATTACACAAGGTTTTTAAATGATGTTTCATTCTATTTGCACACTAAATTGTACATTTACCGACTCATTCTATTTCTAAATTCAATCATTTCATTCCTCTAAATCAAACACCTAACGTTATGGTGTCAAATCTAACTAAACAAGAGGTATTACTAATCTAACAATTATCAATTATTCCTATCAATTATCAAGTGACAGTACAACATTAAAGTTTAATTCAACACTTTGAGCAAGTTCCATAAATAAAAGAGAAAAGTGCGTGTTTAACCCTATGTTTTGGTCAAAAGTCTAAAAATGACCTTGCAAAATATGAAAATGCAAAAATAATCCTGAATTTTGTTGACCGAAATGTTAACGATCAAATTGACAGATAATGGTCGAAGTGACCGTTTTCCCCTTCTATTAAAAAATTTTAAAAACCAAAAAATAGTAAAAGACAGTACTGCCCTCCTTACTTTTAAACAAAACAAATATTTTCTTTTTCAATTTTTCCTTCTTTGTTTCTTTTGTAGCCAGCCCCACCCCAGAACCACCGCCACAACCCAAAACAATATTACATACGTTTTCCCTGATCTATAGTCTGCCCCCACCCCACCAACGTCGCTGCCTTACTCCCCAATCCCTCACCTCTTTGTTAACCACTCCTTCCACCCTAAAACCCTCACCGCCTACCAAAGCTTCTCACCTTTTCCAAGGACTACCACCGCCTCTGGGAGATCCACAATGACATCTTTATCGAACATGTTGCATCACTCAACAACAAGAAGTGGGATAATAGAGGGCATTTGGTTGGGGCATTTTTGGGTGGTAGGGAGAGGAGGAGCGGTAGGCTGGTCTCGAGTGGCGGGGGAGATGAGGAGCGGCGGGCTGGGGGTGGCGCAGCTGGGGTTGAGATGGGTGGTGGTCAGAGAGAGGAGGAGTGATGAGCTGGGTGGGGGTGGGGGCTGACTGGTGGCGGTGGTTCTGGGTGGTGGTGGTTCTGGATAAGGGGTAGAGCGGCGGAGCGACGACAATCCTAGACTGGCGGCGTAGCGACTGAGGTCTGCGCCGACGGTGGTTTTGGTTGTTTTATCTGCTATTTGTGCTCTGTGTAAAGTCCTCGGGAGTTGGACTTGTTATATGGCAAATTGTGAATTGTGGAAATCTGGTGTTTAAACACCGTTTTGCAGGTTTTAAAGATTTCCGGAAACACAGATTTTTATCCACGGAATTATGGAGTATATTGACAAGATCAAATCAGAATATTGTGAGAGATATTATCTTAGTTCGTGGAAGATTAATTCTGGTAAACGAATATTCCTGTAATAGTTGGGAATTGATTTAGTAGTTTAATTATGGTACAAGTCCTATTGTTAACAGGATTGTCCATTTAAGTACCAGATTAGAATCAGAGTTTTCCTTAGTCTAGAAGTCTATTTATGGTAGAGTTAGACAAGGAAGGAAATTGATTCAAGGCAGGATTGCGATGGAATAAATAGAAGAAAAAGACAACGCAATCAATTGAGCGTCCAGTGCTATTCTCTACGTTGAGAATTTTGGAGCGATCTGCCGTGCTGTTTGGAGGTTCGTAAATCAACCGACCAAGTTCGTAAAGATCAGAAACAAGGAAGTCTTAATTCCTCGGGAGGAGGAGATCCAGGGAGACGTGTTGATCGTGAGGGTTCAACGACGTAGGATCGACAGTGAGGGGAGCTCACAACATTCACTTTGTAGGTTAGCAATGGATTAGTATTTAAGTTAAGCTTCTTGTACTAAAGACTGCTTTCTAGTGAATGGTTTCTGATCTGGGCAAGGCCCCGCAGACGTAGGTGTATTTGCACCGAACTGCGTAACCAAGTTGTGTGTGCACTGTGTGTTCCGTTTTGAGTTTTAACATCAAACTGAACTTGGTGTTTAAACACCAAACTGTTAAACAACTTGGCATAAAGGTTCAGAATTTAGGTGAAACTGAAATTCAATTGGTATCAGAGCAAGGCACTTGCTGACCCCTATACAGGGAGAGTGAGATCAGGTTTCACCATGGCACCAAAGGAGGGGGCATCAGTCACGCGACCACCATTGCTGGAACAAGGAAATTATGCTTACTGGAAGGCACGTATGAAAGTATTCATTGGAGCTCTAGATGATCAAGCTTGGAACTATGTCATAAATCAATACACTCCACCTGCTAATGACACAACTGAAGGATCAAGCTCCACTACCACTAAACCATTCTCTAGGTATTCCACCGAGGAGCATAAAGCGCACGTGTCCAACTCAAAAGCATTGAATGCCATCTTTACGGCTGTGGACGAAGATCAGTTTAAAATGATTTCAAACTGTGAGACTGCAAAGGAAGCGTGGGATGTGTTACAAACTTACCATGAGGGAACAAGCTCTGTAAGAGAATCAAAGCTGCAGTATTACACGACCAAATTTGAAGAACTGAAGATGCGTGAAGATGAAACTATCTCCGAGTTTAATGGACGAGTCCGAGATATTGCAAACAAGGCTTTTCAGTTTGGCAAAAAGTACAAAGATCAAAAACTTGTAAGGAAAGTGTTGAGGGCATTACCTCCACGGTTCAACATGAAGGTCACGGCAATAAATGAAAATGGAAGGATCGGAACAATGACACTTGATGAACTTATGGGATCTCTGGAATCGTACGAAATGGAGATGTTGCAAACTAAAACGGGGAAGAAAGAAATGGCGTTTTCAAGCACAAACACTGGAAAGGTTGATGATTCTACAGATAATGAAGAGACGGATGAGATTGCAAACATAACCAGGAATTTCTCCAGATTTATGAAGAAGATGAGCAGGAAACCACAAGAAAAGTCAAGTGGGAGCAAAAATCCTAATGCAAACTCCACTCCACGATTTGGTCAATCTACTGGTGTTGAAACACCAAAATTCAAATCGGTAAATCCGAACCTGAATAGGAGAATCCAGTGCAGAGAGTGTGAAGGTTTTGGACACATACAAGCTGAGTGTGCTAATACACTCAAAAGACAAGGAAAGTCATATGCCACAACCTGGAGTGATGATGATGGAGGAGATGATGTTAAGTATGAAGATGAGTATACAAATCATGTTGCTTTCGGCGTGTCAATGGTGGAGGTAGACGACTTTTGTAAGGAAAGCCTCAGTGTGCTGAACGAAGAAGAGATCTGTAGCTCAGATGAAGAGAGTATAAGCGTTAGTGATGAAGACATTCGCAAAGAAAGCATGGAGATGTACAAGATATGGTTAAAAGTGGCAGATGAAAACAAAGAACTCAGGGCTGAAAACAAGAGGTTAAGTGAGAATGCTAAAGTGTATGAATGCGAAAAGGAAGAGGCAACTCGAGATCTGGAAAAACTCAAGAAGGAATTTGCTGTAGTGGTGCAACGAGCAGAGGAAGCAGAACAATCCATTAGACGCCTCAATACTAGGAAAGCTAAACTCGAAGAATGTCTAAGGATGGGACAGACGAGCAAATTTGGCATTGGCTATGAAAGGACAGTGAAAGAAGGAAATCATCAGACAGATCAAAATGCACCAGCTCCAAGAATAAGTGAGAAGAATGGTCCCACAAAAAGGGTCAGACGATGCGGATACTGTGGAGTTCAAGGTCATGTGACAAACAGATGTTTTAGACTGATGAAAACCCTGTCTGTCAACACAGAATATCGGGGCATGCACACCAACCCATATCGATGTTGCAACACCAATCCAGTTCGAGGTTTCAACACCAACTTTGAACATAAAACGCACAAATTCAACACTGGAGGATACAAAACTGGATCTCTCAACACACGGGTTAATCAGAATCCACAACAAGTCATTCGACCAGTACGCCAGGTATGGGTTCGAAAATCTCAAGATGTTTGTTTTTCTAGTTTTGTATGTTTTGGGGCACATACAGGAACCTCGTGGTATTTTGATAGTGCGTGCTCAAGGCACATGACTGGAGTTCCTGAATTCTTGCAAAAATTCAAACCTGGATTTGGTGGACATGTTAAATTTGGTGATGGAAAACGGAGCAGAATAATTGGCAAGGGTGAGTTAGCGATCAAAGGACTCCCCGTGTTTCAAGATGTATTGCTTGTGGAAGGTCTGAAGGCTAATCTATTGAGCATTAGCCATCTATGTGACAATGATATGACAGTTAACTTTGACAAAGGAAAATGTATTGTTAACCATGGGACTGGAGTATTCACTGGAACAAGGTCAATAGATAATTGTTATTTGCTCGATCAAGATGTCACATGCTTGAGCTCGAAGAAGGAAGTTAGCACTCTATGGCACAGAAAATTGGGACATATAAATTACAAATCCCTGGCCCGTATTTCCAGACTGAATGCAGTCAGAGGTATTCCTGAAATCGGTGAAAGCAAGGAGGTTGTGTGTGGCTCATGTAAAGAAGGAAAGCAAATTCGGATCCCACACCATGCTGTTCATGATGTTTCAACGTCAAGACTTTTGGAGCTTCTACATATGGACTTAATGGGGCCGATCAATACACCCAGTGTTGCAGGGAAGAAGTACATTTTTGTGTGTGTAGACGACTTCTCGAGATATACTTGGGTATCTTTTCTCAAAGAGAAGTCAGAGGCAGCTGAAGTTTTCGAGACCTTGGTGTACAAATTACACGTAGAAAAAGGATCTACTCAGGCAAGAATTGCACGTATCAGAAGTGATCATGGAAAGGAGTTTGAAAACTCTAGATTTAATGACATCTGTAAGACACTTGGTATACACCACGAGTTCTCTGCTCCCATCACACCGCAACAAAATGGTATAGTTGAAAGGAAGAATCGAACACTGCAGGAAATGGCCAGAGCAATGTTGGCCGAAAAGAAAATTCATTCTAAATACTGGGCTGAGGCGCTTCATACAGCATGCTACACCATCAACAGAGTATATCTGCGTCCATTTACTGAGAAGACACCGTATGAGATTTGGAAAGGGAAGAAACCTGATGTGTCGTATTTTCATGTTTTTGGCAGTAAGTGTTATATTCTAAAAGATCGTGTGCCGTTAGCTAAGTTCGAATCTAGAAGTGATGTCGGGATATTCTTGGGTTATTCTCCCACCAGTCGAGCATACCGAGTGCTTAATCAACGTACTGGAACGGTCATGGAATCTATTAATGTGGTGGTAGATGATTCTGAGGACGACAAGGTTGGAGAAGGTGAAGTGCTGGAACCAGTGTTCCCTACCGGTGTTGAAACACCAACAGCGTCAACCGGTGTTGAAACACCAGAAACCGAGACACCTGAATCTGAACAGCGTCCGTCCAGACATATGCAACTTCGGGATCAACATCGTGTAAATTACAGGGAATTGGCAGGATTATCTTGTTTCATATCACTCACTGAGCCGAAGAATTATAAAGAGGCTTTGCTCGATGAATATTGGATTTCTGCTATGCAAGAAGAATTACAGCAATTCGAAAGAAACAATGTTTGGGTTCTTACCCAACGACCTGCAAATGTCAATGTGATCGGTACCAAGTGGATTTTCAAGAATAAATCTGATGCAGATGGTAATATCACAAGGAATAAAGCACGCCTCGTTGCTCAAGGGTACACGCAAGTAGAAGGAATAGATTTTGATGAGACTTTTGCACCTGTAGCCAGATTGGAGTCAATCAGACTTTTGTTGGCTGTGTCGTGCATTCTGGACTTTACTCTTTTCCAGATGGATGTCAAGAGTGCATTCTTGAATGGGGTCGTGAAGGAGGAGGTGTATGTGGAGCAACCTAAAGGGTTTGAAGATCCACAGTTTCCTGATTTTGTCTATCGGTTGAATAAGGCACTATATGGCCTCAAGCAGGCACCCCGAGCATGGTATGAGCGACTGACAACCTTTCTGATTAAAAAGGGCTATCGTCGAGGGGGAGTAGATCGGACTCTGTTCGTACTACACAAAGGTTCAAATATTATGATTGCACAGATTTATGTAGATGATATTGTGTTTGGATCCACCTCTCCAGTCTTGTTAAAGGAGTTTGTTTACTTAATGACTAATGAGTTCGAAATGAGCATGGTAGGGAAACTGTCATATTTTCTAGGATTGCAAGTTATTCAGGAGAAGAATGGTCTCTTCATCAATCAGCAGAAGTATGCTGAAAACTTGATCAAGAGATTTGGACTTACAAGCGCAAAAGCAATACGCACTCCAATGGCTACTACTGATAAACTGACAAAAGATGAGTAGGGACAAAGTGTTGATCAGAAAATGTACAGGAGTATGATTGGGAGCCTGTTGTACTTAACCGCAAGTAGACCAGACATTTGTTTGAGTGTTGGTATTTGTGCTCGCTATCAAGCAGATCCAAAGGAATCACATATGTCAGCAGTGAAGAGGATTATTCGGTATATAAGTGGAACAGTGGAGTATGGAGTATGGTTTTCTCGAAACAAGGATTCACAGTTAGTAGGGTTCAGTGATTCAGACTGGGCTGGGAATGCTGATGATCGTAAGAGTACTACAGGTGGATGTTTCTTTGCTGGATCGAATCTAGTCAGCTGGTATAGCAAAAAGCAGAACTCCATATCTTTGTCTACGGCTGAAGCAGAGTATTTAGCTGCTGGGAGTTGTTGTGCACAACTATTGTGGATGAAGCAGATGATGAGAGATTATGGGTTTGATGATGTGAGTCTGACAGTGCTGTGTGATAATAAAAGCGCTATTGATATTTCCAGGAATCCTGTGCAACATTCGAGGACGAAGCACATTGATATTCGTCATCATTTTATTAGGGACTTGGTTGAAAAAGAAGAAGTTACAGTCCAGTATGTGCCAACAGCTGAACAACTGGCCGATATCTTTACAAAACCTCTGGATGGTGAAACGTTTGAAGTACTTAGACAGCACTTGGGTGTCTGTCGAATGTAAGGTACTGAGGCTTGTACTTTCTATTGTATTATTTACTGCTTTGTTTTCTTTATATCGTGAAAAAGAAAAAAAAATGAATGAAAAATCGAAAATACCAAAAATATGTGAAGTGGTGTTTAAACACCAAGGATTTCAGAGGCAAGTAATTCAGATGGGCTGAATATGTGGGCCAGAAAATTATGTTGGGCCTAAGATGTGCGTGTGACAGTCTGAAGAAAGGAGAAAGGAGATGGTCTTTTTGGTGTCGAAAAAGGGGGGAAAGAGAAAGTAGATTCCCACACAAACTCAAACCAGTAACTGTTCATCTTCTTCCTCAGTTCGGAGCTCTCTGTGCCTCAAGATTTTTTTTCACAACCCCCGGTTATTGTTGCTCACCAATCAGATAACAATGCCGAGCTCCGTGTTCAAGAAGATGGTCAGAGAGTCAGTCAGGGTTCGGGTGCCTGAGAATCCGAGGATTGAAGAGCTCGGTGATAACACAGACTTGAACGAGATGGGTGGAGATCGAGTACGGACAGTAGGGGCCTGGTATGGACAAAATCAGAGGAGACGGAAAGCCAGCTTTGATTGCTCCTTCGTCCGTGATGGTATGTTCTTTAGCTCTGTTCTTGAATTCATAGAATGGATGGTGCAAAATAGGGACTATGTAGACCTCAGGAAATATACAAATTTGCATGGCAAGATAAATAGGTTTAAGCTTGATGAGGTGTTGACTGGGAGAATAGGAGACATTAAGGAGATCAGCGACTATGATGCTAAGTTAGTTGGGGTTGGTTTTGGAGAAACTTATAAAGTAGAATATGAAGAGGGTCAGTTCGAGAGTAAGTTCTTTACAATCTATACTCGGATAACATCATTGCATAGGCCCAGTATCAAAAATTTGGGAGATAATGCTTTTGTACAGCCTTGGATAAAAGTGGTTAAATCCACTAATGTTGCTAGGGAGATGGTGTGTGTTTATGAGTCTCTGAATCAGACTCAAATATCTCTGAGAAGGTTATCGATTCCAGTTGTGGAGATTTCTGACAGTGAGGAAGATGTTGGAAGTGTTGGAAGAGTTAATACAGAGGAAACCCCGATGAATGTAACTGAAGAGCCCACTGTGCTGGATGAAGCTCTGGAAGCTTTTATGAGATCTGAAGAGGCTCTGGCAGCATTTGTGGGATCAGATTCAGAGAAGGATGTTGTTGGAACTGTGGCTGAGGAAAAGAGTGAAAATGCTGAGATGCCAGAAGAAGAGAAATCAGAAGGAGTGAACATGCTGAGTACTGATGTGGACGAAGATACTGCAATGCTGGGTTCTGGTGTTCCAACACCAGGAGAGGATTTGACTGAGGAGCAGCAAATCTCTGAGATGTTTGGAAGTGATGTTGAAACACCACCAGAGACTAGTCCAGTCCAGGGACTTAGGAGGAAAAGAAAGGAAATTGGTGTTGAAACACCAGCTGAAGGAAGTTCGGCCTCAGCCTCCAAGAAAATTCGGAGATCAAAACGCTGCAGAGACAGGAATGGAGTTGAAAGTGAAGACAGTGATGAACCCATTGGGGAAAAGCTGAAGAGATTAAGGACAGAACAGCTGAAGCAGTCAGCTAAGAAAATGAAGGCCAAAGTCATCCCTGCACCTGAAGTCAGTCAAGCCATTTGCAGTGAATGGTATGATAATGATAGTCAAGACAAGTTTGAATTCATCAGTGGGAGGAGAATCCTAGCAGAGAGACCGGCTGATGCGGAAAAATATGAAGATTGTGGATTTACTGCATTTCTCAAATACCTTAAGGTGCTTAGAGCTGCCACTTGCTTTGCAGAATTCAATAAACAGATGGTGCTGGAATTTTATTCCAATTTGAAGGAAGAATGTGAGGATGAAGACTCTCGGTGGTTTCACAGAGTCTATGTGAGAGGGAAAGTCGTTGTTTTCTCCCCTGAGGCTGTTAGTAGATGTTTGCAGCATGGAAATTTCAAGAATTCTCAGTCGGTGTTTCAACACCAAGTTCCAGAAAACTTTGATGAGGTAGCGGTTGAGTTGACAGGAGGAGTGGAAAGGAGTTGGCCACTTGCTGGGAGACAACAAATTCCAGCATCAAACCTGACTTCCAGGTATTACTGTCTATATGTGGTAGCAGTGCATAACTGGATTCCTTCGGTGAACAGCACTATGGTTACAAAAGAAATGGCAACGTTGCTTTACAGTCTGGGTGCGAGGCATCGAGTGAATCTGGGTAGACTGATATTCAATGACATTCTGGATTGTGCCCGTAAAACTAGGAAGGAATCTCTAGTCCATCCGTGCGTTATTTCCATGGTACTGCTGAAAGGAGGAGCAGTTGCAAGGGAGACAGATGAGATAACATCTACACATGCTTTAAGGCCAACCCTCAGGACTTTGAGTGGCCGGATAGTGAAGGACCTCCCCTGGACGCCTCCGGCGACTACTGGCTTGGATGGAGGAGCAGCTCGGGTGAGAGCAATTGAGGCAAGGGCAGTGGTGTGTAACGAACTACTTAGGCGTCATCAGGCAGCAATAGTCAAGATTCAGGGGGAGATTGCAGCCTTGGAGGCTGAAAGAGAAGCTTTATTGGCAGAAACTCAAGAAAGGTCCAATGTTGGTACTTCAGAAGAATCGGACGACAGTTTGGCTTAATTGAATTTTTCTTATTTTTCTTGGCCTTCTTGTCATATTAATGAATTCAGGGGGAGACGTTTTGGAAGTTTTATATTGTTGATTGATTCTAAGTTCTGATTTGATTCTACATTCGGTCTGGATTCTGGATATGTGTGCTAGCTGGTTTTCTGCTGATCTATGATCTGTTATTCTGGTATTCTGGTGTTCTGTTTTGTGTGTATTAATGAATTCACCAATATGCCAAGGGGGAGATTGTAAAGTCCTCGGGAGTTGGACTTGTTATATGGCAAATTGTGAATTGTGGAAATCTGGTGTTTAAACACCGTTTTGCAGGTTTTAAAGATTTCCGGAAACACAGATTTTTATCCACGGAATTATGGAGTATATTGACAAGATCAAATCAGAATATTGTGAGAGATATTATCTTAGTTCGTGGAAGATTAATTCTAGTAAACGAATATTCCTGTAATAGTTGGGAATTGATTTAGTAGTTTAATTATGGTACAAGTCCTATTGTTAACAGGATTGTCCATTTAAGTACCAGATTAGAATCAGAGTTTTCCTTAGTCTAGAAGTCTATTTATGGTAGAGTTAGACAAGGAAGGAAGTTGATTCAAGGCAGGATTGCGATGGAATAAATAGAAGAAAAAGACAACGCAATCAATTGAGCGTCCAGTGCTATTCTCTACGTTGAGAATTTTGGAGCGATCTGCCGTGCTGTTTGGAGGTTCGTAAATCAACCGACCAAGTTCGTAAAGATCAGAAACAAGGAAGTCTTAATTCCTCGGGAGGAGGAGATCCAGGGAGACGTGTTGATCGTGAGGGTTCAACGACGTAGGATCGACAGTGAGGGGAGCTCACAACATTCACTCTGTAGGTTAGCAATGGATTAGTATTTAAGTTAAGCTTCTTGTACTAAAGACTGCTTTCTAGTGAATGGTTTCTGATCTGGGCAAGGCCCCGCAGACGTAGGTGTATTTGCACCGAACTGCGTAACCAAGTTGTGTGTGCACTGTGTGTTCCGTTTTGAGTTTTAACATCAAACTGAACTTGGTGTTTAAACACCAAACTGTTAAACAACTTGGCATAAAGGTTCAGAATTTAGGTGAAACTGAAATTCACTCTGTAACCGTGGATTGTTGTTGCTGGTTGTTTTCTGTGTGAACACTGACTTTGGCGATGAGAATTGAGGAGGCTGGGGTTTTGCAGTTTGTTTTTGGGATGTTTATTTCAGAGCGACAAAGGTCTGCGGTGGCATGACGGCAACGACAGTGGCTTGGTGGCGGAGATGAAGATGATGAAGAAGATAATTGAAGATGAAGAAGATGATATTTGAGGACAAAGAAGAAGGGTAGAATTGTCATCACATTTTCAGTTTTGAGTTGAGGGATAATTTTGTCTTTTCATTTTAGTTAAACGTTGACCTCATTAAGTCAATGCCGAAATTGAGTAAAATGGGTATTATAATTTATATTTTGAAAAATTATTATAATTTTAAAACAATTGTATTTAAACTAGCGGAGCACCATCGTGTGTTGCGCGATATTATTAATCAAAATATTATGATTAAGTTTTATGTACATGTTGTGCCTTACATTTAAATTGAATACAAAGGATTTTATTTATAATTTTAAAGTTTAGTCATCTAAGAAAAACTACAGTATGAGATGGTTAGAAATCGTTAAATATTGAATACAAGAAAATTTGGTTATTTTTATAATGTTTCATTCAAATTATTTAAAAAGTAATTATTTATATGTTGAGATTCATTTTAAAAGGCTATCATAATTATATGTATCTCATTGCAATAGACAAAAGTAAATATCAAATGACCTTGTTAGTCTCACAAATTATAAAATGTACCCATTTAACAGTTAGTTAGTCTAAATAAGATTTTGTTATATATATATATATATATATATATATATATATATTATAGGAAAAGTCTTGAGAATGATCGTCTTTCCATAAACCTATGAAAAGATGAGGTTTAATTAAAATAATAAAAAGGTAAAAGGTTTTAGGTGCAATATTATAAATTTACTATGCAATGTGTAGTAGTTATAAAGTTCATGATCCGATTAAAGTAACCCAAAAATTTCATCATCATTTATTCTAATTTGTAGTTTAAATCTTGGTCTTTTCATGGCTTATGGAAAGAGCGTCTTTCAAGAGACAAACTTATATATGTACATATATTTATATTATAATGAGATATTTATGGTTTTAATTATATCTTATAGAGTTATATATTTTAATAAGTTATGATTGATTATATATGGTAAAGAATTAAAATCAGTAATATATTATAATATTAGTATGTTATTTTTAGACAATTTGGATTTATGTTAGTCAAAATGACTTCAATACCCCCGATTGACAGCACTGAGCAAACAATTTCTATCATATAGTGTTTGGGATGATTGATTATATATAGTAAAAAAATTA
The DNA here is from genome assembly GCA_037428765.1 of Rubia yunnanensis. Lineage (NCBI taxonomy): Eukaryota > Viridiplantae > Streptophyta > Magnoliopsida > Gentianales > Rubiaceae > Rubia > Rubia yunnanensis. The sequence continues at coordinate 114,065,376 of CM075064.1, read as the reverse complement.
AAATCAGTAGCATAGTATGTTATTTTTTGATAACTTGGGTTTAGCTTAGTCAAAATGACTTCAATATTCCTGATTGACAGCACCAAACAAACAATTTCAATTATATGATGCTTGGGATTATTAAGTACAGTTATGGCTCCATAAGTTTTAAAAAAATCCATTGTTTAAAAAATGTCTCTTGAAAAATTTACTTACTCGGGGGATGGAAGGAAAGTTACCTAATTGGATGTGAAGAAGGACATGTTTTTTCAGGTCCTTTGGACATGTTTTTAGGGGATTTCCTAAGGCTCAAAAGGATGCTTCGTATCATCATAAGAAGAGGCTTCGAAATTTGGGAAACTATGAAGAAAACATATACTTTGCCAATTTCCATGTGCATCAGATTAGTGAAAAAGACATGAACTTGCTTGTTCCATAACACGTGGTTACTAATCCCGTGCTTAAATTTAACTACTAGCAGTTGCTATCTTTGCAGCTTCGAAAAATTTCACTTCTGATTGTACATTGTTTCAAAAGATTAAGGGTTACCTTTAACCCTATTTGGAAAGTTGTAGCTATGAAATGGACTAATATATTATTTTCATAAGTGTAACATAAATAATATTGTATTACATAAAATCTTGTTAAATTGTGAGATATATATTTTTGAAAAATGGGCACTTATTCCCCTCACTTGTTTTGTAACATATACCTCAATTTTTTTAAAGTGTAGTATGGTGTCATATGAAAAATTGGTCAACTTTGGTCAATACTGTACTCAAAGAAAATGATTGCTTTGCTCCGAAAGAAAAAAAAAATTAGAAACCAATTTCAGATTTCGCCCCATATCTTGAATCTGTTCGAGTAATCTAACATAGAAGAGGGGAATCCGCCAGAATTAGGGTTGGAAACAGGAACTAAATCTCGCTTGGCCAAGTCGCGGATGAAGAGCTTTGAATCCTAGTCCAGATCGTGTTGTTTTTAGACTCAAAAATTTGACACAACCTTTTTATATCGGTGTTGATGAAGGGTGCACCCCACTTCAATGGAGGGTAAACTGGTCCTTAGTTTTTTTTAAATGAAGTGAAGGCTATTTTGGTAATTTCAATATTGGTCAACACCAAATTCAGGTAGGAGGAGTGTGACTTTTTAAGTCACAGCTAATCCATGGGTACATGTCCACTTTTGAAAAACTAGAATCGGGTTGGGTATATGTGCACTAACCAAGGAACTGATAGGCATAAATGCATTTTACCCTATTTTTTTAATATTAAATTTTTTGTAAATGTAAATATATATATTTATAATTATTTTTATTTTATAAATTAAAGTGGGAAGTTTAACACAAAATTTTGTTTTATACCGAGGGAAAGTCTCAGGAAAGGCGGCCTTTCCATAAGCTTATGGACAATCCTCATGGGCATTTGCCTTAAATGTTGTAATTTTTTATAAAATTTAAATATTGCATTTTATAAGTTAAAACAAGTAATAATATGTATTTGGAGGTGAAAATATAAAAATATATGATATAAAAAAATATTTTCAAAAATTTTAAATTTTGTATGTAATTTAAGAAATGCAGTGTATAAGGTAAGAAATAAGTGGCCTGTCCATAAGCTTATGGACAGGCTGCCTGTCAATAAGCTTATGGACAGGCTGCCTGTCAGGAGACCTACTCTTATACCGACTAGCCGTTAAACGAGTCATTTTATAATTGATGTAATTAATAAGATAATTTAATGTTTGTTATTATTTATTGCAACGAGATTCCTGTAACTTTGAAAAACTTTTGGAATGTATTGTACTGTATAAATAATTATAATTTGACCCTAAAAGTTATTGAAACGAGTTTGGCAAAGTCTTGGGAAAGACGGTCTTTCCATAGGCTTATGGAAAGACGGAGTTTAATTAGAATAATAAAAGGTAAAAGGTCTTAGTTGCAATATTAAAGTTTTAGTATGAAACATGTAGTAGTTATAAAATTTATAACCCGGTTCATGCAACCCAAAAATTTTATCTTAATACTTTAAACCTTGGTGTTTCCATAACTTATGGAAAGACCATCTTTCAAGAGACGGAATCAACGAATTTTTCAATAATCATTTTATAAATAATTATAAAAGTTGTAAAAGTTTTAAAGTTGTAAAAGTTGTAAAAGTTGTAAAAGCCTAAAAGTTGTAAAAATATTATAAATAAAAGTTGAATGGAATAATTATAAAAGTTGTAACAGTATTCAACAATCATCAGCGAGCATACAATTCACGTGACAATCTCACTCCTCCGTTTTTCTCCTTTTACAATTTTTTTAGAGTCTGTCTCTTGAAAGACGGTCTTTTCATAAGTTATGGAAAGACCAAGGTTTAAAGTGTAAATTAGAAGAAATGAAGATAAAATTTTTGGTTTGCATGAAACGGGTTATAAATTTTATAACTACTACATGTTGCATACTAAAAGTTTAATATTGCAACTAAGACCTTTCACCTTTTATTATTCTAATTATACCGCGTCTTTCCGTAAACCTATGGAAAGACCGTCTTTCCCAAGACTTTGCTTTTTTTGTAAGATAATAGAGTGTTATTTATTTAAAAAATATAAATAAAATCCCCAATCTCTTAATAAGTTATGGAGAGAACGTATTTTTTTTTTATTTTGTCCACATTTTATTAACTATATAATTGAGAATAGTGAAACAAAATATTGTGCTTTTAAAATAGCCATGATTTTCCCTATTGTTTTGTTATTAGCAAAATCACGTTGACGGAGATTGGTGTATTTCAGATATGAAGCCGCATAGGCCACACTCTATGAATTATTGAAGGGAATTTCCTTTTTGAATATATCAACTCGATGTTATTGTTAGTTTATCCTTTCTCTTCTTTTTTTTTCCGGATAAATATAGTTGGTTTTTAGTTTAGTTTGTTGTTAAAATTATGAGATGTCTCATTTAAGACGGTCTAAATGGCAGGCAGAGACTTTTTGACAATTATTTTCACATTTCTCTCCACATTTCATCTTCCCTAGAAAAGAATTGGGGGAATGTTGCCGTAGGAGATATAGAAAAGAATGGAGAAATTCTGCTAAAAAGTCATTGTCTAAAATTTAAATTGTCTAAAAAAATTATATGTAAAATTGAACATAAATTTTTAATATAAAAATTGAGTTTAAGGAGAGTAATCGATTCGCTGAAATAAATAAATTAAAACGTTTGCATAGGGTTTTGTTATAGGGTTAGTCCAGTGAACGCATATTTTCACTGTTCTATATGTGACTCATTACTTTCTACTATTTGACTCATTATTTTCTACTATTTGACTCATTATCTCCTTCCGTTCACATTTTCACGGTATCATTTATATTCATGTTTGCATTATGAATAATATAGCGACATGTGTTATGATAATTCAATATATGAAAATATAATTATTTTTGCCTGAAATCAAATAATTTAAATTTTACGATTGAAACTCATAAATCTAATATAGAAACTGAGAATAAGCTTCAATTAGTATGTTTTGTTAATTGGCTTAATTTATTGTTTTTCCTTCAATTGTGTGTTCATTTATTCCTTCAAAAAAAAATTATAACTCTAAAATAGTTTTTAAAAAGAAATGTTAGTTTCTTATAGTATGAGAGAACATGAGAATATTTTTGAGGTGTTTATATTTTTTCCATAGCAATAATTGGAATTTTCAGTCACAAAAGAGAAAATAATTAGTAATAAACCCTTTCCCTTTTTTGACATCAGCTCAAACCCTAGTCCACATTTTTGACAAATGAAAATATGAATTAAGAAGAATACGTAATTTAATACTCCCTCCGTCCCAGTTGAATGTGCACACTATTTTATCAACTTTCTCAGGTCATGTTTGACCAACGATAACTTTTGTTATGTATATTAACGGTGTGTTAAAATTTGATATTTAGAAAATACATAATGCAGGTAATCCAACAATATTCCATATGATGATATGTTGAAATTTATGGTCAAACATGTCTTGAGAAAGTTGACTAAAAAGTGTGTAGATACGGGTGGGACGGAGGGAGTACAATAATCCAAATAATTCTTTTCCATGCCTCTCCACGAGGCTATAAAAAGAGAGAAAGGGGTGACTATCTAGCGGGAATCACAGTTGTATGCCACGGGGTCCCTGTGGACAAGGGGACAAGTAAATCATCGCTTTTTGGCGCATCTTTTAGACGGTATCTCATCACTTCGTGATTCCTTCCCCAAACAAAGGTTTCCTTCCCAACCACCCCATTCTCTATTATCAAAAAAAAACATCCCATTTCTCCTTTTTCCCAGTGCGAGATGGAGAGTTCCATCTTCTTAAACAGTGGTCTAAAGTTGTGTTCGATGAATCTCGCCTTTTATTTATACCAAAAGTAGCACCAAACACAACCTAATATATTAGTACATGCTTTTTCCTCCCTCCTACTTGTTTGTTTCTAAATCCTACAAGTAGTAATCAATCACTAAATGGTTGCATCAAGAAACGCTAACAGTTTAGCATATCAAAACAAAAACTAGCTATTCATTGGCAAGGAAGTAATGCCTAACAAAAATTTCCCTTCCTAGTGTCCTAACTCAGACACATCGTGACCTGACAGTTATGCCTTACACGCCTACCAGTAATTTGATTTAAATAAATTATGGCATTACAGTTATGGCTTATACGACTACCTGGTATAACTTATTTTCAATAAATACATTCAATGAAATCACTACGTTAGCCCTCCATTCTCACAGCTCCATTCTGAGAAGTAACAAACTTGGGTTTCACATTAACTTCTTTCAGACACTGAACAACATCTCCAATCCGGTAGTTGAAGCAGTCGTGGATCACGAGCCCGCACTCGTTCCCTTTATCGACTGCATCCACGTCGTGCTTTTCCTTCTTGAGCGACGCGCATGATCCCTCAAATATGGTCTCCCCGCTCCTGAGAATCCTCATCGTTGAGGACCTCTCGAGTTGGCCGGTCAGGACCCGGCATCCGGCTATCTTGACATCCACTCCCTTTAGCTTTCCCCTCCCTTGGACTTCGAATATGTTCAGCACCTGAGCCTCTCCGACAACCTTGGTCTCAGATGTCCCGGGGGATGCCTCTACAATCAGTTTCCCGATGTCCTCGAGAAGATGATAGATGATCTGGTGCAGTTTTAGCTGCAATAGCGTTGCAAAACAAGAATCCCCGTCACAAAAGAGTTATTGTCCTAATTTAACAGTCGTTACCACACTGATACGATCATAAGAAAATTCATGAAAGCGTTCAAGTCATGAACAAAGAGCAAGAATGCCAGAACGCATCAAATGCAGGATGAAAAGCATATCGTACTTGTACTTTAGCTTGATTTGCAGCTTGAGTTATGGAATAATCTAAAGTCCCGACATTGAACCCGACAATGCAAGCACTGCAAGCTTTTGCCATATCAACATCTGACTGAGAAATCGGCCCAACTCCATCGTGGATAACTAAGACAGGAAGCTGGTAGTAAAAATAGCAAAACCAAGAAGCCATTAGACAGAATCATATGAGTAAAGAGACAGGAAAATTCACTAAATAAATCAGGATTCATCGTGAAAACGAGTTAGTGATACCTGAGGACTATTTAAAGTCTTCAACGCATCTACAACTGCCTCGACGGTGCCTTGAACATCTGCCTTCACTATGATCGGTAACTCTGCCCTTCTTGGCTTATCTTCCTTTTCTTGTACTCGCCTTTCCTTTCTTTTTCTTCGCCACCCTTTCGTTTCTACTTCAGGGTTTTCATCCACGGGTGCTTCATCTCCCTCTTGATTTCCTTCGCCATTTTCTAGTTTCTCTTTCGCGAGTAATTCTTGTCTCTCCTCATCCATCTTTATTAGTCTATCTCGTTCACGTTTCTTCTTCCTCCCTTCACTAAGCATCCTTGCCCTTTCCTCCGAGTGCACGACAGTAATGTCGTCACCAGCCATTGGAAGTCCTTTCAGCCCTTCAATCTCCACAGGCATTGCTGGCGTAGCACAATCAGACAAATTTCCAGAAGTATCTCTCATAGCTCTTAACCTTCCCCACTCAGCCCCTATAACGACACACTGCCCGGGAACTAACGTTCCTGCCTTGACTATAGCAGTAGCTAAAGGACCGCGTCCCTTGTCAACCCTAGCCTCAACTACATATGCTTGAGCAGGTCCGTCAATGCGTGCTTTCAGGTCCATTAACTCGGCCTGGAGAAGTAATGCCTCTTCTAACTTATCCAATCCAGTACCCTTCACAGCCGAAACTTCAATAACCTGAATATCTCCGCCCACGTCTTCAAGCGCCATACCCTCTGAAGCCAGTTGATTTTTTACTTTTTCGGGATTAGCAGCCGGTTTATCACATTTATTTATTGCAACCACGATGGGAACACCAGCTGCATTGGCATGGGAAATTGCTTCACGCGTTTGAGGCATTACACCATCGTCAGCTGCCACAACCAACACGACTATGTCTGTAATGGCAGCACCTCTAGCACGCATGGCACTGAACGCAGCATGACCAGGAGTATCAAGGAATGTAATAGATGCCCCTGATTGCATGCCAACAACAAAGGCACCTAAATGCTGTGTTATGCCTCCAGCTTCGTGAGCTGCCACAGATGTTTTACGTAAAGCATCCAGAAGAGAGGTTTTACCGTGGTCAACATGACCCATCACTGTCACAACTGGACATCGAGGTACTAATTTACCGCCCTCACTAGAGTGTCGCTTCCGCACATTGACTCCAACTTCCTGAAAAAAGCGAGTCAACTCTTATTAACCAACAAAATCGGTTTTCTAAAAGAATGAAAACATCTAATCTTAATCCGCAAAGCCATGCCGATTCAAATTCATTATTTCCTAAAATTCAATATTTTTCAGAATCTCATATAGAACATTTTTTAATCAGTTATAAGCTGTGCCAGAGACCTATAAACAGCTCAAAAGATAATTTTTAAGTTAAAATCAGCCAAAAAGAAAATTACCATAGCAACTAGCTCAGCCAGATCAACTCCCAGAGGATCGAATTCGGAGCCAACTTTCTCTCCCACATTCACGAGAATATTCTGCACAGTAGATATTGATTCTCCGCAATGCTTGGAAAGTTCTAAAATGGTCATGCCCTCGAATATTTCGACTGTTTTATCTGTGTGGGATTTTTCCATCCTTTTCAGTTTAGGAGGCACATAAGGAGCCTCAACTGGTGGTGTGGAGCTTTTAGTTTTCCATTTTACCTTCCCTTTACGATCACTCTTTAAGCCCCATCCAATCTCATCATTTCGTCTTCCCAAAAGTTGAGGAGTTGCATGTAAAGACCTGAGAAACATATGATTCACCCACAACTATCTTCAGTTTTTGAGCTCCGAAATATACCAAGTACAGACTTGAGCTGAATAGTGATCCCTAACAACAACTATATCATTCGCTCTATCTGAGGCCAGAAAATTAGTCATTCTATCATTCTGTATGTAAAAATTTACAAAGTAATGTCAAATTCTCAGGAACCTCAGCACTTTAAGCCTTAAAAAAATGCCCAAATGGCTAAATTCTTGTTTTAAAATTACAAAAAATTAAGTACTCCTCCTCCCTCTGTTCCACATAAAGAGCCCTAGCTATATACTTGTTTAAATGATGAATGTACATATCTGATTGAAATTTTGATATTATTCAAATGAATTTTAAATGTTAATCAAACTAAAATGGTGAAGTATTGCATAAGAGAAATTTGAACAATAAACATGGATGGATTACTTTAAACGAGTTGTACATTCACTCAAGTGGCTAAAATTAAAAATGTTGTACGTTAGAGAAACGTGACTCTTCATGAGGAAGAGAGGTAGTATATATAAAACAAAAAAGATTACCTTATCAAAAGTGTATTCGTCAGGAAGTTATAATCATCACAAACCCCCGATCCTGCAAAAACGGAAGTACAGAATAGTTCACAGTTAAAAAATCTGCAATCCTTTCCAAATATTATCACCTTATCTTAATCAAGAAACACATGGAGGCAACAACAACTAAAACTAATCTTTATTCTTGTTTGACTCACAGTCTAGACCATCATAGTGGTCAGCTATACGTTTACATCTCGCCATCATATTCATTTGAGACATAGATACGACCATGTCAATGTTTAACATATTATCACTACCACAAAGAATCTCCAGTATGATGAATAACATGAGCATATAATCAACAAATGAACTAGTGCAGGGAAAACTCCAGGTGATTGGTATTGAGAGCATGGATGACAAAAGCAAAATCATCGATTAACAACAAATATAAACCACTGTTAACAAACAAATCACCTAAAGAAAGGTGGAGATCTCAATTACCATGTATTTGCTTCCGTGAGGCAGAGAGTATAGTGCACGTCTGTTGAATGTTGAACTTAGCCCCTGGCACCCGAGGTTCTCTAGAAGCTATAGTCAGCGCTTTAGCTACACTCGCTCGGATACCCTAAAAGTCCAGAATGGGAAGCAAATGAAATGCATAAAAAGGTCAAGATTGTATAAAGAAACTCCAGATGAAAAATAGACAAAGGGCTAATAACATCAAAGGCAAACCTTTCGCCCTGCCACCCTCCACGCCATTCATAAGCAAACCAATATCTTCTTCCCCTACACAGAAAAATCACGACGCTTACACCAACTCAATCCAACAATGCAAAGGGGTTTTCTCTGTTTCCACCATGTATGCCTTAACCAACCAATTGCAGCAACCAAAGACATCAAACTAAACAGTGATATAAACAAAAATAATGTAAAGGGTTTCTTTTTCTGTCCCCATTTATGGCTTTCAAGCAACCATTAATAACCAAAGACTTCAAACTAAACAAGCACAAAGCAACCCTGTCTGAATTTCTAATGTACAACCGAAAGCATCCTAAACAGATTCTAAGAAGCATAAAAGCAAACACTTTGTGGACAAAAGTTCAGCAAGAACACAACCCATGTCGCCAAACGAGTAACTAATGCCTTAACATGTCCAAAGCAGTCAAAAACTTTGTGAAAAATTCAGCATCAAATGCTCAAAGTATATGTGGGACTTGAATCCTAGTATCCTAGTAAATGCCTGAAAATACATACAATGAGAAAAATAGGAAAGAAGATTGAACTTACAGAAAAGGGTCACTCGGTTCTCATTCACAGGGTGAAAGAATTGAAATTTGGTGCAATCAGCGGAGGCGGCGAAAGGAGTAGAAGAGCGAAAGAAACGATTTTTATTTCGATCGATTGTTTTCTTTTCTTGTATTCTTCCTTTTCTTTTCTTTTTTCCTTTTTTTTAAAAAAAATAAGACAGATTTCATTGATCATTGGTAATGTTTAGAAAAGATGAAATTGTCCTCCGTGAAGACCTATCTAGTGGACTGGATTTTTGAAATTGTGTCAATTGGTCTGCAATTGAATTTCCATTCTAGGAATCCATATCACTATAGGGTCACCAGGGGCCGGTATTGTAATTTTCCATCATTTATAAGCACATCCAAATCTGATCTATCATCTTCTTGTGATTGAAGAGCATGTATTACAAATTGTGCATCATCCTTGATGGTCCTAAGAAAGATTTGTTGTTGGATACATCATTTTACAGCCTCCATTAATGTCACTGCTTCAGCTATTTGGGCTGGGTATCTATTTCTAACACGTTTTGTTTCTCCATATACCCATCATCTATCTTGTGTTTGCACATGTCATCCTAGGTATATATCAGTTGTTGACGTGGCCGCATCAAAAAATAAAGTAGGTCATTGTAATGATCCTTCTGCATCAAATACTGGCCATGCAATTTGGTCATTACATCTATTATGTTCTTCCCTGGATTTCTTACTATTGATTTCGTCAATCTGGGAAAGGGATTGATGAACATCCCTCAAGGGTTGAAGAGCATGTAGTTTGCCATGCAGTGTCTGATTTCGGTGAAACCATAGATGATTCAATAAAATAGCCACTAATGACATTTTTTCCTTGTCAAGATCCAATAGGATGTCCCTTAACCATAGCGCCATTGTTGGTTGCTCGCGTGAGTAAATTTGGTTATGAACATCTGCTGCAAACCATACTTGGTGGGCTAGTGGACAGTGGAAGAAGATATGCTCCACAGCAGTGTCTTCTGATGTACATGTAAGGCAGAATTGTTCCGCTGGGCATTTTCTTTGGATAAGGTGTTTGGTCATCGGAATTTGATATTTGCATATCCTCCATATGAAATGGCTTATCCTTGGTGGTACTGTTAATCTCCAAAAATTACTCTAGTGGGGGGATGGTCCACTGCTGCTGCTAGCCATATGACATGCATTATCCAAATATATAGTATTAACAGAAAGCTTATAACCATATTTAATCGAGTAGTTACCATCCTGGGTCAACTGCCAGCTCCACGTGTCTTCTTGTTGGTATTGAGGCCTAGGCATTGCAAGTATGAGCGTGGCCTCCTCTTCTTCGAACGTGTTCCTAATTAAGGTTGAGTTCCATTTTTTTCCCATCTGACTCCATCAACTGGTCGACTGTAGCATCCTCTAGGTAGTCCTGTGAAAGTGAGTTTGGCTTTGCTGCCTCTTGTCTTGGTAGCCATAAGCCTAACTTAACTTTTTTTTTTGTATTTCCACGTCCTATCCTCTTTCGAATTCCATGGAGTGTTAGATCTATGACTTCAATGATAGATCTCTAAGCAAATGTTGGTCGGTGTCCAATATGTGTTTCTAGAATGGAGGATTGTGGGTGATATATTGCTTTTATTGATAAAGCTATTGTAGAGGATAAGTTCGTCAACAACCTCCACACTTGCTTTCCCAACATTGCTTTGTTAAAATATTTTAGGTCCTTAAAACCAAACCCCCCATAGTTTTGGGGGTGCACATAGTAAGAAATTGTGCCCAATGGATTTTCTTCTTTTCATATGTGCTTCCCCACCAATATTGTGCATAGGATTGATAGATATCTTCTATCAAAGTATCTGGTAGTTTGAAGCATGACATAGTATAAGTGGGCATAGCTTGCAATACGGCTTTGATGAGAACCTCCTTCCCACCCTTTGATAGTTGTTTATGCTCCCAACTCTGTACCTTTGTCCAGATTTTTGTCTTTAAATTTTCTCAGGATGGCAATTTGAAACGGCCAAAAGTGGTTGGTAAACCCAGGTATTTTTCCGGGCATCAGATGTTGTCATTCCCATAACTTCGAGAATAGAAGACTTTGTTTGCTGATCGACTTTTGGGCTGAATGAAATGTCTGATTTATCAAAGTTTACTTCCTGTCCCAAAACAGCCTCATAGTCTCGTAAAATCTGCTTCAATTGGGAGGCTTCTCTGTGAGTGGCTTCTCCAAAAATTAGGGTGTCATCATTGAAGAGAAGATGGGATAATATCGGTGCGGTTCTTGCTACTCTCAATCCCGATATTTGCCTATTTTGTAGCTTTTCCTGAAGCATACATGAAAGGACTTCACCACAGTTTATGAATAAATATGGCGATAAAGGATTACCTTGTCTGATATCTCTCGTTGGTATTAGTTTGCCAAATATGTTCTCATTCAGCATGAAGGAAAATTTAACAGTAGAGATGCATCTTTCAATGAGAGATATGAATCTTGACTGGAAACCCATTCTTCTTAGAACCTCCAGTAAAAAAGGCCATTCAACTTGGTCAAAAGTTTTACTCATATCTAGCTTGATTGACATATATCCTTTCTTGTTTGATTTCTCCCCCTTGATATACTGATGTGCTTCGTGTCCTACTAGGATATTGTCTGAGATTAGCCTGTTTTTAACAAAAGCACACCGAGATTCTGAGATGATTGAACCCATTATTCGCCGCAGTCTATTTGACACACATTTAGCGAGTATGCGGTATATGACATTGCATGGGCTGATTGGTCTGAATTGTGAAACATCCATCAATTTCTTTACCTTTATTTTCTTACCATTAGTATAAAGGAAAACTTTGTAAATTTTCAATGGTTAGAGCATGTTCAATGGGGATTTTAGAGCGGTTTCAGTTCCAAACTAAAACCGTTCTGGAACTCAATTGGAACTTTGGAACCCCACAATGGGGGTTCCAAAATGGTTCCAATAATGTGGAACCGGACATCCCTTCCCACATGCTGGAACCATTCCAATTCAATGGAACTCTGACTTGCGTCTGTACTTGCCCGCGTGAAATGGATTCAAGTTGTACCATGCTTTTGTTTATCTTTCCTGTTTAACCGAATAGGACACGTGGCCCAATTATGTGGTGCCACAAGTCCCATATAATATTTCTTTTATAGAAAAAGCTGTATTTTTTAAAATTAAAATTTAATTTCTTTAAAAATAAGAAAATTTGAGAAAGGCTTTAAAAATTCTTATTTTTATTCTAAAAATTGAAATTAAATTTTGATTCTTTTTAAAGACAAAGTCTTGGGAAAGGTTGTCTTTCCATAGGCTCATGGATAGACGATATTTAATTATAATAAAAGGTAAAAAGTCTTAATTGCAATATTAAAAGTTTATTATGTAGCTTGTAGTTTTTATAAAGTTTATAATCTGGTTCATGCAACCTGAACATTTTATCTTCATTTCTTCTCATTTGTACTTTAAACATTAGTCTTTCCATGACTTATGAAAAAACTGTCTTCAAGAGACGGACTCCTTTTTAAAAATCAAAATTAAAATTTTTTTTATAAAAAATATGGTCTCTTTAATTTTGGTTCATAATTTTTTTTTAAAGTTGAAATTAATTTTAAATATTAAATTTTAGAAAATAAAATTCAATTCAAAAATTTAAAACTTATTAAATATCACATTTCAATTTATTTGGATATGAAAATTTATTTAAATTGAATATTGAAGATAAAATTAATGAGTAGGATAGAGGAAATCAAGTGTGGTCCATGAAATAGTTGCAAAGTGGTTCCAACAATTGTAGAGAGAAAAATGGAGTGGTTCCTTTGTGGTTTCAATTGCTGAGGTGGAGGAAAGAGATTGAATATTTAATAAATTGAAACTACAAGAGGGGTTAAAGAGTGGTTTTACCATTGCATACATGCTTTTAGGCCATTCTGAGTTTCACCTTTTTTATGGCACAACCATTTTGCTTTGCTTTAAATTGATGGAATTAGATTTGATTTGGATAAAGTATGAGGAAAGTCAGTCTTTTCATATGTTTATGGACAGTTAACTGTACTTTTTATTTTAAATGTTGTAATTTTATATAAAATTTAAATATTATATTTTAAAAGTTAAAACAAGTAATAATTTATATTTATAAAGACTTTTGGTGAGATCGTCTCACCCAATCTTATGGTGAGACTAGGGTCTACGAAATTTTAATAGTTTTAGGAAGTTAGTTGCAATAGTATATAAGGTTAGTTATTATTCATTCAGTCTTTTCATTCCATTTTTCAACCGCTCGAACAATTCAATTAACCGGCGCTCCTCCGCTCCGATCGTCCGCCGTTCTTCTGCTCTGATCATATGTCGCTCTGTTCTGATCATCTCCCGCTCTGCTCTAAAACCCTAGGTTTGTACCTTTATTTATTTTTCTCACTTTAATCGATGATTTGTGGTTACGACATGGTTATTTTGGCATATTCTCACCGTTCCGTCAACTTTTTTCATTATTCGCAGGTCCTTTCTTTTTCTCCGGCAACCTAGCCTCGAAATCTGGCACCGGCAAGCCTCCATGGAGGCGTCGACTTGCTTCTCGTACTTCCGATCAACCGTCGGTGAAGGAAGAGGAACCTCTGGTTCGTAAATTCTAATAATTCATTATGGTTTAAATTGATTATATTTTGAATCGGTAGAAGTCTTTTTAGTCTTAATTTTGGTGTTATCGTTCGTCTGAATTGCGTAGGTGAGGCAAAAACAAGGAGTTGTTAATGCGTCGTGGAGAAGACCTGATTCTACCTCTGATTTGTGTTTGTTTTGTGTATTTTTTAGTTCTGCATTTAAAATTGTTGGACTGATTTAGGGAGTTGGAATGATATCATTTTTGTGTGTGTTTGTTTTGTGTATTTTTTTAGTTTTGCGTTTAAAATTGTTGGACTGATTTAGGGAGTTGGAATGATATCATTGTCTGCTACCTCTAATTTGTGTTTGTTTTGTGCTTGTATTTGTGTATTTTTGAGTTCTGCATGTAAAATTGTTGGCCTTGGGGAGTTGGAATGTTATCGTTGTTGCTTTTTCGGAATGATAGTTTGTTGCGAGTTAGCATATGGTTTTAATTTAGGGAATGTGATTGTGATGGGGAGAATGTTGTAATTAATTTCTACTTTCTGTTTGTTGGAACGGGATTTTTTTGGATGCTTGAATCCTATAACAAGAAAAGAAAAGAAAAAGTGTATGCTCGAACCATATCTTGTTGGATAGAAGATTTGTATGCTCAAATCATATCTTCTGTTGTTTCTTTTGGAATTCCCAAATTCCGAATCTAGATTAAGGTTGTTGTTCTTTCTTTGTTACGATGTTCTAGCATCTTTTAACTTAAAGTCTGCTATCCAAGTTCTCTAGAATTCAAGATCTTAGGTAAAGTGAATGGGAATATGCCTTTTAATCCAACTCGCTAATGATTTGATGATATATTTTTTCTAAATAACTGGAATGGTTCAATAAATTGAACTCTTCACTAAAAGATGTTAAAACAGTTTTGTAAAAGAGGTTTGTTTTGAAGATTCCGCTCCAATAATTATGAATGATTTAATTATTATTTTTAGGCTTTGTATGTCTTCTTTTTTGTTAAAAGTGCAGTGATCCTTAAATTGGGGTGAATTGTGCATTAAAAGAGCAGGCTGAATTGGGGAATGTGTTGACCTTGAAAGAGCGGACTAAAAAGCAAATTAACACCACCCTTTCCACCTGCTTGGGAATTTCAACCCACAACCCTTTTGCACCTTCTTGGGAAGCTCAAACCATACAACCAGAAAGATACATGAATATTTGTATGGCATGAATATTTGTATGCTCGAACAAGGAAGAGAATTGGTCTAGAAAATTCCAAGGAAGAAGACTTGTATAGGAATTGTGAATTATAAATTAGTTCATATGTTTAAAATATTTGTTTATTAATGTTTTATTGATTTAGTTTAGAAAAAAAAATTAAAGATGGGATGAAAATTTATAAATTAGTTCCTACGTTTATTATTTAAATTTCATTTGATGTTGGTTTAGTTCATGTATATCCGCTTTTAGTTTACTTATTAGAATCACTAGTTTAAGTATACTATTGGTTGCAGTTTAATGATTTGAACTTCAACTGTTGTTGGGCTTGCACTTTAGTTTAGGTTTTTAGACCATTAAAAATGAGCAATTTAAAGGGTTAGTTTTACTGTTTACATATTGTCTACAAAATAGTGCTCTAATTTTATTAGATGTTTGTAGTGCAATATAAAATTGACTCCCACAAGTCTAGATTACTTGTTGTTTTGGTGTCTTTGTACCGAACTCTTTTATCTTTGATTTCTTTCTTTTCTTCTATACTTCAATTCTCTTATTTTTTTCCTTTTGTGTTTGTGGGAGATGGATATTTGATTGTTGATGGTTTAGTGAATGAGGGTTTTACTACACTAGTGCTCAAATTTTTAGTTGCCTTTTAAGTTTTTTAAGCAAGAATTTCCTTAATTTTTGTACCTTTGCTTCACATGTTTGCTTTTGATGATGCCGTCTTTTTTACCTTTATGCATTGACGATCGTACACCAATCCCCAATTCATTTTACTTCTTTCAGTACAAATCATGAGATTCTGATAGTGTTTTTTTTATCTCAAACCCTGTGAAACAATCTATGACATCGACTTTCGATAAGTCGCTCAAGATGGGGTCAAAATTTGTTCTTGCAAATATGTATCATTTATAAACTACAGCCAATAACATATATAAACTCATAAAATCATATGTTTATGCAGTTTGTTTGTATATTGGTTATCTTAGTTTGGTCATTCTAACCATTTATTTAGATATTGATGAATATACACACATTTCTTCACGTGTTTAAGCATTTTACATCGTGTATATATCAAGTTACTTCAGACATTTTAGTAAACCTTAAGATATGAAACTCCTCATAACAACATTCATCTTATTAAAGCAAGGCTTTGATAGTTAATTTAGTAATATATAAACACACTAGTTTAGGTGTTTAAATAGTTTCACCGGGTACATAACATCTTATTTCAGGTGTTTGATAGAAAAATTTATCTACCAATATATAAACAAATAACTTCATGTACTTAGACATTTTAATCGTGTATATATCAACTTATTTCATACATTTCACCAAAAAAGGCCATTTTTTCATTAAAACATTCACTTTATGATATATCACACATTTCATATTCAGAGTACTTGATGAATCATCTAGGAATTTTTATACACATCACTTCATGTGTTCATGCGGTTACATACTATATTTAACATATTACAACACACATTCCATAAAATTTAAAAATATCAAAACCTTTATAACAAAATGCATAAACCTACCGGCTACCACTACTTGTTACTAAACCTATCGACTACCACTACTTATTCTAATAGTGTTTTTGCTCTCAAACCTGTGAAGAAATACGTGACATCAACTTTCGATAAGTCGCTAAAATTGGTGTCAAAATATGTTCATGCAAATATGAATCATTTTAGTAACCCATTACATCAGCTATTTTTTAGATTAGTTCATATATTGTACGACTTAGTTCGTTGTTCATAAACAATTATTTAGTCATTAATTAATATGTATATACATGTCTTCATGTGTTTAAGTGTTTACTTTGTGTCTAAAACAAGTTTCTTCGATTTATTCATGATAGCATTCATTTTTTGAAAATATCACAATACTTGATGAATTATATAACAATTTTTATACACATTATTTCATGTGTTCATGAGGTGATACCGTGTATTTAATATATTACTTCAGATATTTAAGAAAATTTTACAATACCAAAATATATTGAAAATATCCATCTTATCAAATTTCAGACATTCGACAATACAATACTTCATGTATTTATTGAGTTACATCGCGTATTTAACATATTACTTCTTAGGCTACAGTAAATTTTAAAACATCAAAATATTCTCAACAAAATTCTAGATATTGAGGAATCATCTAATAAAGATCGATCATGTTGCTTCATGTGTTAATGCAGTTACATCATTTAATTTAATATTTTAAGTTTCAAAAAATTTAAAAGATCTATATTTTCTTTTTAAAAAATGCACATGGCCAAATTCCAGACCTTGGCGAATTATCCAGTATAATAATATCGCGTTACTTCATGTGTTCATGAAATACATTGTGTGTTCATCATATTACTTCAAACGTTTCATCGAATTTAAAAATACCTAAAGTTTCTCAACAAAATGCATAGAGCTAAATTCCAGAAGGAGAGAAAGCAAGTCTGTGAATAAGCGGGCAACGAAGGAAAACAAGCAGGGGAAAATAGAATTTGGTTGTTTGGGATGCATTGAATTACATTGATTTTTCAGTTATGATGATTGATTGTTAGTGTTAGTGTTGAGGCACTTGATTGCTATTAATGTTTAAGCTTGATTTGAAATATTTTGATTTGTAGGTTAGCGATTGTTTAGGAAATTTGAACCCTTTTGTAATGAATGGTGTTTGATTGGTCGATAGTATTGATGATTGACATTTTTACATGTTAAACTTAAAAGTTCAAATTAAAGTTTGCAACTTTTATATATTTTTATTGTGACAATGATGATTCATTTAATTAATTCAATTTTGAGTTATTGGTGTTTGATGTTTTATGCCTTGTTTATTTTTAATATACATAAGTGATACGTATCATCTTACATCTGTGAATTATCATGTCAAAAACTAATAACATTAGTTTATAGAAGTGGAATGTCAAATTAGTTTTTTTTCATATGTAACAACTTAATTTTGAACTTTCAACTTATATTTTCTTTTTCATTGATGTGTTAGCGTCAGCATGCCATTTTAAAAAATTAATATTGATGTTTCTTATTTTTTTAATATTAGATTTTTATTTGATGTATTATTAATGTTTTAATAGTATGAAATGATCTTTTAAATTTTAATATTGATTTCATAGAGTTTTCATTTGATGTTTAAGGCAAAGTCTTGAGAAAGACGGTCTTTCCATAGTCTTATAGAAAGACGAAGTTTAATTAAAATAATAAAAGGTAAAAGGTCTAAGTTGCAATATTAAAAATTTATTATGCAACATGTAGTAGTAATAAAGTTTATAACCCGATTCATGCAACCCGAAAATTTTATCTTCATTTCTTCTAATTTACACGTTAAACCTTGGTCTTTCCATAACTTATGGAAAGACCGTCTTTCAAGAGACGAACTTGATCTTTAATTATATTTATTTAATATTAACTATTTAAAATACTTGATGATTCATTATTATCATTTGATGTTTCTTTTTTGTGTACTCCCTCCGTTTTTTTTTCATTGGCACCTCTCTTTTGGTGGTGGAATTGAGGAGATGGAAAATGAGTGGATGAAATTGAATTGAAAGAAGAGAAAGTAAAATGAGTGAACGTAAAAACCTTAAACTTGCCCAAAATAGCAAGTGCCAATTAAAAAAAAACACCCACTTTTAGTAAGTGTGCCAATGAAAAAAAAATGGAGGGAGTATGATTTTTAACTAAGGCGAAAGAGTCCGTCTCAATACCTGTGTTTCTCTCAGTTTTATAAACTGTACACCCTGAAAACAAATTATTGCTAATTGATCCCCGAAATCTAACATGCCCCTATTTTATACTTCCATATTATCACTTCAAGTCCTTGACCTTACGGTAAGACGGTCTCGCAAGAGACGGACTCGAAGACACATCGGTCAAACAAATGAAACGTTCTCAGTAATAACATACACATTCAAATGCAACCATTTAAGCTAAAATAGATGGATTTTCCTTTCATTTGCTCTCCAGGTCTGAGCAACTTGACCTTATTATACAAAAGTGCAAACAAATCATTTATAGCGAGTGCAAAAAATAGGGGAAAGGATCTGCAGCAAATTTCTCAGGTTGTGTGTTCCTGTTGGACTAGTAATAATAAGCCTGAAAGAAAAGTAGGCACTTTCGCTACTAAAGCAAGCGCCGATCTCAGGGATACACGGAAATAACGAGCAACAACAAAAGCTACTAAATTGCCAGCTCCAAACTTCAAGCACTTGCAAAAAGCCACCAAGTGATTAAATACACGTGCTTCTACCCCGATCAGGCAGTGAATTCCCCGAACAGCTTCTTACGGATCTGCATATAGTACAGAGATGGTTAGTTTTGAGAATTCGCTTCTCTAGTAAACAAACAGAGTCATTTTGATAGGCTTAGGTCAAGATCACCAATTCACAAAATTATACTTTAACACACAGTGATGCCTAATCATATGATTGGTTCGCTATTCCAGGATGATTGTACATGGCAAAATGAGATATAATAACTGCCACCATCGGGAAACAAGAATAGACAATTTGTTTAATAGAGATCTGCAGGAAGCAAATTATCAAATTTCTAGGCAATGGCCATCTTCTGAGGCTTAAAGGCTTTTGTTAAGAAAACGTATTCATCCAACAGCACGGTTTCATTCTTTCCATCCCTCGTTCAGTATCAATTTAATTTCAGTTTAGTGTGCATCATCAGAGATTAAGAGTGTTAAGCCACCACAGCACTTGTAAGAGAGTGCTCGTGAATAGATGAGACAAGGATCACAAAAGGTGGTACCTCGGGAAGCTTTTTGCGGAACGCCACGTCCAACCTAGCATCAAGAGTGTTTTCACTCACAATCTTTCCATCTCGAGAAGCCAATACCACTCCTCCAGCACTGAAATTCGGAAAAGAAAAAGCAAGAAATTATTAAATAATTTCCCAATGTTTGAAGGCATCTATCATGGCGTGGAATTAATAAAAAATAAGTGAAATGTACACGGAAGGAAAATAAATTATTTGGGACATCTAAAAAGCATTTTCCATCACATATATGCATATAAGTAAGATCATTACCAGGAAGCAGCATGTTCATTTTGTTTGGACGGAGCACCTGGGAGATGAATTGAGTCAACAACAATCTCAGGAGTATGAACTCCTGCCTTCTCAGCATATTCATCTTTGGCATTCTCTAAGATATGGTTCACCAGGTGCACGTCTTCCTTGCGGCATCGAAGCAAGACAGAAGGTTCTTTCAATCTGAGTAAACTCTGAAAACATAAAAAAATGTTTTTCAACTTTATCAAATATCTGACAGTATACATTCATAATTTATTCACACTGCAGCAGAAAACTAAACAATCGAACTGTACAGTAAACAAATTCAATACCTGAACGATTAGATCTTTCAGAAGTTCCCTGTATTTTTTGTGGTCTTGGCTCACTTTCAAGAGCTCCTTTGATGCAGTCTCCTTCATAGAATTAACCAAGTCATCCTGAGCCTGAAGAACCTTGATCCTAGAAGCATTCAGCTGCATAGAGTACTCACTGCAAAAACCAACAAACAAAAACATAATTTTTTCTATACTCCGGTCAACTGAAGCTCAGCCCTAAAGCTTATCAGTCCCCTGCTCCAACACAGAAAGATCATAGCATGAAGACCAACCGAAGTTCATCTATAAATCCTAGCAATTGGACATTCAATCTCATTATAAGCAGGTCAAAAGAAACCCAAAACAGGAAAGTGATCTCCTACACATTGCAATGATTATAGCACCCGACAATATTCATATCAATGCCAACTTCAAAAAAAATTACATCCAGTAAAGTAGCACAAGATACTTCAGATCAGAGTACAATTACCAACAAAATTATGATCACGCAAAACTACAAAAACCACTAAACATACAGCTCATAATCAACAATTAACAGTGATCTACAACCCTCAATCACCCTCATCAAACAAGAAAACCATTAAAAGAATTCCAAAACAGTAATAATATCAGCATTAAAATAAACAGAGGGAATTACATCTTCTTCCGAACTTCCACTTGCTTCTGCTTGCGCTCATACTCCTGCCTGATTTTCTTCTTCTCCGCTTCCACTAACTGCAACTTCTCAATGTTGAATTCCTGCACCAAAAAACCAACCCAATACAATAAAGATTCATACTTTATCTCGAAATCCCACAATCAAAACGAAACCCATTAACCAGAAATTGTTTTCAATCATAAACCGGATCGAAAAAGACGCACTTCTTCAGCGGAAACTGAGATCTCATTGGCCTTCTCCTCGGCTTCTTGCCGGATGAATCGGACCATCTGCTGGATCTGCTTGGAGACATCGTTGTCATTCATGGTGGGATCTTGCCGGAGAAGATTGGTCGGAGTTTGGATCAGAGGATTGAAATTTGGGATTGATTATTTGGATTGATTATATACGACGAGATACGAAGGACACCACGTCTCCCCTCGAGTACTAAGAATAATTGGTTGAAGCCAGTTTCCCAATCTTATTCGGATCTTTTTTACTTTTTCACATTTACTTTTCTACTCGTCCCAACAGTATTGACATTTTATTTTTTTTAATTTAAATTTGGTAAATTTTAACTATAAATATAAAATTAATGCGTCTTCGAATTTCGGACCTCAACATCCTGCTGCTCATGGTGTTTCACGATCAGTATTGGAAATGAACGGAGAAGTGGTAGAACGCGCGGAACCACATATTGCATTTGGCAACAGGGCTTTTTCCGCATCAACATAAAAAGGAATGGCATCTTTCAGAGCAAAAGGTTCGTCCAGTGGTTAGGACATCGTCTTTCCCATCTCTAAAGTAAGTTTTCTTTTCTGCTTTCCCTCGCCCGAGGGTGACTTTTCCTCTTCTTTGTAATATAAATATCATATGAACTATTTTTATATTTCTCGTCTCTTGAAAGACGATTTTTCCATAAGTCATGGAAACATCAAGGTTTAAAGTGCAAATAAGAAGAAATGATGATAAAATTTTTTGGTTACACGAATTGGGTTATAAACTTTATAACTATTACACATTGTATAATAAACTTTTAGTATGCAACTAAGACCTTTTATTATTCTAATTAAACCTCGTCTTTCCCAAAACTTTGCCATTTCTCTTAACATTTGTTTTTAAATATCAAATTTTTACGCAAAATTATTGTGGGTAGCTAGAAATATGACGGTCAAACATGACCATTGAAAATCGTAAAAAAATAAAAATGTCAATACTCGTGGGACGGATGGAGTATTATTTATTATAGGACAATATAGAAAGACGGAGTTTAACTATAATAATAAAAAAATTAGTTGCAATATTAAAAGGAGTAAAGTGCATTCATGCCTTTAAGTTGTTTGTTTAGTTCACATATATCCCCAGTTTTTCGAAAGTGCACATATAATCTTCATTTTTTTGAAAGATGGGAGGCATATGTGTACTAAACAAGAAAATGGGGGTAAATGTGTAATTTCAACAAATTGAGGGATATATATGTATTAAACAAGGATTTGGGAGGGTGGTTATGAATGCACTTTACTCTATTTAAAATTTATTATGCAGCGTTCAATAGTTATAAGTTTATAACATGATTAATGCAACTCAAAATTTTATATTCATTCTTCTCATTTGCAGTTTAAACATTAATTTTTTCATAGCTTATGGAAAGATCTTAAAAAAAGATGGACTCTTATTATAATTGACTAGTAATTCAATAAAAGTTATACTTATGACTTTTTAACATGAATATTATATTTGATAATTTAAATATTATATAGTTTTATATAATTATTTTATATTTTATATTCAAATACTTATTATAATTTTAAAATATTAATATTTGAATGAAATATAGAGAAATATCTCGTTGGACTGACTAACGGTTAGACCAATAATAAAAAATCTCGTTTCAATAATTTTAAGAGTCCAACTGCAATTATTTATACATTGTGATACATTTTAAAAGATTTTCACGATTATATTGCAAAAAAAAAAAATCAAATCACCCAATTAATTGCATCAATTATAAATTAACTTTATCCAACGGTTAGTCAAAACAAGACTTTGTGGCACAAAATATCATGCTTATAGTATATTTTCTATTTTAAAAAAGCCTTATTTCATAAGATAGAGCGATGAACATGGTATCACTGGGGTACCATGAACATCGTATTCTCAGGGATATTTTGTGTATCTCTAAATGTTAAAATGTGCATTATCTTGTGTGAGATTGTGCATTTTTTTAATTTTATTATAATTACCTTGTAAACATTGTAATAAGCTCATTTAATAGTATTGAGACGTACATTCAACATGTATATAGTGTATATCTATGGTATCCCAAGGGTATGGTATAGGAACTGTACTTGCAAATTGTAAATATGTTAAGGGCAGTTATTAACAATATATAAATTGGGAAAGGAAATTCAGAAACCCGCAATATGTATGCCTTGAGATTGTTAGATTATTACACCCCACACGATCGCCCAATTGGTTAGGGACATGATCTACACTTTTTGGGTTGTAAGTTTGACTCTCGACAGTGACAGTGTGAAGATTTCTCCTATAAGAGAGATCGTTTGTGTGCATCGAGTATAGTCGAGGGCCTTGTCCTTAACTACGGGAGTGTTGTGATTTATCTCTTCAGTGAGACATAGACATGTGGTGTTGGATGAACGGGGCGGTTGAGGGGAGCCGAAAATCGCCTTTTGAGATTGTTAGATTATTGCGAACATGTATCAGGTTCATGAAAGGGGGCGAACTAATTAAAAAGACTACATTGTGAACAAAAATTAAAACGTAGTAGTATGATCCAGATTTGAAACATTGTTGTAAAAAAAAATGAATTCAAACATCGGTAAATATCAAATCCGTTTAACATATCTTTGCGTCCTGTTAGTTAAAATTGATAATACTCAGGCACATCCAATTTAATTATTAGTAAATAAATTAATGATATATTAAATGATGTTTATAAATTTGTATTTTTGTATTGCAATTATACTTTTAATGGTTCCGCTTTAGTTTCATGAATGTTTTTATATTTAATATTTGAGTCCGTCTCTTGAAATGCGGTCTTTTCATAAGTTATGGAAAGATCAGGGTTTAAAGTGTAAATTAGAAGAAATAAAGATAAAATTTTTTGGTTGCATGAATCGGTTTATAAACTTTATAACTATAACATGTTGCATAATAAATTATTAATATTGCAACTAAGACTTTTTAACTTTTATTATTATGATTAAACCCAATCTTTCCATAAGCCTATGAAAAGACGGTCTTTCCCAAGACTTTGACTTAATATTTTGTGTGTTCAGTTATACACCACTTAAAATTATTTTAGATTAATAAACTCTAACAATTTTGCCTTATCAAAAGTGAGCAGTTATTAAAGCTGATAATCCCCCCACTTAATATTTTGTGTTGTTGCACAGTGGATTACTGTCTCCGAAAGAGCTATCTAGCAGGATAAACTTAAGTGTTGAAGGAGTTACAACAAAGTCGACCTAATTTGACGACTACTAGGGTTTTCTAAACCAGAGAACTTCTCCATTCCTCTCGCAGCATGAAAAGTGAGAAAAGTTTCATCTCTGCAACGTTGGTGGTGGCTAAACTCGATGGGTAAAATTCCCAATAATTGTGATTTGGGGTGGTTATGGGCAGGGGTAAAGTAAATGAAGACTCCGAGTGGTGGTACACGATTTTGTGCTTGTGGTGTTTGTTGGGGCCGATTGAAATCTTCAAAAGAGACACAAAGGGGAAAGGGATTGATGGTGGCGGGGAGAAAGGAAGGGGAGTAACGGGACGGGGAAGGGTAGTGCATGTGGTAGTGTTGAAATTTATGATGATGGTGGTGCGATAAGGCTACATGAATGATGTTGAGCTGGGCAGGGATGGCCACCAAAGTGTTGTGATAATGTTGACGTTGACTAAATTCAATGAGTTGGGAACTTGGGGTATGTTAGCCAAACAAAAAAACAGTGAGATGAGTTAAATTATAAACTTTTTCGCTAGTCTAAGATTTACTAGCACTTTTGAAAAACTTATACTGCCTCCGTTTCGTTGGATGTGGCACCATAACTCTAGGTTCTTGGATTTATTAGCACTTATATAGACAAACTTGGGATTTGAAATCCGATTTCGGTAAGACTTGATCTGAATCGTAGTTCAGATTCAAGTTGGTTCAGTGAGGGCGACCGCGAAAGTCACCGAATGGGTCAGCCTTTTCCTTCAGTTTATCCCGTATTTGAAATCTTTAAAAAACGGTCCTCTGCGGGGACTTGTGGATTCAAGGGTACGAGAATAGATGATGAGAACTCCAAAAAGTAAAGAAAATACCAATGAACAAGGTACGAGAATCCGAAAGATCCTTTTCAAATTTGAATTTGTGTGAGCCAGGTTTTTCAATATCTGCTTTGAAAGGACCAGGAAGGGGGCTAAGTAAACATCTTGAAAAGAAGGAATGAAGGTGCTATCGAGCAAAGATCTAGTCAAGCTCAATCTCTCGTAAGCCGGAATGTAGTGAGGAAAGCGAGTCAGGTCAAGTATATCGATAGGTTTGTTTGAACGTCTAGGACCCTCAGACAAATTCACAGCTTCTTTATAGTTTTGTGGCTCACTTTCAAGCATAAACGTTAGATAATCATGACCAAATAACTTCGCAGTCCTAATCCGTTTGCTTCGTCTAGAATCCTCCCCTTCCCCTTGATCCTCGAGATCATCAGGAATTCCTATTCGTCTACAGACTCAATGGTCCATTTAGAAGATCTAGCCTTTTTTTTCGCAGGGAACACATCTTCAAAGAAATTCGCATTTCTTGATTCTATGATTGTGTCTTGTGAATATCAGGATGATGAGATTCATGTACAAGAAAGCGATAAGCACTACTTTCATGCGCATACCCTATAAAGATACAATCAACCGTTTTAGGTCCTATCTTTAGCTTCTTAGGGGTTGGTATCAACACCTTTTCAAGGCACCCCTACATTCGCAAGTACATAAAGGACAGCTTCGTGTCTTTCCACAACTCATGGGGAGTCGCCTTCTCATCCTTATGTGGTATCTTATTTAAAAGATAGTTGGCCGTCAAAGTGGCCTCCCCCACATACTCTGTGGCAACCCAGAACTTATCAACATCGCAATCATCTTCTCCTTAAGAGTGCAATTTTTACTTTTAGCCACACCATTCAATTGTGGCGAGTAGGGGGCAGTGACCTCATGAATGATGCCATGTTTAGAACAATAGTCCTTAAATGGCTCTACATATTCACCTCCACGGCCACTCCTAATCACCTTGATCTTCTTATCAAGTTGATTTTCAACTTTCGTTTTGTAGAGTATACATTTCTCAATTGCCTCTTCTTTGCTTTTCAGCAAGTACGCGTAGCAGTATTTCGTGCAATCATCCACGAAGGTGATGAAATACTTGTTACCTCATCTTGTTTGGATGAACTTGAGATCACAAACATCGCTATGTATCAACTCAAGAGGTTTTGTGTTTCGTTTAACTTGTTTGAAAGACGTTCGAGTCATCTTGGCTTCAACACAAGTTTCACACTTATGATTTGCATCAATTTTCATGTTAGGTATGTTCTACATGTTAATTAATCTTCTTATCGAATCATAATTAATGTGTCCCAGTATACCATACCACAAATTGGAAGACTTAATCATGCAAGCAGAAGAAGAAGCATTCATTTCATCTTTCTTAGGAGGTACAACCACGGTGTTCAACTTGAACATACCATCTAACTCATAACCTTTGCCTACAAACATACCTTGCTTAGACAAGACTAAATTATCAGACTCAAACACTAGCCTAAAGCCATGCTTGATCAGCACAGAAAAAACTACAAATATCAATCCACATTACCCAAAAAAATTACGAAACCTCAACTCATATCAATTATCTCACCCGAATAATGAAAAAAATCAACATAAGAGAAAAAAAGCTAAAAACATCAACAATAAACTACATTACCTCATGAATAAAAATTCTTCAAAAAAAAAATAGTGGGATTTGAACGTAGGTTTCTAACCTCAAAGCCTAGATTAATAACCACTACACCAAAGACTCTTACTATACACAGACTCAAACAAATCATATTAAACCTCAACATGTATATCAAGAACATAAAATCTTCAAAATAAGGTTCCAGTGAGACTCAAACTCGAGACCTCAAACCTCATCAACAAGAATGCTAACCACTATACCAGAAAAACATTGTTGACAAAAAAGCTCAGTCAAGTAATTATTAAACATCAGCAAGTCATTAAAAAATTTAGAACAAAATATTATACCTCACCTCATGAAGCAGAACCTCGGTGCCACCGCCATCCACCGCCTCAGGCCGTGTGAAGACACAAACGTCTCTTCCTTCGAGCCCGTGCATCTCACACACCCCTCTTCTCCATCAGTGCACTCCTCAGCCAAGAGCTTGTCGTTGCCTCACTGTAGTCTCATCGTTGCCTAGCTGTCAGTTGCAGTCACCTCGCCTCAGCCTTGTCGTAGCTTTGAAGTCGTCTCGCGTCGCCTCGCATCGCTGTATCATCGCAGTCGCATCGCCGGCTACCTAGGGTTAATTGCAGAGGCATCGGAGCTAGGGCACAGCGGAGACGTTGCTCTGCTCGTCGTCGGCGGAGCAGATTTAGGTCAGGGTGACTTCGAAAAGCAAATCCGGCGATGTCGCCTTTCTCTGTCGCGATTTTGTTAAGAATGCGCCACGTTGTTGAGCACTGGAAGAAGAAGATGAAAAGCCCTAGCTCCATTGCATCGTCGATGGAAGAAGAAGAATCGCGATGGTTAAGCAGATCAGTATGAATCCGATGAAAAATCGGCGAGATTTCAGCGTCCAGTGGTGGCCACCGGCGTCAGGTGACGGTTACCAATCGCCAGAGGTGGTTTCCGATTGGTTCCAGAAAAAAATGAAAATGAAAATTCTAGATAGTTTGGTGATATATATAATATTTGGTAATTGCACAATAAGTCCATAAAGTTTTTAGCTTATTAAAATAAATCCCACCCCAAATTTCAAATTTTTATTATTTTCATAATAGGGTATGTCTAAAGTTTAGGTTGCCTAAAGTTTAGGCAGCATAAAGTAAGATTTCGTGTTTCCATATAATTCTAATTTCTAATATTATTTCTCTAAGTAGCCTTTGGTTAGTTTTAAACTATTGTGCTTATAAGCAAAACATTTTTTTAGTGTTTGATAAAGTGCTAAAAAAATAGCTTATTTTAATAGTAGAAACTATTTTTGGGAGAAAAACAGAAGCTGATCTCTCATTTCTTTCAAAATAAGCCAGCTTTGCCTAACAGAGCCTTTGCCACCCAAAACATGTTGGGGTACGAAAGTGATACTAATCCATGAATACAGGGACTAAAGCGGACAATAGACCAGAGTTAGAATTACAGTTACTAACGTCAGTCTCATACAGATCAACTGACAGATCACTCCGAGCAGAAAAATATCCCATAAAAAAACTGCCGTTTCTCCATCGCTTTTCGAATCTAATCGAGTAACCGATTATGTTTCCAATTTAGGAAACTTCGCAGCCAATTTTTCACCTCTTTTTGTTCTGTTTCATTCCCGCGAGATGTCAGGAAATCAGGTCCCAACGACGTCTTTGGGAAGAACGCCGAGCACCGGCGGCACCATTTTGCCCAGAAAGACCACTAGCGGCGGCCGGAAATCATCGTCGTCTTCGTCGCGGTTCCGATCTCGGATTTCGTTTACTGTGCTCTCCATGTTCGCTTCCATGGCCGCGCTTTACCTCGCCGGCAGGTCCCAGCTCCTTTTACTAGCTTGTGAATTTTTATTTTTTGATTTTTATAAAAAAAATCTTGTTTGAATGCTGCTGTGTTTCAGACTGTGGCAGGATTCAGAAAGTAGAGTGCGGTTGATTGAAGAGCTTGATAAGCAAACTGGGCAGGTCCATTTCTTTTAATTCAGCTCATTTTACCCGAAAAAACTGGAATATGTTGCTAGTTTTTTGGGGCATTGCTTGTTTGTTGATCAAAAGTTTGTACAATGTTGTAGTTTTTTTTAATGTACATTGCGCAGATAAGTTTTTCCTGGAGTCAGTCTAAGGTATACTATGTTAAAAGTGTATAAACATGATTTTTTATGTGGAACGGAGTTGCATCTTGAGTGGGCTATGTGTTGAATAACTTGCATCTTTCTCTCTTACTTAATCATAATCATTTCATGTTATAGATAATATAGACTATGGGTTGCGTAAGTATGGCTTCTTTTGTAGTGAACTTGAATTTAATGATAGTTCAGTTATATGTAACCTGAATTGACTGTATTGTGATGGTTCGAGGGTTTCGCGTTGTCATTGCAGGGCCATGCTGCAATATCTGTTGATGAAACTTTGAAGATCATAGACTGCAGGTGGGTTGATTGCAATTGGATCATATGTCTTTCTTTCGTTATTTTTATTTGAGTTGACTGTGTTTGAGGGTTTGATTTCTTTTGTTGATTTAACTAATTTGAGGTTTGTGGAAACTGATGCCTTGTTTCCTAGGGAACAGCAGAAAAAGTATGAGGCTCTTCAAATGGAGCTGGAAAAGGCTAAGAAGGAGGGATTTGTATCGAAGCAGCAAAGTAGTGGGAAAGATGAAAAGAAAAAGCTTCTTGCTGTTGTTGGGATCATGACAAGGTTTGGACGCAAGAATAATAGAGATGCAATCCGTAAAGCTTGGATGCCTTCTGGTAAGATTATTGTTTTCTTAGTTGATTTATGATAGTTTGAGAACTTAAATGATGTGGATGAAAAGTTTCAATGTTGATTGATCTCACTCTTTCTTTCTCTGTTGAATGCTATTTTTTTTCGGAGCACCATTTTCACCCATTCATGCCAGTATATCTTGAGCTTTCATCATTTAGTAAATTTTTGGTGCAGGTTCTGCTTCAAAGAAATTGGAGGAGAAGGGCATCATAACAAGATTCGTGATAGGGAAAAGGTCTTTGTGATTTTTCCCTTGTGAGTAATAAACCACTTTTTCAGTGATTCATTTGATTGACTTAAAACGATGTGCAGTGAAAATCACGGCGATGATAAGGACATTGACGATGAAAACAGGAAGACAAATGACTTCATAATTCTTGTACGTTCTTGTGGTGCAGTGGTTAAATTATTTATAGCTTCGTCACTGCTAGTCCTTAAAATGCAGAGACTGATCTGTTGTTGACATCTATGGCTGGATCAAGAAAATCCACATGGTCTTCAGTTGTTACTTCAGCAGTTAATTTTTTTCTATGATTTTTCTACGTGCATATTTGAACAGCATATGCATTATGCATGGAGATGCATTTCAAGGAAAATCTTTATAGAACAGACCAAACATGATTATTCCCTTTGTTTGTGAGCAGAATGATCGTGTAGAAGCTTCTAAGGAAAGCGCAAAGAAAGTAAAGTTGTTTTTTGCTCATGCTGTGGAGCACTGGAATGCTGAATTCTACGTTAAGGTCAATGATGATATCTATGTAAATATTGGTAAGTCATCATCTTGTTGGCGGGGGTGGTCTGCAAGGAAGACTATCAAATGCTTACACATTTCAAAGTTCTTACACTTGTTGTATTAGGGAATTCTCACCCAGATACATCAAAGTTCCATTGTTCAGATGTAATATTATGCTGCATAATGAGAGCGCATTCTACTATAGTTATAGCTGGCGTATCTATTTAAAGACCATTGGAAAACCAGGATTAGTGCCATTTTGTGAACACTCATACCATATGACATCTTTGTTTGCCTGGACATTGGACAACCTCTTTTGAAAAATAAGTGGCAAAGAAAACCTTAGCTAGATCACATACTTGATGAATTAAAAAGTATTTTTTGAGGATGTTTGTGGCTGTACATGTCAAGAACTTACTTACATTGTCTTAATCATTTACTTTGCAGATGCTCTTGGAACTGTGCTGGCAAACTATTTGGATAAGCCTCGCATGTATCTTGGCTGTATGAAGTCGGGTGAAATATTCTCGCAACCGTGAGCTCCCTCTTGCTTTGAACAGTTTAACAACTTTTTACTTAGTTAGGGAGAGAAGAGGCATGGAAATGTAATCAGTTTTGTTCAAACGATACCATCTCTGAATTTGAAATCTACAGGGCCGATAAATGGTATGAACCAGAATGGTGGAAATTTGGGGATGGGAAATCGTGAGTATACGCAGCTAGTTTTATCCTTGTAGTTCTTTATGGTGCTTATGTGCTGAATTATTCACCAAAAATGCTGAGTTATGAACAGGTACTTTAGGCACGCTTCTGGTGAGATATATGCTATATCACAATACCTGGCACAGTTTCTATCAATCAACAAGTTAGTTCCAGTATTCAGTGTTTCATGTTTATGTTGACAGATATTTAGTAATCACCAAAGTTGACAAAATTACAAATGATCGTTGACTGTTTCGTCATCCTTTGGTTTTCAAGGTCTCTCCTCAGATCATACGCCCATGATGATGTCAGCGTTGGATCTTGGTTCATTGGTCTCGATGTAAAGCACGTAGATGAAGGGAAGTTTTGTTGCTCTACCTGGTCATCAGGTCTGTCTATATATACATTTCTATGTATTCAATACTCCTGTCTTTCCTACATATATGGTTAAGCTGAAATTTGCCCTTCTGATATTTGTGAATTCAGGTTCTGTTTGTGCAGCTTCCTGACATTTTTGCACCGATGAAAGAGTCCTCTGCCTTAAATTTGGCATATAGATTAGAATTGTACTGATAGTGTGATGATGTAGGTCTATTTGTAATGTATTCGAAATGCTGAATTCCTTTTATGTTTGCTTAAGGAAATCAGAGATGCAATGATATGTTTGTTGGGTTTTCTTACATCCATATCTTGCAGACTATGTATACAAACAGTAGTAGTTTGTTTGTAATTTGTGGGATATGATGCAAGGAAATGCTGTTTGTAGTTGGAAGGTCGAAAAGAAAGAGCACTTTTAATTATGGGAAGGACAAAACAGTAAAAGTGCTATCAAGGCATGAATCCAATTGAAACTTTCCTAGAAAGTTATGGCTGCAATGCCAATGTGATGAAAACATGGACCATGCATTGTACCGGTAGTTGCTTGAAATTTGAAGTCCCAAATAACTTTATTTAAGACTCTGTTTGACAAACGGCCGTCAAATTTTAGTTGTCGGATCATTTTATTTAGTTGGTTTGATTAGTTGTATCTGTTAATTGTTTGACTTCAAAAATTGTAATTTATAAATGAAGATAAATTATTAGTTGTTTAATGCAAAATACAATTATCAAATTTATAAAGTTGACGATCAAACAAAAAGACTACTACCATTTGAAAACATTATCAAACGTTTATTTCAACTCGTTTTATCAAAATAAAAGTTAGTGAAAAGCTAATTGTCAAGACACCATTTAGGAGAAGGGTACTTTATTTGAGGGCATTGGAATTGGAACACTCTTTTTCTTTTTCTTCTTCTCAAAGAAAAGAGAACTTAGGGAAACTGAACTTATCACCATCTTCTCCATCAAAAACCTGCAACTACCCGCCAAGCCCTAAATTCTGCATTTCATACACACAGATACGCTAGAATGCGGGAATTTCCGTACTGTAGTCACCGCTGCGGCAGTAACGAACCCGCCGCTGTTTGTCAACAGTGGCGGCAACGGGAAGGAACTGACCGCCGGCGAGACACCTTCATCGGATTCTTCGGGGCAACAGTAAGGCCATCCCCGTCGTTCATATCGATGATTCCACCCTCCTCTTCGCCAATGCTGGTGAGCTCTTCGATCGATCTCTTTCCTGCCTTTTGAATATTCAAAATCACCGCATTACTGCCGCAGGATCATGAAAGCGCAATTAAAGTTGTTAATAGTGACTACAAACTATACATATGAATGGGCAGTCATATAATTCAAGGTTATCATCGGGATCATCAACATTCAGGCAATGTTCTTTTTAATTGAGCTTAAATAAACCGAATTCAACACAAATTTCTCACTATTAACAACTGAACTCAGCGAAATCTCATCTTTATGGAGTTCATCTTAAGTAGGCATTGAAATCTCATCTTTATGGAGTTCATCTTAAGTAGGCATTGAAATCTCATCTTTATGGAGTCCTATATCAGGATCATGAAAGCGCAATTAAAGCCTGGAGACCACTCCTGATTTAGCTGGATATCAGATTATGGAATTGTGGGGTTGCTTATGCACTGGATTGAGAGCCAGGTCTGTCTAAATATCTATTCAAACCGACACAACTGACACACACACACACACAGAGGATTCAAGTAATTAACTCTTTTGTTATTTTATATAACCTTGTCCCTTATTCTGTACTGTATACAGAAGTGAGTTTGAAGGACATCTCAGAAAATAATGGTATGGATCTAAGGTTAAATTTGAGAGGGGAAGCTTCGGTATAAGCCAATTAATGTATCATAATGCAGTTGAAGCTTAGCAAAGTATTCCTTTGGCTATATTTGCTCATCATTATCAGAGCAGCGAGATCATGACGACACTGTCGAGGTACCAAATGCTATCAGGCCATTTCTTGGTTACTCTTGGAGATGTGATACATTTGATGTTAGAGCTGAAAACATAACTTTCAAAGGAATCCATACTGATCTGGAGGCCAAGATTTCCATACTTTGAGGTACTGAACTTTGTTACTCTTTCTGTTTTTGGTTTGGAAAACATGATAGAATGGAAAATGAATCATTGTGCGCGTGGTGTTAGCAGAATCAAGCCATGAAAGCCAAAAAGAAGACAGCTGAAACAGGAGCTAACTGCCCTGCATGAAAGGATTGCTGAAAATGAGAAAGTTGAAGCCGCGCTTACGGCTACTACTACAGCCCAGCTACAAAAAGGTGAGATCTTCCAAGCTAATAACACACATACTGTAATTGTATATAGCCATTTTCAGATGAAATAACACAAACTGACACTGCAATTGGTAGGAGAAATCGATTAAATTGCAAAAGCTTAGAATGAGAAAACAAGTTGTCATCTATTTACTCAGCAGTGGATCATCTTTACAATACATGCTAAAACAAAGCAAAATTTCTGTCCAAAATATCGGTCTATAAACATCTTTCTAATAATGTTGTTTTACTAAAACACAAATCTTTCCTCCGAAGCATCCCATTCAATGCCATTCATCATGTCTTCGAATTCCAAGACATCTGAATCCTTCCATTCCTCGAAATGCAAAGGTTCTGATGCAATGCCATTCATTAGCTCTTCGAATTCCAAGGCATCTGAATTCGTCCACTCCTTCGGCATCGTGGCCTCACCATCATCCAGCACCACCACCACTGGTGCAGCCATTTGGTTGGAAGGCTCCGGCATCGTGGCGCCACCATCATCATCATCCAGCACCACCACCACAGGTGCAGTCATTTGGTTGGAAGGCTCCTGCGATGATTTCAACTTCTTGATGGGTTCAGTGCTCTCAATGGATGATGAGTTCTTCCTTTTGTTCGATACAGTGCTCCTCCGAGTGGATGATGAGTTGTTCTTAATCACCTTGCCTCCAATGCAACTCCTATCATCATATCTCTTAATCCTGCAAATCACCCGATCCTCCCAATCACAGCCCCGGATTTCAGGAAAGGCATCAGCGGAGATGGTGTACTCGTTCATGGTCCAATGGCCGATGGTTTCTTCGCCATTGTTGGTCCTGAAAGACAACTTTTTGTAGTGTCCGATGACGAGGTCCTTATTGCCGGGGAAATGCACTTCGATCGGCGCCCCCGTGCTGTGCCAGGTTCCACATCCAGCCATTCTTTTCTTCTGGACATTGCTGGACTTGGAGGTGGTTCCGATGTTTTCCAACTTGGTGTGCAAATACAGTGTCGGAATGTTGTGGGGGTCGAGGCACCAATGGCAGGGATCGGAGAACTTGTCCCAGGGATTGAGTTGATCGCCGAACACCGTCGATTGTGGAATGATGTCGGAAGCAGGGTACGAGATTCCGAGAATGTGGTTCTTCAGATAGTACGAAATGAGCTCCGCCGCCGTGGGATTGAACTCCCTGCCACCGCGGCCCATCTCCGGCGAATTCCTTCTTCTTTCTTTCCTTCTTTCTTTCCTTCTTTCTTTCTTTCCCGAATGAATGATAACGATTGAGAGGGAACCAGGGGATATTTATAACAAAAAGTTTCCTTTTCATTTCTTTTCCGGGAACAAATAGGATTGGGTTAGGCCCATTAGGGTTTATTAATTTTTATTTACTGAAATATTGAGTTAGTATGATAAAATTTTTTTAGTGCCTAAAATAAGGAATTTTTAGTATATAGGTAATTATTCAACAACAATCATAAAATATAAAAATATAATATAATTTATTGGTATCGAAATAATATATTGTAAACTATTTTCTCAAAAATATTTTTAGAAAGAGCCTTATCAACTCCTTTCAACTGATTTATCAAAATTGCTCTTGAAAAAAGTCAAATCAACATGAATGACCTGAAAACAATTGAACTTTTCACCGGTACAAAGCCTCAATCGATAGTGGTGGATCTTTAAGAAAATGTTAGCACAATAAATTAAGGATTGAAATTATATGAGAAAAATGATTATGTTATTTTATTTCCTAGATGTAGTAAGTAGAGCAATAAGGATAAGTTTTTTTCCTCTCTACTTTTACTTATCTATAAAAAAAACCTTTTCAAATAATATATAATCGAATAAAAGGTTTAGAAACTAAATTTTGTTTAAATGTATTTTAAAAAATATTAAATAGATTGCTTCCACTTTTAAGCTTTACTATAACTAATTCATTATACAATGTTAAACAAAAAATGTGTTTCTCGCTAATATTGTTGAATAATACTAATACAAAGACTTATTTTAAACCATCCAACCATTAAAAATAATCATTTTATTAGTAATATAATTACTGGACTGATCCAATATTTATTTATTTATTACAACACGATCTTCATAATTTTAAAAGGCAAAGTCTTGGGAAAGACGGTCTTTCCATAGGCTTATGGAAAGACGGGGTTTGATTAGAATAATAAAAGGTAAAAGGTCTTAGTTGCAATATTAAAGTTTTAGTATGAAACATGTAGTAGTTATAAAATTTATAACCCGGTTCATGCAACCCGAAAATTTTATCTTAATTTCTTCTAATTTACACTTTAAACCTTGGTCTTTCCATAACTTATGGAAATACCGTCTTTCAAGAGACGGACTCATTTTAAAATGTATTTTAAAATATAAAAAACAATAAATTGAAAATATATTTTAAAACATAAATGATTATAACTTCACTAAAAAAAGTTCTATGAACGAATTTTGTTAGATATACTCTCAAATAATAATTGATCCATGCTATAACAATTTAAAAATTCTATGAATGAGTTTCGATGTGATTGTCTCACAACACAGTCAACATTTGCATCTGAAACATCAAATTTAAAAGAACGTTTCAGGAAAGGCCCTCAGGGGCTTTTGCCTTAAATGTTATAATTTTTTTGTAAAATTTAAATAATGCATTTTATAAGTTAAAACAAGTAATAATATGCATTTGAAAGTGAAAATATAAAAATATATGATATAAAATTTTTTTAAAAAAAAATTCTAAATTTGTACTCCCTCCGTTTCACTAATAGTGGCACCATAGGTTTAGGTGTTTTGATTTAGGTGGAGAAAATGAGTGGATGAAATTGAATGTAGAAAGTAAAAAGTAGAATGAGTGGATGAAATTGAAGAAATCTTGCCAAAAATGGAAAGTGTGCCAATATAAATGAAACAACCCAAAAAGGAAAGTGTGCTAATATTAAAGAAATAGAGGGAGTATGTATTTTAACAAATGTAGTGTATAAGGTAAAAAATAGGTGGTATGTCCATAAACTTATGGACATGCCACCTGTCACGAGACTTACTCCAAATTTAATTATACAAACATCAGGAAAATATAATGCAACCAGTAAGCCCAAACAAATTCAAGGGAAAAAAAATCTACAAATCATCATTTAAAAACTCATCCCAGATCACAAACTACATCACACTCCTAAATTGGAACATACAACATACACAAAATACCATCCAACATACAAGCTCATACCCTGAAGTTATAACATGATTTGGTAAATTTAAAGCATCATAGTCTGAACTTGAAAAGTATGTAAAACTGGAAGCATACATCATAATCTAAATTTAAAATATCTTTCAGTAAACTTAAAACATCGTAGCATGAACTTAAAAAGAAAATCAAGCTGAAAAGCATGCACCATAACCTGAATTTAAAACATCATTCAGTAAATTTAAACATCATAACCAAAACTTGAAAGCATATCAAACTAAAAGGCAAACATCATGAACTGAACTCTATTCATCATACACTGAACTTAAAAAAATCAACATATCAGCACAAACAGAAAATGACAAAACATCAATCAGCAAACTTAGAAACATCATAGCCTGAACTTGAAAACATATCAAAATAAAAAACATCGTAGCCTGAACTTAAAAAGAAAATCAAGCAGAAAAGCATACACTATAACCTGAATTTTAAAACATCATTCAGTAAACATGAAACACCCACTATCACATGAACCCCCCTCTAGCAATGGTTTTTTCTTGTTCTAACACCGGTTTTTTTGACCCAAAAAATCGGTGCATAAGTGCGCGGTGAAAAGGTTTCACTGGTTCTCAAAAAACCGATGTTAATTTAGCACCGATTTTTTAACCTGTGTTAATTTTAGCACCGGTTTTTTAAAGGCACCGGTTTTTGCTAAAATTTCTAGAACGATTTAAAAAAAATTCCTCCCCCTGCAGCCGCTTCCAGAGGAAGGGAAAAAGACCCGAAATTAACAATTTAGTAGGACATTAATTTAATAATAAAATTAACTTCACAAAATTTATAATGTAGAAATAAAACCAAAAAATGTATGATACAAAATTAATAATCTATGGGACTAAGCATAACTATCCCAAACATAACTATCTACGGGACTAAACATAACTTTACCTTGAACTAGCAATTGAATCATGTGGCGTGTACACATCAAATCACAAGGTTAAGCAACACAACTAATCTTGAATCTATGGTCTTTAGAAATGCTCAAAGATACCCTACCATACCATATGCTAAAAAACTAAATACCCAATTTTTCACCCGATCCGAACTAATTAATCATAATAATTACTCATTAAGAAATTGAAGAAAATGTACCAAATACATGTATTCATCATGCCCCCAAAATATCACTACTTCAAACATAATCAATATGAAAGAGGAGTGTAACGAATGCTGAGCACATATTTCAAACATAAGCATTCCAATGGAACTACTATTATACGAAAATAAAAGAATTAACAACCTCGTGGACATCCGGCCCAAGTACAAACCTGAGAAACAAAAAATATAGTCTTCACTTCACTGATCCCATGGAATGTATGCAATGAGCACAGAGGGATAGATAAAGAGGAATGCAAGCACACACATATGCACACTTGCCTAAAGACCAAGAAATTGCATGACATCACAGTATTTACTAAATTAGGGCCTAATAAAAAACAACTTTTAGTTTGATAAGCCCAAAGTACTAAATTAAAGAAGCTAAAGACGATTAGAGTCTCCATCAGGCAAAAGTGGACCAAAAGTTTCAGTGGTACCTGTACCTAATCACCATAGAAGTTCTCCAGAAACTTTTTCGTGACATAAAACTCACCAAAAGCTTGTTGGTAACTCTTTGGAGACACCCTTTGTATTAACTTAGCAAAGAAATCAGAAATCAGAGTAAAAAACACAAGTTAACACTTGAAAGGAGATATAAGATTGAATAGCCTACACAAATCTAGTTTGTTGTATGATGTATAACTCACGCAGGGAAAGTAAGTGAGTTTCTCTTGTAAATATTAGTTAAATATTAATTCACAACCACAGAACTAAACTCACAAGTTGCCACATGTTCCAGAACTAAACTCACATACCATTTCCTTGTAGCTTGCAATTTCCATTGCGGCAGAGACCTTGGAATGGAATCGATCTCACCACCACCGACACGGCACCCTCACCCCGGCACAACACCAAACCAATAGTCAGCGATTAAGACTTTACATACATGAGAAAATCAGAAAAAGACTCTACATACAAAATGACTCTATCTTTAGTTTTGCCAGTATCACTATCAACCACAGTCGACTTCACCATTTTAGACTTCGCAAGCTCGATCAAGCACTCACATTCTTCATCAGGCTACACGCATAAACAACAAAGAAGAAGCTCCAATTAGATGCAATTCGCAAGTAATGAAACTAAAAAATAGACACAGAAAGATCTATATCCAACACAGCAAAAAACATAATAATTAGCACATCTCTTCAAAACAGAATCTGACTTGTTTTTCTTCTTTCATCTATTAAATAAATATAAAGAAACACACATATAATACAGATAGAACAAATCAGAGAAAAAATACCAAAAAATTATGGTAGACAAAAGCTCGAGGCTCCCAGGAGAGGACTTCAATCCACTGATCGAGCCTGCAGTCATCATCATGATCTTTGCGCACACAAATCATGTTCAGATCAGAAAATTAGAAAATTTAATAAAATTGAGGAATAAAGATCAAAACAAAATCCCGTGTCACTAGCCCCTTGGTGATTAGGATGAGGAGTAAAAATGAGAATCTGATGAGCGCCAAGAAGATTAATGTCGAATATGATGCCGTTCTACGACCTCTCGTCGATCGCCCCTTTCACCACCGCTGCTTCACAATCGCTCCAATCAGTCGTCATTCCACCGGTGCGCCGCGCCACCTTCGCTGACTCATCTCTGTTCCACAATCGCTCCAATCAGCCGTCATTCCACCGGTGCGTCGCGCCACCTTCGCTGACTCATCTCTGTTCCACAATCGCTCCAATCAGCCGTCATTCCACCGGTGCGTCGCGCCACCTTCGCTGACTCATCTCTGCTCCGTCGCTAGGTGGAGCCACTTTCGCCCAAACCAATCGATTCCCATATCTCATTTGCCTCTGCCCACAACTTCAACCTAAACCCTAGAAACACCATCGCCCAAAACCAGCTCCGTCGCTCCCCGCCACTGCCCAACATTCGCCTCTGCGACCAGGTGGGAGTAGTATCGAGCAGTAGCATCACTCCGTTGCAGTGTCTCTCGTCGTGAGTGGTGGTGATGGGGGAAGATAGAAGGCGAGGAAAATGAGAAAGAAATATAGGAAGAAAGAAAATGAAGAAATGAGGGCAAGGGTGTCATTCTTAAAAACTCAGGGGTATAATAGTCATTTCACTTATTTCCGCCCATTTTTAGAGTTGACATTTAGGTCAACGATTTACAAGGTTAATTTTTCACTTTATGATTTTACAAGGTCATTCCTGCACTTTCTCACAAAATATAGGGTTAAAATCGCACTTCACTTAAGGTTTTAATTGTAATATTAAAAATTTATGGAAATATCGTCTTTTAAGAGACATACTCTTATGTTAATGTCAATTCCTTTTTAAAATATGATGAATTTTAAAAGTAAAATATTTTCATTCATATTTATAAATACAAAGTCAAGTAAGGTTTGACAATTTTTTAGTCAAAGTCAACCTAGTTATTAGTGTTTATATATTGAAAGTCAAGTAAGGGTTGACCGTGGATTAGTCAAAGTAAACTTAGTTATTATTGTTTGTATATAGAAAGCAAAGTAAGGGTTGACCGTCGATTAGTTAAAGTCAACTTAGTTATTAGTATTTGCATGTAGAAAGTTAAGTAAGGGTTGACCGTTGATTAGTTAAAGTTAACTTTGTTATTAGTGTTTGTATATAGAAAGTCAAGTAACGGTTGACCATTGATTAGTCAAAGTCAAACATTTTTATTTGTATTTATATATACTAATTCAAATAAAGTTTGACCGTTAATTAGTTAACGCCAACTTAGTTATCAGTGTTCATCTATTGAAAGTCAAGTAAGGTTTGATCGTTGATTAGTCAAAGTCAACCTAGTAATTAGTGTTTATATATTGAAAGTCAAGTAAAGTTTGACCGTTGATTAGTTAAAGTCAACCTAGTTACTACTGTTGTATATAGAAAGCAAAGTTAAATTTGTTATTAGCGTTTGTATATAGAAAGTCTAGAAGGGTTGACAATTGATTAGTCAAAATCAAATATTTTTATTTGTGTTTATGTATACAAATTGAAATAAAGTTTGACCGTTAATTAGTTAAAGTCAACTCAATTATTAGTGTTTATATATTGAAAGTCAATTAAGGGTTGACCGTTGATTAGTCAAAGTCAACATAGTTATTAGTATTTATATATTGAAAGTCAAGTAAGGTTTGACCGTTGATTAGTCAAAGTCAACCTAGTAATTAGTGTTTATATATTGAAAGTCAAGTAAGGTTTGACCGTTGATTAGTCAAAGTCAATCTAGTTATTAGTGTTTGTATATAGAAAGTCGAGTGAGGGTTGATCGTGTATTAGTTAAAGTCAACTTAATTATTAGTGTTTGTATATAGAAAGCAGAATAAGGGTTAACCGTCGATTAGTTAAAGTCAACTTTGTCATTAGTATTTGTATGTAGAAAGCAAAGTAAGGGTTGACCGAGGATTAGTTAAAGTCAACTAAGGGTTGACCATGATTAGTTAAAGTCAATTTAGTTATTAGTATTTGTATATTTTAAGTCAAGTAAGAGATGACCGTTTATTAGTTAAAATCAACTTAGTTAAGTACAATTTGATCGTTAATTAGCTAATTTCATTTTAGTTATTAGTGTTTAATTGAAAGTCAAGTAAAGTTTGGCCGTTGATTAGTCAAAGTCAACCTAGTTATTAGTGTTCATATATAGAAAGTAAAGTAAGGGTTGAACGTTTATTAGTTAAAGTCAACTTAGTTATTAGTATTTATATATTGAAAGTCAAGTACAGTTTGACCGTTGATTAGTCAAAGTCAGCCTAGTTATTAGTATTTATATATTGAAAGTCAAATAAGGATTAACCATTGACTAGTTAAAGTTGTTTTATATATACTAAATCAATTAAGGGTTGAACGTTAATTAGTTAATGTAAATTTTATTCTTATTTTTATGTATTAGGTCAATAAAGGTTGATCGTTGATTAATTTAACTTAACTTGGTTATTAGTTAAAGTCAACAAAAGAAGTGAACAATTTGAAACTTAAAAAATATTAGCTTAGAGCGACCGCGCATAGCCCATGAAATTTCTGGCAACATTATTTGAAATTTTTGGCAAATTTTTTGAATTCTTTGGCGGGAAGATTGAACTTTAAAAAATTTCGACAAATAATTTGAAATTTTTGGCGGGAAGATTGAATTTTAAAATTTTTTTGCGATTTCTTTGGGGGAAAAATTGAATTTTAAAACTTTTTAGCACTGGTTTATTG
Source organism: Rubia yunnanensis (assembly GCA_037428765.1). Classification (NCBI taxonomy): domain Eukaryota; kingdom Viridiplantae; phylum Streptophyta; class Magnoliopsida; order Gentianales; family Rubiaceae; genus Rubia; species Rubia yunnanensis. The sequence goes on along the minus strand of CM075064.1, from coordinate 114,023,142 downwards.
TTTTCCAAAAACGGTGCTATTTTAAAAATTTTGGCGATTTTTTTGGTGGGAAGATAGAATTTTTAAAATTTTTAGCACCAGTTTTTAAAAAACCGGTTTTAAAATTAAAATTTTAACACTGGTTTTTTAAAATTCGATGTTAAAATTTAAAAAAATGGTGTTAAATTAACTGATGTTAAAATTTTAAAAAACTGGTGCTATTACATTTTTTGTACTGGTTTTCAAAACTGGTGCTAAAAAACCGATGCTAGAGGGGAGTCTCTCTGGTAGTGACCTTAGACTGAACTTGAAAGCATATCAAACTAAAAATTATACATCATGACCTGAACTTAGAACATCATACAATATAGTTAAAAAAATCAACATATCAGCTCAAACAAAAACCGACAAATAAAATACTTGAAAACATAGATAACTAAAACTGAAGCACAACACATGTAAGACACAATGGGTGAAAAATCACACTAGAAAGACACAAATAGATGCCTGATGAACATGAAAAGAGTACAAGCGAAACATCAACAGAAGTTTATGAAACATCATGTCATAAAATTACAACATCACAAAGAGCAAAAGTGAAACATCAAGAGAAGTATGTGAAACATCATGTCATAAAATTACAACATCACAAAGAGGAAAAGTGAAATATCAACAGAAGTATATGAAACATCATGTCATAAAATTACAACATCACAAGTTACTGAACAACAACAAAATACATTAAAAAATTCCCGCCAAAACAGAGACAAAGAGAAAATACATTCAAAAGGTCCTCGTTTCTTTGGATTTTTTATGATAGGAGGATGACTAACTTCATCAGATTCTTCATAGTTCTTCGCAATGTCCGCAAGAACATCTAAAGCTGAATCTCCTGCAGCTTTGTCCTTCGACATCTACCAAACAATAACAAAAACACAAATATTAACACACAAACTAAATGAACCCTAAAATATCACACACATTCAACACAGAAACCAAACTGAGTGCAAAATCCGAAGAAAAACTGTAATATAACATCACATGCAAGCATTAGAACACAGAAACACTAAGACCTACATATCAAACTCAAATAACAGAGCAATTCCCAAAATATAAATACAGTCAACAACAGAACCCTAGAGACTTCAAATCGAACACATTAAATCAACATTGGACTACACAATCAAAAGAGAAACACAAAACAAGCAAAAGAAACACTCAGAAAACCTACACAAAGCATAAAACATCACATGTATCCAAAAAATTGGGAAAAATAGAAAAAACAACAAAATACGAACAAAGAACCCTAGCAACTACATTTCCTTCGCAGATTAAGCACAATCCAAACTCGTCCACTCGTAGATCGTCAAAAACCGAAAAGAAATCAACAAAAAAATGCAGGACCAAAAACGTAGCTTCAATCCGATCACGCGCACTTAAAACGGAGAAAAAACCAAAGCAATTAACGATTAAATAGAAGAAATCTGAGCGGTTGCAAGAATCTGAGCGGTTGAATCTTGTGAGAGAAATCAGTTTGATTTTGAAAGAGAACAATTGAGCTTCCTGAAAAAATGAGAATGAAAAATGTGGCCAAATTTGGAAAATAAAATATCCGATATAATATATATAATAGGACTAAGTAGCAAATTATCACAATTACACATTAAATCCCTGAACTTTTAAAACATCAGTATGAAACCCCATCTTGAAATCTTTTCAATATAATCTCTGGTCTCACCGTGAGATGGTCTTACACAAGACTTTGCCTTTAGCTTATTATATATGGCAAAATCTTAGGAAAGACCGTCTTTCCACAGGCTTATGGAAAGACGGAGTTTAATTAAAATTATAAAAGGTAAAATGTCTTAGTTGCAATATTAATAATTTATTCTGCAACGTGTAGTAGTTATAAAATTTATAACCCGATTCATGCAACCCAAAAATTTTATCATCATTTCTTCTAATTTGCACTTTAAACCTTGGTCTTTCCATGATTTATGGAAAGATCGTTTTTCAAGAGACAGACTCATTATATATTTAATACAATATTTTTGTATTTTTACATTGAATATTTTGTATTTATATTAAAAAACATGGTAATTAATTTTAAAATATATAATGGTTGTTTCAAAAGTTAAGAAAATGTCATTTTTCATCATACTTTACTTTTCTTAATATAGGAATTGCACACAATGATATTTTAAAGTTAAAGTACTCACACTATAATTATATAATTTTTTTTGATATACCATCTTCAAATTTATTTAGTATAACTAGGTTGAAATAAAGTTTTTAAAGATCCATGGGAGTAACTTATATTGATCAATATATTAAATTATCAGAATATTGACATAAAAGAATTAAAGTAAAAGATTTAACACTGATCAAAGTGGCGCAGTGGAAGCGTGGTGAGCCTGTAACCCACAGGTCCCATGACTGAAACTTGGTTATGATATTAGAGAAGCTTCCATCTGTTCCAAGTTTTTTTTCATTTTGAATCTCCATTTTTACATTTATCACCAATTACCCCTTAATTTTTGTCACCATCAATATATCCTCCTTTTCATTCTCAATCCTCCGATTTTACATTTATCACCAATCATCCCCTCCATTTTCAATCCCCCATTTTTACACTTATCACCAATCACCCCTTAATTAATTTCACTATCAGTTTATCCCCTTTTTCATTCTCAATCCTCCGATATTTACATCTATCACCAATTGCCCCCTAATTCTTTTCAACATCATCATCGTCTTCTCCATTAAAACCCTGCAACTCCCCGCCAAGCCCTAAATTCTGCCTTTCATTCACACAGATACGCTAGAATTGCGGGTATGGCCGTATTGAAGTCTCCGATTCTGCAGTACCGGACCCGCCGCTCTTTGTCGAGAATGGCGAGCAAGGTACGAGATACCTTCGTCGGATTCTTCGAAGGAAAGGATCACGTCAGCTGGAAATACATCCCCGTCGTCACTCTCAATGATCCCACCCTTCTCTTCGCCAGTGCCCGTTAGCTCTTCGATCTATCTCCTTTCCCGCCTTTAAAAAAAAATCAAAATCAAAATCGCCGCATCACTTCTTTTCCTGTTTATATGCAATTCAATACAGTTTTAGTTTAGTTCAATTGTTAATGGTGACAATTTGTATGGAATTCGGTTTAGTTCAGCTCAATTGAAAAGGACAATGCCTGGTTGTTGCTGATCACATCAGGACTCTTTCTTTTGCTATTTCCGACGGTCCCTGTCCAGGTAATCTAGTTAATGGAATAGAATTGCCCGTTCAAATGTACAGTTTTTATTCAAAACTGTTGACAAAATGTGCTATTATCTGCAGAGCTATCACATAATTTGGTCATTTTGGCAGAGTGCTATGCGTTCACCATATGATAATACAAAAAAGAAAAGAATTGTTGATTTTCTGTTGTATGTAATGTGTGCTTGGATTTTGTTTAATTTGACAATCCAGAGGGTGTAGTCATTATATATATATATATATATGTATATATATATATATATGTATATATATATATATATATGCAGAATCTACTTATTTGCTTTCAAATGTTAATGCGCTGTTGATATTTGGTTTTGGGTTTCATTTTGAAATTTCTTTTTCTGTATGTAACACGGGCCGTGAATTTGTGTTAAGATGCATACTCTGATTTGGATGCCTATAATGGCTTACATTTTTCTTAATCTTGCTGTGAAAACCTTCCTTTCAATTGTGATATCTTTCTGAAACCTAATTACTGAAACCCTTGCTACAAAAGCTATTTGTTGTATGAATAGTATAGTTGCTAGATCACTTTTCCCGCGGCAGAGCTGATCGATGAACAACTACTTGTGCTGACGTTTTTCTTTTCTTCCTCTGTGGCAGGATGCTTTTCTACTGTGGGATGCTTATGGATTTCCATTGGATCTTACTCAGGTGAACTGAGTCTAGTTACTCAGTAATCTTCTGTTTTCCTATACATGTGGTTAAGCTGAAATTTGTCCTTCTGATTTCTGTGAATTCAGATTCTGTTTGCGCCGCTTCTTGATTTTTTTGCACCGAGAGGTACTGATAGTTTGATAATATAGGCTTATGTATAATGTATTCGAATTGCTGAATTCCCTTTATGTTTGATAGAAGAAGTCAGAGATGCAATGATATGTTTGTTGGGTTCTCTTGCAGACTATGGATACAAACAATCGTACTTTGTCTATATTTTGTGGGATACCGTATGTTTATTTAATTGTGTATGATGTAAGGAAATGCTGTTTGTAAATGTAGAAAATAAAGAGCACTTTTAATCATAGGAAGCATGCGGACAAAACAGTAAGTTTCTATCAGTGCATAAATCCAATCAAAGCGTGAAACTTTCCCAGAAAGTTATGGCTGCAATGTGATGAAAGTTACTGACAATTTGATGATATAGGCCTATTTAAGTGTTTTCAAGTCTTGTTTATCTATTATGTCCATTGTAAAAAGCAGAAGAAAAGTAAAGTACAAATTGGTTGTCACACGATTGATATTTTACTCCTGGCAGTTAAAATTCGTTAGGAGGTATAGGAGGGAAGGTTATATGAATTATAGCAGAATTTTGCTCATTGCAATGTAGTCTCTGGTTAGACTGTTTCCACTCTAAACTCATTCACTTGCTGTTTATCTTTTGTTGAAATGTCATTTTCACGTTTAGCTAAAATTTGTCTTTTCTTTAACATTATAGTTACAAATGGACACACTTGAGGTGGAGGGCAAGCAATCTGAGGAAATGGTGGAAAGTGCACCTCAGGAAACCTGTTTCTTTCTGTAGTCTGTGAATGATTTGTTGGATAGAACCTAAGTATCTGTTATGTTAACCCTTTTATCCCCTCTAAATCTATTTTATTCCCTTGATGTGTTTCCATTTTTGCATTCATTGATAAGTCTCATGTGTGCTTGGCCTTTCTGTCTACACTGTCGAGGTACCAAATGCTATCGGGCCATTTCTTGGTTACTCTTGGAGATGTGATACATTTTATGTTAGAGCTGAAAACATAACTTTCAAAGGAATCCATACTGATCTGGAGGCCAAGATTTCCATACTTTGAGGTACTGAACTTTGTTACTCTTTCTGTTTTTGGTTTGGAAAACATGATAGAATGGAAAATGAAGCATTGTGCGCGTGGTGTTAGCAGAATCAAGCCATGAAAGCCAAAAAGAAGACAGCTGGAACAGGAGCTAACTGCCCTGCATGAAAGGATTGCTGAAAATGAGAAAGTTGAAGCCGCGCTTACGGCTACTACTACAGCCCAGCTACAAAAAGGTGAGATCTTCCAAGCTAATAACACACATACTGTAATTGTATATAGCCATTTTCAGATGAAATAACACAAACTGACACTGCAATTGGTAGGAGAAATCGATTAAATTGCAAAAGCTTAGAATGAGAAAACAAGTTGTCATCTATTTACTCAGCAATGGATCATCTTTACAATACATGCTAAAACAAAGCAAAATTTCTGTCCAAAATATTAGTCTATAAACATCTTTCCAATACTGTTGTTTTACTGAAACACAGTTCTTTCCTCTGAAGCATCCCATTCAATGCCATTCATCATGTCTTCGAATTCCAAGACATCTGAATCCTTCCATTCCTCGAAATGCAAAGGTTCTGATGCAGTGCCATTCATCACCTCTTCGAATTCCAAGGCATCTGAATCCGTCCATTCCCCGAAATGCAAAGGTTCTGATGCAATGCCATTCATCAGCTCTTCGAATTCCAAGGCATCTGAATTCGTCCACTCCTTCGGCATCGTGGCCTCACCATCATCATCATCCAGCATCACCACCACTGGTGCAGCCATTTGGTTGGAAGGCTCCGGCATTGTGGCGCCACCATCATCATCATCCAGCACCACCACCACAGGTGCAGTCATTTGGTTGGAAGGCTCCTGCGATGATTTCAACTTCTTGATGGGTTCAGTACTCTCAATGGATGATGAGTTCTTCCTTTTGTTCGATACAGTGCTCCTCCGAGTGGATGATGAGTTGTTCTTAATCACCTTGCCTCCAATGCAACTCCTATCATCATATCTCTTAATCCTGCAAATCACCCGATCCTCCCAATCACAGCCCCGGATTTCAGGAAAGGCATCAGCGGAGATGGTGTACTCGTTCATGGTCCAATGGCCGATGGTTTCTTCGCCATTGTTGGTCCTGAAAGACAACTTTTTGTAGTGTCCGATGACGAGGTCCTTATTGCCGGGGAAATGCACTTCGATCGGCGCCCCCGTGCTGTGCCAGGTTCCACATCCAGCCATTCTTTTCTTCTGGACATTGCTGGACTTGGAGGTGGTTCCGATGTTTTCCAACTTGGTGTGCAAATACAGTGTCGGAATGTTGTGGGAGTCGAGGCACCAATGGCAGGGATCGGAGAACTTGTCCCAGGGATTGAGTTGATCGCCGAACACCGTCGATTGTGGAATGATGTCGGAAGCAGGGTACGAGATTCCGAGAATGTGGTTCTTCAGGTAGTACGAAATGAGCTCCGCCGCCGTAGGTTTGAACTCCCTGCCACCGCGGCCCATCTCCGGCGAATTCCTTCTTCTTTCTTTCTTTCTTTCTTTCTTTCCCGAATGAATGATAATGATTGAGAGGGAACCAGGGGATATTTATATATAAAAAAAAAGTTTCCTTTTTCATTTCTTTTCCGGGAACAAATAGGATTGGGTTAGGCCCATTAGGGTTTATTAATTTTTATTTATTGAAATATTGAATTAGGGCAAAGTCTTGGGAAAGACGGTCTTTCCATAGGCTTATGGAAAGACGGGGTTTAATTTGAATAATAAAAGGTAAAAGGTCTTAGTTGCAACATTAAAAATTTAGTATGCAACATGTAGTAGTTATAAAATTTATAAGCCGGTTCATGCAACCCGAAAATTTTATCTTAATTTCTTCTAATTTACACTTTAAACTTTGGTCTTTCCATGACTTATGGAAAGACCGTCTTTCAAGAGACGCACTCTTGAATTAGTATGATAAAATTATTTTAGTGCCTAAAATAAGGAATTTTTAGTATCTAGGTAATTATTCAACAACAATAGTAAAATATAAAAATATAGTATAATTTATTGGTATCGAAATAATATATTGTAAACTTTTTTCTCAAAAATATTTTTAGAAGACAAAGTCTCGAGATGGTCTCACAGCAAGATCAGGGATTAAATTATTAAAAATATAGCATGAGATTAACAATCTTTTCCCTCTTCTCTCATTATTTTCTCACGCGTTCTCCCTCCCCTCCTTTTCTCCTGCGCGACTGCTCCTTCTTCTCTTCCTTTCCATTTCTCTTCCATTTTTCTTCAATTCAACTATTTTTTCCCGCTTTCTTCCATATTTCTTGCGCAGGGGAAGAATGCAGTGACTCAAGGAAAATTCTCTTTATTCTCTAGTGAATTTTCCGCAAATTTTTTGGTTAAACCTTCGATTTCCGGCGGTCAAAATAATACATCCTTCCTTTCGTGTTTATCTTCGAAGGTAATGTCTTTGCTCAGATTTATTATACATATTTTGTTGTTTTTTTTTTCAATTTTTGTTTTCTTTTTTGGTTCATGTAATTTTATAGGGTTTATGTTGTTCAATGTGTTAATATTTGGAAATTTCTCTATTTTTTGTGTTATATGAGTTGTTCTTACGATTTTGTGCTAATATTTGTGTTGCTGCTGCTGTTTGTTAGATTTCTAAGGAGATTTGCATCATTATTGCTGCAATCGTGGAGGAAGAATCGTTCGTAAGTTTATGAGTTTTCGGCCGTGATGTTTTAGCTACAGGTATTGATCTTGCAGGTTTTCAGTTTGATGTTTCAGATTTCAGACTTTAAGTACTGTTATCAGTGTTGTTATGATGTTTAAATATCAACTCTTGATACTTGTGGTGTTTTCATGCTTAAGTGTGCAATTGATGTTAATTTTTTATTGTGTGTGATATCTTAGGGTTTTGTTACGATTTGTGCTATTTTTTGTTGTTGTTGTTGATCTTCCTTAGATGTCTAAGAATGTTTTTGCCACTGTTCCTGCAATCGAGAAGGAAAGAGGATCTGTAAATTTTGTTATTTTGCAGATGTGACCTTTTAAATACTATTGTTGACCTTTCAGGTTTTTTGTTTCATCTTTCATGTTTAGATTTAAAGTGCTGTTTATCTGTGTTGGTGTGATGATTTAATTTCAGTATTTGATGTTTGTAGTGTTTTAAGTGTGCAATTGGTGTTGAGTTTTGTTTTTATGATTGTGTGTGTGATATCTTAGGGTTTTGTAACGATTTTTGCTAATTTTGTGGTGTTGTTTCTATTTTTTAGATGTGTAAGAATGCATGCCCACTGTTGCTGCAATCGATAAGGAAAAAGGATCTGTAAATTGTGTTATTTTGCATATTTGGCCTTTTAAATACAGTTGTTGACCTTTCAGGTTTTATGTTTCATCTTTCATGTTTAGGTTTGGAGTACTGTTTATCTGTGTTGGTGTGATGATTTAATTTTAGTATTTGATGCTTGTAGTGTTTTAAGTGTGCAATTGATGTTCAGTTTTGTTGCTTTGATTGTGGGTGTGATATCTTAGTGTTTTGTTACGATTTGTGCTAGTTGTTGTGTTGTTTTTGTTGTTTCTTAGATGTGTAAGAATGCATGCCCACTGTTGCTGCAATTGAGAAAGAAAGAGGATTCGTAAATATTGTATTTTGCACATGTTACTTTTTAAATACTGTTGTTGACCTTTCAGGTTTTATGTTTGATCTTTCATGTTAAGGTTTTAAGTACTATTTACCTGTGTTGGTGTGATGATTTAATTTCAGTATTTGATGCTTGTAATGTTTTAAATGTGCAATTGATGTTCGGTATTGTTTTTTTTGACTGCGTGTGTGATATCTTAGGGTTTTGCTACGATTTGTGCTAATTTTTATATTGTTGTTATTGTTTCTTAGATGTGTAAGAACGCTTGCCCACAGTTGCAGCAATTGAGAAGGAAAGAGGATCTGTAAATTTTGTTAATTTGCAGATGTGATTTTTTAAATACCGTTGATGTTTCAGGTTTTATGTTTGATCTTTCATGTTTAGGTTTTAAGTACTGTTTTTCTGTGTTGGTGTGATGATTTAATATCAGTATTTGATGCTTGTAGTGTTTTAAGTGTGCAACTGATGTTCAGTTTTGTTGTTTTGATTATGTGTGTGATATCTTAGGGTTTTGTTACTATTGTGCTAATTTTTGTGTTGTTGCCGCTGTTTCTTAGATGTCTAAGAGCACTTGCCCACTGTTGCTGCATTGAGAAGGAAGTAGGAACTGTGAGTTTTCTTTTCTTTAGTTGTGATGCTTTAAATACTGTTGTTGATGGTTCTAGATTTACATTTGATCTTTCATGTTTAAGCTGTAAGTATTTTTTATGTGTGTTGGTGTAATATTTTTAATTCCAATGTTTGATAATTGTGGTGTTTTCATGTTTAAGTATACAACTGATGTTCAGTTTTGTTGTTTTGATATTTTAGTGTGTGTTGTTGATGTTTTCAAATTTTGAGGTTGATTTTTTAAATAATGTATGTGATGTTTCTCAATGTAGTTATCGGTGATGTTATGTGTGCTATTGTGATGCTTTAATTAAAGATATTGATTTTTTTACTATATGTGATGTTTTTATATTATTTCACAGGAATACTGTCCATGTCAGAGATCCACGATGCCATTAATGAGTTAATAAAAAAAAAGACATGAGAAACCATGCTATGTAGGTGTTCCTTTGTATAGAGAATCGTAGTCGACCTTTGATCTTTGTATTGATGGAGTACGAGAGTTGTCCTCTTCAAAACTAGCAGGAGAAAGCGAGTTTGTGAAAAAGTCATCGGCGAAGCGAAGCAAGTTGGGAAAAAATATAATTTGATTGTTTAAGATGTATTGTTTGACATTGATTTTCAGTTATGATGGTTGATGGTTGATTGTTAGTGTTAGTGTTGAGACGCTTGATTGTTATTGATGTTTTAGCTTGATTTGAAAATTTTCATTTTTTATGTTAGCGATTTTTTACAGCATTTGAACCCTTTTGCAATGAATGATATTTGATGGTTCGACAACATTTTCACATGCTAATGTAAAATTTCAAATTAAAGTTTGCCACTTTCATGTGCTAATTTTATAAGTATGTATTTGTTGTGCCCGTGATGATTCATTGTATTCCTTTGATTTTGAGTTATCAGTGTTTGATGTTTTATGTTTTGCATTAAAACATAAAGTGATACGGATCACTTTGCATTTGTAAATCAGAAATTTAGTTTGATGTTTAACTATAATATAGTGTATTTTTAGTGTTTTTATTTGATGATTAACTATTTTAGCTTGCTGTCTATTTTATTATAATTATTTCATTTGATGGTTTAGAGTTTTTATATGATGTTATTTATTTTTAACTTGATGTGTTATTACCTAAATGTGAAGACTTTGGGCCCAAAAGTTTTACTTGATTTCAGCCCAAACTTGTGATCTAAACCCTAGTTCGAATTTCTTGTAACATCCGCAGTACTTTTGACCGGAAACATCGTCGGAACAACGCATAAAACATCGCTCAAAATTTTCGATAACATCCGACAATAATCACAGCGTTTGACATCCCTTAAATTTGTTCCAGAAAACCTAAATAAACACCCACAAGGATTCACATATTTGAGAAGCTTGACACGCATCCTTGCCTCTTTGCACACAACGTAAGAGCAAGGACATGGTGGATGCTTTTGCAATAGCAGCAATGGTACCGTAATGAGGTGAGGTACCCAAGTATACTAGTGAAAAATCCCAAATTTAGCCCTTGTTTGACGCAAATTCACATCTTTTGACTTTTGGATGCACAACGAAAAGGTAGGCATCACATTTCCCCACTTAATGAAAATGTAGCAATAATTACCCATCACGGACATTTGAAGCAATCAGTTCACCAATTCAGAGAATTAGGAGTTGTACATCGCTGCAACTGCAACCCTAACGACGTTGAACATTGCAACAACCTCTCCCCCATCGTTTTCAATTTGCAGTTGGAGACGCCAATCCATTGAGTAGCAGAATTTTTCCTGCCAGAAACCAAAATTCGACGATGGCGAGAACGGCGTTGGTTCGCGGGAGCAAAATCGAAGCAATGTGGAGGAGGCACGACTAGAAACCATCACCATCACGAAAGGAGAAGGAGGGAAGGAGAGAGGCGGATGAGGCTCGATTGAAGGGGGGAGGTAGAGGAGGGAGACAGAGGGGGAGGCGGAAGAGGGAGGCTGGTGAGGGTTTCTATTTTTCTATATTTGCATTTTCAGTCCCTGAACTTAGCGCATTTTTTAAAATTAAACCTCAAGCCACAAATATTTCTAAATTTACCCTCGAATTTCATTTGCTTATCCCTATTTTTAATCTAGCCCCTGGTCTTACGGTAAGACGGTCTCGCAGGAGACGGACTCTTTTTAGAAATAGCCTTATAAACTCCTTTCAACTGGTTTATCATAATTGTTCTTGAAAAAAGTCAAATCAACATGAATGACTTGAAAACAATTGAACTTTTCACTAGTACAAAACCCTAGTCGACAGTGGATCTTTAAGAAAATGTTATTCAAGCACAACAAATTAAGGGTTGAAATTATATGAGAAAAATGATTATGTTATTTTATTTCCTAGATGTAGAAAGTAGAGCAATAAAGATAAATTTTTTTCCTCTCTAATTTTGCTTATCTATAAAAAGAACCTTTTCAAATAATATATAATTGAACAAAAGGTTTAGAAACTAAATTTTGTTTAAATGTATCTTTAAAAATATTAAATAGATTGCTTCCACTTTTAAGCTTTACTATAACTAATTCATTATACAATGTTAAACAAAAAAAATGTGTTTCTCGCTAATATTGTTGAATAATAATACAAAGACTTATTTTAAACCATCCAACCATTAAAAATAATAATTTTATAAGTAATATAATTACTGGACTGATTCAATATTTATTTATTTATTACAACACGATCTTCATAATTTTAAAATGTATTTTAAAACATAAAAAACAATAAATTGAAAATATATTTTAAAACATAAATGATTATAACCTGACTAAAAAAGTTCTTTGAACAAATTTTGTTAGATATACTCTCAAATAATAATTGATTCATGCTATAACAATTTAAAAATTCTATGAATGAGTTTCGATGTGATTGTCTCACAACACATCCAACATTTGCACCTGAAACATCAAATTTAAGAAAACGTCTCAGGAAAGGCCCCTAGGGGCTTTTGCCTTAAATGTTGTAATTTTTTATAAAATTTAATTATTGCATTTTATAAGTTAAAACAAGTAATAATATGTGTTTGGAGGTGAAAATATAAAAATATATGATATAAAAAAATGTTTTCAAAAATTCTAAATTTGTATGTATTTTAACAAATGCAGTGTATAAGGTAAAAAATAGGTGGTCTGTCCATAAGCTTATGGACATGCCGTCTGTTAGGAGACTTACTCCAAATTTAATTATACAAACATTAGGAAAATATAATGCAATAGTAAGCCCAAACAAATTCAAGGGGAAAAAAAAATCTACAAATCATCATTTAAAAACTCATCCCAGATCACAAACTACATCACACTCCTAAGTTGAAACATAAAACTAAACAAATATAACATAAACAAAATACCATCCAACATACAAGCGCATACCCTGAAGTTATAACATGATTCGGTAAATTAAAGCATCATAGTCTGAACTTGAAAAGTATATAAAACTGGAAGCATACATCATAATCTAAATTTAAAATATCTTTCAGTAAACTTAAAACATCGTAGCATGAACTTAAAAAGAAAATCAAGCTGAAAAGCATGCACTATAACCTGAATTTAAAACATCATTCAGTAAATTTAAACATCATAGCCAAAACTTGAAATCATATCAAACTAAAAAGCAGACATCATGAACTGAACTCTATTCATCATACACTGAATTTAAAAAATCAACATATCAGCACAGACAGAAAATGACAAAATATCAGTCAGCAAACTTAGAAACATCATTGCCTAAACTTGAAAACATATCAAACTAAAAAACATCGTAGCCTGAACTTAAAAAGCAAATCAAGCAGAAAAGCTTACACTATAACCTGAATTTAAAACATCATTCAGTGAACATGAAACACCCACTATCACATGAATTTAAAACATCATTCAGTAAACATGAAACACCCACTATCACATGAACCCCCCTCTAGCACCGGTTTTTTTCTTGTTCTAACGCCATTTTTTTTACCCAAACAACCGGTGCATAAGTTCTCCGTGAAAAGGTTTCACCGGTTTTCAAAAAATCGGTGTTAATTTAGCACCGGTTTTTTTGTTAGCACCGGTTTTTTAACCGGTGTTAATTTTAGCACCGGTTTTTAAAGAAACCGGTTTTTGCTAAAATTTTTACAACGATTTTAAAAAATTCCTTCCTCTGCAGCCGCTTCCAGAGGAAGGGAAAAAGACCTGAAATTAACAATTTAGTAGGACATTAATTTAATAATAAAATTCATTTCACAAAATTGATAATATAGAAATAAAACCAAAAAATGTATGATACAAAATTAATAATCTATGAGACTAAGCATAACTATCCCAAGCATAACTATCTACGGGACTAAACATAACTTTAATTGACTAGCAATTGAATCATGTGGCGTGTACACATCAAATCACAAGGTTAAGCCACACAACTAATCTTGAATCTATGGTCTTTAGAAATGCTCAAAGATACCCTACCATACCATATGCTAAAAAACTAAATACTCAAATTTTCACCCGATCTGAATAATTACTCATTAAGAAATTGAAGAAAATGTACCAAATACATGTCTTCATCATGCCCCCAAGATATCACTACTTCAAACATAATCAATATGAAAGAGGATTGTAACGAATGCTGAGCACATACTTCAAACATAAGCATTCCAATGGAACTACTATTATACGAAAATAAAAGAATTAACAATCTCGTAGACATCCGGCCCAAGTACAAACCTGAGAAACGAAAAATATAGTCTTCACTTCATTGATCCCATGGAATGTATGTAATGAGCACAGAGGGATAGATAAAGAGGAATGCAAACACACGCATATACACACTTGCCTAAATACCAAGAAATTGTATGACATCACAAAATTTGCTTAATTAGGGCCTAATCAAAAACAAATTTTAGTTTGATAATCCCGAAGTACTTAATTAAAGAAGCTAAAGCCGATTAGAATCTCCATCAGGCAAAAGTGGACCAAAAGTTTCAGTGGTACCTGTACCTAATCACCATAGAAGTTCTCCAGAAACTTTTTCGTGACATAAAACTCACCAAAAGCTTGTTGGTAACTCTTTGGAGACACCCTTTGTATTAACTTGGTAAAAAAAAAAGAAATCAGAGTAAAAAACACAAGTTAACAATTGAAAGGAGATATAAGATTGTGTAGCATATACAAATCCAGTTTGTTGTATGATGTATAACTCACGCAGGGAAACTAAGTGAGTTGCTCTTGTAAATATTAGTTAAATATTAATTCACAACCACAGAACTAAACACACAAGCTGCCACATGTTGCCAGAACTAAACTCTCATACCATTTCCTTGTAGCTTGCAATTTCCATTGCGGCAGAGACCTTGGAGAAGAATCAATCTCACCACCACCGACACAACATCCTCACCCCAGCACAGCACCAAACCAACAGTAAGCGATTAAGACTCTACATACATGAGAAAATCACAAAAAGACTATACATACAAAATGACTAAAAGACTCTATATTTAGTTTTTCCAGTATCACTATCAACCACAGTCGACTTCACCATTTTAGACTTCGCAAGCTCGATCAAGTACTCACATTCTTCATCAGAATACACACATAAACAACAAAGAAGAAGCTCCAATTAGATGCAATTTGCAAGTAATGAAACTAAAAAACAGACAGAAATATCTATATCCAACACAGCAAAAAACATAATAATCTGCACATCTCTTCAAAATAGAATCTGACTTGTTTTTCTTCTTTCATCTATCAAATAAATATAAAGAAACACACAGATAATACAGATAGAACAAATCAGAGAAAAAAATACCAAAATATTATGGTAGACAAAGGACTTTAATCCACTGATCAAGCCTGCAGTCATCATCATGATCTCTGCACACACAAATCACATTCAGAGCAGAAAATCAGAAAAATACCAACAATTTTTGAAGCCATTGACGTCATCATCATCTTTGAAGCCATTGATGCCGACCTCCAATTTTTTTTCTTCAGCCATCAACTAATAATACCAACAATTACGAGTTCAGATCATGTAACAGCAAAATAACACATATATTTGATATACACAACAACTAGACTCAGTTCACCTGAGTAAGATCCAATGGAAATCCATAAGCATCCCACAGTAGAAAAGCATCCTGCCACTGAGGAAGAAAAGAAAAACGTAAGCGCAAGTAGTTGTTCATCGATCAGCTCTGCAGCAGGAAAAGTGATCTAGCAACTATACTATGCATACAACAAATAGCTTTTGTAGCTAGGGTTTCAGTGATTAGGTTTCAGAAAGATATCACAATTGAAAGGAAGGTTTTCACAGCAAGATTAAGAAAAATATAAGCCATTATAGGCACCCAAATAAGAGTATGCGTCTTAACACAAACTCACGGCCCGTGTTACATACAGAAAAAGAAATTTCAAAATGAAACCCGAAACCAAACATCAACAACACATTAACATTTGAGAGCAAATAAGTAGATTCTGCACATATATATATATATATATATATATATATATATATATATATAATGACTACACCCTCTGGATTGTCAAATTAAACAAAATCCAAGCACACATTAAATACAGAAGAAATTCAACAATTCTTTTCTTTTTCGTATTATCATATGGTGAACGCACAGCACTCAGCCAAAAATGACCAAATTATGTGATAGCTCTGCAGATAATAGCAAATTTTGTCAACAATTTTGAATAAAACTATTCATTTTAACGGGCAATTCTATTCCATTAACTAGATTACCTGGACAGGAGCCGTCGAAAATAGCAAAAGAAAGAGTCCTGATGTGATTAGCAACAACCAGCATCAGCCAAAATTGTTCTTTTCAATTGAGCTGAACTAAATTAAAACAGTCACCATTAACAATTGAACTAAACTAAAACTGAATTGAATTGCATATAAACAGGAAAAGAAGTGATGTGGTGATTTTGAATTTTTTTAAAAGGCGGGAAAGGGGATGGTTCGAAGAGCTCACCGGCACTGGCGAAGAGAAGGGTGGGATCATTGAGAGTGACGACGGGGATGTATTCCCAGCTGACGTGATCCTTTCCTTCGAAGAATCCGACGAAGGTATCTCGTACCTTGCTCGCCATTCTCGACAAAGACCTGCGGGTCCGGTACTGCAATTCTAGCGTATCTGTGTGAATGAAAGGCAAAATTTAGGGCTTGGCGGGGAGTTGCAGGTTTTTAATCGAGAAGACGATGAAGATGGTGAAAAGAATTAGGGGGTAATTGGTGATAGATGTAAAATCGGAGGATTGAAAAAGGGGATAAGTTGAAGGTGAAATTAATTAAGGGGTGACTGGTGATAAGTGTAAGAATGAGGGATTGAAAATGGAGGGGGTTATTGGTGATAAATGTAAAATCGGAGGATTGAAAATGAAAAGGAGGATAAATTGATGGTGAAAAAAATTATGGGGTAATTGGTGATAAATGTAAAAATGGGGATTCAAAATGGAAAAAAACTTGGAAAAGATGGAAGCTTCTCCGATATCAGAACCAGGTTTCGATCCTGGGACCTGTGGGTTATGGGCCCACCATGCTTCCGCTGCGCCACTCTGATCGGTGTTAAGTCTTTTGTTTGTTTAATTTATGTCCTAACAAATCTATTCATATTGCATGATTTTCTTTCTAGGTGTTTATCGACAGATTTTTTTAAAAATAACACTGGCCTTTTTAACCAAGGAAGAAATAGAACTTGTTTACGTCAAACCAAAATCAATAATTTCTAAACTTTTGTTACTTGAATTCTTTTATGCCAATATTCTGATAATTAAATATATTGATCAATATAAGTTACAACCATGGATTCTTTAAAAACTTTATTTCAACATAGTTATACTAAATAAATTTGAAGATGGTATATCAAAAAAAAAATTAAGGATGGCCGAGGCAGAACGATCAGCAACCGAGTTAGACCTAGAGACGTTCAAAGACCTTTCCTGGGGCTAGGCGTTGAAATGAGGAATAGGAAGGGCCTAGGAGATAAACTCGGTCTGAGCTGCAGCAGTGTGCAAAGGAGCAGACACAGAGTTAGCCCGGGATAAAGACCTGCGGGTGAACAGAGGCAAGAACGGAACTGCTTGAATAGGTAGGGCACCGAGGGTGGCATTCTTAGTCTACGCAGCGAGCTGAGAGGCCGGAGTCTTAGTGACCTCCTCAGGAATCGTCTCGATGAGAACTCGATCAGCACTGGAGCCTCCCTTCTCAATTATTCTCCCGGAACTGTGGCAGGCCTTTTTCTGGAGGGGCTCCTCGTCAGAGACCTCAATGTCAAACACAGTAATGGTTGCTGCTTTCTAGTACACAATGCCAGCGGTATCCCCGCCAGCAGGCAGGTGGCGGGAACTGGCAGCCCGACGAGGGAGCCTTGACAAGTTCCCCAGGAAGTTGGCAACAGACATTTCTGCATAAAAGAAACAGGAAGTTAGAAATATGAAAATCATGCAAAGACAAAACAAGTAAAAGACAATGGAGAAACAAGGAAATGCTAAACCTATGTCGCTCAGGTCGGAGGGGTCATTACCAGGAGCAATGATGTCAGGTAGGTAAGACATGCCAACATGCCCACAGAGCGGAGTCCTGCAAAAGGCGATCGCACTTCACTCACACAACCTCAAAATGGGAGATGATGGGTTGTATAGCGGCCGTCTCAGTGGCGCTAGGACAAGACCCTCACCCTTTCTCCAGGACGATAGGAAGATCTTCCGAATGCCCATCCAAGCCCAAGGACCAGAGCGTCTTCTACGAAAATAAACCATCGCTTCCACTTAACACGAGTGCGGAGGTTGATTAGAAATGTATGCCCATCATGCTAAAACTTTAAGAAGGTCCAATTTGGACGCATTCAAGCTGGCTAGCAGAAGACCCGAAATAGAGTAAAGTTGGGCTCAAGGTAAAAGAGACGACGCAAAACTTTGAAGCCCAAAAGGAGGCGGACGTAATTAGGGGGAGATCGGTGAAGCTCAATTAATAAAAGGCCAGAGCGGCCTGGAAGAAAGAGGAAAGGAGGAACCTAAGGTATCAGTGTTCTAGGGTTTCAAGATAGACCGCAATCATGCACTCGGGCACGTCCATCACAGTTTGGTAGTAGCCCGGCAGTGAGACGTGATCGCGGATATCATGAAATGTGATTTCCTTGGCGTTAAAGGCAACCTCAATCACACTATAGGTCGAGTATAACTCAAGGTTAGTGGTGTCACAGTACGAATGTTCCTTGGGGGGACCAACTATTGAAACCATTTTAGTACAAAAATATAATGAGGGAAATAGAAAGACGGAAAAAGAGCAGAGAAGGTACCTGAAAGAGAGTGATAAGCCGACTCGGAAGTTGAAAGAAAGAAAGCGAAGGGCAGCAAGACGAGCAGAGGAAAACAGTAGAATAATGAGTAATAAAGGAAGTGGGAATTTGAAAGGGAAAAGGGGGGGGGGTGCAACATGCCTAATATATTCCTCGGAGGACAGAACGGTGGAGCAAGATAAAAACCTTCTCAGTAAGGTGCAAAAATTAAGGGCTCGTATGCAAAGACAATCAAGAGAAGAACACGTGGTTAAAATTTGAGCAGGTAGCGTAACCGTCAAAACGTGCTTTCAGTAAAATGACTCCAGCACAATATTAACGATTTAAAATAAAACTGCTATTTTTCCCTCCAAGAGATGGAGCAGTCAGGAAGCAGAAAGGAGGTAAGCTGCCTATGAACTGCCTGATCAAATATCTCGATATCCTTAGGGTTCCAAGAAATGAAAATCAGCCCAACACCTCACCCTTGTGTCTGCTAGTCAAGTCTCGGGCTAGGGGGACTTGATAACGTATAGACCTAAAGTCTGGTCAGGAATTGTCTCAGCCCGACTAAGCAAGGCAACGCAGGGGCAGCCCCAACAAGAATAACGAGTAGCTGATGTGATGAGATGTCTGATGTGATAGGACGTACAGAGACCGTCCAATCAGCCACCAAATACATATAATAAGTGGAAGGCACGTTCATACAAGGTAACTTTACAATCACAACACTATTCACCTGGAATATTCTCCACATGACATACATGACTGACTGGAGCGTCGGAGCAGGAACGGCCCTGCGCCTGCCTGCCTGACCTTAGTCCACATATCTTGTAGGTCCAGAAGCATACTGGGCTCAAGGAGATCATTAACGGTTGGATAGAAAATTCTAGTATTAACAGTAATCGAGGGACCATGTAAGCGAATGATGCGAATTAATGTTTCCTCTATCAAATTCTATGTCTAATTTTTAAATCCATCCAACTTTGTCATGTCACTTAAATGCTACCGCTATAGTTATAACATATAAACTTATATGTTTCTGCCGTTGATAGTGGTGTGAAATCCATGGGAGAAGAAAGTAAGAGGCATAGGAGACCTTGGGGATGAAGAATATGATAATGTATGGGTTTAAGGCCCATATTCCAATTTACCATACCCAAAGGCCTAGCATCCAACCCAAGTAAAGACCAACCCCTACAACTATAAAATGAGAAGAAAGCTCTCATTTTAGGAAAAGTTGACTACAGCCTTCACGATACTGCAGCATCACCATCTCCACACTCATATTATCATATATGACTTGGGCATCGAAGAGAGCACAACCACGCTGCCCCGCCCTGAGTGACCCGTATTCTTTTACAGGTACCTATCTATGCCGGAACCATGCCAGAAGGAGGCCCGAACAGAGGCCATATTAGAGCTCTGATAGAAGCTCCAACTGGCCAAGGATAGCCAGCTTCATGCCAAGCCCATGAAAATTTTGGCATTAACAAAGTACAAACAAATGTTGTGTGTCGATGGAGCTGCAATTGAGAAGCCAATAAGTTTGAAGCCCGGTGAAGAATGGAGAGGTAAACTAGAATTATCTGTTATGTCTTCTTTATAGAATTGGGGTACATAAACTAATGAAAAATGTGTCAAGCAAATTTGGTGTTTTCCCTCTAGATGACTGGTGTGGGCTAAATTGATTGAACCGATGAAAGAATGCACGACCAATTTGAATGTGTAAGCATTAATGTTGTACTCTAGTATTTTGTCCTCCTTATTTGCTAATTTAGTTCGATATATTTACATTTATTAAAATTTATCTTAGTTCAAAGAGAAGTCTCTTGTTGGACCGATTAACCATTAAACCAATTATGAAAAACCCCACTTTAATAGCTTTCGGAGTTTTTCTTTTCATTTATTTTTGAAAAAGCAATTATAAATAAATGCTATTCAGTGCCAATAAACTAAACTCAGCACCATTAAACTAAAAGTAACACCAATGAACTAAATTTAGCACTAATAAATTAAACAGTGAAGTGCATTTTTGACCCTAAGTTTTGGGAAAAAGTGTAGAAATGACTTGTAAAATATGAAGGTACAAAAATAACCCTAGAAAATGTTGACCATATTGTCAACAGCCAATTCGACAGGAATTTGATGAAAAGACCATAATACCCCCAATTTTTAAAAATTCAAAAATAAAATCAAATATGAAAATACACCTCTACCCTTTCCTTCCCCATTTTTCTCCACGGGATACCCTTTCCATCTCCATTTGTACCGACCTTAATCTATTTCCATCTTCATTTCTCTCCATCTCCACTGCTCTCCGCCGCATCTCCATTTCGCTCTTCCGGGGTTGCGTAGAGGAGAAAGTGGTTGAATTAGTTGCATCACTTGGGGTTAGGGTTTAGGGAACGGCAGGACTAGGGTTGAGAGAGCGGCGGAGCTAGGGTTGAGGGCTCGGTGGAGGAGAGGGGGGAGCAGGGGCGGTGGTCGATTGGATGGGTTGATGGTGGTAGAGCTAGCGAGGAATGGTGTTTGAGGCGGTAGACTATGAGAAGGAGTGGCGGTGGTGGTCGATGGGACAGTGGAGCGGCGGTGGTGGTCGATGGGATGGTGGAATGGCGGTGGTAGCCAATTGGTGGTACATAACACAAAATGTTCTCAATTAGTTCCTTTATCGTACACAACACATTTTAAATAAGTTAATGGATCGTTCAATAGCTACCGAGATTTTAAAAATATAAGTTCACAACTTTTGAGGTTAAATTAATTAATTTTTATTTTCCCTTTTTCCAATTTCTTCTTCACTATCTAATCCACCATGTTTCAAGCACCGCCAATCCAACCATACTTACTGTCTCCTCTATCATCCTTACTTTCCATATTTCTTGCTTTCGAATGGTGACACTATCATCATTAGAAAGATCGACTCAATGTTGACTGACTTAAACTGGCTAATAGTATGTGGGAATAAATTGATAACGTTTCGTAATAATGCAGGAATGTTGTGGGAACAATTTGCAAAAGAGGAACGAAACTTGTTATTTTGCCTAAAAGTGGGTGTCAAATATGTCATTTTGTCGTTTTAAATATATCTTTAGAAGTTATATATTTTAACAAGTTATGATTCATTATATCAGTATGTTAACAAGTTATGATTGATTATATATAGTAAAAAATACAATTAATAACATATTACAATGTTATTATGTTTATTTTAGATAACTTGGCTTAGCTTAGTCAAAATGACTTTAATATCTCCGGTTGACAACACCAAAGCAAACAAATCTATTATATGGTGCTTGGGATTATGATTCATTATATGTAGTAAAGAATTAAAAATCAGTAACAAATTATAATATTAGTATGTTAACAAATTATGATTGATTCTATATAGTAAAGAATAAAACCATTAACATATTATAATATTAGTATGTTATTTTTAAATAAATTGGTTTAGCTTAGTCAAAATGACCTCAATATCCCCGGTTGACAACACCAAATCAAACAATTTCTATTATATGGAGATTGGGATAAAATCAGTAATAAATTATAATTAGTATGTTAACAAGTTATGATTGGTTATATGTAGTAAAGAATAAAATCATTAACATATCATAATATTGGTATGTTATTTTTAGATAAATTGGGTTTAACTTAGTCAAAATGACTTCAATATCCCCGGTTGACAGCACCGAAGCAAATAATTTCTTTTATATGGTATCTGGGATAAAATCACTAACAAATTATAATATTAGTATGTTAAGACCATGGGCAGTGGTAGAGACCGCTACCGGTCTCTTACCAATTAAATATATTATTTTTCTCCCTCTCTCTCTTCCACCTCAGCTTAAGAGACCACTTAAGAGACACCCCCTTTTTTTCTCCACAATGGTTAAGAGACCACTGTACACTATTCATGGAACCCACTTGATTTTCTCTATCCTACTCATTAATTTGACCATTACATATTATTTTAAATAAATTTGTCCACCAAAATAAGATTAAATATTTAAATTTAAATTCGTTTTTAAATTTAAATTCGTTACAAAATTTAAATTCGTTTTTAAATTTAAATTTGTTTTTAAATTTAAATTTGTTTTTAAATTTAAATTCGTTTTAAAATTTAAATTTTGTAACTTTTTTGAATTTAAATTCGTTTCCATATTATTTTAATGTAATGTTTAAATATTTAAATATAAAATCATTTTTTAAAAATATGTTAAATAATTTGTTTTTCTTGTTCTTGTCGATATCATGCTTTAGTGTAAAAAAATCAAATGAATTTCATTTTTTTAAGAAACTATTAAAACGAAATTATATAAATAAATACTATGAGAATTCATTTTTTCTATAAAATAATATGGAAACCATAAAAAGTGCACAAAACCAAATATAACAATAATTAATTTGACCATTAAATATTATTTTAAATAAGTTTGTCCAAAAAAAATAAGTTGAATGTAAAATTTAATATAATTATTAAAATGAAATAAAAAAAATAAATAATAAGATAATTCCATGTTTTTAAAATTATATAAAAACCATTAAAATTGAAAAAATCAATTTCAACAACTATAAAAATTACAGACAATACTAAATAAAATATTGATCTAGTCCGACCAATTATTACAATTTGAAAATTAAAAATATATTAAATTTGGAATTCTGAAAAAAATTTTAAAAAATTGAAAAAATTTTTAGAAAAAACACGATTGGGACACGTGTCGCCACCAGAATGGGACACGTGTCCCATTAAAAAATTGCAGCCTTGCAACTGAAAATTACCTTTTTCGGACACGTGGCCCAACCAATGGGCGACACGTGTCCAAAACAAAAAATAAAAAAAAAAGAAATCGGATGAGTGGGACACGTGTCCCACTCAGGTGGCGACACGTGTCCCACCGTTGAAAGATCAACAATTGCGGCCCAACCCCATGTGCCATGGCCAGGCTTTGTTGAAAATTTTGGCAAGAGACCGGGCTCTTAGCAAGAGCCCGGTCAGCGGTCTCTTAACAAGAGACCGCTTAAAAGACCACCACTGTGGTGGTTTTCGGTCTTTTAAGCGGTCTTTTAATTTTAAGAGACCACCACTGCCCATGCCCTAACAAGTAATGATTGATTATATACAGTGAAGAATAAAATCATTAACATATTATAATATTAGTATGGTATTTTCAGATAAATAATTACATCATTAACATCTTATAATATTAGTATGTCATTTTTAGATAAATTGGGTTTAGATTAGTCAAAATGACTTCAGTATCTTTGATTGACAGCACCAAAGCAAACAAATTTCTATTATACGGTGATTGAGATTACACATATTATGTGATTGGAGCAATACTTTATATTTTTCAAAATGTTACAGCATAGATCAGAGTTATTATTTGAGAGTATATCTAACAAAATTCGTTCATAGAACTTTTTTAGTCAGATTATAATTATTTATGTTTTAAAATATATTTTTAATATATTGTTTTTTATATTTTAAAATACATTTTAAAATTATGAAGATCGTGTTGTAATAAATAAATAAATATTGAATCATTCCAGTAATTATATTACTTATAAAATAATTATTTTTAATGGTTGGATGGTTAAAAATAAGTCTTTGTATTATTATTCAACAATATTAGCGATAAACACATTTTTTGTTTAACATTGTACAATGAATTAGTTATAGTAAAGCTTAAAAGTGGAAGCAATCTATTTAATATTTTCAAAAATACATTTGAACAAAATTTAGTTTCTAAACCTTTTATTCGATTACATGTTATTTGAAAAGGTTCTTTTTATAGATAAGTAAAAGTAGAGAGGAAAAAAATTTATCTTTATTGCTCTACTTTCTACATCTAGGAAATAAAATAACATAATCATTTTTCTCATATAATTTCAACCCTTAATTTGTTGTGCTAACATTTTCTTAAAGATCCACCACTATCGATTGGGGTTTTGTACCGGTGAAAAGTTCAATTGTTTTCAAGTCATTCATGTTGATTTGACTTTTTTCAAGAACAATTTTGATAAATCAGTTGAAAGGAGTTGATAAGGCTCTTTCTAAAAATACTTTTGAGAAAATAGTTTACAATATATTATTTCGATACCAATAAATTATATTATATTTTTATATTTTACGATTGTTGTTGAATAATTACCTAGATACTAAAAATTCCTTATTTTAGGCACTAAAATAATTTTATCATACTAATTCAATATTTCAATAAATAAACATTAATAAACCCTAATGGACCTAACCCAATCCTATTTGTTCCCGGAAAAGAAATGAAAAAGGAAACTATTTTTTTTGTTATAAATATCCCCTGGTTCCCTCTCAATCATTATCATTCATTCGGGAAAGAAAGAGAGAGAGAAGAAGGAATTCGCCGGAGATGGGCCGCGGTGGCAGGGAGTTCAATCCCACGGCGGCGGAGCTCATTTCGTACTACCTGAAGAACCACATTCTCAGAATCTCGTACCCTGCTTCCGACATCATTCCACAATCGACGGTGTTCGGCGATCAACTCAATCCCTGGGACAAGTTCTCCGATCCCTGCCATTGGTGCCTCGACTCCCACAACATTCCGACACTGTATTTGCACACCAAGTTGGAAAACATCGGAACCACCTCCAAGTCCAGCAATGTCCAGAAGAAAAGAATGGCTGGATGTGGAACCTGGCACAGCACGGGGGCGCCGATCGAAGTGCATTTCCCCGGCAATAAGGACCTCGTCATCGGACACTACAAAAAGTTGTCTTTCAGGACCAACAATGGCGAAGAAACCATCGGCCATTGGACCATGAACGAGTACACCATCTCCGCTGATGCCTTTCCTGAAATCCGGGGCTGTGATTGGGAGGATCGGGTGATTTGCAGGATGAAGAGATATGACGATAGGAGTTGCATTGGAGGCAAGGTGATTAAGAACAACTCATCATCCACTCGGAGGAGCACTGTATCGAACAAAAGGAAGAACTCATCATCCATTGAGAGTACTGAACCCATCAAGAAGTTGAAATCATTGCAGGAGCCTTCCAACCAAATGGCTGCACCTGTGGTGGTGGTGCTGGATGATGATGATGGTGAGGCCACGATGCCGAAGGAGTGGATGAATTCAGATGCCTTGGAATTCGAAGAGCTGATGAATGGCATTGCATCAGAACCTTTGCATTTCGGGGAATGGACGGATTCAGATGCCTTGGAATTCGAAGAGGTGATGAATGGCACTGCATCAGAACCTTTGCATTTCGAGGAATGGAAGGATTCAGATGTCTTGGAATTTGAAGACATGATGAATGGCATTGAATGGGATGCTTCAGAGGAAAGATTTGTGTTTTAGTAAAACAACAGTATTAGAAAGATGTTCATAGACTGATATTTTGGACAGAAATTTTGCTTTGTTTTAGCATGTATTGTAAAGATGATCCACGGCTGAGTAAATAGATAACTTGTTTTCTCATTCTAAGCTTTTGCAATTTAATCGATTTCTCCTATCAATTGCAGTGTGTGTTTGTGTTATTTCATCTGAAAATGGCTATATACAATTACAGTATGTGTGTTATTAGCTTGGAAGACCTCACCTTTTTGTAGCTGGGCTGTAGTAGTAGCCGTAAGCGCAGCTTCAACTTTCTCATTGTCAGCAATCCTTTCATGCAGGGCAGTAAGCTCCTGTTTCAGCCGTCTTCTTTTTGGCTTTCATGGCTTTATTCTGCTAACACCACGCGCACAACGCTTCATTTTCCATTCTATCATGTTTTCCAAACCAAAAACAGAGAGTAACAAAGTTCAGTACCTCAAGTATGGAAATCTTGGCCTCCAGATCAGTATGGATTCCTTTGAAAGTTATGTATTCAGCTCTAACATAAAATGTATCACATCTCCAAGAGTAACCAAGAAATGCCCTGATAGCATTTGGTACCTCGACAGTGTCGTCATGATCTCGCTGCTCTGATAACGATGAGCAAATATAGCCAAAGGAATACTTTGCTAAGGTTCAACTGCATTATGATACATTAATTGGCTTATACCGAAGCTTCCCCTCTCAAATTTGTAGCCCCATTGACCAAGCCAAGGTCTACCATAGGCTGCTGCATGAAGTAACCTTAGATCCATATCATTATTTTCGGAGATATCCTTCAAACTCACTTCTGTATATAGTACAGATTAAGGGACAAGGTTATATAAAATAACAAAAGAGTTAATTACTTGAATCCTGTGTGTGTGTGTGTGCGTGCGTGCGTGTCAGTTGTGTCGGTTTGAATAGATATTTAGACAGACCTGGCTCTCAATCCAGTGCATAAGCAACCCCACAATTCCATAATCTGATATCCAGCTAAATCAGAAGTGGTCTCCAGGCTTTAATAGCGCTTTCATGATACTGATATAGGGCTCCATAAAGATGAGATTTCAATGCCTACTTAAGAAATCAATTTTTCTTACAAAATTAACCAAGGCTGTAGAGTCAAAAGTATGCATTAATGAATTTAAAATTTTAGAAAAAAGGAAAAAAACTAGAGAGGCAATCATGCACTCATGCACTCGACCATCAAAAAGGATACAGTCGCTGATAATTATATATACTAAGGAATGTTGACAAAATCAAACTTCGTAATATCAGCTGGAAGTTTTCTTATCAAAACAGATGTAATTTAATTCCTATATCCAGCATAAAAGGTTCTTTGATAATTTAGAAAAAATTAACATTTCATATATAAACCGATAGCAACTATGATTTTTCTGACTTTTCAAGAACTTTGCTTCTCTATCATAAGTATTTTCAATCAACACAAAGATAAAGAACAGTGTGCGAGAAACAGTCTAATGCTTTCTTATGAGGAATTGAGATGCTTTTTGTAAATCTGAGCACACTTTCTATACTTACCACGATCCTTTTCAATTCAGAAATCTAATTCATTTGCCACTTGACTCTCCTTTGTTGTTGTTTTGATTGACACACATCAGTTTATTAAGATCCTTTTCTCAGACAGGAATGAATGAGAATTGTGTGTTTGTAATGGTTTGGTTGAATTATATTCTATTTTAAGACTGCAACCAACTAGCAGTATGTTGCTTAGTCGAGTATGAACATGGCTCTAAGAGTGTATAACTGAGTTAGTAAGATAATATCTTCGAGTTAGTAAGAAAGTAGTTTGGTTTTCACAAAGGGATCAAATAAATTTCTTACAGTACTAAACCTGGTTTTACATTCAAAGATTTTTTTTTAACCACAGTAACACTAGAGCATTCTGAATCTGAACAAGAATTATGTGATAGCTCTGCAGCTAACAAGTAACAACACATTTTGCCAACAGTTGTGACTACAAACTATACATATGAATGGGCAATCATATAATTCAAGGTTATCATCGGGATCATCAACATTCAGGCACTGTTCTTTTTAATTGAGCTTAAATAAACCGAATTCAACACAAATTTCTCACTATTAACAACTGAACTCAGCGAAAATTGAATTGAATTACATACAAACAGGAAAAGAAGTAATGCGGTGATTTTGAATATTCAAAAGGCAGGAAAGAGATCGATCGAGGAGCTCACCAGCATTGGCGAAGAGGAGGGTGGAATCATCGATATGAACGACGGGGATGGCCTTACTGTTGCCCCGAAGAATCCGATGAAGGTGTCTCGCCGGCGGTCAGTTCCTTCCCGTTGCCGCCATTGTCGACAAGCAGCGGCGGGTTCGTTACTGCCCCAGCGGTGACTACAGTACGGAAATTCCCGCATTCTAGCGTATCTGTGTGTATGAAATGCAGAAATTAGGGCTTGGCGGGGAGTTGCAGGTTTTTGATGGAGAAGATGATGATAAGTTCAGTTTCCCCAATCACTTTTTTCTTTGAGAAGAGAAGAACAAAAGAGTGTTCCAATTCCAATGCCCACAAATAAATTCAAGACTAAATTGTTTTTTTTGTCTCATATAAAGTATGTTTTACTATCTTTTTATCCTCATTTACAAAACAACCCTTAGACGGTACCCAACAAATTCAAAATGATATGTTTTGGTCCCCAGAGGTGGTTTTCAGATGAGGTCAACGGTAAAATTTGTCAAAATCTGTAAAATGACAATTTTACCCCTAGATTAGAAAAAAGGGGGGGGGGACTTCATCTCCGCCCTACGCCGACGCCGCCATACAGGGCCCCTTCACCGGCGCCGAGAACTGCCCCAAATTCACGACCTTAGCATTCTTCACGCCCGAGCTCGCCCGAATCCAAGCTTAATTTGCAGCTTAATCGAAGTTGAAAGAGGGAATTTCCTCCTCCTTCGCCGAATGTGCCACCACCGTACTGGAAATTGGCTGCCCCAAATTCACGACCTTAGCATCCTCCTTCACGCCCGAGCCATTGCTTCGTCTTCTCCACCTTCTGCCGCTTCTCCGCTTCGTCTTCCTCGCCTTCTGCCATTGCTTCGTCTTCTCCGCCGCTTTGTCTTCTTTACCGCTTCTTCAGTTCATCTTCTTCTCCAGTTCAACTATTATCGAAATTGCAGAACTTTCAAACATGCACAGAGCGTACAAGTGAACCTTATCTACAACAGATACAAGAGCTCAACAGTGATTTGCAACATATGGTAATTTTTCCCATAAAAGAAGACTCACAGTGCAGAGAAGTGCAATTATTTCTTTCCAAGATTTCAGAGGTCTAGTATTCAGAAGGCTCATAAGGTCACGATTGACCATAGCAGCAACAACCTGACATGCATTAACCATACAAACAATGAATTATTCAATAGGGAATAACACGGGTTAGTTAAACCCAAAATGTAGAAAGACAACTCATCACACCTTAAGATATGGAGAACGACTAAATTTAAGGTATTGATCGCGTGTACTCTCCCACAACATAGCATCACCGGCATGAGCAATAATTAATGCATATGTTATTCTACTTGCTGAAATGCATTGTGAAATTGCTCCCTTGTAGTCCCCAACAACCAAAGCTCGTTGAACAGCATCATCAAACGATGCATCACTAAGATCCCCATCTTCTTCAACTTCTTGCTGAGATCCCTCTTCCATAGGGACGAAGTCAGTAGATCTATTCCCAGAAGCAGATACGGGTGTTTAAGTTTTTGGACTCGGAAGATTGTTGAAAAAATCCTCTCCATTATCAGTGGCGTACATAGCTGTTTCCTTGTATCCCTCCCCAACAGTTGCACCTCCATTGAGATTAAGTGCATTCTCTGGTCAGATATGTCATTTTCTGTTGCATTGTTTTCCTCGGTAGGTGGACTAAAACCAAGGTGAGATAGCAGCTTTGTCCTCCCTGTCCCATCCTCATCAAACATAACCTTTAGGAAGCCCCAAATCTCTTTCTCATCCTCAGATCTGTTTAAAAGGGCTGACAAGACTAACTAATTAAATGGGTCAATACAATGGCAGCTCCAGCAATGAAATAGTTCTATTATTCCAATAAGATGAAAACTATGTAACAATAATAAAATGGGACCCATTCTGATTCCTCGAATTTCTTCTCACACAAAAACCTCAGAGAAGATTTCTCTCCATTTCAAATTGCAGCCTCAAACTCTGAAGATCTGGTTACCAGGTTATACTCAGTAACTAAGTTGTACACAAAAACCTATAAAACAGATTAGGCAATAACTGTAGTGATATCTTCTTCGCCGCTTCTCCAGTTCATCTTCTTCTCTGCTTCGTCCTCTTCTCCGCTTCGTCTTCTCCACTGCTTCGTCTACGCCGACTTCTCCCTGTTTGGAACCAGATCTGGAGCAGAGCTTCAGGTGAATCGGGGCCATTTGAAACTGAAGGCGGCGAAGAAGGCGATGGAAATTGGCAGCAGCGGCGGCGTCGGCGGAGTGGAAGGCAGCGGATAAAGAAAAATAAAATTAGAAAAATAGGATTTTTTATTGAAAATATTTTTAAATTAGTAAAATTACCATTATACCCCTGGTTATACCGGAAAACCATTTAGTCTTACTGGAAAACCACCTCTGGGGACCAAAACATATCATTTTGAATTTGTTGGGTACCGTCTAAGGGTTGTTTTGCAAATGGGGACCAAAAAATAGTAAAAGATACTTTGTAAGGCACCAAAAAAACAATTTAGTCTAAATTTAAATAACATGGGTACCCTTCTCCTAAATGGTGTTTGACAATTAGCTTTTCACTAACTTTTGCGTTCTGATTTTGATTAAACGAGTTGAAATAAACGTTTGAGAATGTTTTCAAATGGTAGTACTCCCTCTGTCCCAGCTCAAACGACACACTTCAATTTATGTTACTATTCGTTGTCCAACTTTGACCACATATTTGAATAGATATATAAATAATAGTATTATCATATGTTATATGGTTGGATTCGTCATAACAAGTAATTTCTAAATATCAAATTTTTATTTGATGTTATTATACGTAGTAAAACATATTAACGATCAGACATGTTTTTTAATAATCGTAAAAAATATTCCTTACAATTTGAGGAGGTGGGATGGAGGGAGTAGTCTTTTTGTTTGATCGTCAAATTTTTTAATTTGATAATTATATTTTTCATTAAACAACTAACAATTTATATTCATTTATGAATTACAATTTTTGAAGTCAAACAATTAACAGATACAACTAGTAAGACGACTAATCAAACCAATTAAACGAAATGATCTAACAACTAAAAGTTAACCGCCGTTTGTCAAATAGAGCCTTAAATAAAGTTATTTGGGACTTCAAATTTCAAGCAACTACCAGTACAATGCATGGTCCATGTTTTCATCACATTGCAGCCTTTTCTTTTTTAAGCAAAGAGTCGTACCTTATATTATCATCATCAGATTTTGGTGGACGTGACCTCCACCTATTACGTTACGAGTCAGATTATGAGCATTCATTATGACCATTCTTGAACCTTCGTTACATTGTAGCCATAACTTTCTAGGAAAGTTTCAATTGGATTCATGCCTTGATAGCACTTTTACTGTTTTGTCCATCTGCTTCCCATAATTAAAAGTGCTCTTTCTTTTCGACCTTCCAACTACAAACAACATTTCCTTGCATCATATTC
The DNA here is from genome assembly GCA_037428765.1 of Rubia yunnanensis. Lineage (NCBI taxonomy): Eukaryota > Viridiplantae > Streptophyta > Magnoliopsida > Gentianales > Rubiaceae > Rubia > Rubia yunnanensis. Next base: position 113,991,568 of record CM075064.1, on the reverse strand, counting down.
GACAAATTACAAACAAACTACAATTGTTTGTATACATAGTCTGCAAGATATGGATGCAAGAAAACCCAACATATCATTGCATCCAGAGGCGGAATCAATGGTACGCGAGATAGGGCTCCAGCCCTACCTAGATCGCCGGCCGGAGGAAGCAGGAGTCGGTCCGGTCATTGAGCTCGTCTTTCAGCGGAGCTTGGCGCGTCTCCGACAGCTGGTACACCTTTGCTCAGAGAAGAAGGCCGCGTTGCGGCCTTCTTTTTTTTATGCTTAAGTAATAAAACGACGTCATTTTCACGTTAGTGAAACAACATCGTTTCATTTGTAATATGAAAAAAATGAAATGGAGAAATGGACTGGGCCAAAACTGAGCCCAATCCAATAATCCACTTCAGCAAAATATTGGAATGAGAGGCGAGAGCAGCAGAAGCCAGAAGCAGAGCATCCTTCCTCAGTCCCTCAGCCGAGAGTCATCCGTCACCGCCGCCAGGTCCGCCACCAGGTTTCCGCCGCGGCGCCGCCGGAAGTTGCCACGTCCCGTCGCCTCTGTACGCCGGACGCCGCCTCTCCAAACCACCGGTAGACCTCTTCTCTTTATGCTAAGATTTATTAATTTTAGGGTTTATTCTCTTTTTTTTATTTTTTGCTTCAAAACTTAAATTTATGTGAACATGATTTTTAGATTGGAATCATTGGATGTCGAATTGAAGTTATATGGTTGTATATGATTGTTGAAATTTAGTTGAATTGCATCTTTGAATTTAGTTGAATTGCATATTTAGTTGAATTTAGTTGGAATTTAGTTGAAATTTAGTTGAAATTATAATTGTTTGATTTATTTTGTATAATTGTATGTGAAAATGAAATTGTCAATTTGTCATAATCGGTTTATGGAATTATCAATTAGGGATATTTGTTAAATTGAATTTAGATGAATATGTTTTTATAAATTTTTTGTTATCTCAATTTGTTATTGTTTCGTAACTCTTTTAGATTTTTAAAAAATAAATCAATTTACATATTTTCCCTATTTGATATTTAATAGGTTATGGACAAATTTTTAATTCGAAGTAGCGGATCTCCATCTTTAAAGAGATTGAATGAATCTAATGAACAAATGCACAATGAAGAGGGTAGTTGTACAAAACAATCTCGTGTAGAATTCAATCCGAATGATGTTATAAGTGATCTCGGTCTACGTAAACCTATTGAAGAAATTGATGTTTCTATTCGAGATGAAGTGCTAAGAGAATATATATTAAGAGGTCCTTGCCAACCTAAGAATCATACTTTTCCAAAGACAGTGTTCAATGATGAATTTAGAAGTTTTCAAAAGGGTTGGTTTGATGAATTTAATTGTTTGGAGTATAGTGTTTCAAAGGATGCGGCATTTTGTTTTCCTTGCTATCTTTTTAAGAATTCAGCAAAGGGGATGGCATATACTGTGGATGGGGTGATGAATTGGAAGAATGCCCTTAAAGTATTTAGGAAACATGCTAGGAATGTGGATGGAATTCATCATGGTGCAACAATCAAATTGAGAAATTTTAGCCTTTAAAAACAAAGTATCTCACATTGTTTGGATGGTCATTTTACTGAAGCAAAAAAGGCATATCACACACATTTGAATGCGGTTTTGGATGTGACAAGATACTTGTTAAATTAAGGTTTGGCTTTTCGTGGTCATGATGAAGGTTGGGATTTCATCAACAAGGGTAATTATCTTGAATTGGTTGAATGGTATTGCAAGCGAAGTGAAGATGTTGCTAAGGTAATGAATGAAAATACTCACGGAAATTGCAAGTTGACATCGCCCAGAGTTCATAAATAGCTCTCAAGTGCTTGTGCTGGCTAGGTAACTGATGCTATTGTTAATGACATTGGAGATAGTGTATTTTCTCTTCTTGTTGATGAAGCTAGAGATGCATCAATAAAAGAGCAAATGGGGGGTTGTTTTGAGATATGTCAACAAACAAGGATGTATTCTTGAGCATTTTCTTGCTCTTGTGCATGTTTCCAATACTAAAGCTATTACTTTGATGGAGGCTCTTAAGCAACTGTTTGTAGATAAGAAATTATCCTTGTCAAAGTTGAGAGGCCAAGGATATGACGGGGCTTCAAATATGCGAGGGGAGTTTAATGGATTGCAAGCTTTGATATTGAAAGAAAACTCGTCTGCAAGGTATATTCATTGCTTCTCTCACTAACTTCAATTGGTTGTTGTTTCTGTTGCATATAGTACTCTATATGTGGGTGAATTTTTTGGGTATCTTGTTAAAACGGTGAATCTAGTTGGAGGTTCACGTGTTAGAAAAGAGATGCTTGTGCAATTAGAACATGCTAGACTTGTAGAGGCATTGGAGAGTGGGGAGAATGTTAGTGGAAAAGGCAAAAATCAAGAAATGAGTTTGAGACGGCCTGGTGATACACGTTGGGGATCACATACAGTACTATTCTTCGCTTTGAGGCTATGTGGTCTTCAATTATTCAAGTGCTTCTTAATATCTGTGAGCATAGCAATTTAGATGAAAATGCTTCTACAGCAAAGAGTTTGATTGATAGAATGGAGAGCTATGAATTTGTATTTTGTATGTTTTTTATGAAGCATTTGTTGGGAGCTACAAGTCAATTGTCCCTTGCCTCGCAACAAAGAGATCAAAATATTTCGATGGCTGTGCGAATGATGAATAGAATGAAGACTGAATTGCAAGAATTCAGAGATTGTGATTTTGATAAATTATTGGATGGAGTCAACACATTTTGTGTGAAGCATGAGATCACATTAGACGTGATGGAATCACAACGGAAAATTTGTCACCATTCTAGACGACGTGGAGAAATGTCAACCAATCATGATTTCTACCGTGTTGATATTTTTCTTCAGGTACTACTTTAATATTTACATAGTTTAATTTATTTTGTTTATAATATTTTATATGTATTTTTTATCTTATTGTTATATTTTTTATTGTTTCAATACTAGACCGTTGATAGGATTATTCTTGAAATGAATCATCGATTTTGTGAAGCAAGCTCGAAATTACTCACTTGTATTGCATGCCTTGATCCGAGAGAAAGATTTGCCATGTTTGATGTTGGTAAGTTGCTTCGCCTTGCTGAACTCTATCCGGATGACTTCTCCCTTGTTGATCGTTTAGAACTTGAGCAACAACTTGATTTCTTCATTCATGATGTGAGAGATGGTGATGCTTATTCAGTCATCAATGATCTCGGAAGCCTTGCTCAACATATGGTTCGATCATGTAGCATGAGACTCTATCCATTGGTATATCGTCTTATTGAGTTAGCATTAGTTCTACCAGTTGCAACTGCTTCAGTTGAGCGGGTTTTTTCTGCCATGAAGAATATCAAGACCGATCTTCGTAATAGAATGGGAGATGAATGGTTGAACGATGTTATGACGGTATATATTGAAAAGGATATTTTTGTTAATATTGAGAATGAACCGATTATGCAACGTTATCAAGCCATGGAGTCTCGCAGATATCTGTTGCCCCCACCTTTTCCTAGTTCCACTTCTAATAATTCGAGCATTAGAAAGTAGTTATTTTAGTAATTTAGTGAACTTGTAAAATTATTATTGTATGGTACTCGATTTATTATATTATGTAGTATTTTTCATTTGAGTTGAATTTTTAAAATTTATATTTCATTAATATTTATCAGCCTCCCCTGAAAAAAAATTCTGGTTCCGCCACTGATTGCATCTCTGATTTCCTTAAGCAAACATAAAAGGAATTCAGCATTTTGAATACATTACAAATAGACCTACATCATCACACTATCAGTACAATTCTAATCCATATGCCAAATTTAAGGTAGATGACTCTTTCATCGGTGCAAAAATGTCAGGAAGCTGAACAAACAGAACCTGAATTCACAAATATCAGGAGGACAAATTTCAGCTTAACCATAGATGTAGGAAAGACAGAAGAGTATTGAATACATAGAAATGTATATATAAACAGACCTGATGACCAGGTAGAGCAACAAAACTTCCCTTCATCTACATGGTTTACATTGAGACCAATGAACCAAGATCCAACGCTGACATCATCATGGGCGTATGATCTAAGGAGAGACCTTGAAAACCAATGGGTGAAGAAACAGTCAAAGATCATTTGTAATTTTGTCAACTTTGGTGATTACTAAATATCGGTAAACATAAACATGAAACACTGAATATTGGAACTAACTTGTCGATTGATAGAAACTGTGCCAGGGATTGCGATATAGCATATATCTCACCAGAAGCATGCCTAAAGTACCTGTTCATAACTCAGCATTTTTGGTGAATAATTCAGCACATAAGTACCATAAAGAACTACAAGGATAAAACTAGCCACGTAATACTCACGATTTCCCATCCCCGAATTTCCACCGTTCTGGTTCATACCATTTATCGGCCCTGTAGATTTCAAATTCAGATATGGTATTGTTTGAGCAAAACTGATTACATTTCCATGCCGCTTCTCTCCCTAACTAAATAAAAAGTTGTTAAACTGTTCAAAGCAAGAGGGAGCTCACGGTTGCGAGAATATTTCACCCGACTTCATACAGCCAAGATAAATGCGAGGCTTATCCAAATAGTTTGCCAGCACAGTTCCAAGAGCATCTGCAAGGTAAATGATTAAGACAATGCAAGTAAGTTCTTGACATGTACAGCCACAAACATCCTCAAAAAATACTTTTTAATTCATTAAGTATGTGATCTAGCTAAGGTTTTCTTTGCCACTTACTCTTCAAAAGAGGTTGTCCAGTGTCCAGGCAAACAAAGATGTCATATGGTATTGAGCGTTCGCAAAATGACACTAATCCTGGTTTGTTTTCCAATGGTCTTTAAAGAGATACGCCAGCTATAACTATAGTAGAATGCGCTCTCATTATGCATAATATTACATCTGAACCATGGAACTTTGATGTATCTGGGAGAGAATTCCACATTACAACAAAACAAGACAAGTGTAAGAACTTTGAAATGTCTCCATGCATAATGCATATACTGTTCAAATACGTACGTAGAAAAATCATAGAAAAAAATTAACTGCTGAAGTAACAACTGAAGACCATGTGGATTTTCTTGATCCAACCATAGATGTCAATGACAGATCAGTCTCTGCATTTTAAGGACTAGCAGTGACGAAGCTATAAATAATTTAACCACTGCACCACAAGAACGTACAAGAATTATGAAGTCATTTGTCTTCCTGTTTTCATTGTCGATGTCCTTATCATCGCCGTGATTCTCACTGCACATTGTTTTAAGTCAATCAAATGAATCACTGAAAAAGCGGTTTATTACTCACAAGTGGTAAATCACAAACACCTTTTCCCTATCACGAATCTTGTTATGATGCCCTTCTCCTCCAATTTCTTTGAAGCAGAACCTGCACCAAAAATTTACGAAATGATGAAAGCTCAAGATATACTGGCATGAATGGGTGAAAAATGGTGCTCCGAAGAAAAAATAGCATTCAACAGAGAAAAGAGGAGTGAGATCAATCAACATTGAAACTTTTCATCCACATCATTCAAGTTCTCAAACTATCATAAATTAACTAAGAAAACAATAATCTTACCAGCAGGCATCCAAGCTTTACGGATTGCATCTCTATTATTCTTGCGGCCAAACCTTGTCATGATCCCAACAACAGCAAGAAGCTTTTTCTTTTCATCTTTCCCACTACTTTGCTGCTTCGATACAAATCCCTCCTTCTTAGCCTTTTCCAGCTCCATTTGAAGAGCCTCATACTTTTTTTGTTGTTCCCTAGGAAACAAGGCATCAGTTTCCACAAACCTCACATTAGTTAAAGCAAACAAAAGAAATTAAACCCCCAAACATGGTCAACTCAAATAAAAATAATGAAAGAAAGACATATGATCCAATTGCAATCAACCCACCTGCAGTCTATGATCTTCAAAGTTTCATCAACAGATATTGCAGCATGCCCCTGCAATGACAACACGAAACCCTCGACCCATCACAATACAGTCTGTAAAGTTAAGAGATTTGCAAGTGCATATTTAATTGGCAATTTTGTGTGAACTTATTTTGAACCGAAAATCTTTCCATGTTGGAACATGCTGTGTTCAGAACATTTACGCCAAGGAGTTATGGAAATTGAAGTCAGAATATTGTAGTATTTTGTAATACATGGAATTCGTATATTTAACTAAGTATATCAGGCGTGTGAAGCATAATTGATTTATGGAAAATCCCTACTTATATGGAGGTGATATATTCGAATATATGAGATAGATTAATATAAGGTAAATCCCTTTATTTATGGGATTTGGATATGCTTCAAGAAGCAGATTTGGAATAGGAATATTGTGGAGATAATCAAGGATTATTCCAATCTATTCTTGGATATAAATTGGGACCAATGTGACTGCATAACACACGGATTTAATAGAGCAAAAATCTGCACACAGATTTTTGAGACTTTCGAGAATTGCAAAGAATCAGATTCCTGTGTTCCAACATACCTGACCTGCTGCACAAAGTTCATAATCATAAACCTTAATTCCTCAGGAGGAGGAGATCCTGCGTCAACGGAGTTCGAGATCAGAGGGAGTCTGATCAAAGCGGATCGGTAGCTAGGGGAGCTAGCAAAATTCACACATTATAGTTAGTAAAGATAAGTATTTTGTAACCTATACTCTGTACTGTATCTTTCTAATTAGTGGATTCATTCTGAACTGGGCCTGGCCCCGCAGATATAGGTGGATTACACTGAACTGCGTAACCAAGTCATGTGTCCTTTACGTTTTACGTTATTATGCACTTGGTTAAATTAGTCATGTTGGAACACACTAGTAAGGACTAGAAAAAGTGGTAAAACTAAATTTCAATTGGTATTAGAGCTTGGTCACTTATTATTCCCTTGGTTGGTTCAAGGAAAGTCAGATCCAATTTTACCATGACGACAAGAGAATGAGCTCTAGTCTCTCGACCACCCCTGCTAGAAGGCAACAACTACAACTATTGGAAGGCACGCATGAGGGTCTTCATCAATTCACTGGATGAACTTGCATGGATCTATGTTGAGAATGAATGGAATCATCCTCAGAAGATGCTGATACAAGTTCTAAGGCGGCAGAAGGAGAGTCAAGTCAAAGGAAGCAGAAACCCAAAGACAAAGCTAGATGGACTTCAGATGACCTCAAAGAATCTCTGGCGAATTCGAAGGCACTTAATGCAATCTTCACTGCAGTTGATGAAAATCAGTTCAAGCTTATCTCTACATGTCATCAAGCAAAGAAAGCATGGGATATTCTACAGACTGTTCACGAAGGAACCAGTCGAGTTTGTGAATCTAAACTACAGATGCTGGCTACTAAGTTCGAAGAACTCAAAATGGAGGAGGACGACACTGTTGCTACATTCGATGAAAAACTCAGGGATATCTCCAACATGGCTTATCAACTTGGAAAGGTGTACAAAGAAACAAAGCTGGTGAAAAGGACCTTGAGATCTCTTCCCAAAAGATTTGCAATGAAAGTAGCAACAATAGAGGAAGCAAGAGACGTAGCCACCATGAGCCTAGATGAACTAATGGGTTCGTTATAGACATATGAGATGACATTCCAACAAGCTACAAAAAGAGTCTCTAAGGAATTGGCGTTCAAAGTGTCTCCATCTAAGGACAATCACGAGTCTGATAGCGATGATGAGATTGAAAAACTTGCACTTATCACAAAGAATTTCTCAAGAATGCTAAAAAAGGTTGTCAACAAGAAATCTCAGGAAAGGTTTGGCGGAAATAGAAAAAGACAACAAGACTTGGGTAATAATCGTGGAGTGAGATTTGAACAAGGGAATCCGTAGTTTGGGAGAAATCAGAACAATGAACCAAAATAGGCTGGATGAATTCAATGCAGAGAATGTGAAGGATATGGTCATATTCAGGCTGAATGTGCTAACACTCGCAAGAAACAAGGAAAATCATATGTCACCTCTTGGAGTGAAGATGAAGATGATGAGAAGGACGAAGAGGAACTTACTAGTAACTACGTAGCTTTTGGAGCAAAGGTTCATGATACATCAAAGGATCAATGTTCCAACACACTTAACAAAGGTAAAGCTGTATGTTCCACCATAGATCTGAACGATGCACACAGCAATGAAAATGATGATTTGTCTGTAAGTGATGAAGAAATCTACAGCACCTATGAAAAAATGTATGCTATGTGGGTCCAAGTAGCGGACACAAACAAAGAGCTGAACGAAGAAAAAAATAAGTTAATGGAAAGTGAAAGAGAATTATGATTCACGATTGCAGAACTTGAAAAGAGTAATGAAGAACTGAATGGAAAACTGATAGCAGCAGTTAAGAGGGCCGAGATGTCTGAAGCAACTATCTTCAAATTAAATTTTGGAAAGGTAAAGCTTGATGATATTCTGGATATGAGAAGAAACTTTCGTGATCAACACGGGATTGGATACGGGAAAGAACCCAAGACTGAATCGCATGAAAAACCAGTAAGCCTCAAGGCTAAGATCCGAGAAGTGAAACGGAAGTATGGGATGCCTCATCAAAGAAAACCACTCATTTGTAGATATTGTACGTGTCAAGGACATGCTGAAAAGAAGTGCAGAAGACTGATCAGAGATCAAATAACAGGACGACAACCTCTGCCATGTTCCAACATAGGCAATATTCATAAAGTAAAATCGATCAGAAAGGTATGGATTGTTAAACGATCTAACTCGTGTTTGGTTGACACACTTCTCTCATAGCTTATTCCATAGATTCGTGGTACTTTGATAGCGGCTGTTCTTGCCACATGACTGGCACTCCAGAATATCTCACAAACATTACTCCATATGATGGTGGATATGTAACCTTTAGTGATGGAAAGAAAAGCAGAGTAATTGGAAAAGGCGAATTTAGAATTCAAAGGTTTCCGGTATTCACAAGTGTAGTATTTGTTGAAGATCTAAAGGCAAACTTGTTAAGTATAAGCCATCTGTGTGACGATAATATGATGGTGGAATTTCAAAAGGACAAATGTATCGTAAAGCATGGAGAAAACAAGGTTCTTTTAGGAACAAGATCTACAGACAATTGCTATCTGCTGGAACAAGGAGTACGGTGCATGATTTTGAAGCAAGATGAAGGATTTCTGTGGCATAGGAAGCTCGGCCATATCAATTACAAAACATTGGTGAAAATCGCAAATGTGAAAGTTGTACGAGGAATGCCTACCTTAACCAGCAAGGAAGGAATTGTATGTGGACCATGTCAACAAGGTAAACAAATTCGATCTTCTCACTCTTCAGTTCAGTATATTACCACATCTAGAAATCTGGAATTATTGCATATGGATTTGATGGGTCCAGTCAATACACCTAGTATAGGTGGAAAGAAATATATCTTTGTATGTGTTGATGATTTCTCCATATTTACATGGGTAGCCTTTTTGAAAGAAAAATCTGATACGTTAGAAGTATTTAGAAGCCTTGTAGTGAAGTTACAAACTGAAAAAGGAAGTCCAGTAGGGAAGATAATTCGAATTCGAAGTGATCATGGTAGAGAATTTGAGAATGTACAATTCAGTGGCTTCTGTGATGAGCTTGGAATTCAACATGAATTTTTGGCTCCCATCACCCCTCAGCAGAATGGTATTGTAGAACGTAAGAACAGAACCTTGCAGGAGATGGCTCGAGTTATGTTGGCAGAAAAAGATATTCACAAGAAATTGTGGGCAGAAGCAGTTAATGCAGCATATTATACAATCAATCGAGTGTATCTTCGACCATTCACCAGCAAGATATCCTACGAGATTTGGAAGGGCAGGAAACCAAATGTTTCATATTTTCATGTGTTCGGGAGCAAATGCTATATTCTCAGAGATAGAGAACAGTTGGCAAAATTTGATAATTGGAGTGATACAGGAATTTTTCTCGGGCATTCCATCAACAGTCGTGCCTATAGAGTTTTTAATCATCGAACCAACCCTCTCATGGAATCCATAAATGTTATTGTGGATGATTCAGAGAAGGAACAACAACCATAAGGTGTAGAAGAAGAACCTAGCAACACTCATGTTCCAACACAGCCTCGAAACTCTGACAAGGCAGATCCATCAGTCAAATATGAACTTCACCAACATGCTGGAACAACTGAGCAAAATAATCCTAACTCTGCCGAAGCTGACCATGTTGGAACATTGTACCCCGCTACTTACCCCCCATGTTCCAACACAGGACCAATCGGAATCCACTATGATAAGTACTCGATCAGTTCCTCGAGTGGATTATCGTAGGCTAGCTGGATTGCACTGTTTTGTCTCTCTCATTGAACCCAAGAACTACAAAGAAGCATTACTTGATGAGTATTGGATTGCTGCAATGCAAGATGAACTTGGTTAGTTTACACGGAATGATGTTTGGTACCTTACTCCTCACCTTAAAGGCATTAATGTCATTGGTACGAAGTGGATCTTCAAGAATAAATCAGATGTGGATGGCTTAATCACTCAAAACAAAGCCAGACTTGTCACTCAAGGTTATACACAAGTGGAAGGTGTCGACTTCGATGAAACATTCGCGTTTGTTGCCTGGTTAGAATCTATCCGTATTTTACTAGCTATTGCCTGCTCTATGAACTTTACTTTATATCAAATGGATGTCAAGAGTGCTTTTCTAAATGGAGTGGTGAATGAAGAAGTATATGTGGAACAACCTAAAGGATTTGAAGATCCTCATTATCCACATCATGTATATCGCCTTAGGAAAGCTTTATATGGACTAAAGTAAGCACCCAGGGCATGGTATGAACGAATTACTACCTTCCTTATTCAGAAAGGTTATCGTCGAGGGGGAGTATATCACACTTTGTTTCTGCACAAAAAGGCTTCAACATTTTTAGTTTCTCAAATTTATGTTGATGATATTGTATTTGGCTCTACTTCATCTGCTATGGTACATGATTTTGTCACCACTATGCAATCTGAATTTGAGATGAGCATGGTTGGAGAGCTCACTTACTTTCTGGGATTGCAAGTTAAGCAAGGAAGGAATGGTCTATTCATAAATCAAAGTAAGTATGCTTTGAATCTGGTTAAGAAGTTCGGTCTAAGTAGTGCTCGAGTAGTTCAAACTCCTATGGGTGTTTATGATAAATTGGTGAAGGATGAGAAAGGAGTTGCGGTCGATCAGAAATTATACTGAGGCATGATTGTAAGCTTATTGTATTTAACCGCAAGCAGACCAGATATATGTTTCAGTGTTGGGATATGTGCAAGATTTCAAGCTGATCCTAAGGAGTCTCATCTCACTGCAGTTAAAAGAGTTATTCAATATGTAAGTGGGACTTCTGAGTATGGTGTTTGGTATTCTAAGAGTCAAGATTCAGAGTTGATTGGGTACAGTGATTCTGATTGTGCTGGTAATGCTGATGATCGAAAAAGTACCACAGGTGGATGTTTCTTTATTGGAACAAATTTGGTGTCTTGGTATAGCAAGAAACAGAACTCGATCTCTCTATCTACTGCAGAAGCGGAGTATCTTGCAGCAGGGAGTTGTTGTGCACAATTATTATGGATGAAACAAATGTTGAAAGATTATGGAATTCATCAAGGCCCCTTAAAGATTTTATGTGACAACACAAGTGCTATTGATATTTCGAAGAATCTAGTTCAGCACTCGAGAACCAAACATATTGACATACGACATCACTTTATTAGAGATCTGGTTGAAAGGAAGGAAGTGGAAGTAGTCTATGTTCCAACACACGAGCAATTTGCTGATATATTTACAAAGCCGTTGGATGCCACCTATTTTGAAAGTCTTCGACAACACTTAGGTGTTTGTCAAATCTGAGGTAATTTTTCCTGTAATTTATCCTATAAATATTTTTGTTATTTTTGTTTAGAAAAATGGAAAAGAACAAAAAAATGGAAGGTAGCAAAGTTGTACAAAAATAGGAGATAGTTTGTATGGTATGTTGGAAGTTATTTTTGGAGTGACAACTTAATTTGACAAGAGGAGAAAGTATCATCATTGTAAGCTTGGGAACTCTAAAAAGTGTTTCGCGGGAAAAGAGGTGAATAGATGAAGAGTTAAAGTGGGATTCAAACTTGCCCAAAATCCTTTCGTATCCCTCTACAATCGGCCTCTCTTTCATTAACTTTGGCATTCTTTGAACCTTTGCCGAAATTTTTTCACGACCTTTCTCCACCACCACGTCGTGCTAGAGAATGTCAACCCCAAACTCTCCCACGCGTGAAGCAGAGGTGCCAGAATTTAACCAACCATTGGATGTTATGAAGGAAGACCAATGTTCAACCAATTTGGAATTGGTTTTGCTTCATAGAAATCAAAATTATGCTGACCAAGCCAGACGAGAATCAGATGTGGAAGAAAATCAAGATCAGGTTGGAGGAAGCACGGATAAAGATGAGGTCGAGGGGACATCTGAAGTAGAATCTGGTCAAGCTGAAGAACAAAGGGAAGAAGAAGAGGCACCCGACAACAGTAAAGAGAATTGGGAATCTGGTGTTGAACCCGATTCACAAGAAAAATCCTCCGGTGCCAAGAAGAAGAATCGCATGGTAACTGGTCCTGATCCTACTCCCTTAAAATTCATGGGCATAGAATGTAAGAGTTTTGATGAAATTTTTGAATGGCTGGAGACAAACAGAGTTGCCATAGATTTAACCAAGATTAAAAGCATAACAAGGGAATATATGAATGTTAAGGTTAAGGAGCTAGTGACGGGTAGCATAGGTGGAATAAGGAGGCTTGAAAATTATAATGTGCAATTTCTGTTAGGAAGATATGTTGAATTCAGAGAAAAAGACAAATTATATGTGTATTGTCGAATTCCCTTGCCGAGTTATGTGTCTTTGAGAGAAATAAATGAAAGAGAAGTAGCTGGAAGGGAAGTTGTGCAGTATGGAGACAAACTGCAGGTTGGATTCTATGGCTTGAATTCTGCCAACAGGGTGGAAGAATTAAGAAGACCTGTTATAATTGAGCTGTCAGACAGTGATGAGGATGACAGTGTTCCAACACAAGAGTATAAACATGATGATTATATGGATCTGGATTCTGATGCTGATCTAGGAGATGGAGATCATGGCGATACGCATGGAAGTCTGAATGATGAGGCACCTGATGACAATTTTTAGAACCAGGATGATGGATCTAAGTGTGGTAAAGAAGTTGATGAGAACTTGGATCAAGGTAATCAGTCTGAAGGGGAATTTGAGGAGAAGAATGAGGCTGAAGGTTCAGGGAATGTTCCAACACAGGACATCCCTGATTTGGCATACTCAAGTGATGAGGTGCTTGACGAATTTTACCAGATAGCGAAAGGCAAGAGGAAGGCTGCCAAAGCTAAGGTTTCTGCTCAAGCTAAAAGGAGCAAGAAAAGGCATGAATGCAAGGAGAAGAAAGTATTACCTTCCCCCTCTGTAAGTAAGGCATATTCCTTCTTATATTTTGATTCAAAAGGAGAAGAGATGGGAGAGTTTTTCTCTGACAAGAAGTTCACTCCTAAAAGAACTATGGACTTAAAAGCTTAAAAGGAGAGAGGTTTTTCGGACTATCTGAAAGTAATTGGGATGACTACTGCAGCCACGGTCCAACTACAGTACAATAGGCAAGTTGCACTTGAGGTATATTCTAATCTTATGACTGGAAATTTGGAGATAAGTTCCCCATGGTATGGAAGGGTTTACGCGCGGGGGAAGATCATAGATGTGTCTGCTGCCAAAATTAACAAAGTGCTGGGTCTTAAGACACCTGAGATAGAGGGGGTTTTTCCCGAAGATTTAGGAGTTTCTGATAATCAAATTTTAGCTACAATCTCAGGTGGGTATAAGGTTGAGTGGCCAACAACTGGGTATTCACAAGCATCTTGCTTGTCCTCTAGATTCTTTGGGTTATATCAGGTTGTTGTACATTGTTGTTTGCCCTCTACTAATACCACAGCTTTGACAAGGGAAATGGCAAAATTGCTACACTGTGTTGGAACACAGAAGGATGTTAAGGCATGTGCATGATCTCCCATGGAGTCCATCTGGATCGACTTCTACGTCAGCAGCAGCAGAAAATGAGGCTAGACTGATTGTTCTGAATGCTAGACTTGGTGCCCTTGTTATTCAAAAGGCTGCGCTGGAGGCAGAGATAACTAGTCTGGAGGCAGAGAAGGCTCGGTTGGAATCTTGATGTCTGATGCAGGGGGAGCATACTGGTTGCTGTTGTTTTGCTGATTTTGGTGTTGCCTTTGGCCTTTGTGTGGTCCCAGGGGGAGTAATTTTGGATGTTGGATTTGACTGTTTTGTGCAATTTGGCTGTAATGACATTTATGTTTTGGATTTCCTGGATTTCTGGTTTTTGGATTTCGGTATTCAAGTTTAAGGGAATTCGGGTATTATGTTAATTATTCTGCTGTTTTGATGAAAGCTTATGTGAATGATGCTGGAAGTTTTACGTTGTGAATTACATGTCCAACATATTTATGGGTCCACAAAAATGCCAAAGGGGGAGATTGTAAAGTCAAGAGATTTGCAAGTGCATATTTAATTGGCAATTTTGTGTGAACTTATTTTGAACCGAAAATCTTTCCATGTTGAAACATGCTGTGTTCAGAACATTTATGCCAAGGAGTTATGGAAATTTAAGTCAGGATATTGTAGTATTTTGTAATATATGGAATTCATATATTTGACTAAGTATATCAGGCGTGTGAAGCATAATTGATTTATGGAAAATCCCTACTTATATGGAGGTGATATATTCGAATATATGGGATAGATTAATATAAGGTAAATCCCTTTATTTATGGGATTTGGATATGCTTCAAGAAGCAGATTTGGAATAGGAATATTGTGGAGATAATCAAGGAGTATTCCAATCTGTTCTAGGATATAAATTGGGACCAACGTGACTGCATAACACACGGATTTAATAGAGCAAAAATCTGCACACAGATTTTTGAGACTTTCGAGAATTGCAAAGAGTCAGATTCCTATGTTCCAACATACCTGACCTGCTGCACAAAGTTCATAATCATAAACCTTAATTCCTCGGGAGGAGGAGATCCTGCGTCGACGGAGTTCGAGATCAGAGGGAGTCTGATCAAAGCGGATCGGTAGCTAGGGGAGCTAGCAAAACTCACACATTATAGTTAGTAAAGATAAGTATTTTGTAACCTGTACTCTGTACTGTATCTTTCTAATTAATGGATTCATTCTGAATTGGGTCAGGCCCTGCAGATGTAGGTGGATTACACCGAACTGCTTAACCAAGTCACGTGTCCTTTACGTTTTACGTTATTATGCACTTGGTTAAATTAGTCATGTTAAAACACACTAGTAAGGACTAGAAAAAGTGGTAAAACTAAATTTCACAGTCAATTCAGGTTACATATAACTGAACTATCATTAAATTCAAGTTCACTACGAAGGAAGCCATACTTACGCAACTCATAGCCTATATTATCTATAACATGAAATGATTATGATTAAGTAGGAGAGAGATGCAAGTTATTCAACATATAGCCCACTCAAGATGCAACTCCGTTCCACATAGAGAATTATGTTTATACACTTTTAACTTAGTATACCTTATACTATGTTAAAAGACATGTGGGTTATGGGCTCACCTTCCGCTGCGCCACTTTGATCAGTGTTAAATCTTTTATTTGTTTAAATTATGTGTTAACAAATATGTTCAAATTGCATAATTTTCATTTTAGGTGTTTATCGACTGATTTTTTTTAGATAGCACTTGGCTTTTTAACCAAGGAAGAAATAGAACTTGTTAACCTCAAATCAAAATCAATAGTTTCTAAACTTTTATGACTTTAATTCTTTTATGTCAATATTCTGATAATTTAATATATTAATCAATATAAGTTACTGTCATGGATTTTTTTAAAACTTTATTTCAACCTAGTTATACTAAATAAATTTAAAGATGGTATATCAAAAAAAATTATATAGTCCCTACTCTCTGTGTCACTATAAATTATAGTGTGAGTACTTTAACTTTGAAATATCATTGTGTGCAATTCCTATATTAAGAAAAGTAAAGTACGATGAAAATTAACATTTTCTTAACTTTTGGCACAACCATTATATATTTTAAAATTAATTACCATGTTTTTAATATAAATACAAAATACTCGATGTAAAAATAAAAAAATTATTGTATTAAATATATAATGAGTCTGTCTCTTGAAAAACGGTTTTTCCATAAGTTATGGAAAGACCAAGGTTTGAAGTGCAAATTAGAAGAAATGATTATAACATTTTTGGATTGCATGAATCGGGTTATAAACTTTATAACTACTACACGCTGAATAATAAATTATTAATATTGTAACTTAGACATTTTATCTTTTATTATTTTATTTAAACTCCGTCTTTCCATAAGCCTATGGAAAGACGGTCTTTCCTAAGACTTTGCCATATATAATAAGCTAAAGACAAAGTCTTGTGTAAGACCATCTCACGGTGAGACCAGAGATTATATTGCAAAGATTTCAAGATGGGGTTTCATACTGATGTTTTAAAAGTTCAGGGATTTAATGTGTAATTGATATAATTTGCAACTTAGTCCTATTATATATATTATATCGGACAGCTTATTTTCCAAACTTGGCCACATTTTTCATTCTCATTTTTTCAGGAAGCTCAATTGTTCTCTCTTTCAAAATCGAACCGATTTCTCTCACAAGATTCAACCGCTTAGATTCTTACAACCGCTGAGATTTCTTCTATTTAATCGTTAATTGTTTTGGTTTTTTCTCCATTTTAAGTGCGCATTGATCGGATTGAAGCTATGCTTTTGTTCCTGCATTTTTTTTGTTGATTTCTGTTCGGTTTTTGACGATCTACGAGTGGACGAGTTCGGATTGTGCTTAATCTGCGAAGGTAATGTATTCGCTAGGGTTCTTTGTTCGTATTTTGTTTTTTTAATTTTTCCCAATTTTTTTATGCATGTGATGTTTTATGCTTTGTGTAGGTTTTCTGAGTGTTTCTTTTGCTTGTTTTGTGTTTCTCTTTTGATTGTGTACTCTAATGTGGATTTAATGTGTTCGATTTGAAGTTTCTAGGGTTTCTGTTGTTGACTGTATTTATATTTTGGGAATTGCTCTGTTTTTGTGTTTGATATGTAGGTCTTAGTGTTTCTGTGTTCTAGTGCTTGCATGTGATGTTACATTACTGTTTTTCTTCGGATTTTGCACTCATTTTGGTTTCTGTGTTGAATGTGTTTGATATTTTAGGGTTCATTTAGTTTGTGTGTTAATATTTGTGTTTTTGTCATTGTTTGGTAGATGTCGGAGGACAAAATTGCAGGAGATTCAGCTTTAGATGTTTTTGCGGACATTGCGAAGAACTATGAAGAATCTGATGAAGTTAGTCATCCTCCTGTCATAAAAAATCCAAAGAAACGAGGACCTTTTGAATGTATTTTCTCTTTGTCTCTATTTTGGCGGGAATTTTTTAATGTATTTTGTTGTTGTTCAGTAACTTGTGATGTTGTAATTTTATGACATTATGTTTCATATACTTCTGTTGATGTTTCACTTTTGCTCTTTGTGATGTTGTAATTTTATGACATGATGTTTCACATACTTCTGTTGATGTTTCACTTTTGCTCTTTGTGATGTTGTAATTTTATGACATGATGTTTCATAAACTTCTGTTGATGTTTCGCTTGTACTCTATTCATGTTCATCGGCCATCTATTTGTGTCTTTCTAGTTTTCATCTATTGTGTCTTTCATGTGTTGTGCTTCAGTTTTAGTTATCCATGTTTTCAAGTATTCTATTTGTCGTTTTCTATTTGAGCTGATATGTTGATTTTTTAACTTTATTGTATGATGTTCTAAGTTCAGGTCATGATGTATAATTTTTAGTTTGATATGCTTTCAAGTTCAGTCTAAGGTCACTACCAGAGAGACCCCCCTCTAGCATCGGTTTTGTAGCACCAGTTTTGAAAACTAGTACCAAAAATGTAATAGCACCAGTTTTTAAAAAATTTAACACCAATTTTTAAAACCGGAGTTAATTTCACACCAAATTTTTTAATTTTAACACCGAATTTTTAAAAATCAGTGTTAAAATTTTAATTTTAAAACCGGTTTTTTTAAAACTGGTGCTAAAAGTTTTAAAAATTCTATCTTCCCGCCAAAAAAATAGCCAAAATTTTTAAAATAGCACAGGTTTTGGAAAATAATAAACTAGCGCTAAAAAGTTTAAAAATTCAATTTTCCCCCAAAGAAATCGCAAAAAAAAAATCAATCTTCCCTCCAAAAATTTCAAATTATTTGTCGAAATTTTTTTAAGTTCAATCTTCCCGCCAAAGAATTCAAAAAAATTGCCAAAATATTTCAAATAATGTTGCCAGAAATTTCATGGACTACGCGCGGTCGCTCTAAGCTAATTTTTTTAAAGTTTCAAAATTGTTCACTTCTTTTGTTGACTTTAACTAATAACCAAGTCAAGTTAAATTAATCAACGATCAACCTTTATTGACCTAATATATAAAAATAAGAATAAAATTTGTTTACATTAACTAATTGACGTTCAACCCTTAATTTTTTTAGTATATATAAAACAACTTTAACTAGTCAATGGTTAATCCTTATTTGACTTTCAATATATAAACACTAATAACTAGGCTGACTTTGACTAATCAACGGTCAAACTGTACTTGACTTTCAATATATAAATACTAATAACTAAGTTGACTTTAACTAATAAATGTTCAACCCTTACTTTACTTTCTATATATGAACACTAATAACTAGGTTTACTTTGACTAATCAACGGTCAAACTTTACTTGACTTTCAATTAAACACTAATAACTAAAATGAAATTAGCTAATTAACGATCAAATTGCACTTAACTTTCTATATGTAAACACTAGTGACTAAGCTGACTTTAACTAATCAACGGTCAAACTTTACTCGACTTTCAATATATAAACACTAATAACTAGGTTGACTTTGGCTGATCAACGGTCAAACCCTACTTGACTTTCTATATATGAATACTAGTAGCTAAGTTGACTTTAACTAATTAAAGGTCAAACTTTACTTGACTCTCTCTATATAGAAACACTAGTGACTAAGCTGACTTTAACTATCCAACGGTTAAACTTTACTCGACTATCAATATATAAACACTAATAACTAGATTGACATTGTCTAATTAACGGTCAAACTTTACTTGACTTTCAATATATAAACACTAATAACTAAGTTGACTTTAACTAATCAACGATCAAACTTTACTTGACTTTTTATATGTAAACACTAGTAACTAAGTTGACTTTAACTAATCAACGGTCAAACTTTACTCGACTTTCAATATATAAACACTAATAACTAGGCTGACTTTGTCTAATCAATGGTTAAACTTTACTTGACTTTTAATATATAAACACTAATAACTAAGTTGACTTTAACTAATTAACGATCAAACTTTACTTGACTTTCTATATGTAAACACTAGTAACTGAGTTGACTTTAACTAATCAACAGTCAAACTTTACTTGACTTTCTATATATAAACACTAGTGACTAAGTTGACCTTAAATAATCAACGACCAAACTTTACTCGACTTTTAATATATAAACATTAATAACTAGGTTGATTTTAACTAATCAACGGTCAAACCTTACTTGACTTTCAATATATGAACACTGATAACTAAGTTGACTTTAACTAATTACCGGTCAAATTTTATTTGAATTAGTATATATAAATACAAATAAAAATGTTTGACTTTGACTACTCAACGGTCAACCCTTACTTGACTTTCTATATACAAACACTAATAACAAAGTTGACTTTAACTAATGCACGGTCAACCTTTTCTTGGCTCTCTACGTAAAAATACTAATAACAAAGTTAACTTTAACTAATCAGCGGTTAAAATTTACTCGACTTTCAATATATAAACATTAATAACTAGGTTGACTTTGACTAATCAACAGTCAAACCTTACATTACTTTCAATATATAAACACTAAATACTAGGTTGAGTTTGACTAATCAATAGTCAAACCTACTTTACTTTCAATATATAAACAATAATAACTAAGTAGACTTTAACTGATTAACGGTCAAACTTGATTTGAACTAGTATATATAAGTACAAATAAAAATGTTTGACTTTAACTAATCAACAGTCAGCCCTTACTTGACTTTCTATATACAAACACTAATAACAAAGTTGACTTTAACTAATCTACGGTCAACTCTTACTTGGCTTTTAAAAATAGTAATAACAAGGTTGACTTTAACTAATCGACGGTCAACCCTTACTTTGCTTTCTATATACAAACACTAATAACTAAGTTGACATTAAGTAATCCACGGTCAACCCTTACTTGACTTTATGTATACAAACACTTATAACTAAGTTGATTTTAACTAATCAACGGTCAGCCCTTACTTGACTTAAAATATACAAACACTAATAACTAAATTGACTTTAACTAATCATGGTCAACCCTTAGTTGACTTTAACTAATCACCGGTCAACCCTTACTTTGCTTTCTACATACAAACACTAATAACTAAGTTGACTTTAACTAATACACGATCAACCCTTACTCGACTTTCTATATACAAACACTAATAACTAGATTGACTTTGACTAATCAACGGTAAAACCTTACTTGACTTTCAATATATAAACACTAATTACTAGGTTGACTTTGACTAATCAACGATCAAACCTTACTTGACTTTCAATAAATAAATACTAATAACTATGTTGGCTTTGACTAATCAACGGTCAACCCTTACTTGACTTTCAATATACAAACACTAATACTAAGTTGACTTTAACTAATTAACTATCAAACTTTATTTGAATTAGTATATATAAATACAAAAAAATAT
This sequence comes from Rubia yunnanensis, assembly GCA_037428765.1. Lineage (NCBI taxonomy): Eukaryota > Viridiplantae > Streptophyta > Magnoliopsida > Gentianales > Rubiaceae > Rubia > Rubia yunnanensis. Next base: position 113,970,673 of record CM075064.1, on the reverse strand, counting down.
TTGATTTTGACTAATCTATATACAAACGCTAATAACAAAGTTGACTTTGCTTTCTATATACAACAGTAATAACTAGGTTGACTTTAACTAATCAACGGTCAAACCTTACTTGACTTTCAATATATAAACACTAATTACTAGGTTGACTTTGACTAATCAACGGTCAAACCTTACTTGACTTTCAATATATGAACACTGATAATTAAGTTGACTTTAACTAATTAACGGTCAAACTTTATTTGAATTAGTATATATAAATACAAATAAAAATGTTTGACTTTGACTAATCAACGGTCAACCGTTACTTGACTTTCTATATACAAACACTAATAACAAAGTTAACTTTAACTAATCAACGGTCAACCCTTACTTGACTTTCTACATGCAAATACTAATAACTAAGTTGACTTTAACTAATCGACGGTCAACCCTTACTTTTCTTTCTATATACAAACAATAATAACTAAGTTTACTTTGACTAATCCACGGTCAACCCTTACTTGACTTTAATATATAAACACTAATAAATAGGTTAACTTTGACTAAAAAATGATCAAACCTTACTTGACATTGTATTTATAAATATGAATGAAAATATTTGACTTTTAAAATTCATCATATTTTAAAAATGAATTGACATTAAAATAAGAGTCCATCTCTTAAAAGACGATTTTTCCATAAATTTTTAATATTGCAATTAAAACCTTGAGTGAAGTGCGATTTTAACCCTATATTTTGTGAGAAAGTGCAGGAATGACCTTGTAAAATCATAAAGTGCAAAATTAACCTTGTAAATCGTTGACCAAAACGTCAACTCTAAAAATGGGCGGAATAAATGAAATGACTATTATACCCATGAGTTTTTTTAAAAAAAGGACACCCTTACCCTCATTTCTTCATTTTATTTCTTCCCATATTTCTTTCTCATTTTCCTCGCTTTCTATCTTCCCCCATCACCACCACTCACGATGAGAAACACTGTAACGGAGCAACGCTACTGCTCGATACTGCTCCCACCTGGTCGCAGAGGCGGATGTTGGGCAGTGGTGGGGAGCGACAAAGCTGGTTTTGGGTGATGATATTTCTAGGGTTTAGGTTGAAGTTGTGGGTGGAGGCAGATGAGATCTGGGTATCGATTGGTTTGAGTGACGGTGGTTCCACCCATCGATGGAGCGGAGATGAGTCAGGGCGGCGGCGCGATGCACCGGTGGAATGATGGTGGACTGGAGCGATTGTGGAGCAGCGGCGGAGAAGGGGCGGTCGACGAGAGGCCGTAGAACGGCATCATATTTGACATTAATCTTCTTGGCGCTCATCAGATTCTCATTTTTACTCCTCATCCTACTCACCATGGGGCTGGTGAAACTGGATTTTGTTTTGATCTTTATTCCTCAATTTTATTAAATTTTCTGATTTTCTGATCTGAATGTGATTTGTGTGCGCATAGATCATGATGATGACTGCGGGCTCGATTAGTGGATTGAAGTCCTCTCCTGGGAGCCCCGAGCTATTGTCTACCATAATTTTTTGGTATTTTTTCTCCAATTTGTTCTATCTGTATTATCTGTGTATTTCTTTATATATATATATATATATATATATATATTTGATAGATGAAAGAAGAAAAACAAGTCAGATTCTGTTTTGAAGAGATGTGCAGATTATTATGTTTTTTGCTGTGTTGGATATAGATATTTCTGTGTCTGTTTTTTAGTTTCATTACTTGAGAATTGCATCTAATTGGAGCTTCTTCTTTGTTGTTTATGCATGTAGTTTGATGAAGAATGTGAGTACTTGATCGAGCTTGCGAAGTCTAAAATGGTGAAGTCGATTGTGGTTGATAGTGATACTGGCAAAACTAAAGATAGAGTCTTTTAGTCATTTTGTATGTAGAGTCTTTTTGTGATTTTCTCATGTATGTAGAGTCTTAATCGCTGACTGTTGGTTTGGTGCTGTGCCGAGGTGAGGGTGCCGTGTCGGTGGTGGTGAGATCGATTCCTCTCTAAGGTCTCTGCCGCAATGGAAATTGCAAGCTACAAGGAAACGGTATGTGAGTTTAGTTCTAGCAACATGTGGCAGCTTGTGAGTTTAGTTCTATGGTTGTGAATTAATATTTAACTAATATTTACAAGAGCAACTCACTTACTTTCCCTGCGTGAGTTATACATCATACAAGAAACTGGATTTGTATATGCTACTCAATCTTATATCTCCTTTCAAGGGTTAACTTGTGTTTTTTGCTCTGATTTCTGATATCTTATTTCTTTACCAAGTTAATACAAAGGGTGTCTCCAAAGAGTTACCAACAAGCTTTTGGTGAGTTTTATGTCACGAAAAAGTTTCTGGAGAACTTCTATGGTGATTAGGTACAGGTACCACAGAAACTTTTGGTCCACTTTTGCCTGATGGAGACTCTAATCAGCTTTAGCTTCTTTAGTTTAGTACTTTGGGCTTATCAAACTAAAAGTTGTTTTTGATTAGGCCCTAATTGAGTAAATATTGTGATGTCATACAATTTCTTGGTCTTTAGGCAAGTGTGTATATGTGCGTGCTTGCATTCCTCTTTATCTATCCCTCTGTGCTCATTGCATACATTCCATGGGATCAGTGAAGTGAAGACTATATTTTTTGTTTCTCAGGTTTGTACTTGGGTCGTATGTCCACGAGGTTGTTAATTTTTTTATTTTCGTATAATAGTAGTTCCATTGGAATGCTTATGTTTGAAATATGTGCTCAGCATTCATTACACTCCCCTTTCATATTGATTATGTTTGAAGTAGTGATATCTTGGGGGCATGATGAATACATGTATTTGGTAAATTTTCTTCAATTTCTTAATGAGTAATTATTATGATTAATTAGTTCAGATCGGGTGAAAAATTGAGTATTTAGTTTTTTAGCATATGGTATGGTAGGGTATCTTTAAGCATTTCTAAAGACCATAGATTCAAGATTAGTTGTGTGGCTTAACCTTGTGATTTGATGTGTACACGCCACATGATTCAATTGCTAATTCAAGGTAAAGTTATGTTTAGTCCCGTAGATAGTTATGTTTGGGATAGTTATGCTTAGTCCCATAGATTATTAATTTTGTATCATACATTTTTTGGTTTTATTTCTACAATATAAATTTTGTGAAGTTAATTTTATTATTAAATTAATGTCCTACTAAATTGTTAATTTTGGGTCTTTTTCCCTTCCTCTGGAAGCGGCTGCAGAGAAAGGAATTTTTTAAAAATCGTTGTAAAAATTTTAGCAAAAATTGGTGTCTTTAAAAACCGGTGCTAAAATTAACACCGGTTAAAAAACCGGTGCTAACAAAAAAATCGGTGCTAAATTAACACCAATTTTTTGAGAACCAGTGAAACCTTTTCACCGAGCACTTATGCACCGGTTTTTTGGGTAAAAAAACCGGTGCTAGAACAAGAATAAACCGGTGCTAGAGGGGGGTTCGTGTGATAGTGGGTGTTTCATGTTTACTGAATGATGTTTTAAATTCAGGTTATAGTGTATGTTTTTCTGCTTGATTTACTTTTTATGTTCAGGCTACGATGTTTTTTATTTTGATATGTTTTCAAGTTCAGGTTATGATGTTTCTAAGTTTGCTGACTGATGTTTTGTCATTTTCTGTTTGTACTGATATGTTGATTTTTTAAGTTCAGTGTATGATGAATAGAGTTCAGTTCATGATGTCTGCCTTTTAGTTTGATATGCTTTCAAGTTTTGGCTATGATGTTTAAATTTACTGAATGATGTTTTAAATTCAAGTTATGGTGCACGCTTTTCAGCTTGATTTTCTTTTTAAGTTCATGCTACGATGTTTTAAGTTTACTGAAAGATATTTTAAATTTAGATTATGATGTATGATTCCAGTTTTATATACTTTTCAAGTTCAGACTATGATCCTTTAAATTTACCGAATCATGTTATAACTTCAGGGTATGAGCTTGTATTGGATGGTATTTTGTGTATGTTGTATCTGTTTAGTTGTATGTTTCAACTTAGGAGTGTGATGTAGTTTGTGATTTGGGATGAGTTTTTAAATGATGATTTGTAGATTTTGTTTCCCTTGAATTTCTTTGGGCTTACTGTTGCATTATATTTTCCTGATGTTTGTATAATTAAATTTGGAGTAAGTCTCCAGAAAGGTGGCATGTCCATAAGCTTATGGACAGACCACCTATTTTTTACCTTATACACTGCATTTGTTAAAATACATACAAATATAGAATTTTTTAAAACATTTTTTTATATTATATATTTTCATATTTTCACCTCCAAATACATATTATTACTTGTTTTAACTTATAAAATGCAATATTTAAATTTTATAAAAACTTACAATATTTAAGGCAAAAGCCCCTGAGGGCCTTTCCTCAGACGTTCTCATAAATTCGAGGTTTCAGATGCAAATGTTGGCTGTGCTGTGAGACAATCACATCGAAACTCATTCATAGAATTTTTATATTGTTATAGCATGGATCAATTATTATTTGAGAGTATATCTAACACAATTCGTTCATAGAACTTTTTTTAGTCAGGTTATAATTATTTATGTTTTAAAATATATTTTCAATATATTGTTTTTTATACTATTTTAAAATACATTTTAAAATTATGAAGATCGTGTTGTAATAAATAAATAAATATTGAATTATTCCAGTAATTATATTACTTATAAAATAATTATTTTAAATGGTTGGATGGTTTAAAATAAGTCTTTGTATTATTATTCAACAATATTAGCGAGAAACACATTTTTTGTTTAACATTGTATGATGAATTAGTTGTAGTAAAGCTTAAAAGTGGAAGCAATCTATTTAATATTTTCAAAAATACATTTAAACAAAATTTAGTTTCTAAACCTTTTATTCGATTACATGTTATTTGAAAAGGTTCTTTTTATAGATAAGTAAAAGTAGAGAGGAAAAAAACTTATCTTTATTGCTCTACTTTCTACATCTAGGAAATAAAATAACATAATCATTTTTCTCATATAATTTCAACCCTTAATTTGTTGTGCTAACATTTTCTTAAAGATCCACCACTATCGATTGGGGTTTTGTACTAGTGAAAAGTTCAATTGCTTTCAAGTCATTCATGTTGATTTGACTTTTTTCAAGAACAATTTTGATAAATCAGTTGAAAGGAGTTGATTAGGCTCTTTCTAAAAATATTTTTGAGAAAATAGTTTACAATGTATTATTTCGATACCAATAAATTATATTATATTTTTATATTTGTTGAATAATTACCTAGATACTAAAAATTCCTTATTTTAGGCACTAAAATAATTTTATCATACTAACTCAATTTTTCAATAAATAAAAATTAATAAACCCTAATGGGCCTAACCCAATCCTATTTGTTCCTGGAAAAGAAATGAAAAAGGAAACTTTTTTTTTGTTATAAGGTGCAGTCATTTGGTTGGAAGGCTCCTGCGATGATAACTTCTTGGTAGGTTCAGTACTTTCAATGGATGATGAATTCTTCCTTTTGTTCGATACAGTGCTCCTCCGAGGGGATGATGAGTTGTTCTTAATCACCTTGCCTCCAATGCAACTCCTATCGTCATATCTCTTAATCCTGCAAATCACCCGATCCTCCCAATCACAGCCCCAGTTCCCTCTCAATCATATCATTCATTCGCGCCCCAATCCTATTAGGTTTCGGAAAAGAAAGAAAGAAGAAAAAGGAATTCGCCGGAGATGGGCCGCGGTGGCAGGGAGTTCAATCCCACGGCGGCGGAGCTCATTTCGTACTACCTGAAGAACCACATTCTCGGAATCTCGTACCCTGCTTCGGACATCATCCCCCAATCGACGGTGTTCGGCGATCAACTCCAACCCCTGGGACAAGTTCTCCGATCCCTGCCATTGGTGCCTCGACTCCCACAACACTCCGACACTGTATTTGCACACCAAGTTGGAAAACATCGGAACCACCTCCAAGTCCAGCAATGTCTAGAAGAAAAGAATGGCTGGATCGAAGTGCATTCCCCCAGCAATAAGGACCTCGTCGTCGGACACTACAAAAAGTTGTCCTTCAGGACCAACGATGGCGAAGAAACCATCGGCCATTGGACCATGAACGAGTACACCATCTCTGCTGATGCCTTTCCTGAAATCCGGGGCTGTGATTGGGAGGATCGGGTGATTTGCAGGATTAAGAGATATGACGATAGGAGTTGCATTGGAGGCAAGGTGATTAAGAACAACTCATCATCCACTCGGAGGAGCACTGTATCGAACAAAAGGAAGAACTCATCATCCATTGAGAGTACTGAACCCATCAAGAAGTTGAAATCATCGCAGGAGCCTTCCAAAACCAAATGACTGCACCTGTGGTGGTGGTGCTGGATGATGATGATGGTGGCGCCAGGATGCCGGAGCCTTCCAACCAAATGGCTGCACCAGTGGTGGTGGTGCTGGATGATGATGATGGTGGGGCCACGATGCCAAAGGAGTGGATGGATTCAGATGCCGAACCTTTGCATTTCGGGAAATGGACGGATTCAGATGCCTTGGAATTCGAAGAGGTGATGAATGGCACTGCATCAGAACCTTTGCATTTCGAGGAATGGAAGGATTCAGATGTCTTGGAATTCGAAGACATGATGAATGGCATTGAATGGGATGCTTCAGAGGAAAGAACTGTGTTTTAGTAAAACAACGGTATTAGAAAGATGTTCATAGACTGATATTTTGGACAGAAATTTTGCTTTGTTTTAGCATGTATTGTAAAGATGATCCACTGCTGAGTAAATAGATGACAACTTGTTTTCTCATTCTAAGCTTTTGCAATTTAATCGATTTCTCCTATCAATTGCAGTGTGTGTGTGTGTGTTATTTCATCTGAAAATGGCTATATACAATTACAGTATGTGTGTATGTTATTAGCTTGGAAGATCTCACCTTTTTGTAGCTGGGCTGTAGTAGTAGCTGTAAGCACGGCTTCAACATTCCCATTTTCAGCAATCCTTCCACGCAGGGCAGTAAGCTCCTGTTTCAGCCGTCTTCTTTTTGGCTTGATTCTGCTTACACCACGCGCACAACACTTCATTTTCCATTCTATCATGTTTTCCAAACCAAAAACAGAAAAAATAATAAAGTTCAGCACCTCAAGTATGGAAATCTTTGCCTTCAGATCGGTATGGATTCCTTTGAAAGTATTGTTTTTAGCTTTAACATAACATGTATCACATCACCAAGAGTAACCAAGAAATGGCCTGATAGCATTTGGTACCATCATGATCTCGTTGCTCTGATAATGATGAGCAAATATAGTTCAATGAGATTCAGTAGTTGCTGCAATACGTGTCTCAAATTCTCTTAGCTGTGATTCTGCATAGACTGCTGCAGTATTTGAGGCTTGTACAATCAAGATACTTTTGTATGCCTTATAGAGCTTTCGTATTTGAGGCTTCTCATGTATGGCTTATAGAGCTGCCTCGCATACTGCATATGACATTCTGGATATTTTCCTCAGCCGTCTTCTTTTTGGCTTTCATGACTTGATACTACTTACGGCACATAACAACAGTTCATTTTCCAATCTATCGTCCCTACCAAAACAGAAGTAGTACCCAAGTTCAATACCTCAAGTAGAAGGAAGTCGAATGACATCTTCACTTAGATACAATTGCCACCATCTGATGATTTAGACATGGAAGATATGCGAATTTCTGAATGTCAGACAAACTACAAATTGGGATAAATGTAGAACTTCAAAAAAACAATGAACTCCTTCAGTTCTATAATCTAAATTGCCTCAACATTCTAGCAGTAAGCTCACCTGACCCCCTTGCTCAGCATAAGAGCCTGTGGATTCAAGAATAATACCAACTTCATTGTCACCTAAGGCACTATCAATGAACTCATTCCTGCAATAAATTGCTCTAATTGCGCTTTCATGATCCTGATTAAGAAACCAATTCCATGAAGATGAGATTTCAATACCTACCTAAGAAATCTAAAAGTTTACACAATTAACCAGGGTTGCAGAGTCAAAAGTATGCATTCATGAAAACTAGAAAAGGCAATCATGCACTCACGCACAAGACCAACAAAATAGATACAGCAGATACTACAGAACTTTGACAAAATCAAACTTCATGTTTTCATTAGCAACTTTTCTTACCAAAACAGATGTAATTTAATAACTATCTCCAGCACAAAAGGTTCTTTAATTATCCAGAAATAATTATCATTACATATAAACCGATTGTGAGTATGATTTTTCTGACATTTACTGAATAAAAACCTTTGCTTCACAATTATAAGTATTTTCTATCAACAAAAAGATGAAGAACGGTGTCCAAGCAACTCATAAAAGAAAAATAGCAGAAGGATAGCATAAATAAGCAACCAAGGGCCTTGTCAACAAACCTTAAACCACGTTAACTTAAACACGTCATTAGTTTAATCAACCCTGTCCTTGCGCAAAGCTGAGGTAGCGTCAGCATCCAATGCAATAATTATAGCACCTGTCTGTTGAGAAACACATCACAATTATAAAAGGTAATGATGCTATTAGATGCGTCATATATCCCAAGATCCTAACCTGGTTTTGAAATTTATAGTTTGCATAGGTTCTATTCTTCCATAAAAAAGTAGCTGCAACACTCGTGTGAAAGGATAATATCATGAAAACAAGACCTTATTCTGTGCATTTCTTGATCTTTCACTTGCTTCATTCAAGGCAACTTTGAAGCCATTGACGTCGACCTCCAATTTTTTTTCTTCAGCCATCAACTAATAATACCAACAATTACGAGTTCAGATCATGTAACAGCAAAATAACACATATATTTGATATACACAGCAACTAGACTCAGTTCACCTGAGTAAGATCCAATGGAAATCCATAAGCATCCTGCCACTGAGGAAGAAAAGAAAAACGTAAGCGCAAGTAGTTGTTCATCGATCAGCTCTGCAGCAGGAAAAGTGATCTAGCAACTATACTATTCATACAACAAATAGCTTTTGTAGCTAGGGTTTCAGTGATTAGGTTTCAGAAAGATATCACAATTGAAAGGAAGGTTTTCACAGAAAGATTAAGAAAAATATAAGCCATTATAGGCACCCAAATCAGAGTATGCGTCTTAACACAAACTCACGGCCCGTGTTACATACAGAAAAAGAAATTTCAAAATGAAACCCGAAACCAAATATCAACAACGCATTAACATTTGAGAGCAAATAAGTAGATTCTGCATATATATATATAAAATGACTACACCCTCTGGATTGTCAAATTAAACAAAATCCAAGCACACATTAAATACAGAAGAAATTCAACAATTCTTTTCTTTTTCGTATTATCATATGGTGAACGCACAGCACTCAGCCAAAATGACCAAATTATGTGATAGCTCTGCAGATAACAGCACATTTTGTCAACAGTTTTGAATAAAACTATTCATTTGAACGGGCAATTCTATTCCATTAACTAGATTACCTGGACAGGAGCCGTCGGAAATAGCAAAAGAAAGAGCCCTGATGTGATCAGCAACAACCAGGCATTGTTCTTTTCAATTGCACTGAACTAAAAAACTGTCACCATTAACAATTGAAATAAACTAAAACTGAATTGAATTGCATATAAACAGGATAAGAAGTGATGTGGTGATATTGGATTTTTTAAAAAGGCGGGAAAGGGGATGGTTCGAAGAGCTCACCGGCACTGGCGAAGAGAAGGGTGGGATCATTGAGAGTGACGACGGGGATGTATTTCCAGATGACGTGATCCTTTCCTTCGAAGAATCCGACGAAGGTATCTCGTACCTTGCTCGCCATTCTCGACAAAGACCTGCGGGTCCGGTACTACAGAATTGAGACTTTAGTGCGGTCATACCCACAATTCTAGCGTATCTGTGTGAATGAAAGGCAGAATTTAGGGCTTGGCGGGGAGTTGCAGGTTTTTAATGGAGAAGACGATGAAGATGGTGAAAAGAATTAGGGGGAAATTGGTGATAGATGTAAAATCGGAGGATTGAAAAAGGGGATAAGTTGAAGGTGAAATTAATTAAGGGGTGATTGGTGATAAGTGTAAAAATGAGGGATTGAAAATGGAGGGGGTTATTGGTGATAAATGTAAAATCGGAGGATTGAAAAAGGGGATAAGTTGAAGGTGAAATTAATTAAGGGGTGATTGGTGATAAGTGTAAAAATGAGGGATTGAAAATGGAGGGGGTTATTGGTGATAAATGTAAAATCGGAGGATTGAGAATGAAAGGGAGGATAAATTGATGGTGAAAAAAATTATGGGGTAATTGGTGATAAATGTAAAAATGGGGATTCAAAATGGAAAAAATCTTGGAACAGAGGAAGCTTCTCCAATATCAGAGCTAGGTTTCGATCCTGGGACCTATGGGTTACGGGCCCACCACGCTTCCGCTGTGCCACTCTGATCGGTGTTAAGTCTTTTATTTGTTTAATTTATGTCCTAACAAATCTATTCAAATGGCATGATTTTCTTTCTAGGTGTTTATCGACAGATTTTTTTTAAAATAACACTAGGCTTTTTAACCAAGGAAGAAATAGAACTTGTTTACGTCAAACCAAAATCAATAATTTCTAAACTTTTGTTACTTGAATTCTTTTATGCCAATATTCTGATAATTAAATATATTGATCAATATAAGTTACAGCCATGGATTCTTTAAAAACTTTATTTCTACATAGTTATACTAAATAAATTTGAAGATGGTATATCAAAAAAAATTAAGGATGGCCGAGGCAGAACGATCAGCAAGCGAGTTAGACCTAGAGACGTTCAAAGACCTTTCCTGGAGCTAGGCGTTGAAATGTGGAATAGGAAGGGCCTAGGAGATAAACTCAGTCTGAGCTGCAGCAGTGTGCAAAGGAGTAAACACAGAGTTAGCCCGGGAGAAAGAGTCGCGGGTGAACGGAGACAAGAACGGAACTGCTTGAATAGGTAGAGCGCCGAGGTTGGCATTCTTAGGCTAGGCAGCGGGCTGAGAGGCCGGAGTCTCAGTGACCTCCTCAGGAATCGTCTCGATGAGAACTCGATTAGCACTGGAGCCTCCCTTCTCAATTATTCTCCCGGAACTGCGGCGGGCCTTTTTCTGGAGGGGCTCCTCGTCAGAGACCTCAATGTCAAACACTGTAATGGTTGCCGCTTTCTAGTACACAATGCCAGCGGTATCCCCGCCGGCAGGCAGGTGGTGGGAACTGGCAGCCCGACGAGGGAGCCTTGACAAGTTCCCCAGGAAGTTGGCAATAGACATTTCTGCATAAAAGAAACATGAAGTTAGAAATATGAAATCATGCAAAGACAAAACAAGTAAAAGACAATGGAGAAACAAGGAAATGCTAAACCTATGTCGCTCAGGTTGGAGTGGTCGTCACCAGGAGCGATGCTGTCAGGCAGGTAAGACATGCCAACATGCCCACAGAGCGGATTCCTGCAAAAGGCAGTCGCACTTCACTCACACAACCTCAAGATGGGAGATGAAGGGTTGTATAGCGGCCGTCTCAGTGGCACTAGGACAAGACCCTCACCCTTTCTCCAGGACGATAGGAAGATCTTCCGAATCCCCATCCAAGCCCAAGACCAGAGCCTCATCTACGAAAATAAACCATCGTTTCCACTCAACACGAGTGCGGAGGTTGATTAGAAATGTATGCCCATCATGCTAAAACTTTAAGAAAGTCCAATTTGGAGGCATTCTAGCTGGCTAGCAGAAGACCCGAAACAGAGTAAAGTTGGGCTCAAGGTGAAAGAGAAGACGCAAAACTTCGAAGTCCAAAAGGAGGTGGACGCAATTAGGGGGAGATCGGTCAAGCTCAATTAATAAAAGGCCAGAGGAACCTCAGGCATCAGTGTTCTAGGGCTTCAAGATAGACAGCAATCATGTACTCGGGCACGTCCATCACAGTTTGGCAGTAGCCCGGTAGCGAGACATGATCGCGGATATCATGAAATGTGATTTCCTTGGCGTTAAAGGCAACCTCAATCACACTATAGGTCGAGCATAACTCAAGGTTAGTGGTGTCGCAGTACGAATGTTCCTTGGGGGGACCAACTATTGAAACCATTTTAGCACAAAAATCTAACGAGGGAAATAGAAAGACGAAAAAAGAGCATAGAGGGTACCTGAAAGAGAGTGATAAGCCAGCTCGGAAGTTGAAAGAAAGGAAGCGAAGGGCGGCAAGACGAGCAGAGAAAAACAGTAGAATAATGAGTAATATAGGAAGTGGGAATTTGAAAGGGAAAAGAGGGGGGGTGCAACAGGCCTAATAAAATTCCTCAGAGGACAGAACGTTGGAGGCAAGATAAAAACCTTCTCAGTAAGGTGCAAAAATTAAGGGCTCGTATGCAAAGACAATCAAGAGAAGAACATGTGGTTAAAATCTGAGCAGGTAGCGTAACCATCGAAACGTGCTTTCAATAAAATGACTCCAGCACAATATTAACGATTTAAAATTATAAAACTGCTATTTTTCCCTCCAAGAGATGGAGCAGTCAGGAAGCAGAAAGCAGGTAAGTTGCCTATGAACTGCCTGATCAAATATCTCGATATCCTTAGGGTCCCAAGAGATGAAAATCAGCCCAACACCTCACCCTTGTGTCTGCCAGTCGAGTCTCGGGGTAGGGGGACTTGATAATGTATGGACCTAAAGCCTGGTCGGGAATTGTCTCAGCCCGACTAAGCAAGGCAACCCAGGGGCAGCCCCAACGGGAATAACGAGTAGCAGACGTGATGAGATGTCTGATGTGGTGGGACGTACAGAGACCGTTCAATCAGCCACCAAATGCATATAATAAGTGGAAGGCACGTTCAGACTAGGTAACTTTACAATCACAACATTATTCACCTGGAATATTCTCCCACATGACATACATGACTGACTGGAGCGTCGGAGCAGGCACGACCCTACGCCTGCCTGCCTGACCTTAGTCCCCATGTCTTGTAGGTCCAGAAGCATACTGGGCTCAAGGAGATCATCAACGGTTGGATAGAAAAGTATGGTATTAACAGTAATCGAGAGACCATGCAAGCGAATGATGCGAATTAATGTTTCCTCTATCAAATTCTATGTCTAATTTTTAAATCCATCCAACTTTGTCATGTCGCTTAAATGCTACCGCTATAGTTATAACATATAAACTTATATGTTTCTGTCGTTGATAGTGGTGTGGAATCCATGGGAGAAGAAAGTAAGAGGCATAGGAGACCATGGGGATGAAGATTATGATAATGTATGGGTTTAAGGCCCACATTCCAATTTACCATACCCAAAGGCCTAGCATCCAATCCAAGCAAAGACCAACCCCTACAACTATAAAATGGGGAGAAAGCCCTCATTTTAGGAAAAGTTGACTACAGCCTTCACGATACTGCAGCATCACCATCTCCACACTCATATTATCATATATGACTTGGGCATCGAAGAGGGCGCGGCCACGCTGCCCCGCCCTGAGTGACCCGTATTCTTTTACAGGTACCTATCTATGCCGGAACCATGCCAGAAGGAGGCCCGAACAGAGGTCATATTAGAGCTCTGATAGCAGCTCCAACTGGCCAAGGACAGCCAGCTCCAGGCCAAACCCATGAAAATTTTGGCATTAACAGAGTACAAACAAATGTTGTGTGTCGATGGAGCTGCAATTGAGAAGCCAATAAGTTTGAAGCCCGGTGAAGAATGGAGAGGCAAACTAGAATTATCTGTTATGTCTTCTTTATAGAATTGGGGTACATAAACTAATGAAAAATGTGTCAAGCAAATTTGGTGTTTTCCCTCCAGATGACTGGTGTGGGCTGAAATGATTGAACCGATGAAAGAATGCACGACAAATTTGAATGTGTAAGCATTAATGTTGTACTCTAGTATTTTGTCCTCCTTATTTGCTAATTTAGTTCGATATATTTACATTTATTAAAATTTATCTTAGTTCAAAGAGAAGTCTCTTGTTGGACCGATTAACCATTAGACCAATCATGAAAAACCTCATTTTAATAACTTTTATGGTCAAATTATAATTATTTATACATTATGACATATTTAAAATGTTTTTAACTTTACAGGATTCTCGTTGCAATAAATAAAAACAAACATCAAATCACTCTCATTAGTTGCATCAATTATGAAATGACCCAGTCTAAAGATTAGTTGGTCTAAAACAAGAATTTGGCTCTGTCCAGTTGGGTTTAATTTCAACACATTTTAGAACTAATAAACTAAATTCAGCATCAATAAACTCAGCACTGAAAGAAAATAAATAATTAAATAAATATTTATTTGGGTTATCCACAGTCACTGGTCAAAAAATAAGTTTAAAAGTAAAATATGTTACGCATACAACATCATTTTCGGAGTTGTTCTTTTCATTTTTTTAAAAAAAGAAACTATAAATAAATGCAATTCATTGCCAATAAACTAAACTCAGCACCATTAAACTAAAAGTAACACCAATGAACTAAATTTAGCACTAATAAATTAAACAGTGAAGTACATTTTTAACCCTATGTTTTGGGCAAAAGTGTGGAAATGAATTGTAAAATATGGAAGTACAAAAATAACCCTAGAAAACGTTAACCAAATTGCCAACAACCAATTTGACCGAAATTTGATGAAAAGACCATAATACCCCCAATTTTTTAAAATTCAAAAATAAAATCAAATATGAAAATACACCTCTACCCTTTCCTTCCCCATTTCTCTCCACGGGATACCCTTTCTATCTCCATTTGTATCCGACGTTAATCCATTTCCATCTTCATTTCTCTCCATCTCCATTGCTTTCCACCGCATCTCCATTTTGCTCTTCCGGGGTTGCGTAGAGGAGAAAGTCGTCGAATTAGTTGCATCACTTGGGGTTAGGGTTTAGGGAATGGCAGGGCTAGGGTCAAGGGAGCGGCGGAGCTAGGGTTGAGGGCTCGGTGGAGGAGAGGGGGAGCAGGGGCGGTGGTCGATTGGATGGGTTGATGGTGGTAGAGCTAGTGAGGAATGGTGTTTGAGGCGGTAGACTGTGAGAAGGAGTGGCGGTGATGGTCGATGGGACAGTGGAGCAGCGGTGGTGGTCGATAGGATGGTGGAACGGCGGTGGTGGCCAATTGGTGGTGGTAGTCGATGGTACAGGGTGGTGGTGGCAGAGCTGGTGAGGAACGGTGTTTGAGGCAGCGGACTGCGAGGAGGAGCAGCGACGAGATAGGGTTGAGAGGAGGAACAACGGGAGGTGAGGGCTTCCGACGGTGGGGGCTAACTCGTGGCGGTGGTTTTGGGTAGGGGGCAGAGCGGCGAAGGCTCGGCGGCTCAGCTTTTGTTCCTTATTTTCATATTTTAAAAATTAGGTTTTGTTCCTCGTTTTCATATTCTACAATTTTGATGTGTAATTGTGAAGTTTAATTCAGTTTGTGTTGTTTTTTCAGGCGAAGTAGGCTTTTGAGTAGTGTAAAAATGTTGTGCGGGCGACGGACGGCAGGCGGTGGCAAAGCTGGTGGCGAACGGTGGCAGAGATGGTGGCGCGGCGACGGTAGGTTGCGGATATGGTGGTGCGGCAGGTTTGAAGATGACGAAGGAGGAGAACTTAGAGGTATTTTTGTCATTTAATTTTTTTTGTTTTAAGAGTAGGGATGTATTTATCTTTTCATTAATGGTCAATGCTTGAATTTGTTCGGTCAATGCCAGAATAGTGTAAATTGGGTAAAACTGCACAATTTGATCAAAATATAGGGTTAATTCTGCACTTTTAGATTTTACAAGGTCATTCATGTACTTTCTCAATCTTATAGGGTCATTTTTGCACTTTCCCTAAATTGAATCCAGGACCAAATAAGACCAATTGGTCATGGTCGTTCAAATGATGTGACATAAAAATGAGAAAAGGTCACGTGAGTTATTGGTGATAAATTAATAGGTAAAGGAAATTGGTAATGTACCCTCTTTTAAAGTGTCGAAATGATTCCAATTTGCATGAGTTTACGGTTACGTTGTTCAAGTATAAAAACAGTAAAAATGACTAAAATACCTTCATCTTAAATTGGTAAAAATCAACTAATTAAATACATATGGGACTCTATATTATTTCTTATGTATTTATATAGATTCGAGTTTTTAAAAAGTGCTCATTTATAAATCCCTTAATCCCTAATTCGTATTGTAAGTTAACCTCACTGACATCTGACTAAGGTTGACTTACAAATTTCCAACCGAGATCCAATATAAATGACATATATACCCATAATTTTTTAGCTAATTCCGATGTATAGAAACTAATGAAGTACCATCGCGCGTTGCGTGATATCATTAATTAAAATATTGAGATTAAGTTTTATTTTAAATTTTAAAGTTTAGTCATCTAAAGAAAATTATATGAATTATGAAATGAAATAATTATTTAGTTAGAAACATTTAAATATTGAATACATTAAAAATTGATTATTTTTATAATATTTCATTCAAATTATTTAAAAAGTAATTATTTACATGTTGATATTCATTTTAAAAGGTTATCATAATTATATGTATCTCATTGCAATATATAAAAGTAAGGGAAAGTCTCAGGAAATGCAGCCTTTCCATAAGGTTATGTACAATCCTCAGGTGCATTTGCCTTAAATGTTGTAATTTTTTATAAAATTTAAATATTGCATTTTATAAGTTAAAACATGTAATAATATGTATTTGAAGGTGAAAATATAAAAATATATGATATAAAAAAATATTTTCAAAATTTTAAAATTTTGTATGTAATTTAAGAAATAAGTGGTCTGTCCATAAGCTTATAGACAGGCCGCCTGTCAGGAGCCCACTCTAAAAGTAAATATCAAATGACTTTATTAGTCCCACTAATTATGAAATGTCCTCATTTAACAGTTAGTTGGTCTTAAAAAAGACATTGTCATATATAAATAAATAAATAATATGTATGCATATTTTTATCAAAAGTACTCTATCATTGTATAAATAAATTTGAACATTTTGTTATTTCAGATTATGTGTTACTTGGATTTTCTTCAGTGATATATAAATAGATATAGTACAATGAGTATTTGTGGTTTTAAATAGAGAAAATGACAGTTTAAGTGCCCACTTTTACGTGAAATTACAAGTTTCGTTCCTCTTTTTGCACTATGTTCCTAAAAGGTCCCCAGATTATTACTAAATGTTCTCAATTAGTTCCTTTATCGTACATAACACATTTTAAATAAGTTATGGATCGTTCAACAGCTACCGAGGTTTAAAAAATATAAGTTCACAACTTTTGAGATTAAATTAATTAATTTTTATTTTCCCTTTTTTCAATTCTTTCTTCACTGCCTAATCCACCATGTTTCGAGCACCACCAATCCAACCATGCTTACTGTCTCTTCTATCATCCTTACTTTCCATATTTCTTGCTTTCGAATGGCGACACTATCATTATTAGAAAGATCGACTCAATGTTGACTGACTTAAACTGGCTAATAGTATGTGGGAATAAATTGATAACGTTTCGTAATAATGCAGGAACGTTGTGGGAACAATTTGCAAAAGAGGAACGAAACTTGTTATTTCGCCTAAAAGTGGGTGTCAAATATGTCATTTTGTCGTTTTAAATATATCTTTAGAAGTTGTATATTTTAACAAGTTATGATTCATTATATCAGTATGTTAACAAGTTATGATTGATTATATATAGTAAAGAATACAATTAATAACATATTGCAATGTTATTATGTTTATTTTAGATAACTTGGTTTAGCTTAGTCAAAATGACTTCAATTTTTTTATTTTTTTTTTAAAAAATTGGGTAATAACTCAAATGAGCCCCCAATAAAATCCCTCCCTTTCCCTTGCCAATAGGGAAAATCACAGGTTAGTTAAACCCAAAATGTAGAAAGACAGCTCATCACACCTTAAGGTATGGAGAACGGCTAGATTTTAGGTATTGATCGCGTGTACTCTCCCACAACATAGCATCACCGGCATGAGCAATAATTAATGTATCTGTTATTCTACTTGCTGAAATGCATTGTGAAACTGCTCCCCTGTAGTCCCCAACAACCAAAGCTCGTTGAACAGCATCATCAAACGATGCATCACTAAGATCCCCATCTTCTTCAACTTCTTGCTGAGATCCCTCTTCCATAGGGACGAAGTCAGTAGATCTATTCCCAGAAGCAGATACGGGTGTTTCAGTTTTTGGACTCGGAAGATTGTTGAAAAAATCCTCTCCATTATCAGTGGCGTACATAGCTGTTTCCTTATATCCCTCCCCAGCAGTTGCACCTCCATTGAGATCAAGTGCATTCACCTAGTCAGATATGTCATTTTCTGTTGCATTGTTTTCCTCGGTAGGTGGACTAAAACCAAGGTGAGATAGCAGCTTTGTCCTCGTTGTCCCGTCCTCATCAAACATAACCTTTAGGAAGCCCCAAGTCTCTTTCTCATCCTCAGATCTGTTTAAAAGGGCAGACAAGACTAACTAATTAAATGGGCCAATACAATGGCAGCTCCATCAATGAAATAGCTCTATTCTTCCAATAAGATGAAAACTATGTAACAATAATAAAAGGGGACCCACTCTGATTCCTCGGATTTCTTCTCACACAAAAACCTCAGAGAAGATTTCTCTCCATTTCTAATTGCAGCCTCAAACTCTGAAGATCTAGTTATCAGGTTATGCTCAGTAACTAAGTTGTGCACAAAAACCTATAAAACAGATTGGGCAATAACTGTAGTGATATCTTCTTCGCCGCTTCTCCAGTTCATCTTCTTCGCCGCTTCTCCAGTTCATCTTCTTCTCCGCTTCGTCCTGTTCGCCGCTTCGACGCCTTCTCCACTGCTTCGTCTACGCCAACTTCTCCCTGTTTGGAACCAGATCTAGAGCAGAGCTTCAGGTGAATCG
This sequence comes from Rubia yunnanensis, assembly GCA_037428765.1. Taxonomy (NCBI): domain Eukaryota; kingdom Viridiplantae; phylum Streptophyta; class Magnoliopsida; order Gentianales; family Rubiaceae; genus Rubia; species Rubia yunnanensis. The sequence goes on along the minus strand of CM075064.1, from coordinate 113,951,815 downwards.
GGGCCATTTGAAACTGAAGGCGGCGAAGAAGGCGGTGGAAATTGGCAGCGGCGGCGGCGTGGCGGAAGGCGGCGGTGGAGCGGAAGGCAGCGGATAAAGAAAAAGAAAATTAGAAAAATAGGATTTTTTATTGAAAATGTTTTTTAATTAGTAAAATTACCATTATACCCCTAGTTATACCGGAAAACCATTTAGTCTTACTGGAACACCACCTCTGGGGACCAAAACATATCATTTTGAATTTGTTGGGTACCGTCTAAGTGTTGTTTTGCAAATGGGGACCAAAAGATAGTAAAATATACTCCCTCCGTCCCAGCTATTTTTGCACTTGTCACTGTTCATTTAGTCAAACTTTGTTACTTAGAAAAGTAAATTTCAAGCAATGTATAAAATAATATATCATCATATATGATATCATTAGAATCGTGTTAACATCTATTTTTATAATATTATTTTTTCATCATTTTAAAATATGCATAATTAAAGATATTACTGGTCAAAATTAGTTCTGGTTAATTTGAAAAAGTCAAAATTTGCAGAAATAGCTGGGACAGAGGGAGTACTTTGTAAGGGACCAAAAATATAATTTAGTCTAAATTTAAATAACATGAGTACCCTTCTCCTAAATGGTGTTGACAATTAGCTTTTCACTAACTTTTGCGTTCAGATTTTGATTAAACGAATTGAAATAAACATTTTATAGTGTTTTCAAATGGTAGTACTCACTCTGTCCCAACTCAAACGGCACACTTCAATTTATGTTACTATTCGTTGTCCAACTTTGACCACTTATTTGAATAGATATATAAACAATAGTATTATCATATGTTATATGGTTGGATTCGTCATAACAAGTAATTTCTAACTATCAAATTTTTATTTGATGTTATTATACGTAGTAAAACATATTAACGATCAGACATGTTTTTTAATAATCGTAAAAAATATTCCTTACAATTTGAGGAGGTGGGATGGAGGAAGTAGTCTTTTTTGTTTGATCGTCAACTTTTTAATTTGATAATTATATTTTGCATTAAACAACTAACAATTTATATTCATTTATGAATTACAATTTTTGAAGTCAAACAATTAACAGATACAACTAGTAAGACGGCTAATCAAACCAATTAAATGAAATGACCTAACAACTAAAAGTTAATTGTCGTTTGTCAAATAGAGCCTTAAATAAAGTTATTTGGGACTTCAAATTTCAAGCAACTAGCTGTACAATGCATGGTCTATGTTTTTTTAAAGCAAAGAGTCGTACCTTATATTATCATCATCAGATTTTGGTGGACGTGACCCCCACCTATTACATTACGAGTCAGATTATGAGCATTCATTACAACCATTCTTGGACCTTCATTACATTGCAGCCATAACTTTCTAGGAAAGTTTCAATTGGATTCATGCCTTGATAGCACTTTTACTGTTTTGTCCATCTGCTTCCCATAATTAAAAGTGCTCTTTCTTTTCGACCTTCCAACTACAAACAGCATTTCCTTGCATCATATCCCACAAATTACAAACAAACTACAATTGTTTGTATACATAGTCTACAAGATATGGATGCAAGAAAACCCAACAAACATATCATTGCATCCAGAAGCGGAACCAATGGTACGCGAGGTAGGGCTCTAACCCTACCTAGATCGCCGGCCAGAGGTAACAGGAGTCGGTCCAATCGTCGAGCGCGTCTTCCGGCGGAGCTTGGCGCATCTCCGGTGACTGGTACGCCTTTGCTCGGAGAAGAAGGCTGCGTCGCGGCCTTCTTTTTTTTATGCTTAAGTAATAAAACGACGTCGTTTTCACGTTAGTGAAACGACGTCATTTCATTTGTAATATGCAAAAAAATGAAATGGGGAAATGGATTGGGCCAAAACTGAGCCCAATCCAATAATCTACTTCAGCAAAATATTGGAACGAGAGGCGAGAGCAGCAGAAGCCAGAAGCAGAGCATCCTCCCTCAGTCCCTCAGCCGAGAGCCATCCGCCACCGCCGCCAGGTCCGCCACCAGGTCTTCGCCGCGGCGCCGCCGGAAGCTGCCTCGTCCCGTCGCCTCTCCAACCACCGGTAGACTTCTTCTCTTTATGCTAAGATTTATTAATTTTAGGGTTTATTCTCTTTCAATTTTTTGCTTCAAAACTTAAATTTATGTGAACATGATTTTTAGATTGGAATCATTGGATGTTGAATTGAAGTTATATGGTTGTATATGATTGTTGAAATTTAGTTGAATTGCATATTTGAATTTAGTTGAATTGCATATTTAGTCGAATTTAGTTGGAATTTTTTTTGCCTGATGGAAACTCTAATCGGCTTTAGCTTCTTTAGTTTAGTACTTTGGGCTTATCAAACTAAAAGTTGTTTTTGATTAGGCCCTAATTGAGTAAATATTTTGATGTCATACGATTTCTTGGTCTTTAGGCAAGTGTGTATATGTGCGTGCTTGCATTCCTCTTTATCTATCCCTCTGTGCTGATTGCATACATTCCATGGGATCAGTGAAGTGAGGACTATATTTTTTGTTTCTCAGGTTTGTACTTGGGCCGGATGTCACGAGGTTGTTAATTCTTTTATTTTCGTATAATAGTAGTTCCATTGGAATGCTTATGTTTGAAGTATGTGCTCAGCATTCGTTACACTTCTCTTTCATATTGATTATGTTTGAAGTAGTGATATCTTGGGGGCATGATGAATACATGTATTTGGTACATTTCCTTCAATTTCTTAATGAGTAATTATTATGATTAATTAGTTCAGATCGGATGAAAAATTGAGTATTTAGTTTTTTAGCATATGGTATGGTAGGGTATCTTTGAGCATTTCTAAAGACCATAGATTCAAGATTAGTTGTGTGGCTTAACCTTGTGATTTGATGTGTACACGCCACATGATTCAATTGCTAGTTCAAGGTAAAGTTATGTTTAGTCCCGTAGATAGTTATGTTTGGGATAGTTAGGCTTAGACCCATAGATTATTAATTTTGTATCATACATTTTTTGGTTTTATTTCTACATTATAGATTTTGTGAAGTTAATTTTATTATTAAATTAATGTCCTACTAAATTGCTAATTTCGGGTCTTTTTCCCTTCCTCTGGAAGCGGCTGCAGAGAAAGGAATTTTTTTTAAATCGTTGTAAAAATTTTAGCAAAGATCGGTGCCTTTAAAAATCGGTGCTAAAATTAACACCGGTTAAAAAACCGGTGCTAACAAAAAAACCGATGCTAAATTAACACCGATTTTTTGAGAACCAGTGAAACCTTTTCACCGCGCACTTATGCACCGGTTTTTTGGGTCAAAAAAACCGGTGTTAGAACAAGAAAAAACCAGTGCTAAAGGGGGTTCATGTGATAGTGGGTGTTTCATGTTTACTGAATGATGTTTTAAATTCAGGTTATGGTGTATGCTTTTCTGCTTGATTTGCTTTTTATGTTCAGGCTACGATGTTTTTTATTTTGATATGTTTTCAAGTTCAGGCTATGATGTTTCTAAGTTTGCTGATTGATGTTTTGTCATTTTCTGTTTGTGCTGATATGTTGATTTTTTTAAGTTCAGTGTATGATGAATAGAGTTCAGTTCATGATGTTTGCCTTTTAGTTTGATATGCTTTCAAGTTTTGGCTATGATGTTTAAATTTACTGAATGATGTTTTAAATTCAGGTTATGGTGCATGCTTTTCAGCTTGATTTTCTTTTTAAGTTCATGCTACGATGTTTTAAGTTTACTGAAAGATATTTTAAATTTAGATTATGATGTATGCTTCCAGTTTTACATACTTTTCAAGTTCAGACTATGATGCTTTAAATTTACCAAATCATGTTATAGCTTCAGGGTATGAGCTTGTATGTTGGATGGTATTTTGTGTATGTTGTATGTTCCAATTTAGGAGTGTGATGTAGTTTGTGATCTGGGATGAGTTTTTAAATGATGATTTGTAGATTTTTTTTCCCTTGAAGTTGTTTGGGCTTACTGGTTGCATTATATTTTCCTGATGTTTGTATAATTAAATTTGGAGTAAGTCTCGTGACAGGTGGCATGTCCATAAGCTTATGGACAGACCACCTATTTTTTACCTTATACACTACATTTGTTAAAATACATACTCCCTCTATTTCTTTAATATTAGCACACTTTCCTTTTTGGGTTGTTTCATTTATATTGGCACACTTTCCATTTTCGGCAAGATTTCTTCAATTTCATCCACTCATTCTACTTTTTACTTTCTACATTCAATTTCATCCACTCATTTTCTCTACCTAAATCAAAACACCTAAACCTATGGTGCCACTATTAGTGAAACGGAGGGAGTACAAATTTAGAATTTTTTTTAAAAAAAATTATATCATATATTTTTATATTTTCACTTTCAAATGCATATTATTACTTGTTTTAACTTATAAAATGCATTATTTAAATTTTACAAAAAAATTACAACATTTAAGGCAAAAGCCCCTGAGGGCCTTTCCTGAAACGTTCTTTTAAATTTGATGTTTCAGATGCAAATGTTGACTGTGTTGTGAGACAATCACATCGAAACTCATTCATAGAATTTTTAAATTGTTATAGCATGGATCAATTATTATTTGAGAGTATATCTAACAAAATTCGTTCATAGAACTTTTTTTAGTGAAGTTATAATCATTTATGTTTTAAAATATATTTTCAATTTATTGTTTTTTAAATTTTAAAATACATTTTAAAATTATGAAGATCGTGTTGTAATAAATAAATAAATATTGGATCAGTCCAGTAATTATATTACTAATAAAATGATTATTTTTAATGGTTGGATGGTTTAAAATAAGTCTTTGTATTAGTATTATTCAACAATATTAGCGAGAAACACATTTTTTGTTTAACATTGTATAATGAATTAGTTATAGTAAAGCTTAAAAGTGGAAGCAATCTATTTAATATTTTTTAAAATACATTTAAACAAAATTTAGTTTCTAAACCTTTTATTCGATTATATATTATTTGAAAAGGTTCTTTTTATAGATAAGTAAAAGTAGAGAGGAAAAAAACTTATCCTTATTGCTCTACTTACTACATCTAGGAAATAAAATAACATAATCATTTTTCTCATATAATTTCAATCCTTAATTTATTGTGCTAACATTTTCTTAAAGATCCACCACTATCGATTGGGGTTTTGTACCGGTGAAAAGTTCAATTGTTTTCAAGTCATTCATGTTGATTTGACTTTTTTCAAGAGCAATTTTGATAAATCAGTTGAAAGGAGTTGATAAGGCTCTTTCTAAAAATATTTTTGAGAAAATAGTTTACAATATATTATTTCGATACCAATAAATTATATTATATTTTTATATTTTATGATTGTTGTTGAATAATTACCTAGATACTAAAAATTCCTTATTTTAGGCACTAAAACAATTTTATCATACTAACTCAATATTTCAGTAAATAAAAATTAATAAACCCTAATGGGCCTAACCCAATCCTATTTGTTCCCGGAAAAGAAATGAAAAAGGAAACTTTTTGTTATAAATATCCCCTGGTTCCCTCTCAATCGTTATCATTCTCATTCGGGAAAGAAAGAAAGAAGGAAAGAAAGAAGGAATTCGCCGGAGATGGGCCGCGGTGGCAGGGAGTTCAATCCCACGGCGGCGGAGCTCATTTCGTACTATCTGAAGAACCACATTCTCGGAATCTCGTACCCTGCTTCCGACATCATTCCACAATCGACGGTGTTCGGCGATCAACTCAATCCCTGGGACAAGTTCTCCGATCCCTGCCATTGGTGCCTCGACTCCCACAACATTCCGACACTGTATTTGCACACCAAGTTGGAAAACATCGGAACCACCTCCAAGTCCAGCAATGTCCAGAAGAAAAGAATGGCTGGATGTGGAACCTGGCACAGCACGGGGGCGCCGATCGAAGTGCATTTCCCCGGCAATAAGGACCTCGTCATCGGACACTACAAAAAGTTGTCTTTCAGGACCAACAATGGCGAAGAAACCATCGGCCATTGGACCATGAACGAGTACACCATCTCCGCTGATGCCTTTCCTGAAATCCGGGGCTGTGATTGGGAGGATCGGGTGATTTGCAGGATTAAGAGATATGATGATAGGAGTTGCATTGGAGGCAAGGTGATTAAGAACAACTCATCATCCACTCGGAGGAGCACTGTATCGAACAAAAGGAAGAACTCATCATCCATTGAGAGCACTGAACCCATCAAGAAGTTGAAATCATCGCAGGAGCCTTCCAACCAAATGACTGCACCTGTGGTGGTGGTGCTGGATGATGATGATGGTGGCGCCACGGTGCCAGAGCCTTCCAACCAAATGGCTGCACCAGTGGTGGTGGTGCTGGATGATGGTGAGGCCACGATGCCAAAGGAGTGGACGAATTCAGATGCCTTGGAATTCGAAGAGCTAATGAATGGCATTGCATCAGAACCTTTGCATTTCGAGGAATGGAAGGATTCAGATGTCTTGGAATTCGAAGACATGATGAATGGCATTGAATGGGATGCTTCAGAGGAAAGATTTGTGTTTTAGTAAAACAACATTATTAGAAAGATGTTTATAGACTGATATTTTGGACAGAAATTTTGCTTTGTTTTAGCATGTATTGTAAAGATGATCCACTGCTGAGTAAATAGATGACAACTTGTTTTCTCATTCTAAGCTTTTGCAATTTAATCGATTTCTCCTATCAATTGCAGTGTGTGTTTGTGTTATTTCATCTGAAAATGGCTATATACAATTACAGTATGTGTGTTATTAGCTTGGAAGATCTCACCTTTTTGTAGCTGGGCTGTAGTAGTAGCCGTAAGCGCGGCTTCAACTTTCTCATTTTCAGCAATCCTTTCATGCAGGGCAGTTAGCTCCTGTTTCAGCTGTCTTCTTTTTGGCTTTCATGGCTTGATTCCGCTAACACCACGCGCACAATGCTTCATTTTCCATTCTATCATGTTTTCCAAACCAAAAACAGAAAGAGTAACAAAGTTCAGTACCTCAAAGTATGGAAATCTTGGCCTCCAGATCAGTATGGATTCCTTTGAAAGTTATGTTTTCAGCTCTGACATAAAATGTATCACATCTCCAAGAGTAACCAAGAAATGGCCTGATAGCATTTGGTACCTCGACAGTGTCGTCATGATCTCGCTGCTCTGATAATGATGAGCAAATATAGCCAAAGGAATACTTTGTTAAGGTTCAACTGCCTTATGATACATTAATTGGCTTGTACCGAAGCTTCCCCATTCAAATTTGTAGCCCCATTGACCAAACCAAGGTCTACCATAGGCTGCTGCATGAAGTAACCTTAGATCCATACCATTATTTTCTGAGATGTCCTCCAAACTCACTTCTGTATATAGTACAGATTAAGGGACAAGGTTATATAAAATAACAAAAGAGTTAATTACTTGAATCCTCTGTGTGTGTGTGTCAGTTGTGTCGGTTTGAATAGATATTTAGACAGACCTAGCTCTCAATCCAGTGCATAAGCAACCCCACAATTCCATAATCTGATATCCAGCTAAATCAGAAGAGGTCTCCAGGCTTTAATCGCGCTTTCATGATCCTGATATAGGACTCCATAAAGATGAGATTTCAATGCCTACTTAAGAAATCAAATTTTTTTACAAAATTAACCAAGGCTGTAGATTCAAAAGTATGCATTAATGAATTTAAAATTTTAGAAAAAAGGAAAAAAACTAGAGAGGCAATCATGCACTCAAGCACTCGACCATCAAAAAGGATACAGCAATTGATAATTATATATACTAAGGAATGTTGACAAAATCAAACTTCGTGATATCAGCTGGAAGTTTTCTTATCAAAACAGATGTAATTTAATTCCTATATCCAGCACAAAAGGTTCTTTGATTATTTAGAAAAAATTAACATTTCATATATAAACCGATAGCAACTATGATTTTTCTGACTTTTCAAGAACTTTGCTTCTCTATCATAAGTATTTTCAATCAACAAAAAGATAAAGAACAGTGTGCGAGAAACAGTCTAATGCATTCTCATGAGGAATTGAGGTGCTTTTTGTAAATCTGAGCATACTTTCTATACTTACCACGATCCTTTTCAATTCAGAAATCTAATTCATTTGCCACTTGACTCTCCTTTGTTGTTGTTTTGATTGACACACATCAATTTATTAAGATCCTTTTCTCAGACAGGAATGAATGAGAATTGTGTGTTTGTAATGGTTTGGTTGAATTATATTCTATTCTAAGACTGCAACTAACTAGCAGTATGTTGCTTAGTCGAGTATGAACATGGCTCTAAGAGTGTATAACTGAGTTAGTAAGATAGTATCTTCGAGTTAGTAAGAAAGTAGTTTGGTTTTCACAAAGGGATCAAACAAATTTCTTACAGTACTGAACCTGGTTTTACATTCAAAGATTTTTTTAAACCACGGTAACACTAGAGCATTCTGAATCTGAACAAGAATTATGTGATAGCTCTGTAGCTAACAAGTAACAACACATTTTGCCAACAGTTGTGACTACAAACTATACATATGAATGGGCAATCACACAATTCAAGGTTATCATCGGGATCATCAACATTCAGGCACTGTTCTTTTTAATTGAGCTTAAATAAACCGAATTCAACACAAATTTCTCACTATTAACAACTGAACTCAGCCAAAATTGAATTGAATTGCATATAAATAGGAAAAGAAGTAATGCAGTGATTTTGAATATTCAAAAGGCGGGAAAGAGATCGATCGAAGAGCTCACCAGCATTGGCGAAGAGGAGGGTGGAATCATCGATATGAACGACGGGGATGGAATTACTGTTGCCCCGAAGAATCCGATGAAGGTGTCTCGCCGGCGGCCAGTTCCTTCCCGTTGCCGCCATTGTCGACAAACAGCGGCGGGTTCGTTACTGCAGCAGCGGTGACTACAGTACGGAAATTCCCGTATTCTAGCGTATCTGTGTCTATGAAATGCAGAAATTAGGGCTTGGCGGGGAGTTGCAGGTTTTTGATGGAGAAGATGATGATAAGTTCAGTTTCCCCAAGTACTTTTTTTCTTTGAGAAGAAGAAGAATAAAAAGAGTGTTCCAATTTCAATGCCCTCAGATAAATTTAAGTCTAAATTGTCCCCTACAAACTATGGTTTACTATCTTTTGGTCCCCATTTACAAAATAATCCTTAAACGGTACCCAACAAATTTAAAATGATATGTTTTAGTCCCCATAGGTGGTTTTCAGGTGAGGTCAACGGTAAAATTGGTCAAATTTTGTAAAATGACCATTTTACCCCTAGATTAGAAAAAAATAAAAAGGGGGAAAAACTTCATCTTCTTCTTCGTTCTTCTCCCGGTCATCTCCGCCATACAGGGCCCCTTCATCGGCGCCGAGAACTGGCCCAAATTCACGACCTTAGCGTTCTTCACGCCCGAGCTCGCCCGGATCCAAGCTTAATTTGCAGCTCAATCGAAGCTGAAAGAAGGAATTTCCTCCTCGTCCTTCGCCGAATGCGCCACCGCCGTACTGGAAATTGGCTGCCCCAAATTCACGACCTTAGCATCCTCATTCACGCTCGAGCCATTGCTTCGTCTTCTCCACCTTCTGCCGTTTCTCCGCTTCGTCTTCCTCGCCTTCTGCCATTGCTTCGTCTTCTCCGCCGCTTTGTCTTCTTCGTTGCTTCTCCAGGTCATCTTCTTCTCCGCTTCTTCAGTTCATCTTCTTCTCCAGTTCATCTTCTTCTCCGGTTCAACTTCTTCTCCAGTTTAACTATTATCGAAATTGCAGAACTTTCAAACATGCATAGAGCGTACAAGTGAACCTTATCTACAACATATATAAGAGCTCAACAGTGATTTGCAACATCTGGTAATTTTTCCCATGAAAGAAGACTCACAGTGCAGAGAAGTGCAATTGTTTCTTTCTAAGATTTCAGAGGTCTAGTATTCACAAGGCTCATGAGGTCACGATTGACCATAGCAGCAACAACCTGACATGCATTAACCATACAAACAATGAATTATTCAATAGGGAATATCACAGGTTAGTTAAACCCAAAATGTAGAAAGACAGCTCATCACACCTTAAGATATGGAGAACGGCTAGATTTAAGGTATTGATCGCGTGTACTCTCCCACAACATAGCATCACCGGCATGAGCAATAATTAATGCATCTGTTATTCTACTTGCTGAAATGCATTGTGAAACTGCTCCCTTGTAGTCCCCAACAACCAAAGCTCGTTGAACATCATCATCAAACGATGCATCACTAAGATCCCCATCTTCTTCAACTTCTTGCTGAGATCCCTCTTCCATAGGGACGAAGTCAGTAGATCTATTCCCAGAAGCAGATACGGGTGTTTCAGTTTTTGGACTCAGAAGATTGCTGAAAAAATCCTCTCCATTATCAGTGGCGTACATAGCTGTTTCCTTATATCCCTCCCCAATAGTTGCACCTCCATTGAGATCAAGTGCATTCACCTAGTCAGATATGTCATTTTCTGTTGCATTGTTTTCCTCGGTAGGTGGACTAAAACCAAGGTGAGATAGCAGCTTTGTCCTCATTGTCCCATCCTCATCAAACATAACCTTTAGGAAGCCCCAAATCTCTTTCTCATCCTCAGATCTGTTTAAAAGGGCAGACAAGACTAACTAATTAAATGGGTCAATACAATGGCAGCTCCAGCAATGAAATAGTTCTATTATTCCAATAAGATGAAAACTATGTAACAATAATAAAAGGGGACCCACTCTGATTCCTCGGATTTCTTCTCACACAAAAACCTCAGAGAAGATTTCTCTCCATTTCTAATTGCAGCCTCAAACTCTGAAGATCTGGTTACCAGGTTATGCTCAGTAACTAAGTTGTGCACAAAAACCTATAAAACAGATTGGGCAATAACTGTAGTGATATCTTCTTCGCCGCTTCTCCAGTTCATCTTCTTCTCCGCTTCGTCCTCTTCGCCGCTTCTCCACTTCGTCCTCTTCGCCGCTTCTCCGCTTCGTCCTCTTCGACGCCTTCTCCACCGCTTCGTCTACGCTGACTTCTCCCCGTTTGGAACCAGATCTGGAGCAGAGCTTCAGGTGAATCGGGGCCATTTGAAACTGAAGGCGGTGAAGAAGGCGGTGGAAATTGGCAGCGGCGGCGGCGGAAGGCGGCGGTGGAAATTGGCAGCGGCAGCGGCGGAAGGCGGCGGTGGAAATTGGCAGCGGCGGCGGCGAAAGGCGGCGGTGGAGCGGAAGGTGGCGGTGGAGCGGAAGGCAGCGGATAAAGAAAAAGAAAATTAGAAAAATAGGGTTTTTTTATTGAAAATGTTTTTTAATTAGTAAAATTACCATTATACCCCTAGTTATACCGGAAAACCATTTAGTCTTACCAGAACACCACATCTGGGGACCAAAACATATCATTTTGAATTTATTGGGTACCGTCTAAGGGTTGTTTTGCAAATGGGGACCAAAAGATAGTAAAAGATACTTTGTAAGGGACCAAAAAAACAATTTAGTCTAAATTTAAATAACATGAGTACCCTTCTCCTAAATGGTGTTTGGCAATTAGCTTTTCACTAACTTTTGCGTTCTGATTTTGATTAAACGAGTTGAAATAAACGTTTGATAATGTTTTCAAATGGTAGTACTCCCTCTGTCCCAGCTCAAACTGCACACTTCAATTTATGTTACTATTCGTTGTCCAACTTTGACCACATATTTGAATAGACATATATACAATAGTATTATCATATGTTATATGGTTGGATTCGTCATAACAAGTAAGATTATGAGCATTCATTACAACCATTCTTGGACCTTCATTAAATTGCAGCCATAACTTTCTAGGAAAGTTTCAATTGGATTCATGCCTTGATAGCACTTTTACTGTTTTGTCCATCTGCTTCCCATAATTAAAAGTGCTCTTTCTTTTCGACCTTCCAACTACAAACAGCATTTCCTTGCATCATATCCCACAAATTACAAACAAACTACAATTGTTTGTATACATAGTCTACAAGATATGGATGCAAGAAAACCCAACAAACATATCATTGCATCCAGAGGCGGAACCAGTGGTACGCGAGGTAGGGCTCCAACCCTACCTAGATCGCCGGCCGGAGGTAGCAGGATTCGGTCCGATCGTCGAGCGCGTCTTCCGGCGGAGCTTGGCCCGGCGACTGGTACGCCTTTGCTCGGAGAAGAAGGCCGCGTCGCGGCCTTCTTTTTTTATGCTTAAGTAATAAAACGACGTCATTTTCACGTTAGTGAAACAACGTCGTTTCATTTGTAATATGAAAAAAATGAAATGGAGAAATGGATTGGGCCAAAACTGAGCCCAATCCAATAATCCACTTCAGCAAAATATTGGAACGAGAGGCAAGAGCAGCAGAAGCCAGAAGCAGAGCATCCTCCCTCAGTCCCTCAGCCGAGAGCCATCTGCCACCGCCGCCAGGTCCGCCACCAGGTCTCCGCCGCGGCACCGCCGGAAGTGCCTCGTCCCGCCGCCTCTGCACGCCGGACGCCGCCTCTCCAAACCACCGGTAGACATCTTCTCTTTATGCTAAGATTTATTAATTTTAGGGTTTATAATTTATGTGAACATGATTTTTAGATTGGAATCATTGGATGTTGAATTGAAGTTATATGGTTGTATATGATTGTTGAAATTTAGTTGAATTGCATATTTAGTCGAATTTAGTTGGAATTTTTTTGCCTGATGGAGACTCTAATCGGCTTTAGCTTCTTTAGTTTAGTACTTTGGGCTTATCAAACTAAAAGTTGTTTTTGATTAGGCCCTAATTGAGTAAATATTTTGATGTCATACGATTTCTTGGACTTTAGGCAAGTGTGTATATGTGCGTGCTTGCATTCCTCTTTATCTATCCCTGTGTGCTGATTGCATACATTCCATGGGATCAGTGAAGTGAAGACTATATTTTTTGTTTCTCAGGTTTGTACTTGGGCCGGATGTCACGAGGTTGTTAATTCTTTTATTTTCGTATAATAGTAGTTCCATTGGAATGCTTATGTTTGAAGTATGTGCTCAGCATTCGTTACACTTCTCTTTCATATTGATTATGTTTGAAGTAGTGATATCTTGGGGGCATGATGAATACATGTATTTGGTACATTTTCTTCAATTTCTTAATGAGTAATTATTATGATTAATTAGTTCAGATCGGGTGAAAAATTGAGTATTTAGTTTTTTAGCATATGATATGGTAGGGTATCTTTGAGCATTTCTAAAGACCATAGATTCAAGATTAGTTGTGTGGCTTAACCTTGTGATTTGATGTGTACACGCCACATGATTCAATTGCTAGTTCAAGGTAAAGTTATGTTTTGTCCCGTAGATAGTTATGTTTGGGATAGTTATGCTTAATCTCATAGATTATTAATTTTGTATCATACATTTTTTGGTTTTATTTCTACATTATAAATTTTGTGAAGTTAATTTTATTATTAAATTAATGTCCTACTAAATTGCTAATTTCGGGTCTTTTTCCCTTCCTCTGGAAGCGGCTGCAGAGCAAGGAATTTTTTTTAAATCGTTGTAAAAATTTTAGCAAAAACCGGTGCTAAAATTAACACCGGTTAAAAAACCGGTGCTAACAAAAAAACCGATGCTAAATTAACACCGGCTTTTTGAGAACCAATGAAACCTTTTCACCACACACTTATGCACTGGTTTTTTGGGTAAAAAAACTGGTGTTAGAACAAGAAAAAACCGGTGCTAGAGGGGGGGTTCATGTGATAGTGGGTGTTTCATGTTTACGGAATAATGTTTTAAATTCAGGTTATAGTGTGTGCTTTTCTGCTTGATTTGCTTTTTATGTTCAGGCTACGATGTTTTTTATTTTGATATGTTTTCAAGTTCAGGTTATGATGTTTCTAAGTTTGCTGACTGATGTTTTGTCATTTTTTGTTTGTACTGATATGTTAATTTTTTAAGTTCAGTGTATGATGAATAGAGTTCAGTTCATGATGTCTGCCTTTTAGTTTGATATGCTTTCAAGTTTTGGCTATGATGTTTAAATTTAGTAAATGATGTTTTAAATTCAGGTTATGGTGCATGCTTTTCGGCTTGATTTTCTTTTTAAGTTCATGCTACGATGTTTTAAGTTTACTGAAAGATATTTTAAATTTAGATTATGATGTATGCTTCCAGTTTTATATACTTTTCAAGTTCAGACTATGATCCTTTAAATTTACCGAATCATGTTATAACTTCAGGGTATGAGCTTGTATGTTGGATGGTATTTTGTGTGTGTTGTATCTATTTAGTTGTATGTTTCAACTTAGGAGTGTGATGTAGTTTGTGATCTGGATGAGTTTTTAAATGATGATTTGTAGATTTTTCCCCCTTGAATTTGTTTGGGCTGACTGTTGCATTATATTTTCCTGATGTTTGTATAATTAAATTTGGAGTAAGTCTCCTGACATGCGGCATGTCCATAAGTTTATGGACAGACCACCTATTTTTTACCTTATACACTGCATTTGTTAAAATACATACAAATTTAGAATTTTTGAAAATATTTTTTTATATCATATATTTTTATATTTTCACCTTCAAATACATATTATTACTTGTTTAAACTTATAAAATGCAATATTTAAATTTTATAAAAATTACAACATTTAAGGCAAAAGCCACTGAGGGCCTTTCCTGAGACGTTCTCTTAAATTCGAGGTTTCAGATGCAAATGTTGGTTGTGCTGTGAAACAATCACATCGAAACTCATTCATAGAATTTTTATATTGTTATAGCATGGATCAATTATTATTTGAGAGTATATCTAACAAAATTCGTTCATAGAACTTTTTTTAGTCAGGTTATAATTATTTATGTTTTAAAATATATTTTCAATATATTGTTTTTTATATTTTAAAATACATTTTAAAATTATGAAGATCGTGTTGTAATAAATAAATAAATATTTAATCATTCCAGTAATTATATTACTTATAAAATAATTATTTTTAATGGTTGGATGGTTTAAAATAAGTCTTTGTATTATTATTCAACAATATTAGCGATAAACACATTTTTTGTTTAACATTGTACAATGAATTAGTTATAGTAAAGCTTAAAAGTGGAAGCAATCTATTTAATATTTTCAAAAATACATTTGAACAAAATTTAGTTTCTAAACCTTTTATTCGATTATATATTATTTGAAAAGGTTCTTTTTATAGATAAGTAAAAGTAGAGAGGAAAAAAACTTATCTTTATTGCTCTACTTTCTACATCTAGGAAATAAAATGACATAATCATTTTTCTCATATAATTTCAACCCTTAATTTGTTGTGCTAACATTTTCTTAAAGATCCACCACTATCGATTGGGGTTTTGTACCGGTGAAAAGTTCAATTGTTTTCAAGTCATTCATGTTGATTTGACTTTTTTCAAGAACAATTTTGATAAATCAGTTGAAAGGAGTTGATAAGGCTCTTTCTAAAAATATTTTTGAGAAAATAGTTTACAATATATTATTACGATACCAATAAATTATATTATATTTTTATATTTTACGATTGTTGTTGAATAATTACCTAGATACTAAAAATTCCTTATTTTAGGCACTAAAACAATTTTATCATACTAACTCAATATTTCAGTAAATAAAAATTAATAAACCCTAATGGGCCTAACCCAATCCTATTTGTTCCCGGAAAAGAAATGAAAAAGGAAACTTTTTGTTATAAATATCCCCTGGTTCCCTCTCAATCGTTATCATTCATTCGGGAAAGAAAGAAAGAAGGAAAGAAAGAAGGAATTCGCCGGAGATGGGCCGCGGTGGCAGGGAGTTCAATCCCACGGCGGCGGAGCTCATTTCGTACTATCTGAAGAACCACATTCTCGGAATCTCGTACCCTGCTTCCGACATCATTCCACAATCGACGGTGTTCGGCGATCAACTCAATCCCTGGGACAAGTTCTCCGATCCCTGCCATTGGTGCCTCGACTCCCACAACATTCCGACACTGTATTTGCACACCAAGTTGGAAAACATCGGAACCACCTCCAAGTCCAGCAATGTCCAGAAGAAAAGAATGGCTGGATGTGGAACCTGGCACAGCACGGGGGCGCCGATCGAAGTGCATTTCCCCGGCAATAAGGACCTCGTCATCGGACACTACAAAAAGTTGTCTTTCAGGACCAACAATGGCGAAGAAACCATCGGCCATTGGACCATGAACGAGTACACCATCTCCGCTGATGCCTTTCCTGAAATCCGGGGCTGTGATTGGGAGGATCGGGTGATTTGCAGGATTAAGAGATATGATGATAGGAGTTGCATTGGAGGCAAGGTGATTAAGAACAACTCATCATCCACTCGGAGGAGCACTGTATCGAACAAAAGGAAGAACTCATCATCCATTGAGAGCACTGAACCCATCAAGAAGTTGAAATCATCGCAGGAGCCTTCCAACCAAATGACTGCACCTGTGGTGGTGGTGCTGGATGATGATGATGGTGGCGCCACGATGCCGGAGCCTTCCAACCAAATGGCTGCACCAGTGGTGGTGGTGCTGGATGATGGTGAGGCCACGATGCCGAAGGAGTGGACGAATTCAGATGCCTTGGAATTCGAAGAGCTAATGAATGGCATTCCTTTGCATTTCGAGGAATGGAAGGATTCAGATGTCTTGGAATTCGAAGACATGATGAATGGCATTGAATGGGATGCTTCAGAGGAAAGATCTGTGTTTTAATAAAACAACAGTATTAGAAAGATGTTTATAGACTGATATTTTGGACAGAAATTTTGCTTTGTTTTAGCATGTATTGTAAAGATGATCCACTACTGAGTAAATAGATAACTTGTTTTCTCATTCTAAGCTTTTGCAATTTAATCGATTTCTCCTATCAATTGCAGTGTGTGTTTGTGTTATTTCATCTGAAAATGGCTATATACAATTACAGTATGTGTGTATGTTATTAGCTTGGAAGATCTCACCTTTTTGTAGCTGGGCTGTAGTAGTAGCTGTAAGCACGGCTTCAACGTTCCCATTTTCAGCAATCCTTTCACGCAGGGCAGTAAGCTCCTGTTTCAGCCGTCTTCTTTTTGGCTTGATTCTGCTTACACCACGCGCACAACACTTCATTTTCCGTTCTATCATGTTTTCCAAACCAAAAACAGAAAAAATAATAAAGTTCAGCACCTCAAGTATGGAAATCTTTGCCTTCAGATCGGTATGGATTTCTTTGAAAGTATTGTTTTTAGCTTTAACATAACATGTATCACATCACCAAGAGTAACCAAGAAATGGCCTGATAGCATTTGGTACCATCATGATCTCGTTGCTCTGATAATGATGAGCAAATATAGTTCAATGAGATTCAGTAGTTGCTGCAATAAGTGTCTCAAATTCTCTTAGCTGTGATTCTGCATAGACTGCTGCAGTATTTGAGGCTTGTACAATCAAGATGCTTTTGTATGCCTTATAGAGCTTTCGTATTTGAGGCTTCTCATGTATGGCTTATTGCGCTGCCTCGCATACTGCATATGACATTCTGGATATTCTCCTCAGCCGTCTTCTTTCTGGCTTTCATGACTTGATACTACTTACGGCACATAACAACAGTTCATTTTCCAATCTATCGTCCCTACCAAAACAGAAGTAGTACCCAAGTTCAATACCTGAAGTAGAAGGAAGTCGAATGACATCTTCACTTCGATACAATTGCCACCATCTGATGATTTAGACATGGAAGATATGCGAATTTCTGAATATCAGACAAACTACAAATTGGGATAAATGTAGAACTTCAAAAAAACAATGAACTCCTTCAGTTCTATAATCTAAATTGCCTCAACATTCTAGCAGTAAGCTCACCTGACCCCCTTGCTCAGCATAAGGGCCTGTGGATTCAAGAATAATACCAACTTCATTGTCACCTAAGGCACTATAAATGAACTCAGTCCTGCAATAAATTGCTCTAATTGCGCTTTTATGATCCTGATTAAGAAACCAATTCCATGAAGATGAGATTTCAATACCTACCTAAGAAATCTAAAAGTTTACACAATTAACCAGGGTTGCAGAGTCAAAAGTATGCATTCATGAAAAACTAGAAAAGGCAATCACGCACAAGACCAACAAAATAGACACAGCAGATACTACAGGAATTTGACAAAATCAAACTTCATGTTTTCATTAGCAACTTTTCTTACCAAAACAGATGTAATTTAATAACTATCTCCAGCACAAAAGGTTCTTTAATTATCCAGAAATAATTATCATTACAAATAAACCAATTGTGACTATGATTTTTCTGACGTTTACTGAATAAAAACCTTTGCTTCACAATTATAAGTATTTTCTATCAACAAAAAGATGAAGAACAGTGTCCAAGCAACTCATAAAAGAAAAACAGCAGAAGGATAGCATAAATAAGCAACCAAGGGCCTTGTCAACAAACCTTAAACCACGTTAACTTAAACACGTCATTAGTTTAATCAACCCTGTCCTTGCGCAAAGCTGAGGTAGCGTCAGCATCCAATGCAATAATTATAGCACCTGTCTGTTGAGAAACACATCACAATTATAAAAGGTAATGACGCTATTAGATGCGTCATATACCCCAAGATCCTAACCTAGTTTTGAAATTTATAGTTTGCATAGGTTCTATTCTTTCATAAAAAAGTAGCTGCAACACTCGTGTGAAAGGATAATATCATGAAAACAAGACCTTATTCTGTGCATTTCTTGATCTTTCACTTGTTTCATTCAAGGCAACTTTGAAGCCATTGACATCGACCTCCAATTTTTTTTCTTCAGCCATCAACTAATAATACCAACAATTACGAGTTCAGATCAGGTAACAGCAAAATAACACATATATTTGATATACACAGAAACTAGACTCAGTTCACCTGAGTAAGATCCAATGGAAATCCATAAGCATCCCACAGCAGAAAAGCATCCTGCCACTGAGGAACAAAAGAAAAACGTAAGCACAAGTAGTTGTTCATTGATCAGCTCTGCCGCGGGAAAAGTGATCTAGCAACTATACTATTCATACGACAAATAGCTTTTGTAGCAAGGGTTTCAGTAATTAGGTTTCAGAAAGATATCACAATTGAAAGGAAGGTTTTCACAGCAAGATTAAGAAAAATGTAAGCCATTATAGGCACCCAAATCCGAGTATGCGTCTTAACACAAACTCATGGCCTGTGTTACATACAGAAAAAGAAATTTCAAAATGAAACCCGAAACCAAATATCAACTGCGCATTAACATTTGAAAGCAAATAAGTAGATTCTGCATATGTATATATAAAATGACTACACCCTCTGGATTGTCAAATTAAACAAAATCCAAGCACACATTACATACAACAGAAATTCAACAATTCTTTTCTTTTTTGTATTATCATATGGTGAACGCACAGCCTCAGCCAAAATGACAGAATTATGTGATAGCTCTGCAGATAATAGCACATTTTGTCAACAGTTTTGAATAAAAACTATACATTTGAACGGGCAATTCTATTCCATTAACTGGATTACCTGGACAGGAGCCGTCGGAAATAGCAAAAGAAAGAGTCCTGCTGTGATCAGCAACAACCAGACACTGTTCTTTTCAATTGAGCTGAATTAGCCGAATTCCATACAATTTCTTACTATTAACAACTGAACTAAACTAAAACTGAATTGAATTGCATATAAACAGGAAAAGAAGTGATGTGGTGATTTTGAATTTTTTTTAAAAGGCGGGAAAGGGGATGGTTCGAAGAGCTCACCGGCACTGGCGAAGAGAAGGGTGGGATCATTGAGAGTGACGACGGGGATGTATTTCCAGCTGACGTGATCCTTTCCTTCGAAGAATTCGACGAAGGTATCTCGTACCTTGCTCGCCATTCTCGACAAAGACCTGCGGGTCCGGTACTGCAGAATTGAGACTTTAGTGCGGTCATACCCACAATTCTAGCGTATCTGTGTGAATGAAAGGCAGAATTTAGGGCTTGGCGGGGAGTTGCAGGTTTTTAATGGAGAAGACGACGAAGATGGTGAAAAGAATTAGGGGGTAATTGGTGATAGATGTAAAATCGGAGGAATGAAAAAGGGGATAAGTTGAAGGTGAAATTAATTAATGGGTGATTGGTGATAAGTGTAAAAATGAGGGATTGAAAATGGAGGGGGTTATTGGTGATAAATGTAAAATCGGAGGATTGAGATGAAAAGGAGGATTGAGATGAAAAGGAGGATAAATTGATGGTGAAAAAAATTATGGGGTAATTGGTGATAAATGTAAAAATGGGGATTCAAAATGAGAAAAAGCTTGGAAGAGATGTAAGCTTCTCTAATATCAGAGCCAAGTTTTGATCCTAGGACCTGTGAGTTATAGGCCTACCACGCTTCCACCACTCTGATTGGTGTTAAGTCCTTTATTTATTTAATTTATTTTCTAACAAATATGTTCAAATTGCATGATTTTCTTTCTAGGAGTTTATCGACATGTTTTTTTTTAGATAACACTGGACTTTTTAACCAATGAAGAAATAGAACTTGTTTACGTTAAATCAAAATCAGTAATTTCTAAACTTTTATTACTTTAATTCTTTTATGCCAATATTCTGATAATTTAATATATTAATCAATGCCATGAATTTTTTTTTAACTTTATCTCAACGTAGTTATAATAAATAAATTTGAAGATGGTATATCAAAATATATATATATATATATATAGTGCCTACTCTCTGTGCACTATAAATTGTACTACTGTGCGTACTTTAACTTTGAAATATCATTGTGTGCAATTCCTATATTAAGAAAAGTTAAATATGATGAAAAATGACATTTTCTTAACTTTTGAAACAATCATTATATATTTTAAAATTAATTACCATGTTTTTTAATATAAATACAAAAAAATATTGTATTAAATATATAATGAGTCTGTCTTTCGAAAGATGATATTTCCATAAGTGATGTAGAACGTAATATCGGAAAGATGAAACTGCTAGTGTTTGCAACCAAATGTTGATTATTAATCAAAACAAGAATGAAAATTACATAATAATGTCTCCTCTTTTTTTAGGGAACTAACTCTCCTCGTAGAGAAAGGAAAAGAAACTAAAACTCCTGGTGAAGAAAGCGAAAAGAAATTAAATCTCTTAAGCAAAAGGGGAAAATGAAACTAAATCTCCTAGAGGAAAAGGGAAAAGGAAATAAAATACTTTAATTAAATAGAGCAAATAAAATGTTATCAACGTTGGTTTGATTTGTCCATAAATGCCAACCCTAATGCCAAATCATTCTCCCGGGGGTCGGAAAAATCCTTCCCTGAATTTGCCGGCGAGTCATCGTCCGAGTTGTCACCCGTATAAAGGCATAAGTGCTTGACATTAAAAATGCCTGACGTGTGAATGTGACTTGGAAGCTTCAAGCGGTAAGCATTAGGGTTGATTTTCTCAACTATCTCCACCGGGCAGTGTAAAAGATCGCCGAGGGAGCGGTTGACGACTTCGGTTTGCCATCAGTTTGCAGAAGTCTAGACGAGTGTTCACCAACCGCCAAAGACTCCTCCAAAAATGGTTTTAAAAATGGGTGTCACTGTCAGACCCAATAGACGCTGGGAGGCCATAAAGGCGGTATACCTCCCGAAAACATAAGCCAGCCACATGACTCGTATCGGAGGTCTTTTTGCATGGAATAAAATAAGCCATCTTGGAGAAACGATCCACGACAACGAAAATGGAATCATAGCCACGTAATGTGCGAGGAAAACCAAGAACAAAGTCCATGCTAATATCGACCCAAAGT
This sequence comes from Rubia yunnanensis, assembly GCA_037428765.1. Lineage (NCBI taxonomy): Eukaryota > Viridiplantae > Streptophyta > Magnoliopsida > Gentianales > Rubiaceae > Rubia > Rubia yunnanensis. The sequence continues at coordinate 113,930,070 of CM075064.1, read as the reverse complement.
TTAGTCCCAAAGTTTAGTCGGAATCGGCAAAGACATATAAAGTCCGATGTTTGTGGCTTTGTCCTTCGCAAGGTGGCAAGTATGACAACGATTAACAAAATGCGCCAACTCTTTCTGCATGGAAGGCCAAAAGTACGAGGTTGCCACCAATTGTAGGGTTCGATCGCGACCAAAGTGACCTTCATTGTGGAGATCCCTAATGATCCTGAGCTGCATACTACCGTTTGGAATACATAGTTTCCTTTGAAAAATAAGAACCTCTCGGACCATGCAAAATCGAGATGCTCGCCCGCATTGAGACATTCGACAATTGATGCAAAGAAAGGATTTGTTACATACAGTTCTATCAAAGTATCGAAGCCAGGCATTTCAACACGCAACTCGGTGAGAAAGGTGTGGTGACGACTCAATGCATCGGCGACACGGTTCAATACCCCGGCCTTGTGCTTAATAAAAAATGTGAATTTTTGTAAGAAAGCAATCCAAGAGGCGTGGCGGGAAGATACCTTATCTTGAGCGTTGAGGTGTTTGAGTGCATCGTGGTCGATGTAGAGGATGAACTCTTTGTGGAAGAGGTAATTCCGTCAGTGGCGGATTGCTCGAACTACTGCCTAAAACTCCACGTCATATGTATTATAGCGAGACTTGGGCCTGGTGAGTTTCTCGCTAAAATAGGCGACCGGTTGGTTTCCTTGGCTAAGAACGGCGACGATACCCACTTCAGACACGTCACAGTGAAGTAAAAATGGTTGGTTGAAATCGGGAAGTACTAAAATTGGTGCGGTGGTTAGCTTCACTTTTATCAGCTTGACGGAGTCTGTTGCCTGTTGTGTCCAGTGGAAACGTCCCAACGTGATGCACTCGGTGATTGGCATCATAATCGAACTGAAATGTGGGATAAATTGGTGGTAAATGGCAGCAAGGCCGTGAAAGCTCCGAACCTCGGTAACTGTACGTGGCATCTGCCAAAATGCAATAGCCTGGATTTTTGACTCATCAACACTTAAGCCCTCGACCCATATGACGTAGCCCAAAAATACCATTCGGCCAGTGAGGAAAACACATTTTGCCTCCGCACCGTAAAAAGCGTGACCGCGAAGCACTTGAAGAACTTCCCGAAGATGTTGCAAATGATATTAAGGGTTAGCACTATAAACAAATATGTCATCAAAATAAACCACCACAAATTTACCGATGAACGGACGAAGTGTTTGGTTCATGACGTGCATGTAGGTGCTCGGTGCGTTGGAGACGCCAAAAGGCATGGCGAGTCATTTGTAAAGGCCCTCACGTGTCTTGAAGGATGTCTTCCACTTGTTGCCAGGACGAACACAGATTTGGTGGTACCCGCTCTTTAAGTCCAACTTGCCAAATACACGGGCGTCGCTCAATTGATCGAGGAGATCATCGAGGCCCGGGATGGGAAAATGGCAGCGCACCGTAATCTTATTGATTGCATGACTGTCAACGCACATACGCCAAGTGCCATCTTTTTTAGTGTGAGGAGTGCGAGGATGGCACAAGGTCTGAGGCTCTCCCGAATATGTCATTTTTTAGAAGATCATCAACTTGACGACGGAGATCTTCGTGCTCGGAGGGGCTCATATGTTAGTGGGCGAAGTTCAGTTGCGCTGCATCGGGCATAAAATCGATCTAGCATTGGACATCGTGGAGTAGCGGAAGTTTGGCCGGAAGCTCACATGGAAACACAGCACGAACCTCTTCCAAAATTGGTTGGACAGTGCCGGGGACTGGAAATGCATCGATGGTGGACTTGTCAAGGAGTGCATAGACAACGCCTGTCTCTGCCATCTCTTCCTCGAATTTGGCTCGAGATAGGAGAGTAGCTGCTGGCCGGCGTGGTGTGGCTGTTGCGGGATTAGGGAGGAGGAGCACGATCTTCTTTCCGCCAAAGGTAAAAGTTGTATGTGTTCGCGAGACCATCATAGGTTGAGTGACGATCGAATTGCCATGGTCTGCCGAGCAACAAATGACAAGCATCCATAGATACGATATCACACGTTACTGACATTAGCCATGGAAAATGACAACGCCTGTCTCTGCCATCTCTTTCCATGAGCCATGGAAAAACCAAGATTTAAAGTGCAAATTAGAAGAAATGATGATAAAATTTTTGGGTTGCATGAATCGGATTATAAACTTTATAACTACTAAATGTTGCATAATAAATTATTAATATTGCAACTAAAACCTTTTACTGTTATTATTTTAATTAAACTCCGTATTTCGCATAAACCTATGGAAAGACGATATTTCCCAAGATTTTTCCATATGTAATAAGCTAAATATAATATTGAAATATAAAATACAAAAGATACAATATTTGAGTTAAACTTACAACAATTATTTCATATGTTTTATTAAAAATCGTCGTTCGCTACATATTCTCAAATAAATATCCATTCATGTAGTGCGAGAATCATTGAGGATTCGATGAGATCCTCCCAATAACTAAAATTCAAAAACAGGGCAAGTTCATGCACACGCTGCAACATTGTGATGTGGTTAGCCTGGTCTTAGAGCACCCATCGTGTAACCCAAATCTCCTACATCGCATAACATAAAGAAGACTACTTTTAAGGGACTCAAACGTCAAGCTCAATACTCCCTCTGTTTCACTATTTTTTTTATATTATATGTTTAATTTTTTTTGGGATAAGTGCTAATATAATCTTACCTACTTGAATAAGTATATATATAATCATGAGATAATTTTTAGTGTAAAAATAACTCTAACTAGATAATGAATGTGTCAATATAACCCCTAGATATCATTTTTGGCATTGACTTTGAGCAAAATTTGAAATTTGGTGGACAATTTTACCCTCATAGTTAGACCGCCATCGAACCGCCTCCGGACCACCGTCGGACCATCGCGGACCGCCGTCAGACTACTGCTGCACCGCCGTCATAACGGGTAGGGTTATATCAGCACATTATGAAAACTGATAGAGTTATATAAGCACATTTTGAAAACTTGTAGGGTTATATCACTCCATTCGTAAAACTTATAAGGTTATATCAGCACACATTATAAAAGTTAAGTGTGTGGTACTCGGCTGGTTTTTAACGGGCAACCTCATCATCATATACATCATTATCACATCATAACAATAGCTTATACGCTATAAAATTTGAATCATGACACCATCCTTCATATTAAACATCATTATCACATATCGTTGTCTCATTTCAAACTTATCAACATTAAAAACCCTAGGTCGAAGAACACAACAAAATAACCACCACACACGATACCAAAGGTCATCCAACCTTCCTTCCGGACTAAACACAACAAAATAAACAAAAAAATCATTAAAACCATATATTCTATAGTATGTGCTGATATAACCCTACATTTTTTATGAATGTGCTGATATAACCCTATAAGTTTTAGGAATGTGCTGATTTAACCCTACCAGTTTTCATAATGTGCTTATATAACCTTACCTATTATGGCGGCAATGTAGAGTTGGTCGGGTAGCGGTCCGACAATATTGGAGTATTAATGACTCTAAGGGTAATAACGTCATTTCCCTTTTTAGTATTTATATTTTTTTTAAAGGGCTAAAATGTATTTATATAAAATTCCGACCAAAAGTTGTCGGAGAGGGTTATATTGGCACTTTCACTAACTATCTAGGGGTTGTATTGGCACTTTCGAGCACTGGAAGGTTATATTGGAACTTATGACAACTAGGTATGGTTATAAAAATACTCTTTTTTAAAAAAGTTGAAATGTGTGGAGGGAATTGAATTAATAGAGTAAAAAGTTTAAGAGAAAAGTGCAGATATAACCCTACATAATTGACGAAAGTGCAGATATAACCCTGGCATAATTGAAAGTGCAAATATAACCCTAGATATTTAGGTTATGTGCAAATACAACCTTCTCCGACAATTGGAGGACGGAATACACTGAAAAGATCGATTTACCCCACTAGAAAAAAAATTTAAAACACAAAAAACTTTGTGGATCACTATATCTCGCCCTGTATTTTACTATCCTCGCCCTAATACGTATACAGTATATATTTTTAATTTAATTTCAATAACTAAATTAAACTAAATTCAAATTTAAAAAATTCAACAAAAAAAAAATCCAAAATCTGAAACGAAAAAAATTCCGGCACCGCCGCCGGAGCGCCGCCGCCGGACCACCGGGCGCCGCCGCCGGACCACCGGGCGCCGCCGCCGGACCACCGCCCGCCGCCGCCGGCTCCGGTTCGCCACGGCCTGGGCGCGAGGCGCCACCGGTCGGCTCGCCATGGCCTGGGCGCGAGCCACCGCCGGTCCGCTCGCCGGGTTCCGGGCGCGAGCCACGGCTCGCCGTGCGGTGGGCGCGAGCCACCGCCGGTCCGCTCGCCGGGGTCCGGGCGCGAGCCACCGCCGGTCCGCTCGCCGGGGTCCGGGCGCGAGCCACGGCTCGCCGTGCGGTGGGCGCGAGCCACCGTCGGTCCGCTCGCCGGGGTCCGGGCGCGAGCCACGGCTCGCCGTGGCCTGGGCGCGAGCCGTGCCTTTTTTTTTTTTTTTTTTTTTTTTTTTTTTAGCACGAATTCTACTCATTTTGAGGGCACTCGAAATTTTTTGCTATCCAAAACGAGCAAAAATTACTCCGGAAAGGGTGTTAGAAATTCCATGTCTTCGGAGGTAATTTTACTAATTAGTTACGTAGTTGTTAAATTGAATAATTTTTGCCGTAGAAATTTATGCTCGTCTTTGTGTTTTAATTTATTAACTGTTACGTAGAAACTATTGTACATTTATCTCCTATGAATTTATCTCCTATTAATATTTGTTACGTAATGCTGTTTCTAATTTATGTCCTATTAATTATTGTAACGTTAAGTTACGTATTTTTACGTTATTTTGATATTTTAATTTGTTGTACTGTAAGAATGTAATATTAATTCTAGCCACAATGTTATTTCATTTTTTTTCCATTACGTGTATGTTTTAGCTGTTAGGGAGAAAGAAATTTATGCTCATCTTAATTTTTTAATTTATGCTCATCTGAGTATTTTAATTTATTAATTGTAACGTAAAAATTATTGTAACGTTAATTTTAATTATTGTAACGTTAATTTTAATTATTGTAACGTTAATTTTAATTATTGTAACGTTAATGTTGATGCTGCAACGGATTGCTCTGCAGGTGGGATTTGAACTTGTCACGAAGTCCTACAAACAGAATAGGAATGGTCCGCTGAGGTTATATTGCATTTGCAATCGGGGCCGAAAGGATAAGGATGTAGAGTCCGACGGAGTAGCAGCTCGACCAGAAGTTGTGACTGCCCATTCGCGATTGTCTTGAAACAGAGCATCACGGGGGATGGTTGGAATGTAGTGCCGTGCAAGGATCCTAGGCGAGGGATGCACAACCACTCTTTCTCAGTGTACCCCGAGGGTCATAGACAGAGCAGCAAGCTCCATGCGGACGCGAAGCAAATGATTCAGACTTGACATTTTTTTAAGTTACAAATTGGAAATTACATTACTAAATAATCTTATTTTTTTACCACATCACACTATTATTAACATTCAAGGAAACAATTGTTAAAACATATCATAATAATTTTACTACACAATTGTTTACATCGGATTAATAAATTTTATTTAAATAGAACTATATTCTATTATGTCACATATACTTTCCAAATTACGGAAATAGTAATCATTTCCAAATTTGAACTAAATAATTTCTAAAAAACACAATTTCTTCGTTTTAATTCCAAAATTCATTAAATTCCTAATATTAGATTTCTCCGAATTATTCTACATCTTAATCTCCTATGATCTTATGAAATAAATTAATTTAAGAGTGAAGCCTCCTATTTTCTTATATTTACAACTAAACCCCTCATTCGCACGAAAACAAAAAAAATTCGCACGAAAACTAAAAAAAATCCTCCAAAACTTACGTTTTCCGGCGATTTTCCGGCGGATTTCCGGCGGCGGCGGGCGGCGGGCAGCGGGCGGCGGGCGGCGGGCAGCGGGCGGCGGGCGGCGGGCGGCGGGCAGCGGCACCTGGCCGGATGGAATGGAGAGAGGGAAGGGGGAGAGGATTTTAGGGTTTTTAATTTTTATTTTTTAAAAAATATTAATACGTGTATTTATACTTATTAGGGCGAGAATAGTAAAATACAGGGCGAGATATAGTAATGCCCAAAACTTTTCATACCCCCATACTCTTTGACGGCGTCAAAAACCCTACTCCTTCTTCCTCTTTTCCTTTTTTGACGACATTAAAAGCCCTATCATCTCCAACAAGCCCTGACTCCCCCTTTCCCTGAAGCCCTATCATCTCGACAAGCCCTCTCATCGTCGCGCAGAAATTTCCTTCGCCAGGCAAAAAGTGTCGGTCATCAGCCTCAGAGTTCTTGCCCGTTTTGAATCCCGGAAGTCCTCTACCATCCTCTTGCGACGGTGGGTTCTTTCTTGGATAATTTCAATTTCTTCACAAAGGGACCGAAAGGATTGAGCCATGGTTTCGAGTTGCAGAATGAAAATCAATCGATTGCCAAAATGAATGGGATTACTGGAGGCTAATATAGAGAGGGGTTCGAGTTGCAGAGGAAAATCAAGCAATTGGCAAAGCTAATGGGATTAATGGAATATACATGTTGGTTAACCCTAACGGGCTTTGGGCTTGGGTGTGGAAGAAACAAGGAAATGTTTGCACCGCCTCAGTTAATGGGAGATGATGGAAGCTGGTGTAGTGGTGAACGGCGGAGGCCCGACAGAAGTCATGGGCCGGCGGCGGGATGGCGGAGATTAAAGGCTGTAGCGGAGCAGTTCTGCTTCAAAGTTGATTTTCCGTTGCGCTTCTTCTTCAGACTTCAGTCTCTCCTATGTCTTCAGGTTTGTGGGATCCGTTCCATTTCTTGGTTGAAGTTTGAGTTGTTTTTGTGCTATTCCTTCACATTATGAATTTGGGATTATCTAAATCTTCTTTTTTGAAATTCTTAATGGGTTTGTGATTTTGTTGGATTTAATGATTAGGCTTAAAACCCAACGAATTTGTGATTTCTTCGATGAATGGAATCCCAATTTAAGCTTTGTATTGTGGCGGTGAATAAGCGGTGGCAGACGAAGGCGGGAGATGATGGAAGTTGGTGGCGGGGCCGATGATGTCCAACGACGGAGCTCAAGAAGATGATAGGGTGGAGAAGGGATGGGCGGAAGGTGGTAGATGGGCGAGGCTGGCTGGGTGGTGGTGGTGGGGCGGCGGCAAGCTGGTGGTGGAAAGGCGGATATGGTGGTAGTAAAGGGTAATTTTATCTTTTAAAATTTTGTATTAGGTTAGAAGGGCATTTTGGTCATTTCCGGTCGGTTAATGGCTGGAAATGGCCATTCAATGCCGAAACAATGACTTTTGGGTTATATTTGCAGTTATGTACAATAGTCAGGGTTATATTTGTACTAAAAAATAATTCAGGGTTATATTTGCACTTTCTCCAACATATAGGATTATATTTGCATATTACCCAAAGTTTAATGAATGGTTGATAATGATGTACTTTTTACCATAAAATGAAATGTGACTATCTTTGAAATAGGTAAGTGTGTCAAATTTAAGCAAATAGAGGGAGTACTATAGTAGTAGTCCCTCCCCCGTCCCAGCAGAATTTACATGGATTTTTTTTTGTAGTCTTTAAAAATATGTTTGACTAATAATATATACATATATAATTGTGTATAATCACGACACATAAAAAGTTAATATTTAGAAACTACTAGTATATGTTACGACGAATTCAACAATATGTCATATGTTAATATTATTGTTCATATATCTATTTAAATATGTGGTTAAAGTTTAATAACTTTAATTGTTAAATTGTAATTGTAAGTGTGCAAATTCGGGTGGGATGAAGTGAGTTCCAACTTTGCGATCACTCACCTATCTTATTTTACTTCGTCCATTTTAGAGTGTTATTTATCAAGCTTAAGTTATACACAAAAACAATATAAATAGATTTTAGCACTTCATAATTTCCTTCTTAAAATTAAAAAGATCCCAATTAGTGTGATTATTCCCCCCTCGAGGACCTCAATTTGTTTGTAACTTTTTAAGTCTTACCAACCTGCCATGGCTTATGGGAAATTAACGATTGTAATGATTCAACCCATTTAATTAAGTGGACTAATTTAGGCTCAATCTTTTGGTAATTATACTCTTAGGTGAGTGAATCCTATGCTTGTATTCCATTAGTTTTTAAATAAACAAATTTACTTCAGACATTAAAAAACATAGCTTTATGAATAACTATGGATCATAGAAGTGAAAAAGAAACCCAATGGGACCACTAGTTCGGATATAGTCTTTGAGAAAATTTCGATGGTATGATGACAAAAAGGAACAAAGTGAGGCAATAAGCTGAGCAAATGTTTAATAATATAATTATATAAATACCCACCTTCAAATTAATTCACCTTATTTTATATTTACTCTTTGGCAAAGTCATGAGAATAACCATTTTATTATAGTCTTACGAAAAAATGAGGTTTAATTAGAATAATAAAAGGTAAATAGTTTAATTTGCAATATTAAAATTTTACTATTGTATGCAACATGTAGTAGTTATAAAGTTTATCACCCGATTCATGCAACATAAAAACTTTATCTCTATTTCTTCTAATTTGCACTTTAAACCTTGTTCTTTTCATGACTTATGGAAATAGCGTCTTTCAAGAGACGGACTCTTACTCTTTAACGCTATTTACTTTCTCATTTATATCTTAAAAAATGTATTTTCTATTTGAAAGTGAGTATTATTTAAATATTATTTTAATCTAAAATTATCTAATTTTTGTTACAATAGTTATGAGTTTTATGTAGAATAATATAATTCAAAATTTTATTTTCATTTATTCTAATTTATAATTTAAATCTTGATTTTTCTATTGCTCACGTAAACACCGTTTAAAAGAGACCAGCTCTTGATGTATTACTGTGCTAATATAAACCGAAATGATGTGAGTTGTTTCTAATTTTAGAGGATTGACCTTTTTGTTTATGTCGGATCATCATCAACTTCTTTCACTAATTTCACCATTTTGGCTAATGCGGCTGTGCTTAAGGGAAAATAAGATTCGTTATGATCTTTATTGGTCAACTACACCATCTACATCACTAGTTTATTTATGGAGTGAGAAAAGACATCAAATAGACCATCCAATTGCATTATTATTATCCTGTTTCCTAACAATGACATAATTATTTCAAATACTCCTATGAAAGCATCATAGGTTTTGGGTTAGGTTTTGGTGTTTGGATTTAGGTAGATGAAATGAGTGGATGAAATTAGATGTAGAAAGTAAAAAGTAAAATGAGTGGATGAAATTGAAAGAATCTTGCAAAAAATGGAAAATGTGCCAAAATAAAAGAAACATCCAATTAAAGTAAGTGTGCCAATAATAGAGAAATGGAGGGAGTATCATAGAATCCATCTCTTGAAAGATATTTTTTCCATAAATTATGGAAGGACCTACGTTTCAACTGTAAATTAGAAAAAATCAACATAACATATTCGGATTGCATTAATCGACCGTAAACTTATAACTACTATATATTGCATAATAAATTTTTAACATTACAACTAAAGCTTTTTACTTTTCTATAATTTTAATTCAACTCTATCTTTCCATAAGCATATGAAAAGAAGATTTTTCTCAAAACTTTTCCTACATTTTATAATAAATTTGAGGTATAATTTTAAAATTTACTTGCCTCCCTGACATAGTGGGACTATGTTAATAGTTCCGTTGTGGCTTCTTGGCTTGGAAGAGTTACATGAAGGTGGGTAATTTTAATTTTGCTAGGATTATCTGGCATAGTGAGACTGTGTTGGTGGCATTCATATTAGTTTATAGACTTACAAAAGTTACATGAAAGTGCGATCGTGGTAGTTTTGATCCCAACTATTTAAATGGATGGAGGTTCAGGTTTCACCGAGTTTTAACAAATTCAACCGGTGGTCTCTACACGTAATTTGATTGTTTTTATGTAATATTCCAATAAAAAAAACCCAGTAACCTAAAACTAATCAGCTTAGCTATCAAATTACAGGCTTTAAATAATGAAAAAGTTGTCTGGTGGACCGTCCAATTGCACATTTTCTTTTTGGTAAAAAAAAAATCATTTTCAATCACCCATTAAACAGTTTACTTTCTTCACTCAATCATTTTCACATATTTCAACTTGTAAAAATAACATCTAAACCTGTGATGTCAAACGTAACAAAACGGAAGAAGGGTTAAACTCATAAACGACATACTCTAGCCAGGGGCGGAACCAATGGTACGCAAGGTAAGGCTCTAGCCCTACCTAGATCGCCGGCCGGAGGTAGCAGGAGGCGGTCCGGTCGTCGAGCGCGTCTTCGGCGCGACGGCATCAACTGTCCAAGTTTGCTCGTCGGAGAAGAAGGCCGCGCTGCAGCCTTTTTTTTTTAATGCCTAAGTACTAAAACGACGTCGTTTCACGTTAGTGAAACGATGTCGTTTCATTCGGCCTTCTTTTTTTAATGCTTAAGTACTAAAACGATGTCATTTCATTTAGTAATATGAAAATAAAAAATAAAATGTGAAATGGATTGGGCCAAAACCGAACCCAATCCAATGGGCCAAAACTGAGGAGGCGAGAGCAGAGCCTCTCCAGCTCTCCTCCGTCAGTTGTTCCCTCCTCTGCCTCAGCCGAGAGCCGCCCATCACCACTGCCGTCCGCCGGAATCTGCCTCGTCCCGCCGCCTCTGCACGCCAGACGTCGAAAATTTTTCAGCCTCTCCTAAAAAAATTTTCTGGTTCCGCCCCTAACTCTAGCCTAGTCTGCTTAATGACGTTGTTAAAGTCTTCTTCACCTTCATCAACCGCCAAAAATTAAGAATATTAACCAAACATTTAAATTAAAGCAACAGAGAAGAAAGAACAACATTCAAATAAAAGAATGAAGAACCAAGAAAGGCGTTTTGCAACCTTTGCAAGGGGTCAAAGTTGTTTTCTTTAATTCAATTTTCCCATCTCACATCTCTCAAGAAAAGCAATCATCTTTCTCATTTTCTTAATCTCCCTGTCAAAAAGCTGAGAGTTTTGGCACAAAACCCAAAGGTAAAAGAGGAGAAAAAGAACAAAAAGAAAAGCTGGGATTCACTAACCCCTTTTCACAGTCTTGTGTTTTGACCCAATCCCATTTTCCAATTTCAAAATTTCCAGAAACCCGAATAAATTCCACCATTTTTAGCTTCCATTTCTCATTCTTTTTTGCTATTTTAATACACTCTTGTCTGCTTGTCTCTTTGTGTTTTTTATTTTCCATTTTCAGTTTCTGAGCTTAAAATGGCAGTGTGAAGTTCAGAGCAGTGCCCTTTCATTTTGCCAGTTTACACCATTTCTTTGAAAATGGAGAAGCTAAGGTTGCATTTTTATGGTTTTTTCCTTCTGGGTTTTTTCTTGCTGTTTCAATGGAGTTCTTGTTTAGATGAAAATGACAAGAGGGCATTGCTTGATTTTGTGAATGAACTGCCTCATTTGAGGTCTTTGAATTGGGATGAGAGTCTGCCAATTTGCAAGAATTGGACTGGGGTAGGGTGCAATGAAGATGGCTCTAGGGTAGTATCCCTTAGATTGCCTGGGGTAGGTTTCCATGGCCCTATTCCTTTGAACACAATAAGCCGTTTGTCAGCCCTGCAGATCTTGAGCCTCAGATCCAATGCCATAAATGGGAGCTTTCCTATGGACTTTGGTAACCTCAGAAACTTATCATTTCTTTATCTTCAGTTCAATAGCTTGTCTGGAACACTGCCTTTGGATTTCTCTGTTTGGGGGAATTTGACTAGCATTAACTTCTCTAATAACATGCTCAATGGTACTGTTCCCTCTTCATTGTCTAGCTTGAAGCAGCTTAATTCTTTGAATCTTGCGAATAATGCGCTATCGGGTGAAATTCCCGACTTACAGCTGCCTAACCTACAGCTTCTGAATTTGTCTAACAATCATTTCAGTGGTTCTGTCCCTGAATCACTTAAAAGATTTCCAAATTCTGCTTTTGTTGGTAATAATGTTTCTGATGTTGAGAGTCCTGTGAGTAGTTCCCCTGTTGGTTCGATTCCTCAAGAATCAATCTTGAAGACTAGGAATGGTGGGAGATTAAGTGAGAGGGCTTTGCTTGGGATTGTGATTGCGGTTAGTATTCTCGGGCTGTTTGGTTTTGCTTTCCTGCTTATTGTCTGTTTGTTGAAGAGAAAGACCGAGAATGTCTTTCCTGGGAAAATGGAGAAAGGTAATATGTCGCCTGAGAGAGCGATTTCTAGGATCCAAGATGCTAACAATAAGTTGGTTTTCTTCGAGGGGTGTAATTTTGCGTTTGATTTGGAGGATTTGTTGAGGGCTTCTGCTGAGGTGTTGGGAAAGGGCACATTTGGTACCGCCTACAAGGCGATATTGGAAGATGCGACCATGGTGGTTGTGAAGCGGTTGAAGGAGGTTGGAGTTGGGAAGCGGGAATTTGAGCAGCAGTTGGGGGCTGTTGGCAGTATCAAGCACGAGAATGTGGTTGAGCTGAGAGCGTATTACTACTCCAAAGATGAGAAGCTCATGGTGTACGATTACTACAGTCAGGGGAGTCTAGCTGCAATGCTACACGGTATGAACATTGCTATCTCTATCTTCTTAAATTTCAGTTTGTCGAACATTTAGTACTCGATTTTTGTCACTCCAATTTAATTAATAGCACTCACTTGAATGCATGCTTTAAACTTTCTGTTATGATTCAGTATTGTGCACTAGTTTCTGAGTTCTGAAATGTATACACACCTGCTGTTTTTGTCAACATAATGAAGTTACCGACTGGCAGTTTAGTTTTGTGTAATTCCACTGCAGTATTACCGAGTTTTGCATGTTTTCTGTTGAAAAAGAGTAATCTTTCTGTGTCCGGGATATGTTTTCAACTTTTTGCCATTTTGGTAGAACTGGAAGTGTAGTTAATAAGAGGATGCTGTGGTTAATCGATGGTCCCTTTTTGTGGGGCTAAGAGTTGTTTGAGGTTTGATGGATGTGCCAACAATGTTTTGTATGTATTCCACTGTCTGTTTTGGATAAGAAGCCTGTAGTTTGTCAAGCCATGCACATTCTCTGGCTTTTACTCTCTGTTTGCTGTCCTATCCTTTTAACGCTATCTTCATAGCTTCACATCAACATTAATGTTGCATATGCTGTAATGATATTACATTTTGTAGTCCCCCCATCGACAGGAATATATATAAATTATATTTTCGCTAGCAAGAAAGATTTTTAAGGGTTGAGAAATGATAATGACTTAGGAGCTTGATTTTACTTTTGGTTTTGATATTTTCTGTAGGAAAAAGAGGCGAAAACAGGACGCCTTTAGATTGGGAAACTAGGCTTAGAATCGCCATTGGTGCAGCCAGAGGAATCGCCCGAATCCACAGTGAGAATGGTGGAAAGTTGGTTCATGGCAATGTGAAATCCTCAAACATCTTTCTGAACTCTAAGCAATATGGCTGTATATCTGATCTTGGTCTGTCCTCAATAATGAGCTCGTTGGCGCCACCAATTGCCCGTGCAGCTGGTTATCGGGCCCCAGAAGTAATGGACACGCGCAAGGCAACACAGCCTTCTGATACCTACAGCTTTGGCGTAATGCTGCTTGAGCTCCTCACGGGGAAGTCCCCGATCCACACCACGAGCGGGGACGAGATGGTCCACCTTGTCCGGTGGGTGCATTCCGTCGTTAGGGAAGAGTGGACTGCGGAAGTGTTCGATATGGAGCTCTTGAGGTACCCAAACATCGAAGAGGAGCTTGTTGAGATGTTACAGATAGCAATGGCTTGTGTTGTTAGGGTTCCCGACCAGAGGCCTAAGATGTCCGACGTTGCTAGAATGATTGAAAATGTCAGATCCTCAGAGTCTCGTGATGGCCCCAAGTCAGAAAATGCAGCTGCAACGCCACCAGCCGGGCTAGGTGAGTCAGATTCATCGTGCTGAGTTGAGTCCCTGGGCTGCCGGGTTGAGTTTAGTCTATTCACCCTCTCTGTGAATGACTGAACTGAATGTTGAATCTTTATTCAACCTAATCTCAACTAAAGGTAAAGTTGGATTAGGTTATGTATTGGTTGGTTGATTAATGATTATTGACCATTGGCAAGATAATATGTACTCTTCTTAGTTTAGGTTTGTTGTATAATCTGAAGCATGGGACTGCTGATGATATTTTTCCCTTTTAAACTAGCTATTGATGCATAAATGAGATGATTGAGTCAACTTGCGCATAAATTTGATAGAAGCGATGAAACAATGGTGAATGCTACGAAATGCGAGTACTCGAATATTGGCTCGCTCTAAAGTTTAGAACGATTCAATCTTTTGAACATTGACTCGAACCTGGATCGCGTGAGGCGAAGGCGGCACCATTGATGGTGTCAAGTGAAACACTGAAACTTAAAAAGAAAGGGTTCTTTTGGAGATAACTAGTTGGTCATCTGGCCAAGGAGAATCACATGTAGTGCCCATGTAGTCATGTGCTGAAAAGGCAATTAAGTACCTCCGCGTTATTTTAAAACTGTCTTATTTTTCATTTTAGTCTATTATTATAACATTGTCGTACTTCCTTTATCATAAATAAGTAAATTTATTTGTAGTATTAGTTTTTATTCTCTCAATTCATTTCAACGAGTATACGAAAATAAATTATTTTGTTTTTCTGACAATCTTACAAGTGTGTGAGGGAATATTTGCTCATGGACCATTTGTTGATGCATACTATGCTTTACATTATTGCAAAATGCAGAGAATAACGGTTTGGCAATCTTGGCATGCAACAAAAACACAGCATGAAATTGGCAGAAATTAGTGACCTGTCACTGTTTGACTCTTATAGACCAATGAAAAAGTTCTAAATTTATGTTTTGGATGGCTACTCATAATAATATTTTAAGAAATAAAAAGGAGGGGATTATAACTGATGTTTTTATTATATTTAACCAAATTTGATCGAATCAACTGAGATAAAACTAGACATAGCAAGAATAAAAATGACAAATCAAAACAAGATGAAATACTGTTAATTTAGAATTTTATCAAATTGAACCGAACTAAAATGAATTAAAGTACAAATAAATGGAAAAAAAACACGAACTAACTCAGAACATAAAAAGAAGAAGGCAAAGTCTTGGGAAAAAAATCGTATTTTCATAAGCTTATGGAAAGACAAAGTTTAATAGAATAATAAAAGGTAAAAGTTCTAGTTGCAATATTAAAAATTTATTATGAAACATATAGTAATTATAAAGTTTATAACCCGATTCATACAACCCAAATTTTTTATCTTCATTTCTTAATTTTCAGTGAAAATGGAATCAGGGAAGGAGAAGAAAATCGAGGAAGGAGAAGAAAATGGAGGAAGGGGAAGGGGAGGAGAAGAAAATGGAGGAAGGGGAAGGAGAAGGAGAAGAAAATGGAATCGGGGAAGGAAAAGGAGAAAGAAGAAAATTGAGGGCATAATTGTCCTTTTACATTTTTAAATTTTAATTTTTAAAAAATAAGGGTATAATAGTCATTTCATGTATTTTCGGCCAAATTCAGGCCTCCAGGGTTATATCAGCACATTCTAGCAAAACACAGGATTACAATAGCACTTTCCAATTTCACAGGGTCATAATAGCACAAATCTTCAAAACATAGAGTTATATGAGCACTTTACTCCTTAACATTCAGTTATCCCTTATAGAATTACCGCTGCAAAACTCTAAAATCAAAGGCAAAGTCTTGGGAAAGACGGTCTTTCCATATGCTTATGGAAAGACGGAGTTTGATTGGAATAATAAAAGGTAAAATGTCTTAGTTGCAATATTAAAGTTTTAGTATGAAACATGTAGTAGTTATAAAATTTATAACCCGGTTCATGCAACCCAAAAATTTTATTTTAATTTCTTCTAATTTACACTTTAAACCCTGATCTTTCCATAACTTATGGAAAGACCGTCTTTCAAGAGTCGGACTCAAAATCAAACTAAAAATATTCTAGTAACAAAAAAAGAAAACTAATAACGGGCATATAACTTGTATGAAGATATAGTCTGGATGTTTTATATTAGTGGCAAACTTTTTTAATTTGACATTTTTTAGTTGTTGCAAGTTTATAATTATTACTATCATTCATTTTATTTTATTTTCATTCAATTTCATTCACTTTTTTAATATCTTCTAAATTCTAACGGGAAAAAACGAGTGCCAATAGTAGAGAGAAAGGGAGCGAGTACACTGCGCTGTAGTAGTAGAAAAGTTGTGGTCTTAATTCATGTACTATTACGATTTTAGTTCAATTTTTTGTGTAAGTTGTCCGTACAATGGGTATAAACGTTGATTCACTAATTATTTTATTGAAAAAAAGAGAGTAAAATATGACGATATAAACTTTTATTAAATTTTATAAGAGACATATTTAAATATTAGAATAAGTTGTGTCTCACTCATTACAATACAACATTAGCTATAAAAGTGCATAAATTACAGTTCACACAAGAACGCAATATATAATCCCATGTAATTATCATGTGCATTATTGATGAAGAAAATAATGTTTTTCAAAAGGGAAAATCATAGGATGAATAATTTTTAACAAAAGGTTCATGAACTAAATTCAAAACCATGACATAGGGACCAAAGCACGATTTTAAGATACCTTTTTTATGGGTGTCTCTTTTAAGTTATTGAATTTAATAAATTTTAATTGATAAAAAATTATTTTAGTTTAACCATATTATCATTATATAATAATTTATTTTAAATTTAATATAATATAAATCAAACAAAAATAATAAAGTCTTATTTACCTATGATATTTTTATATCTGTTCTCATTCATCACCTACGACAAATACAATAAAAGTCTAATGCGTTTATTTGGATTCTAAATCAAATACTTGTACATCTCATTCACCTATAATACTTTTATATCTATTCTCATTCATCATTTAAGACAAATACAATAAAAGTCTAACACGATTCATTAAATTCTGAATCACATAATAGTACATCTCATTTCACCCCCTCACTTAAATTTCTATAAACACCTCATATTCATTGTATCTGCCCTATTTAGATCTCTACGCCCATCTAACATTTCCTTCCATGTACTATTTTTAATATGAAAATTTAAATAATAATATGAATTTGGTCATTACACAATTACGAATTTATCACATATATAAATTTGCCTAAATAGAAGACACATGCTCATCCTTTTATAAAGTTTAATTTCTAAAACTTTAATTACGAAAATAGAATTTTAATTTCACCTCATTAGTTTGAGAGCCCGTCTCTTAAACGAAGGTTTTTCCATAAGTCATGGAAAGATCAATGTTTAAAGTGAAAATTTGAAGAAATGAAGATAAAGTTTTCGGGTTACATGAACCAAATTATAAATATTATAACGTGTAAAAAATGCAAATTAGAAGAAATAAAGATAAAGTTTTCAGGTTACATGAACCAAATTATAAATTTTATAACTATTACATATTATATAATAAAATTTTAATATTGTGCGTAAAATTTTTTATATTTTATTATTTTAATTAAATCTCGTCTTTTCATGTGACACTATTTGAAATCAAAGGCAATAAAGTAATAAAAAAGGATTCTTTAATTTGTTGATATTGGAAGTGGGGTCTATAAAAGCCCCATATTCTCACCCATTGAAAAATCCTCCCTCTGCTTTTTCACATTCTCATTTCCAACACTCCGAAGGATCTCTCATCCCGGCTCTGTAAGTCCACTCTTCTTCCAATCTCCGATTTTTCTGTTTCAATGTTTCCATGTTTTTTGTTCTGTATTTCGCGTTCTGGTTCGAGCTATTTGTCCCTAATTTTCCCTGATTTTTTCTAGGGTTCATACTCCGGGCCATGGCTTCCAAGCGGATCTTGAAGGAGCTCAAGGATCTGCAGAAGGATCCCCCAACCTCCTGCAGCGCTGGTTAGATCGCGCTCTCTAATCACCCTTTTTGTGCTCTGCTGTTTTTTTGTGGTGTTCAATTTAGGGTTTATGGAGTTCGTTTGGCTGTTTTTTGTTTTGTGTGTTGGGTTTTTGAATTATTGTGTTTTGCTAGTTGAAGCGCATGCTTGTGGTAGATAATGATGTGTTTGTGAGGAAAGATACGTGCTTTTTAGAATTGGGATTCTGGATTGATGTGTTTTGCTAGCTGATATGTATGTTTTGGCATAGAACGCCATAATTATTTGGAAAGACATGTGCTTTGAGTTGTGTTTTGCTAGCTAAAATGCATCCTTGTGACAGAATGATTTGTTTATTTTAAAGACATGCTTTTGTACTAAATTATAGGAATTTGGTGGTTCTTGCATATTCTTGTGGAAGGACTTTGTTAATAATGGATTTTTATATGTATGGAAGTGTTCTTTATAATTTAGCTGATCGGAATAGATCTGGTGTACTCTTATGTCTGTTTGAAAAGTGGAAAATCAGAAGCTGCTCAAATATAGTGGCAGTGTATGCATATTCTTTTCGGCGTTGTATCTAATGATCTAACTTGTTTATGGTTGTAATGGCAGACTGTTAGCTGACTTTCTACTGCATTTGATGTTTTTTTTTTGTATTATGAATGATATACTTTGGTTGTTTGACTTCAGGCCCAGTTGCTGAAGACATGTTTCACTGGCAAGCTACAATAATGGGGCCACCAGAGAGTCCTTATGCTGGTGGAGTTTTTCTTGTCACCATCCATTTTCCCCCGGACTATCCATTTAAGCCACCTAAGGTACTTTACGGATTGCATTTTCTGTTGCTCATGATGTGTAAATAATGTTTTGTAATCGGTAGCTAAGGTGAAATTGCTTCTTGCTTGAATGGTCTTTATCATTGTGTTTGATCTTATTGCTGTGTTCAATGCTTTTTACCAATTGAGTGTTGCTTTAAGTAGTTGTTTTACTAATCCTAATGTTAGTGGTTATTGGATTGCTTCTTTGAAGGTGATCAAAGATTTATATGTTCCCTGTTTGTTGCTGGATTATATCTTGCATGTAATTTCATATCCTGCAAAAGCTTGGTTATTGTGTTCTTAGCAATTTGGCATTGATATCTTGATTTGGGTGGGGATTAGTAGACTACTACCTCTATGGTGGTTAGAATGATCTTTGAGAAATATACCTTGTCTACCTAGCCGTTTGGCTGGCTGTTTTGACTTTTGATCATCTTAAATTTATATCCAGTTTGTTTTCTTTTGATATATGATGGTAATTGATCTTTGCAGTTCTAGTGCTCAAGTTTAAATACGTTCTGCAGGTAGCTTTCAGGACCAAAGTTTTTCATCCGAATATTAACAGCAACGGAAGCATTTGCCTTGATATTTTGAAGGAACAGTGGAGCCCAGCTCTCACCATCTCGAAGGTAAAACTTAATATCTATTTTTCCACAAGAAGTTTTGTTCCTCAAATGTACTATGTGTGTCATGATTGAAATGGAAACCTCGGAATGTGGTTTGGTGGCCTTAAATTCAGGACTTGATGGATGGGACATTTACCTGTAGAATATCTGATTGGTTCTCTTCCTGCTTGTTTGTTCATGCTATGCTGTTCTTTGTCTTCTTTTTCCTTGGCTACGTTCCTATGTTGCCATCCAGAGGTGCTGTGGCAGTTGTCATCTTTGCTTGAAATGTTATTACCTTGTAAAGTCCTCTGTTTTTACCACTGATGTTATCAAGCAAGTGATGTATTCTCTCCTAGTACAACTTATCTTAGTAGGACCATCTATAGCATTCGAAAGGGTTTTTATCTTTGCATAAACACAAATGCTTACTCACTTTAGTTCTTGATCTAATTACGCGGGTTTCTTGCAGGTGCTGCTGTCCATCTGTTCCTTGCTAACCGACCCAAATCCTGATGATCCTCTCGTACCTGAAATCGCTCACATGTACAAGACGGACAGAAACAAGTATGAGACAACTGCCCGGAGCTGGACCCAGAAGTACGCCATGGGTTAGCGCTTTGCGGCGCTAATGTCGTGGTCTGTCAAGCCTCGTTTCCCTCCCCCTGTGAAATGAGTTGTAGCTTATTATATAGATAATCTTCAAAACTGAAGTGTAATTCTCATATCGAGTGACTGGACTGAAGTGGAATCAAACAATTGAATCTATCTTTCTTCGTGGACTTGTATTCCTTATGGCTTGTAATGGTGTTTTCCGGAATCACCTCTTTATGGATTCAAAGATGCGTCTTACATTTTACTTTATTTAAACAAGAGTGGACAATGCAGAAGTACTGTATAGGAATTGCCGCTTAAAACTTAATTTTAAAAATGTTTAAATTCCACAACCCAAACAGTAGTTAAAATCTCTGAAAATCTGACAATTCCTTTCAATTGGAAATTTAGGTACTAACCATATACCATGCATGATATCAAAGTCACATGAACACTTTCTTTGCAGGGGCATTGATGGCATTTCTCAAGTCACCTCTGGCCGAAGGACTTGGGACATTGATAGAACACGAAAGAAATCTTGTTTCTTCTGCCTGCCTGGGAGAAGCGAATTTAGAATGGCAGAAATGCTTTCTTGGTTTTACACTTATTAGGTCTCATTTGTTTGAAGTAGAAGCATGTTAGGTTGGAGATAGAACATGAAGAGTCGAGAATCAAACATCAAGTTAACATTTATAGAAGGACTCAATTGATAGAGATAGAAAATGAAAGAAATCTTGTTTCTTCTGCTGGCCCGGGAGAGCTCACCCTAACTTATGCATTTAGATCTCAATCTCAATAGGGGCACTCCACACTGAAGGGCAAGAACAACCACTTGGACTAGCGCAAATGGTCAGGGCAATGTGCCCAACTAGGTGCAATCCGAATTTGAATCACCACTTTATGTGAGACTTCGTGAATGAAAAAATGATTGTCAAATAAAAGAGGACGAGGACATTTTTTAAATTATAATTATTAAAATGTCTTATCTGTTCGAGGTAGAAGCGGATTCAGAATGACCAAATTTTTTTTCTCTTGATTTTACACTTATTAGGTCTCAATTGCGTGAAATAGAAGCATATTAGGGTTGGTCACGAGAGCCTATTATTCTGCCTACCGGAAAACATTAGACCAAATGTGAAGGCATTCCATTACATGATCCCTAACCGCGTTGCTACACTGTAGCCTAGACATTAAATCAAATCAATTTGAACAAATTATTCCCTGGCCTTCAGTGCATGAAAACTCCCGTAGTACCTTCTTTCGGTACTTGACGTTGCTGTCCAGATTCAGTGCGAGCATCAGGATTTAGGCTGGAAGTTTCGGCTCCGTGATTGATACGAATGGAGTCTTCATTCATGGAAGCTGCGTCATTAGAAAGATAGGGTTGAACATGATCATCTTCTTCTTCTACTACTTCTACTCCTCGATGAACGTCGAAGCAAACAAAATCATGATTATCCTTCTCGTCAGAAGGAGAAAATTGAACTGAAAATTCCTCAGATTGTCTTAATCCAAGCTCATCTGAGAGTACCTTTGCCACAATGGACAAAACTTGCTTTAACAAAGCCTGTGTGTTTCCATCGTGTTTAGGCGGAAGAAAAAATTCCAGTATGGAAGGAGGAAGACTGGGATGGATTAGTTGCAGGGGAATTGCAAAACAAGCAGTGCGATTGGCCGAACGAGCTAGGATGGCCAGAGGATATTCAGATAGGCTGAATTGACTTGCATTTTTGAAAAAACAAATTTTGTTCAGTGAATGTGCTATTCCAACACAACTCTTACCAATTTTCACCAAATGAGTATGAAATTTCAACAAGAATTTCGCAAGCCCCCAGTTAATCCCCTTAGACCAGTTGAGAAAATGCGAACTGCTACACAAATGAGTAAACTCACGAGAACTGCTGCTGTTGATATCACATAGGAAGGATACCTTTCCACCCTGACAAACGCAAGGGAACCAGACTTGACTTAAAGTGATATCCCTCAGACAATACATCACAGAATTCATGGCGTTATCAAGCGTTAGGTCTCTACCAACTTTTTCTTGAATTTCAACACCATCCACCTACGAAAACAAAAATAAACATCAACTGCAGTGCATGAAAACTGATAATTGTTTAGTAAAGAATGGCATCAGCCACTCAATTTTACTACATCAGTTACCAACCTGTGGAGAGGCGATGCTTAAATATAAATCAGGCTGGAATGAGAGGAATTCAAGAACTCCAACACAAGACTGGCGTCTAAAAATTGGCAAAGCCAAATAACCCTTAATGCCACAGTATTTAGCATAATGCTTACGCGGAAACTCCTCTATGGAGTAACTGTCTATGCTTGGAGAGAATTCAGTGCAACCCCGTCTGAATGCCCTACCAACAGGATCAGCCTCACTAATATCTTCCATGCTCTCTCCATACAGGATGGAATCGAGCCGATACTTAATGAACCCATTACAAAGCTCATGAAGAGCAAATGGCTGATCTAATACACTCAGTATCTTTCGCCCACTGCTTGTCGTTATTGGAGCCCAAAACTGCACCAAGCAGGTGAGGGAAAGCGGCATGTTGTGGAAGTCTAGCGACAGAAGAAAAGACTTGATTCTGAGCTGAATTGAATTTAAAGGTGCCTTTGGACTGATCATAATCAAACAAAACTTGTTTTTATGACATTGAGCATACCACTGATCATAGTTATACATTTCAAAAAGTAAAACAAAGTGTAAAAATAGTCACTTACATTGAAGTGGTTCCAGCCGGGTACCAAAAAACGTATAGCTCATGCCTCGACTTCTTGCCCAGCCAGGTGGCTTCATGGCATTCCCTGACTCCGGGCATGTAAGTGAGGAAATCATGAAAACAGCATTTCTCATCATGCTTACCCCGAAATACTTTAGGGAGATTGGGAAAGGCTGAAAGTGGCACAAAATGCAATTTCAAGATCCATCAAATATTAACAGTCAATAGAAGCTACAAGTACAAGACAGAGGGAGAGAAAATAATGACATGTTGGTAAGGTCCATCACATGTTAACAGTCAGAATCAACATTGAACAAATATAAGACATAGAGAATCGTAGAGAGATGACTACCTCCAAGTGTTACTGCATTTTCCCTGGAAATCTCAATTGCACTCGGTGCATGGTTAGTATCACCAGCCATTTCCAAGGTCGGTTGTTGAACTGATGAAGGAAACTGCTGATGATGAACACGAATAGAGCATTCATTTGTGTTAGCTGCATTGTCTTCTTCTCCTACTGCTTTTCCATTTCCGAAGAGCTCACCACCAACCTTATTCATTATTGTGCGACTAGGATGCACATCAAAGTAAACTAAGTTCTCATCTTCAATCTCATCAGAGGGCGACAGTGCAACCAAAAAATCTTCAGATAGTCTCAATCCCAATTCATCATCAAAATACCTTTCTGAGAGTACCTTAGCCACAGTGGACAAAATCGGCTTTAACATAGCCTCCGGGTATCCATCATAGTTATGTTCAGGTGGAAGAAACAACTCTAGTATGAAAGGAGGAAGGTTTGGATGAATCAGTTGGGAGGGAATTGCATAACAAGCAGTGAGACCGAATGAGCGAGCCATGGGAGCAAGAGGGTATTCAGATGTACTGAACTGACCAGCATTTTTAGAAAAACAAATTTTGTTCAGTGAATGTGCTCTTCCAACCCAGCTTTTACCATTTTCTACCAAATGAGTAAGAGAGTTGAGCAGCAAGAAAGTAGACCCCCAATTAATCTCTCTAGACTGGTTGAACAATTGCAAACCACTAAACAAATGAGTAAACTCACAGGAGCTGCTGCTAGTGTAATCAGATCTGAAGGAAGCCTTTGCACCCTCACAAATGCATGGGAACCAGACTTGAGATAGAAGGATATCGTAAAGATCCTCCAAATAACACAGCGCATCATACATGGCTGCATCAAACTTCTTTTTTAGGCCTCTGCGTACTTTTTCTAGAATTGCAAAACCAGCACCCTGGGGAAAATTTAAACAAAGAGAATGAGGTTCAATGCGGTAGAAGATGGTATCTGCCATTTAAAATTTCTTGCTTCAGCTACCAATTTATTGCTTCAGGAATCGAGGAAATGTATGAGCGAACACTTCTCATTGTACTTGCCCTCAAATACTGGCCGGATCACGGAGTTTCCGATTCATCATATCAAACTGTAAGAGGAATTTGTGACTGGAAATTGGTCGGTTAGGGTTTGTAATTAGGGAATCGGTATACTTTTGATGAACACGTTCGCGCGCAAAATTGGACCAAACAAGTCGAAAATGGGGTACACTAACAGAAAACAAAGATGAAGAACTAGAATGAAGCCAGGCTGATCAAAAGCTTTATAGGAACTTTCTTTGGGAAAAACTGGTTGAAGCAGCTCAGAATTTCAGTTGCAGCACCATACAAGCCCGCTGGTGGATATAATGAAAAACCACACTAAGATACTTAACTTGGTGTTGGATGTTTAACTGGTGCCTGCTATGTTAATTTCACTTGCTTTGTCACTGTTCTATTACACAATTAGCTCATTTGCATGCTGTGGGAAACCACATGCAAGAGTGGCTGTAAATATTCAGCATACACAAACAAGTTGCTGTCTTGATAACATTGACCATTAACACAACCAAAAAAGGAACAGATCAGTTGGCAATCGCACTCTTCGTTGTACGCACAACCGAAGTGGGTGCCTCTGACTCAGAAAACTCCTGTACCATTCACAAGATTCAGGGCTGTTTGGATATTTTTAGCCAATCTATCCGCAGCTCCAATGTAAGTATGAGGTGTTAAATTTAAGAGAGCCGTCCTCGCATCCAATGGTATGTCCAGACCTTTTATAAATTCTCTCATGCTGTCCTGGTTTACTGCTCTCCCTCTGGTCAGCTCCTTCAGTTTCTCATAAGGCTCTGGTACCCCGTATCTTCTCATGACCTGACAACCAAGAGGGCAAAGTCAGTAATGAAAACAAGGAGCCTTGACTGATATGGAACAGTTGTCGGTTTTGTCCCTCTTTCTGAGCGAGCCAGTTTGGTCCCTTGTGTTTTGAGGTTAGCTAAGGCATCTTTGATCATTTTGACAGCATTCAGTCAGATAGCCAGTGGACATCTTAGACAGCTTATAGCTAGTCAAAGTGACCAGAACAGCCAAGGAGGCTTATCAGAGGACTAACTTGGCCAGCGGAACATCAGGGACCAAAATGTCTATACCCTCCAAACATAGGGTACCAAACCAGGGACTTTTCCTAACTTTTACATATATAAATCTGGGTGTGAAGTGAAACAAAGGAACGAGTAGGACCGGAGACGAAAAGAGAATAAAGCCATTTTCAGTTGCACATAATTCTGAGCGGTACTGCAACGCATGTAACCCTTTCAACTTCAAATCAACAAGAAATCTTCACTGTAGTACAAATCAAACCCATCTCACCAAAAAAGATTTAACATTGGCAAATAAGAAGAGCCCAAGGAAAGACATAAATAGGAACCAAGAAACACAAAATTTCACATAAACATGCAAAAAGCAAGACAATTCCATGTCCACACCCAAAACCAAAACCCACTATGTACACACCATGACCCCACTGACACTTCAAGCTATCCTTACTAATTATGCCATATACACTTTCCAGAAACCGTTGCATCGACCTCCAAATTGCAAAATCATTCTCAAAAAAACACCTCATCACTTCATTCGCTCTGAACTAAAGTTACAGCAGGGTCCTTGAGGCTAATGTCAATAATCACTAGGGCTCGTTCTTTAGTATTAGATCTATTCTCTATATATTACCTTGGACTTAACTATGTTATTTTTAATCTTTTTCGGCGAAATAAACAAATAAGATATAAATTCATAGCCTTTCCCCTCTTCTTTGTTTTCATGAATAAAACATCATATTTCCTCTCCAACAAAATTATCCTGGTTTAAAGTAGTAAATTTAATCATAACACACAAGATCGAAGGAACAATCAGTAGATGTGCTATAACAGCTAGCTTAACAGCCATCTATGAGTAGAGAGTAAAGAACTTCTTTTAGCTCATCATCATGAAAGGGAGAGGGTGGGGTAACCACCAGAAAATTCTTGCAAAAAATAAAATGACAAGCCTACTAGAAAAATAAAACAAGTAATCAATAAGATTTGTGAAGAAGGTGAAAGTTTAAGTTAAAGCTTCTTTAAACAGTAACCAGCTGGAATAAGGGACTCCAAACATTTAGCAGCCTGAACTTGCTGCCGGTCATTAATGAAAGAGTTAAGAGCACTGAGAAAAATAAAAGTCACTCACTGTTTGTATTGGTTCGGCAAGGACTTCCCAACAATTATTCAGGTCTTCACTCAACGAAGCTTCATTGACCTATAACAAAACAGAATTAGAAAACAAGAAATTAGAAGCATGGGCTAAAGCCACTTAAAATGTCAGTTTAATATGAACGGTGACAATTCTTAGACCATTAATAAAACTGAGCTGTGTCCATTCACCTGCACTCAAACCTAAACACTAACTGGAACTTATAATTCTCGTTAGCATGATATCATTACAACATAATCAACCATTTGCAAAGCAAGCAGTTAATAACGAAATACGATAAATTTTTTAAAGATAAATTAGTACTAGTTATTTCTGATCAAGGGATGTACCCTGACATCACTTCTCTATCTCTCTTTTGCCTAACATAACTTTATCATAGAGCATGAAAGTAAATGCAAATGACCACGGATAATATAAGTGCACAATAGAACAGCAAATCCTTAACAGTAAAAATAGGGGATCCCATGTTTGTTGATCTTTTAAAAGAGCACTCTGTCACACACCTGAAGCTTGGAAATACCCTGTAATGCATTCTTGTAGGCTAAAAGGGAATGCCCTAAACCCACACCCATGTTTCTCAGAACCGTAGAATCAGTCAAATCTCTCTGCAGTAAGAAGAACAAAACAAATGTGAGGATATGAAACAACAAAAGGCAAAAAGCATGCCTTGAGAGGCATGTATATCTATTCATGTATTAAACAGTGAAATCATATGCAGTGAGGGTTGTGAGGCACACCAAAACACTATATGATGCAATGGATGACGAAATTAACCTGGTTGCTAGCGTTCAGGCTAAACAAAGAGAACTAGATTTAAAATTCCATCAATCATTGCATGATACCTGCCAGCGTGAAATAGGTAACTTGGTGCTTAAATGCGATAATCCCCCATTGGCCACACCAAGATTGCCTTCACTATTTTCAAAATCGATTGGGTTAACTTTGTGAGGCATGGTTGATGACCCAATCTCTCCAGCTTTAGTTATCTGTCCATACATTAAGTAAGCATGAATATTTAAGTTTGAAACTCAGAGAGTACATAGGAATACATTCATGTGAAACTCACCTGCTTGAAGTAACCTAAAGAGATATATCCCCAAACATCTCTATTGAAATCAACCAAGATATTGTTAAACTGAATGATGGAATGGAAAAGTTTGGCCATGTAATCATGAGGTTCAATCTGCATTACAAAAACACAAAAATTAAAACCATGAAGTAAGACAACATGTCACAAAGTAAAACAAGTGAACATACAATTTATTATGGTAAAATTTCGTGGCACACCACTTATGTTGAGAGGCACGTAAATCTGATTATCTGACTCCAAAGACTACCTAGTACCATATTCAAGATTTGTCTAGTAATTAACAATTTAGTCACAAATATGAAATGTAAGTACAATATTAGAATAATCAAAAATGGAAAAAAGAAAAAAAAAAACAGTAACATACTTGAGGCACATAGGGGTTGAAACTAATTCCAAGGGATGTAACAAATTCCTCTGCAACCACTGGCCAATCTATGTCAGGGTATGCAACTAAATGTGCATTGTAGTTCCCAACTGCACCAGCAAACTTCCCCAATATCTTTACTTTTGAAATATCCCCCCTTTCACCGCTTAACCTGTAGGAGAAGATGGCCATTTCCTTTCCCAAGGTTGTAGGTGAAGCTGGCTGGCCATGCGTACGGGAAAGCATAGGAATGCAAGCATTTTCCTGGGCCAAACTAGACAACTTCAAAATCACTTCATCCATGGCTGGAAAGACGACCCTACTCAGAGCTTCTTTCAACATCAGCGCGTGAGCAAGATTATTGATGTCTTCAGAAGTACAAGCAAAATGGAAAAATTCAAGCACCTGCAAAACGACTACGAATATAAGAGCACAGAAAATACCACTCATTTCAGTGGATTTACAGAACTTAGTAGACAAGTCGATACCTTTGATATCTCGGGGTGCAACTCGCACTTTTTCTTCAAAAAGTACTCCACAGCTTTAACATCATGGTTAGTCACTTTCTCAATTTTCTTAATTTCCATAGCATCCTCCAAACTAAACTCCTCAAACAAATTTAGGAGGTAACTTTCAGCATCCTTGGAAAAGCTCGGGACTTCCGGGACCCCCGGAAGTTCAGACAGTTTCAACAACCATTTCACCTAGCAGTAAGAGAAAATGGACCACTCAAAAAAACAAGGCTAACCAACATTACAAAAAGAAAAACTGATCACATAATCACATTACCTCCACCAAAATGCGGTAACGGATTAAACCGTATTCACCCAAAAAAGAAGCCAGGTCCTTGACCTTGTCCCAATAACGGCCGTCAAGGGGGCACAGAGCCGTTAAGCTAAGGAGCTCCAAATCATGAGCAGCTGCCGCCATGGGCTTTACTACCTTCAGAGGGCAGCAAAAACCCATTTAAACAAGCATCCATCAAACAACATGCTTTATGCTAAAATAGAAATTTTCTATTCAACTCTGAGCTATGAAAATCTTCTGAGAATTTCTTCTAGGCAACATAAACATATCATATATTTAGAATTAAAATATAATAAATAAAAAATTTAAAATAAACAAATAAAGTTGGGGTTTACATATACTCATAATTGTTGCTATAATTTAAATTGAAAAGGGTTTTTAAACTCAATAGTAATGTATCAATTTATATGTTCTTATGTCATTAAGAAAAGAAAAAAAAAAAACAAACTTTGAGATTCAATTCATAGCCTTCAGAGGGCAGCAAAAACCCATTTAAACAAGCATCCATCATTTTCGAGTACAGGTTATCTCTACGGGCTAAGGGAATTTACCTTGGCTCCATCGACCACGGCTTCAACCTTGCTGCCTTTGGCTCCGGAGGCGGTGGCTGTGCAATGGAAGCTTGGTGGGGCCCGGAGGAGAAAAGTAGGATTGAGTGTGAAGGTGGTGGCTTTGTGCGGCTTCAGTCCTGTGTATGCTCTAAGCGATGGTGCCTTCAGTTCCATTATGGACAAACGGCGCTCTGCGGTTTTGTGCTCTTTTCAGGGTTTAATCTGTGTTGGCGTTTGGACTCTTCAAGCTGGGAAAATGAACCCGAGTCGGCCGAAAATGCAGACGAGCCCTTCGCTCTGCGGTTTTGTGCTCTTTTCAGGGTTTAATCTGTGTTGGCGTTTGGACTCTTCAAGCTGGGAAAATGAACCCGAGTCGGCCGAAAATGCAGACGAGCCCTTTGTTTTTTTTACTTTTTTCGTTAAGTGAACTGCACACGTGACTCTACATAATTTATAAAAGTCTGTATACAATTATATGATAATTAAAAGTGTAAATATAACTATAAATAGTTAGTTTATATGCAAATATAAACTTTGCCAACAGTTTGAAACTGGAATTAGATGAAAAGTCATTTTATCCCTCTGATTTTTTTTATAGAAAATGAAAAAAGTAAAGTTACTATTATCTCACGATATCTCACGTGAATATATTGACGCCCATATCCTAATTGATATTTATTATCAAACGTGTCTTGAGAAAGTTAACAAAAAAGTGTGCAGATATGACTGGGATAAAGGGAGTATAAAATTTTGATAAATATTAAGGAGCATGAATCGTATAATTGATCCGTAAAAATATGTGTACGGAATACGTTTTTTACTCCCTCCGTACCAGCTGTATTTGTACATGCTGACTTTTGCAAATTGATCAAAACTATTTGTGACCGTTAATATCTTTACTTGTGCATATTTAAAAATAATAAAAAATTGATATTATGATATAGATGTTACGATGGTTCTATCAAAATTCCACATAATAGTATATTATCTTATATATTACTCAATTTTTACTTTTTAAATTAATCAATTTTGACTAAATGAACAGTGCTTGTGCAAATACAGCCGGGACAGAGGGAGTACATATCATCATGTCAAACATACGACTAATTCAATAATAAATTTCTGAGCAAAGTGCAGATATAACCCTATATAATTGACAAAAGTGTAAATATAACCCTGCGACAATTGAAAGTGCAAATATAATCCTATATATTTAGGTTATGTGCAAATCTAACCTTTTCTAGCAGTTGGAGGCCAAAATACACTGAAATGACCAATTTACCCCTGATGGTTTTGGTTTTAAAAAAACTGCAAAAACTACCAATTACAAATTGCTGATATTACCCCCGTGGTCATTAATACCCCATTTTTCTCTTCCATTCCCACCCTAAATGAAACCCTCTCGTCTTCCCACTCTCCAAATCGCGAAACCAACCCAAACCCGATGTACCCGTTCAACCCATTCCCTCCGCTCTCGGCCGATCTTGAGTCATATTCTGACGACGACGTAGGGCGCCCAGTGCGTTCGACAGAGTGAGCCTGGTTGTGGATGTCGCGATTCAATGAAAATCCATATTTTCTATATGGTAAGTCTTCCTAAAATCCATGGGAATTTGTAGATTATTGCTGTTTATTGTCCGATTTTGTGTATTATGTAATGTTCTCAACATTTGAACATAGAAACACTGCATATTTACTAAGAAACCAGGGTTTTAAAACCTTTTTTTAATCAATTTTGTTGAGCATTATCTGGATTGATGATTTGAATATGTTTAGTGTTGTGCGTATGGCTGTTGTTGTGCTCTGTTTATGGTCCTAGGGTTTAAACTGTTGAAGGGGGTTAAGGTGTTGCAGAGATAATATGTTTAGTGTTGTGTGTGGCTGCTATGGTACTCTCGATTTTTTTTGGTATTGTGTTAGACTGTATGTTGAATGTTTTAAAAAGGGTATTATTGTGGATGATGTTGAATGTGGTTGTGAAATATGAATTGTTGTGATTGTTGTTTTTGGGGTGGGGGGGGGGGGGGGGGGGGGGTTGATAATTTTGAATGATTGTTGGATAATTTTCATGTTGTTGTGTATATGGAGTGAGTGGTATGGTTCAAGTTGGTGAACTAGATTTAGGAATATATTGAATGTTGTCGATGGAAAATTTGGTGAAGTTATATATCCAAATGATGAATGTTCAATGTTTTTGTGATGATATTGAACTTGGACATCTGACCTTGTTGTTGTGTAATCAAACTTTTGATAGCAAGTTTTGTGAATCTGTGATATGAATCTCCTTGAGAAAACTCACGATTTGCAGAATTAATATATTTGATCTAGTGAAGGGATATGCAAACCCGCACTATCTCGCACAAAATTAATGTGTCTAGCGCTCGAGGTACACCTAACTTTGACTTGCTCTCTAACTAGCGCTCAGGATCAGATTACAAGGTTTATTGATACTTAACTAGCCCTTAGGGTTAATCAACAATGGAATAGCTCGCAAGCAAATATTATGAACTTAAAAGGTTGTACATTTGATTGATAAAAGTGGTTAGGTTAAGATAATGTTGAAAACCACTCCTATTTATAGTACACAGGTATGATCTTCGAAAATACAAACAAGAAACTGAGAAGGATTATGACAGCTTTAAGAAGCTAAAACCATATTTAACTAGATTACCTAAAATAAATTACTATATTCTTCAATATAAATCTTGAATGAATATAGCCTTATCTAACCTTACCAAATCTAATTCTAATATAATCACAACTAAATATTATAAACCCTAAAATAAATATACCAAAACTCTTCTAACGCCAACATGGTAGAGTTAATGAGCCTTATTCTAAAATAAGATAAATTACAAATGATCACACTACCTCATTAAAAAATCCAGCGGAAAAAAGAGTACATTGTTATCCTTCTATAAATATTAAACGAAGAAAAATATAATAAATGATATTTTTGATATCGTATCAATCTACTCTTATAATTTTTGTCTTGTTAGTGCACATACAACCTTGAATGTTTAGTATATGTGCATATATAACCCTGTATGTTTCTGAAATGTACATATATAACCCTGTATGTTCATAATAGGTGTGTATATAACACTATTTGTTTATGATATTTGCATATATAACCCTGAAAATTTAATATGGGTGCAATTATATCCCTGACTATTATATCCATCATTAGGTAGCTAGCGACACCAACAAATGCATTGTAGTCTGCTGAGATGATTTTAAAGTGTGCATATGAAACTTCAAATCTTCATTGCAGGATAACATAATCCAATCACCGCCGTCCTCATACTTTATTTTGAAGCTCCCAACTGTCAATTTGAATCTTTTGCGTAATTTTCTGCGCAATGCTTTGAGACCCAAGTTACTAGAAAATGGGAACTTCACAGTGTCTTCTCTGAACGTTGCCTTGACAATGATGGCATAACTGTGATCAACCTCATCATTTCCAGTTCGATTTGCAAGGATGGAATTCATAGGTGCTATCTCTTCCACTCTTGATTTGGTGGACTCTTGGCTTTCTCCGCCACGATCATCGGAAATAGTACGGAGTTCCGGAATTGGTTCAAGTGGACTGGCTTTGTTTCTCTTGTGCGATGGCCACTTCTTAATACCAAGACTCCGGCACCTTCGCTTCAGAGTCGATCGACTAACTACAAGAGGAATTCAGATTCTATTATGCATTAAAAACAAGCAGAAAAATAAAAGGACTAATAAAGACAAACAGAGTTTGGGAAATGATCACCTCCAAGTTCTTCTGCTGCATCTACTAGATTTCTGCCATAGCATTGTTGAATCCTGGCCAGAGAGATATCAGGTTGGCCAATAAATGAGCAAGCTCCCGTAGTACCTTCTTTCGGTACTTGAAGTTGCTGTCCAGATTCAGTGCGAGCATCAGGATTTAGGCTGGAAGTTTCGGCTCCGTGATTGATAAGAATGGAGTCTTCATTCATGGAAGCTGCGTCATTAGAAAGATAGGGTTGAACATGATCATCTTCTTCTTCTACTACTTCTACTCCTCGATGAACGTCAAAGCAAACAAAATCATGATTATCCTTCTCGTCAGAAGGAGAAAATTGAACTGAAAATTCCTCAGATTGTCTTAATCCAAGCTCATCTGAGAATACCTTAGCCACAATGGACAAAACTTGCTTTAACAGTCAGAATCAACATTGAACAAATATAAGACAGAGAGAATTAGAGAGATGACTACCTCCAAGTGTTACTGCATTTTCCCTGGAAATCTCAATTGCACTCGGTGCATGGTTAGTATCATCAGCCATTTCCAAGGTCTGTTGTTGAACTGATGAAGGAAACTGCTGATGATGAACACGAATAGAGCATTCATTTGTGTTAGCTGCATTGTCTTCTTCTGCTACTGCTTTTCCATTTCCGAAGAGCTCACCACCAACCTTATTCATTATTGTGTGACTAAAATGCACATCAAAGTAAACTAAGTTCTCATCTTGACTAGGATGCACATCAAAGTCAACTAAGTTCTCATCAGAGGGCGACAGTGCATCCAAAAAATCTTCAGATAGTCTCATTCCCAATTCATCATCAAAATACCTTTCTGAGAGTACCTTAGCCACAGTGGACAAAATCGGCTTTAATATAGCCTCCGGGTATCCATCATAGTTATGTTCAGGTGGAAGAAACAACTCTAGTATGAAAGGAGGAAGGTTTGGATGAATCAGTTGGGAGGGAATTGCAAAACAAGCAGTGAGACCGAATGAGCGAGCCAGGGGAGCAAGAGGGTATTCAGATGTACTGAACTGACCAGCATTTTTAGAAAAACAAATTTTGTTCAGTGAATGTGCTCTTCCAACGCAGCTTTTACCATTTTCTACCAAATGAGTATGTGAATCACACAGCCAGGAAGTAGACCCCCACTTAATCCCTCTAGACCGGTTGAACGATTGCAAACCACTAAACAAATGAGTAAACTCACAGGAGCTGCTGCCAGTGTAATCACATCTGAAGGAAGCCTTTGCACCCTCACAAATGCATGGGAACCAGACTTGAGATAGAAGGATATCGTGAAGATCCCGCAAACAACCCAGCGCAGCATACATGGCTGCATCAAACATCTTTTTTAGGCCTCTGCGTACTTTTTCTAGAATTGCAAAACCAGCACCCTGGGGAAAATTTAAACAAAGAGAATGAGGTTCAATGCGGTAGAAGATGGTATCTGCCATTTAAAATTTATTGCTTCAGCTACCAACCCTAATTTCCATCATAAAGGAGAAGGTTCCATGGAAATCAGACTGGAGGGCGAGGACTTCAAGAACTCCAACACAAGACTGTTGTTCAAAAAGTGGCAGAGCCAAATAACTCTTGATGCCACAGTATTTCGCATGGTTCTTAAGTGGAAACTCCTCTAAATCGTAACTGTCTACCTCTGGCGAGAATTCAGGGCAACCCAGTCTGAACGCTCTACCAACAGGGCCAATCTCAGCCACCTTGTCTCCATACTGGATGGAATAGTACCGATACCTACAGAGCCCCTTACAAACTTCACCAACACCAAATGGTTGATCCGATACACTCAGTGTTTTGCGTCCGCTGTTTGTCATTACAGGAGCCCAAAACTGTACCAGCCAGATGGGAGGATCACCCATGAAGACGTGGTCTACTGAGAGGAGAATAGACTCGATTTTGAGCTCAATTGAATTTGGTGCCTGTGGACTGATCATAGCAACAGAACAAGACTTGCGTTATGAGCACAGCCAATTCAAAGAGTAAAACACAGCCTCAAAAGTAGTCACTTACGTTTTAGTGGCTCCGGTTGGGTACCAAAAAACATCCAACTCATATTTCTTTTTTGCATGCACCCGGGTGACTTGATGGCATTCCTCAGCACCAGGCATGTGCGTGAGAAAATCACTAACTGAACATTTCTCATCATACTCACCCTGAAATATTTTGGGAGTTGCTGGCAAAATCCCACTTTCAAGATCAACAGACAGATCCATCAAATGTTAAGAATGAGTAGCAACAAGAGGAAACAATGATAAATTGGAAAGCCGACTAGTACTGGTTATACTTATAATAGTGAGTGCAACCATGAAAGTGACTGCAAAGACTTCACCAGGTAAAGTAAGCACAAAAGAAAAGAGGTTCAACTCCCTTCATTCACACAGGAACCTTTTTTATAAAGGGTTCATTCACACAGGGTTTGAATTTTTTTTATAAAGGGTTCATTCACACAGGGCTTGGGCCTTTTTTTATAAAGGGTTCATTCACACAGGGTTTGAACCCTTTTTTATAAAGGGTTCAATCACACGGTGTAGTATAAAAAAAAACCTACAGCACCTCACACCCACTTTCCAACTGATTGAGCCGAGTCATAATCAATACTTCTAACTATATAGCTACCATGCAAGGTCATAGTCGCTCAGCATGTGATCAATCAAATAAAGCTCAGACAACAATCAGAATTAAAATAACTGAGAAGTTAGAAAAAACAGACACATCCCTGGTAGTCTGCCCAGATGATTCTAAAGTACACATATGAAAGCTCAACTCTTCACTGCAAGACAGCATGATCCAATAACCATCATCTTGATACTTTCTTTTGAATCTACCAACTTCCAGTACAAACCTTTTGAGCATATCTCGACATCCCCGAGTAACTAGAAAAAGGAAACCTCGCAATATCATCATGCGATCTATTGATCTGGCAGCATCTGATCCCAGACTGTTGGTCTTCATCACTAGGGTCAACAGATTTAGTTGGGAAATCTGGAATTTGTTGGATAGGATATACTTCATTTCTAAAACTCTTGACATTTCTGCTTTAGAGTGGATCACCCTATTGCTACAACAGCCACAACAGCATACAGTGTGCAGTAAGGATAACACAATCTCATAAAGAAAAATAAACAGAAAAACACTGAGAGAGTAGGAATGATAATTATAACCAATGCTTTCACGACTTGGACATGACAAGGTGCTTGCTTTAAGAAGCATCATTGAGTTGATAGTTTTGTTGCTGAATATAATCTTCTTCTACAATTGGTAACCCCTGATACACATCGAAATAAATGCTATCATAGTCATCCTCCGACTAAGAATATTAAAAATAATGCCCGTCCCCTTGTTTTAATCCAAAGTCAGCATTGTACTAAATGAGTTCCCGAGCCAACATAAACAAAAGTGGTTTTAATATCTCCCCATGACTTGCATTGTAGTTGTACAGGGAGGGGAGCAACACTTATAATACAAGAGAAGAAAGCTTGGAATGAACTAGTGCAAAAGAATTTCAAAACAAATCTGATGATTGGGCTAAGGTAACAAGAGGGTAATCCAGGATGCTGTATTTCCTGATATCTTTGATAAAACAAATGTTCTTTCGAGAATGGGCTCTTCCAACCCAACTTCCACCATCTGCAACAAAATGAACTTGCGAGTTGTATCATACATATGGATACAAACACACAGCCTTTCATCCTTGTCGATACATAGCAGACCGCAAACCAAATGACTAACCTTAGGTAAAACTGCTGCTATTTGGATCACATGCAACGGAAACCTGTGAACCTTTGTAAATGCAGTATAACCAGACCTGAATTGGAGGTAGACTGTTAGTTTCCTCACCAAAGCCAGTACAGAAATTATCTTATCAAATTTAGCTTTACGTGCATCTACTAGCGCAGGAAAGTTGAAATAGTGCCGAATCTAGATTCAGAATATAAGAGAATTTTCATTAAGACAAAGAAACAGACGCTAAGCAACGTAAATGAAAGGAAAGCTAACTAAATGCTCAGTCACACCGTGGCTCTCTTTACCTGTGTAAGTGCCTTAGAATGCGAAAGACCGACATCCTGAAAAGGAAAATGAAACAAGATGAGACGGTTGACAATCTTAGAACGTATCAAGAATATGAAATTCAGCAGAAGCTAAAATCAACTATTAATTCCACAGATTTGATTTATGAACTTCAGTTTCATTATCCTGCATCTAATTCTCCACTCAGCTTACATGTCTTTCTCAACGGAGTAATCTAATGCACCAAAAATTAAAATACGAAAAAAGAGAGTAATAGAATAGAATATAGAAGATTCACTTGTAGCATTCTCCGGGTACCAAAACAACTCTGTATTGATATGGAAATGTTATGTCGGTGGGGATTTCTCGCAATCCAAGGAATCGAGGAAATGTAAGAGCGAACACTTCTCATTGTACTTGCCCTCAAATACTGGCCGGAGTTTGGCCGGAGCGGAGGATGGAACGATCGGAATTTCAGAACCATCACGGAGATTCCGATTCATCATATCAAACTGTAAGAGGAATTTGTGACTGGAAATTGGTCGGTCAGGGTTTGTAATTAGAGGAATCGGTATACTTTTGATGAACGCATTCGGGCGCAAAATTGAACAATTCGAACAGTTCCCAAATAATTTATCAGGACAATATTTTTAAAAATATTTAAAACAATTCTCCATGAAACATGACTTGAAAGTTGAAACTCCTTTTGAATCAAACCTCCTCTCTCTTTTTTGATAGGTGAAAATATTTAGTTTTCGTTATTTTTTAAAGGTAAAAATATTTACTTTTCATTCATTCAAAAAATAGGTTACAAAGTGTAATCAAACATTTTGACTAAGAGATAGTGTCAGGAAAGACAGTCTTTCCATAAGTTTATGGACAGTTTACAGGGGCTTTTACTTTAAATGTAGTAATTTTTTTATAAAATTTAAATATTGCATTTTATAAGTTAAAATAAGTAATATAAAAATGAATATATATTTGAAAGTGAATATAAAAATATATGATATAAAAAAATATTTTTAAAAATTCTAAATTTTGTATGTAATTTAACAAATGCAATATGTGGTAAGAAATAAGTGACATATCCATAAAATTATAGATAGACCGCCTCTCGTGAGACCCCCTCTTTAACTAATAACTTGGTACGATAAATGTGTGAATAAGGGAACGTAATCATTTAGGATTCACTTGGATTTTTTCATAAACTTGTTTACTTATAACCAGGTACATATATTACATATATGGTCTGACAGGATTGATAATGGTGTGTCCTCCGTTTCTTTAATAGTGTCACACTTTCTAATTTGATATGTTTATTTTATATTGACATTTTCTATTTATGGCAAGTTTAAGGTTATTATATCCACTCATTTTACTTTTTCTTCTTTCAATTCAATTCCATCCACTCATTTAGCATCTCCTAAATTCTAACACAAAAAATGATGTGCAACTATTAGAGAAACAAATGGAGTACATTTGTTCTTATGGGCAAAAGCGTCTTATTTTGATTTATTTTGAAGACAGAGCGAAACAAACTTCTGATTTTCCCCCAAGAAATTGTTTTTGCTTATTAAATAAGTACTTTTTTTAGTAGTTTACTAAATACTAAAAATGTGATTAGCTTATAAGCAAAACACTTAGAGCAAGTCCAACAGGTTCTCCAAAAGTTTCTTTAAAATGGAGGATGAAAACTCATATTCTCTATTTTTTTTGTTCAACTCCAACAGATTCTCTATTTTACATAACTTTGTGTTTAAGAAAACAATAATGATCTTCTTTTAATAGCACATAAATAAATACTTTAACCACTACAAAATTAGAAAGTCTGATGTTAAACTCACTAACAGTTAGACCAGTAATGAAAAACCCTGTTTCAATAACTTTTATAGTCACAATATAATTATTTATACATTACGATACATTTAAAAAGTTTTAGGAATCTTGTTACTTAAATAAAAATAAACGCTAAACCACCCAATTAGTTATGGCAATTATAAAATGACCATGTCAAACGGTTAATCGGTCTAAAACATGACGTTGTGTTATACTATACAATATAAATAAATGAGTCTATCTCTTGAATGACGGTCTTTCCACAAGTCATGGAAAGACCAATGTTTAAACTGCAAATTAGAATAAATGAAGATAAAATTTTTGGATTGCATGAATCGGGTCATAAACTTTATAATTACTAATTGTTGCATAATAAATTTTTTATATTGTAACTAAAATCTTTTACCTTTTTATTATTCTAATTAAGCCATGTCTTCATAAACCTATGGAAAGACGGTTTCTCTCAAGACTTTGCCTAAATAAAATAAGCATATTTATTTTAAATAAATTTAAATAAAGATTGTTATTTAAAATTAATGAATATATACTTATTTTAAAAATGACAAAGTCTTGGGAAAGATGTGGTTGGATTAGAATTATAAAAGGTAAAAGTTTTTAGTTGCAATATAAAAAATTTATTATGCAACATAAAGTAGTTATAAGTTTATGACCCGATTTTATTCAACACAAAATTTTATCTAGATTTAATCTAATTTGCAGTTTAAATATTGATTTTTTCATAACTTATGGAAATACCGTCTTCCAAGAGAAAAACTCTTTTTTAAAAAATTGTTAGTAACGACTAGTTTTTAATGAATGTCGTCAGTCAACATTTGTTCCTAAGCATGAAAGTTACGATAGTCCTGAAAGCTAGATATGGAAATATTTACATAAATAAGGAAATTGACATCAATAGCATTAAATTTAAAATTCTCCAAATATTTCATTCTCTCTCTACCAATATAGAGAATGACACCTTCTCTTTCCTCAAGTTCTCCATTTTAGAGAACCATATGGAACATCTATTGGAGCTGAAAAATGTTCAAAATCTTCAAATATGCCTGAAATCTCCATTTTGCATAATCTGTTGGACTTGCTCTTACAAAACCTGTCAAACAACATCTAGATTAATTTGGATCTTGTTTTGACCTTTCTTGATGTTGTAAAGTGATGTGTAGCAAACCGCGATCTAATAATCGAACCTTGATTTAATGTACCAAACTTGTAACACAGACTCCCTTGGTGTGGTTGGGGAGAAGAAACTTCTATTCCAAAGTCATACCAAAAGTATTTGATCTTAATATTGATAATCGAATGAATGAATACCTAGGTATTTAAAGGGGTTGATCCCCGAGAGAGATCTCAATCGTGCTGTGATGAATATGCGACTTGCATATAGGAATAGTTGCCATATCATAGTAGATTTACCATATATCTAGTATACCATAATTGTACCTTGAAAACAGGTATGATTCGAGGTAGAATCATATTTGGAGATTTTCTCTTTGACTATTGAGTTTTAGTCGGGGGTGATTTCGGTACTGTTACTGTCATGTTTTATTAATACCATGTACCATACCAATAATGTTGGTATATTATTT
Organism: Rubia yunnanensis; assembly: GCA_037428765.1. Lineage (NCBI taxonomy): Eukaryota > Viridiplantae > Streptophyta > Magnoliopsida > Gentianales > Rubiaceae > Rubia > Rubia yunnanensis. The sequence continues at coordinate 113,889,722 of CM075064.1, read as the reverse complement.
CTAAAAACCAATACCGTACCAAATTTTTGGTATACCAACACATCGGTATACCAGAAAGTCGGCTGGTATCGGTATGGTATGATAGAATACCACCAAATTTAAAATATAATAAATTAAATTTCTTATTCATAAAAAACTACAAATAATTAGAATTTCTATTGCATAAGCATAATTTTAGAAAATTAAATTTTCTATAGTAATAATAATAAAGTAAGATAACATTACATTAAAAACTATAGTAGTAAGTTATAAAATATAAAATAAACTTATGATTTTAATTTATTTTTGTTAGACTTAATATAAAAATATTAGTTGTAAAGAAATCTTGTTTAAGAAAAATAATTTAAACTCTTTCCAATATCCAACATATTGGAAGTAAAACATAGACGACATATTTCAAATTATTGCTATTGGTTTTAATATTAATGAATGACTAAATTTTAACTAAAAAAATTTCAAATTTTACATAATATTAGTTATATATATACATATAATTGTGTGGTACGGTACGGTAGTACCATGGTAATATTTTCTCAATACTATTACCTTCCCATCTTAAGTGTATGGTACAGTATTACCATACCACGTCATCGGTTACCGACATATTCGATACACATGGTACGTGGTTCGGTTGGTAAGTTCGTTGGTACTGCATTTTGGCTCAAAATGCCGGCCCTAGTTTTAGCCTAACGGAATGTAATGATATGACCTTTTGACTCGAGTGGGGATTAATAGAAAACCTTCGACTAGAGGGGGAAACTCGGCTATCATTGAGACACTTTTCAGCAGAGCATCCCTGATGCCGGGAAATATTATCATAGGATCGGAGTGTCGGGTGTGGCTAGGCACAATGTCGGCTTCTTGAAAAGGTGTAGTATTGTCTATCTCGTAGTGATTGTGATTGGTCATGTCGGGTTCCCCCGTCAGCGTGATCTTTTACTTGCGCTTTGGTGGAACCCAATCATCCCATTAATTACACTTGTTGCCGCATGATTCGGTGGTGCCTCATTCGGCTGGTCGTTGCCTTGGTATTGTTGACTTAGATTTCTCTCCCTGATTCATTTTTTGGGCGATCTTCCGAGCTCGTAAGTGAAGAACATACTTTTGAAGTATTTTATAACTGATGCATCTTTCAATCTCGTTCTGAAGTTGAAAAATATTCATCCGTATCGTGTCTTTTATCCTTGTGAAAGTCATAATAATCATTCGAGGCCTTTCTAGTTCTCCTTAGGCATTGGCGCAAAAGGTTGAAGGATATATCGATTAACGGATATGATATGTGCTCTTGAATGCAATAACGAGGTGTATCCTCTCACCTATGACTTTATTGAAGGTTTTGATTCAGTGGGATTTTGCCGAAAATTTAACAAGTTAGTCATGGTCTTGGTGAACTTCCTCAACTGATAAACTGAGTTAACACGTTTTGACTTAAGGTGAATTGGCAAACTACCCTCTAGTCCTATTTTCCGACAATCATGTTTCCAACGAAGCACTCACTGACATAATGGAAATCGACACCCTACTATCCATAAGCATAAAAAAAATTCTAACTTTTGGCTGACTCCCAGCATCGCCAACATATTTTGACAACTTTGCTAGAAACTTGACCGACTATTGTCGGTGGACAGTTGGAAGCTTCTGCCTCCCACACCTCCAACTTAAAATAATTATTTTAAAATTAGATTTAAAATTAAATACACAAAGTATAAAAAATAATATATATATATACACATTATATATATAATATAAAATAGTAGAGTACGGAATGTGATTAAGCGGTTCACTGTTTTATTTGTCAACTGTACCTTTGCCATGAACGAAAGGTGTTCATTTTATCAATTGTACTCCAGCCAAATGTAGTGTTGGCTATATTTTAAATCTTTTGTTAGGCCACCCAGCCCAATATAGTGTTGGAATCACATAATTGGACTGTGTATTTTGGCACGTCTTAAGGAAAATAGGAAAATAGGAAAATAGGTAAATAGAGCATGATGCATGCTAAACAGTACTCCCTCCGTCCCAACTATTTTTGCACTATTTTCCTTTTGGGAAGTTCCAACTATTTTTGCACTACTTCATTTCTTTCCATAAATGGGTTGCTTTTATTATTGGTTTATTCAATTTGGTCTCAAATTCTGAATTCTTAACCCAAAACTATTAGCCCAAATTATCCCATAACCCTTCCTAATATATATTTTAACCAAATTTGCCACTAACCTAACCCTTCCCACCGAATTAAAATCTCTTCAACTGACCAACCATCTTCATTACTCTCATCTCCCTTTAAACACGTATGTGACTCTGTTTTCTTCCCAAAGTCTTCATCTGCATCGAGACGCATGTGACTCTGTTTTCTTCCCAATGTCTTCATCTGCATCGAGATTCTTCAACTCTCTGAAAAGTTGTCTCCCTTTTTATCCCTTTACGCCATTAGGGTTTTCTCACTCAATAATTTCTTCCCACCCATTTATCGTCCCTCTCAGTTTCTCTGCTTCTCTAAAATTGGTCTTCCCATTCCAGTTCTTCCTCTTGTCTCTCCTTTTAAATTTTTAATGGGTTATGGAAATGGGCGATTTTGTTGGTTGTGGGTTTAAATGTGGTGGGTTTTGTTCGGAATGTTATGTCTCAGATTCAAGTTCCTCATCTCGATCTGATAGCTTCTCTCTGATGGGTAATGGTCCGACCTTGAAAGGCCTTGACGCCGGAGAAGAAGGATCCAAGGTGGCACTGCTCACCTGCCGGCGTGGTGTTCAAACTCACAGATCTGGCAGGTATGTAGGTGGCACCACCACTGTCAAGCCATACACAACCTCTGTTTTGATTTTAGGGAACCAATTCGAGATGGCACTGCTCGCCCGTCGGCGTGGATAACTAACTCCCGGTGGGTCTATTGGTGGCGCCACCACCGGGAAACAAAAACCCGGCCTTATGGCCTCTGTTTCCATATTAAGCGAGCCTTGCACTTTGTGCAGTTGTGTGCCCCCAAGAAAAGTGTAGTGCTGATCCCTGCGTTATCACTTTTGCGGTGAAACGCGATCACTGTGAGGCTACTGTTGGTTCTGAAAATGATGATGAAGAGTTCTCTTCTATCCCTTCGATTCGTGCACTTTCCTGGTATGCGAGACAGTCCAAGTCTCCCTCGGACCACATGCTAGAAACGAAACCTCTAAGTTTGGATCAAATCGATGCACCTTTTCGTGTGGCTGAGATAATGATACCGGGTCTGAGAGAGCTTCTCGGCTAGAATAGGGAAAGGGAAGAATAAAAAGTTAAGTTCTGGGATTCAACTTCATGTAATAAACTTGTGCTTGTATGATTATCGGTTTATGATTAATAAAATAGCTTATTTTTCTTGATTTCCATGTTTAATTACTGATTTTAGCTACTTGTTTTTTTTGTCTTGCAGAGCCACAATTTTCTGAGATCAACTTTGGCTTAGTTGAATGTGCTTAATCTTTGTTCAAGGAAAATGAAGATCTCCCATTCACAGTCCCTTGGACATGTTTGTAAACAGCAAAAAAAGGAGTATATTGGTTCATATTTGCATCTTTTATCCTTGTGTGATGGTTTGTGCTGGGTGACCCCAACACTTGTTCTGTGATTGTTCTTTGTCAGATTGTGTTCTTTTTTTACTTTTGACTTAGATGTTATTTTGCTGTGGTTGTGCATGTTCTTGTTTGGCTTTCCACTTAAATGTTCTTTTGGCCCTGAATGTGGAAGAGCCCTGGCGTGCATTCACGAAGTGCATGATACCTATGCATTCTCGTTCTCTATATGGCCTGAAAGGATATTTTGCAAAAATGATAATAAAAACTTGCATTAGTTTGAATTGGGTTACAAAAAAACTTGTTAATCACACCAAAAGAAACAAGTTTTCAGGTTTCCAAAATGTTACCCTAGTCTAACCCAATAAGAATACTGAAATCCCTTACTGCTGCAGTTGATATCCCATGGCTTGCATCATGTCCCCCATTCCTTGAGTTTCATGAATTGTAATAAGGTGTTCCAGGCCTTCACGAAGTATTCCCTCATCACAACTTAGCATCCTAGGAAGTTTTCCTCTCCTTATCAGTGCATCCTTTGACATGTGGGGCAACTTATAATTGTTGCATCCCTTGACTCTTATGATTTCTATCATTGAAGCTTGATGGGTGAGGAAAACTTTATTGAGTGTTGTGCATTGTACACTGTTGTAAGTAACCTATCCAGTGTTGTGCTTGGGGTTTCATGTTGTAGAGACTATATAGAGTTAAAAAAAACCAAGGTCTAGTACATTAAGATCAGATGATTTAGCTGGTTGACATACCAAGTTGATGTGGGAGTCAGCTACTGCCCGAAATTGATGATATGAGTTCTTTATGTTTGCCTTGCAATTATCTTGTTGAATATATATGTGCTTGCTCATGAATAGTAGCCAACGTGCTTTGATTACTGGCATGATTTCATCTATAATCTTTGCATGCATCACAAGTCTAGTGATCTTCTGCACATGCTTAGTTTCCATAGTTCCCCTTGGACGATTAATGCTGGTTCTTTATGCTTCAACCCTCTCAGTGAGTGGGAACACACCATACTTCCCATAAAAAATTAACACACCATCATGGCTGTAAATTGGCCTTCTCACAGCACACATAAACATAAGTTTTGTAATGTGAGACTTGTGTTGGGTGGTTCATAAGGGCTCAGGCTCACCCGGTGCCAAATAATAACGGACAGTTGGCTTAGTCATGTAAAACCACTTCTCATCTATGTGAATTACATTATCCATGGGCTGGAATTGAAAGTTGGGTTGCAATTTAGATATGCAAAATTTCAACCTTTGTACCTTGTGTTGACATTTTAGTGCAGTCTTAATACTGTTTGTATGGCTTTTGCTGACCTTTGGTGCCACAGCTCACTGTATTGTGCTCTTCCGTACCCCCATCCATGCACTTGTCCCTCTGATTGTTCTTCGTTTGGTTGTAGGTATTACTCTTAAGGCCTCAAGATCAATTTCCTTCTTGTTGTAGCCCGGATGGCCGAATATCCTATTTCTCATGTCCAGCGGTTGACCCATTGAAAGTTGGAGCTTGATTTTTGACCAGATGTAACTGATGGTACTTTGGCTGCAATTGAACTTCGTCGTTGCCTTGACTCTCTTCCCCTGGAGTATCTTCCCATTTCTATTGTTTTCCAGCAGAAACTCAGCAATATGTTGCCTCTGCTGGTTTGTCATATTCTTCTCTCCCTCATATTTACGGAAAAAAAGACTCATCTTTTTTGTTTCTAGACTTTCTTGTCGGATTATGACAGAGGGAATTGAATGTTAGTGAAAAGGTGAATGCAGATGAACAATTTCAGAGCAGATATGTTTGCTAGTGGGATTGTTTAAGACCATGTAAATGTATATATAGCGGGGTAGAAGTGTGGGGTTTGATGTTTGTAAATTCAAGTTTTTTTTACCGTTCATGTTTTTGGCTCTGAAATTTGGAGCCTTTTTTTAAAAATCTGCATGTGAAATCAAGATAATTTTTGGAGTTCCCTCCATTTTCACTATGTTTGGGCGCTGACAATTAAAGCCCAGCGAAAAGCATTAGTGGCCCAAATAATGGGCTAAATCAGATTCAAAATAAAGGGAAAAAGAAAATAATTTCTGGATACCCCACTTCAAAAGTATAAAATAATATCCTTAAAAATACTTCTAATTTCTCTCTCCGTAGAAATAGCTGGGACGGAGGGAGTAATACTAAGAGTTAAGTGCTCCTATAACACTATATTTTGGTCAAACATGCCAATATGACCCTGCAACGCTATTATTTGCTTAAAAGTGCTAATATAATACTAAAGGCCTGAATTTGGATGGAATTCTGTGAATTGACTATTATGCCCATATTTTTTTTAAAAATAAAAATTTAGAAAAGGTCAAAGGACAATTATACCACTGTTAACTAAATAATATCCTTTTTCCTTTTGTCTTCTCATATCTCTTCTTCTTTGTCTTCTCATATCCCTTTGTCTTCTCAGATCGATTTACTCCAATTCCTCTTCTTGGATCTGAGAAAGCGCCGCTCGGGGCATACCTGATTGAATGGGAGGGCTGGGTGTAGCGCCAAGAAAGCAACATTGAAATTTACTTCCTGGTGTAGAATACGATCCTCTGTGCTGGATCCGATCGGTGGACGCAATCCACATGCAGCATGTGATAATCCCGCCCACCAGATCAAATGGCCATTACCTCACACACTTCGTCGCTAGAAGCAGAACCTTGCCAAGCTCCATGCCCGTCGTCTTCGGTGATGACAGCTCCAACGAGTAGGCCGAGGGAGTGTAGGGGTGGATTAAGGCGGAGAATATGTCCACTGTGTGGATGGATAACTGGATGAAAAGCTCGCCGGAGAGTTTTATGGTTTCTCTGAGGGAAAGCTTCCGGGTCGACCCGGATCCGCTACCGGTAGGGGATTTCAGAGGGGTGTTTGTGTAATTTCCCTTGTCGTAGTTTTTGAGCAGCTATATAGACACCCATGAGAAGTGGGATTGAATACTGTTGTTCTTGTAGAAATTGAAAGGATGAATTGAATTGAAAATGGAATCAATTTTTGGAAAGGGATTGGTAGATGAGTTGGGGTTTTTTTGTGTTTCTTTATGCAGGTACTTGTGTGCTTTTTTGAGAGTGACGTCGAGGATGTTGGAACACAGGAGGGAGGGATCGGAGATGAGGGTTTCAGATTCCGATGGTGGCGTAAATCTAGATTCCAGCGGTGGCGTAAATCTTGATTTCGGCGACGGCGGCAGCATAGTGACGATGACCTGGCGAAGGTGGTGGCTAAACGTTGGAGGTGGTGCTAAAGGTTGCTTTGAAAATGAAGAAGAAAATGGTGGTGTGGAGGGGTATTCTTGTCTTTAATTTTTTAGTTTTAAAACTGGGGTATTTTAGTCATTTTGTATTAGGTCAATGTCGGGAATTACAAAGTCAACGCTGCAATAGTGCCAAAAGGTTATATCGGCACTTCTGATGCAAAATATAGGGTTATAATAGCACTTTATGACCTTGAAGGGTCATATTGAAACTTATAACCAAAATATAGGGTTATATCTGAACAAAATTATTTGAATATAATTGTGGTCAATTTTTTTTTAATTGAAAATTTTCTATCCTTTGGATAGGGACAATTACTGTTTTTAATTGATGTCAACTTTAAGGCATTTTAGGCGCCTGTTTTGTACTAGTTGGTACTTCGTTCGACTTGAAAACAATGTAGATACTCCTTCTGTACCACTAATATCTGCACACTTTTTGGTTAACTTTCTCACGCCATATTTGACCACCGATAACTTTAGTTACATATACTAATGATGCATTAAAATTTAAAATTTAGAAAATACATTATGCAGAGAATCTAACGATATCTCACGTGAAGATATTGGCGCCTTTATCCTAATTGATGTTTATGATCAAACGTGTTTTGAGAAAGTTAACAAAAAAGTGTGCAGATATGACTGGGATAGAGGGAGTATAAAATTTTGATAAATATTAAGGAGCATGAATCGTATAATTAATCCGTAAAAATATGTGTACGAAATACGTTTTTTACTCCCTCCGTACCAGCTGTATTTCCACATGATGACTTTTGCAAATTGATCAAAATTATTTGTGACCGTTAATATCTTTTACTTGTGCATATTTAAAAATAATAAAAATTTGACATTATGATAATAGATGTTACGATGGTTCTATCAAAATTCCACATAATAGTATATTATCTTATAAATTACTCGATTTTTACTTTTCAAATTAATCAATTTTGACTAATGAACAGTGCTTGTGCAAATACAGCCAGGACAGAGGGAGTACGTATCATCATGTCAAACATACGACTAATTCAATCATAAATTTTTGAGCAAAGTTCAGATATAACTCTATATAATTGACAAAAGTGTAAATATAACCCTGCGATAATTGAAAGTGCAAATATAACCCTATATATTTAGGTTACGTGCAAATCTAACCTTTTCTAGCAGTTGGAGGCCAAAATACACTGAAATGACCAATTTACCCCCGATGGTTTTGGTTTTAAAAAAACTGCAAAAACTACCAATTACAAATTGCTGATATTACCCATGTGGTCATTAATACCCCATTTTTCTCTTCCACTCCCACCCTAAATGAAACCCTCTCGTCTTCCCACTCTCCCAATCGCGAAACCAACCCAAACCCGATGTACCCGTTCAACCCATTCCCTCCGCTCTCGGCCAATCTTGAGTCATATTCTGACGACAACGTAGGGCGCCTAGTGCGTTCGACAAAGTGAGCCTGGTTGTGGATGTCGCAATTCAACGAAAATCCATATTTTCTATATGGTAAGTCTTCCTAAAATCCATGGGAATTTGTAGATTATTGCTGTTTAGAGTCCGATTTTGTGTATTATGTAATGTTCTCAACATTTGAACATAGAAACACTGCATATTTACTAAGAAACCAGGGTTTTAAAACCTTTTTTTTAATCAATTTTGTTGTGTATTATCCGGCTTGATGATTTGAATATGTTTAGTGTTGTGCGTATGGCTGTTGTTGTGCTCTGTTTATGTACCTAGGGTTTAAACTGTTGAAGGGGGTTAAGGTGTTGCAGAGATAATATGTTTAGTGTTGTGTGTGGCTGCTATGGTACTCTCAAATTTTTTTGGTATTGTGTTAGACTGTATGTTGAATGTTTTAAAAGGGTATTATTGTGGATGATGTTGAATGTGGTTGTGAAATATGAATTGTTGTGATTGTTGTTTGGGGGGGGGGGGTTGATAATTTTGAATGATTGTTGAATAATTTTCATGTTGTTGTGTATATGGAGTGGGTGGTATGGTTCAAGTTGGTGAACTAGATTTAGGAATATATTGAATGTTGTCGATGGAAAATCTGGTGAAGTTATATATCCAAATGATGAATGTTCAATGTTTTTGTGATGATATTGAACTTGGACATCTGACCTTGTTGTTGTGTAATCAAACTTTGATAGCAAGTTTTGTGAATCTGTGATAAGAATCTCCTTGAGAAAACTCACGATTTGCGGAATTAATATATTTGATCTAGTGAAGGGATCTGCAAACCCGCACTATCTCACACGAAATTCATGTGTCTAGCCCTCGAGGAACGCCTAACTTTGACTTGCTCTCTAACTAGCCCCCAGGATCAGATTACAAGGTTTATTGATACTTAACTAGCCCTTGGGGGTTAATCAACAATGGAATAGCTCGCAAGCAAAGAGTATAAACTTAAAAGGTTGTAAATTTGATTGATAAAAGTGGTTAGGTTAAGATAATGTTGAAAACCACCCCTATTTATAGTACACATGTATGATCTTCGAAAATACAAACAAGAAACTGAAAATGATTATGACAGTTTTAAGAAGCTAAAACCATATTTAACTAGACTACCTAAAATAAATTACTATATTCTTCAAGATAAATCTTGAATGAATATAGCCTTGTCTAATCTTACCAAATCTAATTCTAATCTAGTCACAACTGAATATTATAAACCCTAAAATAAATATACCAAAACTCTTCTAACGCCAACATGGTAGAGTTAATGGGCCTTATTCTAAAATAAGATAAATTACAAATGATCACACTACCTCATTAAGAAATCCAGCGGGAAAAAGAGTATATTGTTATCCTTCTAAAAACATTAAATGAAGAAAAATATAATAAATGATATTTTTGATATCGTATCAATCTACTCTTATAATTTTTGTCTTGTTAGTGCACATACAACCTTGAATGTTTAGTATATGTGCATATATAACCCTGTATGTTTCTGAAATGTGCATATATAACCCTGTATGTTCATAATAGATGTATATATAACACTATTTGTTTATGATATTTGCATATATAACCCTGAAAATTTAATATAGGTGCAATTATATCCCTGACTATTATATCCATCATTAGGTAGCTAGAGACACTGACAAATGCATTGTAGTCTGCTGAGATGATTTTAAAGTATGCATATGAAACTTCAAATCTTCATTGCAGGATAACATAATCCAATCACCGCCGTCCTCATACTTTATTTTGAAGCTCCCAACTTTCAATTTGAATCTTTTGATTAATTTTCTGCGCAATGCTTTGAGACCTAAGTTACTAGAAAATGGGAACTTCACAGTGTCTTCTCTGAACGTTGCCTTGACAATGATGGCATAACTGTGATCAACCTCATCATTTCCAGTTCGATTTGCAAGGATGGAATTCATAGGTGTTATCTCTTCCACTCTTGATTTGTTGGGCTCTTGCCTTTCACCACCACGATCATCAGAAATAGTACGGAGTTCCGGAATTGGTTTAACTGGACAGGCTTTGTTTCTCTTGTGCGATGGCCACCTCATAATACCAAAACTCCGGCACCTTCGCTTCAGAGTCGATCGACTAACTACAAGAGGAATTCAGATTCTATTATGCATTAAAGACAAGCAGAAAAATAAAAAGACTAATAAAGACAAACAGAGTTTGGGAAATGATCACCTCCAAGTTCTTCTGCAGCATCTACTAGATTTCTGCCATAGCATTGTTGAATCTTGGCCAGAGAGATATCAGGTTGGCCAATAAATGAGCAAGCTCCCATAGTACCTTCTTTCGGTACTTGAAGTTGCTGTCCAGATTCAGTGCGAGCATCAGGATTTATGCTGGAAGTTTCGGCTCCGTGATTGATAAGAATGGAGTTTTCATTCATGGAAGCTGCGTCATTAGAAAGATAGGGTTGAACATGATCATCTTCGTCTTCTACTACTTCTACTCCTCGATGTACGTCAAAGCAAACGAAATCATGATTATCCTTCTCGTCAAAAGGAGAAAATTGAACTGAAAATTTCTCAGATTGTCTTAATCCAAGCTCATCTGAGAATACCTTAGCCACAATGGACAAAACTTGCTTTAAAAGTCAGAATCAACATTGAACAAATATAAGACAGAGAATCGTAGAGAGATGACTACCTCCAAGTGTTACTGCATTTTCCCTGGAAATCTCAATTGCACTCGGTGCATGGTTAGTATCATCAGCCATTTCCAAGGTCTGTTGTTGAACTGATGAAGGAAACTGCTGCTGATGAACACGAATAGAGTATTCATTTGTGTTAGCTGCATTGTCTTCTTCTACTACTGCTTTTCCATTTCCGAAGAGCTCACCACCAACCTTATTCATTATTGTGCGACTAGGATGCACATCAAAGTAAACTAAGTTATCATCTTCAATCTCATCCGAGGGCGACAGTGCATCCAAAAAATCTTCAGATTGACTCAATCCCAATTCATCATCAAAATACCTTTCTGAGAGTACCTTAGCCACAGTGGACAAAATCGGCTTTAATATAGCCTCCGGGTATCCATCATAGTTATGTTCAGGTGGAAGAAACAACTCTAGTACGAAAGGAGGAAGGTTTGGATGAATCAGTTGGGAGGGAATTGCAAAACAAGCAGTGAGACCGCATGAGCGAGCCAGGGGAGCAAGAGGGTATTCAGATGTACTGAACTGACCAGCATTTTTAGAAAAACAAATTTTGTTCAGTGAATGTGCTCTTCCAACGCAATTTTTACCATTTTCTACCAAATGAGTAAGAGAATCGAACAGCAAGAAAGTAGACCCCCACTTAATCCCTCTAGACCAGTTGAACAATTGCAAATCACTAAACAAATGAGTAAACTCACAGGAGCTGCTACTAGTGTAATCACAATTGAAGGAAGCCTTTGCACCCTCACAAATGCATGGGAACCAGACTTGAGATAGAAGGATATCGTAAAGATCCCTCAAATAACGCAGCGCAACATACATGGCTGCATCAAATTCCAGTTGTAGGCCTCTGCATACTGTCTCTAGAATTGCAAAACCAGCACCCTGCGGAAAATTTAAACAAAGAGAATGAGGTTCAATGCGGTAGAAGATGGTATCTGCCATATAAAATTTATTGCTTCAGATACCAACCTCAATTTTCTTCACAAAGAAGAAGGTTTCATAGAACTCAGACTGGAGGGCGAGGACTTCAAGAACTCCAACACAAGACTGTTGTTCAAAAAGTGGCAGAGCCAAATAACCCTTGATACCACAGTATTTCGCATGATTCTTAAGTGGAAACTCCTCTAAAGAGTAACTGTCTACCTCTGGCGAGAATTCAGGGCAACCCTGTCTGAACGCTCTACCAACAGGGCCAATCTCAGCCACCTTGTCTCCATACTGGATGGAATAGTACCGATACCAACAGAGCCCCTTACAAATTTCACCAACACCAAATGGTTGATCCGATACACTCAGTGTTTTGCGTCCGCTGTTTGTCATTACAGGAGCCCAAAACTGTACCAGCCAGATGGGAGGATCACCCATGAAGACGTGGTCTACTGACAGGAGAAAAGACTCGATTTTGAGCTCAACTGAATTTGGTGCCTGTGGACTGATCATAGCAACAGAACAAGACTTGCTTTATGAACACAGCCAATTCAAAGAGTAAAACACAGCCTCAATTAAGTAGTCACTTACGTTGAAGCGGCTCCGGTTGGGTACCAAAAAACATCCAACTCATCATTCTTTTTCACATCCAGCCGGGTGGATTGATGGCATTTTTTAGCACCAGGCATGTACGTGAGAAAATCACTAACTGAACATTTCTCATCATACTTACCCTGAAATATTTTGGGAGTTGCTGAAAGCGGCAAAATCCCACTTTCAAGACCAACAGGCAGATCCATCAAATGTTTAGAGTGAGTAGCAGCAACAAGAGGAAACAATGATAAATTGGGAAAATGGACTAGTACTGGTTACACTTATACTAGTCAATGCAACCATGAAAGTGACTGCAAAGACTTCACCAGGCCAAGTCAAGCACAAAAGAAAAGAGGTTCAACTCTCTTCATTGGGGTTTGAACCTTTTTTATAAAGGGTTCATTCACACAGGGTTTGAATTTTTTTTATAAAGGGTTCATTCACATAGGGTTTGAGCCTTTTTTTATAAAGGATTCATTCACACAGGGTTTGAACCTTTTTTATAAAGGGTTCATTCACACAGTGTAGTATAAAAAAAACCTACAGCACCTCACACCCACTTTCCAACTGATTGAGCCAAGTCATAATCAATACTTCTAACTACATAGCTACCATGCAAGGCCATAGTCACTCAGTATGTGATCAATCAAATAAAGCTCAGACAATAATCAGAATTAAACTAACTGAGAAGTTTGAAAAAACACACATCCCTGGTAGTCTGCCCAGATGATTCTAAAGTACACATATGAAAGCTCAACTCTTCACTGCAAGACAGCATGATCCAATAACCATTATCTTGATACTTTCTTTTGAATCTACTAACTTCCAGTACAAACCTTTTGAGCATATCTCGACGCAAGGCTTCCATCCCCGAGTAACTAGAAAAAGGAAACCTCGCAATATCATCATGTGATCTATTGATCCGGCAGCATCTGATCCCAGACTGGTCTTCATCACTAGGATCAACAGATTTAGTTGGGAAATCTGGAATTTGTTGGATAGGATGTACTTCATTTCTAAAATTCTGACATTTCTGCTGTAGAGTGGATCACCCTATTGCTACAACAGCCACAACAGCATACAGTGTGCAGTAAGGATGACACAATCTCATAAAGAAAAATAAACAGAAAGACACTGAGAGAGTAAGAATGATAATTATAACCAATGCTTTCACGACTTGGACATGACAAGGTCTCATATTTTCTTCTGTTGCTACTTGAAGGTGTTTGCTTTAAGAAGCATCATTGAGTTGATAGTGTTGTTGTTGAATATAATCTTCTCTACAATTGGTAACCCGTGATACACATCGATATAAATGCAATCATAGTCATCCCGCGACTAAGAAGTTTAAAAATAATGCCTGTCCCCTTCTTTTAATCCAAAATCAACATTGTACTAAATGAGTTCCCGAACCAACATAAACAAAAGTGGTTTTAAGATCTCCCCATGACTTGCATTGTAGCTGTACAGGGAGGGGAGAAACACTTATAATACTTGAAAAGAAAGCTTGGAATGAACTAGTGCAAAAGAATTTCAAAACAAATCTGATGAATGGGCTAAGGTAACAAGAGGGTAATCCAGGATGCTGTATTTCCCGATATCTTTGATAAAACAAATTTTCTTTCGAGAATGCACTCTTCCAACCCAACTTTCACCATCTGCAACAAAATGAACTTGCGAGTTGTATCATACATATGGATACAAACACACAGCCTTTCATCCTTGTCGATACATAGCAGACCGCAAACCAAATGACTAACCTTAGGTAAAACTGCTGCTATTTGGATCACATGCAACGGAAACCTGTGAACCTTTGCAAATGCAGGATAACCAGACCTGAATTGGAGGTAGACTGTTAGTTTCCTCACCAAAGCCAGTACAGAAATTATCTTATCAAATTTAGCTTTACGTGCATCTACTAGCGCAGGAAAGTTGAAATAGTGCCAAATCTAGATTCAGAATATAAGAGAATTTTCATTAAGACAAAGAAACAGACGCTAAGCAACGTAAATGAAAGGAAAGCTAACTAAATGCTCGGTCACACCGTGGCTCTCTTTACCTGTGTAAGTGCCTTAGAATGCGAAAGACCGACATCCTGAAAAGGAAAATGAAACAAGATGAGACGGTTGACAATCTTAGAACGTATCAAGAATATGAAATTCAGCAGAAGCTAAAATCAACTATTAATTCCACAGATTTGATTTATGAACTTCAGTTTCATTATCCTGCATCTAATTCTCCACTCAGCTTACATGTCTTTCTCAACGGAGTAATCTAATACACCAAAAATTAAAATACGAAAAAAGAGAGTAATAGAATAGAATATAGAAGATTCACTTGTAGCATTCTCCGGGTACCAAAACAACTCTGTATTGATATGGAAATGTTATGTCGGTGGGGATTTCTCGCAATCCAAGGAATCGAGGAAATGTAAGAGCGAACACTTCTCATTGTACTTGCCCTCAAATACTGGCCGGAGTTTGGCCGGAGCGGAGGATGGAACAATCGGAATTTCAGAACCATCACGGAGATTCCGATTCATCATATTAAACTGTAAGAGGAATTTGTGACTGGAAATTGGTCGGTTAGGGTTTGTAATTAGAGGAATCGGTATACTTTTGATGAACGCATTCGGGCGCAAAATTGAACAATTCGAACAGTTCCCAAAGAATTTATCAGGATAATATTTTTAAAAATATTTAAAACAATTCTCCATGAAACATGACTTGAAAGTTGAAACTCCTTTTGAATCAAACCTCCTCTCTCTTTTTTGATAGGTGAAAATATTTAGTTTTCGTTATTTTTTTAAAGGTAAAAATATTTACTTTTCATTCATTCAAAAAATAGGTTACAAATTGTAATCAAACATTTTGACTAAGAGAGAGTCTCAGGAAAAGAAAGACTTTTTTTTAAAGTTTATAGACAGTTTACAGGGGCTTTTACTTTAAGAGTGGGTCTCCTGACAGGCGGCCTGTCCATAAGCTTATGGACAGGCCACTTATTTCTTACCTTATACACTGCATTTCTTAAATTACATACAAAATTTAAAATTTTTGAAAATAATTTTTTATATCATATATTTTTATATTTTCACCTTCAAATACATATTATTACTTGTTTTAACTTATAAAATGCAATATTTAAATTTTATAAAAAATTACAACATTTAATGCAAATGCCCCTGAGGACTGCCTTAAGCTTATGGAAAGGCCGCATTTCCTGAGACTTTCCCTTACTTTAAATGTAGTAATTTTATATAAAATTTAAATATTGCATTTTATAAGTTAAAATAAGTAATAATATGTATTTGAAGGTGAATATAAAAATATTTTTAAAAATTATAAATTTTGTATGTAATTTAGCAAATGCAGTATATGTGGTAAGAAATAAGTAGTTTGTCCATAAAATGATAGATAGACCGCCTCTCATGAGACCTCCTCTTTAACTAATAACTTGGTACAATAAATGTGTGAATAAGGGTAGGGGTGGGCAAAAAAACCGAAAATTGAACCTAAAACCGAATTATCCGAATTCGAATAATCCGAACCGAATTTAAAATATGGTTTTTGGATAACCGAATTGAATAAACCGAATTTTGAATATGGTTTTTTGTTTGGTTTTGGATATTGAAACTTAAACCGAAAACCGACCCGAATACCGAATTGTAAATAAATAAATATTATATATATATATTAATATAATGCTAATAAACTTGAGTAGAAACTTTTAATTACATAAACTTGGGCCATTTGAATAAATGTAATTCTTAAATTATTATGCCTTTATTAATCCCAAAAAAGAAGCCCAAAGATGCCTCAAACCCTAATGAATTAACTATATAAAGGCTGCTCCATTCCATCATTCCTTTTCCAAAAATCTGAAGCCGCAGCCTTGTTTCCTTGTTTGATATTTCTACAAAACCCTAACCTTGTTCACTGCCCATCCTTTTTCCCCATCACCTATGCGCATATTTTGTTTTCTTCACCCACCACTCCCTTCACCTGCGACGCCCTCACCTCCTCCTTCCTTCTCCAGCTACGTCGTCATCTCCCTCCACTGATCCAATTTCTCCTCCGTCGCATCGATTCCGCTGCGTGGGCTGCATCACCTCCGACGATACGCCCTCCGCACCGAGAAAGTCAGCGTCGCCCTTCGCTCTTCTGTCGGTGAATCCCTTGCCACAGTTGTGTTTTAAATTTTCCACCTTCTTCGTTTTTGTTGATTTGGGTTCCAGATCTGTATTTTTGTTGATTTTGTTTATAATCTGTGTTTGCTTGGGTTTGCTCGGGTCCAGATATGCATTTGCTTGGGTTTGCTTGAGTTCCAATTGTTGGGTTTGCTTGATTCGATCGAGGCTGTCGAAACCTATTGGTTTCCGACAGCTTTTTTATGGCCCTGGATTTAGGTTCCGAACTCGAAACTGCTTGGGGTCCGATTAAGGGTGATTTTCATAATCATTTTTTATCGATGGCGATCAAAGTCGGGGCCCATTGATTAAAGACGAGACTAGAAAAGTCACCTACCGTCTTTAATCACCACCGCATCCCACCACAACTGATGGCTCTGAGGTCACTTCTTTCTTCCTTCTCCACCCGCGGGTTCTCCACCGGCGCCACTGACTCCGATGTCATTGTCGCCCACGGCAAGCCCTCCAAACTTGGTCCGAAGAGTAAGCCTTATTTATGGATGCATTGAATGTGGTTTTGATGTTTTGTGGCTTTCTGTTGTTTTCTGAGAACGAAATTTGATTTTTCATAATTTTTGGCAGGAAAACATGAACCACATGGAGCTTTGGATTTTTATGGAAATTCTAAGCTCAAAATGCTGATTTAGTCAGTAAGAAAAGATTGAACGATTTTAGTGAAGGTATTTTTCTTTATGCATACTCTAATCTCTTATGAGGAGGGTTGTGTTAGGTTGACATACATTGTGGTTCTATTGAAAATTTTGTTATAGGTTTGATATGATTTGTGAATCGGTTGTTAGATCTAAATTGGATGTCAATGGAATTTCTTGGAATGTAACATGTGTTAGCAGGGGAAATCCTCAATGTGTCACATTTGGCATATATTTGAGTGAGGTACAATCTATATATTGTCTTAACACTAGTAATTTTCATGTACTACCCCACTATATTGGTTGAAATTTATAGACATGTCTTCCGATTGTGGTGTCATAGCCTATGGAGTGTAGTAAAAAATATAATTGCTATCAGTGACTTGGAAATATAAAGTTGTAATGACTAGTTATTGTTAGATGTTAAAGAGTAGTGGTTCTTGAAATGATATGTACCAATTTCTGTTTCAGAAAAAATTTGATGTTCAATTCAAGGAAGCTGAATGCTACAAGATTGACACACAGCACCAAAAGGTGCACTGTCGACCAAATAAAGACAACATCCTTGGTAGTTCAGAAGAATTCACTCTTGATTATGACTACTTAGTTGTAGCCGCCAACACTTTTAATACCCCTGGTGTTGTGGAGAATGCTCATTTTTTGAAGGTAATGTTTGTCCTTCATTCATCTATTGTAAGTAGAATTGTTGGCACTATTCCGCTCTCAATGTTTGCTTTCAGGAAATCGAAGATGCTCAAAGGATTCGAAGGACAGTCATTGACTGTTTAGAGAGGGCAAGCCTTCCTAATATCAGCTAGGAAGAGAAAAATAGGATCCTTCATTTTGTAATTGTTGGAGATGACCCAACTGGCGTGGAATTCGCTGCAGAACTTCATGATTATGTGACTAAGGATTTAGCCAAACTGTACCCTTGTCTTAGGCAATATGTGAGCATAACACTTCTTGAGGCTGGAGATCATATCCTCAACATGTAGGCTGGCATCCTTAATTCAGTCTCAAAATGGTTTTCTAGTTCATTTGGAATAAAGAGTGTGCATTATTTTCTTACATAAACTAATGAACTTTGTTTCCAGGTTTGTCAAGCGAATAACTGAATTCGCGGAAGAGAAATTCCAAAGAGATGGAATCAAACTGAAGACTGGATTAATGGTTGTAATTTGTAAAGGTAACAGATCAGGAAATCTGCACTAAGGAGAGGGGCAGTAACGACACCAAATCAATGCCTTATTTAATGGTTGTCTGGTCTATTGGCATTGGAACAAGTCCCGTTATTATGAATTTTATGAAGCAGATTGGTCAGGTATGAGCTCCACTTTTTCCTATTTCTTAATTCTTGGCTTTCTTTGAATCACTTAACACTCATTTGAGCACATCCTTTTCTATTAATTATAGACCAACAGACGAGTTCTAGCCACTGATGAATGGCTTCGCGTGGAAGGTACTGATAGCATCTATGCCTTGGGTGACTGTGCCACAATCAACCAGCAAAAAGTTATGGTAAGAGACACTCTTGAAGTTAGCATGAGAGTTTTTCAACTGAGATTTATCAGGTTTTTATCTATGTTGGAAGGATCTCTTCTAAATTTCTAGAGTAGCCACTGAATCTGTAGCCTTTGTCATGTTTGTGCTGGTTATCATGCATCATTTCTTTTGTATGCATATGAAAATATGGTATAAGGTCTAGTGATGCTTTAAGAATTAGAACTTGATGTTTTGCAACTTTTGAAAAGGGATATGGTATCCATCGTGAAAGGTATCCACAAGTGCAAATTCATCTGAACACGAAGCAGTTAAGGGACTTCGTTCAGTTGCTGAAGGATTAAAACAATGATGCTGAAATGGAAATCGAAAAATTCAAAGCAGCACTGTCTGAAGTCGACACACATATGAATTTGTATTATATTTGTATTTTTTAATTTTAAAGAATTGATTTTGGTGATGTAGAATTTAAATTACATATTCAATATTTTTTCTTGAATTTTGAATTAATTTAGGTATTTTTAATATTCTTTAAAATTTTCAGCTCCAATTCGGTTTATTCAGATTAGATCCGAATTCAAACCGTAATCGAATTTCAAATTCGGTTCGGTTTATTCGAGTTATTCGGGTTGGATTCGATTTTAAACTTTTTAGAGGCAAAACCGAATAACCCGAACCGAATAACCCAAAAACCAAATAACCCGACCCAACGCCCACCCCTAAATAATAAGGGTAACTTAACTTAATCATTTAGGATTCACTAGGATTTTTCATAATCTTGTTTACTTATAACCAGGTACATATATTACATATATGGTGCTTCTGACAGGATTGATAATGGTGTGTTTGGTAATTGGTACGCCCCCGTTTCTTTAATATTGTCACACTTTCTAATTTGAGATGTTTCTTTTATATTGACATTTTTTATTTATGGCAAGTTTAAGGTTATTATATCCACTCATTTTACTTTTTCTTCTTTCAATTCAATTTCATCCACTCATTTAGCATCTCCTAAATTCTAACACAAAAAATGATGTGCAACTATTAGAGAAACAAAGGGAGTACATTTGTTCTTATGGGCAAAAGCGTCTTATTTTGATTTATTTTGAAGACAGAGCGAAACAAACTTATGATTTTCCCCAAAAAAATAGTTTTTGCTTCTTAAATAAGTACTTTTTTTTAGTAGTTTACTAAATACTAAAAATGTGATTAGCTTATAAGCAAAACACTTAGAGCAAGTCCAACAGGTTACTCCAAAAGTTTCTTTAAAATGGAGGATGAAAACTCATATTCTCTATATTTGTTTTTGTTCAACTCCAACAGATTCTCTATTTTACATAACTTTGTGTTTAATAAAACAATAATGATCTTCTTTTAATGGCACATAAATAAATACTTTAACCACCACAAAATTAGAAAGTCTGATGTTAAACTCACTAACAGTTAGACCAGTAATGAAAAACCTTGTTTCAATAACTTTTATAGTCACAATATAATTATTTATACATTACGATACATTTAAAAAGTTTTTAAAAGTTTTAGGAATTTTGTTGCATAAATAAAAACAAACGCTAACCCACCCCATTAGTTACGACAATTATAAAATGACCATGACAAACGGTTAATCGGTCTAAAACAAGACGTTGTGTTATACTATACAATATAAATAAATGAGTCTATCTCTTGAAAGACGGTATTTCCATAAGTCATGGAAATACCAAGGTTTAAACTGCAAATTAGAATAAATGAAGATAAATTTTTTGGATTGCATGAATCGGGTCATAAACTTTATAATTACTAAATGTTGCTTAATAAATTTTTTATATTGCAACTAAAACTTTTTACCTTTTTATTATTCTAATCAAACCATGTCTTCATAAACCTATGGAAAGACGGTTTCTCTCAAGACTTTGCCTAAATAAAATAAGCATATTTATTTTAAATAAATTTAAATAAAGATTATTATTTAAAATTAATGAATATATACTTATTTTAAAAAAGACAAAGTCTTGGGAAAGACGTGGTTGGATTAGAATTATAAAAGGTAAAAGTTTTTAGTTGCAATATTAAAAATTTATTATGCAACACAAAGTAGTTATAAGTTTATGACCCGATTTTATTCAACACAAAAAAATTATCTAGATTTAATCTAATTTGCAGTTTAAACATTGGTTTTTTCATAACTTATGGACATACCGCCTTTCCAGAGAAAAACTCTTTTAAAAAAATTGTTAGTAACGATTAGTTTTTAATGAATGTCGTCAGTCAACATTTGTTCCTACGCATGTCCTGAAAGCTAGATATGGAAATATTTACATAAATAAGGAAATTGACATTAATAGCATTAAATTTATAATTCTCCAAATATTTCATTCTCTCTCTACCAATATAGAGAATGACACCTTCTCTTTTCTCAAGTTCTCCATTTTAGAGAACCATATGGAACATCTGTTGGAGCTGAAAAATGTTCAAAATCTTTAAATATGCTTAAAATATCCATTTTGCATAATCTGTTGGACTTGCTCTTACAAACCCTGTCAAACAACATCTAGATTAATTTGGATCTTGTTTTGACCTTTCTTGATGTTGTAAAGTGATGCGTAGCAAACCGCGATATGATAATCGAACCTTGATTCAATGTACCAAACTTGTAACACAGACTCCCTTGGTGTGGTTGGGGAGAAGAAACTTCTATTCCAAAGTCATACCAAAAGTATTTGATCTTAGTATTGATAATCGAATGAATGAATACCTAGGTATTTAAAGGGATTGATCCCCGAGAGAGATCTCAATCGTGCTGTGATGAATATGCGACTTCCTTATAGGAATAGTTGCCATATCATAGTAGATTTACCATATATCTAGTATACCATAATTGTACCTTGAAAACAGGTATGATTCGAGGTAGAATCATATTTGGAGATTTTCTCTTTGACTATTGAGTTTTAGTCACGGGTGAATTCGGTACTGTTACCGTCATTTTTTATTAATACCATGTACCATACCAATAATGTCGGTATATTATTTTTAAAAACCAATACCGTACCAAATTTTTGGTATACCAACACATCGGTATGCCAAAAAGTCGGTCGGTATCGGTATGGTATGATAGAATACCATCAAATTTAAAATATAATAAATTAAATTTCTTATTCATAAAAAAACCACAAATAATTAGAATTTCTACTGCATAAGCATAATTTTAGAAAATTAAATTTTCTATAGTAATAATAATAAAGTAAGATAACATTATATTAAAAACTATAGTAGTAAGTTATAAAATATAAAAAGAAAATTATGATTTTAATTTATTTTTGTTAGACTTACTATAAAAATATTAGTTGTTAAGAAAAATAATTTAAACTATTTCCAATATCCAACATATTGGAAGTAAAACATAGACGGCATATTTCAAATTATTTCTATTGGTTTCAATATTAACGAATGACTAAATTTTAACTAAAAAAAATTTCAAATTTTACATAATTTTAGTTATATATATACATATAATTGTGTGGTACGGTACAATAGTACCATGGTAATTTTTTCTCAATACCATTATCTTCCCATCTTAAGTGTATGGTACGGTATTACCATACCACGTCATTGGTTACCAACATTTTCGATACACATGGTACGTGGTTCGGTTGGTAAGTTGGTAGGTATTGTGTTTTGGCTCAAAATGTCGGCCCTAGTTTTAGCCCAACAGAATGTAATGATATGGCCTTTTGACTATAGTGGGGAATAATATAATACCTTCGACCAGAGGGGGAAACTCGGCTATCATTGAGACACTTTTCAGCAGAGCATCCCTGATGCCGAGAAATATTATCATAGGATCGGACTGTCGGGTGTGGTTAGGCACAACGTCGGCTTCTTGAAAAGGTGTCAATATTGTCTATCTCGTAGTGATTGTGCTTGGTCATGTCGGGTTCCCCCATCAGTGTGATCTCTTACTTGCGCTTTGGTGGAACCCAATCATCCCATTAATTACACTTGTTGCCGCATGATTCGACGGTGCCTCATTCGACTGGTCGTTGCCTTGGTATTGTTGACTCAAATTTCTCTCCCGGATTCATTTTTGGGCGATCTTTCGAGCTCGTAAGTGGAGAACATACTTTTGAAGTATTTTATAACTGATGCATCTTTCAATCTCGTTCTGAAGTTGAAAAATTCCATCTGTATCGTGTCTTTTATCCTTGTGAAAGTCATAATAATCATTCGAGGCCTTTCTAGTTCTCCTTAGGCATTGTCGCAAGAGGTTGAAGGATATATCGATTAACGGATAGGATATGTGCTCTTGAATGCAATAACGAGGTGTATCCTCTCACCTATGACTTCATTGAAGGTTTTGATTCAGTGGGATTTTGCCGAAGATTTAACAAGTTAGTCATGGTCTTGGTGAACTTCCTCAACTAAGAAACTGAGTTAATAAGTTTTGACTTAAGGTGAATTGGCAAACTAACCTCTAGTCATATTTTTCGACAATCATGTTTCCAACGAAGCACTCACTGACATAATGGAAATCGACACCCTACTATCCATAAGCATCGGAAAAATTCTAACTTTTGGCTGACTACCAGCATCGTCAACATATTTCGACATTTTTGCTGGAAACTTGACCGACTATTGTCGGTGGACGGTTGGAAGCTTCTGCCTCCCACACCTCCAACTTAAAAAAATTATTTTAAAATTTAATTTAAAACTAAATACACAAAGTATAAAAAATAATATATATATATATATATATATTTACGTTATATATATAATGTAAAATAGTAAAGTACGGAATGTGATTAAGCGGTTCACTATTTTATTTGTCAACTGTACCTTTGCCATGAACGAAAGGTGTTCATTTTATCAATTGTACTCTAGCCCAATGTAGTGTTGGCTATATTTTAAGTATTTTGTTAGGCCACCCAGCCCAATATAGTGTTGGAATCACAGAATTGGAATCTGTATAGTACTATTCAGGCAATGGATCATTTTGTAGGAACAGCCGAAACTGCACATTTAACTTTAGGATATTTCATCCCACTATACATATATTGGAATAAATTTCACTAATGGTTATTATCTCTAGTTATATACTCATCTGTTACATAGAAAATGACACATTTATTTTTTTTACGGTATTCAATTATCATATTTTGGCACGTCTTAAGGAAAATAGGTAAATAGAGCATGATGCATGCTAAATACTACTCCCTCTGTCCCAACTATTTTTGCACTATTTTCCTTTTGGGAAGTTCCAACTGTTTTTACACTACTTCATTTCTTGCCATAAATGGGTTGCTTTTATTATTTGTTTATTCAATTTGGGCCCAAATTCTAAATTCTTAACCCAAAATTAGCCCAAATTATCTCATAACCCTTCCTAATCTATTTTTAACCAAATTTGCCACTAACATAACCCTTCCCACCGAATTGAAATCTCTTTAACTACCCAACCACTTTCATTACTCTCCTCTCCCTTCAAACTCGCATGTGACTCTGTTTTCTTCCCAAAGTCTTCATCTGCATCGAGATTTTTCAACTCTCTGAAAAGTTGTCTCCATTCTTATCCTTTACGCCATCAGGTTTTTCTCACTCAATAATTTCTTCCCACCCATTTATCGTCCCTCCCAGTTTCTCTGCTTCTTTAAAATTGGTCTTCTCATTCCAGATCTTCCTCTTGTCTCTCCTTTTAAATTTTTTCTGGGTTATGGAAAGGGGAGATTTTGTTGGTATGGGTTTAAATGTGGTGGGTTTTGTTTGGAATGTTATGTCTCATATTCAGGTTCCTCATCTCAATCTAATAGCTTCTCTCCGACGGGTAATGGTCCGGCCTTGAAAGACCCTGACGCCGGAGAAGAAGGATCCAAGGTGGCGCTGCTCACCTACCAGCGTGGTGTTCAAACTCGCAGATCTGGCGGGTATGTAGGCGGCACCACCACTATCAAGTCGTACGCAACCTCTGTTTTGATTTCAGGGAACCAATTCGAGATGGCACTGCCCACCCACCGGTGTAGAGAACTAACTCCCGGTGGGTTTGTTGGTAGCGCCACCACCGGGAAATAAAAACCTAGCCTTATTGCCTTTGTTTCCATATTAAGCGAGCCTTGCACTTTGTGCAGCTGTGTGCCCCCAAGGAAAGTGTAGTGCTGATCCCTGCGTTATCCCTTCTGCGGTGAAATGCGGTCACTGTGAGACTACTATTGGTTCTGAAAATGATGATGAAGAGTTCTCTTCTATCCCTCCGATTCGTGCACTTTCCTCGTATACGAGACAATCCAGGTCTCCCTCGGACCACATGCTAGAAACGAAACCTCTAAGTTTGGATCAAATTGATGCACTTTTTCGTGTGGCTGAGATAATGATGCCGGGTCTGAGAGAGCTTCTCGGCTAGAATAGGGAAAAGGAAGAATAAAAAGTTAAGTCCTGGGATTCAACTTCATGTAATAAACTTGTGCTTGTATGATTACCTGTTTATGATTAATAAAATAGCCTAGTTTTCTTGATTTCCATGTTTAATTACTGATTTTAGCTACTTGTTTTTTTTGTCTTGCAGAGCCACAATTGTCTGAGATCAGCTTTGGCTTAGTTGAATGTGCTTAATCTTTGTTCTAGGAAAATGAAGATCTCCCATTCACAACCCCTTGGACATGTTTGTAAACAGCAAAAAAAGAGAGTATATTGGTTCATATTTGCATATTTTATCCTTGTTGTGTGATGGTTTGTGCTGGGTGGCTGCACCCCAACACCTGTTCTGTGATTGTTCTTTGTCAGATTGTGTTCTTGTTTGACTTTCAACTTAGATGTTGTTTTACAGTGGTTGTGCCTGTTCTTGTTTGGCTTTCTACTTAAATGTTCTTTTGGCCCTGAATGTGGAAGAGCCCTGGCATGCATTCACGAAGTGCATGATGCATGTGCATTCCCATTCTCTCTATGGCCTGAAAGGATATTATACAAAAATGATAATAAAAACTTGCATTAGTTTGAATTGGGTTATAAAAAAACCTTTTTATCACACCAAAAGAAACAAGTTTTCAGGTTTCCAAAATGTCACCCTAGTCTAACCCAATAAGAATATTGAAATCCCTTACTACTGCAGTTGATATCCCATGGCTTGCATCATGTATCCAATTCCTTGAGTTTCATGAATTGTAATAAGGTGTTCCAGGCCTTCACGAAGTATTCTCTTATCACAACTTAGCATCCTAGGCAATTCTCCTCTCCTTATCAGCGCATCCTTTGACATGTGGGGCAAATTATAATTGTTGCATCCCTTGACTCTTATGATTTCTATTATTGAAGCTTGATGGGTGAGGAAAAATTTATTGAGTGTTGTTGGATCTTCTCTATCATATGCATTGTACACTGCTGTAAGTAACCTATCCAGTGTTGTGCTTGGGGTTTCATGTTGTAAAGCTTGTATAGAGCTAAAAAAAACCAAGGTCTAGTACATTAAGATCAGATGATTTAGCTGGTTGACATACCAAGTTGATGTGGGAGTCAGCTACTGCCCGGAATTGAGGATATGGATTCTTTATGTGTGCCTTGCAATTATCTTGTTGAATATATATGTGCTTGCTCATGAATGGTAGCCAACGTGCTTTGATTGCTAGTATGATTTCATCTATAATCTTTGCACGTGTCACAAGTCTAGTGATCTTCTCCACGGGCTTAGTTTCCATAGTTCCCCTCAGACGATTAATGTTGGTTCTTTATGCTTCAACCCTCCCTGTGAATGGGAACATACCATACTTCCCATAAAAAATTAACACACCATCATGGCTGTAAATTGGCCTACTCACAGCACACATAAACATAAGTTTTGGAATGTGAGACTTGTGTTGAGTGGTTCATAAGGGCTCAGGCTCACCCGGTGCCAAATAATAATGGACAGTTGGCTTAGTCATGTAAAACCACTTCTCATCTATGTGAATTACATTATCCATGGGTTGGAATTGAAAGTGTTGGACATATACTAATTATATCATACGGAAAATCAAATAACAAAATTGAATGAGCAATTAATATATGCAAGAATAATAAACTTTTATTAATTATTCAAGCATACAATCGAAACGCTTAAATTACAAATAATCAAAGCATAAATCAAGTTTCAAGTAATGATGGAGTCAAGAGTAACACTCGCTGCCCTTGAAACGAATGAGTCCCGTCGTGGACATCGTTCCCTAGGATAAAACCATCGCAGGTAACAATTAACACGTAAGAGTTACCTGGGATTCACGCAAGACCCGAAGGACTATCACCTTGACAGAGCACCAAATGGAAACTTCGAGAAAGATAGACAGAAGACTCAAGTTTAGACTATGGAGGGACTTGAGAAATGGTGTGTAATTTCTGAATGACTTAGATGCTCTATTTATACTGCTCTAAGAGACCCTAATCATGGAAACATGATATTCTGATTTTCTGTAATTAGAGAAGAATATTCTCCAATCACCAACTCACCAAATCCGAGACATTCCATGAATACTCGAATTAAATCTGCTGGAAATGGAAGAAATATTTGCACAAATATTCTTCATCGTATTAAACATGGTAAACCACATATTTATTTAAGACAAGATATCTCACAAAATATGGAAGTATTTTGTTCTTATCTCTTAAGAATTACACACAAGCAATTCCATATATACTATGCGGTTGGGCCTTCCAGAGACTTCCATGCGGTCCATACGCATTTTGGACAGTCCGGAGAAAATTACCTGGGCCAATTTTCGCCCATTTTTTCCTCTTTCAAGAGTGATATTTAAAACATTCATATCTCATTCACCCTTGATCCGTTTTGAGAGTTTAAATAGTCGATTTTATAGTACTCGCGAAGGAGAACCCAAAAATGACATCCACCGACCCAAAACCCACTCAAACGAAGCCCAAAAAGTTGACTAATTTCAACATTTTAACCATTATTTTCCAACAGAAAGTTGGGTTGCAACTTAGATATGCAGAATTTCAACTTTTGTACCTTGTGTTGAAATGTTAGTGCAGTCTTAATACTGTTTGTATGGCTTTTGATGACCTTTGGTGCCACAGCTCACTGTATTGTGCTCTTCCCTATCCTTATCCATGCACGTTTCCCTCTGATTATTCTTCGTTTCGGTTGCAGGTATTGCTCTCAAGGCCTCAAGATCAATTTCCTTCTTGTTGTAGCCCGGATGGCCGAACATCCTGTTTCTCGTGTCCAGCGGTTGACCCATTGAAAGTTGGAGCTTGATTTTTGACCAGATGTAACTGATGGTTCTTTGGCTGCATTTGAACTTCGTCGTTGCCTCGATTCTCTTCCCCTAGAGTATCTTCCCATTTCTATTGTTGTCCAACAGAAACTCAGCAATATGTTGCCTCTTCTGGTTTGTCATATTCTTCTCCCCCTCATATTTCTCAAATACCCGATGATGAAGGGAAGATCCGGTAGTAGGAGAGCAATCAGTCTGCAAGGGCTTGGTAGGGCTCGATGAGTGCTGACATTTGACTTGACGATATGGAAAAAAGACTCGTCTTTTTGTTGCTAGACTTTCTTGTTGGATTATGACAGAGGGAGTTGAATGTTAGTGAAAAGGTGAATGCAGATGAACAATTTCAGAGCAGATATATTTGCTAGTGGGATTGTTTTGGACATGTAAATGTATATATAGTGGGGTAGAAGTGTGGGGTTTGATGTTTGTAAATTCAAGTTTTTTTACTGTTCATGTTCTTGGCTCTGAAATTTGGAGCCTTATTTTTAAAATCTGCATTTGAAATCAAGATAATTTTTGGAGTTCCCTCCATTTTCACTATGTTTGGGCGCTGACAATTAAAGTCCAGCGAAAAACATTAGTGGCCCAAATAATGGGCTAAATCATATTTAAAATAAAGGGAAAAAGAAAATAATTTCTGGATACCCCACTTCAAAAGCATAAAATAATATATCCTTAAAAATACTTCAAATTTCTCTCTTTATAGAAATAGCTGGGACGGAGGGAGTAATACTAAGAGTTAAGTGCTCATATAACCCTATATTTTGGTCAAACGGGCCAATATGACCATGCAACCCTATTATTTGCTTAAAAGTGCTAATATAACCCTGAAGGCCTGAATTGATGGAATTATGTGAATTGACTATTATGCCCATATTTTTTTTAAAAAATAAAAACTTAGAAAATGTCAAAGTACAATTATACCACTGTTAACTAAATAATATCATTTTTTTCTTTTGTATTCTCATATCTCTTCTTCTTTGTCTTCTCATATCCCTTCGTCTTCTCAGATCGATTTACCCCAATTCCTCTTCTTGGATCTGAGAAAGCATCACGCGGGGAATAGCTGGTTGAATGGGAAGGCTTGGTGTGGCGCCAGGATAGCCACATTGAAATCTACTTCATGGTGTTGAATACGATCCTCTGTGATGGATTCCGATCGGCGGACGCAATCTACATGCAGCGTGTGATCATCCCGATCACCAGATCAACCCGATCACCAGATCAAACTGCCACTGCCTCACGCAGTCTGTCGCTAGAAGAAAAACCTTGCCGAGCTCCACGTCCGTCATCTTCGGTGGCGACAGCTCCAACGAGTAGGCCGAGGGAGCGTATGGGTGTATTAAGGCAGAGAATCTGTCCACCTTGTGGATGTATAACTGGATGAAAAGCTTGCTGAAGAGTTTTATGGTTTCTCTCAGGGAAAGCTTCCGGGTCGACCCAGATCCGCTACCGGTAAGGGATTTCAGAGGGGTATTTGTGTAATTTCCCTTGTCGTAGTTTTTGAGCAGCTCTAGAGACGCCCATGAGAAGTGGGATTGAATGTTTTTTTTCTTGTATAAATTGAAAGGATGAATTTAATTGAAAAGGGAATCAATTTTTGGAAAGGAATTGGTATATGAGTTGGGGTTTTTTTGTGTTTCTTTATGCAGGTACTTGTGTGCTTTTTGGGCGGCGGTTGAGAGTGACGCCGAGGATGTTGGAATTGGGCAGGAGTGAGGGATCATAGATGACGGTTTCAGATTTCGATGGAGGCGTAAATCTAGATTTCGGCGGTGGTGTAAATCTAGATTTTGGCGGTGGCGTAAATCTAGATTTCGGCAACGGTGGCACCATAGTGACGATGACCTGGCGGAGGTGGTGGCTGAACGGGTGGGGGTGGTGCTAAAGGTTGCTTTGAAAATGAAGATGAAGAAGAAAATGGTAGTGTGGAGGGGTATTCTTGTCTTTAATTTTTTTGTTTTAAAACTAAGGGTGTTTTAGTCCTTTTGTATTAGGTCAATGGCCGGAAAGGGCCTGTCAATGTCGAAATAATGGCTTTAGGGTTACATTTTCACTTAGTATAATAATTAGGGTTATATTTGCACTTAAAAATAACTCAGAATTATATCTGCACTTCCTCCAACATATGAGTTATATATTGGGTATTTTTTACGGAAGTGGAGCGGGTATGGGTTTAAAAATGATAGTCATTATAGGTAATGGGTTGAGCTTGTTATTAGTTCATCCATGTCCCGCCCCACTAAACTCGTTTTATGCCCACTTATTTAATACGCGAAGTATGATAAATTATTATGTATCCATAAGGAAATACCTATAATATTTTCATGTAAATACTTATTTACTTTTTAGTATTTAAATTATTATATTAAAGTGAATTATATATATATTTTAAAGATATATGTGGGGTGAGTATAATGGATTTTTTAGTGGATAGAGTGATACAAGTGGATGATGAAACAATGATGAATTTTATATAATATCCAATGAGATGGAGGTGAGATTTAATTGTGTAATCTTCATAAATAATTGAACGAATATGAGTATAAAAATTTTAGATAAACATGGGCATGAGCCACACTCTTTTCATCCCTTTGCCTTTACCAACCGTAATTGTGAGAAGTCAATGTGGATCCAGGTCATCAAATGTCAAAATGACCAAAACTCTCGAATTAACATAACTTTTAGAAATTGAAAGAAGGAAAATATGCCTTTAAACGACTATATGCTTTCTCCGATCTTTTAACGATGGTTTTTTTTAAAGAAAATTTAGTACCATATGTTTGAATATCGATAACTTTAGTTCCATATAACAATGGACTATAAAATTTTACTTTTTAAAAATTATACGTTATGAATAATTTAAAGACAGCTTACATGATGTCCGTTATTGTATGTAATTTTAGTTATTAATGGTTATATATGTCTTGAAAAAATTTACAGTCAAATTAAGGCATTGTTTGAAATCGGAAAAAGTACCTACTTGCACCTCTTTTACCACTAAGAGCATCCATAATGATGGAGTTTTGAGGGCTGGATGTGTTGGAGGCTCAAATATTGAACCACAACGAGAATGCTTTGGTGAGTGTTGAGAGAGTTAAGGAGAACATATCCAAAGGTGAATCTAAAATTGAACTCCCGTAAAACTCAATTTTATGGGGGTCCACCATTTTTATAAAGGAAGAAAGTTTATTTCTTCCTTTAATTTTTGTCAAATGATGTCAACCATTATTTTTATCATAATTTTTCAAAGAATTTAAACGGAAAAAAACAGGAAAACTCATTTTATACTTTAACAAAATCTAAAAATTATTCCAACATATTTTTAAAACAAAATTATGTATATAGAGTCCAACTTTGGTACATTTCACACACCTCTTTCAAAATTTACTTTTCTCTTTCTTTTCACTTTTGAAAAAAGTTTTAGTAGAACGATAATCGCCTCGTGTTAGAGCCTTAATTTGGAGTTTCAACATTTGCTTCTAGAAACAACTCCAAGCCCTTTTTACCACCTTCAAATATAATCACTAGTACAAAACTCCT
Source organism: Rubia yunnanensis (assembly GCA_037428765.1). Taxonomy (NCBI): domain Eukaryota; kingdom Viridiplantae; phylum Streptophyta; class Magnoliopsida; order Gentianales; family Rubiaceae; genus Rubia; species Rubia yunnanensis. The sequence goes on along the minus strand of CM075064.1, from coordinate 113,858,099 downwards.
CTGAGCATTGTAAAAGGTTTTCTAGAAATAACGAACTTCTTCATCTCAAGATCCATACATTTCCACCCTCTCTTACACGAATCATTACCAACATAAACATACTTCTTTGCCTTTGGGTCAAATTTAGTTCGATTAATTTGGGGGATGTACACTTAACTATATGAGCCAATGACCTGAAAAATATTTTACATTTGGCCTTACATAGTACAAGCTCAAATGGAGACTTAGAAACACTTGGCCAACACCCACACGATCGGCCAAGTGGTTAGACCTCTGAATTCAATCCTACTACTGCAGATTTGACTCTCACCAGTCACAGTGTGGGATTTTCTCCAGTGAAGGAGTCCCTTGTGGACAGCTAGTACAGTCATGGATCAGGGATTTGATCCTGGTGTCTGCTGTGATTTACCTCCTCAGTGATGGATTTGGTGTTGGTGCGATTGGAGCCCTGAGGGCGAGGATATGACCTTTTTAGAAGCACTTGGCCATGAAGAGAGTCAATTATTTACATGGCAAGCGTATTGAACGGCTCATGAGGAAGATTCTTGTCATGTAACCATCCACGACTCACAAAAGCAAGATGTGCGATTTTTCGTGAAGGCATTTGCCTCATGATTCTTTTTCATATAAGCTTCTCATGCTCTCATAACAAACAAACAACCTTTCTATTGACCCAAAAAAACACCGCCACAAAAAAAAAACGTTAGTGGCGGGGGCTGATAGGTAAAGAAAAAAAAATCTCAATTTTTCTTTAGATTAAAGGGGGCTGGAAAAAAAGCTATAAAAAATTTACTCCCTAATTTCTCATAAATTTCATCTCGGCGGGGGCTGGAACCCCCTCCGGCCCCCGCCTAGCTCCGCCCCTGTTTCACATCATTTGGACCAAACAAGTAAAAAATGGGGTACACTGACAGAAAACAAAGATGAAGAACTAGAATGAAGCCAGGCTGATCAAAAGCTTTATAGGAACTTTCTTTGGGAAAAACTGGTTGAAGCAGCTCAGAATTTCAGTTGCAGCACCATACAAGCCCGCTGGTGGATATAATGAAAAACTACACTAAGATACTTAAGTTGGTGTTGGATGTTTAACTGGTGCCTGCTATGTTAATTTCACTTGCTTTGTCACTGTTCTATTAGACTATTAGCTCATTTGCATGCTGTGGGAAACCACATGCAAGAGTGGCTGTAAATATTCAGCACACACAAACAAGTTGCTGTCTTGATAACATTGACCATTAACACAACCAAAAAAGGAACAGATCAGTTGGCAATCACGCTCTTCGTTGTACGCACGACCGAAGTGGGTGCCTCTGACTCAGAAAACTCCTGTACCATTCACAAGATTCAGGGCTGTTTGGATATGTTTAGCCAATCTATCCGCAGCTCCAATGTAAGTATGAGGTGTTAAATTTAAGAGAGCCGTCTTCGCATCCAATGGTATGTCCAGACCTTTTATAAATTCTCTCATGCTGTCCTGGTTTACTGCTCTCCCTCTGGTCAGCTCCTTCAGTTTCTCATAAGGCTCTGGTACCCCATATCTTCTCATGACCTGACAACCAAGAGGGCAAAGTCAGTAATGAAAACAAGGAGCCTTGACTGATATGGAACAGTTGTCGGTTTTGTCCCTCTTTCTGAGCGAGCCAGTTTGGCCCCTTGTGTTTTGAGGTTAGCTAAGGCATCTTTGATCATTTTGACAGCATTCAGTCAGATAGCCAGTGGACATCTTAGACAGCTTATAGCTAGTCAAAGTGACCAGAACAGCCAAGGAGGCTTATCAGAGGACTAACTTGGCCAGCGGAACATCAGGGACCAAAATGTCTATACCCTCCAAACACAGGGTACCAAACCAGGGACTTTTCCTAACTTTTACATATATAAATCTGGGTGTGAAGTGAAACAAAGGAACGAGTAGGACCGGAGACGAAAAGAGAATAAAGCCATTTTAAGTTGCACATAATTCTGAGCGGTACTGCAACGCATGTAACCCTTTCAACTTCAAATCAACAAGAAATCTTCACTGTAGTACAAATCAAACCCATCTCACCAAAAAGATTTAACATTGGCAAATAAGAAGAGCCCAAGGAAAGACATAAATAGGAACCAAGAAACACAAAATTTCACATAAACATGCAAAAAGCAAGACAATTCCATGTCCACACCCAAAACCAAAACCCACTATGTACACACCATGACCCCACTGACAATTTAAGCTATCCTTACTAATTATGCCATATACACTTTCCAGAAACCGTTGCATCGACCTCCAAATTGCAAAATCATTCTCAAAAAAACACCTCATCACTTCATTCCCTCTGAACTAAAGTTACAGCAGGGTCCTTGAGGCTAATGTCAATAATCACTAGGGCTCGTTCTTTAGTATTAGATCTATTCTCTATATATTACCTTGGACTTAACTATGTTATTTTTAATCTTTTTCGGCGAAATAAACAAATAAGATATAAATTCATAGCCTTTCCCCTCTTCTTTGTTTCCATGAATAAAACATCATATTTCCTCTCCAACAAAATTATCCTGGTTTAAAGTAGTAAAATTTAATCATAACACACAAGATCGAAGGAACAATCAGTAGATGTGCTATAACAGCTAGCTTAACAGCCATCTATGAGTAGAGAGTAAAGAGCTTCTTTTAGCTCATCATCATGAAAGGGAGAGGGTGGGGAAACCACCACCAGAATAGTCCAAACTTCTTATACAAATGAATGAGAGCCATAAGATACTGAAAATATCTGACAGATGTAATTTGCAAACACAAGTAGATAAAGACCTTGTCAAATACAATTACAAAAGTTTATCCCAGAACTAATTAACTGGGTTGTAACTCAGAAAGCTCTGCCCGTCATTCTGAGCTAAGTCACAACTCACAAAGGCACATAGTCACATACTCGTGGGACGAACAACTAGGTAAATTCCTAGAGAAATTAATCTTCTTGAAACGCCACATAAGACAGAAAAGTACTGAATGACTGGCACACTTGTGTCGATTCAATCTAGTAAAGCAAAGGACAAAACAGAAAATTCTTGCAAAAAATAAAATGACAAGCCAACTAGAAAAATAAAACAAGTAATCAATAAGATTTGTGGAAGGTGAAAGTTTAAGTTAAAGCTTCTTTAAACAGTAACCAGCTGGAATAAGGGACTCCAAACATTTAGCAGCCTGAACTTGCTGCCCGTCATTAATGAAAGAGTTAAGAGCACTGAGAAAAATAAAAGTCACTCACTGTTTGTATTGGTTCGGCAAGGACTTCCCAACAATTATTCAGGTCTTCACTCAACGAAGCTTCATTGACCTATAACAATACAGAATTAGAAAACAAGAAATTAGAAGCATGGGCTAAAGCCACTTAAAATGTCAGTTTAATATGAACGGTGACAATTCTTAGACCATTAATAAAACTGAGCTGTGTCCATTCACCTGCACTCAAACCTAAACACTAACTGGCACTTATAATTCTCATTAGCATGATATCATTACAACATAATCAACCATTTGCAAGGCAAACAGTTAATAACGAAATATGATAAATTTTATAAAGATAAATTAGTACTAGTTATTTCTGATCAAGGGATGTACCCTGACATCACTTCACTTTCTCTCTTTTGCCTAAACATAACTTTATCATAGAGCATGAAAGTAAATGCAAATGACCACGGATAATATAAGTGCACAATAGAACAGCAAATCCTTAACAGTAAAAATAGGGGATCCCATGTTTGTTGATCTTTTAAAAGAGCACTCTGTCACACACCTGAAGCTTGGAAATACCCTGTAATGCATTCTTGTAGGCTAAAAGGGAATGCCCTAAACCCACACCCATGTTTCTCAGAACCGTAGAATCAGTCAAATCTCTCTGCAGTAAGAAGAACAAAACAAATGTGAGGATATGAAACAACAAAAGGCAAAAAGCATGCCTTGAGAGGCTTGTATATCTATTCATGTATTAAACAGTGAAATCATATGCAGTGAGGGTTGTGAGGCACACCAAAACACTATATGATGCAATGGATGGCGAAATTAACCTGGTTGCTAGCGTTCGGGCTAAACAAAGAGAACTAGATTTAAAATTCCATCAATCATTGCATGATACCTGCCAGCGTGAAATAGGTAACTTGGTGCTTAAATGCGATAATCCCCCATTGGCCACACCAAGATTGCCTTCACTATTTTCAAAATCGATTGGGTTAACTTTGTGAGGCATGGTTGATGACCCAATCTCTCCAGCTTTAGTTATCTGTCCATACATTAAGTAAGCATGAATATTTAAGTTTGAAACTCAGAGAGTACATAGGAATACATTCATGTGAAACTCACCTGCTTGAAGTAACCTAAAGAGATATATCCCCAAACATCTCTATTGAAATCAACCAAGATATTGTTAAACTGAATGATGCAATGGAAAAGTTTGGCCATGTAATCATGAGGTTCAATCTGCATTACAAAAACACAAAAATTAAAACCATGAAGTAAGACAACATGTCACAAAGTAAAACAAGTGAACATACAATTTATTATGGTAAAATTTCGTGGCACACCACTTATGTTGAGAGGCACGTAAATCTGATTATCTGACTCCAAAGACTACCTAGTACCATATTCAAGATTTGTCTAGTAATTAACAATTTAGTCACAAATATGAAATGTAAGTACAATATTAGAATAATAAAAAATGGAAAAAAAAACAGTAACATACTTGAGGCACATAGGGGTTGAAACTAATTCCAAGGGATGTAACAAATTCCTCTGCAACCACTGGCCAATCTATGTCAGGGTATGCAACTAAATGTGCATTGTAGTTCCCAACTGCACCAGCAAACTTCCCCAATATCTTTACTTTTGAAATATCCCTCCTTTCACCGCTTAACCTGTAGGAGAAGATGGCCATTTCCTTGTAGGTGAAGCTGGCTGGCCATGCGTACGGGAAAGCATAGGAATGCAAGCATTTTCCTGGGCCAAACTAGACAACTTCAAAATCACTTCATCCATGGCTGGAAAGACGACCCTACTCAGAGCTTCTTTCAACATCAGCGCGTGAGCAAGATTATTGATGTCTTCAGAAGTACAAGCAAAATGGAAAAATTCAAGCACCTGCAAAACGACTACAAATATAAGAGCACAGAAAATACCACTCATTTCAGTGGATTTACAGAACTTAGTAGACAAGTCGATACCTTTGATATCTCGGGGTGCAACTCGCACTTTTTCTTCAAAAAGTACTCCACAGCTTTAACATCATGGTTAGTCACTCTCTCAATTTTCTTAATTTCCATAGCATCCTCCAAACTAAACTCCTCAAACAAATATAGGAGGTAACTTTCAGCATCCTTCGAAAAGCACGGGACTTCCGGGACCCCCGGAAGTTCAGACAGTTTCAACAACCATTTCACCTAGCAGTAAGAGAAAATGGACCACTCAAAAAACCAAGACTAACCAACATTACAAAAAGAAAAACTGATCACATAATCACTTTACCTCAACCAAAATGCGGTAACGGATTAAACCGTATTCACCCAAAAAAGGAGCCAGGTCCTTGACCTTGTCCCAATAACGGCCGTCAAGGGGGCACAGAGCCGTTAAGCTAAGGAGCTCCAAATCATGAGCGGCCGCCGCCATGGGCTTTACTACCTTCAGAGAGCAGCGAAAACCCATTTAAACAAGCATCCATCATTTTCGAGTACAGGTTATCTCTACGGGCTAAGGGAATTTACCTTGGCTCCATCTACCACGGCTTCAACCTTGCTGCCTTTGGCTCCAGAGGCGGTGGCTGCGCAATGGAAGCTTGGTGGGGCCCGGAGGAGAAAAGTAGGATTGAGGGTGAAGGTGGTGCCTTTGTGCGGCTTCAGTCCTGTGTATGCTCTAAGCGATGGTGCTTTCAGTTCCATTATGGACAAACGGCGCTCTGCGGTTTTGTGCTATTTTCCGGGTTTAAGCTGCGTTGGCGTTTGGACTGTTCTAACTGGGAAAATGAACCCGACTCGGCTGAAAATGCAGACGAGCCTTTTTTTTTTTTACTTTTTTCTTTGAGCGAACTGCATACGTGATCCTACATAATTTATAAAAGTATGTGTATAATTATGCGATAATTAAAAATGTAAATATAACCGTAAATAGTTGGTTTGTATGCAAAGATAAATTTTGTCGGCAGTTTGAGACTGGAATTAGATGAAAAGTCATTTTATCCCTCTGATTTTTTTATAAAAAATGAAAAATAGTAAAGTTACTATTATATCCCTTCTCTCCTTGCCTTCTCTCCTCCTCCTCCTCTTCTTTCTCTCCTTCTCCTTATGCGTTTCTCTCCTTTTTCTCTTCAATGGCTTCAAACAATAGGAACATGCCCAAATCTCGCCTTTTCTCTTCAATTTATCTCTTCGAATAGATTTTGCGACCAACCCATTTTGATTCTCGTAGAATCAGCTACTGAGTCGAGCTTAGTTGTAGCAATGTAGAAAAATAAGGGTAATAACGTGTGTCTGTATTCATGAGCTCAGGGTACATTATATAGTGGTACAAAAGACATGTACAAACTAGGAAAAAGAAATAGAGTCTAATTACAATTACAAGTAATATTTATGTTCCTTAATACTCTTCCTCAAATTGGAGTATGGAGATCAGAAATACCCAACTTGCCAAATAGTGAATGAAACTGGTTTCGTCCGAGAGTTTTGGTAAACAAGTCTACATCTTCCAAACCTGATTCCAAGATGTGGAAAATTGTTCAACCATACGAACCCAACCATCTGAGAATAAACTCTTCAACCCATATCTCCTCCACCCTCAACTCCCTTTACCCAGATCTCTCTCTACCTCCACCCACGCGCCAACACATCTCCGCCTCCGCCAGAGCCATCCCACGCCTCCACCTTCGCTAGCATCATCCCGCCACTCCTTTCACCTCTGATAGCGCCTCTACTCCCCTCTGGCTCCACCTCCGCTAGCGTCACCACTCATTCGAGGAGAAGAGAAATTTTTGGGCAAGCGGTTGAAGGAAATACGCAAAAGGATAGTGGAATTTTCTGGAATGGGTGCATGAAACTAAAGTGTGGAGCCTATGGAAAAAGATAAGAAGTAAGGAGAAAACCATGGTAATAAGAAGTCCAAGTAGAAGATTAATCTGTTTCTTAACATTAGTTTATTTGAGGGTACTACCTACCTTAGGGTGCATTAGACCTGGAGTTCAAATCCCGAAAATCTCAGAGAAAAGTTAACCCGACCAAATGGTGTAGATGAAGGATAAATCCTTGTAGAGAATCTGACCCACTGTTGGTTTTCTTCAACATAGAAATGAAATCTAACAGGTAAAAGGTACATGTCACCATCTAACTTAGTTTCAAAACTCATAATCAATAGATCACCTCCAACAGTATAGTTTAAAACCTCTTCAATTCAGCTTATGAAAAATTATTCTACATGCACATATAAAACTTCTTGAACAAATGTTTATCCACGTATAGAATTTTTGGCAAAGACATTCAACATGCTTGAACTTCACTTTCCAAATAATAAATGACTTACTTCGTTCAGTAGCAAATTAATGTAGGTGATATAAGTTATTAGCAAAGCAACAAAGAAGGGGTTTACATTAGGGGTGATTTCATATGCTATTGTGAATTCCTGTGTAAATATAGTGCTTTACAAACCATTTATATGTGAACTGTAGTTACTGCACAACATAAAGTAAAATAACATTGATCCTAGCTCGATGATTCCAACCTGCATTTTCATTTAAAAATCAGCAGTATCCATTCAAAATTCTAATGACAGGTATCTATTGTTTGTCAAGAGCTAGAAATCCTTTGGTTTTCTGATCAAGGTCATAGTAATTTAGAACTTTTGGTTCCTTATCCTTCCTAGTTTACTTAATCTATCAACAATCATATTTTCTTCTCTTAGAGTGTGTGTAATTATGATGTCCCCAACCCTTTGTTTGATTTCAGATGCTAAATGATACAATTCCCATGAGGCTTTGGTAGGGTCTTTCATTACTTCAAGAATATTGGCACAATCAGTTTCAAGGGAAAAAGCATTTAGGCCAAGATCATCTGCAAAAATTAGGCCTTCTTTTAGACTTAGGAGTTCAACTTGGAAACTGGTTTTTTCTCTAACTGATTTATGACATGCCTTAAGAAAAGTTCCATATTTATTCCTGATAACTATCCCAATACCACAGTCTACCCCCTGTTTCCATGATACATCAAAATTAATTTTGTATTCCAGTTTTGGTTTAGACCATGCGATGCATTTAATTTTGGGTACTGTTGGTTTTTTCATGGGTGGGATAAGCCCAATTTAAACCCAGTGATGATCATTTATCTTTGTACTAATCTCTGGATTGGTATAGAAGATGAGGAATATGGCTCTTTTGATGTTCTGGATCATTTCCCCCCCCCTATTTGGTCTAATATTTTAAAAAATGAAACTGTTTCTAGCTTTCCAAATTTGCCAACAGATAAGAGAGGGAAAGATGGTGATTAATGTGGAGTGTATTTTTGTCTCTCTATTATAAGACCTGTAATGTGAAAGTCTGTCAAAAATAAAGTTGAAATGTTGGTGCCCCAGTCCTATCATCTGGTCAAAAATATCCACAAGTCTATGGCTAGAGAACAATCATTGAAGTAGTGGCTAAGTGTGTCTGTTTTGTTGCAAAATGGGCATTTAGATGCAAGTGAAAAATTGCTGAAATTGAGGATGTCATCAAAAGGTAAAATTGCATTTGAAAGTTTCCACATAAACATAGAAATTTTCTTTGGCAGTTTTGAGCACCATACCTTCTTCAGAATTCTGATTTCTGATTTTTGTGAAGCAACTATCTTGTATGCAGACTTGAAACTGAAATCTCCATTGATTGATGGCTTCCATATTAATCTGTCCTGTCTGAATGGGTGTACCTGCAACTCCCTCCTCATGTGGAATATGTGATTAGGTAATGCATTAAAAGCATCTAGAAATCTTGACTTCATGTTTACAAATGTTGGATTGTAGTGTAGGGTGGAACCCTAGTGTATATAGATGGGTCTACATAGTCTTGGAGTGATCCCATACCAGTCCAGTTTGCAGTGAAAAGATTTGCTAAACCATTGCCATGTATTATCCTTGTTTGGCTTTCAGCCAACTGGTTTATTATCTGAATCATTTTCCAGATTTGGGATTTTCTTTGATTTTCAGGGATGAACCATAAGAATTTAGCCCATAGTGTCTCTCCCTTTTGTAGTTTCCACCACAATTTAAGGGAGAAGGTCCTGATTATGTCTTTAATGTTTCTAATCCCAATACCAATTTAGTTTACTGGATAACTCACGTTTGTAATGCTTCTCCAAACATTTTTAGGACCATATTCATGCTCTCCCCAGAAAAAAAAATTGGAGATTTTTCGGTTTAGTTTCTTTATTACTGATTGTGTTGGGGACATGACAGCTCATTGATGCTGTGGGAGTACAAAAAGGACAGACTTTATGATTGTGAGTCTTCCAGCAGTACTAAGCCATTTGTTTTTCCATGATTTCAGTTTTGTCTCATATTTTTCCATTAGAGGCTGAATATGCATCTCTTTTGTAATGCCAGTGTAGATAGGGCACCCTAGATATGTAAATGGAAAAACACCTCTGGACATTCCTAATGAATTCCTGATCAATCTTAGATGTGTTAAAGAGGTATGTTTACTTATGAAAAAATTGATTTTTCCATAGTTAATCTGTTGGCCACTGCATTCCTCAAAAACATGTAAGAATGCTTTGATTCTTTTTATGGAAGCCTTAGTGTCCTGGAAAAAGATGATTGTGTCATCTGCATAGCATAGGTGTGAGACAGTGTTTTCATATGCAGGATTTTAAAAAAGACTAGTCTTCTTATTTTGGAAACAAAAAGTCAAGCTTCTAGAGAAGGATTCTGAAAAAATATTGAAAAGTAAGGGGGATAAAGGGTCTCCCTGTTTGATTCCCCTTGAATTTTGGAAAAAACCTGTAGGTTTGGAATTGATAATAATAAAGAACCATACACTAGATAAGTTATTTAGGATCAAATTGATGAACTGGTCCTGAAATCCAATTTTCCTCAAAATTTGGCTAAGAAAGGGCACTTTAACCCTATCAAAGGCCTTTGTTAGATCTAATTTTAGGATACAGTTAGGGGCTCCATGTTTATTATTTATGTATCTTACCATTTCTTTGACATAGATGACATTGTCAGCTATTTCTCTGCCTTTTAGAAAGACTGATTGATTTTGTGAGATCAGTTTTGGCAAGATATAAGTTATTCACTGAACTAAAAGTTGAGAGAAAATTTTGTTAGTGAAGTTAGAAAGTGATATGGGTCTGAAATCTTTAAGGATATATGGATATCCTTTTTTGGTATCAGGCATATCCAGGTACTTGAAATTCTAGCTGGAATTTTTGTGCCTGACATGAAATCAGAGACTGCTGATAGCAGATCAGGCTCTATTATGTCCTAGAAGGTTCTAAAAAAGTTAGCCGAGAATCCATCAGGACCAGGGCCTCCATTCTAATTCAGGGAGAAAACTATTTCCCTGATTTCATCCAAACTTGGCTTTCTGAGCATCTGTGAATTGTCACTACTATCAAGGATCTGACGGATCTGGCTTAAAAAGTGTCCTTGAAATTTTTCATCTCTAGGGTTAGAGTCATCAGTCAGTGGGTTTTGGTAAAAATGAATTGGCTCTTTTTCAATCTCCAATGGACTGTCTGTCCATACTCCTTCTGAGTTTTTTTTTATCTTTTAGATGTTTTGTTTCTGTCTTCTCTGATTTACAGTTGAGTGAAAATACTTAGTATTTTTATCTCCTTCTTTAAGCCATTTTATGTTAGCTTTCTGTTTCCAAAACAATTTTTTCCTCAGTTAGTGCTCTCAGTTGCAGTGCATTTTTATGATTAAGCTCTATGAGGTCAGATTCTGAATTAGTTGTCTCACAGTTAATTTCCTATATTCTGAGTTCCTCTTCAGCCTTTTTGACATTATCATTTATGTTACCAGAAATTTCCTTATTCCATGTTTTTAAAACCAGCTTCAGTCTTTTTTATTTCAGAAAGAATTTTAGTATGCCAGTTTCTGATATGGAATGTGACCAGTTAGTTTCAATGATCTGTTTCAGTTGAGGCCTATTTATCCAAGCATCTATGAATCTAAATGGCTTAGGTGATGAAGTAATTTTACTCCCTATGGTTAGTAGTAATGGGCAGTGATCAGAGGTATGTTTGTTGAGTGTGTGCAGTGAGCTGTTTGGAAAATTTTCATTCCAGTCATGGTCAATTAGAGCCTTGTCAAGTTTTTCTAATGTGGGAGGTCTTCTCTTATTTGACCAAGTGAAGGTATTTCCCACTGTATAAAGATGTGATAGTTTTTGGCTTACTATAAAATTAGAGAAGTCTCTAAGACTTTTTTACATTAGGCTTATTAGGACCCTTATATTCTGTTATGGAATTTATGGCATTAAAATCACCAATTAGAAGTTTATTGCTATCAAAATGTGAGGTGATCTGCTGCCAAAATTTTTTCCTATCTATTCTTAAGGTTGATGCATGAATGAAATATGCATACATTTCAGCACTAAGCAAGGGGGAGGAAATGGCATTTTTTGTGTATTGATCAGTCTCATATAAGATGTTAACATTACAACACGAGTTCCACATTAGCCAAATGTTATTTCTATCTGAGCTATTGTGACACTGAAAATTTAATTTAATCCTGTATGTGTCACATTGCTGATAGTGGTGCTCAGGTTCAAATATACAAAGTAACTGTATATTATGAGTCCTAATTATTTTCTTTAACCTATCCAGGGATGTTCCGATACCTCTAAGGTTCTAGACAAGTGCCCTAATTTTAAGGTGTGTATCTATCATTTAGACTTTCCAGAGTTGCTTTTTGAATTAGACCTTAAATTCATCCTATTTAACCTGTTAAAGAATGTCCTCTTCCTGAATGTCCTACCAGCCAACATACAAGAGAATTTTTGGGTACTTACCTGATCTAGCCGAAGCTCTTTAGTGCTTGAGCTACATTTTGCTGTGTCAGACTGAGGTTCCTCTCCTAGTAGCTGGAGCCTATTTGAGTTTTTGGGGCTAGATTTGTAGGATGGTGAGTGAAAAAAATCAGTATCTCGTTCATTTAAAGGAGAGTTTGGAATGATACCTGATAGGTCATCTTTGGCATACTCCTTGTGTTTGCCTGTTTCTTCTGTAAGATCAATTAATTGATGGGTTTCCCTTTTTTTAGTTCAGCCTCATTGTTGTTGCTTTTGGAGACAGCATTTTGAGGTTGTTGGGTCAAATCTATTGCTTCTCCCCAGCATTGTGAGTATGTAAAGACTGTTGGTTGATAATTTCTTCCCCTTGGAGTTCCAGTTGTGGTGTCTCAATGCTTATATAAGGGCTTTCTATTCTATTTGGTGTTTTTTTGTGGAGGTTGGTGTTAAGCTTCTCTTTGTTTCTGGCTTACTGTTACCCATGAAGTATGTGGATTAATGTTTTTGTGTACTGGCTGCCATTTAGCCAGAACTTCAGTATGGGCAACTGTTATTGGTTCTTTGCTGTGTTTGTTGCCAGGCTTTGGTTTCTCTGTTGTATTTGTTTGCTGGGGTTCGTTCCTATTGGTATGTTTAGTAGATATTTGTTTGGGGGCTCTATTCAGTGTGGTGGTAGATTTAGGAATTCTCAGTTTAGGGTTAACTATTCTACACATATCCACATGATGATCAATCTTCTTACAGCCACAATAGTACATAGGTAAATCCTCATATTCTATGGCATACTTTTCATTTTCTAGGGAAGTGCCTAACTTGATATGGCTCAACAGTTGGGATTGGAGGTCAATTTTCACACAAATCTTGAGGGCAGATGGCCTTGTTAGCCTTTCTGTTGCTTGATCCATCTTGATGAATTTTCCAATCTGGTTTCCAATTGCTTCTATGGCCAAGACATGGTAGTAGTAGAGAGGCACTTGTCTGATGGTGACCCAGGCCGGGACAATCGAAGATTCTGCATTTGGTTTGAAGTCCGGCATCCATATGAGGATCCTTATGGTGGTGCCATTAAGCGACCAAACCCCCTTGATCCAGCATCGTTGGAAGTCTTCCTTCGTTTGGAACCTGATTAGGATGTTTTTGAAGTTAATTGCTCCCAGTTGGTAGCTTCCGCAGAAACCTGCAGTCTTGAAATCGGCTTCTAGCTTATCCATTGTAGGCCTTCCTCTTGGAAAATTTCCAATTAGAGCATTTGCGTAGTGAGTAGATAGCTCTGATACTTGCTCAGGAGAGAAGAGCACAGCCAATTCTCCCTTGTATTGAAGGATTGGTTTCAGATTTTGAGTGGAAGGGAGATTTGTGGAGATTGGAGGGTTCCGAGTTTGGAGTGCTTGGGCAAAGCTTTTGACGGCGGTAGCCGCCATAGCAGCGCCTTGTTGACTCGACAAGGCTAAAGTGTGGTTGTATGAGTGAGGGTTCCGGTGAGGGATCTGTGATTTAGCCGTTAGGATGTAATGGTAGGGATGATGAATAGTAACCTGGGGCTTTCTTCCATTCTTTCGATAAAGTTCATTTCCTCCCAATATTCATTTTTAAAAAGGCAACCAAAATACCTAATACAGAGCTCATTTTTTCAGAAACTAAGCAGCAAAAATGCTGTCTTTAGAATCAAGCATTAAACTAACTAATCAAACCATGAAACCATCAAAAGTGTATGTTCAAATTCTGCAAGCATGGAATCATGCTCTACTCACTGTTAACACAACTTTCTCCAGATCATCGTCGAGCTCCTCGTCATAGTACTCTGCAACATCCGAAAATCTTACCCACCACATGTCACGTACCGCGTAAGAGAAACTAAATATAGATCACAAAGGGCCAATCAAAACACATTTTGATCACCGCTTTCACCAATTTGAGTACTGCTAAACCAGCAAACTCAAAAAAGGATGAAATCCTAGCTATTGTTGATAGTCTAAGCTAATGTCTTTCAAAATGCACTCTAACCAACTAATGACATTTATAAGAATCTAATATGCAAGAAGTAAAATATTGCATAAAGCCATGATGGTTTGGTTCATGCTTGGCAACTTAAGCTAAATTTTTTACAAAGCATAATCATTGAAAGAGACTTAAACTCTACAAATGAAAAGTCAGAATTTTGAAGGAATAAGAATCAAACCTTTGGTAATCCAAAAGTGAATCTTTGGCACCAGGAATCTCATTCGAGTCCTTTAAGTTAAAGGCCTATATGTGATCTACATAAACACACAGTGAGTAAGACAAGTGATAAACAATATGATACCGTTCATATATGGAGCAAAAATCTGGTAAAGGGTTGTTGCATATTGTCAAACCCCGATTGATTTTGCACCGCACCACTAAAGCTCCAATCTAATTAGGATTTTGGGATTTCATAAATAAAAATGAGCTTCTCCATCAAGAACAATACATTGAAGAAATATTATAAAGCGGGTTTCGGGGATGCTAGATTTGCAAGGATTCTTCACATTCGGGTGTTGATTCAGTGGCTGACTAGTTAGTATAGAAATCTATCATCTTTGGGACATGTTTTGTGTTATTGCATTGTTTCTTTACGGTCTGGGGGCAAATAGCTCTTACTTCTGCCCCAGATTCTGAAACTTTTGTTATATATGGAAATCTCTTAATCTTTTGATGATATAGATGTTATATTAAAAAAAAAAGAAAAAAAGTAAGGATTCTTCACATGGGCAAGATAGAGAGAAGTCAAAGTGAAACTAAAAAGAAATAGTTGGAAAAATAAGGAAAGCAAGGGGTTCAAAATTGTTTGAACAGGAAAGGACGGGTCCCATAACGTGCCCTTGAATTTAGGGCATTATCGTCGTGCAACAACATTCATCTTTGAATTATAGCAACTGCAGAGTCACATGGATGGGAAAGTGAGAAGATGGTAAACCTCGAGACTCCTTCCTCGAGACTCACGCCTCCAGCCATCGAATAGCCTCGGGCCTCGAGGCCTTCAACATCCTGCCTCAAGCTGCCAGTCCTCCAAGATCCTGCCTCAGGCCTTGAGGTCTCCAACATCCTTGAGGCCTCGAACATCCTACCTCATGCCTCCAGTTCTACAAGATCCTACCTCAAGCCTGGAGGTCCCGAACGGCGAACCATACAATCAGGTAGCGGTGAAACAACCCTTAGACGGTACCCAACAAATTCAAAATGATATGTGTTGGTCCCCATAGGTGGTTTTGCAGTAAGACTAAATGGTTTTCCGGTATGGTCAGGGGTATAATGGTAATTTTACTAATTAAAATAGACTAAATTATTTTTTTGGTCCCCTACAAAGTATCTTTTACTATCTTTTGGTCCTCATTTGCAAAACAACTCTTAGATGGTACCCAACAAATTCAAAATGGTATGTTTTGGTCCCCAGAGGTGGTTTTCCGGTAGACTAAAATATTTTTTTGTCCCCTACAATGTATCTTTTACTATCTTTTGGTCCCCATTTGCAAAACAACCCTTAGACGGTACCCAACAAATTCAAAATGATATGTTTTGGTCCCCAGAGGTGGTTTTCAGGGAAAGTTAACAGTAAAATTGGTTAAAATATGTAAAATGACCATTATACCCTTGAATTTTTTAAAAAAAATCATCAGGAGGCAGGATGTTCGAGGGCTCAAGGCAGGAGGTTCGAGAGATCAAGGCAGGAGGTTCGAGGGATCAAGGCATGAAGTTCGAGGGCTCGAGGCATGAGGCTCGAGGGCAAAAGGCATGAGGCTCGATGGCTCAAGGCATGGGGCTCGAGGGGAGATGTTCGAGGGCTCGAGGGGAGAGGCTTGAGGGCTCGATGGGAGAGGCTCGAGTGCTCGAGGGGAGAGGTTCGAGGACTCAAGGGGAGAGGTTCGAGGGCTCAGGATGAACTATTTTGCTCGTATTGTTGATTTTCCTACTCATTCTCATACCACCATTTTGGATTACCACTCCATTCCGAATTATAAGAATTGTCGTATGGATACCATTCCTGAGCTTCTTGCCCTTGAAAACCAACATCTCATACCTCTTGGTAACAATCTTCATAGTACCCCAGGTTTTGGAAACCAAGGGTTCTTTCCCCCTCATAGTGCTCTTCCCACAACAAATAGCAAGACTCGGTAGGATTTTCAGAATGACACATCCTACAAAACCTTTCTTGTTGAGCCTCTCTTCTCATCATGAGTTCCCTCAAGGTGAGACGTTCCATTTTTTTCAAAAGTTCGAAATCATATTGCAAGGATTCTCGATAAAAATTCACCAAGAACTCAAGCAATACCTACTCCGAACAAAAACAACCTCCAATGAGTGGAAAATAAAAACAAATAGCTAATATGCATCCAAATACATCTAAACGCTTAAAAATAAATGCCTATTTCCCGGCAGCGGTGCCAAAATTTGGGAGGTCGTCGTCATACATCTCAAAGTTATAATTTATAAGCTCTTTATGCTTACTAAATACAATTAAGTAGATAGTGGCAAATCGGGGTCATCCACAAAGAAGAGGGATTTTCTTAAGCGTTTAAACATATAAGGTTCATATTAGGCTAGAAGTAGATATATATAGATATATAAAAGCAAGTAAAAGGGGGGGGGTTGTGGTCCTAAGTTATGAAAGTAAAAGACAAACTAACTAGAAAAGTTAATTAACTATGATAATCATCAAACAAACTAAGAAAAATGGGTTTAAAACTACAAACAACAACGCCTTGGGGGCAATTGATATCCACTTCCAAACCTAATGTAGATCATTGAACCATTCACTCATTCTATCACATATGTTACCTATGGGGAATGCCAATGGAAGATCAACATTCATTCCTTCTTAATAGTAATTTGCAAAGACAAACAACGACCATTTGCAAACCTCGTTGACAATCACTTTAGGAAAACCACACCATAGAGGTATTCATCAACGGCATTATACACGAATGACCATAGATTTGATAACAACATGCCTTTTACCAAAGACATAGCCATTTAACCAAACATAGCATTCATTAGGCAAAACCTAGAACAAACCACATTCAAGGTTCAACCTTTCATTGCATCTATAAGATAAATATGAGAACAATCAACATTAACATATTTATCTAGCAAGAATCACAACACATTATGCACAAAAAATTCTAAGTTTCTAACTCTCTGCTTCTCAAATTTTCCGACACCCTTCGTGTAAATCAAATCCTTCACACTCTTCAGATTTGGAGACCTACAAGCCAAGACACAAGATATTAAAAGAGAACATGCAAAAACAATAAAGACAATCTCTGTCAGCTTCACGTATGAAAAAGAGTGTGTGACTCCTTTTCATGCTTTTTCCAGATTAGCATTTAATCCCACGTAAATCACTCACTCGTATCATAAGTCAACAAAAAATAAGAACTTCCAAACAATTCTTAAACAGCACTCCTGGGGTACCATGAATATGCATCATATATAAGTAGAACGTGCATTTCAATACTACTGTTTGTGCATTCAGTACTTATATAATAATTACAATCAGAATATAATAATACACAATCTCATATAAAAGAATGCACATCTTTATAATTTGAAATACACCAAACACCCCGGGGATACGATGCTCATGGTACCCCTGGGGTACCATATAATTTTCCACTTCCAAATTAACAGCACATACTTCAAGCCAAACTGCAGATGACTTACCCATACGTGATGTAAGGCTCAATTTTTTCAATATTTCCATCAAGTTTTTGTTAGCCTTCACAAAGACACCACTGAAGATTTTCCTCAATCCCAGAGAGTACCGAACCTTGCGTGTATTCGGGTGAATGTCATTCTTTCTGAAATTACACAATTAATTAAAGTTAATAACAAACTTGAAACGAGTTAGTTAGCTACCGCTGACAAATACCTTTGAAAGCAATGATAAGATTGAGATGATATGGACTCATCACAACATTAAATCACACATGTATCTCAGCAGCAAATATACAAATCAAAAGATTGAAAATACTCACCCTCCTATGCGTATGATGAATAAGAGCCAAATACATCATTCTTGAAGCATATGATCTATTATTGTTCATCAAACCAGGGAATAAAATCTTATTTCTTTTCCCTTACTCTGATAAATAAATAACAAGAAAAAAAACAAGGATAAATTGGAAGCAAAACTAACCCACTCAAAAAATCTTAAAGAATCATTCATCGTACAATCTTGAGTCAAACACACAAAGTTTAAATTTGAATATGGTAGACTAGCTCCAAATCTAACATCCCCTTAATTTCTTTTAGTTTGGGGTACATCACATTTACTCCACTAGGGGTTGCATAAAATAACCAAATGCACCCAAATTATGGTTAACTTCCGTGATCTGACAATCTCACATTAAGTAGTTGTAAGTGAAATCTTCCACTAAAAATATGCTATTGAAAAACCCTAACATTCAATTCCTTAGCTTCATCACTTCTGCACCTGTGCTTAAACTTCCAGAATTTGACAAAGAATTTATAATAGAGACAGATGCAAGCAACACAGGCATGGAAGCAGTTTTGATGCAAGATCATCACCCAATAGCTTTCCTTAGCATATCATTTTGCTCAAGGAATAAAGGACTTTCAACCTATGAAAATGAGCTACTTGCTATTGTATTGGTTATTGATAAATGACAACATTATTTGATAGGGCACCATTTCATAATAAAGACGAATCATTAATACCTCAAATTCCTTCTTAGTCAGAAATTGAACAATGCCTTACAGCATAAATGAGCTGCAAAGCTTTTCGGTCTCATTTTTTAGATTCACTGTAAAAAGGGAAAAGAAAATATAGTAGCAGATGCTTTATCGAGGATGACAGATGCTACAAGTATCGGTGAGTTTTCACGACTTAGTTCGAATGCCAAAGTGACTCAGGGAAATGATCACAAACAACAGGAATTCCAAGGTACTTAAGAGCAAAATTTTGGTTCAACTCTACTATCTGAACCATCAAATCAGAAATTAGCTCATCAAGATATTGATTATGATCAAATCATAGAGACCAATAGCAGAGTTCACAAATCAAAGCTGAGAGTCATAACATCGGCCCAACCTTCATGGATGAATCAAATTTTAGAAAATTATAAGGAAGATGAACATGTTCAAGGATACATACTTCAAGCTACACTAGAACATAACTCACACCCAAACGGTGAGTATTAGTATGTTAATTGACTCTTAAAGAAGAATAACATAATCTATACAGGATTATTCCAAGAGATCATAGGTACAATATTACAGGCAATGCACGCATCAGCTTTGGGAGGTCATTCGGGACAAACTGCTACGATCAAAAGAATTGAGTCCCTATTCTTTTGGCCTAATATGAGAGAGGATATAGTACAATATGTCAGGCAGTGTGTCAGAGGAGTAAACATGAAAACATCACAATGGACGCACATCACAATGGATTTTGTGGGAAAGTTACCTAAGTCTCAAGATTGTGATACTATTGTGGTGGTGGTACGCAGATTAACAAAATATGCGCACTTCATTGCCTTGGCTCATCCTTTCACAGCCTTGCAAATCTCTACCATTTTTTGTCTGAAATTTACTGGCTGCATGGGATTCCCGAGTCCATTACAAGCGATAGAGATAGAATTTTTACTAGCCAGTTATGGAAGGAGCTATTTACCAAACTAGGAGTCAAACTTCAGTTCAGCAGTGCTTACCATCCTGAAATGGATGGGCAGGCAGAATGAACCAATCAAATATTGGAATCATATCTGAGGTGTTTCGGTGGTGATAAATCAGACACTTGGAAGAACTGGATCAGTATGGAAGAATTGTGGTACAATACCTCCTATCAATCTAGCATTAAAATGACACCCTTTGAAGCCCTCTGTGGTGTCAAACCTCAATAGATTTCATTAGGTGAATATGCAGATGTGATCATTCCTGCTACTCAGGATTTCTTGGTTCAGAGGGAAACAATACAACTATTGCTTCAGGAGCACTTGAAAAAGGCCCATGAAAGGTTTAAGGTTCAAGCTGATAATAAAAGAACTGACGGAACTTTTCAGGTAGGAGACCTGGTATATTTGAAGTAAAAAAATTACAGGCACTATTCAGTGGTTCAAAGAAATAACGTAAAGTTGGAACCTAAGTTTTTTGGTCCATATGAAGTTCTTCAAAGGATAGGGGCTATGTCCTACAAATTACAACTTCCAATCACTTCTAAAATCCATCCGGTTTTTCATGTTTCACTACTAAAACCACATCACGGACCACCCCCAGCTACCATTACTCATATACCTGGTACTGAGCAAGGAGAGTTCTTCCCATTAAAGTCACAGTGTATTCTACAGATGAGAATGGTACAGAATGGTTCTGAGCAGAAGATTCAATGGCTGATTAAATGACAACATCTTCCTACAGAGGAGTCCTCATGGAAAGATGGTACCTTTATCATCAATCAATTTTCAGAATTCAGATACTAAATTGCAGCTTGAGGACAAGCTATAATTCAAGGGGAGAGCTTTGTCACACAGCCCAACTGAACGCAGGGGCAAAAAGGGGATTTCTACCTAAATACGAGCAGCAAAGATGACTCAAGATCATAGAATCAGAGCAGCAAGGAATCCAGAAATCATTCAAGAACTTATCTCTAACAGATTCAGTTGCCAAATGGTAGTTAGTTAGTTAGTGTTGGGTTGGAAGGGTATTAAAAACAGAGAAGAGAAGAGAAGAGGACATACTTTTATTAGAAACATATCTTCTTCTTCTGCTTGAACTTCTATTTGCTCTGTTCTTTCTTCCTTTCCCATTTCTACCCATTCTTGCTGAAAGAAAAATCAAGACCCAATTAGTCAAATTCCTGTTCTTTAGTTGCTTAATCTTGTGGTTGTGACACTCTGCCATGAACGAAAGGTGGACATTTTATCAATTGTACTCCAACCCAATGTAGTGTTGTCTATATTTTAAATCTTTTGTTAGGCCACCCAGCCTAATATAGTGTTGGAATCACGAAATTGAACTGCGTATAGTACTATTTAGGCAATGGATCATTTTGTAGGAACGGCCGAAACTGCACATTTAGCTTTAGGATATTTCATCCCACTATACATGTGTTGGATCAAACTTCATTGGTGATTATTATCTCTAGTTATATACTCCCCTATCCCATAGAAAATGATATTTTTACTTTTTCAATGTATTCAATGATCATGTTTAGACACGTCTTAAGGG
Organism: Rubia yunnanensis; assembly: GCA_037428765.1. Classification (NCBI taxonomy): domain Eukaryota; kingdom Viridiplantae; phylum Streptophyta; class Magnoliopsida; order Gentianales; family Rubiaceae; genus Rubia; species Rubia yunnanensis. Next base: position 113,836,905 of record CM075064.1, on the reverse strand, counting down.
AAGTAGGTAAATAGAGCATGCTGCATGCTAAATTCTAGGGCTCATAAAACTAAGAGTTAAGTGTCTATATAACCCTATGTTTTGGTCAAAAGTGTCAATATGACCCTGCAAGATCAGAAAGTGCTATTATAACCATATTATTTGCTTAAAAGTGCAAATATAACCCTAGAGACTTGAATTTGGCTGGAATTCCATGAACTGACTATTATACCCCTGTTTAAAAAAAATTAAAATTCCAAAAATGTGAAAGGACAATTATACCCTTGTTAACCAAACAATATCATTCTTCCCTTCGTTTTCTCAAATCTCTTCTTCTTTGTCTTCCCATATCCCTTTATCTTCTCAGATTGATTTTCTCCAATTCATCTTTTCAGATCTGAGAAGGCGTCGCTGGGGCAGGGCATATCTGGTTGAAGGGGAGGGCCTGCTGTAGCACTAGGAAAGCCATGTTGAAATCTACTTCATAGTGTAGAATGCAACCCTCTGCGCCAGATTTCGATCGGCGGACGCAATCCACATGCAGTGCATGATCATCCCACTCGCCAAATCAAACTGCCGCTGCCTCACGAACTGCGCCGCCAGAAGCAGAACCTGGACGAGCTCCACGTTTGCCATCTTCGGTGGCGACAGCTCCAACGAGTAGGCCGAGGGAGCGTAGGGGTGGATCGAGGTGGAGAATCTTCCCACCTTGTGGCTGGATAACTAGATGAAAAGCTCATCGGCGAGTTTTATGGTTTCTCCGAGGGAAAGCTTCTGGATCGACCTGGATCTGCTACCGGCGGGGATTTTGGAGGGGTGTTTGTGTAATTTCCCTTGTCATAGTTGTTGAGCAGCTCTAGAGATACCCAGGAGAAGTGGGATTGAATACTGTTGTTTTTGTAGAAATCGAAAGGATGAATTGAATTGAAAAGGGAATCAATTTTTGGAAAAGGGATTGGCAGAAGAGCTGGGGCTTGTTTTGTGTTTCTTTATGCAGGTACTTGTGTGCCTTTTGGGCGGCGGTCGAGAGTGACGTCGAGGATATTGGAATTGGGCACGAGTGAGGGATCGGAGATGAGGGTTTCAGATTCCGGTGGCGGCGTAAATCCAGATTCTAGCGATGACGGCGGCGGAACGGCGATTACCTGGCGGAGGTGGTGGCTGAATGGATGGAGGTGGTGCTAAAGGTTGTTTTGAAGATGAAGAAGAAGAAGGTGGTGTGGAGGGGTATTCTTATCTTTAATTTTTTAGTTTTAAGACTAAGGGTATTTTAGTCCTTTTGTATTAGGTCAACGCTGAGAATTACAAAGTCAATGCTGGAATAGTGTCAAAATGTTATATCGGCACTTCTGGTGCAAAATACATGGTTATAGCACTTTCTGATCTTGTAGGGTTATATTGACACTTATAACCAAAACATAGGGTCATATCTGAACAAAATTATTTGAATATAATTATGGTCATTTTTTTTTAATTGAAAATTTGCTATCCTTTAGATTGGGTCAATTGATTTTTTTTATAATTGTGGTCAACTTTAAGGCATTTTAGGTGCCTGTTTTGTACTAGTTGGTACTTCGTACGACTTGAAAACACTGTAAATACTCCCTATGTACCACTCATATCAGCACACTTTTTGGTCAATTTTCTCATACCATATTTGACCACTGATAACTTTAGTTACATATAATGATGGTTTATTAAAATTTAATATTTAGAAAATACATTATGCAGCGAATCTAACGATATCTCACATGAATATATTGACGTCTATATAGTAGTTGAAATTTATGGTCAAACGTGTCTTGAGAAAGTTGACAAAAAAGTGTGCAGATATGAATGAGACAGAGGGAGTATAAAAATTTGATAAATATTAAGGAGCATGAATCGTATAATTGATCCGTAAAAATATGTGTACGGAATATGTTTTCTACTCCCTCCGTACTAGCTGTATTTGAACATGCTGACTTTTGCAAGTTGACCAAAATTAATTTTGACAGTTAATATCTTTACTTATGTACATTTAAAAATAATTAAAAAATTGATATTATGAAAATAGATGTTACGGTGATTCTAACAAGATCCTACATGATAGTATATTATCTTATATATTACTTAATTTTTACTTTTCAAATTAATCAATTTTGACTAAATGAACAGTGCTTGTGCAAATACAGCCGTGACAGAGGGAGTACGTATCATCATGTCAAACATATGACTAATTCAATCATAAATTTTTGAGCAAAGTGCAGATATAACCCTATATAATTGTAGAAAGTGCAGATATAATCCTACGATAATTGAAAGTGAAAATATAACCCTATATATTTATGTTACGTGCAAATATAACCTTTTCTGGCAGTTGGAGGTCGGAATACACTGCAATGAACAATTTATCCCTGATGGTTTTGGTTTTAAAAAACTGCAAAAACCATCAATTACAAATTGATGATATTACCCCCATGGTTATTAATTCCCCATTTTTCTTTTCCATTCCCGCCCTAACTGAAACCCACTCATCTTACCACTCTCCCAATCGTGAAACCAACCTAAACCCGATGTACCCGTTCAACCCATTCCCTCTGCTCTCGGCCAATCTTAAGTCACATTCTGACGACGACGTAGGGCACCCAGTGCGTTCGATGAAGTGAGCCTGGTTGTGGATGTTGCGATTCAACAAAAACCCATATTTGCTATAGTGAAACCCTCGAATATGGTAAGTCTTCCTAAAATCCGTGGGAATTTGTAGATTATTGTTGTTTAGAGTCTGATTTTGTGTATTATGTAATGGTCTCAACTTTGAATATAGAAACACTGCATATTCGTTAAGAAACCAGGGTTTTTAACCTTTTTATCGATTTTTTGTGTATTAATTGGATTGATGATTTGAATATGTTTAGTGTTGTGCGTGTGGCTGTTGTTGTGCTCTGTTTCTGTACCTAAGGTTTAAAATGTTGAAGGGGGTTAAGGTGCTGCAGGGATAATATGTTTAGTGTTGTGTGTGGCTGTTATGGTACTCTTGATTGAGGGTTTCATGATGTTGATTTTTTTTGGTATTGTGTTAGACTGCATGTTGAATGTTTTAAAAGGGTATTATTGTGGATGATGTTGAATGTGGCTGTGAAATATGACTTGTGATTAATGTTGGGGGGTGATAATTTTGAATGATTGTTGGATAATTGTCATGTTGTTGTGCATATGGAGTGGGTGGTATGGTCCAAGTTGGTGAACTAGATTTAGGAATATATTGAATGTTGTCGATGGAAAATCTGGTGAAGTTATATATCCAAATGATGAATGTTCAATGTTTATGTGATGATACTGAATTTGGACATCTGACCTTGTTGTTGTGTAGTCAAACTTTAATGGCAAGTTTGGTAAATCTGCTTTTATAATTTGTGTCATGTTAGTGCATATACAACCCTGGATGTTTAGTATATGTGCATATATAACCCTGTATGTTTATGAAATGTGCATATATAACCCTGTCTGTTTATGATAGGTGCATATATAACCCTGGAAATTTAATATAGGTGCAATTATACCCCTGGCAGTTTCCTTTTTCTTTTTAAACATCAGGTCAAGATATAATTAATCTGCCAATATCACCATAATATACAGAATGCAAAATCTACTCAAATTTAAGCATCATCGTACTTCAACAAAAATAAACAGCTCTGAATCATTAATAAGTATTCATTTCACTAATTCAACTCAAAAGAAACATAAACGCTTATAGAAACCATCACTAAGCACCCCCCTCTCCAAATCTACTCCTCAGAGGCACCATCATCGACCTTCTTATTGTGTGATAGCGGGCGGTCGTCGCACCCCTATGCAAAGATAATTTATAAGCCCTTTTTGCTTACTTTCTACAACTAGGTAGATAGCGGCAAATCGGGGTCGTCCAAGGAGAAGAGGGATCTTCCTAAGCGCTTAAGCACAAATAGTTGATATTATGCTAGGAGTAGATATATATACACACACATAAAAGCAAGTAAAATGGGGGGGGTTGGTTGGTTGGTTGTTCCTAAGTTACGAAAGTAAAAAGACAAGATAACTAGCAAGGTCAAGTGACTATGCTAATCATCAAACAAAACTAAGAAAAGGGGTTTTAAAACTACAAAGATAAAGCCTTGGGGGCAATGGATATCCACTTCCAAACCTAATGTGGATCATTGAACCATTCACTCATCCTATCGCATTCGTTACTTGGCTTAACATTAACATACCTCTCTAGCGAGAATCACAACACATTATGCACAAGAAGTTCTAAGTTCACATTCATAGATTTTCATGCAAAGGAGCTACGGAATTCGTCACGTTCCTAACACCTAACCAATTCAATCATACAAACACTCCCTATTCTCAAACAATTCATGGCATAAATGAAGGGAAACACACCATCAAGAATACACAAATGCTAAATAACAAATGCTTCAAGGATGAATAAAATCATCTATTCACTGCTTCAACTACTTGTTGTGGAGACTAAACTTCTATCCTTCTTAGTTCGTAGTTTGCAAGAGTGAATTCGACATCTCTTGTCAAACCTCACCAATGACTCCCGTTGTCGAGACCACGACTCAAGGTATCCCATTGGTGACATTTAGCATGAAGAACCAACAAGCTTGGCAATGCTTATGACCACTACACCGTGACTAAGCATTTAACCAATTCATGCAATTACACGAGATTGGATGAACGTGCAATGCACATTCATCCAAGAGCATATAACTCTCTCGTTTGCTACACAAATGAACATGACGAAGAGTTCAACATCAATCACATTCATCTAGCACATTATCAATCCATCAACACAATCAAAAGCTCTAAATCATACTCATACATTCCTAACAAGAACAGAGGGGAAATCAACCCAAATCCCCCAAACCCTAGCTAGCAATTCATACAAGTATTTCATATGCTCAAGCTCTCAACAACATCAATGAAATCAACAATTAACATTCAAAGCACAATAAATGCACAATAGCAAAAACACCAAATAAATAGATATAAATGGTTCTCAATACATAGATATGGAAGCTTCAATCCTTTGCTCCCAAGGTAAAAACTAAGCTAGAACAACAAAAGACATAATTAAACTACAAAAACTAAGGAAAAGGGTTTTCAAGCCCTAAAACCAGAGAAAAACGGGCTGGGAAAAAGCTAGAGAAGAGGAGGAAAGAGAGTGGTATTTATAGTGCAAAGAAGATAAAGTGGATTTCTGGTCAGTGGCCGTCGCGACTCGCGACGAAGTTCGTCGCGACTCGCGACTCGCGACTCGCGACGAAGTTCGTCGCGACTCGCGACGAACATGTTGGTCGCGACGAGTCCGTCGCGACTCGCGACGGTGCCAGAAGTTTGCATGTTTTCTTCTTCTTCTTCTTCATAGTCATCCCTCTCAGTCTTCAAGTCTTCAACGGCTCCAAAAATGGTCTTCAACGGCCTCCGGTCTTCATGTCTTCGAAGTGAGTATTCAAAAGTCTTCAAAAGTGTAGTCTTCAATGTCTTCCGGTCTTCGTTGCTTCCGTGTTCTTCCCTTGTCACACAAAGTCCACTTAGAAGAGGTAAAAGAGCATAAAGTTGCTCTTACCTCTCCTAAGAGAATTTCAAGGTAAAACACAAGCTCTAGATAATAAAAGAGCACAAAAGTGATCCTAAATACTACTAAATAATGCATATAAAATGGACACATCATTGTGCTTCCTGGCGTACCTGTGGTTCCTCAAGAACTTAGGGTCCATCCCTTTGGTGGAAGAGTTGTGTTGCTTCCTGGCCTTCTTGATGTCGTTCATGTGGTTCTTGTGGGACTGGTTATGCGCGGTGTGCTTCTTCAACTTGGCCATTGCTTGCTCTTCTGGCTATTTCCTCTATGTGCATACATAACCATGTGTATATCTTAAATGTTCAAATATCACCCTAAATGTAATTATACGTGTAGAAATATCCCTTAGTGCATATTTTTGTATTTAGAATTGTGGATTTGTTTTTCAATGTTGTAGGATGAAGTGTACACAATTATCCTTTATCACGGTACCCGTTGTAAAATGCTTGATGGTTTTGATCCCGGCATATATTCTCTTGTGGTCTTGCAATCGAATTTTACGGAGCATTTCTTTGGTGATGTTGAGGCATAGAAAACTCTGTAATTGAAGCTCAGTTATGGTGATGATAGGGTTATACTTCAATCAGAAGAGGATGTCACAAATATGTTTGCTTCATGTCATGGAGGAAAGAGTTTGGAGGTATATTGTGAGGTCGTTAACCCTCCAGAAGGTGGTTCTCGGGGTGAGACCAGCAAAACAGAAAAGATGGAAAAATCAAGGAACAAAGACAGCAAAGAAGCTGGTAAGGCTGTGGCCAAGATATTGATGGAAGAACACAACTATAAAGATGAAGATTATGTGCAACCCATCCCTGAAGAAGGGTTTTTAGACTAAGACCGGGACTGGTTTCATCGATACACTGAGACAAGTTCTGAGATTGAGTCTGTTAGGATAAATCAGATTACTGATTAGATTGTGATTAGTATGATTAGAGTTCTTTCCTTATTTTACCTCTATTGCACTCCTCTATATATTCAGTCATCAATAATACAATTCCTTAAGGAAAATCATTCTATCATGGTATCAGAGCCTCTTCTGATCCAAAACCTAAAGCCTCTCCTGAAATTTTAGCCGCACCCCTTCCTCTTCCCACTAATCCCAATTTTTCGACGTCCACCTTCCTCCATCATGCCTCAAGAAAAACCCTACTATAACACTCTGCTCCAGATGATGTAGATTAAAATCACTCCATCAAATTATCTTCTCTGGAAGCATCAAGCAGGTTATGTCCTTCGTCCTCAATCGTTAAGCAAGTTATGCCTGACTTTACCATGCACGCTTGGTCCCTTCATCAGTTGGACGTCAAGAATGCCTTCCTTAATAGTGTTCTAGATTCTCTAGTCTTTATGGTGAAACGTGTTGGATATAAGGCTCCTTCTCATCTGCACTTTGTTTGTTATCTACACAAGGCCATTTATGGTTTGAAGCAGACACCTAGAGCATGGTTTCAACATTTCAGTGCCTACCTATTGCAGCTTGGTTTTAGTTGCAGTTCTGCTGATACTTATTTGTTTGTTCTTTCTCGTGGCTCGTCATTGCTGTATATGTTGGTTTATGTTGATGATATCATTTTGATTGGGAATTATTCCATTCTTATTCGGCAGTTTATTGATCACACCCATCAGGAGTTTGCTATCAAGGATTTGGGTGCTTTACACTACTTTCTTGGTCTGGAAGTCACGCCCACTACCACGGGTCTACTTCTAGGTTAGGTGAAGTATGCTCAGGGCATTCTTTCTTGGGATGGTATGTTAGATGCAGTGCCTGTCTCTATGCCATTTCTGCCGAATTCCCAGCTTCACAGCCATTCGAGTCCTTAGTTCAAGAATCTGATGTTGTATTGCTCCTTAGTTGGCGCTCTTCAGTATTTAACCACTCATCCGGACTTAGCATTTGCAGTTAACTTTGTCAGCTAGTATCTTCAAGACCCTCGGGAGGATCATTTTTTGGCTATCACTCGGATTCTCCGCTATGTCTGAGGGACTTTACACTTTGGCCTCAGTTTTGGTGCAGCCTCTTCCCCTGAGGTGCTCGGTCACTCTGATGTAGATTAGGCCAGGTGTTTGGAGACTCGTCGTTCTACTTATGGTTATGCTATCTTCCTAGGTGGCAATTTGGTCTTTTAGAGTGCAAAGAAACAGCCCATTGTATCAAGGTCTAGCACTGAGTCAGAGTATCATGCTTTGGCCAACACTGCTTCTGAGGTTATTTGGCTGAATCATTTGCTTTGTGATCTTCATGTTTCTCTGTCTGGTGCGCCTCTCTTGCTGTGTGACAACAACAATGAGATCTTCTTGGCTCAAAATTTGGTGTCACACAAGCGGTCTAAGCACATCAACATTGATTACCATTTTATTCGCGAGTTGGTATCTTCGAGAAAGCTTCTTATTGCTTATGTTCCTACGTCTCTACAGATTGTAGACATGCTCACCAAGGGTCTTTCTCGTCCCTTATTTGAGTTCTTCAGGTCCAATCTTTGCGGCTCTGAGAATCTAGCACTTCGCTAAAGGGGGGTGTTAGGATAAATCATATTAATGATTAGATTGTGATTAGTATGATTAGAGTTTTTTCATTATTTTATCTCTGTTGTACTCCTCTATATATTCAGTCATGAATAGTAAAATTCCTTACGAAAAATAATTCTATCATGGTACAAGAGCAAGTTCTTATCCTAAATTCTAAAACTTAATTTTTTTTCTTCTTTTGGTTGCCTCCCTCCCTCTCTTTTTCTGACTAAAACATCACCGACTTAGACTATAAAAGTAATGTAGAGTACCAAGATCCTTGATCGTAAACTCTCTGTGTGTCCGATCAATGAACTAATGAAAAAAAGTTGATGTGTTGCCTGTAAGAATGATATCATTCACATACACAAGTAGATACAGTAACGACAACCCTCTCGAGAGAACAAATAAAAAAGTATCGATTGAGCTACACTAAAAACCAAGCTGTGTTAGATAACCACCGAAGCGCTCGACCAAGCCCGAGAAGACTGCTAAAGACCATAAATAGCCTTCCGCAAGTGACAAACATAGTCTGGATGAGCAGAATCCTGATAACCAACGAGCTGCTTCATAGACCGGAGCATCAAGAACACCATTAAGGAAAATATTCTTGACATCCAACTGATGAAGTGGCCAGGAATGCATGATGGCTATGGCGAAGACTGTATGAACAGTGAAGGCTTTGACAACTGGACTGAAGATGTGGTCAAAGTCAAAACCTATAATCTGTAAGAAACCCCATGCCACAAGCCTAGGTTTATGATGCTCAATAGTGTCATCTGGTCGATACTTCAGCTATAAACCCATTTGGAGCCAACAATATTGACATCCAATGGGCGAGGCACCAAATCCCAAGTGCGCTGTCCACGAAGATCTGTCATCTATGGAAGAAACCCAAGCCAGATCCTGAAGAGTAGTGCGGTCATCCGTGGGCTCTAACTGAGCAAGTAAAGAGGTAGTAAGACCATGAGCAACAATATCAGAATAATCTTTGCGCTAAATAGCTCCAGTCACCGATTGAGTAGCTATATAATGAGTGTGAGGCTGAGGTGGAGAGACCGGTGGAGCAATTGCAGCAGTCAAAGGGGCCAGTGAGGTGTTCAAAGAATCAGATGGGCTGGTCGGTGAACCATATGAGCTAGTCGCTAGTGGGATGGGAAAAGTAGGATGAGTCTGAGCGGCTATTGGATGGTCTAAATCGTTAGAGTAGATAGAAAACGGTGTCGTAGTCAGTGAGGATGACAACATCGATGAGCCAGGAGAGTCGGCAACCGAAGTGACAAGCCAAGCAGGAGATGATGCCACCATGGAAGAAGTAGGAATATCGGCTGATGTATCAGCGGGATCCAAAAAAGTAGAAACATCCAGAGAGAACGGAGATACTGAAGTAGAACCATCAGCATAAGGAAAGAAATTATCATCAAACCGAGCATGTCTGATGACATATATCTTTCCAGATGTAGGGTCCAAGCATCGATAACCCTTGTACTGGTAGTCGTGCCCAAGAAGATATAGGGAAAACTACGAGGAGTGAGTTTGTGAGCTGCACATGGATGAAGATAAGGGTACACACAACAACCAAATACATGAAAGTTTGTGTATATGGAAACCCGACCATTAACAACTTCAAATGGTGATCGTCTGCCAAGAACCAAAGTGGGCAACTAATTTATGGTATAAGCAGCTGCGGCATAGGCGTGATGCCAGTGGGAAAGAGGAACATAAGAGTGGTACAACATGGGCAAGCCCATCTCAGTAATGTGGGGGTGCTTGCGCTCAGCCCGACCGTTCTGCTCAGGAGTATACGGGCAAGAAATCTGATGATGAATGCCTTTTGTCTGAAAGTGAGAGCGTAAGCGACCATTTACAAACTTAGTCCCCCAATCACCCTGAAACATTTTAACGGTGAAAGAAAACTGGTTCTCCACAAAAGCCTCAAACTGGCAATATTTCAGAGTTGGAATTTTGTAGTTTATGGTTGAGATGTGGGTATATCATTCACAATTGTTCTAGTTTAGGATTTGTAGGGTTATATTGTGCAGATTGTGCAGTTTCTTGTATTGTTAATGGTTTCATACACTGTCAGGAATTTGTACTGATATAACCTTGTATGAGTTAACTATGTGCAAATATAACTTTGTGTGAGTTATTTATGTGCAAATATAACCCTATTTGATTTAACTGTGTGCAGATATAACCCTGAATGATTTTATTATGTGTAGATATAACCATATCTGATTTAATTATGTGCAGATATAACCCTATATGATTTAAATGTTTTCTAATTTTACCCAAAATGACTTATGCACCACTTGTTATTGTAAAGCAGGGCTTTGATAAGGAGATCGATGATATTGTGCCTTACGCCACACAGAGGAGATGCAGCCATCACATCTATGCCAATTTCGGTAGAAAGCACCCTGCGGATATTTTCAAGAAGTTTTTTTGGAGAGCTGCTATGGCATATAACAAAAAATGATTTCACAATAGCAATGGAGCAGATGAATGAATTAAATGAGGCTTATGAGTACTTGAATGAACTTGGTGACAATTTGTGGAGATACGATTTCTCGACGGCCTTGAAGTGTGACAACGTAACTAACAATCCAGCAGAGTCTTTCAATAATTGGGTTGGAGGGTTGAGAAACCAGCTCGTACTTCGTTGATGGAAAGGTTGCAAAAGAAGTCAATGGCAAGGTTGGATGAGCGTTACAAGAAGTGTGTAGTCTGGGATAGTGTAATGTGTTCACGTACTGAAGAAATGCTAAAGCTTGTTTCAAAACAGTTTCGCTGAGTTACCTTCACTCCTTTCTCAGATATAAATTATGAAGTAGTACATGGTGATTTTCATTACAGGGTGAGGCTTGATAGGCGGTCATGCGACTGTGGTGTTTAGGATCACACTGGGGTACCATGTAGACATGCAGTTACGATACTATTGCACAAAAGAAACCCCCTCCATGAATCATGTGATCTCATGTTATTTAAAGAAACATTTTTGAAATCCTACTCCCACATGATAGAGCCCTTGCCTCACAGGGCGTTCTGGACAAAAAGCTCGACTGCCCAACCGTGCTAACCTCCAGAATTACATCGTCGGATTGGGAGACCAAAGAAAAAGAGAATAAAAGAGGATTGAGAGGGAGAGGGCAACGTCATAAAAAATAATTGTAGCAAATGTGGAGAATATGGTCACAATATAAAGGGATGTCAAGGTGGACCCACAGCCAAAGAAAGAAAGTTAGCACAAAAGGCTAAATTTGTTGCAGCATCCAAGTATTTTGAACAAGTTAGATATTTTTTATCCATTAATTATGAGCCAAATCATTTGTAAGTTTCATGACAATTTATCCAAATGCGGCAGGGAGTGGATGTGAGTTCACATTACACTTCACAAGGCACTTTACAAGCCACTTCACGTGCTGGAATCAAGAGAGGCAGACTAGTGGCTAGGCAGGTTTCTGAGCAAGCGCCAAAGCAGACAAGGGCTGCAAAGGGTTCAAATTCTAGGAAGCCATTAACGTGAGGGAAAATAGGTGCAAGTTCAAAGAAGTAGAGAAAGGTAGAATTAGTTAAAATATGTATTGATTAAGTACATTCCTAAGCCCTGTCAATTTCTAATCGTATGTAATGAATATCTATTAATTGCAAGAAAAGGCGGCTGATGATGCAGTACAACATGATATAGCAATTACAGTCGAAGAGATATTTTTGGCACAATCTTGTTAGTTTATAATCATTTTGTGGCTGCCCCTCACTAAATTTTTGTCATAAAGGTCCAAGAAGACGGTGAACCAGAAGTTCAAATTTAGAACATGGACGAGGCTGCCAGTGATCGTAACCAGGTTGTCTAGGTAAACATTATCAATATGAAGGGTTATATAAGCACTGACTAGAATTTTTAAGGGTTATATCTGAACTAACTTAAATTATGTAGGGTTATACCTGAACTATTTGAGATTGTGTAAGGTTATATATGAACTTAAAAACATTATGTAGGGTTGTTTTTTAACAAACTGATATTATGTAGGGTTGTATCTAAATAAACTGATATCAGTACTTAATAAAGGCATTATTGTATTATGAACTGTAGGATAAATCCGTTGATGATACGAAGATGCAATTTGATACGGAGATTAATTCCCACCACATAGTTTGAATGAAAAAGAGGTAAACTTCTTGGCACTTCATGCGTTTATTATAAGGTCGACTTAGTAATATGCCAATATTCTATTGTGGATAATGGATGTGATGCCAATCATTCAACAAGTGGAGAATGAAATTGCTGAACCAGAGCGACAACCAAAAAGTGAGAAGAAAACAAAGCAGACCAGGAGGACTAAACAGATGGCGAGGCATAAGATACAAGAGGATGCTACTGCAAATGAGGTCAGCACCACTTTTTTTTAATCAAAATCATGCATGTTCTAATTGCTAAATTAAAATCCTAACTGGCACCTGTCTTCAGGTACAAGATGAGTGGCATGGTAAGGATGAGAGTGACATGTTGATGCTACAAACACTGGATGTTATGGAGAAATAGCTCAGCTGCCAAGAAGGGGCTATTGCATCCAATGTCCATGACATGGAGGGGATTCCAGTGTAGGTTCTTATGGAGGAGCCACCGATGGTGATGGAACAACCCACGATTGAGGTTCCGATCCAGGTTATGGGAGACAATCTGTTGGAAGGACAACCTTTGGTTGAATACCAGGTCGTGGGGGAGATTTTGGTGGAAGAGCTTCCTTGGTAGAGGACCAAGATTCGTACTTGGTCTAGGATCCGGTAACCGGGGACCATGTAGTAGTGAATGCTAACATTGGCAAAAATGAGGGTCTAACACCAAGTGCTGAGACTCGAGCACATTTACCAAGCCAATTCAGTACCAATGTATTCTAATTTTCCCTCATGATATTTCTTTATCAAATCATGCATGTTTATCATACATAGAACATTAAAAATCATTCCTTCAATTTTACTATGCTTAGGATTTCCCCCCTCCAATCGGAGGAGTAGGACCAGTCGTATTTCACACACTACCCGGGAACATTGTCATCGAAACCGTCAACCATCTGGATCCATCAGACCCGCAGGTAATGTCATTCTGCAGGGTCAAATATGCACTGAATGCGATTAAGTAGGGTTATATATTCACATCTTCATATTAAGCAAGGTTATATCTACACATCTTCATATTATGTAGGGTTATATCTATAGATCTTCATATTATGTAGGGTTATATATGTACATCTTCATATTATGTAGGGTTATATATGTAGTTCAGACGATTATGTTGGGTTATATCCGCAATTCATAGAACTAATTATTACATTACTATTCACCAGCCTAGCCTATTATTTTCAGCTATCTGGGCCCCCACCACCATCAGAGTTCCCTGTATTTGGTACTAAAGTCGAGGCTACGCTTAACGGAATTTGGGGAAGAACTTTTCTATACAGAGTGAGAGGACTGCAAGGTTGCTTGGAACAAGTTTAGTTCCGCCGGTGAATACCACGCCCAAAGTTGATGTCCCACGTTCAAGCTCACCACCACCTCTTCCTGCCACACTCAGTCCAGAGAGCGAAACATGAAGTCTAAGAAGAAGTGTGTCACAACCACCACCTGCTGACCGCACTTGACATTATCATCACCATATTTTGTGTCTAATTTATGTCTTAAAATTTGACAAAATACTATTTCATTTGTGCACTTTCCATTAGACAGAATTGTTGTGCCCTGTTGTACTACAACTCATGTAAGGCACCTTCGTTTACCTATTTTGCAACCCTTGCTGCCTTTAGCAAACGTTTATAGGAACTATGTTGCACATTATATAATTGGTGTGGTCCACTTCCATTGTCAAACATTTGAACCTATATTAATGTAGTTTGATGTTTGTTGTTCGAAATGTTTTACAAATTATCTACTAAACATGTGTTGGTAATAATTGAATATGGTCGGATAAATTTTGTTCTTATAAACAAACTAACTGAACTAGGGTTGTATCACAACTTGGTAAATATTACAAGGGTTATATCAGGACTTGTACTATATATGTAGGGTTATATTAGCACATTAATGAATTAGGTTGGGTTATATTTGTACTTAAATAAATTAATTGAGGTTATATCTGCACTTTAATGAATTAGGCAGGGTTATATCTACACTTATATGATTTAGGTGAGGTTAAATCATTACTAATATGTGTCACTGAATGACAATACGTACTTCATTACAACTGCAACATACGAGCAAATTCATACATTAGCTAACGGGTAATTTTGCACCTCGCATAAAATGGAGACAAACATTCACATGTCTAAACCCCGTCAAAATACACATACATTAAACGGAATACACACCAAAACAACAACTGGAACATGTTTTCTCCAAGGCAAGAACTAATTGAAGGCGCCAACATTCACTTTCCCAGCAACCCCAACAAGAATATGGTCATGTTCGCACCAAGCAAAACCAAATTCAATACGATCAATGACTTAAGAATGAATGAGTAGTTACAACCATTTTGCGATGCAACATAACCTTCACCTGGCACAACCACAACTTCTTCGACCTCAACATGGCCAGCAGTAATGCCTCTTGGACCTCTACTATGAAACTCATGCTGCGGCATCAAACTTCCAGTACTTCCTCTTCCCGAGTCAAACATATTGGGCACAACCCAACCGTGAAATCCATGATTGCTAGGGCATCGATAATAAGGTCTCTTTGAATTGTTAGTCGATCGAGACACACAAACAATCATTCCCTTCTTACAAACCAGGCATTCGAATCATTTGCAATGCACACGATTTGGAGTGTAGCTCGACAAAGCCATTCTAATCCCTTGTCAATAATATAAACAAAAAATTCCTTAGAACAACGCTCAAAACAACAAAACAAACATATCTACAACAGTTTACTCGACGGGGGTCAGAAAATCAATTTTCCCCAAATTTAGATCTAGGGTTCAAGTGAAGAAATTGGTTACCTTCATCAGTGGACGACCGATTTGAATCTCTGGGAAGGGAGGCTTGCACTATTGACATGAGTTTGACAGGAAAAGGATGGGGGAAGAACACCTAGGGAACCGCGGCGAAGTGGAGGTTGAACATGCGGCGGCAACCTGGGTTTATCGGTGCTGACAGAAGAACAAAATAACAGGCATATTTTTTCAAACGAAAGTAATTTTTGATAATGTTTTTTGTGGGGCCCACTGCAGTAAGGGTATAATTGTCCATCTCATGTAAGGCTTTCAATATAAGGGTATTTTAGTCTTTGTAAGTGGGTTAATGGCCAGAATTTCTTAGTCAACGCTGGAAATATGGTCATAGGGTTACATTGGCACTTTCATTCAATAGTCAGAGTTGTTTTTGCACTAAAAAATAACTCAGGGTTATATATGCACTTTCTCAATAATATAGGGTTATATATGCATGTTACCCTTAATATTTTAAGAGTCTGTATCTTGAAAGAAGGTTTTTTTATAACTTATGGAAAGACCAGGGTTTAAAGTGCAAATTATAAGAAATGAAGATAAAATTTTTGGGTTGCATGAATCAGGTTATAAACTTTATAACTATTACACGTTGCATAATAAATTTTTAATATTGCAACTAAGGCCTTTTACCTTTTATTAATCTAATTAAACCTCATCTTTTCATAAGTCTATTGAAAGACGGTATTTCCCAAGACCTTGCCATATTTTAATTACATAAAAATAAATATTATAAAAATAAATAATAATATTATTCCCACCAAATTTAACAAAAGTAGGCATAATAATATAATTCATTGATATTTCAATGAGATTTGAGTCAAAGTTAAGAAGTTTGACTCTCGTAAAATACATATGGTATTCGAACAAGTTTGGAGGGAGTAATAATCTCATTAGACAAACCATTTGGACTAACAATAAAATTATCTTTCATTTCTCCCCTTCATTAGACATACCATTGGGCTAACAATAAAATTAGCCATTTTAAACTTTTCTTCGTGTAAATATAAGTGTTTGATTCAAATTACAAAAGAAGTCATTATTGTGTATTAAATGTTAAAGTCTATAACATGGAAAGTCTGTTGAAGCAAAAAAATATAGAGATTATGAATTTTGAATCTTCATTTTGAAGAAATTTTTGGAGAACGTGTTGGACTTGCTCGTTCTCAAAACAAGTTTACCTTTGACAAATGCCTAGTGTTATTTTTGTTTGCCAAATGCCCATTGTACCTTTGACATGCATAAAGGGTGGATCGGTCCAATAGTTCAGCCCAAACTTGTTATGAGGCCATTCAGCCCAAACTTGTTATGAGGCCATTCAGCCCAATGTAATTTTGCAATCACTGAATTGGACTAATATTCAGCTAATGGATCATTTTGTAGGAACAGCCCAAACTGCATATTTAGGTTAAGTAAACTTCGTCCCACATCATAAACTACTCTTGTACATGTACCCGTCAAACTTCACTCTATAATGTTTGATTATTATTATCTTTATCTATATACATAATAATGAATAAAATATTAATATTTAAGAAATTAATATTATAAAAATATAACGATATCATACATGTTAATTGTGATGTCTCTACTACATACATACCTTGGTACCAATCTGATTCATCACGATATTAGCAACCATGTTAATTGATGCAAACTAGCACTTCATTAGTGAAATGATTGTATATGAAGATTTTCGCATTAGACATTTTTTCACATAGTTACATGTTAGGTATATTTTTACTAAATGTCTTTCTAGTGATATTTTTTGTAATTGTCCCAATCTATATCTGTTATTAAACTCTGTAAAGATTGAGGGATATATTAGGGTAAAAGATTAGAATAGAATTTTTCACGTAAATACGATCATATATATAGAGAATGTCGGTCATGCCTACCAATTCAAGATGCCACAATTATTCTCATTATTATGTACATGTTTAATTAGTCATAAATTGTTTATGGAGGAAATGTCTACTTCTTCCGTTCCGCCAAAAGATTACAATAAATATTTTGCAAGTGCATTTATGTGTGTTGACGCAATGGGAAAAATCGAGAATGGAATAAGTTGGCCAAATTTCAACATTAAATTTTAGTCCAAATAAAAAAAATCAATTTTAAAACTTTAGATTCACATATGAAAATTAAATAAGAAATTTTGGGTGGGACTCACGGAAAATATTATTTAAAAAAATCTTTTACTATGTTCAAATCCGGCATAGAAAATAAACACTGAATCTCACACACTGATTCTGGGTGGGACTCACAGCATTCATAGCATGCAGAATAGTTCAGTGATGAACTATTAAAATACACCACAAAAATAAACACTGAATCTCACACACTGATTCTGGCAGCAAATTATGCCTTCTGGAAGCACTGGAAAGTTGTCCAAATATCCCCTCAAAATACAATTGAAATGCAAAGTCAAATAGTAACCAACCAACGCATTTAAGCACGTCTTAAGGAGAGCAGGTAAATAGAGCATGCTGCATGCTAAATGCTAGGGTTCATAAAATTAATGCATTTAGAATTGCAAGTTTTTATGAGCAAAATCATTTGAACATAATTGTGGTCAACTTTAAGGCGTTTTGGGCACTTCGTGCGAGTTGAAAATAATCACACACCAAGACAATATAAATATAAAAAAATTGTTCAAGATTAAGGAGCATGGATCATACCATAATGGATCCGTAACAATATGTGTACGGAATATGTTTTCAACGTATCATCATGTCAAACGTACGACTAATTCAACCATAAATTTTAAGAAGAGGTTTTCGTTTACGAGATTTACATATAAGTAAACCCTCGGATTTTGGGATTATATATTTGACAGATATTTCTCTGATCTATAGTGATAAATGTTAGCCATAGAATTTAATTGATTTATATAAGTAATTAATTATAACGTCTTTTGAATTTTTTATAGCAGTAACTCCGGAAATGAAGGAGTACTATTAGAGTTTGCACAAAGTTTTGTATTAAGGGGATTAAACTTTAGACAGTATCTATTATGCAATTAATATAAATATGAAATCCAGGTGAGGTTTTTTTTTTAAAAAAAATGTGCTAACATATCTAGGGACGTATTGTATAGTTAACAGAATACTATACATATCACACAAAAAATCAGAATTTTCATTTTATTTCTTTCGCTGGAAACCTCTCGCCGATCAGAAACCACCACCGGCCGACGGTTTTCGCCGGTTTTCTGCCAGAAATTTGCCGCCAACGCTTTCTTTTTCCGTTGCAAAACCGCCGGTTTCCGTCGGCGTTTCTTCTCCTCCGGCTATCTCGAGTTGCGATGACGATGATCGATCTGCGATTGAGACGACGCTTAGACAAGAGGACGACGACACTGCAACGAGAGGACGGCGGCGCCGATCCACCAACTGGAGAACGACAAGGCTAGGGTTTTTAGATTCGAATGGTGATGGCGATCGACAACGAGCGAAGCTTTCCAAATCCAGATCGGAGAGGTACCGCGACGTCAATTGCTAGGCACCGCGACAACGAGGAGAGGCACAACGAAGGTGAGGCGATGGCGTTGCTGCCTCTTCCGTCAGGCGAGATCCATGTGCCTTTTGAAGAAGATGACTAGCGCGTGCAATCACGCGCTAGCGGCGGCGGCCGTTGGAGACGGCGGAGGACGACGACACACGAGGTTTTGCTTACAAGAGGTTGGGTGAGGTTAATTTTGTGCATTTATTTTCCATAGAGATAAGATGAGGTTTAATGTTTTGTGACCGAGTATATTGTCACAAAGGTTTCTTTGGTTCAGTGGTTAGTGTGTGGTTGGTATTGTTAAAGGTCCTAAGTTTCGAAGCCTGATGGGGGTTTTATTTTGAAGAATTTATTTTTCAAGTTGAGGTTTAATAATTTTTGACCGAGTATATTAACACAGAGGTTGGTACAGTGGTTAGTATGTGACCGTTGTTGTTAGAGGTCCTGAATTCGAAGCCTACTGGAGGTTTTATTTTGAAGAATTTATTTTCCTAGTTAAGGTTAAATGTTTTGTGACCGAGTATATGATCACAAAGGTTTCTTTGTTGCAGTGGTTAGTGTGTAAGTGTCGTTGTTAGAGGTCGTGATTTTGAATCTTATTGGAAATTTTATTTTGAAGAATTTGTTTTTCTAGTTGAGGTTTATTATTATTTGAATGAGTGCATGTCCAATAATTATCTTTGGTGTAGTTGTTATTGCTTAAAGCTTTGATGTTAAAGACCAGGTTCAAATCTCATCAGGTCTTTTTTTAAAGAATTTTTATTCTTGAGATACTGTAGTTTTTTGAATGTTTTTAGCTTTTTGTTTTCTCTTATGCTGGTGTTTTTCATTATTCGGGTGAGATTTAATTGATATGAGTTGAGGTTATTTAGTTTTTTTTTGGTGATATGGATTGATATTTGTATTTTTTTTAAATTTTCTCATGCTGATGTTTTTCATTTTCCAGTTGAGTTTTTGGTAATAGGAGTTGATGTTTGTAGTGTCTTTTTTCTTATGTTGATGTTTTTCATTTTACACATGAGGTTCAGGTGTTAGGAGTTGATGTTTGTAGTGTCTTTTTTCTTATGTTGATGTTTTTCATTTTACACATGAGGTTCAAGTGTCAGGAGTTGATGTTTGTAGTTTTTTTAAAAATCGTTGATGTTTTTCTATTTTTAGAATGAATAATTTATAATCTTGAGGTACCGTAGATTTTTTGTTGATGTTTTTAGTTTTTTTCTCTCATGTTGGTGTTTTTCATTTTCTATACTAGTTTTAGGTGATAGGGGTTGATGTTTATAGCTTTTTTGATGATATGGTTGTTTTTTTCCCTGTAATTGGAGTTGATGTGTGTATTGTCTTTTTTGTTATGTTGACGTTTTTCATTTTTGTTTGTTAGAGTAAATCATGTTTCTGATTAGATTATAATTGATTCTGGATAAGTCATGTTGACTAAACTAGAGTTCTACTCATATTCTATTACCTTATTGTACTCTATATATTCCTGTCAGCAATACATCTTATCATGGTATCAGAGCAGTGTTCTGATTTACCTTCTAACACCAGAACTCCTTCTTCTTCCTCTTCTTCCTCTAGCGACCGAACTCCTTCTTCCGTTCTTATCATGGCCAGTGAAAAATTATCGTTTAATACCCTTCTCCAGATGCTACAAATTAAACTCAATAAGACCGATTTTCTTCTCTGGAAACGCCAGATTGAATACGTTCTTCGCCCTCAGAGGCTTTTCGGATATCTCAATTGGTCTATTCCACGCCCTCCTCTCCCCACTCTGCTGACGGTCAGTTCAACGTCTTCCACCTTTGCCACCGCCCTCCGCGCTCCTCCCTCTGATCATGCGGCTTCTCAGGAGGCTTACAATATGGCCAAGGCCGTCTATGATCTCTGGATGGATGAAGACCAGAGGGTCTATAGTCTACTGTTCTCCTCTCTTTCTCCTGAGGCCCTCTC
This sequence comes from Rubia yunnanensis, assembly GCA_037428765.1. Taxonomy (NCBI): domain Eukaryota; kingdom Viridiplantae; phylum Streptophyta; class Magnoliopsida; order Gentianales; family Rubiaceae; genus Rubia; species Rubia yunnanensis. Next base: position 113,816,365 of record CM075064.1, on the reverse strand, counting down.
CGAACTTCCGGCCTCGTGTGTGACTGCCAAGGATATCTGGGACAGTTTTTGCACCACTTTTGAGAACAGTAGCACTTCCACCATTCTTCATCTTCATGCCAATGCCCACGGTATACGTAAGAGTAGTACTGTTCATGAACTTCACTTACAATTTAAAGACATTTTTGAGCAGTTATCCCTTATGGGTTCTCCTGTTTCTAATGATAATCAAATCATCTAGTTTTTAACTGCGCTCGGATCTAAGTTCAAGGATTTTTCTTCCCCTCTGATTAATTCTTCCCCTACCCCGCTTTATGCTGATGTTATGTTTCGCGCCAAGAATCATGAGGCATTTTTGAAAAATCTGCAAGGTAATTCGGTACCTGGTTCTGGCCCAGTGGCATTCTCTGCAGGTGAGCAGCCCCCTACCGGGCATGCTTACGATCACGCGCCGGCCAGGGGTGACGGTGCATAGGGTTCACGTGCTGCCCGAGGTGGCTGATCTGGTGGTCGCAGAGGCGGTCGTTTTAGCTCTGGTCCCGGTCAGTTCATGGATGGAGCCAGTTTTGGATATGGCCATCCTCATTGTACCTAGTGTGGTCATCCGGGCCATTATGCGGCTACCTGTTACAAGATGTTAGCACAGACTCATCGTTCTGACTCCACGCACTTGGTTGACAATTTTCAGGCTTCACTACATATATAGCCACACTTTCGCGCATCCGACTGGTATGTTGATTCTGGTGCCACCAGTCATATGGCATCTTCAGCGTCTAGAATTGACAATGTCACACCTTACTCTGGTAATTCCTATGTTTTTTGTTGGTAATGGTGCTTCTGTTCCAATTTCTCACGTTGGTGATTCTCGGATTTCTGATACTTTGACACTGTCTGATGTTCTGGTTTTCCTGCCATCACTAAAAATTTATTGTCCATTAGTAAACTGACCAGGGATTTAAATGTCTTTGTTACTTTTGATGATTGAAACTTTGTGATTCAGAACAAAGTTTCCAAGGAAGTCGTGGGCAAGGGCCACAGTGAAGGCGGCCTGTACGTATTAGACAAGGGTGGCACAGCACTCGTTTCCTTCTTGCAGCTGAATAACGGACGAGCATCTTTTGAGCTTTGGCATGCTCGGCTGGGGCATGTGCTAGCTTCTATCATCTCTGGTTTATAGAAGTCCGGTCTCCAGTTAGTTTCTTCTTTATTACCCAAACTGCATACTTGCGCTCCATGTGTTATGGCAAAGGGGCAGCAGTAAGCTTTTGTTGAGAATAATAAGCGTGATGCGCATATCCTGGATTTGATTAATTGTAATTTTTGGGGGGTCTTCCCCGGTTTTGTCTTCAAATGGTTTTTCTTATTATGCCTTGTTTATGAATGATTATTCTCGCTTTACCTGGTTTTTTCCCTTGCATCGAAAATCCGAGTTTGTCCACACTTACTTGCAGTTCGAGGCCTTAGTTGAGAATCAATTTACGTCCAAAATTAAGGTTTTTAAAAGTGACGGTGGCAGTACGTTCTTAAATATGCGCTTACGCTCCCATTTTGCCTCCAAAGGCATTCATCATCAAGTTTCGTGCCCTTACACCCCACAGCAAAATGGTCAGGCTGAGCGCAAGCACAAACATGTTGCCGAAATGGGTCTCACTAAGCTCTTTTATTCCCATCTTCCCTTGTCGAGATGGGATGATGCCTTTGCTACTGCGGTTTACACCATTAATTGGCTTCCCACTCCGGTGTTACAAGGGACTTCTTCTTATGGACTTCTTTATCATCGTGATCCAACCAACTCGAACTTCCATCCTTTTGGTTGTCGAGTATTTCCTTATGTTCGTCCTATGGCCCCTCGCAACTTATCTCCTCGGAGCATTTCTTGTGTTTTCATCGGTTACAGCTGTCATTATAAGGGCTTTCGCTGCCTTGATCCTGCCACTGGCAAGATTTTTGTCACTCGTCATGCACACTTCAATGAAGGCTGTTTTCCTTTTACCTTATTTTCGACCTTGGCCACTGGCTTTGCTCTCTCAAATTTGGACGTTTCAATTTTTATGGACGCTGGTGGCAGCTCTGGTCTACCTCTCTCGACCTCTGATCAGCTATCTCCTATGCCAGGCTCTATTTGCTCGTCGGACTCTGTTCTGCCGACTATTGTCCTGTCCACCCCATCACAGTCACCGGTGGATAGTTCTCCTTCCCCTACGGTATTATCTCTAGCCACCTCTAATATTCAGTCCCCGACGTCTTCTCTGGCTCCTTCTCCCCCGACTTCTTCTTCGCAGCGTTGTACTAATCGCATGGCCACTAGATCTTCCACTAGGGTTGTTCCGCATCGAGACTATTCTGGTCTTGTGGCTCATGGCCTTCTTGCTGCCCTTCTCGCCCAGTCGGAGCCCACGGATTATTCTTCGGCGTTGAAGGACCCATCTTGGGTTGCTGCTATGAATGAGGAGATTGCTGCCTTACAGGGCCAGCACACTTGGGATCTTGTTCCATGCCCTTCTGGTGTCAATGTTGTTGGCTCCAAATGGGTTTATCGGCTGAAGTATCGTCCTAATGGTACGGTTGATCATCACAAAGCTCTCCTTGTTGTACCGGGATTTTCTTAGATTCCGAGCTTCAATTTCGATCATACTTTAGTCAGATTGTCAAGGCCTCCACTGTCCGGACCGTTCTTGCCATTGCCACTATGCGATCCTTGCCTCTTCACCAGTTAGATATCAAGAACGCCTTCTTGAACGATATTCTTGATACTCCGACCTATATGGCACAATCGGTTGGTTACAAGGACCCTTTTCATCCTAATTATGTCTGCCGCTTGTGAAAGGCAATTTATGGTCTTAAGCAAGCACCTCGAGCATGGTTCCAGCGGTTTAAAACCTATTTATCTCAACACGAGTTTTGGTGTAGTTCTGTCGACACTTCCCTTTTTGTTCTCTTTCGAGGCTCATCATTACTCTATCTCCTGGTCTAGGTTGATGATATCATTCTCACAGGCAATGACTCTGAGCTTCTTCGAAAGTTTATTGATCGAACACATTGGGAGTTTTCTATTAAGGATTTGGGTGTTCTTCATTACTTTCTTGGCTTAGAAGTATCACCCACTTCCTCGGGTCTGCTTCTCAGTCAAGATAAGTATGCTCGGGATATTCTCACTCGTGCAGGTATGTTTGATGTGGCCCCGGTCTCTACCCCTTTTGTTCCTGGTTCGCAGCTACACAGCTCCACCAGTCCGCCATTTCAAAATCCAAGGTTGTATCGATCCCTTGTTGGTGCCCTCCAGTATCTGACGATTACTCACCCTGATTTAGCATTTGCGATCAACACCATTAGTCAGTTTCTTCAGGATCCTCGTGTTGACCATTATGCCGCAATCATTCAGATTCTTCGCTACATCAGAGGCACTCTCCATTTCGGCCTCACTTTTCACTTGGCCAGTACTCCTGAGGTTTTGGGGTATTCGGATGCTGATTGGGCTCATTGTCTTGAAACTCGCCGATCTACATATGGATATGCAGTCTTTCTTGGGGGAAATCTTATTTCCTGGAGTGCCAAGAAACAGCCTACTGTGTCTCAGTCCAGCACTGAGTCCGAGTATCGGACTCTTGCTAACACTGCCTCGGAGATGGTCTGGTTGACTCATTTGCTTTATGACCTCCATCTTCCGCTTTTGAGCCTCCAATTGCTATTATCTGACAATAGTAGTGCCATTTTCTTGGCTCAAAATCCGGTTGCTCACATGCGGGTCAAGCATATTGATATCGACTATCACTTTGTTCGTGAGTTGGTGGCATCTGGAAAGCTGCATGTTGCCCATGTCTCCACTGGTCTTCAAATTGCTGACATCTTCACCAAAGGACTTTCTCGTCCCCTCTTTGAGTTCTTCCGGCCCAAGCTTTGCATCGCTAAACATCCAATGCTTCGCTTGAGGGAGGTGATAGAGTAAATCATGTTTCTGATTAGATTATAATTGATTCTGGATAAGTCATGTTGACTAAGCTAGAGTTCTACTCATATTCTGTTACCTTATTGTACCCTATATATTCCTGTCAGCAATACAATATTATTTATGCAAATACATCTTATCATTGTTAGTGCTTCAAATTTGGGTTGTAGGTGTCTATTTTATAACTTGTGTGTTAATAGAGGTTAAGCAGCACTCTACATAGTATTTCCAGCTACGGTTGAGTTTGAGTGGTATTATTTTAAGTGGCACTCGTGAGTTACTTTTGTAATATGGAGATCATGAACTAGTGGAAAAAATTGGCAGGATGTAGGTGGAAACACCAAACCTGGGTAAAATGCTTGTGTCTTTGAATTTTTCAATTCCTACATATCGAAGATGGTCATAATGTTTTTACATAAGAAAGTTGTGCATGACACTAATATTTGGGACTTAAAATTTACAAAGAAGTATACGCACGTCAACTGAAATCCCGATATAAAAAAAGAAGTGCTCGCTGATGTTAACAACAGTGGATCAAGAAACTCAACTTGCATTTTCTAAGAGAAGGTATAAAATAGCCTCGACATCATCAATAGATAAAAGTACATTTTTGGTACCAAAACGGTACACAATGTTCAGTCATTTAAAGGAGGGAAACCCTTCCTGAAACAAATCTTCGGTGGAAGGAGCTAACCCCTTCACGTTTAACTTAAGATGCTTGAGTTCTTCTAGCTTGATGCTAGTAGTTCTCCGAATATCCTTCATTTGTTCTTCCACAGGGTACTCAGACGGATCCAGAGGAGCAATGGTCTTACCCCGCTTCTTCGTAGAGAGATTAAATAGGCCCTTCGAGGAAGACCCAACACTCTTGCGACATTTTGTAGAAGATCCCTTGGCAGCTTTGCTCGAGGGTGCAGAATGCTTTTCAGCTTCCTTAATAGCATATTTCTATGATTGAGAAGTGGAACGATAACTCGAGGGGGTGAAACCCTTTACCTTAAATTCTGCCAACCAATCAAGAATAAGTCAAATGTCTTTTTCTGGTGAGTCCATTCTCATGGACCTTAACTTCCTCAATCCAATATTGAGCGGCCTTGAGTAGAAATTTTGGAAGCTGATCTGATAAGATGTATTTTGCGTAAATAATATTGTATTGCTGACAGGAATATATAGAGTACAATGAGGTAACAGAACATAAGTAGAACTCCAGCTTAGTCAACATGAATTATCCAAAATCAATTATAATCTAATCAGAAATATGATTTACTCTAACACCCCCTCAAGCGAAGCGTCGGATGTTCAGCAACGCAAAGCTTGGACCGGAAGAACTCAAAAAGGGGACGAGAAAGTCTTTTGGTGAAGATGTCAGCAATTTGAAGACCAGTGGAAACATGGGCAACAAGCTGCTTGCCAGATGCCACCAACTCACGAACAAAGTGATAGTCGATATCAATATGCTTGTTCCACTTATAAGCAACCGAATTTTGAGCTAAGAAAATGACACTATTGTTGTCACATAACAGCAATGGGGAGCTCGAAAGAGGAAGACGAAGGTCGCAAAGCAAATGAGTCAACCAGACCATCTCTGAGGAATTGTTGGCAAGAGCCCAATACTCGGACTTAGTGCTGGACTGAGAGACGGTAGGCTGTTTCTTGGCACTCCAGGAAACAAGATTTCCACCAAGAAAGACTGCATATCCATTTGTAGATTGGCGAGTCTCAAGACAACGAGCCCAATCAGCATTCGAATACCCCAAGACCTCAGGAGTACTGGCCGAGTGAAAAGTGAGGCCGAAATGGAGAGGGTCTCTGACGTAGCGAAGAATCCGAGTGACTGTAACGTAATGGTCAGCATGAGGATCCTGAAGAAACTGACTGATGCTATTGATCGCAAATGCCAGATCAGGGTGAGTAATTGTCAGATACTGGAGGGCACCAACAAGAGATCGATACAACGTCAGATTCTGAAATGGCGAACTGGTAGAGCTGCGAACCAGAAACAAGAGGGGTAGAGACTGGGGTCGCATCAGATATACGAGCACGAGTAAGAATATCCCGAGCATACTTAGCTTGATTAAGAAGCAGACCCGGGGAAGTGGGTGATACTTCTAAGCCAAGAAAGTAATAGAGAGCACCAAATCCTTAAAAGCAAACTCCCAATGTGTCCGATCAATAAAATTTTGAAGAAGCTCAGAGTCATTGCATGTGAGAATGATATCATCAACATAGACCAGGAGATAGAGCAATGACGAGCCTCAAGAGAGAACAAAAAGGGAAGTGTCGGCAGAACTGCACTGAAACCCAAGTTGAGATAAATAGGTGCTGAACCACTGGAACCATGATCGAGGTGCTTGCTTAAGACCATAAATGGCCTTTCACCATTGGAAAATATAATCAGGATGAAGAGAGTCCTTGTAACCAACTGGTTGTGCCATATAGATCGGAGTATCAAGAATACAGTTCAAGAAGGCGTGCTTGACATCCAACTGATGAAGAGACCAGGATCACATAGTGGAAATGGCAAGAATGGTCTAGACAGTGGAGGCCTTGACTACCAGACTAAAAGTATGATCGAAATCAAATCCCAGAATCTGAGAGAACCCCTGCGCAACAAGGCAAGCTTTGTGACGATCAACCTTACCATCAGGACAATACTTCAGCCGGTAAACCCATTTGGAGCCAATAATGTTAACACCAGAAGGGTGTGGAATAAGATCCTTCGAGATATCCGAAAAGCCTCTGAGGGAAAAGAACGTATTCAATCTGGCGTTTCCAAAGAAAAAAATTAGTCTTATTGAGTTTAATTTGTAGCATCTGGAGAAGGGTATTAAACGATATTTTTTCACTGGCCATTATGAAAACGGAAGAAGGAGTTCGGCCGCTAGAGGAAGAAGAAGGAGCGGCGGCCAGAAAAAATTTAGGTTTTAGAAGGTAAATCAGAACACCGCTTCGATACCATGATAAGATGTATTTTGCATAAAAAATACTGTATTGCTGACAGGAATATATAGAGTACAATAAGGTAACAGAATATGAGTAGAACTCTAGTTTAGTCAAAATGACTTTTCCAGAATCAATTATAATCTAATCAGAAACATGATTACTCTAACACTGTCCCTCCGCCTCCGCCAGAGCCATCCCACGCCTCCTCCTCCGCTAGCATCATCCCGCTACTCCTTCTGCACTTTAATAAGAACTTATATGTGCAATTTAATAAGTATTTCAAACTATCAATGACTCTTGAGTTATCTTCTTAAGAGACACCTCACCTTTACAAAAGGTAACTCATAATGTTTACAGTCATTCCATTGAATACGACATATCTCCGAGAGAGTCAATCATCGTATCAATTTTACTATCAATGAGAAAATCATCACTACGAAGACATAAATGACATGGTCATTTTTTGTGTCCCTTAGCGTATCCGCCTTCATCGAACCCATTGAATTAATATCATAGGCTAAACAACAATTAGTTTGGTCACATGATGGGTCGTTTAGGAACATAGACTTTTCATTTTGCTCTATTCAGATTTTAATATCTAAATCTCCAAATAACCATTTAGGTCCATTAGATGTACTTCTAGCTTTCACAAAGCCTTGATAGCAGCTACCATCACCATTGGACTCAGTCTCACGTTTAGAGAACACCTATCAAATATGCAAATATACTTAATAATTGTTGAAATCTACTAGTGCTCTACTGATTCACACTCATGTGGTAGATCAATCTCTCTATTGATCACCACTTTCCACAAATCATTTCATGGAATCTAGTTTCCTTCATTGGTTTATCCTTGATCCTTGACAATTTCATCTATTGACTCTTAAGTTCATTTAAGATGAATCAGAATCTCTAACAGAAACTTCCACACAATACACTTTCCATCAAAATGTACTTCTAAGTTTCGTATATTATTTCTTGTGAATTTCAAGAAATTGATAGCACTTCAACATTGTGCATATCTAGTTGTTTAAGTATTCATTTTACTACCTTCGCAATACGCCAACCCCCCACATTCGAAAGTACTTGTAGGATGGATTTATGAGGAGTTTTATTTTTATCCTTCTTGGGGAATCTTATTTAAAAGATCGCTAGCCAACGTAAAGGCTCCCCCACATCGCTTGATCATTTATAGCAATTTTGTTCAGTCACCATATGACCTTGCGAATGCTTCTACATTGTGAATCACATTCCCCAAAGGATTTTGTGTCTTCACATCATTGTCCCATATAACCACATGCGGTTTCTATGCATCACGTAAGTGGTTTCGTTAATATACAAACCACACTCAATAAAATTTTGTGTGTTCAATAACGAATTAAATACTAGGTTCTTACCCATAGAAATTCTCTTAGGGCCTAGATCCTTTCAACAATCATAAAACTTTAATGTATTGATATTTTATCATGGAAGTATCTCTCATTCCTTCAACTCTCTTGGAATTAGATTTGACTAAACTTCCTGATCTCAATTAATTTTTTATCCTCGTGTGACCACTGCCACAACCAATTTAGTATCAGTCAATCAAGGATTCAATTAACTCTCATTAGGGCGCAATGTAAGTTTACCAACTCCACACAAATTGCATGCCCATTTTAAAGCCAAGTTTTAGTACAACTGCACTTTACTGTCAGACTACTCAAATCAAACTTGAGTGCCTTTATACTCGAAGCACATTCAAGTCGATTGCTCGACTCAATTTCGAGTTTACTCTCTTGGTTCGAGTTAAAGTGCTCCCAACTTGATCAACTTGACTCAAGTATCTCGTGACGACTTTTCATCTCGAGTACCTATCAAAATTCATATGGTCATTGAATTTTTAGTTTTTTGCCTACCCCCACATTGGGCTGGTTTTATTAACATCCTCACACGTGTTAAATTTCTCAAAACCTCGTGTCTTGGGGTTCCTAGACCAAATGTCTTAGGATTCCTCATCTCATAATTCTAAGGCTTTCCATGGTTCACAAGAACCAATACCCTAGACATAGTCGTAAACTAATGTCTTCACGTTCACACTTTCCAGGTCATACAAAATAACCAAAATATGTCGAACTTTGAGTCCATATGCTCCATCCATGCAATCTAACTATTGTAACTCGTGAGCCATATGTTTGTAGGCAATCAATCAAGATAGTCGATTATCAAGACAAGCCTTGTCAAACCTTTCATTGCATCAAAAGGGCATTTTCCCAAACAATTAGTATAATCAGCATTTAAAAGCTTAACACAATTTTAGACAGAACATAAATCTAATTTTTTTTGTATATGCAATTAAACCAAACCCCTAAATCAAAGGAAATACATCATGGATCAAATAACCTAATATCGCATACTTCATTCATGCACGAATATTTTACACTCTCTCCCAGAGATTTCATATTTATGTACAAATAGTTTAACATTTTATCGCATGAGATTCTCATATTTGCAAATTAGATTGTTTGAAAGTCCTAAAGGCAACCAAATATTTCCATGGTCATGTGTTTATCATATGCATACCCCACACAATAAATAGGATGGCCACATTTTATATCAAATGGAGAATCAAGCAACCAAATAAACATAGTTCTCAAATAAATCCAATCATGATTTCTTTATCTCATATACATACCATATATTGCTTTTCTCAAAGAATCAATTTCCATATTCATTATTCAAGAAAAGAAAATTGCATTCATTTCCATTTTTCCCGTATGTGGAAATGCAATCAAAATCCACCTCAAACATACACTTATTTGGTCATATCAATTTAACTTGTGTGTAACATACAAGTAATTCAGCAAGTGTATCAAACCTTGAGCATAAATAATTAAAACTCATGGTTGCATATAATCAAATATTCGCAAGGTAATCTTTACCTATATGATGCGATTATATTTTCTCCATGTAGCTTTCCATTACAGAGGGGAACATCATGTAGGTAATCGTTACCTACATGATGAGTTGAAGTTGCATGATTATATTTTAATATCATGCAATTTCGCTAATTCTCATATTCATTGAAGCATCGATTTACATCAAATAAAACATGCAATTTTAATCGAATTAAAACATGCAATTGCCGGTTTAAAGCATGCAACTTCAACTCGATATAATTTAACAAATATTATTCGTTTTAAAACTGTTGGACTTATATTGATAATATTATGCAAAAATTAAATAATGGAAATTGAACGAGCAATTAACACATGCAAGAATATTAAAATTTTATTAATTATTCAGGCATACAATCGTAAAGCTTAAATTACAAATAATTAAATCATATGTGCGATAAATAAATCATGTTTCAAGTAATCACAAAGTGATGGAGTCACGAGTAAACTCGCTGCCATTGAAACGAATGATTCCCATCGTGGACATTATTTCCTAGGGTAAAACCATCGCGAGAGAGCAACAGACGGAAATTTCAAGAAAGGCAGAAAGAAGACTCAAGTTTATAATATGGAGGGACTTGAGAAATTGTGCGAGTTTCCTGACTGACTTAGAGGCTCTATTTATGCTGCTCTAAGAGACCCTAATCATGGAAACGTGATATTTTCTGTAATTAGAGAAGAATATTCTCCAATCACCAACTCACCAAATCCGAGACATTCCATGTATACTCGAATTAAATCTGTTAAAAATGGAAGAAATATTTGCACAATATTCTTCAGCGTATTTAACATGGAAAACCACATCATTTAAGACAAGATATCTCATAAAATATGGAAGTATTTTGTTCTTATCTCTTAAGAATTACACACAAGCAATTCCATATATACTACACGGTTGGGCATTCCAGAGACTTTCATGTGGTCCATACGCGTTTTGGACGGTCTAGAGAAATGAATTTAGGCCAATTTTCGCCCAATTTTTCTCTTTCAAGAGTGACATTTCAAACATCCATGTCTCATTCACCTTTGATCCGTTTTGAGAGTTTAAATAGTCGATTTTATAGTACTCGCGAATGAGAACCTAAAAATGACATCCATCGACCCTAAATCCGCTTGAGTCCCACTCAAAAGAACGCCCAAAAATTGACGAATTTCAACATTTTAACCATCATTTGCTTGCGCGCGGATAGCTGGCATCGTCTTCTTCCGGCTCTGAATCGGATGTGAAATATCCAGTTAGGTAAACTAATTAACATGACTTTACCTTAATCTACAATTAATAGGCTAGGTTTATTTAATTAGTTTATTGTTTATTTAATTAGTTAACTGGTCATCCTTTTCCCCCAATCACTTATTGTAGAGTATCTTCTCCAATGAAACTTTGACAATACTAATAAAAAAAATTTACACTGCCACCTGAAAACTACAGTTTAATACAAAAATAAGCCATATTTTAATGCAATTTGAAGTTCACTAGAAAGTAGGCTAGGCAAAGTGGTCGTGCACACGAGTGATTAAGCATTATTTTGTCAGTCTAGATTAAAATTATTTTATTAATCTAATTATTTATATTATTTCTTCTTTTGTAAGAAGTACTTTAAGTACATGAAGGATGGGAACAAAATTTAGTTATGAGAAAGAAAAAGGTGTTTATGGTGATCTGATACCCACTCAAAAACTGGAGTCGAGTTGCCACATATTATTGACTGTATAACTATTTAGAAATGCTGTAAAGTGCTCCAAATTGCTGCATTTAGACGATGTTGTTTAGAGTTTATCTGTTTTTCAATTTAAATCAGTTTAGTTCAATTCAGCAAAAATTTAATTTGGTGAAATATAACTTAATTTCGTCATACATTACTAATTCTCAATACATTTTTTTTAATTTAAATTAAATCAGACCAATTCAAATAAATTCCAAAGAACATGACCTTAATCAATTAATCATGAATTTCAGATCTTATATAACTCTCAATTATTAACTGATTTCATGTATGGCTGAGGATTATGATGATGTTGTAGTGAAATTATTGCTCACTTTATGGGTTGTCCTAATTAATTTATAATCGTTTGTACGTTTAATGACTTTTGATATTTGTAAGAAATACAAAACTTGTATTGGCTAGTTAGTACAGAATCATCAATTGGGAAAGAACGTTTATGGAAATATGAGATTTATTTAGAATAATAAAATGTAAAAGATTTTAGTTACAATATTAAAAATTTAGTATGTAATGTGTAGTAGTTATAAAGTTTATAACTCAATTCATGCAACCCGGTGATTTTATTTTAATTTATTCTAATTTGTATTTTAAACCTTTATCTTTCCATAACTAATGGAAATATCGTCAGACAAACTCTTCTAATAATTACATTAGGTTTTATTAATTCCCGCTAAACAAACGGTACTCGTCGTAATGTTCATATGGTTATAATGAAGTAATGTTCTTGTGATTTGGAACTATGCTAAATTATCTCTTTTAGGGTTTGAATAGTTAGAACCGGATCGTAGCCATTATTAAATACTTCGAGGAGAGGGAAATAACATTGCACTACTGGAAAACAAGTACATATGCATCAGTAAAAAATCATGAGTATAAAATATCGGTGTGCAAGTACCCTATTGCACCAGTAGAACTCATCTTTACCATAATATCGGTGCCTTTAAATACATATGCATTGATATATGGTCTACTGGTGTAGATTTTCGAAATTTTCACACCGGTCAAATATATAAAGGTGGTAACTACCAATGCTATTGTATATTATTGCACTAGTAACAAAAATACCGGTGTGTGAATATGGTTAAGTTGTCTAATTTTGGTCCAATTTTTTTTAATTTAAACCGGTTATGTATTTTACCGATGATTAAAAAAATGTGGGGAAATGGCAGAATTTTTACACCGGTATTGGGATAAATAACATATATCGATGCTAGAACTACATTAAATGCAATTCTAAGTAACCAACTCTAAATTACTCTAGAACATATACTAGCGGTTTCCAACATTTCACCAAACAAAAACATTTATTTAATATTTCTATATTTTGGCAAGAATAACAAAAATCATATATTTTTGAGTAATGGATGAAAGGGTAACAAAAATTTGGCCATAGTGTAATTTTTCAAGACTTTGTAGAAGTAATCAATGTTGACTTTAGACACCCTTTTATCCACCCATACGTGCCCAAATCGCAAATTAGCAATCGTATATTATTGAATTGCATTTCCAGAAATTCCCTCTGCCCCTATCGTACTCCAGCTTGGTAGTGTTGGTGTCACCAATTTCGTGATTCGACAATTCCAACTTTCTTGGAGAGACCTAAGTGCAAAGGGTAAAAACTTTCCTCGTAGCTTCAAATTCAAATCCGCTCGAACATGATGCTATCCTATACACCCCCATTGTATTATCCAAATCTGTAAAAAATTATTTATCAACAATCGGGCACAAGAACATATCTGCAATCCTTTCTTATTTCCCTTTCTTAGTTCTAAGTAATCAACTCTAATCTACTCTAGAACATGTACTACCATTTTTCAGCATTTGGCCAAAAAAAACTATTTATTTAATATTTCTATATTTTTGCAAGGAAAACAAAATCATATATTTTGGAGCAATTGATGACAGGGTAACACAATTTTGGATCATAATGTAATTTTTCAAGATTGAGTAGAAATAATCAATGTTGACTTTAGATGCCCTTTTCGTTCACCCATACATGCCTAAATTGCAAATTCGTAATTGTATATTATTGAATTTATTTTGGTGTCTCCAATTTCGTGATTCAACAACTCCAACTTTCTTGGAGGGGCCTAAGTGCAAAAGGTAAAAACATTACTCGTAACTTCCAATTGAAATCCGCTCGATCGTGATGCTACCCCTATACACTCCCATTGTATTTTCCAAGTCTGTAATAGAATATTTATCAACAATCGGGTATGAGAATATATCCGCAATTCTTTCTGAATTCCCTTTCTTACTTCAAAGTAACCAACTCTAAGTTACTCTTGAACATGTACTAGCGTTCTCCAACATTTCATTGAAAAAATAATTTATTTTCTATTTATATATTTGTGAAAGAATAATAAAAATTGTCTATTTTTTAGAAAAGGATAATGTCATAACGAATTTTTGGGTCATAGCATAATTTCCTATAAATATGTTAGAGGTGCTTTTGTTCACCCATTATAGCCCAAATTTTGAACACACGATCGTATCTTATTTAATTGTGTATTGGTATCTTCAATTTTGTGATTCGCCTCCTCCAAGTTATGGCGGGAAAATGAATTTTCCAAAATTTTCATTCAAATTTTTGAAGGGATTGATTAAAATTTTAAAATATTGTAATTAGCACCGGTATTTATTACTTAGACACCGATATTTGTACCGGTGCTAGGTACTTAGAAAAAATCTCGCGAGTTTGCTCTCGGGTTCCAAAAAGAAAGGAAAAAAATATTTAAAGTAGCCTTAAGCAGTTGCTTTTCATATACATTTGCAGCGGTATTGTCCAATTCATACAGGTGCATGGTACTTTAAAAAAACCCAACTTAGTTTCATCTGAACCATTCATTTCTTTTGTTAATTTAATCTCAACTATTAAAACTTATTGTGTATATATATATATATATATATATATATATATATATATTTGGAAACCCTATTTCTATTCCCACCTCATCATCCCTCCCACTCTTCACCACCGTACACTCTCTCCGTCTCCACCACCATTCCCAGACGACCACCATCTCTACCCAACCCTGGCGACCTCCACCCTCGGTGGTGTCCACCTTCTAAGGTTTTGACGTCTCCAAACAGGTCTAACTCCCGGGAGGAAGTTCTTTAACATGTCTAATTTTTTATGGAGTACGACCATACATTTATTTAATTAGTTTGATTCGTTATCTGACCATGGGTCAGGTAAGTCTACTTTACCTTGGATTCTTGATTTGGGAGACTCATATCACATGACTGGTGACAAAGATTCTCTTACTGATATTACTACTGCTACCACTACTGTGAATGTTATACTGCCTGATGGTTCTGTGTCGTCTGCTACACAATATGGGTCTATTTGTTTTGGTAATGTCACCCTTACTCATGTGCTCTACATACCTATGTTGCGATGCAATTTATTATCATGCTCTATATTGTTATCTACCTTAAAATGTCTAGCTTTGTTTATTGAAAATTATTGCATTTAACATAAAATCAGTACGGGGATTGTGATTGGTGTGGGTGAACAGAAAGGGGGGGTTTATTGGCTTCGTCTGTTGGATACTTGCATTTGTCCTCATATCCTTCAATCTATTCCGACAGTTGCTTCGCTTTCTTCATCTGATTTATGGCATCAGCGTTTTGGACATCCATCATCTACGGTGTTGTCTTCTATTCCTACTCTTGATTTTAGCACCCTACTACTATGCCTTGCTCTGTATGTTATAGAGCAAAACAGACTAGACATAATTTTCCATTGAGTTCTACAAATGCTACTGCATTATTTCAATTAGTACATTGTGATGTTTGGGGACCTTATCGAACTCCATCCTCTAACTGGTGCATTTTATTTTTTGACAATCGTAGATGATTATTTTTGAGCTGTTTGGGTTTATTTGTTAGTAGCTAAATCTGAAGTAGCTTCTAGATTTTTAGAATTTAGTGCCTTAGTCAAGAACCATTGGAGAAGAACAATTCAACGAGTTTGGGTTGATAACGGCACTGAATTTTTGCCTCTCCGGTCTCACTTTACTACATCTGGGATCATTTTTGAGACATCTATGGTTGATACTCCGCAACAGAATGATCGAGTTGAAAGAAAGCATCGTCATTTACTCAATGTGGCGCATGCTTTACGGTTTCAAGCCAATCTTCCTATTGAATTTTAGGGAGAATGGGTTCTTACTGCTGCCTACCTGATCAACCGAACCCCAACTCAGCTTCTCAACGGTCGTACTCCCATTGAGTTACTCTATGGCCAGGCGCCCAATTACTCTTCTCTACGGGTTTTTGGATGCTTGTGTTTTGCTGCTCGTGTTCCCAGATACCATGACAAGTTTGCACCAAGAAGTGAGCGGTGTTTGTTCCTTGGTTATCCTACCGGAAAGAAAGGTTATCGTCTTCTCGACTTGGAATCTCGAGTGATCTTTAATACCCGGGATGCTAATTTCTTTAAAGACCAGTTCCCGTACTCTGCTTCATCCGATGAACCTGGCGGCGCCCCCACAACACTGTTGGATTCCTCCTCCTTCTCACCCGAGCCGCACGGATTTTTTGATCCGCCTTCTGAAGCCAATCAAACACTGCCTGTCAACGTCGGCTTTTCGATGCCGGCTGCTATTTTGCCGATCACCGCTGGTCATTCACCACTGGTCGATGCCGGTCAGTCAACGTTGATCAATGCTGTTCAATGCTGGCGGGTCAAGGTCGGCAGTCAACGCCAGTCCACGCCATTGACTCACTGATGGCAGTCACCGACCAGCCATCTCCGATGGCAGTTACCGCACTGGAGCGAAATCAGACATGGACTTTGTCTCCTTTGCCTACACACAAGAAGGCTATTGGATGCAAATGGGTTTACCGGACGAAGTTTCAGTCAGATGGTACTATTGATCGTCATAAGGCGCGCCTAGTGGTTCTTGGGAATTGCCAGGTTGAAGGAATTAATTACACTGAGACTTTTGCTCCGGTTGCGAACATGAGTTATGTTCGCTTGTTTTCGTCCGTTGCAGTTATTCGTGGTTGGGAACTGCATCATATGGATGTTCATAATGCCTTCATGCATGGTGATTTGCGTGAGGAAGTGTTCATGCGTCCTCCACCTGGCTACGATGTACCGCCTGGTCAAGTCTGTCGCCTTCAGAAATCTCTTTATGGTCTTCGAAGGGCTCCTAGAAATTGGTTTGCTAAACTAGCTCAGGCTTTACGAGCATTTGGATTTGTTCAGAGTAAGGCCGATTACTCTTTTTTTGTCTTTTCTCGTGGATCAGTTTCTTTACATGTTCTGGTTTATGTGGATGATTTGGTTATTACTGGAAGTTCTTCTTCGCTCATCTCTGAGTTCAAGAAATACTTAGGTTCTTGTTTCCATATGAAGGATCTTGGTCTGCTTAAGTATTTTTTGGGCATAGAGATTGCTAGAAGACCGGAGGGAATGTTCCTTTCGCAAAGGAAATATGCTTTGGACATTTTATCGGATACCGGTTTATGTTCCTCTAAATCGACTGACTTTCCGATGGAGTAACAACATGATTTGGTACGTGTTGAAGGTCCAGCCTACAATGATCCAGAGCAGTATCGACACCTGGTTGGCCGCCTGATCTACCTGACCATTACTCATCCTGAACTGAGTTATTCAGTCCACACTCTTGCGCAATTCATGAAGTCCCCTTGTGTTCCTCACTGGCAAGCTGTTGTTTGTGTGTTGCACTACCTGAAGAGTCATCCTGGTCAAGGTTTATTTCTCTCTTCTCGTAGTACGTTACAATTGACTGCTTATTGTGATTCTGATTGGGCTGCATGTCCAATTACTCGGCGTTCTCTTTCTGGTTATTTTGTGATGATTGGTGATTCTTCGGTTTCTTGGAAGACTAAGAAGCAACCTACTGTTTCTCGTTCTTCCGCTGAGGCGGAGTATCGTGCTATGGTTGTTACCTGTTGTGAGTTGTTATGGCTTAGGTCTTTACTGAAAGACTTAGGGGTCGTGCATACTGCTCCTATGCGTTTGTTTTGTGACAGCCAATCTGCTCTTCATATTGTAGCAAATCCAGTATTCCATGAACGTACGAAGCATATTGAGGTTGATTGTCATTTTGTCCGGGATCTTCTTCAGTCTGGTACTATAGTTACTTATCATATCCGCACTACAGATCAACCTGCGGACTTGTTTACCAAAGCTCTCGGACGTAACCAATTTCATTCATTACTTGGCAAGTTGGGTATTTCTGATCCCCATGCTCCAACTTGAGGGAGGGTGTTAAGGAATATAAATATTACTTGTAATTATAATTAGATTATATTTCCTTTTCCTAGCTTATATAGGTATTTTGTACTACTATATAATAGACCCTGAGATCATGAATAAAGACAGATCATTACCCTTATTTTCTATAAGAGGCCCTTCCTCCGCCGATCCCTGGGACAACGTCGTTCCCATCGACCACCCCCAATCTGACTTCCCCCGTTCCCATCAATCCCTGGGCAGTGCTGCTGATGAACGGTTACTAGTACTTCGTCCCCATGGCCACCACAGAGGGATGCTTGATTGCAAGGCCATTTACACCTCTGATTCCGCCTCCGCCTGCTTCTCCTCCGCCGCCCCTATTTCAAAACCTCAAGACCCGTTGCGTCGGTGGTGGATGGCAGCCTCTACTTCGTGCGCTTCTTTTCGTTTGCACTGGTCAGTAACATTTTTAGCTATAAGATTTTAAGGAAATGATTTTGAAGTTGTGTTGCGTTTTATTCAACTATCAAAACCTTCTTAATAACATTGCATTTGTCTTTGCCGCTTTGTACATGTAGTTCTATGCATATAATTTGTACTTTTGTGAATTAGACAAATGCAATGTAGTTCAATCGCATTTTCAATTGTCAAAAAAACTGAATTATTTTGTTTCCATTCGTTGAGGGGTGAGATGATGTAATCATGAAACCCTCCGTTGTGGAAACCTTTTGAGCTATGTGTTCTTCTCGTGACGGCCCCTGAGATAATGGTATAATGCTGAGGCACATCTAAGAAAAGATAAAGAGGAAAGAAAGATGCTCAGGTGGTTTTGGCTTGGATCCTTTTATTTTAAGAAAGATACTCTGTCTGAATTCTAAGGTCTCCTTTTATTTTTCTATCCAATTCCTCTTGCTGTCTGAACTCCATTTGATCAATTTGCTATTGTTATTGTATCTAGTTTGGATGCAATCCAAATGTGAACATGTTCTTGGAGATTTGTGAACTAGTGATGTGATGATGAGTAAATTCGGTGTATACTATTATTAAATTAACTAGGGTTTTCTCAAGGGTTGCGGGCGTGGTGAAATTAAATGAATCTGTTTCATTAATGTTATTGGTGGTTGTATACATTCTGTGTTATGTGCTGTCTTATCTGATGCATGTTGGCCTGGTTCTAGCTTTGGGTAAGTTGTATCGCTAATCATTTTGTGGCGCTAGCTGTGGGTAGGTTTAGTCCAGTCATTATATCCTTTGTCATACGATGGTGGTTCTAGTTGCGGTGGTTCTAGATTTAGCCCAGTCATTATATTTTCACCGGTAAGTCTTTCTTATTTGTAGTCTGGATATATTTTTCGTGTGGGAATTCCGACTAACTCCTCTTAACTTTATATCAAGGTGTTGCTCCTTTAAATTTTGTCAAGTAAGTTTTTAATGAAGTTGGAGTGCTAGCCTTTTCAGTAAGTAGGGTGTATATGGAGATCAATACAGAAGCAAGTTTCCAACTTTCTCGAACACTGCATGATACTCATATGAAGCAATTTACTTTTTGTAGTCGATGTAGCTACCTTGCTTATAAGCACTTTTTTATATTAGTGTAGATTGATACGAGTTAGTTTTAGCTACCTTATTTGAATAGTAATGTTGAGTATTCATTGAATTCAATTCACTTTTTTTTTTAAAAAAAATAGTGCATTTTTTGTGTTCTAATAAATATTCTGATTTCTAAATTTTTAATTAAAAATGAACACTGGTAAAACCGGTGGTCATTTTTTTTATTAATCACCAGGAGCAATTGCACCGATAAAACACCCGGTGTGTAAGTATAGTGGTGTACAATGAAAAGTTATAGGCACTGGTATAGTATACTGGTGCTAAAACACCCCCATTAGCAATAACTTTCCATTTTACACCGCTATACTTACGCACCGATATTTCAGAGGGCCAAAATACCGATGCAAATGAGGTGTTTTACCGGTGCAGTTGCCCCTGTCCTGCAGTGGTGCTAGTGAAAAAATTATAAATAACGGATACATTGTGGGGTGGTTATGTCTCGTGTCATACGATGATTCCGTTATTTAATTATATTAGTGTACTTTTGAAGGCTATTTCGATATTGGAACATGTATCTAAAATGCACTAAACTAGACTATACAGTTGAATCATCGTCTAAAAAATCTTACAAAAATATTCACTAAAAAACTACTATATTTTAGGGGAGTTCTGAGGCCACTTCCAATGGAAGAACTAGTGTTTGAAGTGTATTCTGAGGGCAGTTCCACATCGGAGGTGGTAGCTAAAGTGCACTAAAGTAAGTATTCCTACAAAACTATTTCTACAAATTTTGATAGGTGTTATTGTTCAAGATGGATCGATGATTGCTGTTTGAATGTTTAATATTAAGGGGTTTGATTGTAGGTAGGTTTGATATGAGTGTAAGTGAAAAGGATGACGGTGGTTGTCTTGTGTTAAACATTAATATCGATTTGTATTCATATAAAGATGGGACAATGTGATTGATCTAAATTTTCTGGTTTCAACAAAACCAAATACCCTATCGGGGAACTCACATCAGAATGATAACCATTTAACCTATCGGTGAAATTAAATGATTGGATAAATTTAATAATCATTTAAATTATCAACTAAATTCGAAAAGGATAATGTAATCATTTAACTTATCACCGAAATTGAATGTTATTTTCGATGAACTTAAAGATCAAGTGACATTTTTATAAACTCGGGGTTTTAATGGCATTTTCAACAAATTTATGGTTGCAAATGACAATTTGCTCTAAAAGAGACAATTTTGTGGAATTTGTGTTGGATTTTTTCATGCTTGCGTACATTTCGTATTGTTTATTGTACATTAAATTCATTGTACTTAACTTGAAGATACCAGAAATTATTCTCTAATTAATTAGCATCCATAATGAATTATTCCTCTTTATCGTCAAAATTACACAATTAGTTCTGACCGAAACCTGATGAAAACATTCCAAACGTGCTTTTACGGCATCACAATTGCCAAAAGGTTTGAAGTCTTGCACTTTAATTTCCAAGAGAAATATGGTGTCACAATTTCCATTGCGTGTCAATGATGTTATCTTGTAACGAAATTTGTAGCATGTAAATAGAATAACAGAGGTAGTATCTTATTCATCGATAAATATAAAAATATGCTTTCATGTTCTTCTATTTTAAATGTGTTCCACTTCAAATATCAATTTTTTTTAAATGTCAAATAATTCGAATGTTAAACAAATCATGAATTCATTAAAATGAAATATTGTGCTTCATGCCTAGAAAAGTGTACTTGGATCTAAGATATCTGAAGATCGTCTCTTTAGCTTAGAGCATGTGTAATTGGGGTTCTAAATCAATTTCAAATAAGATTTGAAACCCAGTTGAAACGCATTTGGAACTTTGGAACCCCGCAATGGGGGGTTCCAAATGGGTTCCAAATTTGGAACCCCTGACCGGTTCAAACAATTTGAAATCATTCTCCAATTAAAAAGCTGCACCCCCACGTCCTTGCCTGGCAACTTTTATTTCCTCCTTGCTGCCATGTGGTAGCTTCTGATTGTACCACGTGGTAGCATTTGTCCCTACCTATTTTTTTAAAACATTTTTTTGCTATTTTAATTTTAAATTTTTTATTTTTAATATTATGATTTTAAATATTTTGAATTTTATTTTTAAAAATAAAAATTAAATTTTGACTCTCTTTTAAAATTAAATTTACATTCTTTTAAACATAAAATTATTCTTTTTAATCCTAGTTCATAAAAAAATTTAAAAGTTGAAATTAATTTTAAAGTATTAAATTTTAGAAAACGAAATTCAATTACAAAATTATAAATGTATTATTAAATTTCAATTTATTTGGGTATGCAAATTTATTTAAATTAAATATTAAAGGTATTGAAATTTGGTTTTACCGATTTTTCTTAATTATTACTACTATGTTCCAACATAACACATATAACCAAGTATGCAATAAAGTAAAGCATAAAAACACAAGATTTGGTTACGCAATTCGATGAATTCCACATACGTCTGCGGGGTCTGGCCCAGTTCAGAATGAATCCACTAATCAGAAAGATACAGTACAAAGTACATCATACAGAATACTTAACTTTACTAATTAAACGTGTGAATTCTGCTAGCTCCCCTAGCTACCGATCCGCCTTGATCAGACTCCCGCTGACCTCGAAACTCGTCGACGCTGGATCTCCTCCTCCCGAGAAATTAAGGCATATGATTCTGAACTTTGAACAACAGGTCATATATGTTGGAACATATAGATCAGGCTCTTTGCAAGACTCTCGGAAAGCTGAAAATCTGTGTGCTGATTTTCTCAATTAAATTCATGAGTTTAACGTAGTCGTGATGTCCCCTTATAAAGCCATGACCAGATCGGAACTCTTCATGATTGTCTCCATAGTATTCCTATTCCTTATCTGCTTCCGAAGCATATCCAAATCTCATAAATAAAGGGATTTTCCTTATCATAATATCTCTCATGTATTCGATAAACTCAATACCATATTTGTAGGGATTTTCTATAAACCAAATATATTTCTACCACTGCCTAACATATTGCAGAATATTTAGATTTCCAAAAATCAAAATACCATAATATTCTGTCCTTATTCCGTAAAAACGTGTTGGCGTAACCGTGGATGCCCGCATGTTCCAACATGGAAAGTTTTTTGTTTCCAAATTTGTTCACAAATTGCCAATTAAAATATTTAATGAAAAACACTTGACTTTACAATCTCCCTCTTTGGCATTTTGTGGACCCAATCATTTTGGAAATAAGAACACATCGAAAAACTTTTAATTCTTCACATAAGTCTTCCAGAAATCCACCTATGTTGGAACATATGTGAAATACTGAATCTGATCATAAAATAATACCATCCAAAAAACTAGAATTCCAAAACACCAAAATAATATTCAATTTACAGTCATCCAATAACAATAATATCCAAAATCACCAAAAAATTCACCCCCTCGGGCAATGAATATGCCAAAGGTATTAAACCACAGAAATAAACTGGAAAAAAAGAAAGAAAGCCAGCTCCTCCCTGAACACAACATGTGATCTATGTTGGAATATAGATTCTTCAATCCTGCTCAGGAGCACCATCCCGTGCCTCCAACTGAGCCTTATCCCCTTCAAATATGGCCTTCTCTGCTTCAAGAGCCGTAATTTGGATGGCTATAGCCCCCAACCGTGCATTGAGCACCACTAACTTGGCATTCTTTTCAGCATCTGCAGAAGTTGTAGCTTCAGGGTTCCATGGCAGATCATGCACTTGTCGCATGCCAAAAGTCTTCTTCTTAGGCCGGAGAAACTCTGTATCAATGATAACATCCTTTGTTTTTCCCTTCACCTTAGCACTCTTAGCTAATGCAGATATCAGACAGGGGTATGCCAGAGCATGTTTAGCCTTTGGAGTAGTGGCTTGCCTAACCAGACTCTGCTGGATAAATATTCCCAGGTTGACTAGTTTCTGTGTTCCAACACAGTACAACAACTTCGTCACTTCTCTTGTCAGAGCTGTAGTATTGGAAGATAGCATCCAACAGTTCATAGCCACCTGATACAAACCAAAGAAATCTAGAGGATAGGCAGGAAGCATGTGAGCATCATGTCTCAGACCACTCTGTCTTGTACCCTCCTGAGACTACCTCCAGAATCCTGTCATCAGACACATCCAAGCTATCTGGAAAAACTCCCTCAAAATCTGGAGTTTTCAGACCCAAAATTTTGTTCATCCTGGCAGCAAAGAAATCAATAATCCCCCCCCCCTAACATAGACCCTCTCAAACCATGGGGAATCAACTTCCAAGTTTCTAGCCATTAGATTAGAATACACTTCAGCAACAACCTGCTTGTTGTACTTAAGTTGTACCGTAGCAGCCCTTTTCATTCCAATTGTCTCCAAAAAATCAGAAAAACCACTAGCCCTAAATGCTTCTAGATCTACTGGCTCTCAGAGATTATTTTCCTCTCAGCGAAAATTTCTCCCATTTCTTCACACTTAATATCAAAGTAAGAGAAAGACAACGCTTCACTTACAGAAGGGGGTGGCAGCACTTTCTTCTTCTTAGGAGTTGCTTGGGTTCTCTTGGATCTCTTGGCTAGTGGGGAGTCCTCGGCAACAGGCATCTTCCTCTTAGCCCTTGCAGCTTGGAAGAATTCATCTAGGAACTCATCACTGGAATCTTTCAGGTCTGATTCATGTGTTGGAACATACTCGAGTTGTTCAACCTCTTCTCCTGGCTCAGTTGTATTTGCCTCTTCCTCTATTCCAACATGTTGATCCTTACCTGATTCATCTTGCCTCAAATCAAATCCTCTAGTCTGACATCCGTCTGAATACTCCAGATTATCATATGCATTACCAGTGACATCGGACTGGTTTTGACCTCCCATGTCCACATCATCAATCTCCATATCTTCAGCCCTCACTGACTCAGCCTTCTGTGTTAGAACATACTTAACAGGGCCAACACTGTCTCCCTATTCAGTGTCTGTAATCTCTATAATCACAGGTTTTCTAAGTTCTTCCATCATCTGGGTAGCCTTAGCATTATAAAATCCTACGGGCATCCTATCTCTGGATTTAATCACTTCCTTCCCCTCAGCCTCATCATCACGTATTTCCTCAATCTTAACATTATTAGGGCCAGAGATGGATGAGTATACATGAAACATATCATTCCCATTACAAAATCCATATTTTCCTCTCAATAGTCTAACTTCATAATTTTCAATGTCTTCCAGCTCACCAACATCTCCAGAAAATAGTTCTTTAGAGTTAACACTCGGAAATTCCCCTTCTAAAATTTTAAATTTAGACACATCTACTGTGGTTCTATTTACTTCAAGCCACTCAAAAATATCATCTACGGATTTGAATTCAATTCTATGCACCTTTAGAGTAGGAGGATTTGGGCCTGTTACATTTTGATATGGAGCTTTCCCTTTGTCTTTGGGTTCTTCACTCTGGTCGCCATCGTAGGTTGAGTCAACCTCCACGTTTTCTTCCCTCTACTCAACATTGTCATCCTCTAGAGGGTGGGAAGTTTCTTGAGTCTCCTTCTCGGCCATGGGAATCTTAGGGCTTGAAGATATATTTTTGGCAGAGGTTTGTTGGGAGAAGGAAGATTTTGTTTTAGCCTTTTCAGTATATGCACTCTTAACAGATTTCAGCAACAAGAATCCGAGAACACCAAGGAATGTGAGAGAGAATAACGAAAAGAGAGGGATGTGGAGAGATGGAGACAATTTTGAACAAACACAAACTCTTCACTTTTTTACCTATTTTGCCGAAAAAGGTTTTTTACCTTTCCAAGAAAAGTAATGATTATACTTTTCTCACTTGTCAACTCAAGGCACACCTTCTTGAAATTCCAACATACCATAACTCCAATTTTGGTAGTTTTTTTCTTCCAACATACCATAACTTCAATTTTGGTAGCTTTGTCTTCCTTCCTTTTTTTTCTTTTTTTCGATTTTCCAAAAAAAAAACATAAAAAATATTTACAGAAAAATAAAGGCATAAAATACTTCAAATCTGACAAACACGTAGGTGTTGTCTGAGAGTTTCAAATGTGACAGTGTCCAATGGTTTCGTAAAAATATATGCAAATTGCTCAGATGTTGGAACATAGACTACCACAACTTCCTACCTTCCAAAAATATCTCTAATAAAATGATGTCTGATATCAATATGCTTAATTCGAGAGTGCTAGACTGGATTTATAGAGATATCAATAGTACTTTTGTTGTCACATAAAATCTTCAAAGGGCCTTGATGAATTCCATAGTCGTTCATCATTTGCTTCATCCACAATAGTTGTGCACAACAACTTTCAGCAGCAATATATTCAACTTCCGCAGTAGACAGAGAGATCGAATTCTGTTTCTTATTATACCAAGAAACTAGATTCGTGCCAATAAAGAAACACTCACCTGTAGTGCTTTTACTATCATCAGCATTACCAGCCCAATCAGAATCACTGTACCCAATTAAGTTAGAATCTTAATTCTTAGAATACCAGACACCATACTCAGAAGTCCCACTTACATATCGAATAACTCTTTTGACTGCTGTTAGATGAGATTCCTTTGGGTCAACCTGAAATCTTGCACATATTCCTACGCTGAAACATATATATGGTCTACTTACTGTCAAATACAATATACTCTCAATCATGCCCATTTATAACTTCTAATCAACTGCGACTCCTTTCTCATCCTTTACCAGTTTGTCAGAAACCCCCATAGGTGTTCGAACTGCTCGGGCATTGCCTAGACCAAATCTCTTTACTAAATTCAGGGCATACTTACTCTAATTTATAAACATGACATTTTTTTCCTTGCTTAACTTGCAGTCCTAGAAAATATGTGAGTTCTCCAACCATGCACATCTCAAATTCAGCCTGCATTATAGTGATGAAATCATGTACCATAGATGGTGAAGTGGAGCCAAATATATCATAAACATAAATTTGAGCAATTTAAAATTTTTATACCTTTTCAAGCACAAATAAGGTTTAATCTACTCCCTCTCGACAGTAACATTTCTTAAGAAAAAAAATTAGTAAGTCGTTCATACCATGCCCTTGGTACTTGCTTTAAGCCATATAAAGCCTTTTTGAGGCGATACACATGATGAGGGCAGTGAGGATCCTCAAATCCTTTAGGTTGTTCCACTTATACTTCTTCGTTTACCAACCATTTAGAAAAATATACATTTGATATAGAGTAAAGTTCATAGAGCAGGCAATAGCAAGTGAAATTTGAATTGACTTCAACCTGGCAACTGGTTCGAATGTCTCATCAAAGTCGACTCATTCAACTTGTGTATATTCATGAGAATTCAATATGGCTTTGTTTCGAGTGATTTGTCCATCAGCATCAGATTTATTCTTGAAGGTCCACTTTGTGCTATAACATTTACACCTTTAGGACGATGAGTGAGATACCATACATCATTTTGTGCAAACTGACCGAGTTCTTCTTGCATTGCTCCAATCCAGTATTCGTCCAGTAAAGCCTCCTTGTAGTTCTTGGGTTTAATGAGAGAGATGAAGCATTGTAATCCTGTTAACTTCCTGTAATCAACCTGAGGGTTGATCGAGCACTCCTTGTCATTTGTTCAGGTTGATCCTGTGTTGGAACATAGGATAATGCAGTGGTGGATGATGTTTCAACATACTCAATATCTTCTGGTTCAGCAGGATATTCAGTTTGCTCAGATGTTCCAACATGCAATGAATCTGGCTTGTCAGGTTAACTATATTGTGTTGGAACATAGTCTTTATCAGGTTCATCTTCTACAACATCTGAACTTTGTCCTTCTTCAGAATCATCCACAACAACATTTATGTATTCCATGAGTGTGTTTGTCCGAAGGTTGTAAACACGATAAGCCCAGCTGTTCACAGAATAACCAAGAAAGATTCCAATATCACTGTTACTGTCAAATTTTGCCAATTACTCTCTATCTCTGAGAATGTAGCACTTGCTTCCAAACACATGAAAGTATGATACATTTGGTTTCCTGCCCTTCCAAATCTCGTAGGACGTTTTGCTCATGAAAGGACGCAGATATACTCGATTGATTATATAGCAAGCTGTATTAAGTTCTTCTGTCCACCATTTTTTGTGAATTTCTTTCTCAGCTAACATGAATTGAGCCATCTACTGAAGAGTTTTTTTTTCCATTCTACAACACCATTCTGCTGAAGGGTGATTGGTGCAGAAAACTCATGTTAAATTCCAAGCTCATCACAGAAGTCACTGAATTGAGAGTTTTCAAATTCCCTACCATGATCACTACAAATTTGAACAATCTTTCCGACTAGACTTCTCTTTTCAGTCGTAATTTTATCACAAGACTTCTAAACACTTCCCCAGTATCATATTTTTCTTTTAGAAAAGCTACCCACGTAAATTTGGAGAAATTATCAACGCATACAAAGATATATTTCTTGCCACCTATACTAGATATATTAACTGGACCCATCAAATCCATATGCAATAATTTCATATTTCTTGAGGTAGTTATATATTGAACTGAAGAGTGGGGAGATTGAATTTGTTTACCTTGTTGACATGGTCCACGGACAATTCCGCATTTGCTTGTCAATGTAGGCATACCTCGTACTACCTTTGCATTTGCAATTTTCACCAAGGTTTTGTAATTGATGTGACCAAGCTTTATGTGCCACAGAAATCCTTCATATTGTTTAGAGATCATACACCTCCCTTCATGTTCCAGCAAATAGCAATTATCTGATGATCGTATGCCTGAAAGAAATTTGGCTTCTCCGTGTTTCACTATACATTTGTCTTTCTGAAATTCCACAGTTATATTATCGTTCACAATTGGCTTATGCTCAGTAGATTTTCCTTTAAGTTTTCAACAAACAAAACACTGGTGAATACTGGGAATCCTTCAATTTGTAGTTCTCCTTTTTCGACTACTCTACTCTTTTTTCCATCGCCAAAGGTAACAAAACCACCATCATACGGTGTGATGTTTGTTAGAAATTTCCGAGTGCCATTCATGTGGCGAGAACAGTCACTATCAAAGTACCACAAATATCTGGAATGTGCTATGAGAGAAGTATGTGCAACAAGGCAAGTACTAGAGCTTTTGGCAACCCATACATTTCTAACCATCTTTGATTTCTGGACCTCATATATGTTGGAACATACTAAGAGTTGACGTCCTGACATGATGTCTCTGAGAAGTTTCTAGCATTGTTCCTCTGTATGCCCTTGATATGAGCAGTAGCTACAGATGAGAGGTTTCCTCTGATGAGGCTTTCCAAACTTTCCAAACAGATGAGAGGTTTCCTCTGTGTGCTTAGGTGAGTTGTCATACACAATTCGGTGTCGATCTTCAAAGATTTTTCCCATAACCAGAATATCATCAAATTTTGCTTTTCTAGAGTTCAGCTTGGTAATAGCTGCTTCAGACGTCTCAGCTCTCTTGGTTGCTTAGCTTCACATTCAACTTATCATTCTCTTTTCTGAGTTCAACAACTTCCACACGCAACTCCTTTTCTATTTCTACCAGATGATTTTTTTCAGTACTTTGTTTGTATCAACAACTTGGAGCCACATAGCATACATCTTTTTGTATGTACTATAGATTTGTTCATCACTCATAGCAAGTCCGTCATCATCACTAGACACCTCATACAAATCTATGTTTGAACATACAACTTGGATTCTATCTGATGTGTTGGAACACCCATCATCTGATGCATCACAATTCTTTGCTCCAAACGCCACATAGTTGCTTGTAAGTTCCTCTTCATCTTTCTCGACTTCTTCACATTCACTCCACGAGGTGACATATGACATGTAGAGATGAGTTTGAACTGATTTTCATCAACTGTCGTGAAGATAGCATTTAATGCTTTTGAGTTTGCCAGTGAGGCCTTGAGTTCATCAGAAGACCAGGCAGATTTATCTTCGAGTTTCTGCTCCCTCTGACTTGACTCTCCTTCTATTTCCTTGGAGCTCGTTTCAACATCTTTGGTAGGATGATTCCATTCGTTTCAACATAGTGAAAAGCAAGCTCATCTAGTGAGTTGATGAAAATTCTCATGCGTGCCTTCCAATAATTATAGTCGTTGCCTTCCAGTAGAGGTGGCCGAGACACCGAAGCTCCTTCTTTGGTCTCCATGGTAAAACCGGATCACACTTTCCTTGACATAACCAAGGGAAAAATAAGTGACCAAAGTTTTGATACCAAATGAAATTTGGTTTTACCAAATTTTCTTAATTATTACTACTATGTTCCAACATAACCTATCTAACCAAGTATGCAATAAAGTAAAGCATAAAAATACAAGACTTGGTTACGCAGTTCAGTGAAATCCACCTACATCTGCGGGGCCTGGCCCAGTTCAGAATGAATCCACTAATCAGAAAGATATAGTACAAAGTACATCATACAAAATACTTATCTTTACTAATTAAACGTGTGAATTCTGCTAGCTCCCCTAGCTACCGATCCGCCTTGATCAGACTCCCTCTGACCTCGAAACTCGTCGACGATGGATCTTTTCCTCCCGAGGAATTAAGGCATATGATTTTGAACTTTGAACAAGAAGTCATGTACGTTGGAACATATAGATCTGGCTCTTTGCAAGACTTTCGGAAAGATGAAAATGTGTGTGCAGATTTTCTCAATTAAATTCATGAGTTTAATGCAGCTGTGATGTCCCCTTTTAAAGTCACGAGCAGATCGAAACTCTCCATGATTATCTCCATAATATTCCTATTCCTTATCTGCTTCTGAAGCATATCTAAATCCTATAAATAAAAAATAAATGAATTTTCCTTATCACAATATCTCTCATATATTCAATAAATTCAATACCATATTTGTAGGGATTTTCCATAAACCAAATATGCTTCTACCATCGCTTAACATATTGCAGAATATTCAGATTTCCATAAATCATAAATACCATAATTTCTGTTCTTCTTCCGTAAAAACTTGTTGGCTAACTGTGGATGTCTGCATGTTCCAACATGGAAAGTTTTTCGTTTCATAATTTGTTCACAAATTGCCAATTAAAATACTCAATGAAAACCACTTGACTTTACATGTATAATTAATGAGGAAAAAGAAAAAACAAGTGTGGTCTATAGAGTGGTTGCAATGTGATTCCAACCATTATAGAGAAAAAAATGAAGCAATTTATTTATTGGTTGCAAAGAGATAGAGGAAAAGGATTGAATATTTAATAAATTAAAATCACAATATAGCGGTTCAAAATCAATTTTTTCATCGTACATTATCTTAGAGTATTTGGAAGTGTCAGTCATAAAAACTCGATAGTTAGCATCCTTCCCCTTCCGCTCTTATATAAACTGAAATTTGAACTTAAACTTCAACAAGAGAGAATAAATAGAGCAATTCGGATGAGATCCCTCTCATCTCAAAAATAATTGAATGATAGTTATTTTGAATCACCAACACAACAAAATCAAATAGTACATAAATAATGGTTCGTTTATTTAGTACGCACTAACAAAAGAATATAGAATTTGCACACATTTTGATGTACTTTCTGAATATAAGTTTGATCATAAATTTTAATTAGTATAAATGTATAAATATCATAATATGAGATATTGTTAAATTCTTTGCATCATGTCTTTTTTAAATATCAAATTTATATATACTGTTTGTGTACGTAACTAAATTTATCGGTGGTCAAATATTATCTGAGAAAGTTGAACAAATGTGTGCAAATTCGAATAGGATGGAAGGAGTGCAAAATTATAGTACTCCTTTCGTCCCAGCTCATCAAATTGCACACTTACTTTTTGGACATTATTCTCTGTCAAAGTTTTATTACATATTTGAATTGATATAAATAAAAATACTATTGTTTGTGTTATATTTGAATTCGTCGTAACAAGTAGTTTCTGAATATCAATTTTTTATTAACAAGTAGTTTCTGAATATCAAATTTTTATTTATTCTAATTATACATAATTAAATATATTAATGATTAAATATTTTTTTAACAATATAATAATAATTACTTTATAATTTGAGTTAGGGCGAAGGAGATACTCCCTTCGTTCCACTAATAGTGGCACCATAAGTTTAGGTGTTTGGACTCAGGTGAATAAAATGAGTGGATGAAATTGAAGGAATCTTGCCAAAAATAGAAAGTATGCCAATATAAAAGAAACAATCCAAAAAATAAAAAGTATGCCAATATAAAAGAAACAATCCAAAAAAAAAATGTGTCATTAGTAGAGAAACGGAGAGAGTACAATTAAATAACAGTCGGACACATATACTTGGGGAAACGTCAAGAATCTCAAAGATCTTTTTATATCACGGGAGCATATATTAACCGGAGAGAAGAATTTCAAAAAATATTAACCGGAGAGAAGAATTTCAAAAAACAAAAACTATAGAAACCAAAAAGGAATCCCAAATTCAAAACAATACATAATGTTGGTAGTTTCATTTTACTAACAGTGACATTATGGGTTTGATGGCTCAGATTTAGATGAAGAAAATAAGTAAATAAAATTAAAGATTGAAAGTAAAAATTGAATAAGTGAATAAAGTTAAAAGAATTATATCAAAAATAAAAAGGCAAAGTCTTGGGAAAGACGGTCTTTCCATAAGCTTACGGAAAGATGGGGTTTAACTAGAATAATAAAAGGTAAAAGGTCTTAGTTGCAATATTAAACTTTTAGTATGCAATATGTAGTAGTTATAAAATTTATAACCCGGTTCATGCAACCCGAAAATTTTATCTCCATTTCTTCTAATTTACACTTTAAACCTTGATCTTTCCATAACTTATAGAAAGATCATCTTTCAAGAGACGGACTCAAATAAAAATATACTAATATAAAAAAATTATAAAAAAATGTGCCAAAAATAGATAAACAGAAGGAGTACGTTGGAGAGAAGTGTCTTTACTCCTTGCTACAGAATTCGAGACCTGGGTTCTCTCAAATTTGGAATTGGGAGCCACGTCAACGTCACATGGAGGGACACGTGTCAGACCCCTGATGAAAAAGCATGCGTGGGGACCGCTCCTTTCGGGCCCGCTGACGTGTCATTGTTGGGCCCCACCGAGGAAACGAAGAACCGGCCGGTATTTTTGTCTTCACGTCAGAGACACTGCACCGTACGGTCCGCTTTGTTCTTTCCGACGACCTCACCCGGTCCGAATTTCCAAATGAATTTCATTAAAGTTCATGTAAACTCCCTATGTGCTAGGTTAAATTGAACATAATATTTTAAAATTTTTATCAAAAAATTTATCTAATTATTAATGTGTTTAATTGTGTATAATAATGGTAAATAAAAAGTAACTTTTGAGAAATTACATATTATGATAAATTCAACAAGAGTCCGTTTCTTGAAAGACGGTCTTTCCATAAGTCATGGAAAGACTAAGGTTTAAAATGTAAATTAGAATAAATGAAGATATAATTTCCGGGTTGCATGAACCGGGTTATAAATTTTATAACTACTACATGTTGGTTACTAAATTTTTAATGTTGCAACTAAAACCTTTTACCTTTTATTATTATAATTAAATCCCGTCTTTCCATAAGCATATGAAAGACCGTCTTTCTCAAGACTTTGTCATTCAACAATATCACGTACGATAATATTATTATTTATATATCTACTTAAATATACCGTCAAAGTTTAATAAAGAACTGTATTAAATAGTAAATATGTAGTTTGAGGTGGGACCATATATCATTTAATGTGGTTTTAAAATGTTACTTCCCCACCCCCTGCGTAAGATTTCTAATTTCTATATTTGTTATTTTTTTTTATTTGAGATGAAATTTGATCAAATCATTTGAATCTCCCTTTCTATGTGATATCAATAAGGGCAAGTTAATTTAATAAAATAAGACTCCATGTGGTCCAAGTTAAACTGACTACTATTTAATATTATTTCTTGTTATACTTTGACCGCATATTTAAAGAGATATATAAGTAGAAATAGTATCATATGTAATATTGTTGATTTCGTCATGATAAAATGTTTTAAAATATCAACTTTTTATTTATCGTTACTATGTTTAATTAAACATATTAACGGTGAAATTTATTTTTTGACAATCACAAAAAAAATTCTATGCAATTAAAATTGAATAAATTCTAAATAAATATTAAATTGTAAATTTGAATGGCGGATGATTGCCAATTTGAGTATATGCTCATAGGAGAATTGCAGGGGGTTAGCTTTTTTTTATTATGAAACTACTAAAGTTAAATTATCGCCTCATGTTTTTTCCTACGGGACAAATTTCCCATGGAACTGTTTTTAGTCAATTTATATTATTATTATTATATTCTTTAATGGCATTAAGAGATAGTGATGTACATGGTGCTTGCTGGCGAAGAAGGCAGACGAACATGTTATTATTGCTATTTTGTCAATTTAAATGATTATTTGCCCTAGTTACGTATTTTACTCATTCCATACTACCTAAGAAAAGGCAAAGTCTTGGGAAAGACAGTTTTCCATAAGCTTATGAAAAGATGAAGTTTAATTCGAATAATAAAAGGTAAAAGATCTTAGTTGCAACATTAAAAATTTAGTATGCAACATGTAGTAGTTATAAAATTTATAACCCGATTCATGCAACCCGAAAATTTTATCTTAATTTCTTCTAATTTACACTTTAAACATTGGTCTTTCCATGACTTATGGAAAGACCATCTTTCAGGAGACGCACTCCTAAGAAAATATAGGAAATATATATTAGTTTGATATATAAATATCTACTAATATATAATTAAATTATAACTTTTAGTTATGTATAATTAAATATATCAGTGGTAACATATAATTTTAAAATTCTATAATAATGATAACATTCAAGTTCAAATAGTGTGCAGATAGGTTGATAAAATATAAAGGACTTTATTAAGGTGCACTGATATTAATCAATAACACACCTCATCAATCATGAGGATTACAATATATAGGACTACAACAAACCAAAGTGTAATAGGAATAGGATTCTAAGTCTATAAGGAATTACCACTTATAGCTAATTATATAAGGAAACTAATTCTATAAGCTAACTACCATCTATAATATTTCCTTGTACAAGGAAATTGTTTCTATTTCCTTAACACCTCCCTCGAGTTGGAGCATGATGACAAGAATGGCCAACTTGCAAAGAAGATTATGAAATTGCTAATCATTAAAACAAAAAACAAAAAAAATCTCAGTAGGGGTAGAAGTAGCAGCAACAACCGTAACAGTAGCAGCTGGTAGAGCAGTATTTGTAGGAGACCATTCAAGGTAATTCTCTTGACCCTTCGGGATAGTGGGTGCAATAACCAAAGCAGATCCGTCAGAAGAGCCAATGACGTAGGGGTCAGTCGACAAACGACCAACATATATAGGTATGTTAGGGCCAGATTGCAACTGCAACTATTTCAGTAAAGTTGCAATTACCTCATAGTCATTCATGTTCTGAAGCGCAGTAGCCTCAAAACCAACATTAGTATGGGCATGTTCTTTGAGATTACTTTTAGAGGCAGACATGGTGCAAAATCGGGTATGGATCAACAGCAGGTGTAGCAATCGGTGGCAGATCGAATCGGCGGCGACGCGTGAGCTTCGGGATCGACGCGTGTGGCTTAACACACAGACCGATCGAACAGGAGAGGTGGTGCACGGATTACCACGGCTAGACGGTGGTAGTGGCTATCGGCGGAACGGAGCTGACGCCGGCAGCTGTGCGGTGGTGCTTGGATCGAAGGTAGCTGAATATTTTCTTAGGGTTTCTAGATTTTAGGCTCTGATACCATGATAAAATATAAAGGACTTTATTAAGGTGCATTGATATTAATCAATGACAAACCTCATCAATCATGAGGATTACAATATATAGGGCTCCAAGAAACCAAAATCTAATAAGAATATAATTCTAAATCTATAAGGAATTACTATCTATAGCTAATTATATAAGGAACCTAATTCTATAAGGTAATTACCATCTATAACCTTTCATTGTACAAGGAAAGAGTTTCTATTTCCTTAACATATGTGCAACCAATTTTTAATACTCCCTTCGGTGCTCTATTTATTGCCCCATTTGATCAGACATTTTTTATCACATGTTTGATCATCGATAACTTTTGTTGTATACAGTAATGGACATTATGTGAGATGTCTATGGATTATTCGTAATATGTAATTTTTAAAAAGTTAAATTTTATAATCTATTATCATACGTAACAAAAGTTATTGATGATCAAATATGCCTTAATTTTTTTTTAATAGAAAAAAATGAAACATAAATAGAGGACCAAAGGTAGCATGCAAATCTATCTCATTAACACAGCCCGATAGATTATAATTTTAGATATTGACCTGACTAGAATTCATTTAAAGTTGTATTCTCATGAGTTTATCTGCATTTAAATTCAATTATGTTTCTTCAATCAAATTTTGTTAAATTTCAACTTAATTTTATCTTACTTTATTTCATAACATACTATTTGTCTATTTCTATATTTTGTTACATTTTATTTTAATTCATTTTAATTCAATTAAAAAACTTAATTTAAGAAAATAAGGTCCAAGTGAAAGTGTCCACTAAGGTATTAGAACGGAAGTTACAAGACTTGTTCTCGAACAATCCCAGTTCTTTATAAAGAACTTATGAGAGCGAAGGAAATGTTGAATTGAGTGGGGAAGATTTATTCTATCCGGGACGATCTGACTAGAAGGTTCAATAAATTGAAGGAGAAGGTTTTTCTTCGCGGTCAAAGACTAGATATATTTTTTTTAAAGAGGAAGTTTATTTAAATTAGTTCAAATTTTCCATGAAAACTTGATCTGGTACACCTCATGTCTACATGTACGAAGGATAAGTTCTGCGGCAGTTTCCAACTTTGCTGTAATTCATCAAGAATCGAGGGGGATCACATGCCTTTGTTGTGGCTTTGTTTTATTAATAGTAAGGGTTTCGTTATGTTTACCCTACTTACCATTTTTATACAGTTTTTAAATATTGTCACATTTTTGTGTATGGCAAAAGTACATTATTCTCAATCACTTATTAATTTTTTTACTTAATTCACTCAATTCTATATATTTTAATTTGTAAAAATAATAGCATCTAAATATATAGTGTTAAACACAATGAAACGGAGGGTGTAATGAAGTTAATTTTTATTTATAGCATTTATTATTCTGAAAAATAAATGATTTTCGATTAAAATGTTGGTCAAGGAAGTCATGCCACAAAATATTCCATACACCGAAAAAGTGTAATGGCACTTTCAAAAAATTGAAACATATTCCGGTTTTTACTAATTTTGCATTAATTTATTGAGAAATTAGCAAAGAATTTGATGTGGGAAGTAAGAAGCAGAGAATGGAGAAGAGGATAAGATGGAGAAGAAGATAAGATGAGAAGAAGTGAGAAATGAGAGAATGAGAGGAGCATTTTTTTTTTCCCATTATCTAAGAGGGTATTTATAGTAGAATTTGGGGGCAATGACATAGTATTCCCCTTTGGTAAATAAATTGTGATATAATTAATTATCACAAATCTAGCTTATTGCTAATGAGCATTTCATTTTTCTAACACTCCCCCGGGAATGCTCATTTCAATAATTACGTGTTCATACTGCCTCATTAAAAACCTTACTTGGACAATCCAGTGGAATAAAAACCACAGTGAGGGAAAAAGAGTACAACCACGTATAGCTCCCCCCATGTTGGCATTGGTGATTTATTCATAAATTTCGTAGTTTCCACATTCCGATGTCATGAACTTGTTTTTCTGAACACTGAAGTGGGGAGAGCCTTTGTGAGCAGATCTGCTGAGTTTTCACAGGAACAGATATATTGGATGTTGATTATATTACTCTCCTCCAGCTCTCGAGTAAATGAAAGGAACTTTGGAGGAATGTGTTTTGTTCGGTCGCTTCTGATGTACCCTTCCTTCATTTGATGAACACACGTGGCATTATCTTCATAAAGTGTGATGCAATTTTCATTTGATAGGAGACCACTTGTGGTTCTGATATGTCGCGTCATGGATCTCAATCACACACACTCTCGACTTGCTTCGTGCAATGCGATAACCTCAACATGATTTAATGATGTTATAGTGAGTGCTTATTTATGTGAAAGCCAAGAAATCGCAGTCCCTCCGCAAGTAAACACATACCCAGTTTGAGATCTCCCTTTGTGTGGATCTGACTGGTAACCTGCATCTGCATAGCCAACCAAAATTGGTTCCGTAGTGTTGGAATAAAATAATCCCAAATCCACTGTCCCTTGAAGGTAACGAAACACATGTTTGATTTTGTTCCAATGCCTTTTGGTGGGAGATGAACTGAACATCGCTAATAAATTAACAGCAAAAGTTATATCGGGTCAAGTACAATTAGCGAGATACATAAGTGCACCAATTGCACTGCATTATGGTACTTCTGGACCAAGAACCTATTCAGATTCCTCATGGACGAAATGGATCATTTTCCAAATTAAAGGATCTTACGACCATTGGGGTACTCAATGGATTTGATTTATCCATATTGAATTTCTTTAATACCTTTTTACGTGTAATTTGATTGATGCACAAGTATCCCACTTTGCAAGTGCTCAATCTGCAAACCAAAACAATATTTTGTTTTCCCAAGGCCTTTCATTTCGAACTCCTTCTTTAAGTAAGAGGTTACTTCCAGAATCTCTTCATTGGTCCCAATGATAATCAAATCATCAACATAGACTGCGATAATCACACACCCGAATGTTTCTTTCTTGATAAAAACACAGGGACAAAGAGGGTCGTTCACATACCCCTTTTGTAACAGATATTCGCTTAGTTGGTTGTACCATATGCGTCCGGATTGCTTTAACCCACATAAAGATCTTTGTAATTTTATTGAATATCTTTCTCTGGGTTTTGAACTTAATGCTTCGTGCATTTTGAATCATTCAGGGATTCTCATGTAAATTTCAGCATTAAACGATCCGTATAAGTATGCGGTAACAACATCCATAAGGTGCATATTAAGTTTCTCATGAACTGCTAGACTGATAAGGAATCTGAATGTAATTCCATTCATGACTGGGGAATATGTTTCCTCAAAATCAATTCCGGACCTTTGAGAAAAATCTTGTGCAACGAGTCTAGCCTTGTATCTCACAATCTCATTTTCTCATTTCTTTTTCGCACAAATACCGATTTGTATCCAACGGGTCTCACATCTTCAGGGGTGAGTACTATAGGCCAAAAAACTTTACGTAGGTTAAGCGAGTCTAACTCAGCTTCAATGGTCTTTTTTTCATTCAGCCCAATCGTGTCTATTTTTACACTCGGTAACAAACTGTGGCTCGGGATCTCCATTATTTTCGTCCATAACATCGCATACCAAATTGTAAGAGAATGCATCATTGATTTCTTCATTTTAGTTCCACCTTATACCTGTATTGGCATAATTGATCAAAATTTCTTGATTTTCCTCATTTTGTATTTCTACAGGAATACGTTCCTCCAGTTTGGGGTCATCTTGTTTCTCTGATCCTTTTCTTTTATGATGATTTTTATCTTTGGAACAGAGTGGTCTTCCACGCTTCAGGCGTGTCGTAATTTCATGAGTGACTTTATTTTCAATTTGCCCTTTTGGGATTTCAATTTGAGCAGGAGCATTCTCAGCTGGGATGTGAGATTTTTTCACTCTCTTTGTGTCTATAAATGCACCAGGAAGTTGATTTGCTATATCTTGCATATGCAACATCCTTTGGACTTTTCCATCGCACTCTTTTGTGTAAGGATCAAGATGCAATAATGTTGGTATAGACCAGGTAATATACCCTTCCAACTGTTTTCTTTCTCCCCCTAATGTTGGAAATTTTTCTTCATCAAAATGACAATCAGCAAAATGAGGTGTACAACTATTCCCAGTTAGGGGTTCAAGGTATCTAACAATAGATGGGCTTTCAAAGCCTACATAAATGCCAAGACTTCTTTGTGGTCTCATCTTTGTTCTTTGCAGTGGTGCAATAGGCACATAAACAGTGCAACCAAAAATCCTTAGATGGGATATATTTGGTTCTTGGCCTAATGCAAGTTGTAGTGGGGAGTATTTATGATGTGCACTTGGCCTGATGTGAATCAATGTTGCAGCATGTAATATTGCATAACCCCATACTGAAGTGGAGAGAATTGTTCTCATTATTAATGGTCTAGCTACATAAACACATATTACATTTTGACCTTAGCAATGAGTTGGAGACGTTTGATTAGAGATTCAACCATACTATTTTGTGTGGGCACATGAGCAACATGATGCTCAACAACAATCCCAACTGACATATAATAATCATCGAAATTCTGGTATGTGAATTCACCGGCATTATCAAGTCTAATTTTCTTGATCGTATGATCAGGAAATTGAGCTCGCTATTTGATTATCTCAGTGAGTAATTTAGCAAATCTCATATTTCGAGTTGATAACAGACATACTTGTGACCATTTGCTAGAAGCATCTATCAATACCATGAAGTAACAAAATAATCCACATGGTGGATGGATAGGTCCACATATATCACCTTGAATACGTTTAAGAAACAATGGTGATTCGGTTTCAAATTTTCCCGATGAAGGCCTTATGATTAGCTTTCCAAGGGAACAAGCCCTACATTGAAAGGATTTTCCATGAGGGATCTTCTGGTCCTTCAGTGGATGTCCATGTGAGCTTTCAAAAATCTTCGCATCATAGTTAAACGAGGATGGCCCAGCGATCATGCCATATGGTAAATATTGAAGGTTTGATCAATACCGTATTTGATTCTACTGCATTTATATGCGTATAATGCAATCCAGTATGGAACATTGGTAGTTTCTCAGGTATGCATTTTCTTTCCAGATTTATACATAATGAGAAGCATATATTTTATGGTACCTTCAGTGACTGAGTACCAAATCCATGAGAATATATATCATTGAAACTCAATAAGTTCCTTTTGGACTTTGGCAAAATAAGACATTATTTATTGTAAATATTGTGCTATTTGGTAACGTAAATTTTGCCCCGCCAGCTCCTTCAATCGGATCTACAGGACCCGATATTGTATTCACAATGGTCTGTGTTGGTTTTACCTTTGAGAAAAACATTTTATCCTTTAATATAGTGTGTGTTGTTCCACAATAGAGTATGCTAATTTCTTCATTTTTAATCCTTTGGTTGGGTTCATGATTAGCTTTATCCATTTCACCACTTTAATTAAAAACAAAACAAATTTGATAAAAAAGATAATAAATTTGAAAGTAGTAGGCTTTAAATAAAACCTTATATATATAGGATACAAACAGACATTGGACCATCTTGCTTCATTCCCAATAATAAGTATACAAATGCCCTTCTTTTAGTCTCCACCACTTGGTTGCTCAGTGAAATCACCAAGTATGTTCATGAAATCCTCATTGAAATCAGAAGCTTCGAGATGAGTGGATTCATTGAGTTTGCCTCCTTCCCCTTTCCTTTTATGGGCTCTTGGTAGAGTTCGCATAAGTGCTTCAGGACTCTGCATACTCTTGACCAATGTCATTTTCCACCACATCTGAAACAAGAGATTCCAGTTCCCTTTAATGAACTGTCGCATTTTCCCATTTTATGGGTACTTCCATGGTTCCTCTCATATTGATGCTTCTTGTGGTAGTAGTTATCGGACTTATAGGACAAACTGTAACCATCTCGACTGCATCTGTAACCATGACCACGCCCTCGACCTCTCTCCCGACCTTAAAAATAATTTTTACGTTTAGGTTCATCGAAGTTAACAATGTTTGCTTCAGGAAATGCTCTTGAGCCAATTGGGCGAGAATGATGATTATTCATCAGCAACTCATTATTCTTTTCCGCAACGAGCAGACAAACAATTACTTTAGAATATCTTTTAAAACCCCGCACACGTTATTGTTGTTGCAAGGTCACATTTGGTGCATAGAAAGTAGAAAGAGTCTTTTCCAGCATTTCATTGTCAGTTATTGTAACCCCACAGTATGCCAAGTGGGTTATTGTTGTGTACATTGCAGAATTGTAGTCGCAGACTTTCTTATAGTCTTGGAACTATAGATTGTTCCAGACATCGTTGTATATGGGGAGTTTTACATCTCTTGTGTGCGTATCTTTCTTTCAAATTTTTCCACAACTCAAGTGGATCTTTCATAGTGATACATTCATTTTTGAGACTCCCATCAAGGTGTCGACAAAGAAAGATTAAAGATCTTGCCCTGTCCATCCTTGATGAGTTATTCCCCTCTTGGATTGTCTCAAGAAGGTTCATTGATTCCAAGTGCATCTCAACGTCTATCATCCACGGCATATAATTGTTTCTACTGATGTCGAGTGGACTGAATTTGAGCTTCACAATGTTTGACATGATGATAACTAATAGGGAAAGTAAAATAGTTCGTTAGATTTAATTCAAAATACAAAAGTCTATAATGATTGCGAAAATCAAAGAGTAATACATGATTCCGATCATCAATGAAGAAAAACAAAAATCTTCCGGTGAAACTTCTACGGTGAGAATGGTAACATGTAATACTAAAATAATTACAGCAACAAAGGTAAATATTAGTCTAGACTATCAATAAAATTTAGCAAAAATATGATGTAGAAGAGAGGATGTGGTTTTGTATCATTTGATGTTTTGTATTTATAGTGTAAAATATAGTCGTTATAGTTGTTATATTACCGCTAAAAATATAGCCATTTATAATTGTTATATTAATTAATTGTAGTTAAAATGTTAATAGTGGATTAGCAATGTAACGTCATCAGATAAATAGATAAATATATTAGAGATATAATTAATCATTGAAATATTAAAATAAATAAGCTATAGATTAGTTAGATGTAGAACACACCATTTTACTATAAGGTGGTGAAGTCTCCTGTGTATAGAAATATGGTGTTATGTATTTAAAAAGTTAATAAATCACATCACATTACCATAAGGCGGCAAAGGCTTATGTGTATAGTAATATCGTGCTATGTAGTTAGAAAGTTAATAAATCACATCACATTACCATAAGGCGGCAAAGCCTCCCATGTATATATGATGTTATGTAGTTAGAAAGTTTGTAGTGTTATGTAGTTAGAAGGTTAATGATGTCATGTAGTTAGAAGGTTAATGATGTCATGAAGTTAGAAAGTTAATTATTATACGTCACATCATTTCTACTATGACTGATTATTATTATTATTATTATTAGACATTCTAATATGTTGAGATTTATTTGAAAATTGAGTCAATCAAAAGGGTCATGATTAAGAGTGTCTTGGATGAGGAAAAAACTCTATGTCATTGTTGTTGGATACTTATGTGAAGTTGATCTGTGCAGTCAAATATAATCAAGTTTTAACACATGAGGTTCTAGACATCTACAAATTAATAGAAAAGTTTGGACAAGTATCCTTAATACCAACTACTTTGATTCATTATCAAAAAATTCTTACAACTTTTAGAAAGGTACTTACTCAATGAAGATGGAGAGTGATCGTGCTGATAAC
The DNA here is from genome assembly GCA_037428765.1 of Rubia yunnanensis. NCBI lineage: Eukaryota > Viridiplantae > Streptophyta > Magnoliopsida > Gentianales > Rubiaceae > Rubia > Rubia yunnanensis. The sequence goes on along the minus strand of CM075064.1, from coordinate 113,773,520 downwards.
GTGCTGTGATTTTTACTAATTTTGCATAATTTATTGAGAAATTATCAAAGTGTTTGATGTGGAAGTAAGAAGGAGAGAATGAAGAAGAGGATAAGATGGAGAAGAGGATAAGATGAGAAGAAGTGAGAAATGAGAAATGAGAGTTGGATTTTTCTTCATCTTCTAAGGGGTATTTATAGTAGAATTTGGGGATAATATCATGTATTCCTCTTTAGTAAATAAATAGTGATATAATTAATTATTACAAATCTATCGTATTGCTAATGATATTTTCATTATTCCTAACAAAACTCATATCAATCGAATACTCAAGATTTAAAGGTAGGCATTGTATTTCATCCAATGCACTCCCTCCATCTCAGCTAGTTTTACAATCTTTTATCTTTGGGACGTCCCAATTGTTTTTGCACTATTCACTTTATTTATCCTTTTTATCAACTTTTATTATTATTTATACTGAAATTATATATAAAAGAAAAATAAAATTAATGTACCTCACAATACATTGAGAAGAAAATATTAAATAATAAAATTTTAAAAGTACTTTATTTTTCTCTCTCTGCAAAAATAGATGAGACGAAGGGAGCACTGCGTATGTATTTAACGATGGGGTCATAATTTGATTGTTGGGAAGTTTTGAAGTTGACGATGAATTTTGACTTGGGGTGATTTTTGACAATTGAAAACATACAGGAAGAAAGGAGCTGGTTTTCTGCACAATGTTTGGCTCAAAAAGAAGGTGACTTTGGCATTTTGCTATCTTGGAGATGATGTTGCTTCATTGACTTATAAAATTCCAAGCAAGTACAATTACATAGGGTTAAGCAAAGGTAAAAATTGAAAGAAAAGAAAAGTTTTTCAAAGAAAAAACACATCATCAAAATTACATGGATCATTTGTAGTAACTTATTTTCAAATATATTTTTACCGACCAATAAATTTTAGGGATAAGTGTCAATATAATCATATATACTTTAGTAAGTGTCAGTATAATTATATATACTTTAGTAAGTGTCAATATAACCCTATGATAATTTTTAGTGCAAATATAACCCTATCTTGTTAATGAAAATGCCAATTTAACCCTCAGACCCCATTTCCGGCTTCGACCTCGGTTTTTCGGCTTTGGCTCTATGTAAATTGACCAAAATACCCTTTGGCTAACTTTGAAATTATGTGGACAATTTTACCCTCATAGTTCACCGGACCGCCGCCAGATTAGGTAGGATTATATCAACACATTATGAAAACTGGTACGGTTAAATTAGCAAATTCCTAAAATTTATAGGGTTATATCAGCACATTAGTAAAAAATGTAAGGTCATATCAGCACATACTGTAGAATATAGGGTTTTAATGATATTTTATTTATTTTATTGTATTTATTCCGGATTGATGATTCGATGACCATTGGTGCTGTGTATGATTGTTATTTTGATGTGTTATTCGACCTAGGGTTTTTTATGTTGATAAGTTTTGAAATGAGGCTATGATATGTGATAATGATGTTTAATATTAATGATGGTGTCATAATGTCAAATTTTATGTTGTATAAGATATTGTTATAATGTTATAATGGTGTATATGATGATGTGGTCGCTCGTTAAGGTCAGCCGAGTACCACACACTTAATATTTATAATATGTTATGATATAATCCCATAAGCTTTAAGAATGTGCTGATATAACCCTACAAACATTAGAAATGTGCTGATATAACCCTACAAACATTAGGAATGTGCTAATATAACCCAATAAGATTTCATAATGTGCTAATATAACCCTACCTGTTCCGGCGGTAATCCGGTGGCGGTCTAGCAGTGGTCCGGCGAACTATGGGGGTAAAATTATCCACCTAATTTCATATTTTGCCCAAAGGGTATTTAGCCATTTTAGTTATGGTCAATGCCGAAAAATGCCAAGTCAATGTTGAAATAGTGCCAAAAGGTTACATCGGCACTTCTGATGCAAAGCATAGGGTTATAATCGCACTTTCAAACTTTATAGGGTTACATTGCCACTTTTGACCAAAACATATGGCCATATCTGTATTTTACCCTAACACATTCTTAAAACTCACACTCCAGATTATATCATTACATTCGTAAGAAGTTTAAAATTCTATCATCACATACTATAAAAACCCCTTAAAACAAACCAATTGATGTGTGGATGACTTTGAGATAGGACATATAGAAATCAAAGTATCATACACTATCTATAAATATACTCCCTCCGTCCCAGGGGAATTTGCACAGAATCTTTTTCACGATCTCCAAAAAACATGTTTGACTGTAAATATATGTAACTACGGACAATAACGACACATATAAAATTGATATTTAGAAACTACGTGTTATGACGAATCTAACAATATATCATACGATAATATTATTTTTCATATATCTACTCAAATATGTGGTCAAATTTTAACAACTTTGACCTCCAAATAGTAAGTGTGCAGATTTGGCTGGGACAGAGGGAGTATATAAACTGGAGTTCTAGCTCTAGGATTCATCCAAAAACAATTAAGTGTACGCAGAGCAAGTTGCGTAAGCTCAAGTAGTAAACCAAGTTGCGAGTTCAAACGAAGATCAATTAATGCATGGTTAATTAGAGTATACGCAAATGAAGAACTCCAGATTATTTTGTCGATTCTATTGTACTTAGTTACTTGTCTTTAGCATTTTGTCTCGTGCATGTGGATTTATTTTTTATCGAACTCCAAGGAGGTAAGAAAGAAGGAAAAAACTCACACAACTAGTTATTTTGTCTTTGCCAAATCCCACACTACTTTTAATTAAAATTAGTCTCCTATAAGCCTATAAGTTCTGTAGGTCTATATTTTATATTTTGATGAATTCTGCAGTTCTATTGGGAAGTTTAAAATCGAAAACATTCATTCCGTTGAGTATTTAAAAAATTATTTAGTTTCCACCATGTTAACTAGGCGATCACCGCTCGCCCTCAGCGGCCCACATCAGCCGACATCACAGCCATCATATGGGAAATAAGTCACGGTGGTCAAGCACCAGGACCACTGGAGCAGTCATATTCGGTGCCTACCAGGAAGCCCAAGCAGCCCTTGGTCCAAAGGTCAAGTTAACTCAGGACATTCCCACACGGTGGCTGCCGAGCGTCGAACCACTGACCTCGTGAAAGGTCACCCAACTCCCAACTAATGGGGTACACCCGCGGGTGTTCCCACCATGTTAACTACTCATTACTTATGAGAGGCATCAACTAAGTACCTTTTTTTAAAAAAAGGGAAAACCTATTAAAACCCTAAACCCTGCATGTTATTTTGAATTACCACTGTGTTTATATATGTGGTATTCTTTTAATCTGATATTACTGCTCAGTGGAAAATAATATCTATAAAGAGCCAGTAATTTTTTGTAAATTATGATGATATTTTTTAAGAATATAATCGTGGGTATATGTAACGGTCTGAATTGGTAGGTATACATATACATTCGATAAAGACGGGTTTCAAGTGGCAAAAATGATAAATAAAAATTAGTTAATCCTGATTTTGCATTAATAATTAATTAAAATAAAGACGGCACAACACTTCGATCTTTGCTCTTTGCTCTTCTCATGCAAAACAAAAGTAAAATGTAGTTATCTACGTTAATTAACTTAAAACAACGTTAATTACACATAGGTAAACAAATTCCATAATTTCAGCTGTTTATGTACGTCCTCTATCAAAAACCATGAACTAGCTACCACATGTAAATCAAGCCTTTACAAACTTAGTGGCAAAAATGTAGAGAGATTATTACATACTTCTAATTAGTTTAGAAGTAATTTAGAACTAATTGAGTATCAGTTTAGAGACAGTTTATAATTTTATATATTGGAATACAATCTCATCCCCACGTGTGAGGTTTTAATGGTGAGCGAGTTTTAAGAATTACGGTGAGTTCTACTATTAAGATGATCGCAAACTCGTGGGAAAGTCCGTCGTTCCATGGATTTATGGAAAGATGAGGTTTAATTAGAATAATAAAAGGTAAAATGTCTTAGTTATAATATTAAAAATTTATTCTGCAACGTGTAGTAGTTATAAAGTTTATAATTCGATACATGCAACTCAAAAGTTTTATCATCATTTCTTCTGATTTGCACTTTAAACCTTGGTCTTTCCCTGACTTATGGAAAGACCGTCTTTCAAGAGACGGACTCAATACTGTATGGAGCATATTATAAGTTAAACATGTGATATAACATGTTTGAATATAAAAATACATTTAAAAATTATGTAAAAGCATAATTTTGAATAAAAAATTATAATGTTTAAGCTATAAAAACAATATTCAAGCTATAAAAAATTATAATTTTTCGAAAGTATGAAGTTAATTTTGTGAGCCACCTGCATATAAAAGGAACAAAATACATGTATAATCCAGCCACACAATTTGGAATTTTTTCAGACAAGATTTTGAACGCTACATGCGATTATAATGATTATAAGTTCAGTATTATTAATGCAACGTAAGTACAAATTATGTGTCTCCAAACAAAAGGCTAAGGCATAGTCCAAACGTGCTTAAGTACAAACCGGCACCTATTTTTTAAACTCCCTATTATTTTGTGACATTTTCGTTACCATTAAGTTCGTATTTGTACTTGTAACGATCATAAAAGCCAGCCAACTAATCATATAAATGATAATAGCCCTAATCCCATTTATATATCATTATGAAAAGGAAAATTTTGTGATGCAATCATAAAGAAACAAAATTGACTCGTTTTGGAAATCTTGGATGATATGAACTGAAGTGGATATTCGAAGATAATTCATCATAGTCAGTTCGATGTAGCCTTTGTAAAGTATGAGTCCTTCATGCAACAGTTATATCATTCATTAATTAACTGGCATGTCTTGATTTTCTGAATATAAAAGAGTATGAAGTGTACAAATATATGTTCTCGACTCTAAGTTTATATTGTTTTTCAATGGTGTGAAATTTAGATTTATCTAGCTGGCAATTTGTGGAAATTATGCAAATATGGTATTGTTGAGTTGCAATATCAAACAAGGAATTTCGGTGAAATAAGGAAAGGTTGAAAACTGAATGCGAAAAGAATACATCTAGTCCAAGTTGTATTTGATTTGGAGAATGTATCAGTTCCTATATATGTGGGATTGGATTAATGTTATGGAAGTAGAGATGGAATAAACTTCATGTGTGCATGCGAAAATCAGCATATTTACGCCAAGATGTTTACGGAAAAAGAAGATAGAATATTATGGTATTTGTGATTTATGGAAATCTAAATATTCTTCTATATATTAGGCGTATGGGAGCATAGTTGATTTATGGAAAATCTCTATACATATGGAGTTGTTATTATCGAATATATGGAGATATTGAGATAAGGAAAATCCCTTTATTTATGGAATTTGGATATGCATCAAGAAGCAGATTTGGAATAGGAATATTATGGAGATAATCATGGAGAATTCAGATCTGCTCATGGACTATATATAGAGGACAAACACGGCTGCATTATTTACGGACTTAATAGAAAAAATCTGCATACAGATTTTTTATCTTTCGAGAATTGCAAAGAGCCAGAATTCTATGTTCCAACAAACGAACCTGTTGTTCAAAGTTCAGAATCGTATACCTTAATTCCTCAGGAGGAGGAGATCCAGCGTCGACGAGTTTCGAGGTCACGGGGAGTCTGATTAAGGCGGATCGGTAGCAAGGGGAGCTTGCAAGATTCACGTTATAGTTAGATAAGATAAGTATAATTGTATGGTGTACTTTGTATTGTATCTTTCTGATTAGTGGATTCATTCTGAACTGGGTCAGGCCCCGCAGATGTAGGTGGATTTCACCGAACTGCGTAACCAAATCTTGTGTCTTTTATGCTTTACTTTGTTGCATACTTGGTTAGATAGGTTATGTTGGAACATAATAGTGATAATTGAATTAATTAGGTAAAATCAAATTTCAAATGTCTTAAGCGGAACTGAATTTAATTGAAATAGAATCCACAACAATGACGAATCAGCATTCGTATTTCCACTGATTTTTTGTTGTCAGACCACCAATCTGCCGCCATTATTGCACACGATTAGATCTAATCTGCTAGGGCTGGTCATGCTAACCCGCGGATCAGCTGTTCCGACCCAAATTGATCCAAACTTGGGGCCAATTAGGTCGGGTCGGGTAGGGTCAAAATTTTCATAGTTTTGGGTCAGGTCGGGTTGGGTCAGACTGGGTCATGGGTCGACCCAAATTGACTCAAATCATAGTACTCCCTCCGTCCTAGAGAAATTGGCACAATTTGACTTTTGAAAGTAAAAAAAAACTAACTTCGACCATTAAATTCTATTATTATATATGTAAGACTATTATCATGTTAGAGAAAGTCTCAAGAAATACGGCATTTCCATAAGTTTATGGACAGTCCTCAGGGACTTTTGCCTTAAATGTTGTAATTTTTTTATAAAATTTAAATATTACATTTTATAAGTTAAAACAAGTAATAATATGTATTTGGAGGTGAAATATAAAAATATATGATACAAAAAATGTTTTAAAAAATTATAAATTTTGTATTTATTTTAACAAATGCAGTGTATAAGGTAAAAAATATGTGGCATGTCCATAATCTTATGGACAGGCCGCCTGTCAGAAGACCCACTCATCATGTTATATGTTGTTGGATTCATCATAACATGTATTTTTAAATTATTATTTTTTATGAATTTTTTTTAATATATATAAATATATTAGTTGTTGAAAATTGATTCAGTTGACTTTCAAAAGTAGAATTGTGCCAATTTCTCTGGGACAAAGGGAGTACATCTTTTTATAATTTATCCAAATAAAATGAATAATTTTTAAATATATTAATAATTAAATAATAAATAATAATAATAATTTATTTTCATATGATATAGGATAAATTGTATTAAAATACATATTTTTTATAAAAACAAATTCAAGAAAATTGGGCAAAATTACAAATGGGTCAAAATGGGTCGACTTGGGTTAAAATCTAACCGACCCATTTTGACCCGACCCACTTAACCTAAATGGGACAACCCAACCCAAATGGGCCAGATAAAAAGGGTCGGTTGGGTCGGGTCGGTCAATTTGAACATCCCTATAATCTGATATCTTAAAGGAGAAATCTTGTCACAAACTTTGGTTGTAGTTCTTTTACAATGTCCTCGGGCCAAGGGCAGAACTGCAGTGGGTGCATATTTGCGATCTCGGTGTAGATCATTATACCTACTCAAATTAGGTTGTTTTAATGGTTTTCACGTTTGGTTAGGGTTTTATGCCACTTTGACGGGTCGCGCAACGTTTCAAAAAAGGATAATCAACTCCTCTTTTTGTTATCTTTGCTATTCTAGTCAAATTTTGACTAGTTCAGGTATTTTTTGGGTTTTGGATTGACTAGCGGATTGGATTGATAACTTTCGATCGAGGTACAAAGTGGTCCGAGCAGCAAAACCAAAATTTTCTACGCCAACATATAATCTAGGCTAAATTATTTTTTTGGTCCCCAACATATGTTCTCATACTATCTTTTGGTCCCCAATGCCAATACCGCATTTATCCAGCAATCAACAAACTCAAAATGATTTGTTTTGTCCCCAAGGTAGTTTTCAGGTAAATTAGAGTTGTTTTCCGATAGAGCCATGGGTAATATTATAATTTTACTAAATAAAAACATTTTAATTTTCCTTTCCTTTTATTTTTCTTTTAATTTTTTCTTTTAAACCCTATTCCGCCGGTACTTTTATTCGGTCGCCGAACACCGCCGCCGAACACCGCCGCCGAACATAGGGCTTCGTCTTCAAACTCAAACAAAGCTCATCATCTCCGGCAAAACCGAGGGCCTCGTCTTCGGTTAGCTTTTGCTGCTGTTGGATTTTTGGCTTAACTCGATCTTCGGCGTTGTTGGATCTCCAGCGCCGCGATCGACGAGCCTGAGCCTGAGGCGAAGATGGAGGTCGAGTCCACAATGGAGTTAGGGTTTGCAGAGTCGGAGTCCACGACGGAGTTAGGGTTTGCAGGTCAAGTCCACAGGTGGTGATAGAGGTGGCAAAGTTAGGGATTGCTGTGGTGTCTCCTCTCTCGTGGCGTTGGCACTGCCATCTCAGACCCAGAAACCCATCTCCAGAAACCAACAACGGAGCTAGGAGGTAACCTCCAGATGAATTGCAGAGTTGCGATTGAAAATGAAGAAAATGACCAATGACGTAGCCGACTACCGCCGCCGAACAGAGAAAGATGACTATCGAACAGCGGGCCTCGTTCTGAGAAGGAAGATGAGCACGTGATATTCACGCGCTCAATTTGGGAAAAATGTCCGTGTGCGTGTGACTCCACGCATATGGTTCTTTTTTAAAAATCGGGGGTATAATGGTAATTTTATAGATTTTGACCAATTTTGTTGTTGACTTTACCTGAATACCACCTTTGGGAACTGATGTGTCTCTTCGCTCGATTAGAAGCCCACCATTGATCTGCCAGCAATGATCCACCGTCTGTAAAACAAACAGACCCCAGAGTGTTCCGGGGGAGAAACTCCAATGATAAAGTCAGTCTCTCGCCGGCCGATCAATCAATAGTGTATAATCCAAAAGTAATGGCATACCTTCCTATTTATACCTCCTCAACCCTAATTTTGGTTTCCTAATTCTTAAGCTTCATTTTCCCTTGTTGTGAGGCCCAATAAGGCCCCTTGATGTAAGGCCCTTGGTCCTTTCTAAGGATTGGGCCTGTGGCCCAACGAGGTCTTGACCTCGCTCACCATCAAGAGCCCCCAAAAAAGCTAAGTGATCTTCTACTATCGAAATGGCATGCCTTTGAACGGTCCTATTAAGCTTCGAATGGTCTTTGAAGGGTTTCGCTTCGAGGGTGGTCGCAGTCTCGATAGTAGTTGAACACTTGGTTTTCTATGAACAATCATTTCATCTCCGTATGTATTTTTTTTGAATGCCAAAATAAGCGTGTGGATAAGGGAAGCGGGGAATTCGAGCGCGTGAAGATATTTCTCTTCACGTCTACCCACGCATTGTTAGTTTTCTCATCTTTCTAAGTAATTATTACTCACCTCCACTTCTCTTTCCCTTTTTATTCCCCTAAAAACTGCAAGTTCCTCCATTTAACTCTTTTCTTTCTTGCAGGTAAGTTCATATTCCGAAAAGACTTCTCAATCTCAAACTATTTCCATTTCACAGCACTTGTTCCTCTTTTTGCGAGTAAGTCCCTTATACCCTGGCTTCTTCTCCTTTCAATCCTGATTCACTATTTGTGAATGCCTCTTCTCTTAATACCTCCCAAGATCCCTTTCTCTAACAAATTTCGGCAGCTGTGTTGGGTCTACAGAGAGTTCATCAAAGAGAACCGTCTTAGAGGAGGTTGAATCTCGTCCTTTGAATAATGCTTCAGAATCCAGCGAGATTTCAGCTGACTTAAACGACTTGGTAAAGAGTTATTAGGGAGAGGTTTTTGTGGAATCCGGTCGTCCAGTAGCGAGTGGAGACCTGGAGGCGAGAATACTCCTAAACAGGGATGTGAGTGGTAATTTGATTGATCAATCGGACCCTAACTTTGAAGGGGTGCCTTTGGAGCTAGTGAGGCAAAAAATGTTATTTTCTATGCCCCTTTGAGGAGAAAGTTTGTTGTCCACAAACACCATTCCACGACAGATCCATCGAGCAAAGAAAGTTTGGACTCTGGGTATACCCCTCCTAATGAACTAGAGAAGATCATCGACGAGATCCCTCCCTACCAGAGAATCCCCCTAGATGCCAGACTTAGGGTTCTAGAAGAAGAAGATTCCTCTTCGACTCTACCTGTAGGGAGGTCAATTACTTACAGTCGTTATATTCGGTCTGGCTTGTGTTTTCTATTCCCCTCCCTCATGTCTGATTGATGGAGGTGTTCGACGTCAACTTGGGCCAACTCAATCAAACGTGATTGTTATAATAATGGATTTCTTAGTTCGATGCAAAGGGATGCCCTGGGAACTTTTACCTTGTCCAATAAGACCCCCGATGCACAGTTCATTATCCCCCTTTTGAATAATAAGGGTTGGCAACAAAAGGCATTTACCTTTAACTACTCTAGGGCTTATCGAACTCCTTGATAGAATTATAAGGTGAAAGTGGAGGTCAGGAAACGAGGAGGGCATCCAATTCCCAACCATATGCTCAAAGACGTTGCACTCCTCAGGGGTCCTTAGGCTCTCCGTTATCCCGAGGTTAATGGTGCAAAGCCCTTCGCCTGGCCACATTGGTTATATGAAGAAATTTATGCCTCTAAGGCTCATCAAACCCCATTTCATATACTCACTGTTCATCCTAAAGGCAGTAAGAAAGGATAAGAATTGTATAAGTGTCCTCTCGTTCACAGGATGATTCTGAGGGAGTTAGGGAAATAACTACCTCGGGTGCCTCAGAAGGTTTTCGGGGCCTGAGCCTTTTCTCAAGAATTTTACATCTTATTTTGATTTTATCCTCTAGACATCTAACTTATTCTTTAATGCAGTGGAAGAAATGGATATTCTCAACGACCTCCAAGAGGATTTTGTCGAGACTATTCGGCTGACTGTCGGCCTTTCGATGGAAGCTACCAAGACCCATATGGTTGAAGCAGAGGATTGGTCGAAACCTGAGAGGGCCAAGAAATAAAAGTATGATGACTTTTCCCATCAGGAGGTGTTTCCTTCGGGCGATGGTCTCGATCTATCTGAGTCTTTCGGGTTCTTGGGGAAATCTGCACGGGACCCTTTTGTAAGGTTTTGATACTTTCGTTCAATTATTCCATAAACTGTTATGATTGCTTATTTAAATGGTAGTTTTGATAGTGCATCGAGGCTAGCATGCATTCCTCGGGGATTTTCTCTGCATGCGTGCCCTCTCTGCTCAAGGGCTTGCTCAAAGTGGTGGCAAAAATTGTTCAATTGGAAGAGCGTTCCAAGTTTGAGAAGGAGTGCTCTAAGCTTGGGGATGAGCGTAAGGCGCTCCAAGTTAAATAAAAAAATTTGGAGGAGAAGCTTGAGACAGAGAGGAATAAGTTGAAGGAAAAATAGAGGAAGATGCTGAAGAAGTATCAGGCAGAGGTTCAGCATGCCATGTTGGCATGCTTTGCCAACAAACTGATGGGTTCTATCGAGCTCTACAAAATCTTCGTGGGGCTTCTGAAATCTTCGAAGCAGATGGGCCGTAAAAAACTGATTGAGCACCTGATTCCTTTACTTCCTCCCAAACGTACTGAAGAGCTCCAGAAGTTCGTCGATGATAAGGCTGGGGAACAAGTCAAGTCTCGATGGAATGAGACCAGTGCATGGGGCATCCACTTTAAGCTACTCAACTTTATCAAGGAGTTAAAGAAGTTTTTCACTGTTGAGGAGCTTCAGGAGATCAATCCCAAAGACCCTGGGAAGCCTCTGTCGAGTAAGAGATAACAACCCACCGGCTCTTTAAAGAGTAAGGATGGCCCATCTTCAACCACACAAGAGAGGGCTAATAATGATGCCACTGCTGAGAATCCTCATAGTGTAGGTCCCGATGTATGAACTCTTTTACCTTTGATTGTACTGTTCTAAACGAGAATGAACGAATTTGATTTGGAATTTCAATTATATTTATATTTCGCCATAGTTTTTGCCCTTGAGAAATGAGCTGGAGATAACTAAATAGGAGTTGGCCAGGGTCTGAGCTGAATTATCAAAAGCTTGCAACGAATCAAACCGCCTTGCCCAGGGCTTATCCATTGCAAATAAGGAGTTACTATCTTGGCATGATAACAGCCACCCCTTGATCTAAAAGCTTCTTGAACAGGCGAGAAAGAGTCAAACCTTCGGTCATACAATTATAGCTCTTGTTATTGTTGACGAATCTTGCAAACCCAATGAGATGCTACACCAGGAGGTTCTTCATGAGACGCTGAAGGAGTACCCTACCATGGCTCATTGCCTTACTGATGCTAGGCTATATCGCTCCTTAAGTAGAGGGAAAGATGTCGAATATCATTAGAAAAAAATTAAAAAATACAAGGCTCGGGTCAGCGAAATGGCTGTAGAAATATCCCAACTTAAGAATACTATTGAGGATAATGTTCAACTCTGCGGGGATTTGGTGACTCAAAATTCCAAACTTCAAGTTCAAATGACCGAGCATACCTTTACCCTTTTGGACTTCTCTGACAGTCTTCAAGCATATGGTTTATTCTATGGCATTCTCAATTTGGGTCTTATCGATGACTTTCCAAAATTTCTCTATGAAATCGAGAAATCCATGACGAAATAGGGCTTAGATAGAGATCCTAATCATAGCATATTATTTGATGTTGTCCACGACTGGATTGTCTGTGTTCGTCCTTCAGCTGCTAACAATCGTCAAGTAGCTCAGAAGAAATGCTCGACGGGGTTTTCTAAGAAGAGGTGTACAAGTGTTCAGACCAAAGACCCTTTTAGCACCATTGTCAGTACACAAGCCAAGAAGACCATATTGAAAGAATCAAACACGGCTGCTAAGAAAAACACCACTAAGGAACCGAATATGGGCATTAGCACTCGATCCAAAAAACTTAAAGCTCTTGCCCCTATGGTAAACTATGGTGAAAAAAAAGGTGGTTCTCCCATCCAGGGTTACAACGATGGTGAGACTTCACATCCCTATGACTTAATTCGTCATTGAAGGCGTACCACTCAGGCCCCCAGGCTTTTGAAGGTGAAGCCGACCGTTTATTCAAAACAGCTACATGTATAAAACCTAAAAAAAATCAATGGTATGAATAAGAGTTCATCTTTGTTGCTTTTATGTAATTTGATTTGTATAAGCGACTAATATGTTGTCACCCTGATGTAATCTTCAACGAGTAAGCTGCGGAATAGTTTACCTTTTCTGTAGGTCTTTTTATTCGGTTCGAACATTGTCATGAACAAGCAAACTAATCGAATTTGGTCATATCAACACAAGATTTATATCAGATTTGTCTGCTTAGCACATTTGATTTTTAATGTACTTGGTCTTATTGTCGCAAACTATTTCGTTTAAATTTGATTTATCAGGACAAGTAAATTTAATGAACTTCATGGATGCAAGCTCTTCCGTCGAACTTGGCTTTATCAGCACAAGCAAACTCTTCTGACTTGGTCTTATTGACAAAAGGACTTTGTCAAACTTAGCTTTATCAGCGCAAGCAAATTTATTCGACTTGGTCTTATCGACACAAGGATTTTATCGAACTTAGCTTTGTCAGTGCAAGCAAATTTGTTCGACTTGGTCTTATCGACACAAGGATTTTATCAAACTTGGCTTTATCAGTACAAGCACATTCATTCAACTTGGTCTTATCGACACAAGGATTTTATCGAACTTGGCTTTATCAGCACAAGCACATTCATTCAACTTGGTCATATTGACACAAGGATTTTATCGAATTTGGCTTTATCAGAGCAAGTGAATTGATTTGACTTGGTCTTATCGACACAAGGAGTTTATCAAACTTGGATTTGTAAGTGAAATAATTGACTATAAAGTATTTGAGCACCAAAGCAATTTCATTTAACCAAACCATGTACACACATTACAAAATTGGGCAACTACTCGTGTCACAAGGGCCTACAACTCAAAATTGGTGGTATCGACGAAGGTTGACAATGCTCCATCTTTGTGGTACTCGTGTGCCATCCATCTCTTCCAGGACATAACTTCCTCCCAAGTGTGCTTCCAATACTCTGTACAGCCCTTCCTAATTGGGAGCCATATTTTCTTCTGGTTGTCCCTTACTCTTCCCGTTACTCATAACCAGGTCTCCTGCTTGAAATTGCACCTTCTTATCTCTTCGATCATGGTATCGTTTGACTCATTCCTTCACCTTGGCTTTGCGAATGGCTGCCAATCTTTGGTTATCCTCTGCCAAGTCCAAATCTAGACTCCAATTATCATCATTGTCTGCTCCATTGCTCATCATTACCCTCGGGCTAGGCAAACCCATCTCTGCAGGAATCACGACTTCACAACCATAAGCCAGGCTATACGGTATCTCTCCGGTGGCCCAAGATGGAGGTGCCCGATATGCCCACAGTACACTCGGAAGCTCGTTCACTCAATTTACTTATGCTCCTTCAACTATCTTTTTTATCCTATTCAAAAGTGTTCGGTTAGTAACCTTGACTTAACCATTTTCCTGTGGGTGGTAGACTGTTGTTAACTTCAACTGAATATTGAATTCCTCACACCAACTTTTTAATGGATCATTGGCAATTGCTTGCCATTGTCAGCTACCATAACCCTTGGACTTCCAAATTGCCAAATGATATTCTTCTAGCAAAACGAGACAACCAATTTTCCCTTTATGTTCGCTAGGGGCTCGGCTTCGAACCACTTGGTAAAATAATCTACAACCACCAGCAAGTACTTAAGCTTGCCTGGTGCTTCCGGGAAGGACCCGACCAAATCAATTCCCCACTTGTTGAAGGGCCAAGTAATGCGTATAGTTATCATCTCTGTCTGTGGGTAGTGGATCATTGGCGCATGCCTCTAGCATTGGTAGCAAGTATGAATGTATTGATTAGCATCTTCGAACATGGTCGGCCAGTAGTATCCAGCCAAAATCATTCTTCTAGCTATTAAACATGCCCCCTGATGGCTACCACATATTCCTTCATAAATTTCCCTGATCAAGTAATTTGCATCACATGGCACTACACATTGAAGTAAGGGTTGTAGATAACCCCTACGATATAAGTGTTCATCTCGTATTACGTACTTTGGCGTAAGGAGGTGAATCTTCCTAGCCTGGGCGAATTTCGTGGGGAGGACTCCCTCTTGCAGGTACTTGATAATGAGAGTCATCCAAGTTTCTCCATCGTCAATCATCATCACGATCAGCTCTTCAATGCTACAGTGGTAGAGCTCTTCGAATGGAATCTATTTTTGCGACAAACCTCCTAAGTCAAAAGAGGTCAGCTTGTTGAGGGTGTTTGCCTTTTGATTCTTATCTCGAGGTATCTACATTAGAGTGCACGACCAGGCCAGGCAAAGCCCAGTAATCAATGCTTCATATTCAGCTTCATTATTTGTAGCCCAAAATTTAAAGTGCAGAGCGTATGGATAGTTGATGCCATCAGGACTTGTGAGCAACACCTCGACTTCACTACCACATGTGTGCGAAGATCCATCAACAAATAGCCTCCACGACTCACCCTCTCGAAACCTTTACCTACCTTGATCACCTCCGTTATTTCCACAATAAAATCAGCGAGAACCTAGCCTTTGATCACAGTCCTGGGTTGAAACTGGATATCATGTTCTCCTAACTCCACAACTCATTTCATCATCCTTCCTGAGGCTTCGGGCTTAAGTAGAACCTGCCTTATGAGAAGCCTTGTCAGAACCACTATAGTGTGACCCTGGAAGTAAGGGCGCAATCTTCGAGCAACATGGACCAATTCTAAAATTCATATTTCAAGGGAAGTATACCGCGTCTTCGAACCTTTTAGTCCCCAACTCACAAAGAAGATAGGATGATGCTGCTTCTCCTTTTCCTTACTAGGACAGCACTAACCGCCAGAGTTGAAGCAAAAATATAAAGGTACAGTACATCTCCCTGGTCAGGCTTCACCAAGGTCGGGCAAGCCTAAAGATGCTCTTTTAACGCTATGAACGCTTTCTCGCAGTCCTCTGTCCACTCGAACTTCTTTGCTCTTAGCAAGACATCGAAGAAGAGTAGATGTTTCTCAGCTCCCTTGGATAGGAAATAACTCAAAGCTGCAAGGCATCCAGTTAGCTTCTAGACCTCTTTTACAATCTTTGGGCTTTTCATTTTCATCAAAGACTCCACCTTTTCAAGATTCATCTCGATGCCTCTCTCTGATACCATGAAACCCAAAAACTTGCCAGCCCCCAATCTAATAACACATTTAGCAGGATTTAACTTTAATTTTGCTCTTCACAACTCCACAAATATTTCCCCCGGGTCTTCCAAGAACTGGATGTAGTCTCTGCTTTTTACCATGATATTATCCACGTACACTTCGAGGTCCTCCCTAAATTGTTTATAAACAGTTTGTCTACTAACTTTTGGTAGGTTTCTCCCACATTCTCCAGCCCAAGTGGCATTTTTTTTGTAACAAAAGGTGCCAACCTCCGCTATGAACAAAGTCTTCGTCTTATCCTCCTTGGCCATTAATATCTAATGGTACCCCTCGTGCACATCAAAAAAGGCCAAAACCTGGTGACCAGCTATAGCTTCCAAGAGTCCAGCTATCGAATGGAGGGGTAACATCTTTTGGGCAACATTTGTTCAAGTCGGTGAAGTCGATACACATGCACCACACACCACCATGCTTCGGGACCATCACTGGGTTAGCAAGCCACTCCAGATGAAACACTTCCTTAATTACATCTGCCTTAAAGAGCTTTTACACTTCCATCCTTATGGCCTCGACTCTCTCTGGTGCGAACATTCTTCTTTTTTGCTTGATGGGTTTTATCGAAGGATCGATGTTCAATTTATGGACGGCTAACTCCGCAGGCACCCCGGTCACGTTTGTAGTATCCCACGAGAATACATCACATTGAGCAAGACATGCAACCTGCCCTTTGCAACTTCTAGCATCATTTTTCCAACAACGATAGCACCCAAAACTTGAATTGGGATATGTTTCGTGTTAGATGGTTCGGCTTCTCCATGAATTGATGCTACATCCCCCTTCTTCGCTCCTTTCACGGCTACTAAGTTGCAGCTCTTTGCCACCTCCTGATCGCCTCGAATGTAGGCTACCTCCTTGGTCGTTAGGAATTTCATCATGAGATGGTATGGCGACCATACTCTTCGAGCCTATCACATCCATGGCCTCCCGAGGATCACATTGTAGGGAGAGTAGCCATCAATGACTGCAAAGTTACGATATATCGTTAGCCCTTTCTCTCCATCCATCACTCTAACCGGCAGAGAGATTTCACCAATGGGA
Organism: Rubia yunnanensis; assembly: GCA_037428765.1. Taxonomy (NCBI): domain Eukaryota; kingdom Viridiplantae; phylum Streptophyta; class Magnoliopsida; order Gentianales; family Rubiaceae; genus Rubia; species Rubia yunnanensis. The sequence continues at coordinate 113,756,553 of CM075064.1, read as the reverse complement.
GTTATTGACTTTCCTGTAAATCCCGACAAAGGGCATAGCAATTTCTTCAAAATACCCCGACCAATATCCTGCTGGTCGAAACAACTAATGAACCTAATTTCCACTCCACTTCCATCATCGACAAAGACTCCTTTTACCAATGAAGTCCTGATAACTGGTGAAATCACCTTCGGATCTGCATGGGGCAACTGATTGGGGACAGCATCAGCCTCTGAGAATGTTATTGTTTCATCCGATCGAAATATTTTATGTGATGGATTGCTTGCAAGAGCACGCCTTGAATCAGCTTTCATCGCAGCGTGCGAAGATCCTTCACCAGTTAGTCTGTTGATAACAATTACAACTCTACGAATAACCAGATTCTCTTCATCCTGGTTGGGATTTCCCCCTGGCTGGTTTTGATACGGCTCTTGTCGGTGTTCCTACCTCCCAGCTTGAGGGATGCGATCAGCCCTGAGAGCAGAAGGGAAATTTTTCCTAAGGGCCTCAGACCTCCTCGATCATTCCTCTGCCTCAGCGGATCATCCCGGAGTGATGGACGCGAGTTTGGTTCTCGAAGGAGGCCCTCCCTTTCGTACCTCTCAATCTCCATTCCTAGATGGCTACAATAATTCGTATGGTGACCAAAATCCCCATGATGCTCACAGAATCTGTTTGTGGCTCTCCTCATAGCTACGGCCTCATCAGATCTATTAAGTGGTAGAGGTGCTTGAAAGACCCCACGATGAATACTCCAAATCTCTGCTGGAGAGTGTCGTATGGGTGTATATTTATCTAACCTTCCTCTCGATGGCTCCATTGGTCTTTTACCTCGATCTCCATATTTTACTTTCTTAGCCATCATACCTTCCTTCTTTTTCCTGGTAGCTTCCTCAACTTTCGAGTGTTGTTCCCCCACTTCCTGAAGCCGCTGAAGAGTTTTTGGGGTTTTGGCCGTTAACTTCTTATATAATTCCAAATATTTCATCTCCAACAAATATCCTTGTATCACCTCATTTTATGTTCCTTCGACCACCCCTAAGCTCTCATCGACATATTTGAGGTAAAAGGTTGCCGTTGACTCTCCAAGTTTCTATTTTGTTTGGTACAACTCTATCAATGTTTTAGTAAACTTTTTCTTTTAGCAATAAGCTTAACAACGCTCGACTGAAATCTCGGTATGATCGCAGGGATCCTCTCGGTAGCTTATTAAACCACTCCTGAGCCTTTCCTCGAAGGTAACTACCTACGAGCTTGCACGTTATCTTCTCATTAAAATCCTGGGAATTCATCAGACTTATAAAGGTCTGAATGAACTCTCGAGGGTCTGAATCTCCTCCATAAGTTGAAAGTCCTTCAGGGGGCTTCGTATCAATTGTCCATCAACACATGGTTATCGCTACATTAAAAGGGGACCCAGCCGACTGTCCCATCGGCCCTATCAAATTGTCGAGCTCTCTTCCAAGCGTATCACCGATTTCTCCGACTGAGATCCCTATTCAGATTATGGTTCTTTCGAGGGTCTTCATAGGGGGGGCATATACATTGGGGGAGGCGCAACATGCTCAAGGTAGGGCCCAACTCCAGAACATCCGGCATATCCGAGAGACACGGGTCTTTGATTGTAATAATCATATCCCTCATGGCCAGCCATCGCAGGGCCCATCTGACCTTCGGCTCCTAGCAACAAAACCATCACTGTCAGCTCGTTCCTGCGGACATGGGCACACCTGGCATTAAATAGTGTCCCTGCATCCCCTCATGGAACGAGGGTTGTGGCCTTGGTTGGGCAGCTTCCTAGTGCCCGAAGTATGGGACCACTATCATCTGGCTCGCAAGAGGCAGAGTTATCACCTGCCCAAGTTATTGAAGGTGATACAGGCCCCGATGACCCTGAACCTATCAGCGGGGGGATGACCTGATACCCCGTTGCCATCAGCACTTGCGACATCTGCTCCAAACCTAGCTGCTGACTTGCTGCTATTCCCGCCACGCTCCTATTTTCCCTGATCCTTCATTCATAGGCTTCGATGTGAGAGTCTGCAGAACACTCAGTGAGGCGACCATCGTTTCCCTTTGGCACCTGAGGTGGGATCTCAAGGGCCGTGACACCAACCCCCGGTTCGATAGTTACCTCCAGATCTCTAGATACCATATCTGCAGCGTGTGGTTCCTCAACAGGAACCACTAGGAAAGGATTCGCTGATGCCTACATCGGATTCGTCCCCATACCTTGTGCCGTTAGGGCGGCAACCATCCTCCCGTATCCCAACTGCACTTTGTCCCTGGCACCTATGCCTTTGCTCCTCAACCGCTCAATCCTCCGAGCCGTAGCCGTGGAAGTGGACATTCACCAACAGATCTAGATCTTACTTCTTTTCGGCTCCCACTAGGCGTGCCAACTTGATGCGTCTCTTCGCTCGATCAGAAGCCCACAGTTAATCTGCCAGCAACGATCCACCGCCTGCAAAAGAAACAGGAGTGTTCTGGGGGGAGAACTTCGATGATAAAGTCAATCTCTCGTCAGCCGATCAACCAATAGTTCATAATCCAAAAGTAATGGCGTATCTTCCTATTTATACCTCCCCAACCCTAATTGTGGTTTCCTAATTCTTAAGCTTCCTTTTTCCTTACGAGGCCCAATAAAGCTCCTTGATATAGGGCCTTATTGGGCCGCCCTTGGTCCTTTCTAAGGGTTAGGCCTGTGGCCCAACGAGGTCTCGACCTCGCCCACCATCAAAGACCAAACAAATTATTTTGAGTTTGTTGATTGCTAAACAAATGCAGCATTGACATTGGGGATCAAAAGATGCGTGAAATGCTATGTTAGGGACAAAAAAATAATTTAGTCTATAATCTAATTGTAATTTTCAAACCATCACAAATGTTTTGGACGTGTAATTTCATAACTTTTAATCCTTATTTGTAAAGGATCTATCTTATCTTGTGTTGTATTAGGATCAATTCACTGTAAACGATTATACAATTTCAATTATTAGAATAAATGGTTCGTAAAACCCTTCATTTTATTTTATTTTTTAAAATATCCAAACAATCTTTAATTAGTTTTCATTATCAATGTAAAGACAATCATAACATTCCTGTCCATGGGGGCAACACATGACTAAATAGTTTGACCAAGAAACAAACAACAATAAATCAACTTGGCTTATCCTTGGTAGTATACGGCCCTAATCAGTTGGGATTATCTTTAATTCTTGCTGAAAGGAGCTTTTTGTCTAATTAGGTACCTATCCAAACTAATATTGCTTGTTTTGAGAACCAATTTGATACTTATTCTTCATTCGCTCGTTCAATACATTTAAAGAGTCCCTCATCTCTAATCAATCATTAGTACATGATAATGTATACAAAAACGTTTTGCCTTTCTTAAAAACTTTAGCATTATACTATTATGGTACGTCGTGGGATTTTTTTTTCAACCATTAATATTTCTCAAGGCTATTTTTTTTAACTTAACCGCATGAAAGTGTGAAAGGCTTGATACTTTAGCCTCTGTATTAATCTCAATATATAGGGTACAATGAGGTGTATAAAAGGAATGTACAACTATGTACAACTATGATCTTATCACAATGACAACTATGATCTTATCACTAACAATAATCAGAATCAATCAAATATCTTCTATCCTTACACCCCCCCTCAAGCGAAGCGTCGGATGAACCGAGACGGCAAGCTTGGATCTGAAAAACTCGAATAACGATCGAGAGAGACCCTTAGTGAAGATATCAGCAACCTGGAGCGAGGTAGGCACATGACTAACCCGAAGCTTTCCAGATACAACGAGTTCCCGAACAAAGTGGTAGTCAATGTCAATGTGCTTCACCCGTTTGTGAGCAACAGGGTTTTGAGCCAGAAAGATTGCACTATTGTTGTCACATAACAAAAGAGGTGCACGAGACAACGGAAAACGGAGATCACGCAGTAGATGAGTCAGCCAGACAACCTCTGCAGCAGTGTTGGCCAGGGCACGATATTCTGACTCAGAACTGGATCGGGAGACTGTAGGTTGTTTCTTGGCGCTCCAGGATACAAGGTTCCCACCAAGAAACACTGCATAACCATAGGTAGAGCGCCGAGTCTCGAGGCAACGTGCCCAATCAGCATCTGAATATCCCATCACCTCAGTAGATGACACGGAGCTGAAAGAGAGACCAAGATGCATGGTTCCACGAACATAACGAAGGATGCGAGTCACAGCAGCAAAGTGATCATCCCGGGGATCCTGAAGAAACTGACTAACTGAATTAACTGCAAAAGCCAGGTCAGGACGAGTGATGGTTAGATACTGAAGCGCACCGACGAGCGAGCGGTATAAGGTGGGATTGGCAAACTTCCCACTGGTACTGCTATGAAGCTGAGACTGTGGCAGAAAAGGGGTGGAAACTGCAGCAGCATCAGTCATACCAGCTCGACGCAGGATATCTCGAGCATACTTGGCCTGACTCAAGAACAAGCCAGACCGTGATGAAGAAACCTCTAAGCTAAGGAAATAGTGAGCATGGCCCAAATCCTTGATGGAAAACTCCCGATCAGTGCGGGCAATGAACTGGCTGATGAGAGCTGGATCATTGCCTGTGAGGATGATATCATCAACGTAGAGCAGAAGGTAAAGCAAGGTGGTACCCTGGGAGTAGACAAATAATGACGTGTCAGCAGAACTACACCGAAAGCCAAGAGTGCAGAGATAGGTACTGAAGCACTGAAACCATGCACGAGGAGCCTGTTTGAGGCCATAGATGGCCTTTCGCAAGCGGCAAACATAATTAGGACGAGTCGGATCTTTGTAGCCAACAGGTTGAGCCATGTAAACTGGCGTATCAAGAACACCATTTAGGAAGGCATTTTTAACGTCGAGTTGATGAATTGGCCATCTACGCATGGTGGCAATGGCAAGGACGGTGCCAACTGATGCGGCCTTGATCACAGGACTGAAGATGTGCTCAAAATCGAAACCAGGAACCTGTGAATATCCCTTAGCAACAAGGCGGGCTTTATGACGACCATCAGTACCGTCAGGCTGGTACTTCAAACGGAACACCCATTTCGATCCAACAATATTGACACCGGGTGGACGAGGAACTAACTCCTATGCATTTTGCTGACGAAGGGCAGTCATTTCCTCATTCATGGCAGCAACCCATTGTGGATCACGAAATGCAGCTCGATAGTCGCGAGGCTCTGTTTGGGCAAGCAAGACCGAAAGGAGACCGGTGGCAACAAAATCTGGAGGCAGGTCTTTGGTTCGACGAGTATCATCTTGATGGCGAGTGACCATATGATGCGTTTGTGCAGGCTGCGAATCATCAGAATCAGAGTCAGACGACGATGAACTAGAGAACATCGGAGTGGTAGGAGACTGAGGCGGAGTATCCAAAATGGTGTTCGGAACCGGTGCTGGAGGCATGACAGTTTTCGAATCAGGAGAGCACATCAAACATGGAGGAGTAGGCACAGTCTGCTCTGCTGGAGAAACCACAGGCTGAACAACTGGTAAGTCAGCATCAATAAAAGTAGAAACATCTAAGGAAGAAAAAGATGATTCTGAACGATCGGCTGGAGCAAGAGGGAAGAAAGTCTCATCAAATCTAGCATGGCGAGTGATGTAGACACGTCTGGTGGCTTGATCCAGGCACCGGAAACCTTTGTATTGAGAGCTGTAGCCGATGAAAACACAAGGGATGCTTCGTGGAGAGAGCTTGTGCTCTGCATAGGGACGGACAAAAGGATAAACTCTGCAGCCAAAAGGGTGAAAGTTGGAGTATACTGGTTTGCGATCATATAGTAGTTCATACGGAGATGACCCATCGAGGACTGGTGTTGGCAGTCGATTGATAGTATGAACTGCTGCTCCAAAAGCGTCATCCCAATAAGATAGTGGTAAATGGGAATGAAATAGCATAGTAAGCCCCATCTCAGTGACATGGCAATGTTTATGTTCGGCCCGTCCGTTCTACTGAGGTGTATGTGGACAAGAGATTTGATGATGAATTCCCTTTTTAGCAAAATGAGCCCGTAGGCAATTATTAATAAATTTCGTTCCCCCATCGCTTTGAAAGACCTTAATGCGGGCAGAGATTCTCTACGAATGCCTCAAACTGGAGATAGATATCCACAAATTCTGATTTGCGGCGGAGAGGGTAAAACCAGGTAAAGCGCGAGTGATCATCAACAAATATGGCATAATAGACAAAACCGTTTCCAGACAATACAGGAGAAGGTCCCCATAAGTCACAGTGGACTAAATCAAGCACATGCAGAGCTCTTTTATTATTCTCAACAAATGAAAGCCTTTGACCTTTTGCCATAACACAAGGGGCGCAGGTGTGGGGAGTAGGCAACACAGAAGAAACAGATAATACCCCATCTTTATCTAAAAGGAAAATAATATTATGGGACACTTGTCCGAGGCGGGCATGCCACAATTCAAAAGATGCCCGACTTTTAGTATTCTGAATAAAAGAAATCAATGCTGCCTCTCCACGATCCAGCACGTAGAGCCCATTCTCACTACGGCCCCTTCCCACGACTGACCTGGTTACCTTGTTCTGAATAATAAAGGATTTGTCATCAAAGGTAATCAGAACACTAAGATCACGGGTTAGCTTGCTAATAGACAGTAAATTTTTGGTAATATGGGGCACAACGAGCACAACAGTTAATCGCAAGGACGGTGTAAGCTTATAATCACCATGATGTGTAATAGAAATATGAGAGTCGTTTCCAACAAGAACTTGAGAATTACCAGTATAAGGAGTGACACTTTCTAAAGCAGAGGAGGAGGATGCCATATGATTGGTTGCACCTAAGTCGATGTACCAATCAGGGGCACGAGCAGCTGGTTCAAGATGGAATGAGGACTCGGCAAGCTGAGTAGATTCTACGGGACGAGGAACCAAACGATAACACGAATTGGCTGAATGACCTGGTTTCCTGCACCACTGACAGACCAGACCTCCACCACGTCCACGATCACCACCAGAGCGTCCACCACGTCCACGGCCACCGGAACGGCCTCCACGGGTGGCGCATTTTCCAGACGCGCCGATACCACGCGCCGGCGCGTGATCCCACGCGCGACCACCTGCTGGACGATCAGCCGCCAGAAAAACGGCGGGCTGGGCTGCAGATTGAGTCTAAACACTATTGTTGCCATCTCCTGAGAGGGTGGAGAGAAAAGCTTCATGGTTTTCGGCCCGGGCAACAACGTCGACATAATTCGGCGTCGGCGAAAGATTCATGATGGAGGCGCTGAAATCTCTGTATTCTGGGCTGAGAGCAGTGACGAACCACAACACCTGATCATCATTGGAAGGGGCAGCATCCATGGCGGTGAGTTGATCGAAGATGGCCTTGAATTTGAGATGCAGGTCGTGCACCGAGCCGGTGCGGCGGAGATTAAGTACTTGAACACGAAGCTTGAGAATGCTGGACTTGCTCTTGTTCTGATATACTGTAGAAATAGTATCCCATATTTGCTGGGAAGTTTCACAGCCGAGGACCTCCGCCATGGCTTCCTCGGAAAAAGACGAGAAAAGAAGACCGCAAAGCTTCTGGTCTTCGTTGATCCATGATTCACGGGCAGCAATGGCGGTATCATAGGTTGCCTTTTCAGCGGCATCACCTGGTGACGAAGAGGCGGCAGAAGAAGGTGGTGATGGCACGGGCAGACATGGATGGGATCCGTCCAAAAAACGGAAGAGATTCTGTGATCTGAGTATGTGGCGAACCTGGGTTTTCCAAAGCATGAAATTCCCAGATGATAGTTTGATGTTGAGCATGTGGATTAGGGTATTATATGGTAGCTTTTCATCAGAAACAGCAAGCTTGGATTGGCCGGAAGTTGACATGGTGATGAAAAGAAAAGGGGGAGGCAGAATATTAAGCAGCAGTGCTGCGAAAAAAAAAGGAGAGATGGATCAATGCTCTGATACCATGAAAGTGTGAAAGGCTTGATACTTTAGCCTCTGTATTAATCTCAATATATAGGGTACAATGAGGTGTATAAAAGGAATGTACAACTATGATCTTATCACAATGACAACTATGATCTTATCACTAACAATAATCAGAATCAATCAAATATCTTCTATCCTTACACCGCATTTTAATTTACTTCAGCTAATTTTGGATTGATTAAATTTAGATTATTTGATTATAGTATTATATTCACTAGACTTATTTTTCAGTTTAGTCCAGTTAAAAACAGGTGAAAAGAATAAAATATCGGTTCAATTCAATTTATTTCATGATCAAATCAGGTGAAAAGAACAAGATCTTGGTTTAAATCAAAACAATTCAGTTGAGTACGGTTCAATTCAATTTTATATATCTTAGTTCAATTTTGATAAAATTCAGCCTCAATCAGCTATGTTATTTCTATAGTTCAATTTGCTAATTTTAGTTTAATCAGTTCAATTCATTTCAGTTCAAATCTGGTGAATAGAGCGGAGACCTAGTCCAAAATTTTCTTGGTTTCATTATTATATATTATTTGTTAAATCAAAATCTAATTACAAATCACGGTCTAATTATAGCTAGGGATAGTACTAAGCCATATTTTATGAATTGAATAGAGCTAATTAAAATTAGAGATAAGTGTCAATATAATCCTATCGACTTGAGTAAGTGTCAATATAACCCTATGATAATTTTTTATGCAAATATAACCCTATGATAATTTTTGATGCAAATATAACCCTATGATAATTTTTAATGCAAATATAACCCTAACTAGTTAGTGAAAGTGCCAATATAACCCTCAAACTCCATTTCCGGCATTGACCTCAATTTTCCGGCGTGACTCTATGTAAATTGACCAAAATACCCTTTGGAAAAATCTAAAATTAGGTGGACAATTTTACCCTCATAGTTCGCCTGACCATCGTCGAACCGCCGCAAGACCACCGCTGGACCACCACCAGATTACTGTCGGAACAGGTAGGGTTATATTAGCACATTATGAAATCTTATTTGGTTATATTAGCACATTCCTAATGTTTGTAGGGTTATATCAACACATTCTTAAAACTTATGGGATTATATCAGAACATATTTTAAATATTAAGTGTGTGGTACTCGCTGGCCTTAACGGGCGACCACATCATCATATACACCATTATAACATCATAACAATATCTTGTACAACATAAAATTTGACATCATGACACCATCACCAATATTAAACACCATTATCACATATCATAGTCTCATTTCAAAACTTATCGACACTAAAAACCCTAGGTCGAAGAACACAGCAAAATAACAATAACACACAACACCAAAGGTCATCCAATCATCAATCCGGACTAAACACAACAAAATAAACTTAATATCATTAAAACCCGTTATTCTATAGTATGTGCTGATATGACCCTACATTTTTTTACTAATGTGCTGATATAACCATATAAATTATAGGAATTTTCTGATTTAACCCTACCAATTTTCATAATGTGTTGATATAACCCTACCTAATCCAGTGGTGGCCCGGCGAGTCTAATGGTAATAACGTCATTTCTGTTTTTTGTATTTTAATTTTTTCAGAATGCCAAACATGTAATTTTATAAAATTCCGGCTAAAAGTTGCCGGAGAGAGTTATATTGGCACTTTCACTAACTAGATAGGGTTATATTGGTATTTTCAAATATTAAAAGGTTATATTGACACTTATTTCAATTAGATATATAAAACCACTTTTTTCTTAAAATTAACGTTCAAAAGTAAGGTTTTGGCCATTTTATGTCAAATTACCAGACTTAAAAAAACAATTAGATTCCCTTCGGATCAGTTATATTTTGTATTGAGGATGAAAACAGAATTAATCTTTTTAAAATAGTATATAAAATAAAATCAATAATGTATCTAATGAAGCATTAGAATTTAAACTCACAAAAATCCAACGCCACCACATGTATGCTCCACATAATTTAAGCCTGCAAACCAACCAGAGGAAAACGAGTTTTTATCTGCAGTTAATATTATTACCTGTCGCAGTAAAAAAGGAAAATTTACCTGATTGTTACAGGTGCCGACATATTCCTCACGTGACAACATTTACTCAATACTATGAATACCACATTAATCGCCATGAAAATATTTAATGATTTGGTCCCAATAATTAAAATCTACTTATAGAAGGCCGCGTGATCGAAACTAACAACAGTTCTTTAGGAAAGAAAATAAAAACGAGCTCAAAATGGCAGTGCCAATACGTTCACGTGAGTATTTATTTGATTAAGTGTTTAATAGATTTAAGAGTCCGCACGTGTAAGACGATATTTCCATAAGTCATGGAAAAATCAAGGTTTAAAGTGTAAATTATAAGAAATGAAGATAAAATTTTTGGGTTGGATGAATCGGGTTATAAATTTTATAACTATTTGCATAATAAAATTTTTATGTTGCAATCAAAACTTTTTACATTTTATTGTTCTAATCAAACATTGTATTTCCACAAGTCTATGGAAAGACGATGTTTTTCAAAAATTTGCCTAGATTTAATCTGCACAAAATATATTGTTTTTTTTTTACATTTTCAATAACCATGCTATTTATGCTATTAAATATTAGTGTAAAGTTAATTTTATCATCTAACTATCTTGAAATCCATGTTTTGATAATGAAATGGTAAAATGCACGTATTTTGATCGTCGAACTCATGAAAATTCTGTAAATCTGATCGTAAATGATTTGATTAAAAGGTAAATCATAACAAACTTAAAATGATGAGAGTACATTTTATCTGTTCACTTGTTAAAGGATTTAATTAATATTTTAACATATATAAGAACTTTTTTCAAGTATTGTAAATATTTGGAACTGAATATTAATTTCAAATTTTATTTTATTAAATTAGAGAAAACCCCGGAAGACGCGCCAAGCTCCGACGGAGATGCGCTCGACGGCCGGATCAATGCCTTCTACCTCCGGTCGGCGATCTAGGTAGGGCTGGAGCCCTACCTAGCCTACCATTGGATCCGCCCCTGTCCCGAACCCACCCTTTTCCCTTTCTAAAACAATAGAATCTTATTAATAACTATTAAATTAATAATTTTAAACAATAGAATCTTGTTGTATCCATCTCACAAAAGAAGTTTACATTATAATATGAAATGTTTTATAGTTTTGAAATTGTGATTCTCTATAACTCGTATAAATTTAACTTGGTTGTGAGACCCATAAACAGGTAACATTGCAAATTCATATAAATTGGGGAAGAATATTTTACAGGCGACGGTTAAATATTTTCCAAATCCATTATGCACCACTTCTATAGCAAAGTAAACAAAAAGCATATGATATTAACCAAAATATTGTCCCATTAAGAGGTCCCCTAACCCAAACAAAACATCATAATCTTTCCTCATTAGGGCTCATTAAGAGGTCCCCTACCCCACAACAACCTTGTCTCCGAACGCCAAAATGATTGAGCTCTCACTACAAATAACACCAACATACATTAATTTAAAATATTTCTTTGGGTTAGAGCAATATTTACTTATATTCAGACAAAATTGCACACTTCCTTTTTCTCAAAATAATTTACTTCGTGTGTTTCAATGATACATGTATATAATATTTTTATGATTTTCAATAAAAGTGTTTGGCTGTTAATACCTTTGAATACTTATAATAATGACGCATAAAGTAATATTTAGAATCACATGCTATAATATTATTGTGTGTGATATTATTAGGTACATTGTAACAAAGTAATTAATTTTTAAATATCCAACTTTTTTTGTACAGTCATTATGGGTGAAAAAATAAATCTGCAACTCGTGGGTAAAATGGGTTTAACCATTTACCTAGTTGGGTATTGATAAAATGGGTCGTGGATTGGCAGGTCAAGTGTGTAATTTAAAAGTATGAATTAGACGGGTTGGATGATGGGTTGACTGAGTTTTATAAAGTAGATAAGCTCAAGAATCGTGGATTCAACGGATTTCAACCTGATCCATTTTTTACCTTTCCTCAAATATATCGAAATGGGCTATACTTGTATATTATGATTACTCTTATTATTCTACCCGTATTTGACTCGTTCATCCATTTATCACCTCTCCACGAAGTTAAAAATATTAGCACTTATATTTTAAAATTTGTGAAAAAAATGTATGCGCAAATTAATTTGAAACGAGACAGAGAAAGTACATTAATTTAACTATGAATTATTAAAAAAAACCAGCTTGACATCAGACGGCATTTTTGTTTGTTGTCTCGTTGAACAATGATTGGTGCTCCTGGAGCCGAAGCAGCCGCGAGATCCAATCACCTTGGGCCGGCCCATTTACTCGGTGAAAGAACAGGACGAAATTACAGTTCTACCCATCGCACTCGCGCCTCGGTTTTGCCGGGTCCGGGTTGGTATGTGCTGCTTGTTTCCTTATTTCGAAGAATGTTTGAATGGCTTTTTGAAAAGTTAATAAAATGTAAATTTTGGATTTTTTTGGTTGGATTCAAGCCTATTGAACTGTACTTGCAGCTTTCTTTTTCTATGGTTTGGCCTTTTTTGAGGTTTTTTACTCACGTTTTGGTGTAATGGATATGTACTTGGTATTGTTTTGTTTTACTATGAAGCTTCATTTTTTTACTACTCCTCTGTTCTGGTTGCACACTTTTTTGTCAACTTTTTGATATCATGTTTCACTATCGGCAACTTTAGTTACACATATTATTGGTGTATTAAAATTCAATATTTAGAAAATACATTATACATGGAATCTAACGATATCCCGCATGAAGATATTGACGTTTATATACTAGTTAAAATTTATAGTCAAACGTATGTTGAAACAATTGACAAAAAAATATGCAGGTATGGTTGGTCAGAGAGGGTAATGAGAATATAGAGCCTGAAATTCCCCACACGTGTATTAACCCATGTTAAGGATGAGTTTATGTCATTATCGCACGTAATGGTTACTTCCCGCAAAAAAAAAATACTTAGTACATTATGAGTTAAATTGAGCATTCTACATTTGCATAAGTTATGAAATAATTCTAATACTATGGTAATTTTTGTATTGTACAAATAATTAAAATATAGTGCATTTTAACTTAAATGCGTAACAAACTATATAGCAAATGATTTTGGTGACCCTTTAACTATCACGATTGCCTACCTTTGGTCATCTGTTTTTTTAAACACTTTTAGCCTCTCAATAAGCAAATGAGTTGATTTTTTAGATAGCTAAGGGGTCAAGAGTGTTCAAAAAATGATCGTGACTCAACATTTCTGCAAGTTAAGAGGTCAATAGTGTTGGGAAAAAAATTGGAGGACTAAAGTGGGACGATTGTGATAGTTAAGGAATCACCAAAATCATTTGTTCCAAACTATAGTTGAATATTCAAAAACTATAAACGTTGTATAAAGTCGTATACTATTTATGTTATAAATACAATATTAAAGTTAAAATTATAATAAGTATTTAGATTAGAAAATATGGTGGAGTGATTTAAATTTCTAAAGGGATTTTTTTCACATTGTAGGAGTAGAAAAATAATAGCCTTTAATTATTATTATTTTTGTCAAAATACATATAGATTTGATTATAATTGGTTGCGTAACCAATTACAAATGTAGAACGATTGTGAGCGACTGGATGCAATAAGGGAGGTTACCTTTGACGTTGGGAGAGACAAACGGATTGAGAAGGAAAGGAAGAAAGGAGAATGATTGGTTAATAAGTAAATACTCTCTCCGATTTTTTAATATTGACTTCATTGCTTTTGCACTTGGGTTTAGAAAATGTTAGATTAGTGGTGGAGAATTCATTGAAGAGTAAAAAGTAAATTGAGTGGATAAAAACAATCTAGAATTTGTCGAAAGAGAAATAAGTCAACGTTAAAAAACTATCCCAAATAAAAAAGTGAATCATTATTAAAAAAACCCGAAAGAAGTATGGTATGATAGTATCATCTTTTCAGCCTTTTCAAATTTCAATTTTTTTTCAAATGATAAATTTATAGAATTTCGACCACATTTTTAATGTCAACATTAGATTAACAGTTTCAACCTTAGATTTGAAAGTCATAATACGAGAGTATAATGAACGTGGACAGGAGCTGAAGGTCGAAGAATTGAGAATGCAACCTCAATTATGAAGTGCCGCCCGTACGTTAGACGCAGAAACGGGTGTGATGTTACTGTACTGAAGGTCGTGAAGTACTCCCTCTGTTTCTCTAATAGTGGCACATTATTTTTAGTGTTAGAATTTAGGAGATGCTAAATGAGTTAATGAAATTGAATTGAACGGAGAAAAAATAAAATGAGTGGATGTAATAACCTTCAACTTGTCATAAATAGAAAGTGCCAATATAAAAGAAACATCTCAAATTAGAAAGTGTGCCACTATTAAAGAAACGGATGGAGTAGTACTGCTTTACTTTTAAATCCGTTGTTGATTTCCAACGAGTTTTTAAAATTTTAAATTTTAAAATGTTAAAATTAATAGACCAGCTGATGCAGCATGGGAATACCCGATGCCTAATCCCACCCCCTCCCCCACTAGCCTTCTTATAAATGGCGCCAAATTCTATGTTGCCTCCCACGTTTCGCTCTGTACATCTTTCTCTCTTTTTTTAAAATCAAATTTTAAGCTTCTTGTCTCTAGTACTCCTTCGTCCCAATTTTATTTGCAATTTTTTTTGGATTTTCCAATTAAATTTGCACTCTTTATTTTTTTCATTATTGATAATTTTTTTATTATTTTTAATGGATTAGCCCAATTATTGATAAATTATTTTACAATAATGATTTCTAACCAACCCAAATTAAACCCTAACCCCTTCCTAACTCAGCCAAAATACTCCTAACCTAAATCAGAAACCCTTCCTCCTTTTAACATCCGTACTCAACTCCACCTCCGTCAAAATGCCAGTGGCGCCACCGCCGTCCTCCTCCATCCACGAGCTCCTCTTTCTCCTCCACTCTTTCTCGCTCTCACTTCCCTCTCTGGCATCGACGCCACCCTCTTCACCACAGTCCGCGCCTCCTTCGACGTCGTTGTCTCCAACTTCAACGCTCTGATTCTGACGGATTCGTTTTGGTCGCTCACTCCGCCGTTGTCGAGCGAGGCTTCGCTTGCGGTCGCGTTAGAAAGTCGAGCGAGGCTGTGTGGTGAGTGGTGGCAACGCTGGATTTTGGTGGGTGGAAGCGGCGTTGCTTTGGGTGGGCTTTGTGATTGGTGGTACCGCTGCTGCATTGGGGTGTTGAGTGGTGGCGCTGCGTTGGGTGGACTTTGTGGTTGATGGTGTCGCCGCTACGTTGGGGTGTTGCTTGGTTGCGCCGCCACTACGATGGGGTGGTGGGTGGTGGCGCCGCTGCATTGTTGGTGACACTGATTAAGGCACTAATCAGTGTCAAAAATTCATTCCAAAAAAATACCTCCCCTTTCTTTCTCTGCAAAAAGCAGTTGGGATAGAGGGAGCAATAAGTTTTCTATCACTACTTTGTACTACGTTTATGCATGTTAATGTGGCAAAATAATGAATGACTATACTCCCTCTGTTCCACACACATTTCATTATAGTCCATCCCACTATAACCTACACACTTTCTAAATTTAGAAACTTTACAATAAATTTTGATAACAAAAAGATAGAATTGCCCTCATTAAAAACAAAAACTTGAAAAATGTTTCATAAATTAATTTTGGCTTGGCCCAAAATCAAAACTTTAAATTAATGATGCATAAAACTAGTGTTGCTATGCTTTTGAGAGCAAATCGGCAAACCCGAAACTTCAAACCCTCAAAATCCATCTGCTTTGTTATTCGATCTGCCGCACCACCACCTTCTGCCTTATTCACTGTCATCATCGTCGTCCATTTGGCTTCACCACCACCCCAACCATCCATCCCATGCTTCCACCCTAGATCTCCCTCTCCAAATGCTCGGTGCTCTCGAGCACTGACGCATGATTTGTTGTGCAAACGGCACCACCACCATCAATGTCGCACTATCACAACCAACGCTACAGTTACCGACCATGTATGCGACCCCACCAAGGCGAGTGAAGGAGGCGAGAACGGGGAGGGGGATGGCAAGGACGACGAAGGAGATGATTGAATTCGTTTGCATTGTAATAGGTAAAGTGGGTTTATGAATTTATTGTAAATTTTGGTCTCGATTTGTAATGGGTATACTGTGAGTGTTGTAAATTTATTATGGTGATATTGTGGCTGGTGATTGTTCGGTGGCAATGGGTGGTGGTGGTAGTGGGGGTGGTAATGGGTGTCAGTGGGTGTTGATGAAGGTAGAAGGCATAAGGGTAATGTAGTCTTTTTATGCCCTCTGAAAATTTGAGTCAAACTCCCTTTCTCTGAATCTTATGCTGGGACAGAGGGAGTAGTTGAATTTTAGCTTAGAATTTTCATTTAAAAAAATACGAAAAACATAACTTTTATTTTAAGACCGACATAAGTTAAAAGTAGGAATCTTATTATGAGAGAAAGGATATTTCCTTCATTTCAAAATATGTTGCACAAATGTTTTTGTACAAATTCTAGAAAAATGTGTTTGACATTTATTTATTTGGTTACGGAAAATAGTTCTACATAAAATTCGATACTCAACAAGACTAAAGTGCACAATTTTTTCTTGGTCTCCAATAAATGGGTTTGACGATTATATCTTTAGTTGAGTACAATAACACCTAGATCCGCCATGTTAAAGTTGAAATGGTGAGGACGAATTTGAAATGACAAATGTAAAATATGTCATGGTACGTTCGCATAACGTGTATTTTTAAAAGACAAAAATGATATTGCTGGATTCTATTCAAATTTGAATTGAAAATCAAGAAATGTATGATCAAAAGATAGTTATATGGTTAAATTGATATGACATGTTAAAGTTGAAATGAGCGTCGGTGAAGTTGAAATGACAAATGTAACACATGTCGCGATACACTCGCATAGCGTATAACTTTAAATGTAAAATATGATATAGTTGGATCTGATTTAAATTTGAAATGAAAATCAAGAAATGTGTGATCGGATGACAACTATATGGTCAAACTAATATGATACCAATGTAATTGAAAAAAATCTTACTATTATATCTATTGTTTAACGTTGATCACATTTGTAATTGAATTAATATAACAGTTGTAAAATATGCGTAAAAAAAGATAGTAATAAAATCAAAATTAATGTCTTACATACGATGTTAAAGTTGAAATTATTGTAAACAATGTTTATCAAATTCGATATTTTATTGCAACAACTAGTTTGTGAGTTAGGGATGTTCCAAAGCGGGTACCCGCACTTCCCGGTACCCACACATCCGGATACACGCATGTGCGGATATCCTGACAACCTTCGTTCAAAAATAAATTGCTCTTTTTTTTCATGGTTTTCATAGATTTTTTTTGATAATTATATCTTTAATTACGCACAATAATCGCACACAAAAGTTGATATTTAAAAATTGTCAATTACAATAAATCTAATAATAATACATGCGATAAAATTGTTACTTATATATCTAGTTAAACACATAGTTAAAATTTAACAATTTCAATCGAAAAAATAGGTGTACAATTTAATAGTGGTGAGAAAGTTTCAACCAATCATAGGAACATCGTAAACTCCACGTAGATTGCGACAATTACTACAATTAAAGCATCCTACCTTTACAAACACGATATGTGATTATTTTCTAACCAACGCAATAAATTATTTGATATATCGATAAATGACAGTGAATTAATTTCAATTAAGTACACCAGCCTAGAAAATTGTCTAAAACATAGAGGGATTTTTTTGGTCCTACCTTACAACTTTAGTTTGGACCAGCTAGAGTACCAAATTTTCTATCAAAATTGTGGAAATCACCAAATAAAACTATAATGTCACAATTTAAATTTGTACAGTACTTATCAGTCAATAAACTCCTCAACTTTGTATGAAATTTGTTGATAGTGCGGTTTTTTGTCATGCCTTACAACTTTAGCGTGGACTAGTTCACCAAATTTTCTACTTTGGTCATACGTGAAAATCACCAAATAAAATTGTAATGTCACAATTGAAACTTGTTCAGTACTTTCCTGCCGGCAAACACTTCAACTTGGAAAACTATGTATAAAATTTGTCGATAGTGCGATATTCGGTCCCACCTTACAACTTTAGTCTGGACAAGTTTACCAAATTTTCTACTGAGATGTGTGCAAATCACCAAATAAAATTGTATGTCAAAATTTAAACTTGTATAGTACTTTCCATTCAACAAACTCTTCAACTTTGAATAATTTGTATAACATTTATCGATAGTGCGATTTTTGGTTCCACCTTACAACTTCGGTTTGGACTAGTTTACCAAATTTTCTATCAAGATTTGTGTAAATCGCCAAACAAAATTGTAATGTCACAATTTAAACTTGTATGGTACTTTCTGGTCAGCAAACTCTTCAACTTTGAAGACTAGGAATAAAATTTATCGATCATGCGATTTTTGGTCCCCCTATACAACTTTCGTTTGGACTAGTTTACTAAAATTTTTATCAAGATTTGTGCAAATTTGTAGATAGGAATATCATAAATCCCACACAGAATACGACAATTACTACAATTAAAGCATCTTACTTTTACAAACACAACAAATGATTATTTTCTAACCGACGCAACAAATTATTTGATAGATCGACAAATAATGGTGAATTAATTTCAATGAAGTGCACCAACTTTGGAAACTGTGTATCAAATTCGTCAATAGTGCGATTTTTTGTCCAGCCTTACAACTTTAGTTTGGACTAGTTTACCTAGTTTTCTATCAAGATTTGTGTAAATTACCAAACAAAATTGTAATGTCACAATTTAAACTTGTACGGTACCTTTCAATCAGTAAACTCCTCAAAATTGAAAACCCTAAATAAAATTGGTCGATAGTGCGATTTTCTATCCGGCCTTACAACTTTAGTTTGGATTAGCTCGCCAAATTTTCTATCAAGAGTTGTGCAAATCACCAAATAAAATTGTAATTTCACAATTTAAACTTGTACAGTACTTTCCAGTCAGCAAACTCTTCAACTTAAAAAATTGTGTATAAAATTTGTCGATAGTGCAATCTTCGATCCCACCTTACCATATTAGTTTGGACTAGTTTACCAAATTTTCTATCAAGATTTGTGCAAATCACAAAATAAAATTGTAATGTCACAATTTAAACTTGTATAGTACTTTCCGGTCAGCAAACTCTTCAACTTTGAAGACTCCGTATAAAATTTTTCGATCGTGCAATTTTTTATCCCACCTTACAACTTTAGTTTGGACTAATTTACAAAATTCTCTATCAAGATTTGTGCAAATTACCAAATAAAATTGTAGCGTTACAATTTAAACTTGTACAATACTTTTCAGTTAGCAAACTACTCAACTTTGAAAACTATGTACAAAATTTGTCGATGGTGCCATTTTCCGTCTCACCTTACAACTTTAGTTTGGACTAGAGTTTCTAGATTTTCTATCAAGTTTTGTATAAGTCACTAAATAAAACTGTAACGTTACAATTTAAACTTGTACCTTACTTTTCAGTCAGCAAGCTCCTCAACTTTCAAAGCTCTGTGTAAAATTTGCCGATTGTGTGATTTTCTATTATGCCTTACAACTTTGGTTTGGACTAGTTTACCAATTTTTTTACCAAAATTTATGTGATTCTCTAAACAAAATGACAATGTCGCAATTTAATGTGTATAATACTTTTCAGTCAGCAAACTCCATGTCGTATCTCATATTAGTTTTTGAAAAAATAATTAAATTTTATTTGAAATTTAAAAAAAAGAGAGAAAAGTGCATATATAACCCTATATAATTGATGAAAGTGCAATTTTTTTAATGAAAACACCCGTAGGTGAGGGAAATATATATTAAGGATCCCCAGGCCTTATAAAAAGATCAACAGTTAATACATCAAGTGTTGCTAGTTCCCTAAAGCAACAAGTCAATATAGTTGCCTCCAAAAGTCCTAGACTATCAATATCGAGGATATATAAACAGCTATACATAGGTAAGTTAATCTGTAATGAAGTTATGATCCAAAAGAGAGAATCTCCACCCCTTGTGTTAATTCTCTCCCTTGGCCAGGTAACTTCAATGACAGTGAATCAATAACTAAGTTGAAAAGTTTCAAAACCAGGAGTAGGATTAAAGGAGTTGAGCTAAACCAAAGGAATGCAAAAGCAGCATCCAAAGGAGTCCCGTGATGTGATCATAATGAGCTGCAATCCCAGGTAGGCATCCGTGGGAATAGCAGCAGCTCCAGTCCATTATCATGTGCAGCAAGTTTATCTGAGTCCTACATGAACAAAACCATAGCTTAACAGTATCTATTCGAAGCCATTAGAACTTGTAAAAACTCGAATGTGCGGTGTGGATTGTTTATCTAAAGCAATAAGGCCTGATATGATCCTAGGGATATTAGATAGATGGAGGCCTTGATCAAACTTAGAATGGTGTTTGGCAACAACATCAGCTACAGCGTTACACTCTCTGAAAACATGTTTAAGTTCAGCTGTACCAAGAAGGGACTTAACTTTATAGACCTTATCAAAAATATTCCAATGTGCAGTATAAGGATCACTGATCATTTTAACCGCAAGCTTAGAATCTGATTCGATTATAAAAGTGTGATCCAGTTGAGGGAAAATATGACAAGCATGCAAAATAGCTTCAATTTCAGCATGTAATGGCGAAACAGCAGAAGAGGTAGCAGAACTAATCTGTATAGGGCAACCAAAGGAATCTCTAGCAATAAGACCAACAGATACTTTGTTAGGACTCCAAGATGCATCTATATTAATTTTTATGAAACCAGGCTTAGGCCTTTCCCACAGAATCTTCGATATGTTAGGCTTAGGAGGGGGTCTGAGCAGAGGTGAGAGATGTCTAAAGGGAGCTGTGATAGATCCAGAAGAAAGCAATTTAGGAGAGCACACATATAATGTCAATTTAATCAGATCGTGCACCTCATTACAAATATAGTTAACAGATAGGGCTTTATTATCAAATAGGAAGCGATTCCTAGCTTTCCAGAGACTCTAGCATATCAGAGAAGGCAGGATATTACAGTAAATATGCTGAAGTTTAGGTAGATCACTACAGTTCCAGAATAAGTAAAATCTCTGAGGGATAGAGTGCATAGCATTTAAGTTAAACTGAAGCAGAGATGTTAAATTTGACCATACTGCATGAGCCAGATGACAAGAGATAAAAAAATGCTGGATAGAGTCCGAATGAGAACAAGCAGGGCATTTTGAAGCTAAACTAAATCCACAGGTAATGAACACATCATCAAAAGGGAGAAATGAATGCAGCAATTTCCATGTAAAAATAATAATCTTTTTCTGCAAAGGAATGTTCCAAAGAGAAATGCTTGCGGGAGAATTACCTGATGATAAAGTTAAGGCCTTATAGGTTGACTTAAAAGAAAAATTACCTGAGAGTTCAGGCTTCCAAATCAGCCTATCATCCCTATCCAGTGTTATTTCAGCTCCCTGCAAGAACAAAAGCGTATCATGTTCCAAGAATGACGAAATCTGATCTAGAACAAAGTCTCTGTTACTGATGAAATAAGCCACAGAAATGTCAGGCATATCAGAAATAATACTCTCTGGAATAATACTCTCTGATGAAAGTGCATATATAACCCTGCAATAATGAAAGTGCAGATATAACCCTGCGATAATTGAAAGTGCAAATATAACCAGGGTCAGTCAATGCCGGAAATAATGGCTTTAGGGTTATATTTGCACATATGTATAATAGTTTGGGTTATATTTGCACATATGTATAATAGTTTGGGTTATATTTGCACATATGTATAATAGTTTGGGTTATATTTGCACATATGTATAATAGTTAGGGTTATATTTACACTAAAAAATAACATCGGGATTATATTTACACTTTCTCCAACATATAGGGTTATATTTGCCTATTACCCAAATAAAAATGAAGAATACAAAGAGAAGGGAAAAAATGGACATTCCAAACGGTAACAATAATTAGCCCATCTTAACCATACAATAACTACCGCATTTAGAGTCTTATTAATTAAGACCATTAACCATGGATTAAACAAATGGTAAAATATTAAAAAAAATCTCCAGTCAAAGATTGACTGACGCAGTAACAACTAACTCGTGAGTTATTAAACGGACCCGCCCAATCCGGTCTCACGTGACCCGAATCCCAGATTCCAATACCCGTTAAAACTAGAAAAAAATCTGCCCCTACCTTCCATAATGCATCCCAGCCGTATAAGATGACCCACCAATCCACGTGTCGAAATCGTACGGTTGTCCCTCAAGATGCGGCGGCTAGTCTTGTTAAATCCCTCTCACCGGAATTACTGGCCGTCACTTTTTTCAGTCCATAGAGTAGTTGCAGTGCGGAAAAACAGTCCACGGTAGTTAAGACCCGAGGGGTAATTTTCTGTGCACTATTGGAACAACTTCACATTTACTGATTCAGTTAATGGAGATTTTTTGTGTGAACTATAATTGAATAAAGAAGTTGAATTAAATTAATTTGTAGTAGTAGTTAAAATCCATCCATTAGCATGGTAAAAATAAATAAACAGGATGGCCAAAAAACTAAAGAAACTAAATTAAACTACAAGTCCTTTTTACAAAAATGGTATTGTTATAAAGGTAAATATTTGGGGAAAACGAGGTTTAATCATAATAATAAAAGGTAAAATATTTTAGTTGCAATATTAATAATTTACTTTGCAACATGTAATTGTTATAAATTTTATAACCCGATTCATGCAACCCAAAAATTTTATCTTCATTTCTTCTAATTTACACTTTAAGACTTGGTCTTTCCATAACTTATGGAAAGTCCATCTTTCAAGAGACGGACTCATTTATAAATTAAAAAACAACCAGAATACATTTTGTCTTATAATATATTATAATTTTTAGATTAAATGTTGTACATTTTACCTTAAATACATGATATATAAATGTAAAAATACAAAATAAATACTGTGTTTAAAAGTAGAATGTTAAAAATACGAGTTACAATGTTTAGATTAAAAGTCATTGTTCATCAACTAATGAAATCTGGTGACATCTATCACACACTATTATAATGGTATGTTCGAATTTCAGAACAATCACATCAGGTTTTCAAGGTGATTAACTTATGATCGATGGAATAACATATTAAACGGAAGTTGGAAAATGTACTCGTAACCTTGGAAAAATGATTGGCTCCGAGGGCTGGGCACGTTGTTCATATCCCAAATTCGTTGGCACGTGGTCCATTGCTCGAACTGCTTACGTTGCGAGTGAATTGTTGCATTTTTTGTTGAGGTAGACTCATAACGACTCTGAAAGAAGTTTTTCTTGTTCGCTGAACAATCGATATAAAATCAATACATACAAGAGAAATCTAATTATTTGATTAAAATATTGCATAGGAAACATTCCTGTAAATATTCACGCAATGTGATTTTTGCCTAGTACTGTAATCAGATTGTTAAAATGAAAATAATTAATCAAGCGCGGAGGGAGATGGTTCGAATCTGACGGAGATAGTGCAAGAGCACTTGAATTATGGTCCATTTTTTAAATACATTAAAATATAGGGAGTAATTAGAGCATAATTAGTTAGCACAAAACGAGTCAAGTTATATGAGGCCATGTCCAGTTCAGCTGAAACATAGTTGAGTTGAATTGAGGTGAAATTTTTGGAGTTGAGAGGAGATGAAAAGAGTTGAGTTTAGTTGAGTTGATTGGAGCTGAGCTGAGTTGAGAAGAGCTGAGAAGAGTTGAGAAGAGCTAGTTGAGCTGATTGAAGTTGAGCTGAGCTGATTGAAGTTGAGTTGAGCTGATTGGAGCGGAGGTGAATTGATTGTACCTGATTTAAAGTGAATTAATTGGCGACGATGAGCTGAAATGAACCAAAACGAACTAAACTAAATCAAAATGAAATGAACCGAATCTAGTTGAACTTAACTAAGTCAAACTGAAATGAAATGAATTAAATTGACTGAATCAAACTACACTAAATTGAAACAAATGAACCAAACTGAACTGAATCAAATTGAGCTAAATTGAATCAAAATGAATCAAACTGCATCAAAATGAACCAAACTGGATAAAGCTGAAGTGAAATTAATCACACTAAGCTAAACTGAATCTAACTGAAATAGGCTGAGGCCAGCAGAACAAAACTGAATTAAACTGAACCGAACTGAATCAAACTAATTTGAACTGAAAAAAGTTTACTGGAATTTTTTTAAAAAGAAGATAACGGATAAATTATATTACATATTAATAATTAATAATAAATTGTGATATAGATAATAGTGCATGTGAATGAAATAATATATTTAAAAACTCAATACATGATGTAAATTTTATGATGTAACAATAGAATTCGAACCCTGACGTTATCGAGTTTGAAGTGAAATGAAATATAATTTTTATAATTGCAAACATTTTACAAATATAATAAATTCAATTATCAATAATATAAAATTTATGTGAAATATATCAAAATTATTAATTAAATATTTGTAAGAAATAAAGAACACGAGACTACAAATTTAGGGTTGGGCAACAAAGTTTTTAAAACCAAACAACTTCAAATACATCATATATTGTAGCAACATGTCGAATTATCATACGCGCATAAGAGTTTGTAGTATGAATGTAAACGAAGGTATGCACAACATTTATACTTCCATAATTTACAACACTAAATAATAATATAGATAGATTTTATCTAAAAGTGATAATTATTTCTCATTATTTACATTGAGTTTTTATTGTATTCAATCATACTAGTAAAATTCATAATTAAAATCTAAAACCCAAGTGAAACTTAATTAAACAAAATTAAAATCAAGATTTTAAAATTTCATGACATTTAACAATTTGTTAACAAATAATAACATAATATTTTAATAAACTTCAAAGTAAACGATATGAAATTATTAGAGCTGAGATGAGTTGATTGAAGTTGAGAAAATGTGAGTTAAGAAGAGTTGAGAAGGGCTGAGGAAAATAGATTAGAGCTTACTTAAGTTGAGAAAAGTCAGAAGAGTTGAGAAGGGTTGAGTAAAATTGAGTTAAGTTAATTGTAACTTAAATAGTAAGATGAACCAAAGGGCAACTCAAGTTTGAGTACTACTAACGTAAAATTACCTTCCAAAAGTTTAACCCCACCTAAACACAAATATTACAAACACCCACCCCAATTCACTCTAAATTGCAAAACACACCCTCTTGTACTGCTTCATCACAATCGTATCCTATAAAACAGCATTTCCAGCATTGGTTTCAGTCTACAATGCAACTGAACTGAACACACCCAAAAAAATCTCTTCCTCTTCATCCTCCTCATCTTCTTCTCCGCCATTTCTCCCATTTCTGCAACTCTCTCTCTCCCATCTCTCCTTTTACTTTTCCCAACCAAAGACAAGATTCTCCGCTCGCCCTTTATTCCCCTCCCTTTTCTCATAGCTTTCAACAACAAGCTCCTCTTCAAATTCACGCTCTCAGAGAACGCTTACTTTAGACATCTCTTCTTTTTCTGCTACTTTCTCAAACTCTTTATTGGGTTTATTCCGCACTTTTTCCTTCAAATGCTAAACTGAGTGAAAAACTGAAACCCATTTCTGGTTCTTCTCTGGGTGTATGAAAATGGACAAGGAGATGCGCCGGAGCACGTTGACCATGGAGAATGGAGTCAAGTACAGCGAGCACGTGAGTCAAACCGTGGTCAGAACCGGTTATGCACTCGCCGGAAGAGGGAGGAAGTCGCCGGAGCTGTCCGCCGTCGCCGGGCCGAAGGTCGTCCGTATTTCCGTCACCGACGCCGACGCCACCGACTCCTCCAGCGACGAGGACGAGGGGTGTTTTCTTAACGGCGACAGACGGCAGCGGATGAGGGTTAAGAGGTTTATCAGTGAAGTGAGAATCGAACACTTCACTCCCAGGGCCGACGGTAACGGTAACGGTAACGCTGCCGTTAGTCATGACGGCAGCAAGAAGTCGACGGGTAACGGTAACGGTGGCCGGAAGAGGAAGAAGCCGGAGAAGGTAACCAAGGCCGGGAATGCTAGGAAGTTCCGCGGCGTACGGCAACGGCCGTGGGGGAAATGGGCGGCCGAGATTAGAGATCCGATGCGACGTGTACGGCTGTGGTTGGGCACGTACGACACCGCCGAAGAGGCGGCCATGGTGTACGACCATGCGGCCATCCAGCTGCGTGGTCCGGATGCGCTCACCAACTTCACCACCCCGCCGCCGAAGACCGCCACTCCACCGCCGCAGCTCGCCGTCACACCGCCGGAATCCGCCTACAACTCCGGCGATGAGTCATCCCACAACAACAACCCGCTATCTCCGAAGTCCGTTCTCCGGTTCACCTCCTCCGAGGCCGAGTCATGCCTTCCGAGTCCCCAACACGGCGGCGATGACTCAGTCAAAGAAACCCAACATTGCAGTCATGAAGTGGCTTCCGGGTCGGGCCCCGAACCCGTTTCCGAGAACTTCCCGGACTATTCGCTTATATCAAGTGACCTTCTCTTCGAGTTTGAAGACCCGGTACCCGACTTCAGCGGACTCTTCGGCGAAAGCAACTTATTCGGTGAAAATCTGGATTTCTATTCAGGTTCGGGTTCAATAAGCCCGGATATGGAGTTCGGTTCATCAATGTGGGCGGGTGGAGCACCGGATCCGGTAACGGATGACTTCTTTCAAGACTTCGGGGACATATTCGGGTCGGATCCTCTAGTTGCACTTTAATGCTTTCATTATTTTGCTGTTTTCTTAAAGTTATCAATTTTGTAGTAGCTGTTTTAGTATCTAGCGGAAGCAATTATGTAATCTAGCAGCGAGAACAAAACTCCGTCGTATTTAACGTTGGACGGACGAGAAATGGAACCAGTGTTAATGTTAACCAAATGTTGTTGGCGTGTGGTGGCAAATTATTAGTTACACTGGCATCACGAACACTCCTGCTATTGAGCTTTAAACGTCGTAATTTACCTACTTATCAATCGATTTTGGTGTGTTATTTGAGTTTTAAACGTTGTAATTTACCTGCTTATCATTAACCAACTTTGGTGTTTAAACGGCGGGGGTGAGTGAAGGCAAATTTGCAGGGCACGTGATAGGGAGAGAAGTGGGGTAGGTAAGAGAATGGAAGTGAATGAAAGGAAGGAGTGCAAGTGATGAAATGGTGTGGTGTACTGGTGTAGTGTGTGAGTGTGTGTACGGATTGGCAAGTGGTGAAAAAAAGAGTGAAAAAAGGTGGTGGTGTTCTTCTTGTACTGGTCCTTTGTATTGGCTATCAAATTTGGTATGAGGAATAGGAGATGAATAGGTGAGGGATATTGTCGGGAAATTTCGTTGCTGTCTTCTTTTAACACTTTCCTCTGCCATTCTCCTACCATCTTCATTGTACGCTACCAAACACAACATCAAATGGAGCAACCACCAGTTTCAGAAAATTAATGCGGTTTGGTTGCAACTATCAATGACAAACACCTAGATCCGGCCATGTTAAAGGTCAAGCCACGGTGGTAGAGCTGAAATGACGCATGTTAAGCATGCCGCATTACTCTCGCCTAACATCGGGTAATGAACGGCAAATTTGAAACTGCTGTAAGATCAGTTGACACTTGTACGGTCATTGATATGATAACGACATGATTACACTTGCATAACGTCTGGTTGTTGACGACAAATTTGAAACAGCTGGATCCGATTCAAATTCGAAACAAAAGTTAAGAAATGTAAGATAAGGTGACAACTGTGTGGTCACTGATATGATAACGGCATGATTGAAATAATTATTGTTTGATATAACTGTCTGTTGTGTAACGTTGTTTGCATTCGTAAATATAATAATTGTAAAATATGTGTGAAAAAATAGTAGTAAAACCAACGTCTTACATAAGATGTAAAAGTTGAAATGATTGTAAAAAAGTTAAAAGGGCAATGACAAAGTTGAAATGGCAAACGTAAAATATGCAGCAGTACACTCACATAACGTATAATTATAAATGATAAAAGTGAAATAGATGAATTCTATCCAAATTTGAAATAGTTGGATTTGATTCAAATTTGAAAAAGAAAGTTAAGAAATATTTGATCAAATGACAATTGTATGGTCATTGGTATGATACCAACATGATTGAAGTAATAAATGTTTGACATATCTTTCTGTTGTGTAACGTTGTTCACATTCATAAATATAATAATTTTAAAATAAGTGTGAAAGAATAATAGTAAAACTAACGTTTTGTTAACGATGTAAGAGCTGAATGATTGTAAGAAAGTTGGTAAGGTCGGCGACAAAGTTGAAATGACAAACGTAACACATGTCGCACTACACTCGCATAACGTATAATTATAAAAGATAGAAGTGAAATAGCTAGATTCTATCCAAATTTGAAACAAATCAAGGAATGTGTGATCTGATGACAATTATATGGTCAAATTGATGTGATAATTATATAATAATTACTCTCTCTGTCGACAATTCAAGTTGCACACTTTACTATTTAATACTATTCACTATCAAACTTTGACATCATATTTGAGTATATATATAAGTATTAATATTATCGTATATGACATTGTTGGATTCATTATAACAAGTAGTTTTTCAAAAGTAACTTTTTGTTTGTCATTATTATACGTAGTTGAACATATTAACGGTTAGACAAGTTTCTTGATGAGTGTGAAAAAGATTCCTTGAAACTTGAATTGGGACAGAGGGAGTATCTAACCAGGATATATGTTGTGTAACGTTGTTGTTCGCATTAGTAAATACATTAATTGATAAGATGTTAAAAATGTCATTTTTAATATTTTTCATAATTTAATATTTTTAGGAGCTTAACATTATACAATTTTTTCCACTGGGTTTTTTAATGAGGTAGTGTTGTCATATTTAGCATTAATTTTGAAAATATTCTAATAGATTAGTATTGATTTGACTCGAATTAGATTTGGTAATATTAGATAAGACAATATTTATTCAAGATTAGCTTGAATAAATTTTGCCCTATATACTCATTTATTTTAGGTATTTTAGTTAGATATGGTTTTATATTCTTAAAGCTGACATAAGTCAATTCCGTTTCCAGTTATGATTCGGGTTTAGGGTCAAAATCTACCCAATAAAAGGGGGGGGGGAGGCGCTTGTTTGTCCAACAAAATCACCAACTCACGAACAAAATGGTAATCACCAACTCATGAACAAAATGGTAATCAATGACGATATGCTTCGCCCGCTTGTGAGCAAACGGATTCTGAGCCAAGAAAATGACGCTATTGTTGTCACATAACAACAACGGCGGACCCGAAAGTGGAACACGAAGATCACAAAACAAATGAGTCAGCCAAACCACATCCGAATTTGTGTTAGCGAGAGCTCGATACTTCGACTCGGTACTGGAGCGAGAGACAGTGGGCTGCTTCTACGTGCTCCACGAGACCAAATTTCCAACAAGGAAGACTGCATAACCATAAGTGGAACGTCTAGTCTCTAGAAAATGGGCCCAATCAGCATCGGAATACCCCAAGACCTCAGGAGAGTTGGCAGAGCGGAAAGTGAGACCAAAATGAAGAGCCCCGCAAACATATCAGAGAATCTGAGTGACTGCTGCAAAATGATCATCACGGGGGTTATGAAGAAACTGACCAATGGTGTTAACCAAAAAAGCTAGGTCAGGACAAGTGATCGTCAAGTACTGGAGTGCACCAACCAATGATCTGTACAAAGTTGGGTTCCGAAAAGGAGGACTAGTACAGTTGTGTAACTGCGAACCAGGGACAAAAGAAGTTGTGACGGGAGCATCATCAGACATCCTGGCACGAGTGAGCATATCATGAGAATACTTAGCTTGACCAAGAAGTAAGCTCGACGAAGTGGGTGAAACCTCTAAGCCAGGAAATTAGTGCAGGGCGCCTAGATCCTTGATAGCGAACTCTCGATGTGTCCAATTAATGAACTGGCAAAGGAGCAATGGGTCGTTGCCGGTGAGAATGATATCATCAACGTAGACGGGAAGATAAAGAAATGACAATCCTCTTGCTAGAACAAATAAGGAAGTGTCAGCCGAACTGCACTGAAACCCGAGCTACAATTAATAAGTACTGAACCACTGAAACCAAGCTCGAGCGCCTGCTTAAGACCATAGATAGCCTTTCGCAAGCGGCATACATAAATTGGAAGGAGCGGGTCCTTATAACCAACAGGTTACACCATGTAGATTGGAGCATCGAGAACGCCATTCAGAAAGGCATTCTTAGCATCCAGCTAATGAAGGGGCCGAGAACGCATCTTAGCAATGACGAGGACTATGCAGACGATGGAAGCTTTGACCACAGGACTGAAAGTGTGATTTAAGTCAAAACCCTGAATCTGAGAAAACCCCTGAGCAACAAGCCGAGCCTTGTGACTATCAATAGTGCCATATGGTTGATACTTCATCCGATAGACCCATTTGGAGCCAACATTGTTGACATCTGAATGGCGAGGGACCAAATCCCAAGTGTGTTGTCCCTTAAGAGCAACAATCTCTACATCCATAGCAACTATCAAAGAAGGGTCCTTAAGGGCCGAGCGGTAATTAGTAGGCCCAGACTAAGCAGGAAGGGCATCAAGAAGACCATGCGCAATAATGTCCTAGCAATCATGATGCTGAATAGCCCCAGTGGTTGATCAAGTGGCTATCCGATGAGTGATCAGACAAGGTGGGGAGTCGGTGGTGATGAGATGGCAGAAAAGACTGAGGATGGATCACCAGTGGTGGCTGGAGAAGACATGGCCATGGAGGTTGGGCTGGACGGCGGTGTCCAAGGGAAAGGTTGGCGATCATGGGGTGGCTCATCAGAATCACACGAGTAAACGAGGCTAGGCACAACGACCAGCTTATTAAGTGGAGATAATAAGGGGCCCGAACCACCATCAACATCTAAAATGCAGAAACATCCAAAGTCGAGAGAGAAGAACCAGATGCCGAAGTGGAGGAGGCAAAAAGAAAATAACTCTTGTCAAATCGAGCATGATGGGTGACGTAGATCTAGCCGATGGACGAGTCAAGACATCGAAAATCCGTACAATGGAAGCTGTATCCAATGAAAACACAAGGAATGCTTTAGGGAGACAACTTGTGGTCGGCCACAGGACAGACAAAAGGAAATACTCCATAACTAAAGGGATGGCAGTTCGAGTAAATCGGATGCCGCTGATAGAGAAGACCATAAGGGGAGGCGCTCTGTAAAACCGGAGTAGATAACCGATTTATAGTATAAACTGCAATGGCAAATGCGTCATCCCATCTAGAAAGCAGAAGATGCGAGTGAAATAGCATCGTAAGGCCCATTTTCGCAACATGCTGGTGATTGCATTCCGCTCATCCATTTTGCTCCGTGTGTATGGACATGATACTTAATGGTGAATGCCTTTGAAGGCAAAATGAGACCGTAGCCGCGTGTTCAAGAACTCAGTGCCGCCGTCACTCTAAACCATAATTTTGGATGTAAATTGATTCTCAACC
The DNA here is from genome assembly GCA_037428765.1 of Rubia yunnanensis. NCBI lineage: Eukaryota > Viridiplantae > Streptophyta > Magnoliopsida > Gentianales > Rubiaceae > Rubia > Rubia yunnanensis. The sequence continues at coordinate 113,725,013 of CM075064.1, read as the reverse complement.
AGCATCTCAAACTGTAAGAATGTTTCAAAAAACTCTGATTTTTGATGCAGCGAAAAAAACCAAGTAAAATGAGAACAATAATCCACAAATAAGGCATAATAAGAAAAAACCAGTCTCAGATAAAACCGGGAAAGGACCCCACAAAACACATTGTACCAAATCAAGAACGTGCGCAACACGTATAGGGTTCTCAACAAAAGATAGCCGTCGTCCCTTCACCATAACACAAGGGGCACATGTATGCGGTTCAGGTAATAAAGAGGAAACTTAAAGTAAACCAGAATTTTACAAATAAAAAATAAATGCAGCCGGCACATGTCCTAGCCAAGCGTGCCAAAGCTCGTAAAATGCCCGTCCTTTATTATGCTGCAAAAATGAAACCAGTAATGCATCGCCTTTGTCTAACACGTACAAGCCTTCATCACTGTAGCCCCTGCCTATGACTGCCCTGGACACTTTGTTCTGATTAACAAAGTTCTGATCATAAAAGTAACATACACATTCAAATCTCTGGTTAGTTTACTAATAGACATTAAATTTTTAGTAATCCCAGGCATAACCAGAACATCATACAATTTTAAATTATCATAAATATGAGAGTCACCAATATGCAAAATCTCCATTACCAACATAAACCTGAGAATTACCAGAATATGGAGAAACACTATCAAAACCAGAGAGTGAAGACGCCATATGACTGGTTGCGCCAGAATCAAAGTACCAGTCTGATGTGCTCGCGGATGGATTTAACTGCTTGGACACCTGGAAATTTTTAGCCAGGTGGGTCGAGTCTGTACGGTGGGTCTGAGCCAACATTTTATAAAAGGTAGTAGCAAAATGACTGAGCCGACCACACCAGGTACTTTGCAGCCAACCGCGGTTCGAACCGAATCTTGAGGTAGCCGACTGAGCAGGCCCCAGCGCCCCTGCCACTGTGGCGCCCACCGAAGCAACCGCCCTTGGCGGTCAGTGAACCAAATATGTCGTCGCCCCTCACCTGCGCGTGATCCCATGCTCAGCCGACTGAAGGGTTTTCACCTGCAGCAAAAGTGACCGGCCCAGACGCCGACGCTGAATTCCCCTGTAAAATTTTCAAGAACACCTCATGGTTTTTGGCACGAGATAAGACATCGGCATATAAAGGTAAAGGGGAAGAATTAATTAACGAGGCAGAAAAATCTCTAAACTCAGACCCAATAGCAGTTAAAAACCAAATTATCTGATCATTATTAGAAACTGGAGAACCCATAAGAGATAACTGCTCAAAAACATCTTTAAATTGTATATGGAGTTCATGAACAGTACCGATCTTACGAATACCGTGGGCATTGGCACGAAGACACAGAATGGTGGACGTGCTACTATTCTGAAAAGTGGCGCAAATGTTGTCCTTGATGTCTTTGGCAGTTACACAATCTGCCGGAATTATGGAAAGGGCCTTAGGCAAGAGGGAAGAGAACAACAGACTGCAAACTCAATGATCTTCATCAATCCAGAGGTCATAGACTTCTTTGGCCAATTGTAAGCCATTAGAGCCACCGCGTGATCGGAATTGGAGCCGCCGGGAGGAGTGCTGGTGACAGAGGCGAAGGTGGCGGTTGAAGAGCCGGCCGGCGGCAGAGTAGGGAGAGGCGGGCATGGAGTTGATCCGTCGAGATAACCAAAAACATTTCGAGGCTTGAGGAGATATCCAATTTGATGTTTCCAGAGGAGAAAGTTGGACTTAGTGAGCTTGATTTGCATAATTTGGAGAAGGTTTTGACCGATAATTTTTCAATGGCCATGATGAAGGTGGCACTGGAAAAATTTCGTCGGAGAGGGAGGAGGGGGAAAGATGGTCAGCTGCTAGAGAGGGAGAGGGATGGCAGCCGAAAAGATTTTACTAGGAAGGTGGATCAGAACATTGGTATGATACTATGACAAGATATATTTGTCGTAAGGAAATATTGTATTGCTGACATGATTAAATATAGTCCAATAAGAAAGATGATATTTTTAGGATTCTGGTTTAATCAACAAGACTTATCCAAAACCAATCAAATCAATCATAACTAATCCGAAACCTGATTTACTCTAACAAATATATATATATATTTTTTTATTTTAAAACCATCCTGAGATGGAGGGTATATATTGGCTCCCCAGACCGTTAGATATGCCAATAGGCGCACAATGTTCAAATACAAAATATCATTCCTTAGAATGTGAATCTTAAAAGTAATAGGTTGTAACCTATTCGTTTTTATCCTACAAGTAGCAAAGAAAAAACACAATGAACTTAGCCGAGACATCCTCTATGTAGTCTATAGTTTTAGCCGAGACATCACAAACAGGTCGAAGAGTCGTACAGAACGAAACTTCTATTTGTCGATGATTTCTGGCCAAAAAACCATAGAGCTTGAGAGAAAGGTTGGTACTGCAAAAAAAACAGCAAAAAGTCTTCCCAGAAACTTCCTTAGTTGATTCCTTTAAGTTGTAGTATCCTCCTCTGCAGTATAAGGAATCAGTCTCTTCCTCTGTTCAAAGATTAGTTAATCCTTTCCATTCTTAGTCTGTTCCACCTGCAAATGCATAAAAACAAAAAGCGAGCAGTATCCAGTAGAGATGGATATAAAAACCAGTTTAAAAGCTTCAGCCGAAGATTTAAATATTAGCTATGTTCCTATGTTCCAATTCTGATTCCATGTAACCCTGCTCTATCCAAATATAGCAAACCCTTTAAAAAAGAGGGAATATCTTCTAGATTAACATCTCCAGTTATTTTCCTTTTCCTAGCATATTTAGCCATATAATCTGCAGCTACATTTGCCTCCCTAGGAATGTAATGAATCAAAGTTCCTTTGTTCCATTTATTCAAAGTACAGCATAAGGAAAAAACTGACCAGTGACATTTTTTTGGGTTTTGGGATCCCATAACCGCATTAAAGCAGTCTGTCTCTACTGTGAAGGTTAAAAGATCAAGTTCTAAACCTAGGAGATAAGCATAGTGTATTCCAATAAGTTCTACATAACAGTTGTAAAATATGCATGAAAATGATAGTAGTAAAATCAAAATCAACGTTTAACATACAATGTTAAAGTTAAAATTATTGTAAAAAATGTTCATTGAGTTTGATACTATATTGCATTAACTAACTGTCAGCTCTATTGATCAAACAATTTTCAAGTTGAATTTGCTCGAATCTAAGTGATCTAGTATTTTGTGATATACATGACATTTAATTATGCGTCCGCCAATTCTTTCAGTGTATTTGTCTGTCTGGTACGTCTACTATGACAATGTGTATATGGAAAATTTGGCACAATTATAAAATATTTACATTCGTTTTGATAAATTTGAAATGGCAATGATAGAATTGAACGAAAAAATGTATAGTACATCCTCATAACTCATAATTTAAATTTGAGTGCATACATCATCTCAGGGTACTATATAATAGAAATTCTCCTAACCCCATGGTTGACACAAATGGTCGTCATGGGCATATTTAGTTTTTTGCACGTTCCACTCCTTATTTTTCCCAGCCCATGTGCTTTTATTGTGCTCATCGGTGCCTAACACAAATAGTCGTCAGGGGCATATTTGGTTTTTTGCACGTTCCACTCATTATTTTCCCAGCCCATGTGATTTTACGGTGCTCACCAGTGGCTGCTCAAAAAGGTGTCGTTTTGTGTCCTCTTACCTTTGTTTCATCCACCTCTCTCTCTCTCTCTCTCCTATGAAGGGGTTCAAGAGGTACTGATTCGAGAGGTGAAGGTTCAGGTGAAGAGGGTTCAAGCGGAGGGGTTCCAATTGAGGGGTTCCAATGGAGGGGTTCGAGAGGTACTGATTCGAGAGGTGAATGTTCAGGTGCAAAAGGTTCAAGTACAAAAGGTTCAAGTGGAGGGGTTCGAGAGGTACTGATTAGAGAGGTGAAGGTTCAGGTGGAGAGGGTTTAAGTGGATGGGTTCCAGTGGAGGGGTTTGAGAGATACTGATTCGAGAGGTGTAGGTTCAGGTGGAGGGGGTTCAAGTGGAGGGGTTCCAGTGGAAGAGTTCGAGAGGTACTGAATCGAGAGGCGAATGTTCAGGAGCAGAGGGTTACAGTGGAGGGGTTACAGTGGTACTGATTCGATAGGTGGAGGTTCATGTGCAGATGGGTGAAGTGGAGGGGTTCCAGTGAAGGGGTTCGAGAGATACTGATTCGAGAGGTGGAGGTTCATGTGCAGAAGGTTCAAGTGGAGGGGTTCCAGTGAAGGGGTTCGAGAGATACTAATTCGAGAGGTGTAGGTTCAGCTGGAGAGAGTTCAAGTGGAGGAGTTTGAGAGGTACTGATTTGAGAGGTGAAGGTTCAGGTGAAGAGGGTTCAAGTGGAGGTGTTCCAGTGGAGGGGTTCCAGTGGAGGGGTTCCAGTGGAGGGGTTCGAGAGGTACTAATTTGAGAGGTGAAGGTTCAGGTGAAGAGGGTTCAAGCGGAGGGGTTTGAGAGATACTGATTCGAGAGGTGAAGGTTCAAGTGGAGGGGTTCAAAAGGTACTGATTCGAGAGGTGAAGATTCAGGTGCAGAGGGTTCAAGTTGAGGGGTTCCAGTGGAGAGGTTCGAGAGGTACTGATTCAAGAGGTGAAGGTTCAGGTGGAGAGGGTTCAAGTGGAGGGGTTCCAGTGGAGGTGTTCGAGAGATACTAATTCGAGAGGTGTAAGTTCAGCTGGAGAGGGTTCAAGTGGTGGGGTTCCAGTGGTGGGGTTCGAGAGGTACTGATTCGAGAGGTGAAGATTCAGGTGCAGAGGGTTACAGTGGAGGGGTTCCAGAGGAGGGGTTCGAAAGGTGAAGGTTCATGTGCAGTGGGTTCAAGTGGAGGGGTTCGAGAGGTACTGATTCGAGGGGTGAAGGTTCAGGTGCAGAGGGTTACAATGGAGAGGTTTCAGAGGAGGGGTTCGAGAGGTACTGATTCGAGAGGTGAAGGTTCATGTGCAGAGGGTTCAAGTGGAGGGGTTCGAGAGGTGAAGGTTCATGTGTAGAAGGTTACAATGGAGGGGTTCCAGAGGAGGGGTTTCAGAGGTACTGATTCGATAGGTGAATGTTCATGCACAGATGGTTCAAGTGGAGGGGTTCCAGTGGAGGGGTTCGAGAGGTACTAATTCGAGAGGTGAAGGTTTAGGTGAAGAGGGTTCAAGTGGAGGGGTTTGAGAGGTACTGATTCGAGAGGTGAAGGTTCAGGTGAATAGGGTTTAAGTGGAGGGGTTCCAGTGGAGGGGTTTGAGAGATACTGATTCGAGAGGTGAAGGTTCAAGTGGAAGGGGTTCCGGTGGAGGGGTTCGAGAGGTACTGATTCGAAAGGTTCAGGTTCAGGTTCAGAGGGTTCCAGTGGAGAGGTTCGAGAGGTACTGATTCAAGATGTGAAGGTTCAGGTGCAGTGGGTACAAGTGGAAGGGTTCCAATGGAGTGGTTCAAGACTTAGGGGTTGCGCATACTGCTCCTATGCGTTTATTTTGTGACAGTTAATATGCTCTTCATATTGCGGCAAATCCAGTGTTCCATGAGCATACGAAGATTATTGAAGTTGATTGTCATTTTGTCCGGGATCTTGTGCAGTTCATCTTTGTATTTTGTACAATTTAAATAAGAAAAATGTAGGGGACGATTGGCCTGCCATGGTGGTGTGGTTTATATCCCGGTAAACTATAATAATAATAATAACAAAAATAAAGGAAAATAAAATCCTTCAAACTCCTTGGTTGACACAATGGTCGTTCAGGGTATATTGGACAATTCAATGAATTTTTTTTCTTTTTTGTGTTTCCTTCCTTCTCATTTTCTTCTTCTTCTTCTTCTTCTTCTTCTCAGATTGAATGCTGCACCGTGTCACCATCTCCACGCTTCAATTACATGTAAATTTGGTACATTTGTAGTTTCAATTACAGCTCTTTTAACATTCCTATATTGTAGCAACATTCCTATAGTATTTCTATAATTTGTTATCAAACTCGTGATTTGTTACCTAACTAGTAACATTTAAAAGATAGATATGACTTTGGCAACATTCCCTGTAGGAATGTAAAAACCCATTTGGCAACTTATTGTACCACTCTTGAGCTTCCTTCGAAGATAACTTACCAACACACACGTTAACCTTTCATCGAAGTCTCTCAAGTTTATTAGATTGAGGAATGTTTGGATGAACTCTCAAGGATCATATTCTCCACTGTAAGTTGGGATCCCCTCTGGGGCCTTAGTATCCGCTGGCCATCGCTCTGCGGTTATCAGTGGAGAGAAAGGAGATCTCGCCACATGTCCGAGTGGCCCGTTCAGCCCGTCTAGTTCTCTTCTCAGTGCATATCCGATATCTCCCATTGGTCCCTTTTGCTCTCCAAATGCCGGCAATCCTGTACTGACATTTCCAGAAGCTATTTGATTCTGAGGAGGCTGAGTCGCATGTCCGGGATTTTCCAAGCTGGCATAGCTCCTGAGATCACATTATATGGCTCGTGAGGATCATAAAATCCATAACTTGCGGGATGGATTGACATCCCCGCATGCACATACCCCTGAGACCCCTATCCTGTATCGGTCCTAGGGTTTTCCATGATCGAGACCATCGGGATTGTGGAGGGCCTAGAGTACACCAAACCTAAAGGATGTTCTAGAAATGAAGGTTGGGGTCGTGCCTGATACCCCCTTCGAGTATAAACCAAGATAGGGGAATGCCATCATGGGCCGAGAAGCATTACTCATAGGCATTTCCATGACGGTCGAAGGACCTGCACCCCTTGAAATAGCCACAGGAGCTGAGACGGGCGTAACTTGATACCCAACTTCTGCCAAAATCTGAGCGGCTCTAGCTAAGTCTGACTGTGGCGCAGCCATCCCTGTTGCTTGATTCACTTGCAAGGCCCGTTCGTAGGCCTCTACATGAGAGTCACCAGAAATGTCTGTGAACCGCCCGTCTCTTTCGTCATATGATCTAGCGAGTATGTCTTGTATAGGGTTTGTGACCTTTGCACCTTGACCCACATTATCCTTATTGGGTCTCGAAGGTCCTGCCATGTCTCGTTGGGATAGGTTCAGCGGAGCCTTGTACTCATCCTTGCTTTCCAGCCGAGATCTGTATCGTCTCTTGCTCTGCCTCTTAGGACACTGGGGGGTTAACCATCATTCTTCTTCTTCCTCAATAGGGAGATTGTATCTCATCAGTAGCACCATTTCCCTTCAACCTTAACTTCTCACTCCTTCGAGTATTCGTAGAAGTGGACATAAACCAAGAGACCCCAGCTTGACTAAATCGATCCCACCGGGCGTGCCAATTGATGCATATGGAAATCGATTACGCAACTCCACTGGGTCACTCGGCTACGATCTGCAAAAACAATAAGCCCCGGGAGGTCCCATAGGTAAACCCTCTGATGCTTAAATCAGTATTGGAGTATTTGAAAGTGCATAAAAGTATCTCCCTAATAATGAATACGTGCTTGGTATTTATACTGTATCACAAGATAGTATTTGTCCCTAATTTCAAGTCTTAATTACCACAATATACGACAACTAAATATCTCACACGGGTAAGACCTATTGGGTCGACGTAGGCCCTGAATACTCTTTGGGTCATCCTCGGATTTGCCCATCATTAATGGCACTTATAGATCTCCCCCACCTCACTTACCATTGACGGTAAGAGTGAACTAAATCTTGTTTATCTCATTTGGCTTTGCCAAGACCACCTTCTATTTGATGCTTTAGTTGGTACCTTATCTCTGGCTCTCGTTCTCCTGATTTCACAAGTTGTTATGGCTCAATAAGCTTGGACCATATTAGCCTATACCCGTGTCAATCCGTTTGGTGGTCACTTCAAGCAAATCAAGAGCAATCTAGCTAAAATAACAAAAACAAGCAACTCTATAACGGATTATATGCAAGCCATCAAGCAATGTACTGATTGTCTTGCTACTCTAGGAGAACCCATGGACCATTAAAATATTTTATTGACAAGGTTCTTCTTGGTCTCGACTATGATCTCTACAAACCCACCATTGATGCGGTAAATGAAGGAGATTTTCCAATCTCCTTTGAAGAGTTACACGAGAAGCTGATTCCAAAGTATTCACGGTTATATCACATGTGTCTCCTATTCCCTTTCCTGCCACAGTTCATGCTGCCCAATAGCGAGCCTCAAGTCGCCCCAACAATCACCATCACTACCCCGAACAATGGCTAAACCCTTCTCCATCTAATCCTCCTCAAGTTTTCGCCCTTACATTGTCAACGCATCATCACACGTAAATTTAACCTTTGAATTTCAAATTCCAATTCCAATCAAGCAAATTCTGAACTGAATTGAGATGAATTAAAATGAACTGAAATACCGTAAGTTCTAAAGAACATGGCCCAATTCTTGCCACATCAATGAGTCACAAGTTGCCTTTCCAAGCTATATTTTCTCCTTCCTTTTTATTTCCACTATCAACAAAATTAAATCGAGCAAGAAACCGTTTTCTAATTTTGAGAAGTAAAGGTGACAAATACAAATGTATTTTGCAGGTTTTAAGGGCGGATCATTAGGACTTTATTAGCATTCTTCGACAACTACCTACGATTTAAAAAAACTCTCCCTCTTCCTGGCATCTTTGCCTTGACATAGGAGACTGCAACAAGTTCTTGATCGTCAAACAAAAATGTTGAAATTAAATTTGGGGAGTTGAAAAAGAAGCAGTCCTTTTTAAATTCCAAGAATACTTTGGCTACACTAGAAGCAAGAAAAGACGAATGCAATTATTATGCCTTCCAATTTCGATCGCATCAAAAGGGGAAAAAAATTTATTTAAAAAACTGAAAGAAAATTGTTGAATTATTTATTAATTATCATCAGGTTCTCGATTACATCACAATTTTTTGGTCTGCAGAACTCATTAATCATCAGGGCATGGAGGCTGAGGCTCTGTTTCCCCAGGTGATCCTACTCCTGTGTTTGTCTCCTCCCTAGAATTAGTAAACCATCCTATATCTACAATTCATTTTTCCTAGATTTAAATTGTATTTTGGATATATTAGAATTATATTTTGAATAAAATACTACTCCTAAGAACTTTAAGTTTTGTCAAAAGTAATCTCAATTTTTTGAAATTGTTGTTTAATTTTTTGATTGGTATAAAATATTTGAGCTGAAATTTTAAATCTAATTTTTCAGCGAAAATTTTAAATTCAACTTAAATTAAATTCACACGAATTGATTCTCAATTTAATTTTCATCCATTTATCAAACATTAAAAAGGATAAATAAAAAATTTGATCAATTAATAGTGTTGTCTGTCATTTCGAATGAATTCAAAAGTCGAATGATATTTTTATTACATTAGAAATTTAGTTACTTTAAAAAAAAAGAAAAAAGAGATAGATATGTGCTAATAGTTTAATAGAGTTTGCGTTGTAATAGGTTACTAGTTAATTAAGTCATACCTTGTACATTTTGGGATAAATAACTCATCATTCTGTCAATATCACATACATAATCATTCCCCAAAATATCTCAATTTTCCCTTGTTTCATGGTATCAGAGCCTACTCTCTGAAACCAATTTTTTCCCCAAACCCTAACCTACTGTAGTGTATTTCCGCCGCCACCAACTGCCCATGAGCGACACGGAAAGCACAATCAAACCCCCTCCCCGCTAAACTCCCACCGGTGACGACACACCGTCGCCGCCTCCTCCGCTGCCGCCGGTCAAGGAAACTCTCGGCCCTCAGCCGCTTTCGCATCCTCTTGATCACTCGTCTCCATTCTACACTCATCATTCAGACCATCCGGGCGTGTCTCTCTATCCGACTTTTCTCAAGGGCGACAACTATTAGGAATGGACCACCTCGATGAAGAACGCACTTACTGCTAAGCGTAAGTTGCGCTTTTTTGATGGTCAAATTTCTAAGGTCGATATTGCCTCTGTTGATTTGGATGATTGTTATAGTGTTAACTCAATGTTGATCGGATAGGAAGTTCAATCCATTGACCAATCACTACGATCTTCTATAACCTATCGCATTTTTTAGCTCTGGGAAGAATTGTGCCATCGCTTCTCTGTCAAAAATGGCCCTCGTCTTCTCCAGCTTTGCCCAGATTTAGCAAACTGTCGCCAAGGTGGAAAATCTGTTGCTTCGTACTATGGTTCTCTCAAGAAGATTTGGGACAAAGTCACAACATATTCCCCCCTCCAGGCCTGTCTCTACAAAAAATTGTTTTCGTAAATCGTTGCCAAACTTCGCACCAAACGTGATGTCGAGCGCCTTCATCAGTTCCATCTTGGATTCAATGGAACTTTCTGGACTCTCCGTTCCAATATTATGACGCAGGAACCACTGCCTTCTCTCAACAAGGTTTATGCTCTTGTTGTTCAGGAGGAACGTCACAACACCCTGATGCACGAATGCAACACCAAATCTGATGGTATGGCATTCGCTGCTCAGGCAAAGCCTGTCTTTCTGCAGCGCCAGTTAGCTCCATCGGTGCAAGAAAATTCTGCCATCAACCGCCCCTTTTGCACTCACTGTGGGAAGCTCAACCACAATTTTTCTCGTTGCTGGAAGATCCACAACATCCCTGAAGGCTTTGTCCACTGCTCGGCCAGGCGTGGGGCTGGTTGTGATCGTGGAGCTCCGGGCTGCGTCATCGCCCTCTCGGCCCAGCAGCAAGCTCAAACTTTGGTTTCTGATGTTGTCTCCCTTCCAGAGTCGGCGGTTCGTGGTTCGAATCTTAGCCCTGATCAATGGCAGGCTGTCTTGCAGATGTACAATTCTATGAACACTTCTTCCACTGATGCTACTAGTAAGCATTCTTTATTGATTCTTGGTCCTTTTTCATATGACGGGTAATCTGGCCTTTCTTCATGATATGATTGATATTGCAAATGTTCCTATTAAGCTTCTGGACAATCGAATTGTTATAGCTATTCCAAAAGGTTCTCTTGTATTCTCTTAGTCTGCCAGAATTGATCATGCTCTTTATTTGCTGACTTTGGAGTGCTATCTTCTCTCCTTCGCTATGTTGCTCCTATAGGCTCAGTGCTTCACTTTCTTAACCGATCAATTGTGTGTTCTTGAGGAAATCGGTTCGAATATTGTGATTGGTGTGGGTGAACAACGAAGTGGAGTTTACTGGTTATGACATTTCTCGGCTTCCAAACACGCATGCCATGCGTCCAAATCCAAGAAGAAGTACTCAATCGAATTGTGGCATAAGAGGCCGGGTTACCCTTCAGATGCAATTTTATCTTCTTTCTCTGTTCTATTTGATTTAGTTTCAAGTACTGTACCTTGTGATGTTTGTTTCGGTTCCAAGCAAACACGAGTTGTTTTTCCCTTAAATTCTAATAAAGCCACACATTTATTTGAACTTGTGTACTGTGACATTTGGGGACCTTATAATGTTTCTACTTCTTGTGGTGCTACTTATTTTGCTACGATTGTCGATCACAATTCTCATGCTACTTAGGTCTATTTACTGAAATCCAAGTCAGACATTCCACGACTGATCATGAATTTATGTGCTTTGACTGTTACTCAGTTTAAGTCCTCCTTTCGCCACTTTCGATCAGACAATGGTACATAGTTTCTAGTACTGCGAGATTATTTTGCTACTCATGACATTGTTCATGAGACTTCATGTGTTTACACCCCCAGCAAAATGGCAAATTGGAGCGCAAGCATCGCCACCTCTTAAAGGTGGCTCGTGCTCTGCGTTTTCAAGCCTCTCTTCCCATTAAGTTCTGGGGTGAATGTGTTCTGACTGCTTTTTTTTAATCAATCGCACTCCGTCACCAGTTCTCCAAAACAAGACTCCGTTTCATATGCTATTTCAGCATGAACCCAAGTATTCTAATTTGTGTCTTTGGGTATCTCTGTTTTGCTCCGGTTCTTCCTCGACCAAATGATAAGTTTGCTGCTAGTGGTCACAAATGTGTTTTCATGGGATATCCCATTGGCAAACATGGTTTGCAGTTGTATGATATCAAAACTGGACAGTTCTTCTTCTCTCGTGATGTGGTATTTTTTGAAAACATCTTTTCATTTCGGGCTCCATACTGTTCTCCGTCGCCACCTCCTATGGATCATCCACTTCATCATGCTATTTATAACCTTCCAGAGCTTCCTGCCTCCCTAGCAAGAGGGAGCTCTTCCCAGCAGAACGAAGCACACAGCCAGGGGGAGTCTGAGCAATCATTGGAGTCAAGCTCACAGTTCCCAATCGAGCACTGTGAGGGTCTGCCTGAGGCAATTTCTACGGCACCTCATCCAGAGATTTGGTGAAGCATCCACGATCGCAGGCCGAGCATCTTGCTCAAGGATTTCATATGCAGCTCCGCTCTCTCAGGCATTCCCCAAACCAGCTCGGCTGCTTCGTCAACTCCATGTCCTATCAGTCGTTTTATTTTATCTTATAGGTTCGCTCATGCTCACTCTCACTCTCTTACGGCTGTCACTTCTGGGCACGAACCGACTCATTTTTTGAGGCTGTACAGCAGCCATGTTAGCAACATACCATGTAGGTAGAGCTCGACGCTCTTGAGAAAAATAATACGTGGCCTATCACATCTCTTCCTCCTTGAAAGAAATCTATTGGCTCGTAAGTATAAGTCGAACGGAGACATAGAATGCTAGAAGGCTCGCCTTGTTGTGCTCGGTAATTATCATATTAAAGGCATCGATTTCAATGAAATTTTTGCTCTAGTTGCCAAGACGGTCAGTGTTAGTACATTTTTATCAGTTGCTGCAATTCGCAGTTGGGAACTCCATCAAATGGACATGCACAATGTATTTCTTCACGGTGATCTGGATGAGTTGGTTTTCATGTCTCCACCACCGGGTTACTCTAAAGCGTTGACCGGTCAAGGTTATCATCTCCACTAGTCTCTTTATGGTATCAGCCAAGCTCATTGAAATTGGTTCTCCAAGCTCACACAGGCCCTTCGTCAGTATGGCTTTCGGCAAAACTATGCAAACTATTCTTTGTTCAGCCTCAGCCGAGCTGGTCACACTCTTCTTGTCTTGGTGTACGTCAATGACTTGATTATCGCAGGTTATAACCCTACTGCCATCTCTACTTTTAAACAGTACTTATGTTAATGCTTTCACATGAAGGACATCGGTATTCCCAAGTATTTTTTGGGCCTCAAAGTTTCACAAAGCCCCCCTGGTATTTTCATTTCTCAGCACAAGTATTCCCCGAAGATGGTCGCTGAAGGTGGTCTATGGACCTGACACATAATCTTAGCAAGGCTACTGGTCCAGATCTTGATCGTCCAGACCAATATCACCGTCTGATTGGAATGTTTGTCTATCTGGCTATCACTCAGCCCAAACTCAACTTTGCAATTCATACTCTATCTCAGTTCATGTAGAAGTCGGGGTTGAAGCATTGGACTGCTGCACTTCATTTCTTCATTACGTTAATGGTATCCTGGGTCAAGGTCTGTTTGTTTCTCAAGATAGCAGTTTAGCTTTGACTGTTTATTGTGACTTTGATTCGGCAACCCACCCTTTCACTCGTCACACTGTCACTAGTTACTTTGTCACTCTAGGTGTGTCGCCGATCTCTTGGAAGACGAAGAAGTAACACACTGTATTGCGCTCATCTGCCGAGGCTGAGTACAGAGCTATGGCGAACGCTTGTTGCAAGGGTCTCTAGCTTCGTTCGCTTCTTTGCCCGCTTGGAATTCATCATTCGGATCCGGTTCTCTTATATTTTTATAGTCAGGCTGCTCTCCACAACACAGCTAATCCAGTGTTTCACGAGCGAACCAAGAATATCAAGATTGACTGTTATCTTGTTTGTGTTCTAGTGTCTTTGCGTACTATTTCTACTCATCACATAGCCACTTCGGAGCAGCCAGTGGATAAGTTTACCAAGGCACTAGGACGAACGGCATTCCTACATCTCAGTTCCAAGTTGGGCATTCTCGATCTTTGATGTACCCATTTTATATGGTTATATTAGGACTTTTAGGATTCACTTTTGTACACTTTTGTGCTCTAGATGTGGCATTTTGCCTTAAAATTCTCTAAGGAGAGTTAAAAGCAACTTTTACTCTTTTATTACTTTTCTAGAGGATTTTGTGTGATAAGGTAATTTGTTTGAAGACTTTGGAGCCTTTGAAGATTACCTTTGAAGATTTCAAGATTTGAAGACTTGCATTTGAACTTTGAAGACTTGAATATAAGTGAAGAGGAGAGGCAGATTTGAAACAAAAAGAAGAAAGAAATCAAGATGTTGAAACTGGGCTCGGTTGTGAGTCACAATGGATTGGTCACGAGTCGCGACAGACAGGTGGCTAGAACCTTTGTTACTTTTTTGTACTATAAATACTAAATCTTATCCTCTCTTCTTCCTCTTTTCTTCATCCTGCGTTATTCTGGGTTCAAAACCCCAGTTTTCCTTTCTTTCTTTTCTTAGTTTTTGTATGTTAATAATGTATTTTCATTATCTAGGTTAGTTTAATCTTGAGAGCAATTGATTGAAGCTTCCATATCTATGTAGTAAGAACCTCTATTTCACTCTATCTTGAAGCATTTGTTATTTAGCATTCATGTGTTTTAATGTGATGTTTTACTTCATTTATATCATGGGTTATTTGAGAATAAGAAGTGTTTGTATGATTGAAGTGTTAGGGTGTTAAGAACTTGTAAATTTCTTAACACATTTGGCATGAAAATCCAAGAACATGGACTTAGAACTTATAGTGTGTAATGTGTTGTAATTCTTGCTAGATAAGTATGTTAATGTGGATTGTTCTCATATTTATCCTATAGATGCAATGAAAGGTTGAATCTTGAATGTGGTTTGTTCTAGGTTTAGCCTAATGAATGCTATGTTTGGTTAAATGGCTATGTCTTTGGTAGGAGGCTTGTTATCAAATCTATGGTTCTTCGTGTATAATGTCACTGCTGAAATACCTTTATGGAGTGGTTTGCCTAAACTGATTATAAATGAGGTTTGCAAATGGTCGTTGTTTGTCTTTGTGAATTACTCTTAAGAAGAAATGAATGTTGATCTTCAATTGAGAAGTTTTAGCATTCCCCATAGGTAACAAAAGTGATAGAATGAGTGAATGGTTTAATGATCTACATTAGGTTTGGAAGTGGATATTAATTGCCCCCAAGGCTTTATCTTTTGTAGTTTTTACCCCTTTTTCTTAGTATGTATTTTTTTTATAATAATACTGTCTTGCTTCATTCATTGATAATGAGATTGGTACATGTTACATGGTTATGTACTAGATCATGAGCCTCGACTACTGCTAGTCTATCCACCTTAAGAATTGATAACCTTTGGAACACCATCCCTAGGATTCTAATTTCCTTAACTATTGTCTTGTATCTGGCGGGATATCTGGGTAATTGGCTATATGTCATAACGCATTTTCACAGTCTGTCCTTATGAGTAGGTTCCAGTTCCTTTTATTGGTAGCCTACTTCATAGTCTGGAATATAGTCAGTAGTTAAGCCTGTACCGCCGATGCTGCATGAATGGTTTCTTTTCCACTTCATCGAAGCTGTGTGGAAGACTTTGCGCGCCACGCCGCCACTCCTTCTCCATTGCCGCTACAGAACGCTACATCAGTGGTGATAATTGTGCTATCATGAAAAAGATGGTCTATAAACCTATCCTTCTTGAGCCACATAAGAGTGATGTCTCCTATCTCTATTGTCTCTTTGAGTGGTTCGACACCTGTCTCATTGTGTGACCTTATACCTGTGAGATCCAGATCAGAGTCCTAATTGTGCATCTCTCGAACCCTATCCCTTATCGTGGCTCTATTGGTGAGTCCTTGTATTTCATCCATTATATATTTGAATGAAATTGGTGCTTGTTGTAGTGTGACTGAACATCTCGCGCACCAAATACTCCAGATTATAAAACATGCTAGTTCTCGATCTTCCTTCTACGGTACAATGTTAAACCATTGATGGATCCATACTTTGAATGAAGTTGGGATACCCATGCTGAAATCTAATCCCAATCTGCTATGCCTCCATACCTTCCTAGCTAAGTTACAATGTTAGTGAAGAATGTTGCGTGTAATAGAAATTTATGAGAATAAATTTTGAGATGTAAGGTTTACCTACAAGATATTGTTTGTCACTGGGTGATTAATAAATTCTTCCATGAAGAGCATGATGGAGTACACGCGTTTCCATGAACCATGCTGGGTTTGGTACTGCACAAGAAAGGTAAATGTCATTACTAACCTTTAACATAATGAATGGTGGGATGAAATGACAGAATGACTTACCTTAATGTTCTTGATTTTCCAAGTGTAGTCGAGTTCTGACCCCGTCTTTCTCTTCTACCTTTGGTATGCACATGCAAGCCTGTATAGAAAGTAAATGAAAGTGGTTACTTCTTCTCGTGTATAACAAAACTAGGACTTATTATTCATTGATCAAAATACATGGAAATGACCCTGAGTTCACACAACTTTATTTCTTTGATACCCCCCGTCAAAGTGTCTAGTGTGAAAACCTCCTCTGTTCTGGGATGGATAAGGATGAGGTACGAATGATCACTGTCAAAAAAATAGGGTAATGAATTACTGAAATGGAAGTGGTTTGAAATGTGAATGTTAAATCCACCAAGAAATACTTACATTCTAATGTATGGGACAATGTAGAACTTAGCATCCGTTGCCTTCATTGTATCCCAGATGAGGTTGAAACGAACTTCGACCTTTTCCTTGAAGTCAGTCAAATTCCCATAGTTGCAAGGGCAGAATTAGACGTGCCCTGCATTATTTTCCCATATTTTCTCCCGGAGGTGCTTGTAACGTTACTGATACTTAAAATGAAATCCTAATTGCTTTAAAATTTTAAATACCGCTAAAAGGTCTGAAACCCACCCCATCCACACATCGACCTGCGCATTATCGATCCAAGTCATTGAACGCATGTTCTCGAGTCTCTTCCCGTACTCGACTATAACATCTATTCCAAAACCGCAAGTGTAATGGCGTGCAAATGTCGATGGTCTAAAGACTGGGAAGAACATGTTGTCCTTATTCTTTTTCATTTCCCGGATAGCGGTATTGGCTTCCAGTATGAACCGCACCATGTTGGGCCAATCTCTCAGGTCCCGGTTGTTGATAATCCGTGGATGCAAAGTTATATGAATTGATCAGTTAAGTATGTGGAAATGAGCTGTCGTAGTCAATGAATAATAAAGGTACGCGTTTAAGTGAAGCACATGTTTTGGTAGCCTCTTCAATTTTGGTATTGCTGATGGCCTGTAATTAGATGAATGTTGTTATGAAGAGTTTCGCATATTAATATTTACTGGAATGTCTGAAGTAACTTGTTTTATATATAGTGTAAAAGTTTAAACACGTGAAAATATGTATGTACATCAAAGACTAAACAACTAGTTAGGATAGTCGAACTAAGCCCTCGCATAAACAACTAGTTCGACTATGCGAGGGCTTAGTTCGGCTATCCTAACTAGTTGTTTAGTCATTGATAAATATGTACTTACATTTTTCACGTGTTTAAACATTTACAGTATGTATAAAACAAGTTACTTTAGACATTTCAGTAAATATTAATATATGGAACTCTTCGTAACAACATTAATCTAATTAATCAAAAACTTACATGGTTAATTTAGTTATAAATTAACACACTAGTTTAGGTGTTTAAACGGTTTCATCGGGTATATAACATCTTAATTCACATGTTTCTTAACAAAATGCATTTAGTAAAATCTACACCTTCATAATTAATCTATCAATATATAAACAAATCACTTCATGTGTTTAGGTATTTTATTTGTGTATATATCATCTTATATCATACGTTTCAACAAAAAATAAAATATCATATTTTTCATAATAACATTCATTTTATGAAATATCACAGTCCTTGATGAATCATCTATTAATTTTTATACACGTTACTTCATGTGTTCATACTGTAAGATCATTTATTTAACATATTACTTCATACATTTCAGAAAATTTTTAAATATCAAAATATTTCGAACAAAATGCATCTAATCGAATTCCATACCTTTGCAAATAATATAGCAAAAGATGGTCTCATTATTTCCTGTATTCTTGCAGTTATATCATGTATTTAATATATTACTTCATATGTTCCAACAAATTTAAAAACACCACAATCAGATATGAAGTACATTAATTCGAATTTCATACATGGGCGAATTGTCTAGCAAAATATGAGCACGTTACTTTACGTGTTCATGCAGTTACATCACCTGTTTAACATAATACTTCATACGTTCCAGAAATTTTAAAAACACCAAAATGTTCTTAATAAAATGCATTTAATCGAATTTCAGGGGCAATTTGTCTAGCATAAAAAGATCGTGTTTTTTTTACGAGTTCATGCGGTTATGTCACATGTTTAACATAATACTTCACACGTTCCATAAAATTTAAAACACCAAAATCTTCTTAACAAAATGTATTTAATCAAATTCCAGACCTTAGAAAATTATCTAGCTAAATATGAACGCATTACATCATGTGTTCATGTAGTAGCTTCGAGCGTTTAACATAATACGTCAAAATTCCAACAAACACTAAATTATTTGTTTGGTCCCCTAAATATAATGCAATATCATCCTTTGATCCCCAAGTCCAATACCTCGTTTGTTCATCAACTAACAAATACAAAATGATTTGTTTGGTCCCAAAGGTGATTTTTAGGTAAATCGGAGTTGTTTTCCGATATAGCTAGGGGGTATTTTTATAATTTTACCAAATAAACCATTTTAATTTCTTTTTATTTAATTTTTTTCTTTTAATTCTTTTCCTTTGAAACCCTTTTACGCCGGTAAATCCACCGCCGCCGCCGACCACCACACCGCCTCCACTTTCCAGCGCCGCATTCTTCTTCTTCTTCGAACTCGAACAGGTTCAGGGTTTTGTCTCCTGCAAAAATGAGGGTTTTGCCTCCTCCTGGCTTTGCGCTGTTGGATCTCCAGTTGGCTTTGCGATCGATGAGCTCGAGTTACCGGAATGGGAACGGGAATAGATGTCGTCAAAGAGATGCCAGAGCCCATATGCCACAAAAGGAGCTTCTCCCAAAACTGCCTCCACCACTGCTTCCCGTCCTTCGTGGCCTCGCCACCATTGAAGTCTTCCTAAATCATGTCATTGAGAGTCCGATTGGAATTCGAATGGAAACCCGCCATTGCCGTCCTTCTTGATTCTTAGAAAGTCCCGGCACGATTGAAGATGAGAAAGTCCTGACGGCGATTGAAGATGAGGAAGGTGATATTCACACGCTCAATGTGGGTAAAATGTTCCTATGCACATGACCAAACGCAGAAGCCTTTTTTAAATTTTATTTTTTAAAATCTAAGGGTATGATGATCATTTTACAATTTTGACCAATTTTATTGTTGACTTACTTGAAAACCACCTTTGAGGACCAATCAAATTATTTTGTATTTGTTGGTTGCTGAACAAATGAGGTTTTGGCCTTGGGGACCAAACAAATTTAAGATGCTATGTAGGAGATCAAAAAAACAATTTAGTCTTACAACAAATTTTAAAACACCAAAATCTTCTTAACAAAATATGTTTAATCAAATTTCAGACCATGTCGAATTATCTAGCAGAATCTGAACACATTACTTTACGTGTTCATGCAATTACATCATGTGTTTAGCATAATACTTCATACGTTCCATAAAATTTAAAAACACCAAAATTCTCTTAACAAAATGCATTTAATCGAATTCCAGACCTTGGCATCATCTAGAAGAATATGAACACGTTACTTAATGTGTTCATGCGTTTACTTCGTGTGTTTTAACGTATCACATCATATATTCCTGTAAATTTAAAACTACCAAATCTTCTTAACAAAACGCATTTATTCGAATTCCAGACCTTGGCATTATCTAGCAGAATATGAACAAGTTACTTGATGTGTTCATGTAGCTACTTCGTGCATTTAACATATTATTTCATATATTCCGAAAAATTTTAAAATGCCAACATCTTTTAACAAAATGCATTTAATCAAATTTCAGACCATGGCGAATTATCTAGCAGAATGAGAACATGTTACTTCATGTGTTCATGCAGTTACTCCATGTGTTTAACTATATTTACGGAATCAAATCCAAACGTTGATGTAAGTTTGTTGAATTTTCAATTTGGACATCTTCGCTACTTTCTCCTCTGTACAAAAGATTTCGTTGCCTTGAATTACTTCGTTTTCCATCAGTTATAACAACAACACCTTCATGAAATTCGTGTATGAGATTTCTCAAAATCTTGGCTATTGTTGACGAAAACTCAGATCTAAAACCATAAATTTCATATTAACTCGAAGATTTCACCATTGCAGATCGTTTGATGAATCCGACACAAAAAAAAATGCAAATTCCGATGCTTAAAAATGCATATCCGATGACCCTGGTCAAGCCCGATGCAAAAACTGCAGATCTGGCATAATTTAGTTTGCAAAAAACACAGATTCGCAAACAGGAACTCAATCCGGTGATTTGCAAAGGTTTGATCAGTGTTTGCAAGCTTCAACCCGATGCTTAGGAGTTTTTGATTCATTGTTTTGATCGGATTGAATTTTGGAATGATTGAAATTCCTTGATTTTGAGGATTTTCTTTCCAAAAATAAGGGCAAATAAATGATTGTTATTTGATCCCGGATTTTTGACCTGACTGTCTGTTATAACCCGATTTCATACCCATTTTCATCCCTATTTTCTAATATTTGCAATCTAATCATATTTTTTCATCTCCATTCTCTAATATTTCAGTCTGGGCCCCATCTCACCATTTGCCATGGTGAGACGGTCTCATTTGAGTTTTCTCATTAACTTATTAGGGATTATTTAATGTTCGCCGAAGGTTTGAGATTGAAAGTTCATACTGTATCACAAGTTAAAAGAAAATTTTATCTCACTTAAATTTTGTAAAATAAAAAAGAGGGACTTACTTCAAGATAGTTTCGGTAGTGTATGAAATTCTAGTTTTGCCCTTGTTATTTAAAACACTCCATTCATTTTGCTTAATTTTTATTAGTTTGAAAAATTATTGCAAAATTTCATTTAATTCTATCATTGGTACTCCTTCCGTTTCACTAAGAGTGACACACTTGCCTTTTTGAAAAAAAATTTGATGACACTTTTCATTTTTGGCAAGATTCCTACAATCTCATCCACTCATTCTCTCATCCACTCATTCTACTTTTACTTTCTACACTCAATTTTTTGGCAAGAATCCTGCTGAGTTTTTGCTGAATATAGAATAAGGTAAAAATTAAGCAATTTTTATTGGGACCGACAAATATAAAATGTGTGCAGTTTGAAATGAAATGGAGAGTATAAGATTATTTTAATTAAATTCAACTTTTTAATTTAATTAAATGCAATTCAAAATAGACCCCAAAAAAAAACTAAGTACTTCCTTACTTTAATTTTAGCATGGCTCGTAGTTTTATGACATTATATTTGAAAAAATCCCAATTGTATGGACTAAATTAAATTAGAAAAGGAAAAAGTAAAAATATATATACGTGTCTACAATTACCTTAAATTATGTTATAAATATAATACGCCAAAAAATAAAATAGGCATAAATAAAAAGCGTGTCAAAATAAAATGAACTAGGAAGTAGTCTAAAGACTAATACTATATCGAATAGTACCTTATTTCCTTACTTTCATTTTGTTTCTACTATTGGACTAACAATTGGAAGTTTGTGTTGTGGGGAATGGAGAAAGAACAGAAAATATGAACGAAAATAACAAGACACAAGATTTACGTGGTTCACCAAGTTTTGGCTACATCCACGGGAGACGGATTCACTATATCAGAATTAATGTTTACAGAGAGAAGAGAGACACTTCATATGCTGTCTCCACCAAACCCTAACAAACTGGGCCAAAACACAATTCGGCCCAAATCAACAGCAGTCCAATAAAGAGACAAGCTATACCGTCGGACCGGGGGCGACTCCGGCCCCCGGACCCCAGGCCAGGGTGTGCTCCGCCCCCCTGGACCCCCTGACTTGCTGACCGGGCAGTAAGACCCCCGTACCAACCTGTCGAAGCGGCTAATACATATTCAAGGCATACCAACCGTTTGTAATGATCATGAATTTGGCATGAAATATAGATACAGTAAAAGATGATAATTGATCCATGTTCTTTGCCTGCCTGCATTTGTAGTACATTCCACAGATTCAAAGTCATAATGGTACCATGATATGGAACTGGTTTTTGGAATGTGTTGTGAATTGTGTACATTGAATGCGTTTCATGGTTCGAAAAAATCATTCAAGATGTCACTACTACCTTATTGGGATATGGTGATCCATGATTTATTTTTTAAATTGCGTATGTAATCTTGAGGTTTGAATTAAATGAACCCTAATAGAGTAATGGACCCATATCGTTAAATCAATTAGCTCTATATAGATGTAACTCAGGATCTTATACACTAAATTATATTTATTCTGGACTCTTAACAAGCTCTCTTATATGCATTGGTATTATTCATTGTGCAAGTGTGAATAGAAAGGAGTAACATGTCAACCCGTTGAAATATATGTCCAGTGGACTGATCAAGCCAACCTTGAGCTTTGATAAATATCAGCTTCTTTCATAACACCAATTAATCTAATGTAGATGTGACCCATGATATTATATATTTTCCCGTCCCACTAAAAATAGTGGAGTTGATTTTGACTCGCTCTTTTACGTGAGCTGATGTGGATGTGCATAAGCGTAAAAAGGCAAGAATATTTTGGGAAAGTAAGGATCCAATCCAAAAGTTGTTGAACTTAAAGATGAACTCCTTTACCTCTCCCACAACACCTACCCATTACAACTCGCGTTCACCACTACATCAACTTGCATCTTATTGAGGCCCCAAGGTATACGATGATAAATAAAATAAAAATGTATAATATGTAAAAAAAATGTATATGATGATAAATAATTATTTACTTAAGATAATGTGTATTATGAAAAAGAAAGAATTATATTGGTTGACGCTTTAAAAATAATAAACAAACACTGTAAAATTGTACTATTCATTTCGCCACACATGTTACTTCGTACTTTTTAATTGTGATTTGCAAAATAAATTTTAACCACAAATAATTCTAGTTACATATTATAATATAATATTAAAACAATGCGTGTTATCGTAAACTTACCCACTTCGTACAAAGAGTCATATTCATACATGAACATGGAGTTATAAATTTTTCTTTTAATGTCAATATAACATACTTTTATTAATATGTAATAGAGGAAGTGTGCAGATGAGCATGTCGATTTTCAAATTACCAAACATGTAAAACGATAGATTCCTATGTATTTTCTTAAGCGTGTCTCAACGACACGCAAGATGCTTACCGGGAAAAATGATTTTTCCGGTGAGTTCAAGATCGATGGTGAAGAGTTCATATTCATGGGGATATGATCAAGTTGATGAAAAAACATTTCCAATTTTGTGGTCCTAAAATGAGCTGGAGAAGATCATAGTTTTCGACATGACAAAGATTTGGCTGGACAAACAACTTGGGACGATAGCTTTGCTGGAGATTCAGAGGCAAACCAAGCAACCAAAAACACGACCATGCGAATTAACTGAAACAAATTATATTAAAAAATGTATATTATTTTGTATTTTTATACAGAAAAAAAGAAGTTAACGTACCTGATAGTGACATCTATTTCATCCGTTTGTATTAATTTAAATGATTCATTTAGTTAAAATTTGACCGTAATTTTGTATTGATATTCACAATAAACGTTTGTTTTGTGAAGCACGGCCCTTTATAATTCATGAATAATTATGATGCTTTTAAGCTTATACATGGTACATTTTAACTTTATTATTGGACACTTTAATTTAAACATATGGTCAGCTGTCTTTAAATATTAAAAATAAAAAAGCAAGGTGTAAAACATTACTCCTATGTGTAATTTATAAAATACAATATTTAAGTAAATAATCATTTTTAAAACTACGCCTTAACAATTTTGTACACCCTCTGTTAATTTACTCTTGGCACACTAGTTTTAGACACAAATGTTTAGGAGATACTAATTGTTTGGTGCAAACTGAATAAAGAGAATAAAAAGTAGGCAAATTCTTGAGAAAGACGGTATTTCCATAAGCTTATGGAAAGATAGGATTTAATTAGAAAAATAAAAGATAAAAGGCTTTAGTTGCAAAATTAAAATTTTATTATACAACGTATAATAGTTATAAAGTTTATAACCCGATTCATACAACCCAAAAATTTTATCTTCATTTCTTCTAATTTGCACTTTAAACCTTAATTTTTCCATAACTTACGGAAAGACCGTCTTTTAAGAGATGAACTCTAGAGTAAAATGAATACGTACCAGAATAAAATAAACATTTTAAAATATATGTGCCAATAATAGCTGAACTGAGGAAGTATATAGGATATAGCCATAGCCATAGTAATCTACTCAATACATTAATTTTTAGAAATATAAATTGTGTGAAATGAAGGATATCAATAATTCAACTTTTTGAGTCAATTAATAGGGCAAAATGTACCTTTTGAAATGGAATGCAGAGAGTACCGATTTGGTTCACAAAAACGGTAATAAAACAAAAGTAAAATTTGAAAATAAGTGTGTTTTGACCAGAACAGATGCTCTTTGGAGAACAGAAAGAATGCGTAGGTTTGAAAATGAACCAACCTTTGCCTCGTAGAAAAGCCAACAATTCTATCTTCACATCAAAAGAACCCAACATTTTTCATTAATTGCGTTTGGCATATACTCCTCAGAATCCACGCTGTGTTTTTACAGATGACCAGCTTTTTTGCACGCAGTCACGCAGTGAACAGTCAATTGCACAGAGCCACACACACCAAAACGTCATTTTCCGAGTTGTTGAGAATGAGCTGCTCCATTTGAGATGAGATAGAGCGGAACTGAGTTGAGGAGAGTTGAGCTGTTCTTATTGAAGCTGAGTCGAGCTAGAATTATTTGAGTTGAGCTGGGATTATTGGAACGGAAGAGAACTGGTGGGATAAGATTATTAGGGTTGAGGAGAGTTGAGATGAGATTATTGGAGCTGAGTCGAACTGAAATATTGAAGTTGAGATGAGATTATTGGATCTGAAAAGAGCTGAACTGAGTTGAGCCGAGATGAAAGTAGTTGAGAATAAATTAAAATGGACAGGGACATGCCCAATATTGTACACAATTTTTACCGTTTCCAATTAACAGGCTTGACTATTAATATACTCCCTCCGTTTCTTTTTGTTTGGCACCTATTCTAAAAATGGGTGTTTTTCTTTTGATGGCAGCCCTGCACTGTTTCTAAAAATGGCAAGGGACAACCTCTGTTTTTACCACTTTGCCACTGTAAGATACTAGTATATTAGTGCTATTGCCATCCTTAATTTCTGATCAACCCATATAATCATTCATCCTATATTCGTTTCTTGTGCTAACACTTCCCTCCATTTTCTTTGCTGCTCAACATTTGACCCAAGGTGGTAGCCCAATGTTGTGGCCCAAATTTAAAAACCTACCCATTTCTTCTGTCCACTATATAAGAGGAGGGAAAGGTGAAACCCTAGTCAAAACTCCATTTTACCTCTGCCATGGTGTGTCGCAGATCTGGCCATCTGGTTTCTTCCGCCTTAGAAAAAATAACCGGTGCCACTGTAACCCTCTTTCTTCAGATCCTCCCTCCATGTTCAACCCAAACTCCACCCCACCCGAAATAGAACTTCCACTACCCGGAGAATCGGAGTCGCCGATCGTATTTCAGACCTGCCTCGATGACACCGTCGTCGAGGAGACGGAATGGCCGGACGAGGAAGTCGTCTCCGTCGTCAGTCCTGCCGGCGACGGCCCTGCTCACCTCCGGGCGACGGCATATGTGGTGGAGGACTCGCCTGCGGATCTAGCGACCCTGTCGTCCGAGGCGACAGAATGGCCGGACGAGGAAGTCGTCTCCCCCGTGGGTCCTTCCGGCGACGGCCCTCCTGACCTCCGGGCTACGACATATGTGGTGGAGGACTCGCCTGCGGATCTGGCGACCCTGTCGTCCGAGGCGATAAGGTGGTCTCGAAACCCAAACTTCGAGCGGTCGAGCAAGTTCACATCACGGCGGATTCGGTCCGGTTGTCGCGAGTTCATCGACGGGGAGGGCTGGCCAGGCGTGGCTGACACTTATGAATCCGACGAAGACGACGCGTCGGACTTGCTGGCGGACGATGCCACCTTTGCTACTCCACAGAAGACGGGAGATGTGGAGGATGAAAATGGCGATCAACATATGTACGTGTACGATCTGAATGGAGTGGCCATCGACATGTCGGGGGTAAAGTTTTTTCAGCCACATTTACAGTTTTGCTCGTTTCGGTTTTCCAGTTTTTCTGCAACATTAACAGTTTTTAGCGTTTCAGTTTTACAGTTTTCAGTGCCACATTTGCAGTTTTGCTGGTTTCAGTTTTCCAGCTATTCTTCAACATGTACTGTTTTGCTCGTTTCAGCGTTACAGTTTTTCTGCCACACTTACAGTTTTGCTCGTTTCGGTTTTACCTTTTTTAGTGCCACAGTTACAGTTTTGCTCGTTGGAGTTTTACAGTATTTCTGCAACATTTACAGTTTTGCTCGTTCTAGTTTTACAGTATTTCTGCAACATTCACAGTTTTGCTCGTTACAGTTTTATAGTTTTTCTGCCACATTTACAGTTTCGCTCGATTTGACCGATTTTCGACCCACCGCAGGTACATCCGTGGGCTCACAAAATGCTACTGTCTCAATACCGGAGTGACGACTACGGGAAATTGCCTCCAAAGGCAGTAATGGAGATGTGGAAGGATTGGTTCCCTTTGTAGGTATGTCGTCGGAAACTTTACCCTTGATACCAGTGCCGTAAATGGTAACGTAGGCTAGTGCTCATGATTGGGTTGGAAGTGGAAAATTTGTGTTATGGTGCGGGTTTTGTGTGGCTGTCTAATGTGTGTATTAAATGTGGCGGTTCTGGCCTATCAATGTGTGCTTATTTGCTACGGGTTGTATGGTTCGCCGATCTTCTGTTCGAACGAAAATCTGTGTATTATGTGTCTTGATTTCTGTAGGAACTTGTGTCCCTTTAAAGATGCCATTTATTGTGTTGTACTGAGTGTTCAGTTGGTGAGCCTGTTTTGTTCACCAAATGTGTACTCAGCAATAACAGTTTCAGGCAAAGTACATATTGGTGATACTAAGAGCAAATGTTTTTCATTACAACGACGGTTGGATTGCAAACACACTTTACAAAACCTAGCATTGCGATAGCATGTTTGCCATCACTATCCAACCACATCGTAAAACTGAAAGGCACCTATTATACCTATCACATAAGTTGCTGAATAATGTACTCAAGACCTGTAGCCTTGTTTGCTGTGATCAAGCTTTGTAAATCTTCCCTAACTGCGTCCTTGTCAACCTCTATGTCGGCTGGTAGCACACCTTGTAGTTGGAGTGCATCTTTCTTCATATGTGGAAGCTTGTAACTGTTAGATCCCTTGCATTTGATTATCTCCACCATGACACATTGGAGTGTTAGAAACACTTTGTTTAGTTTTTCTGGCTGCAATTCTTCAAATGCTTTTTCTGTTGCAGAAATCAGTTCATCCAAATTGCGTGATTTTGTCTTGTGCTGCAAACTTTGTATTGAATTGAAAAAACCCAAATCTAGGACATTCAAATCTGGGCTTCTAGGTGGCTGAAAACCCAATCTTATGTTGAATCCATCGGAACTTGCAACCAGTCTAAATTCAGCATCGTCATCGCATATATGTGGTCTTGCATTGTCTTGTCGAATTGTTATATTAGTGCTTGCTAGTAAGGGCCATTTCCTTTTAATTGCTGGAACCAACTTTGTCAACATGAAAGCTTTGGTAACCTCACGGTCGATTGATGGAATTGGTTTGGTTTCTAGAGTACCTGCTGGTCTGTTCTTGCTAGTCTTCTTTGCTGCCTCTTCTTGTGTGAATGGCCAAATCCCAATTTTCCCGTCGAACAATACCTCCCCCTCGTTGTCGATGATTGGCCGACATACGGCACAAAGGAACATTATCTTCTGTATAAACCTTTTGTTATGAACTGTGCGGTGAGGCTCTTCTTCTTCCGGGAGAAGATAGTACTTCTCCGCAACTCTAGTTATGTAAAACCATTTCTCGTCTATGTGTATAATGTGATGCATATCCATGAAAGATGTTTTCCCTGAACTTGTATCATGCTTCAAGTGAGAAAGTGAGTAGTATAACCTGTGCAGTTGATTAGTTTCTGAAATTTGTGGTTTAATTGCATTTGAATGGCTTCTAATTTGACCCTCCTTGATCCAACGGTGCATGGTGGAAGTGCTTACCCCTACTGCTGCCGCATATCCCCTTTGTGTTGTGCGAAGTGGGAGGGGGACAGCCATCGCCAGTAACTTGTTGATTTCAACTTTTTTCCTACCCTTTTTTCCTTTTATTTTCCTGCTCCAGTCTGTACACAACCCTAGTTGTGCTTGTCTTCTGTGCAGGTTGGAAAGACGACTGATGGTGCGGACCGAGGTGTTCCATCGTTGGGCGGCCTCCTTCCGACGATGGGTGGCCAGCTTCCCGTCCTTCAAAATTTGCAAGATGAACTCCCCAATTTCGCGGCGCTGATATTCAGACAAGAGGCGTCTTTCCGCCATTACTGTGTTGCTGCAACCAGAAGTGAGTTTTTGAAGATGTAAGAGGATGAAGAGGGAAGAAGATGAAGAGGGAAGAAGATGAAGAGGGAAGAAGATGAAAGTGTAAGGAGAAGTGCTGTTTCTGATGTAATATATTTGATGTGTCTTCTCTTTTTTGGGTTAGTTTCTTGGCCAATGGGCCGTGTCATGTAATTTCAAATTCAAGCACCAATCTTCCCACCATTTTCAGAATTTAGGTGGGAAGTATTAGCCAACATTTTGTGGGCTCGCATGTACAGTAACCATTCCACTGTAGGGGGACAAATTTCCAACTCACAGCAGCTTTATGTCTAAGTCTATTACATTGCAATTATCCTTGAGCTTTTGGATAAGTGCCAAACAAAAAGAAACGGAGGGAGTATATAAATATAAATAATAAATAATTATAGAAGGCAAAATCTTGAAAAAAAATATTTTTTATAGGCATATGGAAAAATGAGGTTGAATTAAAATTATAGAAAAGTAAATATTTTTAGTTGCATTATTAAAAATTTATTATAAAATGTGTAATGAATATGATTATGACCGGATTAGTACAATCCGAATTTATCCTAATTTCTTCAAATTTACAATTTAACCTTTGGTGTTTCCATAACTTGTAGAAAGATCGTTTTTCAAGATTGAAATATATATTGAAATATATGATCGGAAAGGAGGGAGCACATATATTTTCAGATTAAACTCAACTAGCACCAAGTTGATAAAACTTGGTATTTTTCCTTTTGGGTTTTTGGTAAAATTTGCAGAGAGTTCGTGAAGAGGGAAGAAATTGCAGCGATTGCATGGTCCCTGGAACATCTTAACATGTTGACAGAATCACAAACTGGGCCCCTAGTTTGATAGAATCTAATAATTTGTTCAAATTAAGTGAAATATATTCAAGTTGCTCCTCTGTATTTCGTTTATATTTTTGTACTCCATTGGTTTCTTGAATAGTGATACATCATTTTTTATGTTACAATTTAGGAGATGCTAAATGAGTAGATGAAATTGGATTGAAAAAATAAAAAGTAAAATGAATGGATGTAATAACCTTAAACTTGGCATAAATAGAAAATGTCAATATAAAAGAAACATCTCAAATTAGAAAGTGTGTCACTATTAAAAAAACGGAGGGAGTACTTTGTTTTCGTGGTCGATGCGTTTATATGTATTTCATACTATAATTTTAGTGGCTTGAACCTATGATGAATGAAATATGAGAAAAAAATTGAATTTAAAAGGAATAAAATAAGTGAGTGAAATTAAAAGAATTTTGTCAAAAAGATAAAGTGTATTGATATAAAAAAGAATAACTAATTAAAAAAAGAGAAAGTCTCTGGAAAGGTGGCCTTTCCATAAGCTTATTGACAGTCCTCGGGGACATTTGCCTTAAATGTTGTAATTTTTTATAAAATTTAAATATTGCATTTTATAAGTTAAAACAAGTAATAATATGTATTTGAAGGTGAAAATATTAAAAATATATCATATAAAAAAATTTAAAATTTCAAATTTTGTATGTAATTTAAGAAATGCAGTGTATAAGGTAAAAAATAAGTGGCATGTCCATAAGCTGCCTATCAGGAGACCCACTCATCAAAAAATTGTGTCAAATATAATAAAAAGAAGGAAGTATAGAATTTTATCATAAATTTCAGTCCCACATTCTCATGCTATTATCATGTAAAGGCTTATTCAACTCGTAGTATAATAGTTTGGGAAAAGTACAAAACTAATAATCCTATTATTTTCTAAAAAGAGCTAATCTAATCCTGTAATATTTGAAAGTGCGATTCTAACCCTAATTTTTAGTACAATTGTGTTAATTTACCTAACTTGCACTAATTTGGCATTTGTTGTAGGAGTGGGCAAAAAATCAAAAACTGAAAACCTAATAATTCGAATTCGAATAACTCGAACCAAATTTGAAATACAGTTTTTGGATAACTGAAATTGAGCAAAGCGATTCTTGAATATGGTCTTTGGTTTGGTTTTGGATATTGAAACTCAATCCGAAAACCAATCCGAATACCAAATTGTAATTAAAAAATAAATAAATTACATACATAATAATATAATTTTAAAACTCTAAAATTGTTATGGTTGAATTTGTATTGTATTTTTTGAATTTTTATTTTAACACTTGAGTGTGACGATGTAGAAATTAAATTACATATTTTTATAGAAATTTAAATTAATTTATATATTTTTAGTAATTTTTTAAAAAAAACCCATGAACATGGTTTATTCGGTTTGAAACTGAATTCAAACCAAAAAAAAATTTCGAATTCGGTTTTGATAATTTGCTTTTTCAGGTTATTCGATCAGTTTCAGTTTTAAGTTTTTTAGGGGCAAATTCGAATAACCCAAATCGAATAAATCAAAAACTGACTAAACCAACCCGACGCCCACCCCTAGTTTACTGACCAAATTCACGCATTGAACTAATTTGGAAAGATAAAAATACCCCTGGTTTTAAAACTACCCCTTCTACCCCTTGCTGATGTGGCCTATGGTTTGGTTTAAAGGGGATTCGGTTGCTCCGTCACCACCATAACTACTCCCCCGCCGCCGCCACTGTCGTTGCTCCATTGTTGCCACCACCGCTCAGCCTCCTTCCGCTGATTTACCACACCACCAAACCTAATTCGCCGCCACGCAACCTGATTCCCAGCCCCAACACGATTTACCACTTCCACCCCCACCCCCACCCCCACCCACCATAGTGTTGCATCACCCCATCACCTAACTCATCAATACGTCATCTTTGGCTGCAGTTGCACAACGCCGGTTAATGGAACTGGAGGAAGCTAGTCATTCCGCCGGAGAAGAGAACATGGAAGAGCTGCTCTCACTGGCGGTAATGAGATACAGAGAATCGGTGCTCCAATAAGAACAAGGTTGGGTTTCACAATGGATATGAACTTCATAGTTGTGGCCTTCCGAAAGCCCTACCGAGATGAAACAAAACCCAATAGTAGACGGTCGAACCGTTGCGAACAAGTGAAATTCATAGCAAATCTAGGCTTGGGTAGGGGGCGAACTAAATTATCACCGGAGATGAATAAGAGCCAAACTGTGGATGCACCGGGAATCCCTATCGATGGCAAATCAAAGGTGGTTAATGGAAAAAATCAAATATTACAAATTTTAGTTAAGTGCTAAAATAATAGGGTTAGACCGGTTAATAGACACTAGGGGTATAATAGTCTTTCAACTTTATTAAATTTTATTTTTAACAGGGATATAATGGTCAGTTTGTTGAATTCCGGCCATATACAGGGTGGTTAGATGGCACTTTCGTTCAAAACTTAGTGTTAGACAGTGGCAGAACATAGGGGGGACAATGGGGTACCTGGTCCCAACCAACTTTTTTTATCATTAATATTTTGTGTTTTTCTTTTGTTTTCTTTGTTTTTGAATGGTAAAAAAATATTGTGGTCCCCCCAAAATTATACACGCCGCGAGAAATAGAATTCCTGTGGTACAAAAAGTTGTACTCTTTTATAAACTTTAGAGTCCAACAAGAAAAAGAATTCATTTTTATTTAATTTTACCTTTAATATTTATTCAAGTTATATTTGATTTTTATCGATTATACATAAGTTCTTTGTCCTATCCAATTCCAAGTTGTAAGTATAATATCATAACTGAAGATTAAAAAAAAAACTTTTGATTTCAATTATAAGTATCAATTAGAAATAACATTATCTTAAATTTTATTCCATTTATAAGTATTAATTGAAAATAACATTATCTTAAATTCTTAATCCGATAAAGAAACTTGAGTTGTATTTGTACTTACGAAAGTGAATTTAATAGAAATAATATGTGACACCTTTGATGCAAGAATTTAAAACGTGATTTAAAAAAGCATAAATTTTCAAATAAGATTTTTTTAAAGGCAAAAAAATCGATACTTTTCACATTATGATCAAAGACAGGATAACAAAATTTAAATAAAAATAAGAAGATCGACCATTTCAAATATATCAATTTTATAATTTCATGACACTAATTTTTCTTTAGTATTTAATTTTTGTTCTTTGAATGAAATAATCTACTATGATTTTTTATTTTAATGATCGACTCAAAAAATTTAATATAATTTTGGTCCCCCTATATGAAATTCCTGGTTTCGCCTGTGGTTAGATCTGCACTTTCAAAGGGATAAACTGACACCTTCGATCAATACATAGGGTTATTTTAGTACTAAACTATAATAGGTTTCATGAGTAACTTTTAAATAACTATATTACACAAAACTTAAGATTTAATGGTTAAGCATATCATTAGTGGAGGATTCCTCTTTTCACAGTCCAAATATAAGGTGGTAGTCGCAAAAGTTGAAAAACCGTCTTGAAAGGGATTTAAGAAGTTGGAACATCAATATACGATAGATCATGCCATTTCATGATGGTTTATATCGAACCGCCTTTACAAGACAATTATTTTAAGACGATTCATGGTTGAAATGGCTCTGCGGGAAATTAATTTAAAGTTGTTCATGGACGAATCACTTTAAATGAACAAGTATAACCAATTCTGTTTTATCCAACGTACTCTCACAATCCATGAATTTCTCTCTTTTTTTTCTTCTTCCCGTTTCTCTTCCTTTTCCCATCTTTTTCCTCTCCCCTTTCTCTGGTACAACATATTCATGACATACAAAACCATTCATCCTTTCCTTCTGGACATAGACAAATTGGTGTGATGAGTTCGATTGTGGTTGTGATGGGTTTTGTTGTGAGTTTCTAATACTTATGCCATCATATCAAAAAGAAATAATCTCTATTTCCCTTTCTTTTCTTTTCTTTTCTAAAAATAATAACAATTACGCAATGCTAACAAAAGTACAATGCCAAAAAGAAGTGGGATAATTATAATTCGAAATTGCTTTAAAAACTACGTTTGTTTTTGTCTCTTTTTTCCTTTAAAGTAAATTTGCCATTGAGATGCACATTTTACGAATGGACACTAACGATTTTACGTACTGAAGAATATTCGAATTACTGGCTCACATAACTCTCAGAGAAAAAAGTCAAAATTATTTTAGCACCACATGCATGGTTTCCTTTGATACACGTACAAACAACTTCTTTTAGATTGCGGAATCCAACATATAAATAAACTTTTTAAAATGCCTTTTATTCGTATCTATCTCACTAATTAGCTCCATAATAATTTTGGATCACGTGCTAATAATAGTTTGGCAAAGTCTTGGAAATGATCATCTTACTATGTGCTTATGAAAAGACGGGTTTAATTAGAATAATAAAAGGTAAAATATCTTAGTTGTAATATTTAAAATTTATTATGCAACATGTAGCAGTTATAAAGTTAATAACTCGATTCATGCAATCCAAAAATTTCACCTTCATTTCTTCTAATTTGCACTTTAAACTGAAGTCTTTGCATGACTTATGGAAAAACTGACTTTCAAGAGACGGACTCCAATAATTTAACATATAAAAAGATCGAAAAAAAATCAAATAGAAATGATATCTTCTCAATGATCTACAACCCTTACAATTTTTATATCGTACCCCTAACGTACAATAAATGTGCATAAAAATTTGACAGAGTGCATTTTAATATTACTGTTTGTACATTCAGTATTTATATGGTAATTACGATCAAATTATAACAATGCACAATATCGCATAAGAGAATATACATCTTTACAATTTAAAATGCATATAACATCTCAGGGGATACGATTTCTCATGGTACCTAAGAAATACCATATAATTTTCTCACGAGTGGAAGAGAAAAAATGGAATCATGTTCAATACCAGTATATAATAACATTTTTTTTAAAGTTATTTAATGACACTTGTAAGAATATAGAACCATCATTTACACTGTAGATTTAACTGGTCCAACCATAACAAAAATCTTTCAATTATTTCGATTGTAGATAAGATTGAATCAATTTTCAGCATTGCAACTATTGGAGGAAAAACAACAAACACAATAATGTTAAAAGACTCTTATCAAATTTTCTATTCTTGAATATGACTATCTTTAATTTATTTTTATTTTCTCTACGTCGAGATGAGCCTATTAAGTGGTTTGAGCGACAAGCACTATTTTAAGAAAACTTGCGTGAATTTTTTTAAAAAATTATCGAATATTTCCTTTTTATTTAATAAAATGTAAAATAAAATTACATTTATGTTCTATACACTTTCGTCTATTAATAAAATATTTTACATTATTATAAATACGAATTTGTCGTTGGACACGTTTACAAAAAGAAAACACATGCATGCATATAAAAATCTTACTAATAGTATGTTGTGAACTTTATTGCCAAACTCCAACTGGTTGCAAAAAGACATCTACCAAATCATATTTCCATTTTCAGATATCTTCACCCCTGGTCCACCCCTCCTCCAACCAAATATGTCCAGAGCTTAACTATTGACCAAGAAATAGTACACATACATAAATAAAAAATAGTACACATACCAAAAAAAAAAAGGAAATATAGGGTAGAATTATATTGTAGAAATCTAAAAATTTTAAATTAAAATATCAAATTTATTATGCAATGAGCATTAGGTATAAGTTTATGATTCGATTAATGCAATTGAAAAAATTTATCTTGATTTTTCTTTAAATTTACAGTTTAAACTCTGGTCTTTACATAACATATTAAAATACCGTCTTTTAAGAGATGGTATTAAGGAATGTAGATATTACTTATAATTATATTATCTTATCTTTTCCTAGCTCGTATAGGTATTTTGTACCACTATATAATGTACCATGAGATCATGAATATAAACACACATTATTACCCTTATTTTCTACATGGTATCAAAGACTAAAATCCTCAAAACCCTAAGAAAATTTTCCTGCCGTGCTCGATCCGCCGCAACCGCCAATTACAGGCACGTGTCCCTTACACGCGCCGCCACCGTCTAGTTGTCATCGCTGCCCGTTTGGTTTCCACGATCGACTTCTTCCCCGATTTGTCTGCTCATCATCCTCTCACCGCTAATCCCGCCCACAGGCACAGCCATTGATCTGATCCACCGTCGGTTATTGCACCCGCCGTTGATCTTTCTGATTTGCCACTATGTCTGCCTCTAGAAGTGATCCCGAAGAACAGACCCATACTAATGATGGTTTTAAGGCTACTGCGCTTCAAAGCATGGATGGCTATGAGATAATTGCGACTTTACTGAAACAGTTGCAGTTACAATCTGACCCTCGTTTACCTGTACCCGTTGGTCGCCTACCGAATAATCCCTAATTTATTGGCCTTTCTCATAGACCTGGTTTGGTTATTGCACCCACCATTCTGAAGGGTCAAGAGAATTATCTTGAATGGTCTGACGGAAATTATCGTGCTAGTCTTGCTAAGCATAAGATTGGATTCATTGATGAATCTATTACCAAATCCCAGGATGGCCATCCTGATGCTACTGATTGTCCTGGGGTTAATGCTACCCTTATATGCTGGATCTTGATAACCCTGGATTTGGCATTGTGATCTTCTACAAGTTCTTTTGCCACAGTTAAGGAATTGTTGGATGGCCTAATGGCCCGTTTTACTCTTGGTGATGGTATGGAAATTCTGCAGATGCGCAAAGATATTCACGACTCTAGGCAAAATGGTCAGAACATTGCCACCTACTTTGGTAACCCGAAGAAGCTGTTTGGAGACTACAATTCCATACACCCTCCTTTAGTTTGCGACTATGAAACTAGTAAATTGTTGTGCACTTGTAATCTTGCTACACGCGCCTCCCTAAAGAGAGAGAAGGATTTGATTTATCAATTCATCTCTGGTCTTGATGAAAGCTATCACACCTTTGAATCCAATATCATGAGCATTGATCCACTACCATCAGTCAACCGTGTGTATGCGCTTGTTGTCCAGGAGGAGAATCACCGAGTTATTATTCGGTCTTGCGAGCCTTCTTCTGACTCCATGTCATATGTCGAACGACGCCTACCACCTATGAGTTCTTCGACAATTGTCCTCACTTCAGCTGATCGCAAGAATCTCGTCCGTACGCATTGCCATCGCAAGGCTCACGACAAAGCTTCATGTTTCCATATCACAGGCATTCCAGAATGGTTCAAAGAGTTGAGGGAAAAAGCCAATGCCGCCAAGAAGATGGCGCAAGCACGATCGACCGCCGCCGCCGATCTCAGGGTTCCCACCGGTGCGACCCCTCCACTCCCACCGCCGTTCGCCGGCGCTGCCATGTTACCAGGGTTAGCGGCGGCCTCTACTGGCAGTGTCCCTACTCTTTCTGATTTTGGCATGCTCTGTCTAATTACCAATGGAGCACGAGTATGCATTTATTTAATCAGTTTAACTCTCTTTCTGACCATGGGTCAGGTAAGTTTACTATGCCTTGTATT
This sequence comes from Rubia yunnanensis, assembly GCA_037428765.1. NCBI lineage: Eukaryota > Viridiplantae > Streptophyta > Magnoliopsida > Gentianales > Rubiaceae > Rubia > Rubia yunnanensis. The sequence continues at coordinate 113,687,924 of CM075064.1, read as the reverse complement.
CTTGATTCAGGAGCCTCATATCACATGACTGGTGACAAGGGTTCTCTTACTGATATTACTACTGTTATCGATATTGTGAATGTTATACTGCCTGATGGATCTGTGTCGTCTACTACACAATATGGTTCTATCTGTTTTGTTGATGTCACCCTTAATCATGTGTTATGCATACCTACTTTACGATGCAATTTATTATCATGCTCTACATTGTTATCTGCATTAAACTGTCTAGCTTTATTTACTGAAAATTATTGCATTTTACAGTAAATTAGTACGAGGACTGTGATTGGCTTGGGTAAACAGCAGGGGGGTTATTGGCTTCATCTGCTGGATACTCGTGTCTGTCCTCCTATCTTGCAGTCTCTTTCGATAGTTGCCTCCGTATCTTCTTCTAATTTATGGCATCAGCATCTTGGACATCCTTCCTCTACGGTGTTGTCTTCTTTTTTTCTGTATTGATTTTAGCACCTATAAGACTTATGTTCCTTGCTCTATATGTTATAGAACAAAGTAGACTAGAAATAGTTTTTCTCTGAGTTCTTCCAATGCTACTTCATTGTTTGAATTAATACATCGTGATGTTTGGGGTCCTTGTAGCACACCATCTTCTAGTGGTGCATTTTATTTTTTAACAATAGTTGGTGATTATTCTCGTGCTGTTTGGGTTTATCTATTAGTTGCTAAGTAAGAAGTAGCCTATAGATTTAGAGAATTTGTGCTTTAATCAAGACCCGGTTTGGCCACAGAGTTCTGCGCGTCCGGTGTGATAATGACACTGAGTTTCTGCCATTGAGATCATACTTTGCTGGGATTATATTTGAGACATCCATAGTTGATACTCCCCAGCAGAATGGTCGTGTCGAACGCAAGCATCGCCATTTGTTAAATGTGACGTGCGCTCTACGTTTTCAATCCAATCTGCCGGTTGATTTTTGGGGAGAATGTGTTCTTACTGCAGCTTATGTGATCAACCGGACACTGATGAAACTTCTCAATGGTCGTACTCCCTTTGAGATGCTCCATGTGCAAGCTCCAAATTACAAATCTTTGAATGTTTTTGGATGCTTGTGTTTTGCTGCTTACGTTCCCGGATACCACGACAAGTTTGCGCCAAGAAGTTGGCAATGTTTGTTTCTTGGTTATCCTGCCAGAAAGAAAGGCTATTGCATTTATGACCTGGAATCCCGTACTTTCTTCAACAGTCGGGATGCAAATTTTTAAGAAGACCAGTTCCAGTATGCAGAAGCTCCAACATCAGCCTCTTCAATGGATACCAACGGCGTCACCACCTCACCACCGACACCACCTCTGCCACCACCAAAGTCGTTCCTGCTCCCTATCGTCGTGCCTCTATTGCCGGCCGCTGCTCTGACTTTTCAGCTGGATTCACCGACCGACCTAGAACCTGAGCCCACTTTGTTGGTCGGGCCAGATGACGTACAACCTGGGATGCCACCACTGCATTCCCTTCATGTGCAGCCAATGGCTGGCGTCCATGCACCTCACGCGCCGCCAGCGCCGACCTCACCTTCTGTTCCACCACCTAACGCGACGTCTCTGACACCTAATAGTTCCATCCGCTATCCACCATCCACCACCTGCCTTTGCCCGCTCTGCTGTCTGCTTCTTCAGTTAATCCGTCGTCACCTCCAGCCGCCGAGCTGCCTCCTCTCCGACAAACTGTCTGCAGTCGCTGACCTCCTCTATACCTGGAAGCCTATGACTGTGATGATTATGTATGTGCTCTTACAACTGAAGACCCCCCTCTCCCACAGAAACGATCACTCATGCACCATCACTATCCTTAGGTGTTCTCTATCCTCTTACTGATTGTGTAAATTGTGATGAATTTTCTAGTATGCATTCTAGATTTTTGGGTGCAGTAACTTCTAGTGCAGATCTCACTACCTATCTGAGGTGTCTAAGCATGCTCATTGGCGAGATGCTATGACTGAAGAGCTTACTGTGTTTGAGCACAATCAGACTTGAACTATGGCCTCTCTACCTCTGGACAAGACTGTAATTGGTTACAACTGGGTTTACCGTACGAATTTCAAATATGATGGTACCATTGAGCGCTATAAGGCGCGCCTAGTGGTTCTCGGGAATCACCAGGTTGAAGGAATTGACTATACTGAGACATTTGCTCCGGTTGCGAAGATGAGTTCAATTTGTCTATTATTATCAGTTGCAGTTATTCGTGGTTGGGAACTGCATCAGATGGATATGTATAATGCTTTCCTGCATGGTGATCTACATGAAGATATTTTCATGCAACCTCCACCAGGCTATCCTGCGCCACCTGGAAAGGTATATGGCCTTCAGAAATCTCTTCATGGTCTTCGTCAAGCTCCTCCCAATTGGTTGGAAAAACTAGCTCAGGCTTTGCGCGCATTTGGCTTTGTTCAGAGTAAAGCAGATTACTTTATATTTTCTTTTTCTCGTGGTTTGATATCTTTGCATGTACTGGTTTATGTGGATGATTTGGTTATTACTGGTAGTTCTTCGTCGCTCATCTCTGAATTCAAGAATTACTTGATCTCTTGTTTTCACGTGAAAAATCTTGGTTCGTTTGAGTATTTCTTGGGAATAGAAATTGCTAGAAGATCGAAAGGGGTGTTTCTTTCACAGTGGAAATATGCCCTAGACATTTTATGCGATACAGGTTTATCTGCATCTAAACAGATTGACTTTCCATTGGAGTAACAACACGATCTGGTGCGTGTTGAGGGCTCACTTTACCATGATCCTGAGCAGTACCGGTGTCTTGTTGGGCTCCAGATATACCTTACTATCACACATCCTGAGCTTAGTTATTATGTTCATACACTTGCCCAGTTCATGAAGTTTCCTTGTGTTCCTCACTAGCAAACAGCAGTTACAGTTGAGTGCTTACTGTGATTCTGTTTTGGCTGCTTACCCAATCACCCAACGTTCTATTTCCGGATACTTTGTTATGATTGACGGTTCTTTAGTTTCCTAGAAAACTAAGAAGCAACCTACAGTTTCTCGGTCTTCTGCTGAAGCGGAGTATCATGCTATGACTGTTACCTGTTGTGAGTTGTTATGGCTTACTTCTTTGCTTAAAGACTTGGGGGTTGCACACACCCCTCATATGCGTTTGTTTTGTGACAATCAATCTGCTTTCATATTGCGGCAAATCTGGTGTTCTATGAACGTACGAAAAATATTGAAGTTGATTGTCATTTTGTACGGAATCTTGTGCAATTTGGTACAATTGTTACTCATCACATCTGCACATCTAATCAACCTGCGGGCTTCTTCACCAAAATCTCTGGCGTAACAAGTTCCGTTCATTACTTGGCAAGTTGGACATTTTTTATCCCAACTTGTTAAGGAATATTAAGGAATGTAGATATTACTTGTAATTGTAATTATATTTTATTACATTTCCTGACTTGTAAAAGTATCATGTACCACTATATAATGTAACTTAAGATCATGAATACAAACACGTATTATTACCCTTATTTTCCATAGACTCACTCACATTTATATATTGCGGTGAATATTAATCCCATTGAGAAGTCGCAGTTACAGTAATAATTTTATATATATATATATATATATATATATATATATATATATATATATATATATATATATATATCCAAGTGATATTTATGTGACAAATACGTACGACTGCATGTGTTTTGTCCATTCAAATTCATGCAATTTAAGCAATCATTAAGATGGATCTAAACCAATATCATTGCTCGTGGATCATGTGATTGATTTATTTCGGTTTCTTGGATTCGTTTCAATGATTTTTTTCCTCGTGTTTAAAGAAGAAAGAAAATGGAAAATGAAATTGACCACTTCCATAAATCATGTTGCCTTTTATTGCTACGTTGCCCAAATGATTATGTTAGTGAAAGTATCGAAATGGAACTAATAAAGTAAGTTTCCTCTTCTTAATCTCATCATTAAACTTTCTCTTAAAAACGAGAGGATGTAGTTTCCTTTTCGTAGATGTTTATTGTGACTTAAGGCCATGCCAAGATCACCTCATACCTCATTTCAGCTCATTAATTTGAACTTAATTTTGCTTCTCTAAATTTATTTTAGTGAACTTACAAAAGTTAATAGTCAAGAATTATTTAAAATATTTAAATCACTAATAATAATACAGAAAAGATAATAATAATAGTAAGTGTGGTATTAACTTAATTAAACTAAATGGTTTGAACTGGACTCAATTGTATAAGATTGAAATAAGCGCATTTTAAGATAACCCTATTAAATTGCTTATTCCAATTGTAGTATATACTAGTAGAGGCAAGCCCATCAAAGGTGGTTTAGGCAGGAAAAATGCAGAACTGCCTTGGTTAAGGGGTTCCGAACTCGGAACCCTCCTTCCGGACCAAGAAAAACATTTTCAAGGCTGTCTTTTTTTAAGTTAAGGTGGTTCTCTAATAACCGTCTTTAATTGACCTTAATTAAAGGCGGTTTTACTTAAAACTATCTTTAATTAGCCCTAATTAAAGGCAGTTGTGTCTAGCCGCCTTTAAAATGGCCTGGTTCTGAGTTCGTAATAGGAGTCGTTCGGCTTTTCGAGTTAAAAAAAGGCATCATTTGGCTTTTCTAAAGAGACGATGCCCTTTCCAAACTCGAAATTTGATCGGGGATCCTATTATGAGGTTGGAACAAGTTTGAGTGGGGCAGGGATTTTTATGAAGTTGGGTTCCGAGCTTGGAACCTTTTATGTATATAAAAAAAACCGCGACCATTTATTCGAACTCAAGAAAACAATAACATTGTTAGGATTTTTCTCCCTCTCACAATCCATTGATAAAAAAGTGAAGTCAACATATACATCGAAGAACGTCATTTTCCATTGAAGAAAGTAGGAATTATTGATAAATATATTGTTGAAAGTTATGTTGAATTTATGGTTTTTCATATTAAAATTTTGAATTTAGGTTTGTATATAGGTAAAATAGGGGTGGGTTATGATCAATTTTGTAATAATGCTAATGGGTTCCATTGTAATTGACTTGTAAGACAATGGATCACATTGAACTCATTGGTAATGATCTTAGAAAATCACCCAATTACATGTCATTGATTGAAACATGTCACTTTTGTATTTGATGATGCATCAAAGAATGGTGTTCTGCGAGCCCAGTGTCCATGTAAATTTTCCAAAAACAAGGTGTATCTAGGGTGGAAAAAATTGTGGGGACATCTCATAATGAAGGGGTTTGAAACTAGCTATACTTGTTGGGTCTAGCATGGGGAAGTTGGAGAAACGGCTAGGACAAATGATTTAAGTAACACAAATGTGGAAGATGAATTAGATGGGAATGCAGAATATGACGAAATGGTGGAGGATATTGCATGAGAGTTCAAAGGTAAACCCGAAGTATTACAAGCGTTACTTGACGACAAAGAGACGACATTGTACAACGGTTCTAAACATTCGGTACTTAGTACGACTCTGAAGATAATGAATTTGAAAGCCAAATTTGGGGGACCGATAAGTCGATGAATGAAATTCTAGAATTACTTATGGATTTGCTCCCCGCGGGCAACACGATGCCGGTTAGGTTGTATGCGGCGAAGAAAGTTCTTTGTCCAATGGGATTGGAATTGAAAAAAAAATCATGTTTGCCCGAATGATTGTAAGTTGTACAGGGGGAGAAAGGATGAAAATCGAGAAACATGTAGGGTATGTGGTGACTCTCGTTACAAATTGAAGAGGGGTGCAATTGCGGTGGATGAGGAAGTGGTAACCAAAACAAAGAAAAAGACACCGACAAAAGTGATGTGGTACCTCCCTATTGTTCCACGGTTGCATAAGTTGTTTGCATGTAAGAAAGATGCAAAATTGATGCGGAGAGGGATCGACCGGCTGATGATGTCATTAGACAGACGTCGGATGGTGAGCAATGGGAAAAAATTGATGCCCTTTACCCTGAGTTTGGTGAAGAACCTCGGCATTTGAGGTTTGACCTATGCACCAATGTAATGAATCCATTTGGTAATATGAGTAGTACACATAGTTCTTGGCTTGTTATGTTGGTGATCTACAATCTTCCGTCATGGCTGACAATGAAACGTAAGTACGTATTGTTATTTATGATGATTTCGGGCCTTAAGCAAGTGAGTATGCATAGTTAAATACACTAACAATCAAACATGTTTCTTGAACAACGTAATAATAATTATTGCACAATTTGAGATGAGACAAGGGGAATATAATCCTATGATCATTTTTAGTGCAAAAATAATGCTAACTAGTTAATAAAAGTGCCAATATAATCTTCAGACCCCATTTTCGACATTGACCTCAATGTTTCGGCATTGACTCTATGTAAATTGACCAAAATACCCTTTGGGCTAAATATGAAATTAGATGGACAATTTTACTATCATAGTCCGCCAGACCGTTGCCGGAACATGTAGGGTTATATCAGTACATTATGGAATCTTATTGGGTTATATCAGCAAATTCCTAATGTTTGTAGGGTTATATCAGCACATTCCTAATGTTTGTAGGGTTATATCAGCATATTCTTAAAACTTATAGGGTTATATCAACACATATAATAAATATTAAGTGTGTGGTACTCTGCTAGTCTTAACGAGCGATCACATCATCATATATACCATTATAACATCATAACAATATCTTATACAACATAAAATTTGACATCATGACACCATCATTAATATTAAACACCATTATCACATATCATAGCCTCATTTCAAAAATTATCAACATTAAAAACCCTAGGTCGAATAAAACAGCAAAATCACAATCACACAGAACACCAAAGGTCATGCAATAGTCAATCCGGACTAAGCACAACAAAATAAACAAAAATAATTAAAATCCCTACATTTTTTTCTAATGTGCTGATATAACCCTATAAATTTTAGGAAAGTGTTGATTTAACCCTACCAATTTTTATAATGTGCTGATATAACCCTATCGGCGGTCCGACGGTGGTTGTATTGATGAGTCTAAGGGTAACAACGTCATTCTTATTTTTTGTATTCTAATTATTTTTTCAGAAGGCCAAACATGTAATTTTATAAAATTTTGGCTAAAAGTTGTCGGAGAGAATTATATTGGCACTTTCACTGATTAGATATGACTATATTAGCACTTTCAAATATTGAAAAGTAATATTAACACCTATGTCAATCAGATAAGTTTTGAAATGAGGCAGGAGAAATATCTATTTTTTTCATATATCTATTAGTGTCACAATTAATTGATCGGGGAAATATGAGTAACTAGGGAGTAAAAATGGTGAGGTAGGGTTTAGCCAAGTCCGATCCCCAAACCAAAAAAATCCCACTTAGCCACACCGAGTCACACGGTGACACGCACCAGTAGTACGCTCGCTCTGAGCACCAATGCAGGCGCCGGGGAGAGGCCTAACGTGCGCCGGATAAGTACAAAACGGACAATTAATTGGGCGCGCGCTTTAAAGCTGTGCAGTTTGGACTCTACTATTTCTAGTACGGTTCGAGTGGTATTTTAGCCCAGCTGTGAGTATAATTATTTGGGAACCGCCCTTTCCATCTTTTGTAAAGCCACAGCAAATAATGGTCCTACTAATCTAATGTCGCAGATTTTTTGTGAGGCTAACGTGCGCCCTCCCTCCCTCGAAGATAACATTTTATGCTTTGAATTTTATGTACTCCCTCCGTCCCAGGGGAATCTGCACACTTTCCTTATTTGGGTGTCCCAAGTAAATCTGCACACTTTCCTTTTATGGAAACTTTCAGCATGCAATAAGACATAATTACCCTTGCAGAATTAACATTTTACACAACTACATCACACCCACAAAATATCATTAAAAATTCTAGACTTTTGAAATCAGATCTCTTTCTTCGCTCAATCTTCTTCAGCCATGGAAACAATAATGACGAGTCTCCTTTCTTTGCAAAAAACGTAAACTTTCATAATGAAGTAAGTTAATGGAAGGCTAGCAAAAGAGTGATACTTTCACGTTCACCCCCAAATCTCGCCGGAACCCTAGCTTCACCCTCATATGCTACCTTTTCACTTGCTGGAACAACTAATTTCTCAGGCGAGAGGGCTCGCAACACATCCTGCTTGTCCTGGCGGAGAGAGGTGGAATCGAAGAGAAGCGGAGGGGGAGTCAGGCGAGAAGTCGGAGGCGAAGGGGAAGACGGATATGAGGGAGAGGAGCAGAGGCGCAAGGCAGTGGTGGATGAAGGTGGAGAGAGGCGGGGGCGAGGTGGATGAAGGTGGAGAGAGGGGTGGAGGTAAAAGGTGGAGAGAGAGGTGGAAGCGGAAGGTGAAGATGGTGACGAAAGGTGAGGCAAGAGGCGGAGGTAGAGAGGGATGGAAGGAAGAGGAAATAGATCTGGGCGGAGGAGGATTCAAAACCCAATAAAAGTTTTCCTCTGCCACCACTTGTTCGCTCCACCGCCTCCTCTCGCCATCGCCTTCCCACGCTGCCGCATCTCCTCCTCCGCCTCAACCCTAGCTTCGCCGTCGCCTCCCCTCGCATCTACCTCCGCTTCACTTCCTCACTCCCCAACTTTGTGCGAATCAGGGGCACCCTCAAGTTCATCATCAGTAGGGCATAGTTTTGGGAGGGCTGGAGAATTGAAGGCGTTGAAAAAGCAGGGGACACAAAGGTTGAAGATGAGGGTGTTATAGTAATTTCCCTCCGTCGAAATAAAAACCAGCCCTTTCTCTCTCTGCAGAAAGGGCTGGGACGGAGGGAGTAGTAATTCCTCTGTTTCTCCTGGCACACCACTTTTGGTGTTAGAATTTAGGAGATGTTAAATGAGTGGATGAAATTGAATTGAAATAAAGAAAAGTAAAATGAATGGATATAATAACCTTAAACTTGCCATAATTAGAAAGTGTCAATATAAAAGATTATCCAAAATTAGAAAGTGTGTCACTATTAGTGAAACGGAAGGAGTACCTAGTATGGTTTCTATAAATGTTTCAGTACTGCTAGGTTTCCTCCTTTTTTGACAGTATTCTCTATGAAAGTTTGACCGCATATATGAATAGGTATATAAACAACAATATTATCATATATGATGTACAAATTTTTTCCGTAAAAGTAGTTTTTAAATATCAATTTTTATTTATCACAATTATATGTAGGCAAGCATATCAACTGTCAACATGTTTCTTGAACAACGTCCAAATAGAATGTTGTAACCCTCTACTCTTTTGATTATACATCTATCATCAGTTTTGTACGCGAATTTAGATGAGCATAACGAATTGAGAAAATTGAAGAAATGTTATTTTAAATAACCTTATTAAGAAAATCATCTCAAATGGAAGATAAATGACAATGTAAAAAAATCAAATGAGTAGTACATATTTTTTAGGAAAAATAACGACCTTCATTTCAAGTTATTGAAAGACGTCAAGAATTGTTTGACAAACAAAAGGTAGTGGGCATGCCCAAATTAATGTTCAAGTTTAAATGAGTAATCCCTCCGTTTCTTTATTAATGACACATTTTTTTTTGATTGTTTATTTTATATTGGCACACTTTTCATTTTTGGTAAGATTCCTTCAATTTCATCCACTCATTCTACTTTTTACTTTCTATATTCAATGTCATCCACTTACTTCTTTTATCTAAATCCAAGCACCTAAAATTATGGTGCCACTATTAGTGAAACGGAGGAGGGAGTAGTACTTTGTTTAAAAGAATGTCATGTATTTTGAATGTCACAAAAAATATTCATAATGCAAAGTTTAAAACTTCTTTGATCATAAAGTTTTTTTTTACTAAATAAATTACTACATACAACCAACTAAATTGACTGGAGTAACAACAAAATTTTGATAATCCAACAATAACAAAATTTTGAAATAACTTTAGTAGGTAAATAGGTTGTCACTAAAACACTGTTCTGACAGTTTCATCGTACTAGGCTACTAGCTATTCCTTCTGTTATTCCGTCATAATAAAAACATTTTGAATTTCGATAAACAAAAAGAACATTTTGAACTTCGATAAACAAAAAGAACATTTTGAACATCGATAAACAAAAAGAACATTTTGAATTATAATTGATATATACACTTTTTTTGGTCAACTATCTCAGATTACGTTAGACCATAAATTTTATATTCTCTCTGTTCCGCTTTATTCTTTATAAAAAAAATTCACAATCTCTAATAAATATGTTTGGCGGTAAATATGTATAGCTACGAAGGATAATGACATACAAAAATTTAATATTTAGAAACTACATGTTACAACGAATATAACAATATCTCATACGATAAAATTATTGTTCATATACCTATTCAAATATGTGGTCAAAGTTTATATCTTTGACCAAAAATAGGCTGTGATGGAATGGGCATATTAAATAAATATCAATATTATCATGTGAGGTGTCATTAGATTTTTCATAACACATATTCTTTAAATATAAAAAAAATTAAAAAGTCGTTAAGACCAAACAAAAGTTATAATTGGTCAAATATAAATTGAGAAAATTTATTAAAAGGTGTAACATAAATAGTTGTATCGAAGGAGTAGTGTTAAAAGAGAATCTTTATTAAATTACTCGTATAAAAAAAAGGAAGAATCGAAGATCCAAAAAATCCCACATCCAAACATCCTCAATAAAGATTTGATCTGTCGGTTGGTATGAGTCGCTGAGGACGAACGGATCTTCGCCTTTTGTCAACAAAGATTTGATCCTACAGCTGAAAATCCAGACACAATCAAACCAATAGGGACAGGAAAACTACAAGTACGTAAAAACTGAAAAATTCTGAATAATGCACTACTGCGTAAGCAAGAAAGTGAAATAAATACGTGCCCCGTTCTTATGCGGCTATCCACTTTCCCTTTTAATCTACACTTTTAAATTGAAAAAATGCTTGTATAATTCATAAATATAACTTTTAGTTTTTTTTTATTGCATGTATGATTCTGATTTACTCTGCAGTTCTGATCAATCTCAATTTTCATCGATTTTCAGTGGATAGATTCAATACCCCTCAAATAAATAAAAGATAAAGATACTTGAATAAACCTCAGTTCCGTTGAAGGTATTTATGTAATCCTTAATTTTTTTTAAAGTACAGTATACCTTGGAACGGTGTTAACTTTAGAAATTATGATTCGACATTAAAAAATTCGATGTTAACTTGACTTGTAAAGATAAAATTACCATAAGCTTCTGAATTGAAAAGGGGCTCATAGAACCCCAATCTATTTGATGTCAATATAACTCCCAGTTTTTTTAGTGTAGATACAATCCTGATTTGCTCTGAAGTCACGATCAATCTTGATTTCCACTAATCTTTAGCGGATAGGCTGAAATATCCCGATTTTTTTTTTAAAACGTGTGTTATGCTTGTACCTGTGTGCTGGAGGGAGTGTGATTCAAGTTTAAAAAAAATTATAAACAATTTACTATTTCACCGTTTTAAGGAAATAGAAACTCTTTCCTTGTATAAGGAAATAGAAACTCTTTCCTTGTATGAGGAAATAGAAACTCTTCCCTTGTATGTAGGAAATGTTATAAATGGTAGTTAGAATTGGTTTCCCTATAGAATTAGTTACAGACAGTAATTTCCTTATAAACTTTAGAATCCTTATTCTAATAGACCTTGATTTGTTGTATCTCCATATATTGTAAGTCTCATAATTAATGAGATGTGTCATTGATGTGATATCAGGACATCATAATAAAGACTTCTATATTTTATCACACCGCTATGGTAACGCCTCCTAAAATTTTCCATTCTTAATGTTTGATTCATAACTCCTTTCGATCCACATTAAACTAGGGGACCGTAGATGTATTTTCCAATCGCTTGATTCAAATTCTTCTTCGTTCATGTTTTAATTCATATAAAACATGGATCCAAAAAGTAAGTAAGGTGTCGGTTTTAAAAAATTGGACGGAGAACGCCCACTTGCAAAAATGGTAAGAGTGGAAGGCAGTAGGGCAAAAATGGTGGTCATGTGAAGTGTGTATGGAGAGTGGGATCTGCAATTTGGGACCGATCCTTTAATTTTTGTCAGGCGAAGGGTTCTTTCCTCTTGGTCAGATGGTTCGTCAACGTGGCAGTCGAGGGCTATTTACGCCTGCAAGAAAATTTCCAGCCCATATGCATTTGTCTGTCTTTGATTTCTTGTTCCTCGTAGGAGAACGCTTCTTTACTTTCATCTTGTTTGATTTTGAATCTACGTGTTTTTTGTTCTAAGGCGATCACGGCTCGCTCTCAGCCGTCCACACCAGTCGACACCACAGTCATTATGTGAGGGGTAAGTCACGGTAGTCCAGCATCAGGACCATTGGGCCGGCCCGTACTCGATGCCCATTAGGAGGCCCAGTCCGCCACATGGCCCGAGAGCCATGCTTATAAACCAGGTCACTCCCACACGGTGGCTGCCGAGCCTCGAACCGAGGATGCCTCCAAGAGAACCCAACTCCCAACCAGTGGGGTACACCCGCGGGTGTTATGTTTTTTTGTTCTTAGTTTGTACCCATGCATCATCAATTTTGAGTAAAGTGGGGGGATTGAGGATTGATAAGATCTTTTGTAGAAGTTATTTTTATTAATTTGGATAATAGGATTTCATAATAGTAAGAATGGGATCAAAGAAAAGTAGAGTTTGTCCATGTCAACGGACGTGGAAATCAGGCGATAGCCGTTGCATTCTATCACAAATAGGCTGCACGATTAATCCAATAAGGACGACCCGTGACACCGTAACACCGCGCCACCACTCAGACCCAGTTCCCCATCATTCGCAAACCACCACCCTCCACAGTTCATGAGCGAACCCCTCGTCGGCATCGTGATGGACCATTCAGATACTATACTCGATCCATCATTTTATGGTCTCAATTCTAGCTCTGATCAATTACATTCAACCTATTTTTTAGACTGATAAACAATCCTACATTAAAGTACTTATCAAGAAATCACACAAACATATCAAAGGACCATATAATTTGATAGAATACACAGAGTGAGGAATTCACATAAACTAGATACAACATGTACCCTAAAACAAGAGGAGCAGCGTAAAAATCCCGTGAGCTGGTAACCTAAGACATTAGGTTAAGCCAATTATTACCACCAGTGTAATTATTCAGAAAATAATCAAGACGGCTAATGAATTAGTAGCAATAATACCCCGGCATAAAATCTCTTTTGGTCAAATATATCAAATTTTAATCATATATATTTAAATAGGCATATGAACAATAATTTTATTGTATGATAACATGTAGTTTCTAAATATCAATTTTTTGTGTATCATTATTGTCCGTAGCTACACATATTCACAGTCAAACATGATTTTCTTTCATGTTTGACACACTTTTTTTATTTGTACGTTGTTCTAAGATTATTTATTTTTATGGTTGAAAAAAGTGTTTAATCACCTATTAAATTTTTTACTCTTTTCACCAAATTTCCTCCACCCATTTCAACTTGTAAAAATAACACCTAAATATATGATGTCAAACCTAATGAAACGGAGGTACCCTTTCCGTCCCATCTCTATTTGCATTTCTTTAACACCACTTGCTATCAAAGTTTGACTGTATGTTTGAATATAAATACATGAACAACGATATTATTGTATATGATACGCTGAATTCATCGTAACAAGTTGATTCTTTTTCATCTGTCATCATGCACAAGTAAATATATTTATTAAACAATATATAATAATTATTGTGCCAATAGAGTTAGGATCGGGAGCCATATATAAAGTGCAAAAATAGTACGTAGGACTAAAAAAAGAGTCACTCTCACCTACCGACAAGAAAACGATGGTGCGGAATGTAGAGATCCTCTCCCCTTCAATATCTCAGCCCCCAGAAGAGGTATACTTTTGCTAGGTGTCTGTTTTATTTAATACTGCTCATTTAATTTTTCTCAGTTTTTATAATTTTCATAAAAAATAAAATATATCTGTGTTTCAGTGATACCATGGGACAATAAATAGAGTGGGTGAATCTCACGAATAAGAGCACGGCTTCATTAATACAGTCACGCCTGACTTGCTTCTTCTGATGAGATTCTCAGACCCGTTTTCTTGACCCGATTCACTTAATCATTTTTCTGATTTGGTTTCTCTCTCTTTGTAGCATCAAATATGGAATTGTTGCATTGCATTTCAAGGTGGGTATAAATTAATGATCACATCTACTGTGTTGTATTCCATGTAGAATTTTGATTTTTTTTTAGTGGTGAATAAGTCCGATTTATGGCAAAGTCTTGGGAAAGACGGTCTTTCCATAGGCTTATGGAAAGACGGGGTTTAATTCGAATAATAAAAGGTAAAAGGTCTTAGTTGCAACATTAAAAATTTAGTATGCAACATGTAATAGTTATAAAATTTATAACCCGGTTCATGCAACCCAAAAATTTTATCTTAATTTCTTCTAATTTAGACTTTAAACCTTGGTCTTTCCATGACTTATGGAAAGACCGTCTTTCAAGAGACGCACTCCCGATTTATTTATAAACACATATTTGCCAAACATACCTATTGTATTAGTTTTTTTTAAAAAAACCTATTATATTATTTAATGGGGGTAAGAGAAGGGGAGAGAGAAAATTCGACTCATCATATTTGAATTAGTGAGGAAAAAAAATACTTGGAGTAAAAAATAACTTGGATTTGGCCCATGACTAAAGATTTCCAATTATTGTTTTTGCTGCTTAGTTAATAGCGTGAAAGTTTGACTCTGCCATAATCACATTTTTATATCATGTCAACTTCTGAAATTTTGATGCGGATAGATTTTTTTGCCCCACATTTATACTCCATTATTTTTCCTATATTTCATACCATAACTTTAGATGTTTTTATTAAAATATGGGTCGATAAAATTAAAAATTAATTAAGATGATAAAATTGAAAGAAATCTTAATAAAAAATTAATATAAAAAAGCAATTAAAAAGAAAAAGTGTATCAAATGCACTGAAATAGAGATACAACAAGAAAAAAATACACTCCCTCCATCCTCCTATAAATGTCTTACTTGTCTTATTTGGTGTCCCTTTGACAGTGTCTCATTTCCATTTCTGTCAAAAATGTAAATATAAAAAATAAAGATAAAATTATTTTTTAGTTCACAAAAAATTTTGATGCTATTTCAACGACCTTAAAAATTTTAACTTTTTTTTTTTGTGGTGAGATCAAATACAGTGGAATAGTATTATACTTTTTGAAGTTCATTTTGCCACAATAACTAAAGTAAATTCGAAAATTTGGAGCTTTAAAGGCCCGACAAAAAGTAGGCTGTGGCAGTAGCAGTAAGTAGTACGCTCATCAGGCCTTCTGAACAGCTTGTATGGATGGGTTTGGCCCTTTTAAACACCGCCTCTTTGGTTTATTTTTTTATTTCTTTTACTCCCCATATTTTCAAATTTATACTCATTCATTAACACTGACTCACTTACTTCTAATATTTTAATTTAAAAAATTTTGAATTAAGGATGGAGAATGTATTGAAAGACTATAAAATAAATTGAGTGGATGAAAACAATCTAAAATTTATTAAAATGGGAAGGAGTCAATATATAAAAACTATCTCAAATTAAAAAGTGAGCCATTGATAGAGAACCGGAAGGAGTACCTACAAAAATTGCACAAATTAAAATAAGACCCTTTGGTGTGTTTAACATAATTATGCTTATAACTATTCATTTAGTCAAAATTATTTAATTTTGACCATAAAATTACAAGCAAAGTCTTGAGAAAGACGATCTTTCCATAAGTTTATGGAAAGACATAATTTAATTAGAATAATAAAAGGTAAAATATTTTAGTTGCAATATTAAAAAATTATTGTGTAACGTGTAGTAGTTATAAAGTTTATAACCAAATTCATGCAACCCGAAAATTTTATTTTCATTTCTTCTTATTTACACTTTTAACCTTGGTTTTTCCATGACTTATGGAAAAACCGTAATTCAAGAGACAGACTCAAAATTAAATTAGTGTGTAACTGAGAATATTATCGTGTGATAACTCATTAGATTAGTTATAAAAAAAATCAAAAGTTTTAATTATACTTATTAAGGATAAAACATTTTTGTTAATAAGACATCACAACTTGATCTGGTACAATGGGAATAATTTGTAAATGTTTGGTCATCACATTACTGAAAATTTGGTCACAGCTAGGCCCGTTAAATGGGTTAATTAGATAAACCCATTATTCAAATATAATGGGTCATTATTCAATTAACTCATTTATTAAATGAGTTATAATGAGTTGGGTCATAAATGTGTTGGGTCATTAAATGGATAACCCATTGGATAACTCATGAGACATTCATATGACCCAATGGGTTAAAATATATTATCCAATAAGTCATTATATAATTAACCCAATAAGTTATCATTAAACATTCTATCGATTTGGGTTACAAGTTGTCATTATCCAATGGGATCAGGTATTAAAGGCTCATTATTTTGTAGGATTTGGGATGAGAATAATTAGGTTAATAGGAGATTTTGATCTCAATGGGTCACATATTACGTTAACTCAATGGGAACATATCAAATACCCAATAAATATCCAAAATTACCCAATTAAATGCATGTGTAATATTCAACATAAATATTTACTATAATTCACAAATTATACAAATTATTCGAGTTCAATCTCGTACAATATTCGAGTTCGTACAGTATTGGAGCTCGTACAGTATTCGAATTCAATATCGTACAGTATTCGAGTTCGTACAAAATTCGCACTCAATCTCGTACAGTATTTGAGTTCGTACAATATTCGAGTTCAATCTCGTACATTATTCGAGCTGAATCTCGTACAGTATTCGAGTTCGTACAATATTCGAGCTCAATCTTGTACAATATTCGAGTTCGTACAATATTCGAGCTCAATCTCGTACAGTATTCGAGTGCGTACAGTATTCGAGTTCCATTTCGTACAGTATTCGAGTTCGTACAGTATTCGAGCTCAATCTTATACAATATTCAAGTTCGTACAATATTCGAGCTCGTACAGTATTTGAGCTCGAGCTCAATCCCAACTAATATTGTTCTTTAATTTCGTCGAGTTTACAAAGCCAACATATTATATATATTTTATTTTTATGTAATATAATATAATGTACATAATATTATATTACATAATATAATAAATAATTATATATTAGGGAAAAATTAAATCATTCATAATCAAACTTGTGAAAATTTAGTTATCTTGTGATATGAAATTATCCACGGTCACCCATTACCCAACCCAACTCAATCCACCCAAAAGTATCTAACGTGTAACCTATTATCCAACCAAACTAAATCCAATAACTACAACCCAATTATATTCATTAACTCAATGGGTCATTATCCAATAAGTGAAAATAGTATATGGATACGGTTATCCAACGGGTGACCCGATCCGTTTGACGGGTTTAGTCATAGCACATTAAGGCCCTGTCCAGTTCAGTTTATTTCAGGTCCAAACAACTCAACTCATCTTTTTGATATAATATAGAAGTGATCTTAGCATATGTGATTGAAGATGTGATTGAATCAATCGTGTGAGCCTAATCGCCTTAATCATGTCTAAAACACCATACATGGTATCAGAGTCTAATACCATACATCCCTCTATCGTCTATACTCCTTCTTTTGCCTCATCGCCTTAATCGTGTCTAAAACACCAAAAAATTCATCTTTTCACCTAGCCCTTGCAGTCTCAAACATCAAAAACCATATTCCCATCACCCTCGAAATGGAGAATGTGCATTACTCATCTTGGGCAAAGCTTCAACACTGCCCAAGCCTATGAGGTGTCTGACCACATCATTAAACCTGAAAAATCTTCACAAGACAACGCCACAACGAGCACAACTAAAACCAGTGATCCTGCCCTGTGGAACTATCTAGATGCCAGAGTGAAGCAATGGATTTACAACACAATTTCTCTGGACCTCCTCCACGCCATCCTCCAACCCGGATCGACCGCTCAACAAGCCTGTGATCGGTTGAAGGACATATTTCAAGACAACAAGAACGCTTGAGAAGTACTACTGCAACAACAATATTCTCAAATTAAGATGGATGACTTCCCAAACGTCTCTGCTTACTACCAGGTTCTCAAGAAGATTGTTGATAATCCGAGCAATGTCGATGCACCGGCCAGCAACAATCGACTTGTTCTTCAATTGGTCACCAGCCTTTCCGATGGATATGAGGGTGCGGCCACAATTATTCAATAAAGCAATCAACTACCCCTTCTACGAGGCTAGATCGATGCTTACCCTTGAAGAAACTTGCCGAAATAAGAATTCTGCCACTCTTGGCGAGGGTGGAGCAGCGCTCCTCACGACCGCCAACATCGGTGGTGGGTCATCTTCCTATAGCGGAAACAATGGTGATAGGTCTCCTTCTCCCGTCGGCTCCAATTGGCGCTCCAATTGACGAGTTATAATTTCATTGTAACTCGTGTGAAGTTGGTAAACACATTAAATTGTTGTTTTCTCCCTCTCTAACACGTACTTTTTCCCCATTTGATATTGTGCATAGTGATTTGTGGACATCCCCAGTTGTGAGTAAATGGGCCATCGATATTACATCTTTTTTCTAGATGAATTCACCAAGTTTCTATGGACCTTCCCTCTCCGTTCTAAATCTCAAGTCTTTGAAACCTTCTTCGCTTTCCTTACTCTCATAAAAACTCAATTTGAAAAGACAATAAAAACTTTTCAATGTGACAATGGTGGAGAATTTAAAAATGATTCCTTCCTCAAACTTTTTGCCTCTCATGGGATACAATTTCAATTTTGTGCCCACACACATCCTCCCAAAATGGAAAATCTAAACGTAAAATTCAAACTCTTAATAACACCATACACACCCTTCTTCCATACTCTAATATGCCTCCCCCATTTTGGCACCATGCTCTTGAGATGGCCACATATCTCCACAACATCCTTCCTAGTAAAGCCAACCAAAACTTCTCCCCAACCCTTAGCCTCTTCCATTGGCAGCCCACATACTCTCACCTTCGCATATTTGGATGTCTATGTTACCCTCATCTCCCATCCTCTAGTATCAATAAAACCCAAGCTCGAACAATCCCATGTGTTTTCCTAGGGTTTCCAAGTAATCACCGGAGATATAAATGTCTTAACTTGTCGACGAATAAAATCTTCATCTCGTGACACGTCACTTTTAATGAACATATATTCCCCTTTCGCGAGTTACATCCTTCAAAGTCTCCATCTTATGATTTCTTGGACACCGGGATCTCTCCATACATCACCCATCATATCCAATCCCTTATAACTTCTCCCTTGGCAGAACCTTCTCTCCATACTCAAACGACCACTTTGCCTCCTTCTCCGCATACTCCACGAATCCATGATCTGTCTCCTCGATCTAGTTCCCCACCCAGCTTAACACAGTCTTCATCGCCTACTCCACCACAACCACCTCTACATTCACCACAAATGACTACTCGTAGTCATTATGGAATCTTCAAACCACAACAACGACTCAACCTATGCGCCTCCACTACCCCATCCCCACTTCCTAAAAATCCTAATGACTACGAGGCCACCGACTAATATAATGCTCTAATTAAAAAATAAGACATGGGTGTTGGTGCCGAGGCCACCCAATACCAATATCACTCGATGTATGTGGTTGTTCAAACACAAATTCAACTCTAACGGTGTCTTGGAGCGACACAAAGCTTGCCTTGTTGTTAATAGCAGATCTCAACAGGTGGCCATTGATTGTGAGGAAACTTTTAGTCCGGTAGTCAAACCAGCTACTATTCACACCGTACTCAGCGTTGCTCTGTCTCATAATTGGCCTATTCATCAGTTGGACGTAAAAAATGCATTCCTCCATGGAAACTTAGGGGAAATGGTGTATATGTACCAGCCCCCTGGTTTCCGAGATCGTCATCGCCCCGACCATGTGTGTCTTCTAAAAAGGCCACTATATGGCCTGAAACAGGCACTTCAAGCTTGGTACCAACACTTTTCTTCTTTTGTTTCTACTCTTAGCTTCCAGCACAGTCGCTCAGATCACTCTCTCTTCATTTATCATCATGGTCTCGACACGGCTTTTCTCTAACTATATGTTGACGACATTGTCCTCACCATCTCATCGGAAGCACTGCGATAATCTATTATTTCTCAGCTGAATACATAGTTTGCCATGACAGATCTTGAACCACTCAGCTATTTCCTCGGTATTTCTATTACCAGACATACAGGCGGTCTTGTTCTTTCTCAAAGGAAATATTCCAAAGAGATCTTAGCCCGTGCCAACGTGTCTTCATGCAAACCCTCACAAACACCCATCGATATTAAGTATAAACTTAGTGCAATGTCTTATCCTCCCATTGTGGATCCTTCCATGTATCGTTCTTTAGCCGGTGCGCTACAATACCTCATTTTCACACGGCCTGGTATCTCATATGCAGTCCAATAGATATGCCTATTCTTGCACGATCCTTGAGAGAAACACATGGTGCCCTTAAACGGATTCTACGCTACCTCCAGGGAACCCTTGATATGGGCCTACATCTTTCCTAATCCTCTATCAGTGCTCTTACTGCCTACACTAATGCTGCTTGGGGCGGATGTCCAGACACTCACCGGTCTAACTCTGGATGCTGTGTTTTTATCAATGAAAATCTTATCTCATGGTCGTCTAAACGACAACAGACCCTGCCTCGCTCCAGTGCTGAAGCTGAACATCATGGAGTTTCCAATGCTGTTGCTGAATCATGTTGGCTCTGTAACCTTCTCCTTGAACTCCATTGTCCACTCTGAAAGGCTACTGTTGTATATTGTGATAATGTGAGTGTTGTCTATCTGTATGGTAACCATGTACATCATCAGCACACTAAACACATTGAGATGGATATCCACTTTGTTCGCGAGAAAGTTACCCTTGGCCAAGTTCATGTGCTCAATGTGCCCTCTCGGTATCAGTATGCTGACATATTTACTAAGGGTTTCCCTAAGGCTCTGTTTGATGAGTTTCGTTCCAGTCTCACAGTTCGCCCTTCTCACGCTTCGACTATGGGGGAGTGATATAATATAGAAGTGATCTTAGAATATATGATTAGAGATGTGATTGAATCAATCATGTGATTTGATTAGATATCTTGATTGATCTTAATTAGTATTGTACATATATAGTTTTAGGTTCATCGAATATGTACCTAAGTAAACTATATTTATAGCATATATGAAAGATACACCAGGACATGATGAATTACCCAACTTTCACTTTTCTCAACCTTTCTCAGCTCTTCTCAACTCTTCTCAGTTCTTCTCAACTCAACTTAGCTCTTCTCAGCCTTTCTTAACTCTTCTCAGCCCTTCTCAACTCTTCTCAACTCCAATCACTCATCTTAGCTCTAATAATTTCAGATCATTTACTTTGAACTCCATTAAAATATTATATTAGTAATTATTAACAAATTGTTAAATATCATGAAATTTTAAAATCTTGATTCTAATTTTATTTAATTAAGTTTCACTTGGGTTTTAAATTTTAATTATGAATTTTACTAGGATTAAATACGATAAAAAATACAATGTAAATAATGAGAAAAAATAGATAATTATCACTTTTAGATAAATTCTATCTAAATTATTAATTAGTGCTGTAAATTATGGAAGTATAAATGTTGTGTGTACCTTCGTTTACATTCATATTTTAAAATCTGATGTGCGTATACTAATTTGACATGTTGCTACAATATATGATGTATTTGAAGTTGTTTGGTTTTAAAAACTTTGTTCTCCAACCCTAAATTTGTAGTATCGTGTTCCTTATTTCCTAAAAATATTTAATTAATAATTTTAACATATTTCACATAAACTTCATATTATTAATAATTGTATTTACTATATTTGTAAAAAAGTTTGTGATTATAAAACTTATATTTCATTTCACTTCAACCTCGATAATGCCAGGGTTCGAAATCTAGAATTACGTAATAATATTAACATCATATATTAAGTTCTTAAATATATTATTTAATTCACATGCACTATTATTTATATCACAATTTGTTATTAGTTATTAATATGTAATATATTTTATCCGTTATCTTCTTTTAATTATTTTTTGTCTAGTTAAATTTTATTCATTTTGATTCAGTTCAGTTAAATTTGATTCAGTTCCATTCAGTTTAATTCAGTTCCGTTATGTTAGCCTCAATCCACTTCAGTTAGCTTCAGTAGTTTAGTGTGATTAATTTCACTTCAACTTTATCTAGTTGGGTTCATTTTGATGCAATTCGATTCATTTTGATTCAATTTAGTTCACTTTGATTTAGTTCAGCTTAGTTTGAATAAGTTCGGTTCAGTTGTTTCAGTTTATTTTAGTTTCATTTAGTCAATTTGATTCATTTCATTTCAGTTTGACCCAGTTAAGTTCAATTAGATTCGGTTCATTTCATTTTGATTTAGTTTAGTTCGTTTTGGTTTATTTCCGTTCATCGACAATTAATTCAGTTTAGTTCATCTACAATTAATTCAGTTTAATTCAGCTACAATCAGTTCAACTTTCCTCCAATTAGCTCAACTCAACTTCAATCAGCTCAGCTCTTTTCAACTCAACTCAACTCCAATCAACTCAACTAAGCCCTTCTCAACTAAACTCACCTCCAACCAACTCAACTAAGCCCTTCTCAACTAAGCTCACCACCAACCAACTCAACTAAGCCCTTCTCAACTAAGCTCACCTCCAACCAACTCAACTAAGCTCTTCTCAACTCCAATAAATTCAGCTTAACTCAACTCAACTCTCTTTCAGCTGAACTGGACAGGGCCTAAGGGTGTGTTTGATAGAACTGTACTTATAAGCAAAATTGGGGGAGACCCGCTTATACTTTTCCCCCCAAAAATAGATTTTACTTTCAAAATAATCAATTTTTAGCACTTTATCAAACACTAAAAAAACATTTTGTTTATTAGCAAAACAATTTACCACCTCGGTCAAACAGGGCCTAAATTTTAGCCGGTGAGCATGGAGATAGAAATGGACATTTCCAAAGGCCCAATATCCATCTTGGAATGAATTGTCAGATTACATTGTTGGGCCGTTACTGCACAAAGTCATAATATTGTCATGATTTTTTCAGGGCCCAGGAGTAATTTCGTTGCGAATTAATCTATTCCCTCCGTCCCTGATTAAATTGCAGAGAATCATTTTTATGGTCTCCAACACATTTCACCGTTAATATATTTAACTACTTATAATATCGGCAAACAAAAAAGTTACCTTTTGTAAACTACACATTATCGTGAGTACAACGATATCACATACAACAATATTATTATTTACATATCTATTTAAATATGTAGTCAAAACTTTCTCATTTTTGACTGAATTTTTTTTTGTTGTAATTTATTCCGGGTTGGAGGGAATACTCCAATAAGCACCCAGGAGCTCAGGAGCACTTCATCAACGTAGGATGAACCTAAATCAATTTGAAAAAAAACTGAAAACCGCTGTCTTGGAAACAAAGAAACCGGCAACTTAAGTCGCCTGTTTTCCTTCTGGGTCACTTTTCCACTAATCAGAAAACCACCAAACAGCCCCTAAAGTCTCTTAAACCCAGAAAAATGGAGTCAGCTCAGAAGCCCCAGCAAGCAGTATGCGGAAAAGAGGCGCTAGAATTGCTCAATTGCATTGCCCAGAACCCGTATGATGAACCCAGATGCCTCAATCTGCTCCAATCTTTGCGCCAATGCGTAATCAGCAAGGTATGATTCGTTCTATTGAACAGCTTTTTTTGTGCAGTTCAAGTGTTCGATAGTTTGCCTGTCTGAAAGTCTCTAATTTTATGAGGTTTATCTTGCTTCTGTGTGCATTGGTTGATTTAGCATTTGTAGGTGCTGATTGAGACTCCGTGATCATACAACTTCTGAATTACGCCGTAAATGTGGCATTTCTTGATGGATGATGAATTGGAATTAGGGTCTGTGAAATTTTGAATTGATGCGATTTAGCTTAATTTCGGTCAACTGTTTTGATATCTTACTATGTCTAATTTTAGTTTAATTGAGTAAGAAATCAGCTCGGCAGAACAGGGCCTTAGAGGTTGTAAGTATAGTAAATTAGTTGGAACATTTTCTGGCAGTTCATGTCACCCTGTGTGTGTTCATTGATCATTTTTTGGTTGGCCAGTATTTGTCTTTGGACTGTGTGAAAATGATCAGTCTTTTATGGTTTAGAAAGTTCCTGCATAGATGGACTAGGCTTAGCTGATCATGGAGCCGAGAGAAACAATTTTCATGAGGTATGTGGCTTAGCAAATATGAGGACGAGATATGATCTATATATGCCGAGTGTTTGATTTTATATAGAATGCTTACTTTCATTTGCTGTTTGTGCCTTAATCATAAGAATAAGATCACGTCGGAAGGTTTCATTTCATCCGTAGCTCAGGTTTTGCCGGGGTTCTCTTCTTTTCTTAAAACTATTTTCAGATACCATTGTGTGTGTAACCTTCATGTTGCTTCATCCATTCATGCATTTTTGCTGGGTGAAAAGTGTTCACGAGATAGTTATGGTGATGAGATTTGGTTGATCATTTGATTTGTGTTTTTCTTCTTACCAGAAAGTGAAGAAGTTTTCCCTGGCAGAACCCGAAGATGGGAAAGGGAATGCGAACACTATTGGAGAGAAGCAACCATAAAGATGCTGATATCTTGCTATGAGGTCTCTGTAAAACATTTTGTTGAACTCCATGGTATTCTGACATCATTTTAGACCCCTTGAAAGATGAACTCGGTTCGCAAATTCCATCGCTAACATTCAGTTTGCTCCTTAATGCTTTCCTGAATTCCTTGTTCGCGTAGGGTTCATGATTTCTATCATATGTAGCATTTGATGTAATAATCAATAACCAAACACTCTAGTACCATCGTACGAGCTCGCTCTATATGGCTCAAGTCTTGAAGATATACATGTATCGATCTATTACATAAGATTACGCGGTTTTAAGCATTGATCCGGTTCTCCCGAGCTGAATGATAACAAGTTGAAATTTAACTAAACTCAATGAAACTGAAAGGTAAATAAGCTGGAAAAAGCGAGCCTAGGCAGAACATTAACTTCTGCACCTTTGCACATTGAATCGCCGAAATGAAACTTGAAATCAAATGCTCCTTACTATAGCAATGTCTTTGTCAAACAGCAGAAAGTTGACAATTCTTGATCAATAACTCCGCATTCAAATTTAACCACAAACACTAATCATCTAATAACAACTCAAGAAACATCAAATTTCTCAAACATAAGCAACTAAATCAAAATCTTCAAATCCTTAAAATCAGTCAAATTTGGAGGCAAATGGAACATCCAGAGCGTGAATAATGTACGTCAGAACCAAAGCCAACAGCATCAGCACAACTGCAATCCCCTGATCAACTGTTCTTCCTGCAATCAGAATCCAATGAAAACCCAATTAATCCAAACCAAAATCAAGACAAATCCCAGATTCGGGAACAAAACGCAAATCCCAGAAATTACCGTCGCTTGTCGGCGCCGGAGCCGGTGCGGCGGCGGCGGCGGCGGCGGGCATGAAGATGGCTAAAACGACGGCGAATAAAACAATGGCGCCGAATGAGATTCTGGAATTGACGAACTCCATGGTTGGTTTCTTGATACCTTTGTTCCTCTCTCTGCACTTAGTGATTGAATGGCGGAATCAAGCTCAAAACACAGCGCAAAGAGAGATGAGGGAGAGAAAGTGAGAGAGTTGTTAAAATTGATTTGGTTTTGAGAATTTGGTTGTTTTCTTTGGTTCTTTGGGGCACAACATGGCTATTATTAGTAGTCGTTGTGCCCCATTTTGGTCCTCTTTTGTCATGTCCCTTTCTGTCTTTCATGTGCAATCAAGTACCAGGCCATTTTAATTTTGAAAAAGAATGACTGGTTAGGCAAAATTATATTACTCTCCGTCCCAGTCAAATCTGTATACTTTTTGGTCAATTTTTTCAAGACATGCTTGATCATAAATTTCAACTAGTATATACACACCAATATCATTATGTGAGATATTGTTGGATTTCCTGCATGATGTATTTTCTAAATATCAATTTTTTTCACACCGTAATATACGCAACTAAAGTTATCGTTGGTAAAAAATGACATGAGAAAGTTGACTAAAAAGTGTGCACATTCGGCTGGGACGGAGGGAGTACCATGTACTGTATTTCTTTTTAATATAGTTTAAGTAAGTTTTTTAAAAAATATTTCCAATTATTGCTCTCTCTGTCCCACATGAAGTTGCACTCTAGCTTTTTGAACACTACTCTTTATTAAAATTTAATCACATATTTGAATAGATATATGAACAATAATATTATTGTATATGATATTGTTCAATTTGTCGTAACTAGTAGTTTCTAAATATTAATTTTTTATTTTCCGTTATTATACGTAGATAAACATATTAACGGTCAAACATGTCTCTTGAACGGCGTGTAAAAAGTAAGAGTGCAACTCTAGACGGGACAGAGGGAGTACATTTTATTAGATCTTATAAGTTTTATTAAGTTAACATATCAATCAACTGTTAACCATTAATTGTTCATAAGACTAGTAGAGTACCATCGCGCGTTGCCCGATATCATTAGTTAAAATATTGAAATTAAGTTTTATTTAAAATTTTAAAGTTTAGTCATTTAAGAAAAAATATATGAGTTATGAAATGAAATAAAAACTGACTAATTTATGATATTTCATTCAAATTATTTAAAAAGTAATTATTTATATGTTGACATTCATTTTAAAAGGTTATCATAATTATATATATATATATATATATATCATTGCAATGAATAAAAAATAAATATCAATGACCTTATTAGTCTCATTAATTATAAAATGCCCTCATTTAACATTTAGTCAGTCTAAAATAAGATTTGGTCGTATATAAATAAATAAATATGTGTACATATTTCTATCAAATGTACTCTATCATTGTATAAAAAATCTGAACATTTTTTTATTTCAGATTATATGTTTCTTTGGATTTTCTTCAATATATATATATATATATATATTATATTATATTATATTATATTATATTATTGAGATATTTATGGTTTTAGATATATCTTTAGAAATAATATATTTTAACAAGTTATGATTGATTATATATAGTAAAGAATTAAAATCAGTAACATGTTATAATATTTACATGTTAATAAGTTATGATTGATTACACATAGCAGAGAATTAAAACCAGTAACGTATTATAATACTGGTATATATGTTATTTTTAGACATTTTATTGGAATTAAGGTAGTCAAAATAACTCAAATACTCCTGGTTGACAGATAGAAAGTAAACAATATCTACTATATGGTGTTTGAGATAAGTAAAAAATAGTTTCAACAACTTTTAAGGTTAAATTGATATCTTAACATTTATTTTCCCCTACTTTCTTCTCATGGATTCCACCAATTTCTTCCACCACGTTTCGATCAGTCCTAATTGATCCATGTTCGCGATCTCTTCTGATGTCCATACTCCTATGTCTCTACTTCTCAGTATTAAGGCCCTGTCCAGTTCAGCTGAAACATATCTGAGTTGAGTTGAGATGAATTTATTGGAGTTGAGAAGAACTGATAACAGTTGAGTTGAGTTGATTGGAGCTGAGCTGAGTTGAGAAGACTTGAGAAAAGTTGAGAAGAGTTGAGTTGATTTGAGTTGAACTGATTGAAGTTGAGTTGAGCTGATTGTAGCGAAGCTGATCTGATTGTAGCTGAACTAAACTGAATTAATTGTAGATGAACTAAAATAAAATAGTTGTCGATGAACTGAAATGAACCAAAATGAACTAAACTAAATCAAACAAATGAACCGAATCTAATTGAACTTTATAGAGTCAAACTGAAATGAAGTGAATCAAATTGGCCAAACCAAACTAAACTAAACTGAAACAACTAAACCGAACTGAATCAAACTAAACTAAAGTGAATCAAATTGAACTAAATTGAATCAAAATGAATTGAAATCCATCAAAATGAACCCAATTGGATAAATCTGAAGTGAAATGAATCATACTAAACTAAATTGAATCTAACTGAAGTGGACTGAGGCTAACATATCAGAACTGAATCAAATTGAACCAAACAGAATCAAATTGAACCAAACAGAATCAAATTAAACCGAACTGAATCGAACTGAATAAAAGTTAACTGAACAAAAAATAATTTAAAGAAGATAACGGATAAATTATATTACATTAATAATTAATAATAAATTGTGATATGAATAATAGTGCATGTGAATTAAATAATATATTTAAAACTTAATATATAATGCAAAATTTATAATGTAATTATAGAATTCGAACCATGATGTTATCGAGTTTAAAGTGAAATGAATATAAATATTTTTATAATTGAAAATATTTTACAAATATAATAAATACAATTATTAATAATATGAATTTTATGTGAAATATATTAAAATTATTAATTAAATGTTGGTAGGAAATAAGGAACGCGAGATTACAAATTTAGGGTTGGAGAACAAATTTTTTAAAACCAAACAACTTCAAATACATCATATATTGTAGCAACATGTCGAATTATTATACACACATTATATTTTGTAGTATGAATGTAAACGAATGTAAACGAATGTACACACAACATTTATACTTCCATAGTTCACAATACTAATTAATAATTTAGATAGAATTTATCTAAAAGTGACAATTATCTATTTTTTCTCATTATTTACATTGTAGTTTTTATCTTATTTAATCCTAGTAAAATTTATAATTAAAATTTAAAACCCAAGTGAAACTTAATTAAATAAAATTAGTGTAAAGTCAAGGAATTATTTAATTGCAATTTTGTGTTAAGTATTTGTGAACTACAGACCATGTTGGAACATGGTGCTGGAGCAGGTTTCACGCCATAGGGTTTAACGGATTCAAGCCGAAACATTGACGTGTTTTAGAATTTATGGTATCTGTATATTTGGCTATATATTGGGCGTGTGAAGCATATATGGTTTATGGAAAAATCCCTACTTATATGGAGAAGATTTATTCGAATATATGGGAGAGTTTGAGATAAGGTAAATCCCTTTATTTATGGGATTGGGATATGCTTCAACAATCAGATTTGGAATAGGAATATTGTGGAGATAATCATGGATATTCGGATCTGATTCGTGGATATAAATATAGGACAAACACGGCTGCAAAACTAACGATTTTACAGAGCAAAATCTGCACCCAGATTTTGAGATCTTTCAAAACTTGCAAGAGCCAATATACTGTGTTCCAACACTGTCCTGCCGCACTAAGTTCAGAATCGTATACCTTAATTCCTCGGGAGGAGGAGATCTTGCGTCGAATGAGTTCGAGGTCAGAGGGAGTCTGATCAAGGCAGATCGGTAGCTAGGGGAGCTAGCAGAATCCACACGTCATAGTTAGTAAAGATAAATATCTTGTAAACTGTACTCTGTACTGTATCTTTCTAATTAGTGGATTCATTCTGAACTGGGCCAGGCCCCGCAGATGTAGGTGATTTACACCGAACTGCGTAACCAAGTTGTGTGTCTTTTATGTTTTACGTTATTTTACACTTGGTTAAATTAAGCATGTTGGAACACACTAGTAAGTACTAGAAAAAGTGGTAAAACCAAATTTCAATTAGAATCAAGATTTTAAAATTTCATGATATTTAACAATTTGTTAATAATATAATATTTTAATGGATTTCAAAGTCAATGATATGAAATTATTAGAGATGAGATGAGTTGATTGGAGTTGAGAAGAGCTGAGAAGAGTTGAGAATGACTGAGAAGAGTTGAAAGAGTTGAGAAGAGCTGAGTTGAGTTGATTGGAGATGAATTGAGTTGAGAAGAGTTGAGAAGAGCTGAGAATGGTTGAAAAAAGCTGAGTTGAGTTGATTGGAGTTGAAATAAGCTGAACTGGACAGGGCCTAACTCTATCAACACTGGAAACGTTCACCTATTGTCAGGGGTGACATAATAAACTCGTAACCCCCGGGTCAAGCGGGTTGTTTATTTTCAAACTCGATCGGGCATAAGTAAAATGAATAACGTGTAAAATGGATGATGAGTTATAATGACTAATTTAGAAAATATGGGTCGGGCGGTTAACCGCGAGTTTACCCACACATGTCAATAAATAGGTTGGAACTCACAGGTTTACCCATATGTGTTGATATATAAACCTTATGGATCAATATATGTATTGAAACCCGGGTTTAACCCAAATGAGTCAATATATATATTGTTTGAAACCTGCAGGGCTACCCATTTTTGACATGCGGGTTGAGCGAGTTTCAATCTGTCCCATTTTTAACCCGACCTATTATTGACCCTTCATAAAATGGGTCAAATGAGTCATACTCATATTTTTTAGTTGCCCACATTATCCGACCCATGTTTGACTCCTCCATGCACCCATTTGCCACCCGTACCTCCTACCTAATGCTTACTCCTGAGTCCCCGCTCAAGTTGGAATTAAACTATTCATTTAATCACTTTTTTCAACTTTAACCATAAAGTTGAATTGGTGTATATGTATAAAATGCTATGGTGTAAAACCTTGTCAGATTCATTATAATATACTATATTTGTATAATATTAACTTTTCACAAATTTTAATTATTCTTATTAAAAGAGGTTAAGAATTAATATTTTTATAAAAATTAAAATGTTCAGTTTGTACATCAAATAATAGTGTATCAATGAACCATGAATATCTCATACTCCCATCCCAATTCAAACTGTACGGAATTTTTTTCACACTTATCAAGAAACATGTTTAATCATCAATATGTTTAACTGATAACGACATATAAAAAGGTACTTTTGAGAAAATACTTGTTATAACGAATCCAACTTATCATATGCGATAGTACTATTAGTTATATATTTATTCAATATATTCTCAAAGTTTGATGGTAAATAATGTCAAATAGTAAAGTGTGTCGCTTGAATTGGCACAGAAAAAGTAGTAATTTAACACCCATTGAATAACCCAAGTGGTTAGGTGCTGTGGTTCCATTCCCCATAGGGAGGGGTTCGAATCTCAGCAGACACAGTGTGGGAGTATCCTCCAGTGGAGGTGGCCAACCATTCCCCATAAGGAGGGGTTCGAATCTCGGCAGGTACAGTGTGGGAGTATCCTCCAGTGGAAGTGCTCCTTGTGGCCACCGAATACATTCGAGGATCGTGTGTCAAACCCTTGAGAACTATAATTTACCTCCTCAATTATGAGTTTGGTGTGGTTGCTACCGAAGCCCTAAGTCGATCGTTATCGCCTTTTAGAGAAAGCAGTAATTTAGTAACATTTTAAGAGTACGCAGAAAGGGAATAAAATACTTTTATTTGAAATGTCACTATCTACTTTTATTTTATCATTATAGTTTCACGTTAGTTAACACCAAACGTTGATTGAGACATCATATGCTACCCCCCTATCCAATTCTGTTGGTAAATATTGACCTTTTCAGAATGTAATTATTTTTTACCATTAATATACATTCTCTCTATTTTATTTTATTTTATACATAATTTTTTATGGATCAAATATGTTAAACTTTGACAATATGTTTAAATATGTATATGAACAATAATTTTATTGTATGAGGTATGAATAAATTCATCGTAACATGTAGTTTTTAAATATCAAATTTTTATGTGTAATTATTGTCTGTAGCTACACATATTTATAATCAAACTTATTGACTACCGTGAAGTTTTTTTGTGCAGAATAGGATGAGACAGAAGAAGTATATTTTTTCACATATTTAAAAATGATAAAAAAAATATATATTATAAAATGTATGCTAACACAATTCAAATGATATCGCACATGATAATGTATTACCTCATATTTTACTTAAAATTTACTTTTTTAATTAACAAAATTTAACTGAATAAATAATGGCTCGTGCAAATAGAGTTGGAACAGAGAAAGTAGTATAGCTTAGATTTATCTCGTTGCGCCGGATCTTTCCTTATCACACAATGCTTGAGCTATATTAATTCAGATCCATACCCATTAACTCTATAATGTACGAGAATCAAAATAGCATCATTTTTTTTCCAAAATTAAAATATTAAAAAATAACATCATTTTAATTTCTGAAAAGAATGGACATGCTAATGTGTGGACATATAAGCTTATAAATTGAAGTTTAAGAGGTATGGTTTAATTATACAAGGCCTCTTAGGACGTTTATATAGGAATGTTTTTATAAAATGCATTCTAATAAATTTATAATATATGGGATTCCTTTTGTGTCCCAATAGTCCTTTTGTGTTATTGAACAGAAGATAACATTAGTTTCAAAACTATTACACACATGTAAGTGTTTGTTCGACAGGGGAATGAGTTTTGGCGAAACGAGTAATGTTAGATCCATGAAAACAAATATTATTACATTTTTGGCCATGTAAATTAATTTTGTTACGGTCCAGTGCACGTAGAATTGTGTTTTGAAACATGAGTGGGTCTCCTGACAGGCGGTTTGTCCATAAGCTTATGTACATGCCACTTATTTCTTACCTTATACAATGCATTTCTTAAATTACATACAAAATTTAAAATTTTTAAAAATATTTTTATATATCATATATTTTTATATTTTCACTTTCAAATACATAATATTACTTGTTTTAACTTATAAAATGCAATATTTAAATTTTATAAAAAAATTACAAAATTTAAGACAAATATCCTTAATCTTACAGAAATGCCGACTTTCCTGAGACTTTCCCTTGAAACATAGTTTGGAAAGAGAAGCTATCAGCATTTCGTTTTCCTCATTAGTATTACTAACAGCATACGAACAATTATGGAGTACAATAAAAAAAAACCTTAAATGTTGCAGTTATATGCCATAGAATTGACCCGCGGTGAGGAGGTACATTTTCTCGCCGAGGTTTGATTCCTGTTTTACTTAGGATTCTTCTGTATTTTAATTTGAACTCGGTTTATTAGTTATATTTCTGGCGTGATTATGACGTGATTATGAATTTTGACTGCCACTTGTAGACAATTCGTGTTTAGAATGTTGAGACACGCGTAATTTGCCAAGTAGTTCCACGTCACACCCACGGGTGTACCCTAGTGGTTGGGACATGGGTGGGAAAACCAATAAACCCAGGTTCGATCCTCGGCAGCGGCAGTGTGGGGAGTTCTTGCTTTGCAAGGCTCCCTTGTGCG
The DNA here is from genome assembly GCA_037428765.1 of Rubia yunnanensis. Classification (NCBI taxonomy): domain Eukaryota; kingdom Viridiplantae; phylum Streptophyta; class Magnoliopsida; order Gentianales; family Rubiaceae; genus Rubia; species Rubia yunnanensis. The sequence goes on along the minus strand of CM075064.1, from coordinate 113,654,695 downwards.
CACCGAGGCAATGCCAAGCCCATGGATCCTGGTGGTGCCAAGCCCATGGATCCTGGTGCTGGGCTACCGTGATTTACCTCTCATATGATGGTCTGGGTGTGGACTGGTATGGGCCGCTGAGGGCGAGCGGATGATCGCCTTTTGCCAAGTAGTTCCACGTCTGGTTAACACTTCCAAGATTGTAGACTCGAATTATAGCAACTGCTGTGTGGAATTTTCCTTTTGAGAGATAGTTCTTGTGGAACCAAGAAGTGATTGATAAGAGTCCGTCTCCACCGAGACCGTCTTACCGTAAAACCAGGAACTAGAGTGACAATAGCAAAATGGGAAACTAAATCTAGAGGACAAAACTAAATATTATGGGCTCGGGGTCAATAGCATAATGCGCAATAAAATTCAAGGACCAAAGAGCGATAAAAGAAAAAGAGACCCAACTCAACCTTCTAATCACCAAAAGCGTGAAAAAAAAGCTTAAAACAAGCCTCAAACAAAGGCGTTAAACCAAAACTGATTAAACATCCAAACTGAAACCAAATTTATTCTCAAGCTCTCCACTATTCAATTGTTGTTCATTATCCAAAAGCAACCGATCCAATTTTGAAGAAAACATCAATCGGCATCAACAAATCATCCATCAAGTAAGGTACAACTACATTTAGATTTTAATTCAACATAAATCGTCACAAATCTGTGATTAAATCAAAAATTTAGATTCCGCAAATTCAAAATTGAATAATGATGGAAGAAGATGATTTACAGATAAAAAATCAGTTAGAAATCATATAATAGACGGAAACAAAGAATTTGTTTTGCAAAAGCGTACCTGTTTCGCAAGGTCAGATGATGAACTTTCCGTGCTTGAATATGATGTTTTTATTTTCTGATTTGAAGGGAAGCAGACTAAGTTTGTGAATGATTCTATTGCATTAATTAAATAGCAGCAAAACTTTGTGTAGTAGCAAAATTTCGGATCTGTATCAACAATTTTTCCTACATCTTGTTGCTCTGTTTTAGAAAAATGTATTTAGTTCTGAATGTGCTGCAAATATAGTTGTTTTAAAGTTTTAGAACAATGTGCAGAGGATCTGTTCACATTTTGTAAAATGATAATAGGTGGACAATGAACTGATTTATAGTAGACAATGTTCTTCAAATATAGCATGATATTTTAAATGTATGACATGATGTTACATACAAACTAAAACATAATCAAAATAACAAACTGCAGAAAACACACATATACAACTTGATGTTTCGAATATATAGCATGACGTTCAAAGTATGTAACATTATGTATAACTTTTTTATTTTTTTTATTTGGAGTTTTCAATTACAGATCTACCAAACTTGTTAAATATAGATCAAACAGAATCCCTTCAAGCAGTGCAAGCAACTACGTGGGAAGAGTTTGAAACACTATACCGTGCAAATGCAACTTCACTTGAATTTTCTGTACAGATGTCGAAACAGAAAATAAAAATTGAAGGAAACTCAAGAAAAAATACTACACGAAGAATCCTTGAAGAAGTTATAATTTGAGACTCGAACAACCGGCATCTTTGAATATCCAAGACACCAAAAGATCAATTTATCTAAAACCAGTTTGTTGGTAGATGTTTACTGTCATACTGTGATGTAACACAGTTATGGATTGATATTACTGATAATGTGTAAATCCGTATTGGGTCAAAGTGCCTAATAGCAGCTGACCTTTGGTCCATAGCATTATCCTTCAGGTAATGCTCTTTAGGCCGGCCTAAGGAAAGAGTACTTGCTCCACAAGCAAACAAAACAGTTTCCCTACTTGCCAACCTATATAAAGGCTAAAGGTAACCCTAAACACTCAACTATTCATTCCTAATTACACTTTTGTAATACTGTTTGTTTACTTGGCCGTCAAAGCCTTTTTCCCACGGACACCCTCGTGGGCTTTGTCTTGCCGATTTCGGCTACAGACGACAGTGCAATGGCAAAGGTTTATTGGGGCGCATCAAGTTGGCACGGGAAGTGAGACCATTAGTCAGATATGCTTTTCTTTGCCGTTTATATCCAGTTTCACGGCAAATGCCTTACGTAGAAGTGAGCGACTAAAAATCAAGACTTCAGGCACCGGAGATAAAGTACAATCCCCTTACCGGAGAAAGAGATGGCGTAGGTCCAACATGCAATTAGACCCTACCTCCTCAAGCACCGGCAATAAGCTTCATGAGGTCCGCCGAGACCAGATCTCTACAATAGGGGGCCGGTGGTTCCCCGGATGGCAGCTGATATAGCTCCGAGAAGCATGAAGGTCAGCGTTGAGCCTTGGGTAGGAGGCGTCGAAGCCTCACCTCGCAAAGTCTAGCACGCCAGCCAAGGGAGGATGAGCCATAGTTCACGGAAGCAACAGCTGACTCGCAAACAGATGCCCCAAGAGGGGCTGCTCGAACGGTGAGGGGCACAAACAATACATGTCACCAATCATAGCAGGACCTTGGGCAACTAGCTCAAACCCTCAGATTTGCTGACTATCAGGTGGAGCCCCCAATTCTCTATCAAAGGATGGTCTAGCAGCAGGTGGTGCCCCCACCTTTGATTCCCCTAGTGTTGCAACCAATTTTTCTAGTTGCAGACCCCCCATGAGTATCTTATCAAGCGGACATTGAGGCCCAAGCCCTGCCCCAACCAACGTTCCCTAGCATGGGCCAAATGCTGGCATATTCCATGCCCATCTCAATATTTCCAGTTTTGAACCAGACAATCCCGCATTTGATGGCCGAGCAGATGGGGTCCTATCTGGGTTGTGAGAGCTAGATGTACTTAGGTCCTCAATCAGAGGTCCCCTCTTACAATCCCTATCGCCCGAAGCTGTACTACAGCTTGGCGGTGGGACCACAGTCTGGGTACATGGCTTCGAACTAGATCCTAGCTTTGACACTCCATTCTGGCCGAGTCAATACGGAGATCTGCGGATGGGAGGGGAGAGGGAGGGGGGGGGGGGGGTTAAGCTGTGCTTTGATGCGAGAGCTAGACAGGTTGATTGGAAATTCGGACCAAGTCGCAACCTCCCCCTTCAGTCCCGCGATAGTGGCCACCCGATGTGAGACCACCCTAAAGGGCTCCTCACGTATAGTGGAGATTCGGACCCCCAGGAGTTCATACAGACTTTCCTTAGTCTGATGAATTTGAGGGACTTCAACAAACAACTAACATGCAAGTTGGTCAGAAGCTACCTTCAAGGAAATGCACAGGAGTGGTTTAACAAGCTGGGTAGATGGGGTCTCTACATTCATATAGAGACTTCAGAAGGGCCCTTTTAGGACAATTCTTTCAAAGGAAAAGGTTTACGAAGACCCAGATCGAGCTCTACCAGAACAAGTAGAGGCCAAACGAATCGACAGAGACATTCTATCATCGGTATGTGGACGAGAGCCTTAGTGTGATCAGTTTTACTGAGGATGGAGTGATCCTTGGCTATATGAATGGGATGTCCAACCTTGACTTGTACAAGAAGCTGGTCTCAAAGAAGCTAGAAACCTTGCAATAGCTACAAGAGATCGTGGAACCATTTTCGAAGATCAAATAGTCCACAAAGAGGAAACGGGAGGGGGATAGATGGGCTGAAAAGGGCCTCCAAATCGAGGTCGAGAAGGCCTGACCCTTCGAAAAATGGTTTCAAGGGCTATGTTCCCTTAATTAAGTCCCTGATGGAAATACACTCCATCCACAAGGGGCTATTTCAAACCCCACCTCCTGGAAGAGACTACCCTAGAAAAAGAGATTCGCCCAAGTTTTGTGACCATCACAAAAAGTGAGACCACAATACCAACAAATGAACTCACTTGAAGCAAGAAATTGAAAGATACGCAAAAGAGAGTTTGCTCCCAGACTGCGTCGAAAGACAGAGAGGAGAAGCCTCCTCGAGAGGAAGAGGAAACCATCATTGCAAAGGCAAAGAAAAGTGCCAATCGAGGCGGTAAAGAACAATAGGTAAACGATGACGAGCAAGCTAGAAACTAGGTAGGTGCCCGACCCGATGCCAAGGCTCGACCAGACTGAAACTGGAGGGACGAGGCTAATAGGGTGTTCAAATTCATCAATGGAGTGGTAGGTGACCAATCTTCGAACACCGTCATCAAAGCTCAATCTCAATACGTGCTCCCAGGAGAACCCTACCAGAAGTAATTTCGAGCAGAAGAAGCAATCACCTTCTCGAAAGCTGACCCGATGCAAGCCAAACCCCCATATGGATACAATGGTAATCCATGCCACCATTAGAGACTGTTACATAAAAAAGGTGTTCATGGATGATGGTAGCGGTGTGGAAGTAATGTTCGCTAATTGCTTCGATCAGCTAGGGCTCGGACGTGAAAGTTTGAGAAAAACAAGCTCTCCCTTGTCCAGTTCCATTGGGAAAATGGTGCCACCCCTAGGGGTTGTGACCCTCCCTGTCAAAGTAGCCGATGGAGACAAGGAAGTCATAATTGACTATAACTTCGCAGTGATTGATGTCGTATTCCCCTACAATGTGATACTGGGAAGGCCTTAGATGTGCCATGCGTGAGCCATATGGTCCCCCTATCACTTGACAATGAAATTCCCCACAAAGATGAGGCTAGCAGCCATAAGGGGAAACCAACTAGCGGCTCAGAGCTGTTTGACTATAGCTTTAAAATAAGCTAAAAAGGAAGACATGGTGGATTCGGTCAACAGAGAGATCAAGCCCACGGACACGGAGCCAATGACCGATTGAGAAAAAGGAATGATGCCTATGAGAAAAATAATACCACCCGTGACGAGAAAGAAGCGGAAGGACCTCTTGGACGACTATGTCGATGTGTTTTCATGGGACACCTTTGACCTCACAGGAGTACCAAAACAACTGATTGTCTACATACTAAATGTGGACCCCTCCTATAAGCCGATTAAGTAGAAATGGAGATCATTTTCTACTGAATAGGACGAGGCCATAAAAGAGGAAGTTCAAAAGCTTCTTTGAGCTGAGGTTATCGGAGAAGTATTTTACCCTGAAAGGATATCAAATCATGTGATCGTTCCCAAACACGATGGGGGCTTGGAGAATGTGCATAGACTTCACGGATCTTAACAACTGTTTCCCCAAGGATAGTTATCCCCTACCCTCTATCGATGTGTTGGTCGAAGCAATAGTAGGATATGAGGTGCTAGCCTTCTTCGATGCTCACAAGGGCTACAACCAAATACTCATTGCGGAGGAGGATAAGCAGAAAACATCTTTCATAACAGATGCAGGGACATTTTGCTATAAGAAAATGCCATTCAACCTAAAGAATGCCGGAGCCATCTACCAAAGGTTGGTTGATAAGCTCTTCGAAAAACAGATTGGCAGAAACATTAAAATATATGTGGATGACATGGTAATCAAAAGCAGAGGCTTCGACCAATTATTTCTAGACCTCGAAGATACCTTTCAGAGGCTATGAGAGGCTAATCTAAAGCTAAATCTAGCTAAATGTGTTATTGGAGTCAGAGCCAGAAAATTCCTGGGATTCATGGTTTCCGAGAGGGGGATCGATGTGAGCCCTGAGAAAGTCGAGGCTTTGATGGACATGATTCCATTTCAAACGGTCAAAGACGTCCAAAGGCTAATAGGATCAGAGGCCAATTTCTCCAACTCTGGTTTATAGTCGGAGATAGCTTTCTTCAGCTCTTCCTCGAGCTCAGTTACCATAGCCTCTGAGGCCTTGGATTTGGAAATGACCACTAAAGCCTTCTCTAGAAATGGGGTCCAGAGCAGCTGAGACGATGACTGCCTCCAAAACGACAGCCAGGGTACGATTAGTCGTGCCCGGAGAGGTGTGGTTACCTTTCCCCAAAAGATGACCCGTCTGGGACTCGGCATTTTTGGACCCACTAGCTTGGGAATCAATGATGATGACCGCGTTAGTTTGCTTGGGGGGCAACGAGATGAAGCACCCTCCTGATGCTGCTTGTTGTTCGTGGAGTTTTCAGGGGCCTCCATCTAAATTGGCACATTCACCAAGGGCTCAGATTGAGCCTCATAGTAGGTTTCCTCAAAAACTGTCTCCTCCTCCTCCTAGATACCAAAACCAAGCGTCTCAGCATAGTCCACTGAACAACATAAAAAAAGACGAGTCATGAAAAGAAACAGAATGAGGGAGGATAAAGTAAAAGAAATCAAAGTAAAACGTTAGGATGCCACAAACACCTTCGCAAGGTGGGGAGGAACTCCTAGGATAGGCCTTTTTGGCATCGTTTTCCCCTAAGGGCTCTGAGCCACTTTCGACGACCCTCGAAACGGGCTTGGTGGCCTTTGAGAGGTCAACTTTGGCTTTCTTTATCTTTGGAATATTTGGGGTAGGAGCCTTCCTCTTAGTTTTATTAGGGTTACCACCCTCAACCACTTTCTTTTTTCTTTTCCCCTTTCCCGAAGGGGTCTTCGAAGACTCTGCCGGAGGGAGGGGCATAATCAAAAAGGATTTTTAACTATAGATCAACTTATAAACCTCCTCCGATCAAACATAGTCACATTTCTTCGAAATATCAAGGGGTTCAAACCCTAACAGCTGATCCATGTCTGCCACTACACTCTTCGGAGAAATGTAGTTGGCAGAATTCTCGTACTTCAAATTCGAATTCCACCCTGGTACGAAGTACTTTTCTGCCTCACTCTCAAAAGTATATATGGGGGTTCAATGCCACCCTTTGCAGTTCGAGGAGATCTTTATGGGGTGGTCTGGAAACCCGTTACTAAGGGCGATGATCCCACTAATCTTTGTATCCTTGTCATTGGCTATATGCACCATGGGTCTGCTAGCGGAGATATAGTACATGGATTTAAAAATTTTGTAGCTAGGAGTAATACCTAGGCTGTTACATCGATTCATAAATGCCATAACTAGGAGTATGACATTTAAATGGAGCTGGGATAGGTTGACCTGATGTTCCTAGAGAAGATGAGAGATGATATAGGGGAATGGGAAACAAAGCTCGAATCAGAGGTTGCGCTCGTAAAAGGCACACCTACCGGGCCTCGTATCCCTAGGATTTTCATCTTCCCGGAGGACCTCCAATCCCAGGTTCTCCGGAAGCCTAATCGAGAGGGGTATGGAAGATAGCAGATCGGAGACCTAAGTCTCAGGGCTCTCGAGAACGGGAGTCAAAATCTTCTCTATGTAAAATGGACGACCTTTCCCATCCTTCTGAACCTTGGCCACCCTCAGAATTTGGGATCTCAAAGTAACCCACTTCCGACGGTAGACCTTAGGTAGCCCAGAACTACCAGCGGAGCACCCTCCGAATTCCCTACCAGTGAAATCAGAACCGGCGATCGAGGATGGAGCGCCACCACAATCTTGGAGGCATGAGCCCTCAACCTCGCCGGTAGGAGAGACGATTGAAAAATAGGCCGTAATGAAGCTTTGTTCCCCAGTGGTGTTTGCGACATCTCAATAAGGGGAAAAAGAAAGGTCAAAAGAGAAGAAACTTCCTAGTTAATGACCGGAGTTTGATTGGAGCTCTTTGAAAAGTTAAACGAGGAGAAAGCACCTGGGAGCTGCTCTGAGAGAGAAAGAGGAACTTTGAAATTTTGAAAATGATTAGGGTAAAGAGTGGGTTAAAGTGACAGGAAGCACCTTAAATAGAAGAGGGAAAAGGGCAATGATTACCTCGAGCCGCCACACAATAAGTAAATACGTGGGTAAATGGGCAGCGTGGGGTGAGAAATCCAAGGCATTTATGGAGAAAGTTGTGCTCGTAGAGCCCAATATGGACTTCACATGCTCAGAAATATGAGTGAGCATCATGCCCATGTGACCTTTCCAATTCCCACTTTGAAATCGAATGCCTTAGATTCTAACATAGATTACAAGACCGAAGGTTGAATCCCTTATTCCTAAGTACTGGGATTTGAACGCCTCGGATTCTAACACAGATTAGAAGATCGAAGGTCGAATCCTCTATTCCTAAGTACTTGGATTTGAATGCCTGGTATTCTAGCACAACTTAGAAGATCGAAGGTCGAATCCCCTACTCCTAAATGCTGGGATTTGAACGCCTTGGATTCTAATGCAGATTAGAAGACAAAAAGTTGAATCCCTTATTCCTAAATATTGGGATTCGAATGCTACCAAAATCCAATGCAAATTAGAAGACCGAAAGTCGAGTCCCGTATTCCTAGATATTCAAATTCGAACGCCTCAGATTATAACATAGATTAGGAGACTGGATGTCAAATCCCCTATACCTTAATATTTGGATTCGAATGCCCTTGGATTCTAACACAGATTAGAAGGTTGAGAGTTGAATCCCTTACTTCTATTTGCTAGGACTCGAAGGCCCTCAGAATCTGACACAGATCAGAGGGCCAAGGACCGAACTCCTTACTCAGAACCTTTGGAGCCTGAAGGCCCCACAGGGAATAAATGAGGCCGGATCCAGGCCCTTGGGCTCTGACACAGATTAGAAAGCCAAGGGTCGGACCCCGACACAAACCTGGAGCGAACCCTCAATGCCTTGCACGAGCAAAAACATTATACCCCAGGAGCATTATGGGATCTCCGAGGGCACACCCCTGCTTAATCACCAATTTGAAGCAGCCCCGTAAAGAGGTAGAATATCGAATCCAGGATAAGAACACGAATTCGGACCCAGGACATTGGGATAAGTTTAAAGGCTGAACCCTCAACTTTCCCGGGGCTTATTGATAACTTGTAAATTTGTATTGGGCCCAAGTGCCAAATAGCGGCTGACCTTTGGTCCATAGCATTACCCTTTGGGTAATGCTCTTTGGGCCGGCCCAAGGAAGGAATACTTGCTACAAAAGCAAACAAAACAGTTACCCTACTTGCCAACCTAGGTAAAAGCTAAAGATAACCCTACACACTCAACTATTTATTCGTGATTACACTATTGTAATATTGTTTGCTTACTTAGTCGTCAGAGCTTCTTTCCCCTGGACACCCCCGGGGGCTTTGTCTTGCAGATTCCGGCTACGGACAGTGGTGCAGTAACGTCGGTTTATTAGGGTGCATCAGTTACATAGTTTTAATTTGATGTTTTATAAATAACTACTGATTATGATTTTAATTTTGAAAAGGATATTCATTTACATTCCACTGTTCGTATACAATCCACTCTTCATGCTTAAATTTTTCAATGTTACACTTCTATCCACTGATATTGTTATTTTCTTACATGATGATTGACAAATATAAGTTAGATCATATCTCTTTATCTATATTACAGATGAAAAATTATTTGCAAAATATATTTTAAAAACCTAAAACATTAAACACTGATTGCTCAAAGCATAAAACATCACACACTGATAATGAAAACATCACATTAAATTCTAAAACGATCACATCCAACCAAAACATAGGAAAACAACAAACAATTTTACATCAGCCCATAAACTGTCAAACAAATCACCATTCATCAAAGCTCTATAAAATCCCTAACTTAAACAACTAAAATATTCAAAAAAACCAACATTCTTAAAAAAATCAATATCAGACACTAGTTCATCACACTTAAGTTCAAATTCTTCTTGTTTCACTTTACAAAAGCCTTCCCTTTTCCTTTCCTTTCAGCTGGTACTTTTGAAAATGATACCGCTCTAAGTTCCTCAATGCCAAGATCGAATGATGGCAAAGGTCCTCTATTCATAGAAGAAGCAACATGAGTATGATTCCTAAAGGCATTCCTTACAATCTCATCAACAACATCAAACAACTATGAGTTATCGAAATTATCTGTGTCCAAATAAGGAGTATTCTAGGAATCAACATGTACAGAATCCTTAGCACTTTGATTCAACTCAGAAACCAAGGCCCTAGTGATAATCTCAATATTTCTCTTGAACCTACGAACAACTTGATCAACAACCTAGGAAACAAAGAATTAGGAAAAACCAACAATGATGAAATACATCATTTAAATGTTAAAAAACATAACACCAGCAAAAATAACAAAAACTGAAACCTAAAACTAAAATAGCAACAACTGTATTTAAAAAATCAAATCTTAAAAAGGATGAGCAAAAATACAACAACTGAAGCTTAAACTTAAAACATCTCATGTAAAAAATGAAACATCAACTACTACATTTAAAACATCTAACATGAAAAGAGCTAAAATACTTACAGAGCCTCCATCATTCATGATCGCAGCATCGGTAGCAAGTCCTCTGGAACCACAAAGCTCAAAACACGTGAGCTTGAACCAGCTGCATCAACTTTCTTACGATTACCTTTCTTGGATTTTCCAGCAGCACCATCACGGCCCACATACTTCCCCATCAAAGTTAAAGGAAATGGATCCTTAAACATGAGGCAAGAATCAAAACCAGCATCTACAATCTGCCTACACCTTTTAATCAATGTAGAAGTGTCCCAATGTGGAATGAAGGAACTTTAGTGGGGGATGGTTTTCCTTGAAAAGGAAACCGGTACAAATAACAACTCAGAGGAACAACTATACAACCATTCACTGCTGCGTAGGAACTACCCTTGTACCTAGTCACTGCCTCACAAAACTTCCTAAGCACACACCCACACCAATCATGATTCCTAATCTCCCCTTCATCCTCCACAACATGAAGAAGCTTATAATCAACAAAACACCTAATAGTAGGACTCAAGAAAGTGCAAACAACATACATGACAAATAATTTTTTAAATTCATCACCACCTTCAACTAAATCCATCATCTTCCCATATAGCCTATCGCAAGGAATATTACCCAAGCCATCAAAGCCAAACTCATCCTTCCAACTCTCCCTCAAGTCTAAATCCCATTTTCACCCTTACCAGCATTACAAACCTCAATCACATCCTTGTCACTAATAAGGAGTCCTAAAACATCATGAACATCATCACGAACTAAAAAATACCTATCAGAACCAATTCTTTGGACATGACTAACGAGATTAAAATTATGAACAAGATAAGGAATGATATTTTTAGGAAGAACAATAAACCTAATTTTCATCAAACCATCATATCCAACTTCTTTCGCAGATTGAAGCTGCTTTGCAGTCAGCGCACATGACAACTTTTCAATCTTCCCAGGGTTACACTTGGTAGTGAAACCCTTGTCAGCACTGAAAAAAAGAAGACAAGTCAACAAACACCACATATATAACTTAAAAAGTAACAAATCAACAGTAAAGCATCACAATCACATAAAAAGAATATCAACATCAACTAAATTGTAAAACATCATTCAAAAATTTAGAAAATCAACAACCCTTGCATTACTATCAAAATTAGCATCACCAGTCACAGCTGAATTCCAATCACGTTTACCCTTCACTGTCATCTTTGTAAACCTTCTCACAAGCTTCTTTAAAATCACCACCTTAGGTTCTGATTCAGAATCAGAACCACTTGAAACATCAACAACTTTATCAACCTCCTCCACACTTTCAGAATCTTCAGATCTAGATTTTGATGCTTCACTTCTAGACTTCTCTTTAGAATCAACATCATTCTCAGCTCCAACATTGTAATTAACGTTGTCATTCACAACATGAACCTTAGATTTCTTCATAACCGGAGTTTTCCGCAACATCCTTATCTTAGGCGAACTCTTAGGAACAACAACTTCACCTTCAACAACATCATTCGGTCCAACTTTATCAACAGGAATAGAACCTGATTCAGTCAGCATCATTTCATCTTCATAAACCAAATCATTTTTTCTGTTAGCTTTCTCCTTCTGTCTCCTGTTTACAGAGCAGATTTCTAAAACAGAATAACATCAGTAAAAAGATATGAAACATTAATATAAAGAATTAAGAAAAGTAAATTTTCTTTTAAAAACTAATATCAAAATAACATTAAGACCAGAACCTGATTCAGTAAGCACTGGCTCCTTCTAAAATTTCATCTTCCTCAACCAAATCAAGCTTTCTCTTGGCTTTCTCTTTTTGTTTCCTCTTTGCAGAGGAGAGTCCTGAAAAAGAAAAGCAACATTAATAAAAAAATATGAAACATTAATGTACAACATTCAGAAGAAAGTAAACAAAAATAAAAGGACTTGATATCAAATCAATATTAGGATCACCCCTCAATCATTGTGATTGCTCACAACACAGCCACCAACAACAGTTGCATCTGAAACAACAAATTTAATTATAGACTAAATTGTTTTTTTAGTCCACGACATATTCTGCTATACATTCTTTTGGCCCCCAAGGACAACACCGCATTTAATCAGCAATGAACGTTTTGAAATTAATTTCTTTGGTCCCCAGAGGTGGTTTTTAGGTAAACTGGAATGGTTTTCCAGTATATCCAGAGGTATTTTCATAATTTTATTAATTTAAAAACCTGAAAAATTAAATTTTAACATTATAAATATAATCACGCGTGTGAATCCACGCGCGTCTTTTTCCTCTACCACACATGCATCTCACTCACAGTCCTCTTCCTCCAGCGTTGTTCTGCTTCTTATGCCGGCGTAGGGCTTTGCTTCTCAGCTTTAATCCACCTCTCTACTCGTCGTGACGTCACTTCCCTATCTCAGCCTTCTCGTAGTCTTCAATTCCGAGCGGTCTTTGGATCTCCCACCTTCGTAGCTTCGACGCGACATCGAGGGTTTTTGGGTGATAGCTGGAGATGAGGGTCGAAGGAGAGGTTGAATATGGGGGTGAGAGCGTGGGTGTCCTCGTCGAAGGAGAGGATGTCGATGCGATTGTTGAAGGCGATGGTAGGAGATGATGAAGCTCCCGATGAAGGAGAGGATGAAGCTCCCGACGGTTCCGGTGGTGGGAGATGGAAGAGACAACGAGAGTATCAATTGGGTAGATAGATTCAGGGGAGATCGATGGAGCTGGTGATTGGGTCTGGAGTAAAGAGCCAATCGCGTCAAGCAGCGGCGGGGAACACGTATGATTTTCTTTTTTAAAATCAGGGGAATAATGGTCATTTTACATATTTTGACCAATTTTACTATTTAATTTACCTGAAAACCACCTCCGGGGTTAAAAAAAATCAATTTTAGAATGTTAGTTGCTGATCAAAAGCGGTATTGGCCTTGGGGACCAAAAGAAGGTATTGCAGAATATGTAGGGGGACAAAAAACAATTTAGTCTTAATTATAAAAGCATCATGAAAAAATAATACAACACAAAATTATTTCAACAGAAGGCAACATCAATCTGAAAACAAAAAAACATTAATATGAAATAATAAAACATCAATAAGATAAAACCATTCAGCAAAGCAAAAAGCTTATAAAAACTGAAACAGTAAGGCATCAATAACATCAAACTGAATCTAAAAGCCAAAATGGAGGTATAAAACATCGAAAATGAAAAATAATACCAAATATATACAAAAAAATATAAATCATCATTTAAAACCTCAACCCAAATCAGAAACTACAACACACTACTAAATTTGGACATGAAACTAAACAGACACAACATACACAAAATACATGAAAATACACCACTGAAAATATAATCGTATCATCCAACATACAAGCTCATAACCTGAACTTGAAACATCATTAAGAAAAATTAAAACATCATAACCTGAACTTGAAAGCATATCAAACTAAACATCGTATAACCCAAACTTAAAACATCATTCAGTAAACTTAAAATATCATAACCTGAACTTGAAAAGCATATCAAACTGAAAAGTAAACATGATAACCTGAATTTAAAACATCATTCAGTAAACTTAAAACATCAAACATACCAGGTCAAACAGAAAATGACAAATCAAATACATGAAAACATAGAAAACAAAACCTACATCACAATACATGAAAGCACAATAGATGAAAAATCACACTACAAAGACACAACGGATAGCTGATCAACATGAAGATATTAAAACGGAAACAGCAACAGAAAACTTATAAAACATCATGTCATAATATCACAAAGTCACGAAAAACTGAACAACAATAGTTTAAAATTAATTATGGAAATAAAAAAAATCCCACAAAAAACAGAGACAAACAAGAAATACCTTGAGTAGATGCTTATTTCTTTGCATTTTTAAATACAAGACCAGGACTTCCTTCAGAAACATCATTATAGTTCTTTGCAATGTCTCGAAGAACATCATCTAAAGCTTCACCAGCAACATTCTTCGACATCTACAAAGCAACAACAACAAACACATAGAAATTAAACAGAACTTAAAGAAACACTAAAATATCAAACACATTCAACACAGAAACAAAGTCAATGCTAAATCTGATAAAAAAATGACAAATAAAATCACATTCAAGAAATAAAACACAAAACACTAACAACTCAACAAAGACAAAAAAAAATAGAGCTACCCCCAAAATATGAGTACAGTGAAGAACAGAAACCCTATAAACTTCAATTCAAACACAATAAATAACATTAAACTACAAAATCAAACGAAAAACACAATAAAGCAAAATAAACACTCAAGAAAAAAATACGAAGCATAAAACATCACATGCATACAAAAGTTGGGAAAATTTTTTAAAAACACCAAAATACGCACAAAAATACCTAGCGATTACATTACCTTGCCTGATAAAACACAATCCAAACTTGTCTGGTCATAGATCGTCGAAAACTGAAGGAAAACCATAAAAAATTGCCAGAACAAAAGCGCGGATTCAATCCGACCATTGCGCACTTCAAATGAGAAAGAAACCCGAAGCAATGACCGGATAAATACAGGGAATCTGTGCGGTTGTAAGAAATCTGTGCCGTTAAAGTTTGTGAGAGAGCAGTGATTCCAATTTTGAAAAGAGGGAAACAATTGAGCTTCAAGAAAAATTGGAAATAAAAATGAGCAAAATATGGGGAAGATGTTGTTCAATTTTAATATATATACTAGGATTAAACTACAAATTCTCACAATTACACACCAATCCTTGAACTTTTGAAACCTTATTATAAAACCCCATTTGCAATTAAATCTCTGGTCTCGTTGTAAGACCGTCTCACACAAAACTATGTCGATTGATAATTGATCCTAGACACATGCATTTAACTCCGCATTAGTCTGTGATATTGCAATGATGAAAGGGATTTCACTAAGTATTTACAATGTTGACAATCACTAGTGGAAATAAGAGTCACTAAAGGCGGTTCTAAAAAACCAAAGAAGTTACATGGGACCTCGTTCAAAAAATTGCCTTTAATAATTCATGTTTCCACTAGTGAATGTAAAGACAAGAAGAAAATGTTTAAATGTCTCATCTTTATTTTGTCGAGAATTTAGGTTAAACAATCGCATTTAGAAACAAGAGAAAATCTCATACCGCATGTCATAAGACCCACTCTGTTAGAATAAATCAGACTCTTGATTAGATTATGATTTATTATGATTAGAGTTATTTCCTTATTACACCTCTATTGTACTCTCTATATATTCAATTATCAATAATACAATTCCTTACGGCAAATCATTCTATCATGGTATCAGAGCAAATTCTGATCCTAAATCCCAAACCCTAATTTTTTTGGCCATCTCTCTCTCTCTCTCTCTTTTTCCGGCCGACTGAACAACTACCGGATTCTGTCCAAATTCAAGCCAAATTCCGGTGCCTCCAATAGTCTGAATTCCTCGTTACAGTGGTCCAGTAGCCGCAGACATTTCAAGTTTTCCAGCAGTCGACATCCTTGCTCTCACAGTCTTCTCCGGCGAATAACTGCATCGGAAATTTTTAATCTCCTGCGAGTTCAAGTTTCTATTTCCAAAGATCGGGCCGCTGGGTTTCTCCCCGAAGAAGATCGAAGAAGACATTGCCAAGGAGATCGCAAAGGACTGGAAGGGCCTTTGCGTCACCGTTAAGCTCACTGTGCAGAATCGCCAGGCCAATGTTTCCATCGTGCCGTCCGTCGCGGCGTTGGTCATCAAGGCGCTGAAGGATCCCGAGCACAACACGAAGAAGAACCCTTCAGTGCATGAAAGTCACGCGCGAGTTAACTTTCCAGCAAGGGAGTTTCTCGCGTCCTCCAATTTCTCGCGAGTTGAATCTATTTCTCGCGAGTTGAAGCTGTTCCTCGCGAGTTGAAGCTGTTTCTCGCGAGTTGCTCACATTCTCACGAGTTTTTCAAATTCTCGTCAGCATCCAGTCAATTTATGTGCAATTCGGTATGTTGTGCAATTTTTCGGTCTTTTGCTATGGTTTATCTGGGCCCTATATCTCGGGAAGATTGCTCCACTAATTGGATTGCAGATGAGGTTTTTTTTTCAGTCCAGATTGAATGGTCCCAACCGTCATTCTTCGTCGAATCAGTGGATCGTTGATTCAGGTGCTACATCTCATATCACTGCTCGCACCAGTCATCTTGATAAGGTATAATGTTATCGTGGTTCTGATTCTATTCTTGTTGGAAATGGTGAATCATTATCTATTTCTCACATCGGCCAATGTCATTTCTCTGGTTCTCCGTTAATGATTTCCTTGTGGTCCCTAAGATTACTAGAAGTTTATTGTCCATTAGTAAGCTTACTCGTGATTTACCTGTCCATGTTATATTTGATGCCGATGCATCTTCCATTGAGCACAAGCATACATGGACGATAATTGGTAAAGGCCGTCATAGTTCAGGTCTTTATTTTCTTGAGACCGGTGATTCCATCTTTTTAGGCAAACTACGCTCTACAAAGCTTCATGCTTCTTTTGAGCAGTGGCACTCTCGCCTCGGTCATGTGTCTCATGATACTGTTCAGTTATTGAATTGACGGGGCCTTATTTCTGTCAATTCTGCTATGCCTGCATCTGTCAGTTGCTCTCCTTGTCAGATGGCCAAGAGTAGCCGTTTGCCCTTTTCCACTAGTGACAAGCGCGCTACTGGTTTATTGGATAAAGTACATTGTGATTTGTGGGGACCAGCTCCTATTTTATCTGCCGGTGGTTTCTCTTATTATGCCGGTTTCATCGATGATTTTTGCGATTCACATGGTTTCTTCCCATGCGGCATAAGTCGGATTTCTTTGACACATTTATCCAGTTTCAGAAATTCGTTGAGACTCAGTTTTCTGCTAGGGTTAAAAATTTTCAGACCGATGGTGGCACTGAGTTTACTAATCACCGACTTCAGGCTCACTTCATATCATGTGGCATTCATCATCAGATGTCCTCGCCCTATACACCTGCTCAGAATGGCCGGTAGACCGGAAGCATCGTCACATCACAGAGACTGGTCTTTCCATGTTTTTTCACTCTTCTGTGACGCACTGTTATTGGGTGGAAGCTTTCTCATCTGCGGTTTACATTATTAATCGTTTGCCTAGTTCAGTTCTTAGTGGAAAATTGCCTTTTGAGGTTATTTTTGGTCATGTGCCTGACTATACCCTTTTTCACCCGTTTGGTTGACGTGCATTTCCATGTCTGCGTGCCACTGCTACTGATAAGTTTGCACCCCGATCCATTCCCTGTGTTTTTATTGGCTACAGCCCTCGTCACAAGGGCTTCCTGTGTCTTGACCCGACTTCTGGGCGCATCTATGTCTCTCGCCACGTTCATTTTGATGAAACTTTATTCCCTTATGTCTCATCTTCCACAGACAGTCGTTCTATTTCGAATCTGGAGATTTTATCATTTTTTATGGAACTGTTACTTCATCGATTGGGGCCACCATGCCTGTGCCTGTGCCTGTTCTAGCCTCCCCTCCTTCACCACCATCTTCCATCTGGACGGCCGATTCGGATCCGTCCCCTCAGCCGTCAGCCATCCCACCTCAGCCGCAGGCCACCACACCTCATCCATCGGTCACCACACCTCAGCCGTCACCCCCATGCCTTGGCCAGTCTCGATCGTCCGTTCTCCAGAATTTTCTGAAGGCCACTTTCCGGTCAGCTCTGCTCGATCTTCTTCTACGTCGTCAGCTGGTTTGATTCCTCCAGCTTCACCACCACAACCTCGTACCCATAGGATGGCTACTTGATCTTCTACTGGTGCCATTCAGAGCCGGGATTATTCGGATATTATTGCTCACAGTCTCACTGTTGCACTCCTTTCTCAGACAGAGCCCACTGATTATCGCTCTGCCCTTCAGGATCCAGCCTGGGTTTCAGCCATGGATGATGAGATGGTCGTTCTTCGTGGTCAGCACACTTGGGACTTGGTGCCTCGACCTTCAGACGTCAACATTGCTGGCTCAAAATGGGTCTATAGGCTAAAGTATCGACCAGATGGCACTATTGAGCGTCACAAAGCTAGACTTGTGGCGCATGGTTTTTTTTTACAGATTTCGGGTTTTGATTTTGACCACACTTTCAGTCCTGTGGTCAAAGCCTCCACTGTTAGGACGATTCTCGCCATAGCCACCATGCGTTCCTGTCCACTTCATCAGTTGGATGTCAAGAACGCTTTCCTTAATGGTGTTCTTGATGTTCCAGTCTACATGAAGCAGCCCGTTGGTTATCAGGACTCTGCTTATCCAGACTATGTTTGTCGCTTGTGAAAGGCCATTTATGGTCTTAAGCAGGCTCCCCTGGCTTGGTTCTAGCGTTTCAGCAGTTATCTAACACATCTTGGTTTTTGGTGCAGCTCAGCTGATACTTCTTTATTTATCCTTTCGAGAGGTTCGTCGTTACTGTACCTACTTGTGTATGTGGACGATATCATCCTTACCGGCAATGACTTGACTCTTCTTCGCCAATTCATTGATCGGACACACAGAGAGTTTGCAATCAAGGATCTTGATGCTCTTAATTACTTTCTTGGTCTTGAAGTATTGCCTACCTCCTTAGGGTTACTGCTTGGCCAAGCAAAGTATGCTCGGGATATTTTGAATCGGGCCGGTATGTCTGACGCGGCACTTGTTTCTACTCCATTTGTCGCTGGTTCTCAGCTTCACAGCTCTACCAGTCCTCCATTCCAGGACCCTACACGTTATCGTTCTCTTGTTGGTGCTCTCCAGTATCTCACCATCTCTCACTAGGATTTGGCATTCTCGGTCAACACGGTGAGTCAGTATCTTCAGGATCCCAGAGATGACTATTTTGCTGCTGTGACACGGATTTTGCGGTATGTTCGTGGTACTCTTCATTTTGGTCTCAGTTTTTGTTCTGATAGTACTCCTAATGTGTTAGGATACCCTGATGCTGATTAGGCTCACTGTCTGGAGACTCGTCGGTCCACTTATGGTTATGGAGTTTATCTTGGTGGTAATCTGGTTTCTTGGAGTGCCAAGAAACAGCTCACTGTTTCTCGCTCTAGCACTGAGTCTGAATACTGTGTTCTCGCCAACACTGTTTCAGAAGTGGTGTGGCTCACTCATTTGCTTCGTGATCTTCGGGTTCCGCTTTCTGGTTCTCCACTGCTGTTATGCGACAATAGTAGTGCTATCTTCTTGGCTCAAAATCCGGTGGCGCACAAGCGGGCGAAGCACATTGACATTGACTACCATTTTGTTCGTGAGTTGGTGACATCTGGAAAGCTGCGCGTTGCTCATGTTCTGACTTCTCTTCAGATTGCGGACATCTTCACCAAGAGGTTCTCTCGTCCGCTGTTCGAGTTCTTCAGGTCCAAGCGGTGCGTCGGCGAGCATCCGACGCTTCGCTTGAGGGGGGTGTTAGAATAAATCAGACTCCTGATTAGATTATGATTTATTATTATTAGAGTTATTTCCTTATTATACTTTTATTGTACTCTCTATATATTCAGTTATCAATAATACAATTTCTTACGACAAATCATTCTCACACTCTAAAAACAAAATCAACAAAAAAAAGAAAAAAGATTGATGTTGGGTTGATCGAGTCTTAATCGTGAGGGATCTACAACATCAACACTGTAAAGATTGGGAGAATAATTTTTTAATGTCTCATCTATATTTTTGTCGAGAATTTAGGTGAAGCAATCGCATTTAAAAACAAAATCAACATCAAAACACTTTGTTTAAATGGTAGGCTCCACTTTAGCATGAAGATTGTCAATTGTCACATGGTTTGTGCTATCCAAATGAAGCAGATTTCATGCTTCAAAACAAAATTTAAAATTGAAGCCGAAATCAAATTTGTAAACTTTGATATAACCAAATCGTTGATACGTTTTTGTATTTTTATTAAGTAATCATTCAGGTGATGTAGGATATGCGGCGAGTAGCATTGAGGGTGAAATTGATTGTTTTTTTCTTCTTCAATCAATCATTTCAAGATGATGGGAAAAATATCTATCGACGACTATAATGAGTGAAATTGACCTCCAACATAACTAGCCTCTAGTAATAACTAACATATTACAAAAATATCTAAATTATATGTCAACCAGACTGATCGTTTGCACTATTACAGATCATAGTTCCAATAAAAACTGTAACATTGCCCTCAGAGATATTAACTTGCTTCACGCGAAAATCATGACCACTTGGCAGAGAGAAGCGTATCACGCATCAATATCACTGTGCCAAATAGAGATCTTCTACAACTGTAACACCACTTGATCCAACCACGATCTATGTTGTCCAAACTGTAAACACCTTGAAAGACACAAATCTGACGAATCCATATTAATGTAAACCCAAAAATAAAACCACAAACAAAATTACGACACATGATCTAAACAAGCAGATCGAGAACAATACATTAACGTGAACAACTAAATTGAGTTATCACCATTGAAATTTGGTTTTACCTAATCAATTCAATTATTACTACTGTGTTCCAACATAACATATCTAACCAAGTATGCAATAAAGTAAAGCATAAAGACACAAGATTTGGTTACGCAGTTCGGTGAAATCCACCTACATCTGCATGGTTTGGCCCAGTTCGGAATGAATCCACTAATCAGAAAGATACTGTACACAGTGCACCATACAATTATACTTATTTTATCTAACTATAACGTGAATCCTGCAAGCTCCCCTTGCTACCGATCCGCCTAGATCAGACTCCATCTGACCTCGAAACTCGTTGACGCTGGATCTCCTCCTCCCGAGGAATTAAGGTACACAATTATGAACTTTGAACAACATGTTACGTATGTTGGAAAATAGAATTCTAGCTCTCGCAATACTCTCGAAAGATATCAAATTTGTATGTAGAATTTTTCTATTAAGTTCATGAGATTAATGCAGCCGTGATGTCCTTTATATATAGTCCATGAGCAGATCAGAACTCTCCATAATTATTCTATTATTTATCTGCTTCTAAAGCATATCAAAATCTCATAAATTAAAGGATTTTCCTTATCTCAAATATCCCATAAATCATTTTCCATAATTATAGGGATTTTCCATAAACCCAAAATACTTCTACCACACGCCTAAAATACCATGTTGCAAAATCTCCTTTCTTCCATAAATAAATATCCACGCAATAATCAGTCAACGGTTAAAACCTTTTAAGCTTCAGCTTTTCGTATGTTCCAACATGGAAAGTCATTGCACACATGAAGTTTATTCCATCTCCAATTCTGATACGCATGAATTCATGTGCAAATATAATTCCTTCTCCACATAAATATTCTAATTACAATCAAATCCATTGGAGATTGGAATTATCAAATCTAATCACTTAAAGAAATGAATTAATATATTCCGTCCAAATCCTTTCCACAAAGGATATTTATCAAATCAATTCCAATTTTCATAAATCCAATCTAATCCCATAGGAATTGATATATTCTGAATTTAAACTCCATGGACGAAATATTTCCTTCTTAGATTTCTTCGCAGACTTTCATAAATCTCGATAACTCGTTCTTTGATGTTTCAACACAACAATTCCATATTTGCATACTTTCCAGAAATTGTTAACTAGATAAATCTAGACTTTACAATCGTGAATACAACAATCTAATCGATCAGGTCGAAGAACAAACCTAATCAGTGGAAACAAATCTTACATTTATTGAATAATAAAAATAAAAATTTAAAAAATTATTATTCCCCATCTCCCCTAATGAAAAGATGAAAACAAAAAATCGAAGAAGAAGAGACTGCGGCACGAATAGGGGTGCGCCAAGGGTGTGAAATCGATTGTTTGAAAAGGTTCAGCAGGTTTGAGATAGCACAGTTGTTATATGGTATACTCACGTTTACAATTTTACGTTAAACATCACATTTATAGCAAATTGATATAGCTTGTCTGATAACTTAGTTTAGTTAAAAGTCACTCAAACCTCGTCTGAAAATAAAATGGAGTAAAGGCTTATATACCTCTTAGCTCATGTACCACAATTCGGAACTCCCTCCCAAATTATGCCTTCCATTTTAAAGGAGGTGAAGAAAATATAAAAGACTTTATTATGGTGCATTGATATTAATCAATGACACACCTCATCAATCATGAGAATTAAAATATATAGCCATACAACAAACCAAAGTCTAATAGGAATAGGATTCTAAGTCTAATAGGAATATGATTATAAATCTATAAGGAATTACCATCTATAACTAATTCTATAAGGAAACTAATTCTATAGGGTAACTATCATTTATAACCTTTCCTACAAGGAAATGGTTTCTATTTCCTTAACATCCTCCCTCAAGTTGGAGCATGATGACAAGAATGTCCAACATGCAAAGAAGATTGTGAAATTGCTAATCATTATATAAAAAAACTCAGTAGGTGTAGAAGTAGCAGCAACAACGGTAACAGTAGCAGCTGGTAGAGCAGTATTCAAATTCATTATCAGTTGTATTTGTAGGAGACCATTCAAGGTAATTCTCTTGACCCTTTATGATGGTGGGTGCAATAACCAAACCAGGTCCGTCAGAAGAGCTAACGAAGTAGGGGTCAGTCAACAAACGATCAACATGTACATGTATCTTAGGGCCATATTGCAACTGCAACTGTTTCAGTAAAGTCGCAATTACCTCATAGCCATTCATGTTCTGAAGCGCAGTAGACTCAAAACCAGCATCAGTACAGGCCTGTTCTTTGGGATTACTTCCGGAGGAAGACATAGTGCAAAATCATGTTCGGATCAGCAGCATGTACAGCAACCGGCGGTGGATCAGATTGGCGGCGACGCGTGGCGGGAAATGCAGCGGAATATTTTCTTAGGGTTTGATAGCGGGCGGTCGTCGCACCCCTATGCAAAGATAATTTATAAGCCCTTTTTGCTTACTTTCTACAACTAGGTAGATAGCGGCAAATCGGGGTCGTCCAAGGAGAAGAGGGATCTTTCTAAGCGCTTAAGCACAAATGGTTGATATTATGCTAGGAGTAGATATATATACACACACATAAAAGCAAGTAAAATGGGGGGGGGGTTTGGTTGGTTGGTTGTCCTAAGTTATGAAAGTAAAAAGACACGATAACTAGCAAGGTCATGTGACTATGCTAATCATCAAATAAAACTAAAGAAAAGGGGTTTTAAAACTACAAAGATAAAGCCTTGGGGGCAATGGATATCCACTTCCAAACCTAATGTAGATCATTAAACCATTCACTCATCCTATCGCATTCGTTACTTGGCTTAACATTAACATACCTCTCTAGCAAGAATCACAACACATTATGCACAAGAAGTTCTAAGTTACATTCATAGATTTTCATGCAAAGGAGCTACGGAATTCGTCACGTTCCTAACACCTAACCAATTCAATCATACAAAAACTCCCTATTCTCAAACAACTCATGGCACCAATGAAGTGAAACACACCATCAAGAATACATAAATGCTAAATAACAAATGCTTCAAGGATGAATTAAAATCATCTATTCAATACTTCAACTACTTGTTGTGAAGATAAATCTTCCATCCTTCTTAGTTCGTAGTTTGCAAGAGTGAATTCGACATTTCTTGTCAAACCTCACCAATGACTCCCGTTGTCGAGACCACGACTTAAGGTATCCCATTGATGACATTTAGCACGAAGAACCAGCAGCTTGGCAATGCTTATGACCACTACACCGTGACTAAGCATTTAACCAATTCATGCAATTACACGAGATTGGATGAACGTGCAACGCACATTCATCCAAGAGCATATAACTCTCTCGTTTGCTACACAAACGAACATGACGAAGAGTTCAACATCAATCACATTCATCTAGCACATTATCAATCCATCAACACAATCAAAAGCTCTAAATCATACTCATACATTCCTAACAAGAACAGGGGGGAAATCAACCCAAATCCCCCAAACCCTAGCTAGCAATTCATACAAGTATTTGATATGTTCAAGCTCTCAACAACATCAATGAAATCAACAATTAACATTCAAAGCACAATAAATGCACAATAGCAAAAACACCAAATAGATAGATATAAATGGTTCTCAATACATAGATATGGAAGCTTCAATCCTTTGCTCCCAAGGTAAAAACTAAGCTAGAACAACAAAAGACATAATTAAACTACAAAAACTAAGGAAAGAAAGAGAAGAAAACCAAGGGTTTTCAAGCCCTAAAACCAGAGAAAAACGGGCTGGGCAAAGCTGGAGAAGAGGAGGAAAGAGAGTGGTATTTATAGTGCAAAGAAGATAAAGTGGATTTCTGGTCAGTGGCCGTCGCGACTCGCGACGAACATGTTGGTCGTGACGAGTCCGTCGCGACTCGCGACGGATGCCAGAATTTTGCATGTTTTCTTCTTCTTCTTCATAGTCATCCCTCTCAATCTTCAAGTCTTCAACGGTTCCAAAAATGGTCTTCAACGGCCTCCGGTCTTCATGTCTTCGAAGTGAGTATTCAAAAGTCTTCGAAGTGTAGTCTTCAATGTCTTCCGGTCTTCGTTGCTTCCGTGTTCTTCCCTCGTCACACACAGTCCACTTAGAAGAGGTAAAAGAGCATAAAGTTGCTCTTACCTCTCCTAAGAGAATTTCAAGGTAAAACACAAGCTCTCGATAATAAAAGAGCACAAAAGTGATCATAAATACTACTAAATAATGCATATAAAATGGACACATCAGGGTTTCAGGATTTTAGGCTCTGATACCATGAAGGAAATATAAAAGACTTTATTATGGTGCATTGATGTTAATCAATGACACACCTCATCAATCATGAGGATTACAATATATAGATCTACAACAAACCAAAGCCTAATAGGAATACAATTCTAAGTCTAATAGGAATAGGATTCATAAGGAATCACCATCTATAACTGATTCTATAAGGAAACTAATTCTATCGGGTAACTACCATTTATAATATTTCCTACAAAGAAAGGTTTTCTATTTCCTTATCATGCGGTTTTAAATCTATTAAAGACGGTTCCACCTTTAATGAAAGACGATTCAATGGTAGAACCGCCTTTAATGGACTTCCTTTAGTTGGAATTTTTTATCCAATATATAAGTAGAAATCAATTACTTAAGTTTTTCTCCTTGGTTTTTTTTCCTTACTCCTCCCTCCCTCCTTAGGTTTTTCTCCCGCCACTGTGAAAACCCTCTCCCCTGGTCTTCTCCACCTTCCGCCCACTGGCCTTCTCCACCCCCCGTCGACCCTCCACCCACCCTCAGCCTTCCTCCACCATCACGCCTCCAATGCCACTGCTGGAGCATCGACGCAGCTCCGCCGTGTTGAAATTCCCCGCCGAAGCTCCTCCGCCGCGTATAAGCTTCTCCATCGAAGCTTTTGTCACAGAGAAGTTCCTCCGCCGTGTAGAATCTCCTGTCCCGCATTGAAGCTCCTCCACCACATCGTATGTTGTTGCTGTCACCCCTTGAATTAAAAGCCTCTATCATTTGATTAGTTGTTGTTTGTTGAATTAAGAGCCTCAGGTTTCCGCCATGTTTTTGAAACCTCATAAATAGGTTATGGCTTCGGATTTTAGATACTAATTAAAGGTGATTTTTTAACCACCTTTAATCGATTTCGATTAAAAACAAGGCCAAAGAAGGCTAATCCGATATAACCACCTTTAATCAAGAATTTTTCATTAGTACCGTTAAGATTTCATTATGTTCAAAAAGGAAGAAGAGCGAAGTGTATCCATGTTCCCAGTTTTAGTCTATGCCACTTAAACCACTTAATGTTGAACATATATTGATTATATCATGCGAAAAATTAAATAACAAAAATTAAATGAACAATTAACATATGCAAGAATAATAAACTTTTATTAATTATTAAACATACAATCAAAAAACTTAAATTACTAATAATCAAAGCATAAATCATGTTTCAAATAATCATGGAGTCACGAGTAACACTCGCTGCCCTTGAAACGAATGAGTCCTGTCGTGGACATTGTTCCCTAGGATAAAACCATCGCAGGTAACAATTAACATTTCAGAGTTACCTGAAATTCACGCAAGGCCTGATGGACTATCACCGATCGATAGAGAAAGACAGAAGTGAGACTCAAGTTTAGAATAAATGAGGAACTTAAGAATGGTGCAAAATTTTCTGACTGACTGAGACTCTATTTATACTACTCTAACAATTTTCTGGATGACACGCACAAATCGAGAAATGGGGGGTATACTACTCTAAGAGACCCTAATCATGGAAACATGATATTCCAATTTTCTGTAATTAGAGAAGAATGTTCTTCAATCACCAACTCATCAAATCCGAGACATCCATGAATACTCGAATCAAATTTGCTGGAAAAGGAAGAAATATTTGCACAAATATTCTTCATCGCATTAAACATGGTAAACCGCATATTTATTTAAGACATGATATCTCACAAAATATGAAAGTATTTTGTTCTTATCTCTTAAGAATTACACACAAACAATTCCATATATACTATGCGGTTGGGCCTTCCAGAGACTTACATGCGGTCCATGCGCATTTTGGACAGTCCAGAAAAAATTAGTCGGGCCAATTTTCGCCCATTTTTTTCTCTTTCAAGAATGATATTTCAAACATTTATATCTCATTCACCCTTGATCTGTTTTGAGAGTTTAAATAGTCAATTTTATAGTACTTGCAGAGGAGAACCCAAAAATGACATCCACAGACCCAAAATCCATTCGAACCCCACTCAAAATAAATCCCAAAAAGTTGACGAATTTCCACCTTTTAACCATATTGTTTCAACACTTAAAAGATATAGATCAATGTCCGACGACTTTCCTCTTACTGCTTTCCAAGCATATTTATGTTAGGGAAGTGCGCTCCACAATGAGGGATGGACATTGATCTAGTTGTCGATCCGTGTTTGAACACATAAAAGAGAATTTATTAGGAGAATGGAATGAATATACTAAGAACGTACCATGGTATTTAGATGTTTATCCCCTCAAGTCCTCCGAATAGTACCTGAATAAATATGTTTAAATACCATGATAGAATTGATGTGTCATCATTATTTCTTTTTAGCATATCAAACGTGAGAACTTTCGGTTATAATGGACTTCAGCCTAGCGATGCTGGTGCAGACCCGGTCATTGGGCTTCACCAGCGGTTAGTCTCTGACCTGAATCGAGAATCCAACCTGCATTGAGAAGATCGAATTAATTAGAAATATATTGGCTCGAATCTGATCTGACATTACCGAACGCAATTCAAAATATGATTTTAACCCGAGAAATATTGACATGTATCCAAACTCGATACGATCAAATTCAACCCAAAACTTGAATATGACCCGATAATCTAGACCCGAACCCGACCTGAACACGAACCCGAGATCAATTCGAACCCGATCCAACCCAACCCCGATCCAACCCGAACCCAATTCAACCCTATAAATCAACTATATAACCATACATGTAATCAACAAAAAACAAATGTAGTTATAAAAATTCAATAATCATTTAATATGGAACAAAGTCAACCTAGTTATGCATCAAACTAATAAATTCTTTCGACATACTTATTAGAATAGAGTGATATTTTTATATATTACGAATTTACATATATGATTACTAGTACGTAAAGACAACTCATAACGAATCTGAATACACAAGATTAAGTTAAAAATGCACACGACTAAATTTATAAATCTAATGAATAATAGTCAAATAAAGAGCGATGTCTAATTGAAATTGTGATTTTGAATTAATAATTATAGAGAGTAGACTAAATATTAATTTAAAAAATCAGTTTGAAAAGTACTGTAAACATAATATTCAATAAATTATCACAAATTCTTGTTATATACTGAGCAACTGTTCAATGTGGGTATTTTATAATTGCTGGGACTAATAAGAATATTTGATATTTAATTTTATTCAGTGAGATATATATATATAATTATGATAACCTTTAAAATGTGCTCAACATATAAATAATTATTATTTTTAAATAATTTGAATGAAATATTACAAAAACAATCCATTTTATTGTATTTAATATGTAATGATTTCTAACTGAACTAATTATTTCACTTCATTACTCATATACTTTTCCTTAGACGACTAAACTTTAAAATTGTAAATAAAATTCTTTATTTTAAATTTAAATGTAAGACACAAAAAGTACATAAAAGTAATCCTAATTTTTAAATTAATAATACCATGTAACGCGCTTTGGTACTCCACTAGTTTTTTATTAAAAAAAATAGAATCAGAATATTTATTATAACACAAAAATGCACTAAAGTATTTTAAAAAGTGAATTGAATTCAATGAACACTCAACACTGCTATTCAACTAAGATAATAAACACAAAAGTGTCCCTAACATATTTATGAAAATTACGCTATGGCCCAAAAAATGTTACGGCATTATCATTCTCTCCAAATTACACAAATTTTTTATATTTTTCTGGAACTCGGTAAAACTTCCATTTCTTTTCAAAATATGCACAAACTCCTTGTTACAAAGGCCATATATCAGTCAAATCTACCATAAGTTGAGCACATAACGCTTTCAACTTTGGTTTAACCCAAGCTCTATATACTACACACTCTGTAATTTTACTTACAATGTTTTTGCTTTCCTGTTTATGGAAGCACACTTCATTTCTCCTCTTCCACATCCAGTAGATGGTTTCTGCTACTGCCATCTTCAAGAGCTGAAGTTTTCTTCCCTTGCCTCGACATTTTTGCACCAGCCATGCTATCTCCTCATCCCACGTACCAAGTTCCCTCGCCATCTTTAGCCATCGCAGCAGTTCCCTCCAGATTTTCTTAGTTTTAGGGCAAGCAAAGAACAGATGCTGTAACGTTACCTCCTTGCCGCAGAAACTGCATTTTCGATCCGTGCCTATGCCGAACCTGGCCAATCTATCTTTCGTTGCCAAACTATAAAAATAGCACAACCAGAGAGTCAATTTTGCCCGTGGCCGTGCATAGTTTTTGATGATGAGTTTTCTCCAAGCCATTTCTGGCTGCACCTGCTTCAGCTTCTCATAAACATGCCTGATGCTGAACGTTTGAAGTCCATTTTGTTTTTGCCATGCCTCAAAGTTCAGTACTCTGTCCCTGCATTTTCCCAAACTCTTGATAATCCAGGAAGCATTGGTTGGGATCTTAACACTCAGTACATCCATTTCTTTTATGTAATACGCGTGAAACCAGCGTATCCATAGCCGATCAGTCTTTCTACAAATATTCCATAAGGTTTTACTCTCGCTTGCCATACTCCATTCCTGCAACGAGATTAAACCTAGTCCCCCAACATTTCTCCTGTCACATATTTTTTCCTAAGCCACTGGTGACTTTCGGGAAATTGTCTCTCCACCGCACCAAAGATAGGAATGACATAAGGCCTTTATGTGTTTAACTACAGCTTTCGGCAAAGGAAATACTTACAGCCAGTAATTAACAACAGAGAAGATCACACTTTTAATCAACTGTAATCTACCCGAATAACTCAACAACTTAGCACTCCGGTGTTTAATTCGTTCAGTAATTTTCTCAATCAAGGGATGACACATATGGATAGTTAACTTTCTACTAGCTAAAGGGATGCCAAGATACCTGAATGGGAGTTGCCCTTCTGTGAACCCTGTTAGCTCCAGGATCTTCCTTCTCTGGTCCTGTGCCACATTGCCAAAGTAAACATTGCATTTGTTCCTACTGACTCTGAGCACAGTGGACTGCTCGAATTTATAATAAGCCCTCATCAGAACGTTGACAAAATCTGCCTCTCCCTTTGATAGAAGCAGGACATCATCCGCACAACTGATGCTATTCAGCTGCAATAGCTCACAGTTCGGATGGAACTTGAAATCAGCCATCTTGCTACAATCCTGTTAGCACCGTGTCATGTATTCCATTACGAGTACGAATAACAGTGGCGAGAGGGGTCTCCCTGCCTCAGTCCCCGCTTTTCCTAAAGAAACCTGGTAGTGTGCCCATTGACATTGTATGTGTATGAAACTGTTTTCACACCCACCATAGCCCATCTCACAAATTTCTCAGGTATTCCTATCTCCTTCGTAATAACCTCAAGTGCTTCCCATTCTACAGTATCAAAAGCTTTCAGTATATCCATCTGTATAACACATCTCGGGGTTCCTCCTTTTCTGTTGTAACCTCTAAGTAATTCATAGGCCACCATGATATGGTCATGAATATTTCTCCCGGGAACAAAGGCAGCCTGGTTAACTTGCACTACTTCTCCAATGACCTTGCTCAGCTGATTCGTCAATATTTTAGAGATCACCTTGTATATAGTTGAAACACAAGATATGGGCCTGTAATCCTTCACCTTGCTTGCTGCAGGATTTTTCGGAACGAGAGTCACTAAAGTGTTGTTTGCAGCTCTGTAAATCCTTCCTGATTCAAAGAAGTCCATCACCGCTCTGACGAAATCATCCTTCACCACTCCCCAGTTTACTTTGAAAAATCTCGCATTAAACCCGTCCCAACCCGGTGCTTTCATGTCGCCTATTCCCTTCAAGGATGCATATATTTCCTTCTCATTAACCTCTGCAATCAGCTTCCTTCTATTGTCGTTATTCAGTGTTTTGCCATTCCTCATGATTTCAACATCAATGCCTTCTGATCTGGTACTTGTCTTGCCAATTAGGTTCTCATAGAAATTGAGAATCTCTGCTTCTATTTCCTCCTGTTCAGTGGTCACACTTCCATCCTCTCTTTCAATTTTCAGAATACCTGCTACCTTGTTTTTGGATTTCACTGATGCATGGAAATATGAGTTGTTCCCATCACCCAAGCATAGCCAATCTATCTTCAATTTCTGTTTTGCTATCTTCTCATCTATTCCACTCCACTTGTAAACTTCTTCTATACAGTTTATAACCCTCGGTACTTTATCCTTATCCAGCCTATCATTCATCAAGTTTTGCTGGGCTTCACTTAATTCTTCTTGGGACTGCTCCAGCTTTCTTTGCACCCCACGAACCTGTTTCATAACTAGCTTTAAGTCTTTCAGGAGCCTCAGTAACTTCATCAAAACCACGTACATAGACCTATTGTTTACTTGTTTCTCCCAGCTGTCCTTAGTAGTTTCCAGAACATCTGTCCTTTCTAGCAGGTAGTTTAAAATTTTAAACTGCATAGGTCTCCTCCCTTTGTCTTCAAATAGCTTCACCCTGAGTAATGCATGGTCTGAAATCCCCGCCTCCATAATTTCTACTACAGATTCAGGGAATCTCAGAAACCATTGTGAATTCCCCATTCCTCGATCAATTCTTTGAGTATATGATACCTCTCACCTGTCTATTCGACCATGTGTAGAGAAGTCTCTCGTTGATTCTCATTCACTCAGTCCTACTGTCATCATCATTTGTTCAAATTCCCAGTATTCACCAGCCTGCACATCATTGCCTCCCATTCTATCATTTACACCGAGGACATTGTTGAAATCCCCCAATAAAAGCCAAGGCCATGCAACCATTTTCTGAGATTTTTCTATATCTTTCCAGAGAACCTTTATCACTTTTAACTAGTTTCCAGCATATATAGCAGTTAACCAACACAACAATTCCCCACTACTATTAGTTACTTCACACAATAGCATTTGATCAGTCACTTCCCTCTTTAGTACTCTAACTTTTTTATCATCCCATAAAAACCATATTCTACAATTAGGATGGGCCTCATAATTGTCCACAAACTGCCACCTGTTTTTAAAACATTTTCTGACTTCATTCTTGTTTTCTCCTTTAACTCTATTTTCTACTAAAACATCAATAATAAATTTTATACTAGAGAGACGAGAGTAAATCTCTCTCTGCTTTGCTGTGTTATTTAACTCCCTCACATTCCATGAGATAATCATGGAACGTGATCGAAGCCCTCTGGAGAATCAGTCAAAATTCCTAGAGCTGCCTCCAATCCCGTCAAACCTTGTCTGCTACATTCTCCTTGTGTGAGAACCACACCCTCCTTTTGTCCCCCCTGTTCCTTGGTGCCACCACCTTCCAGGCATTATCTTGAACACTGCTCACAATCTGCTGTGCTACCACTTTGGTCACTGTCAGCTGTTTGCCATCTCGATTGGCTGTTGGGTTTTGTGACCTTCAACATCCCTGATTGTTACAACCCCCCTAATCTGCTGGGAGATATCAACCTCCACCAGAATCCATGCATATGATACCCGCAGCTTACTTGCAGTACATTCATCAGTGAACATGGGCCTTCCCACCGCACTTCCAATCTTCCCTAGGCTCTTGGGTCTCCAAAGATGGATTGGCAGGTTTGGCAGATTCACACAGACAGGCAGGGTTCGCACCATATCACTCTTCTGCGAGAAATTGGGCTTCCATAAATGCAGGAACATGGCCATGCCATAGATCGTGTACGGTCCCCTCCTCAAAACTTCATCCCTATCCTTCTCAGATTTTAGGCAGAGGATAAAGTATCCCTCGTCATTGTACAATATCTCCGGTGCGCTGACAAATGACCAGAATTTCATTACATACCTTTTCACAGCATTCATCGTCAAATTCCCACCTAAAACATACATAATCAGAGAGTTCTTCCAGTAGTCTAATTCATCCTTCACATCCTCCATTTCAATCTCAACCTCAATTTCCCCCTTTATAACCACAGTAGCTACATAGTCGATCTTCATCCCATTTTTCTGAACCCTATTTCCACTGATAATGTCTACCCATAGCCTCTCCTCTTTTTTCTCACTCTTAATTGCCCTTATCAGTTGAGAGAATGGAGTTTACCTCTACTGTAGCTTCCCCCGCCTCAGTGTTCTCCTCCAATAGCTCCTCATTCACTTCCTCCGATCGACCGGTAGCTTCAACACATTCCTTACGTATTGATCTACTCCACCCCATCATCATCGGAGCCACCTTCTTTTGTGGCCTGCCCCTTCCGCGCTTCATGGTTGCCACAAAGAACGCACCTCCAATGTGTGTATTCGTATGCACAGCCTCTTAGGAAAGTTTTTTGTCCATCAATATTTTTACACAATTTTTTATTATTCTTGCATGAATATAGGAATAGAAAAAAAATATTTTTTTGGTGAAATGTTGGAAAGCGCTAGTACATGTTCTAGAGTACCTTAAAGTTGAGTACTTAGAAGTAACAAAGGGAAATTGAAAAAGGAATACGGATATGTTCTTGTGCTCAATTGTTGATAAATATTCTGTTACGGACTTGAAAAATACAATGGGGTGTTCGAGCGGATTTCAATTTGGAGTTACGAGTAAAATTTTTACTTTTTACACTTAGGTCCCTCCAAGAAAGTTGGAATTGTCGAATCACGAAATGGGCGATACCAAAATTGAATTCAATAGTGTACGATTGAAACGTTGTGATTTGGGCATGTATGGGTAAACATAATGGCCTCGATAGTCAACATTGAATACTTCTACACAGTCTTGAAATATTGCATTGTGGCCTAAAATTGTGTTACCCATTATCTGTTACTCCAAAATACATTATTTTTGTTATTCTTGCCTAAAAATAGAAATATTTAATTAATTTTTTTGTAAAATGTTGGAAAACACTAATTCGTGTTCTAAGGTAATTTAAAGTTGATTACTTAGAAGTAAAAAATGGAATTAAAAATGATTACAGATATGTTCTTATGCTCCATTGTTGATAAATATTTTGTTGTCTGACTTTGAAAATACAATGGGGGTGCATAGGGTAGTATCACTTTCAAGCAGATTTTTAATTTGGAGTTACGAGTAAAGTTTTTACATTTTGCACTTATGTCCCTCCAAGAAAATTGGAGTTGTCGAATCACAAAATTGGTGATACCAAAATGAAATTCAATAATATATAATTGCGACTTTGAAATCCGGGCATGTATTGGTGAACAGAAGGGTCTCAATAGTCAACATTGATTACTTCTACACAGCTTTGGAAAATTACAATGTGGCCAAAATTTGTGTTGTCCCATTATCCATTGCTCCAAAATACATGATATTTGTCATTGTTGCCTAAATATAAAAATATAAATAAATCAAACTTTTGGTGAAATGTTGAAAAATGCTAGTACATGTTCTAGAGTAACTCATGTTGTAAGCCCATTTTCAAAACCATTTTTCCTATTCTCTTTTGTAAATATTGGGAAGTTTTCTATGTATGGAGCACTGGTATGACTGTCGGTGCCATTCGTTAACATGTCAGTGCCTATACAATTATAATGCAGCTGTGTGGGGCTGCTTCAAAATATTTTTTTAAAATTTAAAATTAAATGCAATCCAGACACCGGTATAGGTGCTAGATATTTTACCACCACAATTTTAACTGTATAAGTTACTATTCCGATCATAGGCACTAGCACTACTACTAATGTATGTCACTCAACCAAAATTGGTGTTGAAAAATATTGAATCTAGGCTTTTTTTCTTGATAGGCACCGGTATCTAGCACTGATATTCAGTGAACCGGTGCTGAATTTATTCATAGGCACCCGTATTCTGTTTCATTTACCAGATTACCGGTGCCTATGAAATTTCTAGCACCGATATTGCTCTCCCAACAATGACATACCGTGCAAATATACCTGTTTTCCAGTAATGTATAACTAAAAGTTACAAGTTACAATAAAACAAAACCTGATAATGGTGCATTTGTAACAATAACATTATTGAAATATAACCTAAACCAACCCAAATTTAATCGGGTAGCATAATAACCCGGCCTAAAATAAACCAACCCAAAATATATCTGATCCAATATAAAACTTTATAAAAAATAACTGACATGATGAGACCCGAACAAAACTTAAGTACAAAAAATGACACGACAATAACTCGATCCGATCCAACCCAATAATATTCTGACCCGGCCCAACCTAACCCAAGTATTAAATTACACGACAGTAACCCGACCCGATATTAACTCGACTCAACATGACCCCACCCAAGAAAAAAAAGACACATTTTCAACGTTACACGACAGTATTCGACCCAACCCGACTAGACACGATAAATTAAATCAACACGTTTCAACCCAATACAAACATGACATGATAACCATAACTGACACCTCTAGCTTCACCACATGCCAATGGATTTCACCCAATCATCATCACATACCAAAAAAAAACATATTTCTAATTAAATTATAATTGATTCTAGATAAGTCATGTTGACTAAGCTAGAGTTCTACTCATATTCTATCACCTTATTGTACTCTATAAATTCATGTCAGCAATATAATATTACTTACACAAAATACATCTTATCATAGAATCAGAGCAGTGTTATGATTTACCTTCTAAAACCTAAATTTTTTTTCCAGCCGCCTCTTCTCATTCTTCTTCCTCTAGTGGCCGAACTCCTTCTTCCATTCTCATCATGGCTAGTGAAAAATTATCGTTCAATACTCTTCTCTAGATGCTACAGATTAAACTGAATAAGACCAACTTTCTTCTCTGGAAACGCCATATTGAATACGTTTTTCGCCCTCAGATGATTTTTAGATATCTCGATGGGTCGATTCCACGTCCTCCTCTGCCCACTCTGCCAACAACTGGTTCAACGTCTTCCTCCTTTGCACAGCCCTCCGCGCTCCTCCTCCTGATCGTGTGGCTGCTCAAGCGGTTTACAATATGGCCACAGATGCTTATGATCTCTGAATGGATGAAGACCAGAGGGTCTGTAGCTTACTGTTCACCTCTATTTCTCCTGAGGCCCTCTCCGAACTTTCAACCTCGTGTGTGACTGCCAAGGATATCTGGGATAGTTTTTGCGCCACTTTTCAGACCAGCAGCACTTCCACCATTCTTCGTCTTCGAGCCGATGCCCATGGTATACGTAAGAGTGGCTCTGTTCATGAACTTCATTTACAATTTAAGGATATCTTTGAGCACTTATCCCTTATGGGTTTCCCTGTTTCTAATGATGATCAAATCATTTGGTTTTTAACTGCTCTCGGGTCTGAATTCAAGGGTTTTTCTGCTCCTCTGATTAATTCTTCCCCTACTCTACTTTATACTGATGTTTTGTCTCGCGCCAAGAATCATGAGGCATTTTTGAAAAATCTTCAAGGCAATTCGATACCTGGTTCTGGTTCGGTGGCATTCTCTACATGTGAACAGTCTTCTGTCAAGCGTTCTTGGGATCATGCACCATCTAGAGGTGGTGGCGCATGGGGTTTCTGGTGCTCCTTGAGGTGGTCATTCTAGTGGTCGCAGAGGCAGTCGGTTTAGCGCTGGTCCTAGTCAGTTCATGGCTGGGGCCAGTTCTGGACGTGGCCGTCTCCATTGTACCTCGTGTGGTCGTCCGGGCCATTCTGCGGCTACCTGCTACAAGATGTTAGCACAGATTCATCGATCTAATCCCTCGCACCTCGCTGAAAAGTTTCAAGCTTCGCTACGAATAGAGCCACACTCTCGCGCATCCGACTGGTACGTTATTTTGGTGCCACCAGTCATATGGCATCCTCTGAGTCTGGACTTGACAGTGTCGCACCTTACTCTGGTAATTCCTATGTTTTTGTTGGAAATGGTGCTTCTGTTCCAATTTCTCATATTGGTGATTCTTGGATTTCTGATTCTTTGACACAGTTTGATGTTCTGGTTGTACCTGCCATCACTAAGAATTTACTGTCTATTAGTAAACTGACCAGGGATTTAAATGTCTTTGTTACATTTGATGATCGAAACTTTGTGATTCAGAACAAAGTTTCCAAGGAAGTCGTGGGCAAGGGCCACAGTGAAGACGACATGTACGTTTTGGACAAGGGTGGCATAGCACTCGTTTCCTGCTTACAGCAGAATACTTGACAGGCGTCTTTTGAGCTTTGGCATGCTCAGCTGGGGCATGTTCCAGCCTCTATCATCTCTGGTTTACAGAAGTCTGGTCTCTTGTCTGTTTCTTCTTTATTACCCAAACCGCATACTTGTGCTCCATGTGTTATGGCAAAGGGGCAGCGGTCAGCTTTTGTTGAGACTAATAAGTGTGCTGCGCACATCTTGGATTTGATTCATTGTGATTTGTGGGGGCCTTCCCCAGTTTTATCTTCAAATGGTTTTTCTTATTATGCCTTGTTTGTGGATGATTATTTTTGCTTTACATGGTTTTTTCCCTTGCATCGAAAATCTGAGTTTGTCGACACTCACTTGCAATTTGAGGCCTTAGGTGAGAATCAATTTAGGTCCAATATTAAGGTTTTTTCAGAGTGACGGTGGAATTGAGTTCTTAAATAAGTGCTTACGCTCCTAGTTTTCCTCCAAAGGCATTTATCATCAAGTTTCGTTCCCTTACACCCCGCAGCAAAATTGTCGGGCCGAGCGTAAGCATATACATGTTGGAAAAATGGGGCTCACTATGCTCTTTCATTCCTATCTGCCACTGTCGAGATGGGATAATGCTTTTGCTACTGCGGTTTATACCATTAATCGGATTTCAACTCCGGTGTTACAATGGATTTCTCTGTATGAACTTCTTTATCATTGTACTCTGACCTACTCAAACTTCCATCCCTTTGGTTGTCGAGTATTCGCTTATGTTTGTCCTATGGCCCCTCAAAAGCTATCTCCACGGAGCATTCCTTGTGTTTTCATCGGTTACAACTGCCATTATAAGGGCTTTCGATGCCTTGATCCTGCCACTGGCAAGATTTTTGTCACTCAACATGCACGCTTCGATGAAGGCTATTTTCTTTTTGCCTCATCTTTGACCTCGGCAATGGGTTCTCCTCTCTTGACTTTGAACGTTGCTATTTTTCTGGACACTGATGGCAGCTCTGGTCTGCCCCTCTTGACTTCTGATCAGCCATCTCCTATGCCTGACTCTATTTGCTCCACAGACTTAGTTCCGCCGATTGTTGACCTGTCCACCCCATCCCAGTCACCGGTGCCCAGCTCTTCTCCCTCTGCTACATCATCTTCGGCCACCTTTGATATTCAGTCCTTGGCGCCTTCTCCGGTTCCTTCTCCTGTAGCATTGTACTCATCCCATGGCCACTCGATCTTCCACTGGGGATGTCCTGCGTCGAGACTATTCTTGTCTTGTGGCTCATGGCCTACTTGCTGCCCTTCTCGCTCAGTCCGAGCCCACAGATCATTGCTCGGCATTGAAGGATCCATCTTGGGTTACTGCGATGAACGAGGAGATTGCTGCCTTACGAGGACAGCATACTTGGAACCTTGTTCCACATCCTTTTGGTGTAACGTTGTTGGCTCCAAATGGGTTTACCGGCTAAAGTATCGTCCTGATGGTACGGTTGATCATCACAAAGCTCACCTTTTTGCGTAAGGGTGGGTTTTGATTTTGATCATACCTTTAGTCTGATTGTCAAGGCTTCCACTGTCCTAACCGTTCTTTCCATTGCCACTATACGGTCCTGGCCTCTTCATCAGTTAGATGTCAAGAATGCCTTCTTAAATGGTATTCTTGATACTCCGTTCTATATGGTGCAACCGGTTGGCTACAAGGACTCTCTTCGTCCTGATTATGTCAGTCGCTTGCGAAAAACCATTTATGGTCTTATGCAAGTACCTCGAGCATGGTTCCAGCGGTTCAGCACCTATTTATCTCAACTAGGGTTTTGGTGCAGTTCTGCCGACACTTCCCTATTTGTTCTCTCTAGAGGCTCGTCCTTGCTTTATCTCCTGGTCTATGTCGATGATATTATTCTCACAGGCAATGGCTCTGAGCTTCTTCGAAATTTTATTGATCGGACATATCGGGAGTTTGCTATTAAGGATTTGGGTGCTCTCCATTACTTTCTTGGCTTAGAAGTATCACACACTTCCTCAGGTCTGCTTCTCAGTCAAGCTTAGTATGCTCGAGATATTCTCACTCGTGCAGGTATGTCTGATGCGGTCCCGGTCTCTACCCTTTTTGTTCCTGGTTCGCAGTTGCACAGATCCATTAGTCCGCCATTTCATAATCCGATGTTATATCGATCTCTTATTGGTGCTCTCCAGTATCTGACGATTATTCATCCTGATCTGGCATTTGCGGTCAACACAGTTAGTCAGTTTCTTCAAGATCCTCGCACTGACCATTATGCCGCAACTAGTCGGATTCTTCGCTACGTCAAATGCACTCTTCATTTCGGTCTCACTTTTTCTCTTAGCCAGTACTCCTGAGGTCTTGGGGTATTCAGATGCTGATTGGACTCGTTGTTTTGAGACTCGCCGATCTACGTATGAATATGCAGTCTTTCTTGGCGGAAATCTGGTTTCTTGGAGTGCCAAGAAGCAACCTACCGTCTCTCGATCCAGCACTGAGTTTGAGTTTCGAGCACTTGCCAACACTGCCTCGGAGATGGTCTGATTGACTCATTTGCTTCGAGACCTTCGTCTTCTGCTTTCGAGCTCCCCATTGTTGTTATGTGACAACAGTAGTGCCATTTTCTTGGCTCAAAATCCGGTTGCTCATAAGAGGGCCAAGCATATTGATATCGACCATTATTTTGTTCGTGAGTTTGTGGCATCTGGCAAGTTGCGTGTTGACATGTCTCCACTGGTCTTCAAATTGCTAACATCTTCACCAAAGGACTTTCTCGTCCCCTATTTGAGTTCTTTCGGTCCAAGTTTTACATCGCTGAACATTCGATGCTTCGCTTGAGGGGGGGTGTTAGAGTAAATCATATTTCTGATTAGATTATAATTGATTCTAGATAAGTCATGTTGACTAAACTAGAGTTCTACTCATATTCTATCACTTTATTGTACTCTATATATTCCTGTCAGCAATACAATACTGCTTACGCAAAATACATCTTATCAAAAATCATTCTATTGCAAATTGTATATCCAACCGCTAGTCGATGAATACAACTCTTAGATGCAAATTTGAGTTTTTTTAAACCTTTTATAATTCTTACGAGATAACAAATACTATTAGTAGTATTTTAATGATAAAGATGAGATAGGTATAGTACTCCCACGTGGTAACAAAGTTTAAATTGGTATGGAGAACACTTAAGAATATCACCTAATTCCAATGGGTTACGGATATTGCAATAAAAGGAATGTACAATTCCATTTGGTACAAGAATTTCCTTACATGCAGTAATTCCTTATTATAGTATGAATTGAATACTGCTGAAGATTTCTCTATATAAACAATAGACTTGGTTCAGAAAAACGATAATCCTGAAGACCGATTCTCCGATTTCCATAACCTCGAAATTGGCGGCGATAAACATGGTGCAAACCAGAAGCGGCTCTTCTTCTCCGCCGAAACGGCCGCTTTCATCCACCTCCTTCCCGCTCCCCACCGGAAAGCGGCGGAAGGCTGTGGCGGCGGAGGAGGAGTCCTTGTCGAACGTGAACGCGCCGCCGGAGCCTTCTTCTCCTTCGACTTCGGATCATTCGGAAAATTCTCCACCGCGACCTAACTCCACCGTATACAATCATCCTCCATTGATGCAGCCGGAGTTCTCACCGCCTTCGTCTGCCGACCATGATTCTCCGATGCCGCCGCCAGGAAATCCGTTGATGCAGCATAGGATACTGAATTCCGACTGCATCGAAGTGTCGTTCGAGAATTTCCCCTACTATCTGAGTGAAACAACGAAGAACGTCCTGATTACATCAGCTTTTGTGCCTTTGAACTGCAGGTATGACGCCGATCTCCCTGCTATGTGCCCTAGAATACTTTTGTCCGGCCCGGAAGGTTCCGACATTTATCAAGAAACCCTAGTGAAAGCCTTAGCAAAGTACTTTGAGGCTAAATTGCTTGTTATTGATTCACTTACGTTGTCAAAACAAACTGAAGATGTGGATTTAAGGCGGCAGTCATATGACCTCTTTGATGTGGCTGACGAATTAAGTGATAACAGTCCATTGATTATCTTCATCAAGGAACCTGGGAAATCAATAAACGCGGAGAGTAATGCTGCTCTTGAGAATTTTATGTTAAAGCTCGAATCTTTCATGTGTGACTCGGAAGAAAACAACGTTGTTGTCATTCTTTCACGCATCCATAAAGATAACCCGAGGAAGAAGTCTCGCGGCGGCCTTCTGTTTACGAAGATTACCGGTACTCAAGCAGCAATGATGCTCCCATTCGGGCTATCCCCGAGAAAAGGAAGAGGAAAGGGAAGAGGAGGAAATCAGTCGAAGACGATGAAGCAGCAACTATGGACTGTTTTCCCTAACAGAGTGACGATTCAGCTTCCTCAGGATGAACCTCAGCTGTCTGTATGGAAGCAACAGATGGATCGCGATATGGAGACAATGAAATCGCGAGAAATCATTGACCGCATCAGGAATGTGCTGGAACAGAATGGAATCGCGTGCCCGGACCTCGATGAACTGCAAATTGACGATGATGGTGAAGAGCTAACGTGCCTTAACGTGAACAAGATTATCGGTTGGGCTGTAAGTCATCACTTTATGCAATCTTCAGAAGGCTATGGCGAAGATGGGAATCTCTCGATTCGCAAGGAGAGCATTCAGTATGGGATCAGCCTCTTGAATTGTGTTATGAATGAAGGTAGGATCGGTCCGAAGAAATCTCTTAAGGATGTTGTCACTGAGAATGAGTTCGAGAAGAAGCTTCTTTCTGAGGTTATTCCACCTAGTGAAATTGGAGTTTCATTTGAAGACATTGGAGCATTGGAGAATGTAAAGGATAGCCTAAAAGAACTGGTTATGCTTCCTCTACAAAGGCCTGAATTGTTCCAAAAAGGACAGCTTACGAAGCCTTGCAAGGGAATTTTGCTATTCGGACCACCTGGTACTGGCAAAACAATGCTTGCAAAAGCCGTCGCGACAGAAGCTGGCGCGAATTTCATCAACATTTCAATGTCGAGCATTTCCTCCAAGTGGCTCGGGGAGGGGGAGAAGTTCGTGAAGGCGGTTTTCACCCTCGCGAGCAAAATCGCTCCTAGCGTCGTGTTTGTTGATGAGATCGACAGCATGTTAGGACAGCGGAAGGATTCAGAACACGAAGCGATGCGCAAGATGAAGAACGAGTTCATGGTGAACTGGGATGGCCTTAGGACAAAAGACAACGAAAGGGTACTTGTCCTAGGTGCAACAAACAGGCCTTTTGACCTAGATGAGGCTGTGATTCGGAGACTCCCGCGACGGCTGATGGTTAACCTACCGGATGCACCCAACCGAGAGAAGATCCTAAAAGTTATCCTGTCCAAAGAAGAGCTTTCGCCCGGCGTAGAACTCAACGCCATTGCTAA
Source organism: Rubia yunnanensis (assembly GCA_037428765.1). Taxonomy (NCBI): domain Eukaryota; kingdom Viridiplantae; phylum Streptophyta; class Magnoliopsida; order Gentianales; family Rubiaceae; genus Rubia; species Rubia yunnanensis. The sequence goes on along the minus strand of CM075064.1, from coordinate 113,612,416 downwards.
CATGACCGAGGGTTACTCAGGAAGCGATTTGAAGAACCTGTGTGTAACCGCAGCTCACTGTCCAATCAGAGACCTTTTGCAGAGGGAGAAGAAGGAGAAAGCTTTAGCATTGTCCGAGAATAGGCCGGAACCTAAACCCTACACCAGTTCCGATGTTAGACCACTGGCCATGGAGGATTTTAGGTTTGCACACGAACAGGTATGCGCTAGCGTATCGCCGGAGTCGCGGAACATGAGTGAGCTGCTTCAATGGAATGAGCTCTTTGGAGAAGGTGGTTCGAGGAAGAAGGAATCTCTTAGTTACTTCATGTAGTAGCAAGGGTTAATAAAAGCACAATTTTTTGAAAAAAATTATTTGGCTGTTTTTCATAGAAAAAGTTGTTGTTTACTTCATTTGTTTGATTTTTGATGGTGTACACATGTTGGTACACTGTTTGATTAGAGTAGAAATAAAGGATGATACTATGAAATTTAAAATTGCCAACATTTTCTTTCTTCTTTCACAGCTGAATGATATTAAATGCATTTTTTTAAAGATTGTGTATTTTAATATTTAAACACTGAATTTTTTAATTTAAATATTGTACACTATAAGTTAACGGTGTAATAAGACGAGTTTGAATGTGAAAAAAGATATTTATGTTAAATTATATTTTAAAGTTAAAATTGATATGTATACTATTTAATTAGTTGAAAAGTATGATTTTTAAGTAAAAATTGCGGGGTTTGCTCCATCGCTTAAAACAATGCCATCGTTCAAAGAACCTTTTCAAAGTTCACAAATTTTGTTTAAGATTGGTTCGCTAGTGGAAAACATGTCTATTAAAAACGGTTATACTACATAAAAGAAATCACATTTTGGGATTCGATTTCAAAAATCGCCTTTAACTGGGATCGATAAGTTCAGAAGAGGTCCTAAAAAGAGAGCTGTTGGAAAAAAGAATTGGGTTTCCAGCTGCCTCCTGTGAAACACAATCGCATCCGCCCAAAACTTCTTCAACCAAAACAAGAATCTGACCAAACAGAACTTCTTCAACCAAAACAAGAATCTGACCAAACAGAACTTCTTCAACCAAAACAAGAATCTGGCCAAACTGGATGATACAAAAGCTAAACAAAAAATACGGCAAAACTCCAGAGGCGACGCGACGCCCTTCTCCAGCGGCGGAGCTGAGCAACGACGCTACAGAGCTCCTTCACGAGCAATGACGCGATGGAGCTTCTCCAGGCGGCGGCGGCGACAAAGCTTTTCCAGGCGGTGACACGGCGGAGCCCAAGCAGAGACTCTTCGGAAACCTTCTCCAGGCCGCGACGCGGCGAGGGTGAGAGCGGGTGGTGCGAGCGCAGTTTGAATGGGTGAGGTCTTCTCAAAAAAAGAAAAAAAATGGGTGCGGTTGGAAAATAAAATAATTGAAACCAACTAAAAACCTAATTTTTATTTATATATTAGGTCAAAATACCGAACAAAGGTAGCCACGGATACACTATATAATCACCTTTAATCAATTTTTATTAAAGGCGATATCACCTTTGACCGATTTAAAACTACCTTTAAAGTGAGATATGACTTGGGAGGGAGTTCCGACTTCGGAACCTAATCTAATTATTGTCGTATTCTTTAGAGTTTGTCTATATTTCGATGGCAAAGTCTTGGGAAAAACTTTTTTTCCATAGGGTTATGGAGAGACGAGATTTAATTAGAATAATAAAAGGTAAAAGATTTTAGTTGTAATATTAAAATTTTATTAACGTGTGTAGTTATAAAATTTATAACCCAATTCATGCAACCCAAAAATTCTATCTTCATTTATTTTAATTTGCTCTTTAAACCTTGGTCTTTCCATGTTTTATGGAAAGACCGTCTTTCAAGATACTGACTCTTTTAGGCAAAGTCTTGAAAAAGACCGTCAATCTATAGACTTATAGAAAGACAGTGTTTAATTAGAATAATTAAAAGGTAAAAGGTTTTAGTTGCAATATTAAAATTTTACTATGCAACGTGCAGTAGATATAAAGTTTATAACTCTCGATTCATGCAACCCAAAATTTTTTTCTTCATTTCTTTTAATTTCCACTTTGAACCTTGGTCTTTCCATAAGTTATGGAAAGACCGTCTTAGACGGACGCTTTTTTTATTTAATTTAATTATATTAATTTAAGACACTTGTTTTTATTTCAATTAAAGTCAGCTACGCTATGATAATAGCCTAATAGGTATACAACAGTAAATAACAAATTATTTACGTGTTTGAAAAATACAGGATATATTCCAATCAATTATGAATGGAGTCCGTCTCTTGAAAGACGATCTTTGCATAAGATATAGAAAGACTAATGTTTAAACTGTAAATTAGAAAAAATGAAGATAAGATTTTCGGGTTACACTAATCGGGTTATAAACTTTATAACTACTACACGATGTATAATTTTTTTTAATATTGCAACTAAAACCTTTACCTTTTTATTACTCTAATTGAACTTTGTCTTTCCATAAGTTTATGGAAAGACAGTCTTTTATAGGACCACCTTTCTATAGGGCCAGGCATAATTATTTTCTTTTCGGCGCTATATTTATGGAAAGACAGTCTTTTATAGGACCACCTTTCTATAGGGCCAGGCATAATTATTTTCTTTTCGGCGCTATATTTAAAAAGACTAAGAAAACTGATGGACTGATGTGCAAATATAGAAACAAAATATCTAATTCAGGCAAAAAATCGGTTTCTTTCTCTATCTTTCTCTCTCTAATCTCATCCTCCCACACTTTCTTATGAAATTCTCTAAATTTGAAGCACATCCAAACCGTGAAGCAATATGGGAAAATTGCGACGCAAGCTTGACGATATCAGATCTAATCTCGACGGTTTCAGCTCCAATCTCGATGAATTCAAACGATGAACACAAATGAAGCTTCAACATGGTAAACAAATTTATTCTGAAATTCAATTCAATTTTTTTATGAATGTGTTCAAAATGATGTTCTGATTGATCGAATGACCAGGAAAAATAAACAGGTTGAACCTCACCAAAAAAAATGAGGATCTTACTCTGATAATCGTTCAAAATCAGAAAATTGAATCAGAAACTTACTCTGAGGAAAGTGATATTCTGCAAATCACAGGTAATCTGAACTGAGGCTTACTGTTACAAATATGATGTCTATGTACACATAATGAGGTTTACCATTAATAGGGTGACGATGAAGATTCTGGAAGTTGTATGGGCACGGATCTTGAGCGAAGATTTTCATATGTCGGAAGAGAGTCCATGGCAAATCGCCAAGCAAAATGTTGAATTCGCTTAGGCAGTCGAAAGTGCCATAATTTTTTCAACTCTCGCCAGCGGCGACACCTACTGAAGCTGCATTCTTGAAAAAATTATGGCACTTTCGACTGCCTAAGCGAATTCAACATTTTGCTTGGCGATTTGCCATGGACTCTCTTCCGACATATGAAAATCTTCGCTCAAGATCAGTAAATGCTGTAAATGCTGTAAACCATACTTCATCTCTCGTTGAAAGTGCATTTTTTCAGCATTAAATGCTGTAAATGCTAAATCTGGATGGTTTACAGTCCGATACTTACTGATTCTCAACCATGGTTTTCAGTAAGTATGGTTTACAGCATTTACAGCATCTTCATCTCTCGTCGGCGACACCTACTGAAGCTGCATTTACAGCATTTACAGCATTACTGAAGCTGAAAAAATGCATTACTGAAGCTGTAAACCATATTTTTACAGCATTCACAGCATTTTCAGCAAAAAATAGATGAAGGAGAAAGAGACTGTAGAGATGCAAAAGTTAATAAGTGCAATAAAAGAAGGGGGAAATCCTAACCGAGATAAAATTCCGAGGTTAATGTTCCATTCAACGCGATCAAACGCCTCATTCATATCCAATTTTACACTCATATGCCCTTTCAGTCCTGATTTCCTTCCCTTCATGGTGTGATGAAATTCATGAGCTATAAAAACATTATCGGTAATCAAGCGTCCTGGGACGAAAGCTGATTGGGAATCCGAAATAATGTGAGGCATGATCTACCGCAATCTATTTGCAACAACCTTCGAGATAATCCCGCAAACAGCATTACACAAGTTAATCAGACAAAACTGGGTGAGCAGCTCAGGCTTGTTGACTTTCGGAATTAGTACAATATGAGTATAATTAAACCTGAATCTGAATTTGTCCAACTTTGTTCCGCCATTTTATCACAATCGGAAGACTTAACCCAATGAGCTTCAAACCGAAACCGTTTCCTACAGCTGAAGTGAGAAGTACAATGATCACGAAGCTTAATATTGACGAGAATACTCGAATGATCAGAAAATACCTCGAAGAAACAGATGACCAAGGAAAGCAATCCAGTAGTCATTGATTACATGTGGCTCTATCCAGTCTCCCACGTTGCGTATTAGGAACAGCCATCAATCTGTGCCATGTAAGAACTCGACCTGAACAACCCATATCAAATAAACCACGGCGGCCATAATGTGCCCTGTTCCTAGATTCCGGAGGTGCTGCAAATTGAAAAACACAATCTTTCAAGATATGGCCAATCCATCCACAAAAAGAGGCTTTTCATATCGCAACGGGATCGGAATAGAACCAGTGACATTAGCAATTACTTGGACCCTCTTCAATGGCTTGGAAATATCAATAGCGCAGCCCCTTCAAACTACCATTGGATTCCATGCCGACATCCAAATAACGTCCGATACGGTTGCCAATACGGACAGCGGCCTCTTCATTCATGAGTGTAGTGGGAGCATCCAAAGCATGAACCCAGAAGGGAACCAAATCAAAGGACATACGAGAAGCAATCATCCCTAAGTAGGGTTCTCGCAATACAATAAGATACTCGTCAAAAAGCCATGGTTGGGTAACAACAGTGGTATCGAATTCAAATAAGGACACATTATCACCAAGAGGAATCTGCCGAGGAATCTGCCGAGAGGCTAAAACTTTTCCAACGTTTGAAGTGCTGAAATTAGCAACATCATCGTGCAAACCACTCACTGAAAGAGGTTTTAATTCATTCGCAGTCAGGGTTAAATTACCCCATAACTTCTCAAGATCAGAGACCGGAGTCATAGAAACCCAATAGAGAATCGACAGATGATTGTAGAACACAACACTTAAAAGAAAACCTTCCCACCACGGTGAGGATGATGGGATCAGACGTGCAAAGCAAGAAGAACCGTCGCCAAAGCGGGAGTTGAACCGTGGCAAGGACATACATAATAACTTCAGAAAATAATAGGGTTAGTGTTGTAGGTTATCCTAATTAAAAGTGCTAGACGTATATTTAAAGAGTGCGTCTTTTGAAAGACGGTCTTTCCATAAGTCATAGAAAGACCAAGGTTTAAAGTATAAATTAGAAGAAATTAAGATAAAATTTTCGGGTTGCATGAACCGGGTTATAAATTTTATAACTACTACATGTTGCATACTAAATTTTTAATGTTGCAGCTAAGACCTTTTACCTTTTATTATTCGAATTAAACCCTGTCTTTCCATAAGCCGAACATCACCTAAACATATTTAATCCCCGAACATATAAAATTTTTTGTTGAGTCGAGCATAGGGGAGGAAATCAATCGAGCAGAGTACATACAAATTTTTCGTTGAGTCGAATATAGGGAGGAAATCAATCGAGCAGAGTACATACAATTTTTTTGTTGAGTTGAGTATAGGGGAGGAAATCAATCGAGGATTTTTTTTTGTTGAGTCGAGTATAGGGGAGGAAATCAATCGAGCAGCATCAACACAAAATACAAACGGGAATAGATCAAGTACTTCAAAAGACCGAGCCCAAGCAGAGTTTACTAAGTATTCTCAGAGCTTTATGGTTTTAGGTAAATGGTGGAAATTAAGTCTACCTCATTAGCATCAGCAAAGGCTCCAACTTCTGATTTCCTCAAAAATCGACTCCAGATATTCCCTAAAATTTATATACTAGAAATCACAAATCCAAAATATGTCACAGAGTACTAAAATTTACCTACAAGCCATCATAAATCCAACAAACAATTTACAGAGTGCTAAAATTTATATACTAGAAATTAGAAATCCAAAACAAGTCACAGAGTGGTCAAACCTTGAGCGACTCCGGAATCAACAGCTACTCGCCTGACATTCGCTGGAGTTCCCTCAATATCTCCATGGGCACTTCATTCGATATCACTAGTTCAAACAACAACAAAAAAACGTTATGGTTGTAGTTTAAACCAATCTCATTGGTTGGAAAATCGAGGTTATGATATCAGAAGGATTTGCATTTATTATGGAAAAACCCTAGAAAATCGACGAAAGAGTAACCAAGTATTCAGCGAGCTACCGTGTTCGGCGAGAATTTTGCCTCCATCGATGTCATTGGCGGCGAGGATGCGCCGGTAACGCTCCATCATTTCGCTCAGGCTTGGTTCGCCGATCTTCATGGCTAGGCGGCAGTTCTGCGGCGGTTTATCGGCGGATGAAAAGGAGAGCTTGATTTTTGTATGGTGAAAAAAGCCAAGATGGACGTAAATGGGGCATGTTGTATTTTTGGACACTTTGGGGGAGGACGCATTTCCATAATGCGTCCTTCAAGGGCCCAAAAATTTTTTTATTCTGCATGTTTGGAGGACGCATTACGATAATGCGTCCTCCCGTTTTGTTTATTTTTTTTTCCAGCATTTAAATAGAGGGCTCCGTTTTTTGTTCCGAAAATATTTTCCCCTTATTTTTTTTAAATTTAATTTGTCCCTCCATTTTTGTCTTCTGAAAGTAGTACGGATTTATTTTTTTGTTTATGAAATAAATTAGAGTACCGTTTTGGAAACGATTTTATAAATATAAAAATATATATAAATATAAATAAAGGGCAAAGTCTTGGGAAAGACGGTCTTTCCATAGGCTTATGGAAAGACGGGGCTTGATTAGAATAATAAAAGGTAAAAGGTCTTAGTTGCAATATTAAAGTTTTAGTATGAAACATGTAGTAGTTATAAAATTTATAACCCGGTTCATGCAACCCGAAAATTTTATCTTAATTTCTTCTAATTTACACTTTAAACCTTGGTCTTTCCATAACTTATGGAAAGACCGTCTTTCAAGAGACGGACTCTAAATAAAGATATATATAAATATAAATATATACAAATATATAAATATATAAATATATATATATATATGTATATATCAATATGCACACACGTAAATGTGTGGATGTACACACACGTAAATGTGTGGATGTACACACATACATATATATATATATAAAAAAAATATATATATATATATATACATATAAATATAAATAAAGATATATATAAATATAAATATATACAAATATATAAATAAATATATATATATATATATATATAAATATGCACACACGTAAATGTGTGGATGTACACACACGTAAATATGTGGATGTACATACACGTAAATGTGTGGATGTACACACACGTAAATGTATGGATGTACACACATACATATATATATATAAATAAATAAATATATAAATATAAATAAAGATACATATAAATATAAATATATACAAATATATAAATATATATATATATATATGTATATATCAATATGCACACACGTAAATGTGTGGATGTACACACACATATATATAAATAAATAAATATATATATATATATAAATATAAATAAAGATATATATAAATATAAATATATACAAATATATAAATATATAAATATATACATATGTATATATCAATATGCACACACGTAAATGTGTCGATGTACACACATACATATATATATATAAATATATATATATAAATATAAATAAAGATATATATATAGAGTGTGTCTCTTGAAAGACGGTCTTTCCATAAGTCATGGAAAGACCAAGGTTTAAAGTGTAAATTAGAAGAAATTAAGATAAAATTTTCGGGTTGCATGAACCGGGTTATAAATTTTATAACTACTACATGTTGCATACTAAAATTTTAATGTTGCAATTAAGACCTTTTACCTTTTATTATTCGAATTAAACCCCGTCTTTCCATAAGTTTATGGAAAGACCGTCTTTCCCAAGACTTTGCCTATATAAATATAAATATATACAAATATATAAATATATAAATATATAAATATATATATATATATATAAATACGCACACACGTAGATGTGTGAATGTACACGCGTAAATGTGTGGATGTACACACGCGTAAATGTGTGGATGTACACACATACACATATATATATATATATATAAATAAATAAATATATATAAATATAAATAAAGATATATATAAATATATACATAAATATAAAAATATACATACGTATAAATATAAAAATATACATAAATATAAATATAAATATAAATAAAGATATATATACAAATATAAATAAATATATATATAAATATATTCATATATATATATATACATATAAATATAAATATAAATAAATATAAATATAAATATAAATATAAATAAAGATATATATATATATATATATATATATATATAAATATGAATATATATATATATAAATATATACATATATATAAATATAAAAATATATATAAATATAAATAAAGATATATATAAATATAAATATATACATATATATAAATATAAAAATAAATATAAATATAAATATAAATAAAGATATATATAAATATATACACATATATATAAATATAAAAATATATATAAATATAAATATAAATAAAGATATATATATATAAATATATACATATATATAAATATAAAAATATATAAATACATATAAATATACATATATATAAAAATAAATTTATATATATATATAAAGATATATATAAATATAAATATAAACATATATATATTTACTTCATTTTTTCCGGTAATATTATTCGAAAACAAAATTTTGGCCAAAGATGCATTACCGTAATGCGTCCTTGCCACGTGTCACACTCTGGTTCCTCGTTTGAAAACTTTGACCGAAGTTAAACAAAAATAAATAAATAAATGGAAGGACGCATTACGGAAATGCGTCCTTGCCACGTGTCATACTCTGGTTCCTCGTTTGAAAACTTTGACCGAAATTAAATAAAAAATAAAATAAAAAATGGGAGGACGCCTTACGGAAATGCGTCCTCCACATGCAATTTCCGTTTGTGACTCCTGTAGTCACAAACATGTCATTTTCTCGGAGGAAAAGATGGGAAATACTTCGGTGCAAATGATGATTATGGGCAGAGTATGCATTGGGGAATGAGTACAATCTCGTTTAAATGGTGACGACAGCAAACTGGATGACGTGGGCTCTGTAGGAGTATTACTGTAGCTCAAATTTCAATGAATTTTCAACATAATTTCAACGGACATTTATTCTTCTACAAAAAAACATTTCGAAAACATTTTCAAGTCGGTTGAAGCTGAAAATTAAGGTACGCATGGCATGGGTTTTTATGCATTTGTTCCCGTTCATTTCAGTCTAGTAAACTTTCCTTTAAAATTGAAGTTTACTAAAGTTTTAAATTATACTTGTGTTGATTTTTAATTTTAATTTTTATTATGTTTAATTTTTACTTACTTCAATAACAAATAAGCTGGATACACAAGAGCTTAAGTCTTCGTACTTTAGAACTTGCACTTCTATTTAATGCAGTTGCTTTCCGCTTAGTATGAATTTATGTTATTTACCTTGTTTAAACTATTATGATTTTTATTATCTTTAATTTTATTTTGATTAAATTCAATTTAATTAATTTTAATGTTTACCATTTATGGTCTTTGTGGTCTATTTCGGTTACCATGTATTCCCTTATCCCTTCACTCACTCTCCTCAACAATATTACTGGTGTTTTCCCGAAGATATGATTAATCGCTTCATGGCATCTTATTGTTTGTGCTTTTTCCATTTTTTGATGGATTGGGATGATTATGAGTTGAACATTCCATTTCTGTCTGGCTGTCAGTAGCTACCGTATCTAGAATTATATTAGAGGGAACAATTTGTTAATAGTCAGATCAACATATTTAGAGTTGTTATCTTGTTGTTGGTAGCTAGCATATCTAGAATGATTACAGAAGAAAAACGTTTGTTACTAGACATAACTAGATAGGTACTAGATATATTAAATTTAATTATATGATTACATTAAAAGAAAACGGGACATCAGTGAATTCAGAAAGAAGAAACAATGGTGAAGAAACAATGTAGAAAAAACAATAGAGTTTGCCGTGTTCTTCCATTACCAATAGCTAGCCCGTGAGTTCTTCGACGGACAATCCATTAGTGACTCTATTGCCATTGCCACCTACTTGTACTTTCTTGGCACACTTCGCAAGAATTTCAGCACCGCCTTGTACTCCATCACCGGATCTCCCAGTACCTCCAGATCGTTCATGATGGCGGTGAGTCAAATGCCAAAAGACTTGATCCCTTCGCCGTCCTTGAAAGCTAGCATCTCGAACTCCATCCAACTCATTTGTGCTTTCGCTTCTCGAACACGCTCTACCCCAACTTGCATGGTTTTAAGTGGTTTGTCATCATTGATGATGACACATCTCATCAATGACGAGCGTTACAATATATAGGGATACAACAAACCAAAGTCTGACAGGAATATGATTCTAAGTCTATAGGGAAACTACTATCTATAACTAATTCCATAAGAAAACTAATTGTATAAGGTAAGTACCATTTACAACCTTTCTTACAAAGAAAGACTTTCCATTTCCTTAAGAGGTGCAGTAAAAATAGTACGAGGTTAATCAACAAAAGTAGGGAAAATGAAATGAACGAAACAACTTAATTTGAAGAACAAAGCCAATGCAATCGGTATGGAAATTAAAGATGAAAACACCCGAAGAATAGAGCACTACTATAACAAATACTGGTACCATCCAACTGAAATCCGAACCGCACAAAACACAAGATATGGGCGGGTCGCCCAATTCGAAGCCCTAATTTGAAAGCTTTTGGCGGGAAAATCAAGAACCCTACTTCCATTCTTGAAGACTTCAACTTGAGCGGTCACAAATGATGGCTGAAGATCAAAACCACCGGTTTCTTGAATCCCATCCGATGACGGACTCCGATTCCAGCTCTGCATCTCCAGCTCCCGAAAACAACGCAATCGACGCCGGCGATTGCAACGGTAAATGTTCAGTTGAAGATTTCCTAGCTCACATGCCGGAATCTGAATCGCCGGAATCTGAATCGCCGGAGTGCCGAGAATTTGCCCGAGAGAATGTAGCAACAGATTTAGACAGATTTAGAGTTTTCTGGTACCCCACCGAAATCGAAGAATGTGACCCGAGCTTCCATCTGTCAGCGTAAGTCTTTTACTTGCTACATTTTCAATTGCGAAAAGTAGAAATATCTTGAATAGTTGAATCTAATAATATTCTTACTTGTACCTTTGAACAGAGTTTCACCTGAGTGTGTCGACGATGCAAAGGAACAGTCAGTTCTGTGGAAACTAATGGCTTTCCTTCTGGGACGGTATGACAGTGGTTTGTTCTTACAGTTCTGGACTCCAACAACATCCAGCAGCGGCCGGAGTATGCTTACTGTGTTGGAACAGCCGTTTGGAATGAGTAGTTTGTGTAACGGGTTCTGTAGGTATAGGTATGTTTGCATGAAGCAGAGCATTCAAGGGGAAGACAACAATTATGGTCCAGTTGAAAGGGTGTTTACTGGGGGATCCGCTGAATACTCTGAACGAATGGACTTTTACTCCACGGAGGAGTTTCCGATGATGGATTATGCTAACTTTGGGGGAAGTTATTTGGCTTTGCCAATCTTTGAAAGTGGAGCACTGAAGAAATGTATTGGAGTACTTGAGTTCCTCTCAACGGGGTGTATAGTTCGTTGCTATTCAGTCCTCTTGATGCAGCTTAAGGTTTGTAGTTATTTCCAGCTAAATTATGTAGCATTTTTTGTGGATTCATCTTTATGCCGTTGTTCATTTGCTGTGTATTTTCGTAGCATGTGGGTCTTACTTGTGCACGTTCACACTCTACGCATTGCCCTCAAGTAAGTGAAATCTACTACTGATGTTTCAGTGCTCATAGATAAAGCAATTAGCTCATTTTATATTCAAAATGCATGTTTGTTTAATTAAAGGTTTCAATCCAGGTTAAACATAAATTACTGATACCACTGTATAGTAATGTGCTACATTTTGTAAGAGAAGAGCACAAGCTACCCTTGATTCAGATTTGGATGCCTTGTTTTTGTGATAAAACTAGTAGCATTGCTCGGTTGTTTTGCTGTTGGTCAAGTAGGAGCAGTGTAGAAGACTGGATCAAACCTGCTAATGGGTGTTATTTTGTGGAAAATGGGAAAGGTTTGGTTGGAAGAGCGTATTCACAGAAAAAGTCGTGCTTTTTGGGAGACACGAGTCAACTTAGCATCTCTGAGTACCCTCTTGTTCATTTCACTCGGTCATGTGGCCTTACTGCTTGTTTTGCAATTCCGGTTCAATCCAAGCTTCATGACTTCATATTAGAAGTGTTTCTTCCACTCCAGCAAAACTGGGATCATGGAAATGCTGGAGTTATGTTACAGTCATTGCTGTCTACAATGGCTAAGAACCGCGTTCCTCGATACCACACAGATCCCATTCCTTTTGAATCAGAGCAAAATAAAGAATTTTGCGCTCAGTATTCTCATTCGGATGGTGAGAATTTTGTTTATTTTGATGTATCTCAAAATCGCCAAACTGTGAGTGCCGGTGAAGCCCTGGGAAATGGAAGAGAAGAACATCATTCTCAACCAATGCAAAAGAAAGATAAAGATCAAAACTCGGGAGTTCATGCAGCTCCGCTAAACAGAGTTGAGAGTTTCAGGGAATCTTTCGCGAATAGTGATGCTGAAGAAGTCGAAGGTGGTATCTCCAAAACCTTCACAGTTCATGTTTTATACCTAAGTTATGTTGATTCTTATTGACTTGGAAGTAAATGGATTATCCTCATTTTTCAACTGTTTGTGCTGTACTTTCTTGCAGTTGGCCAATCTGCTTCGAATCATTCTGTCTACAAGAGAAAGGAATTCCATAACATTGAATCAACTACAAGACTTGAAAACACTCAATTAGTTGATGCTGGTGGTCAAGTTGTCCAAGAACCTGAAATTGGTACCCGTCCAAATAAAAAGGCTAGAGAGAATGAAGCAGCAGGTAAGGTCACTGCACCAGGAAATGGTGAGATTAACCGAGGTAATCTCATCATTGTCGAAGCACAATACAGAGGTGATCTTGCAAAGTTCTTTTTCTGGAGTAACTCGGGGATTGAAGAACTGCACAGAGAATTGCATAAAAGGTTCAGATTGGAAGTTGAGAAGTTTAAGATAGGAGGATGATGATGGTCAGTGGATTGTCTTGTCCTGCGATGAAGACTTGCTCTTTCACCTAGAAACTTCAAAAACCCCAGGGCAGATTATACTGGAACTGACAGTTCTTTCTGCCACTTATTGATCTCTCAGTCTATTTCGAGTATGATATTTAGGTTGATAAACACACTTTTGCTGCTGTGTTGTGTGTGCATTTCCGTGGACATTTGCTAGAGGCTATTTAGAAGTTTTAACTTTTTGTTTCGCAAGTGTGCCTGTACTCTTTGTTTCTACTTCATTTAAGGTAAATAGTGCACTTTTAGAACAACTGGTACTTTCTCTATGTTTGCAGTATATTTTATATTTTTATGTATTTGGTTAAACCGTTATAGTGACGAGGATACGTAGGGTTTTTGTCGCTTATCCATCAAAATTGTGGCTAAATGTGCGTAATACAACAAGAAGTGATGTCTGAATTCATTTTCATATGGATACTTTTACCTTTAACCATACAATACATGTTATTTGTGGCTTAAAAATGGCTGCGATATACCCATTTTTATAGAGACACTCAACGTTTAATGTTGAGGTTATATTTTGTTATGGGCTTGGCTTCTAACTGATAAAGTTGGGCTGATGTAGATGGTCTTACTGGACTCCTGTTTTGCTTTCTTTGGTGATGATTTTGGACCGGGAACACCTATAAATAGCATTGGTTACTCAAGGGTGGGGCGGCCTGTGTTGCGCCCTCTCCGATGCCCAAGTCTGATATGTCCGCCCGCTCCGATGCCTAAGTTGGATATGGAAATTGGTTCTAGAGAAGAGGAGCTACAGTGTAATGGAGGTACAAAAGATAACCTGTCTTTCTAATAAACTTTGGCTTTCTTTTATATCTTGAGGGCATGAGTCTTCTTTAAGTCAAACCAAGGAGTTGAAATGGTGAAATGGGCTCACAAACCCATATCTTGTCATCTAACAATACTTTACATGAACTTTATAGTAACAAAGAACTACACTAAATTTATTGAATAATGTAGCACTAAATTGCATTTAAGTGGCCGTGATCAGCCGATATGACTTGAATCGGCTTGAAATTTTGGAGAGTGATGGAATGGTTATAGTTGAACATTTTAATCAGATCAGATCGGACTATTATTTGTAACTTAATTCTGCCCAACCAAAATTTGACCAACAAATTTTTAATTTTTTTTTACTAGCAAATAGTAAGTGATTCGATTTCGAGGCAAGATCTGATCTTTTTCAAAAGAAAATATTAAAGAAAAATTTGGCCTCACTTGGCTCGACTTGACTTGGATGAATTGTGTTAGGCGCATCGCCTTATCAAAAACAACTGCTGATTTTTCTCATCACTTTTAGACCTTTAGTAATAAGGGAGGGTCTTCTGTGAGATAAACTAAATTTTAGATAGACGTAGCAATATTCTAGTTTTAGGGATCTATCTTTAATAATTTTATATGGATTTATCTCTAATTATTTTACAGAGACCTATCGTTAATAACTTTCCAGAGGCCTTTTCGTCTAATTTTTTTCCATCATTTTTCCGCCACCTGCAATTGGCAAAGTCTTGGGAAAGACGGTCTTTCCATAGGCTTATGGAAAGACGGGGTATGATTAGAATAATAAAAGGTAAAAGGTCTTAGTTGCAATATTAAAGTTTTAGTATGAAACATGTAGTAGTTATAAAATTTATAACCCGGTTCATGCAACCCAAAAATTTTATCTTAATTTATTCTAATTTACACTTTAAACCTTGGTCTTTCCATAACTTATGGAAAGACAGTCTTTCAAGAGACGGACTCCCTGCAATTTGCAAAAAAAAAATCAAAAAAATCAGTTTTTTTAAAATGCAAAAAATCAATAAAAAAAACTGCAGCAAAAAACTGCAAAAACATCAGCAAAAAATAGCAGAACCTCATCAAAAAATCATAAAACATTAACCAAAACCTGCAACAAAAGATTTATAAAAAAATCAAATAAAACAGCAAAATATAAATATATATTCAAATAAATATCCACAAAAAATTGGAAAACAAACGTCGACTACTACTAACAAAAAATCAACTGGAAACATAAAAACATCAACAAAGCTAGATTGTCATTTAAAAAAAACACTACAAAAAATCAACTTATATCACCTAAGCAACAATTGAAGTACTTACAAGCAACGATTGAAGCACTTATAAGCTGTACTCTAAGCACCAATTTGTTTTCATAACCCACACAAGTTATAAAAGATAAGCACCTACAACCTACATTTGAAGCACTAACAACAATTGAAAACCGTCAACGTAAGAAAAGAAAAACACTGCAAAAAAATCAACCATATCATCAAAAAAGCTACAAACATCAATTCCTAACAAACACGATTGAAGCACTTACAAGTTGTACTCTAAACACTTATTTGTTTTCATAATACACAAAAGTTATAAAATAAGCACCTACAACCTACATTTGAAACACTAACAAAAAATGAAAAATGCCAACATAAGGAAAAAGCCACTACAAAAAATCAACTATATCATAAAAAAAGTTACAAACATCAACCCTTATCACCTAAAACTCATCTAGAAAATGGAAAAAATTAACATGAGAGAAAAAAACTAAAAGAAACAGCAAAAAATCTACTGTACCTCAAGAGTATAAATTATACATTATGAAAATCATAAGAAATTAACAATTTATTTTTTTTAAATCCCAAATATCAACCTATATCACCCAAAAGCCACAAACATCAACTCCTTAGACCTGAACCTCATATGGTTAATGAAAAACATCAAAATAAGAAAAAAAAGACACTACAAACATCAAATCATATTACCAAAATCTCAGCCGAAAAATAAAAAACATCAATATGAGAAAAATTTTAAAAACTACAAATATCAATCCATATTACCAAAAAAAACTGCAAAAACCTCAACTCACATAAATTAAATCTCATCCGAATAATGAAAAACATCAACATAAAAGAAAAAAAACTACAAACATCAACAAAAAGCTACAGTCCCTCAAGAATAAAAATACTTCAAAAAAATGATTTGAACCTAGGTCTACAAAAAAAAGTGCAAAACCTCAACTCAACTCATGTCAATTAAATCTCATCCAAATAATGAAAAACATCAACATGAAAGAAAAAAAAGCTACAAACATCAACAAAAAGCTACAATACCTCAAGAATAAAAATTCTTCTTAAAAAAAAAGAAGAAAAAAGTGTTTTTATAACCCTACCTAGTTGACATAAGTGCCAATATAACCTTTCAATATTCGAAAGTGCCAATATAACCCTATATAGTTAGCGAAAGTGCCAATATAACCCTATAAGTTTTAAGGATGTGCTGATATAACCCAACAAACATTAGAAATGTACTGATATAACCCTACAAACATTAGGAATGTACTGATATAACCCAATAAGATTGCATAATGTGATGATATAACCCTACCTAATTTCAACGAACTATGGTGTTCCGGCTAACTATGAGGGTAAAATTGTCCACCCAATTTCAGAGTTAGCTCAAAGGGTACTTTGGTCAATTTACATAGAGTCAACGTTGAAAAATTGAGGTCAATGCTGGAAATGGGGTCTGAGGGTTATATTGGCACTTTCATTAACTAGTTAGGGTTATATTTGTACTAAAAATTATCATAGGGTTATATTGGCACTTACTCAAGTAGATAGGGTTATAGTGGCACTTATCCCAAAAAAATGAACCTAGTAGATTTAAACCTAGGTCTCTAACCTCAAAGTCTTATTCATTAACCACTTCACCAAAGACTCTTATTCAACATAGCCTTAGTAAAAAAATGTTAAAACTCAGCCTTTACATCAGTAACATAAATTATTCAATGTAAAGGTCACAGCTGAGATTTGATCGCAAGATCTCAACCTCAACAACAATAGTGCTAACCACCAAACCAAACAAACACTAATGATAACAAGATCAGTCAAGTAATTATTAAACCTCATCAAGTGTATTAAAGGTAAAACACAATATTAAACCTCACTAGAACCTCAGAGCGCCACCGTCATCAGCTGCCTCAGGTCGTCGTCTGTCACCGCTGACATCGCCATAGGCACGTGGTTACATGTGTGGTCTCCTTCTTCACCTAGCGCGTGAATTTGACACGCCTGAACGTAAAATGCCATCACCTCTGCCACTCGTTGCCACTGCTGTTGCTCGACTGAAAATGGAAATTGCAACAAAATTTAATCCCCTATCACCTAAAATTCACGTCGACGACGAAGATTGATGAGCTCATGGCAGAGCCGACGAGAACATGACAGAGATCGACGAGCTCAAGGCGGAGGTTGAGTCAAGGCGAGTACACAGTGGAGTTAGGGATTGCAGAGGTCGCGGTGGAGTTAGGTTTTACAGTCGCAGCAGAGCAGGGAGGAACGCCGGCTGAATTGCAGATCGATCGTGCGTGAAGAATTTATGAATTAAACGTAGTTCTCGCCGATGAAATTGCAACGGAACACCGGCGTAATTGCAATGGTGATCTCACCGGTGGAATCACCGATGGAAAGCCAGTGGACAGAGAAGATTGGCAGCGGCGACGGATTCCGACAAAAAAATGGCAAGATCCCGGCTTCCAGTGGTGGTTGTCGGCGTCAGGTGGCGGTTTCCGATTAGGTCTGAAAAAATGAAAATGAAAATCCTGGTTATTTTTGTGGTATATATAGTATTTTGATAATTACACAACAGGTCCCTGAATTTATTGGCATATTAAAAAAAACCTACCCCAAATTTCAGATTTATATTAATTGCATAATATGACCTGCCTAAATTTTAGGCTGCGTAAAGTAAAACTTTGTGTAGTAATAATTTTAAAAGGTTTTAGAAACACTATACAATATGATGCGTCTTCGATCATCGACCAGTTCGTGGGCTTGGGTTCTTCTCGAACTAACCTGCAATCAAATTGTCCCTGGGGTTCCAGGGGTCAGCACTCTTATGCCTAAGTTAGTCGAAGCGTCCAATATGATTAAGACAGAATGAATCATAAGTAAATGCGTACCTTGTATTTATACTCCATGTCCTAAATAACGTTCTCCTTAATTATCGCCCTTAATTACCAACGAATGCGGTAATTAAGTTTGAGTATTAAATATTCCCCTAACTAGACTGCCATACCTGCGGCCCAATAGTCTTCTTGGGCCTAACATCTATCAAGAGCCCCCAGAAAAGCAGGTTCTCGACCTTAGAAAACTGGAACGCCACGAAGGTCTTCGAATGCATAGGACAGTTCGAGGACTTTGAAGACTCGAAATAAACCTTGCATGTCATTGTTCCTGCTTTCGAGGGTGAGAACCTGGTTTTCTAATCAACGCCGTCATTTAGGATTCCAAAAGTGCTCGAGTGTGCTGTACAATCGCACGGGTCACTGCTCCCCAAACAGCGTGTTGTCAGAAGATAAAGAAGCGATCACATCTTTCCATAAATTTTATATTTCCAAAGAAAAAATAATTACCCGTCACTTCAGCCCCCATAATTACCTCCCATCTGCGCAGCCTTATTTACTTTTCTTGTTTGTAGGCGTCTTCTTACAAGCTTTCTTTCTGTAATTCTCTCGAGAGTGATCCAATTTCCATCACCTTTTCCAGAATATCAGTAAGTTCTTTCATCCCTACTCTTATTCTAATATTTTCATTTCCCCCCTTTCAATCATGGCCCATTCTGATGAGGGTTCCACTTTCGAGAAACTTTCCGGTGAAATTAGGGTAGGCGAGTCAGGGGTTTGTACGCTTGAGAGAATCGTTAGTGACCCAGAATGTACTTATTCCAAAGAACTCTGGCATGATTTAGATGTTGGAGAGGGCATAACTGATCAGGTTGCTAATAGTCCTGGGGAAGAGAGGGTTTTCCCCATAACTGATATGCCTTCTTAAGAAGCTGTTGAAAATTGGCCTTCAGGCATGGGAAAATCCTACATAAGGAGGTTCCCTACAAGCGGCAAGATTGGTTTTTACCCTCATCCAAATCCAGAGCTCGTAGCCATAGAGGAGGAGGAAGGGGGGGGGGAGCACCCTCGAGTGGAACTCAGGTATCTCCTCTGGTTGAGCCTTTTAAAAAGAAGAAAAAAGAGACTCATCGAAGGTTAAGGCTAAATGACTCAGGGAGGGAGCCCCCAGTTCCAGTAGCGGGAACCGCTATTTCCAAAATTTTGGAATCGGTCCCTCCTGGCCAACGAGTAGCCCCGGATGCCAATTTTTAACCCTTTAGAGAAAGTGATTCCCCCCTCATAACCTCCCCGAAGGAAGATTATCCATCTCTCTTCGACACCTTTGTTGCGGGCTCACCTTTTCCTTTCCGCCCCTTTTTTCCAAACTCCCTAGGCAATTTCAGGTAAGCCTTGTGCAAGTCCATCCCAACGTTTTGTTGATCATTATGATGTTCTTGACCAGATGTGACGAGTTTGGTATTAAACCAGTTACAAGTTGCTTCGCTCACTATACTTCGTCTCCTATAGTGGGCGGTCTACCGATATGATCGTCATGTTTGTCAACCAAGAAGCACATCATAAAGTTTTTAGTGTTCCTGGCAATTTAGGTGATTGGAAAAGCTGGAAGAATGGTATCTCGTTTGATAGCAGGAGGTATCGAGTTCCTCCGTGGAATTGGGCCGTGCGATTTGAATCTCCCAAACCTGGGGAATATATCTGCCCAGATGCCTTCGAGAAGGATAGACAAAAACTGTTGTCCAGCTCTCTCGATTACAGCCTCTTCAACAACCCCAACCCCCAGATTGATGGCTTTGCGTTCCCACCTAGAGTCTATGAAGAATATGTGTTTAACACACTCTAGAAAGATACAAGAAAGCGGCAAAGAGAATGTGAGGACCCCAGAGATGGCCCTCCCCTCAAGATTATCATTAGTGACTTTAGGCATTCAGGACCCTCCGCAGGTGCCTCAATAGAAATCTACTTCTCCTGTTTGTTGTGTTATTAGGTTTATCGCTATTGACTGACTTTCTCTCTCTTTCCTTTTTCAGCAAGTCTCACTAAGGGCTTAAAGAAGCCCAAGTCCTCGAAGCAAGGCCAGACTCCGTTGAAGGAGATCATTGGTTCCTCGAACCAGGCTTCCATTCCCTTGACTCCGGTGTCTCCCCTCTCGAACCCAACCTCCCCTCCTGCAGCAGGCCTCGAAAGGCCTATCTTAACCATTAGTGCTGAGCAGTCACCTCACACCAGGAACGTTCGCCAGAAGATAAAGGCGAACAACAATACTATCGATTCCTCCTCACCAAGACAGCTTATGGGAACACATTGCGATGAGGATGTTCATCAACAATCTCCACCCCTTCGAATAATGCGGCATCTGTATCCTGGATCGAGCATCACCTGTCAAAGATGGCCTCTAACCCTGAGATTTTTTTTCCATTCTCTTTTCTCTCATCTCTTTTTTTATAACCTTAATCTGAGTTGAATTATTTTTTCAGGCCTCTAAAATTTTTTGCGAGGCCACCAAGAGAATGACGTCCTTCTTTTCCATTTGCTCCACTGGCGACAGTAACCTTCGTGAGGAGCTCAGCAAATAAGATCCTGAGATTTTGCGGCTAAGGAAGTCTCTCGAGGGTCACCAGCAGGCCCTCGAGGAGAAAGACAAGGTGCTCGAGGAGAAGGATAGGGTGCTTGAAGAAAATCAAAAACTTCTGGAAAGTGAGAGGCAAGGTGTTGATGCCGAGAGGCGTCAATGGTCGATAAAGAGGGATACCCTCGCTAAGAGGGTTCAAACTGCAAAGGATCCTACCACGCAGGTGCAACTGCTCGAGACCTTCAAACACAAGCTACTTCAACTTTTCCTAGATCTTCTAAGGGTGGCCAATGAAATCGGCTGTAGTGAATAAGCCGAGGAATTTTTAAAGTCACTAGTAGAGAAGCTTAGCCTCGTGTAGAGAAGCTAGCTCTCTCATTTCCTCCACCATATTTAGATCCAGACATCGGTTTTGCTGATTGAAAGTCTCATCTGCAGCAACCATCATCCTTGGGCTAAGAACTCCTATTTTCGCAGGAATTACTGCTTCCGAGCAATGTACGAGACTATAAGGTGTTTCCCCAGTAGTGGAGGACTCAGCTGTCCAATATGCCCACATCACATTGGGTAATTCCCATATCCAGTTACCCCCGCCCCCTCGAGGCGTGCTTGTATTCCATTCACTATTGTTCAGTTAGTCACATCCACTTGCCCGTTGGCTTGGGCAGTGGCGGAACCACGTTTAGGTGGGGGTAGGCGCGCGCCTGCCCTGAGATCCGTCGGCCAGGCGGGAATTACTGTTCCCGGCCGACGGAAGGGGGGTTTCCGCCTACGGCGGCGTAGGCGCGGACGCGGTGGTGAGAAAGCTTCGCCGGAATTTCCTGACGTTACCGCAGCTAGATTATCTCTCGGCGCTCGCAGTTGTTTAGAGTCCAACTTATCGTCGAAAATGGTACTTGCTCGATTGTACTAATATTCTCATGTTATCAATGTTTGTAGAATTTTATGATGTCGCTCTTACTTGATTGCTCAGTTTCTCTGTTTTTCCCAAAATTTTGGTACTTTGTTTGGTGGTAGATTCGGCAACTCATATACATGGGGGTTTAGGGCAAGAGAAAATAGAATTGTTATTTTTTGTTTGGTTAGTAGTTATCTTTATCAGTTATGCAGCTATCACATTAAGAAGCTGGACATAATCTGGGTGGTCCAATTGGCGATTTGTTTTTAACTCTTTTCGTCGATTCTTTGCCTAATGATAACTTGATGACTTCGAACTCCTGTGCAGTCGAGGAGGAAGGTTAGGGAGCCTAAGGAAGAGAACGTGACCCTTGGTCCGGCCACAAGGGACGAGGAGCAAGTGTTTGGAGTTGCCCACATTTTTGCTTCATTCAACGACACATTCATTGTATGGTTTTGGAGCTGAACTTTTAATGTTTTCATTTGTTTGAAATTATGTAAATCTTGATGATTTTTTTACATTTGGGTGCAGCATGTTACTGATTTGTCTGGAAGAGAAACCTTGGTTCGCATCACTGGTATTCCTTTTTGTTTTGTAGCATCTAGGATATTAGAGTGAAATGCTGGAATTGTCTAGTTATTTTTCAAACATGTTTGTGCGCATTAAGAGCAACAGAGAACTTAAGTTCTGCCAAAAGGAAATTTGAGCTATTATGCCATAGTGTAAATAAATGTGTACTGTATCAGCTTGTGCCCCTTTCCCCACCAGCCCTACCTGCAATTTAAAACTAAATTGGCTGGATCTGTTATTATGTAACAGATGCTTGTTTGATAAATCTATTAGTATGCAGGGCAGTTATTTCGAAAGATAAAGAAGAATGAGGGACATGTTTCCATTGCCATCTTTGCCTTATTCCATTGTTACACAAGCTACTTGAATGAACTACTTGTGAACTAAAACTGTGTATAGCTGGGATAGCAAACAGTACTGTCAAAGTGCTATTTACTTAAATTGTTAGTGGGGTTTGACATCTGGTTTAAAGGGTTGTTTTGACTTCGGTTTGCTACTATTTTGAGGTAGCCACCATAAATCCTGTATAAGATTAAGGCTGAAAATCATTGACGATTTACTGAAATTTTGTTGATTTTTGAATTAACAGAATGTAAATTTGTGATGTGGCTCATGGTTTTGAAATCTTTTTGTCGTTTTGCACTTGTAAACACTATTAGGTCGATCTTTGTTCTTATTATGCTGTACTGTGCTTCTGCAGGTGGTATGAAGGTTAAGGCTGATAGAGATGAGTCATCCCCATATGCAGCTATGCTTGCTGCTCAAGATAATGCTATAAGATGCAAGGTTAACAGCTCATCTCTAACTCAATGTTTTTTGTTGAATTTCTGTGCATGCTGCAATGTCTAGTCACTGCAATTGTACTCTATACATTGTTTTTCTCTGTGATTCATGGTACACTTATGGCAGCTTAAGGTTTAAATTCTTACATCTGAGGTGAATCTGCCTTCTTGCCGATGGCTTTTTACAGGAGCTTGGAATCACTGCTCTTCATATCAAGCTCCGAGCCACTGGTGGTAACAAGACTAAGACTCCTGGTCCAGGTGCGCAGTCAGCTCTTCGTGCGCTTGCTCGTTCTGGAATGAAGATTGGTCGTATTGGTATAAGTTTCTCTATGCTCTGCTCTTGACTCAATTATTATTTACTTGCCAGATTTTCCCCTTAAAGATATTGTTAGACTTTATACTACCATGAATGATGGAAGAGGCACACTTATGCAGCCTTTTCATCTTTAGTGTTTGGTTATGGGTGGTTGGAGGTATCCATTTTTAAATACAGGTGTCTTTACTTTAAAACAGAACAAATCAAGAAAAACTTTAAGGTTTTATGTTTGCAAGGAAATTGTTTAGCCTGTTTTCTTTCATATTTAGAATTCCATCTCAGTCATCTCACAATAATGCTTAATGTAATTGTTTCTGTTTGATTTTTCTGCAGGAAAAGCTGGATAAAATGGCCGAGAAGTATGCTTCTCGCTTCAAAGTCTACTATGTACTGAATCAGGTTAGTCTTGTGTCTAGCTGCTCAATATTGTTTCTCAGCCATTTGAATTGCTTGAATGTCCCATCTTAGTGTTGGTAAATCATGGTAAATCACGGAAATATGCAACGTTTTCAAATTTCGGAGCCTCGTAGGATTAAATTGCCTCCACTTCCTAAATCTGCTTCTAGCATTAGAATGTAGTTTTTTTAGTAGTGAATTTGTATGACTTATTTTATTGTACTCATCTTATTATATTATGTTAATCGATCATTTGTTTTTGAGTTGTACAAAAAAAATTTTAAGTACAGGCTAATTTCAGCCTACCCTCAAAATTTTTCCTGGTTCCGCCACTGGGCTTGGGGTGGTAAACAAATATCATCTTTTGCTTAATTTGATATTCGTCGCACCACTTCTTGAAGGGATCCTGAGCAAACTGTGTTCCGTTGTCCATAATGATCATTCTGGGGATTCCAAAATGGCACACAATGCTCTTCCAACAAAAGGAGATAATTGTTTTCCCTCTTATGTTTGTCAAGGGCTCAGCCTCTACCCGCTTTGTGAAATAATCAACGGCTACTATTAAGTATCTGAATTTTCCTAGCGCTTCCTGAAAAGGGCCCACCAAATCAATTCCCCATTTTTCAAATGGCCACGAACTATAGATGCTTATGATATCTTCTTGTTGAACATATGTTATAGGTGCAAGTCTCTGACACTGATGGCAAGCCTAAATATAATGGTTTACATTCTTGAACATTGTCGGACAGTAAAATCCTGCTCGAATGAGCCTTCTCGCCACGGACCTGGCTCCCTGGTGACTACCGCATACCCCTTTGTGCACCTCTCTTACGAGGTAATCAGCCTCTTGAGGGTTAACGCATCAAAGTAATGGCTGCAAATGACCCCTTCTTCTTGCAACACATACATTAGAGCCTTCAACCTTATTTTTCTGGCATCCACTTCATTTTCTGGCAGAACTCCATCTCGAAGATATTTCATGAACGGTGTCATCCATGAATCCTCCACTTCGATCGCCATCACTACAGGTTCTTCAAAACTTTACCTGCTCAAAGTTCATGAGAAGTTGCTGCTAGGATTGGGTTCCCAAATCCGAAGAAGTGAGCTTACTTGGAGCGTCTGCTTTTATAATTACTTTCCCTCAGAACCTGCGTCAAAATATAAGATTTAATTTTTTTTAACAAGTTCTTCACTACCTCGAGGTATCTTTGCAGGTTACGTTCTCTGGCCTCGTACTCTCCATTCACCTGTTGAACCACAATTTGAGAGTCACTGAAAATCTCCAGTTCCTCCACCTGTAGCTCCTTTGCGAGGCGCAATCTAGTGATCAGTGCCTCGTACTTAGCTTCATTGTTAGTTACTTTAAATGCAAAGTTCAACGCATAAGGATAATCTCTGCCATTGGGGCTAGTTAGTAGGACCACAACTCCACTTCCCCTGAGTGTGACAAACCATCCACGTACAACTTTCATATCTTTCTTTGCCTTGTTTCCTCATCTTGAATGGGATCCAAACACACTTCAAGGGGCTCTGTAGTTTCCACTATAAAGTCTGCTAATGCATGCCACTTAATCGCAACTCGAGGTTGATACTGGATATCATGCTCTCCCAATTATAGTGCCCACTTCTTCATCCTTCCTGAAATCTCTGGCCTTATCAGGATATGTTAAATAGGGTGGTTCGTGAGCACCACTATTTTATGTCCCTGGAAGTAGGGTCTCAACCTTCGGGCTGCATGCACTAGAGTTAGAATCAACCTTTCGAGAACCGTATACCTTGTGTTCGGCCCCTGCAAGGCACGACTAACAAAGTAGATCGGATGCTGAACCTTTCCCTTTTACCAGAGTTGCACTGATTGCTAGTGATGATGCGGAAATATACAAGTACAATGTCTCATCCTTGTCTTGTTTCATCAAGGTAGGCAATGTCCCCAAATGCTCTTTCAACTGCTCGAATGCCTCATCGCACTTGCCATTCCACTTGAACTTCTTTGCCCTTCAAAGAACATTAAAGAAGGACAAGTGCCTCTCCGCCCCCTTCGATAAGAACCTGTTTAATGCTGCTAAAGACCCTGTAAGCTTTTGCACATCCTTTATCGATTGTGGGGTTTTCATTGTCCTCAGAGCTTTGACCTTTTCCAGGTTTACATCAATCCCCCTCTCTGAGACCATGAATCCGAGAAACTTCCCTGCTCTCACACCAATTACACACTTAGATGGGTTCAACTTCAAATTAGCTTCCTGAAGCTTCCCAAATGTTTATTCCAGGTCTTTTAAAAATTCTTCATAACTTTTGCTTTTGACCACAATGTCATCCACATATATTTCCATATTATTCCCCATCTGTCCCCTGAATAGTTTATCAACTAGCCTCTGATAAGTAACCCCAGCATTGTTTAACCCAAATGGCATCTTCTTATAGCAGTATGTGCCCACATCTGTAATAAACGATGTCTTTCCTTGTCTTCCTCCACCATGAGGATTTGGGGATACCCCTTATGCGCGTCAAAGAATGCCGAAATTCGATATCCAGTGATGGCTTCCACCAGCTTATCGATTGGTGGCAATGGGTAACTATCTTTGGGGCATAATTTATTTAAATCGGTAAAGTCTATACACATCCTCCATGCTCCATCATGTTTTGGAACCATAACTGGGTTGTCGATCCAATCGGGATAGAATACCTCCTCGATTACATCTGCCCTCAATTATTTCTCCACCTCTTCTTTAATTGCCTCGGCTCTTTTGGGAGTGAACACTCTTCTCTTCTGTTTCACTGGCCTAATCGAAAGGTTAATATTCAGTCTATGCAGTGCAAGACTCGAATGGACCCCCGTCAGATCATATGTATCCCACGAGAATACATCTCCGTACTTTCATAACAAGTCTTTTGGTCTTCATTTCTCATCCTTAGGAATTAGTTTCTCAACAACTACTGACCCTTTATCCCGAATAGGCATTTGTATTGTATCAGCTAATCCTGCCTTTGCGTGTACTGCCGCTACATCCATTCATTTCCTCATTTCTCATACCGCTGTTAGGTTACACTTTTGGGTCACAGTATGATCCCCTCGAATGAATTCCACCCCCTTTTCAGTTGGGAGCTTCATCATCAGGTGATAGGGTGACCATACCGCCCGAGCCTGACACATCCATGGTCTTCCTAAAGCCACATTATAGGGGGAAGGTGCATCCACGACAGTAAAACTACACCTGACGGTCACTCCTTTGTCGCCATTCGCTACTCGAACAAGCAATGTTATCTCTCCTATGGGGAATATTGGATTTCCCATGAATCCTAATGAAGGGGAAGCAGATTTTTTCAAGTTTGCACGCCCTATGTTTAACTGGTCAAAACACTCAGCAAACATCGATTCTACCCCGCTCCCATCATCAACGAACATCCTTATGATCAAGGACGTTCCAATACTATATGGTCTACATGGGGAATTTGGTGCGGCACATTATCC
This sequence comes from Rubia yunnanensis, assembly GCA_037428765.1. Taxonomy (NCBI): domain Eukaryota; kingdom Viridiplantae; phylum Streptophyta; class Magnoliopsida; order Gentianales; family Rubiaceae; genus Rubia; species Rubia yunnanensis. The sequence goes on along the minus strand of CM075064.1, from coordinate 113,585,136 downwards.
GCTTTCAAGAAAGTGATAGTCTCATCCGGCCGAAACCTCTTATGACAAGGCTATTCCGCATGAAACCTTCGAGCTTCAGCTCTTATAACATCGTTCGAGGATCTCTCTCCCACCATTCCATTGATGACGTTAATTACCCTTTGGACGGGTGGGTTTTCTCCATTTTGGTTTCCTTGATTTCCCTCCAGTTGCTCCTGGGGCCTGCCTTCCTTCCTGCCTCATGTCTCAAACCACTTGTTCTCGAGGCCTTCTATCTCCTCTACCTCTATTGCTTTGATTTTGTTTCTTCTATAAGGCTGTCATTGATTCATCCAGGGTCTCGATGGGGCATCTTGGTTCCTATGTCCTTGTCCTCGAAACCGTCCTTCCCGCTCACACCTATCAATCTCCATTCTTAACTGCATGCAATCATTTCTGTCATGGCCGTAATATCTGTGATGATCACAGTACCAATTTGTTGCTCTCCGGGATACAATCGAGTTATGCAAACTCTGCAAGGGTGGGGGTGTCTGAAACAAACCTCTATGTATACTTAAAATCTGTGCAGGGGTTCTTCCTCCGAGCATTGGAGGCAATGGATTATACCTCTCGAATGGTGTTCTTATGGGTTCGACCAGCCTTTTTCCTCTATGCTCTATTTCTTCCTGCTTTCTCTACAAGGCTATCTCTTTTCCTTCTAGTTGCCTCCTTTACCCTCGAATATTATTCCACGAACTCCTGCAGTTTTTGCAAAGTCTTAGGAGTATTAGTACTCAGCTTCTTGTATAATTCCAAGTCCTGCATCCCCAGTAGGTACCCTTGGATTACCTCATTCTTCGTCGTTTCTATCACCCCCAAACTTTTGTCTACGTGCTGGCGATAGAAGGTTTTGGTGCTTTCCCCTGCCTTTTGCTTCGTCTGGTAGAGTTCTAACAAATTTTTGGTAAACGTCTTCTTCTATGCGTACTGGCTCAACAATGCTCCGCTGAAGTCCCGATACGATTGAAGTGATCCCCTTGGCAACTTATTAAACCACTCATGTGCCTTTCCCCGCAAGTAGCTGCTTACCATCTTGCATGTCAATTTCTCATCAAAGTCCCTCGAAATCATCAAGCCTAGGAATGCCTGTATGAACTCTCGAGGGCCAGTTTCACCACTGTATGTGGGAAGTCCTTCCAGGGGCTTCATTTCCATTGGCCATTGGTGATCACCGAGCTGAAAGGAAACCTCGCAGCCTGGGCCAAGGGGCCGATCAACCTATCCGATTCCTTTCTTAACGATTCACTGGCATCCGATGGGGGTTTGTGATGTCCCCCTGGAAGGTTTAGCCCCCTATTGTGACCACCCGACTACGGCATATAGAGAGGTTGGGTTCCTCCGTATCCCGGGCCATCCAATGTTGTCCAAGGTTCGAGTATGCTGGTGGTGGGGGTGGTTGGACATAAGGATTGTACAACCTCTGACTGATTCCCATACTCCCGTATCCTTGCGCGGCAGAAGAGGCCATTATTCCATATGCCACTCCCGGACCAGCCAGGTCAAGGGTAGGAGCGGATGGGGCTAGCGAAGGTAGCGCATATTCGGGACCTTAGGGATAACTAGGAATAGGAGGCTGAGGCCTAGCCTGTAGCGGTTCTCCAGCATTTCCCTGATAAGGGTAGGCTACCGGGGGTTGAGAAGCCCACCCCGTAGTTATTCCCAAGGGTGAGGGCAGTAATGCCCCCGTCGTGACCCTATCATCCCCCGGAGGAGGGGTGATTCGGTAACCGGTCGCAGCCAGGACCTGAGCTGCTCGTTCCACATCTTGATTCGGGGTCGCCCTCCCCACAGTCTGATTTCCTTACCCATGTTGACCATAGGTTTCCATATATGAATCTCCCGAAACCTCCGCAAACCTTCCATCCCTCGAATCAACCACCCTTTCGAGTAGGGAATCAGTGTTTCCCTGTCTTTGCTCTCCCACCACTTCCAAAGTCCTTGAGGGCCCCGGCACATCGTTCTGGATTGGTACCAGGGTATTTGCGCCAATCGCCACTGAGGTTTGTCCCCCCTTGTGGCCTACGCCTGTACTAGGTTCCGCTCGCAAATTCGTTCCCGTCGTTTGAATGTTACCCGTGTCATTGTCCTCAATGCGGGTGTCGTTTCCTCCTTCTGGATTCTCCGATGTTAACCTTGGTGGAGATCCAGCCCCCGTACCTATTGACCTCAATCTTTCACTCCTTCGAACTATCGTGGACATAAACTCCCCAAACCCTTGTTCCGACTTAGTCGTCCCCACAGACGGCGCCACTTGATGCGTCTTCGACCACCGATCAGTTCGTAGGCTTGGGTCCTTCTCGAACTAACCTGCAATCAAACTGTCTCTGGGGTTCCAGGGGTCAGCACTCCGATGCCTAAGTTAGTCGAAGCATCGAATATGATTAAGACATAATGAATCATAAGTAAATGCGTACCTTGTATTTATACTTCATGTCCTAAATAACGTTCTCCTTAATTATCACCATTAATTACCCACAAATGCGATAATTAAGTTAGAGTATTAAATATTTTCTAGCTGGACTACCATGCCTGTGGTCCAATGGCCTTCTTGAGCCTAACCTCTATTACAATAGTAACAGAATTAGCAATTTCGCATAAATAGGAGGATCTAACTCCCAGTCATTTCGCATTCGCTCCTCGGGAATATGACCCGAAACCGGACTCAAGTGCAAAACACAATATATAGCCAGGTCGCCCAATTTGAAGCCCTAACTCAAAAGCGCGGGAAACCAAAAACCCTAGCTCCGTTTTTCACGATTTCAATTTCTGCTCCCATAGTCACAGATGATTGATGAAAACAGTTCTACTACACAACCACGATATCTACCGATGAAGAATCCCGTTTCCGGAACTGCATTTCCGGATTACCACGAAATCAACGGTATATGGTCAGTCGACCATTTCCTAGCTCACATGCCGGACTCCGAATCGGCGGCATGCCGAGAAGTCACTCGGCATCGGAGTTGCGGCGGGTTGAGAGTATTCGAGTACGCCACCGGAGCCAATGCAACTCCTCTGTCCATTAAGGTGAGCACTTTTCTTAGGGCAGTGAATTATGAGTATGTCGTTGATTACTTCATACAACTCTGGGCTCCTTCGGAATCCAGAAGCGGTCAAAGTATGTTGTCTGTGTTGGAACATCCCTTTGGAATGGGAAGATTGGATCACAGATTTTGTAGATATAGATATCGTTGCATGAAGAAGAAAGTTCTAGTGGAAGGCAACATTGCTGGTCCAGTTGGAAGGGTGTTTCTTCGGGGATCCCCTGAATACGCTGAAAAATTGGATTCTTACTCGAAGAAGGAGTTTCCGATGAGGGGTTATGCTAAATTTGGCGGAAGTTATTTGGCTTTGCCAGTCTTTGAAAGCGGAGCAGAGAAGAAATGCATTGGAGTACTTGAGTTCTTCTCACGGAAGGGTAGGAGTCTTCTCAATGGAGCCATCTTGATGCTGCTTAAGGTTTGTGGCAATTTCTAGTTAACTTACGATTGATATGTATGTCGCATTTCTTGTGGATTCATCTTTTTACGGTTGTTAATTTCTGTAGGGCTCAGGTCTTAGTTGTACACGTTCGCATTCTAAGGACTGCCCTCATGTAAGTGAACCTCCTACTGATGTATCGGAATTCATAGATTAAGCAATTAGCTCACTTTATATTCAAAAATTATGTTTGTTTTAATTGAAGATTTTAATCCAGGTTAATCATAAATCACGGATATCATTGTACGGGGATGTGCTACATTTGTTAATGGCAGAGCATGATCTACCCTTGATTCAGATGTGGATGCCTTGTTTTTGTGATGAAACTAGTAATGTCTCACAGTTGTTTTGCCGTTGGACTAGTAGGGGATCTTTTAAGACCCAAGTAAATTATGTTAAAGATAGGAGCGGTCTTGCAAATGGATGGTATTTTGTGGAAAATGGGAAAGGTTTGGTTGGAAGAGCATATTCACAGAAAAAATTGTGCTTTTTGGCAGACATGAGGCAACTCAGCATCTCTGAGTTTCCTCTTGCTCATTTCACTCGGTCATGTACCCAAGCTTGTTTTGCAATTCCGGTTCAATCATTTGATCCCAAGCTTCATGACTTCATATTAGAAGTGTTCCTTCCATTCCGGCGAAACTGGGATCATGGAGATGCTGGGGCTTTGTTACAGTCATTGTTGTCTTCACTGGCTCAGAACCGTGCTCCTCAATACTATACAGGTTCCAGTCCTTCTGAATCAGAGCAAAATGAAGAATTTTGTGTCAAGTATTCTCACTCGGATAGTGAGAAGTTTGTATATTTTGATGTATCTCAAAATTGCCAAACTGTGAGCGCCTGTAAAGCCCTAGCAAATGGAGGAGAAGAACATCATTTTCAGCCAATGCAAGAGGAAGACAATGATCAAAACTCAGTTATTCATGTAACTCCTCTTAACAGACTTGAGAGTTTCAATGAATCTCTCGCGAATGGTGATGCTGAAAAAGGTGAAGGTGGTGATCTCCTAAACCTTCATAGTTCATGTTTTATACCTGAGTATGTTGATTCTTATTGTCTTAGAAGTAAATGGATTATCCTCATTTAACAACTGTTTGTGCTGTACTTTTCTTGCAGTTGGTGGACCTGCTTTGTATCATAGTTTGTACAAGAGAAAGGAACTCCACAACTTTGAATCAACTGCAAGACTCCAAAACACTCAATCTATTGAGGCCGGTGGTCAAGCTATCCAAGAACCTGTAATCGGTACCTGCCCACGTAAAAAGGCAAGAGAGAATGAAGCACCTGATGCAAATTTCATCCCCGAGCGTGCAAAGGGTAAGGGCATTTCACCAGGAAATGATGAGATCAACCGAGGCAATCGCATCATTGTCAAAGCAAACTACAGAGGTGATGTTGCAAAGTTCTTTTTCTGGAGTAACTCGGGGATCGAAGAACTGCATGGAGAGTTGCATAAAAGATTCAAATCAGAAGTTGAGAAGTTTAAGATTAAGTACAAGGATGATGATGGCAGGTGGATTGTCTTGTCCTGCGATGAAGACTTGCTCTTTCACTTGGAAACTTCGAAAACCCCAGGGCAGACTGTATTGGAACTCTTAGTTATGCCTCTCAGTTATTGATAGTTTGATTGATCAGTTTATCATGTAGGATGAGATTTATCTTGAAGACTTGTATGTTTGAAATCACCTTTGTTTGCTGGATCTTTTGTTGTATAATTGTCTAAATTATTGTGCATAATTCCTCCCTTGTTTTCCTGTTGAAGAAAGCTTCTAAATTTTGAAAAAATAAACCCTCCCCAAGGAGAATCTTGAATTGTATCCTAGTGACAGGGTAGTGTAAGCTTATCCATGTGAATACACGAATCTGTTTTCTTAATTATCTTGGCTTTCATGGGTTTTCGAGATGTTTCGATTGTTGAGGGGTGATGGAGGTTTTCGAAGAGATAATACTCCCTCTGTCTCACCTAAATGCGCACGATTTTTTTTACGATCTCCAAAAAATATGCTTTATTATAAATATGTATAGCTATGGATAATAACAAAATGTAAAAAATAGATATTTAGAAACTACTTGTTACGATGAATTTAACCATATCTCACACGATAAAATTATTGTTCATATATGTATTCGTATACGTGATCAAAGTTCAACATCTTTAACTAAAAAAAAAATTTGTGCAAATTTGACTGGAACAGAGAGAGTATATGATTTTTTAAAATCTATGATGGCTTTAAGAAATTCATTTCGTTTCGTTTCATTAATTTCAAATGATAAAAATCTTTGGATCTCTTAGTATGACTATCGCTTTTCGTATCGAACCATCTATCTACCCAAACAATGTATAATCACTGTCAAATTATAAAATAACATAAGTTTGTTGAAAATACTTCCACCGTCCCAACCGATTTTGCATACTTACTATTTGGCGATTAAAGTTGTTTTACTTTGACCACATATTTGAATAGATATATGAACAATAATATTCTCTTATGAGATATTATTAGATTCGTCGTAACATGTAGTTTATAAATATCAATTCATATGTCGTTGTTATTATCCGTAATTACATATTTACAGTCAAATATGTTTTTAGTAGATCGTAAAAAAGATTTTGTACAAATTCCCTGAAACAGAGGGAATAATTAATTTTTAAATGTCGTGAGGATCCTTATACTGGATTGAAAGAACTCTGTACGCGAGGAATATCACCTTCTTCTCCAATGATCAGGAAATTCAATCCATAAATGCAAGCCTCCATTTTCAACTACGAGTCTACAAGTTTACCTGAATAAAAGGGCTGGTGTATATTCAATATGGCGCAGATATAACTCTTATACTCCCTTGTACCAGTTATTTCAGTAATTTAACGATTTATTTATTTAAAATTACTTAATTTTGACTTCAAATTTTAATCGATAAATAAGTTAGGATATTGACATATTTGATTTTGTTAGATTCGTATTCACATGAGTTTTTACAATATCAACTTTTTATAACCTGTATTTACACACATTTATAGATATCAATGGTCAAATATTTTTTGAATCAACTGACAAAAGTCAACTTGTGTAGAATTGGCTAGGACCGCGGGAGTAATAACTAATGCAATAAATTCTGAACAACAAATCGACACCATTAGCCGGAACAATAACTAGTCTACTTTGTACGTGGACGCCAAGTTGTAGAGTTTCCCTTTCATGTTTATTGCCAATTGTAAAAACAAAAATATAAACGTACTCAACTTTAAATAAATAGGGTAAGACTTTTGAAAACTCTTTTTAAAAGATAATTTGAAAATACAATAATTTCTGTAAAATGAACAAAGTATTCCCTTCATTCTATGACAAGAAAAGACATCAAAAGAAAAGAGTCTAAAAAAAGGTTTGGCCAAGTCTTAGTCTTTCCTAAATTTCTACAACTGCGGTAATTTTAACTTAAATATTGTATTTTTATTTTAAAAATCGTATATTGTAAATTACATATGCTACATAATAAGACGTGTGTAAATGTAAATATTAAGTTAAAATTTTATTACTATAATTTTAAAATACAACACTTAACTTAAAAGAGAAACACCCATATTATGGTGAGATAAGGAATAAAATCAAGTTTGAAAAATTACAGAAAGTAACTCATGTCATCTCTCATCTTTAAAAAAAGTAACTCATATCATGTCTCCTGTGAGACCGTCTCATGGTGAGACCAGGGACTGGAAGCAAAATAGGAAAAAATCAAACTAAATTTGGGGGCAAAAAAATTAATTAAACTGGAAATGGGGTAAGTGGTATAAAGTGCTAACAACCTGAAGGACCAAATAGCAAATAACATAATATCTAACCCATTACCCATTCCCAGCCCAAAAACGTGAAAAACAAAATAGGCCCAAAACACAAAAAAAAAATGGGAGAAAGAAAAACAGATCAAATACAAGATCTGAACCAAAAATTTCTCCCCTCTCTCACAGAACTCCACACGCTGTTCTTCATCAAAATTCAACCAGTCCAATTTTGAATGAAAAAAATCAATCCACATCAGAAATTCACCCGGAAAACAAGGTACAACTAGATTATGTTTAAATTCAACATCAACTGTAACAAATCTGTTACTAAACAGAATTTCGATATTTTGCAGATTCAAAATTGGATGAATATGGAAGAAGGTGATTTACAGACCGAAACACAATTAAAAATCATACAATCAACGCAAACACAGAATCCTACACAAGAAAGAGAAACAAATATCAATGATGAACAGATTGTACCTATTTCACAAGGTAAGAAGCTGAACTTTTTGTACTTAAGCATGATGTTCTGTTTTCTGATTTGGAGAGCAGAAGAATGAGTATGTGAACAATTCCATTACGTTTAACTCCTGTCAAATAAACAACAGAAAAAACTAATTAGTAGCAAAATTCTAATATGAATGAATGCATCATGTTGTTCTATTCTAGAACAGTGTATATTAGTTCTGAATATGCTACAAATTTCATTTAAAATGTCAAACCTTTCAAATTGTAGAGGTCACATTATAAGAACTTATTTTTAATAGGACCTGTTCACATTTTGCAAATTGACAAATAACTGGACAATGTACTGATTTATTGCAGCATTGTTCACTAAATATGACGTTATGTTTTAAATATATGACATGATGTTACATATTAGTTGTACATAATCAGAATAACAATTTGTAGAAACATAGTGTGATGTTACTCTTGTACTGCTTGATGTTTCAAAAATATAACATGATGTTCTAGCTCTGCACAATTATGTACAGCTTCTTTTTATAATTTATTACATTCTATCCGTGTTATTGTGTTCTGTGATGAATTAGAGTTTCACCAACTTTTCTATTTTGTATCGTCAACCAATATTTCAAATACTGAACTTAGCTGTACTTTCTTATTCTATTATGCATTTGAAAATTGTGTTTGATCGATGTATGTTGGGTTAGGATGCTTTCATGCAGAAATAACGCCACCTTGCTCAGAATTTTACGTGCTCCTTTTTAATGTTCATGACAATCAAAAGATTTCAGTACCTCAAACATGTTCACAATTTATCATAGAATGTTATGAACCTCTCTCCAGTTCATAAAATCTGGCACAATATATAACATGGCGTTACATGCTAACTGAGCCTAATCAGAATAACAATTTGCAGAAAACGTGATGTAATGTTTCCCATATGTTGCTTGGTGTTTGAAACATATAACATGATGTTCTACATCTGCAGCATTGTGTACAACATCTTTTCATTATTATTAATTTAGGGGAGTTTTCAATCACAGGTCTACCAAACTTGTTGGAAATAGATCAAACAGAATCCCTTCAAGGAGTGCAGGCAACTACATGGGAAGAGCTTGAAACATTATACCGTGCACATGCAACTACACTTGGGTTTTCTATACGGAAGTCAACGCAAAGACTAACAAGTGAAGGGAAGGTGAAGGAAAAATATTACACATGCCCGCGCCAAGGGAAATCAGTTTCAAACAATCTTGACACCCCGACCCAACAACCACAAAACAAGAGGAGAAAGACAAAAGAATTTCCCATTACAAGGACAGAATGTAAGACTGCAATCAGGATCAAGCTTGTAGATGAAAACATCTATGAAATCAAGCACCACATCACTGAGCACAACCATGAATTTACAAGGAAGGAGTGGCAATACTTGCAGCGTGGTGAGAGGAAGATAGAGGATGAAAAGGCAAGAGCAATTGAGGCTATGGAATTGGCAGGTTTAAAACCAGCAACAAGTTTCAAGTACTTGGCATGCGACACAAATGGACAAGAAAATGTAGGGCACACGATGAGGGACCACATTAATTATGTCAACAGGTTAAGGATGAAAGCAATTGAAGGAGGCGATGCACAGAATGTGATAGATGAGCTCTACAAAATAGATGGAAGAGACGAGGATTTCTTCTTCAGAGTCAAGTTGGATGAGGACGGTAAATTATCCGCACTTTTTTGGAGAGATGCAATGATGAAAGAGGATTACATGCTCTATGGTGATGTGATGATCTTTGACACCACATACAGGACAAATAAATACAACCTTGTTTGTGCACCGATTGTGGGAATCAACAACCATTGGAACAATGTGATGTTTGGTTGTGCATTTATTGGCGACGAAAAGAAAGAGACTTTCATTTGGCTGCTGGAAACATTCAAGAAGTCAATGGAAGGAAAAGAACCAGTGACAATATTTACTGATCAGGACTCAGCTATGGCATATGCAATCCAAAAGGTGCTTACCCTAACCTGCTCAGTTATTATGATGATGTTTCACCATCTATATATGATGTTTCATAATCTGTATGTTTCAGACCTTCCTCAGTTACTGTGATGTTAAGTTGATTTTTTATAACTCAACATATATGATCATACAAACACCATAAATTCATTTCTAGAAATCATATATGATGCTCCTGTACTATGAAATTAAATTTCATGAAAAATTGTTTGATACTTACTGAAATCAATTTGAACATAAAATACCCTTGCATGATGTTTCAATAGCAGGTGGTAACCTTTCATAAATAGAGTATGTTGTTTCATACTGAAACAAAATTTTGTACCAGGTGTTCAGCAACACAAAACACAGGTTATGTCTATGGCATTTGAAACAGAATGCAATCAGTCACTATGGTAAAGTGAAGAGCAATGAAGAATTTGGCATGGAATTCGACCATTGTTTGAAAAAATGCGCAAATGAAGAAGAATTCCAGAGATGCTGGAACTCTATGATGGATAAGTACCAGCTTCATGACAACAAGTGGTTCAAGCGCCTATACGGACTACGAGAGAAATGGTGTACCGCATTGAGCAAAGACTTCTTCTCAGCTGGGACATTATCATCACAGAGAAGCGAAAGCACAAACAAAGCAATCAGCTTTAGTGCAAACAAAACAACAAACTTGACACAGTTTTTCTCAATCTTTGAAAAAACGGTACACAGCTGGAGAAACACAGAAACCAGCAAAGAATACAGCAGATCAATAGGAAAACCAAGGTCAGCCGAACAAGGACCTGGACTTCTAAAACATGCAGCTGAAATTTACACACATAAGTTGTACAAGGACTTCGAGGCAGAATGGAAGCTAGCCATGGCAAGTAAAGCAGTAAAAACATTCAACCTTGGATTCGAAGATGTTTTTGAAGTACAACCAGAAAACGACAACACAAAAATGGAGAAGGTTACTTTCAAGAAACAGGATCAAAAGGTGGAGATCAAATGCTCTTGCAAATACTTCGAAGAGGTAGGTCTGTTGTGTTTCCATGCACTTCGAATCCTGTATTTACAAAACATCACTTCCATCCCTAAAGATTACATCCTCAAAAGATGGACAAAGATGGCAAAGAAAGAAATATGGAACAAGGTGCTCGGAGGAACAAGAACACAAAACAAGGAAATCAAAGGTAAGGTACCATGGCGTCATGATATGCTACGGAAGTACTACAATCTCGTCTTGAAGTGTGAAGAGGACATAGAAACTAGAAGAATCCTTGAAGAAGGGCTGAATAGAGACTCAGCTACAATCAATCAAATCAAAGCAATCGATACACAAGAGCATTCAGCGACTAATAGTGCAAGAGGTTCAACAACAAAGGCTGCTCCCGAAGTGCCCGATCCACCAAAAATAAAAACAAAAGGAAGAAGTGCAAGAATGAAAGGTAAGCTTGAAAATAGGAAGAAGCCAGTCAAGAAGGAATTCGGATCCAAGACACCAAAAGCTCAATTGATATAAATCAGTTTGTTGGTATATGTTTACTGCAATACTGTGATCTTACACACTTATGGAATGATGTTACATTGTTACAGTTTGATGTTTTAGAAATAAGTTCTGATTAGGATGCTAATTTTTTCCCCATGATATTTAAAACATAGATATACTTCTATTTTGGATGTTAAACTAGTATTCACTGGTGTTATTATTTTCTCAGATGATGATTTACTAATCTGATAACCTATCAACCTCTGATTGAAAATATGGTTGAAAACCTAAAGCATTGGAGCGCTAGAACATTAAGCTATGCGGGAATTCTACAACTTATTAATATTCTGTTATTTGCTATTGCCAACTTTTGGATGAAAAGTTTCCCACTACCTAAGGAAGTTTTGAAGTATGCTGAAGCTTTATGCAAGTCCTTTTATGGAATGCTAGTGAAGTCATAACAAAAAAAGGCTCATGTTGCCTAGAGTAAAGTGTGTGAATAAAAGAAAAGAGAGGGCTGAATGTGGTTTCTTTACAAGATTGTAATGATGTCAATATGTTAAAGCTTCTTTGTAATTTAACTAAAAAGGAAGATATACTCTAGATTGGATGGGTTCACGTATGCTACATACAAAATGGTGATATTAAAAATATAAAATGATCACATGCAACAAAACATAAAACTTCACACCGATAGATAAAAATATATAAAACATCACACACTGATTATGACACATCACATCAAAAAACAAAATGATCACAACCCATTAAACAAAACTTCAGACAATGATTTCTCAAAAGTATAAAACATCACACACTGATAATGAAACATCACATCAAATTATAAAATGATCATTTCCAACAAAGTATATAAAACTAAAAACAGTTTTATATCATCCCATACTGTCAAACCATAACAATATCACAATTAATCGAATAAAGGGTACAACTGCCCCTATCAAATACTAGTTCATCACACTCAAATCCTAATTCTTATTGATTCCCTTCCCAGCTGAACCTTTTGCAGATGATGCCCCTCTAAGTTCTTCAATGCCAAGATCAAATGATGGCGTCACTCCTATATTACTAGCAGCAGCAACTGAAGCAGCAACAGGAGTGCGATTCCTAAAAGAATTCCTTACAATCTCATCAACAATATCAAACAAGTCAGAGTTATCAAAATCGTCCGAGTCAAAAGGATGATAATCAGGCTGGGCATTAACAGTAGATACAACATCCTTAGCACTTCCACCCAACTCAGAAACCAAGACCCTAATGACAACCTCGATATTCCTCTTGAACCTACGGACAGCTTGATCAGCAATCTAGGAAAAAAAACAAAAAAACAAATTATAAAAAGATAACAACAGAAAATTTGAAATTTAAAATGCCTCATACAACATAAGAAACATCAGCTACTGATATTAAAATATCAAAGCTGGCAACACAAAAAAAATTAAACTTAAACGTCACATACAAATTCTATAACACCAACTACTGATTGTAAAAAAAACCAATCTGTTAACTAAACCACAATTTTAAAACATCCCATAGAAAATCTAAAACATCATATACTCCTATTAAAACATCAGAATTAAAAAGGTACTTACAGACCCCCCATCTTTCATAATCGCAGCATCAGTAGGCAGATCTTCTGGAAGCACAAAACATAAAACTTGCGAGCTTGAACCAGCTGCTGCTTCTTTTGTATGACTTCCTTCCTTAGATGTCGTAGTTTCTTTGGATGTCCCAGCATGCTTGGAAGTCATAGCAGGACCACTGCCCACATACTTCCCCATAAAAGTCAAAGGAAATTCATCCTTAGACATGGGGCATGAATCAAAACCTGCCTCAACAATCTTCTTACAATGTTTCAGCAGCAAGCTAGTGTCCCAGTGACGAATGAAAGGAACTATGGGAGGGCATGGTTTTCCTTGAAAAGGAAACCTATACAAGTAGCACATCAATGGAACAATTACACACGCATTAACTGTCGAGTATTTAGTAGTCTTATACCTATGCACAGCATCACCTAACTTCTTAAGCACATACCCACACCAGTCATAACTCTTAATCTCTGCTACATTCTCAACAACACGAACCAGCTTAAAATCCACAAAGGATCTAGCAGTAGGACTCAAGAAGCTGCAAACTACATACATCACAAACAGTTTTTTAAATTCATCCTCACCTTCACGTAACCCCATCATCTTGTCAAACAACCTCTCACAATAAATGTTACCCAGTTGATCATACCCAAACTCTTCCCTCCATCTCTGCCTAAGTTCTATGTCCTTCCTTTCGCCCTTCCCGGCATTACTAACCTCAGCAACTTCCTTATCACTAATAGGGAGTGCTAAAACATCATACACATCATCACGGGTTATAAAATACCTATCAGAACCAATAGTTTGAACATAGCTAATTGGATTAAAATTCTGAATCAGGTAGGGAATGATGTCTTTAGGAAGGGAACAAAATTTAATTTTAAGGAGACCATCAAAACCAATCTCTTCCACAGATTTTATCTGTTCAGAGGTCAGCAAAGAAGACACTTTTTCAATTCTCCAAGGGCAACACTTCGTAGTGAAGCCCTTCTCAGCACTGACAAGAAAAGTAAAAATTCATGAAACATCACATACAACATTGAAAAACATCAACAAAACTGAAAGTAAAACATCAAGTCACATTAAAAACATCAACATGACACAGTTCATCAAACATCATATGCAGAAATTAAAATATCAGTCACTTCAAAAAAATAGAAAGAAAACTGCCAAGAAAATACAATGCTAGAAAAATAAAAATGACAACTAGATTACAAACATAACTGACACATAAACTGCTCCATATTAATTAACTGGATGCATCAACACAACTACAATATAAAAGCAAAACATCAAGTCTCACAAAAAAAAAGCATAAAGACACATAAACTAATACTCACCAAACACATTATGTAAAATATCAACTAACCTTTCATCATCATTAGACACAGCCTGTTTCCCTTTCACTTTCATCTGTTCAAACGGTCTAGAAGGCTTCTTCACAACCACCACCTCAGGTTCTGATTTAGAATCAGAACCACTTGCAACATTATTCACAGCTTTACTACTCCCCTCCACGCTTTCAGATTCTGATTCAACAGAATGCGAGCTATCCTTATCATTATCATCTTCATCTTCATCTTCCGAATATTCACTTCTACAATTGTCTTTAGCATCATCAACATTTTCAGCTCCAGCATCTACATTTTCAGTTTCAGGAGCAGTGCAATACAACTCTTCATCTACAAAAATTGAAACCTCATATCAAAATGGAAAATTATCAAAAACTAATATCTAAAAAGCAGAGGTGTTATAAAAAACTGATAACACAAGATTTAATTTACAGTTTCTCAGCAACTTTCTTCTTCACATCATCAACTAAGACAAAAATTTTTTTTTTAAAAAGAAATCAAACCAGATAATCAGACATTGGCATCATGAAAAACAAAAGATAGAAATCTGAAATGACCAACTACAAAATATGAAACATCATACCATAATTTTAAAACATCACGTTATTAATTTAAAACAGTACCTTTGCCACGGACACCCTCAGAAGCAACTTTAGGTTTCTTCACAGCCACAGTCTTCTGCAAAGCCCTCTTCTTGGCACTTTCACCTCCAACATCATCATCCTTTTTCAATTCATTCTTCAAACTAGCATCACTCCTCAAAACAGGTTTTCACAATTGCCAACACCAACAGCTAAAAAAAATACATCACGTCAAATTCCATAAGGAAACAGGATAAAACATTGTAAGGTTGAAAATTTTAAAACAACTAACTTAATTTTGAATACCTTTACCACTGACACCCTCAGCAGCAACCTTGGATTTCTTGGATTTTTTCACAACCACAAACTTACGTAACATCCTCCTACAACATGGAATCTCAGGATCAGCAACTTTTTGAGCAGGTTCAGAACCTAATTCAGGTACAACATTCTGCAAATTGGAACCACCGGAATCTCCTGAAATTCCATCTTCGTAATACAGATTAACATTCCTCTTCACTTTCTCCCTTTGTCTCCTCTTTGCAGGAAAGATTCCTGAAAACAGAACAACATCAATACAAATATATGAAACATTAATATACACCTTCAGAACAGTAAATAAAAAAGTAAAAGACAAACTCTCGGGTTTATCAGCCCCACCAGCAACAACAAAATCCGGAGGCATAGCATCTTCATTAGCAACCAGTCTAGATTTGCCAGCCTTATCAGCTTTTTTAGCAACATCCGGACCAGATTTTTCAACCTTATCAGATTCAGTCAGCACCGTCTCCAAATTGCGTGCACCATCCGGTTCATCTTTATGAACTTCATCATCAGCCAGATTAAGATTTCTATTAGCTTTCTCTTTCATTCTCCTTTTCATAGAGGACAGTCCTGAACCAGAAAAGCAACATATAATTTAAAATACAAAACATTAACACACATCATTCACAAACAATAAATAGGAACAAACAGACCTGAAACCAAATCAACATTAGGATCACCCTCAGTCGATGTGATTGTCTCACGGCACAGCTAACACTTGCATCTGAAACATTGAATTTATATTATATAAACATCAGGAAAATATAATGCAACAGTAAACCAAAACAAATTCAAGGGAAAAAATATACAAATCATCATTTAAAAACTCACCCCACATCACGATCTGCATCACACTCCAAAGTTGAAACATACAACTAAACAGATACAACATACACAAAATAACATACACTAAAATTAAAACATGATTCAATAAATTTAAAACATCATAGACTAAACTTGAAAAGGACATAAAAAACTGACATCAAACATCATAATGTAAATTTAAAATATCTTCCAGTAACCTTAAAACATCATAGCATGAACTCGAAACAATATCAAACTAAAATGCATACATCATGAACTGAACTTGGAACATCATACAATGAACTTAAAAATCAACATGTTAGCACAAACCGAAAATGACAAAACATCATTCAACAAACTTAGAAACATCATAGTCTGACTTGAAACCATATCACACTAAAAAACATCGGAGCCTGAAATTGAAAAAAAAATCAAGCAAGAAAATATACACCATAACCTTAATTTAAAACAACATTCATTAAGAAAACATAACACACCATAGACTGAACTTGATAGCATATCAAACTAAAAAGTATACATCATGACCTGAATCTAGAACACCAAACAATAAACTTAAAAAATCAACATATCAGCTCATACAAAAAATGACAAAACAAAAACTTGAAAACATAGATAACTATAACTGAAGCACAACACATGAAAGACACAATGGATGAAAATTTACACTAGAAAGACACATATAGACGACTGATGAACATAGAAAGAGCAAAAAGTAAAACATCAACATAAATATGTGAAACATCATGTCATAGAAGTGCAACATCACAAAAACAAAAAGTGAAACATCATAGAAAATATGTGATACATCATGTCTTAAATTTACAACATCACAAAAGGCAAAAATGAAACATCATCAGAAAAGTATTGTACATCGTTTCATAAAATTACAACATCACGAAGAGGAAAAGTGAAACATCAGCATAAGTATAAGGAACATCATGTCATAAAAATTGCAACATCACAAAAAGGGAAAGTGAAACATCAGCAGAATTATATCGCACATCACGTCATAAAATTACTACATCACAAGTTACTCAACAACTACAAAATACATTAAAAAATACACAAAAAAAACAGAGAAAGAGAATTACCTTCAACAGATCCTCGTTTCCTTGGATTTTTTAAGACAGGAGGATGAATAACATCCTCACAGTCTTCATAGTTCTTTGCAATGTTAGCAAGAACATCTAAACCAGAATCATCCGTAACTTTGCCCTTCAACATCTACAAATCAACAACAAAAACACAGATATTAACATACAAACTAACTAAACCTTGAAATGTCAAAGAAATTCAACACAGAAACCAAATGAATGCAAAAAGCCGAAAAAAACAGTAATATAACATCACATGCAAGCAATAAAACACAGAAACAGTAAGACCTACACAGAGCAATCGCCAAAATAGAAATACACTAAACAACAGAAACCCTATAAACTTCAAATCGAACACATTAAAGCAACATTACACTACACAAACAAAAGAGAAACACAAAATAAGTGAAAGAAACACTCAGAAAACCTACACAAAGCATAAAACATCACATGCATCCAAAAAATTGGGGAAAATTGGAAAAAACAACAAAATACGAACAAAAAAACCTAGCGACTACATTACCTTCGCAGATTAAGCACAATCCTAACTCTTCCTGTCGTAGATCGTTAAAAACCGAACGGAATTCAACAAAAAAACCGAAGGAAACAGAAACGCGGCTTCAATCAGACCAATGCACACTTGAAATTGAAAAAAAAGAAGCAATAACCGATTATAAAGAAGATTTCTGAGCGGGTGAATATTGTGAGTGAACAAACTTGAATGCTGAGAAAAACGATTTCGCTTTTTGAAAAACGAGAATGAAAAATGTGGCCAAACATGGAAAACAAGCCGTTCAACATAAACTATATAAAAGGACTAAAGTGTAAATTATCAAAATTACACCTTAAATTCCTAGACTTTTATAATCTTAATGTGGAATCCCATCTTAAAATATTTATAATTTAATCGTCATACAAGACTTTGCCAAAATATAAACGTACGCAACTTTAAATAAATAGGGTAAGACTTTTGAAAACTCTTTTTAAAAGATAATTTGAAAATACAATCATTTCTGTAAAATGAACAAAGTATTCCCTTCATTCTATGACAAGAAAAGACATCAAAAGAATAGAGTCTAAAAAAAGTTTTGGCCAAGTCTTAGTCTTTCCTAAATTTCTCTGACAACTGCGGTAATTTTAACTTAAATATTGTATTTTTATTTTAAAAATCGTATATTGTAAACTATATATGCTACGTGTGTAAATGTAAATATTAAGTTAAAATTTTATTACTATAATTTTAAATTCAACACTTAACTTAAAAGAGAAACACCCATATTATGGTGAGATAAGGAATAAAATAAAGTTTGAAAAATTACAGAAAGTAACTCATGTCATCTCTCATCTTTAAAAAAAATTTATTTTAATATTTAGTCTCACTACAAATTAGATGAGACTGTCTCGCCCAAATAATATTAAAAGATCCAGTATTTAACTTAAAATGTACAACAATTCCTCCGTAACTTAAAAGATATTAGTATTCATAGACCTTCACTTCTTTTTTTTTAAGGTTAAGCCATCCGTGGATGGGGGAAATTATATTAGGCATTCCCAAGCCATTAAAAAAAACCAAAAATTAGTTGTAGCCGTAGCTAATATTTAATATACAGATGCGAGCAGTAAACACATAAATCGATGAAAGAGAAAAGCTTTTAGTCTAAGTAGAGGTCATCAGAACTTATTAGTGAATCGAGTTAACGAAACACAAGGCAGTCCGAATCCTTCTACATAGAGCTAATAGCATATCCTCTACTAATGGTGAATGCTATTAGAACACCCTAACTAATGTAATTCCTATCAGGAGAGATCAGGAGGATGTATATGTCAGTCCATGCAGAAGAGGAAGAACATCATCAGATGCACCATCCGTTGCTACCCAAAAATCCATCTTCATTTGCCCTCAAAACTAGAGCACAGTATGTAGTCTCCTTTTGGTAAAACTGGAGCAATGTCACATCCCCGAGTATATATCCTGCATCAATAGAGCATAATCAGCAGCATCCGAACTAGTTCACCATCCGTAATGTCGGAGTACCCATTTGATCGAGTCTAATAAGCCCCTGGGTAGAGTTAGGAAGATCAGAGAAAGTAAGAAAATAAGAGGAAGATTGAGTTGACAGACTATTTTTTGCTAGGTTGTGCGCAACCAAGTTTGCCTCTCTGTAAATATGAACTAAATTAAAAGCACCTAGAGATTGGTGTATGTCATCAGCCAGTGTAAACACCTTCCAATTAGCCTTTCTAGGATCATTTACAAATTGAACAGCACTGAGACAATCAGTTTCTATAACAACAGGTAAGGAAATATGTGAGAATTTCTGAATGGCCAGCCTAATTGCCTTCAATTCTGCTTCAAGAGGAGAGGAAGCACTATCATATGCAGTAAAAGCTCCCATAAAGGATCCTCTACTATCCCTAATTATCAGTCCAATCCCACATAAATTTGTATGACAGCACCAAGAAGCATCAACATTAATCTTAAATCCTGAACAAGGCCTCTCCCATGCAATTTTATAGATTTTTGGCTTCGGAGGCCTTTTGATCAGAGGCAAGAAAGAGTGATGAGCAATACTCACATCCATAGGAGATCTAATGAAAACTGGTTTAGAGCAAAATGTGTAAAATATTTGATCCCTAATTTGATGAAGAATTAGATCAGTGGAAGGCTTTATAGACTCATGAAGGTATTTGTTTCTCATCTTCCACAAGTTCCAACAGGTAATAACAGCAGCAATTCGAACCATATTGGAATGTAGTGAACTTAGGGTTGGAAAAGTGATATAGCATGATAATCTCTCCCAAATGGATGTAAAACTTCTTTCCCTAATTCCCATAAAATGGTGAATTGTCTTCCAGACTTTTATAGCAAAACTACAGGTGTTAAAGAAGTGCTCCAAAGAGTCTTCATGCACATTGCACATACAGCATTTAGAGGGTAAACTAAATCTCAGATTCTTGAGGATGTTATCAAAAGGAAGAAAAGTGTTTGTCAATTTCCACATAAAAACTGAGACTTTTTTTTCAATTCTTTGGTTCCAGAAATGCTGAATAGATGCAGAAAAACCTGATGTATTGCAAAGTCTGAGGTAAGTAGCTTTAAATGAGAATTCCCCATTGATGCCCGGTTTCCAAATCAGCCTATCATCCCTATGTGTAAATAGATTTGCATCCTGCAAAAGAATAGTTACTTCAGATGGTAGAAAAGGCTTGATATTGTTAATAAAATGGATTTTATTAGATATAAAATCAGAAACTGTGCAGTCAGCTGGAATATCAATCGAGTTTATGTCGCAGTGATCCATTAGCGGACCGATATCTAGCCAATTCGATGTCCAAAAATTGCATTCCCCCTTCCCTATAATAACTCTAGAATTAGCTTCAGCCCAAGAGTTGACAGAGCAAATTCTTTTCCAATTAGGGGAGGTCCTAAATGAGGGGGGAAGAGCAGCCAGTAAGTGAGTCCACATGGCCTCTGCTTTTTGGTATTTCCACCAAAGCCTAACTGAGCAAGTTTTGATAATGGTGGATAAGGATCTGAATCCTACACCATTTTGATTAGTTGGTAAGCAAAGTGCAGACCATTTTCTCCAAACTCTCTTAGGGTTTAATTCTGTATCCCCCCAAAAGTACTTACTCAGTTTTCTTTCAATGAGTCTAATTATCAGTTTGTTAGGCTTTAAAACTGACCAAATGTGTTGAGGTAAAGAGTAAATGCATGCTTCAATGAGTGTAATCTTACCTCCCATGGAAATCCATTTATTTTTCCAATTTCCAATCTTACTGTCAATCTGCTCAAGGAGAGGTTGAAAATAAAGTTTCTTTACTCTCCCTGTGAAAATGGGTACTCCCAGGTATGAAACTGGAAGAGCCCCAATTTTCATTGCCAAAATCTTTTTAATATAGTTAACTTTCTGTACAGATGCATGTTTCCCTATGAAGATATCACTCTTGTTATAATTGATTTTTTGGCCAGTGACTTCTTCAAAGGTAGACAGGAAAGCCTTTAGCCTAATCAAAGTTAGTTTAGTAGCTTTAAAGAAAATAACAGTGTCATCAGCATATGAGAGGTGTGAGGTTCTAGGAGGATTACCTGGAAGGTCAAAAAAGGACAACTTACCATTGTTGAAGATGAAATCCAAACTCCTAGAAAAGGCCTCTGAGAAAATGTTAAACAAAAAAGGAGACAGAGGATCACCCTGCTTAATTCCCCTAGTGGATTGAAAAAAACCAACAGGCTTACCATTTATAAGAACAGAGAACCAGGCCTGAGACAGATTTTTCATAATGTAAAAAATGAACTTAGCATGGAAGCCAAATTTTTCTAAGACATTATATAAGAAAGACCATCTAACTCTATCAAAAGCTTTTTTAAGATCTAATTTAACAATGCAATTTGGATCCCTTCTTTTCCTATTCAGAAATCTGAACATCTCCTGTAGGTAAATTACATTATCTGAGATGTCTCTTCCATGAAGGAAGGCTGTCTGATTGGGAGAAATGATCTTGGGCATGAAAGGCTTCATTCTCTCCATAAGAATTTTAGAACAAATCTTATTTATGACATTAGAGAGACTTATAGGTCTATAATCTTCAAAAGTAATGGGGGGTCTTGGGGATTATGGTTATCCATGTACTCCCAATACCCCTAGGCATAGAATTAGCAGAAAGAAAATCATGAACAACCAAGAGTAAATCATTTGCAATAATATCCCATGATTTTATGTAGAAGTTGGCAGTGAAACCATCAGGGCCTGGGCTACTGAGTTTATTAAGACTGAAGACAATTCTTTTTAGTTCAGATAATGAAACCGGTTTCAGGAGTTGCTCATTGTCCTCATGATTGATCAGTTTTGGTATATGATTTAGAAAGTGAGCTTGAAAGACTGAACTATCTGGGGAACTTCCATAACATATATACTCCCTTTATTTCTTGAAAGTATAATTACGTACATCAAAAGATTATATTTAATATTAAAAATATATATTATAACTAATTTAAATAATTAAATTTTAAAAAAAGGAAAATGACAAATCTCTTAAAGGGACCTAAGTAGTTAGTATGAACATACGTATTAAAATAAGATAATCAGTAGAGAAAACCAAAAATTAATTTGTACACCGTGTTAGGATATATGAGATCAAAGATTAGATATAATTGAGATTTGATTATGATTTGATAGAGATATGTTTAGATACATTGTATGTCTAGGGTTAGTATTCTCTATATGTATTCTACTCAAACCAAACATCTATCTGTGGAAAATTACCTTATTCACATGGTTTCAGAATAGGGTTCGATCTTCCCTCCTTTAATGCACCCGAACCTGCATCTCCTCCCCCTCTTTTACTGTTGTCTCCTTTCTTTCTTCTTTGGCCAGCAACAACACTATTTTTTTTCCAGATCGCTACTCTCCCTCACCAAGGCCGACTTAACACTCTCCTCCATATGTTCACCATCAAACTCACTCCCACCAACTATCTCTTATGAAAAAGGCAAGCTGCTCATATCCTCAAGCCGCAAGGATTGTATGGTTTTCCCGATGGCACGAAGCCATACCCGGTGCTGCCCACACCATAGTCGGAATCATCATCGTCGACGTCCTCCTATGCATCTATGACTGGTGGTTCTCCTGGTTGCACGAAGTCTGATTCAAAGGTCGCTTATGAGCAAGCCTTGTCGGACAGAGAGGCTTGGATTGCTGAGGACCAAAGGGTATGTAGTTTGCTGTTTTCGTCGCTGACTCAGGAGGCCTTGGCTGAGCTCGATGATTGTGCCACTTCTTAGCAAATGTAGGAGAACATAGCTTCTGTCTACCAGAATCAGAGTAAGTCTACTGTTCAGCGTCTTCGTTCCAACACATTTGCTGTATGGAAAACTGGCACTGTTCATGAGTTGCACCTTCAGTTTAAAAGTATTTTTTATCAACACTTTGTTCTGGGTTCACCTGCTTCGAGTGGTGGTCGTTGTGCTGGTCGCAGACGTGCCAGATTTTCCGGGCACTTTTCTGGTCGTAGCCATAATCTTTAATGCCAATGGTTTCGTAAAATGGGTCATTATGCCGCACACTGTTACCGTCTGATTCAGCATCCTTCCGAGACTTCTCATCTTGCTCAGCGGTTCCAGTCCTCTCTTCAGCTTGAGCCGGCAGCTGTCACTTCTGACTGGTACCTTGACTCCGGAGACTCCACCCATATGAGCTCGTCTGCTTCAAACCTTGAGAGAGTATTACTCCCTATACTGGTAAATCATATGTTTCTGTTGGTAATGGAAATACTCTTTCTATTTATACTATTGGTGATTCCCAACTTACGAGTTCTTTGCACTTGTTTGATGTTTTGGTGGTTCCTAAGATAACCAAAAACTTATTGTCAATTAGTAGGCTTACCAGGGGTCTTGGTGTACTGATTACGTTTGATGATCGTTCTTTTATGATTCAGCACAAAGTCACCAAGGCATGACGGGAAGAGGCCACACTCAGGGTGGTTTATATGTGCTAGATTAAGGTGAAGAAGTGCTCCTTTCCTTTTTAAAGAAAAATAAAAATTGGGCTTCTTTTGAGTTGTGGCATGCCCGTTTGGGACATGTGTCCCAGAGTATCCTCTCTTTGTTAGTTAAAAATGGTGAACTTGCTATTTCTTCTTTGTTGTCGAAACCTAATACCTGCGCCTCATGTGTTATGGCGAAAGGTCATAAACTTTATTTTCTTGAGAACTCTAAACGAGCTAAGCATGTTTTGGATTTAGTTCATTGTGATTTGTGGGGTCCATCTCCTGTTTTATCTGGCCATGGTTTTGCTTAGTATGCTCTTTTTGTGGATGATTTCTCAAGATTCACTTGGCTTTATCCTCTTAGGCGCAAATATGAATTTGTTGATGTTTACTTGAAATTTGAGGCATTTGTGGAAAATTAATTTTCTTCTCGGGCCAAAACGTTTCAGAGTGATGATAGTTCTAAATTTTTGAACACCCGCCTTCGGACACATTTTGAGACTAGGGGAATACACCATCAGGTTTCTTGTCCCTACACACGCGAGCAGAATAGGCGTGCTTAGCCAAAACATCATCATGTGGTTGAAATGGGTCTTACTATGCTCTTCCACTCGCATCTGCCTCTATCTTTCTGGGATGACGCCTTTGCGACAACGGTTTATGTCATTAACCGCCTTCCTACTCCAGTTCTTGATGGAGCTTCCCCTATAGTGTTTTGTTCGATCGAGCGCCTATATACTCTAACTTCAATCCTTTTGGTTGTAGAGTATATCTGTTTGTTCGTCCTTATGCTGAGCACAAACTATCGCCTCGGAGTATCCCTTGTGTTTTCATCAGCTATAGCTCTCAATACAAGGGGTTTCGCTGCCTTGATCCTACCTCTGGTCGAGTATATATCACGCGGCATGCACGTTTTGATGAGACCTGCTACCCTTATGCCACTTCGATTTTGAGCTCAACAGCTTTTTCTTCCTTGGATGTTTCCTCATTTATTGATCTGGTTCTTCCTGATCCAGCGCCTGAGTTGCCCTTGCCATCTCCCTTGGCTCCATGTTCATTATGCTCGGCTTACTCTCCTGCTTTGACGGTTCCTACTCTTGCTGCCGCTGACTGGGCCCCTACTTCTCCTTTGGCGCACCCTGGGTCTTCTTCTGATGCCTTTTCTGATGATTCTCCTAGTTTGCCACCTTCTCGGACCCATCCGATGACTACTTGGCCTTGTACTAGTTTACGCCGGCCTCGTCACCTTGATGATTATGTTGTTACTGGTTTTACTGCCGCAGTACTTGGGATTGTCGGGCTGTACTACGTGATCCTTAGTGGATTGCGACAATGGATGATGAGATTAATGCTCTTCGGCAGCAATACACTTGGGATTTTGTACTTCAACCGTCTGATGTGAGTGTTATTGGCTCCAAGTGGGTCTTTTTTGGCTCAAATATCGTCTTGACGGTAACATTGAGCGCTACAAGGCCATACTTGTTGCTTAGGGATTCTCGCAGCTACTAGGTTTTGACTTTGATCACACCTTCAACCCTGTGGTCAAAGCTTCCATTGTTCGTATGGTTCTTGCCACAGCTACCATGCGGAAATGGCCCCTGCACCAGTTGGATGTCAAGCATCCTTCCTTAATGATGTTCTTGGTGCTTCAGTTTATATGGTGCAACTCTTTGGCTTCAAGGATCCTACTAGGCCTGGCTATGTTTGTCATCTACGGAAAGCCATTTATGGCCTTAAGCAGGCGCCGAGGGCTGGTTTGAGCGGTTTAGTTCATTTCTTCCCTAGCTTGGTTTTTTTGCAGCTCTTCTGACACTTCTCTGTTCATGTTCTCTCAGGGCAGTGTTCTTCTCTACCTGCTCGTATATGTCGACAATATCATCCTTACTGGCAATGATACTACAGCCATCCGCCAATTCATCTCTTGCACTCATCACGAGTTTTCCATCAAGGATCTTGGCTCCCTCAGCTACTTTCTTGGCCTTGAGGTCTCATCTACCAACTCTAGTATCTTTTTGGGTCAAGAAAAGTATGCCGGATATATTCTTCATCGGGCTGGGATGTCTGATGCTGTGTCGGTTTCCACTCCATTTGTACCTGTTCTCAACTTCTTAGTGGTCCAAGCAAACCCCTTAGCAATCCCACTTTATGTAGGTCACTGGTTGGTACTCTCCAGTACGTTACCATCACTCGACCAGATTTGGCTTTCGTTGTGAACTTTGTCAGCTAGTTTCTTCAGGATCCTCGTGAAGATAATTTTGCGGCGGTCACCAGGATTCTTCGATATGTCAGTGGTTCACTCCATTTCAGTTTGTCCTTACGTTCCTCTGCATCCACATGCGTCTTGGCTCACCCGACGCTTTGAGATCAAAGATTAGATATGATTGAGATTTGATTATGATTTGATAGAGATATGTCTAGATACATTATATGTCTAGATTTAGTATTCTCTATATGTATTCTCCTCAAACCAAACATGTATCTATGAAGAGTTATCTTATTCACATATAGCAATCATTAGGGAAACTAATCATTGCTTTTACTCTTGATCACCAATGATATGAATCTGTGATGATGACTTAGTAGTAATCACTTCCGTAATTTCTCCTGAAATCATTGGACACGTTGTCTCTGACCTTGCTTAGTGTATGTTTTTCCCCGATGATACATTGTTAATTTGTTGATTAGATTGAACTAATTCATTTTGTTACTTACAAGTTACATTTAAGCTTTGAATTATTTAAAAAAACGTCGCTTTATTTCGCATGATGAATAAGTGGTTTTTGTAAGCAGTATTATGACCATTCACATTAATGTCTCACCATCTAATAATAAATTAATTATTTTCTTAATTAGTATTTCTGTCTCGAGATTGTTAATTATTTTCTTAATTTGTCCTTTATGCTTGGTGTTTATGAATTTGTTAGTGAAATCAGAAATGTGTTGCTCGCGAATCATCTCACGAAGCTATACTTGCGGGGAAAGTAAGGAACGCTATACATGTCAGTTTACAGACCACAGCTGTATGTTTCCTAAAAAAAATTTGACAAAATTCTAACTTGTTTGCAAGGAGAAGAAAAGAAGGAGGAAATTCAGGTAGTACCTAAAACAAAATGAATTTAGGGGAATTGCATCCAATCTTCTTTATTTCTAAAAATAAAATCTAAGATCATAAAATTGTTTGTATAAAATCGTCTGTTAAATATGAAAACTCATCCATTTATTAGTATAAAACTAAATTAGGAGATTGGTTGAAACTCCAATAATTTGAATAGTGGTGAAAGTTGAAATTTTATTAATTTGAATAGTATAAAATAAAATTAGTGAAATTTGGTTTTATCGAATTTTTCTAATTATTGCTAGTACGTTCCAACATAACCTATCTAACCAAGTATGCAATAAAGTAAAACATTAAAACACGAGATTTGATTACGCAGTTCGGTGAAATTCACCTACATTTGCGGGGTCTGACCCAATTCAGAATGAATCCACTAATCAGAAAGATATAATACAAAGTACATCATACAAAACACTTATCTTTACTAATTAACCCTGTGAATTCTGCTAGCTCCCCTAGCTACCGATCCACCTTGATCAGGCTCCTTCTGACCTCGAAACTCATCGACGCTGGATCTCCCCCTCCTGAGGAATTAAGGTATATGATTCAGAACTTTGAACATCATGTCACGTATGTTGGAACATAGAATTCTGGCTCTTTACAATTCTCTCAAAAGATTGAAAATCCGTGTGCATATTTTCTCTGTTTAATTCATGTATTGAATGCAGCCGTGGTGTCCCCTTTTAAAGCCATGAGCAGATCGAAACTCTCCATAATATTCATATTCTTTATCTATCTCTTGAAACATATCCAAATCCCATAAATAAAGGGATTTTCCTTATCACAATATCTCCCATATTTTCGATAATATCAACACCATATTTGTAGGGATTTTCCATAAACCAACTATTCTTCTACACTCCTGATATGTAACAGAATATTAAGATTTCCATAAATTACAAATACCATAATATTATGTTTTCTTTCTCGCAAAATCTAATCAGCGTATTTATGTTAATCTACATGTTCCAACATGAAAAGATTTTTGTTTCCAAATATGTTCACAAAATTGCCAATCAAAATATTCAGTGAATACCACTTGACTTTACAATCTCCCCCTTTGACATTTTGTAGACCCAACTATTTTGGTCATTAACATCACGACGAACACATAGGTCTTCATAAACTTCACATATGTTGGAACATATGCAAAATACCGAATCTGATATAAAAGAATACCAATTAAATTGAATACTAGAATTCCAGAGTACCATCTACCATCAAAATAATACTTATCATATTACAGCAAACTATTCTCCCCCTGGGGACATGAAGATGCCAAAGGCCAATTAAACAAAAAAAAAAGAAGACATAAACAGACAGCAGGCTTCCCCTAACTATGACACTCGATCTATGTTGGAACATAGAGAAAAAAAATCCCATTCAGGAGCAGGCCTCCAGCTGCGCTTTCTCCACCTCCAGTTTAGCATGTTCTACTTCGAGTGCTGCCATTTGAATTGCTATCGCTCCCAATCTGGCATTCAGTACCACCGATTTAGCCTTCTTTTCAGCAGTTGCAGAAGTGGAGCCTGAAGGACTCCAAGGTAGATCATGGACATGCCTCATGCAAATCTTGTTAGACCGTAGGAATTCTGTATCTATGATTACATCTTTCGCCTTCCCCTTCACCTTGACACTCTTAGCCAACGCCGAAATCAAGCAGGGATACACAATCACATGTTTTGCCTTAGGAGTTGTAGCTTGCCTCACTAGATTATGCTGTATGAACAATCCAAGGTTGATTGATTTCTGTGTTCCAACACAGAACAAAAGTTTAGCCATTTCTCTAGGCAGGATCGTAGTGTTTGAGGATGGCATCCAGCAATTTACTGCTACCTGATACAAACCAAAGAATCTCGATGACAGACAAGAAGCTTGTGAATAACTAGTTTCGGGCCACTTGATCTTGTATCCTCCTGAGATTGTCTCCAGAATCTGATCATCTGACACTTCTAGATCAACTGGAAACACCCACTCAAATTCTGGGGTTTGCAGCCCCAAAATCCTATTCATCCTGGCAGTTGAGAAGTCAACAATCTTCCCCCGTACATACACCCTTTCAAATCAAGGAGAGTCAGCTTCTAAATTTTCATCCATCAAATTGGCGTACACCTCAATGACCACCTGTATATTGTACTGAAGCTGTACAGTGGCAGCCCTCTTCAATCCTGTTAATTCCAAAAAAAATAGAAAACCCACTAGCCCTGTATGCCTCCAGGTCTACGGGCTCTCAGAGATCACCTTCCTATCTGAAAATACTTCTCCCATCTCTTCACATTTTATATCAAAGTACAAAAATGACAGTGCATCACTTACAGGTAGAGGTGGTAGCACTTTCTTCTTATGAGCATCCTGATTTTTCTTGGCCTTTTTAGTTGGTGGGGAATCCTCTGTAGCAGCCACCTTTCTCTTGCCCTTGGCAGTCTGTAAAAACTCATCTAACACCTCATCACTTGAGTAGTTCATCTCAGGATGTTCCTGTGTTGGAACATACTCAGTATCCTCAGCTCCTTATTCTTCAACAGTCTGTGTTCTAACATACTGGTCTTCATCTGGTTCACTTTATCTCGAAACAGGCTCTCCAGTCTGGTCTCCATCTGCATCAGCATCACCAGTTACCTCAACCTGGTCTTTGCCACCCATATCTTTATCATCAATCTCCATTTCCTCAATATTTTCAGCCTCTGCATCCTGTGTTGGAACATAGCCAACATAGTCTTCTTCTTTGCTATTAGAGACTTCAATTATCACCGATTTTCTCAGTTCCTCCATTCTCTGAGCAGCCTTCAAATCAAAGAATCCTACAAGCAACCTATCTGTAGACTTGATCACATCCCATCCTGCTATCTCATCATCGCTAATCTCTCTAATAAAAACATAACTCGGACAAGGTATAGATGAATAAACGTGAAACTTGTCCTTCCATCTATACACACCATACCTCCCCATCAGAAACTTAACTTTATAGTTTTCAATATCCCATACATTTCCAATAGCACCGGACACAAATTCTTTGACATAAACATTCAAGAATTCCCCCTCTATACTCTTTATCTTGGTCAAATCTACTGTAGTTCTATTTGCTTCCAGTCATTCAAATATCTCGTCTACAGTATTGAATTCCATTCCATAAATTTTAAGAGTTGGAGGATTAGGATCCGTCACCTTCTGATATGAACCTTTTCCTTTGTCTCTGGTGTGTTCATCCTGACCTTCACCACCGAAGCTTGAACCACCGGCTTCTACATTCTCTTCTCTTTGTTCAACATAGCCATCCTCCTGGGATTGAAGTGTTTCTTGTGTTTCTTTTTCGACTGTGGGAGAGTTGGGGTTCGAAGACATCTTCAGCAAAGATTTGTTGCATAGAGAAAAAAATTGGGGAGGAGTTTGGCAACAAGAATCCGAAAGAAACCAAGATGAGTGAGAGAGTGGCCGAAAAGAGAGGGATTTAGAAAACTTTGAAACCACCCCAAACTCTTCACTTAACTTGCTTGGTTGCCGCAAAAAACTTTTTCCCTTTTCGAGATGAGCAATGATGTTTCTTTTCTCCCTTGTCAACTTAAGACATCAACTCAAAGAATACCAAATTCCAACATACCAAAACTATACAACTTCTATTTGTGTAAAACTTTTCTTCTTTCTATTTTTTTGTTTTTATGAATTTCTCGACAGAAAAAAAATATTTACAGCTAAATAAAGGAAAGAATTATCTCAAATTTGACAAACACCTAAGTGTTGTTTGAGACTTTCAAAAGTGGCGGTGTCCAATGGCTTTGTAAAGATATCAGCAAATTGCTTGTGTGTTGGAATATAGACCACCACAACTTCCTTCCTTTTAACAAGATCTCTAATAAAATGATTCTTTATGTCAATATGCTTAGTTCGAGAGTGCTGGACTGGATTTTTTGAAATATCAATAGCACTTGTATTGTCACATAAGATCTTCAAAGGGCCTTGATGAATTCCATAGTCATTCATCATTTGCTTCATGCATAACAATTGTGCACAACAGCTTCCAGCAGCAAGATATCCAGCTTCCGCAGTAGACAAAGAGATCAAATTTTGTTTCTTACTATACCAAAAAACCAGATTTGTGTCAATAAAGAAACATCCACCTGTAGTGTTCTTTCGATCATCAGCATTACGAGCCCAATCAGAATCGCTGTATCCGATTAGATCAGAATATTGATTCTTAGAATACCATACACCATACCCATAAGTCCCACTTACATATCGAATAACTCTTTTGACTGTAGTGAGATGAGACATCTTTGGATCAGCCTGAAATCTTGCACATATCCCCACGCTGAGACATATATCTGGTCTACTTGCTCTTAAATAAAATAGACTCCCAATCATTCCCCTGTATAACTTTTGATCAACTGCAACTCCTTTCTCATCCTTGACCATTTTGTCAGAAACCCCCATAGGTGTTTGAACTGCTTGGGCATTGCTTAAACCAAATATCTGTACTAGATTCAGTGCATACTTACTTTGATTTATGAACATGTCATGTTTTCCTTGCTTAACTTGTAGTCCTAGAAAGTATGTGAGCTCTCCAACCATGCTCATTTCAAACTCAGCCTGTATAACCATGACAAAATCCTGTACCATAGATGGTGAAGTAGAGCTGAATACTATATCATCCACATAAATTTGTGCAATCAGAATTTTTGATGACTTATGAAGCAAAAATAAAGTGCGATCTACTCCCCCTCGACGATAACCTTTCTTAAGAAGAAAGTTAGTAAGTCGTTCATGCCATGCCCTGTGTGCTTGCTTTAAACCATATAAAGTCTTCTTGATGCGATACACATGATAAGGATAATGAGGATCCTCAAATCCTTTAGGTTGTTCCACATAAACTTCTTCATTTACCGCACCATTTAGAAATGCACTCTTGACATCCATTTGATACAGAGTAAAGTTCATAGAGCAGGCAATATAATGTAAAATTTGAATTGACTCTAACCTGGCAACTGGTGCGAATGCCTCATCAAAGTCAACACCTTCAACGTGTGTATATCTTTGAGCTACCAGTCTGGCTTTGTTTCAAGTAATATGTCCGTCAACATCAGATTTATTCTTGAAAATCCATTTTGTGTCGATGACATTTACACCTTTAGGGTGAGGAGTGAGATACCATACATCATTTCTTGCAAACTGGCCTAGTTCTTCTTGCATTGTAGCAATCCAGCATTCATCCAGTAATGTCTCCTTGTAATTATTTGGTTCAATGAGAGAGATGAAGCATTGTAATCCTGCCAACTTCCTGTAATCCACCAGAGGAACTGGTCGAGTACTCCGTGCCATTGATTCAGGTTGATCCTGTGTTGGAACATAGGATACGGCAGTGGGGGATGATGTTCCAACATGCTCAGTGTCAACTGGTTCAACCACAGTCTGCTCAGATGTTCCAACATGCTCAGTGTCAACTGGTTCAACCACAGTCTGCTAAGATATTCCAACATTTGATAGATCTGCCTTGTCAGGTTAACGAGACTGTGTTACAACATGAGTGTTACCAGGTTCTTCTTCTACGACATCTGACTTTTTTCCTTCTTCAATTTCGTCCACAATAACATTTATAGACTCCATAAGTGTGTTGGTCTGATGGTTATAAACACGATAAGCACGGCTGTTGACAGAATACCCAAGAAAAATTCCAGTATCACTACAATTATCGAATTTTGCCAATTGCTCTCTGTCTCTAAGGATGTAGCGCTTGCTTCCGAACACATGAAAGTATGAGACATTTGGTTTCCTACCTTTCCGAATCTCGTAAGATGTTTTGCTGGTGAATGGACGCAGCTATACTCAAGTAATCGTATAGCAAGATGTGTTAATAGCTTATGCCCACCATTTTTGTGAATTTCTTTCTCGCCTAACATAACTCGAGTCATCTCCTGCAAGGTTATGTTTTTCCGTTCTTCAACACCGTTCTGTTGAGGAGTGATTGGTGTAGAAAACTCGTGCTGAATCCCGAGCTCATTACAGAAGTCACTAAATTGAGAATTTTCAAATTCTCAACCATGATCACTATGAATTCGAACAATCTTTCCAACTGGACTTTCTTTTTCAGTCTGTAACTTTATCACCAGACTTCTAAATACTTCCGCCGTATCAAATTTTTCTTTAAGAAAAGCTACCCACGTATATCTGGAGAAATCATCAACACATACAAAGATATATTTCTTTCCACCTATACTTGGTGTATTGACTGGACTCATCAAATCCATATGCAATAATTTCAGATTTCTTGAGGTGGTTATATATTGAACTGACAAGTGGGGAGATCGAATTTATTTACCTTGTCGACATGGTCCGCACACAATTTCATCCTTGCTTGTTAAGGTAGACATACCTCGGACAGCTTTTGCATTTGCAATTTTCGCCAAGGATTAACATCTGATAATCACTTCCTGATGTCCACATTACAAATGTTAGGATCAAACCCATAATTATCAAAATACTTAACCAGACATTTAACCACTTTACAAATCACATAAAACTCCAATTCACTGTCTGTTGTGTCGCTTGATTCTAGTTTCTGATAGCACGTTATTATTCTCTTGAACATTATCTCGTGAATACCGGACCGTTACATAATAATAAAGTGAATGAGTTTTGAAAATAATGAACAAAAATCAAAAGCAAAGGAAACGTGCGTTTTCTATTAGAAAAAAAGGGATTCCCCGAGTATGATTGAGTCATCATACGTATGTAGTTAAACAATATTCTTTTCAATATCCTTTTAATGAATAATTTTAAATATTAGTAGTTTTTAACTTTTATTATATGTAAGACTTTCCTTTTTATTTTATTTACAGTGCACTTTAATTTGTTTCAGTTCAATTTTAAATAAATTTATTCATTTAATTATAATTATATTTTATTTTTGAGTTCGTCTCTTGAAAGACGGTATTTTCATAAGTTATGGAAAGCCGAAGGTTTAAAGTGTAAATTAGAATAAATGAAAATAAAATAATCAGATTGCATGAATCGGGTTATAAACTTTATAACTACAACACGTTGCATAATAAATTTTTAATATTGCAACTAAGATTTTTTATCTTTTATTATTCTAATTAAATCTATTTTTCGTAAGCTTATGAAAAGACGATCTTTCCCAAAACTTTGCTTTATTTTTACTTTTTTTTCAGCTCAGTAGAAAATCATCTAAAAAAACCTAATTATATATCATTGCATTATAATTTTTTAAAAAAGAGAGGAATGGATATTACAACTTTGGAAGTAGCTTATTAAGAACGGGTAAAGAATATGTAAGACTCTACTTCACAAAATCAAACCTCTGGCCACCTTATTTTCAATCTCCTCTAATAGGAATTTAGGATCATGACTGAAAAGTGAAAATATCTAGGAATTATTATACAACACAACATAAAGTATTATTAAAATACCAACATATAATATACGTCACAAATTCACAATCCATGGCTATCATACATTAATAACACTATTAACTTGCTAATCACACCACATATAACACTGTTCATATTATTCATACTCTAATTTATTTAAAAAGTTATATTTATAATATTATAAATAAATAGTATTACAAACACGACTCTTCAGTACTGTCCCGGCCACAGAAAAGCTCCCATGGCGAACTTCCTCTTCTGGTCAAGCTCTCCATCGGCGGGCAGCCCGTACTCCCGTAGCAAACAATCCAGCTGGGGCTCCGGCATTCGCTCGTAGTCGGCCTTCTTGAACCTCGGGTAGTGAAGAGGCATCTGAAAGCCACATGTTGACGACGTGTTGCCGCTGCGTTTGGGCGGAGCAGCTTGTTGGTTGTGGTGGTGGCTGCCACCGTTTGGGACGACAGCGTTGGTGGTGGCGGAGTTTGTCGGGGTTCTGCACATGGTGGTGGGAGAGGGGGTGATCGGTTTTTGTGGTGGTGGTAGGATGATCATCTATGGAGATGATTTGAGGGAAATGATTTTTTGTGAGTGAGGAAAATGGAGGTATGGAGATGCCTTTATATACAAGTTTTTGGAGGAAAAAGAGTTTCTATAAGTTTCTAAATTATTCGCTTAGTTATTGGGAATTAAAGTACTCCCTCTCTCACATCTAAACTTGCACCACCACTGTTCATTCAGTCAAAATTGATTAATTTAAAAAGTAAAAATCGAGTAATATATAAAGTAATATACTATCATGTGAGATATTGTTAGAATCGTCATAACATCTATTTTTTATAATATTAATTTTTTATTATTTTTAAATATTCACAAGTAAAGATATTAATAGTCAAAAATAATTTTAGTCAACTTACAAAAGTCAATATGTGGAACTTTAGCTGAGACAGATGGAGTAGTTTATCTCGGCATTTGGTACGCTTTTTGGTCATTTTGAAGCAAATAAAATTCTACAATTATATTATGTCTTGGAGATGTACTTTATAACAAATCTGATTAATTTTAAAAATATGATAGAGTTAACTTTGATTTTTTTGGTATTTTAAAATATTTTATAATCGTTGTCAAACACAACCATAGTTGGTGAAATCAATTCTCAGGGTGTGACGGGCGGTGTGTACATGACCCGGCAACAAACTTACATGTAACCCACAACTTTTACCTATACACTAAAATAATTTCGAATTTTTATAAAGTACTCATATGACTCTTGGCTGAAATTGATTTGAATAGCTTAAATCCTATGACTTTTGTTCAACACTGACTTAAATATTTTCAATATAGATACAATGTAAATGACATAATAGTTTGGCTAACTTTTTACGGACGAAAAATAAAACATCCTATTTTTTTATAAATACTATCAAAGTATAAGCTTTCCTAAAGATTTTAATATAACTCTTGAATGGTGTAAAAGTGTATAGCCCAACTCTCCCTTACCGTTTTTCAATAAAAAGATCAAATGACAAAATAACCTTGTATGATTGGCAATCTAAACTCATCAATTTCAGTCATCGCCAATGTTACGACAACACCGTACCACACACCTTTCTCACCAAAACCACCCAAATTAACAACATCCGTGTAGCACCTCATCACATCCATCAATATTAATTTTCAGCATCGCCCTACATCCGCAATCCCCCTTTTCCATCGGCCTACACCCACGGGTGTACCCCAGTGGTTGGGACATGGGTGGGTAAGCCAATAATCCCAGGTTCGATCCTCGGCAGCGGCAGTGTGGGGAGTTCTTGCTTTGCAAGGCTCCCTTGTGCGCACCGAGGCAATGCCAAGCCCATTGGTCCTGGTGCTGGGCTACCGTGATTTACCTCTCATACGATGGCCTGGGTGTGGGCTGGTATGGGCCGCTGAGGGCGAGCGGATTGATAGCCTTTTCCATCGGCCTCTTTCTATTTTTCCGCCACCACTAATCCCATTCACTTTGTATTTCTGCCGAATATTTCAAACTGCCCTAAAAACGTTTTACAGGCAAACACAATCGTACGCCATCAATTTAAGTTTTAGCTTACCATAAACTAATTTCTTCATTACTATGCTTTTAATAAAAACAAACTAGTCGTTCTCCACAAACTATTATCTTGAAGTTGAAAGTAACAAATGTATAAATAGTTTATGAAAAGACGGGTTATCAAACTTTCTAACCGACATAAGAGTTGTATTAAAAGCAAAAATTATCCAAACATAATAAAGTTTCTACAAATATGCTGATATTTTTGTCTTAATGACTAATACTCCCTCCCGTCCCAAGATTATTGATTTATTTACTTTTTCAAATTAAAACTTGGTAAACTTTGATCTTAAATATAAATTAATATATGTATAATAAAAATATCATGTAAGATATTGTTAGATTCATCTTAACATCTATATTTTAAATATTAATTTATATGTAAAAATATTACACGTACCTAAAAATATTAATGATTAAACATAATTATTGAATACCATAAAAAAATAAATATATCATTAATTATGCCACGTAGTGAGTGTCATCTAGTGACGCGACACTACTAGTTAGCTAGCATTAGCTTGGACAATCAAGAAAGGTATATAACCTAAGGCACAGGGCATGCAAAGTTGCAAGCATTAATGTGACTTATAAGATGCAAAAGAAACGTATGTTAATGAAATATTGAATAATATTGAGGGCGAACAACCTCAGATCCCCTCCAACTATTATCATTTGATACTTTTAGCTTTCAACTTTTTTTTCCTATCACTTTTGTATTTGAACTAACAAAAGTGTTGAATCGTAACTCTTCCGTTCGGTCAAATCGTTAAGTAATAGTCAAACGTTAATTTTAAGGGTAAAATAGTAATTTCTCGCTTCCTTTTCATTTTCCCTTTTCATTTTTTTCTTTTATTTTCTCCTCTTCTCTTCTCCCTCTTGAGCAGCGCCGCCTACCTGCTCCATTTTTCTTCCGCCGACTTCTTTTTTGTCGTTCAATTCCTCTGCTCGTCCAATTCCTCTGCTCCCCCGATCGAGCAGCCACTGCACCGAGCAAAGTACTACCGCTGCTCCAACTTCACTCATCCCAGCGCACCACCTCTTGCCAAATCTACATCAGCCACACTGCTCCTTTCCGATTGAGGAGGAGCCAAGTCATCGCCGGCGAAGACATAGCAGCTTCGCGCGCAACCTCAGCCGCGTCGCTCATCTCGGTGAGAATAATCCTTACCGAGTCAGTCGACGGCAACGCGAGGCAGCTCAAACACCTCCACGCTGCTCCAATCCGCCGGGAGCAGCTCGAGGACGCACCTCCATCTCACCGCTCAAGCTTCACCGAAGCAGTACCATCCCATCCGTTGAACTAAGCAAATTGTCAGTGTAGCGAATGGGGGCCTTGTTGCTGAGTTGGATGAGTCACGGGCGAATGGGGGCTGAGTCGACTCGGTTCTGGGAAGGAATGGGGAAATGCAGAAGAGGACATTGATGAGACAGAGTAGAAGCTTCATTGTTGTGAAGAAGAAGAGTATCATTGGTGAAGCGGCGACGAAATGATTTTCTGCATTTGCTAGGGTTAATTTTGCTATCTGCAGAAGGAGGTGGTATTGTCTAGAAGAAGAGGATGAAGGGAGGGAGGGATTGAAGGGTAATTTTTAAAAATGTGAAAAGTCTTTTCTGCCTTTATTTTTGTTGAAAATTGAGAAACTAATGACATTGACTTCAGATTTAATGGTTTGATCGAACGAAAGTATAATAAATTGATACTTTTAATAGTTCAAGAATGAAAGTGATCGGAAAAAAAATTGGAAGATAAAAAGTGTCAACCATGGTTGGAGGAGCTTTGAGGTTGTTTGCCCATTGCCCCAATATTTATGTCTCGAGGTCGAGGTTCATGTGTATCCACCCGTTCCACATGTAAACAAACAAAATATATGCTTATGTATAGATAGCCACACATTATTCTTATGTAACCACCCATATGCCACGCTACTATTCCCGCCACTCTTTCAATTCCACAATTTATTATATAATTTTTTTTCCAATTTTTCCATAATACATTTATACAAAAAATTATGATTACGATATAAAAATAATAATATTATCATATGAAATGCAATATAATTTAGAGTAAAGTATATTCATACTTCACAATTTCTTACCTAGTGCACATATATTACTTAGTTTTTTAAAAGTGCACATATAATCCCAGTTTTTTGTTTACTGCACATATTTTTCAGTTTTTCAAAGCCGTTTTCCGACCGTAGGGGTATATGTGCATTTTTAAAAACATGAGACATACATGTGCACTTTCAGAATAACATGGAATGTGTACTTTCAAAAAATTGAGAGGTATAGTTGTGCTAAACAAAGAACTCGGAGGCACGAATAATGCACTTTACTCTATAATTTATCATAATAATAGATTAATAATAATTTTATATATCATAATCGTATATAGTTAATGTTATTAATAGTTAGAGAAAGTCTGCACCATTTTCATAAGAGTATGGAAAATCTACTGTGAATTTTAATTTAAATGTTGTAATTTTTTTTATAAAATTTAATCATAAATTTTTTTTCTACTTTAGAATTTGTATATTGAAATTTAAAAGTTAAAACAACTAATAATATGTATTTGCACGTGAAAATATAAAAATATATGATATAAAATGTTTTCAAAATTTAAAAAATTTAAATGTAATTTAACAAATGCAATGTATAAATAAAAAATAAATAATATATTCATAACATTATGGACATATCGTGTGTCATGATATCCACTCTAATAGTTATACTATGTATAACATTATAATTTAAAAATGTACAAAATAAACTCTAAAATGGAGCAATCATGTTATAACGTACTCCCTCCGTTTCTTTTATTATGGCACCTCTTTTTCTGACATTTTTTGAAGGCATGTTTGACCATCGATAACTTTTGTTGCGTACGATATTATATTATGAAAGTTTACTTTTCGAAAACTATACGTTACTGAGAATCCAAAGACATCTCACATAATGTCCATACATATATACAATAAAAGTTATCGCTGGTCAAACATGCCATGAAAAACTTCATGGTCAACGTGTGCCATAATAAAAGAAACGGAGGGAGTACTGACAGTATGCGGAGGGGCCAAAGAATAATTAATGCATGAGAAAAATAGAGAAAGGTCGATCCTAGAAACTAGTAGAAAAAACCACAAAATCAAATGTACACTCTTTAATTTATTTTAGATATATATAAGACAGATAGGTGACTATATAATTTTATACAGAAAATGTCACGTCAGAACAATTAGCAGTTAGATCAATTACGAAATGTGTTAATAATTTATAGGGAAGTTATAATGATTATATCTTTTTAAAAGGTTTAAAGATATATGAATCTCGTTGCAATAAATATCAAATAGTTATATCAATTATAAAATAGTTCAGTCTAACAATTAATCGATTTAAAATAACATTTTATGATTATTCTATGAAAAAAATATACTAGAAGACTATTTAAAAACAAAAATATTTTCTGAAACTGAACAGGTAGTTTGTGGCTAAATTTTAAGATTATCTTTCTCCAATTGCTTGTAGAATAGAAATCATGTTGCACAAAGTCTTATTGGGTGGCCTTTCACGAGCTCAGTGGTTCGACACTCGACAGCCACCGTGTGGGAATGTCCTGAGTTAACGTGGCCTTTGGGCCAAGGGCTGCTTGGGTTTCATGGTGGGCACCGAGTATGACTGCCACCAATGGTCCTGGTGCTGGGCTACCGTGACTTACCTCCCACATGATGATTGTGGTGTCGACTGGTGTGGGCCGCTGAGGGCGAGCACAAAGTCTTGCCTTTTTACTCTCTAACTGCTAGACAAACTTAGATTACAACTTGTATGATTAGAGGATGGTTTGATATTTGTTAATATTTATTGCATCAAAATTCATAATTTTAGAAATATTTTAAAATTAAATTATTATAATTTTAAAAATACTTTAAAATAAAAATAAAAATAATTTAACCTCAAAAATTATAAAAATGTGATTTGCTATAATTTTTAATAGTTAAGTACCCATATAACCCTATGTTTTGGTCGAAAGTGCCAATATGACCCTTTAAAGTTTGAAAGTGCTATTGTAACTCTATTATTTTCTTGAAAGTCCTAATATAACCCCGGAGACCTGAATTTGGCCGGAAAAACCTTTCATAACGGTTTTACCCTTTTA
This sequence comes from Rubia yunnanensis, assembly GCA_037428765.1. Lineage (NCBI taxonomy): Eukaryota > Viridiplantae > Streptophyta > Magnoliopsida > Gentianales > Rubiaceae > Rubia > Rubia yunnanensis. Next base: position 113,544,905 of record CM075064.1, on the reverse strand, counting down.
ATATAAAAAATAAAGATTCAGCAAAACTGGAAAGATGCTTATACCCTCATCAAGTTTTCTTTATTCCTTTAGAACCCAACGCTGCATTTAGAAACTTCTTCCCCGTTGTTTTCTAAGTTTTCCTTTAGAACCCACCGTCGCGACCTCAATGTTCATGTAAGTCGCCAACCCACAGTTTATCATGTTCTCCATAGCGAAGGTCTCCGTTTTCTGAAGCTTGGCTGAGCGGCACTGGAAAATGGTGGCGGGTGGATGGTGGCGTGGGGTTCTGGGGCCGACTGCTTTTGCAGCTCTGTAGACGGAGCACTGAGGCAGTGGATTAAACAGTGGAGGTCGCGATGATGAACTCGTTGGAGGTCACCTCTACGTGATGAATTCGTTAGAGGTCGCGATACCACCAGGGGATTGAACGGCAGGTTTTAGATTAAAAGCCACCAGTGAATTCGTCGGAGGTTGTGCTGGGGCCGGACACCAGCTCGGTCGATGGGTTATATATTGAATGGCGCCACCAGTGGAGATCACGTCTGGGGCTTTGGATCTGGAGGATGAGGTGGGCTTCATCTTCATCGGCAGAGGGGATGACGCTCCACCACTCTACCCTTCGTTCTAGGGCTAGGGTTTTGACGGCGGCACTTCTCTTTCTCTCGTGTCTCACAATGTCCACGACTTCTTCTTCATTCTGGCACATGCAGAGGTGGTGGTGTGGTGAATTGGTTGTGAGAGGGAGTGGAGGGAGATTTGGGATTTAGTGGTGACTTGGATGTTGGAGATTTCCATTTTATTGAGGTTTCCACAAACAGGCAATCGTTGTGGCCTTCTGTTTTGTGGTGGATACCTACCTTCACCAATCATAGCATCGCCGCTGAGAAATGTCTCCTCTTTGTTGTCAAGTAATAGTTCATAGGAAATTTTATCTAGAGGTCGGAGGTGGCGGTTATGGGAGATATTGTGATAAAGAAAATCCCTTTAATTATGGGATTTGGATATACTTCAAGAGGCAGATAAGAAATAGGAATATTATGGAGATAATTATGAAGTGTTTTCGATCTGCTCATGGCTATAAAAGGGGACAACCACGGCTGCATTCATTACGGTTTTAATTAGAGAAAATCTGTACACAGATTTTCAATCTTCCGAGAGAATTGCAAAGAGCCAAAATTCTATATTCCAACATACGTGACCTGCCGTTCAAAGTTCAGAATCGTAAACCTTAATTCCTCGGGAGGAGGAGATCCAGTGTCGATGAGTTTTGAGGTCAGACAGAGTCTGATCAAGGCTGATCGGTAGCTAGGGGAGCTAGCAGAATTCACACATTATAGTTAGTAAAGATAAGTATTTTGTATGATGTACTTTGTACTTTATCTTTCTAACTAGTGGATTCATTCTGAACTGGGCCAGGCCCTGCAGATATAGATGGATTTCACCGAACTGCGTAACCAAGTCTTGTGTCATTAATGCTTTAATTTATTGCATACTTAGTTAGATAGGTTATGTTGGAACATAGTGATAAGAATTAGAAAAATTCGGTAAAACCAAATTTCATTTGGTATCAGAGCTTGGTCACTTATTTTTCCCTTGATTGTGTTAAGGAAAGTGTGATCCGGTTTTACCATGACAACTAAAGAAGGAGCTTTGGTGTCTCGGCCACCTCTGCTAGAAGGAAACAACTACAATTATTGGAAGGCATGCATGAGAGTTTTCATCAACTCACTAGATGAACTTGCTTGGTTCTATGTTGAGAATGAGTGGAATCACCCTACTGAAGATGCTAATACAAGCTCTAAGGCGAAAGAAGGAGAGTCAAGTCAAAAAGAGCAGAAACTCAAAGACAAAGCTAGTTGGACTCCTGATAACCTCAAGGCATCTCTGGCGAATTCAAAGACACTAAATGCAATCTTCACTGCGGTTGATGAAAACCAGTTCAAACTCATTTCTACATGTCATCAAGCCAAGAAAGTATGGGATATTCTGTAAACTGTTCATGAAGGAACCAGTCGAGTTCGAGAATCTAAACTACAAATGCTGGCTACTATGTTTGAGGAACTCAAGATGGAGGAGGATGACACCATAGCCATATTCAATGGAAACCTCAGGGACATCTCCACTATGACATACCAACTTGGAAAAGTTTACAAAGAGACGAAACTGGTGAAAAAGACCTTGAGATCACTTCCTAAAAGGTTTGCGATGAAGGTTGCGGCAATAGAAGAAGCTAGAGATGTATCCACCATGAGCTTAGATGAACTAATGAGAACATTACGGACACATGAGATGACGTTTCAACCAGCTACAAGAAGGGTCCAAAAGGAGTTGGCATTCAGAAAATCTTCATCAAAAGACAATCACAATTTTGACAGTGATGATGAATTTGAAAAGCTTGCACTTATCACGAAGAATTTCTCAAGAATGCTAAAGAAAGTAGTAAACAAGAAATCTCAGGAGAGGTTTGGAGGAAATAGACCAAGGCCACATGATACTGGTAATAATCGTGGAACAAGATTTGAGAAAGGAAATCAGCAGTTCTCCAGAATTCAAAGTAGTGAACCAAAACAACCTGGACGAATTCAATGCAGGGAATGTGAAGGATATGGTTATATTTAGGCTGAATGTGCAAACACTCGGAAGAAACAGGGAAAATCTTATGTCACCTCGTGGAGTGAAGATGAAGAAGAAGAGAAAGACGAAGAGGAACTTGTAAGCAACTATGTGGCATTTGGAGCAATACGCCTAGTATAGGTGGAAAGAAATATATCTTTCTATGTGTTGATGATTTCTCCAGATATACATGGGTAGCTTTTCTTAAAGAAAAATATGATACGGTGGAAGTATTCAGAAGTCTGGTGATAAAGTTACAGACTGAAAAAGGAAGTCCAGTTGGAAAGATTGTTCGAATTCGTAGTGATCATGGTAGAGAATATGAAAATTCTCTAGTGATTTCTGTGATGAGCTTGGTATTCAATATGAGTTTTCTGCACCAATAACTCCTCAAAGATTGTAGTTTTCGACTACTTATTGTGAAGATAAATCTTCCATCCTTCTTAGATTGTAGTTTGCAAGAGTGAATTCGACATATCTTGTCAAACCTCACCAATGACTCCCTTAGCCGAAACACGACTAAAAGTATCACATTGATGGCATTGAGCACGAAGAACCACCAATCTTGGAAACACTTATAAACACTACACCGTGTCGAAAAATTTAACCAATTCATGCATTTACACAAGATTAGTCAAGAACGATCGACATTCATAGACTTCTCTCATTTGCTACCTAAAACAAACATGACAACGAGTTTGACATCATCACATTCATCTAGCAATTATCAACACACCAACACCATTAAGAAGCTCTAACTCATGCTCTTGGATTCCACATTAAAAGAGGGGAGAATTAGCTACTTTCTCCCAACCCTAACAAGTAATCATACAAGCAATTCATATACTCAAACTTCCAACAACATTAGTGCCATTAACAATCCACATTCAAAGCTCAATAAATGCACAATAGAGAAAGCAATAGATAGATAGAAATAATTCTGAAGACATTAGCAAGGAAGTTTCAATCAATTGCTCTCAAGTACAAAACTAAGCTAGATAATCAAAACCCATAACATAGAACAAAGATCTACAAAGAAAGAAGAAGAAATGGAAGAAAATGGTGAAAAAATAGGGTTTTGGAGCCCCCAAGTTGGGCTTAGAGAGTTGGGGAAGAAGGGGGTGAAAAGCTATTTATAGTATAAGAAAAAAGGGAGTATAAAGCAAGTTGCAGGGCAATTATCGCGAGTCTTGATGCCTCCGCCGCGAGTCACGACCATATCAGTAAAATTTTGAGCTCTCAGGTCAACATTTTGCGAGTTGCGACGGAAAAAAGTCCCGTTTTGTTTTGCTTCCTCTGGTTGAACCGTTGATCCGTTTTGGGAGTTATCGTAGTCGATTTTATAGTACTCGAGAAGAGGAATCCAATGGTACCACTCTTGGAGGCTTATTCTTCTCAGAAAATTCTCAAAACTCTGCTTCAAAACATAGATCATTCTCCACCCTTTGCTTTGCTCTCCTTTATTCACTTTATCTTCTACCACTTTGTGAGTGGCCTTCCATCTTCTACCATCCTTTCGAATGTCCTTCACTAAACCACTCCTAAGTGCTCATGAGCAATCTACAAATTAATCTTACAAAAAAGAATCTAGATGCTCATAAGGACCAAAAGTCCATTAGACTAAACATAGGTTACAAAATGAAGGATTTAGATATAAAAACTGAAAATGACTATCTAACCCCTTATCATGTAAACCTACCTAAATCTAACAATCTTACAACAAAAATATGACAAAAGATGTGTTTAATGCTTTGGAAAATACATGAATTTGAAGCCTCATCACTCGTTGAACAAAAGAATTACAAGGAGGCATTACTGGATGAATATTGGATTGCTACAATGCAAGAAGAACTAGGTCAGTTTGCGAGAAACGATGTATGGTATCTCACTCCTCGCCCTAAGGGTGTTAATGTCATCGGCACAAAATGAATTTTCAAGAATAAATCTGATGCTGATGGACATGTTACTTGAAACAAAGCTAGACTGGTTGCTTAAGGATACATAAAAGTTGAAGGTGTTGCCTTTGATGAGACATTCGCACCAGTAGTCAGGTTAGAGTCAATTTGAATTTTACTTGCTATTGCCTGCTCTATGAACTTTACTTTATATCAAATGGATATCAAGAGTGCATTTCTAAATGGTGTGGTAAATGAAGAAGTTTATGTGGAACAACTTAAAGGATTTGAGGATCCTCATTACCCTCATCATGTATATCGCTTCAGGAAGGCCTTATATAGTTTAAAGTAAGCACCCATGGCATGGTATGAACGGCTTACTAACTTTATTCTTAAAAAAGGTTATCGTCGAGGGGGAGTAGATCGCACTTTATTTGTGCTTGATAAGTCATCAAAAATTCCAATTTCTCAAATTTATGTGGATGATATAGTATTCGGTTCTACTTCACCATCTATGGTACATGAGTTTGTCACGGTTATGCAGGCTGAGTTTGAAATGAGCATGGTTAGAGAGCTCACATACTTTCTAGGACTGCAAGTTAAGCAAGGAAAACATGGTCTGTTCATAAAATCAAAGCAAGTATACATTGAATCTCGTGAAGAGATTTGGGTTAAGCAATTCCCGAGCAGTTCGAACACCTATGGGGGTTTCTGACAAACTGGTCAAGGATGAGAAAGGAGTTGCAGTTGATCAAAAGTTATACAGGGGAATGATTGGGAGTCTATTGTATTTAACAGCAAGTAGACCAGATATGTCTCATCATTGGGATATGTGCCATATTTTAGGCTGATCCAAAAGAGTCTCATCTCATGGCAGTTAAAAGAGTAATTCGATATGTAAGTGGGACTTCTGAGTATAGTGTCTGGTATTCTAAGAATCAAAATTCTGAGTTGATTGGGTACAGTGATTCTGATTGGGCTGGTAATGCTGATGATCGAAAAAGCACTACAGGTGGATGTTTCTTCATTGGCATGAATATGGTTTCTTGGTATAGTAAGAAACAAAATTGAATCTCTTTATCCACTGTAGAAGCTGAATATCTTGCTATTGGAAGTTGTTGTGCGCAATTGTTATGGATGAAGCAAATGATTCATCAAGGCCCGTCGAAGATCTTATGTGACAACACAAGTGCTATTGATATTTCAAAGAATCCAGTCCAGCACTCTCAAACTAAGCATATTGATATAAGGCATCATTTTATTAGAGATCTTGTTGAAAGAAAGGAAGTTGTACTAGTCTATGTTCCAACACATGAGCAATTTGCTGATATTTTTACAAAGCCGTTGGACACTGCCACTTTTGAAAGTCTCAGACAACACTTAGGTGTCTGTCAAGTTTGAGGTAATCATTGCCTTTAGTTAAATGTAAATATTTTATTTGTTTATTATTTTCTGTTGAAAAATTCAGAATAATAAAAAAAATGAAAAGAAGAAAAGTTGTGCAAAAATAGAAGAAGAATAGTTGAATAGTTAGAAGTTATGATATGTTGGAAGTTGGTATTCTATTTTGAGTTGATGTCTTGAGTTGACAAGAGAGAAAAGGCCACATCATTACTAATCTCAAAAAAGGAAAAACGTTTTGCGTCAACCAAGGAAGAGAGTTGAAGAGTTTGTGTTTGATTCAAAGTTGTCCAAGTCTTTCCAAATCCCTCTCTTTTAGGCCACTCTCCCATTCTACTTGGTGTTCTTTGAAATTGTGTTGCAAAATCTCCCCCACGATCTTTCTCCCACAACAACTCCGTGTCACAAAATGTCTTCAACCACAAATTCTCCCTCGGTCAAATTCAAAACTCACAAACTTCTAGAATTTGACAATGCTGAACAAAGAGGAGAAGAATTCGAAACCGGTGGCTCTGGTCTGGGTGATGAAGATCAGGATGGAAGCCCCATTAACAAAGGAAAGGGTGCGTTTCAAAAGGTAACTAACCCTGATCCTCCAACTCTTAAAAATTCATGGGATGGAATTCAAGACTATAGATGATATATTCAAATTGGAAGCTAATAGATTGACAGTAGACTTGACAAAGATTAAAAGTATAGATGGTGAATTCCTGAATGTTAAGGTCAAAGAATTTGTGACCGGGAATATTAGAGATTTATGGAATGTCAAAAACTATAAAGTGAAGTTCCTGAGGGAGAGGTATGATAAGTACAAAGGGAAGGACAAGTTTTATATTTATTCATCTATTCCTCGTCCGAGCTGTGTTGTTATGAGATAAATTAGAGATGAGGAGGCTGCAGGATAAGAAGTGATTCGGTCTACAGATAGGTTGCCTGTAGGATTTTTTGATTTGAGGGCAGCTCAAGATTGGAATAGCTGAGGAAACCAATAATTATTGAAGTCTCTGACAATGAGGAAGAGGAACATGCTGCCTATATTCCAACACAGCAGGCTGGGGATGAAAATAGTGTAGAGATGGATGTTGATGGTGATATGGGAGGAGAAAACCAGGTTAAGATAACTGGTGATGCACATGATGACAAGGAAGGAGCCCATAGTGAAGAACCAGTCGCAGAACCAAGTGAATCGGAAGAAGTGCAGAATGTTGGAACACAGACTGCTGGAACTGAAGGAGCAGATGATACTCAGTATGTTCCAACATAGAAACATCCTGAGATGGACTATTTAAGTGATGAAGTGCTGGATGAGTTCTTACAGTCGGTCAAGGGCAAGAAAAAGGTGGCTGCAATAGAAGATTCTCCACCAACATAAAAGGCCAAGAAGAATCAGGAATCTATCAAGAGGAAAGTACTTCCTCCCCTCCCTGTAAGCGATGCACTTTCTTTATCATACTTTGATATAAAATTTGAAGAGATGGGAGAAGTTTTTGCTGAGAGGAAGTTTATTCCTGAGAGATCTATAGACCTGGAAGCATACAGGAATAGTGGTTTTTTGGATTTAATAGGAATGAAGAAGTCGGCCACTGTCCAACTTCATTATAATAGGCAAGTGGTCATTGAGGTTTACGCCAACTTGATGGCTGAAAATTTGGAAGCTAACTCTCCCTGGTTCGGAAGGGTGTATGTGCTAGGAAAGACTATGGATTTCTCAACTGCCAGAATAAATAAGGTTTTGGGGCTACAAACACCAGAGTTTGAGGGGGTGTTTCCTGAGGATTTAAGAGTAACAGATGATCAAATACTGGAGACAATCTCAGGAGGATACCAGGCTAAGTGGCCTGAAGCAGGGTATTCACAAGCTTCATGTTTGTCATCAAGATTCTTTGGCCTGTATCAGATAGCAGCTAACTGCTGGATGCCATCCTCGAACACGACTGCCCTGACAAGAGAAATGCCAAGTTACTATTCTATGTTGGAACACAGAAGCCAGTTAATCTTGGAATGCTTATTCAGCAGAACCTTGGTGAGGAAAGCCACAGCTCCCAAAGCAAAGCATGTTATTGTTTATCCCGATTTGATTTCAGCATTGGCTAATAGTGCCAAGGTAAAGGGGAAGGCAAAAGATATGATTATAGACACGGAATTCCTAAGGCCGAACAAGAAGACATTTGGGTTGGGGCATGTTCATGATTTACCGTGGAGTTCTTCTGGGTCTACTTCTTCAACTACTGAAAATAAGGCTAAACTAGTGGTCCTAAATGCAAGACTGGGGGAAATAACCATTCAAATGGCAGCACTTGAAGCAGAAAAGGCGAAACTGGAGATTGAAAAAGCGCAGTTGGAGGCCTGCTCCTAAAAAGATTTTTTCTTTCTATGTTCCAACATAGATGTCACAGTTAGGGGGGGCCTACTTTTTGCTTATTGTTTTTTGGTTTTATTTGCCTTTGGCATATTTATGGCCCCAAAGGGAGAATTGTGGATAATTTGGCTGTAATCTCAAGTTTATTTTTGATGGTACTCCCAGAATTATGGTACTCAGTTCTGGTATTTATATTTTTATGGAATTTTGGTATTCAATTTTTTATCAGATTCAATATTGTGCATATGTTCCAACATAGGTGGAGTTGGGAATACCTATGTGTTTGATTACAAGTTTTTTGTTGTGATATTAATGGCCAAAAAGTTTTGGGTCCACAAAATACCAAAGGGGGAGATTGTAAAGTCAAGTGATATGCATTGAATACTTTAATTGGCAGAGAATATTTAATTGGCAGTTTGTGTGAATATATTTGGAAACGAAATACTTTCCATGTTGGAACATGTGGATTATCATATATATGCCGATTGGATTTCGTGAAGAAAGAAGTCAGAATATTATGATATTTGTGAGATATGGAAATCTGAATATTTTGTTATATATCAGGCGTATAGAAGCATAGTTGATATATGGAAAATCCCTACAAATATGGTATTGATATTATCGAATATATGGGAGATATTGTGATAAGAAAAATCCCTTTAATTATGGGATTTAGATATGCTTCAAGAGGCAGATAAGTAATATGAATATTATGGAGATAATTATGAAGTGTTTCTGATATGCTCATGGCTATAAAAGGGGACAACCACAGCTGCATTCATTATGGTTTTAATCAGAAAAAATCTGCACACAGATTTTCAATCTTCTGAGAGAATTGCAAAGAGCCAGAATTCTATGTTCCAACATACGTGACCTGCCGTTCAAAGTTCAGAATTGTATACCTTAATTCCTCGGGAGGAGGAGATCCAGTGTCGACTAGTTTCGAGGTCAGAGGGAGTCTAATCAAGGCGGATCGGTAGCTAAGGGAGCTAGCAAAATTCACACGTTATAGTTAGTAAAGATAAGTATTTTGTATAATGTACTTTGTACTTTATCTTTCTAATTAGTGGATTCATTCTGAACTGGGCCAAGCCCCCAGATGTAGTTGAATTTCACCAAACTGCGTAACCAAGTCTTGTGTCATTAATGCTTTAATTTATTGCATACTTGGTTAGATAGGTTATGTTGGAACATACTGATAAGAATTAGAAAATTTTGGTAAAACCAAATTTCAACGTGGCAAGTGAAGGTTTTTTTTCTTTTCTTGTGTTGGTTGGTTAAGGCCTTAATCAGCGGCACCACCACATAGCCCACCTTAATGCACTGGCGCCACCAACCCATCCCCAACGTATGGGCCATTGGAGGTCTAGGCAGGCAGCATTGCCGTGACTCGTGAGCGTCTCTTCTCCGGTCGCTATGAGCATTTATTCTGGAGTGGTTGAGATTCCAACCATAGACATAAATATTGCCACCATGAGCTACCCAAATGGATCCATCGGGATTGATAGCGTAGAAGTCGGTGATGACGGTGTCAGAGGAGGAGAGAACAGTGGTGAAGAGGGCGGCGTCGATGTCGGAGGATGGAGTGGAAGCGAGCGCAGATCTGAGATGGGATTCGACCTCATCGATGAGCTCGTGGTTGGAGAATCCCTTGGCGGTGGAAGGAAGGCGGTTGGAGCGGAGTAGGAAGAGGAGGACGGAGAAGCAGAGGAGAAAAATAGCGCAATTTGCAATTTTGAAGGATGAAAAGAGAAAGGGTTAGTATTTTTAATTAGGTTAGGAGCCCTCTATCTCCTTACTTATTCATAATATGTCAGCAGTTCATGTCTGCCTGGATGGAGCACAGATTAACAGCAAATAGAACCCTGGGAATGAGTATATCAAGAGGGAGTCTGAAAATAAGCCATCTTATGCATGCAGATGATTGCATTCTCTTTTCAGAACGCAACTACTCGGCAGTCAATGACATAGCAAAGACTATGAATTTTTATGTTAGATTCTCGGGACAAAGACTCAATTTCCAGAAGTGTGCCCTAATGTTTAGCCCCAGCACACCTGAGAATATGAGACAGTATACCATGTACACTCTTAATATCCATGGTGCCCAATTTGGAGGCAAATATTTAAGAATGGATGTTTGCTTCACTTCCACCAAGACACATATGTTAAAAAAACTGGAGGATAAGTTTAGATAGGGATTTAGTTCGTGGAAGACAAAGTAATTATCACTCCCAGACATAACCACATTAGCAAAACATGTCATGTCCTCAGTTCCTATTTACCCTCTAGGCATTTTCAGGATTCCTTAACAGAATCTGGAAAAACTAGATATAATGATAGCACAATTTATTTGAGGAGGTGAAAGAGATGGGAGATCAGTGCACTGGAGGTCGTAGGAGTTTGTCTGCAAGTCTAAGCAATATGGAGGCTTAGGGATGAGATCAATGGAAGCGATGGATATAGCCTTAATGGGAAAGCATGCATGGAATATTATCAGGAATAGAGATTCATTGCTCAAGAAGGTTTATAAGGGAAAATATCTCAGAAATACTAACTTCCAACAATTCAGACAAAAAGGAGGTGATCCTTGGGGATGGAAAGATTTGATCACAAACAACTTGGCTTGGTAGGTGATCTTAGGGAAAGATATACAAATTCATGATGAATGGATTCCAAATACTATAAATCCACTGATCCCACAATCAATCCTAGCTAGTCATACTAACCTCAAGGTCTCAGACATGATTACACATATTATAAAGTGGAGAATTCCATTGATTAGAAGTGCTTTCCCATCAGAAGTAGTGCCCTTCATTATGGAAATCAAGATCCCACAAGATCAGTATCAGGAGGATTTACCTTTATGGAGGCCAAATAAACATGGAAATTACACAGTTAAAAAGGAGTACCATATAGCTTATGAACAGTTGGCATTTGAAGAACAAGCTGCAGCACATCAAAATACTCATGCGAATCATGCAAATCAAGATCTTCAAAGATTCTGGAATCAATTGTGGAACCTAAATCTGTACAAAAAAATGACTAATTTTGTTTGGAGGCTAATGAATAGAGCTTTACCAATGGCTGTTAACTTGGCTAAAAGGAATATCGTCTCAGAAAGGAATTATAGCAGATGCCAGTATCAGGAAGAGGATGAATCTCACCTGTTCCTCAGATGTGAGGATTCAAAAAGAATATGGAGAGCTTTCTCTTTGGGTTTTAGCTTTGACTTAATTCCAGATATGCAGATCTCAGAATGGTTTATACAGTGGACCAAGTTGGATCCAGATAAGGAAGCAATCAAACTCTCCATTTGCATTCTATGGGAGATATGGAAACAAAAGAATCAGAGGGTCTTCAATAACCAAAACAAACATCCAATTATATGTTGGGAGGAGGCCAATAATATGGCGATCATCTTAAATAAGCCTCTAAGAATCTCCAATCTGGAACAAAATCTGCAGGATCAAGTTCATGAAGATGTCTTACATCCACAAGTTTCACCAGGAACAAGCGATACTGGATAGATGAATCTAATTCCGTTTGATCCTTATGACAAGGATCCAGAAGGCATTACAATTATTTCTTTTGATGGATCCTATAAAAAAAAGAAGATGGCTTGGAACAGGGGCGTGGACTATATCTTTGGATCAACAATCACTGGAGAAAATAGTGTGCAAAAGATCAGATTTCTTTGTTGCTAGGCAGAAGCAGAGGTGTGCTTAAGATCGATAAGGGCGGCTCAGAGATTGCACAATCCAAAAATAAACATATATACGGATTTGGCCATTCTGATGTCTTCCATCTACAACATGAACAAAGCACCGTGAAAAATAAAAGGAGTAATATCACAAATTTTATCAGCTTTAAGTTCCTATTCTGTATTCAAGTGCGTCAAGGTGAATCGATGTGTCTTACATAGTGAGCACACAGTGTCAATACTTAGGACACTCCTTATGTAATGTTACCTATTATTATTAATATATATCTGTATGGCTTTCAAAAAATATTAGGTTAGGGTATGGGTTATGGTTTAATTTGGGCTAGGTTAGGAATTAATGTTGTAAAAAAATTCATCAAAGATTGGGCCAGCCCAATTTAAAAAATAATAAAAATTACCAAAAATAGAAGAAAACAGTTTAGAGTATAAATTTATATGAGACGTTCCAAAGAGAAAATAGTGTAAATAGCGAGAGTATGGAGGGAGTACTATATTTTTGTATAAAAAGAATCTTCTTGAAGACAAATAATGTTCTTGGATCAAATACGCATTCAACTTCTAAATTGGCAGCTCTCTCATTTATTGCGAGCATAGCCTCTTATCCAGGTAATTAAACTTAGAAACAATTTTGAAGTGGTACGTAGACAATTCAAATGAAGAAAAATAAACAAATGGAATTTAATAGGACATGAAGCAAAAAAACATTAATTTCTTTTTTTGAAACCATATTCACACACTTCATTCATTCAAACTGCCTCACACAAATGAGGTGAGGCTCCTCTGTGTCTCACACAAAGGTGTGGTGAGACTCCCACATGACTCACACGAAGTGAGGCTCCACATCTAACACAGTGTATATGGAGACTTAAACCCCATACTAATACAACTCCAGAACGAAGGGAAAATTTGATCCCGGATCGCACCTAGGGGGCGCATGGCCCTGGACACTTGTCGTTGTTCACAAATAAATTGTGTGTGTAGAGCCAGTTGATCCACACATTGATCCTATGGGAATAAAAAAAAGGAATGACACATCATATTCAAATAATTAGGAGTCGTATTCATTAAACACTTGTGAAATGTAGAGATATGATGGGTATGCATGTAAATAAATTTTGTTTAATTATAAAGTATTGGAAGATAATTATACACCCAACCAAGAAAGTATTGGAAGATAATTATACACCCAACCAAGAAAGTATTGGAATAGACACAAGCCTAATAAAGCTTGAAACCTTATTTTCGAACTAGTAGCAACATTTCAAAGGCATTTTTTTTTTCTATGAGTCGTATTCATTAAACACTTGTGAAATGTATAGATATGATGGGTATGTATGTAAGTAAATTTTGCTTACTTATAAGGTATTGGAAGACAATTATACACACAGCCAAGAAAGTATTGGAAGATAATTATACGCACAGTCAAGATACTAGTAGAGACAAGTCTATTAAAGACAATCCAGGGCTAAAAAATACGGAACCATCTCAAACTTGGAATCTTCTTTCCGGACCAGCACCAATGTTTTAAAGGCAGGGTTTTTTTTTGCATATTAAGGTGGTTTTCAAATAACCGTCTTTAATTGAAGTTAATTAAAGTCGATTTTAGTCAAAACTGCCTTTAATTAGTGGTTTTCAAACAACTGTCTTTAATTGAAGTTAATTAAAGGCGATTTTAGTCAAACAGCCTTTAATTAGCACTAATTAAAGGCAGTTGTATCTAACCGCCTTTTAAATGGACTGGTCCCGAGTTCGTAACATGGGTCGATTACCCTTCTGAGTCCAGAAGAGGCTTCATCCTGCATTTATGAAAAGAATATCGTCTTTCCAAACTCGGAATTTGATCGGGGGCCCATTTTCCGAACTCGAAACAATGTTGCGGCGATAGTGATTTTAACAGGTTGGTTCCGAGCTTGGAACCGTGTTGTGTATATAAAAAAATAGGGCATTTATTTGAATTCTAAAAACAAAAACATTAATAGGGTTTTATTCCCTTTCACAATCCATTGATGGAAAAGTAAAGTCTATATATATATATATATATATATATATCTAAGATCATCATTTTCTATTGAAGAAGGTAGGAATTGTGTTCAAATATTTTTTTTGAAAATTATCTTGAAATTAGGGTTTTACACATCTAAAATTAAGGTTTGTACTTAGGTTAAATAGGGATGGGTTATGATCAATGTTGTAATAATGCTAATGGGTTCCATTGTAATTGACTTGTAGGATAATGGATCACATTGAACTCATTGGTAATGATCTTAGAAAAACTTTTGCGTTTGAGGATGCTTCTAAGAATGGTGTTGTGCGAGCATGGTGTCCGTTGAATGATTGTGAAAACAATGTGCATCTAGGGAGGAAGTAATTACAGGGACATTTCATAATGAAGGGGTTTCAAACTAGCTACACTCGGTGTGTCTGTGATGTAGAACGTCATGCAGGAAAGATGAAACTCTAGGGTTTGCAGCATAAATGTCATCTTTTATTAATCATAATCAAAACTAGCATGCAAATTACATAAGAATGCCTTCTATATTTATAGGATACTAAATCTCCTAATGAGAAAGGGAAAGAGAAACTAAATCTCCTAAGGAAAAAGAGAAAAGGAAACTAAATCTCCTAAGAAAATAGGAAAAGGAAATTAAATGTCTTACGGAAAAGGAAAATACCTTAATTAAAGAAAGAAAATTAGATGCCCAAGGGAAGAAAATATTCTAATTAAATGAAACAAATAAAATGCCATCACGCTGGTCCCACTTATCTATAAATGCCAATCCTAATTCCACATCATTCTCCAGGGGTCGAAAAAACGTGTCCTTAAAGTTTGACCCTCGACTTGTGTTGCGACACGGTCTCCATCGCCCCATTCGTATCAATGCCAGAGTCATCGCCATAAAATGACTTGCTTTGATATGCGTTCCTGTACCCACTGCGTGATGTCTCCAAAATTTCTCTTTCTTCCTCTATGCTCTTGCCATTTCTCTAGGTTTCTTTGCATGTAGCCTCTACGCTTGTGGGTCATTCCCGAACCCACTCTACAGATTCCTGAATGACTTGACGCCACGATCACCATAAACTTCACGCCAGTGAACTCATTCGGTGCGGCCAATTCGTTAGCCTATCTTGGCACCAAAACAATTTTTTCGTGCGCAACTTCATCGTACTATGCCTTTTCGTATACAGGCTTGTCATATAGGGCCTTGGAATACACGATGTTTTTGTACAAGGGCGCATTGTACATGATCTCGTCGTAGATGGCTTCAGCGTACTCGCAGTATATGGGTCGTTGTATACTACCTTGTTGGACTCCACTTGATCATACACGTCATTGTCATACAAGGGTATGTCGTACTCCATCTCGCCATACTCCAACTCATCATACACAGCCTCACCGTGCTTCATCTCATAGTACGACATCTTGTCGTACTCGGGGATAACCACATGTAACACCGACTTCCCACGGCAACTTTCCAGAGCTGCATTGCACGAGTGCATCGTATAGACGTGTCTACCAAAATTCAGGGCAAAAAGGTTGCCGTGATCATTTTTGGTTTCAGATCAGTCTAGAGGGCCGGTCGTGCTTTGGGTCGCTATTGAAGAAACACTTCGATGGAGCATGTTAGGGTTTCCACTTATAGACGTAATCCTACAATTTCTTCACATCTGTAAACGTATTCTAGAGCATTATCATGATTGGGGATGCCTCCACGAGGTCGACGACAAGCCATGGCGGGAATCTGAATGGCTCTGATACCAACTGATGTAGAACGTAATATAGGAAAGAGGAAACACTAGGGTTTGCAACATAAACGTTGACTTTTATTAATAATAATCAAAACTAGCATGAAAATTACATAAGAATGCCTCATATATTTATAGGATACTAAAATCTCCTAATGAGAAAGGGAAAGGGAAACTAAATCTCCTAAGGGAAAATAGAAAAGGAAACTAAATCTACTAAGAGAATAGGAAAAGTAAATTAAATGTCCTAAGGAAAAGGAAAATGGCTTGACTAAAGAAAGCAAACTAGATGACTAAACTAAGGGAAGCAAATATTCTAATTAAATGAAGCAAATAAAATGTCATCACGCCGATCCTACTTATCCATAAATGCCAACCCTAATTCCACATCAGTCTAGCATGGGGAAGTTGGAGAAATAGCTGAGATGAATGATTTGAGTAACACGAATGTGGAAGATGAATTAGATGGGAATGCGGAATTTGACGAAATGGTGGAAGATATTGCAAGATATTTCAAAGGTAAACCCAAAGTATAGCAAGAGTTACTTGACGATAAAGAGATGCCATTGTACAACGGTTCTAAACATTCAGTACTTAGTGCAACTCTGAGGATTATGAATTTGAAAGCCAAATTTGAGTGGGCCGATAAGTCGATGAACGAAACTCTAGAATTGCTTAGAGATGTTCTGCCCGCAGGTAACATGATGCCATATAGGTTGTATGCGGTGAAGAAATTTCTTTGTCCGATGGGATTGGAATTGAAAAAAAAATCCATGCTTTCCCAAATGATTGTATGTTGTACCGGGGGGAAGAAGATGAATATCGAGAAACATTTTGGGTGTGTGGTGAGTCTTGCTACAAATTGAATACGGGTGTGTGGTGAGTCTTGCTACAAAGAAAAAGACACCGGCAAAAGTGATGTGGTACCTCCCTATTGTACCATGGTTGTAGAAGTTGTTTGCGTGTAAGGAAGATGCAAAATTGATGCGTTGGCATGCAGAGAGGGATCGACTGGCTGATGATGTCATTAGACATACGTCAGATAAGGAGCAATGGAAAAACAATTGATGCCCTTTATCTCGAGTTCGGTGAAGAACTTCGGCATTTGAGGTTTGGCCTAATGTACTGATGGAATGAATCCATTTGGTTATATGACTGGTACACATAGCTCTTGGCCAGTTATGTTGCTTTTCTACAATCTTCCACCATGGTTGACAATGAAACGTAAGTATGTGTTGTTATCTGTGATGATTTCTGGTCCTAAGAAACCGGGTAATGACATAGATATGTATCTTGCTCCTCACATCAAGGATTTGTTGACCATATTCAATGAGAGTATTTGGACATATGACGGAAGTGTTGTTGATTAATTTACATTGAAAGAAATGTTATTTTTGCACCATTAATGATTTTCCTGCTTACGGTAATTTGTCTGGTTATTCAGTTAAAGATCACTTTCCTTATCCTAAGTGTGAGAAGGAGACTGATTGCCACTAACTGAAGCATGGTTGTAAAACTATATACCAAGGTCATCGTAGGTTTCTTCCGGAGGATCATCCATGATGATTGTCCAAAAATGGTTCAATGGGGGAGGTGGAGGGTAGACAAGCACCGGTTGTACGAACGGGCACTCAGATATTTGAAACTGTGAAGAATTTGCCCAATGGTTGTGGGAAGAAGAAACGTAAAATGCCGGTGGATGAGAGTTGGAAGAAATGCTCAATTTTCTTTAGATTTCCTTATTGGGAGAATTTATATGTTAGACATTGTCTCAATGTCATGCACATTGAGAAGAATGTGTGTGATTCTTTGATCGGGATATTGTTGAATACCCTTCGGAAAACAAAGGATGGGCTTAAGGCTATGTTAGATTTGGTTGAGATGAATATTAAGAAGAACTTGGGGCCAGTGGCTTCAGGTGACAATTGTTACTTTCCACCTACTTGCTATTCTATTTCTCAATCGGAGAAGAAATCATACTGTGAGACCCTTAGTGGTGTTAAGGTCCCAACCGCATATTCTTCAAGCATTAGTTCTTGTGTTTCAAGGGAGGAGTTGAGGTTGACTGGGTTGAAGTCTCATGATTATCACAATTTGATGCAAGAATTGAATGTGATTGCATGTTGATCATCATTTCCATCCCATGTAAGATTGTACATTACAAAGTTGTGTTTGTTTTTCAAGTCCATTTGTAGCAAAAACATTAGCGTGTAAAAGTTAGACCGTTTGCAGACAATGATCGTTGAAGTGTTATGGTGGAAGGAAATGTATTCCCCCCTCCCAATCTTCGACATAATGGTCCACTGTGTGTTCATCTTGTGCGTGAGATAAAGCTTTGTGGTCCAGTGTTTCTTAGGTGGATGTACCCATTCAAGAGGTGCATGAAAATATTTAAGCGTTTTGTGAAGAATCGGTACATGCCCAATGTAAGTATTGCATAGCCTTATGTAGCAGATGAGGCCATCGAGTTTTGTATTGATTACATGAATGAAGTCGATTTGGGTGGGTTTCCAAATTTATAGACCTGAGGGATGGTTAGAAGGCCATGGGGTTCGCAGGGGAAACTTTTGAGTCCGAGTGCTGAAGATTTTTGTACTTCCCATCTATATGTTCTTCTAAATCATGAATACATTGTCCCCACATATAGAGATTCATATGGATTCCATCAGAGTGGCTAACCCCAATTTCAATGAAGCGCAAGTCCTACAATTACACAGTAGGACACTTGCGTTGTGGTTGCTTGATCATGTATCTGTGGGGGATCATCCATTGACAGTTAAATGGTTGGCTCGTAGATCATTTGGTACTGTACTTTGTTATAGAGGGTACGGCACCAATGGTTTTAATTTTGCCACAAAATCAGTGGATGATAAGGGCATATCTCAGACTAGTGGAGTTTTGCTTGTGTCTAAAGCTTACATGTCAATAATAGAAGTTGTAATAATATTATGTACGCTCACCAGTGTTACTTTGAAATAATTTCAGATATTTGGGAGCTTAACTATGTACGAACTGTTTGGTGAGAAGTGGTAATAATCCAATGTACGAACCGATTAGCGAGAATATCCTTTTATATTGGCATCTCAAGCACACCGGGTTTTTTATGTAAGGGATCCATCTGATCCTCGGTGGGAGATTTTTGTGGAAGGAAAATGCACTTTCATTGAAGAATATGAAGCTGAAGAAATAGTCGGATTCGGTCACAATGCGACGGGTGTTGGAATAGATGATGCTATCCTTCTTGAGAAGGACGAACAAATCTTGAATTGTTCTGTCAGGTGCAATGATCATGATGAGGGCAATCAGTCATCTTTGTAATTGTTTAGTCGTAAATGGAGGAAGGCTAAAAAGGTTACCAAAAAAGAAAACAGAAGAAGTAGAAAAATCCTTTGTAATTGTATTCTTTTGTATCATTATTTGTTTCAAATTAGTAAGACTAAGGATTCGATTAAAATGTGGTACTATTCTAGGTTCAGCCAGTAACAAAATGGAAGATGAAATCATAATACATGCAGTGATCGACCACAAAAGCAACCATAGTTAATAAGTAATCCTCAAATGGAGCACCACTAGCCTACTCTGAATAGATATGTCATAACAGTGAAGTCTACATAACAAATATCCAAATAAAATTCAACATTCTTCAATTGTTCATAAAATGGAAACCATTAAGATTATAAATGTCACCTCTATGGTAATTGCAACTTCAAGTCATCTTCAAGATCACCCGTAGAAGTTGACCCATCACAACGGGGGTGATGGGTGGAAGCAAGATGGAGTTCGTACGCTCGCTGTCTTTTCTCTATTTTCAATATCTTGGCCTTCATTTTTGCAAACTCCTTACGCACCCACTTGCAACAATTTAGCACACCCCTGAGGTAGGCTTTCCCCGAGTGTACAACTTCTAAAGACATAAAAATAAATATGTTTAATAAATTATTCATAACATGTAGACACTACAATAAAAAAAATTCACTTAAAAATCATCAACTCTAGGAATTTTGCTCGGCTCCTCTTCTTCTACATCCCGGTAGTACCATTTTCCATTTTCCGTCGACCAACACCATCCCCCAATTTTTTAAAAAGGTCTTGTCAAAGTACTTTGGTGCTTTCTGCTCACCGGTGATTTTCAACCCCTCAACATTCCTTAATATTTTAGTGATCAAATTTCCATAAGGAGGCTCCTCACTACCCTATTCGATGTGCCAACATAAAGCATGTGCCTAAATATCGCCGCCCCCGGGTTTATTCTCCTACCCTCCATTATGAGATAAAAACATCAAGGCACTTTAGTTGGGCTCGGTGACATGTCCGAATGTGGGAACTAAGCATCGAGCAATCATCTCGTAGACAATGCGGGAATCCACAGGTAGAACTTTGAGGTTAAAGGTCTCCGGCTTACCTAAATCCCTTGCATCACAGGAGAAGTACTTAACACTACATTGGATAGGATCATCGTATGGGGGATCTGCTACTAATGGCCATTTTCCCCTAAAGTAACAATCATATAATGGACCATCGTTGTCTTCCGAATATACATTTTCGGGGATCTTCTACGGGCAATCTAGGGCTTAATTCAAAATCCACTAACTAATTGGAATGTCGATTCTCCCAACCCTAGTTGAGTAGTCACCGTTCACCTCTATGAAATTGCTATAGAATTGACAGCATAAATCAAAGTATGGAGATTCATCGAGCTCTAACAACGTTTCAGTATATTGGTCCTTAAACTTGTCTAATGGATCAGATAAACCAATTCTCAAATACTCATTAAAATCAACAATGTAGCAATCAATCAATTTCCCCTTATTATGTAAACTGTTGTACCTAGCTTGTGCAGGAAAAGTGACAAATTTTACAGTATCATACCCGAGTTTATTGTCGGTCGATTGAGAATGGGGGATGGGACATGAACCACCTCTTGCCATTGGAAATTGAATCCCTTTGTTGTTGCTTGAAGAATTGAAGGAGCTGATATGTTCTCCGAACTCGCAATTTGCTTCTAGAGTTTGTTCTTGAGGAAATAGAAATGACATTATTCTTTTTGGGATTTTTTTACATAGCTCGTACGTTCCGAGCCCGGAACTAGACCGGGCCCGAAATTGGAAAGGCTGAATTAACTTTATGAGTTCAGAACAAGGAATTCGGCCCTTTATATGTAGGGGCCGATTACCTTCCAAGCTCGGAACCAAAAAAAAGAGCAAAAAAATACACGTTTTTTTTAAACAGAGGCGGCCCGGATTTGTCACCTGATCTCGGAACCATTGGTTCCGAGCTCGGAACCGAATTCAACCCTTTACTCTTTTCAACTCCCCTCATATTTCCGAGCTCGAAAGGTAATTCATTTTTTTACTCTATTCATATTCCCCGGGTTATGAGCTTGGAAACTGATTTGTTCTTTAAATCTAAAGGGACAAATGATTTTCGAGCTCGGAAGCCATTCCTCCAGAATGGTCAAAATTTTTATATTTGGGGATTCTAAATTCATAATTAAAGCTTCGACAATTTTGGTTTATATATTACTAAATTAGAATTGATAAATTTTGCATACGTTGGATTCAATGGACAACAAAATATTCTAAATTTTAAAAATGGCCAACAAATTTGTTAACAATAATCTAGATTTATGATAAGTCATCAACCCCTTTTAAACAAAATAAATGACACGGTGCCATGAAATATTAAATAAGTGTCAAACAACCTTCTCCGAACCATCTAAGTGTCTTAATACACATACTAATAAAAAACATTGTTTCAATTCCATGTAACAATCTAGTGTGAGTCGAATATGTGCTTTATCTCGGAGTCCTCTCGATTCTCTTCGTTGCCACCATCTGCATCACTATCTGTCAACTCCAGATCAAAGTTTTGGGGATCTTCATCCTCACTTAGTTCGAGGTGGATTCCCTGAGTTTCCAAGAAACGTTCTTGATGCCCCTCCACTATAGCCAACATTGACGGGGTCTCTTCAACATCGCCACGAATGTAGTTGAAGTAGCGACCAAGTGTAGTCTTTTAGTTGCTTTGGGAACCTACTCAACAAAGAGAAATTAACAATGCACAATTAGCATTAATATCGACAAAAATATAATTTAATAGAATTTAAAATAGAATTTTAATAAAATGCTTACTAGATCCCTCGACTCTTTCAACGTCCGCCTCCCTTGCCCTTTTTGCATTATTTTCTTTGTCTTATGGGCAAACCCTTGGCTCCCATTTATTGTCGAAACTGATTTTTAGGCCCTTAAGATGAAACCACGCCTCGTCAGAATACTTTAAGTGGAGTGGGCGGTCTTTCGGTTTAACACTGGCCTTCTTTATCATCGCAGTGATCAAGCCACCGTATGGGAGATCCTTTTTCTTGGCATTTGCGGCCTTTAGCATACTCATCAAGATGGTATAACCGGGGTTAATTTTTACGCCCTCCATCACATAGTAGAAAATCATGAGATTGCCAATGGTCAGCTCACACGTGTGTCCACCCGTGGGAAAAATATTCAAACACACCCACTCATAGATGAGCCTTTTCTCTACCGTCAACTCACCAATATCATAGCTATCCGTCAGACCTGCGGTTAAAACCCTATGGAAGTATTTCGTAGCCATTTCTATGGGGTCAATTGGGGTGGCTTCAGTGACAGAAGGCCAAGTCTGTTAGTGATAGATCTGTACGGGGCCATGGCCATCTTCCAGGTTCAATTTATTAGGGGAAGAGTTTGGCTACCTAGGGCCTCACATATAGTGTACTTATTTACCGCTATTCCTTTCCCATTAACCCTAGTACAATTACAATTTTTCATGCTTTGTCCCAAATTAGCATAGAATTGGATTACCTCATTTACATAAATCGGATCTTCTAAACATAACAAATTTCCAAATGTTGGTCCTTGAAACGCCTTGAAAAATATCCGAGGCACAAAATTTTGATCGACGATTTAAGAACAACTTTTGAATTAATAACCTTACGTTTTGAGAATTCCACAAACCTCTCCTCGGCCCTTCCGCTGAAAACTTTCTAAGATGCCACTGCTTCCGTCATACTTGCAAACCTACAATCTACGTAAAAAATTCAACTAAAACATAGATTGATGATGAAGACTGAATTTGCAGACATCGATTGAAGAAGAAAATGATTAGGTTGCAAATACAGGCATCATTCTCGTGGGCATCGTCGTAGCTTTTGGTGATGACAAAGCCATTGACGGCGGTGATCTCATTGTTTTCCAGGGACTCATCGACAACGACGCGGTACTTGTCACAGGTCTGGCCATTCTCAGAAAGCATTCTGATAATCACGCCAAAGTAATCAACATAGAGCTTCTTCAGGTACTTGGAGTCCTCCGCACACTAGAGCACCATGAATCGCTTCCCACCGCCGCTGCAGCCCTACACGAATCCGCCATTTCACCCCTCCTCACCTAATTTATCATAAATTTGCTTCCTCTATAGATTGCAGAACCTAATTGGAGAAAAAAAATCCCAGAAGAAGACGCCCCAATCCCAGGGCTTGTCTCCGGGAGAAAAGAAAAGGAAAGAATAGGAGAAAAAGAAAGAAGAGAAAGAAAAAGAAGGAAATAAGGAAATAAGGAAAATAGAAAAAGGATAAATGAAAATGAGAAAAAGAAAAGAAAATTAAGAAATTAATATTTTGCCCTTAAAATTAACATTTTTTACTGAGGTTAACAGTTTGACCGAACGGAAGGGATATAATTCAATACTTTATTTAGTTTAGGGACGAAAGTGATAAAAAAATAGGGGGCCAAAAGGGTCAAATGGGTAGAGTTGTTGGGCCTGTGAAGTCGTTTGCCATTTTATTATTATAATATCTATTGTGTAGTTAGAGTCATGATTTAGTGCCAAGTTTTTGGATGTAGGTTCAATAATGTCTAGAAATAGGACTCGTGACGATACGTCACATTCACAAAATAGCCGCCCTGCAACTTCAGAATTTGGTTGTGATGATGACCATTATGGATCCCATGAGGTAGGAATAAGAAAAACTAATTGTAGAACATTAAAACGTAGGATAGCTAGAAAAGAGTTTACTCCATTAGTTTTTAATAGGTCGGGAAAATGTTTGTCTAAAGAGCATGCAAAATGGTCTAGTTGGGTAGCAAAAGTCGGTAGAACGAGGATGTACATAAAGTATGATAGTTGGCACGAGATTTCCCAAGACTATAAGGAGACCCTATAGATGGAGTGCAAGGTACTATGATTAGAAAAATTAACTATTCTTGAAATTCCCCACCTAAATTTCCCATGCCCTTTGAAAAAATTAACTAAAACTAATTGTAACTTCTAGCATTATATATCACCATAGAGACCATTCGAAATCAATGAAATATGACATTTCTAAAAAAAGAAGGTAATGACCATGATGTGCAAGAGTTGGCGTGAGCACAAATACACTTTGTCATAGGACTACGTATTTTCTTCGGAGAAGGTTGATTGGTTGTGGATAACTTACATGCACATTCAACTGGAGAGTTGGGAGATCCACAAGAGAAAGGGTTTGGAGAATGATTCTAATATTAGTCAGAAGTAAATGAATTTGACAATTATTTAGATTTAATTGTCTTTAGTGATGTCATGCCTCTAACAAGTGTATGCAGGGTACAAGGCAAGAAAAACAACGTAATGCCAATTTGAAAGTGATTCCCCATCGATTGAGCTGTGGGGGGTATGGATTGGTGGCTCTCAAGTATGTTGAGGAATGTTTTGAGATGGATGTTCAAAACACAATTGAGGCGGGGATGACCGAAGATGAGGCAAAGGCTACGATACAACCAATGGATGTGGATAACATAGAGAGGTGTGATTTATTCCTCAAAGGCTGATAAAATAAGAAGGGTCTACACGAGAAGCCTGAAGAAAAAGAACTTGCGGAACAAGTGGTAAACCCGACCATCCTACAACTGTTTTTTGACTTCCTTTATATAATGTACATATTACCATAGATTTATGTTCTAAAATTCCCGTATTTTCAATACTTAGGATAAATTGTAGAATGATAAATTGGAAGGGAAGTTCATACCCACGTTTAAGAACGACATCCTTTCTGCGACTACTAAGAAACCCGACCATGCGGGCCGTGCTAGGGGAGTCGGTGGGTACTTGAACCAATGTGAGGTGTTTGGAATTACTCGATACTATGGTCGTGCACAACCATCGCGTGTCCACACTTTGCAAAAACACTCCCTTCAACAAGTGAAACAGGTATAGCAATAAGTCATTCTCATTTGGAAGTTGATCCAACATTCTAGCCTTGTGCTTCCCGAGAATTTAGATGATTTTACACCCAATTGGACACCACCATCAAGAAGGTCGTACCATTCACCAAAAGATGTGGAGGTCAATCGGGAGGAAATAATTGAAACTTTGGAAAACGAAGCCGACAACCACGACAAGGCCATTCTGCTTGTGATAAAAAGGTAAACATTTAACATTTATCAAATCATTAATTCAAAGTTTTTGTCAAATTTAACATATGTAGTTGGTGTCGATTAGAGTTCATGTATGTGCAAGCTATACATAGATCAAGGCATAGGTGATAGACCACTCCATGTAGCCGATGGAATTTTACATTAGTTAATGAAACATCATCATAGCTTACCCATTCTAGAAGGTTTGTCAAGAGTCTCTTGAACAAAACATTGGTGAAGGGTGCCCCGTTGCCATTTCCAGACGGAGAATACAAGAATGTTGGTCCATCTCGCAATATGTTTCTTTGTGACCGTGTCAACTAGTATATGTCGATCCTATAAAGGATCGCATTTGAAAGTCAAACGGCCAGCAACGCCAAAAGCGGTCCAAAGTACACAAAAGGCAATCAAAACTTCACCTAAACCGGCCCACACTACACCCAAACCGGTCCAAAAGACACCAAAACTGGTTCAAACAACACCAGTCAAGATTAGACAACCGTTTCCAAGGGAACAAGTCTCGAACGACGCACCTCACTTTGTAAAAGTGCTATGCAACTGGCTTTAACCGCATAAACGCAACTCAACTTACTCATTCATGGGAAACAATTGTGTATTTGGTGCCAAGAGAGACATCATCGCAATGTGGAGTGATTTCAAAAACCTTTGGAAATGTGAGCAAGTTAATCAGACAATAATTTCCATATACATCTTGTGAGTCAAATTTATATTTACATATCAAATTCATGTTTACTATTTAATTTTCTCTAACAGTTTATGACTTATGCGAAATAATTCACAATTTCAAGGTACGTGTATTTCATGTACAATCAAAAGAAGAAGTGGGTCGGATACATGTGCCTAGTGATGACTCAAGAGATCGGTTGTACAGACCAAGAGAGAATTGACTACATTCGCTAAAACCTTGGGAGAAATGATAAGAAATTGTTCAATACGCCCTACATTGAAAGGTTATAGTTAAGATCTTCATTATGTTTGTAAACATAATTTACGCATTTTAATAAACATTACCTTTTATTTTTGTACAGGGATCATTGGCGATTGACCATCATTGTTCCCGAAAAAAATGTGTGTATTGGACGGATCCATTACACTTATAGCCATCAGACGCATTTGTCAAGATTTTGAGTCCACTATGAAGGACACTAGCGAAGATGCTGAAAACAATTTTCAGGTGGTCGAAATCAAGGTACAATATGCATAAATTGTTTTTTTTCCCAACAAGATTTATTTATGTGTTTCCATACGTTACCAATTTTATGTTGTTTAAAACAGTACAAGAAACAAGCGCAAAATTGGGAGTGTGACTATTACGTAATGCTATACGCAATAGAGTGCATAGAAGGAGTGAACTTGGATTTACTTAAGATTGACAAGGTAATTGTACATTTGGTTGTAATAGACATTAGTAGTGTCTCAATGTCAATAATAATATTTCCGCGTAATTCGCTATACAAATAGGATATTCCAAAGGCAACAAAACCCTATTCGAAACAAGACATCAACATCGCTAGGAATTGTTTGGCTAGGTATCTCATTCTCAACCACTCACATCCTCTTTGGAATCCTAACTTGGTAGAGTAACACAATTTAGGTAAATTAGTGTGATGTAAAGGTTTGGAATAGAATTTGTTTTATTTATATTCCTATCTATAGATTATTGCTTAGTTAGCATTTTCTATAGATTTTTGTTAGCAAGTAGAACAATTGTTTGTATTTGATTACATTTGTGACTGTTGATAGAGGCCAATTTAGGCCAGGAAATTCAATGAATTTTTTTTTACCATTGGGGCTGAGTAGAGTACTAAACTCGTAATTAAAACTGGCCTTTCAGAAATCATTGGGACGAATGGGTTTCCAAACTTGGAATCGAAAAATACCAACAAAAAAATAGCCGCCAAAATTACAGAGGCGGCCCGGAAAATACATACGACAAGGAACCATCCATACAATGGAGGCTGATTTAGGCTTCCAAGTGAGGAACCTAGTCACATTCCAAACTCAGAATTCCTCACCAGGTCCTCACTAACTCACCCAATTCCGAGTGAGGAACCATAGTAAGGCGGTTTGAAGATGTCATTAAAGGCGGTTCCGAGTTCCGAACGAACACCAGGGCTGAGAGAGAGGGTATGGGTTCTGAGCTCGAAACCTATTAAAGACGCCATTAAACATTGTTTTTATAGGCGGTTTTTGGAACCGCCTTTAATTGATCTCGATTAAGGGCATGAACAGAGAAAGCACTTTGAAAGTGTCTTCTTTGGTCCGATGGAATCGCCTTTAATGGCCCCTCCCCCCACTAGTGAGAGAGTATCTCTTGTTAAACTATGTATTTGTTAAATTGTCTAACAATTAAATCAAGGGTAAAATACAGATATGACCCTATGTTTTGGTCAAAAGTGTCAATATAACCCTGTAAAGTTTGAAAGTGCGATTATAACCCTATCTTTTGCATCAGAAGTGCTGATATAACCTTTTGGCACTATTCTGGCATTGACTTTGTATTTTTTGGCATTGATTAAATACAAAAAGACTAAAATACCCCTAATCATAAAACTAAAAAAATTAAGACAAGAATACTCCTAAAGTCTTCTTCATCTTCATCTCTATCTCTCTCTCCAAAACAAGCATCGCCGCTGATCCACTGCTCCGCACCACCGCTAATCCGCTGCTCTGCCACCGCTGCCGGAAACCTCCACCGTTATCGGAGCCTCCATTTTCATATCTCACAAATATCATAATATTCTGACTTCTTTCTTCGCGAAATCCGATCGGCATATATATGATAATCCGCATGTTCCAACATGTAAAGTTTTTCGTTTCCAAATATGCTCACACAAACTGTCAATTAAATATTCTCTGCCAATTAAAGTATTCAATGTATATCACTTAACTTTACACACGTCACCCAAATTGAATACACAATTCAATCTCAAAAAAATACTCCATCTTTCTCTATTTGTAAAAGTAGATGGGACAAATGGAGTTCACATATAAATGTTATTTTCATATACATAAAGTTGGCAGTATGAGATTAATTGAATGTTGCCCCATCAATTAAATTCTCTGGCGACCTAAATTACCTAATTCAATGCATGTTACGGGTTCAAACCTTATGTGGATTTTATTAAAAATGGGTTAAGTTATTATTTGATAAAATGTAAAACTTACAATTTTATTAATATTCTTTGAAAAATGAACTTGGTAGTAAATCATTTTTAGGGTGTACATGTAAATACAAATTAAATTCGATTAAAGTAGTGAAGTGGTGAAATTATATACTAGTTCCAGTGGTGTCAATTTGGGTAATCGTGTTGGGTTCGTGTCGGGTTGGAAATTGTTTGGGTTATAACAAATCGGGTTGGAAACATGTTGATTTTTAGTTGTCGGGTCGTGTCGGGTTAAAATGTGTTAGATTTTTTTCACGGGTCAGGTTGCTGTCGTGTCAATTTGAAACAAGTCAGGTTTTTTCTTCGGGTCGTGTTGGGTTATTGTCGTGTATTTTTTTTTCTCGGGTGAGATTGAGTCGGGTTGGATTGAGTCGGTTTTTTCCGGGTTACTGTCGTGTCGTTTTTATACGAGTTGATTTGCTACCGGATTTGATCATATTAGTTTTTTATATATAATGTTTCATATTGGATTCAGGTACATTTCGCGTTGGTTTATTCTGGATCAGGTTATTATGGTACTTGATTAAATTCAAGTTGACTCTAGATCAACTATTACTTTCATTTATACGGGCTAATTTGGCTTATTTTCTTAAGCAAGAATAAATAAAGTTAGAATTATAAATAAGTTAATTTACTTTTTTATAAAAAAATATATTTATAGTTAGATGCAAACATTTAACTATAATCATTCATAAATAACACAATAAAGTTGATTTCATGTAATCAATTCTAGCTTTACTTTCTATAACACAAACTTTCTTGGCTAATTTGTTTTAATTAATGTAAAACTTCCATCTTGATGGTAACTTCCACATTATTGCGCAATAGGTACATGTTCATTGGATAATGTTTTGCAAATAATACTTTACTTTAGTTTTTATAATTTAGCATGCTAGGCAAAGAATTGGGAAAGACCGTCTTTCCATAGACATATGGAATGACGGGGTTAAATTAGAATTATAGAAAGGTAAAAGATTTTAGTTGCAGGATTAAAACTTTATTATGCAACGTGCAGTAGTTATAAGTTTATGACCCGATTAATACAACCCAAAAAATTTATCCTAATTTCTTCTAATATTCTATTTAAACCTTGGTATTTCCATAATATATCGTGGGTTAGATTCGAGTTTCGAGTTGAGTTTGATCGTGTCGGGTGCGAGTTCGGGTCGATATATCTCGGGTCAGATTCAAGTTTCGGGTTAAGTTCGGTTGTGTCGTGTGCGGATTCGGCTTGATATTTCTTGGGTCGAACGGGTTTTGGGTTGAGTTCGGTCATGTCGGGTTTTGGTTCTGGTCGATATTTCTTGGGTCAAATTTGGCTATCAGGTAGAGGTCGATCGTGTCGGGTTGAATTCGGCTCAATATTTCTCAAATAAGAATTGGATTTTGGGTTGAGTTCAATTTTATCAATTTGTATCGAATTCTCAGTTCGGGTTAGAAATTGATAGCACTGACTAGTTCGATTATTTTTGGTATAACAATGAACTGGCCGCACCAATGAGTAAATTGATCACTTACTACTCAGTAAATTGATTATCACTTATCGATGCTCAGTGTGGTTGACATGTAATTTATATTTACTTGTAAAATTTGGTTATTACTAGAAGACAGTAAGGATGGATGTCACTTTTACTTATTATAAACGTGGGCATTTGTCCTATCACCTAAGAGTGATTTATTTGTTTTTAAAAAAACGAGGGTGACTTATTAAATAATTTTTTATCGATCACTTTCACAACCCTACGAGCATCGCATCTCTGATGGTTGGAGGGTCTTTCTACTTGTTATGTGCCACATGTCGTATTTTGATTAGGACTTTATTGTGATGTAAGCAACTACAATGAACTGGCGGTAATTTTAAAATTTTCATCTGCAATGGTACTGTTGCATTTATAACGTCGGTATGACGAGTTAGTCCAAAACTTTTACATTTGAAAATTTTTAATATTTTTTGACATATTCTTACATAGAAGACATAGTTTTGGGAAAGACTGTCTTCCAATAAACCTATGGAAATATGAGGTTTAACTTGAATAATAAATAGGTAAAATATTTTAGTTGCAATATTAAAATTTTATACTGTAACATGTAGTATCTATAAAGTTTATAACCCAATTAATGCATTTCAAAAATTTTATCTTCATTTCTTACAATTTGATGTTTAAACCTTGATCTTCCATGAGTTATGAAAATGCCGTCTTTTAAGAGACGAACTCTACTTAGAATTAAAATTTTATATTTATAAAAAAATTTATATTTATAAAAAAATTTATATTTATAAAAAATTTATTGTGTTCGCCTATTCGCGTATTTTTTTTTCATTGTCTTTCATGAGATACGTTTTAATGAAAATATAAATGTTTAAATATGTATTGATTAATTTAAAACTAAAAATAAACGTAACAAAATATAATATATACTACATTAGTGAATAAAATTCTGTACAAATGTTTAATTATTCACTTAAAATATTAAATTTAAATTCAAGTAGTTTAAAATTTGAATCATTTCAAATTTAGCTTACAATTATAATTATATAAATAAGAATATTAAATATATTAAATTACAATTATTGAACTAACTAATATTAGCATTAATTATAATGTGTATTTATTCCTTTTATCTTCAACTTTATAAAAATTTTCAATATTATACATTAAAATCTAAGTTTTGAATATTTTTAGTTAGAATGGGTCTCCTGACAGGCGGCATGTACATAATCTTATGGACATGTCACTAATTTTTTACTTTATACACTGCATTTATTAAATTACGTATTACTAAATTTTGAAAATTTGAAAATATTTTTTTGTTATATATTTTTTATTTTCACATTCAAATATATATTATTACTTATTTTAACTTTAAAAATACAAAATTTAAATTTTATAAAAGTTTACAACGTTTAAGGAATCCACTATGGACTGTCCATAAATTTAAGGAAATGTCGCCTTTCTTGAGACTTTCTCTTTTAGTTAATATGATATTATTAAATTGATTTTACTTTAGATTTTATATCTTAACTGAAAATAGTAAATAGGTAAAAGTAAAAATTAGTTGCCAAAATTTAATGTGTTCGTTATTGACAGTCTCAGTATGACCTTTTATAAATACAAAGACTTGGGTGAGACCGTCTCACCCAATTTTATGATGAGACCAGATGTCTCTTATAAAATTAAATATTTCTAGGGAAGGCAATACTATATAATATAGATATTTTAGGAATTAGTTCAGTTTTCAATTTTGGGTCACATCTCATCTTCTCCCCCAAAATCAAACGCAAAAAATCCTCCCTCAAAACCTCTCGAAACCGCTTGTCATAACCTCTGATCAATCGTCTGAAATCCGTTTAAATTCAAGATTTATAGCGTCATTGCATTTTTCTGTTCAATCTGGTTCGATTAAGGTAAAATTTTCTGATTTTGTTTGATTTTGTGTTTCATAATTGGGGCTTCTTGCTTTCTTCATGTTTCTGGTTGTTCTCTATTCTATTCTGCGTGTTTATCTCTGTGAATCCGGTCGTGCATGTATTTTTTTGGCCTTACATTGTGTGTTTTCAATTTGTGTTTGGTATTTTGTAGGTATGATGAAATCGAAGGAAGGTATTTCTAGTACAGATGAACAGAATGTTGATAACGTTGTTCCTAGCTCATCCGCTGTTGAATCAAAAGGTTTTTTCTACTTTTTGTATTGTTAGGGTTTTGTGTTCTTTTTCTTTGATTTTTCTGTGTTTTTGTTGATTGATTTGATGTGTTGTTAGTTCTTATTGATGATGCTCTGTTTTTTGTGTTGATGTTACTCAGTTTTGCTAATTTTTTAGATGTTTTTAGTTTTGCATTTTTTTTGGTCGGTGCATAACAGATTAGATAGGCTGTTTATATGTTTAGTTTGAATGTTCATGCGCTTAGTTCTGGTTTTATTGTGGCTCTGTTCTGATTCAGTTTAGGCTCTGTTTAGTTGATGTTCTCTATTTGCATTGTCTTTTAGTTAGACTGTGTATGTGTTTAGTTTGCATGTTCATGTGTTTAGTTCAGGCTTTTTTGTGGCTCTGTTGTGGGTGAAGTTATTCATATTTCATCAGCTGTTGATTTGAAAGGTTTCCTTATGATTTTTTTGTTTATGTATTATTTAGGGTTTTGCGTTATAGCTCTGTTTTATTGATGACCTATTTAATTATTTAAATTATTTGATGAATTATTTGATGATGCTCTGTTTATGAATAATGTATTGTATTGCATCATATGGTGTCTTAACATGGTGTTATGAATGGTTTTTGTGGTGTATATGCTAGTTGTTGTTTTAAATATTCTTGTTGTCTTCATGCGTGAGATAATTATTGGTATGAAATGTTACCACATGATCTTGTAATTAGAGAGTTTGATGTTGCTCTAAACTTTGTTGATGGTTGTGAATTGTAACTTTTAACTTTGTAAGTAAGTCATATTTGTAGTATTGCTTTCTAATAATTGTTGCTTATGGCTGTTTGCTACTGCTTTGCACTTTATGCTTTAATTTTTTTTTAATTTGGATGTGATTGTTGCAGGAGTGGGAAAGGCCAAAACCTAGATGGAAACCAGACATCTTTCCCTAGTTCAGCCCCATGAAAATTCCTTTATTTATGGTACCTGCTTGCAACGCTCTTGTTCTTTATTTATAGCTCTTTCTGTAGCGGAGTGAAAGATATTACTACAATGATGAAATGAAGCATGATTACTATGATGATGTTCTTAATAGAATTTATAAGATAGCATATGAATTGGTTTAACCTTCTTTTGTTTTCTTGCTTGGTTTCATATATCAGTTGCTCCTCTTATCAGCCGTTCGATGATTTGATATGCAACATCTTTCAATCTCTTTATCTGTTTAGTTAAAGTTTATCTGTAATTTTAGGTGTTTTATATTTTCTATTTCTGAATATGTATTTATATAGTCATATTTATCTGTTTACTTTAGGTGTTTTAGTTTTTTATTCATGTGTTTATGTGATTACCTTTTAATGTAGATGATGCTACGTGTTTGAGGAAATCTAGTCGATTGCATCTAAATTGACTACTACATATGGTATGTATATTGTTCGTTTGTAAGTTTTGTATTTAGTATTTATATTTTTATGATAATTGATTGAATAATTTTCAGGTTATAAAATTCATATTAAAGGGAAAAAGAATCAGCTAAAACCTACTACAACTAGTATTCAAATATGATGGGATTTTATTTTACATTGTTGTTGGTTATTACTTGATTTCTGTACCTATTTCTGATAATTTCCTCTTTTTTATAGCCGATATTGTTAAGAGGTTGCGTAAGAGAGGTAGTAAACCTCATGTGGATAAGCCAGTCAGAGTTGCTGGATCTGAGAATGGTTGAAATATGATTTGTTTGAGAATAGTTAACATATAATTATTTGTTTTAATTTTACTGTTTACTGCTTTACCTCTGGCATTTACATATTTGATTTTTTATTGTAGCTGGAGGTGATGTGAATGGGGTAGGGATAAGCTTGGTAAAATTTTATCATTTATGGTTTCTTTTTGTTTTTGTTGAATTAGTTATGTTATTTACATAATTTGTTTGTAATATGTAGTTGTTGCTAAGGCTGAGATTGTGATTAGAAATCATCGAGCTTTAACAAATATAAAAGAATCAGGTTAGATTAGTGTTTTATACTTTGTTATCATTTTAGTGTATGTAGTTTAATTATTTATGTCTTTAGTATATGCGTTTATTTTATTATGCTGAATAGTTGTTGCTAAGGTTGAGGTTGTGGTTAATAATCCTCCAGTTTCAACAAATATATAAGAATCAGGTTAGGTTAATGTTTTATACTTTATTGTCGTTTTAGTGTTCGTAGTTTAATTATTTATGCATTTAGTTTGTGTGTTTATTTTGTTATGCTGAATAGTTATTGTTGAGTATGTGATAAATATTTTATCAGTTTAAATATTTGGAAAAGGTTCTAGTTAATATTGCTTGATTCTTATATATAGCTTGTTAGTTCGGGTATTAAACTCATTAATGTATGGTTTTTTTTACCATGTAGTTGTGGATAAACCTTTGATCAATAGTCCTCCAGCTTCAACAAATATTGAACAAAGTGGTAATATTAGGAGTTTTAATTTATACTTTTTGACTTATTTGTTCCTGTGTATTAATTGTTAGTTTTGGTATTAAACTCATCAGTTTTTTTGTATTTGCGCCAGAGAATGAAAATGATTCTGCTTTTCATGGTAGGGCAGCAGAGATTGAAAAAAAAATGCTTCCATTGATGGTAATTTTTAACATATTAATTATTGTGTATATATAATTACTTAATGTGTTTGTAGTATTAGTTAATTTTTTTCCCGTTGTTGGGTCTATCGTTGTTGTTGATGATCTCATAACAGTTGAGGTACATGTTATCATTGAAGAATTGAGGAATGAACAACTCCTGGCATTAATCTATTTTTCTAATTCTAATTTGTGTTTTTCTATTGACATTTTTTTCCTGTCTAGGATTATGATAAGGCTCTCATGATTGTCACGTATAACTTTGAAGTTGTTATTGCTGATATGTATGATGAATTGGAGAAGGTTAAGGGTGATCTAGCTGAGAGGTTGCACAACTTGCAATCAAGTGAATGTACTACTATAGAAACCCAGATTCAGCAAGATGATTTTGAATATTCACAAGAGTTTTGGAATGACAAATTATGTGTTATGGTTGATGAATGTGTCACCATTTGGAGGAGAAGGAAACATAACCAACCTATCATGACTTTTAACTTGTTTACTAATGATGAATTGGATGGCCTAGAAGGACCGTCCACATCTGTGTTACCCCCCAATTAAGAAGTTTAAGATGTTTGCAAGAACTTGTTGGAATTGAAAATTAGATTTAGTTTGTGGTGTGACTTGAATGTATGGTTTTGTTGTATTTGATTGATGAATGATTTAGTGCTTGTATGATTCTGAGTGTTTAATTTTCTAGGTTGTTGAATTTGCTTTGTCGTAACTGGATTAAAACTTGTAGTTTTTTTATGATGGTGTTCTAGTATTAACTCAGTTCTGAAGTTTATCTCTTTAGTTCCATTGTTTTCAGCTTTGGTTTCTTATTAAATTTTAACAGTTTGTGTAGTAATGATATTTCAAATGATTAAATTTTGCTTGCTAAATTTACAACGTTTTCTGATTGTTACTTCATGTGTCGTTCTTTTTACAGCCACATGTTCTTTAGGTATATAGTTCGATTATTTAGGTGTTTTGTTTGATTATTTAGTTATTTAGTTCAAACATTAGAAAACTTCTAGCCATATATTGTGTTTTACTTTTCGATCCTCATATTTTAATTTACTTATTCTAACATTAGTTCATGTATATTTTTATTTAATTTATTTATTAGAGCCATGAGTTTCAAACATTGGTTGTTTGGTGTTGATTAGTTTGAAAATATTTTTATTTAATTAATATTCATTCTTTAGTTCAGGTGTTTACAGTATTTGAAGCACAATTTATATAACCAGTCTCATAATTTAAGTTAAAGGTACAAAATAATAATATAAATACAATGTCAAATTGAATCTCATAGGTCTAGGCTTATTGCTTTGGTGTCTTTGGTTTCTTTCTTTGCGTCTATCATTTAATTCTCTTGCTTCTTCCTCTTGTCTTTGTGTCAAAATCGGGTGTCAAAATTTGGTCCTACAAATATGAACCTATTCAGTAACTCATTACATTAACTATTGTTTTGATTAGTTCAGTGTTTTACATTTTAGTTCTTCTTACATAAACAGTTATTTAGTCATTAATAAATATGTACGGAGAGGTACAGTACTAAAATATTTTGGAAAAAAAACAACCAATCAAATTTCAGACCTTCAACATCACAATACATCATATATTTATTAAGTTACATTGTGTATTTAACATATTACTTATTTGTCTACAGTAAATTTTAAAACATTAAATATTCTTAACATTGTGCATGTAATTGAATTTTAGATATTGATGAATCTTGTTACAAAGTTCAATCATGTTATTTAATGTGTTAATCAAGATATATCATTTACTTAATATGTTACTTTATACGTTTTCGAAAATTTAACATAAATTATCTCCATAAAATGCATAAAACCATTTTTATATATCAATTTTATATACTTTACTTCATGTGTTTAAGAGGTAAGATCTTGTTTTAATATATTACATCAGAAAATTAAGAAAATTTTACAATACCAAAATAATTTGAAAACAAAATCCAACTAATCAAATTTCAAACCTTCAACATCACAATATTTCATATATATATATATATATATATATATATATACATTAAGTTACAATGTGTATTTAACATATTACTTCTTGGATTGCAGTAAATTTAAAACACCAGAATATTCTTAACAAAATGCATGCAATTGAATTCTAGATATTGACGAATCATTTAACAAAGTTCAATCATTTTACTTCATGTGTTAATGCAATTCCATCATTTATTTATTATGCTACTTTAAACGTTCCAGAAAATTTTAAATCACTTACAAATTGCATATAGTCAAATTTCAAATCTTGGGGAATTATCTATCAGAATAATATCACGTTACTTCATGTGTTCATTGAGTTACATCCAGTGTTCATCATTCTACATGGGTTCCAGAAAATTTAAAACCCCTACGTTTTCCTCAACAAATTACATTTAGCCAAATTTCATACCAAGGGGAGTTATCGATCAGAATAATATCAATTTACTTCATGTGTTCATGCAGTTAGATCCAATGTTCATCACATTACTTCATACGTTTCAGCAATATTTAAAAAACATTTTTTATAGCAAAATTTCAAACATTGGAGAATTATCCAGAAGAATAATATCACGTTACTTCATGTGTTCATACAGTTACATCCAGTATTCTTCATATTACTTCATACGTTCCAGAAAATTTAAAATCACATACATTTTCCTCAACAAATTGCATATAACCAAATTTCAGACCTTGGGGAATTTTCCATCAGAATAATATCACGCTACTTCGTGTGTTCGTGAAGTTACATCCAGTGTTCATCATACTACTTCATACGTTCCAGAAAATTTAAAAATACCTACATTTTCCTTAACAAATTGCATATAGCCAAATTTCATACCAATGAGAGTTATCGATCAGAATAATATCACTTTACTTCATGTGTTCATGCAGTTACATCCAATGTTCATCATTTTACTTCATACGTTTCAGTAATATTTTAAAAACTTAAATTTTCTCAACAAATTGCATATAGCCAAATTACAAACATTGGAGAATTATCCAAAAGAATGATATCACGTTACTTCATGTGTTCATGCAGTTATATCCAGTGTTCTTCATATTACTTCATACGTTCCAGAAAATTTAAAATCACCTACATTTTCCTCAACAAATTACATATAGCCAAATTTCAGACCTTGGGGAATTATCCTTCAGAAGAATATCACGTTACTTCGTGTGTTCATGCAGTTACATTCAGTGTTCATCATACTACTTCATACGTTTCATAAAATTTATAAACACATACATTTTCCTTAACAAATTGCATATAGCCAAATTTCAGACCAAAGGGAGTTATCGATCAGAATACTATCACTTTACTTCATGTGTTCATGCAATTACATCCAATGTTAATCATATTACTACATACGTTTCATCAATATCTAAAAAACCTAAAAAATTTCAACAAATTGCATATAGCCAAATTTCAAACATTGGAGAATTATCCAGAAGAATGATATCACGTTAGTTCATGTGTTCATACAGTTACATCCAGTGCTCTTCATATTATTTCATACGTTCCTGAAAATTTAAATCACCTACATTTTTCTCAACAAATTGCATATATCCAAATTTCAGACATTGGGGAATATCCATCAGAATAATATCACGTTAATTCGTGTGTTTATGCAGTTACATCCAGTGTTCATCATACTACTTCATACATTCCAGAAAATTTTAAAACACCTACATTTTCCTTAACAAATTGCATATAGCCAAATTTTAAACCAAAGGGAGTTATCGATTAGAATAATATCACTTTACTTCATTTGTTCATGTAGTTGCATCAAGTGTTCATTATATTACTTCACATATTTCAACAATATTTAAAACACCTAAATTTCCTCAACAAATTGAATGTATCCAAATTTCAGACCTTGGGGAATTATCCAGAAGAATAATATCATGTTACTTCATGTGTTCACTTACATCCAGTGTTCATCATATTACATTATACGTTTCAATAAAAAAAATTACATACATTTTCCTAACAAATTGCATATAACCAAATTTCAGACCATGGGGAACTGTCCGTCAAAATAATATCACGTTACTTCATGTGTTCATGTAGTTACATCTAGTGTTCATCATGTTACTTCATGTGTTTCAGTAAATTAAAAAAACACCTACATTTTCCCAACAAATTGCATATAGCCAAATTTCAGACCATGGGGAACTGTCCACCAGAAAACTATCACGTTACTTCATGTGTTCATACAGTTACATCCAGTGTTCATCATATTGCTTCACACGATTCAGCAAATTAAAAAACACCTACAGTTTCTTCACATCATGCATATAACTGAATTCCAAATCTGGCAATTCCACAATATAAAAATGTTACTTCATGTGTTCATGCAATTTCTTCATATGTTTAACTGTATATACGAAATCAAAACCAACCCTGAATGTAAACTTGTTGAATTTTTAGATTATTGAATATATTTGTTGCCTTTTTCCTCGTATAAAACAATTTCATTGTCTTGAATTGCTTCGTTTTCCATAGTTTATAACAGCAACACCTAAGATAGTATATTTCAACCATTAAAACTAAGATTTTAAATCATAAAACTAAGATCTTAGATCGTATATTTCATATAATTGAGATTTTGACCATAGATCTAGGATTTTCAACCGTAAATTTCATATTACCTCGATTATTTCACCATTGCGGATCTTAGAAGCTTTGAAATCTGCTATTCATCGATCTTTCCGTGCAAAATTCCACAAAATTCTGTTGCAAAATATGAGTTCTTCATATTTGCAAAAATTTGCAGATTCTTATTTCGGAGCTTGATTGCGAGCTTATCGGGGATTTGCAGAGCTTTGATTGGCGATTTCAGAGCTTGAATCCGGTGTTTAGTAGCATGAATTTGGGATGAGTTTGATGAGGAATGAAATTCCTTGATTTTTGGGAGGAAAGATATCTGACAGTTATTTGGGGGGAGAGAGAAAATTGGGTTGGCCCATTTTTGTTATAACCCGATTTTTTATCCATTTTCAGCCTATGTTCCTATTTTGCAATCAGGTCCTATATTTCAATTCACTTCCTACTTATTGCAGCTTGGTCCCTGGTCTCACCATTTGCTATGGTGAGACGGTCTCACATGAATTTTTCTCTTTTATAAATACAGGGTGTAATTAACAGGGTCACTCATTAAATTGTTCCGCTTAATGTCTTGAAGTGATGCTCTATAGAAGACATATTTTTGTTCGAGAATCTCTCAATCTGATGTGAAAATTAACTTTTTTGAAAGTGACCCTTAAATTGGAGATGGACATGTATGCTAATGTACTGGTTCATAATGCTAGGTAGTTTAGGTTTACATTAATATGATGATGATTCCTTAATTTTCAGTTAGCCTGGTGTTTTGGATTGATTAATATATCATTGTGAGCACCAAGAACATACCGCATGGAGCTAGGCGGGGGTCGGACCCCGTCGAGATGAAATTTTTGAGAAATTAGAGGGTAAATTTTTAAAAAAAAAATTCTCAATCCCCTTTAATATAAAGAAAAATTGGAAAAAAATTTCTCTTTATGTATCAGCTTTGTCACTAATGTTTTTTGCCTCCGCCCCTGCCACATTTGATTATCATTGGACGTCATAATTTACCCATCATTAATCCGATATCGGGATGACAGAATTTCAATTGTGAGGATTCAAGGAAATAATGAGTTTTAATCAAAATCTAGGACATTTTTCACAATTAAACTTGGGCAAAGTGTTGGAAAATACCGTCTTTTCATATGCTTATGGAAAGATGGATTTAATTGGAATAATAAAAGGTAAAATGTCTTAGTTGTAATATTAAAATTTCATTATACAACGTGTAATAGTTATAAAGTTTATAATCCGATTCATACAACCCAAAAAGTTTATCTTCATTTCTTCTAACGTGTAACAGTTATAAAGTTTATAACCCGATTCATACAACCCAAAAATTTTATCTTTATTTCTTTTAATTTTCACTTTAAACTTTGATATTTGCGTGACTTATGGCAAGACCGTTTTCAAGAGAGAAGGTTGACAAACATGCGCCATGCAGGGGCAATGCATGGATTGCGGTCAGTACTCGAGATTTATTTTTAGTCCAACGTAAAGACTGGGAAAAGAAATGGCAGGACGATATTCATATGACTTATCCAAAAAACAACGCATTTCCCGGCAAAAGAACCGGAAAATTTCAGCGGTCAAAGTGAAGCAGCCGCTTTATTGCGCCCCAAAAGAATCCAATTTCGGATTGCCAAAGAACAGTTTCAGAATTCTGCGAAACACTTTGGACCAAATTTTTATAGTTTCCTCGGCGATTCCGATTCTCTCTTGTACGTGTTGATTGATTACTTAGCAAGCTTTGGTTATGTGGGGGGTTAAGGTTTGACATGAATTTTGGTTGATTTTGATTGGTTGGTTGTCATTGGATCTTGAGAAAGACGGGTTCCGATTAGGTAGAAAGAAGAAATTCTGCAATTTGTTAGGGATTTTTGAAGAAGGTATAGATTATTTCTCCCATGTTCCTGTTCTGTTTTGGTCGATTTTGCTGCTATATTAGTAAAAACAATCAGAATCTGATAATTTAATCGAGATTTCGAAGAATGTTATATAGCATTTGCATGAATGAATGATGATATGTTCATCTGCAATTTTTGTTGCTTCATCGGCATACATTTTGTTATTCTTTTTTAATGTTTCTGTGTTTTTTTTCATTGCGTCATCAATTTGCATACACTTAGGTTTTGATTTGTAATATGTGACATTCCTTGTCCTTTTCTTGTAGCAGTTAGCCCTCCTTTGATCCTTCAGGCTTGGTGTTTCCAGTTGAAACTGCGCCGGTTGAATCTGGAAACGCCAAGGCTGAAATGGATCAATTCAGACAAGTGGGAGAGGTTGTGGGGAGTTTGAGAGCTTTGATGGTCCTAAAATGCGATATCCTGGTGAACCAAAGACAATGTAGTTTGCTGTTCGACATGTTTGAGTTGGCATTTGAAACCCTTTCTCAAGAAATAAGGAAGAATCTGAGGTTAGATGAGAAGAACACAAAATGGAAGCCTTTGGAGTATCCACTGAAAGAGCTTCATAGGGTGTTCAAGGACGGTGAACTATACGTTAGAAACTGCGTTGATGTGAAGGACTTATGGGGGAAAACTGTTTCTCTCTATTACAACAAGGATTGTGTGGAGTTCCATATCCATAACTTGTTATGCTGCTTTCCTGTCGTCATTGAGGCCATTGAAACGGTTGCAGAATACTCAGGAACTGAACTCGAGGAGATGCAGAACCGGAGGAACGCGCTGATGAAGAAGTATGATTCTGAATGTGACAATCCAAAGCTGTTCCAATGGATGCATGGGAGGCAGTATCTGGTTTCGCGCGAAATCTGCGCGCGATTGGATTCGGCCTGGAAAGAGGACCGGTGGGCACTTCTTGAAGCGATAAGCGTAAGGAAGAAGAATCCGGGACTTCTAGGAAAGCATGAACATAAGGTTAAGGACTTCTTGATGAACAGGCTGAATTGGTCGAACACAATGCCTCAAAAGCCGAGGTTTCTGCCAAGTTCGGCTTTGCTAGGAGCGCACGATTACTCTGTGAAGCGTCGTTTAGGGTTGGGAGAAGGGCATGTGAAGGAGATCCAATGGTTAGGGGAGAGTTTTGCTTTAAGGACATTTTTTGGGGACATGGAGCCCTTAAGTGAGGAAATAGCCCTAGTTTTCTCACTTTCTCATCCCAATATTCTCCAATACCTTTGCGGATTCTATGATGAGGAGAGGAAAGAAGGATCCATTCTGATGGAGCTGATGAACAAGAATCTCAAAACTTACATCAAGGAGAATTCGGGCCAGCGAAAACGCCTCCCCTTCTCTGTCCCCATCGCTGTTGACATCATGCTTCAGATTGCGCGAGGCCTCGAATACTTGCACTCCAAGAAAGTCTACCATGGAGAACTGAATCCATCCAACGTCCTTCTAAGATCCCGATACTCATCATCAGACGCGTATTTCCACGTGAAACTCACCGGTTTTGGCCTAATCTCCA
This sequence comes from Rubia yunnanensis, assembly GCA_037428765.1. Taxonomy (NCBI): domain Eukaryota; kingdom Viridiplantae; phylum Streptophyta; class Magnoliopsida; order Gentianales; family Rubiaceae; genus Rubia; species Rubia yunnanensis. The sequence goes on along the minus strand of CM075064.1, from coordinate 113,502,270 downwards.
TCAAGAGCTATGCAAGATCGCCACATTCAAGCGAAGATCCTGTGATTTGGTATGCGCCGGAGGTCCTAGCTGAGCAAGAACAGTTTAGCAAGAAATGCAATGCAAAGTACTCGGAAAAGGCTGATGTTTACAGCTTTGGGATGGTTTGTTTCGAGCTTCTGACCGGGAAAGTTCCGTTTGAGGACAGCCATCTTCAAGGGGACAAAATGGTGAGGAACATTAGGGCTGGAGAAAGGCCTCTTTTCCCATATCCTGCCCCTAAATACCTCGCGAACTTGACGCGAAAATGCTGGCACCCGAATCCAGCTCTCCGGCCAAGCTTTTCAGCCATCTGTCGAATCCTACGCTACATCAAGAAGTTCCTCGTGATCAACCCCGATCACGGCCAACCTGAATCTCTCCCTCCTCTCGTGGATTACTGTGACATTGAGGCATCCTACGCGAAGAAGTATTGCAGCGCGGAAACTGGATCCGCGACACTTGAAATGGCGCCTGTTTCGCAGATCCCTTTTGAGCTATACTCTTACAGGATTGTTCAGAAGGAGAAAACCCTAGAAAACAACAGTAATGATCGAACCTGGGATATGGCTACTGGAGAGCTCCCTAAAAGGCCTGCATCAGTTAGTGGGGAGGAGCATTTAGCTTCTTCCATGTTTGTCGCGCCAACAAGCGATCTGAGATCCGTATGTTCAGAGATCATCGAGAGCACGAATGTCATCTTCCTACACGAGAATCCGAGGAGAAAATCGCTTCTGACAATACCAGCTGACCATCATAGGAGGGTAAAACCTGAGACTCCCGAGAAGGAAAAACCGCCATCTTCAGCTGCAGATCAGAAAACATCCGAATCCAAATCCAAAAGTGCGGTACCTGAGGCGCCTGAGCAAACTGCAACACATAATGTCACGGAAAAGGCTCGATTTTCTCCTAGTGTTAAGGACAAGAAAGTTCCATTCAAGAAAACGGCACATCACAGAAAGCTTTCAGAGATACCTGAGAAGAAACCGGTTAACAATTCTTCAGAGAGGAAAAACCGCCCCGCGAATAACTCAGAGAAGAAGATTTCACCCACCAAAAAAACAAAAGAAGCCAGCACTCCAAAACCTCCAGGTAAGAACTGATCCTTTGATCGAATCAGTTACTTTCAGTCTTGAAAATTCTGCAGATCATGAACATTAAACTCTGCTAAAATAAAATTCAGGTATTTCGAAAGATAAAGTGCCATGGAACTCATCACCATCATCTGCAAAGATGTCGAGATCAGTTTCAACAAGAGGTCCTATGATATCATTAACACTACCCTCAAAAGGATACATGTCGGTGCAATCATCCCCATTGCATCCTTGTTTTCGTGGCTCCAAGCCCTCTGCAATGATGAGTCCTCAGAGATGAAAAGCGCAAACTCGAAAAAGATGTACAGTCAGGAGTTAGTTCGTCCTCGTAATAGTTCCATTGTTGTTAGCAGACGGCTAATGTTTTGCACAAATGTCTGCTAGAAATAGTCTTAACTATTTTTGCAGCTTCTTCTTTTTTGTGTTTTTTTTTTGGAATGTAAACCTATTAACAGAATGGCATAAGGTTGTATATTTACATAAAAAAGAAACCAATTTGATCTACTACAACAACAAATTTCCTAAATAGAGACTCGACAGAGCTAAAAGTGAGCTTGTACAGTACTTATATTTGTATAAACCTAAAGTGACACAAGCTACTGTGTCACCATATACATGTCTGAAAGATGCACTTAACTTCGATCCTATTCACTCTATGGCGCCAAAAAAGCGAAAAAACTAAGGCGCGGTTACCGTTCCCTGGAGGATCAAGAAACAAAGCCGGGAGCAGGAGAGACCCTCACAACGGCTACTTGAGTATTCCTATAAAATTTCTAACAGTTTTATGCACCCGGTGGAGTTTGCAGCAACCACCGTGTTTGATTTATTTCTCCAGCACACGCTCGACACAAACTGTCCATTATCGTCATCAGTCTCTTTACCGGAAATGGGATTAATCGAACCAAACTTTGCAGAGGTGATTGGCATTGGCAATGACCGATAGTAAGCAAACACCTATAGCAGAACAAGACCAGTCCAAATAAGAAAAGATCAGAAAAAGAAAATCAATCAATTAAATTCAAGAACCACCATATGCTACAAAATAAAGCACAATTAATAAACGGAAATAAGAAAATGGACATCATCACGAGTTTCCCCAAAAAGGTTAAATATATAACATGGTGCATTAAACTCAAAAGTTGAGATTTTTCTCTTCCTAAATATTCAAGATACTGTTAAAGCATCAAGGTCCACTTGGTAGTAAAATATTTAATACAGAGAAAATGCATATGATTCCTGTCCAACCTTACTACCTAAAATGTAGTAATGAACAACCAACTAAAAGATCACCCTCACCTCATTTGTCTCGGAACCACAGGAAATGAATCCATCAGAAACAGATAACCCGACAAAGTTCTGGATGAAAAGAAAGAGCAGAAAATTAATACAGGTATAGAAAATATGATGAAGGATATTTCTATCTGCTATTGGTGCGTATGTGGTAAATAATATATAAGATAGGAAATGTTCAAGAACTAACCTTCTCATTAGTGTGCCCTTGAAGGGTTAAGACGCAAGCATCCCTCGACAATGAGTTAGAACTAGTTTTCTTCAGGTCCCAAATCTTCAAGGAGTTGTCGGTAGATGCAGAAACGAGAGTTTCAGCATCCAGGAATTTAGCATAACTAACTGCTTTCTCGTGACCGGCCAATATACACCATGGTATTGAGATATTGCGGAGATCATAGCAATATGTTTTAAAATCTGCAGAACTGAAAGCCAAAAAATTTGAAGCTTCTGGTGAAAACTGAACAGAGCATACATTTGCATTATTCCTGATTGTGCACATGCTCTTTCTCTGCATCCAGGAAGATAAAGCTTATCAATACCAACCAAGACCATGCAATTGGAAAAGAAAGAAAGAAAAAAGTGTCTACAATCGGAAAAGCAGTACACCGAAAAAGACAGTACCTCATTGATGCTCCAGAGTTTCACCAATCGGTCATCACTTCCACTGGCAAACTTTTTGGGATCCAGACGAGAAAAGTCAACAGACCAAGCCCTCTGATTGTGTTCGGTGAATTCAGAGAACCCTTGACCAGTAGATGCATCCCACAACTGAAAGCATCCAGACATATAATATGTGATTAGACCATGTGAAATTTCATAGAAGTGCATATCCAAGCTGAACTAAATCTCAAAGCAAAAACGCACCTTAACTGCACCATCATAATCAGTAGAGGCAAGATAGTTCCTGATATAGCTATTCCAGGTAACACAGCTCAGCTTCGATTTATTTGACATCTCAACCGCTGGATAATGAATGTCAACAGAATTATCAAAAAGTGACTGGAATTCAAATATCTTGATTTTCTTTGAGACCCCGGCAGTAGCCAAGAATTCCTCATCCCGGTCAAAGCTCAAAGAGCATATAACATTCGCTGAATTGGTTAAATCTCCATTCCACAGTACCCCTCGCACTCTGAACTTACTATAACGAGCATACTTGCAAAGATCTGTATAGAATACCCCAAGTCGGTCGTTCCTTTCACTGACCACTGCATCCTTCTCAGAGTGCCAGTTTTCTCGAGCTCTTAAAGATTCTGTGTCTCCACGTGGTGTGCTATCCCTCGCAGGGAACTGAACACTTGATCTCATGGAAAAGTAAGCATTTTCAAGAAGCCGGATCTTCTTTGTAGCCTTCTCAGAAAATAAATTTGAACTTGTATTAACTCTATCAATACATTTATCTCCCTTCGCAGCAGCTGAATTCTGACCAAACATTTTAGTCCGCCTTTTCATAACCTCCTCAATATCTGCATCTAAGAGGCTTATTTCTCCGGCTAACTTTGATGCATTTTCTTGTTTTTGCTCCTCAAGTGAGGATAGAAAATACAGAAGTAGTTCAGATTCAGTTTCTCGTTCCTCGATAGATGGCAGAAGATCATCTCTGGTAAAATCTTGTACGCCGCACATTATTCCAGATTGCAGAATTTGACTGTTAACGAGGAGCAATCATACATTTTTGTGACTAGTCACTGAAAAGTAAAAGAATGACAAGAAAGTGGAAAATGACCACTACCTGGTCATTGGACGCGATGAAGAATTAGGATGAAGTAGTAAAAGGCAAAAACCAGCTTCCATGGGGTTCTGCGTGAGGAATTCAGCGGGAAGGATTCTGTTACGCAGATCCAACATGGCTGCTTCATGGGACCTTCTCGAGTCAAATGAACTGAGTAACTGCAAGGCACACACATAGGTAGAATTAGCAGGTCGACACTTATTTCTTCAACAATTGACCATAGATAAATAACATGATTTCAAGATGATATCATGAATCCATGACATTTGAACCCTCTAAAAAAGTGTAAGTTACGAAATAGACATCCTATGAATACGTTTTCACATCGCTAATCAAGGGGAAAATAATAATGATTTAAGATGCGCAAATAGCATCACTATGAAATAATATATCTTCAACCCTGCATGAAGAAAAACTGAAGGTACCATCTTAATTTCTCAATAACTGTTAAAGCTGAACAGGCGACACCCTAGAAAGAGCTTACACAACATCACTAGTGGAGCTAGCATTTGAAACTGGTTCATGAAAGTATATGTTGCCTACTATCCAGCATGTTCAACGTAAATCTGATGCCCAAAAATAAATAAAAAATATAGTAGCAATGCAATCTGCCATGAAGTATCAACGCACCTCAAACAGAAGAACTCCCAGTGAGTAGATATTAGATGAAAATGCTAAGTGACTCCCGGTAAGCAGCTCAGGACTGGAGTACCAATTCTTTTCTAACGTATAGCTTCCGGAAGTGGAAACTGGTTGGGGCATGTCAGATACAATTGGAAATTTTCCCACACAAAACATATCATCGCCAAACTTCTGTTTCTTTGCACAATGATAGTCAAAGGGGAGTAAATTCTGTTCCAGTGGCCTCTTCTCGCTATGCTCACTCTCTGGTCGTTGGATATCTTGATGAAAAACACTGTCAGTAAGGTCAATCCAAGCAGATGACCCAAGATACATGATTTGGCTGGATGGCAGAAGCTTGAAGCAAGATGGTTGCAAATCTTGTAAAACAAGTCCTTGAGAATGTGACAAATCCACCAGTTTCACAATTTGTTTGAATATGCTCAAGTTCTCATTTTTACTCGCCTTATTTTGCCCAGATTTAAGCCAGCCTCTCAGACTCACACCATCTTGAAAAGGATTGGTAGAGATATCTGGCCGAGCTTCAGTGACACCACTGGTTATAGGCCTGACCATAGAACTGAGAGGTGCATTAGGCATAACTGTAGAGCTTAAAGGTGCATTAGAACCCAAGTTTCCAGTTGTGGTGGACTTCAAAGTAGTTTTATTCGCAGAGATATCACCTAATCTTCTGGTTACAGGTCCTTTGAACAGCACTCCTTTTCCCTTTAAGGAACTCTTTACATAATACTCAGAAGGTCCAAACTTGGATAGCATTTTTGTTCTAGTACCTCCAGAAGAGAATATATTGCTAGATATATTTTTCTCATCATCCTTGATTCCATCTCGAACATCATCCGGTATTGTACAACCTTTGCCTCGGCTAGCTTCCTCGAGTGAATTTGCACTTCCAGAACCACTGGCCCTCTGACCAAAAATATACTTATTTTGCAACATTTCTCTATTGTTGGAGGTACCCACTGTAGCAAGATTTTCACCGTCATAATGCCCAAATGTCAACTCTTCAACCATGTTACCAGAATCATCCATACAGCGTGGACTGACGCTCGCTTGTTCCGATGAACCTCTTCTATCCAAATTCCTTCCATCCAAACGATCAGTAAGGAAATGAGTCGAGCTCTCATTATGGTTGCTCTCAGATGGGGCGACAAACTGGTGAGAATCCATGATATCCGAGTTGCTAGTTTTCAAATTATGCTCTTTATTTAGAATGTGTGCCTCCGCATTAACACCATTTGTCGACATGTTATTGTCCACCCCTTCATCCATGAGTCCAAAGAGAGTGATTCACACGAGCGTCAGATCTGAATACAAGAGTCATTCATCAAATCATCTGTGTACATCACAAAACATTACCAAATGATGTACAATAACTAAATAAATGAAACTTTAGGCCGGCCAGATGTAACCTAGCCCACAATATCCAAGAAATTGAAGAAAGGTCAAAGTCAGCAGGTTATTCAGTAAGGACAAGATCCCATAAACCGACAAACAATTCCCTAAATTAATACAAAACAGCAATTATGATTCGACTATACCCACAATACCCAATTACATACGTCATATTTATGTTTCTGAATAACTTACAGCCTTCCTAACTGAAATTAGACATATAAACCAAAGAACGTCACTGAAATCAGATAAACATAAGATGTCGTCACAATGCCTAACTGCCACTTTCACCATGTAACACATTAGGGAAGATAAAAATTTACAGTCTTAGAATGTACACAAAGCAAGGCATTTCCAAAGACAATGAAATCACCTACTCAACGAAATACATACCAAAAGTCGGCTAAATGAAATTCCTATCTTTAAGTGCCAACAACTTCTATTACATCTATTCACAAACTTCCCCGCCAGTGTCAAACCCCTATCACCACATAGAAACTGAGAGCAGAACAGCACCAAATACACAAAATAAAGCATTAAGCATACATCTAAATAATCAAGAAACCCCATTAAGAAGCTGGAACAAACAAACAGAATTCTTTGCAATCTTTAACACCTAAAGTCTACAAACTGAAGCAATAGCAATTCTTTAACATAGCAAAACGGTACCCAAAAAAATCCCATTTTTATAATTCAGCAACATCCCAATAAAAATGACTACCTCACATTCTTCTCTCTTTCATCCATTTCCAGAAAACACAGAAAACCCAGAAACCAAAAACACCAAGATTGCATTTTTAACCCAAAAACTTACCAGAATAGTTGGTGGAGGCAAAAGGGTCATCCTAATATGGGGTGGTGTATTGAATAACAGGTCCGGGACCAAAGCTGATGATGAAATGGGGTGTTTTTCTGGACCATGGAAAGGGAACAAGCAAGAGCCCTAATCTGTTTTGGTAGTCTTTGGAATTAAAAGTTGCAGATCGAGAGGAAAAACTTCATGGTACTTACCTGAAATGGCAAGAAATATCTAGAGTGATTATTAATAAATTATTCTCCCCTTTAGCTTACAGCCACATGAACTGGAAATGTATATTTCGAGATTCTGGTTCCTTTTTTTTAACAAATGAAATCAATCGACCAACACCCGGTTTGAATAGTAGTCCGAGGTAATTTACTCTTCTTCTCTTTTCTTGTTTTGCATTTTTTTAATGTTCAATGAATATGATTAATTTATTTCATTAAGATTCTGGATGGTACATGGCAATTTTAAAAGGTGAAACCAATTTTTTATCATAACAGTGAAAGTGTGAAACTATTGAGATTGGGATTATCGCATGATTTTTTAAGTGCTATCCCGTGATTTTTTTTTAAAGTGTTATTGATAAGTTAACAAATTTTATGTTGTCGTAAGGGTAGGAGATCGAAAATTAAGAAGTCAATTATTTATATCAAGCATTATTTTATGACTAAATTTAAACTCTTGATTCCTTGAGATAGGAAAATGAATCCCTCACTCTTCTTTTCTTTTTCTTTTTTGCTGAGAAAAATCATTCATTCCAAAATAGTGGGGAAAACATCCAGCAGCGATTACAATAAGTGGAATTGATATCCAACCTAACTGGCCTCTAGTAATAACCAATATACTGCAAGGATATTCAAATTACATATCAATCAGGCTGATCGGCTATACTATTACAGATCAGAGATCCAATAAAAAACTGTAACATCGCACTCGGGGACATTAACTGGCATCCCGCAAAAATCATGATCACTTGGCAGAGAAGATTGTATCACGCAGCAATATCACTGCGCCAAACAGAGATCTTCTACAACTGTAACACCACTTGATCTAGTCTCGATCTATGTTGTCCAAACTGTAAACACCTTAAAAGATACATATTGGACGAAACCAAATTGATGAAAACCCAAAAATAAAACTACAAATAAAATTGCGAACACACGGTCTGAACAAGCAGATCGAAAATAATGCATCAACCTGAACAACTAAATTGAGTTATCATCATGAAAACAACGATTTAATCGATCAGGTTGAAGAATAAAACTAATTTGTGGTGACAAATCTCACACTTATTGAATAACAAAAATATAAATTAAAATAAAAGATTGTCCCCTATCTCCCCAAATGAAAAAATGGGAAAAAGACCGAAGAAAAAAAAGTGTCGTAAGATTAGAAAGAGCGTGCACAAGGTTTTTCTTTAACCCTAATCCCACGCTCTTCTTTTTGGAAAGGAAAAATTGAGGAAATTTTGTTAATTGCAATCGTATACAAATCCATGAAAAGGACGGTTCGAATGAACAATCCTCTTGTCACTTCAGAGTGAAATAGTTGGTCTCGTAAATTCGTAATTCTTAGTTTCTGAGTAATTGATGAATTGACCGTCAGTTTTTATGAGTTTGAAGTTCGAATGACACATTTAAAATGAGTAATGATAATCCTAGTGAAAGCTTAAATTTATAGATAATATAATAATGTGACATTATAAAAAAAATTAAATTACTAATAGGTTTCTTGAAAGGTGTAAAAAATCACGGATGCATTAGTGTTTTTCATTAATGTCACATTATGTAGAATTTAAGCGGCATAAAATTCCTAGTCTACCCAATTTATAAGTATGTATCAAAAATGACTTTAGTATTTTTTTAAAAAACTTATTTACAAATTATCAAAATAAAAATTTTAAATTATGAGTCTCATCAAATACATTCATTACTTTCATTTAGATATGGAAAAGTATGACAGAATCTGAATACCTAAAATTAAATGTCCAAATCAAACTCAAGCGGAGACCTGAATAATGACTCCCGATAAATAATCTGAGACTCAAAATCATCCAATCGAATAGAACCGGAACTAGAATAAAAAAAATACCAAATAGAATCCAAATCCAAACTAAAATCATACTCAGGGGGCGAAACTGAGATGAACATGAAAAAGGACACGTACCGAAAGATACCCGATCATACTTGAAAATTACCCTAATTAAAAGGGACCCGAATCAATCTTAATCCAAATCGAAAGATACTATTATACTTTGTTCATGCAATTTAAAATCTTGAGTAAAATGCTAAAATGACCCCGACTTTAGGCTGAAAGTGTCAATATAACCCTGTCATCTCAGAAATTGCCAATATAACCTTTGACTCGTTGACTTTCCAGTCAACTAATTTATGGTCGTATTTATGTAAAAAGACAATTTTGCCCATACTTTTAAAAAAATTAAAAAAATGAAAAAGAGGCTTCACAGACCCCCCGTCGTCTTCTTTGCCTGTTCCCCATTCTCAGGCCCAGTGCGGAAGAGCACTGTTTTCTTACCACTCCATTTTAACCTTCGAAGCCATGTCCGCCTCCACAGAAGAAACCACTCAAGAAGTATCCTCCCTCAGCCTCCAGCATTTCGTGGAGGGCCTCAACAACGAAGTTGTTCCGATTACCAGAGCCCTACACCGCCACCGTCCGCGGTGAGTATGAAACCTGTTTGGGATATGCCGATCAGGGGCTCAGGATCTTCTATTACACTTTTGTGTATCACTGTGTGTTACGCCAATAGAATTACGCCATGTGTCCTCCTAAAAAATTTATACCAAGTTAAAAATCATTAAACTAATTTTAGTTAATTTAGAAGGGACACATGGAAGAATCTTATTGGTGTAACACACAGTGATACACAAAAGTGTAACAGAAGATCCAAGCCCCCGATCAGGTGAAGCAGAGATGTGTGTAGTCAAGGAAGGAACCCTGGGTATGGAGCAATTGGTCGTTGTTGATGGCCTCTGTGAATTTGTCCAAACCCATTGGAGCTTCGTATCCTGTCAAAACCTACCATGTCAATCTCTCAATCTTCACTTCGATTCTGGACTTTTGGGCATTTGAGCAGCTCTTCCCCCATCATGGTGGTGAATCGAGGGTGGTGGGGTAACGAGGAGCATCACAGGAAGCAATGGGGAGTTGGAGGAACAGGTGTCGCAGGAGGGGGGCATCACAGGGAGAAACTTGTCAGTGATTTAGGTGGCACAGGTGTCGGAGCAGCAGGCTTCCGTGACACAATTTTGTTGGAGAGCGGCGATGATCGATGTCGGAGAGTGTGGAGCAACTGACTTGGTTCTCCAAGTCTTGATTTTCCAGCGCTTTGCTAAGCAGCACTGGGTTTCGAGCAAAGATGAGGTGAGCGGGTGGTGGGAAAAGTAGTGGTTGATGGTGGCGGAGGTGGTCATGAGTGGCAAATATGCTGGTGGCAGAAGTGGTGGTTGATGGTGGCAAAGGTGGTGGTGAGTGGCATAAATGGTGGAGGCTGGTGGTGGTAGAGTTGGTGACCGTTGGAAGTGGTGAGATGGTCATTTCCTTTATTTAAGTCAGTGGTATTTTAGTCATTTTCTATTTCATTATTGCCGTAATTGAGAGGGTCAACACCAGAAATAGGGACATTGGGTATATCGGCAATAATTTTTTGAAAGTTAGGGTTAGAAATGACATATACAATAATTATTTGAGGTCAAATTGGCACTTTCTGATATTGCAAGGTTATATTTGCACATTCAACCTAAAGTCATGGTTATAAATATAAATAACCCTAAAATCTTTAACACATATGCATCGATGCTTGCATAAATATCAGAGTCCCCAATTAAGAGTGCCATGTCTTCATTTAAAGGGATCAAAATTTACATAAAATTTGACTGTAAATTAACGAAGGAAATTATATAAAAATTTGTGATAGATTGGTTAATCAAATGTTTTAAAAAATATACATAGAATGATATTATTTTTATTATAATAACAATTTGCTATATTTACTTGAACGACACTTGAATTGTATATACCTAAATCCGATCAAACTTTTTTCGACAGAGGATGTACCTGAAATGTTCTCGAAACTAACTAACTCAAATCAAACCCGATCGGAATGACTTATGTGAGAACAGATCTGAATGGTTGATACATTTAAGGGCAAAATACTCATATGACCCTATGTTTTGCTCATATATGCCAATATGACCCTGCAAAATCAGAAAGTGTTATTATAACCTTATGTTTTGCTTCAGAGGTGCCGATATAACCTTTTGGCACTATTCTGGCATTGACTTTGTAATTTTCGGCATTGACCTAATACAGAAGGACTAAAATACCCCTAGCATTAAAACTAAAAATGTACAGACAAAAAAACCCATTGTTCTTCGTCATCATAATACAGCCACTGCTGCTCCGCCGCCATTCATAACCACCTCTGCAGCCGTCCGCCACCTCCACCGCCACTGCGCAGACACCAACACCATCCTCATTTCAGTCCACCAGCAATCCCTTCCGCAATCTAGTTAGAATCACCTCCCAAGCACCACCATCTCCAAGCACCACCACCACTTTCAGTCCATCCCTGCCGCTCAGCCTCCTTCTCCGCCCATCTCCAAGAACCCGCTCAGTCAAGCACCACCATCACACCTCCTTCTCCTCCGTCTGCCATCGCCCAACCCTAACCTAGCCGCGCCACAACCACAACCACCACTTAATCCTAGACCCGCCACCGCTTAACCTAGCCCCATCACTGCTCAAATCTAGACCTGCTACCGCTCAACCCTAGCCTCGCCACCGCCACCGCCACCGCTCAATCCTAGCTTAGCCCCGCCACCGCTCAACCCTAACCTAGTCGCGCCACCGCCACAACTACCACTCAACCCTAGACCCAACACTGCTTAACCCCGCCCTGCCACCGCTCAAATCTAGACCCACCACCGCTCAACCCTAGCCCCGCCACCGCCATCGCTCAACCCTAGTTCAGTCTCACCACCGCTCAACCCTAACCTTACCGCGCCACCACGCTCCACCTCTCCCCCTTGCCTAGCCCCGCCACCGAGCTCCATCTCTCCCTAGAAAGCCGATTGGAAACCCGATTAGAACACCACTTCGATTCACCTCCACTGCCGCCTTCAATTCACCTCTGCCACCGTTTCCGGTGCCGCTCAGCCAAGTGCCAAAAAGTGGAGACCCTCTTGAACAAGAAGAAGATGAATCGCCACCCAGGCTCGCTTGAAGAAGAACAATAACAATCGCCCATACAGTGGCTGGAAAAAAATCAAAATTGTGAAGACGGAGGGTAAAAAAATATTTGTGAACACTGAAGGTAAAAAAGAAAATCGAATTTGTTGTTAAAAGAAGAAAATGGAAAGGCATTACCATCCTTTCACATTTAGAGGGTGAAACAAAAATTCCACTATTAAATTAACACAACGTGTTGTTTTAGACTGACAAATCATTATACGAGGTTATTTTATAACTGATATAACTAATAAGTTGATTTTATTTTTTTATTGCAACAAATTTCTTATAACTTTTAAAATGTATAGTAATGTATAAATATTATAATTTGGCCCTAATAGTTTTTGAAACGAAATTTTTCATGATTAGTCCAACATTTAGATGGTCTAATAGGAGACTTTCTCCTAAATTAACTATGATATTTATATATTACAGTTTTAAAGTTTTTTTAAAGTTAACAATTACATATTTTAGTAGATGTATTCATCAAAATTATTAGGAATTGTATTTTTTTTAAACTAAGAGTTAATGTATTAAAATGTATTATATTTTAGTTCAAATATAAATCTAAATTATCATAAATTTTATCTCTTACATCTTTATGTTTATGTAAAAAAATGACATTATATACATTTTAGATCGTGTATTATGTGAAATTATTTTTCTACTATTATCATCCCGCCCCTCCTTAGATTCAGTTCTGGTTCTGCCACTGCCTGCAGTTAGATAAGGGTTATACTAGGCTAGTTGCTTTAGGTTCTCTACGAGGAGATTTAAACGTTTGTTTTGACTTTGAACTGGCATATTTTCTTCTTATGTTTAAGTGAATATGGGAAGTGGAGACTGGAGATTACGAATCAGATTGAAATAGGCTCATTTTCAAGCTACCGGGAGCATAACCATTACACAACGATCCACATCCTCACTTGTTTATGCTTCTCAGTTGGCTAATCACCGTCTTCATCTCTTCACCAAGTAATCTCTTCTGAGTCCATTGTAGTTTGTTAATTTTTGAGAGCAGAGGAAAAAATGTCCATTGTTTGAGTAATGCTTTAGTCTAGTGAAAGTTTACTGTTGACGAATCAATTATTCGTGCACCTTATCACTGTGATTACAAAGAGCATTGTAGTTTAGATATGGATATTTATTGATTATAGTTAATTCTTTTCGTTTACGTTCATGCCAATAAGAATTTATAAGAATATATATACTTGTTTTTTAAAAAAATTTATAAGAAATTTAAACAAACTAATTTATTAAACTTGTTTATAATGAATATGGATTGTAAAACACTTTAATATCAGTCTTTTGTCTATTTGATCCATTTAATGTTAAGATGTTTGGGGTAATTTTTTAAAATTTACATATTAGTCCTCCCATTTATATTTACTTATAAATTTAGTTTTGTATTATTTATTATTATATATATTTAATTAATTATAATTCGGTATTCGATTCGGATTTCAGTTTGAGTTTTAATATCCAAAACCAAACCAAAAATTGTATTCAGAAATCGGTTTATTCAATTCGGATATCCAAAAACAGTATTCAGAAATCGGTTTATTCAATTCGGATATCCAAAAACAGTATATAAAATTCGGTTCGGGTTATTCGAATTCAGATAATTCGATTTTCGATTTGATTTTCAATTTTTTTGCCCACCCCTACCTGCAACTCCTCATCTCCTCCTCTCCGCCCCGCCACAGCGCCACCGATTTAAATCATGAGACTACTGGCGATTCCATTCCTTTCCTTCCCCTTTCACAACCGATTCCTATGGCGAAGCTGTTGTAGTGAGATCAATTAGGGCGAGGGTGAGCCGGTTCGAACTGAAAAGCACCTTCCCTATGGAAACGCATCACTGGTTATTCTAAAGATTTCGAACTAATTATTGAAACTAGGTCTTAGTCCTTGCATATTTTGTGGTTGATTTCTCGCTTTTTTTGAGTCTAACGTATGGGACTCTGTAACTTATTGGATTTTCCTGGAAGAGTTTCATTGCTGTTTTGTAATGGTAGGTGTTTTTGTAACTCAAATTTCAGTGGGCTTTGTTGACTTGCAATGATTTTTCTTCTGCCGTATATAATTTTCATAGTTATATATAGGACCATTGGTGATTCAATTGCAGAGATGGTTAAATTTGTTTTGGTGGTGAAATTATTTTTTTGGTCTGTTTTATGTTCTAAATAAGGTCATTAATGAGTACTATGTTTCAAGTTTAATTCAACTTTTAATTTGGGGTGTTTAAAATATAACCACACATAACTTTAAGGCATGTTTGGTAAGAAAATTTAGATTCCATTGTTTACCCATAACGAAAATGGAATCCTTGGCGTTGTTGTTTGACGCGCGGAAATAAATAAAGCAACGATGAGGCAATCTTACCCATCAGATCAAATGGATTAATGGTTTAGATTTGTTCTCAAATAAATAATTTATTTGATCTTACAGTAATGAGCTATTTTCATCCGATCCCATCCCGACATATATATATATATATATATATATATATATATATATATATATATATATATATGGGAGGGGTTCTATGCACTCCCTTATATTAACTCAAATCTACACTCAAAAATCCTGACCGTAGGATCACATCAGATCAAACCTCTTTTATTTATTCCATGGTTTGATCTGATGTGATCCTACGGTCAGGATTTTGAGTGTAGATTTGAGTTAATATGAGTGTAGATTTGAGTTAATATGAGGGAGTGCATAGAACCCCTCCCTATATATATATATATATATATATATATATATATATATATATATATATATATATATATATATATATATATATATATTATATTCCAACATCGAAAGGGTCTAACAAACCCGATTCAATTTTATATTTTTAAATTTACTCAAATGACGCATGAACTCAAACACACCCAATCAAAAAATTAACAACCAAACACAGACCAATCTACTAAAACATACCGAATCTAATTGAGCCTCACCCAAACCCAATTCAAAAGACCCGTTTACCGGATCCACCTCCAACAAATACTCTCTGCACTCTATCAGCAAACGAGCACGGCAGATAATCATCCACGTCTCACACGCAATAAACCAATTCCAAAAACCGAACCCGACAGCAAGAGTCGGGTCATCACCTGGATCCAAGGAATCCATTGGTAGGCTTCACGCGGGTTTGTGGGCACTGGCACATTATCCAGATAGTGTTGTGACCCGGAAACCCATGCATTGGTCTAATCCGTTCGGTCCTTTAGTAATGACTCACTTTCAATTTTGGGATGATTGTTTTATATTGGCTCCTTTCCTTTTTGATAAATTCTAAATTATTTTTGTCCATTCAATTTACCTTTTACTCACTCAATGCAATTTTCGCCACTCATTCTACTTTTTAAAAAACATTGTGTCAATTCAAAGGTAGCCAATTATAGAGGACCAGAGGGAGTATTTCCTCACGTGATCGGTCAAGTGGTTAAGTGTCTGGTTAAATACTCCACGATCTACTCCCTCTGATACATCATACATGACACACTTTTCATTTTTGATTATTTTTTTATGTTGAAATCAAATTTATTTTTTAATTTTATCCACTTATTCTACCTTTTACTTTATAAATTCAATTTCATCTACTCATTTTATTCACATAAATCCAACCACATAAATTTATAACATATATATATATATATATATATATATATTTATAACATATATATAAGGGAACAGAGGGATACTCATCTCCCATTTTCTTACGAAATTCATCTTGGATTAAATTTTATATAAATTAAAATACATTAGGAGAATCAAATAGAAGGCCGGTGAAAAGATTATAGAACAAATAAAATGAATAATTATTTTTATTACAAAAATAATATCACAGTCAACAAGAATAAAAGGTGTAAGAATTTACATGGATACAAAATATAATAAATTAATGCATTAATACCCTATTTTCTCTATTATTGACACTTTCTTTTGAGTTATTTCTTGTATATTGACACACTTTTTATTTTTGATAAAATTTCTTCAATTTCATTCATTCATTATACCTTTTATTTTTTACCTTCAATTTCACCTACTCATTTTTTTTATCTAAATCCAAGCATATAATCTTATTGAAACGGAGGGAGTACTATTAATTACAAGTTTCAAGAATTTGCAGCACAGCCCACCTTAGTTTCAGACCAGCGACAAAACCCGACACCCAATCATGGAAGAATCAAATTGCCACTGTATATATTTTTTTTCTTTTCTTTTAAACACTCCCTCCATTTACGGGAAATGATAATCATGAGAATTAATTTTAAATTTTATACTCTATTAATAGGGAAATTATGTGGCGTCCTAGGGTAATATGAGTATCATGTTTCAGAGATATTTTGTCTACTATTTCAAATTGTAAAAATATGCATTCTGTTGTGTGAAATTGTGTAATATTATAATTTGATTGTGATTACTATATAAATAAGGTAAAGTCTTGGAAAATATCATCTTTTCATAAGCCTATGGAAAGACAGCGTTTAATTAGAATAATAAAAGGTAAAAGGTTTTATTTGCAATATTAAAAATTTATTATGCAATGTGTAGTAATAATAAAGTTTATAACCCGATTCACGCACTACTAGAAAACAGGTACATAGGTACAATTACTGTACCAGTGCCGAAATACCGGTGCTAAAAATATCATTAGCACAGGTAGAAACAGCTGAACAAAGAAGTACCAGTGCCTTTTTTACTTATAGCACCGGTATCCAAAATTTTTAGTATCGGTAATGCATGTACCGGTGCATATAATCTGTTATATAGAAAAAATCACACGAAAAGTAGGAAAAATTTTAGCACCGGTTTGCTTTTTTTTGTTGTAGCACCGGTAACGAAACCGATGCTATAAGTACAATTCTAAAATTTGGGCAATAATGTAATTTCAACATTTTACTGTACAAGATTCCTGTTTTTAATTTCGGGAATGTTCCATCTATCCAATCATGTCTAAATTGCATAGTTGTGAACTTGAATTATGAAATTTCAGTATGGAATTGCCAATTTTGGTTTTCGACAATTCCAATATTTTTGGAGGGACCTAAGTGCAAAAGATAAAAAGTTCACTCGGACGTCCAAATTAAAAACCACTCGAATGAAGTGCTACATTTTGAATCTGTAAAGTATATGTCAAGACTCAATCAAAATTTTCATTAATATTTTTTGAGAAAACATTACCAATAATTCTCCATGTTAGAACTTCCTAACTTCTTAGTCATCTATAGTAAGATACTATAATGCATGTACTAGCGCTTTATAAATTTTCACTAAAAGTTACTTTTCTATTTCAAAACTTCAATTAACCCAATAATAAATAATATGAAATAATTTGGATTAAAAAACGATGGTGTAACGCAATTTTGGGCAATAGTTCAAATTTAGTAAAGTTACGTACATATCCATTTTGGGGACCCGACATGCACAATTTGTGTACACGGGAAGGACAAAATGTACAATTGATTATTTATCAATCAAATCACTTAAATACATAAACCAAAAAAACCATCCAACGTTACTGGTTAGTGTATAAAAAGTGGGGGGGGGTGAAATTATGAATTTTAGGAAGTTTTAAACTAGCACCGGTATGAAAGATACCAGTGATACATACTTAGATATATGTTCAGGCAGCTTTGTTAACGTGTATTAGCACCGATTTGAATGATTGTAGCACCGGTTTTAGTGTCGTTGCTTGGTACATAGAAAACTTTTTTCTCATTTCCCCTCTGTTTCTAAAAAATAAATTGAAAGCAGTCCCAGGCAGCTGCGTTAACGTATATTAGCACCGATTATGTTTATTTTAGCACTGATTTCCTTACATGTGCTTGGTACTTAGAAAATTTTCATTCTGCTTTGCTCTCGGATTCTAAAAATTATGAAAAAAGTTCCATTCAAAGCAGCCCTAAGCAGCTGCGTTAAATGCCGTAGGCACCGGTATTGTGCATTCATTACTGGTGCTAATGTGACGACTATATCTGAACCATTCATATTTCTCTTTCATTAATATCAACCATTAAAATTGTATTGCTACCTATAAAAACACTGAAACCCTTTCTTTCCCACACTTCTCTTAAACCACCGCCCATTTCCCCACCTCTTCATCCGCTCTATTCCATTTCTCGAAATCATCGCCGCTAAGGCTGATAACCTGGCCACCACCAAGGCCAACGATATGGCGCAGTCGTTGATGGAGGGCAGCCGCTCATCGACATCTTGTGCAGGTAAAAAAATTGTGCTTTTGAAACCCACCACTTTTTCATTGTGATTACATTGAGGTTTTTTTAATAAGCCACTTCTTGTTTCTTTTTGGGGTGTGCGATATCTTTTGCTTGTTGTGATGAAATTGAAAGTGTATTAGTATATGTTTTTTGCTTGTTGTGATGAAACAGAAAGTGTATTAGTATATATATATATATATATCTGTATATATATCTAAAAATATATCTATATATATATACACTCACACACATATAGTTCCTTGTATATGGTTTGACTGTTGGATTGTTCTGGCTGTGAAATAATTCTGATATGTAGACGATTGTGTCATGTTTAGGGGTTGTGATAATTAGATTTTAAATTGTAGATTTGATATGAATCCCCTTGTGAAGACTTACGATTTGTGGAATTAATATCTTTGATCTAGTGAAGCGATCTACAAACCCGCACTATCTCGCACGAAATTCAGGTGTCTAGCCCTCGGGGTATGCCTAATCTCGACTTGCTCTCTAACTAACCCTTAGGATCAGATTACAAGGTTTATTGATACTTAACTAGCCATCGGAGTTAAGAAACAATGGAATAGCTCGCAAACAAAGAGTATGAACTCAAAAAGTTGTATATTTGATTGATAAAAGTGGTTTAGTGTAAAATAATGTTGAAAACCACCCCTATTTATAGTACATAGGTATGATCTTCAAAAATACAAATAAGAAACTGAAAAAGATTATGGCAGCTTTAAGAAGTTAAACTATATTTAACTAGACCACCTAAAATAAATGACTATATTCTTCCAGATAAATCTTGAATGAATATTGCCTTATCTAATCTTACCAAATCTAATTCTAATCAAATCAGAATTGAATATTCTAAACGCTAAAATAAATGCATGACCGAAACATTAATTCTTCCAAGGCCAACATGGCTGAATTAATGGGCCTTATTCTAATATAAAATAAATGATCACACTACCTCATTAAAAAATTTAGTGAGAAAAAGAGTATAGTGTTATCTTCTAAAATCCTAATAAATAAAGAAAAAATAATTTGTATCAAGATTGGTACTATGTGATTTTAAATTGTAGAATCTATAGTCTGTGGTATAAACTGTAGATTTGTACTATGTGGTTTTAAATTGTATAATTTGTACCCTATGGTATAAACTGTGATTTTCTATGTAACTATGTTTGAACTAGATTGAGGTTTTTTAGATTAAGTTTTGTTCTGCATTTTGTTTGATAATTTCTAGTTGATGTTAAAAATGCTGAGATGTTGTAGCCTAATAGTGCCGAGGAAACCTGGAGTGTTTGACCTGGTTTGTCTATATAAGCACTCCATGTTTCCTCGATCTTGTAAAGTTGCTTCATTTTGACATTTTAGCATTAGTTATAAGACACTGCATTGGTTGCCTATGTATTGCCCTATGACTATGTATTGCTTCTTCCTTTACAAAAAAGTGTTGTAACCTTTGTGCCCTTTGATTTACTTAGTTATAGTTGATGTTTAAACTGTTGAGATACTGTAATCTACCGGGGCCACTGAAACTCTGAGTGTTTGAAATGGTTCGTTCAAACACTCCTTGCTTCTGTGACCCCGAGAAACTATTTCATTTTGACATTTTAAATTAATAAGCATTACTTAGTTAAAGGGCACTGCATAGGTTGCCTTCGATTAATGTATGTCCATGTAACTGTATCACGCTTATGAAATGTGTAGAACTCCGTAACTGTATAACATTGCGTGTTTAACATGAAATCATTGCTGATGTTAAATACAATGTTAAATATAATGTTAAAGCATAGTTATACACACCAAGTTTCCTTGGTGCTCAAAAGCTGTTTCAATTCGACATTTTAAATGATTTTCTATTGTAATTGTTATTGTGAACAAGTTTAACGGTGGAAGAATTAGTTTAAGGGCACTATATGGGTTGCTTTCTATTCACTTAGTGCCCTCTAACTAAGTAATGCTTCTCCCATTATGAAAATGGTGCTACAACTTTTATAGCACTCCACAATTTTAAATGTGGAGATTTTGTAGTGTATGTGCACTGGTGAGGCATTAGTGTGTTTAATGTTAAATAATGTTGATGTTAAATACATTATTAAAATATATGTATACATACCATGCCTCTCTCCGTGTGCTCAAGTGCTGCATCTTTTAGACATTTTAAATTGTTTTGTTCGACAAAGTAAATGGAAGGTGCCGTAACATTTGCAGAAATCCGAGATTTAAATTGTGGAGATTTTACAGTTTATAAGCACCGTTAAAACATGGCGTATTAGTGTTTAACATGATGTGTTTAACATTAACACTTAGTTAATGTTAAACACATTATTGAAACATAGTTATACACACCAATTTGGGGTTTCTGGAAATTAGGTTCTAGTTTTTAGGATAATTGATGTTGTTAATTTATGTTTAGGTATAGATTGTTTCATGAATTGATAGGTGTTATGCAATTTAAATTATATGTACTGAAGTTTTGGGTTGTGGTATGAATTTTCCAGTTCCTTACTTGAGTTTCTGTTTTTTTTTTGTGTTTTGTTCGTTCTGGGTTTCACATTCCGGCCGGTGAGTTTATTGTCACTGACCAAATTTTTTTTATTGATTGCATATTTACAAGCACCGGTATTCAATGCATTGGCACCGGTAAATGTACCGGTGCTGGAATAGATTCTAGCACCGGTACCACTTACCGGTGCTTATGACACACTACACCTTTTACCAGATTTTTAAAATTGATGCATATTTACTAGCACCGGTATTTCATGCATTGGCACCGGTAAATGTACCAGTGCTGAAATCTATTCCAGCACCGGTACCACTTACCGGTGCCTATGACTCTACACCTTTTGCACCGGGTCACTTAGGCACCAGCAGTGGCGGAACCAATGGTACGCGAGGTAGGGCTGGAGCCCTACCTCGATCGCCGGCCGGAAGTAGCAGGAGGCAGGAGCGCGTCTTCCGACGGAGTTGGGCGCGTCTCCGGCGCGGCGGCACACCAGTTCGAAGCCTGCTCGTCGCCGGAGAAGAAGGGTTTTGGCTTTTTGCTTGGGTTATTGGATTGGGCTTGGTTTTGGCCCAATCCAATTCCCTAATCAATTTTTTTTTCAAATTACTAAATGAAACGACGTCGTTTCACTAACGTGAAACGACGTCGTTTCATTTAGTAATTTCAAAAAAAAATTCGATTAGGGAATTGGATTGGGCCAAAACCAAGCCCAATCCAATAACCTAAGCCAAAACCCTTCTATATCAGCTGGAGGCGAGAACCACTGAGCAACAGCAAGCAACGCCTCCAGTTCCCCCCCCCCCCTGCTCAGCCCGTCAGCAGCTGCAGCTGAGCCGTCCGCCGCCGCGCCACCGCCGTCCGCCACCGCGCCACCGCCGCCTCTCCAAACCACGGTAAGTCGGTAACCACCGCCGGTATACTTCTTCTCTTTATGCTAAGATTTATTAATTTTAGAGTTTATTCTCTTTTTTATTTATTTCTTCAAAACTTAAATATAATGTGAACATGATTTTTAGATTGGATGTTGAATTGAATTTATATGGTTGTATTATATATGATTGTTTAAATTTAGTTGAATTGCATATTTGAATTTAGTTGAATTGCATATTTAGTTGGAATTTAGTTGGAATTTAGTTGAAATTATAATTGTTTGATTTATTTTGTATAATTGTATGTGAAAATAAAATTGTCAATTTGCCATAATCGGTTTATGGAATTATCAATTAGGGATATTTGTTAAATTGAATTTAAATGAATATGATTTTAAATTTTTTTATTTTTATTTGTTAATTATCAATTAGGGATATTTTATTAAATTGAATTTGAATCGATGAAAAATAAATCAATTTACATATTTTTCCTATTTGATATTTAATAGGTTATGGATAAATTTTTAATCCAAAGTAGCGGATTAAAGAGATCGAATGAATCTAATGAACAAAGGCACAATGAAAAGGGTAGTAGTACAAAACAATCTCGTGTAGAATTCAATCAGAATGATGTTATAAGTGATTCCAGGCTACGTAAACCTATTGAAGAGATTGATGTTTCTATTAGAGATGAAGTGCTAAGAGAATATATATTAAGAGGTCCTTGCCAACCTAAGAATCATACTTTTCCATGGAGTTTAATCTCCTTATTAAGATTGAGAATGAACCGATTATGCAACGTTATCAAGCCATGGAGTCTCGTAGATATCTGTTGCCCCCACCTTTTTCTAGTTCGACTTCTAGTAATTCGAGCGTTAGAAAGTAGTTATTTTAGTAGTTTAGTTAACTTGTAAAAATATTATTGTATGCTACTTGATTGATTATATTATGTAGTATTTTTCATTATTGTTGAGTTGAATTTTTTAAATTTATATGTCATTAATATTTATCACCCTTTCTTCCCTCCGTCAATTCCCTCCTCAGCCGAGGGTCGTCTGCCACCGCCGTCCGCCACCAGGTCTCCGCCGCGGGCCCACGGCGCCACCGGAAGCTGCCTCGTCCCGCCGCCTCTGCACGCCTGACGTCGAAAATTTTTCAGCCTCCCCTGGCAAATTTTTCTGGTTCCGCCCCTGGGCACCAGTATGAAAATTCTCAAAATACTGGTGCCTATGGGGTGAAAATACCGGTGCCTATGGGGGTTTCTCCCAGTAGTGATGCAACCCAAAAATTTTATCTTCATTTCTTCTAATTTACACTTTAAACCTTGATCTTTCCATGAGTTATGGAAAGACCGCCTTTCAAGAGATGGACTCTATAAATAATGAAGGCAAAGTCTTAGGAAAAACCATCTTTAGGCTTATGGAAAGACGAGGTTTAATTAGAAAATAGAAAGGTAGAAGGTTTTAGTTGCAATAATAAAAATTTATTATGCAACGTACAGTAATAAGTTTATGACCCGATTAATGCAACCCAAAAATTTTATCTTTATTTCTTCTAATTTACAGTTTAAACCTTTGTCTTTCCATAATTTATGAAAATATCGTCTTTCGTGAGACATACTCAATAATGAATGCACAAATAATAGTATTGAAATATAGTACCATTTAAAATACTAGCAGAGTACCATTGTGTTGCACGATATTAGTAATTAAAATATTAGAATTAAGTTTTATGTACATTTTATGTTTTACATTTAAATTGAAAACAAAGTTTGCTTAAAATTTTAAAGTTTAGTCATCTAAAGAAAACTATATGAGTTATGAAGTAAAATAATTAATTTGGTTACAAACCATTAAATATTAAATACTATAAAAATTAATTATTTTTATAATATTTCATTCAAAATTTGTAAAAAGTGATTATTGATATGTTGAGATTCATTTTTGATATGTTATTATAAATAAAAGAAAATATCAAATAACCTTATTAGTCTCACTAATTATAAAATGTCCTCATTTAACAGTTAGTAGGTCTAAAACAAGACTTTGTCATATATTATAAATAAATAATATGTATACATATTTCTATCAAAAGTACTCTATCATTGCATAAAAAACAGAATATTTTGTGTGTTTCTTTGGATTTTCTAAGTGATATATATATATATATATATATGTGTGTGTATATATATATATAGATATAGTATGAGATATTTGTGGTTTTAAATACTCCCTCTGGTTTTTTAACAATGGCTCCCTTTTTTCTGAGAATATTTCAAGGCATGTTTAACCACTGATAACTTTAATTTCATACAATAACAAACTATAAATTTTTTACTTTTCAGAAACTACATGTTACGGAGAATCCAAAGATGCCTCACATGACGTTCGTTATGCAATTAAAGTTATTGATGGTCAGACATGACTTGAAAATTTTAGCGGTCAAACGGAGCCAATGTTAGAAAACTGGAGGGAGTATATCATTAGAAGTTATGATTGATCATATATAGTAAATAATTAAAATCAGTAACATATTATAATATTAGTATGTTATTTTTAGACAACTCAGGTTTAGGTTAATCAACATGACTTCAATATCCCATGTTGACAGCACTAAGCAAACAATTTTTATTATATGCATTATATATATAATAAATAATATGTATACATATTCCTATCAAAAGTACTCTATCATTGTATAAAAAATCTGAATATTTTGGTATTTCAGATTATGTGTTTCTTCTATTTAGTGATATATATATATATATATATATATATATAGTATGAGATATTTGTGGTTTTAAATATATCTTTAGAATTTATATATTTTAACAAGTCATGATTGATCGTATATAGTAAAGAATTGAAATTAGTATCATATTATAATATTAGTATGTTATTTTTAGACAAGTTAGGATTAGGTTAATCCAAATGGCTTTAATATTACTGGTTGACAGCACTAAGCAAACAATTTCTATTATATGGATTATATATAAATAATACGTATACATATTTCTATCAAAATTACTCCATTATTGTATTAAAAATTAGAATATTTTGCTATTTCAGATTATGTGTTTCTTTGGATTTTCTTTAGTGATATATATATATATATAGATGAGATATTTGTGGTTTTAAATATATCTTTAGAAATTATATATTTTAACAAGTTATGATTGATTATATATAGTAAAGAATTAAAGTCACTAATATATTATAATATTAGTAAGTTATTTTTAGACAACTTAGGTTTAGGTTAATTAAAATGACTTTAATATCCCGGTTGACAGCACTAAGCAAATAATTTTTATTATATAGTGCTTTGGAAAAAAACTATATTTAAGAAAAACTAATTAATGTAACTTTTCAAACACATTCTGGAGATGTGTTTTGTTTGATAATGACGTCATCTACTATGGAAGTGAGGTCATCTACTATGGAAGTGACGTCATCAAACTCATATAAAGTCAAAATATTACGTAGTACATGAAAATTCAAATTTAAGGCACCAATTAGGCCCAAAAGTTGAGGGAGGGATGCAACGAGCAGAATCTGGACCGAGAAGGCGTTCATCAGAAAATATTTGTGGTGGGGTTGATACTTAAAGAAAAAAATATTTTTCTAAATTTTCTTGATATTAGAGGGGCTGATAAAAAAATTTAAAAATTTTACTCCTGTATTTCCCATAAATTTTATCCTGGCGGGGGCTGAAACCCCCTCCAGAACCACCCCCCCCCCCCCCCCCCCCCCCTCCCTACATCCGCCCATGGCGTTCATGTTCTTAAGGATCACGATATATACTCCAACGGCAGATGTAGCATGCTATGTTGTAGAATTTTTTATTAGGATCAAATATTTCCGGTGTCATGAAAAAGTGAAAATTCTTGGTGGTTGTGTTTATTAATGATACATATAGGTGAATAAAAAGGTTTACAATACATGATATACAAATACTTTATAAAGATCCAAAAACATTAAAATACTAATATTTTAAAACTATTCAATCAGATTATATAAAAGAAAAGAAAAATAATTTGTGGAAGTATTGATCGTGGTGGTGTTAGAGGTGTTAGTGGCGATGTTGGCGAATAATTCGTCAACATGTACGCTCAAAAAAAATGAGATTCGGTGCAAGTACCACTCCACACATTGCCGACGGTTGTCGCTAGCGAGTCGCGCCAAGTAGGGGGCTGTTCGGCGACACATAAGGGAGGTTTGATGACTGAAATAGGTGGTACAGATCGACGGTGGGGAGGTCCAGATTGGCTGCGGGAAGTCCAATCAACGAGGATTTTCGATGGGCTAATGGTGACACAGAGGGTTGATGCTAATGGGGTGGGGTGATTTCTTTACTGTAAAGCTATTTTTTCAGGTGGGTGGGGGTGGTGATTTCAAGCGACGGTGACGGGAATGGGGAGAAATGGTTATGTTTTTCCTTCAAATTTAAAATTTTCCATGTCAAGCGCCCGGAACATCCCATCGAGCATATGTGTCTTCCTGTGTCGAGCGTCTATCTCATTATTTGATCTATTTACTTTGACAAAGTATTTTACAATATCATCTCATATAGCCAAACTGGAAATCAAGTGTATTTTATAATATTTTTTTGTTGGAGTTGAGGTCAAAATAAAATTACTTTTATTCTTGGGTACTATTTAAAAGGTTTACGGAAGTTCATCGTCGTTTATCGATATGGGTATCAGCAATGGCCGATTACAGATCGAGTTAAGGATCACTCCTGGTCGGGATCACTCTTTTGGGTCTAATATGTATTTTGAGCTTATTTTTAGCTTTGAGTCTAATTTTTATACTCGTATTATTAACCATGTGACTTTGGCAAAGTCTTGGAAAAGTCGATCTTTCCTTATACTTATGGAAATGCGGGGTTTAATTATAATAATAAAAGGTAAAAGGTCTTTGTTGCAATATTAAAAATTTAGTATGCAACATGTAATAGTTATAAAATTTATAACTCGGTCCACGCAACTCGGAAATTTTATCTTCAATTCTTCTAATTTTTACTTTAAATCTTGGTATTTCCATGACTTATGGAAAGACCGTCTTTCAAGAGATGGACTCTGTGACTTTTTATATACATACATAATAATATTTAAATGTATTTCTTTTATGCCTTTATGTTTCATATTTATAAATTTTGTATTTGTGATGATTTATAATGTATTTCGTTTCGTTATCTTTAGTAGTATGAGTTTTTATAAATGGATTTGAATTTCTGACAATTTGAATACAATGATGTTTTATTATTTTAATTTTTCATTGTAGAATTTTAATATTTTTTTTCAAATCCTATAAATTGTGTAATACTTATGGCTTTTTACATAACCACCATAACAATTAAAAAAAATCGTTCACGTTATACAATTTTAATTAATGTGATTTTTTATATTTTATTTTTATGGAATTTGAACTTGTCACAATTAATAAAAATATGAGCAAGGTAATATCTGATGTGGTGAATCTAAATCAAGCAGCCTTTGTACCAAAAAGGAGCATACACAACCACATACTGATGGCTTATGAACTGGTGCGGGGTTATAACAGGAAAACAGGGGGACCCTGGTGTGTGATCCAAATGGACATCCAAAAGGCGTATGACACTATGTGCTGGGACTGTTTGGAGGAAATTTTGAAGCATTTGGGGATCCCTGAACAGTTTGTCTGTTGGGTAATGATTTGTGTCCAATCTGTATCCTTTAAATATCTGGTTAATAGTTGTCCTACTGACTTCTTAAAGGCAGAGAGGGGGTTGAGACAAGGTGACCCTATCTCACCACTTCTCTTTGTTTTGGTGATGGAGTACATGTCTAGGTGTCTACAGGTGGCAGCAGAGAACCCAGAGTTTAAGTTCCAACCACGGTGTGCAGGGCTGAGAATTTTGAACCTGAATTTTGCTGATGATGTACATGTGTTTTCCAGTGGGGATCAGATCTCAGTGAGCCTGTTGATGCAGGCTTACAAAAAATTTGAAAACTCTATAGGTTTGAGGGTTAGTAAAGATAAATGTAGGGTGTACTTTGGGGGGATGACTGATGAAAGACAGGGTACTGAGTATCACTGGGTTTGCAGAAGGGAGGCTGCCTTTCAGGTACTTGGGCATTCCTTTGGCTAGCAGGAAGTTGAC
This sequence comes from Rubia yunnanensis, assembly GCA_037428765.1. Lineage (NCBI taxonomy): Eukaryota > Viridiplantae > Streptophyta > Magnoliopsida > Gentianales > Rubiaceae > Rubia > Rubia yunnanensis. The sequence goes on along the minus strand of CM075064.1, from coordinate 113,474,292 downwards.
TGTCCAAACTTGCCAACCCCTCATTGACAAAGTGGTCTCCAGAGTGAGGCATTGAAGTGCGAAGTTGCTTAGTTATGCAGGTAAGCTTCAGTTGATTAAAAGTGTTCTTTTTTATGTAACAAATTTTTGGATGCAAGCTTTGCCTATTCAAAAAGTGGTGCTCAAACACATTGAGGCCATTTATCGATCTTATTTGTGAACTGGTAGTTACACCATTTCCAGAAAGTCCCCTATATCCTGGGAGAGGGTCTTTGAACCAAAGAAAAGGGGAGGAATGAATGTGGTTAGCTTAATAGATTGGAGCTTTGCTAGTATGTGTAAAAACTTGTGGAATCTATGCCGGAAAACAGATAGACTGTGGATTAAACGGGTCCATGAGATGTACATCAAGGAGCAGTCGGCCATGGATGTAAAATTCCCATGGGACTGTTCTTGGGTGTTGAAAGGGGTAAGTAAATGTCGAGATAAAGTGAAGACAATGGAGGCATGGCAAACTCAGATTGCTAGACATAAATTTAGTATCAGGAAACTGTACAATGAGCTGAAGTTAGTGAGCCAGGAAGTTCAGTGGAAGACTTTGTTCTATGGAAATTTCGCTCGGCCAAGAGCGAAATTTACCTTCTGGATGGTGTGTCATGGCCGCCCGCCGACGAAAGACATGTTAGTACAGTTTGGTATACATGTGGATCGTGTTTGTGTGTTGTGTGGTGAAGAGGAAGCAATAAACCATCTCTTTTTTGGCTGTCTGGAAACTAAGCAAATCTGGAAGGAGGTGCTGTCTTGGCTTCAAATTCAGAGGCAACCAGAGGCTTGGAGTAGAGAGTTTAAGTGGATTTTGAGGCGATGTAAGAGCAAGGGTAAAATGGTGAAGATGCTGAAAACGGCTATCACAGAGACAGTATACGAAGTTTGGCAATGGCGAAATGGAGTGTGCTTTAATGGTGATCGACGGGTGGGTCATATCCTGCCCAAGATTGTGGATACTATTGTATATAAATGTTGGGAGTTACCTAAAATTAGGGAATTTTGTGCTAACTTTATGATAGGAAAAGACAGTTTGATAGCATGAGTTGTAAATGTGGAGTTGTTTTTTTTTTTCTGATGAATGAAAGAGTTTACATTGTCCCAAAAAAAATGATGACACTTTATTATTCTTTTTTATGTTTGAATATTTAGATTTTTTTATTAGTTTTTGAATTTATTTTATTTTCATTTTTTATGATTTTTGAAATCTGTGATTTTTTAAAGTATCATGATGACGTTTCAATGTTTTTTTTATATATTGATATTTTAATTTCAATTAAAAAAATTAATGTATTTTTCAGTATATTTATTCAATGCTTTTAGTGTTTTCATTTGTTGATTAGTTATTATAATTTGATGTGTGTTGTTTAATTTTTTTTATTTGATGTTTAATTGTTTCAATTTTGGTATGTATTTTTAGGTAATTAAGTTTTTAACCATTTTAATTTGATGTGTATTTGTAATTTTTCTTGTATGTTTGACTATTTCAATTTTCATTTGCAATTTGAGGTGCTTTTGTTTGATGTTTAACCGTTTTAATTTGATTTGTATTTATAATATTTTTATTTGATGATTTAGAATTTTCATTTATTTTTTAAAGTTGATTTTATTTATTTTTAGTTAGATGTGTTATTGGTTAAATGCGAGTTTTAGGCAGTAAACCCCATACACATATCAATTCGAAAACTTTCCCATATTTTTTATCCAAATGTGACCCGATTTCGACCTAAGCCCGGACCCCTCCTTAACCAAAACCCTAATCGAAAGAATCGCGCCGCAACCATTGGAATCACGTCACCGTTCTATTGTTGTTGCACCATCAGAACCACCACCGACGGGGAATGGAGTTGGCAGATCAAGGTTGCTACTGAATTAACGGTAACGAAACAAAGGCAATGAAAGTGACAATTGTAACAACGAAGAAAACATGACGACAAAGGCAGACGTAAATGGAAGACACTGGCGAGTTGTTGGTTTGGGTCAAAGAAAACAAATTAGGGTTTTCTCTCTTTTTTGAAAAAAATCTATTTTAGCTCTTAAACTTTCTTGCAATTTTTAATTTTGACCCAAATTCAAAATATTACCATTTTGACCCCAAATTCAAAACTTCTTATTTCATATTTCTCTTAGTAACTTGTCCCTTGAATAAATCATGAACATATCTCATTTATTTTTCTTAACTTACATTTCAAATTAGCTTCATTAGATAAAAAAAACCAAAAAATTGCATAAAATACAAGAAACTGTACGTACTAAGTAAGCATGTCAACTTGCATTTGAATAGTACTAAAGTTAACATATACAACAAGAACACCTTTAAGACTACAAGCTCATTCTAGATCCAAAAAAATTCTAGTTTGCATGTTGCTTGTAGCCTTGTACAATAATGATAAAATTCCAATTCCTTGCAAAACCAACTGAAATTCTGTATGCTAACTAAAAGAAACAATTCTTCAAAATTGTTGGACCAAAACCAGAAACACCTACTACTCTTAAAAGAATGATCTAAACTAGATGTCATCTCATGGATCATAATCGAGTCGTTGCCTTTTTTGCTTCAGAATTTGGTTCGCGTGAATGAGATCAGCTTCATCCTCACTCTTGGTGAAAGGAGCACAAATGATTGAAACATATGTCTCCCTGACATCTGAAAAAAAAGCCGTATTAGAGTCAGTAATGAAACAACGAAGAGAGGTCCATGTTCAAAGTTTGTATGAAATAATAACTCAAAACCAAGTATCCCATATAAAACATGGGCACCTTAAAGAGAACATTTATACCTTTTGGTTCAGACAATGAATCTTGGTCAGGATCAGTATTTTCAACTTCAGCATCATCAGCAAGCACAATAGCACGACTGAGATTGTGTTCACTCACTCGGGTCTCACAAGTATCATTTTCCCGAGCAAACAAAGTAAGCTCGGAAGAAGGAACAGGAATGAGTGGAGACAATGCCCCATCGGTAGCTGAAAGAAAAGGAACACGCGAGTTAAATACAAAAAAATGTAATGTTGAAATTAAGAATATAGTAATCCTTTTCAACTCGCATTGTGGTCATTTTTAACTACATTCTAAAGCTCATCAAACATCAAATTGAAGAGTCGTGGTCATTTTCAAAAGTAATGTTGAAATAATAATAGAAAAAAGTCATCTTATATTATAAACATGAGCGTCGAATGCTTAAGAAAGGATCATATACCTTCGAGGTTGGTTTTTTCCGCTTCATTCTCTTCATCCAAAGGAAACATCGACAGAGTGGTGGCAGTAGCCGGAATGAATTGCGCGATTGCTTCTTTGACATGTTGATCAATTTGTTCTTTGACTAGTTGATCATTTTCTTCTTTATATGCAGCAATTTGTTCTTTGATATGTTGATCATTTTCTTCTTTATATGCATCAATTGCTTCTTTGACCTGTTGAGCATTTGCTTATTTCATTGTAGCAATTGCTTCGTTCACAGCTGAAAGAATAAAAATATAAAAATTAGCGACAAAGTAACACACTCGATACATAATTGTACATGAGAGCACGGTATTAACATGATTACAAAGACTTTGGGGCAGCAAAACAGTAAAATCATGAAGACTTTACGCAAAAAGAAGTTATACCTATCGAAATCACATTCTACATATCTTCCATGGTGAAATGGCCTGCCACAATAAAAAATCCATGTCATTTTCAGTGGGAAAAAGAGAGTTTTCAGTGGGAAAAAGAGGGGGATCTACTCTGCTTCAACATATTGATGCTACAAGACACAAATGATGTTAAATATAAATCTATACCTCTGATCCCGAGGGCATTTTGACCAAGGTTTTGTTGTGGTTCAATTTGCATCATCTCAACCCCATCTTGGTCATCTTCACCGTTCCTGATTTCTTGAGACACAGATTGGCTGGTAAAGGGAGTATCTACGTCATGGATAACTTAAGGAAAAAAAGAGTTGTAAGAAAACATAATAGCACAATAAGAATGCAAAATTTACGCGATTACGAAGACTTCAAAGCTGCAAATACTCCACTCCTTCCACACTCTTGATACATTTCCTATCTTAACTGATGCTACAAGAAAAATTAATACTACTATACTAAATATAAATATAAATCTATACCTGCAAGGGCAGTTTGACCAACGTCTTCAACCGGTCCACTTCCAACTTGGTCATTTTTTTCATCTTTGCCATCAATGATTTCCAGAGAAGCCGCATATCCACTTGCAATAAGAGCTAGTGGACTATCTGCAACTTGGATAACTGAAGAAAAAGAACATATAGAGATTTAAGAAAAGGGAACTAGATATTATCATATTAATAACGATCCAACAAGTACAACATCCCAAATAACTTATGTTAAGTGAACAAACTTTTATTTTTGAAATTTTATGTCGCACCCGCATTTTTTACCCGATCCGGGTAAACCAAAGGTGAAATATAAATTATAATATTTAATAAAAAAATTTGACGGTACACTATGACCAGCCCCGGCCCTGGCCACACCAATCATGAACCTGACTCACTCAAATTCAACTAGACCCTAGAATAAATTGGAATTGGGTTCAAGCCTAAAATCTGACCGACCCAGGCCCAATCCCAAAATTTTATTGACCCAAACCCGACCAATTCGAGCCCAAAATCTAACCCGACCAAACTAAACTTGAAACCCAAAATTTGACCAACCCGGACCCGAAACTCAAAATCTGACCAAACCGACCTGACAACCAAGGCTCAAAACTGACCGAAAAACCCAGGCCAAAAACTCAAAATCTTACTAAACTGAGCTTGAAATCCGATATGAACAACTTGGTTACTAAACACCATCTAAGCCTAACCCGAGCAACCTAAGTTTGAAACCCAAAATCTTACCATCCAAAAACCAAGCTGACCTAATCAATTTTTGCTCCTTCTTCACGTGGGCTCTTCCTTCGACGGCTTCTCCACAAGGTCTCCACCTTCCTCGAGAAATGGGGGCTTATCAACTTCGGCATAGTAGGCCACGGGGGTTGGGAGAACGGCTGCGGCAGGTGTAACAGAACGCGATCAGGAGTTTCTTTTCTTCTTTTTTTTACAACTTTTGAACTAGGAGGGAAAACAAAACGTATTTCTGTTTGAAAATCCTTTGCATTAAATCAAACAAGTAACTAAACAACATAGAGAGGTTTTTCTGTATTAAATTATGAGTGCTTGCTGCTTGCTGCTATTTTAATCTATTTATCAGCTCTCTCCTTCATGTTTACCCATATTGAATGAATTGTTCAAATATTTTTTAATCTAATTTATGTTTACGTTAGAATATCAGCGAACCTGATTCTTTCTTTTGAAGGTTTAAATAAGTTTACACCCACCAAATTAAACTCTTTTATGCAAGATAGAAATCATATACTTATCAAAAAAAATAAAATAAACAAACATAATTCTTATTTGGCAAAGTCTTGGGAAAGACGGTCTTTCCATAGGCTTATGGAAAGACGGGGTTCAATTCGAATAATAAAAGGTAAAAGGTCTTAGTTGCAAAATTAAAAATTTAGTATTCAACATGGAGTAGTTATAAAATTTATAACCCGGTTCATGCAACCCAAAAATTTTATCTTAATTTCTTCTAATTTACACTTTAAACATTGGTTTTTCCATGACTTATGGAAAGATCGTCTTTCAAGAGACGCACTCTTCTTATTTTATTTAATTAACAAATGACTGTGCAAAATAATAGTGAGCTGAATATTTGCCATACTATTTTATATTTATTTTCAATTATATCGGTGCAATGTCTGTGCAGAATCAACATAGATTAGGTAAATCAATCAAAAAATTATTGATAAAAATAACATGTTTTGACTATACGTCATTATTTGAATGAAAAAAATGTATAGACTTCAATTTCAAATTGTAAATCATTTTCATTTAAGAATTCTAGATTTTCTAACAAGCATTACCCATATTTTTTTTATCAAGTATTAATTTTTTTATGCATTATGACGACCAAAACTAAATAGCGTTTACTAAATAAGCATTATCCACATTTAGCTTGAAACACTGCAAAGGAGGATTCCAGAAAACAAGAGAGAGCAGGAATTGTGCATATTATTTGAACTGAAAGAACCATAATCCACCTGGTAAATCCTAAAGGAATAATAAATATGCAAGTTCAGAAAAATAAACTGCTTTGGTTACTTAAAAAATCAACAGGATGCTTCGTATAATAATAGTAGGATCTTTCTTCCACGGAAACTCATTTGGTTATCATTTTGTGCGTAAATTGTGCAAAACCAGTGATTTCATAAAAAAGCACACACACGAGCACATTGGTGCAATTATGAACAAAGATTTTCTAACAGTCGGTTACTCGTAATTTCATTATCAACCATTAATCTTTTTAATGTTCACAAAGTCTTGTTTTATATCGACTAACGGTTGGAAGAGCTTATTCTTATATTTGATATAACTAATGAATTAAATTAATGTTTGTGTTTATTTATTGCAATGGGGTTTCAATAATTTTAGAAAAAAAATCAAATATATCATAATGTATGAATAATTATAATTTAACCATAAAAATTATTGAAACGATGACATAAGAGTACAATGGCAAAACCAACACAATGGAAAAAACATCCAGCACAAATTCTGAACAAAAAAACAATCCCGAACAAAACCCGCACAAATGGAAAATAAATCATCATTTTTGAAACACATAAACATGACACAAGCGGAGAAGAGAAAAGAGAAAAAGAGTTATTTATACTTAGACCCAAGAATTAATCAATCAAAGTCACCATATTAAAGTCAGAACCGCCTTTTATTGATGTCAATCAAAGGCGGCGCCTTGATCATTTTTTAACCGCCTTCTATTGAGATCCGAAAATAGTTCCGACTTGGGAACCTCAGTTCCGATATTGAAACTCATTCGGATCTCAATACAAGGCGGTTTCTCAATAACTGCCTTTGATTTGGTGTCTTTAATGAAGGTCTCTCCACTAGTGTCTCCTCTTCATGTTTATCTATATCGAATGAACATTTTTTATTAAATATTCTCATATCGGAACTCACTCGGATCTCAATATCCCACACGCCTAACAATTGGGCGCATATTTCTCTGCTTCAGACGCTGCGAAAGTAGCAGTAGGGGTTTTAGACCCCTTAGATGAGCCATAGACAGTTTGGAGCAGTAATTCGTGGCTTTTCGCACGCGCAACAACCTCGAAATAAGAAGGCAAATGGTTTAGCGAAATCTGGAAACTTGAGAACTGAATATACTCTAGACCAAGACCTCGAAGAAACCATATGTGAAGAAATGTGGTCTTCACCCAATTGTCCATGAACATTCACTTCTTTGGAGGATAGCAAAGACAATCATTCAAAGCATTAAATTGCAACACTATTCTCATCCCATGCTTAGCAAGTTGAAGTATTATTTCTTTGACTATTGAGGTTCATCTATCATGGTTTTTTGGCAAGAACCATTTGGAAGTAATGTTCACAACCCATGCTTGTAGCAAGAAGGAGGATTTCTTGGGATATTGGGATAAGTTTTGTTTGAGAGCTCTTGGCCATTGGTGAACTTGGAGTAGTATAAACAGGGGATGAACTTAGTAGTTCAAGCACACTTCAAGCATAGCATTCCTTTGCTACTTGCTTTCTTCTCCCTTTAGCTCTCCTTTGTAGTTGTAGAAGCCAAAGCCCCCACCTTTATATTTGCCACATAATTCCTTCATAGGTGGTACGGAATCTCCATGAATAGGATCAACCCTTATTTTATTCCTTGAAAAAGCAACTTTCAAGGTCTCGTCGCTTCGGTGAATCACTTGAGCCCTGATACATTTTCGGTGCCATGGAGCTAGACCAGTGAGCTATTACGCTTTCCCAAACACTGGTAGTTGTTTCTTGTTGTAAGTGAATGCAACGAAAAGACCCGGAAATAACGAATAATGAAACAATTCATATATTGACATTTCGTGCTCATTTCAAAATTTTTGCTTTGTTATTCCCATCATCCGGTAACTACAGGATGATCCACAAGACCTTGTAACACTTTCTCGACATATAGTGAAGCTTCCGGTCTCCTCCGGCCGTGGATGTAGGTCAACTTGACCGAACCACGTAAATTCTTGTGTCCATTATTTCCTTTATTTTCTTTACGTTGTATTTGTTATCCATTTTTTTGGGCTAATAGATATCTCGTGGGATTCGTATTCCTAACACAGATTGATAGCCAATAAAACAGTTAGCAGTCATACAAAAAAAGGTTCAAGAATTCCTTCATTGAGTCCAATAAAACTCACCATAGATAGATTTGTCTCTGATAAACCTGTAACACACCAGATCCACGACCTACTTGCTCAACGCCAGTATTGGGTCGGACTGGGCGTGCTACAAGAATCTAACGGGGTCAGATTACTTCAATGGAGTAACGAGCAAATACAGTTTATGCGGAGCAAATTTAGAAAATCCAAACCTAACTTACTATTACAGTGAAAGTCTTAATACAAGTATTAAACAAGAGCATTAACTAAAATACATAAAAAAGTTTTAAAGGAACCGGTAAGGACCAGTTATACGTTAATATTTTACATGACTATAATACAACCTAACCAAAAGATTCTAAAGGTCTGCCCAAAAATCCCTCCTCGAAAGAAGTAAATGCACCATTGCACTTCACTCTAATTGTTCAGTTACACCTGTTAGGGTTGATTAAACTAGGGTAAGCTCCCTACTTAGTGAGGTTCCATCACCAATATTTACCAAGTTAAATTTAGTGATCACATAAATCCTAAGTTTAGTGATCACATAAAGCCATTAGCCACATAAAACCTAGCACATAGTAAAAGGATACGGGTTGGTTATGCCAAGATGCAGTCAAGTTCATATATGGCCACGGTGACTGACATCATGGCATAATTCCTTCAGTAGTGCCCGGAGGCTATCACGATCCAGAAATCCACACCCGTCAACTACGCCCAATATGCTTAGTTACAAGCTCGTATAAAAAAACTGGACGGTTATGCTCAGCTACAAGAATTCCTTCTTTGAGTCTAATAAAACTCACCATAGGGTAGATATATCTCTGCCAATGCCATTTCTCCTCAGCTGGAGGCCGGTTCACAATGGCACGCTCGTAAACATCCCTAACCTTTTCTATAACCCCAATACTCTCTTCCAACCTCACGTAATCGAACCAGGCATCATAATTCAACGGATTCTTCCACACCTCCTCCTCGTACTAAAACCTCATTTTCCCTACAATGGCATCCAAACTGTTTCTCAAATGCCACAAACTTCCTATACAAATTATCCGCACTCCCCTTAGGTATATGATCAAGCGCAAACTTATATATTAACCTCGCCCTCTCAGCCTCCTTACACTTCTCCCCAAACTCTACAAATGCAACATACGGCTCCTCAGCCTGTTCGGCATCACCTAGCTTCTCAACTGCTCTCTCATACTAGTTCCTCGGTCGGGCAATCTCAGTATTCTTCATCTCAAACATGGCAAACCTAATCCACACAGTGACCTTCGGGTGCCAGTCCATGAACCTCTCGAAGATGGCTCGAGCACGCTCAATCTCTTTGTATAAAATTACATGTCAAATTAGTTTCATTAGATATTAAAAACCAAAAATTGCATAAAATACAAATAGTTGTACATGGTAATCATGTCGACTTGCATTTGAATATTACTAAAGTTAGCAAGACAACAAGAACACCTTTTAGACTCCAAACTCATTCTAGATCCGGAAAAAATCTAGTTTGCATATTAGCTCGTAGCCTTGTACATTAGTGATTAAATTCCAATTCCTTGATAAAACCAACTGAAATTTTGTATGCTAACTCAAAGAATCAAGTCTGTAAAAATGTTGGACCAAAACCAGGAAGAAATACTACTCTAAAAAGAATGATCTGAACTAGATGCCATCTCAGGGATCATAATCGAGCTGTCTCTTTTTTCGCTTCAGCATTTGGTGCGCGTAGATGATATTATCTTCATCCTCACTCTCGTTGAAAGGAACACAAATGAGCGGAACATTTGCCTCCTCGACATCTGAAAGAAAAGTCACATTAGAACCAGTAACGAAACAACGTAGAGAGGTCGTGTTCAAAGTTTGCATGAAATAACAACCAAAACCAAGTATCCCATATCTAACATTGACACCTCAAAAAGAACAGTTATACCTTCTAGATTGGACAATGAATCTTGGTCCGGATCAGCATTTTCAACTTCAGCATCACCAGCAAGCACAATAGAACGACTGAGGTGGTGATCGCTCACTTGGGTCTCACTATCATCGTCTTCTAAAGGAAACAAAGTAAGCTCGGGAAAAGGAACAGGAATGGGTGGAGACAATCCCCCATCGATAGCTGAAAGAAAAGGAACACACGAGTTAAATATAAAACTAAAACACTTAAAACGAGTAGCAAAGGCTGCAAAGCTACTGAATACAATATTCTAAAGATCAAAAACATCAAATTGAAGAGTCATGGTCATTTTCAATTGTATAATGTGAAATAATAAGCTTAGAAAGTCATCCCATATTATAAACATGAATGATGAATGTTGTAAGAAAGAATCATATACCTTCGAGTTTTGTTTGTTCCGCTTCATTCTCATCATCCAAAGGAAACAATGACAGAGTGGTGGCAGCAGCCGGAACAAGTTGAGCGATAGCTTCTTTGACCTGTTGATCAATTTGTTCTTTGATAAATTGATCATTTGCTTCTTTATATGTAGCAATTTGTCCTTTGACCTGTTGATCATTTGTTTCTTTATATGCAGCAATTGCTTCTTTGACTTGTTGAGCATTTACTTCTTTCATTGTGGCAATTGCTTCGTTCACAGCTGAAAGAACAGAAACATAAAAGTTAATGACAAAGCAACAAACTCGATATAGAATTGTAAACGAGAGCGCGATATTAACATGATTACGAAGACTTTGGGGCAGCAAAATAGTAAAATCATGAAGACTTACGCTAAAAGAAAAAGTTATACCTGTTGAAATCACATTCTGCATGTCTTTCATGGTGAAATTGCCTATCACAATCACAAATCCATGTTATTTTGAGGGTTCGGTCCACTTCAACATATTGATGGTACAAGACACAAATGATACTAAAAAGAATTATGTACCTCCGTTTTTTAGGGCATTTTGCCCAAGGTTTTGTTGTAGTTCAATTTGCATCATCTCAACCCCAACTTGGTCATCTTCACCGTTTCTGATTTCACAGGATACAAATTGACTGGTAATGGGAGTATTTGTGTCATGGATAACTGAAGAAAAAAAATATAAAGAGTTGTAAGAAAACATAATAGCACAATAAGAACGCAAAATTTACGCGATTATAAAGACTACAAAGCTGCAAATACTCTACTCCTTCACACTCTTGATACACTTTCCATCTAAACTGATGCTGCAAGAAATACTAATACCCATATACGAAAAATAAATCTATACCTGCAAGGGCAGTTTGACCAACGTCTTCATCTGGTTCACTTCCAACTAGGTCATTTTCTTCATCTTTGCCATCAATGATTTCCAAAGAAGACGCATATTCACTAGCAATACGAGCCAGTGGACCATCTGCGCCATGGACAACTGAAAAAAAGAACATAGAGAGATTTAAGAAAACGGAATATATATTATCATATTAATAACTATCCAACAAGTAAAATATCACGAATAATTTTGGTTAGGTGGACAAACTATTATTTTTAAAATTTTGTGTCATTTCTGCATTTTTTACCTAATCCGACCAAACCAAAGGAGAAATTTGTGGTTTTTAAATTATAATACTTAAAAAAGTTAACAGGCCACTATGACCCAGCTTCGGCTAGGCCACACCCATCCTAAACCCGACTCACTTAAATTGAACTCGACCCCAATGGAAATTAGAATTTGGCCTAAGCTTAAAATTCGACCGGCCTGGGCCTGATTAGAAAATTTTGTTGACCCGAACCCGATCAATCTGAGCCCAAAATACAGCCCAACCAATCCAAGCCCAAAACCCAAAATTTGACCAACCCATAAAAAAACTCAAAATCTTACCGAACCGAACCTGAAGTCTGATATGACCAACTTGGTCACTAAACACCATTTAAGCCCGACCTGACGAACCCAGGCTTGAAACCCAAAATCTTGCCAATCCAAAAACCAAGCTAACCTACCAATCTATGCTCAAAACCCAACCCAATAACCTATGACTAAAACCCAATCTAACATTAAAGGACCAAAATAAAAAATCTTATTGAATCAGTCGAAAACTCGATCGACCTAGACCTTAAACCTACCCTGATCGACCTAGACATGAAACACCATCTAGACCCGACCCTACAACCCGTACCTGAAACCCTAAATAGGGCCAACTACGCCCAAACCCCGATCGATTGATATTCGAGCTCGGCACCTAATTCATCCCAGACTTAAAAAAAGTTGGACCAACCCTTAACCCGACTAACATGGGCCCAAATTTCAACCCAACCTGACAATCCCAAAACAAAACCCGACTGACTCATGCTGAAATCTGGTTAGACATACTTTAACCTAAAACCACATTAGGTCTCGACCCGAACCCGAGCAGTGACCGATGCCTAAACTCAACTTAAATATGAAAATGGTCAGAACCAAAAGTGACCCAATCCAACCCATCGTGAACCCAATCCAAACCCAACTTTGTGAGGCCCGACACAAACTTGAACCCGAATACAACCAACCCAAACTTGAACCGCAACGATCCTGGCCCAAATCTGACTATACCAGGGTCTAAACTCTACTTAGGCCCAATTCCAAACTCGACCTGTCCCAACTAGGAATTGGTACATAAAGTGAACAATAGATTGAAAACCTAGAAGTCTAGAAATCTGGGAATTGTGCAGGAATTGTGTAGGAAAGGTTCAGTTAACCAACTAGGAATTGTGCATATTATTTGAAGTGAAAAGAGCTAAACAACCACAATCCACCTAGTAAATCTTACTTCATATGCAAGTTCATAAAAGTAAATTTCTTTGGCTACTTGGAAAATCAATAAGATTCTTCATATTATAATAGTAAGATATTTCTTCCACAAAACTTTGTTTATATCATTTTGTGCATATATTGTGCAAAATCAATGATTTCATTAAAAAAAAAAACACGCACACATATTGGTGTCAATAGCAAAGCTATGATGGTATCACTACATTCAAGTATAAAGCTCACAAATGTTAAACTGAAGATTCAATCAAGCTCATGTTCAAATTTAGAAGAAGAAGAAAAGCACGTACCTCCAAGCATAGTGTTATCAGGACTAGAGATCGGGAAAGCTTTTTGACCTTCAGCATCCGAAGGCTGACACAGCTTTCTTGTAGCGTCCAACTGGTCTTGCTCCATCGGGTGATACTCATTACTCAACCCATTGATTGTGTTGATAATCCCCGCTCTCTCAGCCTCATCCTTCCAGAAACGAATCTGGCTCCCAAGGTCATCTACAGTTTTTGTATGATCCATCATCAAGTTCTTGATTTCTTCTTGATGAGCCTCAGAGAGCTCCTTGATCTTAGAGGCTACCTCGGCCTCCTTTTCAGCAATTATCCTCTTCATCACTTCAGCAGCTGGCTCCATAAAGAAAAGCTTGCGCTGAAACTCCTCAACGACATTCGTGCTTGCCTTGGAAATATCCTTCATCTTTCCAGCTATCTCGGCCCCCTCCTTAGCTATCCTCTTCATCTCCTCAACAGCCGACTCCACCTCCCCCTGCACTTCGCTATACCTATTGCTAACCTTCTCGCATATGGCTTTCAGCCAGTACATCTGTTGTCGAGACTCACGCAAATCGGCCTTGCATTCCTTGAGCTCCTCTTCAGCGGAAAGCTTCTCAAACATGGCTCTCATATGCTCCTCTTGCAATGACTCAAATTTTACTTGGAGATCCCTCAGATGTGACTGTGATGATGAACTCATATTGTTTTCTTCTACGACAAAATGCAACAACAGCAATCAAGATCAGGAAACACAATTATTAGTTCTAGCAACAGAAATATAACCTTGTTTGCAGATTGCAACTAGAATCTAAATGCATTATTCAAAACAGCAAAAGTTAAACAATATCCGCCTTCATCTTTCCATAATAAATAGTAAAATATTGACAAATGTTTACAAAAATATCACAAACTAAACCCAAAAAAATTCAAAACAATCTTGAAGAAAAGTTTTGAGCTAGTGATCAAACAATAGTCTTGAAGAAAAAATTCTCACTCCTATTTCATAAACAACCAAAACAAAATCATCTCAAATAACCAAACAAAAAAACCTAAATTTCATTTCCATTTTTTCACGCAAATCCAGCACTAATCCTGAACAAAACCCGCACAAATATATGGAAAAGAAATCCTTAACAAAACCCGCACAAATGGAAAGAAACATCATTTTTGAAACACATAAACATGACATAAGAGTATTAGACCTGAGGGGAGAGGGTGTTCACGGCGTCAGGAGGCGTAGGAAGAGGACGGCGTGTGGGTCGGAAGAATATTCGGCAGTGCAGTTCTTCAAAGTACAAAAAATAGAGCAAAAACGCATTACATTAAAACAAGGGGAGGAAAAACTAAACACAAAAAAGAAAGTGCATGACTAGTGCGTACCTGAGGCGCTGCGCACGGCGGAGGGGAGGTAGGGAATACGGTGGCACGGGAGTCAGAAGAATTTTTGGCGTTCTTCAGAAAACATAAAAGGAGCGCAAATGACTGGTACAGGATTGAGGCGCTGCGCACGGTAAGTGTGCCAAAAGGGAAAGATGCTAATGTTAACAAAATATGCAAAAATTGTAAGTGTGCCTAATTTAAGAAAACATAGGGAGTAAATAGCATAGGTTTTGAAATAAGGAACTTCCTAAATTCTAACTGTAGTGGTTATAAGATAAAAAAAATTCCTAGAAATAGACTCCAATATGACAATAATAAAAATCTACAATTAAGTAGAACTAGCTGAAATCCCACAACGCGATGCGTGATATTTTTGATTAAAAATATTAAATTTAGTTTCTATATAATATTTGCATCTTGCATTTAAATGGTAAATAAAAAATAGATTATAAAGTTTATTTATCTAAAAATAAATATGAAATATAAAAATTACATAATTTAAATAAGTAATAAGATAAAAATTATTATTTTATAACATTTCAAGAAATAATATATCGCAAGTATAGGAAGTGAGTAAAATATAAAAATAAATACTGAATTTATAAAAAATAAAACTTGTCTTCTAAACTACAAAAAATTAACACAATCAATGAAAAAACATGTTCACTGTTAGGAAAAATATATTACCACAAATTCCCAACAAAACTAAAAAAAACATAAAATAGACTTGTGCAATAAATTTGTACCCTATATTATTATTAATTTATGATAGTAAATTGAGCAACATGAATTATTTTCAAAAGTGACTTTTGAGTGACTGGACTGCAACAACTTAATAATTCATAAATTAGTTTAATTAAATATATCCACCATTAATTTACTTAATAAACAAGTTTAACATTCTTGAAAAAAAAATATTTATAAAAATAAATATAATTTTGTAAAACTATTATTAATTATAAAAAATATATTGATTAAAATATGAAATGTATATTCATAATTATATAATAATATTTTGTAAAATAATATTTTTTAATCAA
Source organism: Rubia yunnanensis (assembly GCA_037428765.1). NCBI lineage: Eukaryota > Viridiplantae > Streptophyta > Magnoliopsida > Gentianales > Rubiaceae > Rubia > Rubia yunnanensis. Next base: position 113,458,631 of record CM075064.1, on the reverse strand, counting down.
AACATTAAAAGTATTCTAACTAAGTAGAATGAAAATAATTTTATTTTTCTTTATTAAGTGAATAACTTTATAATTAAATACATTATAATATTCTAATTTAAATTATATGAAAAATTGGAATTTTATTTATCATTTAAATATTAATACATTTAAAAATTATTCATTTTCTTAAAATAATTTTTATTAAAAAATTACTATTTTCTTATATGATTTGCACTGATTTGGATCATTTTGTGACCCAATCCGATCCATAACTATAAAGATTTTGATCCGACCTGACCGATTCACCAACCTAACATTTTGGGTCAATTTAGATCGGAACAGCTGACCCGCCCTATCGGGTCAGCATACTAGCCCTAAACGTAAAGTTCTATATCTTAAACATTGAAAAGAATCAAACTCAGAATACAAGTTTACCTTCAAATAAGAATAACGGGGATTGAATTGACTTTTTCTGCACCTGAAACATTCAATAGGTAAAAATCAAACCTTACATCAGTAAATAATAATCGAGCACTACTAAATCATTGGTAAATTAAACCTTCAAAGAGCGCAGAGGAAATTAAACCTTAAAAAAGCGCAGAGGAAGAAGGAAGACGCGAGCAACAAATAATAAACAAATGAAAAAAATGGTATTAACTAGATGTACCTACTGAACAATTTAATATAAATGACTTAATGAAAAATATAAAAGAAACGTTACCTATTGCAATTATGAGCAAAGATTTTTTTAACGTTACTCGCAACCATTAGTCCTTCTATTTTCACAGGTCTTATTTTATACCAACATGATTAGATGAGCTTATTTTATAATTGATATAGCTAATGAATTATTTTTATGTTTGGCTAGTATTAAACCCAAACAATATGGAGAAGTTTTCAGCATTAAATTTCGAGTATTTACTGACCGTCTTAATGTTATTTTAATCTAATTATCAAGTCTCTTCGTCATGTTTAACCATAGTGAATGAACATATTTTACTAAAATATTTTTTCAATCTATATTATTTCCACGATAGAATATTAGCGAACTCGATTGTCTTGAACATATCTTTTATGGTTTAAATAATCTTACAGCAACCCAATTAAACTCGTTTATTCAAGATATAAATCATACTTATCAAACAAATATAAGCAAACATGATTATTATTTTTATTTAATTAACAAATGATTTTGCCTAAATAAAAGAGTCCGTCTCTTGAAAGACGGTCTTTCCATAAGTTATGGAAAGACCAAGGTTTAAAGTGTAAATTAGAAGAAATGAAGATAACATTTTCGGGTTGCATGAACCGGGTTATAAATTTTATAACTATAACATGTTGCATACTAAAATTTTAATATTGCAACTAACACCTTTTACCTTTTATTATTCTAATTATACCCGTCTTTCCATAAGCTTATGGAAAGACCGTCTTTCCCAAGACTTTGCCTAAATAAAATTGGCAATTTTTTAATATATGACATATTATTTTGAATTTATTTCATATTAGACAAAGTCTTGGGAAAGACGGTCTTTCCATATGCTTATGGAAAGACGGGGTTTAATTCGAATAATAAAAGGTAAAAGGTCTTAGTTGCAACATTAAAAATTTAGTATGCAACATGTAGTAGTTATAAAATTTATAACCCGGTTCATGCAACCCGAAAATTTTATCTTAATTTCTTCTAATTTACACTTTAAACCTTGGTCTTTCCATGACTTATAGAAAGACCGTCTTTCAAGAGACGCACTCATATTATATCTCTGCAATATCTACCATCTACTTCTCTCTAAATTTTCTCATATCAAATAAATATTCGATATGAAAATCAATACAGATTAAGGAAAACAATCAAAAAATTATTGATAACGATAACATGTTTTGACTATACATTATTAATTGAAGAAAAGAAAGACGTATAGAATTCGGTTTCAAATTGTAAATCTATTTCATATATGAATTCTACATTTTTCTAACCAGCGGTATTTTTTTATCAACTATTTATTTATCTATGCGTTATGACGACTAAAACTAAATACCGTTTACCTAATAATGTTGAAATTTTTTGGCAAGTTGCACGTTTTCTGTTTGACTCTCTTAATGTAATTATCATCAATAAACTTCATCTCTATAGAATAAAAATGTATCTATTCCTTTAATTATATTGATTGGTTTTTGAGTTTTAAATTATGCCACGTAATTATGATTGGAGAAAAAAATTGAAAATAAAAAATTGAATTAATTAAATCTTGAATAAGCTAACTCCAATTTAATTTATAATTTTTGGATATTTGAATTGATTATATGAAATTCTAAATATATTTTTCTGGGTTCATCGAATATTAAAACTCCAATCGAAATTTGACTCGAAACTAAATCTTAATTAAATAAATAGATAAAATATATTCAAATTAAAAATAAATAATTTTATTCAAAACTTTTAAATAGAAATTAATTATATTAAAGCGAATATGAACTGTTTGATAAATAATATGGAAGATTTGATGACGAATTTTCAAATGTACAAAATTATTAGTGGTGAAAAATAGTAAGGCATTGATCTTTGAATTGGTTGGTAGGTTAAAAAATGATATATGGGTGTGTTTGTGAATTCATTAAAATGGGGGATTGGTAGGTAAAATAATGATATACTAGTGTGTTTGGGAATTCATTAAAATGGGTATAGTGTGCCAGTAGTAACATGCTATATAGTCAAATTCAAACTTATTCTATTTTTTTATCGAGTAATTGATTACTTATTTTATTTTTTTATCGAGTAATTGATTACTTATTCTATTTTTATCCAAAAAATAAAGTTTGTATTCCGTTCACTTTATTTAGATTTCAGAAGTGAATTTTATTTGGATATCGTCTCTTGAAAAACGGTTTATCTATGTGGTTTTCAATATATGTGGTTTTCAATATAGCTCCTAATACACAATTTTCATACCTCAAGATGAAGTTTTATTTTGATTCCAATATGAGGTGATCATGCACAATTCACGAGGATCAACAATATTAAAGGAAAAATACTCAATCTTGAGTCCAATAAACAAATGTTGATATGAATCTTCTTGCGCAAACTCACGATTTGCGTAATTAATATTTTTGATCTAGTGAAAGGATCTACAAACCCTCACTATCTCGTACGAAATTCAGGAGCCTAGCCCTCGGGGTACGCCTAGCTTCGACTTGCTCTCTAACTAGTCATCGGGATCAGATTACAAGGTTTATTGATACTTAACTATCCCTCCGGGTTAAGCAACAATGGAATCGGGATCAGATTACAAGGTTTATTGATACTTAACTATCCCTCCGGGTTAAGCAACAATGGAATAGCTCGCAAGCAAAGAGTATGAACTCAAAAGGTTGTATATTTGATTGATGAAAGTGTGATAAATTCGTCCATAAGGCCTCCCTGTTTATAGGGTAGATTTCGGTCATCAACCCTAATCAAAACTGGAAACGGAATTGACTTATGTCAGCTTTAAGAAGCTAAAACTATATCTAACTAAAATACCTAACATAAATGGTAATCTAAGGTAATCTGGTCAAATTCTTCAAGAAGTAACCTTGAAGAATATTATCTTATCTAATCTTACCAAATCTAATTATAATCAGAATAAAACTGAATATACTAAACCCTAATGGACTGTATTTTTGAAATTCAGCTCTTCAAAAACCAAATGGCCGAGCTATCAGTCCAATAAACCCAAAATGAAATAATTTTACAATATTTTACAGTGATCACACTACCTCATTAAAAACCCAGTGGGAAAAAAGAGTATAGTGTCCTTCATGATGTTTTCAGTTCGTCGACAATCTTGAATAATGAATCCAAGATGTCGATAGTGACTCCAATAAAATTTAAAATAAAATAAAATTTAATCCAAGCTGACAAAAATTAAATCCAAGCTGACAAAAATTAAAATAAAATTTAATATAATGTAAGAAGTCATTGTAGACGGTATGTAAAACTCTCAAGATTAACCAACAATGTTACATGTAGCAAGACAGGTGGTTCAGATATGGATTTAACTTGTGGGATGGCAGCGTCACATAAGCACCTGTACAAGTGAGCCAAAATGACACTACCCCAACTGTAATGATGTGTTTCACCTAGGTCCATCAGTACCGACAAATAGAGCAAAGAGATAAGGTGTTTGGATGTGTCTGAAAGTAGCATTCCACCGACCAACAGTAGAATGAAAACCCTAGCCCGTTGTTGACAATCTACCTTAGTAGCATCAACAGGGAATGAGCTGTGTAACAAGTCTCCCAACCAGCTAGCCCTTATGCGACCTCCTCTGATAGCACTCGCTTTCGGTGTAGCCCCTAGGTAGTATGTGAATAATCTCTGCCAGTTCTCTGTGCGTCAGCTAGTGTCCACACCAGTAATTGGCATGCCATCGATCGGTAGACCCCATAGCATGCCAACATCCTGCAAAGTTACGATAGCCTCTCCCATTGGCAGGTGAAACGTGTGTGTCTCTGGTCTCCAATGCTCTACTATGGCAGTGAAGAGGGAATGATCGATGTGGATTGGTGTGGAATCCAACAATCCCTAGAATCCAGCTTCACACATGTAGCGCATGACTAGATCAGGGATCCGACCAATCCAACAAGCCACATCGCACCGCCTCACCTGCAATGCCTCATCCTCTAAATGACCATTGTACAGAGCACGTGCACGATGCCCCTGGTGCAGGTATAGAAATTCCTCGTCCATGGGTCCAGGATGATACATGGTGTATCCCTACTCACAACCAAAATCACATGGAAAAATAACTCAGTCAAGATTTCCAAATAAATTATGCAATAACATGTGTACTAATATTCAAACCCAATCGTACATTAGCTCCAATTTAGACAATACACATAATTCGAATCCACACAATTCACTTAGAAGATATAGAAAAATGCACTTAAAAAACTACGAAAAAAATTTAGACATAGCAAGACAAGTGCATCACGTAAAATAATGCCATACATATTCAACCAAATACTAAAAATTTGCATATTACATACACAACTCTAATCACACTGTCGCCTACGGATGCCTCTGGAATCACCCAAAACCCTCTCATCCATTTGATTCCTTATCTTTCTCTCTGTAAACCGTCCACGCCTCCTATTGCGGAACTTTTCAATAACGGGAATTAGCCTCCAACAAGCACATTGCCATAGTGATGGATTTCATACAGGCATGAAACCCTGACTATATTGTTGCACATAGGTGGTGATGTGATATACCCTGTCACATAGAGTAGCTAGATCATCACGCCTATGCCTACAGACGACCAATGCATGTGAACATGGGAACTGGTAAATTTGCCATTCACGACAAGTACACTCCTTCCTCCGGTATTTGACTATGTACTAGCTCTCACCAATGCTGCCATCAATGGTCCTTGTCACAACCATGTAAGTCTGTGACGCATGCCCAAACACGGTGACAACATGTCCCTGTGCCCAAGTGTCTTGCTTCTGAAATTTTTTCCAAATCCTACTAGGGAACTCAGACTTACACGATTCAATAGCATTGTAGAATTAATAAAATAGTCCTTGAACTCTAATAGAAACGTAATGAATAAGGAAAGTACCTCCAATTTGTGGCCTCCATCGAGCAAACATTTCAACTGTTCGCTCAAAGGTCGCTTTGACACACGCAGTTATCGGGAGATGTCGTGAGCGCCTTAAACAGTTGTTGTAACTCTCTGAAAAATTGGTTGTAAGAATTACCCAACGTCGATCACCCTCATCAAATGCAAGGCACCACTTACTGGTATCACGTTGTATCAACCAATCCCAAGCAGATGGTTCAATACTCTCCAACTCCTCCTTGTACTCCATTCACCTGCTCTCTCGCCTTCATCATCGTCCCCACGGAACGACGTGGCTACACTATTTGTGCACACCACTTCTTCGTCATCGTCCCCTGGATTCGAATCAGTTGATAAGGAACGATCATCTTCACTGTCATCATCAAGTTCCCCTTCCTTACCTTCAACATCGCTCCCAACATGACCAACAACATGCTCGCCAATTTCACCCACATAATCATCATCGAACACATTCAGGTCCTCATGATGCCCACCATATATACCACCACTTGTGGATGGCTGATCGCAATCGACGTGAACATACGCACTGGGTTGGCTGGACTCACTAACGGCAAAACCTTGGCAATCAACAGGGGGTGGTAAGGTTGACAAAGGTGTACAGTTTTGCATGTTCCTCAACAACGACATGAACGTGTCGGAACTAAGATCACCCAAACAGTCAATGGTGCTTGGCGTCTTCTCCATAATAATGTACAAATCTGCTGAGGACAATGACATTCGATCAACAATGTCGAAGGAGGCCGCGGTAGACTCATCATCTTCCACATTATAACACCGATAATATACGGCCGAACCAATCCGCTCAGGACAACGGTAATATATTTTCAACTGAAACCCCACACTTGCAATACCAAACCTTCTAAAAATTAAATGAACTAACTCGGAGTGGCTTAAAATCCTTTTGAGAGTCATGTTCTTCTCCAGTATGGGAGGGTCATAATACACACCCACAGTCAAATCAAACTTAATCTGACCCTCTTTATACATGTACACCATCAAAAACATCGTACAACTACAATATACAAATACATAACATATAATTCGATATTCGGAATGACGGTATTATTCACCAACTTATATGTAACTGCTCGAACCCTAAATCGTACAGGATTCCATCATAGTCGGACAACCACCTCATACACTATTATCGATTTTCAAACTATTACACTATCCTAAAATGTGTGTCACTTACACCACACTAATTAAACTATTACTACAACCTTAATACAAACATTAGTAAACAAATCACACATATTCACGCATCCTCATTCAAAACTTTCATAGAAATCAAGAAAGATAATCACTCAAACCACACACAATCATTAAACACATTCATATCAACAAAATCTTTTCAAGTACTTCAGAAATAACAGTGTTACACCAAATTCAATAAAAATTAGTAGAGGACAAATCGCACATAATCATTCAACACATTCGTAGAATCATGAATTCTTCAAATACCTTTAGAAAAGTCAAAAATTTGCTCCGCGCGTGTCTCTAACTCAAGGAGGAGGGGGCGGTCAACAGCGGTCAATGGCGGTCAACAGTGGAGGTCAACGGTGGTCAACGACGGTCAATAGCGGTCTCTGGGTGGGAAATCTACCACACACTATCGGGAGAAGACTTTGGCTGCAAGGTGGACATCAATTTCAGCAAAAAAAAACCTTACGACCGAAGCACCAAACGGAGAGCAGAAAAATCACCTGACAACTTTGGGAGCGACAACCGGTGATGAGAATGCCAGAAACGGAGAGCGGGGAACGGTCGGCCAAGGATTACAGCAGCGGCGTGGTGAGAGGATTCCGGCAATGTCAGCTTCAATTTGTGGGAAGAGAAGAAAACCAGAAGTGAAAACAAAGTGATAAAAATATTGGTTTATGGTCTATGAGATGAAGAAATGAAGGACGCATTCAATGGTATTCAAAGTGATGAATGTGTCCTCGTCGACGTGGCAGCATAGCAATCAACGGTGGATTGGAGGACGCATATAACGAATGCGTCCTCGTCGACGTGGCAGCACGGAAATCATAGGCGGATAGGAGGAAGCATTCCATGAATGCATCCTCATTAACACAGACATTTTTTAAAAAACAGGAAAACCGAGGACCCATTTGGGGAATGTGTCCTCTTCAATCACAGACCAAAAAAAAACTCACGAGGACGCATTTGGCAAATGCGTCCTCAGAAAATCACAATAAAAAAAATTCAAAAACTGGGAGAACGCATTCGCCAGATGCGTTCTCCACAACAGCCTCCATCGCGTGCTACACAGATTTTTCTCAAATTTATTCTGAATTTCCTTTTTTATTTTTTACAAATTCATTATAGTATTTAAAAATCTCTTGTATTTTCGGAGATTTCATCTTTTCATAATAATATTTTCAAAGATTATTTTCTCTCCTGTGTATTCCAGAACCAAACCGCAGGAATCGTGTTTGCAAATCACTTTCGATTATTTCGACTATTCAGCACAACCTAAACAAGATATTAAAAACAATGAAAATCAGTTGCGTCCCAACTCCCAAGAGTTGACAAGTTAATTATGCACAAATTATTCAACAATCACCAACATTCATATCCTCAAATTTATTTAGAGCACTATTCCCTGTTTAGTTAGCCCGTAGCTAAAGTAAAGCTTTAATTTAGAGCATGAACTACTATTAACAATGAGTTAGAATATTACTTCCTAAGAAGTTTGAAAGATCAACATTTTACTGAAATCACATATCAAGTCCCGTATTAAAGAAAATTGCTATTTCCACAACTGTATCCTAGATTAACAACACACAAACTGCCTCCTTTCCTATTCTTTTCCAGGGCTACTTATCTATGTAGATGAAAATTGAACGTTTCTGTTAAGGAAATGGAATATAAAGTACTTTATTATGATGCACTGATATTAATCAATGACACGTCTTATCAATCATAAGGGTTACAATATATAGGGGTACAACAAATCAAAGTCTAAAAGGAATATATTCAAAGTCTATAAGGAAACAACAATCTATAACTAATTCTATAAGGTAATTACCATCTATAACCTTTCCTACAAGGAAAGAGTTTCTATTTCCTTAATACTCTCCCTCAAGTTGGAGCATGATGACAAAAATACCCAACTTGCAAAGAAGATTATGAAATTGCAAATCATTAAAAAAATCTTTAAGAAAAATATCAATAGGGGTAGAAGTAGCAGCTGGTAGAGCAATATTCAAATTCAGTAAGAGCAGTATTTGTAGAAGACCATTTAAGGTAGTTCTCTTGACCCTTCAGGATGGTGGGTGCAATAACCAAACCAGGTCCGTCAGAAGAGTCAATGAAGTAGGGGTCAGTCGACAATCGACCAACATGTACAGGTATGTTAGGGCCAGATTGCAACTGCAACTGTACTGTTTCAGTAAAGTCGCAATTACCTCATAGTCATTCATGTTTTGAAGCGCAGTAGCCTCAAAACCAGCATCAGTACGGGCCTGTTCTTCGGGATTACTTCCGGAGGCAAATATAGTGCAAAATCAGGTACAGATCAGCAGCAGGTGCAGTAATCGGTGGCGGATCAGATCGGCGGCGGTGCGTGATGGGAACGCGCCGGCTCTTGAGCTTCAGGATTGGCTTGTGTGGCTTAACGCACGGATCGATCGGATCAGGAGAGGCGGTGCACGGATTACCATGGCCAGACGGTGGCGGTTGTGATCGGTGGAACGGAGCAGACGGCAGCGGCGCGTGGATTGACGCGTGGCTTGACGACGACGGCGGTGGCTTGGAAAGGCAGCAGATTATTTTCTTAGGGTTTCAGTATTTTAGGCTCTGATACCATGATAAATAAAATATAAAGGACTTTATTATGGTGCACTGATATTAGTCAATGACACGTCTCATCAATCATGAGGGTTACAATATATAGGGGTATAACAAACCAAAGTCTAACAGAAATATATTCTTAGTCTATAAGGAAACTACAATCTATAACTAATTCTATAAGGTAACTACTATCTATAACCTTTCATACAAGGAAAGAGTTTCTATTTCCTTAACAGTTATAGAGCAGGCAAAACTTATAAACAAGTGAATGTGATTTACACCTATACATGTCTATACTGCATTTAAAACCCTACCACAATGGATACAAAGTTTTGCTCGAACTCAAAATCACAAAAACCTAAGTTAAATGATGAATTCAGAACACAACAAAGGAAGTTAAAATCACAGATCATTAAAAGTTTCAACTGATAATAAGGAGCAACATACTTGTAAGCTTCTCGTGTGCGTTCCACATCCTGAGCCTCGAGTTCCTTATACAAAGCATAGTTTATCCTAACTAGATTAACAGCCGATAAAACAGTTAACAATCATACAAAAAAAAGTTTAAGAATTCCTTCATTGAATCCAACAAAACTCACCATAGGGTAGATATATCTCAGCCAATGTTGTTTCTCCTCAGCTGGAGGCAGGTTCGCAATGGCATGCTCGTAAACATCCCTAACCTTTTCTATAACCCCGACACTCTCTTCCAACCTCACGTAATCGAACCAGGCATCATAATTCAACGGATTCTTCCTCACCTCCTCCTCGTACTAAAACCTCATTTTCCCTACAATGGAATCCTCAACCCCCTCCTTATCTCCATACTGTTTCTCAAACGCCTCGAACTTCCTGTACAAATCCTCCGCACTCCCCTTAGGTATATGATCAAGCGCGGACTTATATATAAACCTCACCTTCTCAACCTCCTTATACTCTGCAAATGCATCATACGGCTCCTCAGAATGTTCGTCATCACCTAGCTTCTCAACTGCTCTCTCATAGCAGTTCCTCGCTCAGGAAATCTCCCCATTCTTCATCTTGAACTTGGAAAACATAATCCACGCAGTGACCTTCGGGTGCCAATCCATAAACCTCTCGAAGATGGCTCGAGCATGCTCAATCTCTTTGTATAAAATTACATGTCAGATTAGTTTCATTAGATATTAAAAATAAAAAAATGTATAAAATACTAATAGTTGTACACGATAATCATGTCAACTTGCATTTTGAATATTACTAAAGTTAGCAAGACAACAAGAACACCTTTTAGACTCCAAACTCATTCTAGATCCAAAAAAAAATCTAGTTTGCATATTAGCTCGTAGCTTTGTACATTAGTGATAACATTTCAATTCCTTGATAAAACCCATTGAAATTTTGTGTGCTAACTCAAAGAATCAAGTCTGCAAAAATGTTGGACCAAAACCAGAAAGAACTACTACTCTAAAAAGAATGATCTGAACTAGATTCCATCTCAGGGGTAAAAATTGAGCCGTATCCTTTTTTATTACAGCATTTGGTGCTTTTAGATGATATTATCTTCATCCTCACTCTCGTTTAAAGGAACACAAATGAGTGGTACATTTTCCTTCTCGGCATCTGAAAGAAAAGCCACATTAGAGTCAGTAACGAAACAACAGAGAGAGGTCGTGTTCGAAGTTTGTATGAAATAATAGCTAAAACCAAGTGTCTCATATTAAACATTGACACCTTAAAAAGAATAGCTATACCTTCTAGTTCGGACAATGAATCTTGGTCCGGATCAGCATTTTCAACTTCAGCATCATCAGCAAGCACAATAGCACGACTGAGATCATGATCACTCACCCGGATCTCACTATCATCGTTTTCCAAAGGAAACAAAGTAAGCTCAAGAAAAAAAAGGAATGGATAGAGACAATGCCCCGTATATAGCTGAAAGAAAAGGAACACGTGAGTTAAATACAAAACTCAAAACGAGTAGCAAAGTTGTTGAATACTATATTCTAAAATTCACAAACATCAAATTGAAGAGTCATGGTCATTTTCAATTGTATAATGTTAAATAATAACCTAAAAATTAATCTCATATTATAAACATGAACGATAAATGTTGTAAGAAAGAATCATATACCTTCGAGGTTGGTTTGTTCCGCTTCATTCTCATTGTTAGAATAAATCAGACTTCTGATTAGATTATGATTTATTATGATTAGAGTTTTTTCCTTATTACACATCTATTGTACTCTCTATATTCAGATATTAATAATACAATTATACACTGCAAATCATTCTATCATGGTATCAGAGCAAGTTCTGATCCTAAATCCTAAATCCTAAATCATAAATTTATTTTTATTTCTTTTTCCGTCCGGCCAAGGCAACTGTTTTCGGTGAATTTCCGATCAATTTCCGGTAACTCCTGGCCATCTCCCGGCAGCCTATTTCGTCCAACATCCTCTTCGCCGGTGACTCTTTCTTTCCAAAGAATCAAACTCCTCATCCCTGGCATCCGTATCCAGCGTCGTGGGCGTTCAAACATACTCTCTGGCGGCGAACTTCACCGACGTTCAAACATATCCTCTTGCAGCGAACTTCACCGGCGTTCAAACCTTCAAACCATCTCCGACGTTAGGCTTTTCTTTGGCAACGGCTTCATTTCCGGATATCAAATTTCAGCTTCTTCGGCTTGCCGTTCTCATCACGCACAGTCCTTCTTCTTCGGCTAAACTAAGCCACAGCCAGATCCACGCGCCACAGTCCTTCCAGAAGCACATGCCGTCACGCGCTTGTGTGTGCAGACACGCGCACACCCTTCCGCGCGTGAAGTCACACGCTTGGCGAGCATCAGTATTTTCTGCACGTGAAGTCACACGCCTGGTGACTCAATAGCATTTTTGGGTGTCTTTGCACGCGCCCAGTCATTTTGAGCATATTTTCTGGGCATCTTCTTGCTATGGTTTATTTGGCGCCTTTTTCTCGGGCCGATGGCTCCGCTAATTGGATTGCGGACAAATTTTTGTTTCAGGCCAGTGTGCATGGTCTCAATCATCATCCTTCGTCAAATTAGTGGATTGTTAATTCGGGTGCTACATCTCACATCACTGCCCGCACCAGACATCTTGATAAGGTACAATCTTATCGTGGTTCTGATTCTATTCTTGTGGGCAATGGTGTATCATTATCTATTTCTCACATCGGCCAGTGTCATTTCTCTAGTTTCTCTGTTAATGATGTTCTAGTAGTTCCTAAGATTAATAGAAGCTTATTGTCCATCAGTAAGCTTACTCGTGATTTACTAGTTCATTTTATATTTGATGCCGATGCATTTTCCATTAAGCACAAGCATACAAGGACGATAATTGGTAAAGGCCGTCATAGTTCAAGTCTTTATTTTCTTGGGACTGGTGATTCCAGCTTTTTAGGCGAATTACGCTCCAGTAAGCTTCATGCTTCTTTTGAGCAGTGGCACTCTTGCCTCGGTCACGTGTCTCATGATATTGTTCAGTTATTGAATCGACGGGGCCTTATTTCTGTCACTTCTGCTATGCCTGCATCTGTCAGTTGTTCTCCTTGTCAGATGGCCAAGAGTAGCCATTTACCTTTTTCCACTAGTGACAGGCGCGCTACTGGGTTGTTGGACAAGGTGCATTGTGATTTGTGGGGACCAGCCCCTGTCTTATCAGCAGGTGGTTTTTCTTATTATGTCATTTTCATCGATGACTTTTCGTGATTCACATGGTTTTTCCCGATGCGGTATAAGTCAAACTTCTATGACACATTTATTCAGTTTCAGAAATTCGTTGAGACCCAGTTTTCTGCTAGGGATAAAAATTTTCAGACCGATGGTGGCATAGAGTTTACTAATCATCGACTTCAGGTTCACTTCATATTCGGTGGCATTCATCATCAGATGGCATCGCCCTATACACCTGCTCGGAATGGCCAAGCTTAGCGGAAGCATCGTCACATCACAGAGACTGGTCTTGCCATGCTTTTTCACTCTTCCGTGCCACAGTGTTATTGGGTGGAAGCTTTCTCCTCTGTGGTTTACATCATTAACCGTCTGCCAAGTTCAGTTCTTTGTGGAAAATCACCTTTTGAGATTGGTTTTGGTCATGTGTCTGACTATACCCTCTTTCAACCATTTGGCTGCCGTACTTTTCCATGTCTGCGTGTCACTGCTACTGATAAGTTTGCACCGCAATCCATTGTGGGTGTTTTTATTGGCTACAACCCTCATCACAAGGGCTTCTAGTGTCTCAATCCCACTTCTAGGCGTATCTATATTTCTCGCCACGTTCACTTTGATGAAACCTTATTCCCTTATGTCTCATCTTCCGGGGACAATCGTTCTATTTCAGATCTGGAGATTTCATCATTTTTTGATGGAGCTGTTACTTCATCGATTGGGGCCACCATGCTTGTGCTTGTTCCAGCCGCCCCTCCTTCATCACCATCTTCCATCTGGATGGACGACCTAGACCCAGCTCCTCAGCCAACTGTCACCGCACCTCAGCTGCCGGCCATCACTCCTCATCCACCGTCTCAGCCACCGGCCACCACGTCTCAGCCAGTATCGGCCATCCTTTCTCCGGTGACTTCTGACGGCCACTCTTCGGTCAGCGCAGCTCGATCATCCTCGGCGTCGTCAGCTGGTTCGACTCCTCCAGCTTCGTTGCCCCAGCTTCGTACCCATCGGATGGCCACTCGGTCTTCTACTGGTTCCATTCAGCGCCAGGATTATTTAGATATTATCTCATGGTCTCACTACCGCACTCCTCTCTCAGACAAAGCCCACTGATTATCGCTCTACTCTTCAGGATCCAGCCTGGGTTTCAGCCATGAATGATGAGATGGCCGCTCTTCATGGTCAGCACACTTGGGATTTGGTGCCTCGACCTTCGAATGTCAACATTGTTGGCTCTGAATGGGTCTATAGGCTCAAGTATTGACCAGATGGCACTATTGAGCATCACAAAGCTAGACTTGTGGCGCAGGGTTTCTCGCAGATTCCGAGTTTTAATTTTGACCACACTTTCAATCATGTGGTCAAAGCCTCCACTGTTAGGATGGTTCTCGCCATAGCCACCATGCGTTCCTGGCCACTTCATCAGTTGGATGTCCAGAACGCTTTCCTTAATGGTGTTCTTAATGTTCCAGTCTACATGAAGCAACCCGTTGGTTATCAGGATTCTGTCCATCCAGACTATGTTTGTTGCTTGCAAAAGGCCATTTATGGTCTTAAGCAGGCTCCCCGGGCTTGGTTCCAGTATTTCAGCAATTATCTGACACATCTTAGTTTTTGGTGCAGCTCAGCTGATACTTCTTTATTTGTCCTTTCGAGAGGGTCGTCGTTATTGTACCTACTTGTGTATGTGGACGATATCATTCTTACAGGCAATGACTCGACTCTTCTATGCCAGTTCATTGATCGGACACACAGAGAGTTTGTGATCAAGGATCTTGGTGCTCTTCATTACTTTCTTGGTCTTGAAGTTTCGCCTACCTCCTCAGGGTTACTGCTTGGCCAAGCAAAGTATGCTCGTGATATTTTGAATCGGGCGGTATGTCTAACGCGGCACCTGTTTCTACTCCATTTGTCGCTAGTTCTCAGCTTCAACGCTCTACCAGTCCTCCATTCTGGGATCCTACACTTTATCGTTCTCTTGTTGGTGCTCTTCAGCATCTCACCATTTCTCGTCCAGATTTGGCATTCTCGGTCAACACGGTGAGTCAGTATCTCAGGATCCCAGAGATTCCCATTTTGCTGTTGTGACTTAGATTTTGTGGTATGTTCGTGGCACTTTTATTTTGGTCTCAGGTTTTGTTCTGCTAGTACTCCTAATGTGTTAGGGTACTCTGATGCTGATTGGGCTCGCTATCTGGAGATTCGTCGGTCCACTTATGGTTATGCGGTTTTTCTTGGTGGGAATCTGGTTTCTTGGAGTACCAAGAAACAGCCCATTGTTTCTCACTCTAGCACTGAGTCTGAATACCGTGCTCTCGCCAACACTACCTCGGAAGTGGTATGGCTCACTCATTTGCTTCGTGATCTTCTGGTTCTCCACTGTTGTTATGCGACAATAGTAGTGCTATCTTCTTGGCTCAGAATCTGGTGGCGCACAAGCGGGAGAAGCAAATCGACATCGACTACCATTTTATTCGTGAGTTGGTGCATCCAGAAAGCTGCGCGTTGCTCATGTTCCAACTTCTCTTCAGATTGCAAAAATTTTCACCAAGGGGTTCTCTCGTCCGTTATTCGAGTTCTTCAGGTCCAAGCTATGCGTCGACGAGCATCCGACGCTTCGCTTGAGGGGGGGTGTTAGAATAAATCAGACTCCTGATTAGATTATAATTTATTATAATTAGAGCTCTTTCCTTATTACACCTCTATTGTACTCTCTATATATTCATATATCATTAATACAATTAGACACTGCAAATCATTCTATCACTCGTCATCCAAAGGAAACAACGACAGAGTGGTGGCAGCAGCATGAACAAGTTGATCAATTATTTCTTTGACCTGTTGATCAATTTGTACTTTGATAAATTGATCATTTGCTTCTTTATATGCTGCAATTTGTTCTTTGACCTTTTGATTATTTTCTTTGCTATATGCAGCAATTGCTTCTTTGACCTGTTGAGCATTTGCTTCTTTCATTGCATCAATTGCTTCGTTCATAGCTGAAAGAATGGAAACATAAAAGTTAGTGACAAAGAAACAAACTCGATAGAAAATTGTACATGAGAGCGCGATATTAGCATGATTACAAAGACTTTGGGGTAGCAAAATAGTAAAATCATGCAGACTTTACGCTAAAAGAAAAATGTTATATTTGTCAAAATTGCATTTTACATGTCTTTCATGGTGAAATTGCATGTCATGATCACAAATCCATGTAATTTTCAGTGGAGGAGCGGGGAATCTACTCTACTTCAACATATTGATGGTACAAGACACAAATGATATTAAAAAGAAATATATACCTCCAACTTTGAGGGCATTTTGGCCAAGGTTTTGTTGTGGTTCAATTTGCATCATCTCAACCCCAACTTGGTCATCTTCACTGTTAGGATAAATCAGATTATGGATTAGATTATGATTAGAGTTCTTTCCTTATTACACATCTATTGTACTCTTTATATATTCAGTTATCAATAATATAATCACTTACTGCAAATAATTCTATCATGGTATCAGAGCAAGTTCTGATCCTAAATCATAAATCATAAATTTATTTTTATTTTCTTTTCTGGCTGGCCAAGGCAATTGTTTCCAGCGAATTTCCAATCAATTTCCGGTGACTTTCGGCCATTTCCCGGCAGCCTATTTCGTCCAACATCCTCTTCGCCGGTGTCTCTTTCTTTTCGAAGAATCAAACTCCTCATCCCTGGCGTCCGTATCCGGCGTCGTCGGCGTTTAAATGTACCCTCTGGAGGTGAACTTCACCAGCGTTCAAACCTTCAAACCATCTCCGGCATAGGCTCTTTTTCGGCATCGGCTTCATTTCCAGATATCAAATTTCAACCTCTTCTCATCTCATCGCGTGCTCACCGTGCTCGTCATCGTGCTCATCGCGTTCAAACATACCCTTCGGCATGCCGTCTCGTCTCGGCCAAACCAGCTATAGCCAGATTCACACGCACAGTCCTTCCAGAAGCGCGTGTTGCCACACGCTCGTGTGTGCAGGCGTGCACACACCCTTCCGCGCGTGAAGTCACGCGCCTGGCGAGTCAACATCATCTTCTGCGCGTGAAGTCACGCGCCTGGCAACTCAATAGCATATTTTGCGCGTGAAGTCATGCGCCTGGCGACTCAATAGCATTTTTTGCGCGTGAAGTCACGCGCCTGGCAACTCAATAGCATTTTTAGGCATTTTTGCACGCGCCCGGTCATTTTACGCATATTTTCTGGCATATTCTTTCTATGGTTTATTTGGCGCCTTTTTCTCGGGCAGATAGCTCCGTTAATTGGATTGCGGACAAAGTTTTGTTTCAGGCCAGTGTGAATGGTCTCAATCGTCATCCTTTGTCAAATTAGTGGATCATTTTTAGGCGAATTACGCTCTAGTAATTCGTGCTTCTTTTGAGCAGTGACACTCTCGCCTCGGTCACGTGTCTCATGATACTATTTAGTTATTGAATCGATGGGGACTTATTTGTGTCACTTCTGCTATGCCTGCATCTGTCAGTTGTTCTCCTTGTCAGATGGCCAAGAGTAGCCGTTTTCCTTTTTCCACCAGTGACAAGTGCGCTACTGGTTTGTTGGATAAAGTGCATTGTGATTTGTGGGGACCGGCCCCTATTTTATCTGCCGGTGGTTTCTCTTATTATGCCTTTTTCGTTGATGATTTTTTGCGATTCACCTGGTTTTTCCCAATACGGCATAAGTCAGATTTCTATGACACATTTATCCAGTTTCAGAATTTTGTTAAGACTCATTTTTCTGCTGGGATTAAAAATTTTCAGACCAATGGTGGCATAGAGTTTACTAATCACCGACTTCAGGCTCACTTCATATCATGTGGCATTCATCATCAGATGTCCTCACCTTATACACCTGCTCAGAATGGCCGAGCTGAGCGGAAGAATCATCACATCACAGAGACTGGTATTTCCATGTTTTTTCACTCTTCCGTACCGCACTATTATTGGGTGGAAGTTTTCTCCTCTGCGGTTTACATTATTAACCGTCTACCTAGTTCAGTTCTTATGGCAAATCACCTTTTGAGGTTATTTTTGGCCATGTGCCTGACTATACCCTTTTTCACCCGTTTGGTTGTCGTGCATTTTCGTGTCTGCATGTCACTGCTACAGATAAGTTTACACAACGATCTCTTCCGTGTGTTTTTATTGGCTACAGCCCTCATCATAAGGGCTTCCAGTGTCTTGACCCAACTTCTAGGCACATCTATGTCTCTCGCCACGTTCGTTTTGATGAAAATTTATTCCCTTATGTCTCATCTTCTGCGGCCAGTCGTTCTATTTCAAATCTGGAGATTTCATCGTTCTTTGATGGAGCGGTTGCTTCATCAATTGGGACCACCACACATGTGCATGTTCCAGCCTCCCCTCCTTCACCACCATGCTCCATCTGTACGGCTGACCCAGACCCAGCTCCTCAGCCGATGGCCACCACGCCTCAGCCAGTCTCATACGTCCTTTCTCCAATGACTTCTAACGGCCACTTTTCGATCAGCTTTGCATGATCTTCTTCAGCGTCATCAGCTGGTTCGGCTCCTCCAGCTTCACCACCACAACCTTGTACCTATCGGATGGCTACTCGGTCTTCTACTCGTGTCATTCAGCACCGAGATTATTCAGATATTATTGCTCACGGTCTTACTGCTGCATTTCTTTCTCAGCCAGAGCCTACTGATTATCGCTCTGCCCTTCATGATCCAGCCTGGGTTTCGGCTATGGATGATGAGATGGCCGCTCTTCGTGGTCAGCATACTTGGGACTTGGTGTCTCGACCTTCAGATGTCAACATTGTTGGTTCCAAATGGGTCTATAGGCTCAAGTATAGACCAGATGGAACTATTGAGTGTCACAAAGCTAGACTTGTGGCTCAGGGTTTCTCGCAGATTCCGGGTTTTAATTTTGACCACACTTTTAGTCATGTGGTCAAGCCTCCACTGTTAGGACGGTCCTCGCCATAGCCACCATGCGTTCCTGGCCACTTCATCAGTTGGATGTCAAGAACTCTTTCCTTAATGGTGTTCTTGATGTTCCGGTCTACATGAAGCAGTATGTTGGTTATCAGGATTCTACTAATCCAGACTATGTTTACCGCTTGTGAAAGGCCATTTATGGTCTTAAGTAGGCCCCCCAGGCTTGGTTCCAGCGTTTCAGCATTTATCTGACACAACTTGGTTTTTGGTGCAGCTCAGCTGATACTTATTTATTTGTCCTCTCAAGAGGTTCGTCATTACTGTACCTACTTGTGTATGTGGACGATATCATTCTTACATGCAATGATTCGACTCTTCTTTGCCAGTTTATCGATCGGACACACAGAGAGTTTGCGATCAAGGATCTTGGTGCTCTTCATTACTTTCTTGGTCTTGAAGTTTCGCCTACCTCCTCAGGGTTATTGCTTGGCCAAGCAAAATATGCTCGTGATATTTTGAATCGGGCTGGTATGTCTGACGATGCACCTGTTTCTACTCCATTTGTCACTGGTTCTCAGCTTTATAGCTCTACCAGTCCTCCGTTCCGGGATCCTAAACTTTATCATTCTCTTGTTTGTGCTCTCCAGTATCTCACCATCTCTTGCCCGGATTTGGCACTCTCGGTCAACACGGTGAGTCAGTATCTTCAGGATCCGAGAGATGATCATTTCGCTGCAGTGACACGGATTTTGTGGTATGTTCGTAGCACTATTCATTTTGGTCTTAGCTTTCATTCTGCTGGTACTCGTGAGGTGTTAGGGTACTCTGATGATGACTGGGCTCGCTGTCTGGAGACTCGTCGGTCCACTTATGGTTATACAGTTTATCTCGGTGGGAATCTAGTTTCTTGGAATGCCAAGAACAAGCACTGAGTCTGAATATCGTGCTCTCGCTAACACTTCTTTAGAAGTGGTATGGCTCACTCATTTGCTTTGTGATCTCCGGGTTCCTCTTTCTGGTTCTCCACTGCTATTATGCGACAATAGCAGTGCTCTCTCTTTGGCTCAGAATCCGGTGGTGCACAAGCGGGCGAACCACATCGACATTGACTATCATTTTGTTGGTGACATCTGGAAAGCTGCGCGTTGCTCATGTTCTGACTTCTCTTCAGATTGCGGACATCTTCACCAAGGGGCTCTCTCGTCCAGTGTTTGAGTTCTTCCGGTCCAAGTTGTGCGTTGGCGAGCATCCGACGCTTCGCTTGAGGGGGGTGTTAGGATAAATCAGATTATTAATTAGATTATGATTTATTATGATTAGAGTTCTTTCCTTATTACACCTCTACTGTACTCTTTATATATTCAGTTATCAATAATACAATCACTTACTACAAATCATTCTATCATTCACCATTTTGATTTCACGAGACACATATTGACTGGTAATGGGAGTATTTTTGTCATGGACAACTGAAGAAAAAAATAAAGAGTCGTAAGAAAACATAAGAGCACAATAAGAACGCAAAGTTTACTCAATTATAAAAACTCCAAAGCTGCAAATACTCCACTCCTTCACACTCTTCATACACATTCCATCTAAACTGATGCTACAAGAAAAACTATCACTCATACACAAAAAATAAATGTATATACCTACAAGGGCAGTTTGACCAACGTCCTCTTCTAGTTCACTTAGAACTAGGTCATTTTCTTCATCTTCGCCATCAATTATTTCCAAAGAAGACTCATATTCACTAGAAATAAGAGCTACTGGACTATATGCATCATGGATAACTGAAGAAAAAGAACATAGAGAGATTTTTAAAAATGGAATGCATATATTATCATATTAATTACGATCCAACAAGTGAAACATCACGAATAATTTAGGTTAGGTGGACAAACTACATTTTTTACAATTTTGTGTTGCGTCCACATTTTTTACCTGATCCGGTCAAACCAAAAGGGAAATTTATGGTTTTTAAAATATAATACTTAATAAAAAAAGCTAATGGGCGACTATGACCCAACCCTGGCCAGGCCACACCCATTTGTAACCTGACTCACTCAAATTCAACCCAACCCCAGCAAAAATTGGAATTTGGCCCGAGCTAAAAATCTGACAGGCCTGGGCCTCATTAGAAAATTGTATTGATCCGAAACCGATCAATTTGAGCCCAAAATACAACCCGACCAATCTAAGCCCAAAACCCTAAATTTGACCAACCTGGACAAAAACTCAAAATTGGACTAAACCGAACCTGAAAGCTGATATGACCAAATTGGTCACTAAAAACCATTTAAGCTCGGCCCGATGAACCCAGGATTGAAACCCAATCTAACCCATCTTAGCTGATATAACCCAAACGAGCAGTGCCCCACGCCCAAACTCAATATAAATATAAAAATGATCGGAACCAAAATTGACCCAATCTAACCCATCGTGAACCACCCAATCCGAACCTGACTCAAACACAACTTCGTGAGAACCTACACAAACTTGAATCCGAATACGGCCAGCCCAAACCCGAACTGGATGACCCTGGCCCAAATCCGAATATAATCGGGTCAACACTCTACTTGGACCCAATTCCAAACTCGACCAGGCCCAACTAGGAATCGGTACATAAAGTAACCAAAAGATTGAAAACACAGAAGTCTAGAAATCATGGAATTGTGCAGGAATTGTGTAGGAAAGGTTCAGTTAACCAACTAGGAATTGTGCATATTATTTGAAATGAAAAGAGCTAAACAACCATAATCTACCTAGTAAATCTTAAAGGAGTACTAAATATGCAAGTTCAGAACATTAAACTTTTTTGGCTACTTGAAAAATCAGCAAGATGTTCATATTATAAAAGTAGGATCTTTCTTCCACAGAACTCAGTTTATATCATTTTGTGCATATATTGTGCAAAATCAATGATTTCATAAAAAAAACATGCACACACATAACTGGATCATTTTGTGATCCAGCTCGAACCGATCCATAACTGTGGGAATTTTGATCTGATCCATTAACCCAAAATTTTGGGTCAATTTAGGTCAGGACAGCTGACCCGCCCCGTCACAGGGTTAGCATGATTAGCCCTAAAAGTAAGTTTCTTTACTCTCAAACAAAATCAAACTCAAAAATAAGTTTACCTCCAAACAATATTAGAGTGGACTAGATTGACTTTTTCTGCGCGGTAGGGAGACGCGAGCAGCAAATAATAAACAAATGAAAAAAAGACGGTATTAACGAAATGTACCTATTGAACAATTTAATGAAAAAGACTTAATGAAAAATATAAAAGAAACGTTACCTATTGCAATTATGAACAAAGATTTTCTAACATTACTCATATTTTCTTTACCAACCATTAGTTTTTCAATTTCACAAAGTCTTATTTTATACCAACATGTAACGGTTAGATAAGGTTATTTTATATTGATATAACTAAATTGTGTAGGAAATGTTCATTTAACCAACCAGGAATTGTGCATGTTATTTGAAGTAAAACATATATTGTGCAAAATCAGTGATTTCATCAAACAAAAGGTGGCTTTTAAGTGACTGGACTGCAACAACTTAATATATTTATCTAAGAATAACTATATGAATTATAAAATTAAGAGTCCGTCTCTTGAAAGACGGTCTTTCCATAAGTTATGGAAAGACCAAGGTTTAAAGTGTAAATTAAAAGAAATTAAGATAAAATTTTTGGGTTGCATGAACCGGGTTATAAATTTTATAACTACTACATGTTTCATACTAAAACTTTAATATTGCAACTAAGACCTTTTACCTTTTATTATTCTAATCAAACCCCGTCTTTCCATAAGCACATGGAAAGACCGTCTTTCCCAAGACTTTGCCTAAAATTAAATCATTAATAAGATAATTATTATTATTTTATAACCTTTCAAGAATTAATATATCGCAAGTATAGGAAGTAAGTAAAATATAAAAATAAATACACAACCTATACAAAATAAAACTTGTCTTCTAAACTACAATAAATTAACACAAATCAATGAAAAAACATGTTCACTATTGGGGGGAAATATTACACAAATTCCCAACAAAATTAATAAAAATTACAATGGAATTGTGCAATAAATTTGTATCCTATATTATTATTAATTTATGATAGTAAATTGAGCAATATGATGAATTATTTTCAAAAGGTGGCTTTTGAGTGACTAGACTGCAACAACTTAATAATTTATTTTAAAAATTATAAAAAAAGAATTAGTTTAATTAAATATATCCACCATTAATTTACTTAATAAAAAAGTTTTACATTGTTGAAAAAATATATATTCATGAAAAATATAATTTTGTAAAACTATTATTTTATATAAAAATTATATTGATTAAAATATAAATTATATATTCATAATTATATAAATATATTATGAAATAATTATATTTTTTTGAATAACTTATGATTTAATAAAATTTAATATTCTAATTAAATTATATGAAAATAAATTATAATTTTATTTATCATTTAAATATTAATACATTTAAAAATTATTTATTTTATTTGAATAAATTTTAAAATAAAAAACTACTATTTTCTTATATGATTTGCATCGATTTGGATCATTTTGTGACCCGACTCACCCGATCCATGACTATGTGAATTTTGATCCGACCCAACCGATCCATTAACCCAAAGTTTTGGCAATTTAGGTCGGGACAGCTGACCCGCCCCGTCATGTGGGTCAGCATGACTAGCCCTAAAAGTAAGGTTTTATACTCTCAAACACGAGTCAAACTAAAAAAAGGTGGACTAGATTGACTTTTTCTGCACCTGAAACGTTCAATACTAAAAATCAAACCTTACATTTGTAAATAATAATAGAGGGCTACTGAATCATTTGTAAACCTTCAAAAGCACAGAAAGGAGACACGAGCAGCAAATAATAAACAAATGGAAAAAAAAGATGGTATTAACGAAATGTACCTATTGAACAATTTAATGAAAAATACTTAATGAAAATTATAAAAGAAACGTTACCTATTGCAATTATGAACAAAGATTTTCTAACGTTTCTCGTATTTTCCTTATCAACCATTAGTCTTTTCAATTTCACAAAATTTTGTTTTATACCAACATGTAATGGTTAGATAAAGTTGTTTATAATTGATATAACTAAATTGGGTAGGAAATGTTCAGTTAACAACTAGGAATTGTGCATGTTATTTGAAGTAAAGAGAGCTAAACAGCTATAATCCACCTAGTAAATCTTAAAGGAGTACTGAATATGCAAGTTCAGAACAGTAAACATTTTTGGTTATTTGGAAAATCAACAAGATGTTTCATATTATAATAGCATGATCTTTCTTCCACAGAACTCCGTTTATATCATTTTGTGCATATATTGTGCAAAATCAGTGATTTCATAAAACAAAAGGTGGCTTTTGAGTGACTGAACTGCAACAACTTAATAATTCATTAAAAACCTCATCAAAAGAATTAGATTTATTAAATATATCCACCATTAATTAACTTAATAAACAAGTTTAACATTCTTGAAAAAATATATATTCATGAAAAATATAATTTTGTAAAACTATTATTAATTATAAAAATTATATTGATTAAAATATGAAATATATATTTATAATTATATAAATAATTTTTTGTGAAATAATATTTTTTAATGAAAATATTAAAAGTATTCTAACTACGTAAAATGAAATAATTATATTTTTCTTTATTAAGTGAATAACTTATAATTAAAGATAATATAATATAATATTCTAATTTAAATTATATGAAAAATTGTAATTTTATTTATCATTTAAATATTAATACATTTAAAAATTATTTATTTTATTTGAATAAATTTAAAAATAAAAAACTACTATTTTCTTATATGATTTGAGTCGATTTGGATCATTTTATGGCCCGACTCGATTCAATCCATAACTGTGGGAATTTTGATCTGACCCAACCGATCCATTAATCCAAAATTTTGGGTCAATTTAGGTCGGGACAACTGATCCGCCCTGTCACACGGGTCACCATGACTAGCCCTAAAAGTAAGTTTCTATACTCTCAAACACGAATCAAATTAAAAAATATTTACCTTCAAACAATATTTGAGGGGGCTAGATTGACCTGAAACGTTCAATACTAAAAATCAAACCTTACATTTGTAAATAATAATAGAGGGCTACTGAATCATTTGTTTATTAAATCTTCAAAAAGGCAGAAGGGCGACGCGAGCAGCAATTAATAAACAAATGAAAAATAAGATGGTATTAACGAATGTACCTATTGAACAATTTAAAGAAAAATATTTAATGAAAAATATAAAATAAACGTTACCTAATGCAATTATAAACAAAGATTTTCTGACGTTACTCATATTTTCTTTATCAACCGTTAGTCTTTTCAATTTCACAAAGGCTTGTTTTATAATAATATATAACGGTTAGATAAGGTTATTTTAT
This sequence comes from Rubia yunnanensis, assembly GCA_037428765.1. Classification (NCBI taxonomy): domain Eukaryota; kingdom Viridiplantae; phylum Streptophyta; class Magnoliopsida; order Gentianales; family Rubiaceae; genus Rubia; species Rubia yunnanensis. The sequence continues at coordinate 113,433,178 of CM075064.1, read as the reverse complement.
AATTGATATAACTAAATTGTGTAAGAAAGGTTCAGTTAGCAAACTAGGAATTGTGCATATTATTTGAAGTAAAAAGAGCTAAACAACCATAATCCACTTAGTAAATCTTTAAAAAGTACTGAATATGCAAGCTCAGAACAGTAAGCTTTTTCGGCTACTTGGAAAATCAACAAGATGTTTCATATTATAATAGTAGGATCTTTCTTCCACGGAACTCAGCTTTTATCATTTTGTGCATATATTGTGCAAAATCAGTGATTTCATAAAACAAAAAAACACGCGCGCACACACACATTAGTGTTAATAGCAAAGCTATGATGGTATCATTAAATTCATGTATAAAAGCTTACAAATGTCAAACTGAAGATTCAATCAAGCTTATGTTCAAATTTAGAATAAGAAAAAAAAGCACATACCTCTAAGCATGGTGTTATCAGGACTAGCGACCGGGAAAGCTTTTCGAACTTCAACATCCACAGGCTGACATTGCTTGCTCGTGTCGTCCAACTAGTCATGCTCCATCGGGTGACGCTCATTGCTCGACCCGTTGCTTGTGTTGATAATACCCACTCTCTCAGCCTCATCCTTCCAGAAAAGAATCTGGCTTTTTGTATGATCCATCATCAAGCTCTTGATTGCTTCTTGATGAGCCTCAGAGAGCATCTTGATCTAAAAGGCTACCTCGGCCTCCTTTTCAGCAATTATCCTCTTTATCACTTCACCAGTTGGCTCCATAAAGAAAAGCTTGCTCTGAAACTCCTTAACAACATTCGTGCTAGCCTTGGCAATATCCTTCATCTTTCCAACCATCTCGCCCTCCTTCTTAGCTATCCTCTTCATCTCCTCAACAGCCAACTCCACCTCCCTCTGCGCTTCGCTGAACCTGCTGCTAACCTTCTTCCATGTGTCTTTTAGCCAGTACATTTGTTGTCAGGGCTCACGCAAATCGGCCTTGCATTCCTTGAGCTCCTCTTCAGTGGAAAGCTTCTCAAACATGGCTCGCATATGCTCCTCCTACAGCAACTCGAATTTTGCTTGGAGATTTCTCAGTTGTGACTGCGATGATGAACTCATATTTTTTTCTTCTACGACAAATTGTAAAACTGCAATCAAGATCAGGAAACACAATTATTAGTTTTAGCAACAGAAATATAACCTTGTTTGCAAATTGCAACTAGAATCTAAATGCATTATTCAAAACGGAAAAAAGTTAATTAATAACAGCCTTATGTGTTATTCTCTTTTCTCTTTTCCCCTAAAAAATAATAAACGGTAATTTATTGACAAATACTCTCAAAAATTTCACAAACTAAACCCAAAAAAATTGAAAACAATCTTGAAGAAATTTTTGAGCTAGTGATCAAACAACGGTCTTGAAGAAAAACTTCTCACTCCTCTTTCATAAACAACCAAAAAATCATCTCAAGTAACCAAATAAAAAAACCTAACTTTCATTTCCATTTTTTCACACACATCCAGCACTAACCATGAACAATACCCACACAAATATATAGAAAAAATCCTGAACAAAACCCACACAAATGGCAAAAAAAACATCATATTTGAAACACATAAACATGACATAAGAGTATCGGACCTGAAGGGAGAGGGTGTTCACAGCGTCAGGAGGTGTAAGAAGACGGTGGCGCGTGGGTCAGAAGAATATTCAGCGGTGCAACTCTTCAAACTACAAAAAATAGAGCAAAAACGCATCAGATTACAACAAGGGAGGAAAAACTAAACACAAAAAAGAAAGTGCCTAACTAGTGCGTACCTGAGGCATTGTGCACGGCGCAGGGGAGGCAGGGCATACGGCGGCACGGGAATTGGAAGAATTCTCGACGTTCTTCAGAAAACAGAAAAGGAACGCATATGACTAGTACATGCTTGAGGCGTTGTGCACGGTAAGTGTGCCAAAAGGGAAAGATGTCAGTGTTAACAAAATATGGAAAAATGGTAAGTGTGCCCCAATTTAAGTAAACATAGAGAGTAAGAAGCATAGGTTTTGAAATAAGGAACTTCCTAACTTCTAACTTTGGTTATAAGATCAGAAAATTCCTAGAAATAGACTCCAATATGACCACAATAAAAATCTACAATTAAGTAGAACTAGATGGAATCCCACAATGCGATGTGTGATATTTTTTATTCAAAATATTAATATTTTCATCTTCCATTTAAATGGAAAACAAAAAACAAAAAAATTATTAAATATATTTATCTAAGAATAACTATATGAATTATAAAATTAATTCATTTAAATAATTAATAAGATAAAAATTATTATTTTATAACCTTTCAAGAAATAATATATCGCAAGTATAGGAAGTAAGTAAAATATAAAAATAAACACTAACCTTATACAAAATAAAACTTGTCTTCTAAACTACAATAAATTTACACAAATCAATGGAAAAACCATGTTCACTATTAGGGAAAATTATTACACAAATTCCCAACAAAATTAATAAAAATTAAAATGGAATTGTGCAATAAATTTGTACCCTATATTATTATTAATTTATGATAGTAAATTGAGCAATATGATGAATTATTTTCAAAAGGTGGCTTTTGAGTGACTAGACTGCAACAACTTTAATTCATTAAAAAAATTATAAAAAAAGAATTAGTTTAATTAAATATATCCATTATTAATTTACTTAATAAACAAGTTTAACATTCTTGAAAAAATATATATTCATGAAAAATATAATTTTGTAAAACTATTATTTTATATAAAAATTATATTGATTAAAATATGAATTATATATTCATAATTATATAAATATTTGTTTTGTAAAATAATATTATTTTAATCAAAGTATTAAAAGTATTCTAACTAAGTAGAATGAAATAATTATATTTTTCTTTATTAAGTGAATAACTTATAATTAAATAAAATTTAATATTCTAATTAAATTATATGAAATTACATTATATGAAAATAAATTATAATTTTATTTATCATCTAAATATTAATACATTTAAAAATTATTTATTTTATTTGAATAAATTTAAAAATAAAAAACTACTATTTTCTTATATGATTTGTGTCGATTTGGATCATTTTGCGACCCGACTCACCCAATCCATGACTATGTGAATTTTGACCCGACCCAACCGATTGATTAACCCAAAATTTTGGCAATTTAGGTCGGGACAGCTGACCCACCCCATCACATGGGTCAGCATGACTAGCCCTGAAAGTAAGGTTTTATACTCTCAAACACGAATCAAACTCAAAAAAAAAAGTTACCTTCAAACAATATTAGAGGGGGACTAGATTGAATTTTTCTGCACATGAAACGTTCAATACTAAAAATCAAACCTCACATTTGTAGATAATAATAGAGGCTACTGAATCATTTGTTAACCTCCAAAAGCGCATAAGGAAGACGCGGGCAGCAAATAATAAACAAATGAAAAAAGGACGGTATTAACGAAATGTACCTATCGAACAATTTAATGAAAAAACTTAATGAAAAATATAAAAGAAACGTTACCTATTGCAATTATGAACACAGGTTTTCGAACGTTACTCATATTTTCTTTATTAACCATTAGTCTTTTCAATTTCACAAAGTCTTATTTTATACCAATATGTAACGGTTAGATAAGGTTATTTTATAACTGATATAACTAAATTGTGTAGGAAATGTTCAGTTAACCAACAAGGAATTGTGCATGTTATTTGAAGTAAAAAGAGCTAAACAACCATAATCCACCTAATAAATCTTAAAGGAGTACTAATATGCAAGTTTAGGACAGTAAACTTTTTTGGTTACTTGGAAAATCAACAAGATGTTTCAAAATATAATAGCAGGACCTTTCTTCACATAACTCAGTTTATATCATTTTGTGCATATATTGTGCAAAATCAGTGATTTCATAAAACAAAAGGTGGCTTTTGAGTGACTGAACTGCAACAACTTAATAATTCATTAAAAAAACTCATAAAAAAATTAGTTTAATTAAATATATCCATCATTAATTTACTTAATAAACAATTTTAACATTCTTGAAAAAATATATATTCATGCAAAATATAATTTTGTAAAACATTATTATTTATAAAAATTATATTGATTAAAATATGAAATATATAAATAACTATTTGTAAAATAATATTTTTTAATCAAAATATTAAAAGTATTCTAACTATGTAGAATGAAATATTTATATTTTTCTTTATTAAGTGAATAACTTATAATTAAATATAATATAATATTCTAATTTAAATTATATGAAAATAAATTGTAATTTTATTTATCATTTAAATATTAATACATTTAAAATTTTTATTTTATTTGAATTAATACATTTATAAAAAAATAATTTAAACGTTTAAAGTAGAAATTAATTATATTAAAGCGAATATGAACTGCTTGATAAATAAAATGGAAGCTTTGATGATGAATTTCCAAATGTACAAAATTATTAGTCCTGAAAAACAGAGTCCAACTGTACAAAATTATTAGTCGTGAAAAATAGAGCTAGTCTCTTAAAAGGCGGTATTAACATAAGTAATGGAAAGACCAAAATTTAAGCTGTAAATAAGAAGAAATGAAGATAAAATTCTCGGGTTGCATGATCGGATTATAAACTTTGAGTCCGTCTCTTGAAAGACGGTCTTTCCATAAGTTATGGAAAGACCAAGCTTTAAAGTGTAAATTAGAAGAAATTAAGATAAAATTTTCAGGTTGCATGAACCGGGTTATAAATTTTATAACTACTACATGTTTCATACTAAAACTTTAATATTGCAACTAAAACCTTTTACCTTTTATTATTCTAATCAAATCCCGTCTTTCCATAAGTCTATGGAAAGACCGTCTTTCCCAAGACTTTGCCATAAACTTTATAACTACTACACGTTGCATAATAAATTTTTGGGATAAGTGCCAATATAACCATATCTACTTGAGTAAGTGCCAATATAACCCTATGATAATTTTTAGTGCAAATATAACCCTAACTAGTTAATGAAAGTGTCAATATAACCCTCAGACCCCATTTCCGGCATTGACCTCAATTTTTCAGCATTGACTCTATGTAAATTGACCAAAATACCCTTTGGGCTAACTCTGAAATTGGGTGGACAATTTTACCCTCTTAGTTAGCCGGAACGCCATAGTTCGTTGAAATTATGTAGGGTTATATCAGCACATTATGCAATCTTATTGGGTTATATCAGCACATTCCTAATGTTTGTAGGGTTATATCAGCACATTTCTAATGTTTGTTGGATTATATCAGCACATTCTTAAAACTTATAGGGTTATATTGGCACTTTCAGTAACTATATAGGGTTATATTGGCACTTTCGAATATTGAAAGGTTATATTGGCACTTATGCCAACTAGGTAGGGTTATAAAAGCACTTTTTTCTAAATTTTTTATATTTCAACTAAAACCTTTAACTATTTATTATTCTAATTAAACTCTGTATTTTTCCCAAGACTATGCCTTTTTGGGTAGGTTAAAAAAATGAAGGAAGGATGGTTTTTGCCTTTTGGGTAGGTTAAAGAATGCTAGTGTGTGTGTGAATTCATTGGATTGGGGGATTGGTAAGTTAAAAATGATATATTGATATGTTTGTGAATTCATTGAAATGGGTGATAGTATACCAGTAGTAACATAGTTTGAATTCACTTCAGTTTATTTAATGTTCAGATGTGAATTCCGCTAAGAAATCATCTCAGTACACAATTTTCAGACCTTAAAATGAAGTTTTATTTTGATGCCAAAATGAGTAGATCATGCACAATTCATCAGGATCAAGGGAAAAACTCAATTTTAAGTGAGAGTTCAAATTTTGGATGGAGAACATAAGACAGTGCAAATATGATGCTAATCTACATGTAATCTAACCCTAATACTCCTCTAAACCATCAACAAAACATTTTTAGCAAGTAAATTCAAAGTCGTGAAAATTGCAATGGTTTTCTTACTAGGTAGGTGAAGATCTAAGATCAGAAAAGAGCCATGACTGCCACCTATGAATATCTACAAAGTTACATGGCAAATGATCGCACGAAGAATGTTAATCTTCATCTTCATCCTCATCGCGCCTTTGTTTCTTCCATTTGTAGGCAGCTTCCAACATCTTGAGATTCGAGGTCTGCGCTTCTTCAGGGAACACGTAGTCAAAGTACTCCTCGTACCTGCAGATTTTCAAATGTTAGCAAAGGAAACTTTGTTCGTACAAACTCAATATGTTTCATCTATTGTGTTTTTGAACATACCCTGTTGGACCATCCTCAGTCTCTATCTGCCTTCTCCTCTTGAGTTTCTTTGGCAGTTTGGAGCGAACCAGATCGATATTGCCAAGCTCTCCAAAGCTTGTCTCTATGTTTAGCCACTCTTCCAAAAGCATAGCCCTTTCCTCTTTTTGCTCGGGTACAGAAGTCGTGAAGTAGGTAAGAGATTGTTCAAATATACCTGATATTAGAAATTATAACTATTCAGTATGCTGTTTACCACGAAAAGGGCATGCATAAATGGGAAATTTAACACAATTGTATATCATAGCAAGGGTTTTCTTACGTCTTGTTCGCTGAATGCATATTTCCTTCTGTTGAAGATCGTCTTCATGCCCTTCTGCAGTAGCAGCCTCAAACTTGGCATAACTTAACCAGACTTTCAAGTGTTTCGTGCGGTTCAGGAGCCTCTCATATAGGGCTCTAGTTCTTTCAAATTCACCTTCTGAAATCTCAAAATCAATGTATTCCTGCAAGAAGGAAACTTGTCAGATCAATTTTCTAATGATAGGAAAATGGACAATACATTCACATAATATACAAGAAACGGCAGCAGTCTGATGCTAGTACGAAATTTCAAAACTCACGATTCAATAAGAGAATCTCTTAAGCTGAGACCTTCCTCATCAACCAACCAAAAGACAGAAGGCAACAGTCGTGTCACTGAGCAGAAAATTCGTAAATGCGTACACTTGTTAACATGTTTATGAAAGTTTGTGGATAGGGAAAGCCGTACCTTCCATAACAACTCGGGCATGTCTAGTGCAGGTTGGTCGATAGCAAGCTCAAAAATTGCTCGAGCTCTTTCATTTTCAGCCAAAGATCTTTCCATTTCTGCATACTTGCTCCAGGCATAGCAACTCTCTGGTGACCATTCCAGATACTTCTCATACAGTGTACGGCAACGGTCTATGTTTAGCAGTTCCAGTTCTATTTGGATATACTTTTTAAAAATCTGTTTTTCACACGATCAAAAGTAAGCCAGATGCAAAATTTTCAAATCAAAGGCTAAATCCGCCAAAAGAGGGGAAAACAATGAGTAGCCAGCCTTAGGTATACCTTATCCTTAGGAGCCATTCCAATTGCGGTTCCAAGTATCTTTCTAGCTCCTTGGAGATTCATCTGTCGGATTTCAAATTGAGCAGCCATCAACCATATCTTTGCAAATGAAAATTTCTTGTGGGGAATATAGCTTAAGCACAACCTAGACAAGATATTAAAAACATTGAAAATCAGTTGCGTCCCAAGGGTTAACAAGTTAATTATGCACAAATTATTCAACAATTACCAACATTCACACCCTCAAATTAATTTAGAGCACTATCCAGTGTTTGGTTAACCAGTAGCTAAAGTAAAGCTTTAGTTTAAAGCATGAGCTACTTTTAACAATGAAATAGAATATTACTTCCCAAGAAAGTTTGGAAGATCAACATTTTACAAATCACATAGCAAGTCCCTTATTAAAGGAAATTGATATTTCCACAACTGTATACAAGATTAATAATGCACAAACTGCCTTCTTTCCTATTGTTATCCAGGGCTACTTGCAGCTAATACACTTATCCATTAGATGAAAATTGAACGTTTCAGAGCAGGCAAAACTTATAAACAAATGAATGTGCTTTACACCTATACATATGTCTATACTGCATTTAAAAACCAACCACAATGGATACAAAGTTTCCCTCAAACTCAAAATCACAAAAAGCCAAGTTAAATGATGAATTCAGAACATAACAAAAGAAGTTAAAATCACAGATTATGAAAAGTTTCAACTGATAATAAGTAGCAGCATACTTGTAAACTTCACGTGTGCGTTCCACATCCTGAGCCTCGAGTTCCTCATACAAAGCATAGTTTATCCTAACCAGAAAGACAACCAATAAAACAGTTAGCAATCATACAAAAAAAAATTCAAGAATTCCTTCATTGAGTCCAATAAAACTCACCATAGATAGATATATCTCTGCCAATACCGCTTCTCCTCAGCTGGAGGCAAGTTCGCAATGGCACGCTCGTAAACATCCCTAACCTTTTCTATAACCCCTACACTCTCTTCCAACCTCACATAATCGAACCAGGCATCATAATTCAACGGATTCTTCCTCACCTCCTCCTCATACTGAAACCTCTTTTTCCCTACAATGGCATCCTCAATCCCCTCCTTATCTCCATACTGTTTCTCAAACGCCACGAACTTCCTATACAAATCCTCTGCACTCCCCTTAGGTATATGATCAAGCGCAAACTTATATATAAACCTAGCCCTCTCAACCTCCTTACACTTCTCCTCAAACTCCGCGAATGCAACAAACAACTCCTCAGCCTGCTCATCGTCACCTAGCTTCTCAACTGCTCTCTCATAGCAGTTCCTCGCTCGGGCAATCTCCCCGTTCTTCATCTCAAACTTCGCGAACCTAATCCATGCAGTGACCTTCGGATGCCAGTCCACGAACCTCTCGAAGATGGCTCGGGCGCGCTCAATCTCATTGTACCTCAGCTCGAACTTAATGTATGAAAGCCACCCCTGCTGATCAGGCTGCCATTGCATCCACCTCTCGAAAATCTGCCTCGCACCGGCAACATTCCCGAGCATCTCCTCCATGTGGATGTACTTGTACCAAAGCTGATCCACCCGCGGCAACAGCGTAACCGCCCGGTCCCACACATTCCGGGCGTGGTTAACGAACTTGTTCTTCATCTCCACATCGGCGTACTTGAGCCACATGGTGTGATCCTTGTAGTCCACCTCCAGCGCGCGTTCCCACACGGAGCGCGCGCGCTTGAAGTCCTTCTGCGACTCCTCCCACTTGGCATACTTCACCCAGACGCTCTTATTCCACCGGATTCGCCGGATTAGGTCTTCGAACTCCTTGCGCTTCCGGAGGCGGTAGTCCGCGAGCTCGGTGGGGTCGGTGATCTTCTGCTTCGGAGGGCGGATTTCAGCCTCCTGGCGCTCCCGCGCTTCCCGGAGAATCTGCTCGGCGGTGATTTGAATCGGCGCCGGGGTTTTGTTTTTGACTCTCGTCGGCCTGGGGAGTTTGACGGCGGTCTCTTTCGCCGTTAGGAACCCTAAATTGGGGTCGGATTCTCTGAAACCTGCCATAATATTGCCGGAAGTTCAGTCGGAGCAACGCCGGAGACGGAGATATTGAGGTAAGGGCTGTTGAAGGATACGAATCAGAGCTACGATTTTGCCCTAATGATTTTACCCCCTCTTCCCCGCCACCCGAAAATATGAAAAATTAAAAAGAGGATGATAAGGTACAACTGATGAAGCGCTACGTACTACGGGTATAAAGGAATATATTTCAAGAATTGGGTTTCAAAAAAGAAGAGGAAAACCCGGGCCTGCGGTGCCTTCCTCTGGGTTTGGGTTGGCCCAATTGGGTTGCCTTAAGAAATTGTCGCAGACACAGGTTTTAAGAGAGGGCAAAAGCGGGAAGTTACCTTGGGAAGCAGATGAGAGCAAGGGCCGTAACAGCAACAGTTGGAGGCGAGCGGTTGCAACGGCCATAACAGCTTCTGGCTGCAGCTCAACTGAAGAAGGAGGAAAGTTGTATAAAATGGAAGGCAATCAGTAGAAATGAGGCATCTCTTTGGCATTATTGAAAAGAATTCGTTACCTCCAAATCCCTTCTTCTTCCCCAATTCTCTTCTCATGTAAACTCTCCCTTCTTCAGCTCTCTGTTCTTCCCCGTTTTCGCTTCTGTAATTCTTCCAATTCTGCTGCAACATTAAGAAGATTGAATAAAGATTCCTTTTATACCCTTACTCGGAGTCTGAGCTCGTGACAAGTGGTATCAGAGCGGTTAATCCTCGAAAAAGAAAATGGTGGACAATACTCGGATGAAGGCTTTGGAGTCCAGTGTCAACGACATCCTACAGGAGGTGAAGCTCCAGTTTGAGACGAACAAGGAGCAGTTGAATCGCAACAACGCTCGAGTATATGAACCTATAGAGGAGAAGTACAAGATCTTGAGTGCAGATATTGAAACTAAGATTCAGAGGCAGATGAACAATCAGTTGGAGCAGTTTATGCATAGTCAGGAAGAGCAAAGAAAGGAAATCACAATTCTGAGGGAAGTAATTTCAAAATTCATGCAAGGGGATTACAAGAAGAAATCAATTGGTAGTGAGGAGGAAAATTCATCTTCGGAGAGGCACAATCGATCGCCAGAAATGATGAGCAGAAATTGGATTCAACACCTCTCTTATGAGGTGGAGCATAGGCGCAGATCTCCTGAAGTGGAGCACAAAAGAGAAGCAGGACCTCAATTGAAGAAAGACAGATTCAATCCTAATATGGAGGAATCAAGTAACGGGAGAGATAAGGTAGGAAAGAGTACTGGTCTATACCAACCAAAAATAAAGTTAAGTGTGTTTTCTGGCGATAGACCTAAAGAATGGCTGAGGCGTTGTGAGAAATTCTTCAACTACTCTCATATTGGCAACCTGCAAAGAGTAGATGTGGTTGAGATATATCTGGAAGGAAGGGCTGAGGTGTGGTTTCAAAGTATCAAAAAAACTAGAAGACTGTGGAATTGGGAGTATTTCGAAGAAACCATAATGAGGCGGTTTTTAGAATTGGGAAATAAGGATCCAGTGGAGGAGTTTAATAAACTCTATCAGAGAGGCAATGTAAGGAGCTATCAGGAACGATTTGAGGGGTTGCGAGCAGTCATCATAGGTAAGGATCCCTATCTATCTGAGCAGTACTTCATTTCCAGTTTTGTTAGTGGGCTAAAAGAAGAGATCAAGCCTATGATAAGAATGCTAAGACCGAATACACTGCAAGGAACAATGGAGTTGGCCATTTTACAAGAACAAAATGTGGAAGCCAATAATAGGAAGCATAGGATGTTTGGAAGCCATGTAATTAACTCTTTACCTAAAATGGATGAGAAAATGTCAAGGAGGATCACTGATTCAACAGTTAATAATAGTAAGGAGAGGAGGAAAACTTTTGGGAATATTAAGAGATTAACACCTCAAGAGTTACAGTACAAGAGGGATAATCAGCTATGTTTCATATACGGAGAAAGATTTGGTCCAAGTCACAAGTGTAAATTCAAGCAAGTAAGTCTCATGAATACTCAGGAAGTAACAGATGACGATGAACTGTATGTGGCAGAGGTGGAACAAGAGGAAGAGGAGATAGAAGAGGAACCGGAACAGCTACATTTGAGGTCTATTGGTAATAGAGACAAAATTTATTCCATAACTGTGTATGGCTAGGTAGAAGGTAGAAAAATCAGTGTGTTGTTGGATACAAGAAGCAATGACTCTTTTATTGATCCCGATATTGTGAGAGAGGTAGGGTTAAAGCAGGTTCCTAAACGTCTATTCGTAGTAACTGTGGCAGATAGATCACAGTACAGAGGGACTACTTTCTGTCCTAAGGTCTTGTGGAAATTACATAGACACAAATTCTACTATGATTTCGGGGTAATGCCTTTGGGAGAATTGGATATGATACTGGGAGTCGATTGGATGAGACTTTACAGTCCAATCACATTCGACTTTGCTGAAAAGAGTATTTCATTCAGAAGTGAAGGAAACTGGTGGACCTTGCAGGGAGATGATGAAGAAGTAATCATGAAGCTAATCCAGGGATATGAAGCTAGGCAAATGAGTGAAATGAAGAAGAGAAGGCTATTTCATCTGAACTTAAAAGGAAATACAGGAGAGGAACTGGTGTGTAGAATGGTCATAGAATCAAATTCAGTGCAAACCCAGAAGGAGAGTAAATTTGATCACAGCAACTTACCTGGAAATGTGCAGGAGGTTGTTAAAGAGTATGCTGATGTGTTTGCTGTTCCAAGTTCTCTACCACCTATGAAGACCACAGATCATCAAATCTTTTTAAATAATGGGGCTGAATCATTCAGGAGAAAGCCTTACATATTTGCTCATGCTCACAAAGATGAAATCGAAAACCAAGTGGAGGAAATGAAGAAGAACCAAATCATTCATGATAGCAGCAGCCCATTTTCATCACCAGTTATTTTGGTAAAGAAAAAATATGGTATGTGGAGATGTGCATTGATTATCGAAAGCTAAACGATCTCACAATCAAGGATAAGTTCCCTATTCCCATCATTGATGAGTTGATGGACGAACTTCATGGAGCAAGGTACTTTACTAAACTCGACTTACGAGCAAGATACCATTAAATAAGAGTTAAACCTGAGGATGTTCACAAGACAGCATTTCAAACTCACCATGGATACTATGAATTCCTTGTAATGCCTTTTGGCCTTACAAATGCTCCTGCAACATTTCAGTCACTAATGAATTTAGTTTTTAAGGACTATATGAGGAATTTTGTATTAGTGTTTTTTGATGATATATTAATCTACAACAAAACACTAGAATAGCATAGTGCACACATAGAACAAGTTTTGAAGCAAATGAGAGTCCATCAACTGTTTGCTAAACAATCTAAGTGTGTATTTGCCCAAGGTAAAGTGGAATATTTGGGGCATACTATATCAGGAGAGGGAGTGTTAATGGATAAGCAAAAAATATAATGTATACTGAACTGGCCAAAACTGTATTCAGTCAAAAAACTCAGCGATTTTTGTTGTCGAAACAGATGCGAGTGATTTTGGCATGGGCAGTACTGATGCAAGAACAACGTCCCATTGCATTTTTGAGTAAATCTTTTTGTGCCAAGAACATATCCCTTTCTACATAGTAAAAGGAATTGTTAGCCTTAGTACTAGCCGTAGGGAAGTGGAAGCATTATCTCATGGGCAACCATTTTGTTATACAAACTGATCATCAGTCACTAAAGTATCTATTAGATCAGAAACTGACCAGCGCATTGCAGCACAAATGGATCGCCAAATTACTGGGTTACAGCTTCGAGATTCAGTATAAGAAAGGTTCAGAAAACACAGCTGCGGATGCTCTCTTTAGGAAAGGGGGAGGAGTAGTTCCAGAACTAAAAAATGAAGGTGAAAGCGATCAATGCAACAAACAAGATTATGTCACAGAGCATGGTGATCCAAGTATGAAGAATGTAGTAGAGGTGGCCCAGAATGCTAAAAATGATAGAGGGGATTTTCAGGTTGGTAAGGAATCGACAACAAAGCCGAACAAGAAGAATCCCCATGATGTGCCTCATGATCAGCAAGGAGCAAAGGTTTACACCATTGCTTCAGATAGACCAGAGTGGATTAGACAAATCAGTAAAAGTTATGTTAATGATCAAAAGGCTCAAGAATTAATTGTGGAAATATCATCCGGCTGCTCGACAATAGCTCCTGATCAGTATCGGTTTATAAATGGTATAATCAAGAAAGGAAAAGGGATCTATGTAGGTAACAGTGGGAATGTTAGACATCAGATTATTGACACCATGCACTCATCAGCATTAGGAGGGCATTCGGTCCAAAACACCACTCAAAAGAGGGTTGAAACCATCTTTTATTGGCTGGGTATTAGAAAAGATGTGGACGAATACATCAAGAAATGTGTGGCTTGTCAACAAAATAAAGGAGAACATTGTCATCCCCAGGATTACTAAAACCACTACTCATTCCTACACAAGTCTGGAGGCAAATTACGATGGATTTTATTGAATGCCTACCTCAATCTCAAGGGAATGACACATTTCTAATGATTGGGGACAGGTTATCAAAGTATGCTCACTTCTTACCATTATCTCATCATTTTACTGCACAATCAGTAGCTACTCTATTCCTTTCCGAGTTCTATAAACTACACGGCCTACCAGAATCCATTACGAGCGACAGAGATAAAATATTCTTGAGTCATTTTTGGAAGGAACTGTTCAACAAACTAGGAGTTAAGCTCCAGCTCAGTACAACATATCACCCCCAAATCGATGGGCAAACTGAATGTGTGAACCAGGTATTGGAAACAAACCTTTGTTGTTTTTGTGGTGACAAACCAGATTCGTGGAAAGCCTGGTTAAGTGCTGCAGATTGGTGGTACAATACCTCGTATCACTCAAGTATTAAGATGACCCTATATGAGGCAGTTTATGGTACTAAACTGATCATGAGGCCTATGGGGCCTTTCACAGACATTGTTATACCTACAACAGTGGATATAATCCAACAGAGGGAAAGAGTTCAAGCGTTATTACAACATCTCATGAAAGCTCAGGAGCGAATGCAGTATTTTGCCAATAAGCAAAGAACATAAAGGGCTTTGCAGGTGAGAGATTGGGCCTACCTTAAGCTTCAAAAGTACAAGCAAACCACCCTAATGAACCAGAGCAACCACAAACTCTCTCCAAAGTTTTATGGTCCATTTCAGGTTCACTCAAGAGTTGGAGCTGTGGCATATAAACTATAGCTACCAGAGAGTTCAAAAATCCACCCAGTGTTTCATATTTCGCTATTAAAAAATAATGAGGGTCCTGTACCAAGCACCATTACACAACTCCCTCCGGACGACGCCTATGAAAATCCTAAATTGTATCCAAAACGCATCAAACATATTCGGTTGATTGACCTACATGGCCAATCGATAGTGCAGTGGCTCATTGTTTGGGAAGGATTTTCAGAAGAGGAGGCCTCTTGGGAAGACAGCGCATTTATCAAACAACAATTTCCTACATTTCCATATTAACTAAATCCTAGCTCACTTGAGGTCAAGTGTGTTTTAACAGGGAGGGATTGTCACAGACACTGGCTTTAAGAGAGGGAAAAAGCGGGAAGTTACCTTGGGAAGCAGATGAGAGCAACGGTCGTAAAAGCAACAGTTGGAGGTGAGGGGTTGCAACGGCCGTAACAGCCTCTGGCCGCAGCTCAACTGAAGGAGGAGGAAAGCTGTATAAAATGGAAGGCAATCAGTAGAAAAGAGGCATCTCTTTGGCATTATTGGACAGAATTCATTACCTCAAAATCCCTTCTTCTTCCACAATTCTCTTCTCCTGTAAACTCTCCCTTCTTCGACTCTATGTTCTTCCCCTTTTTCGTTTCTGTAATTCTTCCAATTCTGCTGCAACATTAAGAAGATTGAATAAAGATTCCTTTTATACCCTTACTCAGAGTCTGAGGTCGTGACAGAAATCAAAATGAAAGTCGTTCAGATTACTGTCATGATCAGCCCAATTGGAGAAGGGTAAATAGAGAATTCTCCTATCATTCCAACTGTTCAGTCGTTCAGGTGGTTGCAACGGCTAAATAACGGATTGGCATTCACACAAGAGCTTAGAAGGGAGATCATTCTGTTACAGGCAGTTAGCCAAGTGGGAGTTGGGATATAAGGTGAGGATGAAGCAAGGATTTGGCATGCTTTTGATATTTTGTAGATTCAGTTTGTTAGATGAATTCCATATCCCCTCTTCCTGTGTGTTCTTGTTGTTCTTCCCTTAGCTACTCAGATTTCCTTTCTTTCTAAACTCGTTTCTGCCCATTCTTTTCCCTTTTTGTACCCATAGTTCCCAAAATCAATAAATACTTTACAGTTTCATCCCTCTTTGAAGTTTGACTTGTGAAAATTGGTATCATAGCCTTTGAATCCTCGGGAAAAAAATGGCAGATAACACCCGCATGAAGGTCTTAGAATCACGGATTAACGATATAGCTCAAGAAGTGAAGCATCAATTTAAGCTACACAATGTGCAGATGTATCATGCGATTGATGAGAAATACAAAATTCTGAGCTCTGACATTGAAGAAAAAGTAGGAAAAATGATTGATGTGAAGATGGAGGCATAACTGGACCATATTCAGAGAGCTCAAGATGTTTAGATGAAAGAGACAGAAGTGATGAAGGAATTAATGTCCAAGCTAGTGATGCAGAAAGAAGCAAAGGCGAAGGCAACGGTCTTGGATGTTGGGAGTTCTTCTTCAACAAAACGTTAGGATTCTTTAGATCTGAAGCACATATATGAGTCTGCTTCACCTCAAAGGTTCAGAAGAAATGTCACTAATCAGGAAGCAGCTGGAGATTGGAGAGAAAAGGTTAGACGTAGCATTGGCATTGGTCAACCAAAAATAGAATTAACAATGTTCTCAGGGGATAAATCGAAGGAATGGATCAGAAAGTGCGAATGATTTGTCCATTACTTTCATATTGGAGAAGCTCGAAAGGTTGAAGCAGTGGAGATTTATCTAGAAAGGAGAGCTGAGGTGTGGTTCCAAAGTGTGAAATGTACAAACAGAGCTTGGTACTAGAATAATTTCAAGGAGGGTGTGATGGGGAGGTCTTCTAATCTTGGAGGCAAGGAACCAGTGGAAAAGTTTAACAAACTCTATCAAAGAGGCACTATCAGAACATATCAGGACCGGTTTGAGGAATTGAGATCCATAATACTGAGTAAGGATCCTTATCTGTCTAAATCTTATTTTATCTCTAGCTTTGTTAGCGGTCTCAAAGAGGAGATTAAACCAATGATTAGGATGTTAAAACCTTCTACATTGCAAAAGACTATGGAATTGGCAATCCTACAAGAATAAAACATAGAGATATTAAATAGGAGGCCTAAAATGTTTGCTGGTGTGATGTCTAATACTAATCATGCGCTTAAGAAAGATGAGAAAACTAAAAAGAGACCTGCAATAGAAAGTGTGAGGAGACTAACTCCACGGGAGATTCGGTTTAGAAAAGACAATCAACTATGTTTTAAGTGTGGTGATCGTTTTAGTCCTAGACATAAATGCAGATTTAAACAAGTGAGTTTTATAAATGATAAAGAACAAGATGTTGTAGATGAGGATGTTCTGGTTGTGGAAATAGAGGATGAGAATGATGGGATAGGGGATGAAACTGAACAACTAAAACTTAATTCTATTGGGAGTTTAGATAAGATCAACACTATTACTGTTTATGGCTGGTTGGGGGCAGAAGAATTAGTGTGTTGCTTGATACGGAAAGTAATGATTCATATATTGATCCTGAAATTGTGTATGAGGCTGGATTAAGGCAAGTACCTTCTAAGCCATTTGTTGTCATTCTGGTTGATGGATCACATGTTAGAGAATCTAAATTATGTTCAAAAGTTTTATGGCAGATGTAAGGACATAAATTTTTTTAATGATTTGAGAGGCATGCATTTGGGAGAGCTTGATATAATTATGGGAGTAGACTAAATGATGATTTTTAGTCCTTTAACATTTGACTTTGCTGAGAAAAGTATTTCAGGCTCTAATGAGGACATAATATGGACCTTGCAAGGAGATGATGATGAGGTTGTTATGAAGCTGATTAGGGAGCATCAGGCTAGGCAGTGGAGTGAATATAAGAAGAGGAGACTTTATCATCTGAAATAAAGAATTTAGAGGAGGTTAAGGACTCAGGTGAAGAGTAGGTGATGTGCAAAAAGAGCAAAACTAATCCTGAGCAGCAGACCATGACAGAAAATCAGAAAATGCAGCAGACCGATAAAGATTCTCAAGATGAGATGCCAGTACAGGTTCAGAATATCCTTGAGATTTTTGCTGACATTTTTTTATTTACCAACAAATTTACCTTCTATTAGACTCACAGATCCTCAGATACCATTAAAGACTGGTCCTGAGCCCTTTTAATGCAGGCCATACAAGTATGCACATGCCATAAAGATTATTTTAAGAAGCAAATTGAACAGATGAAGAGGATTAAGATCATTCAAGACAGTACCGGCCATTTTTCTTCCCCAGTTATTTTAGTCAAAAAGAAAGATGGCACTTGGAGGATGTGCATTGACTATAGAAAACTCAATGACATCACAAAAAAGGATAAGTATCCAATTCCTATTATTGATGAGCTGTGGATGAGTTAAATGGAGCAAAGTATTTCACAAAGCTGGATCTTAGAGCAGGGTACCATCATATTCGAGTTAGGGATGGAGATGTTCATAAGACTACATTACAAACTCGCATTGGACATTATGAATTTCTTGTTATGCCATTTGGGCTTACTAATGCCCCTGCTACATTCCAATCTTTAATGAACTCAGTTTTCAAAGATTATTTGAGGAAGTTTGTTTTAGTCTTCTTTGATGATATATTGATATACAACAGTAGTTTGGAAGCATTACAATCACATATAGACAGTTGTGCAGCAGATGAGAAAGCACCAACTCTATGCCAAGAGGACCAAATGTGTATTTTCACAATCAGAGGTTGATTACTTAGGCCACACCATTTCAGTGGCTGGAGTTTCAATGGATAAACAAAAGGTAGAATGTATTATGCAATGGCCTAAACCAGTATCAGTGAAGCAATTGAGAGGCTTTCTTGGGTTGACAAGCTACTATAGGAGGCTCATCTGATCATATGGAATCATATGCAAGCCTTTGCATGATTTATTAAAGAAAGACTCTTTTAAATGAAGGGATAAGGCTCATCAATCTTTTGAGCAACTGAAAAGAGCAATTACCATTGCCTCAATTTCGAGCTTACTAGATTTTAGTAAGCCTTTTATTGTAGAAACAGATGCAAGTGCTCAGGGTATGTGAGTACTGATGCAAAATCAAAGGCATGTAGCTTATTTGAATAGATCTTTTTGTGAGAGAAATAAAGGTCTTTCTACCTATGACAAAGAACTATTGGCATTGGTAATGGCTGTAGAAAAATGGAAACATTACTTATTGGGGAATCATTTCATTATCAAGACTAATCACCAGTCTTTGAAGTATCTTTTGGATCAAAAATTAACCAACACGTTGCAGCATAAATGGTTTACAAAGTTATTTGGTTTTAGCTTTGAAACCCAGCACAAGAAGGGTTCAGAAAATGTGGCAGCAGATGCATTATCCAGGTTTTCCAAGGAAGTAGCAGCAAATTCTGATCTAAAGGTGACTGATTCTCAGGTTCCTAAGGCAAATATAAACTCAGATATTACACAGGAGAGCCACAGTAGTCTGAGAGTGATTTCTTCTGCACAGCCTGAGTGGTTACAACAGATTAGCCTTAGTTATGAGGATGATCAACATGCATAGAACTTGATTTCTCATATTACATTAATTCTCGATCAAAATGGATAGTATCAGTTTGTAAATAGAGTGTTAAAGAAAGGTGAGAAAGTGTATGTTGGGAAATCAGGAGAAAGCAGACATCAGATTATCAGTACTATGCATGCATCTGCATTGGGAGGCCATTCTGGTCAATTGGCTACACAAAAAAGAATTGAGACATATTTCTTTTAGCCTGGACTCAGGAAAGCAGTGGAAAACTTTATGAAGGAGTGTTTTGTCTGTCAGCGGAATAAAGGAGATCACTGTCATCCATTGGGCTTATTGCAACCTTTACCTATCCCTACTCAGAATTGGAGACAGATCACCATGGACTTTGTAGAGAAATTGCCATCATCCCAAGGTTATGACCCTATTTTTGTGATTGTAGATAGATTGTCAAAATATGCTCATTTTTACCTAGTTTCACTTCCTTTCACTGCACAATCTATTGCTCAGTTATTTTTAGCAGAGTATTATAAGCTACATGGCTTACCTGAAACTATCACTAGTGATAGGGGTACAGTTTTTCTGAGCTATTTCTTGAAGGAGTTATTTGGGAAACTGGGAGTTAAACTCCAGTTTAGTATATCTTATCACCCTCAAACTGATGGACAAACGAAGAGGGTGAATCATGTTCTAGAAACATACTTAAGATGTTTCTATGGTGATCAACCTAACTCTTGGAAGAATTGGATTGGTATGGCTAAATGGTGGTACAACACTTCTTTTCACTCCAATATAAAGATGTCTCCTTATGAAGCAGTGTATAGATTTTCTCCAGTAATGTTACCTCTGGGAACATTTTCAAATGTAATTATATCAGCCACTGCAGACTTGGTTTAACAAAGAGAGAGAGTACAAGAGAAACTACTACAACATTTGGTTAAGGCTCAGGAAATGATGAGGTACTATACTAATCAACACAAGACTGACAGAGAGTTTAAAGTTGGGGATTGGGTGTTTCTTAAACTGCAAAAGTATAGACAAGTTTCTGTGACAAACCAGTTTCAAAACAAAGTAGCTCCCAGATTCTATGGCTCATTTTTCATTGAAGCAAGAATCGGAATTGTAGCCTATAAACTATAGTTGCAAATTGGTTCTAAGATACATCATGTGTTTCATATTTCACTGCTCAAGAAATACAATGGAAATTTGCCAGCCAGTATTACTCCTATTCCTCTTGAAGATACAGTGGAAATACCCCTGCTGAAACTTGATTACATTAAGGAGAGAAGAGTGTTGAACAGAGATGGTCGTGAGATTATAATGGTTAATTGTTTGGTTGGGATTACCAGGTTAGGAAGCATCATGCGAGGACAGTGCATTCATTCAGAACCAATTTCCAGAGTTTCAGTACTGAGCAGATGGCTTCAAAAGGGTTATTCATTTTCTGATGATCAACACTTGAGGTCAAGTGTCAGCTTAACAGGGAGGGATTGTCATGATCAGCCCAATTGGAGAAGGGTAAATAGGGAATTCTCCTATTATTCCAACTGTTCAGATGGTTGCAACGGCTAAATAACGAATTGGCATTCACACAAGAGCTGAGCATGGAGACAATTCTATTACAGGCAGTTGGCCAAGTGGGAGCTGGGATATAAGCTGAGGATGGAGTAGAGATTTGGCATGCTTTTAATATTTTGCAGTTTCAGTTTGTTAGATGAATTCTATGTCCCCTCTTCCTCCGTGTTCTTGTTGTTCTTCCCTTGGCTACTCAGATTTCCTTTCTTTCTAAACTCGTTTATGTCCATTCTTTTCCCTTTATGTACCCATAAATCCCAAAATCAATAAATACTTTATAGTTTTATTCCTCTTTGAAGTTTCCACCTTAAATAAATTTCTAATTTTGGGGTATAATGCACTTTACTCTAAAAATAAATTAGCAAAATTATATGTGAAAATTTATATGCTGACGTTTGTCTCGGGCAGGCTTACAAACAAGCGTAAAATGTTGAGGAAGCTACAAATGGACATAAGATTGCAAAATATAATCATTTGGTAAAAATAAATTTGACAAATCATCATTTATGATTGCAAATTAATCCCCATATTAAAGAGAAGGGAAAAAATCATACTCTCCTTTGATCCTCCACAGCCCTCTTACGGGCTTCATTCTCACATCTCCAAGAATTCCCAGGTAATTAATCAATCGCAGCTATCTCAATATTTTTTTAAATTTCGTTCATAAATTCATACTGTGAAATAAACATGGTTGATATATTTGAAGAAATCATATGATGTAAATACATTGGATGAAAATATTGTTGCATGTTTTGTAAGCATTGGATCGATTGAAACTCGATGTTTTGTCAGATTGGGAGCTTTTCTGGATAGATTTCGCAGACAGAAAGCTCGAAAAAATGGCGAACAACCATCCATGGAAGATGGAGTCGATGAAATCATTCAAAAAGCACATTGATCCAGAAATGGAAGAACGTCTGAAATGGACAAAAATAGGTAACTTTCACCAAACATCAGAACAACCTCTTCTCTCCCCCTTACAGTATTACCAGAGATTCTGGGATAACCATGTTGTAGCCAACAACAACAGAATGCCATTAACAGCCGCGCCATTTTCACATCGCCATCAGGGAACCTCTTCCTTTTCGTATTCAGAATGGAAACGGTTGCACAGTAAGTTGCATCTCCAATGGTACGAGGGTCTTCCGTGTTTTTAGGTTCCACATGGCAGATTTTGATTAGAACTTCAGTATGATTATAACCAGATCAAATATGCTAGCTTCTGGATTTTCATCTACCATCACAATTATAATTTCAGTAAGACGCGTCAATATTTAAATAGTAAGTCTGATGCTTGCATTGGAGATGCTATTAGGAGTACTGATGGAAGTACATAAAGTAGAGACAGAAAAGCAGGGAAATAACGTTGGATGTCTGATTTTCTTGTATGTTCTGCAGAGACAGAGAAAAAACTGAAGAAGTCAGTGAAGCTTGTGAAGAGCATTAACCAAAGCAAAAAAGGGAATGCAGAGAAGAAGGCAGAGCTCTGTGGCATCATTGAAGAGCTCAGCAAGGAGTACAGCTCCATATATGATCTTTACGACAGCCTCACGAGCGATGCAAGAAGATTGTTCGCTGCAGAAAAAGAAATCGGAGCTTCTTCTTCCTCCTCTGGCTACTCTTCTGCTGCAAACTCCGATATGGAGTTTCACACTCCAAAAGCGCCCGAAACACCTATGTCACTAGCTAGTAGAGAAGAGAAGGCCAAGAAAACTGAGAGCTCAGATTCAGAAGATGCCCTTTTGAAGGACAAATTGACCTCTTCAAGTGAAATCAAGAAGCTACAGCCTACAAACTACGAGGAGACAGAACCCGAATCAGGCCTAGTTTTCAAGGATATTGAGATTGAGGATGAGCAGTTGCTTAGCCTTCGCGGGAAGTTACTCGGGAGGAAACAGGAGCTGGAGTTAATCACCAAGAAACATCAGGCTTTCGCGGAACAAAAAACGGCTGAGATGAAGGCACTGGAGGACAAGGTGAATGAAATGTCTGCAATCAACGAGAAACAAGCCGAAGAAAACTCAGGACTAAAGGCTCGAATTGGGGAGCTTTCTGCCCTGATAGAGAAATTGGATCAAGACAAGAGAGTTTTGCAAGAAGAAGTGGAAAACAACAAGAACTTCCACGAAGAAGGGATGAAAGAAATGGAAAACCAGACAATTGGCGCGAGAAGCGAAGCATACAAGCTTCGAGTAGAGAATGAGAGGCTCTATGCAAGAATCTTCGTCCTGGAAACAACTGTAAACAAGAGGGAAAGCGAATCATCAGCGCTGCGTGAAAAGGCCGAGGTTCATAATACTGAGCTGCAAAATCTTCGTGAAAAAATACAGTCCTTGTTGGAAGAGAAATCAACATTGGACCACCAACTCAATCAAGATCGTCTGAAACCACGGACAGATTTGGAAAACGAGGTGATCAAGCTAAAACAGGAAAACAAACAGCTCGAAAACAAGCTGAATGAAACCAAATCAAACTACCAAATCGCGGAGCGTAAGGTAGAGGAAATGGCAGAAGAATTCTTCAAGAAATGCGAAGATCAACTACGCATCTTAAGCAGAAGAATCCGCGTAGCAGAACAGCTCCACGTCGAGACCAAAGAACACCACAGCGACCTCAAACAAAGAATGCACCAAAACAACGCTTCTCTTCGCAACATAACCGCCATCTCCACAGCTGCATCGAACGCACTGTCTTCTCTCGACGCAGTGGCGATGAAGTTCGAGAACTTCGAGAGCCGCATCTCCAAGGCCTCGTGCGAGCTCAAGTTCGCGAAAGTGTGGGCCATGAGGAAGAACAGAGCGATGAAGCATAATGGAGATGATATGAAGTTTTTGCTCTCACAGTTGGATGATAAGGAAGAGGAGATTCTTAGGTATCGGGAAAAGGTTTGGAGATCGGAGAATAAAGCGCGGGAACTGGAGAAGGTGATGAATGAGAAGGAAGAAGGGATGATGGCGTTGCAGGAAGAGAAACGAGAGGCGATCAGACAGCTTTGTGTTTGGATTGATTATCATCGGGGGCGGTCGGATTATTACAAGAAAATGGCGTTGGAGATTAATGTCGGTGCAACTAAGAAAGGCCGGTGATGTGGGTGCAGTTTCTCGGTTAGGAATTTCATCGAACAGGTTTTGTAATGTGAGTAGATGTCTATGGTAAGAAAACATAATGCAATAGGTAGAAAATAAGGGTAATAATTGGGTATTCATGAATTCAAGGTGCATTATATAGTAGTACATGATACCTATACAAGCTAGAAAAATGTAATAAAATACAATTACATCTACAATTATGGTAAGAATATTCTAATTCTTTAACACTCATCCTCAAGTCGGAGCATGGGAATCGGAAATGTCCAACTTGCCAAGTAAAGAATGAAACTGGTTACGTATGAGAGCTTTAGTGAATAAATTCGCAGGTTGGTCTGTCGTACGGATATATTGAGTAATAATAGTGTCAGATTGAACAAGATCCCGGACAAAATGACAATCAACTTCAATGTGCTTTGTACGTTCACGAAAAATCAGATTTGCCGCAATATGAAGAGCGGATTGACTGTCACAAAACAATCGCATAGGAGAGGAATGCAAAACCCCTAAGTCCTTCAGTAAAGACTTAAGTCATAATAACTCACGACAAGTAACCGTCATAGCACGATACTCCGCTTCAGCAGAAGACCGAGAAACGGTAGGTTGCTTCTTAATCTTCCAAGAAACCGGAGAATCACCAATCATTACAAAATAACCAGAAATAGAACGCCTAGTAATCGGGCATGCAGCCCAATCCGAATCACAATAAGCAGTCAATTGTAACGTACTGCGAGAAAAGATAAATAAACCTTGACCAGGATGACTCTTCAGGTAGTGCAAACACACGAACAGGAGCTTGCCAGTGAGGAACACAAGGGGACTTCATGAATTGCGCAAGAGTATGAACTGAATAACTAAGTTCAGGGCAAGTAATAGTCAGGTATATCATACGCCCAACCAAGCATCGATACTGCTCCGGGTCATGGTAGGCTGGACCTTCAACACGTACCAAATCATGTTGTTGCTCCATCGGAAAGTCAGCCGGTTTAGAGGAACTCAAGTAGACCAAAAAAATACTTAAGTGGACCAAGATCTTTCATATGAAAATAGGAATTCAAGTATTTTTTGAATTCAGAGATGAGCGAAGAAGAGCTACCAGCTATAACCAAATCATCCACGTAAGCGACTGAAAGCGACTAGCCGGTAGCGGACGACAGTGATAACCGGCAGCGGGCAGCAGCAGCTGACCGCCGGCGAACGACGGTGGGCCGGTGGCGACCGACGGTGGGCTGACGGCGACCGACTGTGTAGGATCGGCAACGGCTGGTGTAATAAAAATTTTGTGCATCTCTGGCAGCAAGGAGTAGGAAATTGACGGTGATGTGGTGGTACCGCCGGGTTCGTCGAAAGAAGCAGATGTCGGAGTTGCAGAATACGGGAATTGGTCTTCAAATAAATCGGCATCCCGACTGGTAAAGATCACACAGGATTCCAAGTCAAAAGGGTGATAGCCTTTCTTTCTGGCAGGATAACCAAGAAATAGACACCACTGACTTCTTGGTGCAAACTTGTCACGATATCTGGGAACATGAGCAGCAAAACACAAGCATCCAAAAACTCTTAATGATGAGTAATTCGGAGCTTGCCCATAGAGCAACTCAAAGGGAGTGCGATCATTGAGATGATGTGTTGGTGTTCGGTTAATCAGGTAAGCAGCAGTAAGAACACATTCTTCCCAAAATTCAATAGGAAGACTGGCTTGGAACTGTAAAGCACGAACCACATTGAGTAAATGGCGATGCTTTCTTTCAACTCGACCATTCTGTTGCGGTGTATCAACCATAGATGTCTCAAAGATGATCCCAGATGCAGTAAAGTGAGATCGCAGAGGCAAAAATTCAGTGCCATTATCAGCCCGAACTCATTGAATTGTTCGGCCCCACTAGTTCTTCACTAAGGCACTAAATTCTAAAAATCTAGAAGTTACTTCAGATTTAACTACTAACAAATAAACCCAAACAGCTCGGGAATAATCATCTACTATAGTAAAAAAAAATAAAATGCACCACTAGAAGATGGTGTTCGATAAGGTCCCCAAACATCACAATGAATTAATTGAAATAATGCAGTAGCATTTGTAGAACTCAATTGAAAACTATGTCTAGTCTGTTTTGCTCTATAACATATAGAGCAAGGAACAAAATGTTTATTAGTGCTAAAATCAATATAAGAAATAGAAGACAGCACCGTGGAGGAAGGATGTCCAAAACGCTGATGCCATAAGTCAGAAGAAGATACTGAAGCAACTGTAGGAAGAGATTGCAGGATAGGACGATAAACACGAGTACCCAGCATACGAAGCCAAAACACCCCCCCTTCTGTTCACCCACGCCAATCACTTTCCTCGTACTGATTGTCTGTAAAATGCAATAATTTTTAGTAAACAAAGCTAGACAGTTCAGGGTAGATAACAATCTAGAACATGATAATAAATTGCATCGCAATGTTAGAATATATAAAACATGAGGTAGAGTAACACCACCAAAGCAAATAGAACCATAATGAGTGGTGGATGACACCAAGCCATCAGGTAGAACAACATTCACAGTATCAATGGTAGTAGTAAGATCAGTATGAGAACCTTTGTCACCAGTCATGTGATATGAGGCTCCCGAATCAAGTATCCATGGTAAAGTAGACTTACCAGACTCATTGCCAGTAAGAGAATTAAACTGATTAAATAACTGCTTGGTCATGCTCCATTGGTCATCAGATAGAGCAGGGCCAAAGTGGGATCGGGCAGGGACACGGCCAGAGAAAACCGCCGCCACGAGACTTGGCGGCGATGTGGCTGCGCCGGCTAACGGTGGCGGGAGAAGGAGGGTCGCGGCAGCACCTCCAGGACCAGCGTTGATGGCGGACGGCAGGAAAGCTGGCATCGGTTTCTTGGTGGTTTCGGCTTTCTCCTTCAACTCCTTGAACCATTTTGGTACACCATGTATCTGGAAACAGGTATCCTTATCATAACCCTTGCGACGACAATGTAAAAAAATAAGATTCTTGTAGTCAGATGCAGAAAGAACAACTTGTGAAGAACTTGCAGGTGGTGGACGTCGTGCAGCATAAGCCATGGAGTTTGAAGAAGGCTTACGAGCTCGAATGACAGCTTTATGATTCTCCTCATGAGCAACAAAGGCATACACTTTCATGACAAATGTCATTAGATCAATGCTCATGATATTTGATCGCAAGGTGTGAAAACCTTCGTCGAGGTCAGAGATGAATTGATAAATCAAATCCTTCTCTCTTTCTTGGAAGACTTTCACAGAAATATTGCAATGGCATAATGCATTGCTCTCTTCACAGGTACAAACTAAGGGAGGCCGTATGTAGTGATAATCTGCAAACAACTTCTTCAGTTTGGAAAAGTAAATGTTGATGGACTAACAGTTTTGCCTGCAACTCTGAATAGCCTCTTGCATTTGTAAAACCTTCATGCGATCGGCAAGAATAAATCGTGCATTCAGGTCATCCCACATATCCTTAACTGTGGAAAACAAGCTTGTAGAAGATCTCAACACCGGGTATAGGGTTTGCAAGATCCAGCAGACAAGGGTAGCATTAACCCCAGGCCAATCAGCAGCATCAGGATGACCATCCTGGGATTTGGTAATGGATCCATAAATGAACCCAATCTTGTTCTTAGCTAGGAATGCACGGGAAATCGCATCAGAACATTCAATGTAATTTTCTTGACCTTTCAGCATGTTCGGTGTGAGTTGTAAACCTGGACCATCGCCAGAACCAATAAAGTAAGGATCAGTTGACATACGATCAATAGGTAAAGTAGTCTGAGGGCTAGATTGTAACTGCAACTGCTGAAGTAAAGCTGCAATCACATCATAACCACTCATTTCTTGAAGCTTCGAAGCCTCATATGCATCAAAACTAGTCCGTTCTTCAGAGCCCGGCATAGTGGAAAATTAGGTACAGATCAGCAGCAGGTACAATAACTGGCGATGGATCGGATCGACAGGACACACTGGCGCGTTCAACTAGTGGCGGTGCGTGAAGGTTGGTGAATTCCGGCAGCGGACGGCATAACTGAATCGGACGGCGGAGCAGCGGCGGTGGCGCGTGGAGCAGCGAAAGCGGCGGTGGCGCGTGAAGCAGCGAAAGCGGCGGTGGCGCGTGAAGCAGTGGCACGTGGAGCAGCGACAGTGGCGGTGGCGCGTGGTGGAAACTCGGAATTCAAAGTAGCGGAAATTTTCTATTTAAGGTTTTAGGATTTTAGGCTCTGATACCATATAGAAAATAAAGGTAATAATTGTGTGTCTGTATTCATGAATTCATGATACATTTTATAGTAGTATATGATACCTATACAAGCTTGGAATACAATTACATATACAATTATGGTAAGAATATTCTAATTCCTTAACATACTCCCTCAATCCAAAGTTGCTTTGACTTTTTGATCAGTTTATCTATGTACTCCCTCTGGTTCTCGTCCTCTAATAATGGCCCCCTTTGTCCACGGTTATTTTCAGGTCATATTTAACTATCTATAACTTTTGTTGTATACAATAACTGAGATCATGTGAGATATCTTTGAATTATCCGTAATATGTAGTTTCTGAAAAGTAAAATTTTATAGTTTGTTGTTGTAAATAACTAAAGTTATAGGCGATCAAAAATACCTTGAAAAAATATATGAAAAAAGTAGGTCATAATTAAAGGACTAGAGGGAGTATGTAAAATAGTTTTTAAAAATAATTTAAGTCAAAATCTTGAGAAAGACCGTTTTTCCATAAACCTATGGAAAGACGAAGTTTAATTAGAATAGTAAAGGTAAAAGCTCTTAGTTGCATTATTAAATAATTATTATGCAATGTGTAGTAGCTATAACGTTTATAACCCGATTCATGCAACCCAAAAAATTTTTCTTCAATTCCTTCTAATTTACACTTTAAACCTTGGTCTTTCCATTAGTTATGGAAAGATCGTCTTTCAAGAGACGGACTCTAATTTTAAAATGAGAAAGTATCAAGAAATACGGTTTTTCCACAAGCTTATGGACAGTTCATAGTGGCTTGTACGTAAATTTTTTATAAAATTTAAATATTGTATTTCAAAAGTTAAAACAAGTAATGATACATATTTGAATGTGAAAATATAAAAATATGATGTATTTCTAAAATTCTAAAATTAGTATGTAATTTAACAAATGTATTGTATAAGGTAAAAAATAAGTGGCATATCCATAATCTTATGGACAGGCTGCCCTGTCAAGAGACTCACTCTATAAAAATATATACTACGTTGAGTCAAATAACGTATAACATAGTACTTCATCCGAACCCTTTATATTACATAATATTTTTTCACAAAAAATAATAAAATACTAAAAGTAATGAATGAAATTAAAATCAATGTTTGTAAATAAGAGTTGTTCATTTTGATACTCATTTAAATATAGGTAAAATAGAAAAACTCATTGTTAGTGTTGTTAATTTTTTAAGCGCAATCTCTCTGTTAGGAAATCAATCAAATATATGTACACTTATATATTGCAAAATTAAAGCATTGATTATTTCAATATCTCATTGAAATCAATAGATTAACATTAATATGCTAATGATGAAGAAGAATTCATACCCAATTACAAATTCAACCTGCTACGATAGTTGTTGATCACTCATAGCTGCACAATTGTCCGGCTTCCAGGTATTCACATGAACCGTATCAGAAACCTAAAATGGATAGATTGTTTGTATTCTATGGTTGACGGTCAAGTCAAAATAAGAGTAATCTTTTTCAGAATACATGAGTGGGTATAAATAAGCTACCATATGTGGGCTTGACCCATTATGGAAATCATAGGATTTCATACTTATTTATCTTCTAGTCCATGACAATTACTTTAATTATAAAAATAATCTTTCAATCTATTTAATCTGATAAGCAATCCTATTGTGTGTGACCCTTTGGGTTTCAATTCATGTTGGCAATAAATCTATTTTATAATTCAGTATTTATTGGCTTTAGGACATAAAACCAACAAACTCTCACTTGGCCTAAAGACAATTAGGCAAGTGATTTAGAATTATAAAATCTACATTTATAAATCAAGACTGATCTCTAGCCAAACATCATGACCACCCAAGTGAATGGAATAAATTGTGATCTATTCACTTTTCTAAATAGAGGATGCCGTGCAATTAATATCCTTTCACCATACTATATCCCAATCAGTTCAAGAGTAAGGATAAGTGCTATCTTTTAAAGAACTAATTGTTTCTTTTCTTGTTCTCAAAATATGACTTATGTGAAGTTGAATTTAGAATGCTTTCTAAAATCACATCTAGTTTGCACAAACATTATAAAGTCATATTCCAACAAGTGGCCATAGGGGGGTATGTTCTTCTTACTACTAGAAGTGGTTAATTCTTTGTTGACCATAAACTATCCATTCATGCTTCGTACTACACCCAACTCTAACGCACAATAACCAAGAAATTCTTAGTAATGACTGGAAAAAAAATCTATCTAAGGAGGCTGACGATTTTAAGTGGGGCCGTTTGTGACCCCTTCAAAAGCATTTTCTGGGAATTTTTGAAGAAATTATAGAAGTATTAAATCAATTATATTTGTAACTATAACATTGTAAAATTTAATTGTCACAATTGGTTAAAAGTTCTTAATTTAGATTTAAAATTTTACCGATTGATATAAATTAAATTAATGAGATTAATTGCAACTAACCATTGAACAGTTACAAATGTTATGAGTTTTTATTATCATAAATAACTTGTAGTCTACATTTGTTTATAAATATGATTTATAAGTCAACTAAGTTTCAAATACAATTAGTATGATTAATTGTGTTTAATTGTTGAACAATTACGAATATTACAAGTTTTAATGTTCTAAATGACTCACATTCAGCATTCATGTATAAATTTATTTATATATTGAAATAAGTTTGATCGCAATTAATATGATTAATTGTGATTAACCATTGAGCGGTTACGAATGTTATGAGTTTTTTACATCATATATGTCTCGTATTCAACTTTCGTTTATAAATGTGATTTATATGTCAAGAAATTATGAACTTAATCGCAAATTAACATCAAATTGTGACATAAATAATTCATGTTTGAAAATAGACGATAAATTTTGGATTTTGATAAATATTTAAGAGGAGATCCAAAATATTTTAATTATTTATCTCTAATTTGATTAGGGATCCATTGCTACATATATCATACTTGGTGATTAATTATGATTGTGTAATTGTCATAATGGTTAAATAAAATTTCTTATATGCCTTCCCATTATTTAGCAGAAATAGAATTTTTGTGCAAATTCCATTGGTTGGGTAACCCCAAGGTGTATTCTTCCAAGAGGAAATTTTTTACTAGTCATATGAGATATGATCTTTGAATAATGGGTTTTTTAACAAAACATATTATTTGATTAATTTACTCAAAATTCTGTGATTTGAGGCTAAATATTAAGTTCTGTAGTTGCCTTCCATTATTATAGCATTACAACCATCCTTGTGTGAATTGATTTGTTGGAAATTCTTCAAGGTTGTTCAATCTATAATATGTTTGCTGTTATGAGATGTGATCATTGAATAGTGGGTTCATCTTAACGAGACATGTGATTTGTTGGGTATCCCCCAAAGTCATATGTTTCGAGGCAAAGAGTTAGGTGACATGTATAGCATGCATACTAAGAGTTAGCAACATAATAGAGTTACAAAGCGTTGTAACTGATAAAATGTATCTACCTTGCAAAATTATTTTGATTTCTTGGGAATCCTCAAGGTCAGGATAACTAGCAGGGATCCTAGCTCACTTGGACTTGTAAGATAATTCACGAACCAGTATTTAAGGGTTATTGATTTGAATAAAATAGTGGGAGAAAAACCAAAATTTGATTATTTCCATATCCACATGTTTTGGTTTTGCTAAAATGTATAAATTTAACTTCTTCTTTTTTGTGTACTATAGAATAAGAGTAAGTGGAATCTACAATTCAGTAATTAGTCGGCCCTAAAATTTTCTTGAAATTTTGAGAATAGTTCTCATCCAAAGATTGTGACTAAAATTTCTCAATCTAACTAAGGTGAATAATTTAGAGTGTTTAAAGGAAACACGGAGTACATGATGATATAACAGTTTAAACTTGTAGTTCTAAATTGTTATGGAGTTGAAAGTGTGATCTTAGTTAGACAATTATTCAATATTGAAAGTTGAGAGATTTCTTATAAGATAAGGAGTGAAATACAATAGGTTAATGGATATGGTTCATAATTAATTTTGGAATTAATTTTGAAATTAATTGTGAAAATAACCATTTTATTTCTTGAATTAAGACTAAGAGATGTTGTACGCTGAAATGAGAAATTTTAGTAACTTCTTCATCAGGTGTAAGGATAATTATTTTTCTAGTTTGTGTTTAAATTATTGGTATGTATGATAGCATGTGTTCACATAATATTTAGAAACAATAAGATAGATAATTGTGAAAGAACTCATATACTTAACAACAGTTGTAAAAGTACGTGTTTGAAATTATCTCTTTCACTATTTAAAAAATAATATATCGTTATAGTTTGACTAAAATAAGGCTTATCATGTTTGGCATGTTAGGTTGAATAAATTAGTTATTCTTTTATATATTAAAAATCTTTTTTTGAATTGATTTATATGGATGATTTATATTATCCAAATAAGATAATAGGTTTGGTCGATGATATGTGGAACTTTTGATTTCGAATCGATTATGACATGTAAATATCATTATCCTGTTTAATTATTGACCAAATTACTTTTAAGTGAAGAGTTATTATTATTGTAGACTGATGATATATTTGATGTATTTGGTCTTACAATAGTTAATGTTAGAGAACATTTTCATAACTCAATTTCTATCATTCGGATGATTAAATAACACTTATTGAAGTTTATGGTTTTAAAAATAGTAACAATTCAAACAAAGAAATGAAATTCAAGATGTTCTAATAAAGGTAATTTAGTATTACGATTGGATCGTATAGTTATCATTATACGCACTCTTTTTTTCCCAAGAGTTCTTTACAATGAAAAGAAGCAAACCCATCAAACTACATCCCAAATCAGCCAAAACTTAAAGACTAAATTACTGAAATTTTAAAACCCTAGATCGTAAAAGATGAATACTCACCGCTACTTCTAGATTAGGAGCTGGTAAACTTGGTAACTGCCTTGGTGCCCTCGGAGACGGCGTGCTTGGCCAATTAGTCGAGAAGTACGAGTCTGACGGCGGTCTGTGATACGAATATCAAATGTTTTGATGTGATTTAAATGCATTGATGGATCAACTTTATGATGAAGAATGGAAGGAGTCACCATCGACATCTTGGATTCATTATTAAAGATTGTCGGCGAACTGAAAACATCATGACGAACACTATACGTTTTTTCCCACTGCGTTTTTAATGAGGTGGTAAGATCACTATAAAATATTGTAAAAATATTTCATTTTGGGTTATGGACTGACAGTTCGGCCATGTGGGCTTTGAAGAGCTGAATTTCAAAAATACAGTCCATTAGAATTTAGTATATTCAGTTTTATTCTGATTAGAATTAGATTAGATAAGGTAATATTCTTCAAAGTTACTTCTTGAAGAATTCGACCAAATTACCTTAGATTACCATTTATTTTAGGTATTTTAGTTAGATATGGTT
The DNA here is from genome assembly GCA_037428765.1 of Rubia yunnanensis. Taxonomy (NCBI): domain Eukaryota; kingdom Viridiplantae; phylum Streptophyta; class Magnoliopsida; order Gentianales; family Rubiaceae; genus Rubia; species Rubia yunnanensis. The sequence goes on along the minus strand of CM075064.1, from coordinate 113,399,706 downwards.
TTAGCTTCTTAAACCTGCCATAAGTCAATTCAGTTTCCAGTTGTGATTAGGGTTTGAGGCGAGATTGTAACCCTATAAATAGGGAGGCCTTATGGACGAATTTAACACAATTTTTTCAATAAAATATACAACCTTTTGAGTTCATACTCTTTGCTTGCGAGCTATTCCATTATTGCTTAACACTGAGGGCTAGTTAAGTATCAATAAACCTTGTAATCTGATCATGAGGGCTAGTTAGAGAGCAAGTCAAAATTGAGTGTACCCCGAGGGCTAGACCTTGAATTTTGTGCGGCATTTAAGTGTTTGCGAGTTCCCTTGTTTTCTCAAAGATCTTAATTCCGCAATCCAGATTCTTAGCAAAGGGATTCATATAAGTTGGTATCAGAGAAAAGCGAAAGATCTACTGAGGCCGGAAAAAAACAAAAAAGGGGATTTTGAGTTTTTCCATTAATTTATTTTTGGATTTTTTATATCTACTCTTTCGTGTCATATTTTAACTGCGTTTGTTTGATCTTTCTTATCAAGAGGATTGAATCTAGAGTCGAAGGATCCGAGAGTTAGAATACTTCGGTATTACTATCCGCCTTCACCTTCATCAATCGAGTCATGGAGACGTCGAAGGGTCCGAGCGTTAACAATTATTATCCATCTTCACCTCTCAGTCAGTTTCGTAGTTTTTAGGTAGCTTAAACAGTTTATGTGCTTGTGATATTTTTCGTCAACTCTTCTGAAAATTATTGCATGCTCATAATCCTATTTGTTTTTTCTATCGTTCTTTGATTCTGTGATCTTGAAAGATTCTTTGACTCTTTATTACACTTTATTAAAAAAACAAAGAGTATTGTGTCACTTTCAAGATATGTAGTGTCATATTCTTGATCCTTACAATCTTGAATACCTCGAAGTTTATTTGAATCAAGAGGAAGTTGTCAAAGTTTTCTTATTCCAAGTTTTGTATAGGCGATTTTCGTTCCACAACTTTTCGAAATAAAAAAGAAAAAAAGTAGCAGATTTTTGGGTTTCAAAATCGGAATTTAGGATTTGAAATCTGAAATTTGGGGCAGATTTGCAATTTCTAAAAAAATTGGGAATTGTGACAAAAAATTTTCTTGGGGAATAGGATTCTGGTTGTGTGTATTATAGTACCCAAAAAAAAGGAAAAATAATGAATTGTGCTGAAAAAAAGAAGGAAAGAAAAAGGAAATTCGATTTGAAAAAGGAAAAGAAAAGTCAAAATACTAATCGGAAGAGGAAAAGGAAAAAGGAAATAAAAGCCAATTGAGAGAGGAGTTTTGGTATGAATTTTCAACTTGGGGGACAAGTAAGTCATTAAAATCCTTTATCACAGGGGATTTGGATTTGTGTTCCTATTCCAATTTGTTTTTGGAAAAGTTTCTTCAATTTCGGAACCTCTTTGTTGCCTATGTAAAGCCTTCTTGTTTTAATCATAATTCATTCAATATAGATCCGATTCATTCCATTCAAATTGAATTTTTTTCCTTATTCTTTGTAGAATTTGGAATTCCATATCATAGAGCCAAAATTTGAGTTTATATATATTTTTAAATTTCAAAATAAATTCTGCAGTACCCATCTCTATAGTTTGCTTTGAATTGTGGCGAATTGATCAATTTCCCTTGCATTAGCCTTCACCTTGTGAGTTGTGAGTGTTATACACTTGGTGGGTGACCTTACTAAACAAAGGGGAAGGGGGACATTTATTCCTGACGGTTTGTTTCTTAGCAGGGATGGTGGACGATCCATTCGTCCCGCCATTTATTGGAAATCCCAAAAATAAGCCTAAAATGAATTCCATGAATGTCATAAATTTCATAATGAGTGAGGTTCAGAGATTGTATAGGAAGGTAGATAAGTTATCAAATCCAACAATACCTCGTTCTACAAGACAAGTTGAATCTGCTTGTGACATCAAAGGTTTGAAGTATGATATTCCTAGATTTGATGGTCGACACAATCCTATGAAATACTTGGATTGGGAGAGGTAGATCGAGAACCTATTTGATTTTTAACAACTACAGTGAGAAAAAGAAGATCAAGGTCGCAGATTATTCTTTTACCCATTATGCCACAGAGTGGTGGGAGAATTTGAAAGAATCAAGATGTCTTGCCGGAAAGAACCTATCTCTACCTGGGAGAGGTTGAGGACCAAGCTTCGATTATATCATGTTCCACGAACATATTTGATGGAGTAACATTCGTATCTCAACACTATGAAGCAAGGCAACCGTAGTGTAGATGAATGATGGCAAGATCTTGAATCAACTATGAGAAGAGTTGGCATGAGAAAAAATGATGCTTTTATAAAGAATCGGTTTATTGAAGGTCTAAGAAAAAACCTCCAATTTCGGTTAAGCTCCATTATTATGTTTCCATGAAATATTTATTGAGTCGATAGTAAGGCCCAGATGAAGCTCTAATTTAAGCTATGACAGTCAAAGGCAAGTCTCTGATTTCAAAAGCCTAAATTTGACCAGGGGTTGTAGCAATTCGAACATGGGTGACCGAGGAAACCCTAATTCAACCAAAACCTACTAAAATTCACCATTGGAACCCACTGATCAAAGAATGATCGTAGCCAAGCAGTCTCTCAACCCAGATACAGGTAAATCAATTTCTACTTTGTCAGATACAGTTTCTTCTAACATTCCTACATGTTTTCATTGTAATGAACGAGGACATGTTCACAACAATTGTTCCCATGAATGAATTATAACAACAATGGAGGAGGAAGAAGATCATGATATGCCTACACGGTATGACACCGAAGAAGAACAAATAGATGATGAAATCATCATTGTTGACAGAGGTGACAAAGGTCCTGAAACACAAGATGTTTTGAGGCGTATTCCACAAATGTTGCCAAAATTACTCCCCCGCAAGGAGCAGGTAATTTCGACATATTAGTGTCAATTATGCCAAAATGACAGTTAATGTCTCCGTAGACAAGTTCCTGGTCGATCCTAAGGTAGGTAAGACATGTAAGTTGCAGAATGATTCTGAAAAATGTATCTCCTTTTCTAAGCACTGAATATGTGATTGAACAACCACGGACAAGTTAATCCTCTCCCCCACCAAACTCCATTGTAGGATCTCCGCAGTCAGCAACGCTTCAAGACGAAGAGGGAATGGCTTAAAGTTTGTCTTTATATTCAACACAAGCCTACTCAAGTTGGTGTAAGAAATTATCAAGACAGTTACACTCAGTGCGAAGCCCCTTATTGTCACTTCACACCCGTGTGTTAATATCAAACTACTCATTAAACTTAGTCTGCCAACCAATAGCAGAGGTAGAGAGGTGATCGCATTCTTCCCGCATTTTCTCCAATCGATCATACAGATCGCCAATATGGGTACACTGTTCGTCAATGATCGCTAGTTTTTGGTGGACCTCACGCTTCTTATTTGCGGCATAATTTCAGGTCTCCTCCTATTGGCGAAGCATTTTCCCCATATTCAATTGTTGTTGATAAATAAGATCATTCTGCTTGTTGCAAGTCTTCACAGATTACAAACAGGATCCCGAGTCTTCTTCACAGTCATGTTCCACTTCACTTCGAGGTCATTAACACCCAATAACATGTACTTCAAACAAATGCCTAAACATAGCGCCCATTCCTGAACACGAATAGGAAGGTTAAGCAAAATGCAAGTACATAGGTGCGAATTCAAGATCAACAAACCATGGAAGATGTCTTTGCCAAGAAACTGAACATCATAGCTATCAGGTATAAATTTACTGCAAGGACAGACTAGGGAGGAAGATGGAGTCGACAAAGACATAGGAATTTTCCAACCGATATGCAAGGAATGGACTCCACAAGAGTTAGGCGGTCGGAAGAGATAAGTTGAGAATATTATTTTGATATGCGCTTGGTCGCTTCAATCAGTTTAATAAGGAAATATTTGGATGACAATGGAAATCCATTGTGATAAGGAAAATGAACATAATATCCCAGATAGTCAAAACTTTTCCAAAAAAATTAGATCAACCATAATATCAAAGCCTTGCAAGTAAATAATTATAAAAGAGATCGGTCAAATTATAAAAAGCGAACATAATGATTGCATCAGTCACCAATCATACAAAATAATACAAACATGCTTAGGATAATTGGCATCAATTACATAAAGAAAGAAAGTGTCTTAATTCTATAGCGCTAGGAGGACTAACATAAGAAAGGGAAGTGGATGAAGTGCAAACAAAAACAGCAACATACTCGTTGCTCACAGAATAAACGGGGAGCTTCACCGTTCAAATCACCCCTAGGGTTCACATCAACATTAGGATTAGAAGTATGCTCATGATGGCGATCCTCAAAATTGGAGGAATTGAAGGGAAGATCCTCAAAGCAGTCAATTGAGCGCTTTTTTAGCTCGGCTACAGAAGGAAGAGTAGGAAGACCGATGAGATATGATAGCAGCGTGAATGGATGACCATCATCAGGGACGCTCTTAACAAAACCCTCATTAAGAATCTCTTTTTGCTTTGCCAAAATCTTTTCAGACTTGGCCAACCTAGGCAGCTTGTCAACCTTCGCAGCCAGATTCAACTTCTGTAACTCGGTCAAGGCCTTGTAATAACCAACTTTGCGACCGTTAGTTGAAACCTCCTTAAAAAAGCATAAAAAGATTTGGTCTTCACGAGTCGGTCAACTAAAAGTTGAGGGTATTCAAGCGAAGCAGGACCACTCGTTCACATCTCTTCCAACTGAAAATGCATCTTCTCCAACTCTCTTTTAGCGGCCGCATCACAGTTCTCAACAACACGTGCTCGCTCCTCAGAGTCCTTAGCATTCGTGCTTAGGGCAGCACAATGCGCCTTGCTCGCCTGTAGCTCCTCCAGTTCCCCGCCATCCCCTTTACCAAAATTAGCAACTCTTTTGTTGACAAGTTGTAGGCTTTCACCAACCTTGGTTTCAAAGAAAATAAAAAATAAGAGCAGTTACACGGTAAGGCAACATATTTAACTTATGATAGCACTTCAACGGAATGAGAACATACCACAACCATTGTTTCAGAAAGAGATAGTTTAGCAAGAGTAGCAGGAACAGTCCCTTCTACAAACAATTTGCAGTTGAGCATAAAAAAGAGTGCGGAGGATGTTGGTTAACACGCCCCTTCTTCTTAACAGGCTCCAAGGCGGTAGAAGTATTATCGGTTCATTCTTCACCCGGCTTCTGGTTGGTTTTTCGATTACCACCACATTTGGTTTCTTGGGTAAGCGGCCCAGACTCGTGAGGCTGAGTAACACCTTTAGTAACCACCTCTTGGGGGATAACAAACTCAGCATTTTTATTAGCTTCATTAGCTAAGGTCTCTATTTCATCGTTCTAATCTTCAGAAAGGAAGTTTCTCTCAATGGAGCATCTAGTTAGATTCATATCTGCAACTCAACACACAAAAACAGTCAGGCAAACATGCAAGCATAGAAACAAAATAGAAACAAGGACAGAAAAAATCAAGTCGAGCAGGACAGAAAGAACCAAATAAACAAGTAAAACACCTTTGCTTAAAGAACTAGCGTGGCAAAGTGAGATGGTATGCTGGCTAAGCGATGCTACAGCCTCAGACTCGACATCCAGACAAACCCCAACATTAGGAAGTTTTGATTTAGGAACACTATAGTTCCAAACTGAGAAAGCTGGACTACTATTATTGCCAAGTTTATATAGAAAATATTTGTGTGCCATACCCCGCATTATTTGGGAACTCGCTAACGAACTCAATAGTGGAGATCATAGGGTAAAGGGTGAACTCATCAGTGGACTTTTTTACTTTGCGACGATGATAGAGGTTGTGGAATAGATTATAGTAAAAGAAATACCGGCCGCTTTGCATACATGATAAAAGAAGACAAAAAATGAGACAACTTTAGGGTGCAGCTGACATAAGCCAAATTTATAGTGAGAAAATAGATCTAACACATGTTGGGGAAAGGGAAATGTAAGCCCGAACTTAAGGTAATCCAAATAGCAGGAAATATAACCAGACGGAGGAGTGCAAATACTCTCAGAGGCCTCGGGTGCCTTAAGTTTGTACGAATGTAAAAATGGGAAGCTATTTTTCAAATCCTCAATATAAGAATCAGTGAGGAGGCTACTGATAATGGAAAAACGGGCGCGGTGGTCAGATCCTCCCAGGAATCAACACTGATTTTGTGGGAGTTTGGCGCTGAGTCTCCAACATCGTTAGAAGAAGATATTGATGAATTCAAGATCCCTATTATCCAGATGAAATGTGGCGTTAATTAAAACGATAAGGGCCGGAATAACCTATTCCGACCAGAATCTAGGGAAAAACAGTGTGACAGAGAAGAAAATATAACAAATCACCTCAATTACAATAAAATCAAGTCAACCCACAAAAGATACAGATCCACAAGTTTAAAACCTATACAAACCGACTAAGAGCGAATAAAGAAAGACACGGGAGAACTTACTGGTTTAGCATGAAAAGCGAGATAAAATTGGGAGAAATAAATGAGGTGGTAGAGGATGAATGAGTCTGAATCTACGTAAGGTTTTAATTAGTGAAAGTGGAGAGCTAAAAGATAAAAAGGGGAATAATACGCAATCATGACGGCTCGACAAAAAGTAAGTTACCCTTTTAGATTCTCAAGAAGGCGGCGGCAATACATTGAATAGGGGCGGCTTTCAAAGCACAAAAATCAAAGTAGTTATAAGAAGAGGAAACTGAAACAGCAACTGAGTAATTTACGGAATGAACAGAAAAGGCAAATAAGCGAATCTCGGCTGCAAGTTCATAACAGCTAATTACCTATGTTATAAGAAATAATCTAAAATTTTGAAATTCAAATAAGTGCCAGATTTCAAGAAGTTCGAATATACAGCCTAGAAGAATACAACACTTCGCAAAAGCAGTTCACATCGCAATGTAAGCGAACATATACGCTTAGCTTCCAGGCGAGATAATAAGTTTGTTACGCAACTTATGAACCTGGGTATACATTCGTGTTGTATTAATTTCGTGGTTGGGGGGCTTATGGTGTACATGTGGTCCAGCGAACAAGAGGCTGGTGGCCATTAGGCCCAGCCCATTGACATCCCATAATGAGGCTAAGCCTTTTCAGCCCAAAGCATTGGTTAATTACGTGTGAGACGATCAGTCATTAGAAGAAATGTGGGCTGAGAAACATGGAGCGACCAACGAACATGAAGGGCACGAACTCAGAACAAGGTGTAACCCACGATTTTTGCTCCTAAAAACAAGGAACCCTAACTATATCAGTCTATAAATACAACAAATTGACAAGGAGCTAAGGTAAGCGTGAATATCTTGAGAAACTCCAGTTCTTAAGAGGGTGACTGACTTGATCGTCGGACTTTTCCCCCGGAGTCACTTCCTGGCTTGTTTTGCAAGAGGAAAGGCTCACAGAGGAAACGACCAAGAAATCTGCCTGAACGGACCACCACATCATAAAGTATGTGAATTTTATTTTATTTTTATTTTTAAATTATTTAATTATAAAACTAATTATTTTTAAAATACACGTGATCACAATTTTTATGATTTTTTCCAATTATTTATATATATATTTTTTTTAACTAGAAAACCACCGTAGTGGGGGGGGGTATATAAGGCTCCCCGAACCCAAGATAAACTCCATAAAGGAGGCAATTTGTGACAGAGATCTAAAGATATGACTGACTATACTATCTCTGTGACTAAAACTCCACGCAGAGAGGCAATATGAGAAATCTCCACGCAGGGAGGCAAAAAGCAAACCTAAAACCTGAAAAACAGGGATAAATATCCTGGTCGTAGCCAGCAGAATTCGACCGCATACTAGCTACAATACTGAAACTGACGTCCCCAACAGTATGATCACTACCTAGAAAAGTCTCATTCCTCGCTAAAAGCTAATCGTCCTCGCTCTGCCAGATTAGACACTGTGTGGCTCCCTATGACAGTAAGAGACTTTCCCAGATCTTAAACACACTATCAGAACGCCGGTGAGCTGCCCACCCGCATCAAGCAGTGGTGTCAAAAAACACCTCAACCTGTACGGACTACAAATCTAATTCAGACAGAGTCGCCAATGGGAGAGTCAATACTTCCATTGACTTGGATTTCTCCTGTCTATCTATTGAATCAGATCGGAAGCCAGCATAGTTTTTCCAATCTCGGATCGGAAAAAGTATGGTGGCGGACAACAGACGAATCCAGTACTATATCAAAAACCTAACGTCATAGCACGTACCCCATACTCTAAAAACAGAATCCGAATACCTTAAACTAAAATAGAAAAACATAGCACTAATATTCTAAAAAGGCACAAAAATAATTGAAAAAGAATAGAAACCATTACAGTGGTGGCACCCCGGAGGTGTGGCTGCATCTACCCAAAACCGGCGCGGCGGCGCACTGGCAGCCCAGCCAGGCGCGGTGGCGCGTGGGCCACACGCGCGGACGCGGTGGCGCGTGAGAGAGGCAGACATGGCCGGGCAGAGCCGCGCGTGGTCGGCGCGTTGGGCATCTGACCGGCCAGAGGCGGAGGGGCGGCGCGTGACCAGAGCGGCTTAAGCTCCTCTCCACCTTGCGGCCAAAATCCGGCGTATCTCCTCCTAGCTGGTCCGACGAGTTGTCCAGCTCCGGCATACCATCGTTCTGGCCGAGCAGCGTCGACCGGTGGGGTGACGTCACAGATCGGCGCCGATTTGTACCCACCGGCGACAAACTCCGGACATTAGCTTGATGCGGGTTGCTGGGTTTCGCCGTAGATGTGCGGAGTTGTAGCGGCTTCTGGCGAGGGGAAGGAGGAAGGAGGTCTAGGCTATACTACTGGTAGGGGTGGCGGGGGTGGCCGACGCGGCGGAGATCGCCGGTGGCCACCCCGCCGGGAAGTGCAGGAGAAGAAGAAAGGTTTTCTTTTCTTGGGAGAAAAAACGAAGAAGGAGAGAGGAATGAGTAGTCGCTGATGAGTGCTCAAAATTATATATATATATATTTATTTATTTTATTATTTAATATAAAATATAATATGATATAATTGAATCAATATGTATAAAAATATAATGTATATTTGAATAAATGTATAAAATTAGTATTTTTTATAAGTTTGCTGACTAGAAGAAGTGACAATCATACTTTCACCCTCTGAAAACACAAGATCAATCTGAGGGGGTCACTTTGATTTTCGTCCACGTCATATTGATACCCTTATTTGACTTTTGCATTAGAGAAAAGTGCAGATATAACCCTATATAATTGAAGAAAGTGCAGAGATAACCCTGCGCTATTCGAAAGTGCAAATATAACCCTATCTATTCAGGTTATGTGCAAATATAACCTTTTTAGCCGGTTTGAGGCCAGAATACAGTGAAATGACCGATTTTCCCCTGATGATTTTAAAAAAAAACTAAAAAAACCCCATTTATCAAATGATAATATTACCCCCTTACCCGTTTTTCTCTTTCCTTTTCTCTTTCTTCCGCTCCATTCTCTTTTCCCTTTTCTTCCTTTCTTTTCTCTTTCCTTTTCTCTTTCCTTCCTTCCCCGCTCCAAACTCCTTCCCTCTCTGATTCCAATCTGCAGATGATGGTGGCGGAGAGCTCGCGGCTAGGGGTTCACCGGTGGTGTTGTGGATTCGGGGCTTGGTGATGGTGGAGGCGGGGATTGGGCAGAGGAAGATGCGGCGATGGCGTGAAGTTTGGTGTTGGTGGCGCAAGGTGGCGCAAGGGTTCGGGGCAGGTGGTGGCGCGAGGTGGCGCTAGGGTTCGGAGCAGGTGGTGGTGCGAGGTGGCGCTAGGGTTCGGAGCATGTGGTGGTGCTAGGGTTTGCGGTGGGTGGCGTTGAGCGGCGGTAAAGTTTGGGGTTGGTGGTCAGAGGTGCGGGGATGGGCTCAGGAGGTGGCAGCGGGGATGGGCTCAGGTGGTGGCAGCGGGGATGGGCTCAGGTGGTGGTGGCTGGTGGCGGAATGGGCTCAGGTGGTGGCAGGCGGATTGGTGATGGTGTGGCTGGTGGCGGGGATGGGCTCAGGTGGTGGCGGGATGGGCTCAGGTGGTGGCAGGCGGATTAGTGGTGGTGTGGCTGGTGCCGGGGATGGGCTCAGGTGGTGGTGGTTGGTGGCGGGGATGGGCTCAGGTGGTGGTGGCTGGTAACAGGGATGGCCTCAGGTGGTGGCAGGCGGATTAGTGGTGGTGTGGCTGGTGGCGGGGATAGGCTTATGTGGTGGCAGGCAGATTGGTGGTGGTGTGGCTGGTGGCTGGGATAGGCTCAGGTGGTGGTGGGCGGATTGGTGGTGGTGGATTGGTGGTGGGGGTATTTTTGTCTTTTAAAATTTTGTATTAGGTTAGAAGGGCATTTTGGCCATTTCTGGTCGGTCAATGGCCGAAAATGGCCATTCAATGCCGGAATAGTGGCTTTAGGGTTATATTTGCACTTATGTGTAATAGATAGGGTTATATTTGCACTAAAAAATAACTCAGAGTTATATTTGCACTTTTCTCAACATATAAGGTTATATCTGCATATTACCCTTTTCATTAATTGGAGATGATATTTAAGGTTGGTAGTTACTTAGTATGACGTGGCTAAAGAGGCTCACATAATTGACCATGGAGCAAAAGGCAAAGTCACTCACCCGCAGGGCCCCGTCATCCCTGCACCACAGGTTGATGAGGAGGTAAATTATGGTGTCCAAAGGTTAACCACCTAGTCGTCACTTCTCGATGCTCACAAGGAACCCTCCTACAGGAGGAAATTCTCACACCGCATCTGCCGGGATTTGAACCCCTGACCATGGAGCATTTAAGCACATTGAAGATGCTCTAAATACTCGTCGAATGTTACCATTGTGCCTAACCATCGAAAACGTTGATAGGGCAAATTATAGCGGTGGCCATTCGGGAAATGACCAAAATACCTTGCTTAGTTTTTTCAAAAAAAATAAACAAGACAATTTTACCTCACCCCCTGAAATATGACAAGAATTATAGGATTATATCAACACTTGATTTTTATTTTTAAGGTTATATCAGCACTTATTATGAAACTTTGGGTTGAATCCGAATTTTTGAAGCCCCTAAGTTTTTTACTAATTTGTATACCTACAACAATTTCCAAGCGAAAATATTATTAATCTGAACCAAAACTAGCTATTAATTATCAATACAAAATTTTGAAACCCGTTGATACCAATTTCTACATAACTCACTGGAGTTTATCCGCGTTAAAGACATAAGCATCATATCTCATATCTTTCAGGTTCATCTTCTGTGCATTCTCGGTACACGTCCCACTTACCGCCCTATTTTTCATAGAATTGATTAAGCACGAAATAAACTAAGGAAAATTGCATTAAAATATATTAAAATAAAAGGATGTGATATTACCATCCTTTAATGGTGGTGCCTGCGGTGACGTTCCAGTGGAAGCTTTGTGTCGATGGTCGTAGGATCGGGGAACGAAAAAGACAAAGAAGAATGGAACGAGAAGACGAAGGCTCAAAACAGAGAGGGCAAAATAGATTTAGGGTTTGGATATTTGGGGGTCAAATGGGCAATTTACATTTTAAAAAAATTAGAAGGGTATTTCGGCTAAGAAGGTCATTTGGCATTTTTCATATGCTTCCAAGGTCATTCTGACACGTTATAAGAATTGTGGGTTGTTTCGTACTTTAAAAAAAATCATGTGATCATCTTCATACGCTTTTCTATTATAATATTCTCTTTTGTTTTAATGGCATTTTAAAATCAGTCCGTCCCTTGAAAGACAGTTTTTCCATAAGTCATGGAAAGACCAAACTTTAAAGTGCAAATTAGAAGAAATGAAGATAAAATTTTTAGGTTGCATGAATCGAGTTATAAACCTTATAACTACTACACGTTGTATAATAAATTTGTATCATTGCAAATAAGACCTTTTACTTTTTATTATTCTAATTAAACCCTTTTTTCCATAATTTCCATAGGTTTAGCATAATTTCCCAAGACTCTTTTTTAAATTCTAGTATTACCCAAATTATTAAGTCGAAAATCAGAAAGTGTCACGGAGGTTTAGAGCGATTTCAGCCCATAATTTTGGATCAGTGTGAGTGTATGACCAATTTCATTTGAAGATGGTTTTCGCGGGTGAAAAAATGAACGCAGGAAAGCGTGATTCACGGAGCATGATTTGTTCCCGCCTAGTCTGGCTATAAAAATAAGGGTATTATGCTAATATATTTGGAGAAAGTACAGATATAAAGCTGAGTTATTTTTTAGTGCAAATATAATCCTAACTATTATACGTAAATGCAATTATAATCCTAAAATAATTATTTTGGCATTGACTGGTCATTTTCGATTATTGACTGGCCGAAAATAACTAAAATGCCCTTCTAACCTAATACAAAATTTTTAAATGCAAAAATCTAACCCAATACTATGTACCCTTCCCGCAGCTTATAATAGACCATCCAAGGGAAAATCTCAGAGGAAGAATAAATCCACACCCAAGGGATTTCTGGGAGTCGGATGAAGAAATCCACAGGGATTGAGTCGGGTGAAGAAATCTTATAGGCAAATCCTCCTCTTTTTGGGGATTGAGTGGACGTGGAGATGGTGGCATTTTGGGTGAAAAAGATGGTGGCATTTTGGGTGGATGGTCTAGAGAAGAAGAAATCAATTAGGTTAGAAGGTTAAAATAGTCAAATTTTCTGTTTTTTTCCCGGAGGGGTAAAATGGACTTTTCACCCATTCCAATTTAAATTTGTCAAAAAGTGTTATCTTTACACATTGCCTGAATATATAGGGATTTGCACTTTCAATTATCACAAAATTATATCTGCATTTTCGTCAATTATATAATGTTATACATGCTTTAAAAATAAAATTAATAATAAAAATTTCACACCTGCAAGGCTGCAATACAGGTGACACTGAATACTGTGTGTCTGTTACACTTTGGAAAACGAAGAAGCAGAAATATTAATGCTCTCAGTTGTTATTTCGGAACATCTTAGATTTCTTATTTACATCCAAATGAAGTTTAGTTTAGCTCAGACGAATAAAGAAAGCCTAAATTATATTTTGATTGATTTGTCGATAACATCAACACAATCTAATGTAGTACTCCCTCCGTATCAGCGGAATCTGTACACTTTTCTTTTAAGTAAAATTTTACATGTCATAAGACACAATTGCCCTTACAACATTGACATTTTACAAATTTTCTCAACAATATTATTTTACCCATTTGCCTCACATTATCAGATTCATTTTTCCGCCACTCACTTTCTCCTCTTCCACCGTCGTCCGCCGCCAATCTCCACCACTACTCACTGTGTCTCTGCCATCAGCGAGCCTCTCCTGCTTTCTTCATGTCTTTTTTTTGCTTCTTCTTCTTACCCGTTGCTATGGCAGATGGAAGTAGGGAACGGCAGGTGAGCGGCCCAAATAGTTCCAGTGCGGCGAATCCGGAGGGACTTGGCAAATTCGACTTTTGGACTCAGTGATTCCTGTGCGACTCGACAAATCCAGCTCTCGACGAATTCGGTGCGACTCGGCGAATCCAGCTCTCGGCGAATCCAGTGCGACTCAGCGAATCCAGCTCTCGGCGAATTCGGTCAACGAATCCAGCTCTCGGCGAATCCGGTGCGACTCGGCAAATCCGACTTTTGGACTCAGTGATTCCTGTGTGACTCGACGAATCGAGCTCTCGGAATCGGTGAATCCAGCGCAACTCAACGCATCCGACTTTCAGACTCGGTGAATCCGGCGCGACTCGACAAATCTGGCACGGTTGAAAAAGGAAATTTTTGAAGAGGCATTTGTGTTTTTACGGTGATAGAGAGAGCGGAGACGACAGAGGCGGGATTCGGAGAGGACACAAGTGCAAGCACGGAGTAAATTGGAGAGAGGAAAATGAGATAAAGGCAGTATGATCTTTTCACCCAGGGGAAATTCTGAGAGAGAATTTCTCTCTCTCCAGAATCCCCTGGAATAGTTGGAGTATTAGGGCATGTGCAGTGGTGGTCTCTTAAAATTAAAAGACCGCTTAAGAGACCGAAAACCACCACAGTGGTGGTCCTTTGAGTGGTCTCTTGTTAAGAGACCACTCACCGGGCTCTTACTAAGAGCCCGGTCTGGAGCCTGAAACTGGACCACATGGACTGACGTTGCACATGGGCGCTGCGAGCGTTTCTTTTTTTTTAAAGAGTGGGACACGTGTCGCCCTCTGAGTGGGCCACATGTCCCACTCAGCCGCAATTTTTTTTTTGAATTTTTGTTGCGGACACGTGTCACCCGTGGATTGGGCCACGTGTCCGCAATGTTTTTAAACATAATTGGACGCTGCAAAAAATTTTAACGGGACACGTGTCCCATTCTGGTGGCGACACGTGTCCCAAGCATATTTTTTTTTATAAAAAATCAGTTTTTATTATTTTTTAAGAATTTCAATTTTAATATTATTTTGATTTTTAAATTGTAATATTGGGTTGGAGTAGATCAACATTTTATTCAGTATTTTATTCAGTATTTAAAGTTATTTTTATAGTTGTTATAATTGGTTTCGCGCACTTTTTATCTTTTCCATATTATTTTATAGAAAAAATGAATTCTCGTAGTATTTATTTATTTAATTTCGTTTTAATAGTTTCTTCAAAAAAATTGAAATTCATTTTATTTTTTACGCTGAAGCATCGTATTGACAAAAACGAGAAAAACAAATTATTTAACATATTTTTAAAAAACAAATTTAAATTTAAATATTTAAACATTATATTAAAATAAGAGTCTGTCTCTTGAAAGACGGTCTTTCCATAAGTTATGGAAAGACCAAGGTTTAAAATGTAAATTAAAATAAATTAAGATAAAATTTTCGGGTTGCATGAACCAGGTTATAAATTTTATAACTACTACATGTTTCATACTAAAACTTTAATATTGCAACTAAGACCTTTTACCTTTTATTATTTTAATCAAACTCCGTCTTTCCATAAGCCTATGGAAATACCGTCTTTCCCAAGACTTTGCCTTAAAATAATATGGAAACGAATTTAAATTTAAAAATGAATTTAAATTTAAATTTTAAAACGAATTTAAATTTAAATTTTAAAACGAATTTAAATTTAAAAACGAATTAAAAATGAATTTAAATTTAAATTTGAAAACGAAATTAAATTTAAAAACGAATTTAAATTTAAAAACGAATTTAAATTTAAATATTTAAACTTATTTCTGGTGGAGAAATTTATTTAAAATAATATGTAATTGTCAAATTAATGAGTAGGATAGAGAAAATCAAGTGGGTTCCATAAATAGTGCAGAGTGGTCTCTTAACCATTGTGGAGAAAAAAAAGGGTTGTCTCTTAAGTGGTCTCTTAAGCGGAGGTGGAAGAGAGAAGGAAAAAAATAATATATTTAATTGGTAAGAGACCGATAGCGATCTCTACCACTGCCCATGGCCTTAGAGTATCCGTAACAGTAAAGTGGGAGGTGATTGTGAAGTAAAAAAAATAGTGAGTTCAAAAGGCTGGTGTGAGATGTGAGTGACGTATCTCACTCTTCTCAATCGAGTGAAAACTTTCACTTTTATTATATTTTGTGACAAAGTGGTTATATTGATTAAAAATTTTAGAAAAATGTAGTGAAGCGAAATTGAAAGGCGTGAGTTATAGTAAATGTCCTTCTTTTTATAATCAGCTTTTATCAATTAGATCGAACGGTTGGCCTTTCTTTTTACATAGAAAATTACTTATATCAAAATAGCAATAAAAAAATTTGAAGAAATGAATGCCAGATGACTTGTTTTATGTCATTTACTCTATCCATAAATTCATTTATCTTAATTTTGATGTTTATAAATTTTCTTTACCTAATAATTTCAATGGCGAGTACGACATTTACAAAACATACTACTCCCTCTGTTCTACTAACAGTGGCACCATAGGTTTAGGTGCTTGGATTTAGGTGAAAGAAATGAGTGGATGAAATTGAATTTAGAAAGTAAAAAAGTAGAATGAGTGGATGAAATTGAAGGAATCTTACCAAAAATAAAAAGTGTGTCAATATAAAATAAACAACCAAAAAAAAGTGTGCCACTTGTTTTTGTCGATTGACGTGAATTTCATTGTTAGGGTATTACTATATCCCGCCCTGTATTTTACTATTCTCGCCCTAATACGTATGAATACATGTATTTTAAATTTTAAAAAAAAAAGAAAAGAAATGGGAGAGGGCTATAAATACCCCCTCCCCCTCATTTTTTCTCCTCCCCCTCATTTTTTCTCCTCTCCTTCTTCTTTTTCTCCTTCTCCTTCTTTCTCTCCCACTTCCCTCTCCATTTCCGCCGGAAACCGCCCGCCCGCCGCCGCCCGCCGCCGCCCGCCGCCGACCGCCGCCGACCGCCGCCGACCGCCGCCGCCCGCCGCCGACCGCCGCCGCCCGCCGCCGACCGCCGCCGCCGGAATCTCGCCGGAATTTGGCCGGAATCCCGCCGGAATTTCGCCGGAAAATGTAAGTTTTTGAGAAAATTTTTTTTTCTTTTCGTGGGAATCGTTGCCCGATCTATTCGAATTTTGTTGAACTTGTTGGAATTGTTAGAATTTTGTTGAGCTTGTCGGAATTAATGACATAATTGGACATGATGATATAATTGGAAGGTTATTGTGTTTTTTCAGTAATTATTTAGTTTAAATTTGGCCATAATATTTTAGAAATTGTATTTTTTAGAAGTTGGATTTTTTAGAAATGATGTAGTTATGTGACATAATAGAAATTACTTAGGAATTATTTGTTTAGAATTTGTGATGTTCTAAATTATTTAGGTATGTGACATAGTTGGAATTAAAACGAAGAAATTGTGTTCTGTGTAAATTACTTAGTTTAAATTTGGACATAATATTTTAGGAATTGTTTTTTTTAGAAATTGGGTTATTTAGAAATTATTTAGTTATGTGACCTAATAGAATTTATTTAGAAATTGTATTTTTTAGATATTGGGTTATTTAGAAATTATTTAGTTATGTGACATAATTAAAACGAAGAAATTGTGTTTTGTAGAAATTACTTAGTTTTAATTCGGACATAATATTTCAGAAATTGTATTTTTTAGATATTGGGTTATTTAGAAATTATTTAGTTATGTGACATAATCGGAATTAAAACGAAGAAATTGTGTTTTGTAGAAATTACTTAGTTTCAATTCGGACATAATATTTCAGAAATTGTATTTTTTAGATATTGGGTTATTTAGAAATTATTTAGTTATGTGACGTAATTGGAATTGAAACGAAGAAATTGTGTTTTGTAGAAATTACTTAGTTTCAATGTGGACATAATGGTTTAGAAATTGTATTTTGTAGAAATTGGCCAATTTAGAAATTATTTAGGTATGTGGCGTAATTGGAATTAAAACGAAGAAATTGTGTTTCGTAGAAATTACTTAGTTTAAATTTGGACATATTGTTTTAGAAATTGTATTTTTTAGAAATTGGGTAATTTAGTAATTATTTAGTTATGTGACGTAATAGAAATTATTCAGAAATTATTGATTAGGAATTGTGTTTTTTGGAAATTATTTAGTTATGTGACATAATAGAATATAGTTCTATGTAAACAAACTTTAGTAATCCAATGTAAACAATTGTGTAGTAAACTGTTACGATATGTTTTAACTATTGTTTCCTTGAATGTTAATAATAGTGGTAAGAAAATAAGATTATTTAGTTATGTAATCTCCAATTTGTAACTAGAAAAAATGTTCCAGTTCGTTGATGCACTGTTCGGAAAATCAGTTCACACGTTGTTGAAATGTATGTTAATTTATCTTATCATATCAGTTTGATTCACTTGTTGTTATACTAATTACATATCTTGTGTCGTAGATGAGCACTGGTGGTCAACGTGACGGTCATGGTCGTTCCATACGACGAAGATGTGTTAGTGCCTCGGCGAGACAGGCTAGAGGCCGCGTGGTCGAGGATGAACCGTCGCCTCGCCCGCGGGAGTTTGATGTAGGAGCGGAGCAGCCTTCTCCACCGAGCGTTAGTGCATTCGATCCCATGCCGACATGGGACGGTCCGGAGATTAACATCCTCCCGCCCGGTGGTATTCGTCATGAAAGTGATTGGCAGATGAATTATGACCTGCCCGCAGATGTCCCCCCGGTGGGCCAACCTGGTTCGAGTGTTCCATTGGATGCCGGGATCGAACGTTATGCTGAAGCTGGAGCCCGGCACACCGTGAGGAACAGAGCTGGTCAATTCGCACAGTCTTCTGGTGGATCGTGCAATGCCGGTGAGCCTAGCACCGGAATGGCACGGAGGAATAGGAGGAAGCGACCCGCCGCCGATGAGACGTGGCTAGTGCGGGGACCAGTGGCTGGTGGCCCGCAGGATGACCTCGTCATACCAAGCTTCGGAGGACACGTCGCGCTTGACGTTTGGAATGGTATAGAGCGAGGTGTGTTGAGATGCCATGCTCGGTCGCCGCTATGCAAGCAGCTAGTCGACACGCTCCCCGAACTGAGCGATGTTGCACAGGCCCGGATACATGCGACCGGGTTGGGCCACCTGCCTGCGATTATGTTCCAGTTCCTTGACATGGCACTGATATCCGCTTTTGTCGAGAGGTGGCAGCCGGACACGAACACGTTTCACATGCCGTTTGGGGAGATGACCATCTTGATGCATGACGTTGAGATGATTCTTGGCATTCCCATCGATGGTGGCGCTGTTGCGAGTACCATTTCGGCGGAGACTATTGAGGAAGCGTGCGCCGAAATGTTTGGGAAAGACGTGGAGTCCTTTCTCGCGGAAGACTGGAACGGGGGTAACATAGATGCCCAATCTTTGATGGCGAGGTGCGTAGCGGGGGGGCAGAGCCAGAACTTCCAATTCATGTGCTACATGCTGACCCTGTTTTCATCCACACTTTTTGTGGATAAAACTGGGAATAAGGTTAGAGCCAACCTTCTACCCCTGCTTGATTCGCAGTTGTCGCAGTTGTCGTGGGGCTCGGCGACGTTGGCCAGCTTGTACCTGCAGTTGGGAATTGCGTCCCGGTCCAAGGCGCGCGGCCTATGCGGATGTTGCACGCTGCTCCAAGCATGGATATACGAGTACTTTCCGATGTTTCGGCCGGGACCGAGTACGTTGCCAGCTCTTCCGGGTCGCGCCAGTCGGTGGCACACAGGGGTTAGATCGGGGAGGGGTACGGGGAGGCTCGGTGCCATCAGGCGACAGTTGGATGCCTTACAGCCCGACCAGGTATGAATTCCATGCTTTTACTCTTATTCTGACAGTAGTAGATAGATCGGATTCCATAGAAACGTAACATGTTTGTGAAACTTTTTGCAGGTGGATTGGTTGCCATATGGAGTGGACGTGGTCAGGGCTGCGGGGGGGAGGACTCACTACCGCGGCGTGATCCGATACCTCGACGCAATGGAGGCGTACATGCCAGATCGCGTTGTGCGGCAGTTCGGTCTCCTACAGGGTATACCGCGGGGTCTTGCTATTGCGCCGGAGCCTTGTTTCCGCCCGGCTGATCCAGCCGGCTATTCAGTGACCTACCCAGGGAGGCTGCAGTTGACCCTATGGGAGATGGCACACACTTGGCACAAGGAACGGCTTGCGGCGTTCCCGGTAGCCACGCCCCAATCAGAGTGTACCATGGATTACGAGGACTGGTACGAGACTCATTCGCACCCAGTGATCGCAAATCCTGAACATGCTGCCGCGAGTGGCCCGGACAGGACACAGGCCTCGGTAAGTTTTCACTAACTGTTTGCTTCGAGTAATTATATTACATTTTACTGTCTCGTTATTGTAAACTCCGTTTCCTGTGTAACAGATGCTGAGTGACGTGATGAGCGCACTGGATCCGTTTGGCTCGGCGACCGTTGATGGACTCGGCGACCCCAGCGTGAGGGAGTTGATGACGACTCTGCTCGGTCTTCGCGATGAGTATCGGAGGCTCGGTTATGGACCCATTCCTTAGTCGAATGTTTGTGTATGTGTGAGCTGACAGTTGTGCCATATTCTGCTCATTTATGTAATCAGCTATGTTTTTGCATATCACATTTTTGCGTCATTCATTTTTGCATCGACAACGCTCTCAAAATTAATTACGCGACGCGTAGGCAATAACTGTAACGGTTGCGTACATGCCGAGTTAATAACAACAGTTAATTACTCTGGGAGTATGCTCTCCTCCAAGCGCTTAGCCTCCTACGAAAGGGTAACTCCCAACCTACGACATCAGGCTTCCTTAGCGTGGTCCACAGATTAACCACGGGGGGCATGGGACAGTTTTCCTTCATGTTTACCCGGACGAAATGGCTTGCACTGCGAACGTATACAATGTGCAGCTCCCTACTTGTTCCAGCCTCGCCCCCACCCACCCTCAGTGGAAGGACTGTACAGCAATGGTCCGCCGACCCGTTCTCTAAAATGTAATATAAAACCACGACCGTGTTGTAGTAGGTGGCGACGGGAAACATGTCCGCAATGACCGTGAACCAATGCTCTGGACCACATGGACCGCTGGTGTGGTGTATACGGGCTCTGGCGAGTTCAACGTCATTTTGCGAACCGTAAATGGGAACGTAGTCAGGCCAATGAGTTGATATCTCGTTAAATACTGCCCGACGCGCTGTGGACCATTCACCTTCACCGTCTACGTGGAACGCATCAGCAACGCATCTGAAGCCACAGTTACCATCACTCACGACATCGTTCCAGCCTCCGATGTAACGCCTGACAATGTGGGGGACACTTTCGAGGAACGGGAATGTCGCTGCAGGACAACACATTAACATAAATATCTTGTGCAGGCGGCGATATACATTTAGATAAACAATAAGATAAACATGTTGTACTTACCGTGGCGGCAACCGCTCCCTGAAGCACGCCCCGGGGACCTTGAACTACTCCCGTATCGCCTGTTCACGTGCTCGTGGTAGCTCGGTGAACGTCGGGTT
This sequence comes from Rubia yunnanensis, assembly GCA_037428765.1. Lineage (NCBI taxonomy): Eukaryota > Viridiplantae > Streptophyta > Magnoliopsida > Gentianales > Rubiaceae > Rubia > Rubia yunnanensis. The sequence goes on along the minus strand of CM075064.1, from coordinate 113,378,757 downwards.
GATCTTGATCGGGGGACCTGCTCGCTTGGTCTCCCACGTGCACTGGTACAGATGTCCGGCTCGCCAACGCCGCTCTCCTCCGGATGCAACTGCGCATCTACGTAGGATGCAACCCGTCGTCGGACCGAAGGGTCGCTGCGTGCCAACTCCTCCAACAGAGTGTCGAACCGCGACTGATCCTGTTCGGCCCTCGAGATGTTCTCCGTGCTCTGCGAGTGATCACCCAATGCCAGGCTCTTAAACAGCGGATGAATGTCGTCCAAGTACAAGGGGATTCCTTCAGCAACTGCCGCGGCCATGACGCATGCACACGGTATTCCGTATGTCGAGCGCAGCACACAGCCGCAGTAAGCATATACCTGTGCTCCCAGTGCATCAATCCTGCGGTACTCGACCCTCAATTTATCCAGGCAGAATTTGGACACATTGTTGGTCAAGTTGCTGAAAACGGCCATACGGTGCAATCTTCCGATACGCGTTCTTGACTTCTCGAGGCCGGTCTTGATCATAGTAATCTGCTGGGCTATCTGCAGGTCGACACGCCTCCATACCGTGTCCAGTGAACCAGTCGACGTGTGTAACCACCCTTTCAGTGACGAGTGTGCACTCTCGACCCTGCACGTAGTTGTGTTCCCGAAATGCAGAAATCTGTTCGTCCATGCCCTCACAAATTTCTCCTTATGGGGTGTGAGCCACGTCGTCTCAGCGTAGCTAATAACAGATGGGCTCCAAGCCCATGCAGCCCTCATATCAACCACGGCGGTTTCGTACTCTGTAACGGTGGACGCATTGCAAATCCGGAACCATGCACCGTTCTTGAACCCTGACCCGTTCCTCTTACTCCCCGTCAGCACGGTCACACGTGCCTCCACATCCTTGTTGATATGCCAGGTGCAGAGCAGATGTTTCGATTCTGGAAACACAGTCCGAAGTGGCCTAATCAGTCCCATCTCCCGATCGGTGACCACAACCTCAGGGAACGGTCCATCCACAAGCAAGTTCTTCAGAGCGTTCAGCACCCACTCATAGGTGTCTGCCGTTTCGTCAACAACAATTGCGTAGGCAATCAAGAAGTTTGTGTTGCAAGGGGACATCCCAACCATCTCAATGAATGGCATGCCGTACCGATTGGTCTTGTATGTTGAGTCGATGGCCACAACCCACGGAAACGTGCGAAATGCCACAACAGCATCGGGATTGGCCATGAATAAATGAGTCAGAGTGCCATCACCTGCTGAGCGGTGACTAGATACATACCCTTTCGCGGTGGCCAGATGCAAACAATTCTCCGCCGTGTTGCGCCCGCCTCGCCTTTCCGTTACATATGCCGATCTCTCATTGTACACCTGCCTAATGTTCTGATGCATGTCCGGAAACGAATTACTGAGGCTGGCATTGATATGCCTTGGAGCTGTTTCTGAATCTGTCAAGTCTCTGATCATCTGCTTCGCGTCCGCATGGAGCTTGGAGCTCTGTCTATGACCCTCGGGGTACACTGAGAAAGAGTGGTTGTGCATCCCTCGTCGGGGATCCTTGCACGGCACTACATTCCAACCATCCCCCGTGATGCTCTGTTTCAAGACAATCGCGAACGGGCAGCCACAACTGCTGGTCGAGCTGCTACTCCGTCGGACTACATCAGATTCGCTCGTATCTACATCCTTATCCTTCCGGCCCCGATTGCAAATGCAATATAACCTCAGCGGACCATTCCTGTTCTGTTTGTAGGACCCCGTCACAAGTTCAAATCCCACCTGCAGAGCAATCCGCTGCAGGTACGAATAAGCCTCGTCAACATCTGGGAACACAGCTGAGGTGGCAAATGGAGAGTATCCATTCCGCCCTGCAGCAGCTTCACATGACTGACTGGCATCCTGAAACAGCAATAAACATCAGGTAATTAGTAGGACAACAAAATCAACGCTACAGTAATTAATCGGACATAAATCACTGTACACAAATTCAAAACAGCATTACGTAGTTAAATTAACATAGTATTTTCCATCCAATCAGAATTACAACGGAACAACCAAAATTAACGTTACAATAATTAGGAGATAAATGCGCAATAATTTCTACATAACAGTTAACAAATTAAAACACAAAGAGTAGTACAAATTTCTACGGCAATAATTAACAATTTTAACAGAATAACAAAAGCAACGCCACAATAATTAATAGGACATAAATTACTGTACATAAATTCAAAACTCCATTACGTAGCTCAATTAAGAACAAAATTAACGGTACTGCAATTAATGAGAGATAAACTCGTAGGAGATAAATGTGCAATAATTTCTACGTAACAGTTAACAAATTAAAACACAAAGACGGGCATAAATTTCTACAGCAATTTCTACGTAACAGTTAACAAATTAAAACACAAAGACGGGCATAAATTTCTACAGCAATGCTTAAGAATTTTAACGGAACAACAAAATTAACATTACAATAATTAATAGGCCATGAATTACTGTAGATAAATTCAGAACAGCATTATGTAGCTAAATTAACAACAAAATTAACGTTACTGCAACTGATAGGAGCTAAATTCAAAGGAGATAAATGTGCAATAATTTCTACGTAACTGTTAACAAATTAAAACACAAAGACGAGCACAAATTTCTACAGCAAAAATTATTAAATTCAACAACTACTTACGGACAGAAAACTAATTAGAAAAATTACCTCCGAAGACATGGAATTTGCAACACCCTTTTTCGAGTTTTTTTTCACCAAACTAGGACTGCAAAACAAATTCAAACACAAAGACGGGCATAAATTTCTACAGCAATGCTTAAGAATTTTAACGGAACAACAAAATTAACATTACAATAATTAATAGGCCATGAATTACTGTAGATAAATTCAGAACAGCATTATGTAGCTAAATAAATTCAAAATTAACGTTACTGCAACTGATAGGAGCTAAATTCGAAGGAGATAAATGTGCAATAATTTCTACGTAACTGTTAACAAATTAAAACACAAAGACGAGCACAAATTTCTACAGCAAAAATTATTAAATTCAACAACTACTTACGGACAGAAAACTAATTAGTAAAATTACCTCCGAAGACATGGAATTTGCAACACCCTTTTTCGAGTTTTTTTTCACCAAACTAGGCCTGCAAAACAATTCAAGTGTGATTGGAAGAATGGAATCCGAGCACCCTTTTATAGAGGTCAGATTTTTCAAAAAAAAAAAAAAAAAAAAAATTTCCTGGCTCGGCTCGCGCCCAAGCCACGGCGAGCCGAGCCGCGTCCGGCTCGCACCCACGGCCTGGCGAGCGGACCGCGTCCGGCTCGCGGCCAACGAACGGCGAGCCGTGGCTCGCGCGCTGGCGCAGGCGACCGGCGCCGGTCCGGCTCGCGCCCGGACCCTGGCGAGCGGCCCGCCGGCGGCACGCGGCCTGTCCGTGGCGGGCCGACCGGCGGCGGCTCGCCGTCCCGCGGTGGCGACCGGATGGCCGGCGGCACGCGGCCATGCCGCGGCGACCGGACCGCCGGCGACTCTCCGCCACGGCTCGCGCCCAAGCCGTGGCGAGCCGACCGGTGGCGCCTCGCGCCCAGCCGGTGGCGAACCGGGTCCGGCGGCGGCGCCCGGCGGTCCGGCGGCGGCGCCCGGCGGTCCGGCGGCGGCGCCCGGCGGTCCGGCGGCGGCGCCCGGCGGTCCGGCGGCGGCGCCCGGCGGTCCGGCGGCGGCGCCCGGCGGTCCGGCGGCGGCGCCCGGCGGTCCGGCGGCGGCGCCCGGCGGTCCGGCGGCGGCGCAAAAATTCCGGCGGCGGCGCAATTTTTTTTTATTTTTTCCCAGATTTTAGTTTCTTTAAAAATTAAATTTTTAACACTTTAATATAGTTTAATTTATTTATTCAAATTAAAATAAAAATATATACTGTATACGTATTAGGGCGAGGATAGTAAAATACAGGGCGAGATATAGTGATCCACTTGTTTTATGGCAATACAGGGCTGAAAATTTCCAGATTTGGGGGATCACAATATTGTTTGGTTTGGTCCCAATTAGTGGTAATGATTCCTATACTCATCTCACATGGTGTTTAATTTATGAATTTTAATATTTGTAGTGCCAGCCGATTTATAAGACTGCTCCTACAATAACAACAAAAAACACATTGACACATTTCTGAGCGGCCGTCGTGGGATCTACCTGTCACATAACTGTGTAGTAATAATATAGATGGCAAGTTTGGCGTAGTTTAAGAAATGCGATTAAAGAAGAGGTCCTGATATTTTCATCCGATTCAAGTAAGGTAGAATGGACTGAAATTATACTACAATACAAATACCGGAGTGGGAGTGTGAGATGGTTCTACTCATCCTTGTGGTGAGATGATCCCCGTCTCTTAAAATACGGTATTTCCATAAGTTATGAAAAGATTAAGGTTTAAACTGTAAACTATAAAAAATGAAGGTAAAATTTCTGTTTCGGATAATAAACGTATAACTACTGTACGTTACATAGTAACTTTTTAGTATTGTAACTAAAATTTTTTATCTTTTTATTGTTCTAATTAAACTTACGTAAACTTATGAAAGACGATCATTTTTAAGAATTTGCCTTGAATTAAACTGAACTGTTCTATGATGGAAGAAAACAAGGTTTAATTCCATCAACTTAAACCGTGTTTATTATTTTCAAAAAATAAAAACTTAAGCATCTTATACAGAGCTCATATCTTGAAAGAAAATATTTTCATAAGTCGTGGAAAGATCAACGTCTGAAGGATTGCATTAATTGGATCATAAACTTTATAATTACTACACGTTGCACAATAAATTTTTAATATTACAACTAAAACTTTTTATTTTTTTTATTTTTTAATTAAATTCCATCATTTTATAAATTTAGGTAAAAAAGGCCTTTCCCAAGATTTTTCCTCGTGTACATGGGAATAGATTCGTGATGTAATTTTCTTTTCTGGAAGTTCATTCAGGATGGCTAGTTTTGGATTCGCGTCAATCTATTGCAAAATACAACTAATCCTATCTATTTAAACATTGCACTTCAATACGGTGACAATGCAATAATAGCTACACCCTAGTTACTATGTGTTACCAGTTAGATATAGAATATAAATTGAAATATTTGAAAAATAATATTTCCATAAGTTATAGAAAGACTAAGATTTAAAATGAAAATTAAAAGAAATGAAGATAAAATTTTTGAGTTACTTGAATTGGGTTACAAATTTTATAACTACTACATATTGCATAATAAATTTTTAATATTGTAACTAAGATGTTTACCTTTTATTATTCTAATTAAACTTCATACTTCCATAAACATATAAACGATGGTATTTTCCAAGAATTTGCCAAACTTTACTCATTAATGTTTTTCAGATATAATGATGATAACCGCCGTAGTAACGTGTCTCCATGTTAAACATAATGAAATGTCTATAATATTAGGGTTTTAATAATGGCATTTTTTTACCGGCTTGCACAAAAATGGCACGAAACTAGACTAATATACTTGCACGCACAATAATAATAGTTATAAGGGAATGTAGTAAATGCAGAAAAATATTGTATTAGCATATTTACAAATATGAAAACAATAATAATTGTTCACGCGTTTAGTTATTATAGCTCCATTTGTTATATAATCATTTCAACATACAATCGTTTGAACGTTAACTCTCTTTGATGTCTTACTATAACAATATATGTTATACAATTGTTTAATAACGTAAACAATCGTTTGAACATTGACTGCTTCTGATATCTTATTAATATAATTCACACTCTATATCGTACATATTAATAAGAGTGAGTCTCCTGACACACGAGCTATCCATAAGCTTATGGACAGACCACTTATTTCTTACCTTATATACTGCATTTTCTAAACTATATACAAAATTTTAAATTTTTAAAAATACTTTTTATATCATATATTTTTATATTTTCACCTTCAAATACATATTATTACTTGTTTTAACTTATAAAATGCAATATTTAAATTTTATAAAAAATTACAACATTTAATGCAAATGCCTCTGAGAACTGTCCATAAGGTTATGAAAAGTCTGTCTTTTCTGAGACTTTTCCTATTAACAAAGTAAGCAAATAATGCTAAGAAAACTATTTTAACAAGAAAAACTCCCTCAAAAAAAACAAGAAAAACAAAAGGGGAAAAAGCAAGCAAAAATGAAAGGGAAAACACCAATTACGGCCCCTATCAATTCCATTTTGCCTTGACCTTTGAGTTCTTCTAATTTAATTATTTCAAAGCCTCTCCCTCTCTTTCTAAAATTAAATAAATCAAAATACGAGACGTCTTTTTCCGAACTTTTTATTTCATGTTATTAATATATTTCCAATCAAGAATACTAACGGACAGAATCACTTTTTTTTTTCTTTCAATATAGATATCATAATTGAATTTACCTTTTATTTTAAATTTATTATTTATTTTTATCGAATTCTACAACTTGATCCATTTCATTTTCAACACTTACTCCGCTCCAATTTCTCTCTCTTCCCTCCCTCTCTCTCCTCCTCCTCCTCCGGCGTCCAATCCACACTCTGCTCGGATTCAACACGCAATTTCAAAGCTCCGATTTGCAGGTAAATGTTCTTCTGTTTTTTCCGATCAACCGTTTCAACCATCTGTTTTTGTTGCGAAATTCATTCAAACATCAGTGTTTTGTCATGTTGATTCGTGTATGCTCCGTGTTACCGTGTATCTATGTGTGTGTTTATAGTTTGTGATTGAACACTGTTTTCTGCGCACTTACGGTACCAGAAAACGAAATCTGATGCTTCGGATGTGTTGAATTGATTGTGTTGATCGGTTTGCTACTGTGCTGGATGAGTGCTCAGTTTGTTCAGAGTGAGAATCGAATCGGAGTTGAATTTCTTGAGGTTTTTTATTCGGTTTGAGTTTTCGGAACTTCGTGTTCTCCGCTTTTGGAAGGATTGAATTGAATTGTCTCTGTGTTTGTTCATAGGATTGAAGTCTTGTTTGCTCTGCTTTTTTCCTGGAAATTGCTCTATTTTTCACTTTTTAATCCGCGTGGATGAATATATGATTGAGGATAGCTTTGTTGTAGTATGTATGGTAATTATTGAATTTATCTGTCAATTTACTGTGTTGATTATCTACGAGTTGTTTTAGAGAAGATTGTGTTCCTTTTTTGCTTCGCTGTTTCCGCTTGGTTTTTTGATGAATTTAGGAATTATTCGCGGTAGTGGTGGTGCGTGGTAAGCCGGCCAATCGGCCATAGATGATTGGAATCAAAATTTTAGAATCGAGTTTTTTTTTTTTTTGGTTTAAAGTTAGATTAAAGAATTTGTGATTATTTCCCCTGTTTTTTTAGAGTTCGAAATAAGCCAGAGAAAGATCAATTTTTAACAAATTAGAAGAAATTAATATAAAATTTTTGGGTTACGTGTATCAAGTTATAAACTTTATAACTATTATATATTACATAATAAATTTTGAATATTATAACTAAGAATTTTTACCTTTTATTATTCTAATTAAACCCATCATTTCATAACCGTTCTTTCCAAAACTTTGCCCTCTTAGGATTATGAATTTTGTGAATATGTTTGTTTTTGGTTATTTTTGGTCTACTATAGGTTTTTGGTACCGCTTCCTCCATGTAAAGTTTCTAGTAAAACGGTTTTCAGCCGTCAATATATACTTGTAATTTTAAGCCATCAAGGTCTCATGAAATGCGGTCTTTCAATAAGTTGATGGACAGTCCCAGTGGCATTTGATTTAAATACTGTAATTTTTTATAAAATTTAAATATTACATTTTATAAGTTAAAACAAGTCATAATATGTATTTGAAGGTGAAAATATAAAAATATATGATATAAAAAAATATTTTCAAAAATTTTAAATTTTGTATGTAGTTTAAGAAATGCAGTGTATAAGGTAAGAAATAAGTGGTATGTCCATAAGCTTATGGACTGTCAGGATACCCACTCTTCAAAGTCTATCTCTTGAAATATCAGGGTTTAAAGGGCAAATTAAAAGAAATAAAGATAAAATTTCTGGGTTGCATGAATTGTGTTATAAACTTTATAACTATTACACGTTGCATAATAAGTTTATAATATTACAACTAAGACTTTTTACTTTTTATTATTTTAATTAAACCCGTCTTTCCATTGGGAAAATACTCTATGGAAAGACAATCTTTCCCAACTTTGCCAATAATTCTGTAGAAAATAAATATTTATAGAAAATAAATACGGTCACGGTCTTAATACTTTTACATATATTTATAAATGATTAAATTATTTTTTTTGTCTCCTACAGAGGATCTTTTATTATTTTTTGGTCCCCATTTGCAACCCTTGGACGGTATCCAACAAATTCAAAATGATATATTTTGATCCCCAGATGTGGTTTTCAGGGGAAGTCAACGGTAAAATTGGTCAAAATATGTAAAATGACCATTATACCCCTGAGTTTTAAAAAATAAAAATAAAAAATTCGTCAGGAGGCAAAATGTTCAAGGGCTCGAGGCAGGAGGTTTGAGGGCTCGAGGCATGAGGCTCGAGGGGAGAGGTTCGAGGGCTTCAGGGCTCGAGGGGAGAGGTTCGAGGGCTCAAGATGAAGTAAAAAATTTGAAAATTTTAAAAAATATTTTTTAATTTAAAATATTTTAATTAGTAAAATTACCATTATACCCTGACTATACCAAAAAAACTATTTAGTTTTATCGAAAAACCACCTCTGGGATCAAAATATATCATTTTGAATTTGTTAGGTACCGTCTAAGGGTTGTTTTGCAAATGAAAACTAAAAGATAGTAAAAAAATATTTTATACGGGATCAAAATAATAATTTAGTCTTTATAAAATTTATTATGACATAAACACGTATTTTTTGTGATGGGGAATATATGTGAATTAAAATGTTCAAAAAGAAAAAGGGTGGCTTTTGGTTGGGGTGTTTAGGGAAAGGGACTAATCATGCTTGTCATTTCTTAGCTGTCACTTTTTTGGTATTTTTGGATTTTGGCTCTTTCTAAACGCAAATAATTTACTATAGCATTCAAGTATAAGTGGAGCCATATATCATCATTCCTTTGGCTAATACTTTTATATTGCTTATATTTATTTACACCTTACCTACCTCTCCGGCTAAACTGCATAACATCTTTTTTTACTATTTTAAAAAATTATATTTGATCATTAATATATTTAATTACGTATAATAACAATAAATAAAAAATTAAGATTTAGAAACTACTTATTACGATAAATCCAATAATATAACATATAATAATATTAGTTTTTATATATCTATTTAAATATGTGGTCAAATTTTAACATAGTTGACAACACTATTAAATGGTAAAAGTGCAATTTAATCTGGGACAGAATGAGTACTTATACTTATTTCTATACTACTTATAATATTGCAGAAATTATTTAAAATCTCTCCTCTTTGAAATTAAGCAGAAATTATTAAATTCTCTCCTCTTTGAAATTGCCTTTCCCCATTCTTACTGCACTATTTCATTATACACTTTGCTTAACTGAGCTGATGTATACTTCCCAGAATTGGAGCTTACCATCCTAGTTATATAAATCGAGGCAGCCATGTTGTAGCAGGCGACTGAAGACTCCATTAAAGCCGAAGTATACAAAAGATGCCGAGGCATGGGCTTCGAGCCTCCATTAAGTCTTTTATCGGAAGTCACATTGACACTCAGAAAGATGATGAACTCAAAGGAACAAAAGCAGGTAATTAGGCCCTCTTCTAGTTTATCAGTACTTCAACTCAATTCAATTCAACAGAAATTGGATTTGCTGAAGTTTAGTTTAGTTTAGCCCTACACTTATTTTTATTTCAGTTCAATTCAACAGAAATAATAAGCTCAGGAGAACATGCTTTATAATTATGCATACATTAGTTGAGTAAGGGGCATACCTTTCTGGCTGTTAGTAACTCAAGTTACCTTAACTTTTGTGCAGAAATGGAGAGCAAAATTCAGAAGGTTTTAAAGCTTATCAAGGCAGATGGTGGGGGAGATGAGAAAGAGCCTCTGACAAATATGATAGAGGAGTTTCGCAGACAATATGAGTCGCTCTATGCTCGATATGATCACCTGACCGGAGAGTTGAGAAAGAAAGTTCATAAGAAAGATAAGGATGACTCTTCTTCCTCCAGCTCAGACTCGGACTCAGATGATTCTTCGCCTAAGAATGTCAGTAAAACCAAGAAGGGCATTAAAAATGGAGTGGAACATGACCATGACCATGAGGAGGTGATAGATGATGTTAAACAACTGGAAGCTGCAAATCTGGAAGTGGCTGATTTGAAGTGGAAGTTGAAAGTGGCAACAGAAGAAAGGGAGGCCTTGGATGTGGAGAAAGAACAACTATTGAATGAGAATGACGAATTGAAGAAGCTGTTGGAAAATGCTGGCAAGTTAGAAGCAGAACTGAACCAGAAGCTGGAAGATGTCAGCAGCGAAAAAGAGGCAGCGATCAGTCAACTGGAAGAGGAAAAGAAAATCGCTGAAGATTTGAGATCGAGCTCCAATCAGTTGGGCGAGGAGAAAGAAGCATTGGTTATAGAGTTGCAAAGTACCAAAAGTAAACTTGACATGGTCGAGGAGAAGTTTAGCTCCTCGGAGATGCAAGTTTCTGAACTAAGCGTTATTCAGAAAGCTGCTGAAGAGGAGAACAATTCCCTTTCCTCGAAGATTTCACAGCTCTTGAATGATATTAGTCAGTCTGAAGGAAAATTCGAAGAGCTTCTGGCAGAGTCTGCCTTGCTGAGGGAGAAACTGGCTGAGAAGGAGGAGGAGATTTTGAGTCATGAGACACATAAAAATGAAGTCTCAGCTCGCGCCAGAGATTTGGAAATGGAGCTGCATTCGGCACACAGTCAGAGAGAAGAAACCGAGAAGCAAAAAGAAGCTGAACTTTCTGATCTGCTGACAAAACTCGAGGATAAAGAGAAGGCTTCATCATCCCAAATAGAGGAATTATCTGCACAGATTAAGGATTTGATGGATCAAATCAGCGAGAAACAACATAATGTAGAATCACTTGAAGAACAGCTGGATCAGAAAGCGAAAGAAATATCAGAATTCCAGGTTCAGACTGATTCGCTGAAAGAGGAGATCGCGAACAGATCGTCGGATCAGGAAAGAACACTGGAAGAGAAAGAGACTCTTGTGTTGCAGGTGCAAAACCTGGAAAAAGAAATCAGTTCCCTTTGCGGTCAGAAAGATGAAATGGAAGAGCAGTTGAGGAGCAAAACTGAGAGTTTTAGCCATTTGCATGAAGAGAAAGAGCTGATCCAAGTCAAGTTCTCTGAGATTGAAGCAAAAGTGACTGAGAAAGAAAGTGAAGTCTCCGATTTAAAGCAAAGAACCGAAGAGGCGGAGATTGGGGCATCTGCTCGGATTGCTGCTTTAACAGAAGAGGTAAGCAATCTCAAAGAGGAACTGAAATCGGTGTCTGTACTTAAAAATGAATCTCATTCTGTGCTTGAGGATAAGATCAGAGAAATAGTGAACTACGTCGAGCAAATAGAGAATTTAAAGGAGGAACTGGCTGGAAAATCCCAGGAAATTGGCCATTTGCATGAAGAGAAGGGGCAGATTCAAGTAAAGCTCTCTGAACTAGAAGCAGAATTGGCTGAGAAAGACAGCAAAGTCTTGGATATGAAGAGAAAAGGCGAAGAGGGGGAGATTGAGGCCACTGCTCAGATTGCTGCTTTGACTGAAGAGGTGATCAGTCTCAAAGAGCAACTGGTGAACCACGTTGAGCAAGTGGAGAGCTTAAAGGAAGAACTGGCTGGAAAATCCCAGGAAATTGGCCATTTGCATGAAGAGAAGGGGCAGATTCAAGTAAAGCTTTCTGAAATAGAAGCAGAATTGGCTGAGAAAGAAAGCGAAGTCTCGAATATGAAGAGAAAAGGCGAACAGAGGGAGATTGAGGCCACTGCTCAGATTGCTACTATAACTGAAGAGGCAATCAGTCTCAAAGAGCAACTGGTGAACCACGTCGAGCAAGTAGAGGGTTTAAAGGAGGAACTGGCTGGAAAATCCCAGGAAATTAGCCATTTGCATGAAGAGAAGGGGCAGATTCAAGTAAAGCTCTCTGAACTAGAAGCAGAATTGGCTGAGAAAGACAGCAAAGTCTTGGATATGAAGAGAAAAGGCGAAGAGGGGGAGATTGAGGCCACTGCTCAGATTGCTGCTTTGACTGAAGAGGTGATCAGTCTCAAAGAGCAACTGGTGAACCACATTGAGCAAGTAGAGAGCTTAAAGGAAGAACTGGCTGGAAAATCCCAGGAAATTGGCCATTTGCATGAAGAGAAGGGGCAGATTGAAGTAAAGCTTTCTGAAATAGAAGCAGAATTGGTTGAGAAAGAAAGCGAAGTCTCGAATATGAAGAGAAAAGGCGAACAGAGGGAGATTGAGGCCACTGCTCAGATTGCTGCTTTGACTGAAGAGGTCATCAGTCTCAAAGAGCAACAGGTGAACTACGTGGAGCAAGTAGAGAGCTTAAAGGAGGAACTGGCTGGAAAATCCCAGGAAATTGGCCATTTGCATGAAGAGAAGGGGCAGATTGAAGTAAAGCTTTCTGAAATAGAAGCAGAATTGGTTGAGAAAGAAAGCGAAGTCTCGAATATGAAGAGAAAAGGCGAACAGAGGGAGATTGAGGCCACTGCTCAGATTGCTGCTTTGACTGAAGAGGTCATCAGTCTCAAAGAGCAACAGGTGAGCTACGTGGAGCAAGTAGAGAGCTTAAAGGAGGAACTGGCTGGAAAATCCCAGGAAATTGGCCATTTGCATGAAGAGAAGGGGCAGATTGAAGTAAAGCTTTCTGAAATAGAAGCAAAATTGGTTGAAAAAGAAAGCGAAGTCTCGGATATGAAGAGAAAAGGCGAAGAGGGGGAGATTGAGACCACTGCTCAGATTGCTGCTTTGACTGAAGAAGTGATCAGTCTGAAAGAGCAACTAAACGCAGTTTCTGCGCTTAAAAATGAATCTGATTCCGCCCTTGAGGAAAAAACTGCAGAAATCTTGAAATGCACCGAGCTGATAGAGAGTTTAAAGGAGGAACTAGGAGGCAAAACTACGGATGGACAGCGATGGCTAGAAGAAAATGAAGGTTTGCTGGTGCGGGTGAATGATCTTGAATCGGTAGCAGAGACACTTCGTTCCCACAACAGCGAATTGGAAGGCCATATCAGTAGTAAAGTAGAGGAAATGATTCAGTTACGCAAGGAGAATGAGCGTTTGCAGAATCAAGTTCTTGAACTGGAGAAAACATTGGCTGAAAGAGAAACGGAGTTACTTGTGATCCAAAACAAGTTAGATGATCTGATTCAGGAGAAGGACTCCATACACTCTGCAAAAAGCGAGATGGAAGCACAGATGGAGAGAGGATTACAGGACTTCTCCGCGAAGTTGGAAGAAGCAGAGAATCACAAATCTGGTTTGTCAGACCAGATCTCTGAGCATGAGAGAAAGCTCAAAGAGCAGGAAGAGACATTCAACAAGTTAATCGACGAACATAGGCAGCACATCAACGACTTGAAACAAGAGAAGGACTCCATACATTCTGCAAAAGGCCTGCTTGAATCGCAGATGGAGAGAGGACTACAAGAGCTTTCTTCGAGCTTGGCTGAATCTGAGAGTCACAAGTCTGAATTATCAAAGCAGATCGAAGAGCAGCAAGAGGCATTCAAGAAACTGGAATTTTCGTACCATGAGTGCAAGGAGAATCTCAACTCAATCGAGAGAAAGCTTAAAGAGGCAGAAGAAGAGATCCAAGCAAAAGACCATGCATTCATCGAACTTGAGGAAACCTTGGAGGACCTGAAGAGAGAATTTGAGATGAAGGTAGATGAAGCCAGTACTTTATATGAGAATGTCCGAACACTAGAAGTGAAGCTCCGTCTCGCGAACCAGAAGCTACGCGTGACAGAACAGTTAAACGCTGAAAATGAAGACAACCTGAAGAGCAAAGAAGAGAAGTTCACGAGCGAACAAAGACTCCTGGAGGAAAAGATTGCTGCATTGTCCGAATCAGTCACGAGTCACAAGCAAGCTCAACTCAGGTTAACAACCGAGGTTCCTGACACTGTCAACGGCATCATGACAGTAATCGACACGTTCAACATGAAGTTCGAGGAAGACTACGGCCACCTGGAGTCCCGAGTTTACGACATCGTCAACGAGATGAAAGTCACAGTTAACTGGATCAAAGACCTGACTGCTGAGAAGGAACAGCTGAAGAAGGAGCTGAAGGACGAACGACAAAACTGTGTTTCGCTGAAAGAAGAGGTCGGACAACTGGAAGATGAAAGGCAACACTTAGCAAAAGCCATGAAAGGCCTGGAAGGTCAGTTACAGAGCCTGCAAAAATCTGCAAAGGAGAAGGATGAGGTTATGGAGAAATTGCATGAGAAGATTAAGACCAAAGATGATGGGATCTTGGAACTGAGTGAGGAGAAGAAGGAAGCCATCAGACAGCTGTGCATCTGGATAGATTACCACCGGAGCCGATACGATGATCTCAGAGACAGGATCAGCAAAACAATCCCTGCTGCAAGAAGGCAGATCGCAGCGTAATTTTGTTCTTTACAGTCATATATTTTCTGCTTTGTTCATTTTCTTGTTTTGGTCGTTTGATTTTTGCATGATTGGCGTGTTGATAGGGTGTGTGGACTACTTGATTTTTGTGGTCCGAAAGATATATCTTTGGAGTCGGTATAGGAAGTTCATAGTTAAAGTTGGTATTGTATTGTTTTGATTGGCAACCAAGCAGTGTAGAAATGGGTGTTATTGGAATTGTTTCTCCATTGGTATTTTGTCTATGAGAAAATAAGTAGTACAGCATATGATTCCCCATTGAACCCTTTCCTCTCCTTGGAAAATTTCAGATTTTTAAAAAAGCAATTGAAGAAGACTATGTTACCCAAAAAGCAAAACTTAACCACCACCACAGAAGAAAGCAACAAGCATTAACTAGTACCGGCAGAACTACTTTACCGAGTATGAAGTTTAAGTTATACACATCATCTACATCATAGTTGTTCCTAGACCATTATTTATTGGTAGTATAGAAGCATGTGAAGAAAGGCATCAAGCTGGGAGATGATGCCAACCTCAAACTAGTATAAGCAACTATAGTATGAAAACTTTTCCCTTCGATGCCTTGAAATCTCCAAGTCAAATAGCTACTGTGGTGTTGAAAACATACCCTAAGCCCCCTCCCTATCTCCCACTTTTTTCTTTTACTCAGATATCTTCATCTCAACTCCAAGAACGTCCTTTACAACTTCATATGTTACAAACGCAATTGCTATAGATGGAACCACCTGGATATGGTAAAGCAATCCCATAAGGCAAGAATTTTCGTACTTCAGTAACTTGTTCCGACTTCTAGTAGCAGGCTGTAATAAAGAAAAATGAAGGATTTCGAAAGAAGAAACTAACCTTTACTGAATTGGGGACCAGACCCTTGTACAAAGCTCCAAACCCCTCACGGCGAACTGTCTGTCGGAAAGCATCAACCATACCTGTGTATTGAACAGTTGTCTTGCCGGCCACATCACCACTGACGATAGATGAGGCACCTTTCCAGCCCACCATCTGCATTCGCCGACGAATGACATCAAGCGGGTAAGCCACAGTCTGGCCAACAGTTCCAGCAGCGGCACCACAAGCAAGCTTTGTTGCTACATTCAACTCAGAGTCTTGATGCAGGCCAAACGGTTTGTTTTTTACCAAGTAATCTTTCAGGGACTCATACACAGCAAAGTTCAGACCCACATACGGCACCTGAACATGGTATGCTAAAAGTGAGATATCTTTAACAGAGATGGAAAAAAGGTAGTCGAGATACTTCAACTAATTAACAGATCAAATTAGCAGAACCCACAACTGTTCGAGTTTCTAGGGAACCATGAATTTCTTATGCCCTAAACGGAATTATGACTAAATTCAATAATCAAAGCTCATACATCAGAAGCAGAAACCACAGAATCCAAAACTGAAGCATGGTACACCAGAACAGAGAATGAATGGCAAGATCTGTACTTACAACTCCTATAACAGAAGGAACCCAGCCTCTGTATAATGCACGAGGACCTTCTTCCACAAGTACAGTTCTCAGAGCATGGAAAATACCCCTATACTGAGTAGGAGACGCCTCTGTCTGGGTAGAAAAATACAAGATGGAGGTTAAGATATCAAGAACAGCGTTCACAGAATTTGACTTTTGGACATTGTGAAGTAAACTTCTTAGTCCTATATAATATACCTGAACAGTAAGCCGTCCTCGAACCATGTCCATTGGGTATGTTGCTGACATAGCAATTATTCCAGCGCACGCTCCAGCTCCAAGGCGTAGAAGAGGAGTGAGTTCCGCATCCTCTGTTGAAGACAAGACAATTATATACCCTCAACATATCAATAATTGTACACATCCAAAATTAATCACGGCGTCAGTAGCCAACAGAAGAACATGAAGACTTAAATTTCAAGAAAATGGTGAAGAACAAGTATATTATACCTTTCCCAGTTTGCTTGCGATATAGCCACAAGATCTGCCTACAATATTAGGAGGAAATATTTATTAAAGAAGCAGAAAGTTCCAGACAAACAATTTCAATAATACACAGATTTTTTATCTGGAAATTCGGGTATACTAACATGGATCACAATAAAAGATATAATACCACAGACATCATGAAGTGGGATAAAACCCCATCTGCCTATAAGCACGGCATGCAAAGCCAGGGATTTCTGGCCCCAAACCCGTAATAAAGAAAACTTTATGTTAGTTTGATGGCCAACAAATTTTGGTCAAGCTCCACCTACCGACTCATATGAGTAAACCACGTTTATACAGAAAATGATGGTGAATCAAGTATCGACTCCGCAGAGGGATAAAGGCTTAGTTATATGTAAAAGTAAGTAACACAATTCCATGGAATAGAAAAACACAATGAATTTGACTTCTTCAGCCTATATTTGGAAAATAAAAACGCTAAAATAAATCCATGTCAGAATTCTAGGTTCATTTTATTATTATCCAGGTTAATTCCATAGATTATCATCTTGGATCTTCAGATCCCATTTTTCTCTTCCAGCTCAAACAACATGATAGATCAAGCATTTACAGATCATCGTTGCAAAAAAAACTCTAGATGCATCCCAGCAATATATACAAGCCTTTACTTCAATCATAGTATGGGGGGAAAAAGTTAATATAAGGATGTACAGAAGCATAATCAGGACAAAGGTAAAAGGAGAAGTAAAGCCTACTTTGATGCCTGCTCATAACTGAAGAACTTGACAGCGGAGTTTGGTACAATCCGAGCACAATTAGTTCCATTTCCTTTGAACAACCCCCTTAGACCCTCAGTCCTCCATATGTATTTTAACCCCTGAACTGTCCCATTGTACTTGATGTTATGTGGATTTTGAACCTGTAATGGAATATCAAGAAAAGAATAAAAATTAATCTACAAACTATTAAACATTCTCAGAAAAAATTGAAAAATTAGAACCAACACAGGTAAACAATTTTTTTTTTGCTTTAGCTTCAGAAAATACTGAGATTTTTATACCGCGCAGTCTTAACCTGATGTTGCGGATAACTGCTGAAATGCATGATTTTCAATTGCCACTAACAAAGCGGAGTAACAAAATTTTCGATCTCATAATCAAAATTCAACTTTCACATTTGAAGTCAGAAATGGTATGACCATACCCATAAAAAAGCTGTGATCAACACATCAGTTTAAAGAGCAGTAAATAAAGTTCACCGAATCACTATATGAAGCTCGACAAGAGCTAAATTAGAAGTTCATGGCCATTCAAGTAAAGCAGGGCATATTGAGTCAAGAATGACAGCCATATCATACAAAACATCCTCATGATTTTTAAGTCTTTGCTTTCAAGTAAAAGTACAGCAAAAGAGACTAATGTGATATATAACACCCAAAAAGCCAAATATAGTTTCCAAAAATTATGCACCTAGAAGATGGCATCCATTTTGTACAACAACTAGGCCTTGGTTCAGTTTGGACAGGTCACGGGACGATAAAATTACAGTCTAATATGTTCTCACTGCTTTTTACAGACTTCAGTGAATATTCGAAATTTTGAACCAGATAAAGAGGTAACACAAAGTTCTTAGCAATTCCTGACTCTAGCTGTAGTAGTGCTACATAACATTCAACATTCGTGCATTTCTATATAATAAATAGGAACCTGGAGCAGGATCTTTAAACGTTCCAATGGCGCAACTGCCGTACGTGACCTGCACCACAAACGACAAAATTTAATGAATAGCAAACATAAAAGGGAAGATAGTTTATAGAATAAAATAAAAGAAAGGAGGCTAGCACATACTTCGAGACCAGCTAATTATCATTTTCTCAATCTCTTAAGCATTCCTCTTAATTAGTTTTTCCCTTACCAGAAAATCCTATTTGTCGTTACTTCGACACATTGACATTCACAGAACAGTGACACACCATCTTGGACTCGATTAGACCAAATCTTTTTTCAAACACACCATTTCAAAACATGGACAACCAATGCACGAAACTCGCAAGATACGTCATGAGCATTTAAATAACAGAAACAGCACGTGTTGTCGTGTTCTAATAAAAGGATATACAATATAAACAATGGTTCTCCAATAGATTTCCTGATGCCACAAAAATCATGTGGCGCCAATCACAACTAACATACAAAACTTTGAAATTCAACTAGAAAAAACAACTCTCAACTTTTAAAACCTATTTTCACGCAGCATGCTTTCTAGGCTCTTTAAAATCATACTGCAGTACAAGGAATTCCAACAAACTTAAAAAAAATTATTTCTCTATTGAAAATAGATAGATTACATCAAACAGATATTTGAAAAAAAATGAAAATAACCACCAGTAGTATTTATACATAGTAAAAGTTGAAAGTTGATATTCTACTCAAACACAACAAAACACTAAAAGATTAAGGAATTCTAATAAAACCAAAAAGCTATTTCTGCATTGAGAATAGATTACAGCAAACATATACTTGAAAAAATGAAAATAACATAAAATAGTATTTAAACATAGTAAAACTTGAAAATCAATATTTCTACTCAAAAACAACAAAACACAAAAAGCTCATTCCATCTAACATGCTCAAGGCTCTTCATACATGCCTGTCGAGTTCAAATCCAGTTTAAAAAAACAAACACAGTTTCTGCACACAAAGTACTTCACAAATCCACCAACCAGAGTAACTAGATAATGCTCAAAAATAGTTCTATGAAGAATACTAGCCAGAAATGCAATCCACACAGAAATCACCACTACAGTAAACCTGAAATGCACTTCCTATAAATACAAGTCAGCGAAGTATTGAGTATTACAAATACACATACATAAAATCAGTAAAAAAACCTAACTAGCAAGCAAATCACACACACACATGAGTAACATAGAATCATACAATCAGCTCCTCCAGTAAATCAACAAAAATCACGGATCAAAAACACCGAATATTATGCATCAATAGTAATAATCAATCGACGCGAAAATTAAAAACACAGTAGTACAGTAGACATGCAACAGAATTTCTCGACGGAAAATACAATAACTAGAAGGCGTATGCGTATGAGAGAGGGAAAGAGATACTGACACTCCACCGGCGATTCCACCGGCGGCGAGAGACTTGCAGATGCTGAGAATAGCATATCCCGGCGCCTGAACTCCTTCGCGAGCGATTTTCGCTTCCTCCGCCAGGTTAACGATCGTCGTCACCGCCGCATTCTCGCCGCCCTTCTCCATCACGTCCTCCGACGCCATTCAATTCTAAGGAGTGTAGTGTGTGTGCCGGAGACGCGCGGCCGTGTCCCTTATAACCGCCGAGAGAGCAACGGCGAGCGATAGAAACAGAAGATGAAGAGCAGAGAGGAGTAAATGAGAAGGGCGGTCTGGTCCAGTGTCCCTTTTTGTTGTTGCCTTCGGATATGAGCAAATGATGGGAATTGTTTAATTCGTTAATTTAAGAAAATAATTTTCCAAATGTTTTTTTTTTTTGCTACTTTTTACAAAATTGTTTTTACATCACTATATATTTAGGGAAAATATAAAATGAGATAACATGATGCAAATTATTCCGCTTGAAATAAACGCATCAAATAAAAATGTTATGCAGTTCACGGTACATGTCAACTCAGTTATTTGATTGATATTAGTAAATAGTAATCATTTGTGAATGTACTCGGAGTGAAATATGTTGGAACATAAAAAGTTTTTGTTTTCTCGAGTTTAGCTACACTTCATTTTAATTTAATACAATTAAGAAATAATATTATTTAATTAAATTTATTTTAATTCCATCATACTATCTTTTAGTTATTTATTTTTAATTAAATTTAGTTAAATTCAACAAAAATAAATTTCAAAGATTGTGAAAAATCAAGGTATAAGTTTACATATTTTTAATGTGGAGAGGATAATATTTTGAACAAAAATAGTAAAATGTTGGAAACAAATGAAAATGAAAATTATAGTTTGTAGAATTAATTGTGGAACAGGAGATAGAGATGCCAGATATCCTGTATTACAAGACACTCAAAGAATATTGTAAAACTGTTTAGTTTTGGGAAAGACCATATTTCCAAATACTTATGGAAATATGTGGTTTTATTATTATAATAATAAAAGGTAAAATATTTTAGTTGTAATATTAAATATTTATTATGCAACGTGCAGTAGTTATAAAGTTTATAACTCAATTCATGCAACTCAAAATTTTTATCTTAATTTCTTCTAATTTACACTTTAAACCTACGTTGTTCTATGCCTTATGGAAAGATTTTCTTTCAAGACACGGACTCTTCGTAATTATTTAATAGTACCTATTTTGGCCACAAATATTGCAAGAATTTTGGTAAATTTTGTAGTGTATTACTTGTGTTTCACATTCTGATATAGCATAACAACGTGACAGTTTAGATTGGTGAATCCAAATGGTCTACATTTATAGTAACTGATTAATGCAGAGATATCGTTCTAAATTAAGCTAATCAATCTAAAAGTGATGAATATTTGGTCAATCAGCATTACCGAATTCCTTGTCTATTTGGTCAATCTGCATTACCGAATTCCCTATGGTATAAGACCCCAAAAAATGAATTGCATTTCTCTTCCAAGGTTTTTTTTTAAATGACTTTTTTGTTGGTCCTAAAATTGTAAATTGTTGATGTCAACGTATATATGCTACAAAATTCCAACCTCGTCGAATAAACTTGTGTTCTAAGGTGAGAAAAATAAAGATAGGTTCGACATTTTGGTGTTATTATTGTATATATGATAAATTACGTCTCTAACAATTGAATCAAGAAAAAAATGTTTTTATAGCTCTACCTAGTTGACATAAGTGTCAATATAACATTTCAATATTTAAAAGTGCCAATATAACCCTATAAATTTTAAGGATGTGCTGATATAACCCAACAAACATTAGAAATGTGCTGATATAACCCTACAAACATTAGGAATGTGCTGATATAACCCAATAAGATTGAATAATGTGCTGATATAACCCTACCTAATTTCAACGAACTATGGCGTTCCGGCTAACTATGAGGGTAAAATTGTCCACCCAATTTCAGAGTTAGCCCAAAGGGTATTTTGGTCAATTTACATAGAGCCAACGCTGCAAAATTTAGGTCAATGCTGGAAATGGAGTCTGGAAGTTATATTGGCACTTTCATTAACTATTTAGCGTTATATTTACACTAAAAATTATCATAGGGTTATATTGGCACTTACTCAAGTATATATGGTTATATTGACACTTATCTTGAATGAAAGAAGAACAGGCGAGTTAAGTAATATGCTTGATTCATCATGTTCTATTAGTACACGGTTCAATCTCTTGATATAAACTCTAACTAAATTGAATTGAATTGAATTAAAAAATTATATATAAAAAAATGAATAATCAATCAAAACTAAGTTAAAGAAAATCAATTCAAAATCTTATATAGAGTGTGTCTCTTGAAAGACGGTCTTTCCATAAGTCATAAAAATACCAAGGGTTAAAGTGCAAATTAAAAGAAATGAAGATAAACAGTTTGGGTTGCATGAACCGGGTTATAAACTTTATGACCACTGCACGTTGTATAATAAATTTTTAATATTGCAACTAAGACCTTTTAACTTTCCATTACTCCAATAACCCATCTTTTCATAAGCCTATGGAAAGACGATTTTTCCCAAGATTTTGTCTCTTATATAGTTGAATGAGTAGGTCTCCTGACAGGCGGCATGTCCATAAGCTTATGGATAGGCCACTTATTTCTTACCTTATATACTGCATTTGTTAAATTACATACTCCCTCCGTTTTTTTTTCAACGGCACACTTGCCAAAAATAGTGTTTTTTTTAAAGGCACACCTGCAGAAATGCCCCAAAAAGGAAAGGACCAAATTTGCTTTTTACTATCTTACCCTCTTTGCATTTCATAATTTACCATTATGAATTGTGTTTGCATGGTATTTGTACAGTAAATACAAGTTGCTGTAGTGCCTAATCACTGAAGACCTGTTTACTTTATGTCTATTCATAGCTTTGCCAATTATCCAAGAGCCAACTTTTAGGTGCCATCGAAAAAAAAACAGAGGGAGTACAAAATTTTGAAAATATTTTTTTATATCATGTATTTTTATATTTTCACCTTCAAATACATATTACTACTTGTTTTAATTTATAAAATACTTTTATAAAAAAAATTACAACATTTAAGGTAAATGCCACTGAGAACTGTTCATAAGCTTATGAAAATGCCGCATTTCCTGAGAACTTCCCTAGTTGAATTAGTCCGAATCAAACCAAATGAAAGTGTGAATAATTAGAAAGAACAAGACCTTACTTTACTTTATAATAGATTTTTTAAAACTGAAATTATCTACGATATAAATTTTTGATATACCAATGTATACAGGTGTGAAAATTTGAAACTTTGGAATCTAAGATATTATGTGATGGATTAAATTTTTAATCCAACAGAAATAAATGATGGGAAAATAAATAAATTGCATATGGGTAAATTATTGGTTTTTAAGTCATCTTAGAATATTTTGTACCCACTTCCAACAAATCTGCAAATCATTGATCCAAGTTACTCAAAATATTCCTTTGCCCATAAGACTCCCACCTTCATTGTGTGTGGACTACACATAGTTCTAGAGGAAAAACTTACTCCTTCAGTTTCATTGTATTTAACACAATTTTCTTGTCTAGTTGTTTTTTTAGTAAGTTTGTCACGCATTATTATGCGTAGTAGTATTTCCTTTTCCCGAGAGAAAATATACTTCCACGGAGTATCACTTTTTTAATCTAGTTATAATTAATAATAATAATAATAATGCAAAGTTTTAGGCAAGTCCGTCTTTCTATATGTTTATGGAAAGACGGAGTCTAATTATAATAACAAAAGATAAAAAGTTTTAATTATAATATTAAAAATTTATCATGCAACGTGTAATTGTTATAAAGTTTATTACCCGATTCATGCAACGCGAAAATTTTATCTTCATTTTTTATATTTTACACTTTAAACATTGATTTTTCTATGACTTATGGAAAGATTGTCTTTCAACCTACGGACTCTACTAATAATATGAATTAATAGTTTATTTAGTTTAGCTCACTTCAACCTAACATATTCAAGAACATGATCTTAGAAATTCATCATTTTTGTTTCAATAGTACAAAGTCTCGTTCTCAGCATTTACTAGTTTGAGTGTAATTTATTCGAAATTCTTATCTTAATAATAAGATGATTTAATTTTTTTTTTCTCTAACATGTGAGAGCTAATACCATCTTTTGGTCTCCGAGACCAATACCACATCCTTTCAGTACTCAACAAATTCAAAACTATTTGTTTAGTCTCAAACTAGATAGTTTCGGGTGATTTTCAGGTAGACTAAATTATTTTTTTGTTCCCTAACATATGATGGTATACCATATTTTGGTCCTCAAAACCACCTGAAAACCATCACCAAACAAATAGTTTTGAGGGTACTAAAAAGACGTGGTTTTAGTCTCGAGTACCAAAAGATGTATAAGATGTTATGTTAGGAAAAAAAATAATTTAGTCTAACAAAATTATGAATGGAGAAAATGATACGAAGTTTAATTCACTTTATTATAACGTATTCCGGTTCCAATAAACATGATTTTAGAAATTCATCCATCTTTCCTCTTTAGAATAATGCACCATCCTCAAGCATCTAATAGCTGAGTGTACATGATTTGAAATGCTTGGTGTAGCAATAAAATTGTGAAGAGGGGAAATAATACTAATGTAATAATTGAAAACTTTCGTATCAGAATTACGAAAACTCGAGTTTTCGTAATTATGTTATGAAAGTTTTTAATTATTTTTTAATATAAATAGACATTAATATTATATATATATATATATATGACGGGCCAGTGTTGCACAATACTACAAGTCGCAGAGTTGGTTCGATATATATATGACGCACCAGTCTTGCACAATACTACAAGCCGCAAAGTTGGTTCGGGTGATGGCTGATGAGTCCAATTATATATATTTTTTATAAAATTGGAATGATGTCAAATTGTTGACAAAAATGAACAAACGAACAAATAAATAAAAATATTTTACATAAAAAACATTATACGCACGCAATTGTGTTTATTTTCTAAATATAGATTTTGCATCCTTAGAAAAAGCTTAGTGTGTATTCTGGATATGAAACTGTGAAATAAAACTATAACGGGGCAAATGTTGAGCTACTTCTGGAGCACACAAGAAAGCTTTTGTGTCTGCCAAAGGTCCATTTTGTTTAATCTTTTTCAGCCCATCAGTAATTTAGGGCAACTTTTAAAGATGATTTTTTATTTATAGTTTGTTATCCGGTTAAACGAGCCGATAAAGGCAAAGTCTTGGAAAATATGGAAAGACGGGATTTGAATAGAATAATAAAAGGTAAAAGGTTTTAGTTGCAATATTAAAATTTTAGTATGCAACCTGTAATAGTTATTAAATTTATAACCCAGTTCATACAATCCGAAAATTTTATCTTCATTTCTTCTAATTTACACTTTAAACCTTGGTCATTCCATAACTTACCTCGTCGATAATAAAATGTGTTTGACAGTAGATTTTTTTAAAAAATAAATAATTAAAAATAAATCAATACTAAAGCCAGCCAATATCCTGTGCATAAATTCCCCAATGCCAAAGATCAATTTAAAACTAAGCCTAGTAATGTGTAAAAAGAGCTAACTTGGTGTCTTTAGGCCATTTTTTCTTTTTCCAATCTGCGAATGATGGGCCTAAACAGCTATATCCTAAGGTCTTATAAGCCCAATTCATACAAAAACTAGTTTGGGCTTTAAAAAAGAAAACTTTAGCAACCCAACCTTGCTCAATTGCAATTTCTGAAAGAGTTTGGCGGCACAATATTTTGGGCTGGATTTCAACAAAAAGAAATACCACCATCATTGAAAGAGTGACTACTTCCATGATTTAAATTAACCCATTTTTTTTTAGAACAATGGTTCAAATTAGCACCGAAAATGGAATATAATGAGCTCGCGTCTATAATAATCTGGGTAATTTGGTATGTTAGAAACAAGAAGATGCTAAATGAATCATTACATATAAGTTGAACATGCTGCAACAGCTATCTTTTTTATAATATGAGGGGCCAATAAAAATGCACTACGAATTACAGAGTGAGAAATGCCCCAACCCCCAATGAGATAATTTAGTTAGGGAGACAACTATTAATGTCGAGGGAGGACACATAAGTCAATCATGGCAAGGGACATACTACTACTAGAAGGAAGCGCATAAAACCTATTCCGAATGTTTGCAATTATCAACACAAATGCAACGTTTTGTGGAGCCTCTAGGAAGGGATAGGCATTTTGGTGCACCATAACTTCCGGGCTTATTTCAAGATGGGAAGGGAGATCGACATTCCAAACCTTTTCGACAATGTAAGCTATTCTAACAGCAATCCCAAGCACAATGAAGAGTGTGACTGTTAAATGTATAACGCGACTGCTAATCATAATAGACCGGGACAACAAGCTACGATGCATCATGAATTACCCAAAAATCCCTCCGGATGCAAGGCCAATAGTTACGAAAATCCATATCTTAGGAATGATGCATTGAAAGCTAGGGATTAGAAAAGTAGTTAGACTGGTAATGACCGATGCACACTAACTGAATTAATCAGTCATGACATGAAAACCCCTTTAACATTATAATGAGAACAAATCTACTACGTTTTTTAAAAAAACAAAGTGCATATATAATCCTACATAATTGATGAAAGTGCAGATATAACCATGCGATAATTGAAAGTGTAATTATAATCCTACATATTTAGGTTATGTGCATATATAGCCCTATATAATTGATGGAAGTGCAGATATAACCATGCGGTAATTGAAAGTGAAAATATAACCCTACATATTTAGGTTATGTGCATATATAACCCTACATAATTTATGAACGTGCAGATATAACCCTGCAATAATTGAAAGTGCAAATATAACCCTGCATATTTAGGTTATGTGCATATATAACCATACATAATTGATGAAAATGTAAATATAACCCTGCGATAATTGAAAGTGCAAATATAACCCTATAATAACCCTACATAGTTAGGTTATGTGCATATATAACCTTACATATTTAGGTTATGTGCATATATAACCCTACATAATTGATGAAAATACATATATAACCCTGCGATAATTGAAAGTGCAAATACAACCCTACATATTTAGGTTATGTGCAAACATAACCTTTTCCGGCGGTTTGAGGTTGGATTTAATTGAAAATACTATTTTACCCTTCCAAAATAAAAGAAAAAATAAAAAGAAAGAAAAGGTGGTTCACCTCCGGTCGTTTCTTTTTAATCGATCTGGGATTCCATCGACATCTTCAATTGGTGAGATTCCATCGGTTCACCTCCTACAGATCGAGCGGCAGCGTAAAATTCAAGTGGTTCACCTCCGATCAATGGAAAAACCCATGTGAGTGGCACTTACGGTAATTGCTCCGCCACTATTAAATGCTCTGTGATAATTGTTCTGCCACCGTTCTTTATTCTCCGCTCTTTATTCTCTATCAGTTGTACTAGCACCGACGGTGAGGTATCAGGGAGTCTCGTTGCCGACGGTGAAGGCTTTTGGGCCTTTCTCCCCCACGTTCTCCGTTGCCGTTTCTTGTTAATCGATCTGGCGGTAGAGATGTCTCTGTCTCCATCACCATTTTCCATCGCCATTGAGGTGTGGCCTCCAATGGTTCTTTTTGAGCTGCGGAGATGTCGACCCTTGGTGGTGGAGATTTCGAACACTGGGTGGCGGAGCAAGTGGTGAGGTATCGATTTGTAGCTGGCGGCGGAATACAAGGATTGTGATGGTGGCGATGGTATTGATTTTAACTTTTCATTTTTTAACTTTAAGTGGTTGTGGTGGTGGTGGTGGTATCTAGCGGCGAAAAGTGGTGATGTGGTGGAGGAAAGTGGATGTGAATGCAGGAGGGGTGGTGGTGGTGTCTGGGTGGAGGCATGGCAGTGGTGGTGGTGGCGGAAAGTGGCTGTGGATGCAGGAGAGGGTGATGGTGGTGGTGGATGGGTAGAGGTGGGGCAGCGGTGGTGGTGGCAGCCTAGCGGTGGAGATGAAATGGCAGCGGAGGCGGTGAAGGTGTGGCGATGGTGTGGAACAGTAGTGGTGGAGCAAAGGGTATTTTTGTCTTTTTGATTTATATATTAGGATTAAATGACATTTTGGTCATTTACGGTAAGTCAATGGCTGGAAATGACTAGCCAGAATAATGGCTGGAAATGACTAGCCAGAATAATAGCTTTAGGGTTATATTTGCACTTATGTATGATAGTAAGGGTTATATTTACACTAAAAAACAACTAAGGGTAATATCTGCACTTTCTTAAACGGTTACATTTGCATATTACCGTATTTTTAAAACTCCGAGGCATTACTATCCAACTAAAGACTACGCAAAACTTCCAAATTATAAACAACAATCCTTATGCGGTATATTGTGTAATTATTTAGTAATGACATTGCAATTTGCTAAAATCACCCACTACACTCAAGTGTAACAACTTCAACAAAATGCGAAATTTGAATATCAATTATTATAAAAAAGAGAAAAGTGCATATATAACCATGCACTAATTGAAAGTGTAAATATAATTCTATCTATTTATGTTATGTGCAAATATAATCTTTTTAGGCAGTTGGAGGCTGGAATACGGTGAAAATACTATTTTACCCCTATGTAAAAAATAAAAAAACCAATGAAATTACATTATTACCGGTAAAGTCCTCTTCTTCGTTTCTCTCTTCTTTTGGTCATTTACCTGAAATTCACTCAAAAATTCCTCATCCAAAAAGTCCTCTTCTTCTGGTTGGTGGTCGTTTCTTCTGGTAATTTCTCTGAAACTGGCTTCCCCTAATCAGCTCCTCAAACTCCTCATCCGTACTCTTGAGCATCAATGGCAGTGGCACCTTCACTCCACCAACCACCGCCGCAATGTGCCTCAGCTTTATCCTCTTCTTTCCAGTCTAGGGTTGTGGATTCATCTATTTTAGGGTTGGTGGCGTTGTAGATTCATCGATTTTCTGGCGCTTGGCTGAGTGGCGCTGAAAAATTGATGAAGAATGGTGGTCGGAGAAGAATGGAGACAAAGGGGTATAGAAGAATGGTGGTTGGAGAAGAATGGCCGCGGTGGTCGGAGGTGGCGGAGGTGGCGGAGGTGGCGTGTGCTGTGGCAGAGGTGGCATGAGCCTATCAGTGGAGGGCTGGTGGCGAACATGAAGCAGCGGTTGGAGAGGAATGAAGACAAGGGGATATAGAAGAGTGGTGGTCGGAGAAGAATGGAGCTTTTAGGCAGCAGTGCAGTGGTTTCCAAATTAATGGCGGTGGCGAATCGACGGTCAGAGAAGAATGGAGACAAAGGGGTATAGAAGAGTGGTGGTCCGAGAAGAATGGAGCTTTCTGGCAGCAGTGCAGTGGTTTCCAAATTAATGGCGGTGGCAAATCGGTGGTGCTAGAGAAGTGCTGTGGTTGTTATAAGGTAGCAGTGCTAGAGCAGTGCTGTGGTTGTTATAAGGTAGCAGTGCCAGAGCGGGTGGTGGCTCTACCAGTCAGGTGGTAGTGGCTTGGCGGGTGGTGGTGGTTGCCTGGAAGTGGCAATGTTAACAAGGGCATAACTGTCCTTCCAGTTTAAGGCTTGGGTCATAAGGGTATTTTAGTCTGGACAAGTGGGTTATTTGTTAGTCAACGCTAGAATGATGGTCGGAGAGTTATGTTTGCACTTTTGTTCAATAGTCAGGGTTATATTTGCACTAAAAAATAATAAATGGTTATATTTGCACTTTCCTCAACATATAGGGTTATATTTGCATATTACCCTATAAAAATTTAAAGAGTCCACCTCTTGAAAAATAATATTTTCATAAGTTATGGAAAGAATAAGGTTTAAACTGCAATTTTAAAGAGTCCGACTCTTTAAACTGTAATCAAAGAGTCCGCATCTTGAAAACGGTCTTTCCATAAGTTATGAAAAATATAAGGTTTAAACGGTAATTTAAAAGAAATCAAGATAAAATTTTTGGATTGCATCAATTGGATCATAAACTTATAAATATTGCACGTAAAATATTTTACCTTTCTATAATTCTAATTCAATCTCCTTTTCCATATATTTATGACAGTGGTTATGTTTGGCAGAACTGTGCTTATACGCAAAACTGACTTATTTTGAAAGCAGAGGAGGCCAGTTTCTATTTTTCTCCCCAAAAATAATTTTTACTTTCAAAGTAAACTATTTTTTATACACTTTACCAAATAGTAAAAAATATTTTACTTATAAACACCCTAGTTTAAAAGCTCTTTCGATTTATCCGTAACAAACAGCCACAGACTCACGGTATCTAGCCCACTCACATGTTTCCCAAACAAGAATCTGATTGAGAATTCTATTGGATAATTATAATAATATATAAAAGGGCCCGCAAAAACAGCTGGAATTCGGAAAAAAAGAAGAAGAAGTGGTGTTATATTTATGCCAAGTTGAAGTTGTGCCCCAACCAGACCAAATTAATTGTGACTAAACTCCCACTTCAAAGCTTGCTTCTTTCGCAATCAATCCGCTCGCCTTCAACGGCCCATACCAGCCCACACCCAAGCCATCGTATGAGAGGTAAATTACGGTAGCTCAGTACCAGGATCCATGGGCTTGGCATTGCCTCGGTGCGCACAAGGGAACCTTGCAAAGCAAGAACTCCCCACACTGCCGCTGCCGAGGATCGAACCTGGGATTATTGACTTATCCACCCATGTCCCAACCACTGGGGTACACCCGTGGGTGTAAAGCTTGCTTCTTTCGCAGTGGAATGGACGTATGCATATGATACAATGACCTCTATTTTAACTTGGAGTGTGGAGACTAGGAAAGGTATGGTTTATCCTGATCATTTACCAAAATGGTTAAATCCTGTGTGCTTAAAATTTTTATTTTACACAGACTAACGGTTGGACGAGTTACTTTGTAATTGATGTAACTAATGAGATGGTTTGGTATTGCTCTTATGTGGTTCCTATAATTTTGAAAAACTTTTAAAATGTATCGTTATCCATTCAGTACCTTTCAAGGCCAAATTATAATTATTTATTGCGAAATATTTTTTTAAAAGAAATATTTTTAATTAAAATTCACTCATAAATATGAGTGGGCCCAGACCGTTGCAAATACAAAGATCAGGAGTTGCAAAATATCTACCAAGCGGAATGTTGAGTCATAGACAAACTTTGAGCAAAATAAGATAAGAAAATCAATGGTTGTGTTTCCATTTCTAATCCTCCACCCCTATGGTGTCAGGTTAGAATGGCCAAACAACCATTTATTTCCTAATACCTAGAACAAGAGGCTCGGTGAATCATAGTACATTAGTAAAAAAATAGATCCCACGATTCTAATATGGCATCAGAGCACATGGTTGGCCCGTTACACGCGAGGGGGAGTGTTGAAGTTAGTCTCACATTGGTGGTTGCCAATATAACTCAATATATAAGATCACAAGTTACCTTTATATAGTACCAATTGATTTTACGATATAATTCCACTATTCTAACACATTTATGTATACCAATCAAACATGATAAAAGTTCAGCATGCAATGGATCATGAACTTGTTTTAGAAAGCCCATTCCCATGAATACAGTTTCTGCCAAATGGTTCTAACAATAAAACTTGGTGTCGAATGGTTTGTATAAGTGAAAGATGCTTTAGTGTTAAGTTTAAAGCCAATGTCAGGAGGATTCCATTTGTAAGCTTTGATAAGTTTGAGTCTTGGCAACTTAAATATTTGAAACAAACCTCTATCCACTAGAGTTTTACAATCATCTTTAATGCATTGAGGATTACTGGTGAAGATGCTTACAAAAGAGAATGGGTTTCAAGTTTAATCTGGGTATGAAAAAAAACAAAATTATAAGAATCTCGTTCAATAAATAAAAATAAGAGTAAAGTGCACATATAACCCTACACAATTTATGAAAGTGCACATATAATCCTGTGATAATTGAAACTGCAAATACAACCCTAGATAATAAGTGAAAGTGCAAATATAACCTTTTCCGGCAACTTTTAGCTGAAATTTTGTTAAAAGACATTTTTGCCCTTCGAAAAAAAGGGAATGACGTTACTGCTCTTAGCATCATTATATATAAATATTGTCGCATGACCACCGTTGGACCACCACCGAACCACCGTCGGACCGCGTCGGACCACCACGGGACCGCCACTGGACCATGTAGGGTTATATCAACACATTATGAAATTTGATAGGGTTATATCAACACATTCCTAAAACTTATAGGGTTATATCTTCACATTCGTAAAAAAAGTAGAGTTATATTTGGACATACTATAAAAACAAAGTGTCATATTAGTACAAAATCAATGCCAACAGCATGCAACCGCCATTTCAACCTCTTCTACCGATTGCCGACGTTCTGGAGTGTGATCATAGTTTGAAGAAAGAGATTGGCGAGGTGGATGCAGCGATGTTGAAGTGGAAATGCGGTAACTTTTCAAAAATGGTATATTCATCCAAAATTCCCCTTAATTCACTATATTAATGAAAATTGAGTTTGATTATGTGATTTTCTTTTGCTTCTTGTCACATGAATAGAGATAAGCGGTATATATGGTATTGAATATAATGATTTTGATGACATTTTTTTTTATTTTGTTGAATTTAGTCCGGATTAATGATTGGATAACCTTTGGTGCTGTGTGTGTAGTTATTATTTTATTGTGTTTTTCAACCTGGAGTTTTTAATGTTGATGAGTTATGCTTTTATAATATGTGCTGATATAACCCGACATTTTTTATGAATGTACTGATGTAACCCTATAAGTTTTATGAATGTGTTGATACAACCTTGTCAAATTTCATAATGTGCTGATATAACCCTACCTGGTCCGGCAGCGATCCGGGTATAATTGTCCACCCAAATTTAATTTTTGATTCGAGGACATTTTTGTCATTTTGGGGGGGGGGGGGGGGGGCGGCGGCAATGCCGGAAAAAGTTATATTTGTACTTTCATTAAGTAGTTGTGATTATATTTGCACTAACATTTATCTTTGGATTATATCCGCTATATATTTCCCTAAAAACAACCA
Organism: Rubia yunnanensis; assembly: GCA_037428765.1. Classification (NCBI taxonomy): domain Eukaryota; kingdom Viridiplantae; phylum Streptophyta; class Magnoliopsida; order Gentianales; family Rubiaceae; genus Rubia; species Rubia yunnanensis. The sequence goes on along the minus strand of CM075064.1, from coordinate 113,345,999 downwards.
TCAAATCGCTCCATTAACCTATCGTTCAATGTATCATTCGCTCACCGATTGTTCATTCCTTCGCGACCTTTACGCATTTATTTTAAACTTTTATCTATTTAAATTGATTAAACAAATTATATATCCGACGAATTTAGATGATATTGTCTTCCCTATTTCCGTTTGGCTTTGCAGAGCACCAACATACAAAACGTGTAGGGTAAGTTGTAACGTTGCTTTCGAAATGAATGAGCTTGACCTACAGCGAAAAGTCAATTGTTACAGTAACAGAACGAAAAGTCAATTGTTACACCTATTTTATTAAGTGTTAATTTTGGAAAACATTTTGGGTTTTATAATTTTTGGGGTCAGAGTTTGGCGCGCCAAAAATTATGTGTTGGGGTCAATTAAAGTCTTCACATCAATCATTTTCCACCAGACTTAAAAATTCAGAGTAATTAACATACCCAGCAGATTATTACACATTGATATCATCAACTTATCATTGACTTGTGCATTTATTTTGGATAGGGTTATATCACGTCCTATATTTTACTATATTTTACTAGATTACGCTCTAATATGTATATACGTGTATAATACAAATTTAATTTTTCAAAAACAAAAAACAAAAACAATGTTACTACCCGCCACCGCCACCGTTCCCTTTCACTGCCCATTCGTCCCCAACTCCACCGTAGCTCGTTGTCCCCGTCCCCAGCCACCTGCCGACAATGCTCCACCCTCGTCCCCATCCATCCACCGTAGCCCCACGTCCCTAGCAAAACCCTAGCCTGCCAAAATACTCCCTCTAGTCCACTAATTATGACTCTCTTTCCATAAATGGATGATTTTTTTATGGAACGATAACAAAATACTCCCTCTAGTCCACTAATTATGACTCTCTTTCCATAAATGGATGGTTTTTTTTTTATTTTGTTTCATTCCCTTTTTAGCAAATTTTAGATTATTTTCATCCACCCATTTTACTTTTTACACTTTCAATTAAACCTCCATCACTCTTTTCTCTTTTCAAAAAACTAAGTGCCCATTTAAAGAAGTCATAATAATCCGTGGACCATACGGAGTATAAGGATTAAGGAGGGATTGTTCCAACTTCCAACTCATAAGATTGCTACATTGTCAACTTAATATAATTTCTTTTAAATCAACTTGCAATAATAAAAAATATGTTCTACTACTATTTTACGCATGGATTCCATATTCCATTAATTAACCTACCATATTTTGTTAGATAAAGATTTTTTTTTACACTGTGTAGTATGTACCATAATATTGCTGATTGATTTTTTTTAAAAAATAGTGTGAAAAACTATTTTTTAAAAAAATAGTGTGAAAATATATTTTTTACATTGTACTTATCGATAACAGGCATGTATTAATAAGTAATCTTCCGATAGTGAAACACAAATAAGGACTTGCCTATTATTGAGCAGGTGGATCTTTATTTGTGTACAACCTCCAATAATTTTTATTGAGTATCTTACATTGGTTTATTAAGAACTAAATAACTTACATATAAGGTCTTGGGTCATCTCCACTTAGTGTCAATTGGTTTTAAGATTGAAACTCAGGATACCTTAAAATTTAACATGATATCAGAGTCAGGTTAAGTTATTGGATCGATGTGTGGATCCCCTTTAATTTGACCTGATATGGGTTGTGAAGTTTTCCACGTTGGCACATGAGGGGGCTTGTTGAAAGATATATCCCACGTCGATTTCTTAAAAACTAAGATCTCGAGTCACCACCAGTTAGTGCCAAATAATTTTAAGATAGAAGCACAGAATACCTTGAAATTTATCAAATTTCGATCAAACTTCACCACAGTGAAACTTTGAGATGGTCACATTCATTATTTGTGAAGGCTAGTATCAGTTCATTCAAATGTTTGATTTTTGACTTTGGATTGAAGTGAGTTCTCGTGATTGTTTGAATCAGTAAAGATTGTGTTTGATTAGTCATAGAAGATAGGTTAAAAAGTCCCAAGTTAAACGCTTAGAGATAGTATTTATTCGAGTCGTGTTTTTTTTTTCTTTCTAAAAATCAAATTTGTGTCATGTTCGAAACATGGTATTTAGGGGTTACTGTTAGTTCCTATCAATGAGGTTGTTGATCAATTCATAGAAGGAAAAGAACTTAGAGTTATTAAAAATTGACCCATACAATTAGTCACCTCCAGTTATCATGAGTGAGAAAACGATTACTCCCTCTGGTTATTTTATTATGGTCCTAACTTTTGCACATAAACTTTTTCAAAAGAATAAATAAATGGTAGGAATTGTATTGAAAGTACAAAAAGTAAAATGCGTGGATAAAAACAATCTAGAATTTACTAAAAGGAGAAGGAGCCAATATAAAAAAACCATTCAAAAAAGAAAAGTGAGCCATTATTAGTGGACTGGAGGGAGTATAAAAATTTTCATTAAATCGTTTTTCTTTCAACTAAAGTATGTTTCAGTCCAGTCTTATTTAATACAATTAAATTTAGCTTAATTTTATTTTTACAATTGCGATTTTTCATGATATTTAATGAGTGTGTCTCTTGAAAGACGATATTTTCATAAGTTATGAAAAAAAATCAATGTTTAAACTGTAAATTAGAATAGATGAAGATAAAATTTGTGGGTTGCATTAATAGGGCCATAATCTTTATAACTACTACACGTTGTGTAATAATTTTTTAATATTGGAACTACAACCTTTTACCCCTTTTATTATTCTAATTAAACTCCGTCTTTTCATAAACCTATGGAAAGATGGTCTTTCCCAAGATTTTGGCTCTATTTGCTAGACATGTGCTTATAAGCAAAGTTGGTTTATTTTGAAAGCAGAGGTAGACCATAGATTTTGCTTTCAAAATAAACGGTATTTTAGCACTTTACCAAACCAAAAAAAAATGCATTGCTTATAAGCACAGCATGTTAAAAGCTCTGACAAACCGAGCCCTTGTCATATTTAATTTGAATTTATTTCAATTCAATTAAGTTCACTTCATAATGTACGAAAAAAACAATGAATACTGAATAGACCATGCCCTCTGGATCTGATCTGATTTGAACTGAACTAAAATAGGTATGTTGAAAAATAGTAACGCGTAACTAAATTAAGTTAAAATTTCACCAAATTAAATTTACACTAAACTGACGTGAATTGAACTAAACTAAAATTCAGATAAGCTCCGAGAGTGAAAGTCCAGGCCTGAGCAGTACTAAGAAATGAATCTACAGTACTGTGAAATTTATGTTCCCACTTGGATTAAATTTGAATTGTACTTGTATTTTTTTGGGAAAATAAAGAAAGAAAAAGAAGTGAACACTAAAGTCAGGTGGGTAAACGACACCTCACTGACGACTTCTTCTTCCTCAACACTTTAAACTGTAAAGAAAAAAAACAATCGCCACTTTTCCTTTTACTTTGTCAAAGCAACTTCCAGGAACCGTTCAAACTACGTCGTTTTCCTCTCCCGCTGCTTGGCCTTCCTGGTTTTGTACCTGCACTTCAGCTTTTATGCCACTCCCATGAGAAAGAAAAAGCTTTAAATTTCCATAAAAAAAGGAGAAAAAGATTAGAATTGTTGGGAATCGTGCGGACTGTGAATCCTCATCATCGTCATATTCGCCCCGTTTCTCCTCGGGAATCCCAGAATTCTTTTTTTCTTTTTCCTTCGATAAATCGCAGCAAAAAGACAGTTTTGTTGCTTGCTTGTAATAATTTGCGTTTGTTTTGCTCTGGGCTTGAAAAAGACTTGATTTTGAGAGCGACCCTTTTGTCAGTTCTTGATTTATATCCATTTTCACGTACCCAACAGTGTAGGTGGAGTGAATTTTTTGTGGGTTTTGGTTGGATTCTAGTGTTTGTTTGATTCGGAAGAAAAATTCAATTTTTTTTCTGGGATGAAGGTTGTTTAGTAGGATATGGAGGAAGCTCAAAATGTTCGTTTAGTTCGTTGCCCCAAATGCGAAAACCTTCTTCCTGAGCTCCCTGATTTCTCTGTCTATCAGTGTGGCGGCTGCGGCGCTGTTCTTAGTGGTACTGTTTTCCCCTTTACTGATTCTCTACTGCATGATATACTGTGTGATTTTGTATTGAAAATTGTCTTTTGGTTTAGTTGAAATCATAAGCTATGTAGAGTAACAAATGAATTTTGATTGGTTGTGTTTTGGTTATTGTTGGTCGGATTAATGAATCCTGTTTTTATTTATGGTTCAGCTGAGAGGGGAGATCCATTAGAGGAGGATGGGGTATTGGAGACATCTGATGAGGAAAATGGTAGGAGGGTTTCTGGGGAAGTAGATGGTAGTGTGGGATTGAGTGGTATGGAAACTAATGGGATTGAGCCTGATAAAAAATCTAACCGAAAGAGCAATGATAATGTTGTCTTGGATGGCGGTAGTTTGTCGTCAAGAGTTGATAGTAGGGGGGTTTTGGAGGATTATGATGGAACTAGAAGAGGAAGGGAGAGGTTGGATACGGGTGCTGATCAGGATCGGAAAGCAAGGTTCAAAGGAGGGCATTCTAATGGTGTAAATGATAATAGGGTTCGGGCCATGAAGTCTGTTGGGGCTGAGAATAAGGTGGAAGAATCCCGGCCTATGGCTGTGTCGGTAAGACCTAGGCTAACTGATCCTCGTGTTAATCCCCATAGGTTTGCAATGCAGGGAAGGTTTGCCAATGTTCCTGATCCTGATGCGGGGTCTTCGAATCATGTTCGTGGTTCTCATTATAGATATGGTGATGGCTCGGATGGACTTGCGAGAGTGAAGAATTTGGAAAATGATAGAGCTGAGCTACTCCGAAAGCTTGATGAGTTGACTAATAAACTGACTCGATCTTCGGATACGACAGAGAATCTGAGGGAAAGGAATCATCATGAGCATCATGTTTCTCCTCTGCTGCCACCGGATGCTTATGACCGACACGATTCTTTCAAATCAGGCGGTACAAGGTTCTCCTATGGTGTTAATCATCAATTTCTTGCACCTGATCATGATCCGAGAGTTCCATATGTGCCTCATAACCATGCCTTTGGTCCTTACATGGATAGGCATGGCATGCCTTTTCAAGAACCTTATCATCCAAAGAATCTTCCTTACGAGTATGGTGGATTTCCTGATGTGTATCAGGCGCAGATGATGAGTAGGCCGACCTATCAGCCACCAAATAGATACCATCAAGAATCTAGTTATCAGCATATTGCAGGGCGCCATGTGGACCTCAATCAAGATCTGTTTACGTCTCACCCGCACGAAACTTTTTTTCACCAGACAGCCTGCTCTTGTCTGCATTGTGTCGATATGAACATGCAAGCTTCTTCTAAAATCCAGCCATCAAGAATTTCTGGCCAAAACGCTCATCACGAGTATGTTAATCGGGGTATATATCAGAATGTGAATCCCCCTGCCTATGATCGTCTAGGTTACATTTCTGACCCTCCTAAATCTCATGATAGTAAGCTCATCACAAGAAGCTCAAGTGACATAGACAGAGAAGCAGTTGGATTTGGTCGCATCCGTCCAAAGAACCCTGTGGCAGACTATGTGGGTAGACGGATCTTATACCCCATTGTGGGTGGTGCACCATTTCTAACATGCTGTAATTGCTTTGATTTGTTGAAGCTTCCAAGAAGCCTAGATTTCTTCCAGAAAAGCCAAAGTAAACTCAAGTGCGGGGCATGTTCTTCGATACTTCTATTAGAATTCAATGGCAAAGAAATGATGATATCAGTTCCTGAAAGAAGTGATCAAGTCTTTGCAAAAGTTGCCTCTCCAGACAGTGATGATGTGCCAAATGAAAATTTCGAAACTTTTCAATCCTATGAAGATACCGGTGTCATAAACAACTATGATCCCTATGAGAACTTTGATTACAGCTTTAAACAAACGGATCCAGGGCCCTTTCAGTCTTCAGGAGATCAAAAATCAACTCTTGGCACTTCTCAGATGGGGCAGTTTCATAATACCTCTACTTCGAGTTCTTCTGAGGACGAGCTGAGTCCAGACAGTGTGATTGTGAGGAAGGAAGCATCCATGCCCGAGTTGTCTAAGGATGAAAAATGTCAGCCTCCTCAAGATTCACCCTCTCAGGAGTTCTCTGATCATTATTCCGAAGAAGTGATGCATTTATCTAGCCAGGGGAATATAAGTAAACGTATGGATCAGGATAGGAACATTCTAGAAGGGAAGAACTTCCGCCAGAGCTCTTTAATGGAGTCAGGATTGGCAACTGAGACGGATGTCTCCTACAATGATCACCTCGGCGTGTCTCATGACTCTGCAGATACAGGCAAAGGGGAAGATCATCTTCCAAAGATTAACAAGGGGAGCGAGTCATTTTTCGCTGGATTGCTCAAGAGAAGGGGTTTTCGGGACTTCTCCAAATTAAGTAAGGGCACAGAAAACAAAAAGTTGCATGTTTCTGTTAATGGCCTTTGCTTGTCAAATGGAGCTATTAAGAAGGCTGAGAAGTTGTCTGGTCCTATTCAGTCTGGGGATTACTGGTGCGCTCTATACCTCATTTGCTTTAATGCTCGTTCTTTCCTCGATGTTGATGTGCTAATTAATGCTTGCTTTCTTGTAATTTCTTCCCCATAGGTACGATTCTCGAGCTGGATTTTGGGGTGTCATGGGGTATCCATGCCTTGGCATCATTCCGGTGTGATTTTAAATTCCTTTCAATTGACTTTTTTCTTGTAGAACCCTATTAACAAAAAAGTTATCATTAGATTGATAGACTGAATAACGATGGAGCACATTTCTATTTTGCAGCCAAACATAGAAGAATTTAGTTATCAAATGCCCACAAATTGCGCTGGTGGAAACACTGAAGTCTTCGTCAATGGGAGAGAGCTCAACCAGAAAGATTTGGATTTACTTGCCACTAGAGGCCTTCCGACCACAATACATAAGTCCTACGTGGTAGAGATGTCCGGGAGAGTCGTGGATGAGGACACGGGCGAAGAGCTGGATGGATTAGGCAAACTGGCCCCAACGTAAGCTTTCTAATTAATGCATTGGACTAAGTTATTTTCTCTCTTCGCTCGCCAATGTGAACAAAAAGTGTGATGACTGGTGACTATTATGTCTGTTTCATGGATGATGATGATAAATTAGAAATTGTTTCGACGTAATTCTTTACACTTATACATGCATGTTGTCACTTGAACCAGTTACTCTGGTTCTGAGATTTTTCATCTGACATTTGAATGCGTAATGCAACTTATAAACCAAGAGTGAGGTTTTTCACCAATGTTAAATCGCATAGGAGTACTATGTAATCTGCATGTGACTTATCGGCATGATATCCATTTGTTGAATGCCATTTTTGTGAATTTGTTTTACGCACTTTTTGTTCTAGCTCATTTGTGTCTCTAAAGTTCTTCCCCGTCTCTGCTGTTTTGAAACAGGGTTGAGAAAGCGAAGCATGGATTTGGCATGAAAACTCCAAGATCGCTGCAACAGAAACGCTAAATGAACACTTCTTCAGCTGCAAAATCTCCCTAGTTTCTGGGAATTGTTTCTCTTGGTTAAGATCTCATGATTCATGAATTAGAAAGTATAGTTTGTTGTGGTTTTGGTGAAATTGTGTGATTGTTATTTAGACTGGGAGTAGGTAGATATGATTGCTTTGGATCATTGTAAAACCAATGTATATTGAACACTTGCAATTTGAAGAAAACTTTGGCTTTTGTTCTGGTTAAGCAATTGCAAAGAGAAAAAAGGACATTTGTGGGGGAGTTTATCAATTCATCTTGTAGTCTTTTATTAGTTTGGTGCTGGTTAGATTTGTTTTATTCATATATCTGGCTCTTTGCATGTTGAGTCTGTCTCTTGAAAGACGGTCTTTCCATAAGTTGTGGAAAGACCAATGTTTAAAGTGTAAATTAGAAGAAATTAAGATAAAATTTTCTGGTTGCATGAACCGGGTTATAAATTTTATAACTACTACATGTTGCATACTAAAATTTTAATATTGCAACTAAGACCTTTTACCTTTTAATATTCTAATCAAACCCCGTCTTTCCACAAACCTATGGAAAGACCGTCTTTCCCAAGACTTTGCCTTGCATGTTTGGTTATTTAGCTTTTTTTGACCGATTCACATGCTTATTTTGAGACTATTTACAACAGCCCACCAAAATGTACTCCTTTCGGTCCTCTATTTAATGGCTCCATTGATCATCAAATTTTTCATGGCATGTTTGACCATCAATAACTTTTGTTGTATACAGTAAATGATATTATGTGAGATATCTTTGGATTCTTCCATATAATTTTTAAAAAGTAAAATTTTATAATCTATTATCCTACGTAACAAAAGTTATCGATGGCCAAACATGTGTTGAAAAAATATTAGAAAGAAGGGGACATAAATAGAGGAACCATAGGGAGAGTATTATAAAGATGTTTGTCATTTGTGTTTTAAAATTCAAATACAGCTGATCTGATCGTGTGTTTAAGTTAAGATGTATACTCCCTTCGGTCCTCTATTTATGGCTTCCTTTGACCAGCCATTTTTTCACAGCACGTTTGACCATCGATAACTTCTACTGTATACTGTAATGAACATTTTGTGAGATGTCTTTGGATTCTCCGTAATATTTAGTTTTTTGAAAAGTAAAATTTTATAATCTATTATCGTACTTAACAAAAACTATCGATAGTCAAATACGCCTTGAAAAAATGTCAGAAAAAAGGGGACATAAATAGAGGAGCAGATGGAGTACTAGTATTTAAGTTTAGCGGTGGAATCAAATTCATCTAGAGGGATTTAATGATAATGTTAAAAACTTTCCTAAAAAAAAAAATAATGGTAAAAAATAAAATAGAATCCAATCGACTTAATGGAATTTTCAATCACAAAACGAGGTGTTATTCAGGTTCGATAAAAATCTATATCAGATTACTAGATTTTGAATTACTCCCTGCGTCCAAAATAAATTGCAACCGAGAGAAAATTGGCTTATAAAAGGAACAGTGAAAAAGAGGCAGCTTTTATGACTGAAAAGCTGAAAATTGTTCTCTAATGGGACAAAAAATTTACTGTACAATATTGGTTAAATATCTGGTAATCCCTAACGGGAATAGTAAATATTCCCTCCCTTTAGCTAACTTTTAGCTCCAAAATTTTACTTTTGGAGCCAATTGTTCAATTTCGAGCTATTGTTCATGAAGTTCAAAAATTCAGCCTTACATCTATAAATAAGGGCATTTATTACGACACCCAACCAAATCATACAAAAACCAAACAAAAGCTCTCGGAAATTTTTTGGCAAGTTCTCCAAATACAAAAACCCTATTCCCTCCTTTAGTTGTTATTCATCATCGAGCAACGCTGTGATGGTTGGGGTAAACCTAGCAAATGATCAGAGGCAAGACATAGCCCATTTTCTGCTCCAACACGCCAAGAATGTGCAGATTGAGCGACAACAGAGAGTTGAAGCAACATAAAGATGGTTATGTTTCAGTGCAGACCATCTCTACAATCTGGGCGCGGGTGAAGCAGGAGCTTTAAAACAGAGAAGCTGTGAATGACCGTTCAAAAAGACAGAGGCGGTGTGGCAGAATAAAGAAATCGATCAACCTGGAGGCCTTAATGACAATGCCACTAAGGTACCGGCGAACCTGCCAGAGCACAACAACACAAATGCATGTTGGAAAAAGCAACATACAAAGGGCTATAGCAAGCAAGGAGATCAGAAGCCACATTAATGCAATACATCCACAACTAACATTGACATGTAAGGAATCAAGGCTACAATGGTGCCTAAGTAAAGTGGAGTGCAACATGCAGTTCAAGCCCATGGAAAATGTCATACACATCGATGAAAAGTGGTTCTACTTGACACAGGCAACAACAAGGTATATTCTAGGTTCCAATGAACCTGAACCCTATAGAATCACTCAAAGCAAGCATTACATTCCAAAACTCATGTTTTATGTGCCGTGTGTAGACGATTACTTGACTCAGAGGGTAATGTAATGTTTGATGGGAAAATAAAGGTGTTTCCATATGTGGATTATGTAGCAGTCAAGTACACGACTGCAAATAGACCTTGGGGAACCATGATGCTCACACCCATATCATTCATAACTAGAGACATCATAAGACACAAGCTAGTTCATGAGCTCATACTAGCAATCAAGGCAAAATGACCAGTTTTGGCAAGCAAAAAAAATTTCATACAACAAGATAATGCCCCTACCCACATATTTGCAAATGACCATGAATTTCTAGTTGCAGCCACCTCATATAGGTTTAATAAACAATTAGTGTGCCAACCATCAAAATCACCCGATCTAAACATTATGGATTTGAGTTTTTTTGCCTCAATTCAAAGTTTACAATAGCAAAACCCTAGTCAAAACCTAGATGAGTTACTGGAGGTTGTGTATGATGTATTTCAGAGATATGATCCTAGACTTATTGACAAGATTTTTCTAAGTTTACAATGTGTGGAAATCATGAAATGCAGAGGTGAGAATGAGTTTAAACTGCTACATATGGGAAAAGTCATGCTAAGAAGGCTTGGTATGCTGCCCCACAATTTAATTGTGGACCCTGAGCTAGTAAGGGGTTGTTTGGAACACATGGTGGCTATTGGAGAACAAGTCACATTCAAGACCTACTGATCAGTATGGAGCTGGTTCAGATATGCAAGGGAAATGTATTTTTTTAGGGTTGTGCCTCTAGATTCAGGTCTAGGGTAAACATACCAGTTAGTTTTGGGAAACCTTGTAAGAGTCGGGAGGGCTAAACTCTCTTTTGTATGCATGAAATTTGAAAAACTGTATTTTTTAAATTTAGGTTTCAGAACTAAGGCAAACAAACTTAAACCTGAATGTAATGGATGGCATGACACACACAGTAATAACGACGCAACAAACATTACAAGGCTACCATCCAAGTGTTTTTAACAAACACGGTTGCTGCCTATGTGTGAACAAACAATATCATCATAGGTGGCCAACAACTAATACATGGTCAACTAGGCAAATAATTTCAGAGATGAGTTTAATCACATCATGCCTCGCCAAGATCAAATCAGTTTCATAACTCATATGCATGGCTGCATGTTTTAATCATTCATCACAGCTACATCATTAATCATAGGTTCAACCAGCACATAAACATGCCATCACAAACAATTTTACAAGCTATGATATCTCATATAGAATGCAGTTAATATATGTCCAACCAAGATAAGACAATTTGGTTAACAACACTTCATGGCTGCATATAAGAACCACAAACACATACACATGCATCACTTTTACTGCTCCATTATTGCCCCTGATGTGAAATATGCCTTGCCTAACCTCATGTTCAGCATCAGATTCAAATGAAATATAGGGAACAACCACCCGGGTTTCAACTGAATCTGAGTCTCAATCTGAGTAGTTGCACATTTGAATATAAACAACACACAGATTCAACTACTCAGCATAAAAAAATATCACACAGGCTATCACAGACAAGTAGCACACATGCTATCACAGACAAGTAGCACACAGGCTATCACAGACAAACAAATTGCCAAGTAGTTGCTGTAAACAACAAACCTGCAGTAAGAGGTAAATTGTCAGTAAGTACTCACTAATATTAAATTACAAAGTAACAGGAGAATTGAAAGGGGACATGAAATACAAACCTATGAGTAATGAAACTATTTTTCAGTAGCCGAATCACTACGATGAACGTATCCACTCCAGTTACCATGATATAGATAAGTCCTAGTTTCCCAGAAACCGGGCTCACCATACTTAGGGAATTTATTACCCTTGAAGTACACTGAAGGATGTGGATCACACCAAGATTCAGAATCAGATTCATCAGAATCAGATTCATAAGAATCAGGGGGTTGTGTTTCATAAGAATCAGGGGGTTGTGTTTCATAAGAATCAGGGGGCTATGACTCATGTGAATGGGGGTGGGGGCTGTGTTTTTTCTGATCCAGGATCTGAATCTGAGTGGTAGAGGACAACTTCAGGTACATGGCTAAAATGTGTAGCCACATGGGTATCCCAAGATTCAACTGACTCAGTATCAAGGACATGGTACATGAATGGGATAACATTATTGGGCTTGGGTTGTGATTCAATATCATCAAGCCCAATGAATAATGTGGGATCAAAACTCGACTCAAACAGAGAGTCATACTCGGATTCACTCAAGGGTTGGAAAGGGGAAGACTTACCCTGCCCAGCCATGAGCCTATCACCATGATCCATCAGGTAGAGTTCACACAATGAGTGAGGCTAGAGTTTCAGATGTAAATAATTACAAGGCAAAAAATCAGCATACTAACAAGGGGCGGGGCTAGGGTTTCAGATGCAAACAGGCATAAGGGAGAAACAAAACAGTATCAGTAGTGGTAAATTAGACATAGCTAAATGATCAGAAAATCAAGAACAAGAATGAACGAGGGCATAGATATCACAGATGAACATGAATAAGCATAAACAGTTTTCAATAAACCCTAATCAAACACCACATCAGAATTAAAAAGCTCAGAATAGCAAGAACAAAAAGGAACATGCATTTCACAACTTATTCATGATTCAACATCGAAAAGTATTAGAAAAACAAATATACATCACATGCAAGCAGATTTCAGATCATATGTGTTTGTAAAAGTTCAAAAAAATATCATAGCAAACCCTAATCAAGTTAAATCTAGGATTTAAAAACTCAATACAACAAGAACACCACAAATAGGGGCATTTCAGTCATAGATCCAGCAGCAAGCTTAAAAAATTCGCCAATAATCACAAAATAGACATGCTCTTCTTGTCAAAAAAAACTAAAAAACACAAAAAAAACTAGGATTAAAAAAAACCCAGAACAGCAAGAACACCACGAAAAGGGGTATTCCAATCACCGATCGGCCAAAAAGCTTCAAAAAATCCAGCAATAATCACAAAATAAACATGCAATTCTTGACAAAAAAGGTCTAAAACTCATGAAATCTTCGCATGCAACCGATTTTCTACAAAAAAAACTCAAGAACATTTATATTTCAACAGATTCAACATACAAAACACAACAAATCCAGAACCCAGAACTCGAAAACAAACGAAATTAGTTCAGAACTAACCAAATCAGCAAGCACAACATAGATCGGGACTCAACATGTTGTGATAAACATTAGCAGAGCAGAAACCCTAGTATGGAAACCCACAAAAGCTGCGATAAACATTAATTTTGAAAAACCCCAAGCAACCCACAAAAACTTTAGTTTGGAAACCCAAAAAGCTGTGATAAAAACAACAACCCGAGCATCTAATCACAAAGAATTATCGAAAGCATCATAAAAACGAGATTGAAAGACCATGGAACAGACAGAAATCAGAGGAGGAGCAGCTAGGGTTTCCTGGGCTTGAGAGAGTTGAGAGTGAGGAGCTTTTAATTTGAAGAGTGAAAAGAGAGATGGGAGAGTAAATGGGAGCATTTAGGAGTAAATGAGAGCATTGTGAGAGCAATAATGAAGATTGGAAAAAGCAAAAACGAGGCATGTGATTATTCTGACCCAAGTTCAAAATCTGTACGCATGCCTCCACATAAAGGCAACACGCGTCCTGGAATGGATTAATCAGCCTTAATCCATGTAATTTTGCCAACTCCAAGGGGCATTTTTGTAATTTTACAATCGATCAAATGGGTTGATTTGGGTAAGTTTTGACCCATTGCAGTTTAATTGGGGACATCCAAAATAGAAAAGTATGTAGTTTATTTTGGGATGGAGGGAGTATAATTTTTCGATAAACTCCTCTCTCTCCTTGATTTTGAAATGAGAAATTTTAAGGCTCTATTTGGCAGAGCTTATAAGCCGTTGTGCTTATAAACAAAACCCTTTTTATTGTTTGGTAAAATGGTAAAAAATAATTTATTTTGAAAGTAGAACCTGCTTTTGGGAGAAAAGAAGAAGCTGGTTCCCATACCTTTCAAAATAAGTCAACTTTGCTTATAAGCACACCTCTGCCAAGTAGAGCCTAAATATGCTCCCCTCCTATCAAGCTCTATGAATATAAACTGAACATTTGCTTCTAGATCGCTTGACACCCCTTTCGTGAACCTTGCTTAATGATCACTCACTAAAAAGCGCTTTATTTTTTTTATCACTTTTCCATGAATTGCTAAAAGTAAAGGAAATTAACGATAAAAATCACATTCCTTTCCTTTTACTGTCTATGAGACTATTTTATACTCTTTCATTTTCATTTGATGATCTTGGCTGTGGCTCTTACCGGTTTTTCTTGAACAACAGGAGAGACTGTAGGGTGCAGAAATAGTTAGACCAGATATAACAGAGAGACAATCCTAGAAGAGTGGTATTTTTTAGCTCTATTCCCTTAATTGACGAATCATAGCCCATAGGAATGGCTTGCGTGATTCCACCTACTAATTCCACTAGCGTGAAATTTTAATAATACAAAATTTAAAGTTAGAGAGTGATTACAAACGTCATATACTTTATGAAAATACTGTTTTTCACTTGACGACTCATGTTTCATTAATTCTTGTAATCTTAGATTCTTGATTACCTGCATTTAAACTAGCAGTAGCAAATTATAGATGAACTTCCTTAAGTGCCACACCAATCCTGAAAATTAATGTTCAAAGATTCTCTTAATCTCTACATTAAATATTTTCCATTTATTCTTACCATAAGTCCCAAAACAACGGTCCACAAAAAACTGTGCGGGCCATCGTACAAGAAAACAAACTATTTTTCTCTATTTTTCTGTTCTCGCCAGCAGTAGCATTTGTGTCGGTTAGCTAATCCCAACAAATACACTTTCTGATTCGCTCCTACTTCAATTTCACTCCTGTTGAATCACAGTTGAATTTCGCGAGACCCCTTTTGATTCTCAGAAGAAAAAATGAAGAATTCTTCTCTCAGCATCACCAAGAACAGTTACCTGGTTCTCAAGCTCGGCGTTTCGGTTCTCTTCGTTGGTCTGATTTTCCGGGTTTATTTCTCTCGATCCGGCGATTTCTCCGAGGTTTCCAAGGACCCTTTCGAGAAAACTCTCCGTTCGGATGCTCCGGCGCCGGTGATCGTCGCCCCTCCGCTGGCGCCGGAGGATGATGATGCGCAGATCCCTTCTAATGGCGCCCATGATTCGGATAAGGCTTACAGAGAGGAAGAAGAAGATGATGGACTAAAGGGTTAGTGGTGTTTACTTACTTTGAGGTTTATGCTTTTGATTGCATTGCTGTTGTGTTAAGTTAGAGGAATGGAATTTGGTTGTCTGAATTTTCAGAATCAGAATGTGTATTGAGGAACATTAGTATACATATTAGATTAGATAGAATAGGAGCTGTAGATGAAATGTTCGGAGAAGCACGTTTAGGAAGGTTTGGACACTTGGACACGTACCTAGAATTTTGATACATGTGATACAATGTGATTTGGTTGAACGGGATGGAGGTCTATGATCCATGTAGCCAGTTTACGTAGTTTGATGAAGATATCGAACGCTAAAAAAGGAATTTGTACCGGTCTTTTGAGAAGCATTGGGATGGTTTGGGCTTGTACCTAGTTTTGCTGTAGATGGCCAGTAAGGTGTCTGATTTTGAATATATACGTACAATGTGTTTTGGTTGAACAGGATGACGATATATGGTCCATATAGTTGGCGTTAAGCAGTGTGATAAATATATTGAATGCAAAAATGGAATTTCATTGGTCTACCGCGAAGCATAAATGGGCGTATTATATTAAACAGAATAAGTTGTAGTAGTTCCCTTTAGATTAAAAAAATTGGAGACACGTGTTCAACACGGTTTTATTATGTACTTAGAATTCCTGTTAGATTCCCTGCACGTGTAGAGAATAGGCTAAGACACGATGGCGGTGTATGATCCATATAGCTGACGTTATGTAGTGCGATAAAATTTGGCTGTTTCTGAATTTTTTAACTGAGGTTTGTGTTTTGGTAATGCAGTGGACGATGGAGGGAAGTGCAATCTTTTCAATGGGGATTGGGTTCCTGATCCCACGGGTCCGATTTACACCAATGAGACCTGTGAGTGGATTGAAGGACATCAGAATTGCATGAAAAATGGAAGGCCGGACTTGGGTTATCTTTATTGGAGGTGGAGTCCACGAGAATGTGAGTTGCCCAGTATGAACCCCGAGCGATTTCTGGGACTAATGAGGAATAAAGCTTGGGCTTTGATTGGCGATTCCATATCTCGCAACCATGTCCAGTCGATGATTTGCATGCTTTCCAAGGTAAAGAATAACCATCCTTCACTTAGGAAAGTGGCATTGATGATCTTTCCTGTGCTCCCTTTGATTTTGTTGTATTATATTTGAGGCAAATTTCGCTATTCCACTGGGAGCTATACGTTATAGGCAGCCATTCTCGTTTTTTAACTAAGTTGATAGAAGATTATTATGCCATGCCTGTTCATATTCTAGTTTTGGATTCTTTGATTCTGTGCTGAACTTTCTTTCACTTGTCGAGTTATTCGTCCATTATAACTGTATAATTCTAGGTCTTGTTCTTCTTTCTGGTAATAGATGGTATTGTAAACTACTGTATCTTTGGTTGTGTTAAAGGGGTGGAAATGCCGGGCTTTTTTGTTGAAAATGTGTTATGTCACTAACATGTTTTATATGGTCACAGTATAAAATTGCTAAAATAATGATAATTATGTCAATCGCGTAATGTCATTAAAATTGTTGTCGTGTTAGAAACTGTCATGCTACGTATATAGACTTCGATTTGAAGTTTGTTTGACCTGATTATTTTACTCAGGTGGAAAAAGCTGTCCTAATATATCATGATGAAGCTTACAAGTCCAAAAAATGGCTCTTTCCATCCTACAACTTCACAGTTTCAACTATTTGGTCTCCTTTCCTTGGAAAAGCTGCCATTTTCGAGGATGACGATGGTGTCTCTTCCTCCGAAGTTGAACTACATCTTGACAAGCTAGACCCGGCTTGGGCCGAACAATTTAAATCCTTGGACTATATCATGTTCTCTAGCGGTGAATGGTACGTGAAATCAACGATCTACTATGAGAACAACACGATCGTGGGGTGCCACAATTGTCCTAAACGGAACTTGACACAGCTCGGGTTTGTTTTCGCGTATGGCAAGGTCCTATCCACTGTCTTCAACCACGTGATCGAATCCAATCCCACGGGGATGATCTTTTTCAGGACCACCACGCCGGATCACTTTGAGAACGGCGAGTGGTTCAGTGGTGGAGGCTGCAACAGGACTCAACCGGCTAAGGAGGGCGAGTTTCAGAGAAATGAGCTGAACAAGCTGCTCCGGGAAGTCGAGATGGAAGAGTTCAGAAAGGCATCTTCAAAAGCTTCTGAGAAAGGGGTTGATCTTAGGCTTTTCGATGTGAATCCTCTTTCTCTGATGAGACCCGATGGCCATCCTGGTCCATATCGGTTCTTCCAGCCCTTTACGAAGGATAAGAACGCGAAGGTCATCAATGACTGCCTGCATTGGTGTTTGCCCGGTCCGATAGATTCTTGGAATGATCTGATCATGGAAATGGTGGTTAATCGCTGAGATCATCGGTATCCAGCAGCCGTTTTGGTTATGGATCCTGACTGTAAATAGGATGGATTGATCATGAGTTGAAAGAGAGGGATTTTAATGCTGAAAGAATCAATCCAGTTCCATTGTGTTCTTGATTTGGTGCTGTTTTTCTTGTTTTAGAGCAGTACCTGTACATCAATTTGAACTGAGATTTCTTTGGTACAGATGACAGAAGGAACAAAATTGTGACTTCTATTTGGATCAATGACTGGATTAGGGCAAGAATGGAGCTAAAGCTTCCAAATCTTCCATTGCTTGTTGGTATTCTTACTCCTCTTGTGGAGTACTACCATTTTGGTGTACCTGCCCTTCAGTTGGGCTGCCCAAATGTAATTTATCTGCCCAAATTCACAGTTGAATAATCTTATAATTTTATACAATATGTTGCTATTTAAATAATCTTATAATTCTATTACAATGTGATGCTGATAAAATTTGTTGCACAAAAAAGCTAAAAAACATGTAGAAATATATATCTGGAAACATTGAAACTTTTGTGGTTATTTGAAACTACACTTACTCCCCCGGTCCATATCATTATGATATATATTTTGGCAAATTAAATAATAATAATTTATCCACCTAATTTTTTTTTTGAAAACTTATCCACCTAATTTACTATTTACTCTCTCAATTCAACCTCTACCACTCATTCTACTTTTTGAGAAAAAGTATTCCCCCTGTCCCGTTTCAAACTGCAAGTTAACTATTGATTTAGTTAAAACTTCTTAACTTTGACCATAAAATTGAATTGGTGTATAAATATAAATACTATTGAGCGATACCTTGTTAGATTCGTTATAACACATATTTTCAAAATATCAACTTTTCATAAGTTTAATTTATCATTAATGAAAGATATTAATGATGAAATATTTTTTGAGTCAACTGATGAAAGTCAAAGTGTGTAATTTGAAATGGGACAATAGAGGACAAACTCAAATTGAAGGGATATATGATGTTCCTATTCATCAAGAAAAATAAATATGTACTTGCTGTAGCTCCATCACATGGAGACATTAATGGAGATTTCGTAGGTATTTGTGGGAATTTCTTACTTAGTGATAGTTTTTTTACTGATAAAATAAGATAAAATAAGCTAAAATGAAATGTAAGAGTGAGAAATTTTTTCACTCCAATGTCAACTATGTGACACATGTATAAAGTTATTGTTACACCTGTCGATTTCAGTAGTCCCTTCATTTTGCTTTTAACTAATACACTTTATTTGTAAAGATATTTTCATTTAATTAACATCTTTCCATCATAATAAAATATACATTGCTTCCGTCTACTTATTTTACTTTTCCTCTATTTAATCAGATTCCATCCGCTTACTTCACTAATATCTTCATAATCCTTGTGCAAAATTTGAAGTGCCGATTAAAGGAAAATAGAGGGATTATAACATTATGGAAACAAATATGGTCAAGAGATATTATAATCTTTAACTATCAATGCAATCACTTACTTACCCTAGTTAACGGTTGACAGATTTGAATTTCAAATTTCCCTACCGTTGAAATCCATCCTTTTAAAACCCCTCTAATGAACGGAAGAAAACACTCATTCATTTCTCAAAACGCTCCCATTTCTCTCTGTATTCTTCAACCTTCAGAAACCTCA
The DNA here is from genome assembly GCA_037428765.1 of Rubia yunnanensis. Lineage (NCBI taxonomy): Eukaryota > Viridiplantae > Streptophyta > Magnoliopsida > Gentianales > Rubiaceae > Rubia > Rubia yunnanensis. Next base: position 113,326,800 of record CM075064.1, on the reverse strand, counting down.
ACAATGGCGGCAACATCAGAAATGATGCCCATTAACGTTGACCCAGTCCCCACAAAGAAGCCCAGATCAAGAAAACCCCTGAAGGAGAAAACCCCATCAACAAACGAGGCCAACATCCTCGCCGGAGCCGCCCTCGCCGGAGCTCCGGCGGCAAAAGAGAAATCCAAGAAAGGGGCGTCAAAGAAAGCCCAGAAGGAAGCGGCGGAGCCCTTTTTGATCGAGAAGGAATTGCGAGAGATGCAAGAGAAGCTCCAGCAGTTGACCCTTGAGAAAGAGCAGACGGAGGAGCTCTTGAAGGTTAAAGAAGAGGCCTTGAAGCAGGAAGTGGAGGAGAAAGAAAAGATTCAGATGGAGTTCAAGAAGTTGCAGAAAGTCAAGGAGTTTAAGCCAACCATGGTACTTTTTTTCCCTGACTAATTTCTCTCAATTGCTCCAATTAGGGTTTGGAGTTTTAGGGATGATTTCTGGTTTTTTTAATTTGGTTATTTCCCTACAGAACCTTCCTATGTTTCAAGTTCTGCTAGATAAAGAGCAAGACAAGAAAGGGAAGAAGAAAGGGGATACCGAAAAGAAGAGGCCATCTCCTGCTTATGTTCTGTGGTGCAAAGACCAATGGAATGAGGTATAGTTCCATTTATTCATCTTAAGATACTTTTGGTGAAGCGATAGCAATTTCGGGTTTGTTTTGGGAATTGTCTTATGTCATTAATATGTAACATGTGATTATATATACGATGTAGAAAATGATGATTATATATGGTGTTAAAGTGGGAACCTTTCATTGTTTCTCTCTTTACACTGTGTAAATGGTATAGGAATTATGATCTTCTTATGTATGCCTAGTTGATATTGTAAATGATGTGACTTGTTAGAAATAGTTTTGCCCTCGATTAGAAGTGGGAACCTTTCATTGTTTGAGTAATGTAGAAGAATGATAGTCGTGCCCATGTTAGACTGATTGTCTGTGTAAATCTTGTTCTGTCCTAAATGGAAGAAGAATGATAATAATCATGTTATGTTGACTAATCGGAGTCTTTTATAGTTTGCGCGATTTTCTTGATATCATACTAATGCCCTTTGGTTGTTCAGGTTAAGAAGGCTAATCCTCAAGCGGAGTTTAAGGAGATATCTAATCTGTTGGGGGCAAAATGGAAGACCATTACCACCGAAGAGAAGAAGCCCTATGAGGAAAAGTATCAAGCTGAGAAGGAGGCTTATTTGAAGGTTGTTGGAAATGAGAAGCGCGAACACGAAGCGATGAGGCTCTTGGAGGAAGAGCAGAAGCAGAAGACAGCTATGGAGTTGCTCGAGCAGTATATGCAGTTCAGACAGGAAGCCGAGAAAGAGAACAAACAAAAGAACAAGTTAGTGCTTGTCCATTTCCACATCATTTAAGCTATGTGTAATAATTGTCAGAATGAATGTATCTAATTGTGCTTCTGTTTATGTACTACACAGGAAGGAGAAGGATCCATTGAAGCCAAAGCATCCCATGTCGGCTTTCTTTGTTTACTCGAATGAGCGCCGCCCAGCTCTCTTAGCTGAGAACAAGAATGTTTTGGAGGTACTTAATGATCCCCCATTACCCGATTTGATGGTTTCTTGTGATTGAATCTTGACATCTGTAATACTGGTATAGGTTGCTAAGGTCTTAGGTGAAGAATGGAAGAACATGACTGAGGAGCAAAGAGGGCCTTATGAAGAGGTAATAATCCATGATCTTTCCTTAATTCAACTCCTTTCTTTCATGATTGATTTGTTAATAGGTGTACTGAAGGAAAGTGTTTCGCTGTTTACACTCAGATTGCGATGAAGAACAAGGAGCAATATATGCACGCGATGGAGATTTACAAGCAGAAAAAGGAAGTAGAAGCAGCCAGCCTCAAGGTGGAAGAAGATGAGATGATGAAACTGCAAAAGCAAGAAGCCCTTCAATTGCTCAAGAAGAAGGAGAAAGCTGAGAACATCATCAAGGTTTGTTCTAGCGCTTCGAAAACTGATTTATCCAGGCTTTTAACAATTGAAAATGGTATTCATTGCTTCTTTTGAATCGCAGAAAACGAAAGAGATTAGGCAAAAGAAGAAGAAGGAAGAGAAGGAGCCTGTTGATCCTAACAAGCCAAAGAAGCCAGCCTCTTCATTCTTCTTGTTCAGGTAAAAAAAGTATTGGATTTTTTTCTGAATTCTATTGATGTTATCATTTGATTGTGAGTTCATCGAGAAATCACACTGTTTTCGTGTGAATGATATGTATGCATGCAGCAAGGAAACTAGGAAGACTTTGGTTGAAGAAAGGCCTGGAATCAACAACTCCACCATTACTGCACTCATTTCTGTGAAATGGAAGGTATAGAATTTCTTGAATCAAGATTTCTTGAGATTTCTTGATTCTTGGAAATGTTGTCTATTCTTTCTCATCGGTGGTGGTTTATCGACTACTCAGGAACTCAAGGATGAAGAGAAACAATGCTGGAATGGGAAGGCTGCGAAAGCTATGGATGTTTACAAGAAGGAATTGGAAGTGTACAACAACAAATTGGCTGCAGAGGATCAAAAGAGTTGGATTATATTAGGCTAAATTCTTTGTTCAATGGGTTCTATTGAACAATTTTTCTAACTTTAGGACCAACGTTTTCGATGTTTTGCAACCTCGCTGATCCTTAGTGTTATGGAACCTTATCTTTTACTGAAATGAAAAGGGTATGAAAATGAGAAATTGACATTGATTCCAGTCAAATTGAAACCCGAGTCAATTTGTTATTTTATGTATTATCGTATTCTAACATAGGTTCTAATCTCTAAATTTCAATCACCTACCAAGTTGTGGTAAAAAATGTCAATCTAATCCTGCAATCAAATTGCAGTCAATTTTATAAATGACCATTATACCCCTTTGAACAAAAACAAAATTTCAAAAAATAGGAAAAAAAATTCCACGGTCGCTCTACTGTTGGCTCACTGACAGCTGCTGGTGGCTGGGTGAGATCAACACTTTAGTAAAAAAAATACAGGGTTTTGTTTCCAGCATTTATTTGAAAAAAATAGTGAAAAAATAGGGTCAGATCAACACTATCATTAAAAAGCGTTCGTTTGAGGAGAACCCACTCCTTATGAATGTGTCTTCATTGCAATCTCGGAGTTGAAATGGTACGATTAGAACAAGATAACAGTACATAATCTGATTCCGGAAGCAAGGAGTAGAACTGTGGCATCTAAATTGGTGACACTATTTGGAAATGATGCATTTCATTTTCCTTCTCTCAGTCGTACACTTCAATTTTAAAACAAGTTGTCGTTCATCTGCTGTCGATTACGAAGAGAGAAGATGTAGATTATCCATTCTTGTCCAAGATGATGAACGCACTTAATCCTTTTATAAGAAGAAAAATGCAAGTGGGGAAAAAAGTAATGAAACTATCCAGTTCAAATCTCATGTTTATAGTTGTTTAGTACTGGGTATAATAAGGTTGTTTAGTATTGAATTTTATGATAATGCTCCCTACATTTTTTTTACATAAATGTTATTTTAACCCTACATATTTTTTTTACTAAAATGTTGATCTAATCATGTCTATTTAATAAAACTGTTGATCTAACTGACCATCAGCGGCCAACGACGGCTGGTCTGAAGATGAAGCATATGGGCATAATGGTCATTTTAGTATTAAGTCTAGGGTATTCTTATTTTTTCATATTAAGTCAAAGTCTGAATTCCTTTTGTTAATATCGGAATAATGCAATTTGGGTATATCTGGGCCATTCCTCCAAAACATGAGTTTAGATTTTCACTTTCAAATTTTACAAGGTTATATTGCACTTTCAACCAAAATATAGATTTAAAAATGCACTTTATCCATTATATTATTTTAAAATGCACTTTAAAATATGATTTTATGCCCCTGAATTCTCCTTTTAGTGCATTCTATCATTCGTTAGCATAAAAATTAATTAAAATATAATATAAAATACTCCCTCCATCCCACATGACTTTGCACTATTTTCTTTTTGGGAGGTCTCGTGCAAATTTGCACTATTTTATTTGGAAGGAATTTTCAGCTCAACAAAAGACAATGCTCCCTATACAGTCTCCCTAAAATTAATTATTAAACCCCTCAAATTTAAACCCCACACACACACCCACACACACACCCACACACCCACCCACACACTAATATGTGTTTTAGGTTTGGTCAATGCCAGAAATTACTAAATCAATGTCAGAATAGTGCCACAGGATTATATCGGCATTTCTGATGCAAAACATAGGGCTACAATAGTATTTTTCAACTTCACATGGTCATATTAGCACAAACCTCCAAAACTTAGGTTAGGGTCATATCATCACAAACCTCCAAAACACATATTAGTAACTTCCATTTTTCAAAGCTTCTCTTTAAAAACCGAGACCAAAAAAAGAGTTTTTTTTCTTCTTTAAAAAGAATCAAAGACTTTTTGTACAGTATCATTTAATTCTTGTTACCTGTAACATTTAAAAATCTTTACTGCAAGTCTGTAACACTAACACTACTGAATTTAAGTTAGCATGCATATCATCTTTCTTGTCGTTTTCCTCTCAGACTGAAATAAAGCTTTCTTCGCTTTCCTCTTCTGAGGTGAGCACTTTTCAACCAACATTCTCCGCAACTAATTCCTGAAAACGGCGCCGTTTCCTTGCTTCCTTCGGCACACAGGTGGAGGTGGGTTCTTCGGCTTCCTCTGAAACTTGTTTTGTGTGTTTTTTGTTGTCTTGTTTGATCATTAGATGAAACAAAAATGGATTCTCTTGGAAACCCATTTAGGGTTTTGCTTTCGTAAGCTGGAGCCATTTTCATTTGTCTTCTGTGCGTTATTTGAGGGGGGAATGGAAAAACAGAGGAGGGTTTTGTGTTGTTCATGGTGAAGGAGTAGAAAGGTTATTCTTTTTCTGTTTCAGAGTTTTTTGGTGGGTGGATTTTAGATCGTTTATTGAAAATGGTGCTATGTGTTTGAGGGTTTTTCTGAAGAATGTTGCCTTTGAGTTTGAAACCAGTGAAAAGATTGTCTTTAATAGTTATTTGAGGGGAAAAGGTAAAAGTAGGAGAGGATTTGTTGTTGTGGCTTATGATTAAGGAGTTTGGAGGTTTTTACTTCTGCTATTTCGGTGGAAAGATTGTGAATCACTTATTGAGGATGGTGCATTTAGGTTATATTTACACTGTAAACGTGATTCCTTTCGAAAAGCCTGCCTTTATGAAGTCGCAATTTTATCAATTTTGGGTTTACCACTCAGCTGAACCAGTGCAGAAAGGCTGCCCTTTTTCAGTGCGATCATCACTTGAAAGGAGAATTTTTATAGCCCTTGTAGAGCTTGAATTTGTGCCGTTGGGTTTTGCTTTACTTTGTAGGAAGTTAGAACCAGGATCTGTGTTATAAATGTATGTTGGATAATGATATTGAGTACTTTTTTTTTTTTAGTAGTTATTAATTGAGGTGAAAAGAAAAACGGGGGATGGTCTGTTGTTGGTTATGATTTAGGAATTTGAAGGTTTTTGCTTTTAATGTCCATGTGATGTGAAAAATAGTGTGATAATTTTTTTTTGTGTGTGGCTGTTTGATCCGTAGATGAAAGAAATAGAGATTCTAGTAGAAACCCATTTGATTTATTTTGTGTAGGTATCGTAAGTAAAAATAAATAGATGTGGGAACACTTTTTTGGGGTTATTGTTGGTTTAATAGTTATCTGAGGGGAAAAAGTATGAACAGGGAAGGGATTGTTGTCGTTGTTGTTGTTATTGCTGCTGTTTGTGATTGAGAAGTGACCAGGTTTTTACTTTTGCTGTTGGTTTGATCATTATCTGAATGTTGTAGAGTTTGAGCCTGTGGCTTTCGGTTGTGCTTTGCTTAAAACCCATATATGTGGAAGATGCATTTTGCCTGTTGCTGCGAAAAATATTGGGATTATGTTTTTTTTTTCTTCAAAAGATCCCTTTTGGTGTTGGAACTAACTAATAATTTGTTTCTTTAGTTGTTGAAGTTGCTACACATTCTTGGTGTAGAAACAAGATGAGTTCGTCGCAGTTAGTGTCACAGTCACAGTATGTGATTGAGGGTATCAATGAGCGGTCATCTGTTTCTGAGATGATCTCTGTACTGCGTCATTCCTTTCAAGAAAAAGAATTTGATGAAGTTGAAAGGTTGTTAATAATTCGTGAGAAGGAGCAACGAACAAAGCTGAAAAATCTCAAGAAGGACTTTGATACTCTGAGAGGAGAGTATGATTCACTGGAGAGAAACTACGGCAGAACTTCGCTTGACAAGATTAAACTAGAACAAGAGCTTGTGGACTGCAAGAGTCAGTTGAACAAGCTGAAAGTGACTTTTGACAAGATTAAACCAGAACAAGAGCTGGTGGACTGCAAGAGTCACTTGAACAAGCTGAAAGTGACTTGTGAAGAGTTGTGTCGTGGAGCAAGTTCAGCAGATGCACGGTATAAATGTCTTGCCAAAGAATTGAAGAGAGTGAAATTAGAGAGGGAGAGTAATCTAGCTAAAATGATTGAGGAACTTGCAAAGAAGGATAAAGAATTGAAGAAAGTGAAAGAGGAAAAGGAGACGGAGCTAGGTGAAATGACTGAGAAGCTAGCAAAGAAGGATGCAGAAATAAATCAATTAAGGACTGAGAGGGAGAACATACTCGAGAAAGTTACACACAAAGTTCTCTTCTTGGAGGAGGATATTATGAAAGAATTGGCTGTGGATGCTATTAGCCCAGAAAAGACGTCGCCAGCAGAAGGTATATATGGTTTCCTGTTTTCTTCTGGTCTCAATGTTCAACACTCTCGATGATTCCAATTATCATTTCACATAAGTTTCAAATATGATCTTGACTCTTTAGTCTGTTATTCTCGAGGATTTTGAACGTGGTAGCTAGTGTGTTTTGGACCTGTAGTATATACTGTTGATGATATAATAATGCATTTTCTTTAAGACTTGCTGAATCCGAATATGATCTCGACTTATCGCTGTATGACTTAGGCACTGTTGATGATATAATAACGCATTCTCTCAAAAACTTACTGAATCCGAATGTGATCTAGACTCTTTAGTTTGTAATTTTTGAGGTTTTGAACGTGGTAGCTAGTGTGTTTGGCACTGATAGTAGGTCCTGTTGATGATACAATAGCACATTTTGTTGTAAACTTACTGAATCCGCTTTGTGCAAATAGAGTTAGATTCAGCTTCCCTAAACAGGATGCTTGGAAGGTAGACTTTTACCTTGCTTAGTTCTGGCTTCTCATTCTGTTCTTGGAAATCGATTTCAATTCTGTTTCCAAATAGGGGCGCTGATAATTTGTTGTGAAACCCTGTATGGCATATCTTCTGGTTTGCATGAACTATGTGAGCAGAAATCCTGATTTTAGAATTCAAATTTGTTACTGTGAGTAAGCGTTTCTTATGGACCTTTTAATGAAAAACCTTCTGGTTTGCATGAATTATGTGAATGAAAACCCCGGTTTCAGAAATGAAAATCTATTATTGTCAGTAAGAGTTTCTTATGGAGCTTTTGATGAAAAACCTTCTAGTTTGCATGAATCATGTGAATGAAAACCCCGGTTTCAGAATTCAAATTTATTACTGTCAATAAGCGTTTCTCATGGAGCTAATTATGAAAAACCTTATGTTCTTAACTCTTATGTTCATTTTCTAGCAGCTGTCACACCATCTACGAACGTTCCTAGTGGCAAGCACCCCTTATCAGCTCCCGAAATCATTGAAATCGACGATAGCGAGGATGAAGTCCCCATGGCAAGAGGTGGCTCAACTCATCGTGCCAAGCGAGGGAGAAGCACGAGTGATTCTGATGACAGTAGCTGCTTTGGGTTCGCTGGTGGCGAAGTGCAAGATACTGATCAGAGCAAGAAAGGCAGAACTTGGTTCGATTCTATGATAGAAAAGGAGAAGCAAATGAACCAAACGAGGTAGATAGATTAACCTTATGCTGTTTAGAACTAACTGAACTGAAGTGGATCTGGTGTACATTTTAGGATGGTGCTAATCAACCTGTCTTTTGTGTATCTATCGAAGCTCTGAGCATCGAATGAATGAGCAATCATATATTCAAGTAAACTAGCATTTTTGAACTGAACATCATGTCACAATTATGGCAATTAGTTTAGAGTCCGTCTCTTGAAAGATGGTCTTTCCATAAGTTATGGAAAGACCAAAGTTTAAAGTGCAAATTAGAAGAAATGAAGATAAAATTTTCGGGTTGTGTATCGGGTTATAAACTTTATGACTACTACACGTTACATAATAAAAGTTTAATATTGCAGATAAAGCCTTTTGCCTTTTATTATTCCATTTAAATCTCGTCTTTCCCAAGACTTTGTCTTTTAGATTATTTCACGAACCATTTGTTTACAACAAACTTGTCTGATTTATTTGTATTTTTAGTTGTTAGATTCAAAATTTTAGACCGGGTCAGATTAGTTCAGCATTTTGACCCGATTCATGGACCAATTTAAACAACTTTATTCACCTTAGACAAAAATACTAAATCGATATTTTAATCCGACCTCTAGAGTCTAGACCAAACCAAAAGGTTTAAACTGATTGGATTGGATTTAAACTCTTACATATCTATATTTGAATTAATAATACTTCACTCTCCGCTAAAGGAGCATTAGTAAAAGTTAATGGTCGTGATTACTGAGACCCTTGCAGTCTTACAGACAATCCATAATACCGAATACAGAGCAAGCAGATTATGAGACTTCCCACATCTGGTTACCGTTTTATAATATATTGATTATGAGCGTTTGCTCCCATGTTGTTGGGCCTTATATTGCAACGCTGGCGGGTGTGTGTGAAGTCATGCTCCCAATCTAAATTCGTGTGTATTTTTCGCTGCACACTCGACCACGTCCCTCTAAAGGCCTGGTGTGCTGCTAGCAACCGAGCGGTGTGCGACGCACGTGGGATCTAGGTGGTAGTCGTGACATGGTTGGTGGTAGTCGTGACATGGTTGTACACGGTTAGGCTGCACGGTTAGCTCCCTTAGCGGGCGACCCGTGAACTTCAAAATTTCAATTACTTTATCGCTCTCACTAGAGTTTTTTTTTAAGCCAAGAGTCGGATTCTTATATTATCATATCATCAGATGTTGGCGGACGTGACCGCCACCTATTATATGACGAGCCAAATTGTAGACATTCATTACAACCGTTCTTGGGGCCTTCATTATATGTATTCTAGTGAACACCATTGGTGTCTAAAGTTTATTAGTAAATAAAAGGCTTGACAAAATAGCATATTTGTGCATCCGGCCGATGCTATCCTAGTTTGGTGATTATTCGTGCATCCTAAGTTCATCTTAAACTTACATAAACATTCATAAAAACTAGGAAATACCTTTATCTATGTCACAATTATGGCATTGTAGTTTTCTAACATTAACGATTATTAAATCCAAATTATTTTAGCTTTTTAAAATGTCTATTGCACTTTTAAAAACGTAGGGTTCAATTGGTATTTTGAGAAAATATGATCTGAAAAGTCATAATAGTCGGTGGTTAAGTTTAAGGTCTAAGGTGTACCTCATCTACTAACAATGTCATATATCTGTGTAATTGAGTAAAAAATGATTCAATATTTTTTATTAATTAAAATTATAAACTAAATAATCACTCATTTCATTCACCATAAATCCAAGCACCTAAACAAAATAAAAAAACTTATTAACAATTTTTTATCAAACTTCGTGATTGTTAAAGTTTAGAGAATTTCTCCCAACAAACTGCCTAAAAACTAAGATTCTTTATCTGGGAAGGCGGGTTTTTTCACAAGTCGTGGAAATACCAATGTTTAAACTATGAATTAGAAGAAATTAGGATAAAATTTTTGGGTTACATTAATTGGGTTATAAAAATTATAACTATTGCACGTTCCATAATAAATTTTTAATATTGCAACTAAAACCTTTTATCTTTTTATTATTCTAATTAAACTCCATTTGTCCATAAATCTATGAAAATACGGTCATTCCCAACAAACTTCTTTTTTATAATTTTAAAATCATTTTAATATATTAATTTGAGTCTGTCTCTTGAAAGACCGTTTTTCCATAAGCCATGGAAAGAACAAGATTTAAAGTGCAAATAAGAACAAATGAATATAAAATTTGTTGGGTTGCATGAATCGGTTATAAACTTTATAACTACAATACGTTGCGTAATAAATTTTTAATATTGCAACTAAGACCCTTTACATTTTATTATTCTAATTAAACTCATCTTTCTATAAGCCTATCTTCGCACCTTAAATATATGTATTTTAGCAATGAGCAATAATAATGTGCTATTAATTTTAATGGAGTGCAGTATATACTTGAATTTCTTTATTACCTCCCATATTTATTAATTCATATTAATCAATCTGATTTTAAATGAAATTCAATTCCGGTGGTGGAATACAGAAATGCAGTACATTTGTCCATTCGAAAAAGTATATAATTTAGCCCTAATTTATATCATATTGTTTTTAGTATCTATAAAATTATTCCAATAATTATGTGAAGATCAAACAATACAAAACAAGAGTTTATAAAATTGTGTTAAGTCTATTACTCATGTGAAGGGTAATATTGAACATTTGGATCACTAATTGGATGCCATCCTCCTCGCTAGCAGAGATTTCATAACAAAAATTAATATTTTAAAAAAATACAGTTAAACAAACCATCGAATCGAAATTTGGAGCGACATCCAAAGTCCAAAGTCCACAGAGCACTTTCAAATTCTAATCAGTACCAAAACCAGCGCTTTGTTAATCTTTTTCCTCCTCCACTCCGCCACCGATCATCCCTCCGACCACCGCCTCTCGAGGCTGAGTATTACGGAAGCAGATGGCGGCGCCGGCGGATGCTGCGGCGGCGGAGCACGGAGATTCTGGCGAAGATTTGGGGTTTCATCCGCTGCTTGGTTCAGGTAGGCTGTCAGTTTCAGAGTTCTGATGAGTTTACTTTTTATGTTCATATTCTATGGTCGGGATAGCTTTCAGTTTTTATTTTATTTTTGTTAAAGTTTTCATATTCTGCCGGGCAAAGGTGTGGGAAAGGTCGAATGGTTATGATTCATGGAAAGACGTGGTTGGATTAAAATAATAGAACTTAAAAATTTTTAGTTACAATATTAAAATTTAATATACCAAGTACTCCCTCCATCCCAAATTAACTTGTATGAGAGAATTTTAAATTTTACGCTCATCAAGAAATTTATCTAATCGTTAATATGTTTAATTACGTATAATTATGGCATACAAAAAATTACTTTTCAGAAACTACATGTTACGACGAATAAAACCATATAACATATGATAATATTATTGTTTATATATCTATTCAAATATGTGATCAAAGTTAGACGATAAATAGTAACATTTTATGAAGTGTACAGTTTAATTTGGGACGGAGGGAGTATAGTAATTATAAAATTTATAATTCAATTCATACATTTAAAAATCTTACCTTCATTTATTTTAATTTGTAATTTAAATTTATTATTTCCGTTCTACTGTAGCGTACTTTATTATTTGAATGTTGATTAACTTTCTGAATTTATGGTGGTAGCTGTATTCACAAAGGTACTAAAATAACTAAATTGTTTAATTGGGCCTCAAGCCATCAAGTGGGCTCTAGCGTCTGGGCTATCTGGTTTTGTTTACTCATTTGCAAAATAGACTCCTTTTCCATTTTTCTATTTCCTTCGTCTGGATGAAATGATGTAATTTTCTTTTTTGTCGATTCTAGTAAAAATGATATAATTTGGAAGTTATTTAAAATAGTAAAAAATATTTTGTAAAATTTTATGTTAGACTCACCGCTTTCCTAAAATATCTCTATTTTTTCACATTTATTTCCTGTCGAAGAGAGAACTATAAACGATAGTCTTTTATGCTTCAAACTATATTACAGAATTTTTTAAAATTTAAATTACCTATATAAATAAATATAAATAGTTTTATTACTATATATTTTATTGAAATTATCAATGTTATTATATACTCCAAAATTAAAATATTATTCTTTAAATATATTATTTGAAGAGTGTGAGAGAGGGAGTCTAACCTGTCTTTAGATTCTTTACCTTCTATCTTCTTTTTGGTTTAGTATGGGACTTATCGAACATAAAGTAAATTATTAGGTTTAAATTAATTAACTAGCATTAAAAGGCTATTACGGCTAGATCTAGGCCGCCCCGATCACCCAACACCACAGGCCCGATCAGGGGGTTAGTCACGGTAACCAGCCACCAGGACCCGCATGCGGGATCGTACTCACCGCCCACGAGGAGCTCACCCACCACGTGGCCAGTGAAGGTCACACTTTGAATAAGGTCATCCCACACCACGACTTATAAGCCTCAAACTCAAAATTTCCTCCTGAAGTACATGCGTCACAACCAAATGGGTATATAATTAACTAGCATTAAATCCAAGTTGGGTGAAGGAAATAGTACTATGAAAATGAGAGGTGGGTATAAAAAATACGGCCATCAACTTGCAAAGCCAACAGTTGCCATTTTGTTATTGGGTTGGTTGGTGATTTCACACTTATCTAAGCAAACAAGAAATCATTTTTGGCCTTTTCCTCACAATTCACACATTCCTTTGTTCAAATTCCAACCTTAAATCCCATCATTATGCTCTTCGAAACTCCAAAAACGATTTTATGATCTGAATTTTATCAGATGCACTATTTATTTCACTAATCTGCACGATTTATTTCAAAATATTTTAATAAGATGCACGATTTTACTAGTCGCAATACTCATCATAATACCTAGTAACGATCCGGATTTGGCAATGATAGCACTCTTCCCTAAGTCATAAGTGGAATAAACTAGAGATCATAACCAGTGGCGGAACCAGGAAAAAATGTGAGGGTAGGCTGAAATTGCACCGTGGCGGATTGGCGGTGGCGGGTGGCGGACGACCGGCGGCGCCGCGGCGGTGTGACAGAGGAGCCGAGAGCGAGAGGGAGTCAGGGGACGGACGGGAGAGGCTGAAGATGAAGAAGAGAGCCAGGGGCGGGAGAGGCTTCTTCCTCAGTTCCTCCGGCGAACGGGCGGCGCGCCTACGCCGCCGTAGGCGGAAACCCTCGATCCGTCGGCCGGGAACAGTAACTTCCGCCTGGCCGACAGATCTCGGGGCAGGCGCGCGCCTGCCCCCGCCTTCAAGTAGTTCCGCCAATGATCATAACATCAATCTTATCTTATCTTCCATATAATGCAGATGGGTATATTACAATATCTAGATATTATTACTCTTTCTGACCATCCTATTATGTGCATAATCGTTTCTTTGGTAAAAAAATGTCAAACTTTGACCACGCATTTAAATAGGTTTATGAACAATGATTTTATCGTATGAGATATGGTTGGATTCGTCCTGATATGTAGTTTTTAAATATCAAATCTCTGTGTGTCATTACTGTCCATAGCTACACATATTTACAATCAAATATACTTATTGAAAACCGTGAAAAGATTCTGTGCAGAATAGGTTGGAACAGAGGGAGGAGCTTTATTGTAATTTATATTTTTGGATAAAGTTGATGAAAAAAATATGCCGTAAAAGTCAATACTCTATAAAAACGAAAATATCTTCTCAGTTTCTCTAACACTAGCACCCTTTCTTTATTATCAAGCAATTTGTTAAGATTATCTCCAATCCGGTTCATGATTCGTCCACCATATTTCTTACTCTCTTCGTCAAGTGAGTCCGTCTCTTGAAATACGGTCTTTTCATAAGTTATGGAAAGATCAAGGTTTCAAGTGTAAATTAGAAGAAATTAAGATAAAATTTTCGAGTTGCATGAACCGGATTATAAATTTTACAACTACTACCTGTTGCATACTAAAAGTTTAATATTGTAACTAAGACCTTTTAACTTTTAATATTCTAATTAAACCCCGTCTTTCCATAAGACTATGGAAAGACCGTCTTTCTCAGGACTTTGCCTCACCGATTCTCTCAAAATATTTAAAGTTCAGATTAGAGAAAGTGCATATATAACCCTATATAATTGATGAAAGTGCAGATATAACCTTGCGATAATTGAAAGTGCAAATATAATCCTGATCAGTCAATGCCGGAATAATGACATTATGGTTATATTTGCACATATATATACTAGTTAGGGTTATATTTGCACTAAAAAATAATTCAGAGTTATATTTATACTTTCTTCAATATATAAGATTATATTTGCATATTAACTTTTAGATTAAAAATTGACGTAAACAGTATAGTGTCGGTTTTAGGAAAGAGGACAATTTAATAGTAAAAGACAAAAAGGTTTGATTCTTTCAGCCGGTTGCCCTACGCCTCGTCCACCATTGTCATTCTCTTTCACACTGCTATCTTACCACTCTAATATAACAATATTTTACCTTCCTTTCCATTCACATGAATATATTCTCTTCCCCTCACAAACAAACTGATTCCATTTCCCCCCCATTTTTTTACCGTTTCTTGCACTTCACAAGGGATTTCGGGTGCGTGTAAGAAACTCTGGGTTTTGTTTTTTCATGCATAAATTCCCCCATATATGGGCGTGAAAACTGATCAGTTTACGTGTAGTTTATGATAATATGGCGGCAGAGAATCCAAGAAGCGGCGCTGTTTACCCCGAGATGCTTCGGGATGACGACGCCGGCGCCGTCTTTGTGCTCGAATCCAAAGGTAAATGTAATGATTAGCGAAGAAATACATGTTTGGCTCAGGCACATTTATTATCATTATTATTCTGTGTGTACGCAGGGGAATGGTGGCACGCCGGATTCCACCTCACCACGGCGATAGTGGGCCCCACTATACTGACGCTGCCGTACGCGTTCCGGGGGCTGGGGTGGGGCCCGGGGCTCTTCGCGCTGACGGCCATGGGGATATCGTCTTTCTACTCCTACTACCTCATGTCGCTGGTGCTGGACCACTGCGAGAAGGCGGGGCGCCGCCATATTCGGTTCCGGGAGCTCGCCGCCGACGTGCTAGGTGCGTGCTCTCAGATGTTGTTGAAAGAGTGGGGCCCTTGATTTCAAACATGGGGGCCATTTTGATGAATTTGTGGAGATGTGAAATGTCAAATTGATGTGATATGACAGGGGGTCCTGTTCTGAATTTTCACATTAATGTGTCTGCAGTCTGCATTACAAGCATTTAGTGGTGACTGTTGTTGGAAGATGAGGGGTAGGAGTTGGATTCTGTCAATTTTTGGGGCAATGCTTCGGGTTTTAATTGCTTTGTTTGATTTTCGCATGATATTATCGATATATGAAGAACAATTGTTTTTATATGGTAGTTTTTTATCATCTTAAACCATTTATTGTAATGCTCCGAGGGAGGGGAGGTACTGAATGAATGGGGACAGTAGTCACTAAAACGAATTGGAAGGGGCCTAAAAAGACTTTGAATGAGACTGTGAAGAAATATGAAAGATATCTCTGGCGAACATGATGGCGGGATAAGGGGATTTGGTGGTTGTTGGAATGATAATGTGAGCCTTCTTTCTTAGATGTTGGAGTACTGATGAATGATGGTTTTTCCGCTTTGTGGCAGTTGCAGCTTCGTTTTGCTATGCTAGCTTGATTATTAGCTTATATTGATAAGTTTCTGCTGTTGTTTTTACACTTTGTAGGATCCGGAGGGATGTATTATCTTGTGACATTCATTCAGACGGCGATCAACACTGGTATTAGCATAGGAGCGATCTTGCTGGCTGGACAGTGCCTCCAGGTATAGCTTATAGTATGTATGTATCAACTGGAATCTTCAAAGTACTCTATTGAAAGTTAAAGAGAGTTATCAATCATTGGTAAAGCCCCAAAAACTTCTAGATTCATTTCATAGATTATCAATCATTTTTGTTTTGGCTACCTTGGTTTCTGAGGTTGATCTTGTTGGTGGAAAAGATAGGTGTTTGAGAGAGGAATTTGTGTAGAAGTTTACCTTTTTTATCTGAGATTATTAGAATTGTTAACTGATTAGGTTATTGTTTTTTGGCTACCTTTCTCTGAGGTTGATTTAAGTGGTGGAAAAGATGGGTATTTTGGGAGAGGAAACTGTGTAAAAGTTTACTTTTCATTATCTGAGATTACTAGATTTGTTATCTGATTAGGTTATTGTTTTTGCCACCATACTTTCTGAGGTTGAATTTAGTGGTGGAAAAGATAGGTATTTTGTGAGAGGAATTGTGTAAGAGTTTACTTTTCATCATATGAGATTACTAGATTTGTTAACTGATTAGCAAGAGTTTTATCATGTTCAGACACAAAATTCTTCTGTCTGGTTTCCGATATGGTATCTACACTTTTGAATTTTGACACCAGTTGCTCCTTTTGATTGCTTGCTCTAGCTGATGTACTCGAATGTTTATCCACACGGTTCGGTGAAACTGTATGAATTCATAGCAATGGTGACCGGCGTGATGATTCTTCTCTCTCAACTTCCAACTTTCCACTCCCTCAGGCACCTCAATCTTGGCTCTCTTTTTCTCAGTTTGGGCTATACACTGCTTGTAGTCGGGGCTTGTATACACGCAGGTTAGTAACTGATGCTCCCTACATATTTTTGAATGCTCTCAAGATATTGGTGGTGATCTAAGTTGCTTCAGAATTCTGCAGGTTTATCCAAGAACGCGCCTCCTAGGGACTATTCTCTACAAGGCTCATCAGTGTCGAAGACTTTGAATGCCTTCACCTCCATATCGATCATGGCTTCCATCTATGGAAACGGGATACTCCCCGAGATACAGGTACCATTTTCCTCCTATGCACGAATGATTTCCGGGTTTTATTATTGAAATGATGTCGTGGAAAAAAGCGCAGGCTACTTTAGCTCCTCCAGCCACAGGAAAGGTGTTCAAAGGCCTGCTAATGTGCTATTCGGTTATATTCCTAACTTTCTACTCGGCTGCTGTGTCGGGATATTGGGTGTTCGGGAACCAGTCAAACTCGAACATTCTCAAGAGCCTTTTGCCCGATGAAGGGCCTGCTTTAGCTCCCACATGGGTACTAGCCTTGGCCGTCGTGTTCATTCTCCTCCAACTCTTCGCCATTGGTCTGGTAAGCTCTCAATCTCACGTTATCACCTTGTACATTTGCTCGTACTCTAGTGAATATCTGATGCGTTCAATGTTGTCAAACTTAAACACGAAACAGCTGTACTCTCAAGTAGCATACGAGATGATGGAGAAGAAATCAGCTGATGTGAAACAGGGCATTTTCTCGAAGAGGAATCTGATCCCGAGGCTCATCCTGCGCACGCTGTACATGGTGTTCTGCGGGTTTTTTGCCGCGATGCTGCCATTCTTCGGGGACATCAATGGAGTGGTGGGAGCCATCGGGTTCATCCCGCTCGATTTCATACTTCCAATGCTTCTCTACAACATGACTTACAAGCCATCCAAACAGTCCTTGAGCTTCTGGATCAACAATGGCATCATTGTTGTGTTTACTGGGGTGGGAATTATAGGGTCTGTTGCATCTATCAGGAAGCTTGTTCTTGATGCTGCTAAATTCAAGCTTTTTAGCAGTGATGTTGTTGACTGATGAGTCTTTTTTGTATAAATATGTGAAGCGATGATACCACTAATATGAACATGATTATTATAAGGCTACCGAACTAAGAAATTTTGGAGCTAAAATAGAAATTTGTTTATAATCTTAATCTGCAAAAATTGAACCAAAACCTTGATTTTAAGCTACAAAACTTTCCATTTATTTGTTTATGGAAGTTGTTTCTGGTGATAATTAATAGGAGAGGTTCAAATGGGATGGTCATAAAACTTGCTTTCTCTTGAGACCTAATCTTGAAGGGCACTCTGATTAGGACCTACTCTTGAAGGGGATGGCCCTAATCACAATCTGGTGGTACATTGCAGCGGGTCCGACCCAGAAGATCCAGTGATCATCCCATCCAAGGTCCTCGTTGAAGATGATCGAGGCTCCGAGACTCCTAGCAGGGTTGATGCTGGTGCCGGTGATGGGGATGGTGGCCAAATGAACCAAGAAAACGGCGAATCCAATTGGAAGGGGTGCCAAAATAGGAACATGAGAATCCCTAGCATTCCTCTTGGCATCGGTGGCGGAGAAGACGGTGTAAACCAGGACAAAGGTTCCTACAATCTCAGCACCAAGTGCATCTCCCTTGGTGTATCCATGAGCCACAAAGTTGGAGCCACCGTTGTGCAACTGGTATTGTGTCTTGTTGAATCCCTTCACAATTCCAGCTCCACAGATGGCACCAAGGCACTGCATCACTATGTAGAAGATTGCCCTTGTCAAGGACAGTTTTCTAGCCAAGAACAGCCCAAAAGTCACAGCAGGGTTGATATGTCCTCCTGAGATTCCAGCGGTGCAGTAAACAAGGGCAAAGATCATGCCACCAAAAGCCCAGACAATACCCTGGATGCCGACAGAAGCGCACTTGTTGGGAGCTCTGTTGACCCCCATGACAGTGAGGATGGTAACATAAAGGAACAACAGAGTGGCGATGAACTCAGCAATACCAGCCCTGTAAAAGGACCACGACGCCAACTCTCCGGGCTCGAACAGAGGAGCCGGCGGCGGCTCCTTGTAGTCCTTGTCGGACTGAGCTGCGGTTCCCAAAAACCTGTCACTAAATAAATAATAAATAGCTAAGAATAGTTTATATTTTGCTACAATCTTTTTTATAATAATAAAATAGTACTACATAAATTAAAAGGTATGATAGCCTTAAAAGAGGGGTAATAGCTTTAAATGAGGCCTGTATTATTATGTTTTGAATTATATGCAGTGGCGGAACCAAGAGTATATGGTAGGGGGGGCGAAAATGAGGTTAAATTTTTTTTTGCAACGCTAAGTAAGAAATATATTAGAACATCATAGTCCCTAGAAAAGCTCTAACAATTGCCTACAGCTGAACAATAACACGAGAAGTTGATAAGAAGCAGAATAAGAAAGTCCATTACAGAAGCATACAAGAAAAACATATACATACTATCATATAGACATTCAAGTTCTACAATTTCATACAAATTCAAATTTTAAAACAGGTTACCTTTAGGCAATTTCTACAATTTCATCCTAAATGAAGGCAAACTACAAACACTTGCACACTTCAACTAGCCCCACATTCATCCCAACAATGAATGAGCACAGAAAGAACCAAATACTCATAAAATCAGGCCATGGTTAGTTTTTATTTTACTTAGAGAAGCAAATGGGGGACGGTAAGATCATAAATAGAACTTAGCCTTGTCAACATATAATCAGCAATAAGCAATAACAATGATATGAATCATTGTTAGATGAACATTCACATTTCAGTTTTCACAGTCTACAAATCTGCTCAAAACCAATTGGAGAAGAGTTAAAACAACATGCCATACCATATGCTTTTTCCCGATTCCAATTACAACCCAATATAGTCATCCATTCTCTCATTATATTAATTAAATGAATCCTACAGGAAATAAAGTGTATCTATGGAAAATATACTCTAAAAGGACATAGAACAGCATAAACAAAATGAAACTTAGAAAACAGTTCCCGATTAATCATATTTCAACTCTAATATCCATTACCGGATCACATGCTCGTTAGTTGTTTCCCTGGTTTCCTTTTCCCTCCATACCCAACTACAGTATCTAACTAGTTCCTAGATCTGTCAAGCAAGTAATTTTAACAGTACAAAGAATTCATCTCCCAGAAATTATGTCGGACTGATATTACCATTCGCGCCACACCAGCTAAAATATAGAGATAATACTTATAATCTACACCAGCACAACCACTTTTGTTTATATACTGATTTTGACCTAGATCCATCGCAAACGACAAAACGCAACCACTAAGAAAGAATAAAAAAACAGAAAAGGAATCTCCCAAAATTAAAAGTCACCACATCACAAATGTTCAGATCAGGATTTAGAGCTAAAGCCATCCATTAACAGTTTAGGAGGCACACCTGTAAAGAGCTTAAATGCTGTCGGCACGCTCCTCCTCTACGTAATCCAGAAAACATCAGCCTTTTTGGACATGTACAACCCAGGATCAACAATTATTGGTTTTGCTCTCTGAAACCTGCATAATTCACATCACATTATCACCAATTAAACACACACAAACATTTTCACAAATCCAAGGAAAGTAAAACAGCCAAGATTCATCATTCATCAAGAAAATTACTTGGCCATGTGCTTAATAAAATAGTACTACATAAATTAAAAGGTGTGTTAGCCTTAAGGAAAGACTGACCTTAAGAGTGGCGAGAAACTCAGAGCTCTGGTAACACCGGACGTACAAGAATCGTCTCATGCTCGCTGCAAATAAATCTCCATCATATCCTGTGTGTTGAAAACAAACAACATTCTCCAGTGATTTCCTAAAAACAAAAACAAAAAATCAATTAAATCTGCCCCTTCACTCTTCCTTTTTCAGGCGGAGGTGGCGGAGTGTTGACTACGATAGCTTCGGGGTCGCGGGGGGGATGGGGGTCGGCGGAGAAGTGGTGATAGTCGCCAAACGGCGGCTTCATCGCTGTGAAGGGGAGCTGGCGCTTGAGCGCCTCCTGCTTCTGGTGCTGCATGATCTATAGGTTTCGCCGGAAAATTGGAGCTGAATGGGAGAGAATTGGGTGGAGATCTGGTTGGAATAAAAAAGCGGGAAGAGAGAGAAGGCAGAAGAGGGGAGAAAACATACCACATCGTTAGAAAATAAAGAGGAAAACTAATATATATTGTTAGGGAGCCAAATTCTTGTATATCCAACCGCTGACGACGTGAATGGGCTATGGCTCAATCTCAGATTGAACCGGGCTCAGGAAAGTCCCCGGGCCGTTTTCTGCAGAGATGCAGGCTCGGAGACGAGTAACCTTCAGGGGCCAGAGAGCCCAAAATGGGCTGAGACACGTCAGGAGCCCGGGCTCCAGTCCCGAAGTGATTTGGCCGAATAAACAGTTATTCACGTGGTCCAACCGACTAACAGAACGGGGCTTACGTTCAGCGGTTTCTCTTTTTCTTTCTTTCTGCGACTTTTTTTTCCACAACTATTGACCACTCAACTTTTTACGATGTCCAATGATCATCTTTAATCGTCAATATCTGACTCTAGCCACATATACCAATTCCGCATATAAAATTGATATTTAGAAAGTAAATGTTAAGACCAAGTGCAATGATATTGACCGCTAAGGGGTCTTTTACCAATTAAATATATTATTTCTTTCAATCCCTCTCTACCACTTCACCCTAACAAACCACATATTTTTACTTCACAATGGTAAGAGACCACTCTCCACTATTAATGGACCCCACTTAATTTTCTTTATCACACTCATTAATTTTTTTACATTTAATTTAAATTTACACCCAAAATAAGTTGAATGTGAAATTTAATAATACTTTATAATATTTAAAATTGAATTTCATTTTTCTCAAAATTTATTAAAGAATTTATTTTTATTGTTCTTGTATATATCATTATTCGTTGTAAAAAAAAATAATTTTGGTTTTTTCAAGAAATTATTTCAAAATTTTAAATAAAAAATAATAATAAGATAACTTCGTTTTTGAAAATTTATAAAAAAAATTACATTAGCAAACACCAATTATAACGATTAGAAAAATTACATGAAATACTTAAATAATAAAATATTGATCTAACACGACCAATTATTACAATTTGAAAATCGAACTATTGATGTGGTCTGAAAAATTATTACAAATAGAAAACCAAAATATTGATCTAGTCTGACCCATTATTACTAACAGAAAACAAGTTAAAAATATAGAGTGACTCTCCTGGCATGCGTTCTGTCCATAAGCTTATGGACATGCCACTTATTTTTTTACCCTATACATTGCATTTGTTAAATTACATACAAAATTTAGATATTATAAAAATATTTTTTATATCATATATTTTTATATTTTCACCATAAATACATAGTATTACATGTTTTAACTTATAAAATAAAATATTTAAATTTATTTAAAAATTACAACATTTAAGATAAAAGCACCGTGGACTGTTCATAAACTTATGAACATACTGTTTTTCCTGAGATTTTCTATAAAAAAAGGACAATAGAGGACAAAATGTGGGCTCTTTTGTGGACATTTGGGTCTTTTTGCGGTCTCTAAACAAAGAGACCACCCCATGGTCTCTAGTCCAAGAGACCACTCCCAAGGCTCTATTCCCATGTGCATGGAGCCATATTCCCACATTTTATTTCTATGTTGTCATTCCAAAATTTTATTTACAAATGTTATATTTTAAAATCTATTTCTTTTATTTGATTTAATTGATAAAATAGTTTTAAAAGCTGATTACTTATAAAATTTAAATTTCAAAGACGTCTAATATTATAATTAAACGAAAATAATATTTTTTAAAAGTAATTTTTTTAAAAAAATTACTTTTTAGAATTAAAATGCATTATTAAATTTCACATATCAATTTATTTTGGATTGACAAATTTATTTAAATTAAATATTGAAGGTAAAATTAATAGGTAGGATAGAGAAAATCAAGTGGAGTCCATGAAGTGGTCTCTTAGTGGCTTCTATCATTGTGGGGGTAAAAATGGAGTAGTTTCTTTGTGGTTGATTTTGATGAGATGGAGGAGACAGATTTAACATTTAATTGGAAGAAACCTCAAGAGTGGTCTCTACCATTGTACATGGCCTTAGCAAGAGACCATTGAGTGGTCTCTTAAAATTAAGAGATCACCACTGCACATGCTCTAAGATGAATATGACAATATCTCATGTGATCTTTTATCGTATAGTAGTGAGACGCGGGGTACTTGGTAAATCCTTAACCCTTCCTTCTCACATTTACTTTAAAGACAAAATGTGAATCATTATCAATTACTCATTAAACTGTTTACTTTCTTCAATAAATTATCTCCACATATTTCAACTTGAAAAAATACACCTAAATCTATAACTCCAAACATAATAAAATGGAGACAGTATGTAGTTTTAGATGGATAAAATAGAATGGAATGGACCGAAATTAGTATCATTTGATTATTTTTTTTTAGAACACGTTTGACTATTAATCATTTTAATTATATAATAATAAGAAATAAAATTTTAATAATTCATGATAACACGCCACATAGAAATTAAAAAAATGTCACATAATTATACTAATATTAATTATATTGAACCTCGAATTTGAATTAGTGCAAACGATGAGTTTAGTTGACATGTACTTAGTCATTAGTTATTGGGAGGGGTTAGTTTGATTGGACGTGGATTTCATTTATTGTAATTATTGTTGGATGTTTTTCCAACATCTTTAAATGAAAGACATTCAACTATTTAAGGGAACAAAGCCTCTATTCTATTTCTTTCTTCATTTTAAATGCAATGTTCAAACCATATACAAAAGTCTTGTTTAGACCGACTAACCTTTAGACAAGCCATTTTATATATAGTAGGACTAGCAAGATGATTTGATATTTGTTTTTATTATGACAATGAGATGCCTATAATTCTCATTTTAAAATGAATTTAAACATATTATAACCTTAAAAATTACAAAAAATGATGTTTTTTATAATTGGTCTGATTGTTAATCGATGTAACATGAGACCTTCTCAAACATATAAAATATAAGAATTTGATACTAATTTTTTTAAATTAAAAATTCAACAAAATCTCACCGCGACATTATTATTGAATGTTCATAAAGACATTTTTACCAAATCGAGCTAGATCGAATCCCAACAGGTTTCTACAAATGGTATTGGCATAATGTTGGGAACCACATAACGGAGGAGGTTCTCAGAAATCTACAAACAACAAACATGCCAGAGGACTGGAATCAAATGTAGATCGTTCTTATCCCCAAGAAAAAAAATCCAGAAAGGGCAGAAGATTTCAAGCCAATAATGTTGTGCAATATTAAATATAAGACTATAACAAAGGTATTGTCCAAGCACTTGCAAAAAATAATGGGAGATTTGGTTGACAATACACAGACAGATTTCATAAAGGACCGTACCATAGCAGAGAATTCCTAGCCAGTGCACTACACTAGATTAGAAACCATGAAAAGGAAACAAGATAAAATAGGCCTAGCTGCAACAAAATTGGATATGAGTAAGGCATATGACATGGTATCTTGGGAATTCCTAGCTAGTGCACTACACTATATTGGTATGCCTATGCACTGGATGCACCTACTACAGATGTGTGTGACTACGGTTACTTTCTCGGTAAAAATAAAAATACATATCAAACAATTGAGAGTTACCTCAAATACACACTGAATATACATAAGTCAGGTATTAGAGGTCAATATCTAGGAATGAATATTCAGTTGTTGCAATCTCGCGGTGGTACGTATAAGGCCCCTATTAACAAGATCGGGTCAAAATTTGATAACTGGAAAACAAGGTCTCTAAGTATAGCAGGAAAGGTGACTATGGCAAAGCATGTTATCTCGAATATGCCCATATCCTTTAGGTATTTTTAAAATTCCAAGGACTGTGGCTCAGAAATAGATGCCATTATAGCAGCTTTTATTTGGAAAGGAGAGCTAGAGAACAAAGGTATACATTGGGTGGCAAGTTCAACAATGTGCCTATCAACGGAACAGGGTGGCTTGGGACTTCGATCAATAGAAAAGATGAATAAGACACTACTTACAAAACATGTCTGGTCTATTTTTTCAGGACAAACAATCTCTCTCTGCTTCGGTTTTCAAAGGCAAATATTGCAGGAGTCAACAGTTCATCGATTACACACCAAAGGCCACAGATAGCTGAGCATGGAAATCAATTCTATGGGGAAGTGAACTCCCACAACAACATACTCGTTGGGAAGCCAGAACATGACAGCACACACGACTCACGGATAGATGGATACCAGATTATCCTAACCTACCCCTCACTCAACCGCTAACAATAGCGCAGCAGTACACAAACCTTAGAGTAGCTGACTTGCTTACTTAGCACAAGGAATGGAGGGAGTCGTTGTTGAGAGCAATTTACCCCCCACATATTGCTCGTAGAATCCATGCTATAACTATTGATCACCAGGGCCAGTCTCAGGACAAACAAATTTGGCAACTCAAGGCTACTGGGGTTTACACAGTCAAGATAGGTTATATAGCACAGGATACATCTATAGCAGTGATTCAGGCTATACAAAGCGCAAATTGGCAGAAGTTATGGAAATTACCAGTATCAAGGAAAATCCTTCTTTTCCCTTGGAGAGCCTTACTAAATGCCATACCTACTATGTCCAATTGGTCATTAGAGGAGTGATAACTAACCCTTTTTTCCATTTGTGCCACAATCAAGTAAGAGAGGACGTACAACACTTCTTTCTGCAATGCCCGATGACACAAAGAATTTGGCGTTGCTCACATCTCGGCTTTAATTTAACTCAAGGAACACCACAACCTTTCTACACATGGTTTTGGAATTGGTTCAACCTAGCCCCAGATACGGAGATGCTTAGTCTTTCTTGTCATATTCTTTGGCAGATCTAGTTACAAAGAAATGCATTTTTTTTAAAAAAAAATCAGGAGCAACCACCTCATATTTGGGTCAATCTTGCACACAACAGCCTTAAAGTGGACAACAACTGACATAAAGCAATGGATAATGAAGATATAAATTTAGAGCCAGGCAAACATGCAACACATGATGCACAGTGGAATGAGCCTCAGGTCTTAGCAACACTCAAGATGGATGGGCTGTTTGGCAGAATCAATGGCACGAATCAGCAGCTTGGACGCTTTTTCCCAGTCTGCAAGCTTAGGGATCCTCTCAACGGAAACATTTCCCTTGCTCATCAGCTTTAGCAGCAGAGGTCTAAACATGTCTTGCTAGCTTGAAGCAGGCTTTACAGCAAGGGTTTCGTCATATGCAGGTCTGGACGGATTCTCAGCAACTCATAGCACTACTCAAAGAAAAAGATCAACTTCCTCCGGTGGACATAAGCTCCATCATAACAGAAGAGAGGTCTTTTTCTTCAATGTTTCAGCGAATTGGGTTTATCAAAGTCCTACAATCAGTATTGCAAAATGAGCATGTATTAGTAAACTCTTTAAATTGTACTCTCAATAGTTGTCAATAAATGAATATGTAGTTTTCCTCAAAAAAAAAACCGAACTAAAATTTTGTTATTTATGAAAGTCAAATGATGAAATTTCAGTAGGATGGAGTAGATGGAAAACTATTTCTAGTGTAATGCTAAAAAAAACTATTTAGACAAAAGACTGATATTAAAGTGTTTTACAATCCATATTCATTATAAACAAGTTTAATAAATTAGTTCGTTTAAATTTCTTATAAATTTAAAAACAAGTATATATATTCTTATAAATTATTATTGGCAAGAATGTAAACGGAAAGCATTAACTATAATCAATAAATATTCATATCTAAACTACAGTGCTCTTTGTAATGTCAGTGATAAGGTGCACGAACATTTGAACTAAAATATAATACATTTTAATACATTAACTCTTAGTTTAAAAAAAAATACAATTCCTAATAAATTTGATGAATACATCTACTAAAATATGTAATTTTTAACTTTAAAAAAACTTAAAAACTATAACATATAAATATCATAGTTAATTTAGGAGAAAGTCTCCCATTAGACCATCTAAATGTTAGACTAATCATGAAAAATATCGTTTCAATAACTATTAGTGTCAAGTTATAATTATTTATACATTGCTATATATTTTAAAAGTTATAAGAAATTTGTTGCGATAAATAAAAACAAATACCAAACCAACTTATTAGTTATAAAATAATCTCGTATAGTGATTTTCCAGTCTAAAACAAGACGTTGTGTTAATTTAATAGTGGAATTTTTGTAAAGAATTAAGCTGCATCCTCTAATATTATATAATATGTACTGCAAAAACTTTTTTTCCACTCGATTTAGTGATTTCCATGCCAACAACAAAGTTGCCAAAGTTTTCGACAATTTTCCAATTCATGGACAAGTTTGCAGCTATTAAAAACAGCTTACACTAGAAATGGTAATTCAGAAACTTTTTTAGCATTAACTGGTTCATCCTATTGAAATATCAGTCTTTAATCGCCGAGGCTCATCCCATGGTGTTCTGCGGGTTTTTTGCCGCGATGCTGCCATTCTTCGGGGACATCAATGGAGTGGTGGGAGCCATCGGGTTCATCCCGCTCGATTTCATACTTCCAATGCTTCTCTACAACATGACTTACAAGCCATCCAAACAGTCCTTGAGCTTCTGGATCAACAATGGCATCATTGTTGTGTTTACTGGGGTGGGAATTATAGGGTCTGTTGCATCTCTCAGGAAGCTTGTTCTTGATCTAGCTTTGTATTCCAAGCTCTAGGAGCCTGACGTAGCCCGTACAAGGCTTTCCTTAATTTCAGAACCTTGTTTTCATGACCAGCTTCAACAAAACCTGGTGGTTGAGTAACAAATACCTCCTCCTCTAGCTCCCCATTGAGGAATGCTGACTTAACATCCATATGATGCACGCTCCACCCTTCATGAGCTGCAAGTGCAATAAGTAAACGGACAGTTTCAAGCCTCGCAACTGGTGCAAATACTTCATCGAAGTTGATCCCTTGACGTTGTACATACCCCTTAGCAACTAACCGGGCTTTATGTCTGACCACATTTCCATCTGCATCTTTCTTCAGCTTGTACACCCGTTTCAAACCAATAGGCCGTACACCTTTGGGCGGAGATACGAACTCCCACGTTTCA
Source organism: Rubia yunnanensis (assembly GCA_037428765.1). NCBI lineage: Eukaryota > Viridiplantae > Streptophyta > Magnoliopsida > Gentianales > Rubiaceae > Rubia > Rubia yunnanensis. The sequence goes on along the minus strand of CM075064.1, from coordinate 113,299,045 downwards.
TTATCTTTTATGGACTTCAGCTCTTCCTCCATTGCTTTCGTCCAGGCTTCATGTTTCAAGGCCTCATTGTGATAAGTAGGCTCCTCGGCTCCCAGCATGCACAACTCCAAGTGATCAAAATCTGCGGGACTCCAACTCGGCACGGTTTCATTGTACAGATCTTCTAAGCTTCTCATACGCTGTCCTTCCGGTGTTGCTTCACTCGAGGAAATTCCTTGCTGGCTTCCTTGTACTGGTGATTCTGAACTTGGTGATGCCATTGTTTCATTATTACAAGGTGTACCTGGTTCACTACATGTTGCTCCAACATCAATCGGTGCAGTTCCATCGACATCGACCTTATTGGAACTCGAAGTTTCAGGTTCAAAATGAACTGAGAAATAATCACTGCCCTCATTTTCAACCTGCCCCGCATCAGATTCCCAATCCCAAGCTTTTGATTCCTCAAAAACAACATCACGAGAAACACATACCTTTCCTGTCTTCGGATTGTACAACCTATATGCCTTGGAGCATTTTTCGTATCCAATCATCACCATAGGAGCACTTCGATCAGCCAGCTTTCCACCATAGGAGCACTTCGATCAGCCAGCTTTCAACCAAACGTCCGTAGATGATCAACACTAGGCTTCTCCCCATGCCAAGATTCATAAGGTGTCATCCCACCAACACTTTTAGTTGGAGCTCGATTCAACAAATAAATCGAAGTGGCTACTGCTTCTCCCCAAAACATTCCTGGAACATTTTGGCTCTTCAAAAGACACCTAGCCATGCCAACCACCGTTTGATTTCGCCTTTCAACGACTCCGTTATGTTGTGGAGTATATGGTGCTGTTAATTGCCTCTTGATTCCATGATCATCACAAAATGAATTGAACTCACTCGAGGTGCAAAACCTTGAGTTTCTGACCACTTTCTACTTCAGCCAGTGCCTTGAACTTTCTGAACGCCACAAAAACTTGGTCTTTACTCTTCACAAGTGATGCCCACATAAACCTGCTTTTATCATCCACAAACAAGGCAAAATATCGATTTCCCGATGGTGTTGATGGTGACATAAGATCAGCATGTACTAGCCCCAAGCATTCACCAGCCCTATATGTGGATTGTTTTGGAAATGGAGCTCGACGTTGCTTGCCAATCAAGCACCCATCACACACCTTATTCATGGGCTTCACAAGGGGAAGACCCGTAACCATGTTATGCTGTGCAAGTGACCTCAAAGCATCAAAGTTTAAGTGCCCGTGCCATAGCCAAGCAGGTTCGTCTATCGAACGGAGTAAGCACACGGGCTGTCCCAGATGCAAATCCAAAATGTACAACCTATTTCTTCCTCACCAAGATTAGCAGTGCAGGTTCTTCATCTTGCTTTTCAGCCATTAGCGCCTTTTCTGCCTTCTTCTTCTTCTTCTTCGGTTTGGTACATTCTTTTGAGAAGTGTCCCCTTTCCCCACAATTGTAGCACTTGAATTTCTTCTTCGACTTCTGTTCAGACGTCTTATTGGATGGTTGATCCTCGGTTTTTCTATGGCTGCCACCACGTTCACCGCCCCCCTTCGCAAGGATGCCTGAACTTTCGCCGCCACCATTCTTCTTCCCGGCATAGTTTTCCCATTGTTTTCTGGTAAGCATTTAATGCTGTCCATCAACGGGATCACCAAACCTCAGCTTTCGCCGCTTCCGCCTCTGCTCTTGCCGCCTTTGCTTCAGCCAGCACCTCCTCCACTGTCGTAAACACCTCTCCTGCCTTCTGGGTCATCGCCGCCGCCGATCAACACCGTCGGCTCTGATCCCAAATGTTAGACAGAAACACAAAGATGACAAACGTAAGGCTAGAAAGATGAAAAACAAGAAGTTCACACAGTGGAGTTTTCAGGCAAACGAATTGCCTTTTCTTTTTGGTATTTTCTGATTAATTCACTGCCCAAGCAATTCATGCTTGGCTTTTATTTTGTTACAGATTACAACCCCACGACTCTTCCAACAAACCGCACGTTCACAACGGTTTGTCCGAGTCTTATGCAACCTATAACTCACGCACCACACACAAGTGCACCACACACGTGCACACTACTTCTATTTATAGAAACAAGTTTAACACTCACATTCTCCCCCCTAAACTTGATTGCAGTTTCTAACACCAACCAAGCCTATCTTCCGTCTCAGTTCCAATGGAGGCAAACTGCACCGCCGGAGACAGGGTGAATCTTCATTCCATGGGTGGCGTGTTCGGAGATACCGAGTCGATTCTTAGCCATGCATTGACTCGTCTTCAATTGCAGCTGGCCATCATCTTCATCCTCACCCAATCCCTCCATCTCTTGCTCCGGCGCTTGCATTTGCCCCGCATTTGCTCTGAGATCCTTGTATAATTTCTTTTTTGACGATTGTTTGCCTTAAATTTTGTTGTTGAATTGTCATTATGCCATATTTTTGTCTTCATTTCTGATCCATTTGAAGAGTGGTGTTTCTATACATGCATAAATTGGCTCCACGTGTGAAGCTCTTGCATGCCCTTATTATTTTTTTTTCAAGAAAAAAAACTGGACAATAATGGTACCTTACCATCAACAAAGACTTGTAAATTAGATGATAAACAAGAATTTAATTTGAAGCAAGTTTAGAGATGGTAAGATTGAGTAAACTGATAAAAAATCCATGAGTCTGTTAAACAGCCCTCCTTAGTTGGTTGCACTTGAGAAAATTCTATGTTTGTGGCTACAGTAGCCACAAACGGAAGTGAATACGGAGGACGCATTTAGAAAATGCATCCTCTCCATGTGCAATTTTTTTTAAATTTTTTTAAATAGAGGACGCATTTACGAAAGGCAAAGTCTTGGGAAAGACGGTCTTTCCATAGACTTATGGAAAGACGGGGTTTGATTAGAATAATAAAAGGTAAAAGGTCTTAGTTACAATATTAAAGTTTTAGTATGAAACATGTAGTAGTTATAAAATTTATAACCCGGTTCATGCAACCCAAAAATTTTATCTTAATTTCTTCTAATTTACACTTTAAACCTTGGTCTTTCCATAACTTATGGAAAGACCGTCTTTCAAGAGACGGACTCTTAACGAAATGCGTCCTCTGGTTTTTTTATTTTTTTTTAAAATCCTGGTCAAAAAAATTAGGCGGCGAAGGGGGAGCTGCCAAGTGGCGAGGACGCATTTACTAAATGCGTCCTCTATTTTTTAAAAAAATCCTGGTCCAATTTTTTTTTAAATATATTTACATATATACATAAATATAAATATATACATATATATAAATATAAATAAATACACATATGTGTATATATATATAAATATAAATAAATAAATAAATAAATATATATATATATATAAATATAAATAAATAAATAAATATATATATATATATAAATATATACATATGTATATACAAATATAAATGTATAGATATATATATAATATATATGTGTATATATAAATATAAATATGTATATGTATATATAAATATATACATAAATATAAAAAATATATATATATATATAAATATATATATATAAATAAATAAATATATATATAAATACACACATGTATATATAAATAAAAAATATATATATGCAAATATAAATATATACATATATATAAATATAAATATATACATATATATATATATATAATATATGTGTATTTATATATATAAATATAAATATGTATGTACATACATATATATATAAATATATGTATATATATTTATTTATATTTATATATATCTTTATTTATATTTATATGTGTATGTATATCCACACATTTACATGCTTGTATATCCACACATTTACATGTATGTATATCCACACATGTATGTATATATTTATATATTTATATATATATATATATATATATATATATATATATATATATATATTCATATATATATATATATATATTTATTTATTTATATTTATGTATATAAATATATATTTATTTATATTTATGTATATATATATCCGTATATATATATTTTTTATATATTTATCCGTATATGTATATATTTATATATATATATCCGTATATATATATATTTTATATATATTTATCCGTATATGTATATATTTTTATTTATATATTTTATTTATATTTATATTTTATATTTATATTTATATTTATATTTTACATTTTATATTTTATATTTATATTTATATATATAATTATATATATCTTTATTTATATTTATATTTATATATATCTTTATTTGTATTTATATTTATATATATCTTTATTTATATTTATATTTATATTTATATTTATCTTTATTTATATTTATATATATCTTTATTTATATTTGTATATATCTTTATTTATATCCACACATGTAAATGTATGTATATCCACACATTTACGTGTATGTATATCCACACATTTACATGTATGTATATCCACACATTTACGTGTATGTATATCCACACATTTACATGTATGTATATCCACACATTTACATGGAGGCTTGGAGGACGCATGTTGTTTATGCGTCCTGTCGGTTAGCCGTGGCAGAGCTCGCACTGTGCATGCATGTGTCTTGGAGGAGAGTGCAGCATGTGGCATGGAGGACGCATGTTGTTTAGAGAAATTTCTATGTTTGTGGCTACAGTAGCCACAAACAGCGCATATTATGGAGGACGTATTTACATAAATATATACATAAATATAAATATATATATACATACATCTATATATATACATATATACATATATACATATAATATATATATATATATATTTATATATACATATATAATATATATATATTTATATATACATATATAATATATATATATATGTATATATAAATATAAATATAAATATGTGTATATATATATATTAATATATACATATATATATATATATAAATATGTATATACAAATATAAATGTATGGATGTATATATAAATATAAATATAAATACACACACATATATACATAAATATAAATATAAATATAAATATATATATACATAAATATATAAAAATATAAATATAAATAAATACATATATAAATATAAATAATTCATATAAATATAAATATATACATATATAATATAAATAAATATATATATATATATATAAATATATACATGTATATACATACATCTATATATACATTTATTTATATTTGTATATATATATATATATCTTTATTTATATTTATATTTATATTTATGTATATTTTTATATTTATATATATGTATAAAAAAACAATATCCTGAGGACGCATTTACAAAATGCGTCCTCAAATAATCAGTCTAAAATAAAACCTGTAAGAAAACCGAAAAAAAAATAATTTCCATGAGGACGCATTTTGTAAATGCGTCCTCTAATTATTCTGGCCAAAAAAAAATTCAACCAGCACCCTGAGGACGCATTTTTGAAATGCGTCCTCTATATTGTTGGCCATTTTCAGAAAGCACGGTATTGGAAGCCAAATTTCAAATTTTTACAACACTAAAATCAAGTGCTCGTTGCACTTGGTAATAAGTTTTTTCTTTTTTGCTGTTGTCATCAATTCTGCTCCAGAGGGATTGATGTTTTATTCTTTGATCAGGCTGGTGTAATATTAGGACCAACTGTTCTTGGAAATATAGGAAACTTGTCCAACACATTGTTCCCACCAGAAGGTGACATTTTCATTGATATACTTTCCAAAATTGGTTACATTTTCTTCATATTTCTGAGTGGAGTGAAGATGGATCCAAGAGTGGTGTTGACATCGAGTGCTGGAAGTATGACGGCCTGGACCGTGGGTGTTCTTGCCCCGTTGATTCCATTTGCTGGTGGCTCAGCCTTAATTTTAGCTATAAAGTATTCTCCTTTCTTTAAGATCCACCGATATCACTTGCCAGGGGTTCGGAGCATAGTCTCAACCAGTGTTCTGTTTCCATTTCCTGTGATTGCATCTCTCCTGATTGACCTGAAGATTATGAACTCAGAGCTCGGCCGTCTCACATTGGCATCCACCTTGATCAGTGACTTGATTAGCAACGTTATGGCAACCAAAGCCGCCACTATTAAGATGGGTTCTGGCTATAAGGATGGAATCACTGGAGCTTCTGTCATCCTATTCATTTCCTGGTGTTTGCTCATCATTGGATCAGCTGAACCGCTTTCGCGCTGGATCATCAAGCGAACGCCAGAAGGAAAGCCTGTGAACCGAGTTTTCACAATCTTGATAGCCGGCGTAGTCCTGTTGGCTGTCATAATCACTGACAATGCTGGTATCAACTACCTGTATGGTCCTTTCTTGCTTGGTCTGGCGTTACCGGATGGCCCTCCTTTAGGCTCCACTCTTGTTGAGAAGTTCGAAACGCTTGCTTGCGGATTATTAACTCCACTGATGGTTACCTACTGTAGCATGAAAGTTGATTTGGTTAGATTGTATGACCTAGATTTCATTTGGAGAGTGTGGGCTCTAATCGGTTTTTGTCTGGTGATGAAGTTCGCCGCTGTTCTTTTCCCAGCACTGATGTGCAGAGTGCCCTTCAAAGATGCTTTATCTCTTTCCTTCATCATGTGCACTCAAGGAGTTGTGCAGATGGCTTTCTATTTTACCCTCTCCACTGCCCAGGTATATATGTTTTCAATCTTCAGCTGTTTATACTTTTGTATTCCACCCTGTTGGTGAAGTCTCCATGAATCTGCATAATCTTTGGTTGCTTAGCATATAACAATGTTGTCAATGATTAGCCTAATGTGGTTTCTAAAATGTTAAAACTATTGTAAAGCTAAAATCTGCTCCGTTAGATGTTTTGGTTCCATCATGCTTATAGTTAGGCTGATTACAAGGGCTCACGGCCAGATTTTATGAATGAATTACCTCCAATATTGAAATGAACCTCTATTGTTCTGTGTTTTGTTGGAGAACAGTTATTCGACAGAGAAACACTTTCCATGGTGACTTCTTCAGTGTTTATAATAGCTGCCATCACACAACTTGCTGTGAAGTCATTATACGACTACTCAAGCATATACAAAGGGTATCATAAAAGAGATGTCCAACACATTGCTTGCAACGCCGAGCTGCGCGTGCTTACATGTGCTCATCGGCTGGATGATGGTTTGGCAGTCAGAAGAATACTAGAGGCCTCCTTCCCTAACAAAGATAGTCCTTTGGCCGTATATGCGCTCAATCTGATGGAACTCGCTGGCAGGGCCAGCCCGGTGTTGATAGATCACCAGTTAGGCCAAAAAAACACTTCAGGCGGCTCTCGTTCGCAGAAAATCATTGAAATTTTCCATCAATTTGAGCAGCAATACATGGGACTGGTTAGTGTGCAACTGTTTACTGCAGTCTCCATGGCCAAGTTCATGCACCATGACATTTGCTCTCTCGCCTTCGACAAACTGGCTTCATTCATCATACTCCCATTCCATAGGAAATGGAATATGCAGGGCAAACTGATCTTAGACAGTAGCAGTTTAAGGATAACCAACTGTAATGTCTGTGACATGGCACCTTGCTCCGTGGGGATTCTCGTTGATCGCCACAAGATCCGTCGCCAATCAGCTCCCTCACCAACCTACAACATTGCTGTAGTCTTTATTGGTGGATCCGATGATCGCGAGTCACTGTCATATGGAAGGCGCATGGCGCGATCACCAGCCGTGCAGCTGACTGTGGTTCGGTTTGTTCCCTGGGATCCCATGGCCGACAACCAATGGGATGCTGTTTTTGACCTAGAAATACTGAAAGAAACGAGGATGCAGGCGAGTCACCAGGACAACATAGTGTACAGAGAGGAACGGGTGAAAGATGGCGCTGAAACAGCTCTCCAGATACATTCCATGGTGGAGATTTTCGATCTCATAATTGTGGGAAGGCGGCACAGGGAGGAGGTGCCGCAGCTGTTAGGCCTCAACGAATGGAATGAGTTTCCCGAGCTCGGGCCAATCGGCGATATGCTCGCTGATACGGAGATCAACAGGCCAGTTTCTGTACTGGTGGTGCAACAGCAGATTGTGAGGAAAAGGTGATAAGTTTGTAATCTGCAGAATCACCTTTGCCTTTTGTTTATTTTTGCTTGTAATTTACAACTACTCACTCAGAGTGAACAACTTCGAAGTATTGTTGATTCTTTTGAATGACACAGTAAGCATTTTCTCATTCATAATTCCAAACTAATAATACCACATCGTTAGAAAATAAAGAGGAAAACTACGTTATATTGTTAGGGAGGCCAGTTTTGGTACATCCAACCGTTGACGACGTGAATGCACTATGGTTCAATCTTAGGTTGGACCGGGCTCAGGAAAGTCCCCGGGCCATTTTCTGCAGGGATGCGGGCTCGGAGACGAGTAACCTTCAGGGGCATGGGAGTCCAAATGGACTGAGACACGTGAGGAGCCCGGTCTCCCACCCCGAAGTGAATTAGCCGATTAAACAGTTATTCACATGGTCCAACCGGACTAACAGAACGGGGCTTACGTTCAGCGGTTTCTCTCTTTTTCCTTTTTTCCCCAGTGACTTTGTCCAAAGAGAGTCGTGACTCTTTTTTCTATTTTTTTCAGCGACTTTGCCAAAAGAGTGTCTTTCCTTGAACGGGCCATACATAGTATATTTTATAATATTGTAATTTTTAATAAAATTTAAATATTATATTTTAAAAATTATAACAAATAATAATATGTATTAAATGAGAGTCCAAATGGGCTGAGACACGTGTGGAGCCCGGGTTCTTGCCCCAAAGTGATTTGGCCGAATAAACAGTTTTTCGCTTGGTCTCACTAGACTAACAGAATGGGGCTTACGCTCATTGGTTTCTCTTCTTCCAAGCCAAAAAAAAGTGGCAAAAACGGTGGCTTTTATCTTAAATATTGTAATTTTTTAATAAAATTTAAATCTTGTATTTTAAAGTTAAAACAAGTAATAATATGTATATGAATGTGAATATATAAAAATATTTGCAAAATTTCTAAATTTAGTACTCCTTCCATCCCAGACGATTCACAGAATTTTTTTCACGATTTTCAATTAACATGTTTGATCGTCAATCTGTTTAATTACGTATAATAACGGTAAATAAAATTATTATTTACACATATAATTAAGTATGTGGTCATAGTTTGATCATGTTGAATGTCAAATAGTAAATGTGCATCTTAGTGTGTGACATGGGAAGTATGTAATTTAACAAATGCACTGTATAAGGTAAAAAAATAAGTGGTTTGTAAATAAGTTATGGATAGACAGTCTGTCAGCAGACACACTTTTGCCAAAAATATGATATCATAAATATAAATTTCCAGAAATGAATTTCATCAATTTGAATTATTTTTTATTTTCAAAGAAAAAAGTGCAAAAATAATCCTGTTGATTAAAAAAGTATAAATATAATCTCATAAAATCTAAAAATATAAAATTAACTAAGTTTTTGTAAAATAGTGCCGTTACACCTTTTTTTTTCCAATTTCGATATTGACTCAATGAATTCAACTGTTGAACAAATAAGAAAGGGTATTGCTATATCATGCCATGTATTTTACTAGATTACGCCCTAATATGTATATATGTGTATAATACAAATTTTATTTTTTTTAAAAAAAACAAAAAACAAAGATTAAAAAATTTAAAAAACAAAAACAAAAATCTGGTTTCGCCGGCGCCGGCGCCACCGCCACTGTACACTACCTTCTCCGCCGCCGTTCATCCCCAGCCTTCTCCGTTCACCGCTCGTCTTCTCCGCCGCCAACCTCCAGCCTTCTTCTCCTTCTTGTTCGTCTTCTCCTTCTCCGTTGTCCCTTACCATCAATCCCAGCCTTCTCCGGTGAGAACGAGGGCAGGGAGATCCGGGGGGAAGTTTCGGACGAGAACCGGGGCGAGATCCGGGCGAAGAAGATCCGGGTGAGAACCGGGAGCAAGAACCGGGTGAGAACCAAGCGCGAGAACAGGGTGAGGAGAACCAGAGGAAGGATAAGCCGGACCGAAGAAGGAGAGCGGGAAAGGAGAAAGGGGAGAGGAGAAATATAACAATGTTGTCAATGATTAGCCTAATGTGGTTTCTAAAATGTTAAAACTATTGTAAAGCTAAAATCTGCTCCGTTAGATGTTTTGGTTCCATCATGCTTATAGTTAGGCTGATTACAAGGGCTCACGGCCAGCTTTTATGAATGAATTACCTCCAATATTGAAATGAACCTCTATTGTTTTGTGTTTTGTTGGAGAACAGTTATTCGATAGAGAGACACTTTCCATGGTGACTTCTTCAGTGTTTATAATAGCTGCCATCACACAACTTGCTGTGAAGTCATTATACGACTACTCAAGCATATACAAAGGGTATCATAAAAGAGATGTCCAACACATTGCTTGCAACGCCGAGCTGCGCGTGCTTACATGTGCTCATCGGCTGGATGATGGTTTGGCAGTCAGAAGAATACTAGAGGCCTCCTTCCCTAACAAAGATAGTCCTTTGGCCGTATATGCACTCAATCTGATGGAACTCACTGGCAGGGCCAGCCCGGTGTTGATAGATCACCAGTTAGGCCAAAAAAACACTTCAGGCGGCTCTCATTCACAGAAAATCATTGAAATTTTCCATCAATTTGAGCAGCAATACATGGGGCTGGTTAGTGTGCAACTGTTTACTGCAGTCTCCATGGCCAAGTTCATGAACCATGACATTTGCTCTCTCGCCTTCGACAAACTGGCTTCATTCATCATACTCCCATTATCGTTGATCGCCACAAGATCCGTCGCCAATCAGCTCCCTCACCAACCTAAAACATTGTTGTAGTCTTCATTGGTGGATCCGATGATCGCGAGTCACTGTCATATGGAAGGCGCATGGCGCGATCACCAGCCGTGCAGCTGACTGTGGTTCGGTTTGTTCCCTGGGATCCCATGGCCGACAACCAATGGGACACTGTTTTTTACCAAGAAATACTGGAAAAAAACGAGGATGCAGGCGAGTCACCAGGACAACATAGTGTACAGAGAGGAACGGGTGAAAGATGGCGCTGAAACAGCTCTCCAGATACATTCCATGGTGGAGATTTTCGATCTCATAATTGTGGGAAGGCGGCACAGGGAGGAGGTGTCGCGGCTGTTAGGCTTCAACGAATGGAATGAGTTTCCCGAGCTCGGGCCAATCGGCGATATGCTCGCTGATACGGAGATCAACAGGCCAATTTCTGTGCTGGTGGTGCAGCAGCAGATTGTGAGGAAAAGGTGATAAGTTTGTAATCTGCAGAATCACCTTTGCCTTTTGTTTATTTTTGCTTGTAATTTACAACTACTCACTCAGAGTGAACAACTTCGAAGTATTGTTGATTCTTTTGAATGACACAGTAAGCATTTTCTCATTCATAATTCCAAACTAAATTTTTTTTTAATTAGTAGAAGAATTCTTCATTCATTCAGAGGTTCAAAATTAGGAGGACACAAGCATCATAAATACATATCATTCATCACAACACACACACTGCATAATTTACACAAACAAACTGAGACAAGGTACTGGTGATAATTAATAGGAGAGGTTCAAATGGGATTGTCATAAAACTTGCTTTCTCTTGAGACCTAATCTTGAAGGGCACTCTGATTAGGACCTGCTCTTGAAGGGGATGGCCCTAATCACAATCTGGTGGTACATTGCAGCGAGGACAGCCCCGATGAAGGGTCCGACCCAGAAGATCCAGTGATCATCCCATCCAAGGTCCTCATTGAAGATGATCGAGGCTCCGAGACTCCTAACAGGGTTGATGCTGGTACCGGTGATGGGGATGGTGGCCAAATGAACCAAGAAAACGGTGAATCCAATTGGAAGGGGTGCCAAAATAGGAACATGAGAATCCCTAGCATTCCTCTTGGCATCGGTAGCAGAGAAGATGGTGTAAACCAGGACAAAGGTTCCTACAATCTCAGCACCAAGTGCATCTCCCTTGGTGTATCCATGATCCACAAAGTTGGAGCCACCGTTATGCAACTGGTATTGTGTCTTGTTGAATCCCTTCACAATTCCAGCTCCACAGATGGCACCAAGGCACTGCATCACTATGTAGAAGATTGCCCTTGTCAAGGATAGTTTTCTTGCCAAGAACAGCCTAAAAGTCACAGCAGGGTTGATATGTCCTCCTGAGATTCCAACGGTGCAGTAAACAAGGGAAAAGATCATGCCACCAAAAGCCCAGGCAATACCCTGGATGCCGACAGAAGCGCACTTGTTGGGAGCCCTGTTGACCCCCATGACAGTGAGGATGGTAACATAAAGGAACAACAGAGTGGCGATGAACTCAGCAATACCAGCCCTGTAAAAGGACCACGATGCAAACTCTCCGGGCTCGAACAGAGGAGCCGGCGGCGGCTCCTTGTAGTCCTTGTCGGACTGAGCTACGCTTCCCAACGGCTGCGTTTCCCTGAACTTGTTGGCTCCGAGCTTCACATCTTCCTCCTTGCTTTCTGCGATTTTTGTTGCTTCAAGAAACTGGAGCTCTGTTTTTCTCAGTTTTTGCTGGTTTTTGGAATTGTTTTTCTCAGCTTAGCCTAGTATTGTTAATTCCAAACTAATAATACCACATCGTTAGAAAATAAAGAGGAAAACTAATATATATTGTTAGGGAGGAAAATTCTGGTATATCCAACCGCTGACGACGTGAATGGGCTATGGCTCAATCTCAGATTGGACCGGGCTCAGGAAAGTCCCCGAGCCGTTTTCTGCAAAGATGCAGGCTCGGAGACGAGTAACCTTCAGGGGCCAGAGAGCCCAAATGGGCTGAGACACGTCAGGAGCCCGGGCTCCGGCCCCGAAGTGATTTGGCCGAATAAACAGTTATTCACGTGGTCCAACCGACTAACAGAACGGGGCTTACGTTCAGCGGTTTCTCTTTTTCTTTTTTTTCAGCGACTTTTTTTTCATTTTCGTTCATTTTACTAAACGATCTTTCACTCCGACTGCATCTAGGGTTCCTCGAACAATGTGATATCTCATACTCCTTCGCATCCACAACTATTGACCACTCAACTTTTTACGATGTCCAATGATCATCTTTAATCGTCAATATCTGACTCTAGCCACATATACCAATTTCGCATATAAAATTGATATTTAGAAAATAAATGTTAAGACCAAGTGCAATGATATTGACCGCTAAGGGGTCTTTTACCAATTAAATATATTATTTCTCTCAATCCCTCTCTACCACTTCACCCAAAACAGACCACATATTTTTACTTCACAATGGTAAGAGACCACTCTCCACTATTAATGGACCCCACTTAATTTTCTTTATCACACTCATTAATTTTTTTACATTTAATTTAAATTTACACCCAAAATAAGTTGAATGTGAAATTTAATAATACTTTATAATATTTAAAATTGAATTTCATTTTTTTCAAAATTTATTAAAGAATTTATTTTTATTGTTCTTATATATATCGTTATTCGTTGTAAAAAAAATTAATTTTGGTTTTTTCAAGAAATTATTTTAAAATTTTAAATAAAAAATAATAATAAGATAACTTCATTTTTGAAAAATTATAAAAAAATTACATTAGCAAACACCAATTATAACGATTAGAAAAATTACATAAAATACTTAAATAATAAAATATTGATCTAACACGACCAATTATTACAATTTGAAAATCGAACTATTGATGTGGTCTGAAAAATTATTACAAATAGAAAACCAAAATATTGATCTAGTCTGACCAATTATTCCTAACAGAAAATAAGTTAAAAATATAGAGTGACTCTCCTGGCATGCGTTCTGTCCATAAGCTTAAGGACATGCCACTTATTTTTTTACCCTATACATTGCATTTGTTAAATTACATACAAAATTTAGATATTATAAAAATATTTTTTTATATCATATATTTTTATATTTTCACCATAAATACATAGTATTACATGTTTTAACTTATAAAATAAAATATTTAAATTTATTTAAAAATTACAACATTTAAGATAAAAGCACCGTGGACTGTTCATAAACTTATGAACATACTGTCTTTCCTGAGATTTTCTATAAAAAAAAGGACAATAGAGGACAAAATGTGGGCTCTTTTGTGGACATTTGGGGTCTTTTTGCGGTCTCTAAACAAAGAGACCACCCCATGGTCTCTAGTCCAAGAAACCACTCCCAAGGCTCTATTCCCATGTGCATGGAGCCATATTCCCACATTTTATTTCTATGTTGTCATTCCAAAAATTTATTTACAAATGTTATATTTTAAAATCTATTTCTTTTATTTGATTTAATTGATAAATTAGTTTTAAAAGCCGATTACTTATAAAATTTAAATTTCAAAGAAGTCCAATATTATAATTAAACGAAAATAATATTTTTTAAAAGTAATTTTTTTTAAAAAAAATTACTTTTTAGAATTAAAAATGTATTATTAAATTTCACATATCAATTTATTTTGGATTGACAAATTTATTTAAATTAAATATTGAAGGTAAAATTAATAGGTAGGATAGAGAAAATCAAGTGGAGTCCATGAAATGGTCTCTTAGTGGCTTCTATCATTGTGGGGGTAAAAATGGAGTAGTTTCTTTGTGGTTGCTTTTGATGAGGTGGAAGAGAGAGATTTAACATTTAATTGGAAGAAACCTCAAGAGTGGTCTCTACCATTGTACATGGCCTTAGCAAGAGACCATTGAGTGGTCTCTTAAAATTAAGATATCACCACTGCACATGCTCTAAGATGAATATGACAATATCTCATGTGATCTTTTAACGTATAGTAGTGAGACGCGGGGTACTTGGTAAATCCTTAACCCTTCCTTCTCACATTTACTTTAAAGACAAAATGTGAATCATTATCAATTACTCATTAAACTGTTTACTTTCTTCAATAAATTATCTCCACTTATTTCAACTTGAAAAAATACACCTAAATCTATAACTCCAAACATAATAAAATGGAGACAGTATGTAGTTTTAGATGGATAAAATAGAATGGAATGGACCGAAATTAGTATCATTTGATTATTTTTTTTAAAACACGTTTGACTATTAATCATTTTAATTATATAATAATAAGAAATAAAATTTTAATAATTCATGATAACACGCCACAGAGAAATTTAAAAAATGTCACATAATTATACTAATATTAATTATATTGAACCTCGAATTTGAATTAGTGCAAACGATGAGTTTAGTTGACATGTACTAGTCATTAGTTATTGGGAGAGGTTAGTTTGATTGGACGTGGATTTCATTTATTGTAATTATTGTTGGATGTTTTTCCAACATCTTTAAATGAAAGACATTCAACTATTTAAGGGAACAAAGCCTCTATTCTATTTCTTTCTTCATTTTAAATGCAATGTTCAAACCATATACAAAAGTCTTGTTTAGACCGACTAACCTTTAGACAAGCCATTTTATATATAGTAGGACTAGCAAGATGATTTGATATTTGTTTTTATTATGACAATGAGATGCCTATAATTTTCATTTTAAAATGAATTTCAACATATTATAACCTTAAAAATTACAAAAAATGATGTTTTTTTATAATTGGTCTGATTGTTAATCGATGTAACATGAGACCTTCTCAAACATATAAAATATAAGAATTTGATACTAATTTTTTTAAATTAAAAATTCAACAAAATCTCACCGCGACATTATTATTGAATGTTCATAAAGACATTTTTACCAAATCGAGCTAGATCGAATCCCAACAGGTTTCTACAAATGGTATTGGCATAATGTTGGGAACCATATAACGGAGGAGGTTCTCAGAAATCTACAAACAACAAACATGCCAGAGGACTGGAATCAAATGCAGATCGTTCTTATCCCAAAGAAAAAAAATCCAGAAAGGGCAGAAGATTTCAAGCCAATAATGCTATGCAATATTAAATATAAGACTATAACAAAGGTATTGTCCAAGCACTTGCAAAAAAATAATGGGAGATTTGGTTGACAATACACAGACAGATTTCATAAAGGACCGTACCATAGCAGAGAATTCCTAGCCAGTGCACTACACTAGATTAGAAACCATGAAAAGGAAACAAGATAAAATAGGCCTAGCTGCAACAAAATTGGATATGAGTAAGGCATATGACATGGTATCTTGGGAATTCCTAGCTAGTGCACTACACTATATTGGTATGCCTATGCACTGGATGCACCTACTACAGATGTGTGTGACTACGGTTACTTTCTCGGTAAAAATAAATCAATGACAATCAGACTGGGCAAAATTAGCCAGGGGCTTAAGGCAGAGATGCCGACTCTCACCATACATATTCATCAGCCAACATTAACTATCAAGTCTACTATAGAGTTCTTTGCTACAGATACCCCAAGCAGGTTTTAGGCCTAGAAGGTGAGCTTCGGTCATCTCGCATCTTATGTATGCGGATGATAGCCTTCTATTTATTCAGTGCACACGGGAAGCAATTAGAAAAATTGCTCCCAACTTGGATGATTTTGCTTGATATTCGGGACAGCGCATCAATGTGGATAAATCCTTCATTCAGGTCAGTAAAAATACATATCAAACAATTGAGAGTTACCTCAAATACACAGTCAGGTATTAGAGGTCAATATCTAGGAATGAATATTCAGTTGTTGCAATCTCGCGGTGGTACGTATAAGGCCCCTATTAACAAGATCAGGTCAAAATTTGATAACTGGAAAACAAGGTCTCTAAGTATAGCAGGAAAGGGGACTATGGCAAAGCATGTTATCTCGAATATACCCATATATCCTTTAGGTATCTTTAAAATACCAAGGACTGTGGCTCAGAAAATAGATGCCATTATAGCAGCTTTCATTTGGAAAGGAGAGCTAGAGAACAAAGGTATACATTGGGTGGCAAGTTCAACAATGTGCCTATCAACGGAACAGGGTGGCTTGGGACTTCGATCAATAGAAAAGATGAATAAGGCACTACTTACAAAACATGTCTGGTCTATTTTTTCAGGACAAACAATCTCTCTCTGCTTCGGTTTTCAAAGGCAAATATTGCAGGAGTCAACAGTTCATCGATTACACACCAAAGGCCACAGATAGCTGAGCATGGAAATCAATTCTATGGGGAAGTGAACTCCCACAACAACATACTCGTTGGGAAGCCAGAACATGACAGCACACACGACTCACGGATAAATGGATACCAGATTATCCTAACCTACCCCTCACTCAACCGCTAACAATAGCGCAGCAGTACACAAACCTTAGAGTAGCTGACTTGCTTACTTAGCACAAGGAATGGAGGGAGTCGTTGTTGAGAGCAATTTACCCCCCACATATTGCTCGTAGAATCCATGCTATAACTATTGATCACCAGGGCCAGTCTCAGGACAAACAAATTTGGCAACTCAAGGCTACTGGGGTTTACACAGTCAAGATAGGTTATATAGCACAGGATACATCTATAGCAGTGATTTAGGCTATACAAAGCGCAAATTGGCAAGGAACACCACAACCTTTCTACACACGGTTTTGGAATTGGTTCAACCCAGCCCCAGATACGGAGATGCTTAGTCTTTCTTGTCATATTCTTTGGCAGATCTGGTTATAAAGAAATGCGTTTTTTAAAAAAATCAGGAGCAACCACCTCATATTTGGGTCAATCTTGCACACAACAGCCTTAAAGTGGACATCAACTGACATAAAGCAATGGATAATGAAGATATAAATTTAGAGCCAGGCAAACATGCAACACATGATGCACAGTGGAATGAGCCTCAAGTCTTAGCAACACTCAAGATGGATGGGCTGTTTGGCAGAATCAATGGCACGAATCAGCAGCTTGGACGCTTTTTCCCAGTCTGCAAGCTTAGGGATCCTCTCAACGGAAACATTTCCCTTGCTCATCAGCTTTAGCAGCAGAGGTCTAAACATGTCTTGCTAGCTTGAAGCAGGCTTTACAGCAAGGGTTTCGTCATATGCAGGTCTGGACGGATTCTCAGCAACTCATAGCACTGCTCAAAGAAAAAGATCAACTTCCTCCGGTGGACATAAGCTCCATCATAACAGAAGCGAGGTCTTTTTCTTCAATGTTTCAGCGAATTGGGTTTATCAAAGTCCTACAATCAGTATTGCAAAATGAGCATGTATTAGTAAACTCTTTAAATTGTACTCTCAATAGTTGTCAATAAATGAATATGTAGTTTTCCTCAAAAAAAAAAAAAACCGAACTAAAATTTTGTTATTATGAAAGTCAAATGATGAAATTTCAATAGGATGGAGTAGATGGAAAACTATTTCTAGTGTAATGCTAAAAAAAATTATTTAGACAAAAGACCGATATTAAAGTGTTTTACAATCCATATTCATTGTAAACAAGTTTAATAAATTAGTTCGTTTAAATTTCTTATAAATTTAAAAACAAGTATATCTATTCTTATAAATTATTATTGGCATGAATGTAAACGGAAAGCATTAACTATAATCAATAAATATTCATATCTAAACTACAGTGCTCTTTGTAATCTTAGTGATAAGGTGCACGAATATTTGAACTAAAATATAATACATTTTAATACATTAACTCTTAGTTTAAAAAAAATACAATTCCTAATAAATTTGGTGAATACATCTACTAAAATATGTAATTTTTAACTTTAAAAAAACTTAAAAACTATAACATATAAATATCA
Organism: Rubia yunnanensis; assembly: GCA_037428765.1. Taxonomy (NCBI): domain Eukaryota; kingdom Viridiplantae; phylum Streptophyta; class Magnoliopsida; order Gentianales; family Rubiaceae; genus Rubia; species Rubia yunnanensis. Next base: position 113,280,456 of record CM075064.1, on the reverse strand, counting down.
TAGTTAATTTAGGAGAAAGTCTCCTATTAGACCATCTAAATGTTAGACTAATCATGAAAAATATCGTTTCAATAACTATTAGGGTCAAGTTATAATTATTTATACATTGCTATATATTTTAAAAGTTATAAGAAATTTGTTGCGATAAATAAAAACAAATACCAAACCAACTTATTAGTTATAAAATAATCTCGTATAGTGATTTTCCAGTCTAAAACAAGACGTTGTGTTAATTTAATAGTGGAATTTTTGTAAAGAATTAAGCTGCATCCTCTAATATTATATAATATGTACTGCAAAAACTTTTTTTCCACTCGATTTAGTGATTTCCATGCCAACAACAAAGTTGCCAAAGTTTTCGACAATTTTCCAATTCATGGACAAGTTTGGGGCTATTAAAAACAGCTTACACTAGAAATGGTAATTCAGAAACTTTTTTAGCATTAACTGGTTCATCCTATTGAAATATCAGTCTTTAATCGCCGAGGCTCATCCCATGGTGTTCTGCGGGTTTTTTGCCGCGATGCTGCCATTCTTCGGGGACATCAATGGAGTGGTGGGAGCCATCGGGTTCATCCCGCTCGATTTCATACTTCCAATGCTTCTCTACAACATGACTTACAAGCCATCCAAACAGGAGTGCATGATTTTGTTATGGTCAAAATTTTCATGCGGGACGAAAATGGGGCTTCTTTTTTTTTTGGAAGCAAATGGTAGAGGACGCATTTCCATAATGCGTCCTCTTGGGGCCCATTTGTTTTTCAGATTTTTTCCCTTTTTTGTTTTTGGAAGTGGTCCATTTTTTTCCCATTTGTTTTCCAGATTTTTTCCCTTTTTTGTTTTTGGAAGTGGTCCATTTTTTTTTTGTTTTCGAATGCAATTAGGCCGGGCAATTTTTTCTTCCGGAAATGGTTATCAATTTTTTTATTGTTTCTAAAATCAATTAGAGGACTCGTTTTGGAAAAGATGTGTGGATGTACACGTAAATGTGTGGATGTACACACGTATATATATATATATATATATATAAATATATATATATAAAAATATATATATATAATAAAGATATATATAAATATAAATATATACATAAATATAAATATATACACATATATAAATATAAATAAAGATATATATATATATATATAAATATGCACACACGTAAATGTGTGGATGTACACACACGTAAATGTGTGGATGTACACACGTAAATGTGTGGATGTACACACACGTATATATATATAAATATTTATATATATATATATATATATAATAAAGATATATATATATAAATATATACATAAATATAAATATATACATATATAAATATAAATAAAGATATATATATATATATATATATATAAATATGCACACACGTAAATGTGTGGATGTACACACACGTAAATGTGTGGATGTACACACGTAAATGTGTGGATGTACACACGTAAATGTCTGTATGTACACACGTAAATGTGTGGATGTACACACATATATAAATATAAATATAATTATAAATATAAAATAAATATAAATATATACATATATATAAATACAAATACAAATACAAATATAAATATAAATAAAGATATATATGTATATATATATACATAAATACATACATATATATAAATATAAAAATATATATAAATCTAAATATAAATAAAGATATATATATATATATATAAATATGAATATATATATAAAAATATATACATATATATATATATAAATATACATAAATATAAATATAAATATAAATAAAGATATATATATATATATATATGAATATATATATATATATAAATATATACATATATATATAAATATACATAAATATAAATATAAATATAAATAAAGATATATATACAAATATAAATAAATATATATATATATATAAATATATTCATATATATATATAAATATATATATACATATAAATATGAAGATATATATATATATAAATAAATGTAAAAATAAAAATAAAAATAAAAATAAATATAAATATGAATATGAATATGAATATAAATATGAATATGAATATGAATATGAATATAAATATAAATATAAATATAAATATATATAAAAATATATATATAAATAAAGATATATATAAATATGAATATATATATATATATAAATATATATATATATAAATACAAATATAATTATAAATATAAAATAAATATAAATATATACATATATATCAATTCAAATATAATTATAAATTTAAATTTAAATATAAATATTTAAATTTGACCAGAAATTTTAAAAAAAAATTGACCAGATATTGTAAAAAAAAATTAAAATTTTAAAAAAAATTTAAAAAAAAAATAGCCTTGGGCGCCATGTGGCAAGGCCTCATTCGGCCACGTGGCGCCCAACATTTTTTACCAGATTTTGAACCAAAATTTGTCACGGCCAGAGAAGACGCATTATGATAATGCGTCCTCTGCCACGTGGCAAGGCCCCATTCGGCCACGTGGCACCCGACATTTTTTATCAGAATTTTGGACCAAAATTTAAAAAATAATTAAAAAAAATTGAGAGGACGCATTTCGGAAATGCGTCCTCTATATTGGGTAGCCATTTGTGGCTACTGTAGCAACAATTATAGCAATTTCTCCTCCAAACAGTCCTTGAGCTTCTGGATCAACAATGGCATCATTGTTGTGTTTACTGGGGTGGGAATTATAGGGTCTGTTGCTTGTTCTTGATGCTGCTAAATTCAAGCTTTTTAGCAGTGATGTTGTTGGCTGATGAGTCTTTTTTGTATAAATATATGAAGCGATGATACCACTAATATGAACATGATTATTATAAGGCTACCGAACTAAGAAATTTTGGAGCTAAAATAGAAATTTGTTTATAATCTTAATCCGCAAAAATTGAACCAAAACCTTGATTTTAAGCTACAAAACTTTCCGTTTATTTGTTTATGGGAGTTGTTTCTGAATGTGATATCTTATAGCTGAAGAACATCACACAAGTCTTTCCTTTGTATCAGTTTTTTTTTTATATAAGAAATTTGCCTTTCATTATGCATGCCAATATAGTTCATTTCATAAGATAAGTTGGTCTTCCCTCAAACTAAAGGATATAAAACTCAAACGGGTCTTAATATAAATAAGAAAAGAAAATCTCAGAAGTAGAAAGATCAAGGATTGGAGATCTGTTCACTTCGATTTGATCGGTTAGGGTTAGTTCAACATGGTTTGAGTTGGAGATATTCTATATCATCGGGGGGGAAATTTCAACAATGAATAAAAATAATGGGTCTATGAAGCTCTCTCAAAAGCAAAAAGTTAATTTTATGAAAGCAGCCAAATCTTGAATCAGAAAACTAATTATAAAGTTTGGTCATTATAATTAACTAATATGAAAGGCCATCGTCGGTTTTAATTGTGTTTTTTAATGGAGATGGATTGACATTAGTATACTAATAGTGACACCATAGATTTAGGTGTTTGGATTTAGGTGGAGAAAATGAGTGGAAAAAATTGAATGTAGAAAGTAAAAAGTAGAATGAGTGGATGAAATTGAAGAAATCTTGCCAAAAATGGAAAGTGTGCCAATATAAAAGAAACAACTCAATAAGAAAAGTGTGTCAATATTAAAGAAACAGAGGGAGTACATGCGAGGGAAGCGTGTGGTGGGTGTTCCTCTTCGTCTTCTTCTTCTTTATTTGAATGGTTCAGCTCTATATTACATGGCAACATCATGTTCATTCTTAGCAACTGCAACGTGAATTAATTACGCCTAATTACAACTAATAGCGTGTTTGTGCAAATAATAAATATAGATGTTGCTACTTAGCTTACGTTAATGTGACACAGAAAGTGTCAGGCAAGATGGTTTTTCCATAAGTTTATGAACAGTCCACAAGAACTTTTATCTTAAATGTTTTTTAATAAAATCTAAATATTGCATTTTATAAATTAAAACACGTAATAATATGTATTTGAAAGTGAAAATGTAAAGATATATGATACAAAAAAAGTATTTTTAAAAATTTTAAATTTTGTATGTAACTTAACAAATGCAATATATAAGATAAAAAATAAGTGATCTGTTAATAAGCTTATTGACAGGACACCTGCTGTTTATTATTACGTTGGAAGTGTGGCAGAAGTTTCGCTAACCACACATTGAGGTTTGGGTTTGTTGTTGTTATATCCACATTACTTTGGTACCTTCATTAAAAACATAATTTGGTCCCTTTTGAATCTTTGATTTAGACTTAAGAGTTTTGGTCCCTTTTGATTTAGACTTAAGGGTTTTGCGCCAATGAATGTAATTAAACTTTGGAAGCTTGTAACTATTTTGGTGTGTTTGACAGATTTTCCTTAGAGCAAGCAGCTTTTGGTGTTTGTTGGACGGATAAAAATGCTTATTTTGAGTTTTAACGGTAGATGCTATATTTGGGCAAAAATATAAACTGATTTTCCTAAACTTTTAATATGAGTCTGATTTACTTATAAACATACCTCCATCAAAGACACCCTTTATCTATCTAAACTAAAATTTCCTACTTTCCATTTTCATAGGTTCCAAATAAACTTTTATTCTTTATAAGTGATCTCTTTTGGCAAAAAAAAATTAACACTAAAAGAAAAACATAACTTCGCTAAAATTAAAGAGTGGGTCTCCTGACAGGCGGCCTGTCCATAAGATTATGGACAGGCCACTTATTTCTTATCTTATATACTGCATTTCTTAAATTACATGCAAAATTTAAAATTTTTGAAAATATATTTTATATCATATATTTTTATATTTTCACTATCAAATACATATTATTACTTGTTTTAACTTATAAAATGCAATATTTAAATTTTATAAAAAATTGCAACATTTAAGTCAAATGCCCCTGAGGACTGTCCATTAAATTATGGAAAGGCCGCATTTCCTGAAACTTTCCCAAAATTAAAATATTCCAACCCAATTCATTTTTTCCCCAAATTCCTCCATCCATCACAATTCAGCTTGGAATTTTCATTTTTGTCCCATGACTAAATAATCTCTGTGCAATAAAATACTTCCCATGTCACAACTTAAATTATCAACTTATTTTATGACACTATTGTCTATCAAAATTTAACTGCATATTTGAATAGATATATGAGACATAATATTATCTTATGTGATATTGTTGAATTCATCATAATAAATAGTTTCTAGAAATTAAATTTTGTTTGTCATTGTTATATGTAGCTAAATATATTAATGGCTAAATATGTCTCTCGAATGATATGCAATGATTAGGTTGTAATTTAAGTTGGAGCGAGGGAGGCTCCATCCTTAAAATCTGTGTTAAAAGTTGATCGGAACTTTTTAGTTTTTTTTTTCAAACAAAGGAACTTTTCAGTGAGACAAAGGAAATAACATAAAAGATTAATAGTGGAAAAATGGTGTAGCAAACGATATAAAGCTAACAGAAGGCTTCTTTCATTTCCTATCGTGTAATGTATTTTCATTCTGTTCGATTCAATTCATATAATCCCTCCCTCCGTTTCTTTATTAGTGGCACACTTACTTTAATTGGATGTTTCTTTTATATTGATACACTTTTCATTTTTTGCAAGATTCATTCAATTCCATCCACTCATTTTACTTTTTACTTTCTACATCTAATTTTATCCATTCATTTCATTCACCTAAATCCAAACACCTAAAGATATGGTGTCAATATTAGTGAAAGGGAGGGAGTAAAAAATTAAATTAGTTCTCCCTCTTTATCTTTTCTGCCTATTATTCATGGTATAATGCCATCTGTTCCAGCTATTTCTGCAATTTAATTATTCATTTAGTTAAAATTGCTTAACTTTGATCTCAAATTTGAATCGATAAATAAGTTACGGTATTTTCATATTTGATCTTGTTAGATTCGTAATGACATAAATTTTTAAAATATCAACTTTTATAACTTGTATTTACACACAATGATAGATATTAATGATCAAACTTTTTTAAATTCAACTGATAAAATCAACTTGTGCGAAATTGGCTAGGACGAAGGGAGTAAAGTATTTGCCCTTCTTTTATTTCTCGCTCAGTCTATTTTTTCCCCACTATTATCACGTCATGTCCAAATTTGTCACCAGTGTTCACTGCGTTCTACCCGTATTAAATTTATTTTGTTTTCTATCTTCTTCCTAATTATCCTAATTAGATAACACTATCTGCCGGTGCATGATTTTATGAACGAAAATGAAAAACATAGCATAATTGATAATTTTAATAAGTAATAAATTTCTGTTATATATATATATAAAGTCAAGAGATTTGCAAGTGAATATTTAATTGGCAATTTTGTGTGAACTTATTTTGAACCGAAAATCTTTTCATGTTGGAACATGCTGTGTTCAAAATATTTACGCCAAGGAGATATGGAAATCGAAGTCAGAATATTGTAGTATTTTGTGATAAATGGAGTTCGTATATTTGACTAAGTATATCAGGTGTGTGAAGCATAGTTGATTTATGGAAAATCTCTACTTATATGGAGGTGATATATTCGAATATATGGGATAGATTAATATAAGGTAAATCCCTTTATTTATGGGATTTGGATATGATTCAAGGAGCAGATTTGGAATAGGAATATTGTGGAGATAATCAAGGAGTATTCCAATCTGTTCGTGGATATAAATTGGGACCAACTCGACTGCATAACACACGGATTTAATTGAGCAAAAATCTGCATACAGATTTTTGAGATTTGCAAAGAGTCAGAATACTGTGTTCCAACATACCTGACCTGCTGCACAAAGTTCAGAATCATAAACCTTAATTCCTCGGGAGGAGGAGATCCTGTGTCGATGGAGTTTGAGATCAGAGGGAGTCTGATCAAAGCGGATCGGTAGCTAGGGGAGCTATCAGAATTCACACATTATAGTTAGTAAAGATAAGTATTTTGTAACATGTCCTTTGTACTGTATCTTTCTAATTAGTGGATTCATATGGAACTGGGCCAGGCCCCGCAGACGTATGTGAATTACACCAAACTGCGTAACCAAGTCATGTGTTCTTTACGTTTTACGTTATTATGCACTTGGTTAAATTAGTCATGTTGGAACACACTAGTAAGGACTAGAAAAAGTGGTAAAACTAAATTTCAATTGGTATCAAAGCTTGGTCACTTATTATTCCCTTAGTTGTTTCAAGGAAAGTGAGATCCAGTTTTACCATGACGACAAGAGAAGGAGCTTCAGTCTCTCGACCACCCCTGCTAGAAGGCAACAACTACAACTATTGGAAGGCACGCATGAGGGTCTTCATCAATTCACTGGATGAACTTGCATAATTCTATGTTGAGAATGAATAGAATCATCTTACAGAAGATGCCGATACAAGTTCTAAGGCGGTAGAAGGAGAGTCAAGTCAAAGGAAGCAGAAACCCAAAGACAAAGCTAGATGGACTTCAGATGACCTCAAAGAATCTCTGGTAAATTCGAAGGCACTTAATGCAATCTTTACTACAGTTGATGAAAATCAGTTCAAGCTTATATCTACATGTCATCAAACAAATAAAGGATGGGATATTCTACAGACTGTTCACGAAGGAACCAGTCGAGTTCGTGAATCGAAACTACAGATGTTGGCTACTAAGTTCGAAGAACTCAAAATGGAGGAGGACGACACTATTGCTACATTCAATGGAAAACTCAGGGACATCTCCAACATGGCGTATCAACTTGGAAAGGTGTACAAAAAAAACAAAGCTGGTGAAAAAGACCTTGAGATCTCTTCCCGAAAGATTTGCAATGAAAGTCGCAGCAATAGAGGAAGCAAGAGACGTAACCACCATGAGCCTAAATGAACTAATGGGTTCGTTACAGACATATGAGATGACATTCCAACAAGCTACAAAAAGAGTCTCTAAGGAATTGGCGTTCAAAGTGTCTCCATCTAAGGACAATCACGAGTCTGACAGCGATGATGAGATTGAAAAACTTTCCCTTATCATAAAGAATTTCTCGAGAATGCTAAAGAAGGTGGTCAACAAGAAATCTCAGGAAAGGTTTTGCGGAAATAGACAAAGACAACAAGACTCGAGTAATAATTGTGGAATGAGATTTGAACAAGGGAATCCGCAGTTTGGGAGAAATCAGAACAACGAACCAAAACAGGCTGGACGAATTCAATGCAGAGAATGTGAAGGATGTGGTCATATTCAGGCTGAATGTGCTAACACTCGCAAGAAACAAGGAAAATCATATGTCACCTCTTGGATTGAAGATGAAGATGAAGAGAAGGACGGAGAGGAACTTACCAGTAACTACGTAGCTTTTGGAGCAAAGGTTCATGATACATCAAAGGATCAATGTTCCAACACACTGAACAAAGGTAAAGCTGTATGTTCCAACATAGATCTGAACGATGCACACAACAATGAAGATGATGATTTGTCTGTAAGTGATGAAGAAATCTACATCACCTATGAAAAAATGTATGCTATGTGGGTTCAAGTAGTCGACACGAACAAAGAGCTGAATGAAGAAAAAAGAAAGTTAATGGAAAGAGAAAGAGAATTACGATTCACGATTGCAGAACTTGAAAAGAGTATGAAGAACTGAATGGAAAACTGATAGCAGCAGTCAAGAGGGCCGAGATGTCTGAAGCAACTATCTTTAAATTAAATTCCGGAAAGGCAAAGCTTGATGATATTCTGAATATGGGAAGAAACTTTGGTGATCAACACGGGATTGGATACGGGAAAGAACCCAAGACTGAATCACATGAAAAATCAGTAACCCTCATGGCTAAGATCCGAGAAAGGAAACGGAAGTATGGGATGCCTCATCAAAGAAAGCCACTTATTTGTAGATATTGTACGTATCAAGGACATGCTGAAAAGAAGTGCAGAAGACTGATCAGAGATCAAATGACGGGACGACAACCTCTGCCATGTTCCAACATGGGCAATATTCATACAGTAAAATCGATCAGAAAGGTATGGATTGTTAAACGATCTAACTCATGTCTGGTTGCACACACTTCTCTCATAGCCTCTTCCAGAGATTTGTGGTACTTCGATAGCGGCTGTTCTCGCCACATGACTGGCACTCCAGAATATTTCACGAATATTACTCCATATGATGGCGGATATGTAACCTTTGGTGATGGAAAGAAAAGCAGAGTAATTGGAAAAGGCGAATTGAGAATTGAAGGGTTTCCAGTATTCACAAGTGTATTGTTTGTTGAAGATCTAAAGGAAAACTTGTTAAGTATAAGCCAGCTGTGTGACGATAACATGGTGGTGGAATTTCAAAAAGACAAATGTATAGTAAAGCATGGAGAAAACACGGTTCTTTTAGGAATAAGATCTATAGACAATTGTTATCTGTTGGAACAAGGAGTACGGTGCATGATTTCGAAGCAAGATGAAGGAGTTATGTGGCACAGGAAGCTCGGCCATATCAATTACAAAACATTGGTGAAAATCGCAAATGTGAAAGTTGTACGAGTAATGCCTACCTTAACCAGTAAGGAAGGAATTGTATGTGGACCATGTCAACAAGGTAAACAAATTCGATCTCTTCACTCTTCACTTCAGTATATTACTACATCTAGAAATCTGGAATTATTGCATATGGATTTGATGGGTCCAATCAATACACCTAGTATAGGTGGAAAGAAATATATCTTTGTATGTGTTGATGATTTCTCCAGATTTACATGGGTAGCTTTTTTGAAAGAAAAATCGGATACGTTAGAAGTATTTAGAAGCCTTGTAGTGAAGTTACAAACTGAAAAAAGGAGTCCAGTAGGGAAGATAATTCAAATTCGAAGTGATCATGGTAGAGAATTGAGAATGTACAATTCAGTGACTTCTGTGATGAGCTTGGAATCCAGCATGAATTTTCGGCTCCCATCACCCCTTAGCAGAATGGTATTGTAGAATGTAAGAACATAACCTTGCAGGAGATGGCTCGAGTTATGTTGGCAGAAAAAGATATTCACAAGAAATGGTGGGCAGAAGCAGTTAATACGACATGTTATACAATCAATCGAGTGTATCTTCGACCATTCACCAGCAAGACATCCTACGAGATTTGGAAGGGCAGGAAACCAAATGTTTCATATTTTCATGTGTTCGGGAGCAAATGCTATATTCTCAGAGATAGAGAACAGTTGGCAAAATTTGATAATCGGAGTGATACAGGAATTTTTCTCGGGTATTCCATCAACAGCTGTGCCTATAGAATTTTTAATCATCGAACCAACACTCTCATGGAATCCATAAATGTTATTGTGGATGATTCAGAGAAGGAACAACAACCAGAAGGTGTAGAGGAAGAACCTAGCAACACTCATGTTACAACACAACCTCGAAACTCTGACAAGGCAGATCCATCAGTCGAATCTGAACTTCACCAGCGTGCTGGAACAACTGAGCAAAAATAATCCTAACTTTGCCGAAGCTGACCATGTTGGAACACTGTCCCCCGCTACTGACCCCCATGTTCCAACATAGGACCAATTGGAATCCACCATGAGGAGTACTCGATCAGTTCCTCGAGTGGATTATCGTAGTCTAGCTGGATTGCACTGTTTTGTCTCTCTCATTGAACCCAAGAACTACAAAGAAGCCTTACTTGATGAGTATTTGATTGCTGCAATGCAAGATGAACTTGGTCAGTTTACACGGAATAATGTTTGGTACATTACTCCTCGCCCTAAAGGCATTAATGTCATTGGTACGAAGTGGATCTTCAAGAATAAATCAGATGTGGATGGCTTAATCACTCGAAACAAAGCCAGACTTGTCGCTCAAGGTTATACACAAGTGGAAGGTGTCGACTTCGACGAAACATTCGCGCCTGTTGCCAGGTTAGAATCTATCCGAATTTTACTAGCTATTGCCTGCTCCATGAACTTTACAATGTATCAAATGGATGTCAAGAGTGCTTTTCTAAATGGAGTGGTGAATGAAGAAGTATTTGTGGAACAACCTAAAGGATTTGAAGATCCTCACTATCCACATCATGTATATCGCCTTAAGAAGGCTTTGTATGGACTAAAGCAAGCACCCAGGGCATGGTATGAACGACTTACTATCTTTCTTCTTCAGAAAGGTTATCGTCGAGGGGGAGTAGATCGCACTTTGTTTGTGCTTGACAAGGCTTCAACATTTTTAATTGCTCAAATTTATGTGGATGATATAGTATTTGGTTCTACTTCACCGTCTATGGTATAGGACTTTGTTACTATTATGCAAGCTGAATTCGAAATGAGCATGGTTGGAGAGCTTACTTACTTTCTGGGATTGCAAGCTGAGCAAGGAAGGAATGGTTTATTTATAAATCAAAGTAAGTATGCCTTGAATCTAGTTAAGAAGTTCAGTCTGAGTAATGCTCGAGCAGTTCGAACTCCTATGGGTGTTTATGACAAATTGGTGAAGGATGAAAAAGGAGTTGTGGTCGATAAGAAATTATACCGAGGCATGATTGGAAGCTTATTGTATTTAACCGCAAGCAGACCATATATATGTTTCAGTGTTGGGATATGTGCAAGGTTTCAAGCAGATCCTAAGGAATCTCATCTCACTGCAGTTAAAAGAGTTATTCGATATGTAAGTGGGACTTCTGAGTATGGTGTTTGGCATTCTAAGAGTCAAGATTCAGAGTTGATTAGGTACAGTGATTCTGATTGGGCTGGTAATGCTGATGATCGAAAAAGTACCACAGGTGGATGTTTCTTTATTGGAACAAATCTGGTGTCTTGGTATAGCAAGAAACAGAACTCAATCTCTCTATCTACTGCAGAAGCAGAGTATCTTACAGCAGGGAGTTGTGCACAATTATTATGGATGAAACAAATATTGAAAGATTATGGAATTCATCAAGGATCCTTAAAGATTTTATGTGACAACACGAGTGCTATTGATATTTTGAAAAATCCAGTTCAGCACTCAAGAACCAAACATATTGACATACGACATCACTTTATTAGAGATCTTGCTGAAGGGAAGGAAGTGGAAGTAGTCTATGTTCCAACACACGAGCAATTTGCTGATATATTTACAAAGCTGTTGGATGCCACCTCTTTTGAAAGTCTTCGACAACACTTAGGTGTTTGTTAAATCTGAGGTAATTTTTTTCCTGTAAATATTTTTGTTATTTTTGTTTAGAAAAACGGAAAAGAACAAAAAAAATGGAAGGTAGCAAAGTTGTACAGAAATAGGAGATGGTTTGTATGGTATGTTGGAAGTTATTTTTGGAGTGCCAACTTGATTTGACAAGAGGAAGAGGCACTCGACAATGACACAAAGAATGGGGAATCTGGTGTTGAACCTGATGCTCAAGAAAATTCCTCTGGCGCCAAGAAGAAGAACCGCACGATAACTGGTCCTGATTCTACTCCATTAAAATTCATGGGCATAGAATGTAAGAGTTTTGATGAAATCTTTGAATGGTTAGAGGCAAACAAAGTTGCCATAGATTTAACTAAGATTAAAAGCATAACAGGGGAATATCTGAATGATGAGGTTAAGGAGCTAGTGACGGGTAGCATAGGTGGAATAAGGAGGCTTGAAGATTATAATGTGCAATTTCTGTTAGGAAGATATGCTGAATTCAGAGAAAAAGACAAGTTCTATGTGTATTGTCGTATTCCCTTGCCGAGTTATGTGTCTTTGAGAGAAATAAATGAAAGGGAAGTAGCTGGAAGGGAAGTTATGCAGTATGGAGACAAGCTGCAGGTTGGATTCTCTGACTTGAATTCTGCCAACGGGATGGAAGAATTAAGAAGACCTGTTATAATTGTGCTATCAGACAGTGATGAGGATGACAGTGTTCCAACACACGAGTATAAACATGATGATTATATGGATTTGGATTCTGATGCTGATCTAGGAGGAGAAGATCATGGTGATACACATGGAAGTCTGAATGATGATGCACCTGATGACAATCTTTCAAACCAGGATGATGGGTCTGAGGGTGGTGAAGAAACTGATAAGGATGTGAATCAAGATAATCAGGCTGAGGGAGAATCTGAGATTTGCAAGAGATTTGCAAGTGAATATTTAATTGGCAATTTTGTGTGAACTTATTTTGAACCTAAAATCTTTCCATGTTGGAACATGCTGTGTTCAGAATATTTACGCCAAGGAGATATGGAAATCGAAGTCAGAATATTGTAGTATTTTGTGATAAATGGAATTCGTATATTTGACTAAGTATATCAGGCGCGTGAAGCATAGTTGATTTATGGAAAATCTCTACTTATATGGAGGTGATATATTCGAATATATGTGATAGATTAATATAAGGTAAATCACTTTATTTATGGGATTTGGATATGCTTCAAGAAGCAGATTTGGAATAGGAATATTGTGGAGATAATCAAGAAGTATTCCAATATGTTCGTGGATATAAATTGGGACCAACGTGACTACATAACACACGGATTTAATTGAGCAAAAATCTGCATACAGATTTTTGAGATTTGCAAAGAGTCAGAATACTGTGTTCCAACATACCTGACCTGCTGCACAAAGTTCAGAATCATAACCTTAATTCCTCGGGAGGAGGAGATCCTGCGTCGACGGAGTTCGAGATCAGAGGGAGTCTGATCAAAGCGGTTCGGTAGCTAGGGAAGCTAGCAGAATTCACACATTATAGTTAGTAAAGATAAGTATTTTGTAACCTGTACTATGTACTGTATCTTTCTAATTAGTGGATTCATTATGAACTGGATCAGGCCCTGCAGATGTAGGTGAATTACACCGAACTGCGTAACCAAGTAATGTGTTCTTTACGTTTTACGTTATTATGCACTTGGTTAAATTAGTCATGTTGGAACACACTATTAAGAACTAGAAAAAGTGGTAAAACTAAATTTCAATATGAGAATTACAATTGATACAGTATTTAAAATAAGATAATATATTTATTAATATTTTAATATATGTATTTAAAAAAAATTAAATACAGGGGTGCCAGTTGGCCAAAAATTTATCTTCGAGTAGAGTTGTATTAATTATCATCAGTTTCCAAGAAATATATTGGAATTGAAAAATGAATAATATTATATTAAATTTATTTTTTTAAAGTTGACCGTGGTAAGGTTTGGGAGTGTCAGTTATTAAAAATATGTGAAAAATGATATAATTAAATATAGAGATATCACTTTTAAGAAGTTGCGTTTTAGTATAAGTTACAGATAATTGGAAGCTGTACAGTAATCTAATACCGGAAATATCACTTTAAGTCTTGAGGTCAAACTGTTGTTGCTCGAAAAATCAGTGACGATTTGAAACCAAGAAGAATAAATTGTACAATAATAACAAAAAAAAAATCACTTTTATTAGACTCATTTGGATAATGTTCAGAAAGACAAGACAAAATAGTTTATTCCAAGACCACAGTTGCATATATACTTCTATCTTGGCTTTAGTGAGACCAGTTTAATCCCAGTGTGTTTCGGAGAAAACGATATACTGTACATATCTTCTTGTTTTCCTATTTCTTAGCCTAAATTGTGGTTGATTCCGATTGAGCTTTGAAAATTTAAAAATGGCAAATTGAACTCCTCGTCAACCATTAATCGATTAAAATAATGAGATATTTTGAGTATCTTCTCCCATACAAGTGTGTCTACTCATGCATTATCAATTAAAATAATAATAATAATAATAATAGCAGCACTCATACTAGTGTCAAAATCGTCATTGAAGGGTTTGTTATTTGGGGATTATTGATATTCTTTTCCCTTTGGAACCGTTGTCTATCTAGTGTTCCGATTTCGACGCATTCATTTCAGTAGTTATCTTAAACTCTCATTAAACGTATCAAATGATGGATCTGTTATTTACTTTTGTGCAGTTCCAAGTACACTTTCTAAGTCGAAACATGTACTTGGAGTGCACTGAGGTAGATAACAGTCGTTAGTAGCCTATTTCACCGCTTTCCATTGAGCACTAGTACTAGTTTCTCCAATACAAACAGTTTGTCAGATCATCTAATTCAATCTGCTAGTCAAAATAGGTACTCCCGCTGTCCCATTTTAAGGTGTACATTTTTACTTTTAGCAGTTGATTTGAAAATGTTTGATTTTAAGATAATTAAAATTTGTGAAAAGTGTATATTTTAAATATTTATGTTATAACGAATGTAACACAATGTATCATACAATAAAATCTATACTTATATACCAATTTAATTTTAGGTTCAAAGTTACAAATTTTTTTACTAAATAAATAGTTAATTACAATTTAAAATGAAACAAATGAACTAACCCCATAAAATAACAATTATCAGAGCTACCATCTAATTACTAAAGAAGGCGACCTAAACCCACAACATATTAATATGCGGTACTCCCTATGTGACTTATAAATTTGGATTCTTACCTTTTTTTTTTCTAATACTATTATCTATTAAAGTTTTATCATATATTTTAATAATTATATGAACAACAATATTATCGCGTATAGTATTATCAATTTGTCGAAATCAAATGTGTTTCTTGACGTAATAATGACGAGGGTGCAAATTCAGTTGCCACGGAGTAACTGAAATGCCTGATAATCACTTGTGCTACAATTTGTGATTTAAAAAGTATTTATATTCCCTCTGTCTCACACTAACCTGCACACCTACTATTTGACAGTCTTTAACTATGTTTTAATAGATACATACACAAAATTATTATCGCATGTGATGTTGTTGGATTCATCGTAGTAAGTAATTTCTAAATATCGATTTTTTATTTACAGTTATTATGCGTAATTAAACATATTAACGATCTAACATGCCTCTTGAATTCCGTGAAACTTATTCTAGGGAGTAATTCATTTAATAATTATTCAACTACAAACTTCAGGACTCACTTTGTGTTTTTTTTTTTCAGAATTTCAAGATTCATTTAATCAGCTGCATGAAACTTCGGGGTTCGCTACAAAAGTTACCCTAAAAGATTAACATTTATCTTTTTTGTCCCAACAAGTTTAGATAAGATAAACATTAAGTCGCACTAAGAATTAAAGCTACTTTAAGGGCTGATCATATGAATGAAGGATACAACAACTTAAAGGGGGGGGAAAAAGTAAAAATATGGATTAGAAAAAAAAGTGGTGAAATGCGATTCAACCATCTGGCCATATATTGTCAAATATTAGCTGAGATCATGATGTGATGATCATGTTGATTATTGATTTAAGTGTGGACTTTACAATTAATTTATAGGCCGGCTGATGTGATTTTCAAAGATACTGAAATAAATAAATATACTGATGAATTATTGGAACTTTATTTTTATCTTTTGTGATTTTTATTTTAAATTAAGTCTTTTAATGATGAAAATGATTGAGGTTTATTTGTATTGCATATTCAGTCCAGTTTAATTCAATTCGATCTATTCCAACTTATTTGTATTCCAGTTCAGTAAATTAACTCTGTATAGATGATGTTCTCTCATGTTTACATGCATTTTAATCCAGTCCAATTCAGTACTGTTTAATTCAATTCATTTTAGTCTAGCATAAATTTAATTTGATTGAATTTAGTCATATTGTTAGTACTATTTCTCAATATACATACTTCATATGTTTCTCTATTATTAACACACTTTCCCTTTTGGGTTGTTTCTTTTATATTGGTACACTTTCCATTTTTTGTAAGATTCCTTCAATTTCATCAACTCAATTTAATTTTTACTTTCTAGATTTAATTTCATCCACTCATTTTCTTCACCTAAATCAAAACACCTAAACCTATAGTGCCAATATTAGTTAAACCGGGGAACATATTTTTATAAGTTGAGTTCAATTTAGTTTAGTACGGTAAAAATAAGCTCTGAAAAACATGATCTTAGTTTATTTCTGTCCTATTATTTTATTTTTATTATATTCAATGTTATTTCAGTTCTATAAAGTTATTTTAATCAAATAAAATATAAAAAATTAATTTAATTTATTTAAATTAGATCGAAAAATGTACTTTCTCCGTTCCAGCTCAATATGTACATTTTTTTTGTCTATAACTATAATAAGCACACATTATTAGTATACGTAATTAAAATGATCAGATATTAAATATAACCCGTAAAAATTGACTGAAAAACATGCAAATTCAATTTGGTGGTGACTAGTACGTGTCTTAGATGTGTTTTTAATGAAGCACTTGCTCCCCACGTCTAACATAAATAATCCATCTCTACTTATGGAATATGGCAAATCTGACATTGACTTCAAAACTACCTTCTCATATTTAATAAATACAAAATTGTAGGATACCGACACATGAATCGTAATATTTATACTTGCAGAAAATTCATTTCGATCCGCCATATTTGGTGGCTGCACTTAAATAAATGGCTAAATTCACATGACTAATTATTTGATTTTGATTTTTTTGGCTTTGATTAGGTCCAGATGGAATTTTGTAGCTTGTACTTTTGCTAATCTATTCGGATTCTTGGAGGAAAAGAGACAAACTTAATAGGAGAGTAAAACAAACAATAAGACTAACCGAATTTTGACAAATGTTCAGTTTGAATTGAGTGAACTTGTTCAGTCTTGATTTCATGTGTGAACAGTGTGATATATCATGATATTTGTCAAGTTCCAAAATTACCATTTACTTTACCAAGTACAATAGACCACATATATTTACCGCGATCTCTGTTGATTATGTGTTAAAATGTGTTGATTAATGTCTTAGAGTAGGTCTCGCGATAGGTGGCATGTCCATAAGTTTATGGACAGACCACTTATTTCTTACCTTATATATTGCATTTGTTAAATTACATACTCTCATCGTCCCAAATTAAACTGCAAACTTTTCAATTTTGGTTGTCCCCAATTAAATTGCAATGGTCAGAACTTACCCAATTCATCCCATTTGACCATAGGTGAAAAGACAGAAATGCCCCTGGACCCTTGCAAAATTACAGGGATTAAACCTGTTTAATCCCTGTGTTAAGCATTCTCCGAGACGCGTGTTGCGTCCTAGAGAAGTGTGCTGACCCATTTGAAAATGGGTCGGACTTATCGCATGCGTAACTTTTGCTCTTTCCAATCTCCATTATTGCTCTCCCAACGCTCCCTTTCTCTCTTCTCCATTACTGTTGAACGCTACATTCACAGCTCATTTCCTTCTTTTATGTCTACAAAATCACAGCGACGCTCTCTACTCCCTCAAAGCCTGAAAACCCTAGCCCCTCCCTATCCGATATTTGTTGAAGAAATTGTGTTTCTGTTGATCCTTCTTTGTTAATCGATGCTCGATTTTTGTTTTTTATCACAGCCTTTTGGGTTTCCAATCTAGGGTTTTCTCAAAATTTTGTTGGCGGTTTCGAAAAATGAACATGATTTCTGCTCCGTTGTTTTCTATCACATCATTTTCTTGTTCTGGTCTGTGTTTGAGCTTTTCATTTAGTGGGTTTTGAACTGATTTGATTGCTTCTTAACTTGTGGGTTCTGGTTTCTTAGTGGGCTGTGTGTTAAAACCGTTGAAATGTACACGGATCTACAGTTTTGAAGTATAAAACCGGCTGCATGTGAAGAATTTAGGTGGTTTTGAATTGTTTGACTTGAGAAACCTAAATTTCTTGTGCTTTTTGTTGGATATGTTGAAGCCCTTTGGCAGATTTGACACATATATGCCCTAGTTTGTGGTGTTGTTCCTGATCCGGGTTATTTTCATCCTAGATTCGTTACATTTTGTGTTCTTTGTCAATAAATGCATGCTTAATTTGTGATTATTGGAGGCTTTGTTGAACTTCGTTGCCAGATCTGTGACTGAAGTGCCCCTGTTCTTACTATTCTTCCTCTATGGATTCTTAATGTTATAGATCTGACTTCAGTAGGGTGTGAATTTTTTTTCTGTGGTCTTTAAAAACATGTGATATTGAAAGTGCTTGCATGTGATGTATATGTGTTTTTCTGATAATTTTCAATGTTAAATTATGAATAAGTTCTAAAGCTCTATTGGTTTCTTAATTCTGTCCTTGGCCATCACTCCCATTCAATTTAACCTTACTAATATTGTATTATTTTCTGAGATTTTAGCCCGTGTACAACTTTAACCTTACTGATACTGTATTATTTCTTCCCGGTGCTAGTTTGCATTTGAAACCCTAGTCCCATCCCTAGTCATAGGCAACTAATTTTTTTGCATGTCATTCTTTGCTTCTAAAACCCATTCCCCACCCATTGTGTCTACCCTTACCTGATGGATCACGGTGACAGGGTCATGGCTCGGCAGGGTGAGTCTGCCCCTTGCCAATCCTTGAGTGATTCCAAGTATGACTCTCAGTTTCAGGCAAGTATTGATCCTACTTTATTTACTGGCCTTGATGACATTGAGTCATAAACGAAGGGAAGTAAAGTCACCCCGCCCCGGTATCCTGTCCTAGATACTGATTCGTTTGAATCTTGGGATACCCCTGTGGCAACACATTTTAGTCTTGTACCTGAGGCAATCCTGTATCACTCAGATTCATATCCTAATTCGGATCAAACACATCCCCTTCATCCACATGCATCACACTCCCCTGATTCTGATGAAACACTGCCCCCTGATTCTGATAAATCTAATTCTGAATCCTGGTGTGATCCACATCCATCAGTGTACTTCAAGGGTAATGAATTCCCTAAGTATGGTGAGCCTGGTTTCTAGGAAACTAGGGCATGTCTATATCCTGGTTTCTGGGAAACTGGGGCATGTCTATATCCTGGTAACTGGACTGGATATGTTCGTCATAGTGATTCTAATGCTGGAAAATAGATTTATTACTCACAGGTTTGTAATAAACGTACGCTTTCATTTCTGCACTTGCTTTGGAATTTAATATTATTGAGAATGTACTAACATGTTACCTTTAAATGCAGGTTTTCTTGGTAGTGCAACTACTTAGTGTTGTGTTTGTCTGTGATATCTTGTGTGCTACTTGTCTGTGATAGCCTGTGCGCAACTTTTTTATGTTGGGTACTTGAGTCAGTGTGTTGCTTATGATCAAATGTGCAACCACTCAGATTTTGACTCGGATTCAGTTGAAACCCGGGTGACTGTTACCCATTTTTCATCTGAATCCAATGCAGAACCTGAGTCAGGCAGGGTATGTTTCATATCAGGGGCAATAATGGAGCAGTGAAAGTTATGCATGTGTATGTGTTTGTGGTTCTCATAAGCAGCCATGCAGTGATGTTTCCAAAACTCACTGACCTTGGCTGGGCATATGGTAACTGCATTTTATATGAGATATCATAACTTCTTGAATTGTTTGTGATAGCATGTTTATGTGCCGGTTGAACCCTTGATTAATGATGTAGCTTTGATGAATGATTAAAACATGCAGTCATGCCTATCAGCCTCGAACTGATTTGATCTTGGCGGGGCATGATGTGATTAAACCCAGCTCTGAAATTATTTGCCCAATCCACCCTATATTAGTTGATAACCACCTATGATGATATTGTTTGTTCACACTTAGGCAGCAACCGTGTTTGTTAAAAACACATGGATGGCAGCCTTGTAGTGTTTTTTGCCACGAAATGGCTGTGTGTGTCTAGTCATCCATTACATTCTAGTTAATGTTTGTTTGCCTCAGTTCTAAAACATAAATTTACAAAACACATGTTTTTCAAATTGCATGCATACTGAATGGAGTTTAGCCCTCCCAGCTTTTACAAGCTTGCCCTATGAACTTACCTTTACCAAAACTAACTGGTAAGTTTACCCTTGACCTAAATCTAGAAGCACAACCCTACAAAAGTACAGATCCCATGCACATCTAAACCATCTCCATACTGATCAGCAGGTCTTGAATGTGCCTTGTTCTTCCAATAGTCACCATGTGTTCCAAACAACCCCTTACTAGCTCTGGGTCAACAATTAAATTGTGGGGCAGCATCCCAAGCCTTCTTAGCCTGTCTTTTCCCATATGTGGCAGTTTAAACTCATTCCCACCTCTGCATTTCATAATTTCCACCATGACACATTGTAGACTCAGGAAAATCTTGTCAATAATTATTGGATTATATCTCAGAAATGCATCATACACAGCCTGTAGTAACTCATCTAGGTTTTGACTAGGGTTTTGCTGCTGTAAACTTTGAATTGAGGCAAAAAAACCCCAAATCTAGAATGTTTAGGTCGGGTGATTTTGATGGTTGGCACACTAACTGTATATTGAAACTATCTGAGGTGGCTACAGCTAGAAATTCAGGGTCATTTGCAAATATGTGACAAGGGGCATTATCTTGTGGTATGAAAATGTTTTTTGCTTGCCCAAACTGGCCATTTATGCTTGATTGCTGGTATCAGCTCATGAATCAACTTGTGTCTTATGATGTCTCTAGTTATGAATGATATGGGTGTGAGAATCATGGTTCCTCTAGGTCTATTTATAGTGGTGTGCTTGGCTGGTACATAATCCACGTATGGAAACACCCCTATTTTCCCATCAAACATTACATTACCCTCTAAGTCAAGTAAAGGTCTACACACAGCACATAAAAACATGAGTTTTGGAATGTAATGCTTGCTTTGAGTGATTCTGTATGGGTCAGGTGCATTGGGACCTAGAATATACCTTGTTGTTGCCTCTGTCATGTAGAACCACTTTTCATCGATGTGTATCACATTTTCCATGGGCTAGAACTGCATGTTACACTCCAGTTTACTTAGGCACCATTCTAGCCTTAATTCTTTGCATGCCAAACTTAGTTGTGGATGCACTGCATTAGTGTGGCTTCTGATCTCCTTGCTTGCTATAGCTCTATGTATTGTGCTTTTTCCAACCTACAATTGTGCTGCTGTGCTCCGACAGGTTCGCCGGTACCTAAGTGGCACTGCTATTAAGGCCTCCACATCGATTGGTTTCTTGGTTCTGCCACACCGCCCATGCCTTTTTGAACGGGCATTCACAACTTCTCCATTTTGAAGTTGCTACTTCACACGCGCCCATATAGTAGAGATGGTCCGAACTTAACATGACCATCTCTCTGCTACCTCCAGTCTCTGTTGCCGTTGAATCTGCCCATTTTTTAAGTTTTGAAGTAGAAAGTGGGCTATTTTCTGCCCTGCTCATCTGTCAGGTTTGCCCCAACCATCACAGATGTGCTCGATGATGAATTCAAACTGAAGGAGGGAGATTTGTTTTTTGTAGCTGGCTAGTTCTTCAGGAACTAGCCAAAATATTTCCGAGAGCCGGTTTTTTTTTTGGATTGGATTGGGAGCTGTAATAAATGCCCCTACTTATAGAAGTTAGGGTGGAATTTTCAACCTTGTGAACAGTGGCTTCATTTGGCTCCAGAATTGAAATTTTGGAGCCAAAAATTTAAAAAATGAGGGAATGGTTACTGTTCCCGTCAGGGATTAGTAACAATTTAACAAGTTTTGAACAGTAAACCATCTTTCACATCAAAGTACAAAATTCATCTTTTTGTACTGAAGAGCTGAACAGCCAAAATTCTCTCTCATACCATTTAATTTGGGACGGAGGGAGTATAAAATTTAAAAATTTTGAAATATATTTTTATATTATATATTTTTATATTTTCACCTTCAAATACATATTATTACTTATTTGAACTTATAAAATACAATATTTAAATTTTATAAAAAATTATAACATTTAATGTAAATGCCCCTGTGGACTGTTTATAAATTTATGAAAAAACCGCATTTCCTGAAACTTTCTCAATATCTTAAAATGCATTAGAGGTCAGAGCATCTCCACGTTTACGAGATATCTTATTACATTATGCAGTTTGACTAAAACTTTAGTATATATGGTGTAGACGTGTAAAATTAATTAAAATGAACTAAACTTTAGCATCACCACTTGTGTTATTATCAGAATTATAACTCTCAGCATAACGTGTTTATCAATAATCCATATATCTTCTTAGGCCATGTTATTTTTTGTTTGATTTAAACTAAACTAAACACAAATATAGTCAAGAGGGCAATAATATGACTAAAGTTAACTGAATTGATCTTATCTCAAATAGTTAAACATATTAAGAGCCAACATGTAACTGGTTGACAGCTCAATTCAACAAATAATCTTTATTGATCAAGTGCTTAATAAATTTGATAAAATAATATGTGTCAAGTTATTAAATATTTCGATTTCATTCTTTTCAATTTAACTGCACTTTAATTTATTTCAATTCAACCCCGTTTTAGTTTTAGCTTAGTTCAATTTAATACGGTTAAAAAGTACACGCCTTAACTATTAAATTTGTTTAAAAACTACTTTTTAACATAATAAATACTATGTGTATTTATATGACAAGTATAACTGTTGAGTAAATATTAAGTGATTAATAATTATGGGCAAAGTCTTGGGAAAGACCATCTCTCCATATGCTTATGGAAAGATGGAGTTTAATTGGAAAAAAAAAGAAGATAAAAGGTTTTCGTTACAATATTAAAATTTTATTATGCAACTTGTAGTAGTTATAAAGTTTATAATTTGATTCATGCAACCCAAAAATTGTATCTTCATTTCTTCTAGTTTGCACTTTAAACTTTGGTATTTCCTTGGGTTATGAAAATACTGTTTTTCAAGAGACGATCTCATTTTTTTAACTTAACCTAGGCGAACTAAACTAAATCAAAATAATTATTTCAATTTAAATTGGGGCTGCGTTAATTATTTCATCATATTTTTGAAAATAAATAAGAATTCGTCTCTTGAAATATGGTCTTTTCATAAGTTATGGAAATACCAAAGTTTAAACAGCGAATTAGAAGGAATGAAGATAAACTTTTTGGGTTACATTAATCGGTTTATAAACTATATAACTACTAGACCTTGCATAATAAACTTTTAATATTACAACCAAAACATTTTACCATTGGCAAAATATTGGGAAAGATAATTTTTTCATATGCTTATGAAAAGACGGAGTTTAACTAAAATAATAAAAGGTAAAATGTCTTAGTTTCAATATTAAATTTTTTTATACAACGTGTAGTAGTCATAAAGTTTATAACCCGATTCATGCAATCCGAAAACTTTATCTTCATTTCTTCTAATTTACCCTTTAAACTTTGATTTTTCCATGACTTATGGAAATCATCTTTTAAGAGACGGGCTCTCTACCATTTTATTCATCTAATTAAACTTCACCTTTTCACAAATCTACTTTCCATAGATGATTTTTTTCAAAACTTTACCGGGTAAAAAAATAAAGAAGAAAAATCATAACACGGCAGAAACTGTATGTACGTGTTTCCCCACCAAGTGTCCATAAAAGCAACAGATAAAATCTTTATGACTAAGATAAGCCAAACCATCCCGCATTAAATAGGGAAACTTCCTCGATCACAAATGGAAGAGTTTTACTACAAGGAAAGAACTAGCGGTCTATATGAAGAAAGCGTGATCTCTCAACTCATTTAGTAAGTCATTAATTAAGTCACAACTCTATGAATAAAGCATTTGACCTAAATGATAAGAATTTTCATCCTAACATTTTTCAAGGAAGTGAAAACACAATCAATTACTTCCTCCATTCCGTTATTATTGACCACTCAATTTTTTTACATCATTTTTCACCGTCAATATATCTAATTATATATATATAAATATATCGATTTTGTATAAAATTTGATATTTAAAAAATATATGTAAGATGAATCTACCAATATTGATATCTTTACCATATAATATATATATACATATATTATTAATGATTAAAGTTATTAAATTTGATTAAAAAAAAGTAAAGTGTCTAAAATTGATGAGATGGAGAGAGTACGTTACATACAAACGTGCTACTTATGCAGAATTAAATTATTATTTGAAACTATTTGAAACTACATCCATTTTAAGAGTTAAAACACCTCAATTGTTGCACAATCAAGGAACCACACTGCTACCATTATGGTACCTATATAGATCGGCTGCAATATGAAAAATTATAACAATCCAATATGATTTCATAACGCTAGTAATCTCTGGGAAAAAATTACTTTTAAATTCATGGATTTTTACAAGGTGCAGTTTTAACACTATTATAAAATAGAGTTAACGTAACACTTTTATAGAAACACTCATAAATATTACAATAGATTATAGAATTTTACTTAAACTTTTGAAAAGTGTTACATTATATCTAATGCAATATCATCTAAGGTAATATTTGTAAAAGTGTTTCAACATGTCCAAATTAGTACTATAAGCATATAAAACAACACTTTCAAAGTGTTATATTAGTTTTAGTTTGTGTAGTTTAACTTTAGGCCTCTTTAATATAGATATGAATATAATTGTAACGACAAGTATTTCTTTTCAACTTATTTGCAGTTCAGTTCAGTTCAATAAAATTTAAAATTGATGCAAGGTGGGTATCTTATTCCTATTTTCACCATTTTTTTTAATCCAAAGCTCTATTTAGTAGACTGTGAGCTCAATGGAACATAGCCTAAACTTTACACAAAGCTGATCTCAATATTATTCTATTTTGGAAGGTCACGGAAATACACTAAAGCCAAGTGTGGATGAAAAGTTTGGCAATATACTCCGTCTTGGCACACTTAAAAAAAAATGAATGACGGAAATTGTATAGAGAGGATAAAAATAAATTGAGCAGATGAAATTCATTTTAATTTATTCAAAAAGGCAATACTAACACTAAAAATGTCAATATTAACAAAATCGAGGGAGCAAGTATCTAGTTACTCACATAAAGATTTCATATCAGAATAATATGAAGACAATAGAATATTGAATAAAGTATCATACTATTATAAACAGTATACATTTTCCAATTCGTCATGTATTTCTTATCATCACAATCTAATAAATTGTTGCTAGAATACATTGATTTCTCGTATTCTATCAAAAATCGACATTTCAAATGCAAACAGTTAAAAGACTCTGCATTTGAAATGGTACTCTGTTAGAGTTAGTTCCACATTGATGGTTGACAGTCATATAATTCAATATATAAGATCATGGGTCACTTCTATATAGTACCAAAAAGTTTTATGATAGAATGCCATGATTCTAATATGATATCAGAGCCCAAGGTCGGCCTGTTACCCCATATTTGAATATGTATGATTAATAATTTTATCGTATGAGATATGGTTAGATTCGTCGTAACATGTAGTTTTTCAATATCAAATATCTGTGTGTCCTTGTTATTCGTATCTATACATATTTACAATAAGACATATTTTTTAAAGATCGTCTGCACAGACATAGAAATAGGTAGTTGAAAATTAATCTCAATTAAGTGAACTCAATGAAATGGAACTACTCCCCACGTTTCTCTAAAAATGACACACATGCCTTATTGGAATATTTTTAAATGACACAGTGTCCTTATTGTCCGTATCTATACATATTTACAATACGACATATTTTTTCAAAGATCGTCTGCATAGGCATAGAAAGAGGTAGTTGGAAATTAATCTCAATTAAGTGAACTCAATGAAATGAAACTACTCCCTTCGTTTCACTAAAAATGACACACATGCATTATTGGGATGATTTTTTTAAATGACATCATGTCCTTATTGTCCGTATCTATACATATTTACAATAAGACATATTTTTTAAAGATCGTCTGCACAGACTTAGAAAGAGGTAGTTGGAAATTAATCTCAATTAAGTGGACTCAATGAAATGGAACTACTCTCTCCGTTTCACTAAAAATGACACACAGGTCCTATTGGAATGTTTTTTTTTAAATGACACACTTTCCATTTTTGGCAAGATTCCCACCATCTCATTTACTCATTCTATTTTTTACTTTCTACACTCAATTTGAACCTCTTATTTTCTTCACATTAATCTAAGAGTTTAAATCTAGTGTGACACTCTTAGTGAAACGGAGGGAGTATTTCATTACTTATTCACTTTGCTAAAGAGAAGAAGAAACACGGTCTTGATCCATTTTCTCCATCTTATAATAACACAGTCAAAATAACAGAGAGAAAACACGTCATCTCCTTCATTAACTCCACTATAAAAGCACACATTTTCCGTTCCATTTCCATACTACTCGCAATACCATGGCAATTCACAAAATCATGGAACCCCCGAAAATAACGCCGCGGCGCCAGAAACCACCGCTACCGCCGCATCAGGAGGCTCCGGCCGCCGCGAAGAAACCGCCCAAACCACCGCTGCCGCCGGCGGAGAAGACGGAGAAGACGGAGAAGCCTCTAGTATGGGACTGCGGAAGCTCGCTCTACGACTCCTTCGAGCTGAAATCGTTCGAGAAGCAGCTCGACTCCGCCATTCACTCCCGGAGCCTCTCGATGCCTCATTTAACCGATCGCCGCCTGGATTTCCTCGATTCAGAACTGCCGCTTCCTTCGCCGCCGCTTCCGGCGGCGAAGAAGCAGTCGAAAATCTCCCGCTCGATTTCCAGGTTTCTGAGATCTGTGTTCAAGGGGAGAAATACGACGGCGTTTTCGCCGGAGAAGGATCCGGCCTGCCGGAACGGATTCTACGTCGTCTACGACTACGAGAATTCCGGCGTGCTTACGACGATACCGGAGGTGCCGGAGTCGGATCACAGCAGCAGTACTCTCTCGCCGGAGACGAAGGCTTTCGTGAGGCGGACCGCCTCGGACCGGTTCATGTTCGCTCCCATAGGTATTTCGTGTATTCAGTGAAAATTAATTAAAAGATGGGAATTTAGAATAGGATAGAAAAATAAATAAATATAATAACAATATTATTGGTACTCCTAATCAGTACTGTGGTAGCTTAGAGATTTTGATTGGAAGTGCCAATTGTATTGCTTCCAAGTTTTTTGTATGTGCAGAAAGTTTGGATTTCACTATGGTAAAGTCCTTTTGCTTATACTCTAATACTAGTTTTATTTGTGTTCGAAATTAGTACTCCTTTCATCAGTTGACTCAAAACAGATTTGATCATTAATATATATAATTGTGCGTAAATACAGATTATAAAAAGTTGATACTGTAAAATTTTTTGTCATTACGAATCTAACAAGATCAAATATGACAATATTCTTATTTTTCAAATTCTATTTACCATGAATTAGAATCTGAACTCGTAACCATTAATTTCGGGTGTAAAATTCGAAAGCCGGTGGTTCAAAGTGGAACCACTGTGTAACTATGATTTTAATTTGTTTGGCTTGTTGTCTGCAGTGTGAGCACAAACTATATAAAAACGAACATTTAAAATCTAGCACACTTTTTTTTTTTTTTTCATTTTCTCTTCATTTACTTACAATTCTTCATTTCTTTGCCAAATCTTCCATTTCGATTTCTCTTCATTTCCTTCATGAATTCTTCCTTTCATTAACAAATTCGATTTTTTCTGAATTTTCATCCCGTTTAATGCTTCGCTAACCAGCAACACCAATTAGAGCTCCCCAGATCATATATAAATCACTCATCCTTCCTAAAAAAATTCCTAAACATTAATGCACCATTAACAATATTTTACATTTGACACTTATCAAATAATTAGTGATCTCTATTATACACATACCTCACATACAAAACACTTATCAAATAATTAGTGATCTCTCATGTACACATACCTCACATACAAAATTATGTTCTATATGTTCCAAATTCGTAAGTATGGAGTACTCTTTTTAACAAATACTTCTTAGAACCGGTAAAGACGATTTTTTAAAAAGATTTGCACTTTAATTGAAATAACTAAATTTAAAGGTAAAATTTTGGGAAAGGCCATCTTTTCCATATGGAAAGATAGGGTTAAATTAGAATAATAAAAGGTAAAAGGTCTTAGTTGCAATATTAAAAAATTATTATGCAACGTGTAGTAGTTAAAGTTTATGATAAAGTAATTTCCCGTAATGATTTTGATTAAGGATGAAGAGTATAAATAGAGTACAAAATAGATTAGTCTAAATATAATTCTAGCCTAGTCAACAAGAATAAAATTTTATCTAATCATCTACTTGCTTTATTCTAATGCCCCCCTTCAAGCGAAGCGTCGGATGCTCGCAGACGCACAGCTTGAACCTGAAGAACTCGAACAGCGAACGAGAGCCTATTGGTGAAGATGTCCTCAATCTGAAGAGAAGTCGAGATGTGCAACACGCAGCTTGCCAGAAGTCACCAACTCACAAACAAAATGGTAGTCAATGTCGATATGCTTCGTCCGCTTGTGCGCCACTGAATTATGAGCCAAGAAGATAGCGTTGCTGTTATCGCATAATAGCAATGGCGAACTAGAAAGCGGAACCCTAAGGTCACAAAGAAAATGAGTGAGCCATACCACTTTCAAAGCAGTGTTGGCAAGAGCACGATACTCACTCTCGGTGCTGGAGCGAGAAACAGTGGGTTGTTTCTTGGCACTCCAAGAAACCAGATTCCCATCAAGATAAACCGCATAACCATAAGTGGACTGACGAGTCTCTAGACAGTGGGCCAAATCAGCATCAGAGTACCCTTACACCTCAGGAGTACTGGCAGAATGAAAGCTAAGACCAAAATGAAGGGTGCCACGAACATAACGCAAAATCCGTGTCACTGCAGCAAAATGGTCATCTTTGAGATTCGGAAGATACTGACTCACTGTGTTGACCGAGAAAGCCAAATTCGGATGAGTGATAGTGAGATACTGGAGATCCCCATAAAGAGAGCGATACAGTGTAAGATCCTAGACCGGCGAGCTGGTCGAACTGTGCAACTTAGAACCGATGACAAATGGATAAAACTGATGCAACATCAGACATATCGACCCGAGTCAAAATATCTTGAGCATACTTTGTTTGGCCAAGAAGTAACCCTGGGGAGGTAGGCTAAACTTCATGGCCAAGAAAGTAATGGAGAGAACGAAGATCCTTGATTGCAAACTCTCTGTGTCCGATCAATCAACTAACGAAAGAGTCAAATAATTTCTTGTAAGAATGATATTGTCCACATACACAAGGAGATACAGTAACGACGACCCTCTCGAGAGAAAAAATAAAGAAGTATCTGCTGAGCTGCACTGAAAACCAAGCTGTGTCAGATAACTGCTGAAGCGCTGGAACCAAGCTCAAGGAGCCTGCTTAAGACCATAGATGACCTTTCGCAAGCAACAAACATAGTATGAATTAGCAGAATCTTGATAACCAACGGGCTGCCTCATATAGACCGGAACATCGAGAATGCCATTAAGGAAAGCATTCTTGACGTCCAGCTGATGAAGCAGCCAGGAATGCATGGTGGCAATGGCAAGAACTGTCTGAACAATGGATACTTTTACCACAGGACTGAAAGTGTGATCAAAATCAAAGCTCGAAATATGCGAGAAACCCTGCGCCATATGTATGCCTTTGTGATGTTCAATATAACCGTTCGGTCGATACTTGAGCCTATAGACACATTTGGAGCCAACAATGTTGGCATCCGAAGGCCGAGGCACCAAGTCCCAAGTGTGCTACCCACGAAGAGTGGCCATCTCATCATCAATGGTTGAAACCCAAGCTGGATCCTGAAGGGCAGAGCGATAATCAGTGGGCTCTGTATGAGAAAGAAGTGCAGCAGTAAAACCATAAGCAATAATTTCCGAATAATCTCGGAGCTAGATAGCACCAGTGGCTGACTGTGCCGCCATCCGACGGGTACGAGAGTGCGATGACAAAGCAGGAGGAGGTGAACCACCTGACAACGTCGGAGAAGACCGAGCAGGGCTGATCGAAGAATGGTTGACAGAGAAGACCGGAGAGGAGACATTCGAGCCTGGCTGAGATGCTGGTACCGGCAACTGAGGATCCAGATCCGGTTCGGCCGTGCAGATGGAGCGTGGCTGGAACGGGCATAGGTGCAGCAGAGTCGCCATCAGGGTCAATGAATGCTGAGACATCAAGGGTGGATGCAGGAGAGCCCGAAACCAAAGCAGATGCAAATGGAAAGTGTTTCTCATTAAAATGAGCATGGAGAGTGATGTAGACTCTACTTGTAGAAGAATCAAGACACTGAAAACCTTTGTATTGTGAGCTGCAACCAATGAAGACACAAGGAATATGCAGGGGAGACAACTTGTGATCTCCATATGGTCGAATAAATGGAAAAACTCAGCATCCAAAGGGATGGAAATTCGAGTAAACAGGGTAGCGAACATAGAGAAGCCCATAAGGAGAAGAACCATGCAGTACAGAAGTAGGTAATCGGTTGATCGTGTAGGCAACCATGGCAAAGGCATTATCCCAATAAGAAATGGGAAAATGCGAATGGAATAGCACTGTAAGGCCCATCTCGGTAACATGTCTATGTTTGCGCTCCGCACGTCCATTCTTCTATGGAGTGTAAGGGCACGATATCTGATGGTAAGTGCCCTTAGTGGCAAAATTGGTCCGTAGATGAGTGTTAAGAAACTCCGTACCACCATCACTTTGAAAAACCTTAATTTTGGATGAAAACTGATTTTCTACAAACGCCTCAAACTATAAGTGTGCATCAATAAATTCTTACTTGTGATGAAGTGGATAAAGCCAAGTGAAACAAGAATAATCATCCAAAAATAAGGCATAGTACGAAAAACCATTCGACGATAAAACAAAGGAAGGTCCCCACAAGTCACAATGAATCAAGTCAAACACGTGCGCAATACATTTATGGTTAGCCAACCATTTACCTTTCGCTATAACACAGAGGGCGCAGGTCACTGGTTTAGGCAACAAAGAAGATAAAGGAACTAAACCAGACTTCTGCAAACTGGAAATAACTGTTGTCGGTGCATGACCCAAGCGAGTGTGCCAAAGCTTGTAAGATGCCCGTCTTTTATTCTGTTGTAAATGAGTAAAAAGTGCCGCCCCGCCTCTGTCTCAAACATGGAGACCACCTTCACTATGGCCCCTGCCCACGACTACCTTGGGAACTTTGTTATGAATGACAAAGTTTCGATCATCAAAAGTGACAAATGCATTTGAATCTCTGGTCAGTTTACTAATAGACAACAGATTCTGAGTAATATCAGGAACAACCAGAACATCAGACAGACATAAATCATCAGAAAACTTAACATCACCAACATGAGAAATACGAATATAAGCACGATTACCAACAGAGATATAAGAACTACGAGTATATGGAGATACAGATTCCAAACCAAAAGCTGAGGATTCCATATGACTGGAGGCGTCGGAATCGATATACCAATCAGAAAATCATGCAGTGGGCTCTTAACTGCAGGGATAACAGAAAATTTTCAGCCAGATGAGTGGAATCTGTATGACGACCAGGAATATGAGAACCAGTCTGCTCCAACATCTTGTAACAGATAGCAGCATAATGATCGGGACGACCACACCAGGGGCAGTGCGCCCGTCCATGGCCAGGAACAAAACTAGCGCTGGACTGAGCAGGCCAGGGTGCCCAATCGCCGTGACGTCCATCGGAACGACTGCCTCTGGCATTGAGTGAACCAAATGCATTGCCACCCCTTACCGGCACGTGATCCCATGCACGGTTGATCGAGGGGTGTTCTCCTGCTGTGAACACGGCAAACTCTGCTGCTGGTGCCAAATTTCCTTGTAAATTTCTCAAGAAGGCTTCATGGTTTTTGGCACGGGATAACACATCGGCATATAAAGGAGTGGGTGCAGAATTAATCAAAGGTGCAGAAAAGTCCTTAAACTCAGTGCCAAGAGCAATAAGAAACCAGATAATTTGATCATCATTTGATACAGGTGAACCCATCATAAACAATTGCACAAAAATTTCTTTAAATTTAAGATGGAGTTCATGAATTGTACCAGTCTTACGTATACCGTGAGCATCAGCACGAAGACAAAGAATGGTGGAGGCACTGCTATCATGGAAAATTGCTGAAATACTATCCCAGATGTCCTTTGATGTCGCACAATCAGGAATCTCCGCCAAGGCTTCCGGAGATGAGAAAAGAAGACTGCACACACGTTGATTTTCATCCACCCGGAGATCATGCTCAACCCCGACCTTCAAATAGACCTCCATATGATCAACCTTTGTACCACTGCGACCAGGAGTAGATGCGCTGACGACCTGAGCATAGGTGGGGCAGTAGCTGTCGGACGCAAGTGGTGGAGGGAGAGTTGGACATGGTGTAGACCCATTAAGGAAACTGAACAGCTTCTGTGGCCTGAGGACATAACCAATCTGACGCTTCCACAAGAGATAATTTGATGACGATAACTTGATTGTCATCATGTGGAGCAATGTATTGTAAGAGAGTTTGTCTTCAGACATGATGAAGGTTGAGAGACGTCGGGAAATTGCGTCGGAGAGGGAAGGAATTTGGTGATAACCAACCAAAGGGGAGAGAGGGCCGGCCGATCGTGAAAAAAAAAGGTTTAAGAAAATTGGAAAGTTTTGGACCATGTTTGCTCAGATACCATGATGAAATAATTTTTCGTAAAGATTCTGATTAATGATGAAGATTATAAATAGAGTACAGAGTAGACTAGTCTAAATATAACTCTAGCCTACTCAACAAGAATAAAATCTTATCTAATCATCTACTTGCCTTATTCTAACAGTTTATAATCCGATTCATGCAACCCAAACAATTTATCTTCATTTCTTTTAATTTGCACTTTAAATCTTGATCTTTCCATAACTTATGAAAATAGCGTTTTTCAAGAGACAGACTCAAATTTAAATCGGTGTACTTTGGAAAACCACTACTCATAAAATGGAGAGAGTAATGCATTTTGAGTGTTAAACACTTAATATAAGTGATTATTTTAGAATTGTACCTTTGCATTGACATAAAATTAGCTTCACTCAAATTTAAATGGGTGTACTTTGTAAAGAGTGTGTCTCTTGAAAGACGATCTTTACATAAGCCATGGAAAGACCAAGGTTTAAAGTGTAAATTAGAAAAAATTAAAATAAAATTTCTGGGTTGTATAAATTGGGTTATAAACTTTATAACTATTACATGTTGCACAATAATTTTTTAATATTGCAACTAAGACCTTATACCTTTTATTATTTTAATTAAATCCCATATTTCCACAGAATTATGGAAAGATCGTATTTTCCAAGAGTTTGCCACATGGGAAACCACTAATCATAAAATGGAGAGAGTAATACATTTTTGAGTGTTAAACACTTAATATAGTGATTATTTTAAGAATTGTACCTTTGCAATGACATGAAATTAGCTTCACTCAAATGAAAAGAACTTGCGGTGTTTAACTTCCGTGAATTTTTTTAGTAAATATTATGGAAAAAAGGGACAAGATAATTTTTTCATTAATAATCAGGACCTACAAATATAGGGCTTAATCATGATCATATAGTCAATAATTTCATGGAGCAAAGGTTGCAGGTTTGATGGAGAGTTTTGTTTACTTGTAGTTGTCCGTGTCTCCCTCGAATTCTGTAGAGTGTGTTTTTTTTTCATTGGGCTTTTAAACAAAAAATTATCACTCTTTATCAATCTTGGTAATTTTATAAAAGTGAAATATTTTTTTAACAAGATTCTTTCTATTTTAATAATTTACTTATTATTTTATTTCTATACTTAATTTTATCAATACATTTCACTACTTTAAATTAAATTATTATTTTAAAGAACACCACTCTTAAAAATTAAGGAGAATGTAATACGAAAATAGTATTTGTCAAAGTCAATTTTGGGCAGATATTAATGGCACTTTCTGATTATAATAATTGCATTAGTGTAGAAAAAGCATCCATGGTGATATGTATTTTGTACGTTCTATTATTGTTGGTCAAACTCAATTTGCACGTCGTGAGCATTAAGAGTAAACTCGATTCGTTTTCTAAGTCAACTCATGTGGTGTTCACATGGTTTTTGATCGGTGAATATTAGTTAAAGTTTTAAGCTGTATATAGGATATGTTAGGTGAAATTACGTGAAGTTGATTTTTTTTTTCAAGAATAAAGAAATGCATCTTTGATTGTTTGACTTTTTATTTTTACGTCTACAATAATTGCTCTCTTATATTAATACAAATATAGAATATGTAATTATGGATTGACAAATTCTTGGAAAAGACTGTATTTTCATAACATTATGAAAATATGAGGTTTAATTCGAACAATAAAATGTAAAAGATTTTAGTTGAAATATTAAAAATTTAGGGTAAAATACTGATATGATCCTATGTTTTAGAGGTTTGTGCTAGTATGACCTTGTGAAGTTGAAAAGTGTTATTGTAGCCATATATTTTGCATCAGAAGTGCTGATATAACCCGGTGACACTATTCCGGCATTGACTTAGTAATTTCTGACGTTGACCAAAATTAAATATACGAAACTACCCTTAGCATTCAAATTACAAATGTATATGCTAAAATACCTTAGCATTCATCAGAAGCACCACCACCACCGCAGCTCCATCACCACAACTGCCGCTCCACTGCCACCGCCACTGCCACTCCACCACCACCACCACCGCTGCTCCACCACCACCACCACAACCACTCTACCACCACCACCACAACTGCTCTATCACCACCACCACCACCACTACATCCGCTCTACCACCACCACCACAGTCACTCCACTGCCACCGCCACCGCCACCACCACCACAATTGCTGGTCCACCACTGCTCTGCCACCACCGCCCGCCGGCGGCATGGCAGCCGGAATCTGGGGATTCACTAACAGACCTGAGATTTTTTTTAAAAAAAATAGCAAAATCTAGAGAGATCTCAAAGATCAAGAGAAACCTCAACATGAATAAACATAAACACATCAATATCAACACAAACACATCAATAAACATCGGAAACCGCAGCAAAATCTCAGGTCTAACGGGTTAACCCGTTAGACAAACTCTTAGCAAAATCTCAACATAACCCATTTGTCTAACAGGTTGGATCCCACCGCAGCAAAATCCTTCCTCCGGCGAGCTCCGTACTAGCCACCGCCTTGTCCGGTGAAGCACACATAGCCGCTGCTGTGCACCGCCTCTGCTCTGTTGTGCGCCGCCGCCTTAACCCCTGACACCCCTGACCCTAAGCCATCCCCGCTACCCCTAGCCCTAAGCCTCATCGCCGCTCCATCGTGCACTACCACAGCTCACCCGTACACCGCCACCAACCCCAGCCTCGCCTCCGACCACCAAACCCTAACATCTGCCCTGAACGACCACCAACCAGCCTACTCCTCCTCCGACCACCAAACCCTACTCTCTGGAAATTGACGGGGATTTGCAGAGTGTGAAAAAATGGAATCTTCGTCGGAATGTGAAGAGTGGAAGAAGGAAAGAGGAAGAAAAGTGGAAGAAGGAAAGAGGAAGAAAAGAGGAAGAAGAAAAAAAGAGGAAGAAGAAAAGAGGAGAACGAAGACAAGAACGGAGAAGAAAAGAGGAAGAAGAAAAGAGAAGAAGAAAAGAGGAACGGAAAAGAGAAGAGCAGAAGAAAAGAGAAGAAAATTTCTATGGTTAATAAATAATGAGGGCATAATTGTCTTTTAACATTATTATTTTTATTTTTTAAATAGGGGTATAATAGTCATTTCATGTATTTTTGGCTAAATTCAGGCCTCCTGGGTTATATTAGCACATTTTAGCAAAACACGGGGTTACAATAACACTTTTCAACTTCACAGGGTCATATTAGCACAAACCCTCAAAACATAGGGTTATATGAGCACTTTACTCAAAAATTTGTTATGCAACATGTAGTAGTTATAAAGTTTATAACCCGATTCATTCAACCAGGAATTTATCTTCATTTCTTCTAATTTGCACTTTAACTCTTGGTTTTTCCACGGCTTATGAAAAAACCGTTTTTCAAGAGACAGACTCTTATGCAATTTAAAAGAATATGGTAAAAAAAATTTAATTACACAAACATATTAAAGGGAGAGTAAAAGGGTTATTGTAAGCAATTCATCACAATATTCAATCACCACAGCCTGAAGATGATAAAGCAAACAACACAGGTAGAGAAATTTTTTCGTGTAGAATTGCCAGAACATAAAATTTAAGAGGAGTAAAAAAGGCGAATAACATTACTAAAATTGATGGAAAACCGATGATTGATACAGTGACATGCGTAAAAAATCTCCAACCCCCACCTCTAGAGAACCACCCCCGACTCACCTTTTAGAGATTCACCTTTAGAAACACGCATACGATCGATCAATTGGTTGGGTACTTGGTCTCAATTCCCGTGACTAGAGGTTCAATTCTTGACAGCAACAATGTGGGAGTTTCCTCCAGTGGAGGGGCTCCTTGTGGGCACCAAAGTAGTTGACGATCAGGTATCTGACACTTAAAACGCTGTAATTTACCTCCTCGTCGATACCTATGGTGTCGGGCGAACGAGGCCCTGAGGGCGAGCGTATCGCCTTTTAGAGACTCACTTTCACTCCCGCCTTTATTGACACAATTTCACACCACCTCTAGATAACTACCTCCCCGCCCACATCTAAAAACACACCTCCATCCTCACAATTAGAGAACCATTCCTACCCCACCCTAAACACATCTCTATCCCACCTCTAGTGAACCACCCTCCTATCCAGGGATGACAAAGGGGCAGTGCAGTTACGAATTATTGTACCTTCACACTCATGCCTACCGAAGATTTTCATACTCCCTTCGTCCCACCTCAAACTGTACAATTTTCATTTAGGGGCGTCCCAACTCAAATTGCAATTTCTGAATTTTTCCAATCAGGCCCAGTTAACTTGAGTTAATATTCCATTTTTTTCCCTTAAGTTGGTTGAAATTTCAATGGGCTTGGACTTTTAATTAGGGTTTAAGGAGAAGATTAGTAATATCTCAATTTCCTCTCTCTCTCTCTCTCTCTCTTTTTCTTTTCCTCTTCTGCTGCTTTCATTTTCACTCTTCCTCTCTCTCTTTTCCTCTCTTCCTCTCCCCCTCTCTTTCTCAAATTCTTTTCAAATCTACTCCAAAATTCTCACTTTTTATCACACACGTTTCTCCTTCCTCCTTCTTGTTGTTTGATTTTCATTTTTTCGGTGTTTTGAAATTGGGGTTTTCAAACCCTTGGGTTTCTATACCCCATCTGAGCTTCGATTGGGTAAGTGGGGGTTTGGTAACTTTGAGTTCATTGGTTTTTAATGGTTTTCATTCATGTTATTTTCATTTTTTTGGTTAGGGTTTCCTTAGATATATAAAAAAATTGTTTTAAACAAAGAATTTGTCTTCTTTTCGCCCGATTTGTACAGTTGCCTTGTTTTCCGACCGATTTGAGGATT
Source organism: Rubia yunnanensis (assembly GCA_037428765.1). Classification (NCBI taxonomy): domain Eukaryota; kingdom Viridiplantae; phylum Streptophyta; class Magnoliopsida; order Gentianales; family Rubiaceae; genus Rubia; species Rubia yunnanensis. The sequence continues at coordinate 113,242,352 of CM075064.1, read as the reverse complement.
CAGATCCATATTCATGTTCTTTGATTTTTTTTGGTGTTTTGACCTGGTTTCAAACCTTGTGTTTCATACCCCATCCGAATTTGTATGTTGGGTCTGGTTTATCTGTTTACGATTTTCGTAGATCTGTAGAAGAATAATGTTTTTGAACAAAGAATTTGTGTTCTTGTTTACCGATTTGTATGTTTGATGATTTTTTTTATCGATTTGCATGCTAGTGTTGTTATTTGAGGATTCGGTTGGGGGTTTATGTGTTGGGTTTGTTATTTTCTAATCGGGGGTATTTTTTGTGTTCTTTTGTTGGGTGTATATTTATTTTTGTGTTTGCTCTGTTGTTAATGCTCTTTTTGGATGTTAATTTTTTTTCTTTCACGGTCGAAGTCGAAGAAGATGAAATTTAAGGGTTGAAGAAGATGAAGTGTAATTTTATTTTAAATCTGGGTTGAAGAAGATGAAGATGACGGGTGAAGAAGATGAAGTGTAATCTTATTTTGTTAAAATGCATTTAATGCTTTTATTAAAGCCAATTAATGACACATTTGTAAACTAAAACAGTAATATCAGTGTATAATTTCTTTAAACATGTTACTGTTACATGTTCTTTTAAAATTATTTTTTGTCAATTTTTTTCTGACTTTTTTACTGTAGATAAATACCCCTTCTGTTTCTCTCTTTGCAAATTGAGTTGGGACAGAGGGAGTACTCATAATTGCCCCATCACCCATGTGGGTAACACATTAAAATTCACCCACGCCCTATTAGGTATTATCTAAAATTCACCCCCGCCTTATCAACCACTTGGGCCTCCATACCCAATTCAAATCTATTTTACTCACCCTATTTACATCTCCAAAAATACATAAATTTTACTTTAAAATTAATAATTTAAATATTAAACGTTTAATAATATTTACATGAAAATATTATATTTAAAACATGTGCATTGTGGATAAACAATACCCCTCTGTCCCAGAATAAATGACACATTGAAATTTGGCTTGGTATTTTATGCAAGATGAGGTAGCAAAAAATAATTGTGAAAAAAGTAGGGATATTTTGGGAAAAAGTAGGCCCAGTCATGAAGTTGATGAAGTTAGATAGGATATTGTAAGAATTTTACAACATATTCTTTACCATTTTTGGTAAGAAATAAAGTGTTTCATTTTATGTTGGACGAACGAAAATAGAAAGTGTGTCATTTATTCCGGGACGTAGGAAGTAGTTTATTATATAATAAAGAGAAAGTCTCTGGAAAGAGGACATTACCATAAGCTTATGGACAGTCCACATGGGCTTTTACCTTAAATGTTATAAATATTTTATAAAATTTAAATATTGTATTCTATAAGTTAAACCAAGTAATAATATGTATTTGAAGGTGAGAGTATAAAAATATATGATACAAAAATGAATTTAAAAAAATTCTATGTTTTGTATGTAATTTAACAAATGCAGTGTATATGGTAGAAAACAAGTGGCATGTCCATAAGTTTATGGACAGACCGCCTGTCAGGAGACTCACTCAATACTAAACTAGTGTGTTCATAGCAGGTACAGTGGGGCGGAGGTGGGTCGGGTATGAAATAATATCCATGTCCGACCCACTACCCTTGGAGGGTATCCGTTTTCATCCTTATATCCATCCCACCCCCACAAAACTACATACATACCCACCCCATTGGGACAGATGTGGGGCAGACCTCCACCAAAACCCGCCCCATTGCCATCCCTACTCTTATTGCCTGCCCCAACCTCGGCTTTGAGGCTCAGTAACCAAATAACTCTCGCCTAGATATCACCTCACTCGCACAAAACCACCGCTACTCCTTGGCCCCTCTCCAGTCGCCTCTGTGAATAAGGTAATTCTCCATGGATGGATGTTTGTGATGAGTAGAATACATACAGGAATAATAACCTAGACATACAATATATCTAGACATATCTCTATCAAATCCTAATAAAATCTCTATCATATCTAATCTTTGATCTCATCTATCCTAACACCCCCCTCAAGCGAAGTGTTGGGTGCGCCAAGACGCAAAGCTTGGACCAGAAAAATTCAAACAAAGGGAGAGAAAGACCCTAGGTGAAAATGTTGGCAACTTGGAGAGTCGGCACATGACAAACACGCGGTTTCCCATAAGCAACCAGCTCCTAAACGAAATGGTAGTTGATATCAATGTGCTTTGCGCGCTTGTGTGCCACCGTATTCTGAGCAAGAAAAATGGCAATGTTGTCACATTGCATAATAGGCGACTCAGAAAGAGGAAAGTGGAGGTCACGAAGCAAGTGAGCTAGACAACTTCCATCGTAGTGTTGGCCATAGCACGATACCCAGACTCTAAACTGGGCGGCATACAGTAGGCTGCTTCTTGGCACTCCAAGAAATGAGATTACTCCCAAGAAAAATTGCATAGCCATAAGTCGAGCACCGAGTCTCCAGGTAGAGAGCCCAATCAGCTTCAGAGTATCCTAACACATCTTTGGAAACAGAAGAACAAAAGGACAATCCAAAATGAAGGGTACCACTGACATATCGAAGAATTCGTATCACGAGACTGACTAATAGAGTTCACAGCGAAAGCCAAATCTGGTCAAGTGATGGTGAGATACTTCAGAGCACCAACCAGTGACCTGTACATAGTGGGATTGCTGAAAGGCTCGCTCGAACTACTGAGAAGCTAAGAAGCTGGTACAAAAGGAGTTGAGACCAGCTCGGCATCAAACATACAACCCGACGAAGGATATCCCGAGCATACTTCGTCTGACCCAAAAAGATACCAGAGTCAGTGGAAGAAACCTCAAGACCAAGAAAGTAGCTGAGAGAACCAAGATCCTTGATGGAAAACTCTCGATGGGTGGGAGAGATGAACTAGTAAATGATGGTAGAGTCATTGCCAGTAAGGATGATAACATCCACATACACCAGCAGATAGAGCAGAACAGTGCCTCGAGAAAACACAAACATATATGTGTCAGAAAAGCTTCTAAAGAAACCAAACTAACGAAGAAATGAGCTAAACCGGTCGAACCAAGATCTTGAGGCTTTCTTAAGCCCATAAATGGATTTCCGTAAATGACAAACATAGTCAGGCTGAGTAGGATCCTTGAAGCCGACATGTTGCGCCATATAGACTGGTACGTTAAGAACATTATTTAGGAAGGCGTTCTTCACATCTAACTGGTACAGGGGCCAGTTCTGTATGGTAGCAATGGCAAGAACCGTATGAATAGTGGAAGCTTTGACCACAAGACTGAAGGTGTGATCAAAGTAAAAACCCAAGAGTACCGAGAACCCTTGAGCCACAAGTCGAGCTTTGTGGCGCTCAACCGTACCATCAAGATGATATTTAAGCCAAAAAACCCATTTAGAGCCAACGAGATTAAAATCAGACGATCGAGGAACTAAATCCCAAGTGTGTTCCTTTCGAAGGGAAGCCATCACATCATCCTTGGCAGTAACCCACTGAGGATCACGAAGGGCAGCTCAATAATCCTGAGGCTTATAGTGGTCAAGTTCTATTGCAGTAAGACCAGTGATAGCATAATCATTAAGACAACAAGGTTGGAGTAGACCGGTACGAGGCCGAGTACCATGCGATAAGTCTGAGAAGGCGGCGGAGTAGGAAAATCATCATACGAGGCATCAGACGGGGACCCAGAGTGCATCGGAGAACCAAGAACATGATCAGGAGCAGCGGTAGAGGGGTCGTCAAGTCCAGTGATTCAGCCAAACACAGAGAACGTGGAGCCAAAAAAGGTGTCGATGGTGATGGGGCATCGTGTCCGGAAGAACTAGATCAGTAAACGAAGATACATCCAGTGATGAAAAAACTGAAGAGCTCAAAGTTGTAGTGGCAAATGGATTGCAAGTTTCATCAAAACGTGTATGGCAAGTGATATAAACCCGACCATAAGTAGGATCTATACAGCAAAATCCCTTATATTGAGAGCTATATCCAACAAAAACACAAGGGATACTTCGAGGCGACAGCTGTGCTTAGCATAGGGACGAACAAATGAATATACTCTACAACCAAAAGGATGGAAGTTAGAGTATGTAGGTGCTCGATCAAATAGAACACCGTAGGGAGAAGCTCCATCAAGCACTGGAGTGAGAAGGCGATGACATATACAACCGTCGCAAAAGTATCGTCCCAAAAAGATAGCGGCAGATGGGAATGAAAACGCATAGTAAGCCCCATTTCTGTCACATGATGGTGTTTTCGTTCTGCACGGCCATTCTGCTCAGGTGTGTAGGGACAAGAAACCTGATGAAGTATTACCTTTGATTCAAAATGTGTCCGAAGATGAGTGTTCAAAAATTCAGTGCCCCCATCACTATGAAACACTTTAATCTGAGAAGAAAATTGATTTTCCACAAACGCCTCTAATTTCATATACACATTAACAAATTCAGATTTACGACCAAGGGGGTAAATCCAAGTAAATCTCAAAAAATTATCAACAAAAAGAGCATAGTAAGCAAATCCATGACCAGATAAAATGGGAGATAGTCCCCATAAATCACAATGAATCAAATCCAAGACATGCATAGCTCTTTTAGAGTTCTCAACAAACGACAATTTATGCCTTTTCCATTACACATGAGGCGCAGGCATTAGATTTAGGCAACAAAGAGGAAACATATAGTTCACCATTTTTAGCTAACAAAGAAATCGTACTAGGGGACACATGTCCCAAATGGGCATGCCACAACTCAAAAGAAGCTCGGGATTTCTTTTGCTTAATAAAAGAAAGTAATGGCTCTTCACCACGGTCTAGCACATATAAGCCATCCTCACTATGGCCTATGCCCATAACTGCCCTGGTGACTTTGTGCTGAATCACAAAAGAACGATCATCAAAAGTAATCAGTACGCCAAGATCTCTGGTAAGCTTAGATAACAAGTTTTTGGTTATGTCAGGAACAACCAAAGCATCAGACAGTCGTAATGAAGGCGTAAGCTGAGAATCACCAATAGCAGAAATACAAATAGTGTTACCATTTCCAACAGAAACAAATGAATTACTCGTGTAGGGGTTGACACTCTCAAGGTTTGAAGCAGATGAACTCATATGGGAGGAAGCTCCAGAGTCAAGGTACCAGTCTAAGGTGACAGCGGCCGGCTCAAGCTGAAGAGAGTATTGAAACTGTTGAGCAAGATTAGAAGTCTTAGAGGGACGCCGAACCAGACGGTAATAGTGAGCAGCATCATGACCCAGTTTGCGACACCATTGACATTGAAAACCACGACCCCTGCCACCTGAAGGATGCCTAGAAAATATGGCACGACCACGGCCTGAGAACTGGCCAGAATGTCCGGTGCGTGTGCCAAATTCACTGCCCTCACGCGCTGCACCCGCAGACGCGTGGGTTCACTCGCAGCCACCAGAGGTCGAGTCTAACGCCGCAAACGCGACCGTCCCAACTACAGATCCTCCAGGTGACAAATGACCTTGCAAATTGTTTTAAAATGCTTTGTGGTCCTTAGCACAATTAATAACTTCAGCATATAAAGGTGTCGACGAGGCAATGATTAAGGGAGCAGAAAAGTCCTTAAAATCAGAACCCAGGGCAGTCAGAAACCAAAGAAGTTGATCATCATTAGACGCAGAAGCACCCAGACCAGAGAGTTGGTCGAAAACATTCTTAAAATGGAGATGTAAATCATAAACCGGACCAGTTTTTCGGATAGTAAAGGCAGTGGAACGAAGGCACAAAATATTGGACTTACTTTGATTCTGATGAATGGATGCAATATTCTCCGACATCTGCTGCAAAGTCGCATAATCATCGAGCTCAGGCAGCGCCTCCTGAGACAGTAATGAGAACAAAAGTCTACAAACCCGTTGGCCTCATCAAGCTAAGCTTCACGTAAGACCAAAGTCTTTTCATACGCGGATTTCTAATCCTCATTCGTGGCACTAGAAGAGGATCTAGTAATAGAGGCATAAGAAGGAGACGTTGAATCCGATGGTGAATGCGGGAGAATCGGGCAGGGCTTTGTGCCATCGAGAAACCCATACAGACCCTATTGCTTGAGGGTGTGAACAACCTGTCGTTTCCATAGCAGGTAGTTGGTGGAAGTTAACTTGATGGTAAACATGCGGAGAAGAGTGTTGTAAGAAAGCTTGGAGGATTCGACCATGGTGAGAGGAAGGAGTTGCTTGAGGAGGAAGAAAAGTGGCGGCTGTTTTGAGAAGAGAAGGAAAATGCAAACACGGTTGCTTGGAAAAGGAGAGGATCGTAAACCCTATTCTGATACCATGTGAATAAGGTAATTCTCCATGAATGGATGTTTGTGATGAGTAGAATACATATATAGAATACTAATCTAGACATACAATGTATCTAGACATATCTCTATCAAATCCTAATCAAATCTCAATCATATCTAATTTTTTATTTCATCTATCCTAACAGCCTCCCCTTCAAGTGGAAAAAATTAAATAAAAATATAAAAAAATTATTAAGAAAAGTTTACATTTTTCGACAACATTTTGACGATGAATTTCCAGACCAGTTCAAATTTGTTCCAATTATTCCAATAAAATACTCTCAATATTACTTAAATATGACAATATAATAGTCAGATAAAATTATACGTATGTGTGTTTGAGTGCTCCCCCTGTCCCAATTCAAGCTGTAATTTAACTATTCATTTAATCAATACTTTCTTACTTTGACCCTGAAATTGAATTGGTATATAAGTATAAATACTAATGTGCGATACATTGTTAGATTCGTTACAACATATATTTTTAAAATATCAAATTTTTGCAACTTTTAATTACCCCTGATGAAAGATATTATGGATCAAATATTTTTTAAGTCAATTGTTACAAGTCAAAAAGTGAAGCACGAATTGGCACAGAGGGAGTAAAATAAAGAGCAAACTATTTCTGTGGCTCTCGAACTATCATCATCGTGCACCTTTGACCCTCCAATATTTTTTTCTTGGCCCATGAACTTACAAACTGGTGAATTATGGCCTTCCGTCGGGTCAAACCATTAACTTTAAAGTTTCCACAGTTAGTTGAGGGTGTAATTGACTTTTCAGCTTTTTTTATTTACAAACCCAGCTCCTAATTTTTAAAATGACAACCTAGCCCATTTTTAATTACAACCCAGCACCCAAATCTTTAAAATAACAACCTAGACCCCTTATATTTACAACCCAGCCCCCATAATCTCCTTCTTCAGCATATCGCCACTTCCAGCCACTCATTCCGCCGGGAAGAAGTTGCGCCAACCACCAGCCGCTCAATTCCTTCGGGAAGAGGACGTTGCCACTCCAACTCTGCTCGAACAACATCACTCCGGCCGATCCGCCACCTCCAGTCGCTCTCTTCCGATCGAGAAGAAGCTGCGCCAACCGGTCCGATCGAGAAGAGCCACCACCGCTGAACTTCGCCGGAGATGCAGCGACCTAATTTGCGTCGGCCGACCAATCTCCAGGAAGAATTAATAATCGGAGATAATGAAAGTCGACGAATTCGAGAAGGAGAAGGCGTGGCCGGAGATGGAGAAATACGGAGATGGGGAAATACGGAGGCGCGAATTCGAGAAGCTTCTTCTCTCGCTGGAGATGGAGAAAAAATGAAGAGGAGAAGGCGTAGCCAATCTGTAGGGGAGGCGAGACCCGGAAGCTTCACTCGCCAGAGATGGAGAAGCTTGGTGACGGAGCGGCGGAATGAACTCAACGGCGGGAAGGAAAGGAAAAGGAAATGGAGAAAAGGCAAAAGAAAAAAAAAGTAAAGAGGAAAAAAGAAAAAATGAAAAGGAAAAGTCAAAGCAGAGGGAAAGACGATTTTTTACGTGCTTATTAAAAGATGGAGTAAAAAAAAGGGTAAAATATCTAAGTTGCAATATTAAAAATTTATTATGCAATGTGTAGTAGTAATAAAGTTCATAACTCGATTCATGTAAGCTGAAAATTTTATCTTCATTTCTTTTAATTTACATTTTGAACGTTGATTTTTCCATGACTTATTGAAAAACCGTAATTTAAGAAATGAACTCAAAGGAAAATGAAAAAAGAAAAGAAAAATAAAGGAGAAGAAAAAAAAGTCAATTTTGTCCATTAAAATGAACGTTTTGACCAAGTTCAATGCTTTGATTAAAAGAAGTGTCACAATTCATCGGTTTTGAATGTTCAAGGGCTAAAAGTGTTAAAAAAAATTAAATGGCCAAATATGGACGATGATAATAATTCGAGTTCACAGTCATTTACTCTATAATATAAATGACCTAATTTAGTAATGCTCATTTTAATTCCATACATAATTTGTTCATTGTGTAGTCTAAAGTAAAAACTCGAAGGCCCAAAGTTAACCAAACTGGCCAAGACCAGCCCATAACATCACAAAGCGCCTGATTCAAAAAATTAGAAGAAACTGAATTTATTTTTCTAAAACCCTAAATAAAAATCTGAAAAAAGGGTTTTAGGATGAACTCAGTTCAGACATCTTCACTAATATGAGCTTCCGAATATAAAATGGACCAAAAAATATTGACGTTGGACAACAACAGCACCTGCACCGCTTGGAACTACAGCGGGCATAGACTAGCAGCGGGTTCGGGTAACGGGTCGGTAACCATTTACGATTCGGATGATCCAGTTTCTTCCAATTTCACCCGCACTGCCACATTTAAGGTGAATTGCGTTTTCTGTTCAAAGTGTTCTTAATTTTGCGCGTGCGATTATGTGCTGAATGTGTTAGTTTGTGTTTTTGGGCGGGATTTTGGTGGAAATGTGGAGAACTTAATATGAATTCTGTGAATATTACGTAAGCGGAATTTTGTGTAAATATTTTTTAAGTATTGAATTTGTATAATATTTTCTTGTACTGTAATTAAAGTATTAGTTAATAATCCAACATTTTACTTCGAGATCATGAAAGTGGACCATAGGATAGGGGGGCGGGGGGAGTATGGATGTAGTCGTGACAGTTGATCTGTACTTCATATTGTCGTGTCAGAAATTTTGACCGATGTTATAGGATCGTGATCCTATGCAGGATCGTTTTTTGAGTAGGATCGGGATTGTAGAATCATTTTTGTTGATCTGGAATATAGGATAGTATGAACTGAACTGGGATTCTGATAACTATGATTGTGACTAGTTAGGATGGTTGCTTTCTTTGGATACTGAGAACTTGTCTGATTTCCTAACTCCTGTATAACTCACAATGGCAATTGGATATTTATAAGCATGATTAAAACTCGTGACTGTTTGCTTTTTTGGGGATTGCGTTGAATTCAAAATTCAAATAATGAACTGTGGTTACAATGGTTATGGGACAATTTAGGTTCAAGAAGCTGGCATTCGGAAAGTTGTGTGGGTTCCTCCTGAGTTTGGAGATGCTATTGCCTGCATTGGCTCCGATGGAAACTTGTTACTATGGGAGGAGGTTGTTGAAGGTATTAGAATATTTGCTTGACAGTTACTGGTTGAGCATTCTTGTAGCTTCTGGTGTTGGTCATGGAAAATGTGGTAAGGTTCCTCATTGTGCTTTGTTCATGTTGTGATTCTTAGATGGTGACCTCCTCGAGTGGAAGTTGCGCAATAGCTTTAAAAGGAACTTGAGTACGGTCCTCGATGTTCAGTTTGGGGTCTTTTCCTCCAGTCTGAAAATGGTAAAGTTGGATTTCTTTGATGAAATTTTCAGCTTTGTACTTGCTGTATTTCATTGTGTATAACCGGGTCACATCCGACGAGAAGGTTTACTGTGTCTAAACTTGTTTGTTGTAAAAATGGAGAGGCTGCGTGTTATGATTTCATAATTTAAAACTCTTGAGATACTGTACTGTACATATGGAATGGAAGGGAAGAAGGGAAACTTCTATAGATAAGATGTTTCTTGATGTAATCTTCCTAAATTAAACCCGTGTAATTGTTTAATTGCACTAGCTTTTAGTAAAGTTACTTGCATCTTCAATTCTGAGGGACATGGAATACATCACGAGGTTATTTCAGAGTAGTCTAGATTTTTTGCTCATTCTCTGTTGGATTGTACGAATACCATCGCTGTTTCTGTGTGCATCCATTGTGGGCTGAAGTTAGTTAATGATTATGTGAGTTTGCCATTTTTGTCATGCATACCAACCATTACATTTGCTGGAATGTTTCTTGGCCTGATGATATGTTAACATGGGTACTGAGACATGTAGGAGACATTATGAAGATATTTTTCCAGTGAAGATGTTGTTCGGTCACACATGATTTTGAAGGCTTTTTGTTTGATGGGCAGTCTGATTAAGTCTCCAAAAACTTGCTATGTCCTTTCTATTGCTTCTACTGCTGGTGTCATACATATTATACTGGCACTTTCCAGCTGTTTATTTATTGTTTGTTGCCTTATAGTTGATGATGACTTCGAGGCTCCTGTCAATTTTGTGTTTAACAGGTTGCTGCTTATTCAGACGGTGTAGTCAAAATCTTTGAGCTTCTTGATCCCCTTGATTTGAAAAATTGGCAGCTTCAGGTGTTTGTTGCATTCCCAGTCTCTCTTCTGTACTATATTCGAGGAACCGAGTTTATTACTATCTTAGGCAATATTGGCTGTTATAAATGCACATAACACCTTACCAATTTGCGTAGGCTGAATTTCAAAATGTTATTGAGTCTACTTCCAAATTTGGTCGAGCTTCGTGTTTGTCTGCGACCATATCTTGGATTCCACAAAGAGTTGTATCCCAACGATCAAGCTTCATTTTAGGTTTCAATTCAGATACTACTCAAATGAATTCCGCTAAGGTATCCTCCTCAAGTTCCCCTTTTATGTTCTTACTGCAGTCTTCCAAATCATATGATAATAAGCTATTGCTATTCACCCATAAGATTTGGGAGTTCGATGAGGACCACCAAAGGTGGCTTCCAGTTGCAGAATTAGCTTTGTCTGAAAACAAAGGCGACCAAGTTCTTTCGGTTGCATGGGCACCAAACATTGGAAGGTGCGTACTGTTGACCTGATGGGTGATTTGATTTGAATGAGTTTCATGACAAAAAAATTATGCTGATATTTTATTTTTCTTGGCTGTTGTGGATTCTCTCTCATTTATGGGAAATCTGGAAAGGAAGAACAGATCAAGTTTTTGTAGAGTTTCTTAAATATATTGATTATTTGTGATTGATCCAAGATTTGAAAAGCTCATGTTTTTGAAGTTATATGTGATTTGTTGGCTTCATTTGGATTTTGAACCTACACTGCTATACTTGATGGTGTTTTCAGGTTTTAAAATTTGATGCATAAGAACACAATACTGCCATTTTTATCAAGAATTGTAGTGTAATATTGGTAAACATTGATTTCATACATTCAGGACGTACGAAGTCATAGCAGTTGCAACTCTCAAAGGGATATCGATATGGCATGTTGGATCAAACCCTGACCCCAATGGAAGACTCTCTTCAGAGAGAGCCGCTTTCCTTGCTGGCCACAATGGCGAGGTACCATCTTAGTTTCCGCGATGCTTTATGGCTATACCGTGAATCAGTAGAGATTTCAGCTAGTATTTCTAAAGATACTGTCCCTTTTTATGCTTTGAAGCTCGATCATATTTTCACGATTTCACAATACTCTTGCATAGGTTTGGGAGATGGAATGGGACATGAGTGGAATGACACTGGCTACTACAGGAGGAGATGGCGTCGTGAAGTTGTGGCAAGTAAACCTTAACGGCGAATGGCGCGAACAGGCTGTATTTCAACCCACCCCCTAATTTGATTACAGTTTATATTCTCCGAATTTCGAGTTTTCTTAAGCGTGTATTAATGTGATAACTTGCTTAATTTATGATTTGATCTCTCCTCTTACAAGTCAATGTTGTCTGTAATTTGCACTTCTATCCCCATCTAAAGCTTAAGAAGTTGCTTGCTGGGCTTTGAACAAGTTGCACATGGAGCTTGAAATCACTATGAGCAAATATATGGATTGTGCTTATCTCAGCCCACCCCTAGCATGTAACACACTTTGACTGTGAGAATCCAAATGAAGAATATCCTCGACTTTATAGTATATTTCAGCGCAGTTCAGTTTTATTAAGCAAAATCAGTTCAAAATAAAATGGCTAAGAATGATTCCAAAACAATTGTTTTTAATGTATGGGAATAAAATCAATATTCCGAAATGATCTCACATCTTCCATGACCACCCAAAATAATTTTTTAAAAAAATTATAAGATAAACCCCAAATACCATTTGTTCTCACCATTGCCCCCAAAGAAATTTAAATGGTTAGATAGGAAATAGGATGATTTCCCTCACCTATAATAAACGTAATCCAGAGATTCGTGATATATATCAGTCGTTTTATTATCAATTACCTTTTAAAATCACCGCCATTGACTTTTTAAAGAAAATCCAAAAAGAAACCCTTAGAATGTAACATTCATCTAACATTCATCCGCTACATGAAGGCCCGTTCTATATAGTTTATCTAAACCGATCTGATTTGAACTAAATTGACGTAGATTAAATTGAACTAAAAATATGTGTGTTAAATTTTGTCTAACTAAATTTTACGCTGAACTGAATTGAATTGAATTGAAAATGAATTGAATTGAATTGAACTGAAACTGAATTGAATTGACCGAACAACAGATAAACTCAGAAGAACAAGTGCCAAATCACAATTTGGCAATCTTCCAATTCTCATATTTTTTCCCTTTATTTAGGATATAGACTTTAGATTTACACTTATCCTTTTCTTTTCTTTATTTAGGAAACCATCTTATTTCTAGGATGGGGACGAAATCGGAATTCAAACCGAAACAAGACTCCAAAAAAATTACGCCACCAAAACTTTGACCAAATTCATGCATCGAAATCTTTGGCAATAAACAGATAATAAGGAATGGAAAAAATATAGGAAAGTTGGAATTTCGAAAGCCATGAGGATTCTTCTAGATGCTGTTTCCCGATTTGCATGGCCCTATTTTCCTATAAATACCCTTTTGTAACTGCACCAAAAACACACACTCACAGAACACACACAGTTTTCTCGTGCCGTTGGAAGAAGAAGACAAGAAAAACTCACGGTTTTCTCGTGCCGTTATAAGAAGAAGAAGGAAAAATGTGCGAAAATGTGACGGAGACGGCGGAGAAACGTGAAATAAAGCGGCGAAGAACGGAGATCAAGCTCATCACGGAGAGCACCAAACGGCAGGTGACGTTCACGAAGCGGCGGCAGGGGATTTTCCGGAAAGCGCAAGATCTGGCGGAGAAGTGCGAGGCGGAGATCGCCGTCATGGTCGTGTCGGCGGCCGGGAACTTCTACGCGTTCGGAAACCCTAAGTTCAACACGGTGGTGGAGCGGTACAAGGAGGCGAAGAGCAAGGAGGAACGATTGGATGATCTCGCCGCCGCCGCCGCGGTGGAGGAAGTCGAGTGGATTGAAGTTGAACCGGATCCGGATGAGAATTCGGGATCGGGTTCGGGTTTGGGTTCGGGCTACCGGGAGGAGAGTTCTGATGTATCCCCTCGCGATAGCAGTTTGGATTTGGATTTGAGTTTGGGGCCTCCTTGTGCGGAGACTGTAGCGCTTGCCGGCGATGAGAAGTTGGCGGCGGCGAGTTCAACGGCGGCGGCGGAATTGACGTCATCGTGGGCGTCGCGGATTGAGAACATGAATCTGGAAGAACTACAACAACTCGTGGAGAGTTTGGAGGAGCAGAAGAAGAAGATTATAGAGCTGTCTAATCGAATGGCGCGGTAGTATTTTAGTTGCTATATGGTTAGTTCTAGGGTTTGATGTTCTTGAATTTCAATTTCTGTACACATGAATTCTAAATGATTGGTTAGATTTGGATTGAAGTAGTTGGAATGAAACATATGATTCTTAATGACTGGTTAGATTTGGATTGGATTGGTTGAAACGAAAACTTGTGCATCTTATTTTTAGAGCATCTTCAATGGATACAAATGGTAGAATCTGATTGTAACATCAATTCATCTTCTGACGTAATATTGTAATATTAAATGTTTATCTCTGGGTTTAGAGCATCGTAATATTAAACGACGTAATATTCTTCTAGAATCCGATCAGAACATCAATTCATCTTCTGACGTAATATTCTTCTGAAATGTTTCGACGTAATATTGTAATATTAAATGTATTGTAAATATTAAATGTTTAATATTGTAATATTAAATGTATTGTAAATATTAAATGTTTCGATGGTTGGTCTCGTTTGAAATCATTCTCCTATCCAAACTTTAAAGGAATAATTATTATGTATCATTCTCCCAATTATTATGTGACGTGTATATAAATAATATTGAAATTTTATTTTAATATTATATTTGATCTCAACAAATATTACAATTTTAATATTATATTTGATCTCAACAAATATTATATTCATACAATTAATTATATTTTGGATGCATCTAATTATTTCACAAGAGTAATGATGGAGAATAAATAATTATATTGGTTCAATAAAATAGTTTTTATGAACTCGAGTATAACATTAATCGGCACTAACTTATTTTTAGTTCATGTTTAAAATAAAACTGATTCTATTCTAGAAATCAATTTGTTATTCTAATTAAATTAACTAATTATTAAATAGACAATGAGTTACCAATCTTTCTAATTTATGTCTCAATTTTACTTTTATGGGGAAAGAGTAAAAATAAAAATTAATTGAAATTAATTTTTATTTTTACCAATCTATAATATATGCATCATTATTATTTATATATTATTAAATATAAATGAATATATTTAGCATCCTGTTTTGGTCAACTTAAATGGAATGAAACTTAATCTTCTATCCATTACAGATGATTTGCAGCTGTTCATAAAAAAATTAGTTAAATATGAATTCGGGGAATTAAAAAGATAGTTTTGTGATAATGAATATTAATGAATAGTTGTTCAATAACTCCTGATGAACCGCTTTGTCTGAGAAATAATTAAGACGATTCATTTTAATAACTGCTGCAAAACCTTTGTTATTTACATCACAAAGATTTTGTTAATTATAATAGATTTTTATTAATTTATATTCAACTTTTCGCTTCCTATAGTAGTATTTTTTCCCCCTAAACTCAAAATCGAGCTAATTCGATCGGATTCTCTCACTTTTTTTCTCTATCAACACTTTTAATTAATTTTTTTGGTTAAATTCTTCAACAGATACATCTTTCAATTCTTCGAACCATTTTTTGTAAACCATATTTGACTAAAAAAAAATCTTAATTGAATATAAATTCATCTGTTGAAATCTGTATAGAAGGTGGTTTGATGTTAATAAATGTTAATCAAATCTTTATAGAAGGTGGTTTAATGTTGATATTAATGAATGTCAATAAAATATGATAGAAATCATAGAATAATTCTTGATGAACCACATTATATGAGTCTAAATGATTGGTTAGATTTGAATTGAATTAGTTGGAATGAACATTTGTGCACATGATTATAAATGACTGGTTAGATTTGAATTGGGTTTGTTGGAATATATCTATATGCACCAAGATCCCAATTCATGGATCTAATGAGAATTTGTGCATCTTGTTTCTGGGTTTAGTTTCAAGTTTGATGTTGGAGAAAGGTCTCCTTACTTTCATATCATGAAATTCTGATTTGAACTCTTGGTTTGGGCTCCTGTTTTGGTCAACTGAAATGGATAGAGCATTTTGTGTTGTATCCATTAAAGACGATTAAAGGAGACGATAATTAAAGATGATTTGCAGCTGTTCATAAAAAATATATAGTTAAATATGAATTCAGGGATTAAAAAGATAGTTTGATGATAATGATAATTAATGAAAAGTTTGATTAATGAGTCCCGATGAACCGCCTTTGCTATTTATCCCACAAAGATTTTGTTAGTTATAATGGATTCGTATTAATTTATAATCAACTTTTAGCTTCTATTATAGTAGTATGTTTTCCCCAAACACACAATCGAGCTAACTCGGATTCTCTCACATTCCTTTCTTTCAACTCTTTTTTTTGTTCAACTCTTCAAGAGATACATCTTTCTTCCAATTCTTCAAACCATTTTCTGGAAACCATATTTGACTCATTAAAAATCATAGTTAAATATGAATTCATCCATTGAAATCTTTATAGAAGGTGGTTCAATGTTAATAAATGTTAATCAAATCTCTCTTCAAACCATTTTAGTCTAATATGATAAGGGTTTTAGGCCTTTTACTTTTATGTATGCTCCAAAGTCCCAACTCCTATGTACTTGTACAGGTGCAGGTAGGTGGCTGCCCAAAACGACGTCGTTTTGAGCATCTCACCATCCTGTTTCAGTCTGTCCCTTTCCTCCTTTCCCCCTGCTTTTTAGTTTCAATTTTTCGTTCTTGATCTTAGCACTTGAGAAATCCCTCCAAATCTTAGCATGATAGTTCGAGTTGTACTGGTTCGAGAGGTACGGGTTCCAGAGGTACGGGTTCGAGAGGTGAAGATTCCATTGGACGGTTCGAGAGGTGAAGGTTCCAGTGTAGGGTTCGAGAGGTGAAGGTTCCAGTGGAGGTTTCGAGAGGTGAGAGTTTGAGTGGAGGGTTCCAGTGGTACTGGTTCGAGAGGAGGGTTCGAGAGGTACTCTCTGGTTCGAGTGGTGATGTTCAAGAGGAGGATTTGATAGGTGAAGGTTCGAGTGGAGGGTTCGAGAGAGGTGAAGGTTCCAGTGGAGGGTTCGAAAGGTGAGAGTTCGAGTGAAGGTTCGACTGGTACTGGTTCGAGATGTACTGGTTGGAGAGGTGAGGTTGGAGATGAGGGTTCAAGAGGTACTCTCTGGTTGGAGAGGTGAAGGTTCCAGTGGAAGGTTGGAGAGGTGTGGTTCGAGAGGTACTCTCTGGTTCGAGTTTCATTTCATCAACTTCCCAACCATGTGCGTCTACATGAATGTTGACACAGATGGTCGTTAGGGGCATTTTTGTACTTTTACGTATGCTCCAAAGTCCTAACCTCTATGTGCTTCTACATGTGTAGACAGGTGGCTACCCAAAACAACGTCGTTTTGAGCGGCTCACCATCCTGTTCCAGTCTGTTTCTTTCCTTCTTTTCCCCTGCTTTTTCAGTTTCAATTTTTGTTCTTGATCTTTAGCACGTGAGCAATCCCTCCAAATCCGGCAACCGAATGTACGATTCGTCAAATATGGGGATTTTAGGCTTTCTACTTTTACGTTTGCTCCAAAGTCCCAACTCCTATGTGCTTCTACAGGTGAAAATAGGTGGCCGCCCAAAACGACGTCGTTTTGAGCGTCTCATCATCATGTTCCAGTCCGTCCCTTTCCTCATTTTTCCCTGCTTTTCAGTTTTGATTTTTCGTTTTTTATCTTAGCACGCGAGGAATCCCTCCAAATCTTAGCACGAGAGTTCGAGTGGTACTAGTTTGAGTGGTACTAGCTCGAGAGGTGAAGGTCCCATTGGACGGTTCGAGGGGTGAAGGTTCCAGTGTAGGCTTCGAGAAGTGAGAGTTGGTACTGGTTCGAGAGGTACTCTCTTGTTCGAGAGGCGAAGGTTCCAACAGAGGGCTCGAGAGATGAAGGTTGCAGTTGAGGTTTCGAGAGGTGAAGGTTCCAATGGAGGTTTCGAGAGGTGAGAATTCGAGTGGAGGGTTTCAGTGGTACTGGTTCGAGAGGAGGGTTCGAGAGGTACTCTCTGGTTCGAGTGGTGAGGTTCAAGAGAAGGATTCAAGAGTTGAAGGTTCCAGTGGAGGGTTCGAGAGGTGAAGGTTCCAGTTCGAAAGGTGAGAGTTTGAGTAGAGGTTCGAGTGGTACTGGTTTGAGAGGTACTAGTTAGAGAGGTGAGGTTCGAGAGGAGGGTTGAAGAGGTGAAGGTTCCAGTGGAGGGGTTGGAGAGGTGAGGTTCGAGAGGAGGGTTGAAGAGGTGAAGGTTCTAGTGGAGGGGTTGGAAAGGTGAGGTTCGAGAGGAGGGTTCGAGAGGTACTCTCTGGTTCGAGTTTCATTTCATCACCTTCCCAACCATGTGATGTGAAAAACCCCAACTGAAATGGTTGAACATTGTATACAAAACTAACAATTTATTGATGTTACTGTATTTTAGGGAAATAAAATAATTAAATGTAATTAGAAATACAAAAATCCATGATGATTGTGAGAAATAAAAGGAAATAAATAAATCCAATCATTACTGAAGAGTAACAAAATTCTTCCGGCGTAAGATATCCAGTGAGAATACTAACATGTAGTATCACAATAATTACTGTCGCAAAGGCTGAAAATTAGTCTCAACATGTTATCAGCAAAATAGAGGAAGAGAGGTAGTTTTGAAATGTTGGATAAATATAGGTATATATATACTATAAAATAGCCGTTTATAACTGTTATATTACCGTTGAAAATATAGCTGTTTATAGCTGGTATATTACCACTATACATATATTTACTAATAATAGTTAAAAGTTAAAATGAAAGATATATATATGTATATATACATTTATATATATAATAATAACAATAAGTAAGTAAGTAATAAATAAATATAAATAATCAAACGAAAGAATGAAAAGAGATAATTAAGGAAGGAAGAGAAAAAGTCGGCGGACGTGAGGATGAAATATTCAAGGTAATTATTTGGGCAAGTGGAGGGAATATAATGTAGGAAGTGAGAAGGAATTATCCAAAGAAATTTTGATTGCAGAGAATGAACAGTGGACGTGAACAAATTGTTCAAAGTAAATTTTTTTTGGCAAGTGGATGTAGGTTAAAAGATAAAATTTGTAGGAGAGTAGGTGTCAGAACCTAGGTTTTCACCAAGTATAAATACTTGATCCCAAGCATTTACCTCCTCACGCAGTATCCAAGAGAAAACTCTTGCCAAATACAGTGGTGAGTAGTAGTCCAGTAAGAAATAGGAGTTGCCCAAGCCCAGGTTTTAATCAAGGTGAGTGTTTTCATTGCCTTAGGCATGAATTGAAGTAAAATATATTTATGTATATTGTCTTGGATGCGTACAGGATGCCCTAGTGAACAGTGCCCTCGAACCCCTGCTCAGACCTCAAACCCCTGCCTTTGCCCTCAAACCCATGCTTTGCTCTCGAAACCCTGCCTTTGCCCTCGAACCCCTGCTTTTCCCTCGAACCCCTGCCCAGACCTCGAAACCCTGCCTTTGCCCTCGAACCCTTGTCCCCTGCCTCTGTCCTCGAACCTCTGCCTTTACCCCTCGAACCTCTACTAAACAGTACCCCTCGAATACCTGTCCTCGAACCCATGACCTCGAATCACTATTAAACCTTTTCCCTCGAATCCCATGCCCTCGAACCCCTACTAAACAGTACCCCTCGAATACCTGTCCTCAAACCCATTTCCTCGAATCACTATTGAACCTTTGCCCTCGAATCCCATGCCCTCGAACCCCTACCAAATAGTACCTTCCGAACCACTGAAAATTTCACCCCTCGAACCACTGAAGGACTTCACCACTCGAACCTCACCCCTCGAACCAGTATCATTGGAACCTTACCTCTCGAACCACTTACCACTCGAACCACACCACTCGAATTCTTTACTCGAACCCCTGTACTCGAACCCAAGTGCTCGAAACCGGTACTCAAAATACACACTCAAACCTATACTCGAACTCCATTATAAAGGGACATTCCTTTTAAACTTAAATTGATAATATATACTGACAGTTAAACTGAGTGTGAATATTACTATGTGCAATTATCGTGAAACTGAATTATGAACTGTTTTGATATTTTTTCTGTGAATGACCGGCTTGTACTTTATCTTGCCGTGTCAACTTTGAATTCTATACTGCTCTGATATGGTATGTGGATGACCGGCTTGTACTTTATCTTGCTGTGTCGAACGTGAAATTATCTGTTACCTGATTACCTGTCTGTGAATTTCGGGGCCCCCGACGCAATTGTAGTTTGGTCGAAGTCGGCGGGGAACGGTACTGACCCGACCGTTTGATTAGACCGGCTACACGTGGAGTTTGGTATGCTAGCATAACCACCTGACTGATAAGAGCTCGTAATTGAACACCGACGTGAATGGGAAAGTGAATTCTGAACTGATAGCCTTCAGGCATCACTGACTGGGTTATGTCATGTATGTTAGTCACAGTTGCCATGTAGGCACTTGGCAGCAACTCGACATTAACCACCCGTATCCTGTTTACTATGTACTAGGACATACATGGCTAGTTGTTAATTGTTAATTGTTATTCTGTGATCACTAAAATTCAACTTGGTAAATACTGGTAATGGAACCTCACTAAGCAAGGAGCTTACCCTAGTTAAACAACCCATTTTTAGGTGAAGAGGAACTGTAAGAGAAAAACCCTTGATGTCTTTACTTATTTTGAGAAAGGTCCTGGATGGACCTTTAATCTGTAATAGTTAGGTGAAACATTCATTTAACACTTATATTAAATCTTTCACTGTAATAGTAATTCGGGTTTTGAATTTATCTAAATCGCTTCCGTATAAAAATTTATCAACTTGTTATCGTTATCATGTTTGGTAGCACGACCAAACCTGACCCGACACTGTACATTGGGTTTGGGGTGTTACATGTGCGTCTACAGGAATGTTGACACAAATGGTCGTCAGGGGCATTTTTGTACTTTTACGTATGCTCCAAAGTCCCAACTTCTATGTAGTTATTTTCCCACACTACTGCTGCTCATCTGCTTCGTCACTACAACCCCACCCCCGCTACTGATTCCCACCGCCCCGCCCCAATCCCCAGCACCGATTATCGCTCCTCCATCACTTCTTCACTCCACAATCACAACCCCTTCCCAACCCCCACCAACAATTCGCGACAAATTAGAGAAAAAGAGAAAAAGAGAGCGACAAAATAGTTATGTTTTCTTGGGATTGTTGGGAAGAGAGAATTGTTGAGCGCGGAGGAGATGTTGGGAAATTTTAGGTTTTTTGAATAAACAGGGTGATATAGTCTTTTCTAATTTTCTGAATTTTAATATTTTTATACGGGAGGTATAATACTCAATTCACATAATTTCGACCAAATTCAAGTTCCTAGATTGATACTTTTGATCATATAATAGGGTTATAATTGCATTTTCAAATTTTACAAGGTTAGATCATTCGACCAAAACATAGGATTATTTTAGCACTTAACTCTTTAATTTGTTGTAAGCATATTTTTTTTATCAATTATTTGAATGTTATTAAAGAGAACAAATCACATATAATAAAATTATATAGTTTTTACCTCACAAAGAAAGCTACCAAAGGTACTAAGGGGTTGTTTGGTTTGAGAGAATCAGAATGGGGAAAGGGAATAAAGCGCAATCAATCTGTTAGTTAATGTTTGTCGTTTGGTTGGTATTTTTAATAGAGTAGGTCTCATCAAAGACGGCATATTTCTTACCTTATATATTGCATTGGTTAAATTACATATAAAATTTAAAATTTTTGAAAATATTTTTTTATATCATGTATTTTTATATTTTAACCTTCACATACATATCATTACTTTTAACTTATAAAATACAATATTTAAATTTTATAAAAAATTACAACATTTAAGGTAAATGGCCATGTGGACTGTCCATAAGTTTATGGAAAGACCGTCTTTTCTGAGAATTTCCCTTTTTAATAAGTCCCTTTCCTTTTTTACGATTTGGGATTCTCTCAATTCAGAGAATGGCCATTCTCACCTTAAGATTCAGATTCCCCATATTTCAACTTTCATTTCCAAGAATAAAAAACTACATTTTCACTCGCGTTCCAACTTTTTAAACAGTGAAGATTTTTGGAAAATATATAATATCTCGTACAAAAATGAATAGTGTAGAACATTAACCATATATATCTATATCTATATTTTAAGAGAATAAATTAATTAAATAGTATTGCTATATTTTATCTTAAATTTATTACATACAAAGAAAATTATTAACACTAATGAAAAAATAGTATTATAATTTTCGAGTTGTGGATGGTTCGAATATTTATAAAATTAATAGTATTATTATTTTCATAAAAAATGATAGTATTTCACAATTTATACTATAAATGATAATAAATTGCAATATTTTTATGGCAAAGTCTTGGAAAAGACCGTGTTTTCATAGAGTTATGGAAATACAGAGTTTAATTAGAATAATAAAACGTAAAAGATCTTAATTGCAATATTAAAAATTTATTGTGCAATACGTAGTAGTTATAAAGTTTATAACTCGATTAATGCAACCCGAATATTTTATCTTCATTTCTTCTAATTTGCACTTTAAATCTTGGTCTATCTATTCTGTCAAGAGATCGACTCTATTTTAATATAAATACATTTTTTATTATATAAATAATTTAATTTATTATTTTGATGAGTTCCCCATTTTTAAAATAGTTTACTTGATTCACTTATATATGACTATGAATTTTTAAACTGCTGTGTATTAAAATCAAAGTTGGTTTCCCTTCTTGAACCAAATAAATACAAAGGGAATGGAGCTGAACTTTGCCATTGGTTCATGAATCCATTATCATTCCTTTCTTTTCCGTCCTTTTTTTTTATTCCATTCTCATCCCCCTGCTTGAACTAAACTAACCTTAAATATATTATTAAAAAAATGCTTTTATAACCTTATCTAGTTGATATAAGTGCCAATATAACCTTTCAATATTTGAAAGTGCCAATATAACCCTATATAGTTAGTGAAAGTGCCAATATAATCCTATAAGTTTTAAAGATGTGCTGATATAACCCTACAAACATTAGAAATGTACTGATATAACCCTACAAATATTAGAAATGTGCTGATATAACCCTACAAATATTAGAAATATGCTGATATAATCCTACAAACATCAGGAATGTGCTGATATAACCCAATAAGATGCATAGTGTGCTGATATAACCTTACCTGTTCCGGCGGCGGTCCGGCGAACTATGAGGGTAAAATTGTCCACCTAATTTCAGAGTTAGCCCAAAGGGTATTTTGGTCAATTTAATTAGAGTCAATGACGAAAAATTGAGGTCAATGCTGGAAATGAGGTCTGAGTGTTATATTGGCACTTCCATTAACTAGTTAGGGTTATATTTGCACTAAAAATTATCCTAGACACACTTACAAAGTAGATAGAGTTATATTGGAACTTATTCCCAAAAAAAAAGGTACTAACTATATTGAATAAGTTTAAGGCATAAGATCCAGTAAACTGATTTGATTGATTTAGAAACTGGGCCAAATTCTAGAGCCTAAATCTTGATTATAACTCGCCTAAGGACTTTCCATAAGATCAAGATAAGGCTGAAAACATGGCAGAACTTAAGAACCCTCAAAACAAATCATCAAGAAATGATGATGAGAATCATTTCTGCAAATTCATCAAAACCCTTTTGGAATTTGAGGAGTCCCAACCACCCACTAAGTTCATCATCCCATTCATCTTGCTTGTTTAAAACTTCTAAGCAAATCACAAGCTTTAATGGCTGCAAAAGTAGGAATCTTTATGAGAAAAGAGCAAGAATTGTTGTGTGTTCTGGGCTGTTGCCTGTGGATCCATGGGCACCAAATGTGGATTCACAGAGCATTGCTTCTCAGCTCTTTGCTCTGTCCCTTTTTCCTTATCTTGGTTTCTTGTATTTTATGACCAAGTCCAATTCTGCACCAAAGCTCACTCTTTTTGGGTTCTATTTCCTGCTTGCCTTTGTTGGTGCCACCAGTAAGTGTGTGTTTGTGTGTGTTATAGGAATTGTTAATGTTTTCTCTTGAGCTTATTATATGGTATCCAGTGGTTTGTTTTGATCATGAGGCCCTTCATATGGATATGCTTTGGCCATTGTTCACTCATTGAATGTGTCAAACTTATGATATTGAATGTGTCAAACTTATGATACTGAATGTGTGGTGGTAGAAACTAGAAACTAATTGAATTTGCCTACTTATGACTTTTGTGAGTTGATATTTTAGATTGCCTGTGATTTGGTGACTGATGTTATGGAAATGTGAACACGTGTCTTTATTCATATGTTTGATCATGAGGGCCTTCGTATGGTTATGCATTAATAAATATTCTATTCACTGTGAACGTGTCAAACTTTTGATATTGAACGTGTGGCGAAAGGAAGTCAGGAACTACCCGAATTTGCTGGATTATGGCTTTAATAAGTTGATAGTATGCGCCATTTGTGTTTTAGTAACCAGGAAGTTATGAGTTTGATTCTGACTAGATCATGTTATTGGCTCCGTGTGTGTACTGACTAACCGTTTTCTTGTTGGTGTGATTGCCTTGTTTCTGCTAGTCCCTGCTGGAATTTACGGTAATGATTCTTCATCTGCTGGATTTTTCACGTGTAAGTTAACTTGATATGGAGTAGGAAAATCTGAACATTGTCCAAATTTGTCGTGCTTGCGCAGCAAAAGTTCATTATGGAACTTCATTATCCAATGTGGATTGGCTGCACGGTGGTGCGGAGTCTCTACTAACGTTATCTAACCTATTTGTTGTGTTGGGGCTAAGAGAGGCTATTCGGAAAGCTGAAAATGCAGAAGAAACCGTAACCAATTTGGGTTCTGATACTGAGAAAGATGCATCATCTTCAAGCTAGTTGGTTTGAGACATACATGTCTATCTATCTCATGTTCATCTGCGATCATGCAAAATTGCAAATGTTGAATCATAGTGGAAAGGAGGAATTCAATCAGTGTTTCATTTTTATCTTGTTGTGGAAATCTCCGACTCTCTGTACAGATTAGCGTCATAAATGATGAGTCGTTGGCTTTTGATATCTATCTAGTTTTGTGTGTTTTTCTATGCACTGTTTGAATATTTCTTTGTAGAAACTGATGTTATTATCTTTCTTAATTGACAAAGATTTGTCCTTGGAAGCATTTTGATGTTTTCACGGTTTCTTTTGCACTATTGATGATTGTAATACTGCATCTGTGCTAGGAGATGAAATTACAGTTACCAACTTCGTAAAATCATAGCTAATTCTGATCCTCAAAATTTGTACAAGAGCATTCTCTTATGCTTATGAGAATGGTGCAAGATTAGTGCAGTAAACTACTAACTGTATTTCAGATGAGCTCTTGTTTTAATTGGCATTAGTTGAAGAATCCTGATGCATTGAACTGGAAATTTGGATCCAGCTCGATAGATTCCATCGAGAAATCCAACCCTGCAATGGGTGAATTAGTTGCAGATGCTGTGGCCGAGATGATCTCAGTGAGATCAGAGTCAGAACTCTGCATGTGGTGCTTTGTTCCGAGGTTGATCATCTGGCAGGGCGATAGCTGCGAGAAGTAGTTTGATCCAGATGTTGCCGGGGACACGAAGGATGGCGAGTGAAATCTCAAGACGTTGTCCTCGTCAATGGTGGAAATCGGGATAATTTGATGGTTTTCACCATCCATCTGCGTGTAGGTTGGAGGAAAAGAGAAGGGGGACGCGGAGACTATGTCTATGGCCCCCGAGTCTCCCGTGTCCACTCTTAAACTCGTGCGGAAGTTCATCAGCGTCCCATTCGACTGGTGAGATTGAATGCTAGTGTTCTGATTATAGATATTCTTCATTTCTTGCTGTTCCGGTGTCAATGGCCGCGGCTGAACTGAGTTGCTGTTGTTGTTGGCAGATAGATTGCAGGTATGCATTCCCTTGTGAGTAACATCGAAGACAGTCGGGTCATCATCCGACCTCTGGACTTGCTTTGTTGCCCAGCAGTTTCGAAGGTGACGATACGTGCATCTGTAGTAGCTTCTGCAAACACGGAATCTAGCTTTAGTCGACAATTCTGCTAGAATAGGCGATATTCGTGTCACAAATCATTGCATTATGATGTGTTTTTGGCTTTCATTTCATGCAGGGGTCCCTTACCTAGGGTACTTGGCTCCCAAAATGTCCTTCTGCCCGTACTTCCTCCAACTATAGCAATCATCAGAAGGTCCTTCGAGTCCATTCTCAGAGTTGACTCTTACTTGCTCTGTCCATGTAGGCTGTGTCTTCCTGCATGATCGAGACAAAGTTATAAACTACTTCACACGAGGTAAATCGTAACTCATATCGCTCAAAGCAATACACGTGTCGTGTTAGTTAGGGTAGTACCGTTTCTTGGATGCATCTCTGAGCTCCTGATAATCCCTCATGTTGTTATTGTTATTGTTGTTGCTGTTGTTGTTGTTGTCCTCATTTCTAGGACTGCCATCCACGGAAACCGAGGACTCGGGAGCCTGGTGGCGGGCCCTGGATTGCGCGGATGAGCCAGTCCACCTGAGGATCATCAGTGCCTTCTCGTAGGAAGACAGGATCCTCTGCAAGAGCAAGTCTTGGGTGTCGGTCGAAGTTGAGCTCAAGTAGAACTTAAGCTGCTTGGTTTGCTCCATCCCTTGAGTAAGCTCATTGATCAGCGTGTAGTAATCCCAACTCGAACTCGAACTTGACCCGAACTCCATCTGAGGCATGAAACTCGACGTGCAACGCTGAAAATCAGAGGTTTTGGAGGGGTTTAGAGGGACAAGATTGTTGTGTTTTTTGAGTGAAATGGTTTGATCAAGATTTGAATTTAAAGAAGAGGGGGTTTTGGTATTGTGGAAAAAGACTGGTTTGGGAGAGTTGAAGTCTGACTAAAAGTTTGCGCGTTTTCTTTGGTCAAAATGGGAATTTGGGAGTGAAATGTACTCTTACTAAACAGTGTGTGTGAGAAGTGGGACGGGAAAAATAAATGGCACAAAATAATGCCAAAAAGGTGCAAAAATGTGAATGCTGACCAATTCAAACTTCCAATAAGATCATCTGATTAATGATTATTGATTCATCATTTTCTACCTTGAATAGCATATCTTAGTTCCAATTTCCTCTTTCATTTGGGTCCTCAAAATTCTTTCAAGAGTTTGAAATGTCTTCCCTAAGATGTAGGATGGGTTCTTGTCTTTTTAATGTCATTAGTATTCATCAATAGTGTGACAAACATGATTAAATGGGAAATGTAATGAAATGTCAAAACTAATGCAATTGTGTTTGCAAAATTGAAGCTATGATAGGGTTTTAGGGTGGTAACCTAAAAGTCAAGAAATGTTAGTGATCGGCCAAATTAGTTAACTAAATACTTCAATGATCATAGGTTTGTCTTGACAGTTGCAATGTGGGAATTTTCTCCTCATCGGGTTGCTAATCCATATATGTTGTGATTTACCTATTCAATCATGGTGACGGGCTGAAGGGGTCCTGAGCGAGCGATATCGCCTTTTACTTTAATAAAATATTAGCTGACTACTTCCAAGAGATACACGAAGAGCCATTGAGATATACTGTGATCACAAGTTAGTCGCCCTATGCTTTCTTTCATTCTTATTTATAAGCATTGTAGTTTCTTACTCAAAACCCCTTGGAAACACCAGGGGTGATCGATAAAGACGCTATAAAATTCTTTAAAGTGTAAACGCTTTATTCAGTTCAATTGTCCAAGAATTTGGAGCACATCTTTTGATCTTTCCACTTCTTATTGAACCTTCTACTTGCTCAAGATTCGAACAATGAAGCAACTCATAAATCTTTTGTATGTACGGTAGGCTTGTGATGAAAGCCGGACATACATCCATATTATAAAATCATTTGATGGATGAATCAGGAAAAAAAAGAGGTACAATATGGAGTCTTCAATTGGTAAAAGCAAATTTTGAATTAAAATATGGAGATTTGAATGAGAGTTTCTAGCCTTTTGTAATTCCATTTTGTATTATTGATTAAATAAGTCTATCCATTTTACAAATAAATTAAATCTTTCCTATTTACATCGATCATTAGAGACTTCTCTTACACTAAACATAAACTTCACTATATACCATTTCATTCAATTCAGTCAAAAAGTATAAAATGGCATCCATTTCATCACCAACATAGTACAAATCAAGATTAAAGATATGAGATGTGTCAACTTTATCCAGACAAAAAATACCAATCTGTGCTAATTATAAAACTTCCGTTTGATTTGAAGAGGATTGAAATTGTGTCTGGTCCAACTTCAAGATTGACCAGTGAGTGGTGAGAAGGAGTGCTGACCAATTCAAACCTCCCCAGATGGGGCCTATTGCTTTTATAATTCATTCATTCTTTTACATTCAACATTCTTTTCATTTTATTTTGTGTTTTAAAAATTATTACATTTCTTTTTATAGTAAAATAAATGGTAGAATATGTGGGTAATAATTTGTGTTTGTATTCATGAATTCATGATACATTATATAGTAGTACAGGATACCTATACAAGCTAGGAAAAGGTAATACAATACAATTACATCTACAGTTATGGTAAGAATACAAATCTAATTCTAATTCCTTAACACTCCTCCTCAAGTTAGAGCACGGGGATCGAAAATTCCCAACTTGCCAAGTAAAGAATGAAACTGGTTACGTCCGAGAGTTTTAATGAACAAATCCGCAGGTTGGTCTGTTGTACGATATGTTGAGTAACAATTGCGCCAGTTTGTACAAGATCCCGGACAAAATGACAATCAACTTCAATGTGCTTTGTGCGTTCATGAAAAACCGGATTGGCCGCTATGTGAATAGCGGATTGACTGTCACAAAACAATTTCATAGGAGAGGAGTGTGAAACCCCTAAGTCCTTCAGTAAGGACCTAAGCCATAACAACTCACAGCAGGTAACTGCCATAGCACGATACTCCGCTTCAGCAGAAGACCGAGAAACAGTAGGTTGCTTCTTAGTTTTCTAGGAAATCGGAGAATCACCAATCATAACAAAATAACCAGATAGAGAACGCCTAGTAATCGGGCAGGCAGCCCAATCCGAATCACAATAAGCAGTCAATTGTAAAGTACTATGGGAAGAAAGAAATAAACCTTGACCAGGATGACTCTTCAGGTAGTGCAACACACGAACCCCAGCTTGCCAGTGAGGAACACAAGGAGACTTCATAAATTGTGCAAATGAACTGAATAACTAAGTTCAGGACGAGTAATAGTCAGGTATATCAGACGCCCAACCAAGCGTCGATACTGCTCCGGGTCATGGTAGGCTGAACCTTCAACACGGGCCAAATCATATTGTTGCTCCATCGAAAAATCAATTGGTTTAGAAGCAGATAAGTCTGTATCAGACAAGATGTCCAAAGCATATTTCCTTTGCTAGAGAAACACCCCCTCCGGTCTTCTAGCAATCTCTATGCCCAAAAAAATACTTAAGCAAACCAAGGTCCTTCATGTGAAAACAAGAACCCAAGTATTTATTGAACTCAGAGATGAGCGAAGAAGAACTACCAGCAATAACCAAATCATCCACATAGACTAGAACATGTAAAGAAACTGATCCACGAGAAAAGACAAATAAAGAGTAATCTGCTTACTTTGAACAAAACCAAATGCCCATAAAGCCTGAGCCAGTTTAGAAAACCAATTCCTAGGGGCCTGATGAAGACCATAAAGAGATTTCTGAAGGCGACAAACCTGACCAGGCGGAATAGCGTAGCCAGGCGGAGGACGCATGAACACTTCTTCATGCAAATCACCATGCAGGAGGGCATTATGAACATCCATCTGATGCAGTTCCCAACCACGGATGACTGCAATAGACAGAAACAATTGAACAGAACTCATCTTCGCAACCGGAGCAAAAGTCTCAGTACAATCAATTCCTTCAACCTGGCGATTACCAAGAACCACGAGGTGTGCCTTATGACGTTCAATAGTACCATCGGAATGAAACTTCGTCCGGTAGACCCATTTGCACCCAATTGTCTTCTTATGCGCAGGCAAAGGAGACAAAGTCCATGTCTGATTTCGCTCCAGCGCAGCAATTTCCTCGGCCATAGCATCCTGCCAATGAGAATGTCAGGAAACCCCGGAGCAAGTAGTGTGATCAGCACTAGATGTTACAGCACCCAAAAATCTAGAATGCATACCAGAAAAATTATCACAATTTACATAATCAGTAAGAGGATAGAGAACACCCGAGGAAAGTGACAACGCATGAGGGAACATAGTCGAAGGGGGGTTCTTCAGTAGTAAGAACACAAGCATAATCATCACAGTCGTAATCTGCCAAGTACGATGGAGGACGGCGAGATCGAACACTTTATCTTCTAGGTGGCAACTCAGAGTCGAAACTATCCGGAACCAGAGAGGCTGGTAAAACATCGGCAGCAACTAGCGGAGAATTACCGATAGCGGACGACGAAGGTAGGCCGGCGGCGGTCGGCATGGAAGTACCAATGTTGGGCGGTGGAGAATGGCCAGTGAATGCCAGCATTGACTTGTCGACGATGACCGACGGTAACTGGCCAGTGACTGCTGACATTGACCGGCCGGCCTGGTCCGGCATTGACTGGCCAGTGTTGACCGGCGGTGACTGGCCGGCATTGACCGACGTTGACTGGTCGGAGTTGACCGACGGTGACTGGCCAGTGGTGACCGATGAGACAGCAGATGGTAGCAGCTGGCCATCGGCGGACGGCGAAAGGCCAACGACGACCGGCGACCGCCGGCAGAGGATCAACAGCGGAAGGCAGAACCAAAATTTCATGCAGCTCCGGTGAGAATGAGGAGGAATCTGGCGGTGGTGTGGTGGCACCGCCAGGTTCATTGGATAAAGCAGATGTCGGAGTTGCAGAGTACGAGAACTGGTCTTCAAAGAAATCAACATCCTGACTGTTATAGATCACTCGGGATTCCAAGTCAAAAAGGCGATAACCTTTCTTTCCGGCAGGATAACCAAGGAATAGACACCGCCAACTTCGTGGTGCAAACTCGTCACGATATCTGGGAACATTAGCAGTAAAACACAAGCATCCAAAAACCCGTAATGATGAATAATTTGGAGCTTGCCCATAGAGCAACTCAAAGGGAGTACGACCGTTGAGAAGCTGAGTCGATGTTTGGTTGATCAGGTAGGCAGCAGTAAGAACACATTCTTCCCAAAATTCAATAGGAAGACTGGCTTAGAACCGTAAAGCACGCGCCACATTGAGTAAATGACGATGCTTTCTTTCAACTCCACCATTCTGTTGTGGAGTATCAACTATAGATGTCTAAAAAATGATCCTAGATGCAGTAAAGTGAGATCGCAGAGGAAAAAATTCAGTGCCGTTATCAGTCCGAACTCGTTGAATTGTTCGGCCTTACTGGTTCTTCACTAAGGCACTAAATTCTAAAAATCTAGAAGCTACTTCAGATTTAACTACTAACAAATAAACCCAAACAGCTCGGGAATAATCATCTACTATGGTCAAAAAATAAAATGCACCACTAGAAGATGGTGTACTATAAGGTCCCCAAACATCATAATGAATTAATTGAAACAATGTAGTAGCATTTGTAGAACTTAATTGAAAACTATGTCTAGCCTGTTTTTCTCTATAACATATAGAGTAGTGTACATAATGTTTAGTAATGTCAGAAGAAATAGAAGACAACACTGTGGAAGATGGATGACCAAAACGCTTATGCCATAAATCGGAAGAAGATAATGAAGCAACTGTAGGATAGGATGGTGAACATGAGCATCCAGCAGACGAAGCCAAAACACCCCCCCTTTCTGTTCACCCACGCCAATCACTCTCCTCGTACTGATTGTTTGTAAAATGCAATAATTTTCAGTAAACAAAGCTACACAGTTCAAGGTAGATAACAATCTAGAGCATGGCAGTAAGTTGCATCACAATATAGGTATATATAAAACATGTGGCAGTATAAAACCACTAAAACAAATAGATCCATATTGAGTAGCAGAGAACACTGAACCATCAGGCAGAAAAACATTCACAACATCAATAGTAGTAGTAAGATCATTAAGAGAACCTTTGTCACCTGTCATATGATATGAGGCTCCCGAATCAAGTATCCATGGTAAAGTATGCTTACCAGACTCATCGCCAGAAAGAGAATTAAACTGATTAAACAAGTGAAAGGTCGTGCTCCAGTGGTCATCAGACAGAGCAGGGCCAAAATCGGAGCGTGTAGGTACACTGCCGGAGGAAGCCGCCGCCACCAGACTGGGCGGCGACAAGGAAGCTTCGGTGAACGGCGGCGGGAGCGGGAGATCGGTGGCGCCTCCGGTATCGGTGACGGTGATTGACGGTCGGGAAGGTGGCACTGATTTCTTGCTATTCTTGAACCATTCTGGTACACCAAGTAACTGGAAATAGGTATCTTTACCATGACCCTTGCGACGACAATGGGTACAAATAAGATTCTTGCGGTCGGCTGCAGAAAGAACAACTGGCGAAGAACTTACAGGTGGTGAACGTCGGGCAGCATATGCCATAGAGTTAGAAGAAGGCTCGCGAGCTCGAATGACAGCTCTATGATTCTCCTCCTGAGCAACAAGAGCATACACTTTATGACAGATGGCATTGGATCAATGCTTTTGATGTGGGATCGCAAGGTGTGAAAACCTTCGTCAAGGCCAGAGATGAATTGTTAGATGAAATCCTTTTCTCTCTCTCTTGGAAGACTTTCGCAGCCAGATTGCATTGGCATAATGCCTTGCAATCTTCACAGGTACATATCAGGGAAGGTCGCATGCAGTGATAATTTGCAAACAACTTCTTCAGTTTGGCAAAGTAGATGTCGATGGGCTGACCGTTTTGCCTGCAACTTTGAATGGCTTCTTGCGTCTGCAAAAGCTTCATTCCATCGGCGAGAATAAATCGTGCCTTCAGGTCATCCCACAGATCCTTAACCGTGGCAAACGAACTTGTAGAAGATCTCAATACCGGATCCAGGGTTTGCAAGATCCAACAGACAAAAGTAGCATTAACCCCATGCCAATCAGCAGCATCAGGATGACCATCCTGGGTTTAGGTAATGGATCCATCAATGAACCCAATCTTGTGCTTAGCAAGGAATGCACGATAAATCGCATCAGACCATTCAATATAATTTTCTTGACCTTTCAGCATGGTCGGTATAAGTTGTAAACCTGGACCATCGCCAGAACCAATAAAGTGAGGATCAGTCGACATACGACCAATCGGTAAAGTAGTACGAGGACCAGATTGCAACTGCAGCTGCTGAAGTAAAGCTGTAATCACATCATAGCCACTCATATCCTGAAGCTTCGAACCCTAAGGAGCATCAAAACAGATCTGTTCTTCAGAGCCAGACATATTGTAAAATCAGGTACAGATCAGGAGCAGGTACAATAACCAGCGACAGATCGGATCAACAGGACACATCGGTGCAAAACAAGCGGCGGCACGTGAAGGCGGACGGCAATCGGCGGACGTCGGACAGCGGCAGACACGTGGTAGCGGCGGACGGTGCGTGGCGGCGCGTGGTGTGCGATGGCAGCAGATCGGAAAGATTTAATGCAGCGGAAAATTTTCTATTTAAGGTTTCAGAATTTTAGGCTCTGATACCATGTAGAAAATAAGGGTAATAATGTGTGTTTGTATTCATGTGTTCATGAATTCATGATACATTATATAGTAGTACATGATACCTATACAAAATAGAAAATTGTAATAGAATACAATTACATCTACAATTATGGTAAGAATAAAAATCGAATTCTAATTCCTTAACCTAATTTTTTTAAAAAAATTTTACATTAAATTCTCTTCACACCATTTAACCTATTTGCAAAGTATCCCATAAAAATAGCGTGTCAACGTTAAAAGAAAGCAGATGCATTATCTTTTTTGACAACAAATGAATTCTTTGAATTCATAATCAGATTAAAACCGAGTCAGACAAAGGAATTGTTGGACTTATTTTATTTAGTAGTGCATCATCTGGGAGAATCTTCCTTACATCATTCCGCGTGATTACTGATTTTTCTTACTTATAACTATTATTTTATTAATTTTAATAATGCAACTACATGGAAGCTTAACTCTCTACTTGAAATTTCAAGTGAAAATCAAAGTTTTTATCATCCGTGCACTTCACGTTCTGAATAACTTCCATAATTTAAGTACAGTGTACTCTTCCGTTTCTCTGTATATGACACCGTAAGTTTAGATGTTTGAATTAAGATGAAAAAAAATTAAATTTAAAAAATTGATACTCCCTCCATTTCACTAATAGTGATACTATAAATTTAGGTGCTTGGATTTAAGTGAAGAAAATGAGTAGATGAAATTGAATTTAGAAAGTAAAAAGTAGAATGAGTGGATGAAAATGAAGGAATCTTGCCAAAAATGGAAAGTGTGTCAATATAAAAGAAACAACCAAAAAAAGGAGGTGTGCCACTAATAAAGAAATGGAGGGAGTATTAGGATGGACGAATGAAATTGAATGAATCTTTAAAAAAAAAAAATAGTGTATCAATGTAGAGAAAACAACTTTAAAAAAGTATGTCATATATAGAAACACGGAGAAATATTGTTTTACTATATCAGATACTATTGGGAGTAGCCGATTTAGAGATTATAAATTGAGATTTATTTTTATAAGAAAAAATTGAAAGGATAAACTGTTTATGAGTCCGTCTCTTGAAAGACGGTCTTTCCATAAGTCATGGAAAGATCAAGGTTTAAAGTGTAAATATATAGAAATGAAGATAAAATTTTAGGGTTGCATGAACCGGGTTATAAATTTTATAACCACTACATGTTGCATATTAAAATTTTAATATTGCCACTAAGGCATTTACCCTTTATTATTATAATTACACCTCGTCTTTCCATAAGCATATAGAAAGACCATCTTTCCCAAAATTTTGGCATTGTTTATAGTTCAGGACCTTTGAAAATTAGTTTTTAATCTTTAATGAAAACTTGTTCAGAAAAGTTATCCTTGGTCCCGTCGTTAATTTTACCACGACGTTGCGTTTGACTTCATTTTTGGGTGAGTAATTGGAGTATTATTTAATTTATTTATTGAAATAAAAAGTCTTAGAAGCAAACCCAAATGAAAAGTAGTAACAAACATCATTATTTAGGTAATTAAAACATGTAGTATTGAAAACAATCAAGTTTGCGCGTTAAACTGATTGAATTCAATATATCAAAAACGGTCAGTTCATCCGCGTTGTTGGTAATTTTGTGTCCCTCACCTTCTTTCCTCGTGCTCCCTCCGTTTTGTTATTTATGTCACCATAGTTTTATATGTTTGAATTTAGGTGAATAATATGAGTAAATAAAATTGAAGGTAGAAAGTAAAAAGTAGAACGAGTGGATGAAACTGTAAGAATCTTGTCTAAAATGAAAAGAGTGACAAATAAAAGAAAATATTCATTTATAGTAAGTGTGTCGTAAATAACAAAACGGATAGAATATGTTTTCTCTCTTACTAATTATGTTAATATATTCATGAACGTCATAAATTGGGAAGTTATTCCACTGATATAAACGAGTTTTAAAAAAAATGTTGAGAGGAAAAGTCAGACATTTTAGCTCGGATTCGAGTATTTGTTTGTATCATGAAATATGATTGAAACTTGAAAGACAAGACAGGAATTTGAGTTATTAAAGGGTTTCCTAAGATGATTTTAATACGGTATGAAAATTTAAACAAACTATATCTTAGTTCAAGTTAGTGCTTGATTTTAGTACTAATTTTATGTACTAATTTTCTTCACTTATATCCAAACAGTTAAATGTATGATACCGCTATTAGTGAAGCAGATGGAGTAGTTCATTTCAAAAAGACCTTGATAGGTGTGTGTAATAATATTTCCAAGAAGAAAGGAAGATGTTTGTATGCGTGTTTCATTTTCTGAAATTATTTAATAAATGTATATTCTTTACATTTATATGTACCTGTTTCAAGTTTGTTCAATTCAGTTGTATACATTTTATAATTTATATCATTTACATTAGTTTTAATCAACTACTATTATTTCTTTGTTTGATTTAGTTTAATGCAATGAAAAATAGACTCTGAGAAAAGAGTCCGTCCTTAAAAGCCGATCTTTCCATAAGCTATGGAAAGATCAAGGTTTAAACTGTAAATTAGAAGAAATGGATAAAAAAAATTTATGTTGCATGAATCGGGTTATAAACTTTATAACTACTACACAAATTTTTAATATTGCAACTAAAACTTTTTACTTTTTATTATTCTAATTAACCCTATCTTTCTATAAGGGTATGGAAAGACGATTTTTCACAAAATTTTGCCTCGACAAAAAGGGATAATTTGGATGTGCTAGACTGTCTCCAAGATTTCAAACAAGAGAAATTATATAACTTCCAATGTTTAAGTTTAGAATGCTGGGTTATCAGTTTCAAATTCAGCGAAAGTGGAAAAATTATATGGTATTTCTATGTACACGACCACTATATTCTCAAAAATATTTTGTGTATTTCATGTTGTATGAATGTACATTCTTACATGTAAGGTT
This sequence comes from Rubia yunnanensis, assembly GCA_037428765.1. Taxonomy (NCBI): domain Eukaryota; kingdom Viridiplantae; phylum Streptophyta; class Magnoliopsida; order Gentianales; family Rubiaceae; genus Rubia; species Rubia yunnanensis. The sequence goes on along the minus strand of CM075064.1, from coordinate 113,206,133 downwards.
ATGCACTATTATAATTTAATTGGAATTAAGATAAAAATTGCAATACATATATCATAGCATTAAAATACACCATTAATATGTATACTGTTAAGATACATGGAATTGATGAAAATATTATTGTGCCAAGTTCATGTACAATTTATCTGTTTTTTAATTTAGCAAGATCAATTAAGGAAAACAAACTTTAGTAGGTTTACATTACCATAAGTTCATGAGGATATTACAAGAACATAGATACATAGAATCATACTCTTTTAGTTTCTTCCTCGTATTTATTACTCCATTTCAAACACACCTCCATATCCTCTCTTTGGATCTTGTTCTGAATCATTTCTGCATCCAGAAATCAACTCTCATTAGAAGTGAAAATTCAACAAATTGAATGCATATCATATAGGGTGGCAGAATATATTTGTAATCTGCAGGTCAAGCGGATTATTTATTTTTAAATCTGGATGGGTACGGGTAAAATGACTAGTAGGTCAAATGAGTCATGGTTAAAAAGGTAATCGAAAAATAGGAGTTGAACGGGTTGTGTTTGTGGATTGAGCGCATGTTTCAACGTCTGTATTAAAATCCACATATGGCCAATATGGATTGACATATAAACTCATATGTCCCAATATATGAGTTGAAATTCGCAAGTTTACACATATGAGTGGGGGTATATAAACTCATATGAGCTCATATATGGGTTGAAACTCATGGATTTATAAATTTTTGGGTTATGATGGATTGAGTGACTTTAACTTGTGGATTGAGCGGGTTTCAATCTGATCCTTTTTTTATCCAAATCATTTTTTACCCTTCATAATATGGGGTGAAATGGATCATACCAAGATTTTTATAATATTTTATTGTATGTAGTTTAAGATACTTAACTTTGAAAACGACCCATGAATAGTTAAAAAGAAGCAAGACACTTACAGACGGACGGAGGACCATATTTCTTCCCATAAGTTTCCTCATCATCGTTGTCGTCATCATCATCGTCGTCGTCATCATCGTCGTCGTCATCATCATCGTTGTCATCATCATAATCACGACTATCGTATTGTTCATAGTTTGTCATACGCGGGGGCGGGATAAACTTGCACCTACATTCCCTGTCTTTCTTCGCCTAATCCATGATGGCCACAGAGTTTCCACCATGGACATTCTTTGGCTTGTCTGCGCCCAGGCCTGAGCCCCGAGCAGGCTGCACCTACCCCACCCGCTTGGGCGACGGGTAGTTAGCAGTGACGGGGATCAGTCTGTGCGCACGCAAGGCCATCTCCAGCTTCATGTCCATCTCATTCACCTTCGCAGCCAAGTAGCGCTCGATGTCCTCGTTGGTTTTGAAATCGACAGTGGTTCTCTTCTGGCGGTTCACAACAGTGGCCCCGGGGCAACGGTGTTGCACTGAAGCCAGAGGCGGAACTAGTGGGGGCGAGGGGGTGCTGGCGCCTCCTCTAAGATCCGGTGGCCCGGAATTTAGGCCTAGAGCCACCGGAAGCCACCGGATTCCGCCCCCCCTGAGTTGTCGTCATTTTACTGCGAGGGAGTGGCTGGGGAGGCGGAGGCGAACAACGGCTGCGTGCGTGAGAGGCGGAGGCTCGCAGCGGCGTGAGAGGCGGAGGCGTGCAGCGCGGCAGCGGCGTGCCGGCGTGAGGCGGAGGCGCGGAGGCACTGCTGCACCTGAAGAAGACGATGGGTTTTTTTTTTTGGTATAACTAAACAAAACGACGTCGTTTTGGCTAAGTGAAACGACGTCGTTTTGCTTAGCGGGTTGAAAAAAAATAAATGGCCAATTGGGCTCAGCCCAACTGGCCCAAATGTTTGGCAATAACCTAACCTAACTAAGTAACTAAGGCAGCAAACCACATTTGCCAATTGCCTCTCCAACTCCAACTCATCTGCCGCCACTCGCCAGCCACCTGCCGCCGCCGGCCCGCCGCTGCCTGCCGCCGCCGCCGCCTGCCGCTCTTTTCGCCCCCCCCTAAAATTTACTCCTGGTTCCGCCACTGACTGAAGCCATTGATGCTAAGTTTCTTGAATATTTCAGTCACTGATGCGAAGCATTTATAGAGTTGTCTAAAGACAGTGGTATTTCTTAGGAATCCATTTTTTTTCATTCTATAATTGGAAATACTGAGAACTTATTCCATGAGAATTCAATTCCCATTTTTCTCGAGTGCTTTATTTTACTGTGCATGAACTCAATAATTTTGATGTAAATGCGATTGTTTTGAAAACGCGTGACCTTTGTGAAGGACGCATTCTTTGAAAGAAAAAAAAATTTAACTGCATTTAGAGGACGCATTCGGCTGCATCCTCTTGGAAAATATATTTTTTTTGTTACGTAGCATCTAGAGGGCGCATTCGCTGAATGCATCCTCATTGCATGGTTCGAGAGGTGAAGGTTCCAGTGGAGGTTCGAGAGATGAGAGTGGTACTGGTCGAAAGGTGAATAATTACTGGTACTCACCTTTAACCAGTACCTCTCGAACCCTTCCATTTGAACCCTCTCCACCTGAACATTCACCTCTCGAATCAGTACCTCTCGAACCCCTCCACTGGAACCCCTACACTGGAACCCCTCCACTGGAACCCCTCTTCACCTAAACCATCACCTCTCGAATCCGTACCTCTCGAACCTCTTCACCTGAACCAGTACCTCTCGAACCATGCGTCCTCTTGGAATTTTTTTGTTGTTTTTATGTAGCATCTAGAGGACGCATTCACTAAATGCGTCCTCATGGAAATAGGTTAAAATAAAATGAAAATTGGAAGAGGACGCATTCACCAAATGCATCGTCAGGATTTCTACACAAAAAAAAAAACTAAATTCACGAGGACGCATTTTGTAAATGCGTCCTCTCAAAGCCATGCCAAAAAAAAAATTAAAAAAATCGAGAGAACGCATTCACTCCACCCTGCATCCACCTCAAGCTACTGTAGCCACAACAGTAGAATTTTCTCCATCTTTTCCTAGTGGATGGGAACTTATCCAATGCCTTTAACTAGCATTAAAAATATTCATCAGAATCCACGAGGTTGAGCAAAAAAAAAGTACTAGTAAAACTCCTTCTCAACTTGCTACATTGATTTAAGTTCACTTTTGTACCAAAAGATTACCAACAAATGTTTGAATAGCCCGGAAAGCGTGATCTTCAGCTTCATCCTGAGTGGTTCCAGAGACTAGTAGATGCTTCTTTCCGATCTTGAATGAATGATCGCCTCCTTCAATCACGTGCAATACGCTTTCTGGTTTTATCTTCTTCCTCACAGCATTCAACTTCTCGAGTGGACAAAGCGCGTCTTTGCTACCCTGCATAAATTAATCACTCATAGTGATTAAATTTTTATGCGTCGATTCACTAATGTTAATGATCATGCAACAGGGGCAAAGAAAGATGAACCAGCATTATATTTGAATGTATAGGCATGAAAAGCGCCAGGATCCTAAGGATTGCTCTTACCTGAACAAACATGACGGGAACTCTGAGTTGCATAAGAGTTTCATCACGAACTGCTCCGTTCATTCCCTGAATTAATTGGAATTCAATCAGCAAAACAGATTTATGCATATATATTTGATCTGACTGGTATCCCAGATCTTTCACTTAAAACTGTTATGATATGGTAGCCAGAGTAGACAACGATATGAATGGGAGAAAAATGGTTCTCGTTTTCGATTAGGCTTCCATGGCTATGGTGGCTAACATATCTAAATATCTGTACAACCTAAACCCTCAACTTAAACCACCTCAAAAATGTCAGGTAAAAGACGAAATAAAGAACGAGATTTAGAAAACCAGATTTTCCAAATTGAGGTAAAAACTTCATCAATAAAACTATTTAGAGGGCATGCCAAACAAACTGAGGACGAACCTTAAGAGGGTATCCCAAACAAACTATTGCCAGGGCATCAACATCTTCGCCATTAGCAACCATGCAGCTGACCCTAAAACATTCAAAGATCAGAAAATAGAAAAAATGTCAACATTAGCAAGAGGAAAATTTGGACCCATCAACACAATTCGTTAGCTAAATCTGCCCATCTGTACGTTACCTAGAACACTCATCAAATTACACGATACATATCATATGAGAAATCGAATAAATGCAACAAAATTCATTGACTACACAGCGCCACTCCAACAGATCATTAGCAAGATGTGGATTCTATCTGATGCAATTATTTCAAGACCCTCGATGAAACAACCATAAGAAATTTTTTGCTTGAAAGACTTAGGTTGGTTCAAATTTACAACACTAACTACTTTAAAGAGTAACACGATGTTAGATCAAAAGATACTGAATCAAGTGTTCTCACCTAGAACCCATTGATTTCCCAACCAAAATCAAAGGATGATCGGGGTATTTTGCCACCTTCTCCTTAACAATATCTGTGTGGAATTCAACCAATTTCTCTGCCTTAGGAGGAGCCCTTTTCTTCTCACCGGCAATGTCTGCAAAAACCCCATCAGCAAAGTCGAATGCAACTACAAACTAAATACAATTTTCACAAAAATTATATACATCACTCATTTCTCGAAAGTACAACTTTTGTTTCAATTAAAAGAATGTGTTTTCTCAATTTCTTATATCCGACAGATTAAAACCTCAAGAAACATGTACAATTAATTCATTCGAAGGAAATTCCGTACATTTCACATGGAGGTCTCCGATTCTATAACTAAAATAGCAACAGAAACGGAACTCTACCAAGAAGTATTAAATTACGATTAAGATTTGAATTAACTCTAAAAACATGGCTCAATAAGTGGAATAAAAACACACATGTGAACAAAATGGAATGAGAGAATACTACTTTTGATCAACAAAATTGCAAATATATTTCACCACTTAATTTTTAAAAGGCACAAAGAAAATCATCTTACATGGATAATCAAAGGTTACAACTTCAACGGCATTTAACGACTCCTGCAGCATCTTCTTCCACCTGCCAGAATTTCCACATTTCGAATTCGATAGACGAAATCAAACAAAAATAGTCAGTCTTAATGCTTAACAACGCGAACTGGAAGGTAAATTGAGTGATGCCGATACCTGATCATCCAATCGGAGGAAGATGGAGCACCGGCGCCGTGAGCAAAGACGACCACGGGTGACTTACTGCTTTTAAACTCGCCGGATAAACCGCCATTTAGTAGAGCGGCGGCGGTTTCATTTCCGGCTATAGCTTTCTCTTGTTTTTCATCGTCTTCTTCTTTGGATTCTTCCCGGAGTTTCTGATTCCGGCAGCTGGTACGACGACGTTTTGAAGCCCTTGTTACCGCCATTTTTTCTGTAGCAGAATTGGTTGAAATTGAAGGCGTTCTAGTTAAATTGTGTAGAAATTCGCGCCAAAAATAAGGCCCAATTTTTTGGCTATACTGGTTTTGGGTTTGGATTGTTTCGAGAACTATTTGGGCTTGGATGACTTACCGTTATTTTACTTTTCACACCTTAAAAATTACTCCTTCAATTAAAACCGCACAAGCTCTTTTCTTCTAATCATTCTTCTCAAAACTTTGACATACACCCTCCGTCCCATATTAAATGGTATGAGAGAGAATTTCACGCTCATCAAGAAACTTGTCTAATCATTAATGTGTTTAATTACGTATAATTATGACATACAAAAAGTTACTTTTCAGAAATTACGTATTACGACGAATCAAATCATATAACATATGATAATATTATAGTTTATATATCTATTCAAATATGTGGTCAAAGTTGGACAGTGAATATTGACATTTTATAAAGTGTGCAGTTTAATTTGGGATGGAGGAAGTATCTTTTTTTTTTTTTTTGAAAAATCAATCATGCTGGAAAAAATGCACAACAATAATTACAATGAGTGGAATTGGCATCCAACTTAACTAGCCTCTAGTAATAACTAACATATTGCAATGATATCTAAATTACATGTCAATCAGACTGATCGTCTGAACTATTATCGCCCTCGGGGATATTAATTTGTTTCCCGCAAAAATCATGACCACTTGGCAGAGAGGAGCGTATCATGCATCAATATTACTGAGTCAAACATTGATCTTCTACCACCGTAACACCATTTGATCCAACCACGATCTATGTTGTCCAAACTATGAACACCTTGAAAAACACATATTTGACGAATCCAAATTAATGGAAACCAAAAAATAAAACCATAAACAAAATTACGAACACACGATCTAAACAAACAGATCGAGAATAATACATCAACGTGAACAACTAAATCGAGTTATCATCATGAACACAACGATCTAATCAATCAGGTCGAAGAAAAAAACTAATCTGTGGATATAAATCTCACACTTATTCAATAAAATATATATATATATATATATATTAAAATAAGTTGTTCCCCATCTCCCCTAGTGGGAAGACGTGGAAAAAGTTGAAGAAGAGAGGCGGAAAGTGGGTTTGAGGGTTTGCGGTACACCTAATTGCAATTAGTCCTTGACATGTACTCCCTCTGTCCCAACTAGATTTGCACTCTTACTTTTTGCACGCTGTTCAAGACTTGTTTGACCATTAATATATTTACCTACGTATAATAACGAAAAATAGAAATTTAATATTTAAAAACTACTTGTTACGACGAATTGAACAATATCATATACGATAGTATTTTTGCATATATAATTATTTAATTATGCCATCAAACTTTGATAGAGAATAATGTTCAAAAAGTAAGAATGAAAATTTAGCTGGGACGGAGGGAGGGAGTATCTAAATAGACATGAATATATATTGTGGTACACCCACTAGTGGAGAGACTTCTACTGAAGGCAACATTGGAAGGCAATTTTGAAAAATCCGCCTAAAACTGACTTCCAGAGGGGTTTTCAAACTCGAAATCCTGATGTCGTACCCCGGGTAGTATTTTGAAGGCATTTTAAAAAAATTAAGGCAATTTTGTAATAAATGCCTTAAATGTGACCATTGGAAGACGGTTGAGGTCAGAACCGCCTTTAAATGGCTTGATTTAAAGGCAGTAAGTCATAACCGCCTTTAAATATACAGCTTTCCGAGTTTGGAAAGTATGAAAGACGACAAATCCAAACTCGGGGACCGCAGTTTTCCTGGTAATGAAGAGAAGATGTTAATTCCAGACTCGTAATTTCGTCTGATCTTGTTTTCGAGTTCGAAAACCTAGTAATCATGTCTTGCCATTCTTGATCCTCAGTTTTCGAGTTCAGAAACTGCTGTAGTATATAAAAAAGATGCGCCCTTCTCATTTAATACCCACATTTCCAAAACTGTGAAGGGTTTGCTCCTATTTTCTTGTCCACTGAGGATGAGGTGATTTCACGGTAAACAGGTAAATAGTATATACGGTGGAACCCACGGTAGAGCCTTGAAAGAGCCCTACCAAATACAAAACCAGTCCAACCCTAGGTTACTAGATGAACCTAGGGAGCAAAATCCAAGGGAGGGAGGAGGGGCGAGGAATGAAACTCTAAGAGCACCCCTCCCTCCCCCCATTTTCTAAATACACACTAACAACCCTTAGCAATATAAGTCTAGCAAAGGGAAAGAAAACAAGTCCCACCGATAATGGGACCGAAAACAGCAACCTGAAGTGAAGACAGGCTAAGAAATACTAGGTAACTGGGGTGAGAACAAACTCACTACCCATAAATAAGTGAACCGATTCAACCCCTAAGAAACGGGGCCTTCTTCATTTCCATTCCATAAAGCAGCCGAGTATTGTGAATCTCGGGTCTTGAGCAAGTTGAGCTACCGGAATGTTGGTGAAGGTACAAGAGTCCAAGAACTAATAATTTGAAATTCCTTGTGCAGCCGAGAGTGTCTCGGGTCTTGGAAGTCCCAAAAAGTGTGAAGCTGATGCCCAATGTTGCACCAATCTGGCACGGCGGATATCTGCTTCTACCATATACACCCCTAAAGTGGAGAAAGAGGGATGTTATTGGTCTTCAAACATTCTCTTGAGGGCACCGAGAATAATAAAGTGGGCAAGGATGTGCTGAGGCCGTGCCTCATTTCCTTGGGAATCCCAGCTAAATCAATCTCCTGAAGATGAGAGAATGGATACACTTATACCGCGTGCATCAAGCGAAGCGATTATGTAATCACCCTCTCCATTTTGAGCAAATGGACAGCTTTATGCCGATTTAGCACGGAGTGCAGCGCAGGCAAAGAGCGCGTAAATAACCGTCAAATCATTAGTAAAAACTAGGCTTAGGAGAAAGAGCAACAGTAACAAAGGCCTTGCTCTTAAACTTCTTGCCTCACCATGGAAACCGAGCACCTGAACCGTGCCAAAGATCAGGTTCTCGAGTGCCTCATGCTGATGTTCTTCGAGCACACGAATTCCTTCGGATGCCCCATCGAACACTCGAACTCTTCCTACGAGCGAAAACCTCCTCGAGCTCTCGAAGGCCTCATGAAGTGCTCGAAGACCTCCAACTCTCGAATGCTTCTCTCGAGCACTCGAACACCTCTTTGCCTCGAATGCCTCTTCGTTCACTCTCGAAGGCCTTGTGAAGTGCTCGAAGACCTCTAACTCTCGAATGCTCCTCTCGAGCACTCGAACACCTCCATGTCTCGAATGCCTCTTTGATCACTCCGACTCCTCTTTGTCAAAAACGCCAGCCCCCTCGAGCACTCGGCTAGTGCTCTCGAAGACAGAGCCATCTCTAGTACACGAACACCAATTATTGTCGAAAGCCTCTTATATTACTTGAAGATCTCCCATTCTCGAAAACCTCCCGAGGCTCTCGAAGATCGTCGGAAGTCGATGATCTCCTCGAGCCCTCGAATTTCTACAGCCACCTCGAGCATTCGAAGGTCCTCCATACTTAACATCTTCCTTAAGTTAGTCGCCGGAAACTGGGCAAAGGTCCTGCCTATTTTTGAACAGTTTGCTCCTCCTTTCATCCTGAACTGGGTATTCTCATGAGATTGAAGAATGAAGACAACACTTGGGAGTACCATCGTTAGTGATTCCGGTAAACACAGTCTGCCATGGTCGGCCGTCAGGCATCAATTGGCTAATTCCAACCAACACACAGCAAAACTTCTCCTGATATCCATTTTGAATCTGACTGACCCCAAAGCATATATCTCATCCAAAAATAACATTCAAATATCCCAAATCTGTGGGAATTTTCATGAGTGAGTAAGATTAATTCTGAGATCATGGCATAAAACATAGCCTATTGACTAAATTCCAATTAATTCAGGTAAACCTGGGAGCACAAGTTTACTGAATCGATGAAGAACTCATCCAAATACTAACACTCTTTATGCATGAAGCCTAGCGTTAATCCCACTTCCACATAAACTCCATATGAACTTTCATGAGTAAAGGAAGCAAGTATGATTTTATGGCATAAAACATAGCCTATTGGTTTGAATACTAATCAGTTCAAGTAAACAAGGCCGGATAATGTCCGAGATTTGAGCACATGCAAGGCCGGGGTACTGAGCACAAGCATGGTCGGACAGTGACCGGGTTGTGGGCACTAGCAAGGCCGGGGGCGGTCCGGGGTTTGAACACAGGCTAGGCCGGTCGGTTACCCGGGATTTGCACACAAGTTTACTTGAATCCAATAAGAGTTCTCCCAAATACTAACACTCTCTATGCCTTAAAACCATCCTTAAACCCAATCCCCCTTGAATTTAATTAAACTGTCCCAAGCCTATAGAATTTTGCATACGAATTGACACAAACTGTTCATAAGCATCCTCATCTATCCACAGCCCAGATTTGTTAGACGAAATACAAATTCGTATTAATGTTCATGAGATAACAAAAAAGTTCAGAATTTTGGGAAATTCATCTCAGTTTCGTATTCGACATGAACACCACACACGGTTCCACATAGATATATATGGAAAGTAATTCATCCATTTTCACAGCAATTTGCACATACCACTAACTAAAATCCACACCGTTCTAGTCCAAACATAACCGAGTTCTACCGCAAACTCACATTCCGCACAGGGTTATCTAGACCATCCATCGAGCAGAGTAGGAACAGAGTACAAGTCCACTTTCTACACATAGCAGTCCTACCACAAAATCCACACAAGAAGCAGAGTATTTTCTACAGCAATCCACACAAGTACTCACTAATCCGCACCAATTCAGCAATTTAGAATTACCTGTACAGTGATAGACAATCGTCGAGCACTATTTATCGGCAACCCAGATTATGGTCAACCCAAAGTTGCGTCAGATTTGTGCTTGGGTCTTGGTCCGAACTTCAATCCGCACAAATCCTTCTCCTCCAAGTTTGGGGAGGCAAGTTCTCCCCCCTAAACCCATGTTCGACGGGATTTATCTGGACCCGTGATACGCGCTACTCTTCTTCTAAAAATTTCCATGCTTCAAGGTTAGAAGCGTACTCTCCTTCAAGAGAACCCTTAATTGAGGCATGGGTTCTCAGATTCTAAGATCGGAAGCGAGATCTTCTTCCAAATTGCGACGTACGAACTGGCTTCGAAGTTTCGGAAAGAAACCCAGATCTGGGACATAGCTTTTGATTGAGATACAAACCACATGTCAAAAGATTCCCGGCGAGGAGCCCAACATAAGTGTTGGGTCCCTCGCCGGAGGAGAAGAGTCGAGGAAGAGAAAACCGGTGAAAATCGGCTACGGTGAACAGTAGTAGGGATGCGCCCTATTTTCGCCTCTCTCCCTTTTTTCTTATTTATATTGAGAGCTCTTTCACTGATGAGGTAATTTCATACTCGATTGGAAGAGGTTAGTCATGTATTTCAAACTATTTTCTTAGTCTTACAAATATTAGCTAGGGTTGTGATGATTTCAATGATACATGTGATTGATAATTGTTGAATGAATGGTCATGGGTTGTGTTGTAATTAACTTGTAGGAAAATGGATCGAGATGAACTCATTGGTAATGATCTTAGAAAATTGCCAGAGTACATGCCCTAGGTAGAACAATATATTTCTTTATCATTTGAAGATGCTTCTAAAAAAGGTGAGGTACAAGCACGTTGCCTATGTAAGGATTTTAGAAATGATGCTTATTTAGGGAGGAAGAAGATGCGGGAGCATCTCGTAAGGAGGGGTTTTCAAACTACCTACACTCATTGGGTATGGCATGGGGAATTAATTGAGGATCCCTCTGAAACTATTGAAGTGGAGAACACGAAGGTGGGGGATGAATTAGATGGAAATGTTGAGTTTGTTGAAATGGTGGAAGATATTGCAAGGGAGTTCAAAGGGAAACCAAGTCGTTGCAGGCACTGATTGATGGCAAAAGGACACCCTTGTACAAAGGTTCTAAACACTCGGTTTTGAGTGCGACGTTGCAAGTAATGAATTTGAAGGCGAAATTTGGTTGGACTGATAAGTCGTTGACTGAGCCTCTTGAGTTGTTTAGGGATTTACTTCCAAATTTGCGGCGAGTCTCGATACAAGTTGAAGAGGGGGGAATTGTCGTGGGTGCTGAAGTTGTGTCTCAATCAAAGAAAAAGATACCGGCAAAAGTGTTATGGTATCTCCCTATCATTCCTCATTTGGAGACGTTGTATGCTTGTAGAGAAGATGCAAAGTTGATGTGTTGGCATGCGCATAGGGTCCGTCCGGCGGATGATGTGATTTGACATACTTTAGATAGTGAGCAATGGAATAAATTCGATGCCATGTACCCTGACTTTGGAAAAGATTCCCGCCATTTGAGGTTAGGGTGTACGGACGGTATGAATCCATTTGGTGATATGAGCAGTACTCATAGCAGTTGGCCAGCTATGTTGGTAATTTATAACCTTCTATCTTGGTTGACCATGAAGCGCAAGTATGTTATGATGTCTTTGATGATATCAAGGCTGAAGCAGCTGGATAATGATATTGATGTGTGTCTTACTCCTCTCGTGGAGGATCTGTTGACTTTGTCAAAGATGGTGTTCAAATGTATGATGGTCTGCAAGAAGATTTCCTCACTTTGAAAGCTATGTTATTTTGCACCATTACACATTGCGAATATCTTCACCAAGGGTCTCTCTCGTCCCATATTTGAGTTCTTCAGGTCCAAGGCATCTCTGAGAATCTGACATTTCGCTTGAGGGGGGGTGTTAGAATAAATCAGATTACTGATTAGATTATGATTTATTACGATTAGAGTTATTTCCTTATTTCACCTCTATTGTACTCTTTATATATTCAGTCATCAATAATACAATTCATAACGGTAAATCATTCTATCACGTACATATATAATACAAAATATCAATATAATATTTAAATTAAAAACTACAGTATTTAAGTTAGAAAATAATTTATCAACTCAACTCATTAGTTAGACACGTGAAATTTATATTAAATTCAATTTTAAATTACATCCCGACTCTTTCACCCTAAGCCATGCTGATACGATCTGATACTCTTTCACCCTAAGTCATGCGGATTCTCTCGAACCTCCTGTCGCGAGGAACCGACATCAAGTACTGAAGCAGCAACCCTCAAACCTCCTGTCCCGAGGACTCAAACATCGAACCTCCTGCCCCGTGCCTCGAACATCAAGCCTCGAGCCCTCGAAAATAGCCATAGAACCTCGAAACCTGGAACCATTTGGCGGCAGATCGAGTCCCAAAGTAAGGAACAATGAGCTACTGAAGCAGCAGAAGAAATCAGTCACTCATTTTCATACTTAGAGCCTTTTTGGAGATCTAGCCATTTACCCATGTTAACACGAGGGGTGGAGACATGGGAAATGGGGTCATCGACAAAATCGCCCTAAGTAGACTTTTGATCGGGCAATTTTGACAGCCGCATATTAGCTTTTTGTACAAAGTCTTCAAAATCATTTTTGAAGCAAAACTTTGTAAAAGAATCTTTTTGCGTTTTCAGGTTCGGGAAACCTAATACATATCTCTCCCATTAATATGGGTTATTTAAAAAGAAAAAGAAGAAAAAGAGATACGATCTAATACAAAGAATAAGCTATTACGTTTTCGAAGGGGCACGAACCAAATAAAGTCATTGGATTAAAAGCTAATTGTTGATTTTAAAAAGCTAATTTTTGATTTAGTACCTTTAGCTCCTCTCCTTTTTCCATTGGATTTAATATCGCCGGCAATAAAGGTTGAGAAGATATGGGATACGGATATTATTGACATTTGACACCCACTTCGATTATATTATTCACATAATGTCCCCATATCTTTTCTTGAGGTTTATATAAAGGACTCATTGTTCAATCCATGAGATATGAACCAACAAATTTCATTGAAACCACTCGTTGCTATTAATACTAATATTATTTTTATTTTTATTATATATATTGTGGAGAAAAGGCCGGAGGATTTAATTTATGGCTTTCATTGCTCACTCTCCCTCAAGGGCTTCTGTTTTAGCATGAAATTCAATCTTCAAAATTGGATAAATGGCCAGTAGAGAAGTTGTTTGGGGAGAGTGGAAAATGCTAGCCATGTGAGACAGCATATATGTAGATGTAAGTCCATTTGGGGAATTCGCTGATGGTATATTCATAAATTTATTTACTTTTTATATGTTTACATTTTCAAGTATAGTATGAAGACAAAGTCGTGGGAAAGATTGTCTTTCCATATGCTTATGGGAAGACGATGTTTAATTAAAACAATAAAAGGTAAAAGATATTAGTTGCAATATTAATAATTTATTATATAATATGTAGTAGTTATAAAATTTATAACCTGATTCATGCAACCCAAAAATTTTATCTTTATTTCTTCTAGTTTGTCCTTTAAACTCTGGTCTTTCCATGACTTATGAAAATACTGTCTTTCAAGAGACAGATTCAGGAAAGAATTATATATATATAAAAATATATTTACGTGTATATTACTTTGGCACTAATGAAAATGTATGATTGCATTATATTCACTATTGGAAAGTGATAATTTTTTTGTGACAGGTAGGGAAGTATTTTGTCTTTAGGTGTCACTAAATTCTACTGACATGACTATACATCATTAAACTAAACTATTATATCCATCCATGTCACAAAATTTATTGACACTTCTACGTATCAATGCGTCACGAAAATATAAAGACACTTTAGCACAGCACAATATTTTAGGGACATACTGAATAGAGTCAATTCCAAAAACGTCACTACTAATTTTAGCGACTCCTTTAAGTGTCACTAGAATTCCAAAAAAGCGTCACTCTTGAAAGATTTTACTCCTCCACGCATTTTTTTTTTCCAGGCATTTTTACTCTTCTCTCTTGTTTCCCCAGCTCCGCTCCTTCGCCGGCATCTGAACTTCTCCGATGGCTTTCAAACAACCTCCATTAGATTACACTCCCAGTTGGTATATATGATACTATCAATTCCTGATCATATTGATAAATTAATTTTGATTTTAAAAATTCAGCTTTGATTCTGTGTGTAATTTAACTATTGTATGAAGTTACTTTCCAATTTTGATTTGTAACCTTCAAATTCAATTCATAAACTAGCATAATTATCGTATTAAGTCTTATTAATTTCACTCTAATATATATTTTAAAAAATTATACTCCCTTTGTCCATCTCTAATTAGCAAGAATTTTTGTTCTCAGTCAAAATTGTCAGATTCAAATTATATATTTGAATAAATATAGTGATATTATTGTATAGAATATCATTCTCTTAACATTTAGTTTCTAATAATCAATTTTTTTATATATCGTTTGAATTTACATACATTTAACGTCAAATATGTTTATTAAAAATTGTGAAAAATATTAAAAGAGAGAAGGGCGGAACTAGCACGATCAGACAAGTATCATGTTACTATATAGCACTGGTACACCCACACGATCGGACAAGTGGTTGGGTACTTGGTCTCAATCCCTGTGACCAGGGGTTTGATTCTTGGCAGCCGCAATGTAGGAGTCTCCTCCAATGGAGGGGCTCCTTGTGGGCACCAAGTAAAATTGTGGATCAGGTGCTCACCCTTGGAACGCTGTGATTTACCTCCTCGACGATGCATGTGGCATCGGGCGGACGGAGCCATGAGGGCGAGAGTCGCCTTTTGACTATATAGCACTGGCAGAGGCAGTCCTGGGCAAGTCAGGGCTCTTGCCCACCATTTTCTAAAAAAATTATTATTTTTTTAATTCGTTAAAATCTAAATTGTAATCAGTGTTTTATCATAATTTTGATTTTGAACTTATCCTAATCTCATTTTACCTTTATTGTATTTCTTCAACTTTTAAAATTCTTTCGAATTTCAACATTATATTTGTTTAAGGTAAACTCTTTGGAAATACCGTCTTTCTATACACTTATGGAAAGATGGGGTTAATTAGAATAATAGAAACGTAAAAGGTTTTAGTTGCATTATTAAAATTTTACTATGCAACGTGCAATAGTTATAAGTTTACAACCCGATTAACGCAATTCAAAAAAATTTATCATCATTTCTTCTAATTTACAATTTAAACACTAATCTTTTCATAATTTATGAAAAGACCGTCTTTCAAGAAACGACTCTTTATCTAACATTAAATGTGCTCCGACATGAAAAAAAAAATCCTGGATCCACCCCTGCCATAAAATCTGAATTATTTGAACTGTGAATTTGGATGAGGAATGCATGTGAAGGCACTAGTAGGGATGAACCCCACCACTATAATTCATGCATACGTATAAACATGCACGACACTTTTTCATTTGTTTCTTATAAGCTTTGGGAAAGAAATTGGTCGCACAGATTACAGCGAGAAAGTAGTAGAAAACTATGTCGCACAGACTTTGGAGGTGGACCTTGGATTGCAACAATGCCTCCGCTCACATCTCTCTCACTTTTATAATTGAAATGAGAGGAATCTGTATGCTGTAAGGATGGGCATGGGTCGGGATTAGACCAAGTCCATTGACAAATCGCCCCCGGTTTGGAAGGAATATGACCAAAGCTCTATATTCAAAACCACCATCCGGTCCTAACTATTGATGGCCGAAGTGCATTAAGACCAAATTTGGAGATTTTTTTTTTTTTTTGAAACATAGAGTCGATTGTTTATATTATCATCAGGTTTGGTGAATGTAGTCACCTATTACAAGACGAGCCAAGTTATGAGCATTCCTTACAACCGTTCTCGGGGCTTTCATGATATGTATTCTAGTGAATACTGTTGCTAACATTATGATACTTCTAATTAGTCCCTGTAGTCCTGGTGGTACGTTTGGGAATTTGTTGAGGTGGTTCAAAGTCATCTCACAGTCTGTCTGCACACAAATTTGTGTTGCTGCTTGGTTGCTTGCGTCTGCCATTGCTTCGTGTATAGCGATGAGTTCAGCTTGGACTGCAGATAAAGCTTTGATATTCCGTGCTCCATACCACGATCTTTCCCCTTCCTACTGTGTCGCCCACCATGCAGCTGCCGCCATGCCGTTCTGAGTTCTGAAGGCCGCGTCAGTTACAATGCGCGTCCAGCTATTATATGCCGGGTCTAGGTCGTATCCTTGTGCGAACCATAGTAATTGTATTTCGCCAACCTTTTCCTTTCTTGGTTCCATTGGTTGTAATTGATGGGTCGATTGTTCCAGCTGTAATTGATCTGAGTTTGGGTCCGCTAAAATCCTTATACCTGTAAGGTCATGCTCAACTACTTCTGCATGCATGTCTTTGATAATGGCTTGGACTGTATCCACTCGTAGTTCTTGTTGTTCAATCGTGACTTTGTTCCTGATACACCAGATTGCCCATATAGTGATGCATGTGAGATTGATATCTTCGTCATCTGGTGCTGTCTTGAACCAATATGTAAGCCAGTCTTTGAGTTGGATTGGGTTCCCCTGTTGAAAATTAAACCCCAGTCATGACACTCTCCAGATTCTTCTTGCGAATTGACACTCAAGTATCATATACATGGGAGTTTCCCTTCTAGAGTGACACATTTGACAGATAGATGAAACCACCATGTTTCTTCTCCTCAGGGCAGTTCCTGTTGGTGCAGCATTTTGTGCCAGTCTCCATTCCAAAAACTTTAATTTTTCTAGGACTCTTGGGTTCCATAGTTTCTTCCATGGCTGTTTGTCAGTTTCTGTGTTTCCAATCGACGATGAACCTGAAGGTTTTTGCCTATCTCGTGAGTTCCATGCCTCATGGTAACCACTTTTAACTGTGTATTTTCCAAGCCAGTCTTTGTCCCAAAATTGGAAATCTTTCTGCCCGAGGGGTTGGAGGGGTAAGTGAATTCCTGAGATATCGTTTGCTATTTGTTGATCGAAGAATAACCTCAGTAGTGGCATGCGTCATTGTTTGGCATCATCAATGAGATCGCTCACTTTGAATCCGAGCTAAGGTAGTAGTTGCCTGTCATACCTTATTGGATTGATGTGGTTTGGGATCCAGTCGTCCTGAATATCTATTCCATGCCCATCAACCACCTGCCATTTGAGCCCGATCTTGAGTAGATCTCTTCCCCACAGGATTCCCCTCTATCCCTACGCTGCGCCTTGTTTAAGTTTCACCGTTTGGAAGTCTTCCTTGCTGCAGTACTTATTGATGAAAAACTTAGAGAAGAAGGATTGTTTGTCAGTGACTAGCTTCCTTGCTAACTTTCCTAGCAGAGCCTGGTTTATCTATTCTGTGGATCGCATCCCTAATCCTCCTTGCCATTTGGATTGGCAGATTGATTCCCATGACTTCCAGTGTATCCCTTTCCCATCTGTATCCCCTGCCCAGATGAATCCTGCTAGGTGGCTGTCAATTTTTTTGCGACAATTGATGGTATTCGGAATGTACTGAGTATGTATTGGGTTGTTGAGGCTAGGACATGTTTGCTGAGGGTGAATCTACCTATGACCGACAGGTCCCCGGTCTTCCATATCGATGTATTTGCCTTAATTCTGTGGATCAATTTTTTGAACATTTCAACTCTTGGTCCTGTGAAGTCCATGTCATGTCCTAAAAAATTTTCCTTGAGCAAATCCCCAAAGACTCTGAACGTCTGGCTTAGGTGCTCCTTTATTCTTGGTTCTGTATTTGGGTTGACTAGAAGTGCAGACTTTTGAAAATTTATTCTTTGTCCGGAATAGGGCGCGAACAGATTTAGTGTCTGTGCTAGTTTTGACGATCCTTTGTCCGAGATGTTAAAGAAGAGAATACAATTATCTGCAAACATCAGATGTGAGACTGGTTGGACGGTGTGTTCTATCTTTACGCCTAGGTAGACTGCTTGAAAAACATGAGATGCTATTATTGATGAGAAGGCTTCCTGGCATAGAATAAAAAGGAACGGTGAAAGTGGGCATCCTTGTCTGAGTCCCTGTTTTGGTTGGAAGTCTGTTGAATTTAAACAGTTGAGCTTTATAAAGTATGAAACAGCTATGACACATTCCGTGACCCAGCCTATCCATTTGTTGGGGAACCCCATGTGCGCCATCATCTTCTCCAGAAACACCCATGATACCCGATCGTAAGCCTTACTCATGTCAATTTTCATTGATGCCACCGCTTGCTTTCCTATTTTCTTGTTACGAATGAATTCGATGAGTTCATGCGCTATGAGTGAGTTTTCAATGATGGATCTCCCTTGCACAAATACCGATTGATTTCGTAGATATAAGGAAGGCCAATACTTTTTTTATTCTGTTGGCAAGGATCTTAGCGATGATCTTGTATGTTACATTGCACAGGTTTATCGGCCGCAGATCTACCGGTTCTTTTGGATATCTGTTCTTTGGGATTAGATAAGTTTCGTATGATTCCACTCCATCGGCATGATGGAAGTTTGAAAGAACCTCTGTACCACCGTTGTTACTTGATCTCCCACTTCTAACAGTAGTGTTGGTAGAAACCCGATGGCAAACCATCAGGCCCCAGTGCCTTCCATTTTCCCATTTGGAATTTGGCCGTTTTAATCTCCTGTGGGGTAACTGGACTCTCTAACTCCCTCTGGTAGTTATGGTCGACCCCCCCCCCCCCCCTTATTGATGAGGTTCAGGATATCCTGCATAGTAGAATCTCCAAACGCATCTGGTGGTATAACAGATGCAATGACAAAGACAGACCTTACATGGTTGTAGACTAATTGTTGTAGGTTATCCTATTTTTAGACCCATGCCCCCATTTCATCCTTGAGCTGTGTTATGTAGTTTCTTCCTTTCCTTCTCTGCGACCATTTGTGGAATTTTTTTTTTGTGTTTTTATCCCCCTATGTGCGCCACAATGCCTTTGCTCTTTGTCTCCAATAATCATCCTGCATGGTGAGGAGTTCGTCTAGCTCTTTTGTTTTATCGCACATGCCGTTCGCATCTTTCTGTATTTTCTTTACTCCTAGCTGTTGTTTTACCCTCCTTACTCTGTATTCCAGCTTGCCCACATTTTGTTTGGCCCAGTTGTGTAGCCTTGTCGTGGTCTCCTTCAGCTTCCTGTCAAAACCTCATCCGCTAATGTCCTCTGCTATTGGGGTTGTACCTTGAGTTTGACTTGACGTATGTTGGACTGGTCTCTTGACCCAGTGTACCAATTCCTTTGTGTGACAATATCTAACCCAATAAGATTCCAACTTTCTTGCTAATGTATCATTCCTAGGCCTGCTTCTTGGGTGTGTGCTGATGGTGAGGACTCCATGGTTTGATCTCATTATTGTGTGGTTGGTTAAACTATGTTTCTGGAACATCGCCAACCATTTAGCATTAGCAAAAACTCTGCCTAAACTCTCTAGGATCAGCTCCCTGCCTCCCCTTCCATTTGACCAGGTTAACCATTGTCCCTTGTTTCTAAGTTCACTTAAATTTGTCTCTCTCAGTAGGCCTTTGAGATCCTTAGTATCTTGCGAGTGTACTGGCCTTCCGCCTGACTTGTCTCCATTGTTTAGGACCTAGTTGATATCACCCGTGATAAGGATCAGTAGGTTAGTACTGTAATACGACGTGCAAAGTATCCCACACTGGTTTCCTTTGGGGTCGGTCCGGATGCCCATACACAAGGATCAACACCCATTCATCGCCCTGGGCGGTCATGACTTTGCAACATACAAAATTTTGGCAGCATTTAACTACCGATACTAAAGTATCTGATGAACAGGCTAGGCAAAGGCCACCACTTACTCCTACTGAATCTAATACTTCCCAGCTAGTGAAATAGGTTGTTTCTAATCACTTACTAACCTTACTATATACACACTTGGTTTCCATTAAAAAGATAATATTGGGGTTATAATGATTGATGTTGTGATTTAAAAACTTTACTGTCAGAGAATGCGTCAGTCCTCTGCAGTTCCAGGTAAGTAGATTTATGTACCTCTGAGTGGTTGTTCTGGACCAACCACCGAAGTACCGCATCAATTTCCTTTACCTCCTTGCAACACTGTTTGTACCACTACATCAAAGGTTCTAGTTGTAACTATGACCATCTCTCCCTGCACCGTCCCGAGGCCTTGATCAATTTCTGGGAACATGGATATCGTTTGGTGCAACTGCTCCTCCTCTTGTTCCTCTATGCATCTTCTCTTATTGAAAGAAATTCCTCCTATCTCCTCTTCAAGTTGTCTCTTCCTCTTGACTCGTAGACCTTCAGCCAATGGCATGTATTCCGCCATTGCCTAGTTGGTAGCCTTCTTCCGTGTGTTCATTTGAGTCAAATTGTCTACCCCTAGTATGAACTCCTGTGTAGCAATTGATTTTGGCCAGACTGTTAGTCCCCTGCTGCTCCCCACACTACCTTACATTGTGTCATCAACAATTTTCAAACTCCTTACTCTTTCCATATTCTTCTCAATTAGAATTCTAGTAGCAATTATTGATTTTCTTGGAGAAAGTTTGATGTTCCCTCTTCTTCCAATGATACGGGTGATTATCCTTGAATTTTCTCGGCCTTTAACCTGAGTGTGTGTTGTAGATTGGTCTTGTGACAGGAGAATAGAATTGGAGCTTTGGCCCATTACCATAGGCCCACTTTCATTCATCAAAATGAACTTCCCCTTTTTCTCCAGGATTAGTTCATCATTGAGAGGATTTGAGGAGACCTCCTCCCTACAGAGTTCATCATTTGAGGATTTGAGGATTTGAGGATTTGAGGATTTGAGGAGACCTCCTCCAGGATTAGTTCAAAATGAACGGATTTTGTAACACAATTATGGGTCATAGTGTAATTTTTCAAGATTATGTGTAAATAATCAATGTTGACTTTCGAGGCCCTTCCATTCACCCATACATGCCCAAATTGCAAAATTAAAATTGTATATTATTGAATTGATTTTTTATGTTGTCAATTTTGTGGTTTGACAATTTCAACTTTCTTGGAAGGACGTAAGTGCAAAAAGTAAAAAACTTTACACATAACTCCAAATTGAAATCCGCTCGAACATGATGGTCCCTATACACCTAATTTATATTTTCCAAGTCCATAACATAGTATTTATCAATAAACATGCACAAGAATGCATTTGTAATCTATTCCGATTTACCTTTCTTACTTCTATGTAACCAACTATGTTACTCTAGAACATGTACTAGCGTTTTCCAACATTTCACCAAAAAATTCACCTATTTAATATTTCTATATTTATATAAGAATAAAAAAATAATGTATTTCAGAGTAATGGATTATAGGGTAACACAATTTTGGGCCATAGTGTAATTTTTCAAAATTGTATAGAAGTAAAAAATGTTGACTTTTGAGGCCCTTCCGTTCCCCATACATACCCAAATTTCAAAATCAAAAGTATATATTATTGAATTGAATTTTGATGTTGCCAATTTTGTTGTTCGACAATTCCAACTTTCTTGGAGGGACCTAAGTGCAAAAAGTAAAAACTCCACTCGTATCTCCAAATTGAAATCCGCTCGAACGTGATGCTACCCTATACACCCTAATTGTATTATCCAATTTTGTAACCTAGTATTTATTAATAAACAAGCACAATAATATATTTGTAATGTTTTTCAATTTCCCTTTCTTACTTCTTTGTAACCAACTCTAAGTTGCTCTAGAACATGTACTAGCGCTTTCCAACATTTCACCAAAAAATTCATTTACTTAATATTTCTATATTTATGCAAGAATAACAAAATTCATGTAATTCGGAGTAATGGATTATAGGGTAACACATTTTTCAAGATCGTGTAGAAGTAAACAATGTTGACTTTCAGGGCCCTTTCATTCACTACATACATGCCCAAACTGCAGGATCGTAGCAGTCAACCATAATTTGACTTTCCATATATTAACGCTAATGTAATGGTTTTTCTTTATCTAATGAACGATCAAACTTAACTAATCAACGATCAACCGTTATTTGACTATCCTTACATGAATACTATTGAAAAGGTTGGAACTTAACTAAGCGGGGGCACATTATGGTTTGAACTTAACTTAGAGGAACAAACCCCTACTTCACTCTCTATACATAAATTCAAGTAGTTAACTAATCTAGGTTTAATTCTTACCTTACTTTCTACATATTAACACTAAAAAGAGGATTGACCTTAATTAATCAATGGTCATTGTTACTCAACCTAATATTATGAATAATAGTGACATGCCATAACTTTAACTAATAAAAGGTCAACCCTTAATTGATAAATAAAATTTGAATATTTTTTTTAATCTTCATTTATGAAAGATTATGCAACAACATAAAATTTATTTTTAATTCTAAATATAAATATAATAATAATCATTTTAAGTTTTTTATTATTGACATAAAATTTAATTTATACAACAAAAAATTAAAGTAGAGTTTGATTTTTACAACATTTTAAATATAAAGTTGAATGAATCAGTTGAAGGACTCAATTTGGTAATTCAGCCCTCAAATATAAGCTCAATCTTGCCCAAAAATAATTGCCAAACCCTAGTCCTATAAATATGACCAAGCCATAATCTCTCCTCCACAACATTTCAGACAGCCTTCTCCTTCACACCCCTACTCCTACGCCGCTGGTGAACCTTCCATCTCCTACGCCACCTTGTCTTTGCCACCCCATCGGCCGCGCCTCCTACGCCGCCTTGTCTTTGCCACCCCATCGATGCATCCTCTGATCGAACAACGTCGTTCTCCACTCCAATCGACGCTTCTCCGCCTTGTCTTCGGTGTTCTCCGACTGTCACCGCCGTCCTTGGCCTTGGCTCCACCGTTCTCGGCCTCGGCTAAGCCCTTCTCCAACGTGGCTCTGCTCCCCTCTGGCATGGTACTGCTGTCCTCCGACGTGGCTCGCGGTTCACCGATGCCGCACCACCGTTCTCCGCTGTGAATCCGCCATCACTCTGCCGGTGTCTGACTCTGCTCAGCCTAGAACTTCAAAATATGTTTGTTTTTTCTTAGTAAATCATCTTGATTTATTGTCTTTACAACTCCAATGTTGTTTATTTGATTTATTAGTTGAATTGAAATAAAAGTTATTTTATTAATTTGTTGTTGTTGTGTATCTGAGATCTGACCCCAGAGCTTCTGGTTATGAACTACCGAAGGCAGAATCGACGTCGATTATGCGTTCGGTAGTTTTTTTTATATTCTGGAAATAAAACATGTGATGTCGCACTACTCTTGTTCAATGTTTTTATTGCAGTCAAATTTTGTACAAGACTAAATTATTTTTTTAGTCCCTTACATATTCACCAATACCTTCTCTTGGTCCCCAAGTTCAAAACCGTGTTTAATCGCCTAGTAACATTCTGAAATAGAATCTTTTGGTCCCCTGAGGCGGTTTTCAGGTAAAGGACTAATGAACGATGTCGCACATGCATTTGTCACTTAATGACAACCGAGGTCGCGTGCCCCTCTGTCCTAAACCGAGGTAAAAATAGTTTTTATCTCAGTTTTGAACCGAGGTAAAAACATACTTTTTACTCCGACTTCATTTACCTCGAGTTAAAAAAATTGAGGTAAAAACTCATGTATAATTGAGGTAAAATGTGCTCTCTTGTAGTGTATATCCCGCTGCATACTTGGTCACATTACTCTAAAGATTTAGTGTGTTGGGAACATTCACACTAGGTGCGACATACGTGAAAATCAAGTTACTACAATTTAGTAGTATTAGGTCCCAAGGTTAATTTCAACAATGGTGATCCATGGCAGTTACTTATATATATTCACTAGAACTAGTTAGGTAACACCGCGCATTGCGCGATGAGCTTGATAACAAATTATAGGAATACTATATGAATGTTAAAAGAGTTGTAATTGAAGCTACAAATGTACCAAGTTTGTATGTAATTGAAACTCATAATTAACTCTGCTATCCACTAAAGCAACGTACCATTCTCATGTAGGAATAGGTAGAAGTTTCACAGTATAAGGTACTGATGACATTTGAATAAGCATTGTTTAGATATCTTATTACATAATTAGAATATTCCAAACTATAAACGCATGCATGTTACCTACATATTTTTAGCAATCCAAGTTTGCAAAAGAGATGTTACAAGGAAATGGAGCCAAAGTGAATTGTTCAATATATCATGAACGACCATTGTGTCAACCATGTGGTTTGTGGTTTTCTCGAATCGGTACCTCTCGAACCCCTCCAATGGAACCCCTCGACTTGAACCCTCTCCACCTGAACCTTCACCTCTCGAATCCATACCTCTCGAACCCTACACTCGAACCCACTACCTCTCGAATACTCCACTGGAACCTTCACCTCTCTAACCTTCCACTGGAACCTTGACCTCTTGAGCCCCTCCACTTGAACCTCTCCACCTAAACCTTCACCTCTCGAATTAGTACCTCTATAACCCCTCCAATGGAACCTTCACCTCTCGAATCCATACCTCACGAATCTCCACTGGAACCTCACCTCTCGAACCTCCAATGGAACATTCACCACTCGAATGGGTATCTCTCGAACCCCTCCAATGGAACCCCTAACCTTCACCTCTCGAATTGTCCAATGGAACCTTTCACCTCTCGAATCCATATCTCTTGAACCTCTCCAATGGAACCCCTTTACTTGAACCCTCTCCACCTAAACCTTCATCAATGGGTACCTCTCGAACCCCTCCAATGGAACCCCTAAACTTCACCTCTCAAATTTTCCAATGGAACCTTCACCTCTCGAACCATTACCTCTCGAACCCCCGCTCGAACTCTCACCTCTCGAATCTCCACTGGAACCTTCACCTCTCGAATTGGAACCTCTCGAACCCCTTTAATGGAACCCCTCGACTTGAACCCTCTCCACATGAACCTTCACCTCTCGAACCTCCACTCGAACCCACTACCTCTCGAATACTCCACTAGAACCTTCACCTCTCGAACCCTCCACTCGAACCCACTACCTCACAAACCCCTCCACTTGAACCTCTCCACCTGAACCTTCACCTCTCGGATGGGAACCTCTCGAACCCCTCCAATGGAACCTTCACCTCTCGAATCCATACCTCTCGAATCTCCACTAGAACCTCACCTCTCGAAAATCCAATGAAACATTCACAACTCGAATGGGTACCTCTCAAACCTCTCCAATGGAACCCCTAACCTTTACCTCTCGAATTGTCTGATGGAACCTTTCACCTCTCGAATGGGTACCTCTCGAACCCCTCCAATGAAACCTCTAACCTTCACCTCTCAAATTTTCCAATGGAACCTTTACCTCTCGAACCATTACCTCTCGAACCCCCGCTCGAACTCTCACCTCTCAAATATCCACTGGAACCTTAACCTCTCGATCCCCCACTGGAACCTTCACCTCTCTAATCGGTACCTCTTGAACCCCTCCACTTGAACCCTTTCCACCTGAACCTTTGCCTCTTGAATTCGTACCTCTCGAACCCTCCACTTGAACTCACTACCTCTCGAATACTTCACTGGAACCTTCACCTCTCGAACCTCCAATAGAACCTTCACCACTCGAATTCGTACCTCTTGAACCCCTACACTTGAACCTCTTGAACTTTCACCTTTTGAATTAGTACCTCTCGAACCCCTCCAATGGAACCTTCATCTCTCGAATCCATACCTCTCAAACTCCATCACACGAATCCCTAACCTTCACCTCTCAAACCTCCACTTGAACCTTCACCTCTTGAACCCCTCCACTTGAACCTTCACCTCTTAAACCCCTCCACTTGAACCTCTCTACCTGAACCTTCACCTCTCGAACCCCTCCAATGGAACCTCCATCTCTCAAATTCATACCTCTCGAACTACATCACTCGAATCCCTAACCTTCACCTCTCGAATTGTCCAAAGGGACCTCACCTCTCGAATTGTCCAAAGGAACCATTACCTCTCAAACTCCCTCCACTCAAATTCTCACCTCTCGAATTCTACTGGAACCTTCACCTCCCGAACCTCTCCACCTGAACCTTCACCGAGCAATCGGTAACTCTCGAAGTGGTACCTCTTAAACCCCTCTGGATGAACCTCTCCAATTGACCCTTCACCTCTCGAATGGTTACCTCTCGAATGGGTACCCCTCCAATCGGTACACAAAATGACGTCGTTTTGCGCAGCCACCTGGCAACACCTGTAGGCGCACATGTGCGTGAACCTCTCGAATTGGTACCTCTCAAACCCCTCCAATGGAATCCTTTCCAACTGACCCTTCATCTCTCGAATGGGTACCCCTCCAATCCATACCCAAAACGACGTCATTTTCCACTGCAACCTTCACCTCTCGGATCGGAACCTCTCGAAACCCTCCAATGGAACCCCTGGACTTGAACCCTCTCCACCTGAACCTTCACTTCTCGAATCCATACCTCTCGAATCCTCCACTCGAACCCACTACCTCTTGAATACTTAACTGTAACCTTCACCTCTTGAAACCTTCACTCAAACCCACTACCTCTCGAACCCCTCCACTTGAACCTCTCCACCTGAACCTTCACCTCTCGAACCCCTCCAATGGAACATTCACCTCTAGAACCCATACCTCTCGAATCTCCACCGGAACCTCACCTCTAGAACCTCCAATAGAACATTCACAACACGAATGGATACCTCTCGAACCCCTCCAATGGAACCCCTAACCTTCACCTCTCGAATTGTCCAATGGAACCTTTCACCTCTCAAATGAGTACCTCTCGAACCCCTCCAATGGAACCCCTTTACTTGAACCCTCTCCACCTGAACCTTCACCTCTCGAATGGGTACCTCTCGAACCCCTCCAATGGAACCCCTAACCTTCACCTCTCAAATTTTCCAATGGAACCTTCACCTCTCCAACCATTACCTCTTAAACCCCCCCCCCCTCGAACTCTCACCTCTCGAATCTCCACTGAAACCTTCACCTCTCAAATTTTCCAATGGAACCTTCACCTCTCCAACCATTACCTCTTAAACCCCCGCTCGAACTCTCACCTCTCAAATCTCCACTGAAACATTCACCTCTCGAACCCCCACTGGAACCTTCACCTCTCGAATCGGTACCTCTCGAATCCCTCCAATGGAGCCCCTCAACTTGAACCTCTCAACTTGAACCTTCACCTCTCGAATCAGTACCTCTCGAATACTCCACTGGAACATTCACCTCTCGAACCTCCACTTGAACCTTCACCTCTCGAACCCCTCCACCTGAACCTTCACCTCTTGAATTAGTACCTCCCAATGGAACCTTCACCTCTCGAATTCATACCTCTCGAATATCCACTGGAACCTCACCTCTCGAACCTCCAATGGAACATTCTCCACTCAAATGGGTACCTGTCGAACCCCTCCAATGGAACCCATAACCTTCACCTCTCGAATTGTCCAATGGAACCTTTCACCTCTCGAACCATTACCTCTCGAACCCCCGCTCGAACTCTCACCTCTCAAATTCCACTGGAACCTTCAGCTCTTGAATTGGAACCTCTCGAACCCCTCCAATGGAACCCCTCGACTTGAACTCTATCCACCTGAACCTTCCCCTCTCGAATCCATACCTCTCGAACCCTCCACTCGAACCCTCCACTCGAACCCTCCACTCGAACCCTCCACTCGAACCCTCCACTCGAACCCACTACCTCTCGAATACTCCACTGGAATCTTCACCTCTCGAACCCTCCACTAGAACCCACTACCTCTCGAACCCTTCCACTTGAACGTCTCCACCTGAACCTGAACCTCTCGAATTAGTACCTCTCGAACCCCTCCAATGGAACCTTCAACTCTCAAATCCATACCTCTCAAATCTCCACTGGAACCTCACCTCTCAAACCTCCAATGGAACATGCACCACTTGAATGGGTACCTCTCGAACCCCTCCAATGGAAGCCTTTTACTGGAACCCTCTCCACTTGAACCTTCACCTCTCAAATGGGTACCTCTCGAATCCCTCCAATGGAACCCCTAACCTTCACCTCTTGAATTTTCCAATGGAACATTCACCTCTCGAACCATTACCTCTCGAACCATTACCTCTCGAACCATTACCTCTCGTACCCCCGGTCGAACTCTCACCTCTCGAATCTCCACTTGAACCTTATCGAACCCCCACTGGAACCTTCACCTCTCGAATGGGTACCCCTCCAATCGGTACCCAAAATGACGTCGTTTTGCTCAGCCACCTGACAGCACATGTAGACGCACATGTGCGTGAACCTCTCGAATCGGTACCTCTCGAACCCCTCCAATGGAATCCGTTCCAACTGACCCTTCACCTCTCGAATGGGTACCCCTCCAATCGGTACCCAAAACGACGTCGTTTTCTGCAGCCACCTCACAGCACCTGTAGACGCACATGGCAATGCCACAATTTTTGAAAAAGGAAATGCACAAAATGACAAAAATAATGTCGAAAACGATGTCGTTTTGGGCAGCCACTTGAGAGCACCTGTAGGGGCACATGTTAGGCAGTCCTGCAAAATGACCATTATGCCCCTGACGACGGTTGGTTTGGGAGGATTTCTTTTATATGTTTGCCTAAGATAACAGCAGATGGACTTATTTACACAATATTTTTTTTATCTCAGCTTAAATGTTCCTTATAAATATGCCACACGAAAGTGCTCATGAAGCCATCCATCAATCCAATTTTCATACCCGTACAAACTTACTTTATGATTAATTATAAATAATTAACCATAGCAAATACAGCCTACAACAACAAAATAGGCAAAACAGAATTACTTTGCTGTTGACCATACATGTATTACTACTAATAAATACTGGAACTAATAATAATTCCCAATCAGTTTAATATTTTTTTATTAATAAATGCCGTTGACTTGACTTAGATTGAGAGAGGATGGTGTTGACTAAGAAAGCTCTTGATTTTTCTCTACAAGACGGACTTGTTTGGAAGATCTAAGAATATTGGCTTGGCGATTTGTAATTTGAACTGCGAATGCATCCACAATCACCAGTGACTGAGTCTTTCGGTAGCTGCCCGATCCCTCCAACGTTGTTGCCAACAATTCATCATGCTTCTTGCTCAAGTACATATGCAGTTCCTCTTCCCCTTTCTTGCTTCTACGCAAATAAATAAGAAAGATTATAATTACCCGGTTCAGATCAGCTGATCACGACAAAAAGTTACACCGACTTTGTTGGATGTTGGGTGTGGGATTCTATCCCAGTTTCTCGGACCAACTGGCCATAGTAAAAAGTCATAATAACATTGGCGGATGTTGATGTAGATCAGGAGCGAAGACAAGAAATGAATGTGGTAGGGGTCGGTAGATAATTAAAAAAATTCACCATTTTTTTATTACTTATAAGAGCGATTTGGTAACCCAAATCAAAATTGTTCTCAGTAAATTATTATCAGTTTCTTCTTCACATAGGTTGAGGCCCACTCTAGCTTTCGAAAACCGAGTGGAAATGTAGGTGAGAAGGGGTATCTTGTTGCAAATTATATTTGAATATTGTATGAAAATCAAAAGCAATTGAACAAAACCTATTTATTTATAAACCAAACAATGCCTTAAATTATAGGTCAATTGGCAAAATAAACAAAACCTGTTGGATCGAAGGCGGTCGTATTCTGGGTCGTAGTTCATGAAAACAAAATGCAACTCGCTACCCATATTATTGCTTCCTCGTGGAGTTTGGTTAGATATAATGTGCGGAGGAATTACTTTGTGTTCTTGCTATTTATAAAGAATTTTGAGGGCTCACGTGGAAATTTACTCCTCCAGTAAAATTTTGGTGGTTGGGTGGGGGGTGGGGTAATAACCAATATGCCGCATTTTTAAAGTAGGGGATGGGGTGAAAATGTCGGGTTTGTCCTCAGAATATTAAAATAGTAAATAAATGGCAGCTCAAGTCTATTGTGTTAATACTTGATTTATAAAATATAAATTCTTAATTGTTAATTAATGGATCGATCAAGAGTTGATTTTCTAAATTAATTAATGAATGGCTTAAGAATCTTTGTGTTCATGAATAAGGAATTCAATATTAATTTATGAATCGAGAAACTTAATGGTTGATACTTGATTTGTGAAATGAGCAATTCAAGAGTTAATTTCCTTATAGAATAGTGAATGAATGACAACTCGTGAGTTTTTGAGTTCATGAACTCAATGTCCCTCTATCCTATTTCAATCTGCACACACTGACTATCATCAGTTGACTTGAAAAATGTTTAATTCTTAACATTTTTTATTATGGATAATTAAAACTTAGGAAAAGTTGATATCTTGAAAATAAATGTTTCGGAGAATCCAACAAGGTATGAAACAATAGTATGCACACTTATATAACAATTCAATTTTATGGTCAGATTTAAGAAGTTTTGACTAAATGAATAGTTAAATTACAGTTTGAATTGGGACTGACAGGAGTACTTGATTTTGATACTTGATTTATGAAGTGAGTAACTCAGAAGTTAATTTCCTTATAAAATAGTGAATGAATGACAACTCAAGAGTCTTTGGGTTCATAAACGAGGAACTAATAGTTGGTTCATGAATTAAGCAACTTAAGAGTGAATTTGTTAATCAGATAACTCAAGAGTTAGGTTCATGAATTGAAAAACGAGTTAGGTTCATGAATTGAAAAACTCCAAGTACAAATTTTGTAAACAGAGTAGGAGTTAGAATGTTATAGTGTGAATTTTCTAAACAATTGTTCCGATCTTAAATATCACCTAGTATTTGAATCTGATTTTTCTAGGCTTTGAATGAAATTAAGTATAATCTTTTCCATTCTTTAGTCTGTCTGTCTTACCCTCACTTTGAATGAAAAGTCATAAGCATAATTAGTTAAGCTAGAGGTAAAATTTTAAAATGTCATAGGCTAAGAGATTGAATTAGCATTATAATTTAACAAAGAAGAAGCTTCCTCCTGCCTATCTTCTAGCTTAAATCTAGTCCTACGTTAGTCAACCACTTAAAATTCGATTTATTTTTAGCACAATGACTTTAATTAATTAATCTTTGTATTAACTAGTTAAATATAACACCTACTAATCATGTCTAGATAAACCTATATCTATCTATATATATAAGAGTGGGTCTCCTGACAGGCGGTCCGTACACAAGCTTATGGACATGCCACTTATTTCTTGCCGCATTTTTAAAATTAAATACAAAATTTAAAATTTTTGAAAATATTTTTTATATCATATATTTTTATATTTTCCCCTTCAAATATATATTATTACTTATTTTACTTATAAAATATAATATTTAAATTTTATAAAAAAATACAACATTTCAAACAAATGCCCATGAGAACTATCCATAAACTATTAACTTTTCCTGAGATTTTCCCTATACAAAATGTCATTTTCTTGCTTCACTCTAGGTAGATATATCTATTGAAGAACGATTGCACGAACGAATCCAATGTATATTCAAAA
The DNA here is from genome assembly GCA_037428765.1 of Rubia yunnanensis. Taxonomy (NCBI): domain Eukaryota; kingdom Viridiplantae; phylum Streptophyta; class Magnoliopsida; order Gentianales; family Rubiaceae; genus Rubia; species Rubia yunnanensis. The sequence goes on along the minus strand of CM075064.1, from coordinate 113,174,482 downwards.
AGCACAAGGATAGGTTCTTTTCAATATAACTATACTTGGATTTATAAGTTCAGTTCGTATTGTTAATAAAACAGCAATTTTTTCTCAATCTATGAAGCAGTTACTATTGTAATTTTCTCAACATATGTGAATGATTGATTTTTATTTTAAAAAATACTATAAATTTTAATTTAAAAATTATAAATTATAAATTTCTTATACAGTATTTTTAGATTCTCACATCCGAATGTGCCTTATTACTCATTTAACTTGTAATCTACAAAATTTAAATAAAAAATAAAAAATATTTAAGTTAAAATGTGATAGAATGATTTGCCGTAAGGAATTGTATTATTGATGACTGAATATATAGAGAGTGCAATAGAGGTAAAATAAGGAAAGAACTCTAATCATAATGATCCGAAATAGAACAACTGTATGTGGAAGATGAGACATAAGGGAATAAAGTTTCATCAAAACGAACGTGACGAGAGACATAGATGCGCCCATAAGTTGGGTCGAGACACTGGAAGCCCATGTGACGAGGGCTGTAGCCAATAAAAATACATGGAATGGATAGTGGTGCAAACTTATCAATAGCAGTGGCACGTAGACATGGAAATGCACGGCAGCCAAATGGGTGAAAGAGGGTATAGTCAGGCACATGACCAAAAACAACCTCAAAAGGTGATTTGCCACCAAGAACTGAACTAGGCAGACAGTTAATGATGTAAACCGCGGAAGAGAAAGCTTCCACCCAATAACAGTGCGGCACAGAAGAGTGAAAAAACATGGTAAGACCAATCTCTGTGATGTGACGATGTTTCCGCTCAGCTCGGCCATTCTGAGCAGGTGTATAGGGCAATGACATCTGATGATGAATGCCACATGATATGAAGTGAGCCTGAAGTCGGTGATTAGTAAACTTTGTGCCACCATCGGTCTAAATTTTTTTAACTCTAGCAGAAAACTGGATCTTAACGAATTTGTGAAACTGGATAAATGTGTCATAGAAGTCCGACTTATGCCGCATCGGGAGAAACCATGTGAATCGCCAAAAATCATCGATGAAAATGACATAATAAGAAAAAGGGTAATATGCAGATATAACCCTATATGTTTAGGAAAGTGCAAATAAAACCCTCAATTATTTTTTAGAGCAAATATAACCCTATCTATTATACATAAGTGCAAATACAACCCTAAAGCCACTATTCCGGCATTGACTGGCCATTTTTAGCCATTGCCTGACCGGAAATGGCCTAATTACCCTTCTAACCTAATACAAACTTAAAAAGACAAAATTTCCCTTTGCTACCACCACAACCACTATTCCATCACCAGCTTGCCGCCGTCACACCACCACCACCACCCAACCTCGCCCATCCACCACCTTCCACCCCAATCACCACAACCAGCAACTTCCAGCAGCCAGCTCCTCCATCACCAGGCTCAGCCAGCTCTGTCATCACTAGGCTCAGCCAGCTCTGCCACCACGTGGCTTAACTAGCTCTGCCACCACCTGGCTTAACTAGCTCTGCCACCACCTGGCTCAGCCTGCACCGACGCCATCTGGCTCAGCCAGCACCGCCACCACCTGGCTCAGCACCGCCACCAAGCTTGCTCGATCGCCTCGCCACCAAGCTCACCCGCCAAGCCACGCCACCACCGCTCGCCCGCCATGCCACGCCACCACCGCTCGTCACCACCGCTCGCCCGCCACGCCACGCCACCACTGCTCGCCCGCCACGCCACGCCACCACTGCTCGCCCGCCACGCCACGCCACCACTGCTCGCCCACCACGCCACGCCACCACCGCTCGCCCGCCACGCCACGCCACCATCGCTCGCCCGCCATGCCACGCCACGCCACCATCGCTCGCCCGCCATGCCACGCCACCACCGTTCGCCTGCCTCGCCACCAACAAAAACCCCATCCCCTTCTCACCGCTGCCCACCACGCCACCACCACTTGCCTGCCTTACCACTAACAAAAATCCCACAGCCACCAAGCTCACCCGCCTCGCCACCAAGCTCGCCATCGGGCCACTGCGCTCGCCCGTCACGCCACTACCACTCGCCTGCCTTGCCACCAACGAAAATCCCATCCCCTCTTCACTGTTGCCCACCACACCACCACCGCTCGCCTGCCTCACCACCAATGAAAATCTCACATCACTGCCCTCCTCTACCAACGAAAACTCTATCCCCTCCTTCTCACTGCCGATTAAACAATGAAAACCCTAGTTTCTGAACCATCGGAGTCAGAGTTTCTGAACCATCGTCTGCTTCGCCACCAACGAAAATCCCATCCCCTCCTTACTGCTTCCCTCCTCCACCGAAGAAAGGCCTATCCCATCATCCTCACCGTCGATTGTACAACGAAAACCCTAGTGTCTGAACAATGAACAATGGCACCGGAGTTTCTGAACCATCGGACGAGCTTTGGTGGCGAATGGATCGGAGATGAAGATGGCGAAGCGGTAAGTCAGAAGAAGAAGAGAATTATGTCAGACGAAGAAGAAGAGAATCGATCAGAAAATAAGAATAAGAGAATTATGTTTTTTTATATTTTTATTTTTTTACAGAGAGGAAAAATAGTAATTTTAGCGTATTCCGGCCTCCAACCGGCTGAAAAGGTTATATTTGCACATAACCTTATATTTTCACTTCTGATTAGCGCAGAGCTATATCTGCATTTTCTTCAATTATATAGGGTTATATCTGCACTTTTCTTTAAGAAAAATCACATGCCGATAAAACAGGGGCTGGTCCCCACAAATCACAATGCACCCTATCCAACAAACCAGTAGCGCGCTTGTCACTAGTGGAAAAAGGTAAATGGCTACTCTTGGCCATCTGACAAGGAGAGCAACTAATAGATGCGGGCATAGCGGAAGTGACAATAATATGGCCACGTCGACTTAACACCTGAACGGTATCATGAGACACATGACCGAGGTGAGAGTGTCACAGCTCAAAAGAAGCCTGAAGCTTTCCAGAGCGTAATTCGCATAAAAAGATGGAATCACCAGTCTCAAGAAAATAAATACTTGAACTATGACGGCATTTACCAATTATCTTCCATGTATGCTTGTGCTCAATGGAAATGTGTTGGCATCAAATATAACACAGACAGGTAAATCACAAGTGAGCTTACTAATGGACAACAAACTTCTAGCAATCTTAGGGACCACAAAGACATCATTAACATAGAAACCATAGAAATGACACTGACCGATGTGAGAAATAGATAATGATTCACAATTTCCAACAAGAATAGAATCAGAGCCACGATAACATTGTGCCTTATCAAGATGACTGGTGCGAGCAGTGATGTGAGATATAGCACCCGAATCAACGATCCAATGATTTGACGAAGGATGACGGTTGAGACCATTCAAACTAGCCTGAAACAAAACTTTGTCCGCAATCCAATTGTGGAGCAATCTTCCCGAGATAAATGCGCCAAATAAGACAAAGCAAGAATATGCCCAGAAAATATGCACGTGATTCAATGTGCCAAAGGAAGGCTAAAAAATGTGCCCAAAATTGCCACACGCGTGTGAAGACACGCAGAAGATGCTCCTAAGTCGCCAGGCGCGTGAATTCACGCGCAGTAAGGAGTAGGCGTGCGTCCGCAACACGCGCGCGTGGCCGCACGCGCTTTTGGAAAGAGATGTGAGCATATGGATCTGGCTGTGACTCGCTTTGGCCGAGACGCGACGAGTGCGACCGGAGAAGACGATCGAACTTGAAGACGGTGGATCTAAATTCGACGAGATAGAGCTGATATTTGATATCGGAAATGAAGCCGCTGCCGGAAGAAGAGCCTAATGCCCGAGATTACTTGAACGCCGGTGAAATTTGTCGCCGTCAGAGGTGAAGTTTGAACACCGGTGAGAGGGGTACCGTTGTTGGATACGGACGCCGGAGATGACGATGACGAAGCCGAAGATGAAGAGTTTGGATCTCCAGAAAGAGAGAGAGATGCTGACGAAGAGGGGGTTGGAAGAAGAAGACTATCGTAAGATGGCCGGAAGTCGTCGAAAATTGATCGATAATTCGCCGGAATCAAGTGCCTTGGTCGGCCGGAAAAAGATAAAAATAAATTTATGATTTAGGATTAGAACTTGCTCTAATAATGATCAGAACTTACATAATTGTAATATTAATAGCTGAATATATAGAGAGAGTACAACATAGGTGAAATGAGGAAAGAAATATAATTTTAATAAATCATAATCTAATCAAGAATCTGATTTATTCTAACAAAATGTACCATAGTTATTTTATAAATTTAGGAAATACAAAACCTAGCCATTATTATTTCTCAACAAGATCGGACAATAGAACTCACACATTAGTTAGGTCCTTGTGATGTTTTCATTTTACAGCTTCAGCTAATTAACCTAAGGATGAGCATCGAAACCAAGAATGAGTAAAAGTTACATTTATCCGGAGGTCAAAATGTGAAGAAAAGAACAAGTAGGGGCCAATTGTGGAAGGACAAAATTATGGTCATTAAACCACACGTGTGGACACTGATCACTGACATATCCCATTCACATGTGTGTCTGATCCTCTACGTGTCGAGCTGTCAATGGACAAAAATAGGGGGAGACATTTTCTGTACTTTTAAGATTTTTAAAAATATTCTCACTATTTTATACTCCACTTCTTTTAAAATTTAACATTAACCATTTAAAAAATGAATAAATTCAAAGTATGTTTAACCACCGATATATCCGTATAATAACGGGTTATAATAGTTTATTTTTTACAAACTACACATTACGGAGGATTAAAAAAAATTTTACTCCCTCCGGTCCATTAATAATGGCTCACTTTTCTTTTTTGGATGGTTTTTTTATATTGGCTACTTTCCCTTTTAGTAAATCCTAGATTATTTTTATCCACACAATTTACTTTTTATAATTTCAATACAATCTCTACCATTCATTTATTTTTTTGAAAAAGTTTGTGCCCAAAAGTTGGGGTCATAATAAAATAACCATAGGGAGTACATGATATCTGTTGTATGCAGTTAAAACTACTGGTCAAATATGTTTTGAAAATTTTGTAGTCCAGAGGAGCCGTTGTTAAAAATCGGAGGGACTACTTCCTCATTTACATATTATAACTTCCTACTTTTTTTATAAAAATTCATCTCACAAATAAATTATATTGTGCACCCGGAATATGGTAAAAGATGGTATCCCGGGTACATAATTATCTAAAATAAAGGGTAGTTATCTCTACCTAAATAATAGGAAGTGAGTTTATTTTAATTATTTTATTGTTATTACCCCATTCATTTACTGGGGATAAGGTAAATAATGTATCCATAGTGCACCGTATAAGAATTGAATAACTTCTTGTTTGTAAAATTTTCACATGTAGTTATTAAAAGTGTAAAAATCCCCTTCATTAAACTCTTAAGAGAAAATCGCATATATAACTCTACCTAATTCACATATGTACAAATATAATCTTTTGATAATTAAAAGTGCAAATATAACTATAGATAGTAAATATAAGTGTAAATATAACCCTATCGGGCAGATTTGACTGGAATTTGGTGAAAAAACCATTTTACCTCTTTTTTAAAAAAATACAAAAAGCATTAAAATTACCTTCGTACCCCCTGAGGTCCTAATCTCTTCCTCTTTCCCTTTTTCATTTCTTCCTCTAGGCAGTCAAACTCCGGTCTTCTTCTCCAACCCAAAACTGCACCCCTTCTCCAACATCGACGAACCCAAAATGGCGAACTCATCTTCTTCTCCATTTCTTCGAGAAATTTTGCAATCAAGGCGTCGCCGACCGTACGGTGAGAGGAAGAAGGCAGTCACGAAATCCACCAATATTTCTCGGTGCTAAGGTATGCAAACATTCCTGCAAATTGAGGAGGTGTGGTAATGATGAGGTTTTTAGGTCCAAAATGGGTTTTCAAATCAGCAAGGTTTTCGGGAGGGTGGTGGCGGGCATCGATTGTGGCACTACAGGGGATGGGTGGTGGGCTGGGTAATGGATTGTAGCACTACGGCGCTGGCCGGCGGAAATAAGGGTGGGGAGAATCGCTGGCATGGTGGCGGGGGCGAGATAGAGGGAGTGGTGGTGGCCAGGTGGAGCTGGGAGGGGTGGGTGGTGGGTGGGGTGCTTTCAGGCGAGGCGGAAATGTGGTGGGTTGGGTGTTTTCCGGAGAGGCGGGAAGGTGGTGGTTGGGGGTGTTAGTGTAGGGACGGTGTTGGCTTGGTGGCAGAGGGCGATGCTGGAGCGGCGGTAAAGGTGGTGGAGTAGTGGCGGTGGTGGTTGAATAGCTGTGGGGCAAAGGGCATTTTTATCTTTCAAATTTTTGTATTAGGCTGGAACGACATTTTGATCATTTTCGATCTGTCAATGGCCGAAAATGGCAAGTTAACGATAGAATATAGTATTTAGGGTTATATTTGCACTTATATAAAGTAGTTATGGTTGTTTTTGTATTTCGAATTATCACAGGGTTATGTGTATACTTACTGAAGTATATAAGGTTATATTTGTATATAATTTATCAATATTTGCTATTTGTTACACTGTTCATGACATCACTTATGCAAAAATTAATAAAAATAAATTTTTGACATCAAAAGATACTGTCAGATTAGTTTGTAAACAAAAATTGTGTCAAAAGTAAATCAAAGGTTGATCGCTGGACATAATGAGCAATTCGAACGTTTTGAAAAGTGTTTTTTTTTTTACAAAACTCTTTAACTTATTTCATTTATTGCATTTTTTTTCATTTCTCAATTTAATTTTTTCATTCATTTTTTAAAAGAGCAATACCTTTAAAAAAAAAAATCAAATCAAGTATTTTATGGTCCAAATAAATCAGTAATCAATTAAAATTGCAGGCCCATTAAAAATTAAAAACATAGTTTAAAAACATGAACAACTTAATCCCCCAAATAATGACATAAACAACATATAAACAACATAGATCAAACATCCATACAGTACATGCATCCAGATCTTCTTTCTTTAGGAGCGAAAGAAGATGGATTTTAGAATCCATCCGCGAGGAAGACAAAAGCGAGAACGGTAAGAGCTCCATAACCTAATTTTCTTCCTATAACCGATCTAACTAGAAATTTCAGAATATTCTCATATCATATTGAGTAGATGAAAGGTGCGGGTTCGACTTTACAGGAGAAAGAAGCGTACTACGTGAGGCCTCGCCAATTGATAGGGAGACCCATATTCTTTCCCAGGCGTATAGTCAAGTCTTGGCGCCCTTTCGGGGTCTCTGGTGTCAAGTCGCTAGAAGAGGAGCATTGGGCACAACGAATAAGATCACTATAATATCCGACTGACTGGTAATAAATAAGTTATCCACTGAAAAGAGAGGGCTCCACTACGAAGAGACGAATATCGTTTCACATTTGATTAAATTGAAATCACTAATCTAATGGCATATAGAGTTTCATCGTCTTGTATATGTACTTAATAGATGAACTAAAAGTCTTCGATAGAACCCAAGGCAAAAAAATAAATAAAATTCTAAGGTGCTTTTCGGTCACCATTGGCTTGGGGCGTCCTCTCTCTAACTGAACAACTTCTAAGTAAACCTTCTTTGCTTAAGCGCTTCTTTTCTCTGGGCACATGCTCTCCCAATGGGAATTTTATACCCTTGTACCACTGAAGGGCTCCGGCTCTATCAATCAAAAGACCTGTCACTCTCCATGCTCTCTGGAATCACAATCGTTCAAAGAATAACATTAATGAAAAGCCCCATCTATCCGGAGTCAAAGCTATAGGTTTTTTCACCCTGTCTATTTGTTGTGTCCTCCACGAAAGTAAGCTCGACTCACTTCAAGCCTCGTTGTTTTCACGTTCCTAGTCACAAGACTACTTTTCTTGGGGTCACCCCCTTAGAATATAAAAAATTAGGCCTAAAAAGAGTGAGAAAATAAGTTGCCTGGCACTGGTTTACTGGTAGCTATTCTGTCTCTGAACAGAGAGATATTCAAGCGGGGAGTCGCAATCGAACTCTACAGCAAGGCTTGGATCGCCAACTCAACAAAGGCCATCAGTAAGCTTTGAATTACAGTGTGCCCCATGCTAATATCGGATGATCCAAAAAAGAGTATGTGGTTGCACGTCACAATTTAAAGAAGATAACGTCCGAGCCCTTCTAAGATTGAGAAGCGACCAGGCGCCCGAAAGGGCCTATTAGAATATCCCTCTGATTGTTAGGACCGAGTGAAGGAAATCATAGGTATGGCTACCGAACGGTATAGTTTTCTTTGTCCTAAGGGTGAAAGTCGTTCTAAAGTAAGAACTACGATCTAATGATCTATCTTGGTCTATAAATCTATATCTATGTTTGAGATTTCTTTCAGCGAGACAAGAGAGGCAATGAGGTTGTCCTGTTTCCTAATATACCTATTCTAAGTTAAGTAATTGCTTTCCCTATATAAACTCAAAAATAAAAGATGAAGATGCATGGTTGAGTGCCGGTTCCTACTATTATGCCTATAATAGTTCTGGTTCAGGGATTGAAAAGAAAACAAAAGCTAGCGGTAGAGAAAGACATGAAAGCGAAATCACAACTCACAACCGTCGAAGTAGGCTGTCATAGCAAGAGTAGGAGAACAGCAGAGGTATCGATTCAACCAACAGGACAAGAAGCTGATATGCTTTTCTTCAGAGATAGAAGAATCGGATTTCATGCAAGTATCTATGAAGGTACGGTACCATAGGCCGTTATGAAGCCGGGTATATATATATATATATATGTGAAAACCACATAACACAGCAACACCCAAATGAACAAAAAACACAAAGATTTCACCATTGGATTCGAACAACAAAGAAAAAGTTTTTAGGGTTTAGACCTAAACAATTCAAGAACACGACTCTTAAATTAGTTCAACGGGATTTAAAAACATGAACAACATTTGAATTGACCAGAAAACACTCAACCCACAAAGGGTTTAACATCAAAATCACTTCATACAACCGGATTTGAGAAGAAAAATCATCAAAACTCAATATCTATCAACATGTGCTAATGTGTTAGCCACTTAATTAGCATATGCTATCGGTTTATGTTACATAAACCACGAATTGTGTAACTGCTGTTTTCCTCCATTTCAGCTCCCTTTTCTTTTATCTAAAACAATTAATTTAACATGTGTCAAAATTTGATTGGCCCTCACTCATCCTGCAAAATTTTCTAGTTCATAACACCCATTTGACGAAAAACTATTCCTAGACAATTAACTAACAAGTCAAACTCAAGGACCAAAAATACCATCTGATAGAATGATTTGCCGTAATTAATTGTATTATTGACATCTGAATATATAGAGAGTACAATAGAGGTATAATAAGAAAAGAACTCTAATCAGAATAAATCATAATCTAATCAGGAGTCTGATTTAGTCTAACACCCCCCCTCAAGCGAAGCGTCGGATGCTCGCCGACGCACAGCTTGGACCTGAAAAACTCGAACAGCGGACGAGAGAGCCCCTTGGTGAAAATGTCCGCAATCTGAAGAGAAGTAGGAACATGAGCAACGCGCAACTTTCCAGATGTCACCAACTCACGAACAAAATGATAGTCGATGTCGATGTGCTTCGCCCGCTTGTGCGCCACTGGATTCTGAGCCAAGAAGATAGCACTACTATTGTCGCATAACAACAGTGGAGAACCAGAAAGTGGAACCCGAAGATCACGAAGCAAATGAGTGAGCCAAACCACTTCCGAGGCAGTGTTAGCAAGAGCACGGTATTCAGACTCAGTGCTAGAGCGAGAAACAGTGGGCTGTTTCTTGGCACTCCAAGAAACCAGATTCCCACCAAGAAAAATCGCATAACCATAAGTGGACCGACGAGTTTCCAGACAGCGAGCCCAATCAGCATCAGAGTATCCTAACACATCAGAAGTACTAGCAGAGCAAAACCGGAGACCAAAATGAAGAGTGCCACGAACATATCGCAAAATCCGAGTCACAGCAGCAAAATGATCATCTCTAGGATCCTGAAGATACTGACTCACCGTGTTGACCGAGAATGCCAAATCAGGGCGAGAGATGGTGAGATACTGGAGGGCACCAACAAGAGAACGATAAAGTGTAGGATCCCGAAATGGAGGACTGGTAGAGCTGTGAAGCTGAGAACCAGCAACAAATGGAGTAGAAACCGGTGCTGCGTCAGACATACCGGCCCGATTCAAAATATCCCGAGCATACTTTGCTTGGCCAAGCAGTAATCCTGAGGAGGTAGGCGAAACTTCAAGACCAAGAAAGTAGTGAAGAGCACCAAGATCCTTGATCGCAAACTCTCTGTGTGTCCGATCAATGAACTGGCGAAGAAGAGTCGAGTCATTTCCTGTAAGAATGATATCGTCCACATACACAAGTAGGTACAGTAATGACGACCCCCTCGAAAGAACAAACAAAGAAGTATCAGCTAAGCTGCACCGAAAACCAAGCTGTGTCAGATAACTGCTGAAACGCTGGAACCAAGCTCGGGGAGCCTGCTTAAGACCATAAATGGCCTTTTTCAAACGACAAACATAGTCTGGATGGACAGAATCCTGATAACCAACGGGCTGCTTCATGTAGACAGGAACATCAAGAACACCATTAAGGAAAGCGTTCTTGACATCCAACTGATGAAGTGGCCAGGAACGCATGGTGGCTATGGCGAGAACCGTCCTAACAGTGGAGGCTTTGACCACAGGACTGAAAGTGTGGTCAAAATCAAAACCTGGAATCTGCGAGAAACCCTGCGCCACAAGTCTAGCTTTGTGACGCTCAATAGTGCCATCTGGTCGATACTTGAGCCTATAGACCCATTTGGAGCCAACAATGTTGACATTTGAAGGTCGAGGCACCAACTCCCAAGTGTGCTGACCACGAAGAGCATCCATCTCATCATCCATGGCTGAAACCCAGGCTGGATCCTGAAGGGCAGTGCGATAATCAGTGGGCTCTGTCTGAGAGAGGAGTGCAGCAGTGAGACCATGAGCAATAACATCCGAATAATCCCGCCGTTGAATGGCACCAGTAGAAGACCGAGTGGCCATCCGATGAGTACGAAGCGGGGGCGGCGAATCTGGAGGAGTAGAACCAGCTGATGACACGGAGGAAGATCGAGCTGTGCTAACTGGAGAGTGGCCGTCGGAAGTCACCGGAGAAAGAATAGCCGATACAGGTGGAGACATGGTGGCCAGTGGCTGAGACGGTGGCGGAGGAGTGCTGGCCAGCGGCTGAGATATGGTGGGCGTTTGACGAGGAGCCGGGTCCAAGTCGGCCGTCCAGATGGAAGATGGTGGGGAAGTAGGGGCAGCTGGAACAGGCACAGACACAGGCGTAGTGGCCCCAATCGATGAAGTAACAGTTCCATCAAAAAATGATGAAATCTCCAGATCTGAAACCGAACGAATCTCCGTGGAAGTTGAGACATAAGGGAAGAAAGTTTCATCAAAACGAACATGGCGAGAGATATAGATGCGTCCAGACGTCTGGTCAAGACACTGAAAACCCTTGTGACGAGGGCTATAACCAATAAAAACACAGGGAATGGATCGAGGTGCAAACTTATCGGTAGCAGTGGCACGCAAACATGGAAATGCACGGCAACCGAACGGGTGAAAGAGGGTATAGTCAGGCACATGACCAAAAACAACCTCAAAAGGTGATTTGCCACCCATAACTGAACTAGGCAGACGATTAATAATGTAAACCGCAGAGGAGAAAGCTTCCACCCAATAACAGTGCGGCACAGAAGAGTGAAAAAGCATGGCAAGACCAGTCTCTGTGATGTGACGATGCTTCCGCTCAGCCCGACCATTCTGAGCAGGTGTATAAGGCGAGGACATCTGATGATGAATGCCACATGATATGAGATGAGCCTGAAGTCGGTGATTAGTAAACTCGGTGCCACCATCGGTCTGAAAAATTTTAACCCTAGCAGAAAACTGATTCTCAACGAATTTCTGAAACTGGATAAAAGTGTCATAGAAATCCGACTTATGCCGCATTGGAAGAAACCATGTGAATCGTGAGAAATCATCAATGAAAACGGCATAATAAGAGAAACCACCGATAGATAAAACAGGAGCTGGTCCCCATAAATCACAATGTACTTTATCCAATAAACCAGTAGCACGCTTGTCACTAGTGGAAAAGGGCAAGCGGCTACTCTTGGCCATCTGACAAGGAGAGCAACTGACAGATGCAGGCATAGCAGAAGTGACAGAAATAAGGCCCCGTCGATTCAATAACTGAATAGTATCATGAGACACATGACCGAGGCGAGAGTGCCACTGCTCAAAAGAAGCATGAAGCTTTGTAGAGTGTAGTTCGCCTAAAAAACTGGAATCACCAGTCTCAAGAAAATAGAGACCAGACCTATGACGACCTTTACCAATCATCGCCCCTGTAAGCTTGTGCTCAATGGAAAATGCATCGGCATCAAATATAACACGAACAGGTAGATCACGAGTAAGCTTACTAATGGACAATAAACTTCTAGTAATCTTAGGGACCACAAGGACATCATTAACAGAGAAACCAGATAAATGACATTGGCCGATGTGAGAAATAGATAATGATTCACCATTTCCAACAAGAATAGAATCAGAACCACGATAACGTTGTACCTGATCAAGATGACTGGTGTGAGCAGTGATATGAGATGTAGCACCTGAATCAACAATCCACTGTTTTGACGAAGAATGACAATTGAGACCATTCAAACTGGCCTGAAACAGCACCTTGTCCGCAATCCAATTAGTGGAGCAATCTTCCCGAGATATAGGGCCCAAATTAACCATAGCGGAAGACCAAAAAATGGCACAGAAATTGACTGGGTACTGATGAGAATTTGAGAAACTCGTCGGAATGTGAGCAACTCGCGAGAAACAGCTTCAACTCGCGAGAATTTAATTCAGCTCACGATTAATTGATTATATCGCGAGAATTTGAATCAACTCGCGAGAACTTCCTTCTGGCGCGAGATGACTCGCGAGTGGATTTCACGCGCGAAAATTCCTTCTGCCGCGCGAGATGACTCGCGCGTGGCTTCACGCGCGAAAATTCCTTCTGCCGCGCGAGATGACTCGCGCGTGGCTTCACGCGCGGGCGAGATATCCTTCTTCTCCTTGACGCGATCGGCCGTTCTTCTTCCGATGGCTTCCGTTCTTCTTCTTGACGCGATCGGACTTCGCCGCTGGACGTCGCGATCGGACCGGAGGAGGAGGCCGCCGCTGGACTTCGCCGGAGACGGACTTCGCCGCTGGACTTTGCCGGAGTCGATCTTCGCCGCCGGCTTCGCGATCGGACTTGGACTCCGCCGCTGGATTTCGCCGCTGGAGGAGGAGGCCGCCGCTGGACTTCGCCGGAGACGGACTTCGCCGCTGGACTTCGCCGGAGGAGGACGAAATTTGACCGGAGCTTCGCCGGAAAAGAGAGAATGAGGGAGGCGCTGAATTAAAATTTAGAGGTTAGGATCAGAACTTGCTCTGATACCATGATAGAATGATTTGCCGTAATTAATTGTATTATTGACATCTGAATATATAGAGAGTACAATAGAGGTATAATAAGAAAAGAACTCTAATCAGAATAAATCATAATCTAATCAGGAGTCTGATTTAGTCTAACACCATCGTCCAACAATTTCCCTCCAAATTTGAATGGACGAAAGAGTCAACTCCAACCATACAACGCCACGTGTAACAACACCCCATTACCCGCTGCCCGGCAGTCCCAAAATCACTCCAGTCCGTCAACTTCCACACCTGCCCGAAACCTCCACCCCACGCTTCCTATATAACCCCCACACCACTCGATCATTCCCCCCACCGACTTCAAACATGGCCGTCCGACATACTCTTCCCGACACCACCGCCGCTGCCGCCACCGCGGCGGTTATTCTCCTCTTCTCCCTCCAGTTCGCCGCCTCCCGGTCTCCGTCAACCATGCACGCAAACGACGTAACCGCCGCCGCGAGCGATCCCGACACGGCGGAGGAAACCTCCAAGTTCAAGTCAAACCTCCGTCTCCCCAGCTATAATATCAAGGTCGAACCCGTACCCGAATCCGATCCCAGACACGTACCGGAACCCGAATCCGAATTGGAAGACACCGTAACCATCAAGTCCGTGCCGTTGACGCGCCTGAGATTCAACGACCTCCGTCCGATCGACCACCGTTTCTTGGCCGAGAAATTCAGATATTCCGGACGGGAATGCCACCATCACAGCGGCGGCAGCGGTTTTCCGCTGCCCATCGTGACCGAGATAATCCGGTACGTGGACGATCCGGCGATTCCTATGGAAATCATCCGGTACGTGGACGACACGGCGGCGGTGGCGCAGCCGAAGGAGGCGGAGGAAAAGAAGGAGATGAAAGCCGAGCACCACCACCACCACCACCACCTCCGCCACCGTGCTTTCCCAAGGCCAGTTGAAGCTCAGCCCGCCGCCGAGGAGTTCCTCAAATACGTGGACGACGTTGCCGCTGCGGAGGCTGCGGCTGCGGCTGAAGCAGAGGCGGCGCAACCTAAGGAGGAGACGAAGGAGGAAATGAAAGTCGAGGCGGTGGCTGCAACCACCAGCTTGCCCGTCCGCCATAGCCACCAACACCTCCGCAAAGGCGGCCGCGCTTTCCAGAGGATGATGGAAGCTCGTGCCGCCGACACAGAAATCCTTAAATACGCTGCGGCGCAACCCAAGGAGGAGGAAAAGAAGGAGCCGGTGGCTACAATCTCCAGCTCTCCGCTCCACCGTAGCCGCTACCACCTCCACCGCGCTCAGCCCGCAGAAACCATCAGATACACAGACGCTGCGGTGGCCCAACAGAAGGAAGAAGCGCAAAAGAAGGAAATGAAAACCGTGGCGGCGGCGGCGAGCCACCAGCACGGCGAGGCTAACAACCGCGATAAAAACGACGGATTCTCCAAGTACATGATGAAGTATAACAACCGGAACTTGCAGAGATTCGGCCACCAGAAGTTTGTTAGGCATTTACCGCATAAACGCGGGCGCGATGGCGAAGACGAGGAGGAGAAGAAGGCAGGATCGAGCTTCGTGAAACGCATTCGCAAGTTCTTGGATTTCTGAGGTGTTTGAATTTGGCGCTCTTTTTCTTTAGTAATATCGCATCCGTTTGAGATGACCTAGTCGTAGTTGATGATACGCTTGCATGTTTTGGCATGTAGCTGTATATAGAAGTTTCCCGAGAAATTTCTTTACGTGGGTTAAAATTACTGGGTGTAGATGAAAATAAGGAAGATGTATTCGATGAATGCCTCCTCTTCACTTAATTTTTTTTTAAAAATAGAGGACGCATTATTTTTGTTCTTGATTTTAATTCACGCAATTGTTTTTTCTTGTGACTGGGCGAAAAAAAGAAGAAGTAAAGGACTCATTCTCTGAATTCGTTCTCAGTAAATAATAAATGAATTAAATAAAATTAAAAAGGAATAGTGTCATTTACTCGTTTAATAAAAAAAATTAATAATAATGGCAAAGAAATATGTTAAGTACGTTTGTATTTAATAATATATAAATAATAATATTGCATATATTATAGATTATAAAATATAACATTCTAAAATTATTTATAGTTTTCTACTATAACGGGCAAAAATAAAAATTAATATCAATTTAAATGAACTTATCTTAAAAAAAACTAAAATTGAGACATAAATTAGAAAGTTTCTTAACTCATTATCTATTTAATAATTAGTTAATAATTAAAATAAGAGTGTGTCTCTTGAAAGACGGTCTTTCCATAAGTCATGGAAAGACCAAGGTTTAAAGTGTAAATTAGAAGAAATGAAGATAAAATTTCCGGGTTGCATGAACCGGGTTATAAATTTTATAACTACTACATGTTGCATACTAAATTTTTAATGTTGCAACTAAGACCTTTTACCTTTTATTATTCGAATTAAACCCCGTCTTTCCATAAGCCTATGGAAAGACCGTCTTTCCCAAGACTTTGCCTTAAAATAAAATTTAATTTTTAAAATAGAGTCAAATTTATTTTAAACATGAATTCAAATTAAGTTAATTTTAATTACTTCCTCCGTTTCACTAATAGTGGCACCATATGTTTAGGTGTTTGGATTTAGGTGGAGAAAATGAGTGAATGAAATTGAATGTGGAAAGTAAAAAGTAGAATGAGGGGATGAAATTGAATGAATCTTGCCAAAAATGGAAAGTGTGCTAATATAAAAGAAACAACCCAAAAAAAGAAAGTGTGTCAATAATAAAGAAACAGAGGGAGTAGTGTCATAATCGAGTTCATGAAAACTATTTTGTTGAACCAATTTAATTTTTTATCCACCATCATTACTCTCGTCAAATAATTAGATGCATTTAAAATATAATTAAATGTATGTATATAATATGTGTTGAGATCAAATATAATATTAAAATAAAATTTCAATATTGTATATATATACACCAATAATAAACTAGTCAGTTTTCTTTTCTACATACAAATCAATTTCAATAAAAGAAACAATGTAATAACTTTTTCATCTCAAAAATATCAAAAACACCCAGAATTCCATAAATTAACATAACTAAATGTGTGGAAGAAATTGAGAGAGAAGGGTAAAAAGTTTAATGAGTGGTTGAGAATGATGTGTTTTTTGCAATAAAAGGAAATGTGACAAATTTAGTAAAACAAACAAATATGGTAAGTGTGTCATACTTAAGAAAACAGAGGAAGTATAGAATTTAGCTTAAGAAATTGATAGATTGAATGATGCCAGGTAAAATAAATATATTACATTGTGTTAAATATATTACATTGTGTGTTAGTAAACAAAAATATAGATGTTTAAAAATTTAAATATAGAAATATTGAAGGTAGAGTTAAATAAAGTAAATTATGATTTTAAACATAAACTCGAATTACATAATAATAGATTATTCTAGGTATTTTTTTATAAAAAAATATTACTCCCTCCGGTCCAGCTTCAATTACAGTCTAATTACTGCACATCGTTCGAGAGACATGTTTGACCGTTACTATGTTAGCTATATATAATAACGACAAACAAGAAGTTACTTTCTAGAAACTACTTGTTACAACGAATTGAACGATATTACATACGATAATATTATGCTCATACATCTATTCAAATATGCGATCAAACTTTGATAGAGAATAGTGTCATAAAGTAAGTGAGTAATTTAATCTGCGACATAGGGAGTATATGATTATAAACTCATAAAGTAAGTGAGTAATTTAATCTGCGACATAGGGAGTATATGATTATAAACTTAATATATATAGTAAAAATTGATTTGATCTCTTAATAACTCGAATTCTTTATAATATATTTTAAATAATAAAATAGTTAAATATTATTTCATTAATATATACTGTCAAATATTATAGAACTAATAATTGTGACGTCATGTACCAGTTTAATTTAATTAATTAACATTAGTGACCGAAATTCTACATAAAAAATTTGGACCATTTCTCGATTTGTGCGTGTCATTCTTGCGCAGGGACCGAAATTCTACATAGTGTCACCGTCAAACCAATTCTAAAAATTAATATTAAAAAAAAATCTAGGGGACGCTTTATCAGCTAAAAATAAAAAAAAATAAAAAAGAGGATGCATTCTCCTCCTTAACAGTTTTCGGATTTAAAAATCGGCATATTTACATTCGGTAAAAATAATCCACCCCTTCAAAGAAAGCACTCGAAGACAAATTAATTTTTATTTTGCACGCCACCGCTAATAATCTGATGGGAAAGACCATTATGGAAAGACAAAGTTGAATTTTCATTATAAAAAAGTAAAAATATTTTAGTTGCAATATTAGTAATTTATTTTGCAACGTAGTTATAAGTTGATGACTCAATTAATTCAACTTAAAATTTTTATGTTGATTTCTTTTAATTTTTAGTTTAAACTCTGTTCTTATGGAAATACCGTCTTTCAACAGACGGACTCTAAAATTAGATATAAATAAATAAATTTAATATGCTTGCCCAATTCCCCTTATCATCTGTTTCATACTTCAAAATTAATCCTCTTCTTACCATGAATCACTGAACATGAGTACAAAACAAAACTACACGGTTCGCTCTCACTCTCGGTACAGATTAGAGCATGCACCAGCTCGGTTGGTGCTAGTCAGTTCCACACAAGGCCAAGGGCTCACCTGAACCGCTGCCCCGGACACATCTGCACACTTCCACGGTGGATTCCTCGGCCCCGTGTTACCGCGGAGGTTGACATTCGATAGGCATATTTCCGTAAACGGGGAGCCTTTCAGACCGTGCAACAAACCGGCCTGAAGAACGCCATATCCCCAAACATCCCTAACACTGATTCCCTTCACGACAGGAAGAGCATTCGGGTTGTAGTTCTCGTCAGGATGATCGCCTACATCTCCGGCAATCTTGATCCCCTGCCTCGCATTCTCCATGTACACGTTCGCGATCGTGATGTTCCTGATCACGCCTCCTCGGCCGATGTTTGTCTTGATGTGGATCCCGAGCCCCATGTTGTAGAGGCCTATGTGCTCGGCTAGCACGTCGTGGATCCCACCCGATGTCTCGCTCCCGACTGCTATCCCGGCGTAGGGGGATGACCCGGTTACCCGCCTGATGGTGATGTCGTGGCTGGGGCGGCCATAGGCTATTCCATACTCGTCCCAACCACTCTTCACGGCTACAAGGTCGTCGCCTGTGGAAATGTAGGAGTCCTCGATACAAACATGGGAGCTTGAATCTGTTTAGGGCAAAAATAACAAGTTATAGAAGGGAATGTGGAATCATTTTGCATTATTTTCACTGATATCAATAATATTGTCCGCGAAAGAGCACATCAAGCTCATAGTCATCAATCCAGGATTGTTGTGTTCAGACAAGACATAGCTGTGTTGTTTATTTTCGAATATAGTTTTGTGATATCAAAACACTATCAATGTGTGTCGTAAATGTACCTGGATCAATTCCATCGGTATTGGGAGAATCATGAGGAGCCAATATAGTAACGTATCTAACCACGACATTGCTACAACCAACCACACAAAACAAGATCAGTATAGAATTTTACATGATCTATAATCGATTTGCATTGTTCTACTACACAAAATTTCAGTTCCAGTAATCATTAATTGAAAATCCTTGACGGATTAATTACCTGCAATATACAGGATGGATGTTCCAAAATGGCGAATCTTTGAAGATGACATTGGATATGATTATGTTTCTTGAGTTCATAAACTCGACAAGACTTGGTCTGGTATAGAGAAGGGTTCTTTGCCTCCACATGTTCCACCACACTTCACCTTGACCATCAATTGTCCCATTCTCACCTACAGAGAGCCGATGAACATATTTACAAAATGAGGACCTCGTTTTATGCTCACCGTTAAAAAACAAGATACATGCACAAACATAATCATAAACTCACATCAAACTTAAGCAAAAAAGATGTCATGAAACAGTAGGTATATAGACTTTACGAACCAGTGATTACTACGTCATGCAGCCCATCGCCATGGATAAAGCTTGAGTACCTTCCTCCAGGTCGTTCTCTACCTCTTCCGTAAGAAGGCAACGGAGCAACCAAAGGCCAACTCCTTGTATCCTGAAGCATATAAGCACGAGAGAACATATACTTAATCTAAAACTCTGCAGAAAAAGTGCAAGACCAATAGCCTAGTATTCTCATACAAGTACAAAAAATAACCATGAGGGTTCAGTTTTGCAGGATAGAGCAGAATAAAAAAACAAGTACTTAGATTAACATCATGACAAAAAGAACATACATATCTTTTATCCATTAAATGTGATACCTTAAGCAACAAGATACCCATGAAGACAGTAACGTATATCCATATCCCCAGATGACCATTAAAACAATTCATACATATATATGGTCATGAACTTGTACCAACTGAATAGATTGAATACGAAACCTCAAATGATGCAACCTTCACCCAATTTTTTGACCTTATTTATATTGGTAGTTAAAGTAACAGGTAGAGTTGAGTATATCCTTAACCAGCCAGCGTATGTAATATCAGCTTAAACAACATTTAGAACTATTAGGCCATTGCAGAGCACGGAGACAATTAACATTTTTTACGGTCTCAGCCTTAATCCCAAATGGTAGGAAGAAAGATCAAATTAGGGCCACATAGACATCTCAATTAGCAAAAGACAATCTTTTTACAATCTAATGAATATTAAAAGGTTCTAGTACCAATGACACTAACTAAGCTGGACATAAATCTAATCCATGCACATGGAACCAATTGTCCACATTCAAACTCTAGGCCCACACAGTTACTTTAATCATATAACTATCCCTTAATCTCTCATATAATCATATTCTAATAGAATTAACATTCCACGTAATCAAGATTTTCTCACCAACCTGAGCTACAGACATCCCCAACACGGCTCACATGGCCTCTCCAAATACCGATGCAAATTATGAAGAATTACATTGAACAAAGGCGAAAGGGCTCAAAATTAGACATTGATCTATTCCAGACATCAGTCAAGAATCGAGATGTGAAACTAACTTATTGCATAAAAATGTGATATTGCGATCATCATTTTGGAATTTCTGTCCCAGAATAATTGTCATATGCAACTAAACCAAGAAACAAACATATTGCGTAGAAATGTAAGCATCATTTTGAACTATTATCTCAGAATAATTGCATCTAGCCACTAAAAACATGTAGCAAGAAAGCGATTAAGTTTAGTTACCGTAGTAGCTCTGATAACAGCACCCTGAGCCAAGTAAAGGGTCATGTGGCTGGTGAGATTAAAGCTCTCAGTTAAGAACACTCCCGGGGGAATGTACAGAAGTGTACCACCCCTTCTCTTCAAATGCTGAATTCGATAAATCGCTTCTTTAAAAGCCCTAGTATTCAGTGTCATCCCATCCCCAACCCCACCAAAGTCCGTAATTGATATCTTATCATTTCGGTAATTCATCGGCACAATGCCAGAGCATGAAACCAGATCACCGCCGGCTGCCATACCCGGCATCACAACCACCAAGCAAACTATAACTAAAACAAGAAACAGGGCCATTCTGTACACCCCAGATGACAAAAAACAAGAAATCCCTTTTCTTTCTTTATATATGGTAGAAAATTAACACAAGGGGTTCCCACTCAGAAAGATTCAGTAGGCAAATCCAGGCTATAGTTCGTGAAGAAAACCAAGAACAAAACAACAAAATAAACTTTCTTAGAGCAGTATGAACATAAAAGATAACTCCAAGCAAATGAGTCCAAGCAATCTGCAGAAAGTGGAAGCAAGATCCATACATTAGCATTCCAAACAGAAGCCTCCAAATTAACCAAAAAACTGAAAAGGAGTGCTGGGAAAACATGCAAAACAAGATAAAAACACAATCTTGATGCAGAAATGAAACTTAACCTCATGAAATCAGTAAAAATGTTAGGAAAAAATGCAAAGATATTAGCACCTGAAGATTGCCGAAGTGGGGATTCTGCACAGGGAGCAAAGGTAAAGCTTCTTTGAGTGTTTGGGAAATAATAGAAAATTAGGCCGAATTTATGGCCGTTTGTTTAATCGAATTTATGAGAAAAGGTGAGACCGGTGTCGCCAGCGAAGCAGGGAACATGCGAATATGGGAGTATTTGGATTTGTAAACATAAAGACAACGTTTTTCTGGGTAATTTTTGTCATAATCGAAGAAATCGTTGGTTGTTTAGTAATGAATGAATATACAACGGACGGATACTTGACTTGACATTGTATATATCTGTATTACCAATTAAGGGGTCCCTTCATAACATTCATATAAACAAGAGTTATTCTCTTGAAAAATGGTCTTTTCATAATCCATGAAAAAATCAAGGTTTAAAGTGTGAATTAGAAGAAATGAAGATAAAATTTTTGGGTTGTTTGAATTGGGTTATAAACTTTACAACTACTATACGTTGTACAATAATTTTTTAATATTGCAACTAAGACCTTTTACATTTCATTGTTCTAATTAAGCTCTATCTTTCCATAAAGTTATGGAAATACCGTCTTTCCAAAGACTTTTCCTATAAAGATATGAATGTTATGTATTTTTATTCACAATTCTGTTTTATAATGTACACGAATTTGCTTATGGATAAGAATAATATGTCTTCTTCATTCTTCTATAACTGTCTTATCACAAAAAAAAAAAAAAGGTTTTCTAAATCGTTGAAATAGTATAAAAATGATTTATGAACAAAACATTATTTGACTTTTTTTACATTTGATTTTTTTATCAAAATATAAATAAGACATTAACACAGGAACATTAAATAAAGCAATTAAAACACTTGCATGAGTCTGGACAGGGTACATTTTTTTATTAGTGGATTGCTATTTCACGGCATGTATTTTACTTGATTACACCATGTATTTATACTATAAATATACAATATATATTTTTAATTTAATTTAATAATTTATCTAATTTAAATTATTTAATATTAAATAAATCATTTATATATTTAATTGCTCCGCCGCCGCTGCTCTCCTTCTCCTCCGGTCCGCCGCCGCCGCCGCTCTCCTCCGCTTCTCCTCCTTCTCCTCCGGTCTCCTTCTCCGCTTCTCCGGTCTCCCCTGTCTCCTCCGTCTTCGGTCTCCTTCTCCGCTTCTCCGGTCTCCTCCGTCTCCTCCATCTCCGGTCTCCTCCGGTCTCCGCCGCGCAAGCCCATTATTTTCCAAGCGCCGGATGCTCCGCTCCATTCTCCTCAGCCAGTCCGGTGCCGGTTCTCCTCGCCAAGCTTGCTCCCGTTCTCCTCGCCTAAGCTCGGTTCCGTTCTCCTCGCCCAGTGGAGAGCCGGAGTCCCTCCCGTTCTCCTTGCCTAAGCTCGGTTCCATTCTTCGCGCCCAGTGGAGAGCCGGAGTCCCTCCCGTTCTCCTCGGCCAGTGGAGAGCCGGAGTCCCTCCCGTTCTCCTCGCCTAAGCTCGGTCCCGTTCTCCTCGGCCAATGGAGAGCCGGAGTCCCTCCCGTTCTCCACGCCTAAGCTCGGTCCCGTTCTCCTCGGCCAATGGAGAGCCGGAGTCCCTCCCGTTCTCCACGCCTAAGCTCGGTCCCGTTCTCCTCGGCCAGTGGAGAACTGTGTCTTTTTCAGCTTTCTCCCACAACTACCATCTACCCACATTTAATGTCATTTACTCTTTTTTATCCGAAAAAGTCTAGTTTTTTTCTATAAATTATTCTGTGAATCTCCATTGGGTAAAAATCTCCAAATTTTTACTCAAAATAAGGGTGTTAAAAATTCCATGTCTATGGAGGTAATTTTTCTAATTATTGTCAAGTCTATAAGTAATAGTTAAATTTATTATTTATTAGTTTTTTAAGTAGAAATTTATGTTCATCTTAGTATTGTAATTGATTAATAGTAATCTAATAATTATTGCAATTTCTAAGTTCATCTTACTGTATTTGAGTACAGTAGGGATTTATTTAAATTTCAATTCTTTAATGTACTGTATGTATTTATTGTATTGTAGTTTATGAATTCATTTTATGTATGTATTTTCTGAAATCTTATAACCATAATTTTATTTCATCTAATTTAATTTTTACTTTAATATATTTTTATATTTTAATCTATATTTTAACCGTTAATTAAAAATGGAGCAATGCACTTTTAATTCCAACAGTTAATTATTAAACATTAATTTTGTAACGTTAATTTTAAATGATTTTATTAAAACCTTAATTTGAAATGGATGAATGTAATTTTAGTTTTGGGAGTTAATTTGTATACGCAAATTTTATAACTGTAATTTTATTTCATCTAATTTAATTTTAAGTTTATTATTTTTTATATATAAATTTTTGTTTTAACCGTTAATTAAAAATGGAACAATGCAATTTTATTTTCAAAAGTTAATTATTAAACGTTAAATTTGTAGCATCAATTTTAAATTATTTTATTTAAACCTCAATTTAAAATGGAAGAATGTAATTTTAGTTTTATTAATTAATTATTAAACATAAATATTATATCCATAATTTTATTTCATCTAATTTCGTTTTTACGTTATTATTTTTTTATATTTAAATCTATGTTTTAACCGTTAATTAAAAATGAAGCAATGCAATTTTATTTTGTAAAAGTTAATTTTGTAACGTTAAAATTGTAAGCTTAAATTTATTTCATCTAATTTAATTTTGATTTTATGTTACTTAATTTCATTCAAACAATTAATTTATTTAAACGTTAATTGACGACATCATTCTTGTCGGCAGAATATTTGAGTGAAACTAATTACTTTATGTTTATTGCTGTTTAAGGATGACAATCAGTCATGTGGAGCTGTTGCGGGGGGGGGGGGGGGAATGGATACTCAGTATTTGCAACCACAAATGTGTTTCCAAGTCACATCGAAACTTATTCCTACCTGCAACGGACGGCTCGTCATGTAGGATTTGAACTTGTCATGGGGTCCTACAAAAAAATCAAAATGGTCCCCTGAGGATATATTGCATTTGCAATCGGGGCCGAAAAGATAAGGTTGTTGATGTGAGCAATTCTGATATTGTCTGACGGAGTAACACTTCGACTAGAAGTTGTGACTGCCCATTCACGATTGTCATGAAAGAGAACAGCACAGGCGAGGGTTGGAATGTAGTACCGTGCAAAGATTCTCGTCGAGGGATGCACAACCACCCATTTTCATTGTACGCTGAGGGTCATAGACAGAGCAGCATGCTCTATGCGGAGGCGAAACAAATGATTAGAGATTTGACGAATTCTGAAACAGCCCCCAGGCATATCAATGCCAACCTTTGTCATTCATTTCCAGACATGCATCAGACTATTAGGCAGGTGTACAATGAGAGATCGGCCTATGGAAGAGAAAGGCGAGGCGGGCGCAACACAGCCGAGAATTGTTTGCATCTTGCCACCTCGAACGGGTATGTCACTAGTCAACGCTCAGCACTTGATGGTACTTTGACTCATTTATTCATGGCTCATCCCGATGCTGTTGTGGCATTTCGCACGTATCCGTGGGTTGTGGTCATCGATTCAACGTACAAGACTAATCGCTACGGCATACCATTCATTGAGATGGTTGGTATGTCTCCTTGCAACACAAATTTCCTTATTGCCCACGCAATTGTCGTTGAAGAAACGGCAGATACCTATGAGTGGGTTCTAAACGCACTTAGAAGCTTGCTTGTCGATGGACCGTTCCCTGAGGTTGTGGTCACCGATCGGGAGATGGGATTGATTAGGCCACTTCGGGTTGTGTTTCCAGAATTGAATCATTTGCTTTGCACCTGGCATATTAACAAGGACGTGGAGGCACGTGTTACGGTGCTAATGGGGAGTAAGAGGAACGGGGTTTCCTTCAAGAATGGTGCATGGTCCCGGGTTTGCAATGCATCCACCGTTTCTACGTACGAAGCCGCTTTAGTAGATTTGAGGGCTGGATGGTCTTGGAGCGAAGCTGTTATTAGTTACGCTGAGACCACATGGCTCAACCCCCATAAGGAGAAATTTGTTCGGGCATGGACGAATAGATTTCTGCATTTTGGGAACACAACTACATGCAGGGTCGAAAGTGCGTACTCGTCATTGAAAGGGTGGTTACAAACATCAACTGGTTCATTGGATACGATATGGAGGCGTGTCGACTTGCAGATAGCCGGGCAAATTACTATGATCAAGGACAACCTCGAGAAATCAAGAATGCGCATTGGTAGATTGTACCGTATAGTCCTTTTCAACAACTTGTTCAACAATGTGTCCAAATATTGTCTGGATAAATTGACTGTTGAGTACAGGAGGATTGACACACTTGGAGCACAGGTATATGCATATTGTGGTTGTGTACTGCGTTCGACACACGGAATACCATGTGCATGCGTCATGTCGATGGCAGTTGAACAAGGAATCCCCTTGTACTTGGACGACATTCATCCACTGTTTAAGACTCTGGCATTAGGTGATCACTTGCGGAACACGGAAAATATTTCGAGGGTTGAACAGGATCAAGCAGTGTTCAACAGTCAGTTGGAGGAGCTGGCATGCAGCGACCCATCGGTTCTCCGACGGGTTTCAAGCTACATAGATGAGCAGTTACATCCAGAGGACAGCGGAATTGGAGAGCCGGACAATTGTATTAGTGCACGTGGGAGACCAAGCGAGCAGGTCCCCCGCTCAAGATCAACCCGACGATCACCGAGCTACCACGAGCACGTGAACAGGCGGTACAGGCCATCCGTAAGCGGGCGTAGATCAAGGTCCCAGGGGCACAACACATCAGGGAGAGGTAGCCGGCACGGTAAGTACAAACATCATTCTTCCTATTGAACGCCTCATTAGCATGAAATTAATCTTAATGTTTTCTCCTCCAGCGACATTCCCGTACCTCGAAAGTGTTCCCTACATTATCAGGCGTTACATCGAAGGCTGGAACGATGTGTTGAGTGATGGAAACTGTGGCTTCAGATGCGTTGCTGATGCGTTCCATGTAGATGGTGAAGGTGAATGGTCTAGGGCGCGCCGGGCAGTATTTAACGAGATATCGACTCACTGGCCTGACTATGTTCCCATATACGGTTCGAAAGACAACGTTGAATTAGCTAGAGCCCGTATACACCACACCAAAGGTCCATGTGGACGAGAACATTGGTTCGTGGTCATTGCGGACATGTTTCCTGTCGCCACCTACTACAACACGGTTGTAGTTTTATATTACATTCTAGAGAATGGGTCGGCAGACTATTGCTGTACAGTCCTTCCGTTGAGGGCAGGCGGGGGCGAGGATGGAACAAGGAGGGAGCTACACATTGTTTACGTTCGCAGTGCAAGCCATTTCGTCCGGATACATGTGAAGGAAAACTGCCCCATGCCCCCTGTGGTTAATCTGTGGACCACATTTAGGAAGTCTAATGTCGTTGGTTGGGAGTTACCCTTCCGTAGGAGGATGATAGCTTGGGCCAAAGCATACACGCCTGATAATTAATTGTTGTACCCAATGAAACAGTTCGACATGTACGCAACCGTAAAAAATATTATCAAAGAGTTCTGATTACAGAAATGAACAAATTAAAGGCAAACAGTGTGTTCACCGTAAAGCCACCTAGCCCCGTCCCAGCCGCCACAAAACCCTAATCCACCTGCCTCAACGCCACCCGATCGCTGATTCACTTCGCTCTGCCATCCCCGTTGTTGGCCACCGTGTTTGATGTCGTCCAACGGAGGGAATCAGAGAAAAAGGAGAAGATGGAGAAGGCAAAGGAATCGAAGACGGATGAGAGAAAATGGTGGAGGAAATTAGAGAAAATGGAGAAGAAAACAGAGGGAATAGAAGAAATTGGAGAAGATGGAAAAGACGGAGGGAGTTGAAGATAATGGAGAAGATGGAGAAGATGACGCGTGTTTAGGGTTGGGAAGTATCATAGTAATTTTATTTTGTTTTTCAGTTTTTTTTCATACAGGTAAATATGTATTTTCATGGAATTCCGGCTAAAAGTCGTCGGAATGAGTATATTTACATTTACACTTACTGTTTAGGATTATATTTGCACTTTCAATAATCAAAAGGTTAAACTGACACCTATAGGAATTAGATAGCATTATAAAAACACTTTGTTTAAATAAACAAAACTTTACACAGTTGAAATTTAACACATTGAGTAGACGTTGAGTGTCTCGTGTGTGCTGGCCGCCCTCTTTCATTCATTTCATGTGACATATTGATATGTTGCTAATAAATTGTTTAAATGCCAAACATTAAAAAAAATTCAATGCTAGACAGTGTTTAAAGTGAACAGTGTACCATAGTCCATGTCTTTCTTATTACAGGAAGCGGGTTTTTGATTCATTTGCTCCCTGCAAGAGGGTTCGATTGTCAAATGAGCTAAGTTGCGGTGAATAAATAAGTTTTAAATTTAGAATAGAATATTTTTTAAATTAAAATTTATTTTTAGCTTAATTAGTTTATGCCATTCCTCTCACTAATATTGAACTTTTAAATTTTATAAAAGCAATCAAAGGAAAATCCAATGATTTTATTCTACCGATTGTATGATCTTTTATTGTTATGCATATACTACTTTTAGTAAGGTAGGTGTACCATGTCCTAAGAAGAAGCTGTTGGTATCCGGACAACATTCGATCATAAGTCTATATTCTTTCTACTTTCGCAAGAGTGTTTTTTTCATAAAATTAATCGTTCCAAGATGTTGGAAAAAACGTCCAGTGACAATTACAATGAGTGGAATTGGCATCCAACCTAACTATCATTCAACAATAACTAACATATTGCAGGGATATTTAAATTACATGTCAACCACACTTATCGCCGTTACTATTACAAATCAGAGATCCAATAAAAAAACTGTAGCATCACCTTCGGGGATATTAATTTGCTTCCCCAAAAATCATGACCACTTGGCAGAGAGGAGCGTATCACGCATCAATATCACTGCGCCAAACATGGATCTTCTACAACTGTAACACCACTTGATCCAACCACAATCTATGTTATCCAAATTGTAAACATCTTGAAAAACACAGATTTGACGAATTCAAATCAATGAAAATCCAAAATAAAACTACAAACAAAAATTACAAACACACAATCTGAACAAACAGATCGAGAACAGTACATCAACGTAAAAAATAAAATCGAGTTATCATCATGAACACATCGATATGATTGATCAGGTTGAAGATGTGGAGACGAATCTCACATTTATTGAATATCAAAAACATAAACTAAAATTGTTGTTCTCCATCTCCCCTAATGGGAAGATGGGGAAAAAGATTGAAGAGGAAGGGTGCGGCAAGGAGGACAGGGGATTGTAGCACTTGTAGGGATTAAAGTATGTAAGATTTTTTTCGCAAGAGTATTTCAAATAGACTAGATTGTGGTGAATAAATACATTTTGTAACTAGAAAAGAACATTTTTCGAAAATCAGTTTTATATTTTAATTTAACTACTTTATGCAGTTAATGTCACAACATTGTATTTTCTAAATTTATAAAGCAATTAAAGGAAAATCCAGTGATTTTATTCTACCGATTGTATTATCTTCTAACATTATGCAGGCTACTACTAGTAATGTGGAAGCTGTAAAGCCTCGGTTGTGGATCCATATTATTAAAGTGCCACACTAGTGCTCTGAGGTGGCCCAATATCCAGCCTTTTGGCCCACGAAGCACAGCCACTCTTTTAAGTTTCCAAGCCCTTTTTCAGCTCTCAAAAAAATGTGGTCCTCCTGAAAAAAAAAACAATTCAATAAGGAGTGTAATATATTTAGTTTTCGTTTAGATTGATGGTGAATGAAACAGTAGATGGAATTGAGTTTTAAAAGAAAAATGTAGAATGAGTGCATGCAATTTAATGAATCACCTTATTTTGAAATTAACAATGACAGGTTTTGTGCGAGACGGTCTCGCAGCGAGACCAGGAATTTAATTGTTAAGAATATAGCATGAGATTTCAAATTAAAGTTTTAAAAGTTCAGGGACTGGAAGAGAAGGGGGAAAAAGGAAGAGGGAAGTGGGGAAGAGAAGGCGGTGGCGTCGGGGAAGGGGGGGAAGAGGGAAAAAGGAGGAGGGAAATTAAAAGAAGAAAAAGAAAATTAGAAAAAGAAAGTGCTCCTAAAAAATAGGAAAAGAAAGAAAAAATGTGGGAATTGTCATTTCTGCCCTTAAAATTAACGTTGAAAATCTAGCTTAACGGTCTAACTTAACGGAATGACCACAATTATGATTGTTTTGTAAGTTGAGGGTTCAAAAGTATTTAATAAATGATAAAAAGCCAAAGGTGAACGATCGTGATAGTTAAGAGGTGACCAAAATCATTTGCTCTTATAAATAACGTTTAAGAATATAAGTCAAACATGGTAATATTTACTCTTAATTACAAGTTAGGAGCATTCAAGCAATTCAATATATCGACTTGGCCTGAAATCATCGGATAGTTGGACTTGGAGATCACTACTTGCTGGCAGGGATTTACTCAGAAACCATGTCAGATGGGAAGTACAAATGGGTGAAAACATAGGAATTGCCGAGAATTGGATCCCGGACTGTCTCCCGCAACAGATGGGGTCAAGAGTACAAATGGTGCGACAACATACGACAATAAAGGTAGCACAACTCATTGACAGAAATAAGCAGTGGAGAGTAGAACTTTTAAACACAATATTCCTTGCTCCAGTAATCCAAAGAATACAAGCAATTCACATTCAAGCCATGGGAAACACGCCATATATAGCGAAGGTGTGTACACAGTGAAGTCGGGATACTAGACTCAAAGGCAGGATGGAGATAATCCAAACACCTCCACAGTTCCGAGATGGAAACAATTTTGGAAACTAAAAATTTCTAGAAAAGTGCAAATTTTCATATGGAGAGCGTTGAGAAATGCGCTCCCTACTGCGAAGAACCTATAGATCATAGGCATGCAGATACAAGATGGATGTCAGTGCTGCAACTCACAAGAAATAGAGGATGTTGGGCATCTGTTTTTCAGGTGCATCATGGCTAAAAGAGTTTGGAGAACGTCCATGCTAGGCTTCGATTTTGATCAGGGCCAACCAACTGCATATGCAGACTGGTTCTGGGATTGGATCACTAGAGATCTAAAGGAGGTCCATATAAGATTTTCCATGCATATCATGTGGCGTATATGGTTGCAACGAAACTTAAAGATTTTTCAGAACCAGGAAAATGAGCCATGAATATGGGTGCAGATGGCATAAAATGCAGCAAGATATGATTACCACCAGCGACAAAGCATAGACATGGAGAACGTGCAAATTCCAGAAACAATAACACTAGCTAATCTTCACAGATGGTATCAAGAGCCACAAATTATGTCAACCATCCAAATTGATGGTGCTTTCTAGAACGACAAATTGCACTGATCGGCAACATGGACAGTGTTGCACAGTCTTCAAGAGCATGGTATCAAGGGGGTGCACTTTCCCAGGACCACACCATTTACAGCAGAGGCAACAACTTGTCTCAAAGGCACTTTGGCTGCAATCAGATAGGGTTTACAGGAGATTCAGGTCTGGATGGACTCAGTCGTACTAGCAACGATCCTAAAAAATGAAACAATGTCGATTGAAGTGGAACCGATAATTGCATTAGGCTTCATCTCTTCAATTTTAGAAAGTTATGGTGCATCAAGGTGCCCAGGATAGTCGAGAACATCAATGTGTGATTAGGGCTAATGTCATATGTATGGATGTAACAACTAAGTTGTCTTAATGCAAGTTTTATTGGGAAAATTCTATATCTATGGCTACAGTGTCTAGCCTTGGATACAAGTGTGTAGGACGCATTATTCTAATGCGTCCTCTAGGTTTTCCATTTTTTTGGTTCTGATTTCCTTAGGACGCATTTGCCAAATGCGTCCTTGATGAATTAATCTTTTTTTTCGTAAGGGGAAGAAGAGAACGCATTGCCAAAAGACGTCCTCGGTTTAATTTTTTTAAAAAAATCCACGTTGCATGAGGACGCATTCTTGCAATGCGTCCTCCCTGAGCAGTTAAACAAATTTGTAGAGATTCCCTGCATCTGCATGCATGCACATCACCTGATTTTGCAGAAAATCCTGTGACCTTGAGGAAGCATTCTTGCAATGCGTCATCAGTTTCTATATAATGCAGCAAACCCTTTTGTTTCTTCATTCCGCCTATCCGTTTCTTCATTCTGCCATCCAAACAAATTCATTCTCGTTTCTTCATCTGCAATCCAAACTCGTTTCTTCATCTTGCTCCATCATTGGCCTTCGTTTCATCGCCGGCCTTCGTTTCCAAAGTTGTCGGGTAATTTTTCTAGCTTTCCTATTGTTCTTTTGGTTGTATGTCTTTTTATTTATCGTGAAATGTTTCCAAACCTCGCAGCCCGAGCATTCTTGAACCGTTGTTGACCGCCGTTGACCCCTCTGCGAATTTTTGTAATCTTCTAAAGGTATTTAAGGAATTCATTATCATACGAATGTGTTGATTGATTATGTGCGATTTGGTCTCTTATTTTTTTCAATTGAATTAGGCGTAAAATTATTATTTTTTAAGTACTTGTAAAGTTCTTGTTGATGAAAATGTTTTTAAAGATTGTACATTGTTTGAGTGATTATGTATCTTGATTCTACGAAATTGTTGAAAGAGAGGATGCGTGAATATATGTGAATTGATTATGTGTGATTTGTTTACTATTGTTTGCATTAAATTTGTAGTAATAGTTTAATTAGTGTGGTACTATTGTTTTGAAAATGAAAAAAGCATAATAGTGTACTGTCGTTATGAATATCGAATTAAATGTTATTTATTTGTATAATGTAGTAGTTCGATTTTTTTGATTGTGTACATGTATAGAGGGGGTCAAATTAAGTTTGATTTGACTGTGGGTGTATATTATGACCCTCCCATACCAGAGTGGAACGTGACTCTCGAAAGGAGGTTAAGCCACTCCGAGCTAGTTCATTTAATTTTTACAAGGCTTGGTATTGCTAGTGGGGGGTTTTAGTTGAAATTATATTACCATTGTCCTGAGCTGATTGGTTCGGCCATATACTATCGGTGTTACAATGTGGAAAATGACGAGTCTACCGCGACATTCTTCAACATTGTTGAGCGAATGTCCTTGTCCTCAGCAGAGTTGTACATCGTTATGGAGAATGTGACAAGCACTACTGACCGTGCGGGTGTTCTTAGTTTGGGCACTTTCGTGTCATTGTTGAGGAACGTGCAGAACTGTACACCTTTGCCAACCTTACCATCCCCTGTTGATTGCCAAGGTTTTGTCGTTGGTGAGTCCAGCCAACCTAATGCGTATGTTCACGTCGATTGCGCTCAGCCGTCCACAAGTGGTGGTATATATGGTGGCCATAATGGGGACCTGAATGAGTTCGATGATGATTATGTGGGTGAAATTGGCGAGTATGTTGTCAGACATGTTGGGAGCGATGGGGATGGTGAGGAAGGGGAACTTGGTCAAGGCAGTGAAGATGATCGTTCGTTATCAACTGATTCGAATCCAGGGGACGAAGATGAAGAAGTGGTGTGCACGAACATTGTATCCCCGTCGTTTCGTAATTTGGCAAATCCTGATACAGAGGGCTACTTTAGGGATTATGGGGGCCCTGATGAGGATGACTATGACCCAACAAATTGTGGTTATGAATTTACTAGTTATGTTCAAGCGACTGGCGAAGTGGAATTGGGTATGCGATTCCGAACAAAGCCAGAATTGGTAGAAGCTATTTTGAGGTGGAGTTCCATGATGAATAGGGAACACAGAGTCGTGGAGAGCCGGTCACGCACATGGTATGCAAAATGTAAGGATGTCGTTGAAGGAATCGGAAATTGTCAATGGGTTGCAAGAGACAGCAAAAAGGCTTCGCATGGCATGTGGGAGATCACCAAATGGACAAGTAGTCATGCTTGTGTTGGGGCTGGTCGATCGACGGGTAACACTAACCTGACATCGTTGATTCCCGAGCCGAGAGAGGCCGCCTTCTCTCAGGCCAGCAGTCTTCTACTTCTATGTATTAAGAGCTAAATTGGCTAAGGGTATGGGTCATAATTATTACGGCGAGCCCGCATGGCTCAATGATCTTTTATATATTTTTCAGAATTTCTAGCTTTCGTATCGTTTGACCAAACTAGATTTCCTCCAACGCAATCCACAGAAATTCCACGAATCCTTGGGAAAGTGGCCTGAGAGTGCTGGGACAAATCCCGTCTAATCCTTTTGCCGCCGCAAGGCTGGCTAATCGTACGCAGCAGGCTCGCTTCCAAGCCCACCTCCTGGTTGTCATCGCCTTGTAAATTTCGGATCACAAAACCTTTTCACAAAATAAAAAGCAGAAATCGTTATGAACATCTCTTTCGGGGGCCCCTTTTCTTCTACGCAGAGTGAATCGGTCCCTAAGGAACCCCCGAAAGGGGTGGAGGAAGAATAGTCAAAGAAAGGGGACGCATAAGGAAGGATCTCCATTTCCGGAAAGACCGCCTATTTGTTCGTTTACCGGGTTCAGCATTGCTTAGCAAATTGAGTCTCTGTTCTCATCGCTGCTCTGGATCAACTAAGCCTCTCGGTGAAGCACGAGAGCCTGCCTTCTCAGGAGAAGCAAG
Source organism: Rubia yunnanensis (assembly GCA_037428765.1). NCBI lineage: Eukaryota > Viridiplantae > Streptophyta > Magnoliopsida > Gentianales > Rubiaceae > Rubia > Rubia yunnanensis. The sequence goes on along the minus strand of CM075064.1, from coordinate 113,140,369 downwards.
TACGTGGTGAGCAGCACGGAACTTTAATCAATCAAATGGCTTTCCTTCCTTTGAATCAAAATTCAATAGAGAATTGAGTAAAATTATTCACTCACTAGAACGAAAAGCAGAAGCGCCTTCACCTCTCGGTGAAGAAGAATAGTTTCTCGTTATATGAGAATGAACTCAACGATTTCGAATTCTTTCTCGCGAGTGGAAATACTATTTTAATCATATGCCAGCCGAGGCTCCCATGTCCCACTGACCCCCCCAGTTCATTGGGTAGGTACTGACAAAGAGCTCGAGTAGATTCAACCAAAAAATAAATTTTGATTAGAATCATTAGCAAAAATTATAAAATGATTTTGTCGATACAATCGAGTAATTAAACGTTTAACAAGTAGGAAACTATATTTAGTATCATAACCTCGATTTTCCAACAAATGAGATCGGTTTAAACTACAACCATGAGCAAGTCCGTAAATATACTCCTGAAAGATAAGTGGATATAGAAAAACGTACTGTTGAGATCTATCAAGCTGTAAATATCTTTTGATTTGCTCCATTTAATATTCTATTTGAAACAAAGGTAGAAGATTTTATAATTTTCAAATGATACATAGTGCGATACAGTTAAAAACAAAGGGAGCGAACCGAAAAACTCAGCCTTTCGGAGCAGCATGATCGCCTGTGCAATTCGCTACCACATTGACGTTAACCCTTCTTACATGGTGAAAGATGTACAAGCACATGTGAAAACGGATTTTAATGTGACCATTTCCTATAAGAAGGTGTGGTATGCTCAACAGAAGGCTATTGATTTGGTGTTCATAACTTTGGAGGAAATGGTCCAGAGTAAGTTGCCGACATATATGGATGAGCTAGTCTGGGCGAATCCGAGCACCGTTGTTGAGTGGGCAGATGTACCCGATAGAATACATAGGTGTGTGTGCCGGAAATTCAAGTTCATTTTTTGGACATTTTGTCAGGATATCGATGCATTTGGCCACTGCAGGCTGGTGATTAGCGTGGATGGCACTCATTTGAGAGGTGCATACAATGCCACAATGCTAGTTGTCGTGACACATGACTCGAATGACTACATACTCCCCATTGCTTATGCCACTGTTGACGGTGAAACAAATGAGAGTTGGGATTGGTTCATGCGGAGACTACATATCCACATGGTAGGTAGTGATAATAGGCTAATCTGTATTATATCTGATCACCATGATGGAATTTTAAATGCAATGAGATGGACGGACGAATGGAGGGAGCCAGGTGGATACCACCGATTTTGCTTATTTCATTTTCAATCAAGCTTCCTTAGTGCTAACAATGGGAAGTTCAAGAATGCGCTTCTGAAGACTCTAGTTTGGAAGCTTGGTGGTGCCAGACGAGAGAGCAGATGGAGGGAGTACAAGGAGGAGTTGGAGAGCATCGAACCGTCTGCTTGGGAATGGTTGGTAAAACATGATACCAGTAAGTGGTGCCTTGCATTTGATGAGGGTGATCGACATTGGGGAATTCTAACAACCAATTTGTCAGAGAGTTTCAACAACTGTTGAAGGCGCACACGGCATCTCCTAATAACTGCATGTGTTAAAGAGACCTTCGAGCGAACAGTTGAAATGTTTGCTAAAAAGGTAATGGATGCCACGAATTGGAAGTAATTTCTAGATTCATTATAGTTCTTTATGGATTCATGTCCTATTTTCTTGACTCTAAAATGATGTTCAAATGTTTAGGTCTACGTTCCCTTCTAGGATTTGGAAAAAAATTCAAAAGCAAGACACGTTGGCTCATGGACATATTGTCACTGTTTTTGGGATTGCGTCACAGACTTATAGGGTTGTGACAAGGACCATTGATGGCAGCATTGGTGAGAGCCAGTACACGGTCAAATACCGGAGAAAGTTGTGTACTTTTCGTGAATGGCAAATTTTTTGATTCCCGTGTTCACATGCATTGGCCGTCTGTAGGCATAGGCATGGCGACCCAACTACTCTATGTGACAAGGTATATCACACGACCACCTACTTGCAGCAATATAGTCAGGGTTTCATGCCTCTACGAGATCCATCACTATGACAATGTGCTAGTTGGTGGCTGATTTCCGATATTGAAAAGTTCCACAACAGGAGGCGTGGAAAGTATGCAGAGAGAAGGAGAAAGAATCAAATGGATGAGAGGGTGATGGGTGATTCCAGAGGCCGCCGTAGGCGAGGGCGTGATTAGTGTCAGTTGTTTGTATTTGGTATTTGTTACTTTGTATTTGGTATTTTTGTATTCGGCTATTTTGAATATTTACGATTATGTGTACTTGTCTAAATTGAAGCTACTGTACGATTTGGTTTGAATATCAGTGCACTTGTAATTTTGTTACTTATTTGGAAAGCTTGATTGTGCTTTTTTTCCAGGTGATTCTGATTATCAGCCGGGATACACCATGTATCATCCGGGTCCTATTGACGATGAATTAATTTACCTGCACCAGGAGCACCGTGCACGTGCTCTGTACAATGGTCAATTAGAGGATGAGGCACTGCAGGTAAGGCAGTGTGATAAGGCTTGTTGGACTAGTCAAATCCCTGATCCGGTTATGCGCTACGTGCGTGAAGCTGGATTCCAAGGACTTTAAGATTCCGCACCGATGCACATTGATCATTCTCCAGTCACAGCCTTAGTGGAGCGTTGGAGACCTGAGACTCACACGTTTCACCTGCCAATTGGGGAGGCTACGATAACTTTGCAGGATGTGGGCATGCTATGTGGTCTACCGATTGATGGCATGCCAATTACTGGAGTGGACACTAGCCGACGCATAGAGGACTGGCAGACAATATGCAGAGACTACCTAGGGGCTACACCGAACGCGAGTGTTATCAGAGGAGGTCGCATAAGGGCCAGCTGGTTGGGAGACTTGTTACACAGTCTATTCCCTGTTGATGCTACTGAGGTAGATTGTCAACAACGGGCTAGGGTTTTCATTCTACTGCTGGTTGGTGGAATGCTATTGTTAGACACATCTGGACACCTTATCCCTTTGCTTTATTTGTCTTTACTGATGGACCTCGGTGCAGCACATCAGTACAGTTGGGGTAGTGCCATTTTGGCACACTTGTACAGGTGTTTATGTGACGCTGCCATCCCACAAGCGAAATCCATATATGGACCACTAGTCTTGCTACAGGTAACATTGTTGGTTAATCTTGTCAGTTGTACATACTGTCGATAGTGACCTCGTATATTATATTCAATTATATTTAATTTTTTGTCAGCTGTGGGCATGAGAGCGAATCCCATCCATCCGTCCGACCGTACGACTACCAGTGATCGTCACGATGAGTGCTATTGGATCCAGGTACGTATTGAATTCGTTGGGAGTCAATTTTTTAACTGCAAGGCAATTACTAGGAATGAATAATAGTATTCACTCTGTTCCTAACAGGTGGAGAGCGCGACTCGATTTATCCCAATCACCTATGCATGTACTTAAAGTGTACCGCGATCAGCTAACATCTCTACATGACAGACAGGTATATTGAAATTTGGATTTCCTGAACTTCAACTAATAGTTATAAAGGTTTCTCAGAGCTAACCACAAGACTTACATGTTATTGCAGTTTATTTGGCAGCCGTGCACAGAGGATGTCGTGCAACAACTCCCACATTATTGTACGACTAGTAGCAACAACTGGCTATTGTATGTTGACCTCATTAGCTGGCATGACATGGAGTACCATCACGTACATTGTGTTCTCAGGTAGTTTGGCCTCATCCAGCCAATACCCATCCAGTTGGTCAGTAAGGATGAACAAAAACTACTTCATACTAGAGACCGTCGAGGGAGGTCAGGATTGGATTGGCGTGTGGAACTGAGAAGATATATCGATGCTTGGGAACATCGAGGACAGTGACAAGTTTATGTGCAAGGGCCAGCGGATCCGTACACACCCAGTCGAGAATACATGGAGTGGTATTTTTTGGAGAACAGTAACCCTGATTGATCAGTCAGGCCGGGCCGAAACCATTACAGAGGGGTTTCGGGGAGATGGGGCTACTATGGAGTATATGGTATTTCCTTAATGTCTACTAGTTTTCACAATTAATACTATATGTTTCCTCAATATTATTCAACTAACATATTCACCTCATTGTTGTAGTTGCAAGCAATGTCTCAGATGGGAATCATGTTGGATAAGAATTTGGACGACTGTCCCCCACGTATCACGAACATGATCAGGGAGGTACGCGATGTTGCCACCCGTACTCTACAGTATGCACATGATCCCTCCAAACTGCAGTTTCACCAGCCATTTGTGCACTGTGACGAACCTCCACCGGGTGTGAGATACACTAGCATTAGAAGCCACCGTCCAGCTCCACCTGGTCGACATGGTGGTCGGCGACCGCGTGCTCGTGCCCATACAGACTGCATTGGTTCATCATAAGCTGGAACCTCAAATGCGTGTCCGACAGACGCTGAAGCATCACACGGTGGACCATCACAGTATGACACTACTACGGCTGATTTCAATGCATATCTTACACCCCTTCCTAGTCATGCCGGACCGTCACATGGTGGATCCTCACAGTTTGACATGGCTACAACAGATTTCACGGCATATGTTACACCCACTGCGAGTCATCAATACATGTCGCATGCTGCTCCATTAGATACTGGTGGTGTTGCACATGTCCATCATGGTTCATGCCAGAACACAAAAGATGATATGGAGGAGGATTTTACAGAGAGAGCGCCACATGATGCCATCCATTTTTCTCCTGAGATGGTCGTCCCACGAAGCACATCCCGCACCATACGTCCTCCACCATGTGGAACAGGTGGAAAGCTTTGCAGAGGCCGTCGTTACTAGATTACATGATGACATTCAACACTCATTTATTTACGTTTGACACGTCTTCTCCACATATTGTACATATATGTTTGATTATATTCATTCCTACTATATATTACTGTTATTTTTAGAATAACATAAAACAAACACAAGTCTACGAATGCACTATATTCACCCAAAAAAATATAAAGAATAATTTACAAATTATATATTTTACTGATTAAAATTACAAATTATATATTTTACTAATAAAATGTGGGATTAAAAAAATTTATGTACATATACATGTCAAATTCAATACCCGTTTATAATAGCACTGATTTAAAAAAAAGTATAATTCAAACAGTATTTAAAAAATATATAACAATATAAAATAAACACAGTTGTTTATTTTAAAAAATTAAATTCATGAGGATGCATTCATGCAATGCATCCTCTAAACAATTCGGTTTTAAAAAAATTTTAAAAAAATTGAAAGAATAAAAATCCGAGGATGCATTATTCATGGAATGCGTCCTCTAAACAGAATGCAGAAAAAAAATTCTAAAAGGCTTAAGACGCATTCTGTGAATGCATACTCCACAATTATTTCCATATATAATACCATGCACAATTGCATCCGGTTTTTATTTACCATGCACTAAATAATCAAGTTCTCAGTTTTATTCTCAAAGAAAAAATATATATTGATTTGGCAAAAAAACATTCAAGCTAATATTGAAAATTTGAAAGAGTGGAGCCAGCGTAAATTTGCAGTTAGTCTCCACTTTCCATTTTCAAATTGCTCCATAATTTACAGCCTATTAACAATTAATACTTTTAATTCAAACTACTACGAGAAAATTCTATAAAACATAAAAGGAAAATATTCAAATATAACCCCATATATTTGAAAATAACAAAGCAGAAATTTTGAAATGAGCACGAAATGAGCCATTTTGTGATGGCGCGCATGCTGTAGCTATTTGCGCTTGTCTTTCCTAGCGACGACCGGGTAAGAGGAGAGGAGAACAGAGGTAATCATGGTCGGCGTAACAATAATGACATTTGTCGATATGCCACCGCCTGTTTACTTGCTTATCGTAGAGGCTGTAAGTACACAGTCCCCCACAACTATGAAGTATGCAGTGAGGGTGGTTCTAAATAACTAGGTAGCCGTACTTAACTCGGCCCAAGCAATGCCCAAAGACTCCCATGCCTTTTCTTGGTCGGACCAACCCTCTAAAAAAGATCTTAATAGATATCGGCAGTTGTCCGGTGAGAAAGAAGTCGTTAGAAGCCAGCCAGTCAAGGAAAGAACTGGAAATCATGCAATGAAATCCGGGGAATCCGCTCCCGGGCTGTCGCTCTGCTGCGGTAGAAGGCCCACGGGTCATGAACTTCTTTTCCCGGAGAAGAAGCAATGACGGGCAACCGAAGTGAGCCGAGGAGCCGAGTGACGTGCCAGCGCTACTAATTGAGTGCCAGCATGTAGAAAATTTAGATATAACAGTAAGATAATTTTAAGTGCAAATATAATTCTAACTACTTTACTTTACATAAGTGCAAATATAACCTTATAGACTATATTTCGGCATTGACTAGTCTTTTCCGGTCATTGACCAACATGAAATGATCAAAATGCCCTTTTAGCCTAATACTAAAAATTAAAAGATAAAAATGCCCTATCCCTCCACCACCTCTGCTGCCACCTCCTCCACCACCAGCTTGCCATCGCCCCACCACCACCCAGCCAGCCCCGCCCCTCCACCACCTTCCACTGCCCAGCCCATCACCACTACCCAGCCCCACCACTGCCCAGCCAACCCTCCACCTTCCACCCCCGCCACCAATGCCCAACCACCCCGCCACTACCCTTCCACCACAAATCAGATTGTGTTGAGAAACTGATTAGATATAAATCATCAAAATTCGTTTGCTAGAATGACAACCAAATTAACAAGGCAAAACATTTAGAAGGATTAAGCATTGAACGACCCAGCTAATGAGATTCGGGATGACAAAATGCACTCAACAGTGATCAAATTGGTGAATTTGGCTAATTATCTAAACCTTGCACAAATTAGGCTAGAATTGCTTCAACATCGCCCTGGGCTATAAGGTGGTAGCAATTACGAGCCTCTGAGTGTGCGGTTATATGAACGAGATCCTCCGGTGAGCTTTCAAGACTCGAATCTGCCCTGTAAACGAGCTTATATGATGTCGACTCCAACTCCAAAATGCTGCTTTCATCACTCCAGCAAGCTTTCAAGATCTGATGGAGCTTTCAAGATCCTCCATCGATCTTTGAATAAGATTAGGCCCATTGTTTGGTTGAATAGATTGGGTGTGTGTACTAAAATATCATCAAAAGATTTATGATGAAGGAGATTAGGGCTTAAGGGGTAAGAAGGTGATTTCTTTAATTTTTTAATTTTTTTTATAGAGTGGTAAATTTGTCCTTTTAATATAATTTGGTTTCAAACTGTTGGAACCATCTAGAATTATATTTATACTTTCAATTATCACAGGGTTATATGTAAACTTTCATGAATTATATACGGTTATATATATACTTCGCTCCACATAAAATAAATCCAGTAATATCACGTACAAATTCAGCCTAAACACTGCCCATTACATATGACAAATTATGCCCAATAAAAAATCTTTCCCAACTCAAAATCACATGCACGTCCCAACTGAACTTCAAAACCTTTCCCAACTTAAGTTCAGTTCAGTTCAATTTTGAACGGACTTAAGTTCAAATCATTTATGCGTAAATTAAAATTTAGTGAAATTTAATTTAATTTAGTCATATATTACTATTTATTAATATAGTTATTTTTAGTTTGGATCAGTTCAATTCAACTCAATTTGGCTCAATTCAAATTACTTCAGTTCAGATCGGTTCTAGAAAATGCAGCCTAATTCACTTACTTTTGATGCTTGAATTTTGAAAAAGTGTACTTTTGGTAGGTGAAGTGAAATGTTGGTTGGGGCAATGATAAGTTGAAGGGGGCATTATAAGCTTTTTGAAAATAATGCAAAGTGTTGAAGATGGTCTAACAATGCAAAGTTTAGGGTATTATGGGTTTTTCAATTTTTTGTCCCCCTCCATATTAGGAAATATTGTAAGAGAACAAAAAAAAAACCCAACATAATATAGAAAGTGAGCCAATGTTAGTGAACTGAAGGTAGTAAATTTTTTGGTGAAAAGTAAAATATGGAGTAAGTGGATAAAATTGTACTGGAAGAATGAAAAGTAAATTGAGTAGATGAAAATAATCTAAATTTATTAGATTCCGTAATAGATTCATAATATCATAAATTTAATGTGATCTTGTGAAATGACTATTTGCCCTTAAAATTAATACATCTGACCGAACTTGACGCTTTGACCTCACGGAAGGGAACAATTTGACAGTTCTGTAAGTTGAGGGGTAAAAAGTGTTCAAAAAAATATAAGGGGCCAAAGTGAACGATTGAGAGAGTTCAGGGGTCTCCCAAGTCGTTCGCCCTAACTTGTACTTACATACAATTGTAGATATTTATGATCAATTTTTTTAATTCAATTGACAAAAATTAAAGTATCATGTAGAAATGGGTGGGACAGAGCTGTAATATTTTATAAAAGGGAAATATGCAGATATAACCCTATATAAATGAGAAAGTGTAAATATAACCCTAGAATAATTTTTAGTGCAAATATAGGCCTAACTATTATACATAAGTGCAAATATAACCCTAAAGCTATTATTCTGGCAATGACTAGACATTTCTGGCCATTGACCGACCAGAAATAACAGAAATGCCCTTTGGGCCAAATACAAAAATCTAAAAGACATAAATGCCCATTGAGCCCTCTGAAACCACCGCAACCACTTCTGCCCTTTGAAACCACCGCCGGCGGGAAATTCCAGTTGTCGCCCACCGGTCCACCAGAAATGACAAAAATGTATTTGGCAGGGCTTCGTCCCAATTTCATCGAAGATCTCTTCCTTCACACTTTCCCACTTCCAATTCTGTTAGTGAAATCCGATTACTAGAAATCTAGGAAACCTACAAGAAACATGGGTCCAAGATACTTAACGAAGTGGAGAAATCTGGGTTGAGCCATACCGAGGCCTACCACAACCTGGTCTTCCTCGCCAGGTTCAGCACCTACGGCGACATGAAGTCCTCTTCCCGTCGCTGATCAAATGGGTCGCCGCCACCGGTGAGGACCTGCACTGCCGCCTCCGGGAAGAAATATGGGATGCCGTGAAAGAACAAAACAGTGTCACATTCACCGTCATAGGCAAAATGGAGTTGATCAACTTTGTCGTCTATGAAACCATGTGATTCGAGCCGTTGGTGCCGTTCCAGTACGCCGCCACACCGCCTTGCCAGAAAATTGCCGATTTATCACCCATCTGAAACCACCGCCGCTGTCGTACCCTATCTCATCCCCCTCACCACTGCCATCCTCCTTCTCTGACCTCCACCACCAACAAAAATCCTAGCCACAGACCTGCCCCCCCCCCCTGATTGAACACCCCATCCTCCCACCGCCGTCGAACACCCCACCGCCAATCAGCCACACGCCCTCTCAGACCCCAGCATCGATCAGCAAGCACCAGAAATTGAGAGCTTCGGCCCCCAGAATCTCACCGGAAATAGATTTCTTTGCCACTGAATGAATTTTGAGCAGGAGAAATCCACCGTCAAAGAAAGAAACGAAAAAGAGAAAGAGCGGAGGAAATTTCTTTTAATGTCTTTTCTATTTTTTACAGAGGGGTAAAATAGTCTTTTCAATGAATTCAGGCCTTGAGCCGTAAAAAAAAGTTATATTTACACATAACCTAAATATTCAGGATTATATTTACACTTTCATCAATTATTTAGGACTATACAAGCACTCTGCTCTTCCTAAAATCCACTCCACAATTTATAAAATCAAGCCGTCGTAAGTCGATGAACAAAGTGCAATGGGCACAAAGGTGTAAAATAAGCTTCTTCCGTGGGATCACTCACGAGGACCACAACTCATTGAAATGCTCCTCAACCACCATTCACCACCCAAAACCCCTTCGCTTATTTATAATCTTGTTGTGGATCCCAGGTCACACATTTTTTTGTCCTATCCCGTCGCCCTCTTTTAAAATAAACTCTCCCAATTTGCTTTTGCTTCTTTTGATTTGCCACTGCGAACATGCCTCAATGCTTTCACATAAAGCTCATTGGATAGGTCGGTAATGGGAACATGGAGAGTAAAGCAGCTCTTCTCCAATTGGTGGATAGTTCTCAAAGACAGCCAATTAATTACGGACAGTTGGTTGAAATGAACCCATTGCTTCTCCACCAGAATCTAGAAATGCATGATCCATCTGATTCTTCTCCACATCTTCAAAACCCTCCAGTTCAATTTTTTTAAACCACATTAAACAAAGACCGCCATGTTTTCAAAAAAAAAAGTTCAAATTTCATACTATCAATTATTTTTACGTTATTCTAAAAGCATGTTTGATCATTAATATGTTTACCCCGCCTCTACCGGAGGAGCCTAGTGTCGCCTTGTTATCCATATGTGCCATTGCCTCGTTCAGTTATTGTCCTCACGCACCACCGCCGCTGCCGCCCACAAGAATTTCTACAAATACTGCTCTACCGCTACTAATGTCATTGGTTTCAAAGTCCACTTGGCAAGTTGGGCATTTAGAATTTTCATCCTCCAACTTGAGGAGGAGTGTAGGAGATATTTTGTAATATCTTCTGCAATATTATGTACTATCTTCTGTGAACATCCTTTAAGGAAATATAAATTAGTTTATGGAATAGTTATATATAATAGAAAGTTATATGGAATGGTTATAGGTATTAGCTTCTTTGCAGTATAGATTATAGATGATAGTTTAATATCTTATTTCTATTATAGTTTAGATCGTAACACTATATATTGTAAGTCTCATTATGAATAAGGCGTGTCATTGATGTGATATCATTGCACGATTAATAAATTCATTTATATTTTATCAATATTATTTGATGAATGAGCCACGAGTATATGAACTAAGATCGTATAAAAAAATATGGATATATAACTAAGATAGTTATATATAGATCTTTGACTTTACTTTTTGTTTCAAATAATAACTCTATAAAAATACATGACTGAAGCATGTAGAAAATTGCTACTAGTCACAAATATATTATTTTAAATCTTCGTTTTCATTATATAAAATCCTTTAAATTGCAAATTAGAAGAAATGAAGATAAAATTTTTGGGTTGCATGAACCGGGTTATAAACTTTATAATTACTACACATTGCGTAATAAAATTTTAATATTGCGACTAAAACATTTACCTTTTATTATTCTAATTGAACTCAGTATTTTCATAAGACTATGGAAAGAAGGTCTTTCTTAAGATTTTGCCATATTTTTATATTAAATTTTCACAATATATATAAATTTCCAAACCCTGTAAGTAATTCTAAAATTTCAAGACCCCTCAAAACATACTCTTATACGGGTCAAGTTTGAAAGATTAAAAATGTAAAGTCACGTAAATATTGATAAATCGAATTTTTGCGGATTTATAATAGCAAGGTCAGGGGAAGAACCGTTTTTCCATAGGTTTATGGAAAGATGGAGTTTAATTAGAATAATAAAGGTAAAATATCTTAGTTGCAATATTAAAATTTTTATTATGCAACATGTAGTAGTTATAAAATTTATAACCCGATTCATGCAGTACAAAAATTTTATCTTCATTTCTTTTAATTTGCAGTTTGAACCTTGATCTTTCCATGGATTATGGAAAGACCGTCTTTCAAGAGACTGGACTCATTTGTAATAGACAAACATCAATGATATAAAAGCGTATAATTGTGCGAATGTCGCTAAGCACCTTTATTTTAGCTCATTTGAGCATTAAATACGCTTGCTTTAGCATTAAATACAAGTGTTACACAAAATAGTCTTAAAGCTCGCATAATCAAATGCCTAACCCATTCACTTTTGATAAAAACCTAGACTCTGTTCTATATCTATAGTTCAGTTCAAATTTAATTTGGTGAAATTAAACTTTTTTTAATCATATTATAACTATTTTTTAACACACTTATTTTTAATTTAATTCATTTCATATCAGTTCAGTTCAAATCAGACATATCCAAAGAACGTGGCCATATAAATGAAACTTCAGCGTATGATGCTGACTGAATCCTTGGCTCTTCATGAATACAAAAGGCTAAGAAAATAGTACCAATTTTATTCATAAATGGCACAATCTTTGGACAGGTGTCCTAGATTTAGTTCACATTATCAACTAAACAGAGAAGCACTGTTTTCCCCCCTAAAGAAAACCCGAACTAACAACAACATCTTCAATCATAAGCCAAACAAAAACATTACACAAACATGTAACTTATTCACAACCCAGACACCATGATCAAGCGATGGAATGGAAATGTGGTTTTACAAAAGCAAAAGGACGCGAATGAGAAGCCATACATCGTGAATGCCACGTCCGAATTACCAGAACATATGGTCCAAATATTGGGGACTGGCACAACACCAATCTCTCTAGTCATTCTAGTACGAACCTCGCTTCTAAATGACAGTGATCGGTATGCAAAACCCTCGAAAACCATCTCAATCCCTATCGACTGGCTCGCTTCTATCCTGTATAGCTAAGCGCTCCGAGACATCAGCCAAGGACTTGAGGTTGCACTTGATCAGAGCCTCCACGAAATAGCAGGTTTCGTCCCTCGTGTTACCCTCTGGTACATCAACCACAAATGATTCGATCACCAAGGTCCCCGGCCTTCCATCAACAACCTCAGGGTGGACAGTAACCGTGGATAAGTAGTTCTGCAAGTTTAGTAGAAATTGGAATCAAAATGCTACTACTAGCAGAGTCGTGTTTGTAATACTGATCTATATACTCAGCTAACCATAGGATGAACACGTACATCTATTGTTAAACAAAGTAAAATCTCATACACGAATTTTGAGCCAGAACCAAGAAATTCGCATACTAAAGACAATTTGCACAGTATGAACTATGAAGCATGAACATGAACATTTATTGTTACACAAAGTAAAATCTCATAAACGAATTTCGAACAAGAACCAAGAAGTGTTGCACCTTTAGTCTGTGATCTCCACCGACAATTCGCATGCTAAAGACACGCTCCTCATCATCGAGAAACTCCAATCTCTCCCTACTGGTGGTGGCTGGGAGTCCTGATTTCACATTCACTTCCCTCACACTCCCGATCTCGAGATCCCCCTGTACAACACACCTGCTCACAAAGGGCTTGTACCTTTGTGGCTGATCAAATCTCCTCACCAAAGACCACACCTGGAGGGAAAATAAGAACCAATTCAGCTAACCTACCCCCAAGCAAAACTCACGAGTTTCTGGCATAAAACCAATTGGTACAGCGCAATCATAAAATCAATTGATACTGAGTAGATGGACAGTGGACAGGTATATATTCGACACATTTGGTACTAGAACTAGAACAACTTCAATCATAAGATCATTAAAAAACTCAAATGACACACATACACTTGGGTTAAGCTTGATAAAATGGCATTGCCAGATTCCTGTGATCCATAAAAAACATGTACCAATACAAGAATCCAATAAAATTTAACCTTGGAAAACTTAGATCCAAGAAGATGGAAAGAAACATACAAATACACACACATCAACAATCTTATCAATTCCCCCAAAACAGAAGGTGAATTAACTCACCAGATGAACTGGGGATTTGACGTGCTTGATGAGACAAGAAGAGCACTGGTTCTGCTTGACCTCAGTCTTGTGGTACCTACTGATAAGCTCATCCTCCATGCCACCGTTTCTTGTGACACCGCTCATTACACTCAACAACATACGAATGTCCGAATCGATCAAAACGATGATTCAATCCAGAAAATGAGCTGAGCCCACACGGATATAATGGTCTATTGAGGTCTAATTTTATACTCCGTCCCACTTTTTTTGCATGAGGTCCAAGATACATATTTGACCGTTAATATCTTTACTTACGTATAATAATAGTAAATAAAGATTTTATATTTAAAAATTATTTGTTCCAATAATTTAAACAATATCATAAAGATACTATATATAATCAAATTTTAATATAAAATAATAAATAAAAAGCAATCGTACAAATAGAAGGGGTTAAAAGGAGTATGTGTAAAATAATAAGAATCAGAAGAGCAGAATTGCACCGCCATTGGGAGTTGAAAGTTGCTGAGTGGGGCTTAAAGTAATGGATGGGTGAATTATGGGGGCTTTTAAAATATTGGAGAAGTTGTTGGAGGACTCCATTTCTGTTGAAATTGGGATTAAAGAATTCCGGTTGAAATGCAGATATTTTTGGTAGTTTTGTGTAATTATATGTTCCACCTTATAATTTAGACGTATTGTGTCTAATCCCAAGATCGAGCTTACTGTATTTGTGGTACAAAAATGTACTGAGTACAATTTGATTATAGTGGTAGTAATCACTTTTTTTTGACATTTGCCTGGTTGGTGATGGAAAATTGTTATTTTTATAATATAATAATATGCTAAATTTGTTTTATAATAAGAGTCTGTCTCTTGAAAGATGGTCTTTCCATAAGATATGGAAAGACTGAGGTTTAAAGTGTAAATTAAAAAAAATAAAGATAAAATTTTTGGATTGCATGAATTGGGTTGTAACTTTATAAGTACTATATGTTGCATAATAAATTTTTAATATTGCATCTAAAACATTTTACCTTTCATTATTCTCATTAAACCTCATTTTTCCATAAATTTATGGAAAGATGATTTTTCCCAAAACTTTGCCTTATAATAATGTGTATTTATGTGCCTTGTGCATTTTTTTTTTAAAAAAATCACATATATTAATAAGACAAAGTTACATAGAGAATCCCTAAATTAATAGCTAGATCATGATCACAAGAAATTTAATTACAACTTTCAAACATTAAAACAATATTTAGATGAGAGGTCTCGAGGATGAATGGTTCCTTTGATCTCCTAAGGTGTTTTGTCTATAATCGGTTGGTGAAACTAGTGTTATGGAATCCGTGTAAACCAATAGTTCGGGGTAAAATTATATTATTACGGCTACAATAATCGGTGGTGGACGCGAAAGTGGAGAACGCACTCATATTTCTTGATTTTTTTTGCATGAAAATAAGATGACGCTTTCTGTGAATGTGTCCTCACTTCTTCCATCATTTTCCTTCCTTTGCCCACCATCTTCCTCACTGCCCCTCGAGCCCTCTTGCCTCGAGCCCTCGAGGATCCCCTCGAGCCTCCCCTTGAACCTCCCCTCGAGGCTCCTGCCTCGAACCCTCGAATGCGTCCTCTGAAATTTCTGCAAAAAAATAATTTCACGATTGAGGACGCATTCAGAGAATGCGTCCTCTGAATTTCCGAACAAAAAAAATGCTGCACGAGGACGCATTCTCTGAATGTGTCCTCCACCGTGATGTCCAAATTTGACAACATGCACACCTGCATCCAAATTTTTTCAAACATGCACAAACAAATCAAGCTCTCGTAGTTCGGCGGGAGTATTTCTCAAAGATGCCAACATTACTCTTAAACAAGGTTCAACCTCTGCTTGTAAAGGTGTGGTTGCAACAAAAAAGTCAGAACTTGATATCATTGTCTTCCTCTTAGCTCATGATTATATGATATTTTCCAGGCTGCTGTTTCCAAATATCTTTGTTTTTGAAAAAGGAACCATCAAAGGTTACTATGTGTGTATTATTTTGTAACCATTGGTTATGCAGATTCGAATCATGCATGACTTGATTCCTTTGACTCATCTGAACTTGAGCAACCACATTGATGCGTGTGGCGACCTTCGTTCACAACCCAACCCAAATATGATCCAGCATCGTCTATGATCTCCAAGAAAGAAATAGACCTCGGGAACTCCGGGGAGAGATTCTCTGACGGTCTAGTCAGTAATCTTATAGAGAGTAAAGGTAGGCAAAGATAGCATTGCAAAAAATAGACACACATCTCTATTTATACTATTCTTAAACCCCCAATCTCCTAGGTTTGTGACCAGACTCCTTTTGTACTCTAGTGAATGACCCATTATTAGGCTCACCACTATGTATCTTGAGTGTTGGGCCCATGTTTAAGTGATGGGACCATTAGCCCAATTAGGTTTTAGCTCTACTATACCATCAGAAGCCCCCAGAGAAATTTTAGTGATCTTCTGGTCTTTGAGGTTTCTCTCATCGAAGGTTCGATGACTGTTATCGAGATACGTTTGTTAATTGGTATTCTAAATTAATGGAAATAGTTTACGAGACATGGTGATCGAAGACTATTTGTGTTAAGCCAAGGGTGGCCTTTGATTTATTATCATCGAAATTCTTGGTTCTACCTTGTCTGAGGTTCAACTTTTGAGTTTCATTCTTCAAAAACTGTTTTAATCTCTTTGCTAATCTTAGATGATTATGAGGTGGAGGATCCTTGAAGGTATTTCAATTGTTGGGAGCCCGGAAGATCACTTGGATTTTTCTAGATATTATTCTTTGGGATTTTTGAGAAGAAATGCGTGAAACGAGGAGTTAAAAGACGGTGCGTGCTGACAGCTTTTCAACCAACCTTTTATCTTTTTGCGCCTTTTCATGTATCCCGCCTTTTTAGGCAATGATTTCTCCCCAGGTTTCTCTCCCTTCCCTCTACATATATCCTGCAAAATTGACTTTCATTCCTTCATTCTTCACATTTGCTATCTTGTTTGCAGGTTCTTTTTCTTTGATCGTCTTTACCGTGTCACCTTTTTCAACTCTCCCTAGCTCTAGCTTTCTTCTTCCCTTGCTTTTAACAAGTAAGTTCTTATGGATCCTAACAATGTCCATGTTTTTCCTTCTCCCTTCTCTCCCTACATCTTGAGAGAAGTAACGAGGGGGTAAGTTTATTGCAAGTGGGGTTTTCGGATGAAGACTCTCTTCGATCTGTAGGATTTTTTGCTGGTTTTAAGCGTATTGAGTCTGCGAGCTTCATTCTGGAGAGAGGGTTAACTCTGAGAGTGTTAGAATAAGCGAATCTTATGGGTTCGTGAGAAAATGGGTAGACGAAACTTCGAAGGGTAGTCTTGAATACTTAGGAAATTCCAGGGGTGAGAAAACCGTACGCAAAATCGTATACGAAAACTCGAAGAGGAAATTTAAGAATTCGAACGCCGAATCATCTTCGAAGGATGATGGTTTGGTGGGATATACCTTTCCCAGAGATATTCAAAAACTTATTGATGAGATTCCCTCTTATCAGCACATTCCTCCTGACGCTGATCTAAGGCCTTTAGATACAAGTGATCGAAATTCCCTACCCTTAGGAATGGCTATGACCTACAGTATGCATATTAGGTCTGGACTTTGTTTTCCTTTCCCCCTTTGCTATCGATCGTAATGGACGAGTTTGATGTAAGCCTGTCCCAACTCCATCCGAATGTGATAGTAATAATAATGACTTTCTTAGTTTGATGTAGGGAAGTGAAAGTAGAGCCTTGTTCCGAAGTTTTTCGGGCTATCTATCTCTCGATTAGTTGTCGAGATATAACCATAACTTTCACTTTGAGTAATAAACCCTCTGGCCGGAAGTTTATAATTCCCCCTACTAATAGTTCTAGTTGGAAAAATAAAGCATTGTCTTTTGATTGATCAGGAGTTTATTGAACCCCTCGATGGAATCCTGCGGTTGTTACCGAGACTAGAAAGGGGAAATATTCTATTCATGAGGGTGTTCGTGATGATATAGAACGTCTTCGTGCATCCAGACCCTTAGACACTAACATTTTTCATCCCGAGACCGCTTAGGGTGCATAACCATTCTTATGGTCATAGGGGATTTATGAAAGTATCTATGCTTCGGCTAGTCATCGAGTGCTCGAGGGGAATTATTCTGTAAATGCTAATAAAAGGAAGAGAGGGGATTGTAGACCGCCTTGCCCAAGGCCCCTTCAATCCTTAGATCCATTACGAGGGGTGATCGTTGAAGAAGTAGCTTCTTCGGACTCTTCCAAAGGTATTTGGGCCTCTACCTTTAGAAATTTATTTTCTTCTTTTGCTAATGTTAGTAACCCTAATGTTTCTTTTTTGCAGTTAACAACGTGCAAGACTTCGTTAACACCCTTGAGCAAGAGGGTAACTTCTAGACGAGGGTATCGGCTAGGCAGCCTACCTCGTCCTTTACCCCGGCGGGTCTTTAGGAGAGTTTTCCAGTTCAAGAGCAGCCACTAAAGAAGCCAAGCTTCGAGGGCATAGAGCCTTCTCAAGAAACTGGTGGTGACGTGGGTGGTGCCAACAACCTCTTTTATGATGTTGAGAATGATGGTTTATCCTTGGATTATCTTGGGGACTTGGGCAGAGCCTTCAGTATGCTATTTTTACCGTCTTTTGTTTCACTTGATGTTTTGAGCTTTGCTAATGTCTTCGTTATGCTTTCTAACTCATTCATCCTCTTCGGTTTAGGTTGTGGCAGCTATTCGATCGACCTTGCAGTCGACTGCCATATTTGTCCCCAGGTCATTCCCCTCCTCCAAGGACCAATCGAGGCAGTCGCTGAGGCTGTTCGGCAAGAGAAGCATGCTAAGCACCAGAAAAAGATAGAATATTTGGAGAGAGATCTGAAGAAATCTAAGGAGAAAGATAAACTCCTTGACAAGAAGTGTTCACCCAAAGCTCAACATGCCCTGCTGACGACCTTCGCTGACAAGATGATGGGGTCTAAGGATAGAAAGGATGCTTTCATTAACCTTCTCGATATTGGAAAAGCATTGGGGCAGACCGATGTTTACAACTGGGTGGTCAAATGTCCTGCCCCCGAGCAGGTCGAAGCACTTAAGGCTCCCTGACGCAAAAAAGAAGATGAAGGTGGGGTGGGGTAAGCTGCCCAGTCCTAGCGGTCTTAAGCTTTGACTCCTTGATGTTATCGAGAAGGGGAAGAAATTTCTATCATCTTTAGACCTTCAGGCGTTGGCCGTTCCGGGGGAGGGCTCCAAGTCTAGTGAGCAAACATCGAATATCGAAGGATAACCAAGGAGGAGGCGGTATTGACCAAAGCAAGACTGGTCATGACAAGGATGAGCATAGAGTAGGGCATGAGGCTAGAAATGTATGAACCCTAATCCCCTATTTCCTCCTTATTTGTTAGGGCATTCCTTGTAATGTTTTGAGAAATTCTTAATCGAAGGATGCAAGTTTTTTGGGATAGTTCTAACCTTTTTGGTGAAATTATTATTATTATTATTTTCTTTTCAGTATTTGACTATAATCCTTTATATTTTATAGAAAGTTCCAGTGTGCGATGAGTTCGAAAAGTTTACTCAAGAGCTCGTTGTAACACCCCAAACCCACCACACAGTGTCGGGTCTGGCTTTGGTCGTGCTACCGAAAATGATAACAGTAACAAGCAGATAAATTTTATGCGGAAGCAAATATAGATAATTTAAATCCTAATTTACTATTAGAGTGAAAGTATTAGTATAAGTGTTAAATGAAAGTTTCACCTAACTATTACAGATACAAAATTCATGTTAATATTCATCCAGGATCTCTCCTAAAAGAAGTAAAGACATCAAAGTACTTTTCTCTTACAGATCTTCTTCACCTGAAAAAGGTTATTTAACTAGGCTAAACTTCTTGCTTAGTGAGGTTCCATCGCCAGTATTTACCCAGTTGATTTTTAGTGATCAAAGAATATCAAATAACAAATAGCCACATATGTCCTAGCACATAGTAAAAGGATACAGGTGGTTAATGCCGAGTTTCTGCCAAGTGCCTATATGGCAATTCTGACTAACATACACGACATAACCTAGTCAGTGGTGCCCGAAGGCTATCAGTTCCGAAATCACTTTCTCCATTCACATCGGTTGAAAATGCAGGTTGGAACCTCCGAGCCCTTGAGCCCTCGAGCCATCAAGCCATAGAGCATCAAGCCCTCGAGCCTACAAACCATCAAGCACTCGAGCCTCGACCACTAGAACCTCAAGCACTCGAATCAAGTGGCGGCGAAAAAGATAAGGAGACACAAGATGGAACATTGGTGAAATCCTGGTCTACTGCACACCAGGGTGTACTTACCGCACACCAGAGCTCGAACCATCAGGCCCTCTAACCTCCAGACTAGAGGACACTCGAGCACAAGAACCTCCCCACTCATGCCACGATCACTCAAGAACTCAACCCCCGAGCCATCGAGCACCGACCACCGAGCAATCGAACACCCCCATAGAGTCCATGAGCCTCGAGCCCACGAGCACTCGAACCAGGCGGAAAAAAAGATGACGAGACACAAGATGGAAACCAGATTTCCAGCACTTGCACCATTTTTTACTTAGAGCCTTTTTGGAGATCTGACCATTTACCCATGTTAACACGAGGGGTGGAGACATGGAAAATATAATCATCGACAAAAAAAGCCCTAAATAGACTTTCGGTCAGAAATTTTGACAACTACATATTATCTTTTTGTACAAGGTCTTCAAAATTATTTTGAAGTAAAACTTTGTAAAAGAATATTTTACCGTTTTTAGGTTTGGGGAACCTAATATGTATCCCTCCTATTAATATGGGATAAACATAAAAAAAGAAACTCTTAATAGCATGCACGACATAACCTAGTCAGTGGTGCCCGAAGGCTATCTGTTCAGAATTCACTTTCTCTATTCACTCTGGTGTTCATTTACGAGCTCGTATCAGTCAGGTGGTTATGCTAGCATACCAGAACTCCACGTGTAGCCGGCATAATCAGATAGTCCAATCTGTACCATTCCCCACTGACTTTGACGGTACTACAATCGCATCGGGCCCCCCAAAATCACAAACAAGTAATCAGGTAGCAGGAAATTCAAGTTTGACACGGCAGGATAAAGTACAAATTGGTCATCCACATAACATATCAGAGTAGTATATGATTCAAGTTTAACACAACATGATAAAGTACAAACCGGTCATCCACAGAATAGATCAGAACAGTTCATAACTCAGTTTCGCAATAAAAGAGCATAGTAAAATACACCCTCGATATAACAGTCGGTAAATACCATCAGTTTAAATTTAACAGGCATATCCCTCTATAATGAGGTTCGAGTACTCAACGTTCGAATATATGGTAAGTGGTATCAGTTCGAGTGGTGAGGGTCGAGTGGTAAGTGGTACCAGTTCGAGTGTCGAGTGGTAAGGGTACCAGTTTGAGGGTCGAGTGGTAAGGGTACCAGTTCGAGGGTCGAGTGGTAAGGGTACCAGTTCGAGAGTCGAGTGGTAAGTGGTACCAGTTCGAGGGTCGAGTGGTAAGGGTACCAGTTCGAGGGTCGAGTGGCAAGGGTACCAATTCGAGGGGTCGAGTGGTAAGGGTACCAGTTCGAGTGGTAAGGGTACCAGTTCGAGGGTCGAGTGGTAAGGATACCAGTTCGAGTTGTAAGGGTACCAGTTCGAGGGTCGAGTGGTAAGGGTACCAGTTCGAGGGTCCTTATAACTCGATCCTCGAACTGGTACCCTTAGAACTCGACCCTCGAACTGGTACCCTTAGAACTCGACCCTCGAACCGGTACCCTTACTACTCGACCCTCGAACTGGTACCCTTACCACTCGACCCTCGAACTGGTACTCTAACCATTCGAACTAGTACCCTTTCCACTCGACACTCAACTGGTACCCTTTCCACTTGACACTCAAACTGGTACCCATATCACTCGACCCTCGAACTGGTAACCTTACCGCTCGAACTGGTACCCTCACCACTAGACTGTTGAATTGGTACCTTACCACTCGACCCTGGAACTCCACTCAACCCTGGAACTGGTACCCTTACCACTCGACCCTCGAACTGGTACTCTAACCATTCGAACTGGTACCCTTTCCACTCGACACTCAACTGGTACCCTTTCCACTTGACACTCAAACTGGTACCCTTATCACTCGACCCTCGAACTGGTAACCTTACCGCTCGAACTGGTACCCTCACCACTAGACTGTTGAATTGGTACCTTACCACTCGTCCCTGGAACTCCACTCAACCCTGGAACTGGTACCCTTACCACTCGACCCTCAAATTGGTATCCTTACCACTCGATCCTCGAACTGGTAACCTTACCACTCGATCCTCGAACTGGTAACCTTACCACTCGATCCTCGAACTGGTACCCTTACTACTCGACCCCCGAACTGGTACCCTTATCACTTGAACTGGTACCCTTACCAATAGACCCTTGAACTGGTACCCTTACCACTTGACCCTCGAACTGGTACCCTTACCACTCGAACCTCGAACTAGTCCCCTTACCACTGATCCTCGAACAGGTGCCCTTACAACTCGACCCTCTAATCGGTACCTTACCACTCGACCCTTGAACTGGTACCCTTATCACTCGACCCTCGAACTGGTACCGTTACCACTCGACCCTTGAACTGGTACCCTTACCACTCGACCCTCGAACTAGTAACCTTATCACTCGACCCTCGAACTGGTACCCTTACCACTCGACCCTTGAACTGGAACCCTTACCACTCGACCCTCGAACTGGTACCCTTACCACTCGAACCTCGAATTGGTACCCTTACCACTTGATCCTCGAACTGGTACCCTTACCACTTGATCCTCGAACTGGTACCCTTACCACTCGACCCTCGAACTGATACCCTTTCCACTCGAACCGGTACCCTTACCACTAGAGCCTTGAACTGGTACCCTTACCACTCGGCCCTCGAACTGGTACCCTTACCACTCGACCCTCGAACTGGTACCCTTACCACTCGACCCTCGAACCGGTACCCTTACCACTCGACCCTCGAACTGGTACCCTTACCACTCGACTCTCGAACTGGTACCCTTACCACTCGACCCTCGAACTGGTACCCTTACCACTCGACCCTCGAACCGGTACCCTTACCACTCGACCCTCGAACCGGTACCCTTACCACTCGACCCTCGAACTGGTACCCTTACCACTCAACCCTCGAACTGGTACCTTTACCACTCCACCCTCGAACTAGTACCCTTACCACTCAACCCTCGAACTAGTACCCTTACCACTCGACCCTCGAACTAGTACCCTTACCACTCGACCCTCGAACCGGTACCCTTACCACTCGACCCTCGAACTGGTACCCTTACCACTCGACCCTCGAACCGGTACCCTTACCACTCGATCCTCGAACTGGTACCCTTACCACTCGATCCTCGAACTGGTACCCTTACTACTCGACCCCCGAACTGGTGCCCTTACCACTTGAACTGGTACCCTTACCAATAAACACTTGAACTGGTACCCTTACCACTCGACCCTCGAACTGGTACCCTTACCACCCGACCCTCGAACTGGTACCCTTACCACTCGACCCTCGAACTGGTACCCTTACCACTCGACCCTCGAACTGGTACCCTTACCACTTGACCATCGAACTGGTACCCTTACCACTCAACCCTCGAACTAGTACCCTTACCACTCGATCCTCGAACTGGTACCCTTACCACTTGACCCTCAAACTAGTACCCTTACTACTCGACCCTCGAATTGGTACCCTTACCATTCGACCCTCGAACTGGTACCTTTACCACTCGACCCTCGAACTGGTACCCTTAGCACTCGACCCTCGAACAGTTACCCTTACCACTCGACCCTCGAACTAGTACCCTTATCACTCGACCCTCGAACTGGTACCCTTACCACTCGATCCTCGAGCTGGTACCCTTACCACTCGACCCTCAAACTGGTACCCTTACCACTCGACCTGGAACTGGTACCCTTGCCACTCCACCCTCGAACTAGTACCCTTACCACTCTGCCCTTGAATTGGTACCCTTACCACTCCACCCTCGAACTGGTACTCTTACCACTCCACCCTCGAACTAGTACCCTTACCACTCGAATTGGTACCATTACCACTCGGCCCTCGAACTGGTACCCTTATCACTCGAACTGGTTCCCTTACCACTCGAGACTTGATGCAAAACATTACCAGGTGGCCAGTATGAACCAAGTTACAATCAGAACATAAAATTAACATAAGTTGTAGAACAATTAGAAAATTAAATCAAATTACTAGGGAGAATATCCAAATATAATATCTAGAACACTAAAATATCATCCAAAGTTGTAACATTACGAATATCCAAAACATCTCCCAAATATACAATTAAAAAATTATTATTTTATCAATGGTCAATTCTCAAGCCACTCTCCTCGAACTACTAAAATAAAAGGTAAACTTGTAATATAATGATAGTATTTTACTACTCCCTCCGTCCCAGCCAAACGTGCATACTTTTTGGTCAACTTTCTCAGGTCATGTTTGACCAACGAGAACTTTAGTTACGTATATTAACAGTGTGTTAAATTTTTATATTTAGAAAATACATCATGCAGGGAATCCAACAATATCCCACGTGATGATATTAGTGTCTATATACTAGATAAAATTTACGGTCAAACATGTCATGAGAAAGTTGACAAAAAAGTGTGCAGATTCGGTTGAGACGGAGGGAGTACAATTTTACTCTTTCTTTAGAGTTGAGGAGAGTACATTGGAGAAAGAGCCTAACTAGACTATTAAGCCCAATTAAAAATAAATTATATATATACACGTATATATATATCATTTAATCAATGGTCAATTCTAGAGTCACTAAAGGAAAAAAGTAAACTTTTAATATAATAACGACATTTTACTACAATTTTAATCTTTAAATTCGGTGGGAAGTACATTAGAGACTGTGCCTTACTAGACTATTCGGCCCAATAAGATACACTAGCTGTGTCTTATTTAGTCAAAATTTCTTAACTTTGACCTCAAAATTGAATTGGTATGTAAGTATAAGTACTAGTATGTGATACATTAATTGTTAGATTCGTTATAACATATTTTCAAAATATCAACATTTCAAAAGTTCTAATTATCCTTAATGAAAGATATTAAGTATCAAATATTTTTTCAAGTCAACTGCTAAAAGTCAGAGTGTGCAATTTGAAATGGGACGGGGGAGTATATTATTTAATCAATGGTCAACTCTCGAGCCACTTTCCTCAAGCTAATTAAATGAAAAAGCGATCTTGAAATATAATACTCCCCCTGTCCCAGGGAAACCTGCAGAGGGAGAAAGTTTTCCTTTTAATTTGAGAAGTGTGAAATGTCTCATATGCCCCTGTTTTCTTCTTTGTCTTCTTCGTTCAAGTTCTTCTTCTTCATCTCTGCCTCTCTCCACCCCTCTGCCTCTCTTCACCTTTCTCTGCCTCTCTCCATCTCTCCGCCTCTTTCCATCTCTTTGACTTCAGGCCCATGACGGCGAACGACGAGAAACCCCTCCCTCCTCGACAAAAGTTCTCAATTTTCCCTTTAACCTTACTAAATGCAGACATCGGCAAGAAGTCCCTCCCCCGCGACTGCCTCTAATCGGAGAGAATCATCAAATCGGTATAAAGCCCTAAATCAACAATTTTGCAAGCTCTCCGATTGTGAGTTGTTGAATGGTTGCTTTTCGTTTGTGAATTTGTGAGCAGAGGTTTTTGGGATTGGGTATTGGTGTGTTGATGAAGAAGAAGAAGATGGAGTGAATGCTATGAATGGTTGTTGGGGTTTGAATGGCTATTGTAAGCAAATGTTATGGGGATTTGGGATCTGGTGCTCTGTAATGAGTCTATAAATGGAGTGAGTTTGTAAATAGGTTTGCTGTTGCTGTAAATTGAGTATGGTGGTGTTGTAAATCGGGTTTGGAAATGCAAAAATGGATTATGAAGAATAGAAAATTGACAAGTGGAGTTTGGTGGTGTTGTTAACAGAGTTTGGTAATACGAACATGGACCAACTAAGTGATTCAAATTGAAAAACAACATATGCTCACCCAAATGGACCATCACACAAACACCCAGCTCCTATTTCTCCAGCTTTCAGTAGATGCTCTGTAAATAGGTTATGCAAATGGGTGGTTCAAATTGAAGAACAAGATGGTATGTTTGCCATAGACCGAAGGATTGGTGTTAAATTTTAGTGTGAAAGGGTAAATGTGTCTTCTGACATGTTAAATCTTTCTTAAAACAGAAAGTGTGCAAATTTGTCTGGGACGGACATAAAAGGAAAGTGTGCAGATTCGGCTAGGATGGGGGGAGTAATAGAACTTTACTACAATTTTACTCTCTTTAGAGTCGCTGGGAAGTAAGTTCGAAAATGGGACTTTTTGGACTATTTGGTCCAATAGAAAATTATTATTTAATTAATGCTCCTCCCTCCACTTTTCTACAATCTTTATTATAACAATAGGTTCTATCCGCGATAAAACCTACATTCCAACATATATATGTTGTATTTAATTATGTATTCACGCACTACCATGACCATATAGGTCCCGACTACCTTTCAAATAAACATTTATGTTAAAAAAACTAAGTCTAAAATTCTTATAACAAAATAAGGATGAGTTTTTATATGAGTTGCGTAAATTACATGTTATTCATATAAAAAACAACAATAGTGAAGTTTCTACATTCTGCCCATAAATATAATAACATGAAATCATAATTCACTTACTTCGTAGAAATTAGGACGTTCTTCAGTTTTTAAACCTCTCATGATTGTCATAACTCTCTACAATAGAGTATAAATTAGTGCCCAACCTTGTTTTCCACTGCTCCCATCAAATTGACAAGGAAGAAAAAAAAAAGTCTGAACAAAGTCAAAAAGAAAAATAAGTCTGAACCAAGTCAAATAGAGTTAACTGCAGTTTCATCTAATGTTGGTAGAGTCTTTGGTCCTAGTTTTGGGTCACCCGACATCGGGTACAACTCCACCCAACATCTGGCAAGAGCAACTTTTAACTTCAGTTTTTTTCCAATTGATGACAAAAGACGCTTTTTAACTTCAAATTTTTCTTAAATCGAAGTTAAAAGAACTTTAACTATAAATTTTGCTATTTTTCACTTTTATTATTTGCCATATTTTCCATAATTAAAGTTAGTGAGGCGAAGTTAAAAGCGAATTATATAGTAGTGATATTTGTAAGGCACTTGTTAAAATGATCCTAACTTTAGGCTAAAATGTCAATATAACCCTGCAGAATAAGAAAGTGTCAAAATAAATATAATTTTATGATAAAATGTGCTGTCTAACATTCTGTCACTATTACATCGTTGACTCATCAATTTAAATTTACCGAAGCTGAATTTTCGTATTATCTTTTTTTCATCTTATGGGACAGTGGTATTTGGCAAAATCTTGGGAAAGACCGTCTTTCCATAGGCTTATGAAAAGACATGGTTTAATTAGAATAATAAAATATAAAAGATCTTAGTTGCATTATTAAAAATTTTACAACGTATAGTAGTTATAAAATTTATAAATTAATTCATACCGTAAAAAAATTTTATCTTCAATTCTTTTAGTTTGTACTTTAAACTTTGATATTTCCATAATTTTAGGTATTGAAAGTATTTTTGAAGCGGGCTCGGTTGATTTTGGGTCCGAGGTGTATGTGATTGAAGTCAAACATGTTTTGTTAGGGGGGGCTTATTAAGTTGCAGAAATATCAATTTTGGATCATTATCACTGATTTTTACTCAGAATTTTGTTTATGTTCAATTTTGACAATGCCACTACTTTTTGTCTTTACCAAGATATTGAAGCAATTGTATTTCGTGGATTGAATGTAAAGCTAAAGAATAAGTTATAAGTTATGAGAGTATTCAGTTCTTTGGGGGTAAAAAAAATGGCAGACGTTAATGAGATTGAAAAGGCCAAACGGATTTAGTTTAATAATAAATTAATTTGCTCAATTAAATTATTGAATGGTTGAGATTGGACTAAATCAATGGCTAAGGTTTAGAGTAAAAAATGGTGTTAAAATAAGGGTGTCTGTCAATTGACCCCTTCCCATGTCAATTGACCCCTTCCCATTTTGTAATGTAGTAAATACATTTACAGGGGATTTATAAAAAAAATATAGTCTATTCATAAACTTATTAGATAAGTTACTTTACTTTTTGTCTTAAATATAGTAATTTAAAATATATATATATATATTTTTTATAAATTAAAACAATAATGTGTATTTGAATGTAAAGGTATAAAAAATACAATAAAAAAAGTTTTTAGAATTTAGTATATAATTTAATAAATGTAATGTATATGTGAAAAAATATAGTGAACTATCCCTAACTTAAGGATCAGAAGACCTCCTCATATTACTATATCTAAAGTGAGTATGCTTGACCCTTGGAACATTGTGATTGACCTCCTCATCAATGTCTCTAGTGTCGGGCGGATGGAGCCCTGAGGACGAGGGTATCGCCTCTAAAGTGAGTATGCTATCTACTCCCTCTGGTACTTTTATATCGGCTCTTATTTTTGGTACAAGTATTTTCAAAAAGTAAAATGTTTGTATTCAAAGTAAAAGTAAATCAAAAAATAAAATTAATTTAGAATTTGTTAAAAGGGGAAAGAGGCAAAATTAAAAGATCATCCCTAAAAACAAGTCACCTTTAGAGAATCAAATTGTGTGCATCTCTAAAGTGAGTACATTACAATACTAGATTATTTAAAATGAGTACAATGTTTTTAAGAAAAACATATAGTAGTCGTCATTTGCATTAACTGAAAGATCATTACACATTCGCGTCAGGTGTAGGTCGCACAACACCTACCTAACAAGTATAACTATTCTTTTAAACATTCTAAACTATATGGGCTCACACACTTTGGAGTGAGGCTATCACAAATAGACCTATCATTAGGCTCATATCATGTCATATTGGTAATCTCTGCAACTCGAGTGCGCCTTCAATCTCCATCTTCACCGGGTTTCTTCAGTTGTATAATTTTAAAAGACTGTTGCTGAATTTCTCCAATCTGCGACAGAAGGTGTTCATTGAAAGAGTCGAGAAACATGTATGTTTCGGTTTGGAGTAGAATTATCCTTACTGGATTGCCAGATTTATCCTTAACTACTAGTTTGTATTATAGTTAAACGGGAATCAATAATAGTTGCATATTTTTATTGATTTAAAAATTTAAGATAATTTTTCATATACCCTACGTAGTACTTTTTTATTAACTTTCTCAGGCCATGTTTGACCATAAATTTTAACTAGTATATAGACACCAATATCATCATTTGAGATACCGTTGGTCAAACATGTCATGTGAAAGTTGACCAAAAAGTGTGCATATTCGACTGAGACGGGAAAGTAATTAGTTTTTATACTTATGAATAATGCATACCTTTGTTATGCAGTTGAAAATATTCTAATATTTATAATGTAATACCTAATTTTAATATATATGAAAAAACTGAATGTATTAGAAGAAAAAATTGAGAATAAAAGTTTTCACGTGAAATAACATTGTCCCGTTCATTTTACATGGTCATTAAATACTACGTATTTTGCAAATACATATTATAGCCAGAAGGTCGCCTACTCATCATCATCTACATAAGCGGTAAGTTAATTCTATACCCAAATAGAGTAAGTAAGACTTGGATTAATCATAAGCTGGAGGGACCATGAAAGCAAAGCACAAAACCTAGGCAAGCTCTACCAATTGAAGGCAAGAATTCTCTATGTACCTTCAACTTCCACTCAATCTAGTATATCAACGGTAAAAATCATTCATTAACATAGACAGGGAGAGTAGTAGAAAAAACAGTTTCTTGAGAAGCATATTAAGACACCGTACAGGAAAGGGAAATAACATTTATTGAACAATACATCTTGATCATGTAATGTAATTCTTGGAGACAAACAATTTTAAAACTACATAAGTTCATGTTATACAAGGAAACGAAAACCATTCCAAATCTAAGCAAGATCCATACATTAGCATTCCAAAAAGAAGCCTCTAAATTAATTTTTTTTAATGAAAAGAAAGCGTTTTTGGACTACACAATCAACTAGAGCTCGAAGAAACTACGTATCCATATATCCAGATTGCTACAAAGAAGCAGAGAATTGCAACTCATACCCATATCAAATGCCTTGTCCTAGAGGTACATACCATCTGTTCTTTTACTTCAATGATGAATAAAAAGACCTTTTATGGATATCCATTTGAGGTTTAGGGTATCAGCCTACATACTGTATCCAAAGAAGAAAGGTTAATGTGTTGCTGTGTACTTACTTGCATTTCTACCTTTCCACTTTAAAATTTGAACTCATTCACATTAGGATGAGGTGAGTAGAAAGGTTTCAAATCTAGCACACACCTCAACTCCATCTTACTAATATACTTTCCTTACATAATAGTATATAACAAATTTCTAAGATACTCTTATCCAACACTCATAGAGTACCAAAAAATCAACACCACATCCACCAACAAAATCCATTTATGTAGACTACTCATATATTTCAGGTTACAAAATCATATACCATGCAATTATATCGATAATTGAACATTCCCTGATTCATAAGGAATTCCATGTATTTTAGTACCATCCCAGATTCCCAACAAATATCCAAGAGGACACTGTAAAACGACACTCCATCCACCTAATGCTTACCACGAGGACAATCGTGTGGGCCCGTTCTGCAACACGAGGGAACCTCATGCTGCATGCATCACAAGCTATCTTCAGCTTGTAGAGAATTGAGTGGCAGTTTTGATAGTGTTTACGAGGTCCGAAAGCTTGTAGAGAACTGAGTGGCAGTTCTGGTAGTGAATATGAGCGCCTTTCGGCCCATGAGCTGCGGTGGAGTGTTTTTTCCCCTTCTGAGTTCTTTACACTTTTTTTGATAGAACAAACATGCCATATAATAACCATACGAATATGTGCTGCATGTGTTTCAACCGAAACATTTTGATCATCTCAGAATGTCTTACTGAAAATGAAGAAAGAACACTTCAGCGCGGATGAACCATGCTATAACCAGGGACCTTTTGAACTCCAACATCCACCATCACTCTCCTCATGGCCGCAGCGCTGTCCCATCTCTCAGCCCCGGCGTAGATTGTCGACAGCTGAACATACCGCCCACAATGCCGTGGCTGGAGGTCAAGAATCCGCTGCCCGATCTCCCCCGCCATTTCTACTGCTCCATGGATCCTACAGGCGCCAAGAAGAGCCCCCAGAACAGATGCATCGGCCGCAAAAGGCATCTTCTCCAAGAACTCGTAAGCTTCGCGAATCATCCCAGCCCTTCCTAACAAATCAACTATGCATCCGTAGTGCTCCATTTCAGGGACAATGCCATATTCGCGATGCATCGAGTGGAAGATTTCAAGTCCAGTGGAGACGAGTTTCGTACGAGAGCAAGCTGAAAGAAGGCCGACGAAAGTGATCCCATTTGGAGGAAATCCAGCTTTCTTCATTGCTATGAACATGTCAAAAGCATCCTTTTCCCTACATTGCAAAGCAAGTGAACATATCATAGCATTCCATGTGCAAACCTCCTTAACCACCATTGTACAGAATAATCTCTCAGCGTATCCAAAACACGCCATCTTTCCATAGAATGTTATCAGTGCAGTTTCCATGAACACACTCAACTCGCTCTCGTTCTTCACCATGTAGCAATGGATTTGCTTCCCATGGAGCACAGCTTTCCCGCCTTCGAGATTCGCACAACAAGAAAGAGCACAGACAAACGTAGCTTCATCGGGCCTTATTGCATCATCGCCATCCCCCATCATCATTCTCCCAAAAGACTCAATCGCTTCGTGAAAACGCTCGTTCCTCGCGTACCCATTGATCAAGCTCGTCCAAGTGAAAATATCCCTCTTATCCATTCCTGAAAACATCAACACCGCCGAACCCATATCCCCATTCTTCGCAAAGGCATCAATCATGGCATTCTGGGAAACCAAAATCGGGTGGGAAGTTTCATCGAACATCTTGCGAGCACTCTCTACATCGCCCATTTCCGAAAACAGAGACACAAAAGATGTCCGCACAAAAGGGTCCTCCCAGACCCCTCGGCGGAAACACTGCGCCCCGAGAGGTTTGCCGATGAGAAAAGTCTGCGGCAAAAGGGTAGCGGCGGCTTTGATCAGGAAAGGGAAAGTGAGGCTGTTTGGCAGCGCGTAGTGATTCAGCATATGTCTGAACAAAACAAAAGTGTTGTTGGGTTGGAATAATCCGTAGGTTCTGATGAGACTGTTGTAGAGAAGCGTGTTGGTCCATCTAGTGGTGATGAGAAGGCATCCATTGGTTAGAATCAGAGAATGGATTTGTTTGATCTTCTTGGAGTGGTTGGTAAAACGTTGGAGTAGACTTAGGAGCAACAGAGGAGACTGGTTTTCTTGCATGAAAAACGAGATAACATTAAGATTTCAGAAAAGGATTCCAAGTTCCAACGTAACTTTGATACTGCCCATTTCTTCGAGTTCTTGACATTTCAAAGAACCTGTACATTAAAACATGTTTTGGGAAACATTACAATTATGACTACTCTTTGTACGTGGCAAGTAAAGAGCAAATTACAGCTGGATTAACAGCACCTTCTACGGGCAGAACATTAACTAGTAATTAATAAACCATTAACAAATAAATCCATAGATGGTAAACAGAGAGCAAGAAATCCATAGATGGTAATTAAATACAGCCATATTATACAATGAGAAATAACGCCGCCCTAAGATCAGCTAGACCTAATTTAGCCGTAGCAACGCTTGATTTTACCACACTTTTTACATGGGCAGAATATTTACTAATAATTAGCCATTAATAAACCCTTAACCAATAAATCTAGAGATGGTAATTAAAAGTGCATCAAAAACAGCCAGATTTCACAATAAGAATCCCAAAATTAACGCACTAAAATCCGCTAGATCCAAGTTTACCATGGAGAGATTACAGCCATTTTACTGCAGCTCAGGACTCCAAAGAACTGATTGAGAAAATGTACAAAAAAACTGGATGTGGAACAATTTTCATTAGCTTATTCGAGTGTTTAGTACTACTAAACAATCCACAAGGAAAATCAACAATTCATTCGTAACATAGGCAAAAGTCAACACAAAAATCATCAATTTGAACACCGTGATTGTTAGATTATCAAGGATACAGTTCAAAGTCAACTTCAGCAAGAAAACGCTTCACTCAGATCAAGCTTTTAACATCATAACATGATCAAAACTACAAACTCTACCACCAAATTGAAGCTTAACAAGTGAAGGAATGAACAACAATTGAAAAACATCGATACAAAATACAAGTCACTTTATATAATGCTAGTAATCAAACATAGAAACTCATCACACACTGAGAACCGATTGGCAACAGGAGGGAGCATAATAAGAAATTCCAAAGAGCTGAAAAGCATGAAGGAAAACAAGAACCATCACATCAAACATTATCAAGAAAAACAATGTAGCAGCAGATTCAACAAGGTACCGTTGGTGTACATCAATATCACATACACAAAAAGAAACAGAGTCAAAGAGAAACTGTATAACCTTCACAATCCTAAACTAAAAATCAGCTCACCAGGGGGACAATGGTGAACGTCCTTTTTAGCATCGCATATTAAACCAAATCCACATGCTTCGGATTCACTCTTATAGGATTATGATAATAATTACATAGCAGAAAATAAACCCTACAAATTAAATGCAGATATGGAAAACGAACTAAAATCCGCTGCGGCTTGGAAAACATGACTATTTCAGAATATCTACGCAAGGAAATTCAACACTCATGTGTAACATATGAAAAATCAGTTAATACAACACAGGAAGCCTCTAATAATCCAATTACCTGATTTGATGTCTTTCCAAGTCCAAGCATTGGCAAGATTGTGCTTCACCTCCGGCGGGTGATAATGGATGTTATCCCGTTTTTTAACCCCGTTTATCAGGCTGCTCATCTCTGCGGTATCAGTCTGCTTCACCTCCGGCGCAGAATGCGGCTCAAGATTGTGCTCCCTTCCGAATCTACTCTCGATTTTTAGGCCCTTGGCTGGCTGCCATTGGATGGCTTTGCTTTTTCTGAGAGCCTTGGATGCCAATTGAGTTTTTTTTTTTTTGAGTGCGGCGGAGGGGTGGAGGCTGCCGGTGATGTGGTGGGGTGTGGGAGAGAGGCGACCGATGGGGTTTCAAAGGCTGAGATGAAAAGGCCGATAGGTTTCAGTGAAAATAGGGGAGAAACTAATATGGGTTTCAAAGGTAGGCTCATGCGAAGTACATGAGGTTTGGCCCAGGAAAATGACCAAGTAATGTGGGTTTGAGGCCATTAAAGGAGGTTTTGCTTTTATAATCACCTTTAAAATAAAAAAAATGATCTAGGAAAGATTTTTCGAACTTGGAAATGGTACTTTTGAATTCGAAAATGATTCCGGATCTCAACTAAAGGTGGTTCTAAAGATGGAACAATCTTAAATTAATTAGAAAGTATCAGAAAATGTGGTCTTTCCATAAGTTTATGGACAGTCCAAAGGGACATTTATCTTAAATATTGTAATTTTTTATAAAATTTAAATATTACATTTTATAAGTTAAAACAAGTAATAATATGTATTTGAAGGTGAAAATATAAAAATATATGATATGAAAAAATATTTTTTAAAATTTTAAATTTTGTATATAATTTAACAAAGAGTCCGTCTCTTGAAAGACGGTCTTTCCATAAGTTATGGAAAGACCAAGGTTTAAAGTGTAAATTAGAAGAAATGGAGATAAAATTTTCGGGTTGCATGAACCGGGTTATAAATTTTATAACTACTACATGTTGCATACTAAAAGTTTAATATTGCAACTAACACTTTTTACCTTTTATTATTCTAGTTAAACCTCGTCTTTCCATAAGCCTATGGAAAGACCGTCTTTCCCAAGACTTTGCCTTTAACAAATACATTATATAAGATAATAAATAAGTGGCATGTCCATAAACTTTTGCACAGACCACGTTAGAAAACCTACTCTAAATTAATTTAGAACCACATCTACAGGTTACCCTGGGACGGAGGAGGTATATACATAGTTGGAGTATGGCAAAGTTAAATTTTCCATACATGTGTTATTTCCAGTCTTCTTTACTTTTCTTACATTAAATTTTCCTAAATTAATCTCACTCCAATACGTGAATTTGAACTCTTGTGTTTTGTGTTTGTTGCTTGAATTACTTTTTCTTTGATGTTGGTTGTTAACTTGTTCCTTTTATTTGGTTGTGCTATTATGAAGTTAACACGATTTCCTTTCTGAGAAAGAATTATTTTGCGTAAGTATTATTGTATTGTTGACAGAAATATATAGAGTACAATAAGGTGATAGAATATGAGTAGAACTCTACCTTAGTCAACATGACTTATCTAAAATCAATTATAATCTAATTAGAAATATGATTTACTCTAACACCCCCCCTCAAGCGAAGCGTCGGATGTTCAGTGACGCACAGCTTGGATCGGAAGAACTCAAAGAGGGGACGAGAAAGTCCTTTGGTGAATATGTCAGCAATTTGAAGACCAGTGGAGATATGTGCAACACGCAGCTTGCCAGACGCCATCAACTCACGAACAAAATGATAGTCGATATCAATGTGCTTCCTTAGAGCATCGTTGTGCGGTGTCGTGGTTGTTGAAAATGATGGACTTATAAGTTGAAGCCCATTCGGGCTTGCCTCCAGGGACATCCGCCAAGTACAACATGTTAATCCGACCTAGAAAATCTGTTGGACATATATTGATTATATCATGCGAAAATCAAATAATAAAAATTTGAACGAGCAATTAATATATGCAAGAATAATACAATTTTATTAATTATTCAAGCATACAATTGAAAGGGACATCCGCCAAGTACAACATGTTAATCCGACCTAGAAAATCTGTTGGACATATATTGATTATATCATGCGAAAATCAAATAATAAAAATTTGAACGAGCAATTAATATATGCAAGAATAATACAATTTTATTAATTATTCAAGCATACAATTGAAAAGCTTAAATTACAAATAATCAAAGCATGAATCACGTTTCAAGTAATCACAAATTGATGGAGTCACGAGTAACACTAGCTGCCCTTGAAACGAATGAGTCCCGTCGTGGACATCGTTCCCTAGGACAAAACCATCGCAGACAACAATTAACATTTAAGAGTTACCTGGGATTCACGCAAGGCCCGAAGGACTATCACCGACAGAGACAGAAAGAAGTGAGACTCAAGTTTAGAATAAATGAGGAACTTGAGAATGGTGCGAGTTTTCTGACTGACTTAGAGGCTCTATTTATACTACTCTAAGAGACCCTAATCATGGAAACATGATATTCTGATTTTCTGTAATTAGAGAAGAATATTCTCCAATCACCAACTCATCAAATCTGAGACATTCCATGAATACTCGAATCAAATCTGCTGGAAAAAGAAGAAATGTTTGTACAAATATTCTTCATCATAATAAACATGGTAAACCGCATATTTATTTAAGACAAGATATCTCACAAAATATGGAAGCATTTTGTTCTTATCTCTTAAGAATTACACACAAGCAATTCCATATATACTATGCGGTTGGGCCTTCATAAGACTTCCATGCGATCCATACGTATTTTGGACAGTCCAGAGAAAATTACCTGGGCCAATTTTTGCCCATTTTTTTCCTCTTTCAAGAGTGAAATTAAAACATTCATATCTCATTCACCCTTGATCCGTTTTGAGAGTTTAAATAGTCAATTTTATAGTACTCGCGGAGGAGAACCCAAAATGATATCCATTGACCCAAAATCCATTCGGGTCCCACTCTAAACGAAGCCCAAAAAGTTGACGAATTTCAACCTTTTAACCATCATTTTCCAACAAAATCAACTCGGGCCCTAGTGAGGAAACTAAGAAGGGTGCCAAATGTGACACAACATCAGATACTCCAACAAACATTTCTGCAATTACAGACTCTAGATTGCTAGAATTCCCCATTTTTTAAAGCTTCTTGATCACTTGTAAAGAACATGAAGCCACTCCCTTAACGGAATACACGAGGAGGCAAACTGTTGCTCTGAAACTCAAACGCGGGTCTCACCGGTGATCCATCAGTGACTCAATCTTGTTCCTTGAGGTGGCACCCATGGTGGAAGACTGTCGACGGTATACCGGAGCCCTCAATTTTTTCAGGAAGCTATTGGTTGTCGGAGGAGGACATCGAAGAACGATTTGGTAATTGGGAGAAGAAGGATGAATAAAGCAAGGGTTTCAGGAGAAAGAGAAGAGAAGAGTAAGCTACAGACCCTCTGGTCTTCATCCATCCAGAGATCATAAGCTTCCTTGGCCATATTATAAACCGCCTGCGCAGTAGCACGATCAGGAAGAGGACCGCAGAGGACAGTGGCAAATGAGGAAGACGTTGAACCAGCCGTTGGCAGAGTGGACAGAGGAGGACGTGGAATCGACCCGTCAAGAAATCCGAAAAGCTTCAGAGGGCAAAGAACATATTCAATATGGCGCTTCCATAGAAGAAAATTGGTCTTATTCAGTTTAATTTGTAGCATCTAGAGAAGAGTATTAAACGATAATTTTTCACTGGCCATGATGAGAATGGAAAAAGGAGTTCGGCCGCTAGAGGAAGAAGAAGAAGAAGAAGAAGAAGAAGAAGAAGAGACGGTCGGAAAAAAAATTTAGGGTTTAGAAGGTAAATCAGAATTCTGATTAGAGTAAATCATATTTCTGATTAGATTATAATTGATTCTAGATAAGTCATGTTGACTAAGCTAGAGTTCTACTCATATTCTATCACCTTATTGTACTCTATATATTTCTGTCAGCAATACAATAATACTTGCGCAAAATACATCTTCTCATGGTATCAGAGCAGAGTTATGATTTACTCTAACACTTTCCTACTCATTTTTTCCCCAACTTATTTTAATTTAAAAAATGATTGTCTATTGTTGATTTAGATTTGGAATGGTGTCCATTTTCTGATATAACATGAATTTATGTAGTTTGAAGAAAAAAAATTCTCCAAGAATTACATTTCCCTTTCATGTACGGTGTCTTAATATGTTTCTCAAGGAGAGTTTTTTTTCTCACAACAAGAAAAAAGGACTCTCATGACCGAATTATGGTACTATATTTGGAAACTAATGATCGTATTAGTGACTTACATATTTTGATCACTAGGTTTTGGTCACCAATGAATTTTCAATGACCAAGTGAAAATTATGGTCAGCAAATTGGTCACGGAGAGGTGTTGGGCATAAGAGTTAAGTAATCGGCCTATTCTTGGTGACCAATGGAGATGACAAAATATAAAACAGTCACCAAATTAGTATTTAGTGACCAAAGTTGCTGTCACTCACCAAACTTTTGGCGGAAAATATTATTACCACATTTTTATGCCTTTTTTTTTCTTTTCAACACATACTTTACTTTTTATACGTAAACACAAATCAGTGATCAACATTTACTTACCTTTCAAAAACACTAATAATTAGGCTAACTTTAAATAATCAATGGTCAACTATTATTTGACATTCTACATATAAACACTAATAACTAGTTGACTTTAACTAGTTATCGGTCAACCCATACTCAACTTTCTCTATATAAACACTAACAACTAAGTTGACCTTAACTAATTACTAAGTTGACTTTAACTAATGAACGATTTACCCTTACTTGATTTTCTATAGATGAGCAATAATAAAAAAAGGTTTGACTTTAATTGGTTGCTTTACTTTCTATATATACATACTTATTAACGAAGTTTACTTTAACTAATTAACAGTAAATTGTACTTGACTTTTTATTATAAACACTGATGATTAAGTTAACTATAACTAATCAACAGTAAACTTGTACTTGACTTTTTATGCACAAACACCGATGATTAAGTTGACTTTAACTAATCAGCAGTCAATCTATACTTGACTTATATATAAACACTAATAACTAAGCTGACGTCAACTAATCAATGGTAAACACCCACTTGACTTAGTATGTATATAAACTAGTAATCAATGATTACCTTACTTAACTTTTTATGTATAAACACTAATAACTAAATTGATTTTAACTAATCAACGATCGATCCTTACTTTACTTTCTATATATAAACATTGATAACTAAGTTGATTATAACTAACTAACAGTCAGCCCTTGGTTGACTTTCTATATCTATAAACACTAATAAAAAGTTTGACCTAACTAATTAATGGTCAACTTTTGCTTGACTTAGTAAATATAAATATGAATAAAAAGGTTTGATTTTACTAATTCACATGGAACCCTTAACCAACTTAGTATGTATAAATATAAATAAAAATGTTTGATTTTATCTAATCAACAATCAACTCTTACTTGAATTTCTATAAATAAACATTAATAAAAAAAGGTTGTCTTTAACTAATTAACGGTCAACCATTATGCGACTTTCTATATATAAACACAAATAACTGATTTGATTTTAACTACTCAATTGTCAACCATCACTTGATTTTCCATATATAAACACTAATAAAAAGGGTCTGGCTTTAGTCAACGATCAACCCTTATTGGAGTTTCTATATATAATACTAATAACTATGTTGACTTTAACTAATTCACAGTTAAATTTACTTGACTTTTCACATATAAAGACTAATACAAGGGCTTGACTTTTAAACACGTCAGCGGTGAACCCTTAATTGACGTTCCGTTTATAAACACTAATAAATGGTTTAATTTATATTATCAACAATCAACCCTTAACTTTTTTTTAAACACTAGTACGTAGGTTGACTTTACATAATCAAAGATTAACCCTTACTTAAGTTTTCATAGACACTAATAACTAGGTTGATTTTACATGATTAACGGTTAACCTTCACTTAACATTCTAAATTTTCATTACTTTGTTTAAAATTTGGACATTAAAATTAAGAAAAATGTGAGAAACATATCCTATTTTTTAACGAAAGTGCCGAAACAACTTCCAGTTTTTAAAAGTGTAAAAAATAACCTGGGACCCATCTAACTTTTCGTCAGGGGGGGGGGGGGGTTGAGCTGGAATTGCAGGAAAATTACCAAAATACATCCTTATTAAAATAAGAGAAAGTATCCTTTTAGACCAACTAACAGTTAGACCAATCATGAAAAATCTCATTTCAATAACTTCTAAGGTCAATTTTATAATTATTGATGCATTGTGATACCTTTTAAAAGTTTTTCAAAGTTATAGGAAACTCATTGCAATTAAAAAAATTTTAAAAAAATAAATCACCTCATTAATTACATAAACTATAAAATTACAATGTCCAACGGTTGATCTAAAATAATAATTAGTATTCAAATAAATAAATAAAATTAGAAGTAAACCTGAAATAAAATCGGATTGGCTGTTCATACTTGACCTTTTAAATTAAATGTTAGCCCAATTCTCAGCCTAGCTAACATTAAGCCCAAAACACTACTAACCCAGTGTAAACCCCACTTTACATATCCCTCATCTCCTTTCTTACCGCACACAGCCACCACAACACCAAAGCAGCCTTACCCTCCTCTGTGACTCACTGTGGCTCACATTGCCTCTTTATGTGAAGCTCCACCACTGCTCCTCCACGACTCGCCGCCATCGGTGCGTCTTTTTGGGTTAAGGGTCTTTTTATCATTTTAAGTGTGGTCAACTTTCTGAATGCCAAGGCCAACGTCAGAAGTTCCACCAAATGGTTATATTAACACTTTCATTAATTTGTTAGTTTTTTAAAAAATAATTAAAACATTTAAGGGTTATATTGACACTTAGTATAT
Source organism: Rubia yunnanensis (assembly GCA_037428765.1). Lineage (NCBI taxonomy): Eukaryota > Viridiplantae > Streptophyta > Magnoliopsida > Gentianales > Rubiaceae > Rubia > Rubia yunnanensis. The sequence continues at coordinate 113,099,881 of CM075064.1, read as the reverse complement.
AGAGTTATATTGGTATATTATCCATAAATGTGTTACCCCGACACTACGACATGCGACACGACATATGACACGCATCAAAATTTGGCCGAGTTGCATATCAGTCGACGAATCTAAATACATATGTGGGTATCGAAAGAAAGGAAAACATACAACTTTGAAAGTTGTGTTAACTTATCCGTTTATCTTTTTAATTAATTGATTTTTTTCCAGATTCTAGGTAATTAAGTCAAGAGTAAAGTGCTCATATAACCCAGTGTTTTGGTGGTTTGTGCTAATATGACCCTGTGAAGTTGGAAAGTGCTATTGTAACCCTGTGTTTTGCTATAATGTGCTAATATGACCATGGAGGCCTGAATTTGACCGGAAATACATGGAATGACTATTATACCCTTGTTTAAAAAAACAAAAATTCAGAACAAGTGAAAGGACAATCAAGCCCTCATTCATGTATTTCCTTATTCTTTGTCGTGTTAGGATTAAGTGAGCGCATTTTATTGTTCTAGTTTTTGGTTGCCAAAGAGGGTTTCTTTCCTCCGCTCTGCCGCCGCCACCTCCGCTCCGCTGCTCCACCTAACCTCTGCTCTACTCCACCTAGCAATTCAACGGAGATGGTGGCCAAGGCACAGCTGTGATCCCGATTCTAAGCATCCACAGCGGAGATGGCAGGGCAAGCCCGATTCCACCCAATTCCAATTTAGTTTAGTCGGGAAGTTTGATTTCATTTCAGTTTAGGTTTTTGGGTTTTTGTTTGAGTTGGCCCAATTCAGCGGAGGATGGGGGTGAGGGGTGGTGGTGGTGGTGGTTGGGACTAGTAGTGGTGGTGGTGGTTGGGACGAGTTGTGGCGTTGGTGAAGCTGCGACGACGGAGGTGGTTCGAGAGGTTGCGTTCGAGAGGTGGCATCGAGCAGCAGTAGCTAGTTCGAGAGGTGGCGTTCTAGCAGCAGTAGCTAGTTCTAGAGGGGTGACGTCGAGCTTCAGTGGGACTGTGGAAGTATTAACCGATGCTAGGGTTTGCTGGGGGTAGCGGAGGTGGTGAGGCGGCGAGGTGAGACAGCGGTGGTGGTGGCGGATTCCAGTTTTCTCACCAAATCTAGTATACTCCTCATTATTGTTTGGTGATGGTTCATTTTCATCAGTGGCAGCGGTGACGGTGGAGGTTGCGGAGCAGTGGCTGTGTTGTAGAAAAGAAGAAGAGTTAGGGGTAATTTTGTCTTTACATTTTTAGTTTTAAGACTAGGGTTATTTATGGTCAATGCCGGAAAATACCAAGTCAATGCCAAAATAGTGCCACAGGGTTATATTGGCACTTTTGATGCAAAACACAGGACTACAATAGCACTTTCCAACTTTATATGGTCATACCAGTATTGTGCCCTTAAGTCAAACTAATGAATATGCAAAATACGTTCAAATTCATTAGTTTGACTCAACTACCTAAAATGTAAAAACAAATCAATCTATTGAAAGAAAAGATAAACATCCAACCTTTCCCTGTCATATAAAATGGATAAACTTTCTCGACTTCCATACCCACATCAATATACACAAAGAAAATAAAAGAATAAAATATAGGCGTGTCGGAATATATTTTACGATAATTTATATGGGATATGTGTAGAAAGACACAGTCAAGACTCTAAGTTGATAGTGTCAGCGTATCGATTAAAATATCAAATTAAAATGTGACAATATCCAATCCATACTCAGACATGACACTTAATACAGGTCCGGGTGACATAGATCCACAATAAAATATAGCTATAGGGTGTAAAATAGCAGTTCATATTAGAAATTGACCTTGGTCCATAAAGCTAACAAAATTGTGATGACTTTGTCATGAATCCAAGGGTGTAGCGGTCTTTTCACATTCTCCTTCCACCTTTACCAAATGACATAACTGCAACTGAAGCAGTTGAATTGCAGTTCATAATCTAAAAAGGAACAGAGCTGAGGCATCAAGGAATTTCTAACGGTTTAACGGTTGGGATTTCAGCTCCAATCACAAGTATAAATCATCCCTTAGTTGTTGGTTTTGATTATCTTTTGGCATTGTAGCTTTTTAGCAGATCATGATTATGTTTTTCTCATCTAAAAATATGTTCTGTTTTCATCTGAATTATGTTCTTTATACTTGGAATTACTGATTTGGAGTCCTTTTGGGCTTAGTGTATAACAATTTGGTATCAGAGCTCTCTTTCCTCGGCAAGAAACAATGGCTGACACTACCAGAAGTAAGCTAACAGAGAATCAGATCCGTGAGTTGGATTTGAAAATCAAGAAAGTCTCTCAAGGCGTCAAAGATTTGTCGATAGAGATCTCAGAGAAGCTAGATGTGAGGATTAATCAATCGCTGGAGTCTTCATTGAAGTTGTTTCAAACCAATTTTTCTCGGTAGATGGAGACGATTGTGCATATGATTCATGAGCTACAGGGAACAAACAAGAACCAGAGCTGGGAGGGGATTTTGACAAGAAGAACTTAGAAATGGCTTGGAGTCCAACTGACAAGGTTGTCATGGACTGGAACAGCCACTTGAGAACCTGACTCGGGTTGCTAGTCGCCGCGCCTGCCACCAAATTGGCCTCCGCGATCAGCATGTGAAGGCCACGTGCGGTAGCCTCGAGTCGGCGTGTGATCCAACGCGCGGCCGGCTTGGGGGTGCATTGATGGTTTGAAACGCTACTGGTCTGGTGGCTGGTCCTAATTGTTCCTGTAAATTCATCAAAAAGCCTCGTGGTTTTTGGCACGGGCAAGAACGTCCACTTATAACGCAGTGGGTACAACATTGATCAAAGGAGAAGAAAAACCCTTATACTCCGGACCAAGAGCAGTAAAAAACTATACGATTTGATCAAGATTTGAAACCAAATTACCCATGATAGACAGTAGTTCAAAAATCTCAAATTTGAGATGAAGTTCATGAACAGTACCAGATCTACGAATACCACGTGCATCTGCACGAAGACGGAGAATGGTGGAGGTATTGCTGTTGTGATAAATGAGAGCAAGATTTTCCCATATTTCTTTGGAGGTGGCACAATCTGGGAGTTCCACGAGAACTTCAGCGGTGAGAGAGGAAAATAGTAGACTATAGACACATTGATCTTCATCATTGATTATACTCATTTTTTTCCTGATAAACAACCTTGGAATCAACCTTGCTACCACCTGGAGGAGTTGAGGCTATGGATACAAAGGACAGAGTCGGCGGTGGTGGTGGGAGAGTGGAACGAGATTTGGTGCCATCAATGAAACCATACAGACCTTTAGGACGAAGCACATAACCTGCTAGACTCTTCCAGAGAAGATAGTTTGATGGAATGAGTTTAATCTGCATCATCTGGAGCAGAGTGTTGTAGGAGAGCTTTTCTTGAGCCATGGTAGAAGAGAGGTAAGCTGGAATTTTTGGATCGGAAGGGAGGGAGGAGTAGACATGCGGCCGCCGGAAAAAGATAAGAGGAGAGGCAGCCGTAAAAATTAGAGAAGGCTAGGGTTTTAGGTTTTGGATCACAATAGGCTCTGATACCATGATAAAGTGATTTGTCGTAAGTTATTGTATCATTGATGACTGAATATATAAAGGAATACAATAGAGTTAAAATAAGGAAAGAACTATAATCATACTAAACATAATCTAACCAATAATATGATTTATTCTAACATTAGGCAACATCGATTCAAGTGGATTGTAGATTCTGGCGCTACAAAACACATGGCATCGTCCCTGGTGCTATTGATAATGTGAAACCTTATGATTGTTCTCACCGCGTCGATGTTGGTAATGGTTCTCAACTCCCTATTACTCATGTTGATGATTTTCGGATTTCTAAGTATCTGTTTCTTTATGATGTGCTTATTGTGTCTGATATTACTAAAAAATTTCTTTCGATTAGCAAATTAACTCAAGAATCAAACTCTGTTGTCTGCTTTGACGATCGCTCATTTTAAATTCGGCACTGGTGAAACCTTGGGTCACGATCATAGTGAAAATGAGCTTTGTGTTTTAGACTATTGTGCGCCTGCTTTGTTGTCCACTGTGGAGTCAAATAAATTGTGTGCATCTTTTGAAACTTGGCATGCAAGACTTGATCATATTCTGCATCCTTTATTTCTGGTTTGCGTGCTTTTGGATGCTTATCTCTCTCATTGATTTTTCCTAAACCCACCCTTTGTGATGCGTGTGAAAATGCTAAAGGGAAGCGTTTATCTTTTCATACAAATGATAAACGTGCTGCCAGGGTAGTTGATCTGATTCATTGTGATTTGTGGGGTCCCTCTTCTATTTTATCTACTGATGGTTTTACCTATTGTGCCATTTTCCTTGATGATCATTCCCGACTCTCGTAGTTTTACCCACTGTGCCGCAAGTTTGATTTTTGGGATGCTTATCGCTAGTTTGAGGCTTTTGTGGAGAACCAGTTCTCTTCCACCATTAAGGTGATTCAGAGTGATGGCAGGAATGGGTTCGTAAATGGTCGCTTACACTTTCACTTTCAGACAGAGATCAGTCACCATCCGATTTCTTTCATGTATACTCTTGAGAAGAACAGTCGGGCTGAGCGCAAGCGCCGTCACATTGTTAAGATGGGTTTGTCTATGCTGTATCACTCTCATGTTCCTCTATCCTATTGGCCTGGCATGTTTGCCCACTCATGTTCTTGGTGGAGGATCACCATATGAAGTTTTTAATGGTCTGGTTCTTATATACACCAATCTTCATGCTTTTGGTTGTCGTGTTTTCCCATTTGTTTTCCCTTTTGCTTATCACAAGCTGTCTCCCTACAGTATTTCATGTGTATTTATTGGCTACAACTCGAAGTATATAAAGGTTTTTGGTGCCTCGATCCCACTACTGGCAAAGTCTATGTCACTCGACATGCTCGCTTTGACGAGACATGCTTTCCATTCGCCCTATCCATTCCTTCAGCGACTGGTTCTCCACCTTAAGTGTTAGATGTTTCTACATTTCTTGATCCTGATTCTGACTTGGCACCCCCTTGCCTATATTTTCTCCTGTGACAACTCCATCTCATTCGCCCCCTGCTACATTTGTGCTACAGATCCGGCTCCAGTTCATCTGCCAGTGCCCCCTGCATCTGCGACGGCAGTCAGGCCACCAAGTCTCCGCCCAGTTCGACCACCCTTCAACAATTGCCTCAGCCGACTCCACTCCCTTGGCTTCTCCTCCTCGACCTCGTACCCATCGGATGGTTACAAGGTCCATACAATGCAGGTATTATTCAGAAATTTTCGTTCATAGTCTTACTGCTGTCTTACTTGCTTAGTTTGAGCCTACAGATTATCGCACTGCCCTTCATGATTCGGCTTGAATTTCTGCTATGAATGACGAGATGGTAGCTTTTCGTGGTCAGCGCACCTAGGATTTGGTGCCTCGCCCTCCTGAATCCTGATGCCTTTTTCCCCAATTGTGGCTATTCTCCTCTCTGCTCCAGTTTCTGAATCATATGGCCAAATATGGAAGTTTCGAGATTCACGAGATCTGACTCAAGGTAACCTTCAATCTCTATGATGCATGAATTCTTGGATATTGCTCCGTCTTTGTTTTCGAATTGGAATTGATGTGATACATATCTTACCCCAATTAGAGCAGGCTTAAAATCCCTATTGCTCTGGCTTTTGTTCTCTTTTAAGTAATTAAACTAATAATACTCTCTCCCTGCACTTTTCATAGCCACACTTATGTTCATTTTATTTTGATCCATTCCAATTATATCATACTTTAAGATTATGTTAACCATTCATTCTAATTTTTCAAATTTCCATTCAATTTGCACCACAAAATTAGCATTTTTTATGCTCCCTTCGTTTATCTAAGAGCGACACACTTACCTTATTAGGATTTTTTTTAAGTGATACACTTTTCATTTTTGACAAGATTTCTATAATCTCATCCACTTTTTTTTACTTTCTACCCTCAATTTCAACTTCTCATTTTCTTCCCATTAATCCAAGAGCCTAAATCTTAATGTGCTATTCACCTTTTATTATTTTAATTAAACCCATTTTTTTATAAGCATGTGAAAATACCGTCTTTCTCGAAACTTTACCAAAGAAAAGTGCCACAATAACACGAATAAAATGAATAAAGGGAATAAGTATAATGAAAAATAGTAATATGACGTTAAATATTTAGCTCCGGAGAACATGACATCAGTTATGTTATTACTATTTTTAAGTTAACGTATTTTTATTTGGTTGGTTAAAATAAGTTAGTACGGAAAAGGGGCGTAATTGCTCTCAATAATTTTTACAAAATATCTAAAAGCTGTTTAAAAATGAGAAAGGTAGGATGAAAGATGGTTTTTCCATACATGGAAAGTCTACATGCACCTTTATCTTAAATTTTGTAGTTTTTTTTATAAAATTTAAATATTATATTTTATAAGTTAAAATAAGTAATAATATATATTTGAAAATGGAAATAAAAAAAGAGTCTGTCTCTTGAAAGACGGTCTTTCCATAAGCCATGGAAAGACCAAGGTTCCAAGGTTTAAACTGCAAATTAGAAAAAATAAAGTTAAAATTTTTGGGTTGTATTAACCGAGTTATAAACTTTATAACCATTACACGTTGTATAATAAAATTTTAATATTACAACTAAAACTTTTTACCTTTTTATTATTCTAATTAAAGTTCGTCTTTCCCAAAACTTTGACATAGAAAATATGATTTAAATAAGAGTTTGTCTCTTGAAAGACGGGTTTTTCATAAGTTATGGAAAGACCAAGGTTCAAATTGTAAATTAGAAGATATCAAGATAAAAGTTTTGGGTTGCATTAATCGGGTTATAAACTTACAACTAGTACATGCTGCATAATAAATTTTTTATATTGTAATTAAAACCTTTTATCTTTCTATAATTCTACACATCTTTCCATATACCTATGGAAAGACGGTCTTTCCCAAGACTTTGCATTTAAATGAATATTTTCAAAAATTCTAAATTTTATATTTAATTTAACAAAGACAAAGTCTTGGGAAAGACCGTCTTTCCACAATCTTATGGAAAGACAGGGTATAATTTGAATAATAAAAGGTAAAAGATCTTAGCTGTAATATTAAAATTTTATTGTTCAAAGTGTGGTAATTATAAAGTTTATAACCCGATTCATATAATACGAAAATTTTGTCTCCAATTGTTCTAATTTGCACTTTAAACCTTGATATTTCCATGGTTTATAGAAAGACTTTCTTTGAAGGGACGAACTCTTTAACAAATGTAGGTAACAAATAAGTGGTATGCCCATAAGCCGCCTGTTAGGAGACCACTCTTTCAAGATAAATAGAGGAAGATGGATAATTTTAAGAGAATGATATGTTCATTTTTATTTATTTTTACGTAGATGGAGACTTGGAGTGCAGTCCATTATTATTTTGTTACGTATTTTTACGTAGATTGATCTTTTGAGTATGCGGTAGAGATAATATGTCTTTATTTTTAATAATGACGGAGGTGTTTCGTCTTTTTTTTATCCCTTCAGCCAATTGATTCAGAAATAAGGAGATAAAATTCATGTAATTTGAGGTAAATCAATCGAATAAGGAAGTGCAATAGAGGAAGTTGTGATTTATCTTTTTGCTAATCCTCACAAACCTAATTCTACCGGGGAGTTGAAAGCTTGGGTGCGGCGCCAAATATCCGAATCCCTTTTGTAAAAGGTATATGGCCCTTTATATATATATATATATATATATATATATATATATATACATACATATTTGTGATTGTGATTGTGATTCGTTCATCTATGATTTTGGACTTGGTTGATTTAATTTCTTGTACAGAATAAAATCAGGGAGTATGGATAACACGTCCAACTGGTCAGAGCTTCTACCAGATCTGTTGGTAGGGATAGCCCTTCGTCTACCGTTAATGGAGGATTTTACAGCATTCAGAGGTAGGTGTTTGTACCAACTGGCGAGCCGCCGACGCCATGAAAACTGAGCTGTTTAAGGGTGTAAGCAAGGTTCCTCTCCTAATGCTTTCGGAAAAAGATGACAGTGACGAACGCGAATTCCATAGCTTCCTCAAGAGGAAGATTTTATTTACAATGCCAGTCCTGGAAGCCAAAGGTAAGAGATGAACATATGCAGGATTTGGATGGATTCTTGGCATGTCATCATCTTCAAGCTCAATTGGTGAGATCAGTTTGTTCAGTCCTTTTTCCTCATCTGCAGAAATTGAACTTCCTAACCTTGAAACATTACCTGGATACGTGGAGAACTTAACTGGTCCGGAGTATTTCTTTGTAAAACGAGGAATTCTCTTAGCCAATCCATCAATGACATCAGATTTCACAGTGCTTTTGGTTGGGCATTTTTTGTTGGGATTCTGGAGGAATGGAGACAAGAGTTGGACGAGGATGGACGTGGGATGGGGTGAATGTGAAAGTATATGTTATTACAAAAGAAAGATGCTTGCTATTAATATTGGTGGCTCTATCTTTGTTTGGGATCCTGATACTGATCCCGCCGAAGTTGGAACTGTTGATTGGAAGGATCCCTCACTCGTCAATTACACTGGTAATACTGATCATACTCCGTATTTTGTGGAATTGGATGATGGCGACTCGTCAATTACACTGGTAATACTGATCATACTCCGTATTTTGTGGAATTGGGTGATGGAGAGTTATTAATAATTTTGCGCACTAACTACTACGGGTTTGGGCGAGGGCCGACTCGGTTGGACTGATGAGAGTAGATCCTGTGAAGATGGAATGTAGAGAAATAAATGGTATAGGGAAAGAAGCAGTTTTTTAGGTGATAATACCCCAATATCTATTGTAGCTAATGATTTTCCAGGTATAAAACCTAATTGTATCTATTTTACCGACGACTGCTGGAAACGCTACATCTGTGAATGCGATGAGGTTCTCGATGAGAAAGGTGGGGACGATGATATTTATAATGTTGAAGAGTACATGAATCTTGATGAGAAATTTGGGGGTAAGGAGATGGGAATTTATAATTTGGAAAATGGGAGCATTGAAAGGCTTGGTGTCGAATCCTTTAGCAACGTATGTCCACCGCTATGGATATTTCCGTCATTTTAAAAATTGTAACATTAGCATTGCTGTTTTTTTATTATAAACCGTGGCTATTATTTGAAATAAGGTACCAGCAAGAATAAACCTTGACATGTAGTGTAGTTTCTCCTAGCTTTGGTTGAATTTTGAACTCTTTCGTTCTGTGTTTGTTGCTTGAATTAGCTTTTCTCTGTTTTGTTGGTTGTTGTCTGTTGTCGCACTAGTTCTTTTATTTGGTCGTGCTTGGAAGTTAACATGACTTCCTTTCCTACTCACTTTTTCTTCATCATATTTTCCATTGAATTTATCGGAAGAGTCCGTCTCTTGAAAGATGGTTTTTTCATATGTTATGAAAAGATCAAGGTTTAAAGTGCAAATAAGAAGAAATTGAGATAAAATTTTTGGATTGCATAAATCGGCTTATAAACTTTATAATGAATATATGTTGCATAATAAATTTTTAATATTGCAACTACGACTTCAAATTAAATCTCATCTTTTCATAAGTATAAGGAAAGACGATTTTTTCCAAGACTTTGCCTTAATGGAATCCAAAACTGTCATTCTCCAAGAAAAGTTGGCATACATGGACAAGGAATTCAAGCGCGGAAGATGATCCAGCCATATAGTTTGATAAAGGTTATCCCTTTTCATATAATGTGTCTTATTGTGTTTTTTTTTCATATAATGTGTCTTATTGTGTTTTTTGAACGATACTATTAGAACGATATATAGGGGTGACTTGTGATTTCATACATTGAGTCGTAATTCTGTCAATTATCGATGTGGGACACTAACACACCACCTCACGTGCAATGGTATCAATCATCATGACGTGGGACACTAACACACCCCCTTACGTGCAGTGGTATTAATCATCGTGCAAACGTGGACATTAAGGGGGTCATGGGCCCGTGGGCTCTGATACTATATTAGAATTATGAGCTCATATCATAACATTAATTGATACGATGTAGGGGTGATCCATGATCTTATATATTGGACCACAACTCTGTCAATCACCAATGTGGTACACTAACAAATACTCATAAAATGATGTTGTCACGATACCTTTTTGCTTGATGTAACTTTGAAGGTAACTTCAGTTCCCCCCCTATTATTCACTCTTTGTTTATGTTATCTTACCTATTGTAAAAGCGTGAATAATTTTTCTTGGGAGCCAATTTAGGTACGGTAGGCTGTTACCCCCCGTTCCGGACTTCGGCTCCTTTTTTCTTTGTCGTCTTTGCTTTCGTCTAAATCGGACAAGCTGTTACCACCTATTTCAGGTGCTGAAACGGTTGACTATAACAGGTCATTTTTTTTATTCCACAGCACTTCACTTTTCAGCTTATCCCGATTGATTCTTCACGTATAGCCACCTCCTCTTCCGGTCTTCTCGCATCCCTCATTTTTTGTTTAATTTCTTCACCAAAGCATGGCCTATCAACTGACCAACTCTTGTTGTACGCCGACTTGTCCGTCACGTGTGCTCGTCTCTGTTCTCCCCTCCCCTCGGGTCCCTGTTTTAGCATAAATTCGACCCCTTATTTAATATGATTGGGTTTTTACTCCTTTCCGATTTTAAGGTTTCTCGGGTACGGATATGTCCACATTTTATATGATAAAGTCTTGTTTTTATTGTTGATTACAACTGTACTAGATTGGATTTTATGATCATCTTTAGTTTGATCATAGGTGAAGTCTTAGGATTATATTATTCATGTGTGGATTGGAGTTTTGAGTTGCCATATTGTTGTCATTGAGAGGTGCTGATTGAGATTTTTAGCTCGTTAGAGCATGGCGATACTCGCGTCCTAATGACAAGTCAAGCAAGGTTATTTTAGTGCTATGGATAAGGGTTGTCCTGAGTTGGCATTTGATTGTTATTCTAAGCGATATATGTTCTTAGTCACGTTTGATTGTTGTTCTAAGCGATATTTGTTCTAAGTCCCGTTTGATAGTTGTTCTAAGTGATATATGTTCTATGTCGCGCTTGACATCTAGTCTTATTTGCTCTTCAACTTCACTTTCAAGTCTTGACATCAAATTAAGTTGCACCTCTTTGTTTCTTCCACTTGAATTTCTGACTTTGTAATATAGACACAAACTATTAGCTTATGAAAAACATATTAGTATTAACACATTGGTTTGAATTTTTCCTTTTGAATCTTTCGTTGTACCATAAACTTGATTAATTTGAACTTCATCTTCTAAATCTGGTATGTCGGCTTTTTCTTCAATTTCAGCCTTGTCTCAGAAAGATGTAGTTCACCTTCTCTCATAGCAACTTTCAAAATATCAACTTTTCAAAAGTTCTAATTATCTTTAATGAAAGATATTAAGAATCCAACATTTTTCAAGTCTATTGCTAAAAATCAGAGTGTGCAACTTAAAATGGGACGAGGGAGTATATTATTTAATCAATGGTCAACTCTCGAGCCACTTTCCTCAAGCTAATAAAATGAAAAGGCATTCTTGAAATATAATAATAGGACTTTACTACTCTCTCTGTCCCAGCCATTTCTTCAATTTAACTATTCATTTAGTCAAAATTGCTTAACTTTGGCCTCAAATTTGAATCGATAAATAAGTTAAGATATTGTCATATTTGATCTAGTTAGATTCGTAATGACATGCATTTTTAAAATATCAACTTTTTATAACCTTTATTTACACACAATTATAGATATAAATAATCAAAGTTCTTTTGAGTCAACTAATTAAAGTCAACTTGTAGAAAATTGGCTGGAACGGATGGAGTACAATTTTACTCTCTCTTTAGAGTTGCTGGAAAGTAAGTTAAAAAATGGGACTTATTGGACTATTCGGTCCAATGAAAATTTATTATTTAATTAATGCTCACCCTCCACTTTTCTACAATTTTTATTATTATTATTATAACAATAGGTTTTCATCCGTGATAAAACCTACATTCCAACATACATATGTTTTATTTAATTATGTATTCACGCACTGACCATGAACATATAGGTCCCGGTTACCTTTCAAATAAACATTTATGTTTAAAAAAACTAAATCTAAAATTCTTATAACAAAAATAAGGATGAGTTTTTATATGAGTTGCGTAAATTACATATTATTCATATAAAATAATAACAATAGTGAAGTTTCTACATTCTGCCCAGAAATATAATAACATGAAATCATAATTCACTTACTTCGTAGAGATTAGGACGTTTTTTCAATTTTCAAACCACTCATGATTGTCGTAACCTTCTACAATAGAGTATAAATTAGTGTCCAACCTTCTTTTCTGCTCTCCCATCGAATTGACAACGAAGAAAAAGAAAAATAAGTCTGGATCAGGTTAAATAGAGTTAACCATGGTTTCATCCGACGTTGGTAGGGTCTTTGGTCCCAGTTTTAGGTCACCCGACATCAAGTACACCTTTACCCAACATCTGGTAAGAGCAACTTTTAACTTCAATTTTTTTCCAATCGAAGTCAAAAAACGCTTTTTAACTTCAATTTTTCCTTAAATCGAAGTTTAAAAAACTTTAACTATGAATTTTTCTATTATTCTCTTTTATTATTGAGTCCGTCTCTTGAAACACGTTATTTCCATAAGTTATGGAAAAACCAAGGTTTAAAGTATAAGTTAGAATAAATGAAGATAAAATTTTTGGGTTGCATGAACCGGGTTATAAATTTTATAACTGCTACATGTTGCATTCTAAAATTTTAATATTGCAACTAAAATCTTTTACCTTTTATTATTCTAATAAAACTCTGTCTTTCCATAAGTCTATGGAAAGACCGTTTTTCCCAAGACTTTACCTTTATTATTAGCCATGTTTTCCATAGTTAAAATTAGTGAGGCGAAGCTAAAAGCGAATTAAATAGTAGGGATATTTTTATGACTTGTCAGATATGTTTGGACAGATATCCCAACATCATCATTGAATCTGACTCGCTACAGGCAGTAAATATGATCAATGATCCTCCAGTTTCCAAATGGACCCTATACCCTTTAGTTTTCCGAGTTCACACTCTTCTATCCCACGCTATCTTCAAGCACACATATAGAGAATGTAACTCAGTAGCGGATGCCATTGTGAAATATCAAGCATCCTCTGTAATGGTTTCTCCTTTGCATTTGACCAACATTCCGGCACATATTAACGGTTTAATCTATATGGATAGTATTCATACTCCTTACATTAGAGTCCATAGGCAAGCCTTTCAATAAGATTGATACTTCTGATTTCTCCTCCTTTCTGTCTCAGGTTACGGACTACCTCCCTTCATCGAGCACTCCAGCCTGGAGCCCTCGAGCTCTAGTGCACCACGTGGACTCAAGCCTAACTGCTCTCGAGCACTGGATACTCGAACACTCAAGCCCTCGATCCTCGAGCCTAGGAGGCCTCGAGCCCTGCCACCCTTGAGCCATCAGTCACTCAAGCACTCGAGCCTCTGAGCACTGCAGCCCTCGAGCGCTCGACCGGCTCAAGCACTCAAGTCCTCGAAACATCGAGCCTTGGAACCCTCGAGCACTGGATACATCGAACACTTAGGCACTCGAGTCCTCGAGCCCAGGAGGTTTCGCCCTGTAACCCTCGAGAACTCAAGCTCCTGAGTCATGCCGCCCTTGAACCATCAGGCACTCGAGCCCTTGAACCTTCGAGTCTCGAACACTGGATACCTTGAAGCCCTCGAGTACTGGAGCCCTCGAGCACTTGAGCCTCGAGCACTCAAGCACTCGAACTATTGAGGCATGTTGACACCGAGCACTGGAAACCTCGAACTATGAAGCTCTCGAGCCCTCACCCTCGAGCACCGGAGCCCTCGAGCATTCAAGTACTCGACCCCTCGAACTAACGAGCTTCAGTGTCCTCGATCACTGGATACCTCTGACAATCAAGCTGCCGAGCCCTCGAACCTAGAAGGCCTCGAGCACTGGGATACTCGAGCATAAGTACCCGAGTTCCACCGCCCTTGAGCCTTTAGGCACTCGAACTATCGCGCACTCAAGCACTCGTACCATTGAGCCATCGAACATCGAGCTCTCGAGACCTCGAGCCAGCAAATACTAACTCCTCTACTCTTGAATCATGGGTCCGCTAGTATTAGATCATTCTTTTGAGGGCACCGAGGTTGCCCGATTAATATTCCAAAACATCATTGTACATCTTTTGGTTTCTTAATAGGCTTGGGGAACCTAATAAATATCCCTCACCTTAGGGTGCATGCATTTAAAAAAAATAGTAGGGATATTTTTGTAATAAGGAATTTAAAATATAAAGTCAAATGCTAAAATAACCCTAAGTTTAGGGGGAAATGTCAATATAACCTTGCAAAATAAGAAAGTGTCAAAATAAACATAACTTTATGATAAAATATGCAATTCTAACCTTTTATTACCGTTACATCGTTGACTCATCAATCTGAATTTATTGAAACTGAATTTCCATTTCATCTTTTTTTCCATCTTATGGGACAATGGTATTTGGTAAATTTTTGGGAAAGACCGTCTTTCCATAGATTTATTGGAATATGAGGTTTAATTATAATAATGACAAAGTTTTGGGAAAGACGGTGTTTAATTCGAATAATAAAAGGTAAAATGTTTTAGTTGCAACATTAAAAATTTAGTATGCAACATGTAGTAGTTATAAAATTTATAACCCGGTTCATGCAACCCAAAAATTTTATCTTAATTTCTTCTAATTTACACTTTAAACTTTGATTTTTCCATGACTTATGGAAAGACTGTCTTTCAAGAGACGCTCAATAATAAAAGGTAAAATACTTAGTTGTATTAAAAATTTACTATACAACGTGTAGTGGTTATAAAGTTTATAAACCGATTAATTCAACCCAAAAATTTTATCTTCAATTCTTTTAACTTACACTTTAAATATTAAATTTTTCATAACTTATGAAAATATCATCTTCCAAAGAAAGACTCATGATTATATCGTGTAAGTAATTTTTAACCGGGCTCGGTTGATTTTGGGTCCGAGGTGTATGTGATTGAAGTCAAACTTGTTTTGTTAGGTGGGGCTTATTTAGTTTCAGAAATATCAATTTTGGATCATTATCACTGATTTTTACTCAGAATTTTGTTTATATACAATTTTGACAATGCCACTACTTTTTGTCTTTACCAAGATATTGAAGCAATTGTATTTCGTGGATTGAATGTAAAGCTAAAGAATAAGTAATAAGTTATGAGAGTATTCAGTTCTTTGGGGGTAAAAAAAAATGGCAGACGTTAATGAGATTGAAAAGGCCAAACGGATTTAGTTTAATAATTTATTAATTTGCTCAATTAAATTATTGAATGGTTGAGATTGGACTAAATCAAGGCAAATTCTTGGGAAAGACGGTCTTTCTATAGGCTTATGAAAAGACGGAGTTTGATTAGAATAATAAAAGGTAAAAGGTCTTAGTTGCAATATTAAAGTTTTAGTATGAAACATGTAGTAGTTATAAAATTTATAATCCGGTTCATGCAACCCAAAAATTTTATCTTAATTTCTTCTAATTTACACTTTAAACCTTGGTCTTTCCATAACTTATGGAAAGACCGTCTTTCAAGAGACGGACTCCTAAATCAATGGCTAAGGTTTAGAGTAAAAAATGGTGTTAAAATAAGGGTGTCTGTCAATTGACCCCTTCCTATTTTGTAATGTAGTAAATACATTAATAGGGGATTTATAAAAAAAAAGATACTCTATCCATAAACTTATGATAAGTCACTTTGCTTTTTGTCTTAAATATAGTAATTTAAAAATAAATAAATAATATATTTTATAAATTAAAACAATAATATGTATTTGAATGTAAAAGTATAAAAAAATACAATATAATTTTTTTAAAATAGTACGCAATTTATCAAATTCAGTGTATATGAAAAAATATAGTGGACTATCCGTAATTTAATGTTATGTCATTTGTGAGAATACCTCCTCACATTACTATATCTAAAGTGAGTATGCTATCTACTCCATCTAATACTTTTATATTGGCTCCTATTTTGGGACAAGTATTTAAAAATAAGTAAAAAGTTTGTATTTAAAGTAAGAGTAAATTGAAAAAATAAAATTAATTTAGAATTTGTTAAATATGGAAAGAGATATAATTAAAAAATCATCCCTAAAAACGAGAGTCAACACTAGAGAATCGGATTGTGTGCATCTCTAAAGTGAGTACAGTACAATAGATGATTTAAAATGAGAAAAATGGTGATTTTACTGGCTGTTCCTTCTGGAGGATATTTCGAACTTGGTTTTATATTAGTGTGTGCACCGCCTTTCCTGAGGCTAATATTTATTACACATTCATTGTATTCTCAAGTCATTGGGTAGATTTGTCTTGTTTCTACTGTTCTAAAAATATAGGATTCGAAAACTTTAAAAAAGAACAATTTGCAATGGATTTGAAATGTATTAAACTACCAGAAAATATGAATATATAGCATGAGTGTATTAATGGAGAAAGTTATAATCAAGATGTAAGCAAGTAATAATTACTAACATTTTTATCAAAACTAGACTTCCGATGATATCATTAGGTCTAGTTTTGATCAATCTTGTTCTTTGATTTATTTTTTATTGTATTAGACTATTAGTTTGTATTATAGTTAAGAGGGAATCAATAATTGTTGAATAAATGCTATACCACTAATAAATAAAGGCAAAGTCTTGGGAAAGACGGTCTTTCCATAGGCTTATGGAAAGACGGGGTTTAATTCGAATAATAAAAGATAAAAGGTCTTAGTTGCAACATTAAAAATTTAGTATGCAACATGTAGTAGTTATAAAATTTATAATCCGGTTCATGCAACCCGAAAATTTTATCTTCATTTCATCTAATTTACACTTTAAACCTTGGTCTTTCCATGACTTATGAAAAGACCGTCTTTCAAGAGACGCACTCATAAATAAATGCTATAACACTGGAAAGTATTATGTAGTATATGAAAATGGCAAAGTCTTAGGAAAGACGGTAGCTTATGGAAAGACGAGGTTTAATTAGAATAATAAAAGGTCAAAAGTCTTAGTTGCAATATTAAAATTTTAGTATGAAGCATGTAGTAGTTATAAAATTTATAATCCAGTTCATGCAACCCAAAAATTTTATTTTAATTTCTTCTAATTTACACTTTAAACCTTGGTCTTTCCATAACTTATGGAAAGACCGTCTTTTAAGAGACGGACTCTATGAAAATTTGTCTTAAATTTTTTAATTAATAAAACTGTGCAACATGCGGTGAGACATTACTAAGATCTTATAATTAGTTTTTATACTTATCATTAATGAATACCTTTTTTATGCATTTGAAAAATATTCTAATATTTATATTGTAATACCTAATTTTAATAAATAATAATAAAACGGAATGTATTAAAAGAAAAAATCAAGAATAAAAGTTTTCACGTGAAATAACATTGTCCCCTCATTTTACATTGTCATTAAAGACTATGTATTTTGCAAGGGTGTTGCTATTTACACCCCTAAAGGGGTAAAAAACCTCGGAATTATAAATACAAGTTGGGAGGGTGTAAATAGAATAGGATGGTGTGCATGGCTATTTACACCCCTAGTCAAACACAAAAGTTCGTGCAATCTATGCATTAATTAATTCTTAGTCAAACATGAATATACTTATAATTGTATATTGCTTCTACCCATATATTTTAATTAAATATTCTAATAAAATTTAAAAATTATCATACACCTGTGTTTATTAATATTTAATATTTTAATTATACATTATAATAAAAACTATAAAAAATTATCATACAGCTTTGTTTATTACTATTTAGTAGTTTAAATTAATAAAGTATTATTTCTCCATAATTTAATTTTTCTAGTACACCTCAATATGTGTTTCGTATTTAATTATGGTTAGAGATGTCAATCCGATCTGATGTGGTGAAAAAATTTTAGTCAATACTGTATTTGTATTTTGTGCCATTCATACATGGGTACGGTCAGTCAAAATTAGTGTTATTGTGGTGAAAAAATTTTAGTCATCAAAATTAGTCTTAATGTGGTGAAAAAAATTTTAGTCTACACTGTATTTTGTGCCAGTCATATATTCGTACTATGGACGGTCAGTCAAAATAGGTGCTATTCATGTATTGGGCACGATGGGGCGGTCAGTCAAACCAACATTCGGTGCGATTGTTGTCCAGAGAGGTGATATAGAAATTCAAAAAATTTAACTTCTATAAGAAGGACGAGAGATAAACGGAATAATTCATCCAACATTTTAGCAAACAAACCATACACAGAAAGATCAATTTATGTATGAGCGACGATATGGACGACTGAATTGAAAATCTTATGAGTTTTCAACCTCAAGACTACGATCAGCGATGTTCCTGCGAGGTAAATGTTTTGTTTTACCTGTAATTCATATTAGCCTTTTGTTTTACATAGTATTTATCAAGTATTATTACCAATTCATTATTGATTGGTTTGTATTTGACAGGGAGAAAATCACAATTTTATGGGTTATCAATATCAAAATTACAATCAGCAACATCACTACCAGGTATCAAACACTACTCGAAATTTATTTGTTTGTATTGGTTTATAATTTATCAAGTATTAATATTAAAATATTATTTATGGCAAAGTCTTGGGAAAAACGATCTTTCCATAGGCTTATGGAAAGACGGGGTTTGATTAGAATAATAAAAGGTAAAAGGTCTTAGTTGCAATATTAAAGTTTTAGTATGAAACATGTAGTAGTTAAAAAATTTATAACCCGGTTCATGCAACCCGAAAATTTTGTCTTAATTTCTTCTAATTTACACTTTAAACCTTGGTCTTTCCATAACTTATGGAAAGACCGTCTTTCAAGAGACGGACTCATTATTTATAGGGAGAAAATCACAATTTTATGGGTTAACATCAAAATTACAATTTTTTTTATCTACATCCTCCCAACAAATTTTTCTAACTCCAAGGTAGTAAAAGAGAGGTGTAAATAGAATTAAGAGGGGTGTAAATAGAATTAAGGGGTAAATAGAATGACCTTGCAAATACTTATTATAGCCTGAAGGTTGCCTACTCATCATCATCTATACAAGCGGTAAGTTAATTCTATACCCAAATAGAGTAAATAAGACTTGGATTAATTATAAGCTAGAGGGACCATGAAAGCAAAGCACAAAACCTAGGCAAGCCCTACTAATTGAAGGCAACAATTCTCTTTGAACCTTCAACTTCCTTTCAATTTAGTATATCAACGGTAAAAATCATTCATTAATATAGACAGAGAAAAGTAGAAAAAACAGCTTCTTGAGAAACATATTACCATTCATTAATATAGAATGAGAATAGTAGAAAAAACAGTTTATTGGAAATAAAATTTAAGCAAGATCCATACATTAGCGAAGCATCTAAATTAATCAAAAAAAAGAAAAGAACGTTTTTGGACTACACAATCAACTAGAGCTCGGAGAAACTACGTATCCACATCTAGATTACAACAGAGAAGCCGAGAATTGCCACTCATACCCATATCAAATGTCTTGCCCTATAGGTACTGTTCTTTTACTTCAGTGAAGAATAAAAAGACCTTTTATGGATATGCCTGTGAGGTTACCCACAGAAGGGTTACTGTGACACCTCTACTCCATCTTACTAAAATAATTTCCTTACGTAACCTCTAAGATACTCTTATCCAACACTCACAGTACCAAAAAAATCAACACCACATCCACCAACTAAAATCCATTTATGGAGATTACTCATATGTTTCAGGTTGCCAAATCATATACCATGGAACTATATCGATAATCGAACATTCCCTGATTCATAAGGAATTCCATGTATTTTTTTTTTACCATCCCATAATTCTCAACAAATATCCAAACAGTAAACATCGGTAAACAAACTCAGAAATTAAACAAATCCACAAACATAGTCAAACATTAAACCTACCCTATTACAATTTCTTCGCCCGTCAAATCAGAGCCATCAGTCTAGCCTGCAACAAAATAACGTAATTTTAAAACACGAGGTAAATTTGCATTCAAGAGTACACTGGGAAATGACACTCAATCCACCAAATGCTTACCACGAGGGCAATCAATCGTGTATGGCCCTCTCTGCAACGCGAGGAACCGCATGCTTCACAAGTTATGTTTAAGAGAACTGAATGACAGTTCTTATAGTGTGCAGCAGCAGCTTTAGGATCCGTTAGCTGAGGTGGGGTGTCTTTCCCCTTTATCAGCTCTTTGCACTTCAAACAACCTGGATATTAAAACATTCAGTTAGGGTTTTAGGGAAACATTACAATTACGACTACTCTCCGTACGTGGCAAGTAAAGAGCTAATTACGGCTTGATTAACCGCACCTTTTATGGGCAACATTAAGTAGTAATCCAGTAAATCCATAGATAAACCCTAAACCATCAATTAATTCGGCTCAGGCCCTAATCTAGCATTAATTAAGCCCAAATCAACTAATCTAACATAAAGTATCGCTACTTTATCGGAAACAGAGAGATAAATCATTAATTGGGAATGGAAAGGAATTTAAAAGCATTAACGGTATCGCAAACAGAATGACCCATATTATCTTTCTATTTGCGATACAGTTAATGCTTTTTAAATTCCTTTCCATTCCCCATTAATGATTTATCTCCCTGTTTCCGATAAAGTAGCGATACTTTATGTTAGATTAGCTGATTTGGGCTTAATTAATGCTAGATTAGGGCTGGCCGAATTAATTGATGGTTTAGGGTTTATCTATGGATTTACTGGATTACTACTTAATATTGTCCCTAAAAGGTGCGGTTAATTAAGCCGTAATTAGCTCTTTACTTGCCACGTACGAAGAGTAGTCGTAATTGTAATGTTTCCCTAAAACCCTAACTGAATGTTTTAATATCCAGGTTGTTTGAAGTGCAAAGAGCTGATAAAGGGGGAAGACACCCCACCTCAGCTAACGGATCCTAAAGCTGCTGCTGCACACTATAAGAACTGTCATTCAGTTCTCTACAAGCTAAACATAGCTTGTGAAGCATGCGGTATGCGGTTGCTCGCGTTGCAGAGAGGGCCATACACGATTGATTGCTTGCCCTCGTGGTAAGCATTTGGTGGATTGAGTGTCATTTCCCAGTGTACTCTTGAATGCAAATTTACCTCGTGTTTTAAAATTACTTTATTTTGTTGCAGACTAGACTGATGGCTCTGATTTGACGGGCGAAGAAATGGTAATAGGGTAGGTTTAATGTTTGACTGTGTTGGTGGATTTGTTTAATTTATGAGTTTGTTTACCGATGTTTACTGTTTGGATATTTGTTGAGAATTATGGGATGGTAAAAAAAATACATGGAATTCCTTATGAATCAGGGAATGTTCGATTATCGATATAGTTCCATGGTATATGATTTGGCAACATGAAACATATGAGTAGTCTCCATAAATGGATTTTAGCTGGTGGATGTGGTGTTGATTTTTTTGGTACTGTGAGTTTTGGATAAAAGTATCTTAGAGGTTACGTAAGGAAATTATTTTAGTAAGATGGAGTAGAAGTGTCACAGTAACCTTTCTGTGAGTAACCTCAAAGGCATATCCATAAAAGGTCTTTTTATTCTTCACTGAAGTAAAAGAACAGTACCTCTAGGGCAAGGCATTTGATATGGGTATGAGTGGCAATTCTCGGCTTCTATGTTGTAATCTAGATGTGGATACGTAGTTTCTCCGAACTCTAGTTGATTGTGTAGTCCAAAAACGTTCCTTTCTTCTTTTTTTGATTAATTTAGATGCTTCGCTAATGCATGGATCTTGCTTAAATTTTATTTCCCTTTCGGTCAATAAACTATTTTTTTTACTACTCTCATTCTATATTAATGAATGGTAATATGTTTATCAAGAAACTGTTTTTTCTACTATTCTCCGTCTATATTAATGAATGATTTTTACCGTTGATATACTAAATTGAAAAGAAGTTGCAGGTACAGAGAGAATTGTTGCCTTCAATTAGTAGAGCTTGCCTAGGTTTTGCACTTTGCTTTCATGGTCCCTCTAGCTTATGATTAATCCAAGTCTTATTTACTCTATTTGGGTATAGAATTAACTTACCACTTGTGTAGATGATGATGAGTAGGCAACCTTCAGGCTATAATAAGTATTTGCAAGGTCATTCTATTTACACCCCTTAATTCTATTTACACCCCTCTTAATTCTATTTACACCCCTCTTTCACTACCTTGGAGTTAGAAAATTTTATTGGGAGGGTGTAGATAGAAAAAAATTGTAGTTTTGATGTTGATAACCCATAAAATTGTGATTTTCTCCCTATAAATACAAACAAATAATATTTTAATAATAATACTTGATAAATTATAAACCAATACAAACAAATAAATTTCGAGTAGTGTTTGATACCTCGTAGTGATGTTGCTTGATAACCCATAAAATTGTGATTTTCTCCCTGTTAATACAAACCAATCAATAATGAATTGGTAATAATACTTGATAAATACTATGTAAAACAAAAGGCTAATATGAATTACAGGTAAAACTAAACATTTACCTCGCAGGAACATCGCTGATCGTAGTCTTGAGGTTGAAAACTCCATAAATCGATCTTTCTGGGTATGGTTTGTTTGCTAAAATGTTGGATGGATTATTCTGTTTCTCTCTAGTCCTTCTGATAGAAGTTAAATTTTTCGAATTTCTATATCACCTCTCTAGACAACCAATAGATGAATCGCACCGAATGTTGGTTTGACTGACTGTCCCATCGTGCCCAATATATGAATAGCACCTATTTTGACTGACAGTCCATAGTACGAATGTATGACTGACACAAAATACAGTATAGACTAAAAATTTTTTCACCACAGTAACACTAATTTTGATGACTAAAATTTTTTCACCACAATAACACTAATTTTGACTGACCGTACCCATGTATGAATGGCACAAAATACAAATACAGTATTGACTAAAAATTTTTCACCACATCAGATCGGATTGACATCTCTAACCATACTTAAATAATTATATACGAAACACATATTGAGGTGTACTAGAAAAATAAAATTACGGAGAAATAATATCAATCAAGTAACAGCAATAATATTCCTGCAACTGCAACAATGTGTTTCAAAGCCTAGAAAAACTTTTACAAAGGCACCTATGATATATTGCACATCAATGAAGGAGATTTGTGTGTGACATCATAAATAGGCTAAAGGCTCAAACAACTAAAATTGACATGCAAATAATCCGCAAAAGGCTTATGCAGATTTTAACACTGGCCAGCGAAAATTAATTAGCACATAATATTGCACCAAACAAGTAGGGTTTATAAAGGTTAGAAATGTACTTTAGTGTACCTGTAAACTAGGTTAACCTTGATGTCTACTGCAGCTTGGAACTTCTACACCAATATTTCTTTACATATACCACCCCTCAACACTAGTTGAGTCAACGCCGGCATTGCTAGTAAGTATGTAGTTTCTCAGCATCATATCTTCATCTTTTGGCACTGCATAACATGAATAACCAGTAGACATCTTTCTCAAACTTCCTTTCACAGCCCTGGTCGTTATTTTATCTAAATCGATCATCAAAAGGAGGACTACTTGCCCTTGTGCTCGATTTCTTAGAATAATCGGTAGTTTGAAATTCATCCCAAGCGCATTTGACATCAGACCAAACTCCTGATACATAGCCATCCTTGTGCTAAGCATATCTAAGTCTCCTCTTTCTATCAGCATAATTTCCCAGCTTAAAATCTTTGTATCTGAGGTCACTATCATAATCTTCACGGTATTCATTTTTCCAGTATCATGTTCTGCACTTGTCATCCTTCCCACAACCTCAAAATGCTTTTCCCCACTTATGCTCCCATACATCACTATCCTCACAAAATTTACCATCCCTAAGCCTGCTTCGTCTATTACACCATCTTCTAGCAGTGCCTTCTTCAACCTGGGATCCTTTTCCTGCCCTTCTTTTCACCCGGACTCCTAAGACTCGACCCTACATCTCCCACGCCCCCGCACTGCTTTACTCTCAGCCTCACCTCCGCTCTGAAACCTTTTATTACTCTTATTTCTTAAATATATCCCTCTGATTCTTTTAATTTAAGGCTCTTCCTTGAATCAATTCTCAAACCTCCACTTCTAAGTTCACTTTATGTCATTCCTCCGCCTACCCCACCCCACACTACCCACACCACCAGATCCCTGTTTCAGGAAAAGAAAGGCAGACACCTAAGTATAATTTAAATACACCCATTGAAAGTGAACCCATAGGGATTTACATGAATGTGTAAGGAGGAGTAATCATAGAGTAGGATAGACAAAGAAAGTAGAGTGAAGTAGGTAGAAAACAAGGATCATAACCAAGTTGTGGTTAGGAACTGCATGTCCACTTCTTGAAATTATAGAAGGATACAACTTGAATTGCCACAAGCCTTTTGCTAATTGATAACGCTAGGCTAGACAAAATTATATAAACTCTAGTTTGTAGTCTTATAAAAAGGGAATAGAACATGCAAAGGCCCTGAGGTTGAAATTAAGTGCTGCTGACGTAGAGGATACTGATTCAATCTCTAAAATGGCAGCTTGCATTCAAATATGCAATAGTTTATGGGATTTCTGAAAGGGGCGGAGAGAAATAAAACTGAGAAGAGAGAACACACATGCATCACGTACCAGAGGGATGTATACTGTTTAAATATCAACCATATTATTGATCTGCAATATGTCATCAAACTGAAATTGAAGGCTAAAAAGGTTCAGAACAAGCTTTAAGAGACAAACACAAATATTAAAAAAATAAAAAGAAACAAAAACATTACTGATTACACAACTCACCTAAAAATTGCAGCAACGATTCGTATTCACAGCCCCCAAACTTGAAAGGTCCAGCTCAAGCTCCTGGCTGTCAGATTCAACAGGCCTGTCCAATAATAATTAGCACCAATACCAACAGTGCATAGATTAGCACCAACACCAAAATTACCTTCCCTGCTCGAATCATAGCTCTCGAGTCTAGACCAAAGAACGAAGCAGCTAAAATTTGAGTAGAGCCAAATCCAATAGCTTGCACCTGGAAACAAAAAACACTCAGTTCAATACCAGACGTGCAATATTTAACTGGATATCATTATACAATAAATCACTTAGTATCATGCAGATGCATTGAATTGAGAAGCTCACGCGGCAATCATGTTTTTCCCCCAAACGCAGCAATTTTTTCCTTCGGAGGGCAGGCTCGTGTCTGGTATCTTCTATCGCAATATGGAAACTTGGTAGTATCTTTTATCGGAAATTCAGGATGGTTGCCATCTCCAGAGCTGCGGTCATTTAGAATGTATTTTTACAAACACTTGAAACTATCGTGCTAGAATGAATTTAAACATACAATGTGTTTCAAAGCCTAAAATAACTTGTACAAAGGCAGCTTCGATATATTGTCCATCAATGAAGAAAAGTTTTGAGACATCATAAATAGGCTAAAGACTCAAAAAACTAAAATTGACATGCAAAACAATCTGCACAAGGTTTAGGCAGATTTTAACACTGGCCAACAAAAATTAATTAGCGCATAATATTGCACTTTCTTTGACATATACCACCCCTCAACACTAGCACATAATATAGCACATAAAATTAATTAGGTCAGAAATGTACTTTAATGTACCTGTAAACTAGGTTAACCTTGATGACTACTGCAACTTGGAACTTCTACATCAATATTCCTTGACATATACCACCCCTCAACACTAGTAGAGTCAACTCCAGCGTTGCTAGTATGTAGTTTCTCAGCATCATATGGCACTGCATGACATGAATCACCAGAAGTCATCTTTCTCAAACTTTCTTCCACAGCCATGGTCATTTTTTTTACTAAATCGATCATCAAAAGGAGGACTACTTTCCCCTGTACTCAATTTAATAGAACAATTTGACATCAGACCGATCTCTTGATTCATGGCCATCCTTCCCACAGACTCAAATTGTTTTCCCCCACTTATCCTCCCATCAATATCACCATCCTCACAATATTTATCACCCCTAAGCCTGTTTCGTCGCTTGCACTATCTTCTAGCAGTGCCTTCTTCAATCTTCTAAACCTGGGACCCTTTTCCTTCCCTTCTTTCCACCCGGACTCCTCAGACTTGACCCTACATCTCCCACGCCCCCACTGCTTCTCCACTAACAGAACAGTTTACTCCTCAGTCTTACCTCCACTCTCAAACCTTTTATTACTCTTATTTCTGAAACAAATCACTTTTGATTCTTTTTATTCAAGGCTCTTCTTTGAATCAATTGTCAAACCTCCACTTCTAAGTTCACTCTATGTAATTCCACCGCGTCCTCTCCGCCAACCTCACCCCACTACCCACGCCACCAGACCCCTGTATAAGGAAAACAAAGGCAGACACCTAATTATAATTAAAATATACCCATTGAAAGTGAATCCATAGGGGTTTACATGAAGGTATAAGCAGGAGTAATCATAGAGTAGGATAGACAAAGAAAGTAGAGTGAAGTAAGTAGAAAACAAGAGGGGAACTGCACTCATAACCGTGTGGTTAGGAACTGCACGTCCATTTTAATGGGGCTGAGAAACATATTTATACAAGAAGATTGTAAGAGATTAATTCCTAAAATAACTCTAACATAGTAGATATTCGTATACAATACATTGGGATACACAACCCCATTGTATCCTAGTAACTAAATGTATTCTGCATTAAATGAAAGTTTCCATTACTTTCACAGGTAATTTAATACCAACCCAGGGCAGAGGGGATGTGGAGAAGAACGAGAAATGAATTGCAAAAAAATTCCAACCTAATCTTTAGGCTGGCAGGAGACCATCTCATCAATCAAAGGTGTATTTAGGGTATCATGGCAGCTCCAATGGACAGTAATCATTCCAACAGTGCGCTAATAAAGCGGCTTTTGCAGTAACACTTCATATATACTTCCTCTTTCTTAAATATTGGCACATTTTCCTTTTTGGTTGTTTCTTTTATATTGGTACACTTTCGATTTTTGGCAAGATTCCTTCAATTTCATCCGTTCATTCTACTTTTTACTATCTACACGCAATTCCATCCACTCATTTTCTCCCCCTAAATCCAAACAAATAAACCATACGTGCCACTATTAGTGAAACGGAGGGAGTACTACACTTTAATGTTCCTACTTTACCTGTGTATTTTGTGTTAACATTCTGTCTGCATCGTACTACAGTTAATATTTTTTGAAAAAATTAATTAACAATAGTAGTAAAACATTTGCAAATAATAAAACTAAAGTTCTTTACCTGTTCTTTACCAAAAAAAAAAAACTATTGGAGTATTAATCTACTGTAGCAGCCAAGCATCTGAATTTTGAATTTTCAAAGTTCTTAAGCCTACTCCCATTTGAGGTGATGGTACTTTTTTTATTCAATCAACCAACGAATAATTATCCAATAAGTAAAAATAGGGGTAATAATTTAATTTGAAAACAAAGACAAAGCAACTTTCATGCTTACCTTAAACCAGATCTCCTGAATCTCAAAACCTCCATGTTTGGTAATAGGGTTCACATACTGGAGCGGGGAGGAGAATAGCCATATTCGGGAAAAGAAACATCTGGATTGAGAGCAGATGCAAAATTGGGAAATAAAGAAAAAAGGGATTCAGGCAGAGTACTGGAGGGGTAGCACGCTTTTCCCGTGCTTCACCTCTGACACAATTGAATGCCGCGCTTACTTTTGACTTTTGGGGGCTGCCGTTGGATGCTTTTCTACTTTTCTAGAAGCTCTCGTGGATGCCGTTGGATTGTTTGCCTCGCTTTGAGTTCCAGATCTACTTTTGAGTTATTACTGTCAGGCATTTTACCATCATTTTTTACTCTCTGCGCATTTGCTGTACTGCTGACTTGGAAAAGCATATTCCTTGCTGGCTACCATCCATTATTACCTCCATTGTCCTGCTTCTTGGAAGAAATTAAGGCGGTCAGATCTGGGTTGTCGAGAGGAAGAATGTGACTTGGATTGGAGAGAGACGATGGAAACGACGTCGTTTCTATACGTTACTGGAAAAATGTAAAGTAATGGAAGGAAAGAAGGAAATAAATAATTGGGCTGAATGGGCTAAAACCCACTGGCCCAACTGTGTATAGGATTATTTTCTTTGTTTTATTAGTTTTAAATTCAATTTCTTATTAGCTTTTCCACTCTTAAACTTGATTTTCTTTTATTTTCTAAAATAATTTTCCTCCAATTATGTGTCACACATCTAAATGTGAATTTCCTTTATTTTTTTTACTAGCGGAGTCCCACTGTGCATTGAGCGATTTTTTTGGTTAAAAATTTAGTTTAATTTAAAGCTAATATTCACATTTTACGCTCAAATTGAAATAAGATAAAAGCTATAAACTTTATTCATTTAAAATAAATATGTGAATTACAAAGTGAAATAATCAATTTACGTTTAAACTATTAAACAACAAACAAAATACGGTTTATTTATTATCTTATACTTTTGTTCGAAAGAGGAAACAATGAAGAAACAAGAATTATCTTGGCTTGTTAGATGTAGAGCTGGAAAGAGATTCGCACATGCCACATTAATCACACTTTCAAATTTTAAAAATATTGCTAATAATGATAATTCAGTTAATAACCGAGTCTAAAATTTTATGATAAACGTTAAATGTAAAAATGGATGAACAATCAAATGCCAATATAAATTCATGCTTAAACTCACCAACAAAGATACTTGCGGCTTCAAATTATTGCAGCAGCAGTTTCAAATTGGAAAACAAGTTCAACATTAAAAATGCAAATAGAACAAATGACATTATAATCAGAGTTGTATCACATTCTCTAATGTATATCTATTGTAAATTCAAATACGGAATTTCAAACTGCTCTTTTTAATATTCATGCAAGCAGATTTTTGAAGTTTCGAAGGAACGTGAGATTTGAAGAGTTGAAAGAGTTTCTAAAACCCAATTTATTTTACATTGGTAGTTTTGGCATTAGCCAATTTCCGAATCATCTTTTGGAGAGTAGGGGCTCTCTATTTCGAAATTAATTCCAAAATACGGGACACGTTAGATGAATGTAACCAAATTTTATCTCAACAATTTTTTTAAAAAAAGTTGAAACTAGGCTCGTCAAACGGGTCGGGTCACCTGTTTGATAACCGTTATCCATATACTATTTTTACTTATTGGATAAGACTTATTGGATAATGACTCATTTGGTTAATGGATACAATTGGGTTGTAGTTATTGGGTTTAGTTGGGTTGGTTAAATGGATTATCCGTTGGATAATTTTAGGTGGGTCGAGTTGGGTTGGGTAACGGGTGACCCGTGGATAATTTCATATCATAAGATAACTAAATTTTCACGAGTTTGATTACAAATGATTTAATTTTTCCCTAATATATAATCATTTATTATATTATATTATATTTAATACAAATAAATAATAAATAATATGTTGGCTTTGTAAACTCGACGAAATTGACGAACAATATTAGTTGGGTACGAGCTCGAGCTCGAATTTTGTACGAGCTCGAATACTGTATGAGATTGAACTCGAATATTGTACGAGATTGAGTATGAATATTGTACGAGATTGAGCTCGAATATTGTATGAACTCGAATACTGTACGAGATTTAGCGCGAATACTGTACGAACTCGAATACTGTATGAGCTCGAGTACTGTACGAACTCGAATAATTTTTTAATTATAATTTGTATAATTGATGAATTGTAGTGAATTTTTATGTTAAATATTACACATGCATTTAATTGGGTAATTTTGGATATTTATCTGGTATTTGTTAGGTTCAATTGAGTTAACATAATGGGACATATTGAGATCAAAATTTAGTTATTCTCATCCCACTCAATCCCAAAAACTAATGAGTATTTAATACTCAATCTCATTGGATAATGACAACTTGTAACCCAAATAAGAAGAAAATATTGAATGATAACTTATTGGGTTAATTACATAATAACTTATTGGATAATATATTTTAATACATTTGGTCATATGAGTTATCTCATGAGTTACCCAATGGGTTATCCATTTAATGACTCAACTCATTATGACCCAACTCATTATGACCCATTAATAAATGGGTTAATTGAATAAAGACCAATTGAATAATGAATTAATTGAATTTAAATAATGGATTGATCCAATTAACCTATTTGACGGATTTAACTGCAACATCATCTTATTTTCCTCTCTCAAGAAGTCCTCGCATAATTATAATGTAGGTAATCTAAAATGCCAAGCAACTTCTTGCTTCCATTTGGGCAAAAAGCACCACATTCAGTACACGAAATTTTGTTTTAGGCAATCTAAAATTTAGGCATAAATCATTATGCAATTATTGTAAGCTTGTTTTTTTATTGGTGAAATATAAAAGATCATGCATACATAGCATAGTCCAAGCGAACCCACTTAAAATCTTTACTGAACTATGCCCGGCCATCATATTAGCAAATAAACGTGAATTTTGTTGGATCATCCAAGTTCTACCAATATCCTTGATTTAACCACAAGCAAATAAAGAACTCTCCATACATCTAAAGACACTAAAATCACAAGAATGGTAAAACAAACAAAACCTTCATAAGTCGTGATTATCATCGACAATTTTCTCTAAGTTTTGAGAGCAACAGTGGGAAACCACATTCTCTTCCTTGTTCTAGCAACAAGCAGGAAAAAGAAAAAAAAAAACACATCCATTTCTCTTTGCAACCACACAACCTTCATCATAAACACTACAATTGAATTCAAACATCCAACCATAGACTTAAGCCAGATAAAAAATTCCATCCAAAAGCAACATGCCAGTACCACAAAAATAGAATCACAATCCATAAGCCTTTACAATATTAGGGAAACATACAAAAACTATAACCAGAAAACAAGAACAAAAAGAGAGGAAAGAGTGAAAACAGAAAACAAAAAGGGAAACGGGAAACGGGAAAATTGCGCGTATGATCTTGGAGGACCACTAGTCGGATGACTCACGACATGGCTCCGAATTCTCGGAGGAGCCTAGGGATGTTCCACTGGGGGCCAGCCTCAACTGAAGCATGAACATGCCAGTCATAAGAGGGCCAGTGCTTGTCGGAGATGAGGAGGACTACAATAATGGTATACGAGACTTTGCAAACTCGATGGTAGGGTTCTTCATAGACTATAGACAATTCAGTGCAGGGAGAATGCAGGCGCATGTAGACGACTTTTGGCCGGTGGTGTTAAAGTCATGGCAAAAGCAGGAAGGTTCTATGTGATCAGGTTTGACAGTCGGACACACATGAATGTTGTCCTCCATAACGGGCATATGTCAGTGGCAGGTGGCTTGTTGGCACTACGACGTTGGGTACCGAAGATGCTTTTGTCACATATGCGGGGCACCACGATGTTGTTATGGATAAGGATTTACGGGCTTCCTACGGAGTACTTAACACCGGAAGCAATGGCTAAATATGCCAGAGTAGTGGGAGATGCAGAAGAAGTGGTCTTCGGGGGTATGTCGGCAATGGAAA
This sequence comes from Rubia yunnanensis, assembly GCA_037428765.1. Classification (NCBI taxonomy): domain Eukaryota; kingdom Viridiplantae; phylum Streptophyta; class Magnoliopsida; order Gentianales; family Rubiaceae; genus Rubia; species Rubia yunnanensis. The sequence continues at coordinate 113,068,294 of CM075064.1, read as the reverse complement.
ATGCCAATTACGCTAACGTAAGGGTATGGGTAGACATACATCAACCCTTGGCATCGGGTTTTTATCTTCAGCTGAGAAGGATACGAGCTTGGATATCATTTGGCTAAGAGAGAGTCCATAAGCTTTTGTAGAAGATTTGGAAACATAGGGCATGCCATACCCGTGTGTCGTTTCCAAGATGATGAAATGCTAGAGTACTTCCTAACGGAGAGATTTGCTGCTTTGAGCCAGGTTTTGGGAGCAGAAATATTTCGAGAAAGCACAGCTGATCTTTTCCCAGTATCAATGTGGGTACACAGGAATCTCCCGGCCAAGCGGTTTACAAGAATCCCAGAAGACTTCCTTAGGAATAATGGCCATGGGTTCCAAGAAGAGGGGAATGATATCCCGAAAGGGTTCCAATACTAGGAGGACGTCATCCCTAAATCAGAGTATGTGGTGACACAACAAGGGGGATATAATCCAAAATTCCCACTGACACAAAATAATGGCCAGATGTCTTATTATGGTCAGCCATACGAAAACTCACCGGCGGCTGACACAGATGAAAATGATGAGCAAGGGGAGGCACAAACATAGGATGGAAATAATTTGTCATCACCAGAGAACTATTCAGACTTCAAATGTTCATTGGCGCCATCCCGGAAGAGCGACCAGGGCCTTAAGTACAGACCGTCAAACTGAAGAACCAGAGGTCAATCCACAACATGTGTTAACCAATCCTTATGCCACCTTCGAAAATGATGACATGGCGGTGCGAGAGGCAGGCCCAGGAGAAGTAGAAAACACAAGGTCAGAGGTCCCGGTGATGGTGATGGTGGAAAGGAATGGGTCAAACGGGAAAATTGTGACTGTGGAAAATTGGATGTCGGATGATGATGTGGCAAGGGATATGGATGAAAAATCACTGGCACTGGAGACAATAAATGAGAAAGGAAGAATTATCCACCACCCTGACAGGGTGCAAACCAAATTTATTGATGATGTCCAGGAAACCATACAGGAGAGATATTCAAAAGCAATTGAGAGAATTTAGGAGACTTTCAAAAAGCAGAGAAATGCTAAGATGACCAGGATGCAGTACATTCCTTCTATACTAAGCGATTATTCAAATTCAGAGGAGGAATCAACACCACAAGAGTCTTTTCAAGTGGGTGAGGCAGATGGAGAGCATTCATTACAAGGTCTAACTTTGGTAGAGGTACTACAGAGAAGCATTAAAGGCAAAGGTAAGAGGTAGGGAGGGGATCACACCAATGATGGAAAAAGGAACAAAGCATTGAATTCAAAGCTTGCAAACCATGTGTGCAGTGATAGGCCAGGAGAATGTCCGGCGCCAAAATAAATGGAGCAGTGGAGCAAAGCCACAAAATCTGGAAGAAAAGAAACTCTGACACTGATGGAAAAGACGTCACAAGAGGAGGGAGGTAATGTTTTCTTACCCAATCATCCTGCTATTTATGAAGTCCATTGTGTGATCAAATTGAAGTCCAACCCACCTGTCAAAAACACATAAGTGTTGTCATACATATTAGCCAACAGCAAAACGACTAAATAGAAACCACTGCTACTGTAGGAGAAGGTCGTGGTGGTGTACCAACCCACCTTAATCCAACAATCATGACCAGCCCAATATACACAACAATAGACACCCAGCCACCAATTAGTGTCCAAACAACAATAAATATATACACACCAAACCCATCCTCAGAAGCACATAATCAAGCCCAAACAGAATCCCAAATCAAAATAAACCAAGAAAATCACATAACCCAAAGCTAACATATATCCGAACCATCCCAACTTGTGCCCAACGTTACAAATAGTGATGGTGGAGAAATGTTTAAGCCACAACTAGTGGACATTACTACCATCAATATACATCCCATAAATACTCATTCACTAATACAAAACAAACAATCAATCATCTTAGTCCACCAGAACATGCATCCAAGCATGAGGTGGGAATAAAGGAGCAATGTTACCTCTCAAACATGTGAGCAAATGGTCGATGGACGCGGGGAAATCCATGAAACAATGGGCATTAGGCCAGGAAATTGGAATGGGCCCATCGAAGGGCCCAATCTAGGGAAAATGCAAAGCCTACCGGGACCACCACAACAAAGGGTCGACTACCACAATCTGCTGAGACGGACGGCCACACAAAATTCAGTGCCGCTGGGTTCAACATCACTCCGGCAGCAATTGGAGAAGTAATCGGAGCAGGCCATGCAAATGTAGATAATCGACAGTTCCTTCTCTCGGGTACATCAACGGAGGGGACGAGCATGAAGGAAGGATACACAATCTGATCCACTGGAGATTGCAAAATAGATGGTGCTGATAGGGATAAAAAGGTAGTAAGAGAAGGTTGTTTTAAAGGGGGGTTTCGGAGTTGACATCAGTGACGGAGTCGACCTCAATCATAATTTGGGATCACTACAACCCCAACCCATGGTCTCCTCTGGCACATCACCAACACGGCAGCATGATGAACTCACGCCTGGATCCCAAGAGGAAGCCGAAATCAAAATATCTGTAGATCTTTCACACCAAGCAAAATCTTATTCATCTCTGCAGGCGGTTTTCTCCAAGTTGGCAATTTTCAACGTTAAGGAGAGACCGTGCGATCTTGAAGAAAGTGCCTCGAGCCAGAAGAATCAACAAATAAAGGAAGGTGTGGAAGTTTTACAATTGAATGAAGATTCAAGGGAATTGAGGAGCAAACAGATGGAAAGTGAACAAATAAAGGCCCAATTAGGGAAAAGAATGAGAGTGGGGTCCACTTATTTTATTCTCCAAATTGATTTTATGACCAAAAAGAAGAAGATTTCATCGTTTTAGAATGCAGTTTTGGGTTCAAAAATTTGTGAAATCAATAACCAGGCGAGCTCAAGCAAGATAGGGGGTTACCCAGGAGGGTCAAAATGGGGTACCGGAGCAAGATTATTACCATCGAAATTGACCAAAGCAACTAGAGCTATGATCGAAAGAAACATGCTGCATAAAAAATGACCTGCTTTTCTGTTTCCAAAAATGGTACAAATTGGGCCATATGAGAGGTCAACTAATTTAGCAACCAGCAGAGAAGATGGAGCAATGAATTTCACCAAATATGAATTGGAAGCTCTATCTTGGGCAATGGAGGAATTCATGCCAGTAGCAGGGAAGCTCGGAGACAAGAGGAAAAGGAACCTTGAAGTGGAACTGGGAGACATTACGTTTCATGAAATTGTGGGAGCTCGAACCTACGAGGAGGACATCACAGTGGTAGTGAATTCATGTGCAGAAGCTGACTGGGGTACTTTGACGGTTGGTCCAAAACAACCGCCCAGAGGTACATGAATCTACTCAGGTGGAACTGCAGAGGGCAGACGCACCCTTTGACAGAAAACACACTAAACAACCTCATTTCACAGTATAAACCCAATATCACTTTTCTTATGGAAACTAAATGTAATAGTAGTAAGTTGAATAGCTGGTTAGAGAAGTCTTACTTTACTAGATGGGAAGTAGTGGATGTTGTCGGTGCTAGTGGCGGTTTGTGTGTTGCCTGGACACCAGACATCCAACTACGGGTAGCAAAAAACAGCCCAAATTTTGTATCTTGTATTATAACCTCCCAAAACGGAGACTAATGGAGCCTCGTGTTGCTGTACGGTCACCCCGACAGAAGAAACAGGGAACAAATATGGGATGATCTAAATGAGGGGATTCGGAGATGCTCGATGCCTCTATTGGTCATGGGGGACAATAATCAAGTAACCGAAAATGAAGACAAGAAAGGAGGGAAATTAGTAATAGACCATGAGATAGCTGTTCTAGCCAACGTATTACAAATGAATGGCCTAGCAGAACTACTGAACCATGGAAAGTGGTTTACATGGTCAAATGGATGAAAAAGAGACCAATTGATAATAGAAATGCTAGACAGGGGATTTGCTAACAAATAGTGGTTCAACCTCTTCCCATCGTATATGCTGAGGAATCTACCAATGACGAGGTCAGACCATGGTCCAATAGTACTAAATACCCACCACCAGACTAACGGTGGTAGGACTCAGTCGATGCAGAAGTTTGAAGCATTCTGGACTAGAAAGGAGGAAGTAAAATAGATAATCAGGGATACATGGCATAATATACCAAGGCAAAATGGACACATGTCCACAATGGCCAACAAACTAAATGTCACGATGCACAGACTGAGCAACTGGAGCAGAGAAAATGTAGGCTCTTTAGAAAGAATAAGCCGCATAAAAGTAGGGGAAATTGACAAGCTTCAATCGAGGAGCGAGTTTGAAGCTGCGAGTGTAAGGGCAGATGAGCTAGATGGCCTACTAACACAACAAAATGATTACTGTAAACAGAGAGCGAAGACAAATTGGTGTATGGAAGGCAACAAAAACACGAGTTTCTTCCACAACTGGGCAAGAAAAAACAAGGAAGAAATAAAATCATACAAATGAGGAACAATTCGGGGATTTGGATCACCAAACCAACTCAACTGAGGAACATGGTGGTAAAGCATGTTAGCATGGTGTTCATTGAAGAATCAGTCATGCCACAGGATGTTTTTGGAGAATCAACCATTACCAACGTTTTGCAAGTTATTAAACCCTCAGTAAAAAATGAGCAAAGTAACAAACTATCGACAAGAGTGACAGTGGAAGAGATAAAAAGAGAAGTATTCCAGATGGGGAAATGTAAAGCACCAGGCCCAGACGGCATCCCATCAAGATTCTATCAACACTACTGGAATGAAATGGGTGATGAACTTACAAGATCAGTATAGGAATTTTTCACAATAGAGAGAATGCTCAGTGACTGGAATGCGACCAACATAGTACTCATCCCGAAAACAAAGGTACCATATAAACCTGCTGACTTAAGGCCATTTAGCTTGTGCAACGTTACATATAAAGTCATTGCCAAAGTATTAGCAAATAGATTAAAACATATTATGGGGTATCTTATCTCGGGGAACCAAGCGAAATTCGTGCAAGGGAGATCAATAGTAGAAAACTCACTCATCGCGCAGGAATTGATAGAAAAGGTAAGGAAGCAGAAGACAGGGAAGACGGCAATTGCTGTAATGAAGATCAATATGAGTAAAACCTATGATCGAGTGTCCTGGGACTTCCTTAGGAATGCCATGGGATGGATGGAGTTTCCAATTATGTGGATTAACTAGATAATGGAATGTATTACCACTGTCACCTACTCCATCAAATTTAATGGGGATAATTTAACACCATTCAAACCCATACAGTGATTACGTCAAGGATGTCCATTATCACTTTTCCTCTTCATTCTTTGCCATGAAGCTCTGCCGTCTATGATAGCATCGACACCATTCCAACAAGTATGTAGAGGCATACAATGTGGTATAGGGGTCCCAAGAGTCTTGAACCTCATGTTTGCAGATGACTGTCTCCTGTTTTTCGAAGTAACAGAAAGTGGCATAAGGAAATTAGCGTCCACGCTAAACCTCTTTGCAGCATACTCAGGGCAACGCCTCAGTTTTGAGAAATCATCGTTTCTCATTAGCCCAAATGCGAATGACTATACCAAACCTGATTAAGTTAAGGTTCAACATCAAACTTAATCTCCTGCAAGGCAAATACCTAGGTCATGATAACAATTTCGAAGGGTCGATGGTCAGAATATTCAAAGCTTTTCAAATGAAGGTTACTGCCAAAATATCTATGTGGAGAATGACTGATCAATAATGGGAAGGATCACACTGTGCAAAAATGTTCTCTGCAGGTTATCACAATACACTATAGGGATTTTTAGAATACCAAAGATGGTAGCGAAGGAGGTGGACAAACAGATGGAAAGGTTCATCTGGGCAGGAGATACAAAGGGAAGATGGATCCACTAGAAATCTTGGTAAAAAATATGTACATCGAAATGGCGAGATGGACTTGGTATGAGATCAACGTCAGAAATGAATCAAGCTTTGCTAGGAAAGCAAGCATGGTCACTTTTGGAAAACAAAAACTCTTTCTTCTCAAAATTCTTCCTGGCTAAGTACTACAGGAATCAAGAACTATTGAAGACAAGGCAGAAGCAGGGCAACTCGTGGGGATGGAAGGGGATACTCTGGGGGTGGAGCTAATCAAACCACACCTAAAGTGGAAATTGTGACAGGGAAGACTGTTGACACCCAGCAAAACTGGATTCCAAATCAGCTGAACCCAATCCGCTTCAACATAGACACACTTCCAGCCCTCGGCTTCAAGGTAGCTGACCTGATTGATGCAAATAAATGATGGAGGATGTTGTTACTCGGGGTGTTGTACCTGTGCCAATCGGTAAAGGAAATTGTAAAATTCCATGTCCCAGCACACAGTTTCGGGGAAGCAGATTACTGAGTCTGGGAGAAGGAATTACTAAGGAAATACACAGTCAAGTCAGCATATCATTCTTCATGGGAGGATAGGAAAAGAGCGAAACCATCGTCCTCTAAACCACAAACTACCGACTTTGAGGAATCAAATGTATGGAAGTCCCTATAGAACAACAACATCCCTGAACATATAAAATTTCTCATTTAGAGAATGATCCAAGGAGCATGCCCAACCAACCCTAACCTAAGGAGAAGAGGCATGAATATATCATCTAAGTGACAAATGTGCTTTACAGACGAATCGATACAACATATGATCTTTGAATGTGACATCGCAAAAAAGATTTGGAAACAGAGCAGATTAGGACTAGACTTCAACTCAGGTAATCCTATCTCACTTAAGAACTGGCTAGAAAAATGGTTCGGAGTAGCACCCGAGAAGGAGGATAAAAAGCTAGCATGCTTCATAATATGGTCAATATGGTGCGTTAGGAATGCAACCACGTTTGATCTGACCTCCACACCATCCTTTCAGCACATTAGGGTTGAAATTGCATCACTAACATACAGGGCTATAGAAAGGGAACTCAATCGAGACCATCCAATCAAGACCCAGACAGTGTCCCACAAACAACAGATCAACAAACGGACAATGAGGATGGCCCAATTAAGGAAACGATCAAGGTGGGTGACATCACCCTATTGTGGCTTAAGAAAGAGAAGAGCGTGTACCACCTATTTCAGGATTGAACCACAATAACCACCAATGTGGCTTTCTGTAATAACAAGGGTGAAGGAGTTGCGGCTTGGTGCACACGAACTATGGATACGGAAGAAAGATAGGAAGGTACAATGGCACTACATGCACTGTCAGCTGTCCAAGCGGAATTAACGGCTATCCTACAGGCCCTGAAGCAAGCAAGTGTCAGAGGGAAAATGCGCCTCCTGGGCCAAGACTGATTGTGAAAATGCACTACGTTATATCATCTAGTACCCTGAGATCTCGCCAGGTGTGAGACAACTAGTTAAGGAGATCATAGTCTTATGTATGGTATTTTGCAGTCTGTCTATCGTTAAGGTGGATAGAGTAGAAGTAGTAGAAACACACAACTTGGCACACACCAATAGAACATGTAATGTGATCCCTACTTATTAATGAAAGTTAATAATGTTCCAAAAGAAAAAAAAAGTCGTGATTTATAAAGATAAGTCTATCTACAAAGAAATTCAATTAACGTGCTAACATTGTTTCTTTAACGGAAATTGGAAATAGAACTGGTAGGTTCATCAAAAGCATTTATCTGTCAAAAATAAAAGTCAAAGGTGCAAGAAGCTTCGGCCTCTACCTCTTCCCCTTAGTTGACCTGCACTTTTATTGACACTACAACCTACATGAATTAATGAGTAAAAGTTACCAAAGAAAGTTCAGATATAGCGCAAAGTGTTGTCTTCACCCGATACCTCTAACTTCTCTTCATTTAATTAATTATCATAAAAAATTTCAATGAAAACTATATTCTTATTTCTGTTATTTAATATAGCTTCTTTAAGTTTGATAGAGTTAACAGAACTCTCACTACTCCTAATGTTTTAACTCGAGTAAGATGAATTTCTTAAGTAATTTTCTTTTCTTTTCTTAACTTTTGCACTCATGAATTTGAGTTGCGATCTTATAATTTAGAGAGAAATCGTTTGTTTAAATATCTATGTATGTATAATATGTTTATAAATCCTTAAATGTTATTATATTTTACAAACTTAGTTACAATTAACTGTATTATATTTTACAAATCTAGTTACAATTAAAATACAGTGAATTATTCTTATACTGGGAAATGAATAACAAATCAATATAATATTACTTTATCATCAACATAGTTATTAGAATATTAAAATATTTTTCAAATTCATGAAAAGTACCAAGCTTGGGGTTCATATCAATGTAATATGAGTAGGCTTTTATGAATCGACAAAACCTGATGGTTGATGCAAGTAGACAATCTCATCTAAATCTCCGTGAAGAAATACATTTTTAACGTCCAATTGATGAATGAACCATTGCTAAGAAAAATGCTGAGAAAATTTTAAGTGCTGAGGTATCAGTGTTAAATATTAGAATATTTTTCAAATGCATGAAAAATGTATTCATCAATGATAAGTATAAAAACGAATTATAAGATACTAGCAATGTCCCACCGAACGTTGTGCAATTTTATTGATTTAGAAAATAAAGATAAATTTTCATATACTATGTAGTACTTTTCAGTGTTATAACATTTATTCAACTATTCCATTTTAACTATAATACAAACTAATAAAATAAATCAAAGAACAAGGTTGATCAAGACTAGACCTATTGATATCATCAGAAGTCCTGTTTTGATAAAAATGTAACTAGTAATTATTACTTGCTTACTACTTTATTATAATTTTCTCAATCAATACACTCATGCTATATATTCATATTTTCTGGTAGTTTAATACATTTCAAGACAAATGCAAATTATTCTTTTTTAAAGTTTAGAATCCTATATTTTGTTAGAACAAGCAAATGCTCAAAAATGGTACCAAATTTTATTTAAAATTCATAGTTTAGTGCCCAAAATTAAATTTGATATCATAAAGGTACTCAAACTTTCATTTATGTTCCAAAATGATCCAGTTAAACCGATTTTAATTAGGTCAACTGTTAAAGGGATCATTGTGTAAACCGATTTCATTTAAAGTTTAGTCTATTCACTAGGATTAAATTTGCAGAGAGATCTTCTAGTGTATGAGAGTCTTATTAAAAATAATTCTTTCACCCATTTAAAGGCACTTTGAAAGTGCCATTAATGGATCTGCCTTTGATCACTCCAAAAATAAGGCGGTACAAATAACCGTATTTGATTGGACCAAAAACAGTTTTCAAAATCGGAAACTAATTCTGACATGCCAAAAAAAATAGTCGCCGGAAGCCAATCCGGCAGCAAATCCAGATCGATCTGAACCCAGAATAGAACAAGAACAACAATATTTAATATATAACTTCACGAAAAACGATCAGCAATCGGTTCCTACACCAATACAGAGCAAAAAGAAAAATGACGCATGGCTTCCTTCGGCGTCGGCGTGTCGGTGTCATCTCCACCATCTCATACTTTACGGCGAACGATCCAATCGACGGAGGTGAGTGGAGATTGAGCGCGGATGCCATGAGCGGAGGCCGTGGCGGGCGTCGGAGGTTGGAGCGTCGAAGCGGCGGGGCCGTGGCGAGCGTTAGGGGTTGGAGCAGCGAGCCGTGGGAAGCGTTGAAGCCTGGTGCCTGGAGGAGGAGGTGGGGCTAGCGGCAGCGCGACAAGAACCCTTGGCGAGCAGATCTGAAGATGGGAAGAGGGTGGCGTGAGGCGGGGGCTGAGCGGCGGAGGGGTGGAGGCGCCGGTGATGTGGTGGGGTGAGGGAGAGAGGCGACCGATGGGGTTTCAAAGGCTGAGAGATGAAAAGGCCGATAGGTTTCAGTGAAAATAGGCTCATGCGAAGTACATGAGGTTTGGCCCAAGAAAATGACCAAGTAATATGGGTTTGAGCCCATTAAAGGAGGTTTTGCCTTTAGAATCGCCTTTAGCATGAAAACGTGATCTAGGAAAGACTTTTTGAACTTGGAAATGGTACTTTTGAACTCATAAACAGTTTCAGACCTCAATTAAAGGCGGTTCTAAAGGCGAAACAACCTTAAATTGATTTAGAACCACCTCTGCATATTGCCCTGGGACGGAGGAGGTATATATATATATATATATATATATATATATATATATATATATATAGTTGGAGTATGGCAAAGTTAATTTTTCCATACATGGGTTATTTTCTGTCTTCTTTACTTTTCTAACATTAAATTTTTCTAAATTAATCTCACTCCAATACGTGAATTTGAACTCTTGTGTTTTTTGTTTGTTGCTTGAATTACTTTTTCTTTGATGTTGGTTGTTAACTTGTTCCTTTTTTTTTGGTTGTGCTATTAGGAAGTTAACATGATTTCCTCTACTACTCATTTTTTCCCAACTTATTTTAGTTTAAAAAAAGATGGTCTATTGTTGATTTAGATTTGGAATGGTGTCCATTTTCTTATATAACATGAATTTATGTAGTTTGAAAAGAAAAAAATCTCCAAGAATTACATTTTCCTTTCATGCACGGTGTCTTAATATGTTTCTCAAGCAGAGTCTTTTTTTTCTCATAACAAGAAAAAAGAACTTTCATGACCGAATTCTAGCGACTATATTTGGCCACTAATGATCGAATTAGTGACTTGCATATTTTGGTCACTATGTTTTGGTCACCAATGAACTTTTAGTGACCAAGTGAAAATTGTGGTCAGCAAATTGGTCACAGAGAGGTGTTGGGCATAAGAGTTAAGTAATCGGTCTATTCTTGGTGACCAATGGAGATGATGAAATATAAAATGGTCACCAAATTAGTATTTAGTGGCCAAAGTTGCGGTCACTCACCAAACTTTTGGCGGAAAATATTATTACCACATTTTATGTTTTTTTTTTCCTTTTCAACACATACTTTACTTTTTATATGTAAACAAAAATCAGTGTTCAACATTTACTTATCTTTCAAAAAACACTAATAATTATGCTAACTTTAAATAATCAATGGTCAACCATTACTTGACATTCTATATATAAACACTAATATCTAGTTGACTTTAACTAGTTATCGGTCAACCCTTATGCAACTTTCTCTATATAAACACTAACAACTAAGTTGATTTTAACTACTTACTAAGTTGACTTTAACTAATGAACGATTTACCCTTACTTGACTTTCTATATATGAGCAATAAAAAAAGGATTGACTTTAATTGGTTGCTTTACTTTCTATATATACATACTTATTAACAAAGTTTACTTTAACTAATCCGCAGTAAACTTATACTTGACTTTTTATTCATAAACACTGATGATTAAGTTGACTGTAACTAATCAACAGTAAACTTGCACTTTATTTTTTATGCACAAACACCGATAATTGGGTTGACTTTAATTAATCAACAGTCAATCTATACTTGACTTATGTATAAACACTAGAGTGGGTCTCCTGACAGGCGGCATGTCCATAAGCTTATGGACAGGCCACTTATTTCTTACCTTACACACTGCATTTCTTAAATCACATACAAAATTTAAATTTTTTGAAAATATTTGTTTATATCATATATTTTTATATTTTCACCTTCAAATACATATTATTACTTGTTCTAACTTATAAAATGCAATATTTAAATTTTATAACAAATTACAACATTTAAGGCAAATGCCCCTGAGGACTGTCCATAAGCTTATGGAAAGGCAGCCTTTCCTGAGACTCTCCCTAAACACTAATAACTAAGTTGACTTCAACTAATCAATGGTAAACACCTACTTGACTTAGTATGTATAAAAACTAATAATCAATGATTGCCTTACTTGACTTTCTATGTATAAACACTAATAACTAAATTAATTTTAACTAATCAATGATCCATACTTACTTTACTTTCTATATATAAACATTGATAACTAGGTTGATTATAACTAATCAACAGTCAGTCCTTTGTTGACTTTCTATATATATAAACACTAATAAAAAGTTTGACTTTAACTAATTAATAACCAACTTTTGCTTGACTTAGTAAATATAAATATGAATAAAAAGGTTTAATTCAACTAATTCACATGGAACCCTTAACCAACTTAGTCTGTATAAATGTAAATAAAAAGGTTTGATTTTATCTAATCAACAATTAACTCTTACTTGAATTTCTATATATAAACATTAATAAAAAAGGTTGCCTTTAACTGATCAACGGTCAACCATTATGCGACTTTCTATATATAAACACAAATAACTGATTTGATTTTAACTACTCAATTGTCAACCATCACTTGATTTTCCATGTATAAACACTAATAAAAATGGGTTGACTTTAGTCAACGATCAATCCTTATTGGACTTTCTCTATATATAATACTAATAACTAAGTTGACTTTAACTAATTCACAGTTAACTTTACTTGACTTTTCACATATAAAGACTAATACAAGGGTTTAAATTTTAAACACGTCAGCGGTGAACCCTTAATTGACTTTCCATTTATAAACATTAATAAATGGTTTAATTTATATTATCAACAATCAACCCTTAAATTTTTTTTAAACACTAGTATGTAGGTTGACTTTACATAACCAAAGATCAACCCTTGCTTAAGTTTCCATAGACACTAATAACTAGGTTGATTTTACATAGTTTAGGGTTAACCTTCACTTAACATTCTAAATTTTCATCACTTTGTTTAAAATTTGGACATTAAAATTATGAAAAATGTGAGAAACAGATCATATATTTTAACGAAAGTGCCGAAACAACTTCCAAATTTTAAAAGTATAAAAAATAATTTGGGACGCATCTAACATTTTCATTGTTGGGGGGGGGGGGGGGGGGGGGGGTTGGGCTGGAATTGCAGGAAATTACCAAAATATATCCTTATTAAAATAAGATAAAGGATCATTTTAGACTAACTAACGGTCCAATCATAAAAAATCTCATTTCAATAACTCCTAGGCTCAAATTTCTAATTATTTATGCATTCTGATACCTTTTAAAAAATTTTCAAAGTTATAGGACACTCATTGCAATTATTTTTTTTTAAAAAATAAATCATCTCATTAATTACATAAACTATAAAATTACATTGTCCAATGGTTGATCTAAAATAATAATTAGTATTAAAATAAATAAATAAAATTAGAAGTAAATCTGAAATAAAATCGGATTGGCCGTTCATATTTGACCTTTTAAATTAATTTCTGGCCCAATTCTCAACCCAGCTAACATTAAGCCCAAAACACTACTAACCTAGTGTTAACCCCACTTTACATATCCCTCATCTCGTTATTAAAGAAGCATCAAGGAGCACCACCCTTGATTATCTACCATACGCATCATGTCAAGAAATACAACCTTTGGAACCAAATAGAGTTTTGCAATGTCGAATGGTTGAAACTGATGAACATACTCAGAGGCAGAACCAATGGTACGCGAGGTATGCCTCTAGCCCTACCTAGATTGCTGGCCGGAGGTAGCAGAAGGCGGTCCGATCGTCGAGCGCGTCTCCGGCGCGGCGGCAGCAACGGTCCAAGATTTGCTCGTTGGAGAAGAAGGCCGCGCTGTGACCTTCTTTTTTTAATGCCTAAGTACTAAAACGACGTCGTTTCATTTAGTAATATGAAAAAAATAAATAAAAACGAAAGGTGAAATGGATTGGGCCAAAACTGAGCCCAATCCAATAAGCCAAACCTTAATACAAAACATTGGAGGCGAGAGCAACACAACAGAGCCTCTCCTCCTCCAGTTCCCTCCTCTGCCTCAGCCGAGAGCCGTCCGCCGCCACCGCCGTCAGCCGGAAGCTGCCTCGTCCCGCCGCCTCTGTACGTCGGAAGCCGACTCTCCAAACCACGGTAACCACCGCCGGTATACTTATTCTCTTTATGCTAAGATTTATTAATTTTAAGGTTTATTCTCCTTTTTATTTTTTTCTTCAAAACTTAAATTTATGTGAACATGATTTTTAGATTGGATGTTGAATTGAATTTATATGGTTGTATTATATATGATTGTTGAAATTTAGTTGAATTGCATATTTGAATTTAGTTGAATTGCATATTTAGTTGGAATTTAGTTGGGATTTTGTTGTAATTTAGTTGAAATTATAATTGTTTGATTTATTTTGTATAATTGTATGTGAAAATGAAATTGTCAATTTGTCATAATCGATTTATGGAATTATCATGTAGGGATATTTGTTAAATTGAATTTAGATGAATATGATTTTATAATTTTTTTGTTATCTCAAGTTGTTATTGTTTCGTAACTCTTTTAGATTTTTTTAAAAATAAATCAATTTACATATTTTCCCTATTTGATATTTAATAGGTTATGGATAAATTTTTAATTCGAAGTGGCGGATCTCCATCTTTAAAGAGATCGAATGAATCTAATGAACAAAGAGATTGAAATTTTGTCATAATCGGTTTATGGAATTATCAATTAGGGATATTTGTCAAATTGAATTTAGATGAATATGATTTTATAAATTTTTTGTTTTCATTTGTTAATTATCAATTAGGGATATTTTATTAAATTGAATTTGAATCGATGAAAAATAAATCAATTTACATATTTTTCCTATTTGATATTTAATAGGTTATGGATAAATTTTTAATTCGAAGTAGCGGATTAAAGAGATCGAATGAATCTAATGAACAACGGCACAATGAAGAGGGTAGTAGTACAAAACAATCTCGTGTAGAATTCAATCAGAATGATGTTATAGAATTCAATCTGTTGCCCCCACCTTTTCCTAGTTCTACTTCTAGTAATTCGAGCGTTAGAAAGTAGTTATTTTAGTAGTTTAGTGAACTTGTAAAAATATTATTGTATGCTACTTGATTTATTATATTATGTAGTATTTTTCATTATTGTTGAGTTGAATTTTTAAAATTTATATGTCATTAATATTTATCACCCTTTCTTCCCTCCGTCAATTCCCTCCTCAGCCGAGAGCCCTCCGCCACCAGGTCTCCGCCGCGGCGCCGCTGGAAGCTGCCTCGTCCCGCCACCTCTGCACGCCGGACGCCAAAAATTTTCCAGCCTTCCCTGAAAAAATTTTCTGGTTCCACCCCTGGACATACTCAAACACAATGGCTCATTGAATAGACATGGTTGCCACTAAAGGAAGCTTTTTGGGAATTTGTTTCTTTCATCCAAAATCAGTTTCCCAGCTTGAGGACAAGCTCAATTTAAGAGGGAATGTTTGTCATGAATCCAATGGTGCAGATGTTTTTACCCAACAACATAACTGCAGCTGAAGCAATTGAATTGCAGTTCAAAATCACAGGAACAGAGATGAAGCATCGAGGACTTTCTAACGGTTTAGCGGTTGGGATTTCAGCTCCAATCACAAGTATAAATCATCCCTTAGCTATAGGTTTTGATTATCTGTTGGCATTGTAGCTTTTTAATGGCTCCCGATTATGCTTTTCTCGTCTAAAACTCTGTTACGTTCTCATCTCAATTCTGTTCTTTGTACTTGGAATTTCTGATTTGGAGTCCTTTTGGGCTTAGTGTATAACAGACTTGTGGACGTTGGTCCAGAAATGACAATTTGGGCCGTTTAGTTTTTTGGGCTTTTAAGTAAGTTAGAGATTACTTACCGGGCCAGCAATATCCTACTGTAAGTTTTCCCCTCTCCTATTATTCACAGCGATGTCATAATCTCCCGCCATCTTCAACATTTCGGCGCCGGCATCTCCGTACCTTTCAGGTAGATAATTTCGACCAAGGTGAATATTTCTACTATCTACAACTTTCTCAAGTTTTTCCCATTGTTTTTTAAAAGTATTCTTCCTGATTCGCAGTTAATGTGGAAATTAAAATTTTCGTCGAGACACCTGAAATCGACACCGTATTTTTGAAGAGCTGTTAATATACTATGTAAATC
Organism: Rubia yunnanensis; assembly: GCA_037428765.1. Taxonomy (NCBI): domain Eukaryota; kingdom Viridiplantae; phylum Streptophyta; class Magnoliopsida; order Gentianales; family Rubiaceae; genus Rubia; species Rubia yunnanensis. The sequence goes on along the minus strand of CM075064.1, from coordinate 113,052,413 downwards.
AATTTTTAGGGCGAGGTTCATTTTAGCTCGAATTTTGGGTGCGATTTATGTGGACCGCGAATTATACAATTACATGTAACCATACACCATGAAATTAGAATGTAGCTGGATAAATGAGTATAGATATCTTATTTTTTAAAATTTTATCCATGATTTGAAGTTAAATTTATTTTACTGGGGTTATGGTGCTTACATTTGGAAATGCTAATTAAAGTTGAATTGAGATTACTTTCGTAGTTTGGTTTTCTGAAATATTAATTTAGATGGGGAAGTTTAACAAGAGCTACTTGTAAATTGGAATTGGTTAACCAAAACCCTAGGGAAGGAAAGTGGTTGATTCTGCTGTTGTCAATGGTACCCCTGAAAGTCTCAGAAAAGCTTCTTATGTTTGTTTTGCTGACCATTCTCTCCCGAATCAGTTTGTCCAAATTATTATGGTGTCCGGGAGGAACTCGATCTGTGGACCGTATGGTTTAGGTTGGACTACCTTGATTTATCAGGTCTTTTCTTCACGTTGGAAAATAGCAAGATTTAATAGACTGTTTGGAAGACTTAACAAAAATCAATTCAAATCGATGATGCAAAAATACATTTTACATGTTGTAAAGTTGCACCTCGCCAAAGCTCTGAAAAATACTCATGAGGAGTTTCTTTGTCTCTGTTGATATGCAATGATGCCTCACACTGAATGTGCTAGATGTTTGGTTCGGACGACTCTGATTTTTCAAGCTAATTGATGGTTGGATACACGTTTACTGTTCATTAAACAATGTGGTATTTGAGCAAATTCTGTTTCATTGTGATCTTCAACTTTCTTGGACTCTGTAATCGCCTCTGTGGAGACTAGATTTCTTCAGTTTGTTGTAGAAGTGCTCTTAGTTTTGTTCATACCCTCGAGAATAAAGTGCTAACTGGACAGGGACCACATGGGATTTTAAAGATGGCAATTTCCACGGCGATGAAACTGTTTCTGCGGCGTATCTCAACAATTTCCTCTAATCCATTCCGTGTATGTGTTGTCGGCAGTGGTCCTGCTGGCTTCTGCACTGCTGAAAAGGTTAGTGCCTCTCTCCGACACACCTACTCATACCATCTTTGCCCATTGGTAGTTTTTCTAATCCTTTTGTGATATTGTCTTTGGAGGTAGATTCTAAAGAAGCATGATAAAGCTGAAGTTGACATAATCGACCGTTTACCGACACTGTTTGGACTCGTTGGCTCTGGTGTAGCACCCGATCATCCTGATACTAAGGTATCCTTTCATAAATTATTGTTTTTCAATTGTAAAATGTGCCTTTCAAGTTATACTCCTTTTGTTATTCTTATTTTTTCCTTTTCTGGAGAGCCATTCTAATGTTGAGAATGCCGTCATATTTAGGGAACAACGTTGGTGTAAACACGAGAGAACAACTAGTTACAGCGAATCAACGGTAAAGATATACTACTTCCACACATTAGATTAATAGACTAAAGGGAAACTGACAACGAGTGCGTCTTACCTATAAAATAAAAAATGGGAAGTTGAAAGCCATTGTGCATCATAGTTCATGAATTTTACATGTTGATTTTTTGCTCCTAAAATCATTCTGGATCAAATATATGTCAGATGGTATTTTTAAAAGATATTATCACTGGCATATTTAGGGAACAACGTTGGTGTAAACACGAGAGAACAACTAGTCACAGCGAATCAACGATAAAGATATACTAGTTCTACACATTAGATTAATAGACTAAAGGGAAACTGATAACGAGTGAGTCTTACCTTTAAAAAAAAGGGAAGTTGAAAGCCATTATGCATCATACTTCATGAATTTTACATGTTGATTTTTGCTCCTAAAATCATTCTGGATCAAAATTTATATCAGATGGTATTTTTAAACGATATTATCACTGGAAAAGATCTTTAGAATTAGATGAAATAGTGCAAGCTATTGAGCTTTGCATTGTGAGTTTCTGCTCCTACACTTATACTGTTTATCTAGTCCTAAATGTTAGGTATAAGCAGTGGAAAAGTGTCTCAGGGGTTAGGTGACATTGAAAGGGGCACTGTTAATGGGAAAGTAGTCAAGTAATGCTCACTTGAAATTGTAGTTTAAGTATTTATATTCTTAATTTCACCTGGGCTCCATGCGATAGGACCCATTCTTGATTGTAGAACTAAGGTATTTGTAGTATTATGGAAGTGAGGATCCAACCTGCTCGGTATAAAAGTTAAAATGTTGTCCTTTTTTCCCTTTGTTTTTGCAACTATTTATCATCTATACTAGTCTTTAACCACCTTACATGCTTTGGTTCAAGAATTAGTCTCTTTGAGCTCTCAAAGCCACTAAATTGAAGAATGGGAGCACACAATTTATCTTCACTTTGTAGATTCAACTGACAAGCAAATGTCAATTGGCAATCACGTGCGTATGTATCTAATAAAATCTTTCTAAGGGGAAAATTATGTTAGTTATTCCTTACTTTTTTGGGAGATATTGCTTTTATTGTGATAGTTTACCTGAAAACTTGAAACAGATTGATATGAATCAATTTTCTCGGGTGGTGCTAGATGAGCGCTGTTCATTCTTTGGAAATGTAGCTCTTGGATCTTCCATAGCCATGTCAGAGCTACGTGATATATATGATGTGGTAAGCTAGCTACTGGTATGAATACTGATCTAGGAGGACTCGTCGAATCCTTTCTTTGCTTGAAGTATTTATTATATGGCTAAATTGAAATCTAGTTTTACACCGGCAGTCCTTGCCTATGGTGCTGAGAGTGAGAGATCTTGATGTACCTGGAGAAGTATGACCCGTGACATTGGACTGCTCAGCTTCTTTCTTATGTACTTGGTTTTTAAAAGAACACAAAGACACAGTCACATTATAGTAGTGGTCAAATTTGCTGAACATTTGAATTGAAGTTAAATTATTCAGTTGTCTTGTTTGGGTTGTAGGAATGGCCAGGTATGTACTCTGCCAGAGAATTTGTCTGGTGGTATAATGGACACCCAGACTATAGCGAGCTCCAGCCTGACTTAAGGAGCACTGATACTGCAGTTATACTTGGTCAGGCTAGTCTTTATATTCCCCAGATTACTTTCAAAGAATTGAATCGGAGATTTTATCTAAACATTGTTATTATAAATGCTGCATTTTGATATTTCAACTCTCTGTGGCTTCTTTGTGTTTAACTGCTAATTGTCTTAATGGCATTTTGAAACTTTTCAGTTGAGCACAGTAAAAACTTAAGAACTCTCGGGGTGAAGAATGAATTTGTTGCCACTGCAGTCTTAATTCTTGGAATTTATTTTTCATCAAGACTAAATTGTCCGAAATTTGTGCATGGCCAATGAAGTTTGTGTAATATGATATTTGGAATTTAGTGGTTTTATTGTGAAGTAATAATCTGTCAAGTAATGTCAACTTCCATGTGAAAATTTAAGCATTTATTCTCTTTTGCTATGCGACATCGAATTAAAATTTGTTTTAAAATTAGTTTTAGGGAAATGTAGCTCTTGATGTTGCACGAATTCTTTGCGACCAACAGTTTGAATTAGCATCAGCTGATATTGTCAGTCATGCTGTGGCTGCACAAGAGGAGTCTTGTGTAAGGTTTGCATTCCTCTATCAGTGAGACTTTCAGAGAGGCCATTTGCATACCCTAGTGCCTTTATGATTAAAATTGCAAATATAACTGCAGAAAAGTTCATTTGGTTGGCTAAAGAACTACGTGAACTTCTTGGTATTTACTGGACCAATTTATCAATCCTATTATTTTACTGACCGCGGCATGAACCTTCCAATTTGCGCAGGCTAATTTTATTTGTTTTATTGACCGAATTGAATGTGCTGATCATTTAATAGTATTCATTTTACTTCAGTTATTGGATACCACAGTTGGGATTGTAATAAGCTATTACAATGATTTTAACTCACGTGCGCCCCAAATATAACTTTATTTTAACTCAATGATCTGGATTTGTGCCAAATTTGCAAAAGGTCTCATCGCATGCCATCTACATCTACGTCAATTTGTTTAGAAAAAAATTCATACTGATGTCATAGTGATTAGGCTTTACTTGGAACTTTGTAAATGATATTTATGAAGAGTATTTTATGGGTTCTGCTGGTATTTTAGTTTAATCTTCGTGAACAATGCCATCTGTTTGCAGGCATTAAAGGTTTATCTATTCACATTAGTGAGGCAGACCTTGTGAAGACCCCTGCAGATGAGGTATATTGGTTTTCCAAAGCGGGAAAGTATTAGGAAAAGACGGCCTTTCCATAAGATTATGGACAGTCCACAAGGTCTTTTACCTTAAATATTGTAATTTTTTATAAAATTTAAATATCGTATTTTATAAGTTAGAACAAGTAATAATATATATTTGAAGGTGAAAATATAAAAATGTATGATATAAAAAAATATTTTTAAAAATTCTAGATTTTGTATGTAATTTAACAAATGCATTGTATAAGATAAGAAATAAGTGACCTGTCCATAACCTGTCCATAAGCTTATGGACAAGCCGCCTGTCAAAAGACCTGCTCTTCCAAAGAATTCTGAATTCTCTGAATAAATGTTTAGCTTAATCTATTTTTCTTTGTCATCATCCTTGCATCATATAGTCGTTAGGAAATCCCTGCAACTCATTTTTGTTTATTGGCATGGGAAGAACTGAAGAATAATAGGATCCATAGGAGGATTTATGAGTTGCTTTCTAAAGCAGCCTCATCGGGACCCTTTCCTGGTCAAGCTCAATGTGAACTTCACTTTGTTTTCTTCAGGAAACCACATAGATTTATTGAATCTGATGAAAGCAGTAGTCATGTGGCTGGGGTGCAATTGGAGAAGACAACCGTGAAAGGTAATGTCGCACTTTATGTACGATGGCTTACAATAGTGCTTGTATGGTTTAGTTTCGCTTGGTTTAAATTATAAAGGTGAACGTGAATGGAATCCCTTCCTTTAAAATGCTGGTAAATACAATTCTACATATGATCTGATTCATCTGAAGTGCTAATAATGGGAATTTTTATTTTTCATTTTGCCAGAAGATACGGATTCTGAGAAGCGGATTGCAATTGGCACAGGAGATTGATGGTAGGATGTGAGTGATAACTCAATTATTTTAGGCCAATTATGTCTTGTGATCTGTAAAAAAAATTAAAATGAAAAGTTTACTCCCTCGTTTCTCGCTTCTTCTTTTTTGACACAAAGAGTTGGACACTTGTATTACTAAAGAGTTTTGGTGGTTGTAGCCACCTATTTCATGAGTTGGCACTGCTCCTCCAGTCTCAGAGCCCATTGGTTTCGATCAGTCGCCCCTTGATACACTTTGAAAGTGCTTTCTTTATCGTCTCAGTCGCCCCTTGATACACTTTGAAAGGGCTTTCTTTATCGTCCCGTGAAATCAATAATAGGAATTTCTTATTATATAATAAGAAAAAGGTAAAAGATTTTAGTTGCAATATTAAAATTTTATTATGTAAGGTGCAGTAGTAATAAAGTTTATGACACGATTAATACAACTCAAAAATTTTATCTTCATTTCTTCTAATTTGCAGTTTAAATCTTGGTTTTTCCATGAGCCATGGAAAGACCGTCTTTCAAGAGACAGACTCTTGGTTTCGTATACATAATAAAAAAAATTAGGGATATGGATAATATGTCCGACTGGTCTGGACTTTCACGCTATCAGTTGATAGGAGTCACCATTCGTCTCCCGTTAATGGAGGATTTCTTGGCGTTTAGAGGTGTTTGTGCCAATTGGCGAGCCGTCGCCGCCCTTAAAATGATTAACAAACATTCTACACATATGAACTAATTTACACTTTCGCTAACTAAAACTTTCTTTTTAATGAGTGGGGGATTTCCCGACCATTAAAAAATAGTGATAAGAAAAAAACAATTTGATCCTACGTTCAAAATGAAGGATAAGAAAATCAATGGATGTGTTTGCACTTTAAATCCGCCACCCCCCATGGTGTCTAATTGCAAAGTGGCCAAACAACCATTTATCTCCTAATATCCTAATCAAAATATGTAAATGTTCTATCATGAACTTGTAAAGGGCATGAGGTGATCCGATGCAATTCTCTGAAGTTTTCAATTCTGAAGTTGATGAATTTGAACTAAGGGCATGTGAGGTTCATCCGTTGTGATCACCATTTTTTATCTTGTGTTGATTTGATCCACATTGAGTTGTTAGACCTCTTGTTCCCTAAGGAGCTACATTGGAGAGTGAGCAAGGAAATGAACAGCCTGATTTTGCTCTCTGTATACATGATGGATAGAGATCTTTTGTGAGGTCTGATTCATTTGGATTTGTCTGACTTAAGAAGCTAGTGTCTAGGGGATCTGTTGCTTCTGAAGGATTTGAACAGTCTGCAAAGAGTCAACTTCAAAGAGGTAGGAGTGATTTTTGTGAGCAAACATGTATACCCATCCCACATGTTTGAATTTCAGCATGTAGTGGGTTTCGAGAGCCCTTGACATTTCCTATTCCAAGGTAATGAACCCTAAATAGGTTATTTTTTATTACGGTCCCTGCAGAAGATTGGTTAGGAGAATGAAAAATCATAGTACTTAATAAAATCGTCAAAACTATCAACAAATATTCTAAACATATTACTCCCTCTATCCCAGACTAAGTTGTACACTTACTATTTGACAGTCAACATAGTTAATCTTTGACCACATATTTGAATAATTGTACTGAAAGGAAATTTTCCAACTTGGTCTTCTATTACCATTTACAAAATAATATATAGATGTTTACATGTGCAACATATAATGAATCTGGACTAGTTCTAAATATAGATAAGATAAATCTTGATTAATTAGAAATTATACAGATCAATCACAATCTTCTATTGTCACACCCCCCTCAAGCGAAGCGTCGGGTTGACTGAGACGCAAAGGTTGGACCTGAAGATGTCAAACAATGCACGATTAAGCCCTTTGATGAAAATGTCCGCAACTTGCAACAAAGTGGAGACATGACCAACACGAAGTTTTCCAGCAGCCACCAATTCCCGTACAAAATGATAGTCAATATCAATATGCTTGGCCCGTTTGTGAGCAACATGATTCTCAGCAAGAAAGATAGCACTGTTATTGTCACATAGGAGCATAGGCGAGCCTTGCAGCAGAAACCGAAGATCGCGAAGAATATGTAACAACCAAACCACCTCCGAGGCTGTGTTAGCAAGAGCTCGATATTCGAATTCTGAGCTCGAACAATAGACTGTAGGTTGCTTCTTGGCACTCCACGAGACCAAGTTGCCACCAAGAAAGACCGCATAGCCATAGGTGGACCGACGTGTCTCCAAGCAACGTGCCCAATTAGCATCAGAATAGACGATAACCTCCGAAACTCCACCAACTCCAAAGGTTAGACCACAATGTAACGTGCCCTGAACATATCGTAAGATCCTAGTGACAGCAGAAAAATGATCATCACGTGGATCCTGAAGAAACTGACTCATTGAATTGACCGCAAAGGACAAGTCAAGTCGAGTAATGATAAGGTACTGAAGGGCGCCAATAAGAGAACGATACAACTTAGGGTTGTGAAATGGTCCACTCGTACTGCTATGAAGCTGGGACAGCGGCAAGAACGGAGTAGAGACCGGAGAAGACTCCAACATCCCAGCTCGCTGAAGAATATCCCTAGCATACTTGGCTTGGCCCAAGAACATCCCTGTAGAGGTAGAGGTAACCTCTAAACCAAGAAAATAGCTGAGAGAACCCAAGTCCTTGACAGAAAATTCACGATCAGCATGGGCAATGAACTGCCGAATAGCAACTCCGTTGTTCCCAGTGAGAATGATATCATCAACATAGACCAGAAGATAAAGAACAATAGTGCCCTGAGAGAATACAAATAGTGAAGGATCTGAAAGACTGCCAACAAAACCCAACTGGCTGACGAACAAACTGAACCGGTCAAACCACGCCCTGGGTGCCTGTTTGAGTCCATAAATGGCCTTCCGTAAGCGACATACATGATGAGGGCGAGCATGATCCTGATAACCAGCCGACTGAGCCATGAAAACATGAGTGTCAAGAACACCATTAAGAAAGGCATTTTTTACGTCCAACTGATGTAAAGGCCACTTCCTCATGGTGGTAATGGCAAGGACAGTACGAACAGTGGCAGCCTTAATCACCGGACTGAAAGTATGATCAAAGTCAAACCCCGGTATCTGAGAATATCCTTGGGCCATTAGACGAGCCTTATAACGATCAATAGAGCCATCCTGACGGTACTTCAACCGATAAATCCACTTAGAGCCAACAATATTAACATTCGGAGGACAAGGCACTAACTCCCACGTTTGCTGACGGCGAAGAGCAGCCATTTCCTCATCCATAGCAGCAACCCATCTTAAATCTTTCACTGCGGCTCGAAAATGACGTGGCTCCTTCTGCCCCAAAAGTTCTGCAACCAATCCTGTTGCCACAAAATCTGGGCCAAGATTACGGGCAATACGTGTCCCATCCTGTAAACGAGTGGTCATGGGATGAGGACGGGTCAGCTGAGGAGTCGGAGAAACACTTCTAGAGGAACTGTCCGAAGATGAGGAACTGGCTGATGCTGAACTGGAACTGGGGCTGGAGAGGACATTCGAACCACTAGAGGGATCAGTCAGTGTGGTCAAAGAAACAGGAGATCGTGGTGATGCAACGACCACATCCTCAGCAGGGGCAATCGTCGGTGCTGTAGTTTTAGATGTGGACGAGGAATCCGGACACACTGAACAAGGCAAAGTCGGTGAAGCTGAAGCAGGATCAGGGATGGTGATATACAAGTCTAAATCAGTGGGGTCCAAAAAAGATGAAGCATCCAGGGATGAAAAATGAACCTCCGAAGATGCAGTGGAAAAGGGAAAGTGAGACTCATCAAATCGAGCATGTCGAGTCATCTAAGTACGTTCGGAGGTCGGATCCAAGCATTTGAACCCCTTATAATGTGCACTGTAGCCAATGAAGACACATGGAAGACTGCGAGGGGCAAGTTTGTGACCTGCAGTTGGTCGAACATATGGAAATACCCGACACCTGAAAGGATGAAAGTTGGAGTATTCCGGGGGCCGACCAAATAGAACCTCAAAAGGAGAGACGTTATCAAGAACAGGAGTGGGTAAGCGGTTAATGGTGAAAGCTGCAGCACTAAAAGCATCATCCCAGTATGAGATAGGTATGTGAGAGTGGAGAAGCATGGACAGCCCCATTTCCGTTATGTGTCGATGCTTCCGTTCAGCCCTACCATTCTGCTCTGGAGTGTATGAACATGATACCTAATGATGAATGCCACGAGCCCCAAAGTGTGACTGCAACCTGTTATTGATAAACTCGGTGCCACCATCACTTTGAAAAACTTTGATGCTGGATGAAAACTGATTCTCTACGAATGCTTCGAATTGGAAATAGATGTCAACAAAGTCTGATTTGCGACGAAGAGGATAAAACCAGGTAAATCGCGAGTAATCATCCACGAACACAGCATAATAAGCAAAACCACTTCCAGATAAGGCTGGAGAAGGCCCCCATAAATCACAATGTATTAAATCAAGAACCTGAGCAGCACGCTTAGGATTTTCAACAAAAGACAATTTCTGACCCTTTGCCATAGCACAAGACTCACAAATACCAGGTTTAGAAAGCACAGAAGTAAGAGATAAATAACCATTCTTGTTCAACAAAGAAACAGTGCTAGAGGACACATGTCCTAATCGAGCATGCCAAATCTCAAAAGATGCTCTATTATTATTCTGTCTAACAAATGAAAGAAGTGCTTCTTCACCACGATCCAGCATATAGAGGCCATCCTCAACGTGTCTCCGCCCCAGAATTGCCTTGGTGACCTTGTGCTGAATGACAAAAGACTGATCATCAAAGGCAATAATAGCACACAAATCACGAGTAAGCTTGCTAATTGATAAGAGATTCTTAGTAATTGCAGGCACAAGCAACACATCAGATAAATGCAAGGTAGAACTAATACGAGCATCACCAATACTAGCAATAGCAATAGAGGCACCATTACCAACAGAGACAAGAGTGTTACCATTGTACGGAGTGACACTCGATAGGTTGGAAGCAGAAGCGCTCATATGATTGGTCGCTCCTGAATCCAAATACCAGTCAGGGATCGATGAAGCAACACTCGGGGCAGAGGCAATAGATGGCTGAGTGGGATATGCTGAAGGAGCAGAATATTGAGATGCTGCAAAACCCGGTGGTGTGGGAGGCACCTGAAGCATCGGAGGAGCATACTGCGGATAGTGCTGAACAAGATGAGCCTGAACTGCCTGAGGAGCATGACCAACATAAGGCGAGTACTGCTGCTGAACATAAGGCTGAGGAGCCGGAGCCATAGGGCGAGGATTGGCCGAAGGACATTGACTAGCAATGTGACCGAAACCCTCATAGGTATAACACTGAATTGGAGACCCATATGCAGCATATCTGGACCAGGACCCATGGCCAGAACCCTTCCAGGAGCCTCTGCCACCACGTCTGCCGTCGGGGCGGCCGTTTCCAGCTGCGCGTGGGGCCCACGCGCCACTGCCACACGCGGGTTCCGCAGGCACGTGAGGCCACGAGCCGCCCACAGCTGGCTGCTGGTCAGAACCAGCTTCTCCCTGCTACTGTACAGAAGCCACAAAAGCAATCGGACCAGAATTTACTTGCCCCTGGACACTGTTCAACTGTGTTTTCTCCACATTAAAAATAAAAGATTCATATCCCTTAGCCTCATCAACCACAGTAATATAATCAGGAAGAGGCTTACAGGCAGCAATAGGTGCACTAAAATGCTTAAAGTCAGCCCCCAAAGCATTAAGAAACCAAATCAATTTCTCACGATTACTAGCGGGTTCTCCCATGACAGATAATTGATCAAAAATTTTCATGAATGAAAGGTGAAGCTCATGAACAGTACCGTTTTTGCGGATGATGCCGGCCTGTTGGCGGAGACTGAAGGTGAAGGCTGCAATGGCAGTACTGTGTTGATATCCTGTGGCGAAGGCATCCCACATCTCCTTCGCGATGGTGCATTGTGAGATTTTGTTCTTGGCATCGGAAGAGAAAGAAGAATAAAGCACACTGCAGACTCGTTGATCATCAGCAACCCAATCATCATAGGCAGCATTGGCCTTATCAAAGACCTCTCTGGCTTTGAGAACCACAGCATCATCAGGCGGAGAAGAGGAGGAGGAAACCGGTGTCTGCACCACTGGGAAATCCGGGCATGGACTAGAACCATCAAGATGACCATACAATCCTTGCGGTCTAAACACATATTGAACCTGCTGCTTCCATTGCAGGTATGTGTTAGCATCCAACTTCGTATTGAGTAAATGGATCATGGTGTTGAGGGACAACCTGTCTGAATTCTTGTTGTCAGCCATGATCGATCAACTAAAAAAAATGTCGATTGAAGGAGAAGAGAAGGCAGCGGCCGAATAAAGAATGAAGGGAGAAAAAATTAAAGCTCTGATACCATGAAAGGAAATTTTCCAACTTGGTCTTCTATTACCATTTACAAAATAATATATAGATGTTTACATGTGCAACATACAATGAATCTGGACTAGTTCTAAATATAGACAAGATAAATCTTAATTAATTAGAAATTAATCAAGATCAATCACAATCTTCTATTGTCACATGTACAAAGAATAATACTATTGCCTGTGATATTATTGGATTCGTCGTAGTATGTAGTTTCTAAATATCGACTTTTTATTTGTCGTTATTATATGTAGTTCAACATATCAACGGTCAAACATGTTTTTATTTTTTGAAGACCGTGAAAAAAGATTCTGTGAAACTTAGTCCGTGATAGGGGGAATAACTAATTCATAAATTTACTATTTTTGACATCTATTTTTATCTTGCAAAAAATTACAGTCTAAACAAAGTACTTAAAATTATTAACAAATCTTTTAAACATATCAACTTATGTGTGTGTATGTGTGTGTATGTGTGTGTGTGAGTGAGAACACACACTTATGTGAGAACAGATCATAACCATTGAAATACTTAATCTAACGGCTAACATTTAATCTTACTATTCAAACACAATTAAAATAAAGATAAAACACAAGGATCTTTTATCGAGTAAACAAATCCTAACGGGTCATAACACACTTTTCCTCTCAATTCTTCTCAACGATGGACCAATTTCTTCTTTGATGTCTTCCAACGAAATTGAATCTGTCCACCCCAAATAACCTCCGGTCTCTGCATCTTTCCTCCTAGCTTACGACTTCACACTGCCGGAAAAAAATTTATGAAATATCCTTTCAGTCAATCGAAGTGTGCCTTTTTGAGGTAAATTGTCCTTTTTCTAGGTGTTTTTAGTTCGAATTCCATTGATTTTTTAATCGAGATGACGTGAATTGTAAAGAATAAATATTGATTTTACCTTAAATGTATATGTTTGGAGGGGAGGAGGCACAACAGTATAAGATACCGCCTGAGATGACAGATTTGGAGCGGATGGAGTCGGGAAGCAACCCGCTGGCGTGTTTGACACGAAGGTGATGGATCAGAGTACCCCTCATAAAGCGACGAGGGCAAATCACCCCGATCTCGCCTTCATAGACTATCTGCGGGTTGAGAAACTATAACGTGGGCCACCGACACTGTATCACAACGTCGGATAATTCCTATTAAGAAATTTCTCTAATATTCACATTCTTGAGAGAGATGTAGTTTGAACCAGGAACCTCTTTTTTAATAGAAAATGTGGATTACTATTTAACCAAGGCTCAATTCACTCTCAAACTCTTTTCTTATTTGATTATTTAGCCTCAATTTCAAATTCTTTCTTTCTATTTATGGCTGAACTAACGGAAGAAGAAAAACACTATCTAATAGTCTCTTTCTATTTCGTCAATTCAACGTCGTCAGCGTTGGGTTTTGCCTCGGATTTGTGAACAATTGGATTTACCTTGGGTCGGAATGTGAACAATTGGATTTACCTTGGGTCGGAACGCATATGATTGGGATTTACTATGGGCTGTTGCTGGGTCGGAATGTGAACGACTGAGTTTTGCCTCGGGTTTAGGGTGTCGCCATCGTCAGTTTCTGGTTGCGATGAGGGAGGGAATGGGATAGGGGCGGGACCAGCATTAATCCTTAAGATTTTTATTATTCAAAAAATTAATTTTTAATTATTTGCGTCCAATATCACAAAAAAAAGAAATTTGCAGCAAGGTCCTTCCTTAGTTCTTTTACCCCAAATTATTCGAAGTTCTATTTAAAATGTCTATCTCTTGATAGACTGCTTAAGTCATGAAAAATCAAGGTTTAAAATTAAAATTATAAGAAATGAAGATAAAATTTTTGGATTGCATTAATCGGATCATTAGCTTTATAACTAATGCACTTTGCATAATAAATTTAATATTACAACTAAATTTTTTATCTTTTTATTATTATAATTAAACCTCATTTTCCATAAGCCTGGGGAAAATATTTCCCAAGACTTTGGCTTAAAATTTTATATATAATAAAATTTGACTATGTTACATATATTACTTAATAGTCCTGCCATATAGTTATTTTATACAAAACTTTGTCATAATTGACATATATGGGAATATTCTTGTACTATACTTATCAAAATACTATAGAATAAGTAGATGAGTAGTTTGAATTTCACTTTCAACATTCTAATGCCTAATAACTACTATATGTTGCCTAATAATTTTTTAATGTTGCTGATAATGTGCAAAATCGTACGAGCTTAATGTCATGTGCATCTGACCATCAGCCCAAATCTTTACCCCTTGGGTAAAGCTTCCCTTTTGGGCCGGCCCAAGGTGGAGTACTTGCTCCACAATCAAACAAAACAGTAGCCCTACTTGCCTACCTATATAAAGGCTAAAGGTAATCCTACACATTCAACTATTCTTTCCTAATTAAAATCTCATATACTATTGCTTACTTGGTCATCAGAGCCTCTTTTCCCCGAACACCTCCGGGGGGCTTTTCTTGCAGATATCGACACGGCAAACGACAGCGTAGAAGCGGCAGCAAATTGAGGCGCATCAAATTGGCACACCCACTAGGACCCATCAGAGTCAGATCTACGCCATTTTGAGGTTTATTCCCGCTCCTACGACAAGTTCATTGTGTAGGAGCGAACGGTTGAAGGATAGAGGAGTTCCGGCTGCCAAAGAAGTACAGTCCCCTTACCGGAGAAGAAAGAGGCATGGGACCAATCAGATGGATCCTACCCCCTCAGACGCTGGTAACCAACACATGGAGAGCGTCTAGGATAAGATCTTGGAAACAAGAGGACTAGAGGGTCGTCAGACGCAAGCCCTCGTGCAGCCGAACACTCTGGGAAGATGGACGTCAGCGTCGAGCCTTGGTTGGGGGGCATTACAGCCCCTACCACACAAAACCAGGCATGGCAGCCCAGAGAGGATGGGCCACATTTCACAGAGGCTACGGTCGATTCACAAGTGTAGCCTACGACAGAGGCTGTTCAAAGGACGAGGGCACGGACAGTGCAATCCCCCCGTCGCAGCAGGACCTGGCACAACCGGCCTAGACTCTTAGATCTGCAGGGTGTCAGGTAGAACCTCCGATGCTTTGGCAATAGATGGCCCATCAATAGGTGGGGGTCCCACCTTCAATGCCCGTGGCATTAAACCAAAGGATCCGGATGCAGGCTCCTCTATGACCAATCCACCCATTGAATATGGGGGGTCAGAACTGGCCTCAGCTAACGTTACCCTCGAACTATTTCACTCAAACCGTGGCTAATTCAGATTCAGTTTCGATCCCTAGTTTTGAAAGACTGATGATCCCTTATTCGATGCCTTGGAAAACGAGTGGATATCCAGGGTTCGAGCCCAAATGCACTCATGGTCTCAGCCGGAGATGCCCACATACGATCCCTATCACCTAGGGCATTGGTAGAGGCCATATAGTTAGACTATTGGAGGATCACTGTCGGGGTACATGGCTTCGAACCAGGGGCTCACCAATGAAGCCTCCTGGCTAAATTGGTGGGAAGATCCACGAATGGGGGAGGACCTCACGAGAGAGCTCGATAGACTAATCGGTCATTCGGGCCAAACAACAGCCTCTCCCTTTAGCCCCACCATAATGGCCACCCGATGTTAAACCAACCTAAGGGCTCCTCATAAATAGTGGAGATTCAGACCCCCGGGAATTCATCCAGACCTTCCTTAGTATGATGAACTCAAGAGACTTCGATGAACAGCTGACGCGTAAGTTTTCCAGAAGCTACCTTTGGGGGAAGGCCCAAGAGTGGTTCAACAAGCTAACCAAAGGATCATTGCATTCTTATAGGGACTTCGGAAGGGCCTTGCTAGGTCAGTTCTTTCAGAAGAAGAGGTTTACCAAAACCTCGGTAGAACTTTACTAGGTCAAGCAAAAGCAGTGGGAGTCGACCCATGCATACTATCATAGATGTAACACCCAAACCCACCACACAGTGTCAGGTCGGGTTTGGTCGTGCTACCAAAAATGATAACAGTAACGAGCAGATAAATTTCACGCGGAAGCAATTTAGATAAATAAAAAAAACCTAAATTACTATTACAGTGAAAGTGTTAATGTTAAATGAAAGTATCACCTATCTATTACATATTCAAAATTCATGTTAAAGTTCATCCAGGATCTCTCTCAAAATAAGTAAAGACATCAAATGGCTTATCTCTTACAGTTCCTCTTCACTTGAAAAAGGTTGTTTCACTAGGGTAAGCTCCTTGTTTAGTGAGGTTCCATTGCCAGTATTTACCCAGTTGATTTTTTAGTGATCACAGAATTTTTAGTTGAATTTTTATTTCCCTATTAGACAGTGACATCAACAAATTGTTAGTTTTGTGGACAAGATTCAACCATGTCTCTAATATCTATAAGTGTTAAGCAAATGTGAAGTCTTTTATTAGGTTAAGTTTTGATTTGCCTTTACTTGATTTGAGGAAGCTCTGATACCACATTTGTAACACCCCAAACCCACCACACAATGTCGGGTCAGGTTTGGTTGTGCTACCGAAAATGATAACAGTAACGAGCAGATAAATTTCACGCGGAAGCGATTTAGATAAATTCAAGCAAAACCTAAATTACTATTACAGTGAAAGTGTTAATGTTAAATGAAAGTATCACCTAAGTATTACATATTCAAAATTCATGTTAAAGTTCATCCAGGATCTCTCTCAAAATAAGTAAAGACATCAAATGGCTTATCTCTTACAGTTCCTCTTCAATTGAAAAAGGTTGTTTCACTAGGGTAAGCTCCTTGTTTAGTGAGGTTCCATTGCCAGTATTTACCCAGTTGAATTTTTAGTGATCACAGAATATCAAATAACAAATAGCCACATATGTCCTAACACATAGTAAAAGGATACGGGTGGTTAGTGCTAAATTGCTGCCAAGTGCCTATGTGGCAACTTTGACTAACATACAAGGCACAACCTTTCAGTAGTGTCTGAAGGCAATCAGTCAGTCCAGTATTCAGTCTCGTCAACCACGCCCAAACAGATGTTCAGTTACGAGCTCGTATCAGTACAATACAGGGGGTAATGCTAGCATACCAGAAACTCCACGAGTAGCCGGCCTAATCAAACGGTCCGGTCAATATTGTTCCCCGCCGACTTTGACCAAACTACAATCGCGTCGGGGGCTTCGAAATCACAGACAGGTAATCAGGTAGCGGATATTTCAAGTTTGACACGGCAAGATAAAGTACAAGCCGGTCATCCACATAACATATCAGAGCAGTATATGATTCAAGTTTGACACGGCAAGATAAAGTACAAGTCGGTCATTCATAGAAAAATACTTGAGCAGTTCATAACTCAGTTTCACGATAATTGAACATAGTAATATACACTCAGTCTAACTGTCAATATATATATTATCAGTTTAAGTTTAACAGGTATGTCCCTAGCTTGAATGATCATAAAAAAGTGTAAATTCCTGGGAACTGACAGTACTTTTACAAAAGTTATATACCACTACTTTAGCCTCTCTAGATTCTATTTTTAACCAACCCTAAATCATTTAGTGGAGTCACATTCTTTATCCGTTCTGTACTATGGGAGGTCCATTCCTAAGGTCAATCTGAGGTGCATAAATGCTTGGATTAATTATCACTAAAGTTTTATCTATGTGACCCCAACTTTCTCTTAGGGTCCCCGTACGAGTTCTGCTATCTGCGCATGCAGCCTATTCAGGACTCAGATGTCACCTTGAGTCTGAGTCAACTTTTGCATTCTATATCCTGCAGTTCTAGTTTCTGTGTCTTGGTATTCCTTATTTGATTGGGCTCTATGTTAATTGCATCAGTTCTAACCTCCCTTTCGTCAGCATATCCGTTACTGATTTTCTATGATAAAGATTTTAAGGATTTAGGTCTCTCATTCCCTAACCAGTGTCTACCTCGTCCAATTAGGGTAGAATACTCGTTTGATATTTTAGTTAAGTTTCATTTGGGTTTAGCTTAAGGGCCTAATATTACTGCATCTGTTATGAAGATTCATGTGATGACTAGTGCTTTATTATCCGTTTTGGGGTCTAAAGTTCTTTTTTATTATTTAGAGCCCTTTCAATTTAAAATGAGAACCTGATTTGAACTTTGGGCTGGCCATCCCCAAGTGATTCAAAGGATTTCTCAGGTCAAATGGAAAGGATACTCCCCTTTTTAATTTTTTTGTTTATTTATTTAAATAAATTTAAAAATTCATGCTTTGATCCAATATCCTTTTAATGGAATCTGTTTTGTTGAGATTTAAATTTTCTTTAAAATTATTTAGGAGAACACTTTTATTTTCAATTTAGAAAGTATTTGATAGTTCAAAAGAAGCAAATATTGATGGCACTATTCTTATTTCTCCACTATGTGTTTTTACATCCTCTTTGATAACATTAAACTCTTAGCATTAACTACAATTAGTCAATATATATTTATTGGTAATATATCGGCTATAAATGGCTATATTCCCAATGGTAATATAACAGTTATAAACGACTATATTTTATAATATAAATACAAATTTATCCAACAATTCAAAACCACACTTTCTCTTCTATTGCATATCATTCTCACCATATTTTCTCTCAATTTGCTGATAACATGTCGAGACTAATGTTAGTCTTTGCTGCCGTAATTATCGTTGTACTACATGTTAGTATTCTCACCGGAGATATTAAGCCGGAAGAATTTTGTTACACTTCAGTAATGGTTGGATTCATTTATACCCTTTTAGTTTTCACAATCCTCATAGACTTTTGTATTTCAAATTACATTTAATAAATTATTTTATTTCCCTATTAGACAGTGACATCAACAAATTGTTAGTTTTGTGGACAAGATTCAACCATGTCTCTAATATCTATAAGTGTTAAGCAAATGTGAAGTCTTTTATTAGGTTAAGTTTTGATTTGCCTTTACTTGATTTGAGGAAGCTCTGATACCACATTTGTAACACCCCAAACCCACCACACAATGTCGGGTCAGGTTTGGTTGTGCTACCGAAAATGATAACAGTAACGAGCAGATAAATTTCACGCGGAAGCGATTTAGATAAATTCAAGCAAAACCTAAATTACTATTACAGTGAAAGTGTTAGTTAAATGAAAGTATCACCTAAGTATTACATATTCAAAATTCATGTTAAAGTTCATCCAGGATCTCTCTCAAAATAAGTAAAGACATTAAAGGGCTTATCTCTTACAGTTCTTCTTCACTTGAAAAAGGTTGTTTAACTAGGGTAAGCTCCTTGCTTAGTGAGGTTCCATTGCCAGTATTTACCCAGTTAAATTTTTAGTGATCACAGAATATCAAATAACAAATAGCCACTTATGTCCTAGCACATAGTAAAATGATACGGGTGGTTAGTGCCAAGTTGCTGCCAAGTGCCTATGTGGCAACTCTGACTAACATACAAGGCACAACCTTTCAGTAGTGCCCGAAGGCAATCAGTCAGTCCAGTATTCAGTCTCGTCAACCACGCCCAAACAGATGTTCAGTTACGAGCTCGTATCAGTACAATACAGGGGGTAATGCTAGCATACCAGAAACTCCACGAGTAGCCGGCCTAATCAAACGGTCCGGTCAATATTGTTCCCCGCCGACTTTGACCAAACTACAATCGCGTCGGGGGCTTCGAAATCACAGACAGGTAATCAGGTAGCGGATATTTCAAGTTTGACACGGCAAGATAAAGTACAAGCCGGTCATCCACATAAAATATCAGAGCAGTATATGATTCAAGTTTGACACGGCAAGATAAAGTATAAGCCAGTCATTCATAGAAAAATACTGGAGCAGTTCATAACTCAGTTTCACGATAATTGAACACAGTAATATACACTCAGTCTAACAGTCAGTATATATATATATATTATCAGTTTAAGTTTAACAGGTATGTCCCTTTATAATGGAGTTTGAGTACAGGTTTGAGTATGTATTTCGAGTACAGGGGTTCGAGTAGTTGGGTTCGAGTACAAGGGGTTCAAGTAGTTGGGTTTGAGTACAAGGGGTTTGAGTAAAGAATTCGAGTGTAGAAGGTTCAAGTGGAACGGGTATCGGGTGGTGAGGTTCGAGTGGTAAGTGATACCTGTTCGAGGGGTGAGGTTCGAGTGCTAAGTGGTTCGAGAGGTAAGGTTCCAATGGTACTGGTTCGAGGGGTAAGGTTCGAGTAGTGAAGTCTTTCAGTGGGTTCGAGGGGTGAAGCCTTTCAGTAGTTTGAGTGGTGAAGTCTTTCAGTAGTTCGAGGGGTGAGGTTTTCAATGGGTTCGAGAGGTGAAGGTTTTTAGTGGATTTGAGAGGTACTATTTAGTAGGGGTTCGAGGACAGGGTTTCGAGAGGTAATGGTTTAGCAGGGGTTCGAGGACAGGGGTTCGAGAGGTAAAGGTTTAGAAGGGGTTCTAGAGCAAGGGTACATTAGGGGTTCGAGGACAGTGGTTCGAGGGTTACTATTTAGCAGGGGTTCGAGGGGTCAAGGTTCGAGGACAGGGGTTCGAGGACAAGGATTCGAGGGGTACTGTTTAGCAGGAGTTCGAGGACAGGGGTTTGAGGGCAGAGGTATAGTAGGAGTTATAGGACAGTGGTTCGAGGGGTAAAGGTTTAGCAGGGGTTCGAGGGGTAAAGGTTTAGAAGGGGTTCTAGGGGTAAAGGTTTAGCAGGGGTTCGAGGGGTAAAGGTTTAGCAGGGGTTCGAGAGGTAATGGTTTAGCAGGGGTTCGAGGGGTAAATGTTTAGCAAGGGTTCGAGAGGTAAAGGTTTAGCAGGGGTTCGAGAGGTATTGTTTACTGGTGGCAGCCTGTACACATATAAGACAATATATGTATATATATATTACCTCAATTCATGCTAAGGCAATGAAAACACTCACCTTGGTTGGGCTCGGGCAACTTCTGTTTCTACTTCACTGCTTAACCACTGTTCTTTGGTAAGAATTTTCCTTAAGGCTGTGAGTTTTGGGGAGGATATCACTGGTATTTATACTAAGGTAAAAACTTAGGTTCTAATACCCTACCTACCTAGAATTTTATCCTTTTAACACTCAAGTGCCTTTGTCCACTTGCCAAAAATTCCTTTGGATAAATTCTCTTATGTCCGCTTGCCGGCTTTCTCTTCCCATTATATTATTATTATTATTATTATTATGACTCTCTTCCCAATATTTGTCTCCCCCAATTTCAGTTTGGATAATTTTCTGATTCACTTGCCCAAAAATTACTTTAGATAATTTTTCACGTCCGTTTTCAGCTTCTCCTTCAAGGTAGTTTCTTGTATTTGTTTATTCAATTTCTTATTTATTTATTTATATATTTATTATTATTATTATATAAAGTATACATATGTATGTTCTCTTCTTGGTAATATATCTTATTTATTTAATACTATTATATATATATATATCTTCTTCCCGGTAATTCCTTTTGATTTATTTATTTATTCATTTATTTATTTATTTATTACTATTAATACTATTATTATTATTAGTATTATTTTAATCATTGCTTTGTTTTCTTTTGTACCTAAAATATTTTCTTATGACACCACATCCCAGCGTACTATTCGTTTTCCGTTTTGGTGTTTTAATTTGTTTGATTACTTATTTTCTCTCTTTCTTTGTTCCTTTTTTTAATTCTTTATTTACTGGCTTTTCTTCTTTTTAATTTACAATACTTACAATAAATCATATATATATAATACAATTATATTCCTTGAAATCAAAACAATATTAGAAATGATAACTTATTTATTTTATTCTTATTTGTAATTACATATGAAAATTACCATTATATAAAATTCTGATAAGTATGAAATAATATTTATAAAATTAGCGTTCCTCAATAAATTGAAGAAATATTCGTTTTAAAGGAAGATACAAGGTAAACCATTGGAGATGCTTCTAAATAATTATTTAACAACTCAATTTATCATTTATTACTTTATTCTTTTAAAATGTGCAATTTGTATATTCCGTTTATGTACTCTTATTTCATTTCTCTTCCTTAAGTGAAACCCATACTAAATGCCAATACGTTATCATTGTTTGATATATGTATATATATTCAATAATTAAGATTATTAATTCAAATTTACTTTGTTCGAGATCAACATCCATAATAAATTTATTTATTTATTTATATTTTATTTTATTTTATTTTATTTCCAATTAGAGTGGTATTGAAGGGTTAAATTCAGATGACATGATTGGTATCGGAGGTACATTTTATTTATTATTCTAATTGGGCTCGGGGTTTCACAATAGATATGTGGATGAGAGCCTCAGTGTGATCAACCGTACTGAGGATAGAGTAATCTTAGGGTATATGAACAAGATGTATGATCAACCTATACAAGAAGCTGGTTTCGAAAAGGCCGAAGACCTTGCAGCAGCTACAAGAGATCGTGGAACAATACTCCAAGATTGAAGAGGCTGCAAAAAGGAAAAGAGAGGGGGACAGAGGTGGCGAAAAAGGCCCTAAGCACCCTGATAAATCTAGAGAGCGGAGGCTTTGAAAAAGAGCTTCGAAAGCTACATCCCCCCGACTAAGTCCTTGACAGAAATATATTCCATCCATAAGGGCCTGTTCCGAAAACCACCCCAAGGAAAATATTTTTGTGGAAAGAAGGACTCGCCTAAGCACTGTGACTTCTATAAAGAACGAGGTCACGACTTAAATGTGTGCCGCTCCCTGAAGGCAAAGATCAAAAGATGCACTAAAGAAGGGTTGCTCTCGAATTGCGTCGAGTTATCAAAGAGAGAAACCTCTTCAAAGCGCATGAAAAGCCATTGGAAGGGTGGAAGAAAGGAAGGAAATTTAGGGGCCAAAGAACAACAAGGAAAAGAGGTCGAGCAAGCAGGAAATAGGGTGAGGGAGAACGTCAAACCCAAGGTCAAATAAAGGGCGGATCAAAACCAAAGAGATGGGCCGATCCAGGTAATTAATTTCATCAATGGTATAGTATGTGATCAGTCATCGAACACAATCAGTAAGGCACATTCTCGGTACATGCCCCCCGGAGAGCCCATTCAGAAGCGGTTTTGACCAGAAGAAGCAATCACTTTCTCAGAAGCAGACCCGGTGCCTAGCCGAACCCCCCATGCTGATCCATGGTCATGTATGCAACAATTGGGGATTTCTGTGTTAAAAGGGTGTTCATCGATAGAGGGAGCGTGGTAGAAGTGATGTTTTCCAATTGCCTTGCTAAGGACCGGACGTGAGAGTTTGAAAAGAATAACCCCCCCTCTCCGACTTTACTGGGAAAATGGTTTTGCCTTTAGGGGTTATAAACCTTCCAGTTATAGTGGTAGATAGAGAAAAGGCGGTCACGATTGATTGCAATTTTGCAGTAATTGATGCGGTATCCCTCTACAATGTGATATTAGGAAGACCTTGGATGTGCCAAGCGCAAGCCGTATGGCCCCCTACTATCTGGCAATGAAATTCCCCATAAATAAGGGAGTAGTAGTCATAACGGGGGATCAGCTAGCAGCCAGAAGTTGTTTAGCCATTGCGCTAAAAGAGGCTAAGAGGGACAAAAGGGTGTCTTCGGTCAATGGGAAGATCAAACCCACAGACACAGAGCCCATGGCCGTTCGGGAAAAAGAAACTGTACCTGTGGGAAAAATGATACCCTTCCAGGCAAAAAGAGAGCTGAAGGACCTGTTGGATAACTATGTCAATGTGTTTTCTTGGTACACCTTCGACCTAACAAGGGTTCCAGAGCAGCTGATGGTTCACAGACTAAATGTAAATCCTTCTTGAAAGCCTATAAAACAGAAGAGAATATCATATGCCCTGAAAGGGCAGATGCCATAAAAATAGAGGTCCATGAGCTGCTTAAAGCTGAAGTGATCGAAGAGGTGTTCTATCCCAAATGGATAGCGAATCCGGTGATGGTTCCCAAGCACGATGGGTCTTGGAGAATGTGCATTGATTTTACAAACCATAACAAATGTTGCCCAAAGGACAACTGTACCTTACCTTCCATTGACGTACTAGTAGAAGTCATTGCTCGATATGATGTTTTAGCATTTTTTATGCCCACAAAGACTATCATCAGATACCCATAGCCAAAGAGGATAAGTTGAAGACGTCTTTCATAACATTCGTAGGTACATTTTTCTCTAAAAATATGTCATTCGGCCTGAAGAATGCTTGAGCCACCTATCAGAGATTGGTCGAAAAGCTGTTCCAAAGGAAAATCGGAAGTAACATTGAAATATACATAGATGATATGGTGGTGAATATTAGAAGCTTCGATCAGTTCCTTTTGGACTTCGAGGAAACATTTCAGACGCTTCAGAAAGCCAACTTAAAGCTAAACCTATTGAAGTGTGTAATTGGGGTAGGAGTGGGAAAATTCCTTGAATTTACTGTCTCAGAAAGGGGTATCGATGTCAACCCTAAATAAATTGAAGCTTTACAGCAATCCCCCTCAGTCGGTAAAGAGCATCCAAAGATTAACATGGTCCTTCGCAGCCCTTAGTCAGTTTCTTTCAAAGGGGGCGGAAAAACACTTGCTATTCTTTGAAATCCTTTGGAAGGCCGACAAATTCGAATAGACGGAAGAATGCGACAAAGCCTTCCGGGAGTTGAAGGATCACTTGCAAAGTTTACCCACCCTAATGATGCCAGACAAGGGGGAGGATCTGTATTTGTACATCTCGGCATCCCCCTTGGCTATGAGTGCAGTTCTGATAAAGGAAAAGGACAGAGCCCAACACCCTGTCTACTTTGTAAGTAGAGCTTTGTATAGTCCGGAAACTAGATACACTGCCCTCGAAAAGCTTATATTGGCTATTTTCCACGCTGCGAGGCACTTTCAGACATACTTCTAGAGTCATAAGATCATCTTACTCATGAGTCATCCGATAAGGCAAGTACTTCTCAAGCCGGAGGCCTCGGGACAAATGATGAAGTAGGCCATCAAACTGGGTGAGCATGGCTTCTAGTTCTGCCCAAGAACAGCCATCAAGAGCTAAGCTTTAGCGGACTTCATTGTAGAAACTACTGAACCAATCATAGTACATGAAGAGAAAGAGTCTGAAGAGGCCTGGCAGTTGTATGTGGATGGTTCGTCACATTCCGGAGGCAGTGGGGCCGACATCTTGCTAACAATCACCGAGAAGAAAGACTACCCCTATACCTTACACTTTGACTTCAAGGCCACAAATAACGAAGTAGAATATGAAGCCCTGATCACAAGCCTTTGATTAGCCAAGGACTTGGAAATTCGAAGTTTGGACATATTCAGTGATTCCCAGATCATGGTCCTTCAATTCAAAGAGGAATATGAGGCTAGGGAAAGGACCCTATAGCTATCTAGAAGTGGTGAAGCCCCTTCTCGGACATTTCCACCATTATACCCTCACACAGGTCCCTCAAGAGAAAAATCACAAGTCCGGCGCTCTAAGCAAGTTGGCTTCATCCGACCTGGACTTGCAATCTCAAGGGCCTCTGATGGTGGAAACGTTGAGTAAACCAAGCTTTGATGAATAGGCAGCGGTGATAATGGTAGAAGATCAAGATTCGTGGATAACACTTTTCATTAGCTACCTTTGAGATGGTACCCTCCCGGAAGATATCGTCAAAGAAAGGAAGATTAGGCTTAAAGAACCTAAGTACATAATCCATAAAGATGTTCTATATTATCGAGGGCACCTGTAGCTGCTCCTTCGGTGTGTAGCCCCTCATGAGGCTGCTTATCTAATTCGTAAGGCTCACGAAGGGGCTTGCGGAAGTAACCAGGGGCTCGCTCGATAGTAAAAAAAGATCCTTTTGGCTAGGTATTATTGGCCCAAGATGTTTGACGAAGTTCATAAGCACATCCAGGCCTGTCACCAATGCCAAAGGCATGCGCCGATCACCCACGTCTCCCAATAAGAGATGATGAACATCAGCAGCTTTTGATCATTTGACAAATGGTGGATCGACTTGGTGGGTCCTTTCCCGGAAGCCCCTGGACACTTTCGATACTTGATTGTGGCCATTGACTACTTCACAAAGTAGGTCAAGGCTGAAGCCTTAATGGGTGTGAAGGGAAAGTCAGTGATCATTTTTCGCTGGAAAAATATCACATATCGCTTTAAAATCCCCCAAATGATTATAACCGACAATGGTGCTCAATTTGTCAATGACCCCTTCAAGAGCTGGTGTAAGGAATACAAAATTTTCCAAAAGGTTACCAGCCTTTACCACCCGCAAGTAAATGGACAGGTGGAGGTCACAAATTGCACCATTGTTAACTGTATTTGTTCAAGGCTCAAAGGGGCAGGAGGAAGTTGGATCGACGAGCTGCCAAGTGAGCTTTGGTCAATGGAGTCATCTGCCACGGGCGAAACCCCCTATGGCCTAGTGTACAGTTCGGAGGCGGTTATCCCCACGGAGGTGAGACTTCCAACCTTCCAAAGGACCTCCATAAATAATGAGCACCAAGAAGTTAATGACGAACAATGTTGATTGGATTTGGACCTCCTCAAAGGGAAAAGAGAGAAAGCATCTCTTCATAAAGCCAATATCAAAGAGAGGGTTAAGCGGTACCATGACCGAAGGGTCTAAAAGGTCCAGTTCTCTCCATGAGACCTCGTGATGAGAAAAAAATGAGAAAATTCAAAAGGACTCGGAGGGGAAGCTATCATCTAACTGGGAAGGACCCTATCAGATTGTGGAAGTGGGCGCTGGAGGCACCTAAGTGCTTGAAACCCCCTCAAGGTGAGGCAATTCCACGCAGATGGAGCTTCTCAAACCTTAGAAGATATTATGCCCAAAAATCCTAGATGACTTGGTGAGGTTGACAAATAGCCCACCCCAAAGTAGTTATGGGTCGGACGATGTCCTTAATCAGCTAGCGCTTTAAGTTTGTAGGATTCTTTGTATCTTTGGGCTCCCTTTTTATATGAAACTGCGTTCCTTATAATTTATCCTTTAAGAAAACCAGAATGCATTTCCTAGAAATGGAGTTAGAGGTGTTCGGAGGGTCTGAACTGCCCACCGAAGACCTTAGGGACACAGATCCCTTAAACGTAATTGAAATAGGTCTTCTTGAATGTCCTTCGGGCACGTTCCCCTTAGACCTTCAGAGATCACCTTAGGGGCATTAATCCCTCCAGCTAACAATTCAGAAAGGGTTTGAACTGCCCACCGAAAGCCCTAGGGACACTAACCCCGCAGGCCAACAAGTTGGAAGGGTCTGAATTGCCCACCGAAGGCCTTAGGAACACAAATCCCTTAAACACAATTAAATTAGGTTTCCTCGAATGTCATTCGGGCACGTTCTCCTTGGACGTTCAGAGATCACCTTAGGGGCACTAATCTCTCCGGCTAACAATTCGGAAAGGGCCCGAACTTCCCACCAAAGGCCCTGTGGACACTGACTCCGTAGGCTAACAAGTTGGAAGGGTCCAAATTGCCACCGAAGACCTTAGGGACATAGATCCCTTAAACGTAATTGAAATAGGTTTCCTCGAATGTCCTTTGGGTACATTCCCCTTGGACATTTGGAGATTGCCTTAGAGGCACTAATCCCTCAGGCCAACAATTCAGAAGGGTCCAAACTTTCTACCGAAGGCCCTAGGGACATTGACCCCATAGGCTAACAACTCGGAAGGGTCCAAACTGCCCACCAAAGGCCCTAGGGACACTGACCCCCTGGGCTAACGTCTCAGAGGGTCTGAACTGCCCACCGAAGACCTTAGAGACACGGATCTCTTAGACATAGTTGAAATAGGTCTCCTCGAATGCACAACAAGCACTCAAGGCTTAGACCTGGTAAAATATATGAAGGATCAACAAAGCACCGTTCGATTGTGTAAACCACACAGGGCTGAGACCTCATAAATAGCTTGAAAAAATCAAAGAAATAAGTTAAAGAAATTTAACTTGGGGGCAATGACCCTACCTAAAAAGGAAAAAATGCTCTGACAATGGAGAAAAGAAAAACGTATTATTATTAGGCCAACATGGCTATCTTAAAATTACACAGAATAAATTTAAAATATTTTACAAAATAGGAACCTTAAGACTTAGCTTCGGGGTCTCCTAACTAAAGGTTCTTCTTCTTCATTGTCGAAAGACCATGGTCAACTTTAAACAGTCATAGACGAAGAACCTCTCCCTCTGCTAATGGAGGAGTGGCTTCGAGTCGTGTTAGCTCTTTGAGCTGAAGTCACATGAGGGAGGGCTTCACCTGACCTAGAAGCCTCAATTCTCCTAGGTGCAGTATGGGAATTTTAAGCTCCCTATTTCACTTCCTATACCCTGTCCAACCACCTCCTAGCTTCTTCATACGCTTCGCGGTACTTGGGGTTCCGAAGAAAGCCTTAAAAATCTTCAATCAGTGGAGCTTCAATTGTCTCGAGTCGAAGCTTGTATGCTCGAATGTTGTTAGTCGTTGCCTCGTAGGTTGAATACAATTATAAAAGCTCTTTATCAAACTTCTATTTGTCCCTACAAATGGCAGCAATGAGGGGTTGCTCCTTCTTAATGGTTTGTTCCAACGCTGGAATCAGGTCTTGCTGATATGTTCGGACTTCTTCTTTCCACTGCTTAAGTTTTTTGGTAGCAGTTGCTAAGGTCATTTGAGCCACCTCTACATTTTCTTGGGTCTTCTAGGCCTGACAACTGTAGCTTTTGACCGACTCATTTGGCCAAGAAGCTGATGCTCCACCAGTGGCTTTGTAGGCTTTAGCAGCCGAAAGACATTCATGCATCAAAGAAAACCCGGCCTTGGTGGTTATCTCTTCAAGAACTTCATTATGCCGGGCTTTGAGAGATTGAAAATCTCCCAAAATTTCATCCTTAGTAGCACCTAAGGAATCCATTTCTTCTCTCGAACGGCTCAGCGCTTCAAGGAGTTCTTGTTGCCTTTCATGAAGACCACTGCGCCATAAGCCCAGTTCCTCGTAAACTACACAAAGCTCCTCTTCGAGCCAGACAGACTTGTACCAAAATAGGGATGCCTTGATCCGATGCTCCTAAGCCCATTCCTGAATCTGGTGATACCACTCCTTCATGATTTGAAAGAAGTAATCGAAGGAGGTACCCCTCTGCAAATTTGGGGGAGGGGGAACAATAACATTTCTAAAGTCTACGAAAGACAAAAGAAAAAACAAATAAGTATGAGAAAATAGGAGTCCTCATTAATAAAAAGAAAGGAGTACATTATGAGCCCCCAAAGGGAGAAATTTTCATACATTTTTTCCTTTGCTAAATGCCTCCTGAGATGAACCTGAAGAGGTACGCCTACGCTGAGATCTCTGAGCAATAAGGGGATCTGGCTCTTTCCACTCGGTGTCTTAATCCACCTATAAGCCACAGATCTCCTCCACTGGTAAATACTTGTCGGAGGCCTTCAAATGGTTGAGCAAGGGGAGTTTGATCCCCCCATCTTGGATAGACTTCCACCAGAGATGGATCAGCTATTTGGACTCCGAATTGTTCTTGTAAACATCCAACATAGTAGCATACTTAGCTGGAAGGTCCTTGGAGAAGGAGCAGGCCGAATTATTCCGGGTAACCCCCAACCAAGAGCACAGGATGGAGGAGAAAAAATCCCAAAACCCCTGGGTCTTGATCACCCTATTGGTATATGCCTCAAAAGTTGAAGCCTGTCGTTTGGGAGAGCAAAGGCTAGATAGCCTGGAAATTTCCACTCGAGCCTCCAAAAGCTTCACCTCGAGCCCTATCAGAAAACTTTTTTTCTCGATAGCCTATTCCTTGAGCTCCTTTTAGTAAACATGGGTATGTTTCTCGAGCCCCCCTTGTGAATTAGGGCCTATTTCTTGAGCTCCCCCTTGTGAATTAGGGCATGTTCCTCAAGCTCCCCCTTGTGAATAAGAACCATTTTCTCCAACTCCGCCTGATGGGTGAGGGCAGCGACATCACACTCAGCCTCGTATTTGGAGGCCACCTTCTCCATATCTTTCATGTAATGGAAAGCAGCTTCACGCAACTCTGCTTCAAGATCCTTAGACTTAGCAATAGCTTGCTCAACCTCTTGAACCTTCATTAAATAGGCCTAGACAACAGAGTCCATGACAACTGAGAAGGGTGCCTCCGGGACGAGAGTTAGGCGACCCTCCACATGCGGAGGAGGCAAATTGCTCTTTCCCGAGAGGGGGCTGATGTCTGCTTTGGCATTCACAGAGGGACCAGATTTGGCTGGGGGGTTGAACGGAGGGGGGGACATATCGTTTCTTGGCCTTCGAGGGGAATCTGGGGTGTCAAGGTACCATCGTGACCCCGTTTCCTCCCACTGTCCTCACCCAAGAGCTCTGACTGAACCTTGGAGTGATCCTCTAGTCGAACAGGGCTAGAATTAGGATGGCTCTGAGGGGATTCTGGAGAGGCCTCTACAAAGGTTTCCTCGGCCTCCAGTTCGTTGCCGAAGCTAAGAGTTGCAGAAAAATCCACTAAGCAAAAAGAAAAAGAGGAAAACACAAATTAGCCAACATGAAGAAAGCAAAAAAAGGCTCGATAAAAGCAGAAGCATGAAAAAAACTAAGGATGCTGCAAATACCTTCAGAAGATGAAGAAGAGATCCAGATGGGATCCTCAGCCGCCGCTGCTCCGCCACTTCCCGGCGCCTCCGTGCACCACCTTCTTCTTCGTCTTCTCTGGTCGTGCGCCACCACCTCCTCCCCTTCTCTTCTTCTTCTTCTTCTTCTTCTCCGGCGACTCCTTCTCCTCCCGTTCTCCTCCTCCTGCTCTCCTTCTCCTTCTCCTCCTCCCGCTCTCCTTCTCCTCCTCCTCCTCCTCCCGCTCTCCTTCTCCTTCTCCTTCTCCTTCTCCTCCCATTCTCCTTCTCCCGCTCTCCCTCTCTTTCTCCTTCTCCTTCTCCTCCTCCCGCTCTCCCTCTCTTTCTCTTTCTCCTTCTCCTTCTCCTTCTCCTCTCGTTCTCCTCTCCCACTCTCCTTCTTCTTCTCCTCTCGTTCTCCTCTCCCACTCTCCTTCTCCTTCTCCTCCAGTTCTCCTCTCCCGTTCCCCTTCTCCTTCTCCTTCTCCTCCTCCTTCTCCCGTTTTCCTTCTCCCGCTCTCCTTCTTCTTCTCCTCCCGTTCTCCTCTCCCGCTCTCCTTCTTCTTCTCCTTCTTCTCCTTCTCCTCCCGTTCTCCTCTCCTTCCCCTTCTCCCACTCTCCTTCTCCTTCTCTCATTCTACTCTCCTCCTCCCGATTCTCCTCCACGCTCCGTCACTTCCCGCGTCTCTGCCGCCGCTTCTCCACCGCTTCTCTATCGCTGCTTCAAGAGCCTTTCTCCACCGCTTCAAGAAGGATGGTGGGGCTAGGGTTTCACTCGAGAGGACGATGGAGGATGGCGGGCTAGGTTCGCTCGACGGGGACGAAGGAGGAGGGACGGAGGGGCTAGGGTTTTGCACGACCGGGCGAAGAAGAAGGAGGGACGGCGGCGGGAGGAGCTGGGGAAGATGAGGACAGCGAGTGGAGCTGAGGAAGAAGGAGGCACGGTGGTGGCGGTGGCACACGGCGGAGACCGTCGGAGAAGATGAAGAAAAGGAGAAAAAGGTGGTGGCGCACGGTGGTGGCAGTTGCGGCACTGGTGCACGGCGGTGGCGCTGGCGCACGGTAGCGGCGGAGACCGGTGGCCGCGGCGGTGGTGGTGGTTGTTTTTCTTATTTTTGTTTTTGATTTTTGTTTTATTTTAAAATCTTAATATTAGTATTATTGATATGAATCTCCTTGCGAAGACTCACGATTTGCGGAATTGATAACTTTGATCTAGTGAAGGGATCCGCAAACCCGCACTATCTCGCACGAAATTCAGGAGTCTAGCCCTCGGGGTACGCCTAACTTCGACTTGCTCTCTAACTAGCCCTCAGGATCAGATTACAAGGTTTATTGATACTTAACTAGCCCTCGGGGTTAAGCAACAATGGAATAGCTCGCAAGCAAAGAGTGTGAACTCAAAAGGTTGTATATTTTATTGATGAAAGGTTCTTAAAATTCGTCCATAAGGCCTCCCTTTTTATAGGGTTACAATCTTGCCTCAAATCCTAATCACAAATGGAAACTGAATCGACTTATGGCAGCTTTAAGAAGCTAAAACCATATCTAACTAAAATACCTAAAATAAATGGTAATCTAAGGTAATCAGGTTGAATTCTTCAAGAAGTAACCTTGAAGAATATTATCTTATCTAACCTTACCAAATATAATTCTAATCAGAATAAAACTGAATATACTAAACCTTAATGGACTGTATTTTTGAAATTCAGCTCTTCAAAGCCCACATGGCCGAGCTATCAGTCCAATAAACCCAAAATGACATTATTTTACAGTGATCACACTACCTCATTAAAAACCCAGTGGGAAAAAAGAGTATAGTGTTCTTCATGATGTCTTCAGTTCGTCGACAATCTTGAATAATGAATCCAAGATGTCGATGGTGACTCCTTCTTCAATTCTTCATCATAAAGGCGATCAATCAAAGCATTTAAAGCAACATCTCTAAACTTAGTCCTTGACCTAGTCATAGGTCCTGCCATGTCACTTAGAGGATCTCGAACATATCCTTTAAATGTTTGATCAAGTCGTGGAATGTCTTCATTTATGGTGGTAGTCGTCTTGGCATCTCCATCATTCCCTCCGTGGTCGAAAGGTTTCACCCTCGAAACTGAATCGTCTTCAAATGTAAATGGAGATAAATCAGCAACATTGAAGGTCGCACTAACACCATAATGATCTGGTAACTCAATCTTGTAAGCATTGTCGTTCACACGAGCCAACACTCTAAAAGGACCATCTCCACGTGGACTCAACTTAAATTTCCGAGCATTTGGAAACCTCTCTTTCCGCAGATGAACCCAAACATAATCTCCCACGTTGAACCTCATCAACTTGCAGCTTCGATTAGCTTTATCAGCATTCTGTGTATTTGTCGGTTCAATTCTCATGCGCACCTTCTCACGGATTTTCTTCACAAAATCAGCTTTTTGTTTTCCATCAAAGCATTTGATATTCGTATCATTCCCTCCCGGATCGAAAAGTTTCGTCCTCGAAACGGGAAGCATATAACCTGTAAAGACATCCTTGAATTCCTGGAACAACTTAACAAACCGTGAAAACATATCTACAGGAATATCTTCTTTGGAATAGTAACTTTCTTTAAAGGACATTATAAGAACAAAAGAATGATTAGTCAAAGATCGATTCACATCCCTTATTGAAGCATAAAACGATTTATCAGAGTCAGTAGATAGTTCATGCCTTATCATATAAATAGAAAGTAAATTACTAATATGTGAAGACAAAGATTTATGCGACTTTTCATAATCATTCTCCAACTTACCTGTCTTACCTACCTTAGGATTGACCTGGAACTTGTCTTTGGCGATATTTACTGTAATTTTGGCAGAATTGACACTATTTTGGTCGAAATCACTTGCTCCATTTGGGGGAGTAATTTCGGCAACATCTGTGGAATACGCCTCAAAAACATCTTGCGTTTCAGGACGTTTCTCACCTCTGTCAAAAATGATGATTTCATCGTCTATTTGTTCTTCTTTGGTGTCATACTGTGCAGGCATATCATCATCCTCCTCCTCCTCCATTGTTGTTATAATTCGTTCATGGGGACAGTTATTGTGAACATGTCCTCGTTTTTTACAATGAAAACATGTAGGAGTGTTAGAAGAAACTGTATTTGACAAAGTAGAAATTAATTTACCTGTATCTTGGCTAAGAGACTGATTGGTTGCAATCATTCTTTGATCAGTGGGTTCCAATGGTGGAATTGAGCAGGTTTTAGTCAAATTAGGGTTTCCTTGGCCACCCATGTTCAAATTGCTACAACCCATGGTCGATTTTGGGCTTCTGAAATCAGAGAATTGCCTTTGACTGTCATAGCCAAAATTAGAGCTTCCACTGGGCCTTAATGTTGACTCAACCAACCTGGCATTGAACAATAAATCTTGCATGGAAACATAATACTGGAGCTTAACCGGAACTTGAAGATTTTCTCTTAACCCTTCAATAAACTGATTCTTTATAAAGGCATCATTTTCTCTCATGCCAACTCTTCTCATAGCTAATTCAAGATCTTGCCAGTATTCATCTACACTGCGATTTCCTTGCGTCATATTGCTGAGATACGAATGTTGCTCCATCAAATATGTTCGTGGAACATGATGTAATCGAAGCTTGGTCCTCAATCTCTCCCAGGTGGAGATAGGTTTCTTTCCGGCAAGATATCTTGATTCTTTTAAATTCTCCCACCATTCTGTGGCATAACGGGTGAAAGAATACTGTGCGATCTTGATCTTCTCTTTCTCACGGTAGTTGTAAAGATCAAATAGGTTCTCGATCTGCCTCTCCCAATCCAAGTATTTCACAGGATTGTGTCGACCATCAAATCTAGGAATATCATACTTCAAACCTTTGATGTCACAAGCAGATTCAACTTGTCTTGAAGAACGAGGTGTCGTTGCATTTGATAACTCATCTACCTTCCTTGACAATCTCTGAACCTCGCTCATTATAGCATTTATGACATTCATGGAATTCGTTTTAGGTTTATTGTTGGGATTGCCAACAAATGGCAGGACGAATGGATCGTCCGCCATCCCTGCTAAGAAGAAACAAACCGTCAGGAATAAATGTCCCCCCTTCCCCTTTGTTTAGTAAGGTCACTCACCAAGTGTATAACACTCACAACTCACAAGGCGAAGGCTAATGCGAGGGCAACTGATCAATTCACCGCAATTCAAAGCAAACTATGGAGATGAGTACTGCAGAACTTATTTCGAAATTTAAAAATATATAAACTCAAAATTTGGCTCTACGATCTGGAATTCCAAATTCTATAAAGAATAAGGAACAAAACGCAATTTGAATGGCACGAATCGGAGCTGTATTGAATGAATTATGACCAAAACAAGATTGCTTTATATAGGCTATAAATAGGTTCCGAAAATTCAAGAACAAATTGGAATAGGAATTTAAATCCAAATCACTTGTGGAAAAGGAATTTAATGACTTACTTGTCCCCCAAGTCAAAAAATTCAGATCAAAACCCCTCTCACAAATGGCTTTTATTTCCTTTTTTCTCTTCCGGATTTTGACTTTTCTTTTCCTTTTTCAAACCGGATTCCTTTTTCTTTCCTTTTTTTTTTCAGCCACAATTAATTTTTTTCCCTTTTTTTTGTACTATAAAACTCACAAATAGAATGTTATTCCCCAAAAAATTTCGGTCACAATTACCAAAATTTTTGGAAATTGCAAATCTGCCCCCAAACTTTTGAAAATTGCAAATCTGCCCCAAATTTCAGATTTCAAATCCTAAATTCCGATTTTGAAACCTAAAATCTGCTACCTTTTGTTTTTTATTTTCAAAAATTTTTGGAACAAGAATCGCCTATATAAAACTTAGAATAAGAAAACTGCGACAACTTCCTCTTGATTCAAATGAACTTCGAGGTATTCAAGATCGTAAGGATCAAGAATATGACACTATATATATGGAAAACGACACAAGACTCTTTTTTTTTTTTTGAATAAGGTGTAATCAAGAATCAAACAACAATTCTAGATCACGGAATCAAAGAACGATAAAGAAAACAAATAGGATTATGAGCATGCAATAATTTTCAGAAGAGTTGACGAAAATATCACAAGCACATAAACTGTTTAAGCTACTTAAAACTACGAAACTGACCGGGAGGTGAAGGCGGATAATACTTGTTAACGCTCAGACCCTTCAACGTCCTCCTGACTCGATTGATGAAGGTGAAGGCGGATAGTAATACCGAAGTATTCTAACTCTCAGACCCTTCAACGTCCTTCGACTCTAGATTCGATCCTCCTGGTAAGAAAGATCAAACAAACACAGTTAAAACACGACACGAAAGAGTATATATATATATTAAAAAAAATTGAAAATAAATTAATGCAAACTCGAAACCCTTTTTTTTTCTTTTTCTTTTTTTTTCGGCCTCAGTCGATCCTTCGCTTTGCTCTGATACCAACTGATATGAATCTCCTTGCGAAGACTCACGATTTGCGGAATTGATAACTTTGATCTAGTGAAGGGATCTGCAAACCCGCACTATCTCGCACGAAATTCAGGAGTCTAGCCCTCGGGGTACGCCTAACTTCGACTTGCTCTCTAACTAGCCCTCAGGATCAGATTACAAGGTTTATTGATACTTAACTAGCCCTCGGGGTTAAGCAACAATGGAATAGCTCGCAAGCAAAGAGTGTGAACTCAAAAGGTTGTATATTTTATTGATGAAAGGTTCTTAAAATTCGTCCATAAGGCCTCCCTTTTTATAGGGTTACAATCTTGCCTCAAATCCTAATCACAAATGGAAACTGAATCGACTTATGGCAGCTTTAAGAAGCTAAAACCATATCTAACTAAAATACCTAAAATAAATGGTAATCTAAGGTAATCAGGTTGAATTCTTCAAGAAGTAACCTTGAAGAATATTATCTTATCTAACCTTACCAAATATAATTCTAATCAGAATAAAACTGAATATACTAAACCTTAATGGACTGTATTTTTGAAATTCAGCTCTTCAAAGCCCACATGGCCGAGCTATCAGTCCAATAAACCCAAAATGACATTATTTTACAGTGATCACACTACCTCATTAAAAACCCAGTGGGAAAAAAGAGTATAGTGTTCTTCATGATGTCTTCAGTTCGTCGACAATCTTGAATAATGAATCCAAGATGTCGATGGTGACTCCTTCTTCAATTCTTCATCATAAAGGCGATCAATCAAAGCATTTAAAGCAACATCTCTAAACTTAGTCCTTGACCTAGTCATAGGTCCTGCCATGTCACTTAGAGGATCTCGAACATATCCTTTAAATGTTTGATCAAGTCGTGGAATGTCTTCATTTATGGTGGTAGTCGTCTTGGCATCTCCATCAATTATACATGTATATACGTATTAGGGCGAAAACTAGTAAAATACAGGGCGTGATATAGCAATACCCTTTATCCTTTTGCTAATCCTCACAAACCTAATCCTACCGGGGAGTTGAAAGCTTGGGTGTGTGGCGCCAAATATCCGAATCCCTTTTGTAAAAGGTATATGACCCTTTATATATATAAATATATATAATATATTTGCGATTGTGATTCGTTCATCTATGATTTTGGAGTTGGTTGATTTAATTTCTTGTACAGAATAAAATCAGGGAGTATGGATAACACGTCCAACTGGTCAGAGCTTCTACCAGATCTGTTCGTAGGGATAGCCCTTCGTCTACCGTTAATGGAGGATTTTACAGCGTTCAGAGGTGTTTGTACCAACTGGCGAGCTGCCGGCGCCATGAAAACTGAGCTGTTTAAAGGTGTAAGCAAGGTTCCTCTCCTAATGCTTTCAGAAAAAGATGACAGCGACGAAAGCGAATTCTATCGCTTCCTCAAGAGGAAGGTTTTATTTACAATGCCAGTCCCAGAAGCCAAAGGTAAGAGATGCACATATGCAGATTTGGATGGATTCTTGGCATGTCATCATCTTCAAGCTCAATTGGTGGGATCAGTTTGTTCAGTCATTTTTCCTCATCTCCAGAAATTGAACTTCCTAACCTTGAAACATTACCTGGATATGTGGAGAACTTAACTGGTCCGGAGTATTTCTTTGTAAAACGGGGAATTCTCTCAGCCAATCCATCAGTGACATAAGATTTCACAGTGTTTTTGGTTGGGCATTTTTTGTTAGGATTCTGGAGGAATGGAGACAAGAGTTGGATGAGGATGGACGTGGGATGGGGTGAATGTGAAAGTATATGTTATTACAAAAGAAAGATGTTTGCTATTAATATTGGTGGCTCTATCTTTGTTTAGGATCCTGATATTGATCCCGCCGAAGTTCAAACTATTGATTGGAAGGATCCCTCGCTCGTCAATTACGCTGGTAATACTGATCATACACCGTATTTTGTGGAATTAGCTGATGGTGAATTACTAATAATTTTGCGCGCTAACTACGATGGGTTAGGGCCAGGGCCGACTTGGTTTGGACTGATGAGAGTAGATCTTGTGAAGATGGAATGTAGAGAAATAAATGGTATAGGGAAAGAAGCAGGTTTTTTAGGTGACAATATGCCAATATATGTTGTTGCTAATGATTTTTCAGGTGTAAAACCTAATTGTATCTATTTTACCGACGACTGCTGAAAATGCTACATTTGTGAATGCATTGATATTCTCGATGAGAAAGGTGGGGACGATGATATTTATAGTTGTGAAGATTATGTGAATCTCGATGAGAAGTGTGGGGGTAAAGAGATGGGAATTTATAATGTGGAAAATGGGAGCTTTGAAAGGCTCGATGTCAAATCCTTTAGCAATGTATGTCCACCGCTATGGATATTTTCGTCATTTAAAAAATTGTAACATTAGCATTGTGGTTTTTTTATCATAAACCGTGGCTATTTTTTGAAATAAGGTAGTAGTGCTTGGAAGTTAACATGACTTCCTTTCCTACTCACTTTTTCTTCATCATATTTTCCCATAAAGATAGGCTATCTATTGTTTTTCTTTTTCGATACCGTCCATCTCTTGAAAAATTATCTTTCTATATGTCATAGAAAGATCAATGTTTAAAGCGTAAATTAGAAGAAATAAAGATAAAATTTTTGAATTGCATGAATCAGCTTATAAACTTTATAACTAATACACGTTGTATAATAAACTTTTAATATTTCAACTAAGATTTTTTACTTTTTATTATTATAATTAAATCTAATTTTTCCATAAAAATAAGAAAAGACGGTGTTTCCAATACTTTGCCTTAATATGGAATCCAAAACTGTCATTCTCCATGAAAAGTTGGTAAACACGGACAAGGAATTCAACCGTGGTAGGTGATCAAGCCATATAGTTTGATAAAGGTTATCCCCTTTCATATATGTGTCTTATTGTGTTTTTTATGTGTCTTATTGTGTTTTTTGAACGGTACTATTAGAACGTAGGGGTGACTTATGAATTTATACGTTGAGTCATAATTCTGTCACTCATCAATGTGGGACACTAATGTTTTTTGAAGTATTAATTATTGTGCAAATGTGAATATATTAAGGGGGCTACGGG
This sequence comes from Rubia yunnanensis, assembly GCA_037428765.1. Taxonomy (NCBI): domain Eukaryota; kingdom Viridiplantae; phylum Streptophyta; class Magnoliopsida; order Gentianales; family Rubiaceae; genus Rubia; species Rubia yunnanensis. The sequence goes on along the minus strand of CM075064.1, from coordinate 113,013,841 downwards.
CCTGTTGACTTTTATACCATATTAGAATTATGAGCTTTATCATAAAATCAATTGATACGATGTTTAGGGGTAACCCATGATCTTATCTATTAGACCACAACTCTGTCAACCACCCATGTGGTATATTATACTCGTAATATGATGTTGTTATGGTACCTTTTTGCTTGATGTAACTTTGAAGGTAATTTTGGAGTTTTTTTTTCTTCCTGTTTTCCACTCTTTGTAATTTGAAAAAAGTTTTAAAACATAAAAGATATTGGGCATTACTATATCTCGCCCTGTATTTTACTATTCTCGCCCTAATACGTATAAATACACGTATTTTGAATTAATAAAATAATTTTTAATTTTAAAAAACCAGAAAAAAGAAAATAAAATATTAAAAACCCTACAAAAAAACTATAAATACCCCTCTCCCCCTCCCTCTCTCCTTCCCTCTCCCATTCCCTCTCTCTCCCCCTTCCCTCTCCCACTTCCCTCTCCCACTTCCCTCTCCCCCTTCCCTCTCCCCCTTCCCTCTCCCCCTTCCCTTCCATTTCCGCCTGCCGCCCGCCGCCCGGCGCCGCCGGAATCTCGCCGGAAAATGTAAGTTTTTGAGAAATTTTTTTTTTCTTTTCGTGGGAATCGTTGCCCGATCTATTCGAATTTTGTTGAACTTGTCGGAATTGTTAGAATTTTGTTGAGCTTGTCGGAATTAATGACATAATTGGACATGATGACATAATTGGAAGCTTATTGTGTTTTTTAGTAATTATTTAGTTTAAATTTGGCCATAATATTTTAGAAATTGTATTTTTTAGAAGTTGGATTTTTTAGAAATTATGTAGTTATGTGACATAATAGAAATTACTTAGGAATTATTTGTTTAGAATTTGTGTTGTTCTAAATTATTTAGGTATGTGACATAGTTGGAATTAAAACGAAGAAATTGTGTTCTGTGTAAATTACTTAGTTTAAATTTGGACATAATATTTTAGGAATTGTTTTTTTTAGAAATTGGGTTATTTAGAAATTATTTAGTTATGTGACATAATAGAATTTATTTAGAAATTGTATTTTTTAGATATTGGGTTATTTAGAAATTATTTAGTTATGTGACATAATCGGAATTAAAACGAAGAAATTGTGTTTTGTAGAAATTACTTAGTTTAAATTCGGACATAATATTTCAGAAATTGTATTTTTTAGATATTGGGTTATTTAGAAATTATTTAGTTATGTGACGTAATTGGAATTGAAACGAAGAAATTGTGTTTTGTAGAAATTACTTAGTTTCAATGTGGACATAATGGTTTAGAAATTGTATTTTGTAGAAATTGGCCAATTTAGAAATTATTTAGGTATGTGGCGTAATTGGAATTAAAACGAAGAAATTGTGTTTCGTAGAAATTACTTAGTTTAAATTTGGACATATTGTTTTAGAAATTGTATTTTTTAGAAATTGGGTAATTTAGTAATTATTTAGTTATGTGACGTAATAGAAATTATTCAGAAATTATTGATTAGGAATTGTGTTTTTTGGAAATTATTTAGTTATGTGACATAATAGAATATAGTTCTATGTAAACAAACTTTAGTAATCCGATGTAAACAATTGTGTAGTAAACTGTTACGATATGTTTTAACTATTGTTTCCTTGAATGTTAATAATAGTGCGATGTGGTAAGAAAATAAGATTATTTAGTTATGTAATCTCCAATTTGTAACTAGAAAAAATGTTCCAGTTCGTTGATGCACTGTTCAAAAAATCAGTTCACACGTTGTTGAAATGTATGTTAATTTATCTTATCATATCAGTTTGATTCACTTGTTGTTATACTAATTACATATCTTGTGTCGTAGATGAGCACTGGTGGTCAACCTGACGGTCATGGTCGTTCCATACGACGAAGATGTGTTAGTGCCTCGGCGAGACAGCTAGAGGCCGCGTGGTCGAGGATGAACCGTCGCCTCGCCCGCGGGAGTTTGATGTAGGAGCGGAGCAGCCTTCTCCACCGAGCGTTCGTGCATTCGATCCCATGCCGACATGGGACGGTCCGGAGATTAACATCCTCGCGCCCAGTGGTATCCGTCATGAAAGTGATTGGCAGATGAATTATGACCTGCCCGCAGATGTCCCCCCGGTGGGCCAACCTGGTTCGAGTGTTCCATTGGATGCCGGGATCGAACGTTATGCTGAAGCTGGAGCCAGGCACACCGTGAGGAACAGAGCTGGTCAATTCGCACAGTCTTCTGGTGGATCGTGCAATGCCGGTGAGCCTAGCACCGGAATGGCACCGAGGAATAGGAGGAAGCGACCCGCCGCCGATGAGACGTGGCTAGTGCGGGGACCAGTGGCTGGTGGCCCGCAGGATGACCTCGTCATACCAAGCTTCGGAGGACACGTCGCGCTTGACGTTTGGAATGGTATAGAGCGAGGTGTGTTGAGATGCCATGCTCGGTCGCCGCTATGCAAGCAGCTAGTCGACACGCTCCCCGAACTGAGCGATGTTGCACAGGCCCGGATACATGCGACCGGGTTGGGCCACCTGCCTGCGATTATGTTCCAGTTCCTTGACATGGCACTGATATCCGCTTTTGTCGAGAGGTGGCAGCCGGACACGAACACGTTTCACATGCCGTTTGGGGAGATGACCATCTTGATGCATGACGTTGAGATGATTCTTGGCATTCCCATCGATGGTGGCGCTGTTGCGAGTACCATTTCGGCGGAGACTATTGAGGAAGCGTGCGCCGAACTGTTTGGGAAAGATGTGGAGTCCTTTGTCGCGGAAGACTGGAACGGGGGTAACATAGATGCCCAATCTTTGATGGCGAGGTGTGTAGCGGCGGGGCAGAGCCAGAACTTCCAATTTATGTGCTACATGCTGACCCTGTTTTCATCCACGCTTTTTGTGGATAAAACTGGGAATAAGGTTAGAGCCAACCTTCTACCCCTGCTTGATTCGCAGTTGTCGCAGTTGTCGTGGGGCTCGGCGACGTTGGCCAGTTTGTATCTGCAGTTGGGAATTGCGTCCCGGTCCAAGGCGCGCGGCCTATGCGGATGTTGCACGCTGCTTCAAGCATGGATATACGAGTACTTTCCGATGTTTCGGCCGGGACCGAGTACGTTGCCAGCTCTTCCGGGTCGCGCCAGTCGGTGGCACACAGGGGTTAGATCGGGGAGGGGTACGGGGAGGCTCGGTGCCATCAGGCGACAGTTGGATGCCTTACAGCCCGACCAGGTATGAATTCCATGCTTTTACTCTTATTCTGACAGTAGTAGATAGATCGGATTCCATAGAAACGTAACATGTCTGTGAAACTTTTTGCAGGTGGATTGGTTGCCATATGGAGTGGACGTGGTTAGGGCTGCGGGGGGGAGGACTCACTACCGCGGCGTGATCCGATACCTCGACGCAATGGAGGCGTACATGCCAGATCGCGTTGTGCTGCAGTTCGGTCTCCTACAGGGTATACCGTGGGGTCTTGCTATTGCGCCGGAGCCTTGTTCCCGCCCGGCTGATCCAGCCGGCTATTCAGTGACCTACCCAGGGAGGCTGCAGTTGACCCTATGGGAGATGGCACACACTTGGCACAACGAACGGCTTGCGGCGTTCCCGGTAGCCACGCCCCAATCAGAGTGTACCATGGATTACGAGGACTGGTACGCGACTCATTCGCACCCAGTGATCGCAAATCCTGAACATGCTGCCGCGAGTGGCCCGGACAAGACACATCATCAGTTATCGGTAAGTTTTCACTAACTGTTTGCTTCGAGTAATTATATTACATTTTATTGTCTCGTTATTGTAAACTCCGTTTCCTGTGTAACAGATGCTGAGTGACGTGATGAGCGCACTGGATCCGTTTGGCTCGGCGACCGTTGATGGACTCGGCGACCCCAGCATGAGGGAGTTGATGACGACTCTGCTCGGTCATCGCGATGAGTATCGGAGGCTCGGTTATGGACCCATTCCTTAGTCGAATGTTTGTTTATGTGTGAGCTCACAGTTGTGCCATATTCTGCTCATTTATGTAATCGGCTATGTTTTTGCATATCACATTTATGCGTCATTCATTTTTGCATCGACAACGCTTTCAAAATTAATTACGCGACGCGTAGGCAATAACTGTAACGGTTGCGTACATGCCGAGTTCATAACAACAGTTAATTACTCTGGGAGTATGCTCTTCTCCAAGCGCTTAGCCTCCTACGAAAGGGTAACTCCCAACCTACGACATCAGGCTTCCTTAGCGTGGTCCACAGATTAACCACGGGGGGCATGGGACAGTTTTCCTTCATGTTTACCCGGACGAAATGGCTTGCACTGCGAACGTATACAATGTGCAGCTCCCTACTTGTTCCAGCCTCGCCCCCACCTGCCCTCAGTGGAAGGACTGTACAGCAATGGTCCGCCGACCCGTTCTCTAAAATGTAATATAAAACCACGACCGTGTTGTAGTAGGTGGCGACGGGAAACATGTCCGCAATGACCGTGAACCAATGCTCTGGACCACATGGACCGCTGGTGTGGTGTATACGGGCTCTGGCGAGTTCAACGTCATTTTGCGAACCGTAAATGGGAACGTAGTCAGGCCAATGAGTTGATATCTCGTTAAATACTGCCCGACGCGCTGTGGACCATTCACCTTCACCGTCTACGTGGAACGCATCAGCAACGCATCTGAAGCCACAGTTACCATCACTCACGACATCGTTCCAGCCTTCGATGTAACGCCTGACAATGTGGGGGACACTTTCGAGGAACGGGAATGTCGCTGCAGGACAACACAGTAACATAAATATCTTGCGCAGGCGGCGATATACATTTAGATAAACAATAAGATAAACATGTTGTACTTACCGTGGCGGCGACCGCTCCCTGAAGCACGCCCCGGGGACCTTGAACTACTCCCGTATCGCCTGTTCACGTGCTCGTGGTAGCTCGGTGAACGTCGGGTTGATCTTGATCGGGGGACCTGCTCGCTTGGTCTCCCACGTGCACTGGTACAGATGTCCGGCTCGCCAATGCCGCTCTCCTCCGGATGCAACTGCGCATCTACGTAGGATGCAACTCGTCGTCGGACCGAAGGGTCGCTGCGTGCCAACTCCTCCAACAGAGTGTCGAACCGCGACTGATCCTGTTCGGCCCTCGAGCTGTTCTCCGTGCTCTGCGAGTGATCACCCAATGCCAGGCTCTTAAACAGCGGATGAATGTCGTCCAAGTACAAGGGGATTCCTTCAGCAACTGCCGCGGCCATGACGCATGCACACGGTATTCCGTATGTCGAGCGCAGCACACAGCCGCAGTAAGCATATACCTGTGCTCCCAGTGCATCAATCCTGCGGTACTCGATTTATCCAGGCAGAATTTGGACACATTGTTGATCAAGTTGCTGAAAACGGCCATACGGTGCAATCTTCCGATACACGTTCTTGACTTCTCGAGGCCGGTCTTGATCATAGTAATCTGCTGGGCTATCTGCAGGTCGACACGCCTCCATACCGTGTCCAGTGAACCAGTCGACGTTTGTAACCACCCTTTCAGTGACGAGTGTGCACTCTCGACCCTGCACGTAGTTGTGTTCCCGAAATGCAGAAATCTGTTCGTCCATGCCCTCACAAATTTCTCCTTATGGGGTGTGAGCCACGTCGTCTCAGCGTAGCTAATAACAGCCACGCTCCAAGACCATGCAGCCCTCATATCAACCAAGGCGGTTTCGTACTCTGTAACGGTGGACGCATTGCAAATCTGGAACCATGCACCGTTCTTGAACCCTGACCCGTTCCTCTTACTCCCCGTCAGCACGGTGACACGTGCCTCCACATCCTTGTTGATATGCCAGGTGCAGAGCAGATGTTTCGATTCTGGAAACACAGTCCGAAGTGGCCTAATCAGTCCCATCTCCCGATCGGTGACCACAACCTCAGGGAACGGTCCATCCACAAGCAAGTTCTTCAGAGCGTTCAGCACCCACTCATAGGTGTCTGCCGTTTCGTCAACAACAATTGCGTAGGCAATCAAGAAGTTTGTGTTGCAAGGGGACATCCCAACCATCTCAATGAATGGCATGCCGTACCGATTGGTCTTGTATGTTGAGTCGATGGCCACAACCCACGGAAACGTGCGAAATGCCACAACAGCATCGGGATTGGCCATGAATAAATGAGTCAGAGTGCCATCACCTGCTGAGCGGTGACTAACTACATACCCTTTCGCGGTGGCCAGATGCAAACAATTCTCCGCCGTGTTGCGCCCGCCTCGCCTTTCCGTTACATATACCGATCTCTCATTGTACACCTGCCTAATGTTCTGATGCAGGTCTGGAAACGAATTACTGAGGCTGGCATTGATATGCCTTGGAGCTGTTTCTGAATCTGTCAAATCTCTGATCATCTGCTTCGCGTCCGCATGGAGCTTGGAGCTCTGTCTGTGACCCTCGGGGTACACTGAGAAAGAGTGGTTGTGCGTCCCTCGTCTAGGATCCTTACACGGCACTACATTCCAACCATTCCCCGTGATTCCCTGTTTCAAGACAATCGCGAATGGGAATTCACAACTTCTGGTCGAGCTGCTACTCCGTCGGACTACATCAGATTCGCTCGTATCTACAGCCTTAACCTTCCGGCCCCGATTGCAAATGCAATATAACCTCAGCGGACCATTCATGTTCTGTTTGTAGGACCCCGTCACAAGTTCAAATCCCACCTGCAGAGCAATCCGTTGCAGGTACGAATAAGCCTCGGCAACATCTGGGAACACAGCTGAGGTGGCAAATGGAGAGTATCCATTCCGCCCTGCAGCAGCTTCACATGACTGACTGTCATCCTGAAACAGCAATAAACATCAGGTAATTAGTAGGACAACAAAATCAACGCTACAGTAATTAATCGGACATAAATTATTGTACACAAATTCAAAACAGCATTACGTAGTTAAATTAACATAGTATTTTCCATCCAATCAGAATTACAACGGAACAACCAAAATTAACGTTACAATAATTAATAGGGCATAAATTATTGTAGATAAATTCAAAACAGCATTACGCAGCTAAATTAACAACAAAATTAACGTTACTGCAACTAGTAGGAGATAAATTCATAGGAGATAAATGCGCAATAATTTCTACATAACAGTTAACAAATTAAAACACAAAGAGTAGCACAAATTTCTACGGCAATAATTAACAATTTTAACAGAATAACAAAAGCAACGCTACAATAATTAATAGGACATAAATTACTGTACATAAATTCAAAACTGCATTACGTAGCTCAATTAAGAACAAAATTAACGGTACTGCAATTAATGGGAGATAAACTCGTAGGAGATAAATGTGCAATAATTTCTACGTAACAGTTAACAAATTAAAACACAAAGACGGGCATAAATTTCTACAGCAATGCTTAAGAATTTTAACGGAACAACAAAATTAACGTTACAATAATTAATAGGCCATGAATTACTGTAGATAAATTCAAAACAGCATTATGTAGCTAAATTAACAACAAAATTAACGTTACTGCAACTGATAGGAGCTAAATTCAAAGGAGATAAATGTGCAATAATTTCTACGTAACTGTTAACAAATTAAAACACAAAGACGAGCACAAATTTCTACAGCAAAAATTATTAAATTTAACAACTACTTACGGACAGAAAACTAATTAGTAAAATTACCTCCGAAGACATGGAATTTGTAACACCCTTTTTGGAGTTTTTTTTCCTCGTCTCGGATAGCAAAAAAATTCAAGTGCCATTGGAAAGAATGGAATCCGAGCACATTTATAGAAGTCAAATTTTGGAAAAAAAAAAAAAAAAAGAAGCCTGGCACGGCTCGCGCCCAAGCCACGGCGAGCCGAGCCGCGTCCGGCTCGCACCCACGGCCTGGCGAGCGGACCGCGTCCGGCTCGCGGCGAAGGAACGGCGAGCGGTGGCTCGCGCGCAGGCCAAGGCGAGCGGCGCCGGTCCGGCTCGCGCCCGGACCGTGGCGAGCGGTCCGGCGGCGGCACGCGGCCTGTCCGTGGCGAGCGGACCGGCGGCGGCTCGCCGTCCCGCGGTGGCGATCGGATCGCCGGCGGCACGCGGCCATGCCGCGGCGACCGGACCGCCGGTGACTCTCGGCCGGGCGGTGGCGACCGGACCACGGCCCAGACCTCGGCGAGCGGAGCCCCGCCACGGCTCGCGCCCAAGCCGTGGCGAGCCGACCGGTGGCGCCTCGCGCCCAGGCGGTGGCGAACCGGGTCCGGCGGCGGCGCCCGGTGGTCCGGCGGCGGCGCCCGGTGGTCCGGCGGCGGCGCCCGGTGGTCCGGCGGCGGCGCCCGGTGGTCCGGCGGCGGCGCCCGGTGGTCCGGCGGCGGCGCCCGGTGGTCCGGCGGCGGCGCAAAATTTTTTTTTTTCCCCCAGATTTTAGCTTTTTTAAAAATTTAATTTTTAAAACTATAATATAGTTTAATTTAGTTATTCAAATTAAATTAAAAATATATACTGTATACGTATTAGGGCGAGGATAGTAAAATACAGGGCGAGATATAGTGATCCACAAGATATTTGGTTTCAGTAGTCCTTTTTCCCCTTCTTTTGAGTAGTCTAAAGAGTAGTAATGGATGGTTTTAAGTTTTCCTTTTTTCTCTTTAAGAAAAAGTAGCATGTAAAATTTTGGGAAAGATGGTCTTTTTATAGATTTATTGAAAGATAAGGTTTAATTATAATAATAAAAGATAAAAGGTCTAAATTGTAATATTAAAATTTTATCGTATAACATGTAGTAGTTATAAAGTTTATAGCCCGATTCATATTAACTCAAAAATTTTAACTTTATTTCTTCTAAGAGCATCTCCCATGCGGGTTTCGTTAGAGTAAACTTTAATTGCCACGTAAGATTTACTAACGCCTATTATTAAATTTAATCTCCCATCCAGGAATTGGAGGTGAACGTCGATATTACGTGGCTAAAAATATAAGTGACCCCGTCGAAATGAACTTCTATTCTCCGACGATGATATCGAAGGCCGCGCTTTGCCAAATCAGCCAAAAAAAACAAAATCACCTTATTTAATTTTTTTTATTGGGGTAGATACTTTGGTGTTTTGATGTAGTTTTGTTTGGAAAAATTCTCAAATTCACGTTTACCATAATTTTGTATACCACTAAAAATAAACCAAACTACATTGGAAAATGAAATGGCAAAATTAATTTTAAACTTTAATTTATTTTTATATATAAAATAAAATAATAATTTAAAGAGATTTAAAAATATTTTCAATCTATGTGGTAATATATATATATATATATATATATATATAAATTTATACTCAAAAAATTATAAGTATTAGTCTATTAACATTAGAATTCAATTTTTTTTTTCAAATTCTAAAAAGTAACTATGAATTTATAGGTTATAAAATAATTGAATGATGTATTTTAATAATAATGAAAAATCCACATGTTAAGTGCTAAATATATTCATTTATATTTAATAATATATAAATAATAATGACGCATATATTATAGATTGGCAAAAATAAAAATTAATTTCAATTAATTTTTGTTTTTTACTCTTTCTCCATAGAGTGTGTCTCTTGAAAGACACTCTTTCCATAAGTCATGGAAAGACCAAGTTTTAAAGTGTAAATTTTATAACTACTGCATGTTGCGTACTAAATTTTTAATGTTGCAACTAAGACCTTTTACCTTTTATTATTCTAATTAAACCCCGTCTTTCCATAAGGCTATGGAAAGAACGTCTCTCCCAAGACTTTGCCTTCTCCATAAAAGTAAAATTGAGACATAAATTAGAAAGTTTCTTAACTCATTGTCTATTTAATAATTAGTTAATTTAATTAGAATAACAAATTAATTTCTAGAATCCATTTTATTTTAAACATGAACTAAAAATAAGTTAGTGCCGATTAATGTTATACTCGAGTTCATAAAAACTATTTTATTGAACCAATATAATTATTTATTCTCCATCATTACTCTTGTCAAATAATTAGATGCATCCAAAATATAATTAATTGTATGAATATAATATTTGTTGAGATCAAATATAATATTAAAATATAATTTCAATATTATATATATACACGTCACATAATAATTGGGAGTTTGTAGCATATTCACGTTACATAATAATTATTCATTTGAAGTTTGGATTGGAGAATGATTTTAAACGAGACCACAGTCGAAACATTTAATATTACGTCAGACTGAAGGTGAATCGATGTTCCAATCAAATTTTATACCCGTTAAATAAGGAAAACCCTCCATGTATGGGAGATGCTCTAACTTGCCCTTTAATAATTTCTCTATTATTTTTTTTGGAAAGACCGTCTTTCAAGTTTTATAGAAGTAAAAAAAAAGGAATATATGATTTCCAATTCACAGGTGCGGCTATATTGATTTGACGTCATCCAAGGGTTTTTAGAAAAGGCAAAAGAATCCAAGGGCATCCACGGGGGCTTTAGCATCCAACGGCAGCCAAGGGCTTAAAAATCAAAATTAGATTCGGAAGGGGCACAATCTGAGCCGCAATCAATTGCGTCAGAGATGAAAGCACCGGAATGGCAAAATCGCTCCCCCGGTATTACTCTGAATCCCGATGCTTCTTTTTTCCCAATTCTGGTAATTCTCTTCACTGATCCAGTACACTGAATCCTGATGCCTTTTCCCCCCAGTTTTGGCTATTCTCCTCTCTGCTCCAGTTTCTGAATCATAGGGCCAAATATGGAAGTTTTGAGATTCACGAGATCTGACTCAAGGTAACCTTCAATCTCTATGATGCATGAATTCTTGGATATTGCTCCGTCTTTGTTTTCGAATTGGAATTGATGTGATACGTATCTTACCCCAAATAGAGCAGGCTTAAAATCCCTGTTGCTCTAGCTTTTGTTCTCTTTAAATAATTAAACTAATAATACTCTCTCCCTGTACTTTTCATAGCCACACTTGTGTTCATTTTATTTTGATCCATTCCAATTATATCATACTTTAAGATCATGTTAACCATTCATTCTAATTTTTCAAATTTCCATTCAATTTGCACCACAGTATTAGCATTTTTGATACTCCTCTGTTTATGTGAGAGTGGCACACTTACATATTTTATTTTAAATGACACATTTTTTATTTTTGGAAGATTCCTACTAACTCATCCCTCTTTTGACTTTCTACCCTCAATTTTAACCTCTCATTTTCTTTGCATTAATCTAAGAGCCTAAATCTAGTGTTCCAATGAAGGGAGCATTTTGTAAAAACAATAGAAAAGGGCACAAATAGACGAATAAAATGAATAAAGGGAGTAAAGCCTATTAAAAGAAAAGAAAAAGGACTTCTTTTCAAGGTTTAAAGTTTAAATTAGAAGAAATAAAAGATAAAATATTTGGGTTGCATAAATTGGGTTATAAACTTTATTATTACTACATGTATAAATTTTTAATATGGTAGCTTAAACCTTTTACCTTTTACTATTTTAATTAAACTCATTATAAACTTTATTATTACTACACGTATAAATTTTTAATATGGTAACTTAAATCTTTTAGCATTTATTATTTTAATTAAACTCATTTTTTCATAAGCATGTGAAAATACTGTCTTTCCCAAAACTTTGCCAAAGAAAGTGCCACAATAAACGAATAAAATGAATATAGGGAGTAGGCATAATGAAAAATAGTAATATGACGTTTAATATTTAGCTCCGGAGAACATGACATCAGTTGTGTTATTACAATTTTTAAGTTCACTTATTTTTATTTGGTTGGTTAAAATAAGTTAGTACGGAAAAGGGGCGTAATTGCTATCAATAATTTTTACGAAATATCTAAAAGCTATTTAAAAATGAGAAAAGTAGGACGAAAGACGGTTTTTCCATACGTTTATGGAAAGTCCACATGGACTTTTATCTTAAAGGTAGTTTTTTATAAAATTTAAATATTATATTTTATAAGTTAAAACAAGTAATAATATATATTTTAGGGTGGAAATAAAAGTTGAGTCCGTCTCTTGAAAGACGGTCTTTCCATAAGCCATGGAAAGACCAAGGTTTAAACTGCAAATTAGAAAAAATAAAGTTAAAATTTTTTGGTTGTATTAACCGGGTTATAAATTTTATAACCACTACACGTATAATAAAATTTTATTATTACAACTAAAACCTTTTACCTTTTTATTATTCTAATTAAAGTTCAGCTTTCCATAAACTTATGGAAAAACGGTCTTTCCCAAGACTTTGACATAGAAAAATATGATTTAAATAAGGGTTCGTCTCTTGAAAGACGGTTTTTTCATAAGTTATGGAAAGACCAATGTTCAAATTGCAAATTAGAAAATATCAAGATAAAAGTTTTGGGTTGCATTAATCGGGTTATAAACTTACAACTAGTACATGTTGCATAATAATTTTTTTATATTATAATTAAAAAATTTTATATTTCTATAATTCTAATTCAATCTCGTCTTTCCATATGCCTATGGAAAGACAGTCTTTCCCAAGACTTCATTTAAATAAATGTTTAAAAAAAATCTATATTTAATTTAACAAAGGAAAAGTTTTGGGAAAGAGACCGTCTTTCCATAACCTTATGGAAAGACAGGGTATAATTTGAATAATAAAAGGTAAAAGATCTTAGTTGTAATATTAAAATTTTATTGTTCAACGTGTAATAGTTATAAAGTTTATAACTCGATTCATATAATACGAAAATTTTATCTAAATTTCTTCTATTTTGCAATTTAAACCTTGATATTTCCATAGTTTATAGAAAGACTGTCTTTCAAGGGACGAGATCTTTAACCAATGCAGGTAAAAAATAAGTGGCATGCCCATAAGCCGCCTGTTAGGAGACCACTCTTTAAAGATAGATAGAGGAAGATGGATAATTTTAAGAGAATGATATGTTCATTTTTATTTATTTTTACGTAGATGGAGACTTGGAGTGCAATCCATTATTATTTTGTTCCAAAGGCAATTGATCTTTTAAGTATGCGGTAGGGATGGCAATTGATCTTTTGAGTATGCGGCAGAGATAATATGTCTTTATTTTTAATAATGACGGAGGTGTTTCGTCTTTTTTTCCCCTTCAGCCAATTGATTCAGAAATAAGGAGATACAATTCCATGTAATTTGAGGTAAATCAATCGAATAAGGAAGCTGTGATTTATCGTTTTGCTAATCCTCACAAACCTAATCCTACTGGGGAGTTGAAAGCTTATCCGAATCCCTTTTGTAAAAGGTATATGGCCCTTTATATATACATATTTAAGATCGTGATTCGTTCATCTATGATTTTGGAGTTGGTTGATTTAATTTCTTGTACAGAATAAAATCAGGGAGTATGGATAACACGTCCAACTGGTCAGAGCTTCTACCAGATCTGTTGGTAGGGATAGCCCTTCGTCTACCGTTAATGGAGGATTTTATAGCGTTCAGATGTGTTTGTACCAACTGGCGACTCGCCGGCGCCATGAAAACTGAGCTGTTTAAGGGTGTAAGCAAGGTTCCTCTCCTAATGCTTTCGGAAAAAGATGACAGCGACGAACGCGAATTCTATAGCTTCCTCAAGAGGAAGGTTTTATTTACAATGCTAGTCCCGGAAGCCAAAGGTAAGAGATGCACATATGCAGGATTTGGATGGATTCTTGGCATGTCATCATCTTCAAGCTCAATTGGTGAGATCAGTTTGTTCAGTCCTTTTTCCTCATCTCCAGAAATTGAACTTCCTAACCTTGAAACATTACCTGGATATGTGGAGTTCTTAACTGGTCCGGAGTATTTCTTTGTAAAACGAGGAAGTCTCTCAGCCAATCCATCAGTGACATCAGATTTCACAGTGTTTTTGGTTGGGCATTTTTTGTTGGGATTCTGGAGGAATGGAGACAAGAGTTGGACGAGGATGGACGTGGGATGGGGTGAATGTGAGAGTATATGTTATTACAAAAGAAAGATGTTTGCTATTAACATTGGTGGCTCTATCTTTGTTTGGGATCCTGATACTGATCCCGCCGAAGTTCGAACTATTGATTGGAAGGATTCCTCACTTGTCAATTACACTGGTAATACTGATCATACACCGTATCTTGTGGAATTAGTTGATGGAGAATTATTAATAATTTTGCGCACTAACTACGACGGGTTAAGGTCAGGGCCTACTCGGTTTGGACTGATGAGAGTAGATCCCGTGAAGATGGAGTGTAGAGAAATAAATGGTATAGGGAAAGAAGCAGTTTTTTTAGGTGATAATACCCCAATATCTGTTGTAGCTAATGATTTTTCAGGTATAAAACCTAATTGTATCTATTTTACCGACGACTGCTGGAAACGCTACATCTGTGAATGCGATGAGGTTCTCGATGAGAAAGGTTGGGACGATGATATTTATAGTTGTGAAGATTACGTGAATCTCGATGAGAAGTGTGGGGGTAAGGAGATGGGAATTTATAATGTGGAAAATGGGAGCATTGAAAGGTTTGATGTTGAATCCTTTAGCAACGTATGTCCACCGCTATGGATATTTCCGTCATTTTAAAAATTGTAACATTAGCATTGCTGTATTTTGATTATAAACCGTGGCCATATTTTGATATAAGGTACCAGAAAGAATAAACCTTGACATGTAGTGTAGTTCCTCCTAGCTTTGGTTGAATTTTGAACTCATTCGTTCTGTGTCTGTTGCTTGAATTAGCTTTTCTCTGTTGTTTGTTGTCTGTTGTCGCACTTGTTCTTTTATTTGGTCGTGCTTGGAAGTTGACATGATTTCCTTTCCTACTCACTTTTTCTTATTTTCCCATAAATGTTGGCTATCTGTTGTTTTTCTTTTTCGGCACCATTCCATTGAATTTAACGGAAGAGTCCGTCTCTTGAAAGATGGTTTTTCCGTATGTTATGAAAAGATCAAGGTTTAAAGTGCAAATAAGAAGAAATGGAGATAAAATTTTTGGATTGCATGAATCGGCTTATAAACTTTATAATGAGTATATGTTGCATAATAAATTTTTAATATTGCAACTACGACATCAAATTAAATCTCATCTTTTCATAAGTATAAGGAAAGATGATTTTTTTCAAGACTTTGCCTTAATGGAATCCAAAACTAGCATTCTCCAAGAAAAGTTGGCATACATGGACAAGGAATTCAAGCGCGGAAGATGATCTAGCCATATAGTTTGATATTTCATATATGTGTCTTATTGTGTTTTTTGAACGATACTATTGGAACGATATATAGGGGTGACTTGTGATTTTATACATTGAGTCGTAATTATGTCAATCATCGATGTGGGACATTAACACCCCCCTCATGTGCAGTGTTATTAATCATCGTGACGTGGGACAATAACACCCCCCCTTATGTGCAGTGGTATTAATCATCATTTATGTAGGGGTGACTTGTGATTTTATACATTGAGTCGTAGTTCAGTCAATCACCGACATGGGACACTAACACCACCCCTTAATGTGCAGTGGTATTAATCATCGTGCAAACGTGGATATTAAGGGGGTCATGGGCCCGTGGGCTCTGATACTATATTAGAATTATGAGCTCCTATCATAAAATTATTTGATACGATGTAGGGGTGACCCATGATCTTATATATTGGACCACAACTCTGTCAACCACCAATGTGGTACACTAACATATACTCATAAAATGATGTTGTCACGATACATTTTTGCTTGATGTAACTTTGAAGGTAACTTGAGTTTTCCCCCCTATTGTTCACTCTTTGTTTATGTTATCTTACCTATTGTAAAAGCGTGAATAATTTTTCTTGGGAGCCAATTTAGGTACGGTAGGCTGTTACCCCCCGTTCAGGACTTCGACTCCTTTTTTCTTTGTCGTCTTTGCTTTCATCTAAATCGGACAAGATGTTACAACCTATTTCAGGTGTTGAAACGGTTGACTATAACAGGTCATTTTTTCGATTCCACAGCACTTCACTTTTCTGCTTACCCCGATTGATTCTTCACGTATAGCCACCTCCTCTTCCGGTCTTCTCGCATCCCTCATTTTTTGTTTAATTTCTTCACCGAAGCATGGCCTATCAACTGACCGACTCTTGTTGTAAGCCGACTTGTCCGTCACGTGTGCTCTTCTCTGTTCTCCCCTCCCCTCGGGTCCCTGTTTTAGCATAAATTCGACCCCTTATTTAATATGATTGGGTTTTTACACCTTTCCGATTTTAAGGTTTCTCAGGTACGGATATGTCCACATTTTATATGATAAAGTCTTGTTTTTATTGTTGATTACAGCTGTACTAGATAGGATTTTATGATCATCTTTAGTTTGATCATAGGTGAAGTCTTAGGATTATATTATTCATGTGTGGATTGGAGTTTTGAGTTGCCATTGTTGTCATTGAGGGGTGTTGATTGAGATTTTTAGCTCGTTAGAGCATGGCGATACTCAAGTCCTAATGACAAGTCAAGCAAGGTTATTTTAGTGCTATGGAAAGGGTTGTCCTGAGTTGGCATTTGATTGTTGTTCTAAGCGATATCTGTTCTTAGTCACGTTTGATTGTTGTTTTAAGCGATATTTGTTCTAAGTCTCATTTGATAGTTGTTCTAAGTGATATATGTTCTATGTCGCGCTTGACATCTAGTCTTGTTTGTTGTTCGTCATCACTTTCAAGTCTTGACATCAAATTAAGTTGCACCTCTTTGTTTCTTCCACTTGAATTTCTGACTTTGTAATATAGACACAAACTATTAGCTTATGAAAAACATATTAGTATTAACACATTGTTTAAATTTTTCCTTTTGAATCTTTCGCTGTACCATAAACTTGATTAATTTGAACTTCATCTTCTAAACCTGGTATGTCGGCTTTTTCTTCAATTTCAGCCTTGTCTCAGAAAGATGTAGTATTTCAATTCAATTTCACCTTCTCTCATAGCAATTTTCAAAAATATCAACTTTTCAAAAGTTCTAATTATTCTTAATGAAAGATATTAAGAATCCAACATTTTTCAAGTCAACTGCTAAAAATCAGAATGTGCAACTTAAAATGGGATGGGAGAGTATATTATTTAATCAATGGTCAACTCTCAAGCCACTTTCCTCGGTCTAATAAAATGAAAAAACATTCTTGAAATATAATAATAGAACTTTACTACTCTCTCTGTCCCAGCCATTTCTTCAATTTAACTATTTATTTAGTCAAAATTGTTTAACTTTGACCTCAAATTTGAATCGATAAATAAGTTAAGATATTGTCATATTTGATCTTGTTAGATTCCTAATGACATGCATTTTTAAAATATCAACTTTTTATAACCTTTATTTACACACAATTATAGATATAAATAATCAAGTTCTTTTGAGTCAACTAATTAAAGTCAACTTATAGAAAATTGGCTGGAACATATGGAGTACAATTTTACTCTCTCTTTAGAGTCGGTGGGAAGTAAGTTAAAAAATGGGACTTATTGGACTATTCGGTCCAATGAAAAATTATTATTTAATTAATGCTCACCCTCCACTTTTCTACAATCTTTATTATTATTATAACAATAGGTTTTCATCCGTGACAAAACCTACATTCCAACATACATATGTTTTATTTAATTATGTATTCACGCACTGACCATGACCATATAGGTCCCGGTTACCTTTCAAATAAACATTTATGTTTAAAAAAACTAAATCTAAAATTCTTATAACAAAATAAGGATGAGTTTTTATATGAGTTGCGTAAATTACATATTATTCATATAAAATAATAACAATATTGAAGTTTCTACATTCTGCCCATAAATATAATAACATGAAATCATAATTCACTTAATTCGTAGAGATTAGGACGTTTTTTCAATTTTCAAACCACTACAATAGGGTATAAATTAGTGTCCAACCTTCTTTTCTGCTCTCCCATCAAATTGACAACTAAGAAAAAGAAAAATAAGTCTGGATAAAGTTAAATAGAGTTAACCACGGTTTCATCCGAAGTTGGTAGGGTCTTTGGTCCCAGTTTTGGGTCACCCAACATCAAGTACACCTTTACCCAACATCTGGTAAGAGCAACTTTTAACTTCAGTTTTTTTCCAATCGAAGTCAAAAGACGCTTTTTAACTTCAAATTTTTCTTAAATCGAAGTTTAAAAAACTTTAACTATGAATTTTTCTATTTTTCTCTTTTATTATTGAGTCCGTCTCTTGAAACACATTCTTTCCATAAGTTATGGAAAAATCAAAGTTTAAAGTGTAAGTTAGAAGAAATGAAAATAAAATTTTTGGGTTGCATGAACCGAGTTATAAATTTTATAACTACTACATGTTGCATACTAAAATTTTAATATTGCAACTAAAACATTTTACCTTTTATTATTCTAATCAAACTCCGCCTTTAGACCGTTTTTCCCAAGACTTTACCTTTATTATTAGCCATGTTTTCCATAGTTAAAATTAGTGAGGCGAAGCTAAAAGCGAATTAAATAGTAGGGATATTTTTGTAATAAGGAATTTAAAATATAAAGTCAAATGCTAAAATAACCCTAAGTTTAGGGGGGAAAGTTAATATAAGCTTGCAAAATAGGAAAGTGTCAAAATAAACATAACTTTATGATAAAATATGCAATTCTAACCTTTTATTACTGTTACATCGTTGATTCATCATTCTGAATTTATTGAAACTGAATTTCCATTTAATCTTTTTTTTCCATATTATGGGACAATGGTATTTGGTAAATTCTTGGGAAAGACCGTCTTTCCATAGGTTTATTGGAATATGAGGTTTAATTATAATAATTAAAGGTAAAATACTTAGTTGTATTAAAAATTTACTATGCAACGTGTAGTGGTTATAAAGTTTATAAACCGATTAATGTAATCCAAAAATTTTATCTTCAATTCTTTTAATTCACACATTAAATTTTAATTTTTTTATAAGTTATGAAAATACCGTGTTCATGATTATATCGTGTAAGTATTTTTGAAGCAGGGTCGGTTGATTTTGGGTCCGAGGTGTATGTTATTGAAGTCAAACTTGTTTTGTTCGGTGGGGCTTATTAAGTTGCAGAAATATCAATTTTGGATCATTATCACTGATTTTTACTCAGAATTTTGTTTATATACAATTTTGACAATGCCACTACTTTTTGTCTTTACCAAGATATTGAAGCAATTGAATTTCGTGGATTGAATGTAAAACTAAAGAATAAGTTATAAGTTATGAGAGTATTCAGTTCTTTGGGGGTAAAAAAAAATGGCAGACGTTAATGAGATTGAAAAGGCCAAACGGATTTAGTTTATTAATAAATTAATTTGGTCAATTAAATTATTGAATGGTTGAGATTGGACTAAATCAATGGCTAAGGTTTAGAGTAAAAAATGGTGTTAAAATAAGAGTGTTAAAATAAGGGTGTCTGTCAATTGGCCCATTCCCATGTCAATTGACCCCTTCCCATTCTGTAATGTAGTAAATACATTTAAAGGGGATTTATAGAAAAAGATAGTCTATTCATAAACTTATTAGATAAGTCACTAAAACAACATTGCCATCATTTTAAAGAATTTTTTCTTGCACTAATAAAATTTTAAGTAACATAATGAAAGGATAATTATTTCAAAATTTTCAATTTTAAACGGGTCAACGGGTACCCTGTTACCCAACCCAAACTATCCGGGTACACGCATTGCGGATATCCTGTTCTTCTGGGCCGGGTCACAGGCTACATTTACAACTACCCGCACTTGCGGGTACCTGCTTTTGAACACCCCTACTCCTGAGAACACTCCTACTCCTAAGAACACTCAAACGTCGCACCACCGCCAACGAAGATGGAACCACACGATCTCACCTTCAACGACCACCTGCAAATTGGTAAATCACAGTGGAAACCACCGACACAGTCTCATAACACTAGATATATCCAATTAAGAAGTTACTCTTATATTGACAAATCTTGATAAGAGTGTAATTTGAACTATAAACTTCTCAATTATAGAGAGCGTGGATTACCACTAAACTAGTCCCAATTCACGAAATAATTTTTGTCTAATTCGCTGCTTCTATTTTTCATTTTTTATGGTTCCCTCTAACTTATGAAGAATTTGAATTCTTATTTTCTCTGTTTGAGTATAGAATTATCTTACCTCGTTATGTTCTTTTAGTATAAATCTGCACATCAGTTATTCACAATTTTTGTGGTTTGATCAGTGCCCCCGAAGATTAATTGTAAAATGTAGTACTACTATTAGTAGTTTATTTAGAAGTGCCATACTAAGATAAAAATACATTATTGTAAAGATTGGTTTTTTTTAGCGCAACACACACATTCGTTAATTAAAATTAAACATAGTTAAGCACATATTTAGCCAAATTATGAGCACAGTACATCTCGTTTCTACTGACTTTCATAAACTTAACATCAGTGAAAGAAAGGTTTGGAATTTCTGTTATCTCCTCTTGGACTCCGAAGGTCGATTTTTGTTTCCCAGTAAACCTTGGTTGATAAAGTGCTTTTCTTTAATTGTTATTAATAGTATTTCTAGTACTTTCTCTCTTTGTACGTAAGATTAATACTTTTCACATTCATCCATTCCAATTAAAGTTTTTATTTTTTTATTTGTAAACTATCGATCAATTAATGATGAACTCTTGGTATAACTTGTTGTGTATTTTAAATTTGATTGAATTATAACTAAAGTTTAATTTGGATTATGTATATTTTTTCATGATTGAGATTATTTTTATAAAAAAAATTAAAACTTTAAAAATTTCTATTTATGTTTTTAATATTACTTTATATCACATAGTCCATCAAATTGAAATGTAGAATATCTAAGTCCAACTGTGCAAGTAACGGAAGGGTTAAATAAAAAATTTCAAACTTCAATCCATCGAGGCTCAAAGATTCGAGATTGGAACATTATCACCAACTTAGAGCGGACATGATTGAATATATTTTCAAACGTTTTGAAAATAAGGATCAAATGTTGTTTTCTTGTTAACACTATGACATCGATTAATATTGATAAATTTAAATCATATAAATTGTATATATATTATTATTATGGATGAAAGAATAAACATGTTTGTTATATATTTATATAGTTAATACAATATAATGTTTAATTTGCATGATATTTGTATTTTATAAAATATAAATAAGTAAAAATATAAATATTTTTTATTGGAGATGGTGATGTGGCGCAAAAGAAATAATTCTCAAATATCATTCCATTGTTGGTAGTTGGTTATTACCTGTTTTTTATCAAAATTGAAGATGTGACACTTAAGAAGTGCTCCTTAGAGCATGTGCAATGGTGAAACCCGATTGCAACTTCTTCTTCTTTTTGTTTCAGTGTATTAAATGTTAAATCTCCCCTTCACCTCATCAACTAAAACCACAAAGAAACCATTCCATTTTTCTCTCCACAATGGTTGAAACCATTTTGCAACAATTTTATGGACTCCACTTGATTTTCTCTATCATACTCATTAATTATACCTATAATATTTAATTTAAATAATTTTCCCTACCCAAATAAATTGAAATGTGAAATTTAATAATACAATTTACTCTTATAATTTATAATTTTTTTACAATTTATTTTTATAATTTCATTTTTAAATTTAATATACAATTTATTTTTTCAATTTTAAATTTCATTTCATTTTTTAAAATGAGTCAGTCTATTGAAAGACGGTATTTTCATAAGTTATGGAAAGACAACGTTTAAATTACAAATTAGAAGAAATAATAATAAAATTTTAGGGTTATATTAATCGGGTCATAAAATTTTAATATTGCAACTAAAACTCTTTACCTTTTTATACTATAATTGAAACTCATTTTCCCATAAGTTTATGAAAAGACGATCTTTCCCAAAACTTTGTCTTTTAAAATTATTATTTCAACTAAAATTAAAGAGTCTGTGTCTTGAAAGACGGTCTTTCCATAAATCATGGAAAAACCAGGGTTTAAAGTATAGATTAGAAAAAATGAAGAAAATTTTTTGGGTTACATAAATCGGGTTATAAACTTTATAAATACTACATATTGCATAATAAATTTTTAATATTGCAGCTTAGATATTTTACCTTTTATTATTTTAATTAAATCTATATTTTCATACATATATAAAAAGATCATCTTTCCTCGGACATTGCCAAAATTAACTAATAAATAAATTAGATTTAAAAAATTATTGTATTTGCATAGTATTCCAAAGCGGAACTGGGCGAGGAGTACATGAAACCCAAAAGGGAGAGGAATAAAAACTTGCACCGGGCCCACCCATGTGATCAAGAAGCATGCGGCCTGGTTTCAAGCCCGGGGCAAATTAGCCCGGGTTCCCATTTGGGGAGGGGCCTTTGGAAGGGGAATGGCTTCAAATAGGTTTAAGTTGGAAATTGGAATACTTTTGGAATCTCCATTGCAAGTGCTCTTAAAATATTTCAAATAGTTTGTGGGTCTTATTACTTTTTAGGTTCCATGGCATATTTTGACCGGAACTTCAATGTGATATAAGAGCATCTTGAATGCAAGCGCCTCTTTAAAAAATATCAAAAGACACATAGGATTAATACTTTGAAAATTTAAAATCCACCTCGAATGTTAGAGTCAATTTAGGGGGTCAATTTAACATGGATGTCACGTGGAATGACAGCCTCAATTATAACTTCTGTATTCAGACGCTCATATGGAAACCGTCAGTTTGTCAAACTACCAAATTTAGGATTTTAACTTTTAATTATTTTACGATTCCAAATTTAAATGTAATATATGGTTTCCAATTTGAATGTATTATTTAGATTCACAATATAATTTTTTTTACTCATTTCATTATATTATATTCATTTAAAATATTACAATCTACTCCCTCCGTCCCACTTTAAAATTCATAATTGTTTTTTGAAAGTCAAACTTTGTAAACTTTAACTGTAAATATAAAATTAATCTATATATAATAAAAATATCATGTGAGAGATTGTTAGATTCATCTTAACATCTATTTTCAAAATATTAATTTTTTATGCGGTATTATTATAGGTAACTAGGGATATTTACCGTCAAATATGTTCATTGAATATCGTGAAAAAATAATTAGAAAGTTTAAAGTGGGACGGAGGAAGTATATTTTAAAATGAGCCCGTCTCTTGAAAAACGCCCTTTCCTTAAGTCATGGGAATACTAGGGTTTAAAGTGCAAATTAGAAGAAATGAAGATAAAATTTTTTGGTTACATGAATCGGGTTATAAACTATACTACTGAATGTTGCATAATAAATTTTTAATATTGCAACTAAAACATTTTACTTTTTTTATTCTAATTGAACCTGTCTTTCCATAAGGATGAATACGGAGTACACCATTTTAAAGATGAATATGGAGTACACCATTTTACTTTTATGTTTTTATAATATTATTGATTTTTAGATTGTAGTTTTCAAGAGTTCATCTCTTGAAAGACGGTCTTTCCATAAGTTATGGAAAGACCAAGGTTTAAAATACAAATTAGAAGGAATTAAGAGAAAATATTTGGGTTGTATGAATCCGATTATAAACTTTATAACTACTACACGTTGCATAATAAATTTTTAAGTGACGGGATTATGCTTTTCTGAGGATGGAACTTCAGAATGGCGCCAAGCTTAGGTTTGAAGCAGATATGAAAATAGCGTCAACCTCAGATTTGAAGCTTTTAGCAAATGGATGAAACGACACTATAAAACTGAGTTTTGTTCTTTTGTTTTATTAGCAACTGCCTGGACACGTGTTCTGCTCCAATTGGCTTTTCTATTTTCTTCTTTTGCCGCATTAGCTTTATAGCACTGTATTTTTTCCATTTCCTGGTGTGTACTGGTGAATCTGGAGAATTAAAACCAAACTTTCCTTTCTTTTTGAATATGAACTTGAACTATTTTTCATGATATCAGAGCAACCGGGAAAGATTCGATGATGTTTTTGTTTTAATTTTCACTAAATATTGAACGTTTTGAGCTCCAAAGCATGTCTTATGTTACCGAATCAGTAGACTATGTTCAACAGTCTGTGAGATCTACTTCATACAGAGGAAAGCCATGGATTAATGATCCATTCGATCTGCAAAGTACAGACAACTCAAGCTCGGTGCTGGTGGTTGAACCCTTAAATGAGTTCAATTACATTACATGGAGCAGGTCAATGGTGATAGCCTTTAAATCCAAAGGAAAGCTGAAGTTCTTAACTGGAGAGATTCAAGCGCCATATCCAGATGATCCGCTTTATGACAGATGAGATAAGGTAAACTCAACCTTAATTTCATGGATACTGAATTCCATTTCCAAAAAGATTGCAAGGGGTTTTATGTTTTGTGAGGATGCTTATGATTCGTGGAATGAGCTGAAGGAAAGATTTGGAGAGAGTAATGGCCCTCTGATTCACAAACTGAAAAAGGATATATGTGAATTGAAACAAGGGAATGCTTCTGTTGCTGTTTACTTTACTGAATTGAAGAGTCTTTGTGATGAATATGCATGCTTAAGGCTAAGAAAGAGATGCAATCTAGACTTTATTAATTACACTTGCTTACCTCCCGAGGAAGAAGATGGTAAATTACATCAATTCCTAATGAGCCTAAATGAGGAATACAACTCCATCAGTCATTATATCTTGCTGATGGATCATTTTCCTAGTGTTGGGAAGGCATATTCCATGATTACCGGGATAGAGAAGCAGAAGGCTATTCACTGTGGCTATCAGGAGGTTCAAAACAATTCAGCCATGGCTGTGATAATCTATAGGGACAGGAAATGCCTTATCAGATCAAGGAATCAGGTTCTGATCAGTTTGAAGAATTAGATGCCTTGAGGAGAAGAAATGTTAGAAGATCAGACTTAAAGTGTAATCATTGTGGAAAACTAGGACATGTGAAGGCAAATTGTTTCAAGATCAAGAACCTGAATGGTGGGAAGGAAATAGAGATGTTACTATCAAGCCTTAATTTTCTCCACGGATATATCAGAAACCTATTCAATTAGGTCAAGGTTATCAAAAATATGCTGCACATGTGGCTGTAGAAGAAAATGATACACCACTGAATAATCCAGATGCAAAGCTACATGCCTTGATTGCAAAATTTGTGGAAGCTCAGCTGGATAAGAATCAGAAAGGGAAAGAACAGATTCCAGATCAATATGGAGCAGTGAAATATGCTCATTATCATGACTTTGCAAGTAGCCTGGTCACAACCTTTTCTCTTAATGTTTTTATTTTGATTGATGATAAATGGATTGTTGACAGTGGGGCATCAAGTCACATGTCTGCAAATATGTAAGTATTCCAGTCCACTACTGCTATGTAGAATCCCACACCCGTTTATCTACCATATTACACAATTAAACTAGTCACTGCTATAGGATCAGTCATTTTAAATCCCTCAGTTACCCTAGTTGGTTGTCAACATGTTCCTGATTTTAAATATAATCTTCTGTCTGTGAGCAAGCTTACTAAATCTATTCCTGTCAATTTCAAATTTTCTTCTGGTTTTTGTGTGCTGCAGGACCTCAGAATTGACAGAGTTCTTGCAGTAACCAAAGAAGTAAATGACCTATACATTTTAGACGGTCAATCATTTCAACCAGAGATTATCAAGCAGAGAATTCAGTCAAATTTTCCACGTACACTTTCTAAAAACACTGTAATAGGTGTTGTTAATCAAACTTCATTGCCTTTCCAGTCTTGGCACCTTAGAGTAGGGGCATCCTTCCCATGATGTAATGAAACACATTTCTGAAACTGCTTCTTTGTCTAATGATGATAGCATTTGTTCAATCTGTCCTATGGCTAAGCAGCATAGGCTGCCTTTCTTACTCAGTACTAGCTTTACTCAGTCACCTTTCATGTTGATTCATTTGGATCTGTGGGGACCTTATAAAGTCAGCTTCATTAATGGTTGCAAATATTTTTTAACTGTGGTGGATGACTTTACTAAATCTACCTGGACTTATTTGATTAAGTCCAAAGATCAAGTGCCTTCAATTCTCAAATTGTTCCTTGCCATGATACAAAATCAACTTAATGCTTCAGTCAAATCAGTTATGACAGACAATGGAAGTGAATTTGTCAATTTTGAGTGTGAGAAATTGTTCACAAATTCAAGAATATTGCACCAAAAATCATGTCCTTACACTCCACAAAAAAATGGTGTAGTGGAAAGGAAACATCAATATCCCTTACAAATAGCTAGAGCCATTCTTTTCCAATCAAATCTACCAAAAATTTTCTGGGGAAATGCAATTTTGACTGCCACATATTTAATAAAAAGACTCCCAACTCCCACTCTTTCATGGAAAACACCATTTGATTTGCTTTTCAATGAGAAACCAGATCTGCAGATTCTTAGAACTTTTGGTTGTCTGGTATATGCAACTTACTCAGAGAGAGCATATCCTTGTGTGTTAATTGGCTATCCCTCAGGTCAAAAGTGCCACAAACTGTTTGACTTACAAAATCACAGGTTGATCATTTCTAGGGATGTGGTTTTCCATGAAGTCATCTTTCCTTATTCATCACCACTTCATTTTTCTTTTCATCTTCCATTCACAAACACAATTTCTTCTTACCCTTCACTCTCTTTCCCTATCCCTTCTCCACTATCTAACAGTGGTGCAAGATACAACACTAGAGTTATCAGGCCACCTGTCTGGGCCAAGGATTTTGTCCCCTCCCCACTTCAACCTCTGTCAACTATTTCTGCAAATATTCTTGATGCTTCACAGGTTTAGGAACCATCCAATTATCAACAGGCAAAGCATTCACTTGAATGGGTTCAAGCCATGACTGAGGAGCTAAATGATTTTGAGCAAAACCACACTTGAGATTTGGTGAAGCTGCCACCAGGAAAGAAGGCAATTGGATCTAAATGGGTCTACAAGTTGAAATTTAATACAGATGGAAGTTTAGCAAAACACAAAGCTGTACTAGTTTCCAAAGGTTTCAACCAAATATAAGGCATATACTTCTTTGAAGTCTTTTCACCAGTGGCTAAGGCATTCACCATCAGAATCCTTCTTGCTTTGGCCTCAGCTTCCAATTAGCATATCCATCAACTTGATATCAACAATGCTTTCTTGAATGGGCATTTAGATGAAGAGGTATACATGAAACTTCCCGATGGATATCATGCCACAGATTCACATCTAGTTTGTAGGCTCACTAAGAGCCTTTATAAATTAAAGCTGGCTTCCAGGCAATGGAACAAGGAATTCACACATCATCTTTTAAGCCTGAACTTTAATCAATCTTACCATGACCATTATATTTTCTTTAAGTTCACTTCTTCTTATTTTCTGGCTTTAGTTGTCTATGTTGATGATGTTCTGATCATGGGAGATTCCATTGATGCCATTGTTGCAGTTAAGACATCTTTGCATAAGAAGTTTACTATTAAAGATTTGGGGCCTTCTCATTACTTCCTACGTTTGGAGCTGCACAGAACCTCCTCTGGAATTCATCATCATTAGCAAAAATATATCAGGGACATAGTGTCAGACAGTGGACTTCTTCATAACAAGCATGTTGTTACTCCACTTCCTAGCTCTTGGATTCTTCATGATGAAAATTCAGCTCTTCTTTCTAATCCCAGTGCCTATAGAAGGCTAATTGGCAGACTCTTGTATCTTAATTACACCAGGCCAGGTGTCACATTTGTTGTTCATCAGCTGAGTCAATTTGTGCAATCTTCAACATATCATCATCTCAGTGGAGCTTTACATATTGTTAGATACCTTAATCATCATCCATATCATGGCTTATTCTACTCTTTAGTTAATGATCTTAGTCTTCATGCCTACTGTGATGCTAATTGGGCAACATGTAAAGTTTCCAGGAGACCAGTCACATGGTATGCAATGTTCTTAAGATCAGGTTTGATCTCCTGGAAGTATAAAAAGCAATCAACCGTGTCCTAATCTTCTGCTGAAGCTGAGTACCAGAGTCTCTCTATGACTTCCTGTGAGATTAAATGGATCAGCTACATTGCTCGAGATCTTCATTTACATGTGCAATTTCCCATCCCTCTTTTCTGTGACAATCAAGCTGCCTTCCACCTCACTGCTAATCCAGTGGTTCATGAAAGAACTAAGCATTTGGATATAGATTTCCATCTAGTCAGGGACTACTATCTTTAAGGGATTTCTCCTTCCCACTTTTGTTTCTTTTCTCATGCAACTAGCTGATATGCTCACCAAGTCTCTACTAGTTGTTCCTTTTCATGCCAACTTGTCTAAACTCAGTTTTTGTTCTCTCAAATTTGAGCTTGAGGAGGGGGTGATGGGATTATGTTTTTCTGCGGATGGAACTTGAAAATGACGCCAAGCTCATATTTGAAGCAGATATGAAAATAACGCCAACCTCAGATTTGAAGCTTTGAGCAAATGGATGAAACAACACTATAAAATTGAGTTTTGTTCTTTTGTTTTATTAGCAACTGCTTGGACACGTGTAGTGCTCCAATTGGCCTTTCTATTTTCTTCTTTTGCAACATTAGCTTTATAACACTGTACTTTTTCCATTTGCTGGTGTGCACTGATGAATCAGGAGAATTAAAATCAAACTTTGCTTTCTTTTTGAATATGAACTTGAACCATTTTAAACTAAGATCTATCTTTTACCATTTATTATTTTAATTAAACTCCGTCTTTCCATAAGGGAAAGTCTTGGGAAAGACGGTCTTTCCATAGGCCTATGGAAAGACGGTCTTTCCCAAGACTTTGCCTATTTTAAATGGTAAAATCTTAGGAAATACCATCTTTCCATGAACCTATGGAAAGACGGTATTTCCCATTTAAAATTACAATCTAAAAATCAATAATATTATGAAAACATAAAAGTAAAATGGTGTACTCCGTATTCATCTTTAAAATGGTGTAATCCGTATTCATCATTAAAGCATTGGAGGATTTCAATGCGTTTAGAGGAGTTTGTACCAACTGGTGAACTACCAGTGCCAATAAAGCTGAACTGTTTAAGAGTGTAAGCAAGATTCCTCTTTGAATGCTTTCGGAAAGAGATGACAGTGATGAATGTGACTTCTATAGCTTCTTCAAGAGGAAAATTTTATTTACTATGCCAGTACCGGAAGCCAAAGGTAAAAGATGCATATATGCAGGATTTGGATGGATTCTTGCCATATTATCATCTACCTTCGAGATGAGTTTGTTCAATCCATTTTCCTCATCCCCAAAAATTGAACTTCCAAACATTGATACACTACCTGGATATGAGTGCCAAAAAAACCGATCCGGAATTTCTCTTTATACAACGAGGAATACTCTCAGCTAATCCATGAGTGACATCAGACTTCACACTGTTTGTGGTTGGGAATTTTGTGTTGGGGATATGGAGGTACGGAGACAAGAGTTGGACGAGGATAGAAGTGGATTTCGGTGAATGTGGAACTCTGTTTTATTGCCAAAGGAAGCTGTATGCTGTTAATGTTCATGGTGAAATCTATGCTGGGGATGCTTACGGAATTGATCGAACCAATGCTCGTATCATTCATTGGAAAGATCCCTTACTCCCTACCCGGAATGATTGGATGCCTTATTTGGTGGAATCATCCATTGGAGCTTTATCCAAAGTATCCACTGCCGCAAAATTAAATGTGATCTCCTTCCATACCTCGCAAGCAGCTGCCAGTTCAGGACTCCATTTACAAGCCTCGCGGATAATATCACCCCCATCAACAGCAAGATCACGCCCCTCGTTACGAGCTTTTACGAGTTACTAATAATTTTGCAAAATAACTATGAGTGGGATGAAATACTGCAACCTTCTCAGTTTTGACTTATGGGAGTCGATTTTGTGAAGATGGAATGTAACGAAATAAATGATATAGGAAAAGAGGTAATATTTGTAGGCGATAATACCACGATCTCCAGGCGTAAAACCCAATTGCATTTATTTCACCGATGACTATTTTTGACGTTACTTTTTCGTATGGGAAGATAATCCAGATGAGAAGTGTTGGGTGCGAGGAGATAGGAATTTATAACGTGAAAGATGGGAGCCGTAAGAGGTTCGGCATTGAATTCTTTAGCAATATATGTTCACCACTTTGGATTTTTCCATCATTTTAAAATTTGTACTTCAGAATAAACCTTAGATCCAATTTTAAAATGAACTGTAGATTCTAAAAAAATTGAACTCTTCTTATCTCTGTTTGGTTATTGGATTACCTTATTTTCTTTATCATATTTTATTCGATAAAGGCTATTCCATTTCTTTATATGGCCTGGCTCAATATATTAATGATTGATACTCATAATATGACATTGTAAAGTACCGCTTTGTTCGATGTTACTGCATGCTCCGGCCCACTCTAAATTGTTTGTTTATTTTTTTACTGTTTTGAATGAGCATGTTTGACTTTAAATATCTTTAACTACAAATAATAATTTCACATACAAAATTGATATTTAGAAAATAGATATTAGGACAAATTTAACAATATCTCATACTATATATTTATTATCTTAATTAATATGATAAAAATTTACAAAATTTAACTCTCAAAAAGTAAATAAACAATTTAGATGGTGACATATGGAGCAGGTAACATGAGGTTTTTCTCTTATTCACTCATATTGATTATCTTAATGAATGGTTTTTACCATTGATCTAGATTGGACGGAAGATGAATGTTGAAAAGATATTTTTTGTTTTTATTAATGGATATCCGACTCCAGATCTAAGTACGAAACATTACCATTAAATCTCAGTGTTTCAGTGGAGCCTGAGTTAACGTTGCGCCACTACCATCGAATCCATTTGATTTGTTAGGGGACGCCCTCATTAGAACACCCAAACGCTTCACCCCCACCATCAAAGTTGGAACCACCACACTCTCACATTCATCGACCACACATGTAAGTTTTTTTAATATTTAGGGACGCCCTCATGAGAACACTCAAACACTGCACCACCTCCACCGAAGTTGGAACCACCACACCCACACGCTGTACCACTGGCACCCAATCTATTTGAACTGTTAGGGACGCTCTCCTTGGTAGGGGTGTTCAAAAATATCCGGCCTGCAATGTCCGACATGTCCATCCACCGGCCAGTATAAAATAACCTGGTACTTTTACATTTTTCAGAGCTGGGTACCCGACCCGTTAATTTTACATTTTAACGGGTCTGGATCCGGGCTGCAAAAATGTGATTTTTGGGTATTCGGGATACCCAGTAAAATTAAAATATATTTAATTAATTTTAATTTTAAATAATATTTTTTCTACACATTTACTTCCAATTCTCAATTGTTCATACTTCCTCCATTTTTCTATTAATGACACCATATGTTTATGTGCTTGATTTAGGAGAATAAAATGAGTGGATGAAATTGAATATAGAAAGTAAAAAGTAGGATGAGCTGATGAAATTGAAGAATTTTTTCCAAAAAATGGAAAGTGTGTCAAATGAAAGAAAATATCAATTTATAGTAAGTGTGTCATAAATATCAAAACAGAGGGAGTATCTATGTGTTATTAATAAATTAAGTAATGCAACTTTACATAATATTCAATTTCTAAATTTTCAACCATTCTGTTTCAACTATGAATTCTCAATTGATTCTTCTAAGTTCCGGTCATTCCCTTTCAACCTCAAATTTTCAATTATAACCACGGTCACAACCCTATTCTACTAGTAGCAAGTAGGTCAAACTGGGGGAAAAATTACTTGATTTTTCATCACAAATTTCATATCAAACTTTCATAAGGTCTCCACTAAATTAAATTTTATTACTACAGTGATCTTATTCTCGTCATTTCATCATATTTTGTTACTTCCATCCAAATTAGGGAACGGTGATGATCATGATAACAGACTTGTTACTCTTAATGATCATTGTATGCTAATTTTTCAACGATAAAAGGTGATAATTATCTGTACTGAAAATGTTACGAGAATTCAATTGTTAAACAACATTGTCACCATTTTAAAGAAATTTTTCTTGCACTAATAAAAATTTAGGTAACATAATGAAAGGATAATTATTTCAAAAACTTAATTAAACGGGTCAACAGGTACTCTGTTACCCCGCCCGAACTATCGGGGTACCCGCATTACGGATACCATGTTCTTCTGACCGGGTCACGGGCCGCATTTTCAACTACCCGTACTTGCGGGTACCCGCTTTTGAACACCCCTACTCCCGAGAACACTCAAACGTCGCACCACTGCTAGTGAAGCCGGAACCACCACGATCTCGCATTTTCATCGACCACATGCAAGTTGGTAAATCACAGTGGAGACCACCGACACGATCCCATAACACTAGATAAATCCAACTAAGAAATTACTCTTATATTCACAATTATTGATAATAGTGTAATTTAAAATCGAAACCCCTCAATTATAGAGATTGTGGATTACCACTAAACTAATCTCAATTCACAAAATAATTTTTGTTTGATTCGCTGCTTCTATTTTCTTTTTCTTTTTATGGTTCCCTCTAACTTATGAAAAACCCGAATTCTTATTTTCTCTGTTTGAGTATAGAATTATCTTACCTCGTTATGTTCTTTTAGTATAAATCTGCACATTTGTGATTCACAATTTTTGTGGTTTGATCAGTACCCCCGAAGATTAAATTGTAAAATGTTGTACTACTATTGGTAGTTTATTTAGAAGTGCCATACTAAGAAAAAAAAACATTATTGTAAAGATTGGTTTTTTTAGCACAACACATACATTCATCAGTTAAAATTAAACATAGTTAAGTACATATTTGGCCAAATTATGAGCACAGTCGGTGGCGGAACCAGCAGTATATGTTAGGGGGGCGAAAAAGAGGTTAAATTTTTTTTGCAACGCTAATTAAATATGTCAAAAATATGTCAAATTATTCAAATCTATATTTAGTACAATTTCACAATTTCAACACAATCACTAAATTATTCATATCTATATTCAATATTCACAATTTCATACAAATTCAAGTTATTCAACATAAATTACATAACAAAAATATATTGGCCCCTTGATACCTTGCCCTTGGTTACTGATAGTGGTTGTAGAAGGGACGGCGGCAGGAGGCGGTGGCTGGCCGGTGGATCTGCTTGGAGTTTGAGGCAAGCGTATGTAAGCTTTGCTGCTGCCTTTAGCTATATTATTACTTATTAGGTTAAGCCATAATGGCCAATTAGCTATTTAAGTGAAACGACGTCGTTTTGTTTAGTTATACCAAAAAAATAAAAAAAAACTTCATCTTTTTCATTGAGCTTGCCGCTGCGCCTCACGGAGTCACTGCCACTTCCTTCCGCTCGCTGCCTAGCTCCGGCGCCGACGACCTCAAGGGGGGGCAGAATCCGGTGGCTTCTGGTGGCTCTAGGCCTAAATTCCGGGCCGCCGGATCTTAGGGGAGGCGCTAGCACCCCCTCTCCCCCTAGTTCCGCCGCTGAGCACAGTACACCTCATTTCTATCGACTTTCATAAACTTAATAGCAGTGAAAGAACGACTAAGGCGCAGAATTTCTGTGATCTCGTCTTGTACTCCGAAGGTTGATTTTTGTTTCCCAATAAACCTTGGTTGATAAAGTGCTTTTCTTTAATGGTTATTAAGAGTATTTCTAGTACTTTCTCTCTTCATACGTAGGGTAAATACTTTTCACATTCATCCATTCCAATTAAAGTTCTTATTTTTTATTTTTGAATTAGCGATCAATTAATAATGAACCCTTGGCATACATTGTTGTGTATTTTAAATTTGATTGAATTATAATCAAAGTTTAATTTTGATTATGCATATTTTTTTAGGATTTAGGTTATTTATTTTTAAAAATTTAAAAATGTTCATTTATGTATTTAATATTACTTTAAATCACATAGTCCATCAAATTGAAATGTTGAAGATCTAAGTCCAACTATGCAAGTAACGGAAGGGTTAAATCAAGAATTTCAAACATCAATCCATCGAGGCTCAAAGATTCGGAATCGGTACATTATCATCAACTTAGAGCGGACTTGGTTGAAAAAATTATTGGCATGTATAAGTAAAATATAGGGTTATAACAACACTTTTTTATCTTGGAGGATTATATTAGCACATATAAATAAAATATAGGGTCGTACGAATATTTTGGCCAAAATTAAATTAGTGTGGGTGCTACAAGGAAGGAGGAATATGCTGGCTCAAAAAAAAAGGAGGAGGAATATGCTGTCCAAGTCAGCAGTACCATACATTTGAAATAACGTCATCCACCCATCCAACGGCATATAAGGGCTTTCAGAAAAAGCAAAGTCATCCAACGGCAGCCAAGGGCCTATAAACCAAAAGTAGATCCTGAAGGGAATACAAATCTGCGCCGCATTCTATTGCGTCAGAGGTGAAAATACCGGAATGGCAAAATCGCCACCGTGGGATTACTCTGAACCTGATGCTTCTTTTTCCCAATTTTGGTGATTATCCTCTCTGCTCCAGTACTCTAAATCCCGATGTTTCTTTTTCCAAATTTGGCTATTCTCCTCTCTGCTCCGGTATCTGAATCCTATTGCCAAACATGGAGGTTTTGAGACTCACGAGATCTGAATCCTATTGCCAAACATGGAGGTTTTGAGATTCACGAGATCTGAATTAAGGTAAATATCAATCCTGATGGCGCATGAATTATTGGAAATCGCTCCGTCTTTGTTTTCAAATTAGAATTGATGGGATACAGTACATATCTTACCCCAAATAGAGCAGGATTAAAATCCCTAGTGTGTTGGACTTGTTCCCGCCTTTGTTCTCTTTTAAGTAATTAAACTAATGATACTCCCTCCTTTCACTTCTTTTTAACACTTCATTTTATTTTGACTCATTCCAATTATTGTATACAATATGTTAACCATTCGTTCTAATTTTTCATCTTTTCCATTCAATTTGCATCACACAATTAGCATCTTTTAAAAAGTGCCACAAGACGAATAAAATTAATATAGGGAGTAAGCATATTGAGAAATAGTAATATGAAGTTAAATTTTATCTCTGGTAATATTTTGACTGACTATGACATGAAATAAAAAATCATTAATTTCTGCGCATGTTTTTTTACATATCAATACACTGTTGTATTTATTTTTAACAGTGACTGAGGTGTTTCGTTTTTTTCCTTCAGCCAATTGATTCATAAATAAAGAGATGCAATTCCAAGAAATTTGAGGTAAATCAATCGAATAAGGAAAGTGCAATAGACTGTGATTTATTTTTTTTGGTAATCCTCTCAAACCTAATCCTACCGGAGAGTTGAAACCTTGGTGCGGCGGCGAATATCCAAACCCCTTTTGTAAAAGGTATATTGTCCCCTCTATATATATATTTGCGATTCTGATTCGTTGATCTATGTTTTTGGAGTTGGTTAATTGGATTTGTTATACAGAATAAAATCAGGGAGTATGGATAACACGTCCGACTGGTCAGGGCTTCTACCGGATTTGTTGTTAGGGATAGCCCTCCATTTGCGGTTAATGGAAGATTTCACGGCATTCAAAGGTGTTTGTACCAACTGGCGAGCCGCCGGTGCCATGAAAACTGAGTTGTTTAAGGCTGTAAGCAAGGTTCCTCTTTTAATGCTTTCGGAGAAAGATGACAGCGACGAACGTGAATTCTATAGCTTCTTCAAGAGGAAGATTTTATTTAAGATGCCAGTCCCGGAAGCCAGGGGTAAAAGATGCATATATGCAGGATTTGGATGGGTTCTTGCCATATCATCATCTACCTTCGAGATGAGTTTGTTCAATCCATTTTCCTCATCCCCAAAAATTGAACTTCCAAACATTGATACACTACCTGGATACGAGCACCTAAAAACTGATCCGGAATTTCTCTTTATACAGCGAGGAATTCTCTCAGCTAATCCATCAGTGACATCAGACTTCACAGTGTTTGTGGTTGGGAATTTTGTGTTGGGGTTATGGAGGAACGGAGACAAGAGTTGGACGAGAATGGAAGTGGATTTCGGTGATAGTGGAACTCTGCTTTATTGCCAAAGGAAGCTGTATGCTGTTAATGTTCATGGTGAAATCTATGCTGGGGATGCTTACGGAATTGATCGAACCAAAGCTTGTATCATTCATTGGAAAGATCCCTTAGTCCCCAGCCGGAATGATTGGATGCCGTATTTGGTGGAATCATCCACTGGAGAGTTACTAATAATTTTGCGAAATAACTATGAGTGGGATGAAATGCTGCAGCCTACTCAATTTCGACTTATGGGAGTCGATTTTGTGAAGATGGAATGTAACGAAATAAATGATGTAGAAAAAGAGGCAATATTTTTAGGCGATAATACCACAATCTCCATTGCCGTCGATGTTTTTCCAGGTGTTAAACCTAATTGCATCTATTTCACCGATGACTGTTTTCAGCGTTACTTATTTGAATTTTGGGAAGGTAATCCAGATGAGGTGTGTTGGGGCAAGGAAATGGGAATTTATAATGTGAAAGATGGGAACCGTGAAAGGTTTGGCGTTGAATCCTTTAGCAACATATGTCCACCACTTTGGATTTTTCCTTCATTTTGAAATTTGTACTTTAGAATAAAGCTTAGATTCATCATTTTGAAATTTGTACTTTAGAATAAGCTTTGATTCATCATTTTGAATATTGTATTTTAAAATGAACCTTAGGGTCTGAAAAAACTGAACTCTTCTTATCTCTGTTTGGATTTATGGCTCAATATATTTTTTATTGATACACATTGTGAAAGTACCTCTTTGTTTTATGTTACCGTTTAGATAACGTGAGGTTTTTCTCCTAGTGAATATTTGTTTATCTTAATGGATGAATGATTTTGAGTCTTGACCATTGATCTAGATTGGAGGGAAGTTGAATGTTGACAGAAATAATTTGTCTAATTTGCTGCTTTTTCTTTTTTCCGATGATTCCCTCCAACTTATGACGAATCTGAATTCTTGTTTTCTCTGTTTGGGTATAAATTATTGAATTTGGTTTTATCGAATTTTTCTAATTAATGCTAGTATGTCTCAACATAACACACATAATCAAGTATGCAATATAATAAAGCATTAAAGACACAAGACTTGGTTACGCAGTTTGGTGAAATCTACTTACATCCGCGTGGTCTGATCAGTTCAGAATGAATCCACTAATCAGAAAGATACAGTACAAAGTACACCATACAAAATACTTATCTTTACTAATCAAACGTGTGAATTCTGCTAGCTCCTCTAGCCACCGATCCACCTTGATCAGACTCCCTCTGACATCGAAACTCGTCGGCACTGGATCACCTCCTCCCTAAGAATTAAGGGATATGATTATGAACTTTGAACAGTAGGTCACATATGTTGGAACATAGAATTCTGGCTCTTTGCAATTTTCTCGAAAGATTGAAAATTGGTGTGCAGATTTTTCTCTGTTAAAACTGTATTGAATGCAGCCGTGATTGTCCCCTTTTAAAGCCATGAACAGATTGGAACTCTCCATGATTATCTCCATAATATTCCTATTTCATATCTGCTTCTTGAAACATATCCAAATACTATAAATAAAGAGATTTTCCTTATCACAATATCTCTCATATATTCGATAATATCAACACCATATGTATAAGGATTTTCCATAAATCAACTATGCTTCCATACGCCTAATGTGTAGTAGAATATTCAGATTTACATACACAAATACCATAATACGCTAATTCGCATGTTCCAACATGGAAAGATTTTCGTTTCCAAATATGTTCACAAAATTGCCAATTAAAATATTCAAGAATATCATTTGACTTTAAAATCTCTCCCTTTGGCATTTTGTGTACCCAAAACTTTTTGGCCAGTAATATCACAACAAAAAACTTTTAATCAAACACATAGATATTCCCAACTCCACCTATGTTGGAACATAAGTAATATACTGTATCTGATCAAAAACTGTATACCTAAATTCCATCAAATATGAATACCAGAACGGATTACCAGAATTCCAGAAATACCATCAAACATAAACATTCATATTACAGCCAAATCCAATCCAAAATTCTCCCCCCGGGGCCAGAAATATGCCAAAGGAAAATAAAACAAAAAAACATAAGCAGAAAGCAGGCTCCCCCTGACTGTGACATCTATGTTGGAACATAGAGAAAAAAAATCTGTTCAGGAGAAGGCCTCCAGCTGCGCTTTCTCCATCTCCAGTTTTGCCTTTTCTGCCTCTAGCGCTCTGCCATTTGAATGGCTATTGCACCCAGTCTCGAATTCAGGACCACCAATTTTGCCTTCTTCTCTGCTGCTTCTGATGTAGAGCCTTCAGGATTCCAAGGTACGCCATTGACATGCCTCATACCAAATGTTTTCTTGTTAGGCCGAAGGAATTCCGTGCTTATGATTATATCTTTGGCCTTCCCACTCACCTGTGCAATTTTAGCCAGCGCCGAGGTCAAACAGGAGGTACACAATGTCATGTTTTGCCTTGGGAGCAGTAGCTTGCCGCACCAGATTTTGCTGAATAAACAGTCCAAGATTGCCTGTTTTCTGTGTTCCAACACAGAACAGCAGCTTCGCCATTTCTCTAGTCAGGGCTGTGGTGTTCGAAGAAGGCATCCACCAGTTAACAACAACCTAATACAGACCAAATAACCATAATGACAAGCAAGAAGCTTGTGAATAACCAGTATCGGGCCACTTGGTCTTGAATCCTCCTGAGATTGTTTCCAGTATTTGGTAATCTTATACTTCTAGGTTCTCTGGGAACACCCCCTCAAACTCTGGAGTTTTTATCCCCAAAATTTTGTTCATTCTGGTAGCCGAGAAGTCCACAATCTTTCCCCTCAAGTACACCCTTTCAAACCAAGGTGAGTCAGCTTCTAAATTCCAAGCCATCAGGTATGCATACACCTCAATAACCACATGTCTGTTATATTGAATTTGTACAGTGACCGTCCTCTTCATTCCAA
This sequence comes from Rubia yunnanensis, assembly GCA_037428765.1. Taxonomy (NCBI): domain Eukaryota; kingdom Viridiplantae; phylum Streptophyta; class Magnoliopsida; order Gentianales; family Rubiaceae; genus Rubia; species Rubia yunnanensis. The sequence continues at coordinate 112,974,977 of CM075064.1, read as the reverse complement.
TCAAGTCCAGAAAATCCAAAAAACCACTAACCCTATAAGCCTCTAGGTCTATGGGTCTCTCAGAGATAAACTTCCTCTCAGATAATACCTCTCCCATCTCTTCACACTTTAAATCAAAATATGAGAATGATAGAGCATCACTTACAGGTATAAGAGGCATCACTTTCCTCTTGAGACCTTCCGAATTTTTCTTGGCCTTTTTAGTTGGTGGAGAAACCTCTGCAGCAGTCAACTTCCTCTTGCACTTGGCCGACTGAAAAAACTCATCCAGTACCTCATCACTTGAGTAGTTCATCTCAGGAAGTTCCTTTGTTGGAACATACTCAGTATCCTTTTCAGCTAGCTATGTTCCAACATGCTGGTTTTGGCCTGGTTCACCCTGTCTCGAACTGGATCCTCCAGTCTGATCACCATCAGCATTACTGGTGACCTCGAACTGATATTCTCTCCCCATGTTTTCATCATCAACTTCCATCTCGACAGTGGTTTCAACTTCTGCCTCCTGTGTTGGAACATAAGCAGCATTGTCTCATTTTTCGCTGTCAGAGACTTCAACTATCATTGGCTTCCTCAGTTCCTCCATTCTCTAAGCAGCACTTGGATCAAAAAATCCTACAGGTAATATGTCCGTAGACTTAATAACCTCCCATCCTGCTGCTTCTTCATCACTAAGCTCTCTTATAAACAGATAACTTGGATAGCAATAAATGTGAAATTTATCCTTTCCTCTATACTTAGCATACCTCCCTCTTAGAAATTTAATATTATGGTTTTCAATACTCCATATAATTTCCAATATCACCGGACACAATTTCTTTAGCCTTTACATTCAAGAATTCCCTTTCTATACTCTTAATCTTGGTCAAATCAACAGTAATTCTATTTGCTTCCAACCATTCGAATATCTCATCTACAGTTTCAAACTCCATCTTGACCGTCAACAATGTCGCCTGAACCATGGGTTTCTACATTCTCCTCACACACATCTGTCACCTCAACCTCGATGTTTGCTTCACATTGTCCGTCACTTTCGGACAGAGCCGCATCCATATTGTCGTTCATCTGCTCATCATTCATGTCTTCTAAAGGTTGAGAAGTTCCCTGAATTTCTTCTTCTATCGTGGGAGGGTTGGGGTTTGACATTCTTTCTGTAGAGATTTGGTAAGTAGAGAAAAATCAAGAGCAGTTTGGCAAGAGGATTCCGAAGAGAAATCAAGATGATTGGGAAAGTGACAGAAAAGAGAGGAATTTTGAGGTATTGAGACAATTTTAAAACCAACCGAAACTCTTCACATAACTCCCTCATTTTCCGCGTAAACCTTTTTTCTTTTCCAAGATTTGCAATGATTCTCTCTTGTCAACTCAAGACAACCAACTTCCAACATACCATAACTATACACCTTCTATTTTTGTAAAAATTTTCTCCTTTCTATTTTTTTCTTTTTTGATTTTCTAAACCAAAATAAAACAGAATATTTACAGCAAAATAAAGGCAATAATTACCTCAAATTTGACACACACCTTAGTGTTGTCGGGGATTTTCAAAAGTGGCGGTGTCCAATGGCTTTGTAAAGATATCAGTAAATTGCTCGTGTGTCGGAACATAAACTACCACAACTTCCTTCATTTCAATAAGATCTCTGATAAAATGATGTCTTATGTCAATGTGCTTAGTTCTAGAGTGTTGAACTAGATTTTTTGAGATATCAATAGCACTTGTGTCGTCAAACAAGATCTTCAACGGGCCTTGATGAATTCCGTAGTCATTCACCATTTGTTTCATCCACAACAATTGTGCACAAAAACTTCCAGCAGCAACATATTCAGCTTCCGCAGTAGACAAGGAGATCGAATTCTATTTCTTACTATACCAAAAGACTAGATTCGTGCTAGTAAAGAAACATCCACCTGTAGTGCTTTTTCGATCATCAGCATTACCAGCCTAATCAGAATCACTGTACCCAATTAACTCATAATCTTGATTCTTAGAATACCAGACACCATACTCATAAGTCCCACTTACATATCGAATAACTCTTTTAACAGCAGTGAGATGAGATTCCTTTGGGTCAGCCTGAAATCTTGCACATATCCCTATGCTGAAACATATATCTGGTCTACTTGCTGTTAAATATAATAAGCTTCCAATCATGCCCCTGTATAATTTTTTATTAACTGCGACTACTTTCTCATCCTTTACCAATTTGTCAGAAACACCTATAGGTGTTCGAACTGCCCGGGCATTACTTAGCCCGAATCTGTTTATTAAATTTAGAGCATACTTACTCTAATTTATGAACAGACCATTTCTCCCTTGCTTGACTTGCACTCCTAGAAAATATGTGAGCTCTCCAACCGTGCTCATCTCAAATTCAGCTTGCATAATGGGGACAAAATCATGTACCATAGATGGTGAAGTAGAGCCGAATACTATATCATCAACATAAATTTGAGCAATCAAATGTTTTTATGCCTTTTCATGCACAAATAAAGTGTGATCTACTCCCCCTCGATGATAAACTTTCTTAAGAAAAATAGTAAGTAAGTCGTTCATACCATGCCCTGGGTGCTTGCTTTAAGCCATATAAAGCCTTCTTGAAGCAATACATATGATGTGGATAATGAGGGTCCTCAAATACTTTAGGTTGTTCCACATATACTTCTTCATTCACCACTCCATTTAGAAAAGCACTTTTGACATCCATTTGATACAATATAAAGTTCATAGAGCAGGCAGTAGCAAGTAAAATTTGAATTGACTCTAACCTAACAACTGGTGCAAATGTCTCATCAAAATCGAATCCTTCCACTTGTGTACATCCTTGAGCTACCAGTCTGGCCTTGTTTCAAGTAATTTTTCCATTAACATTTATTCTTGAAAATCCACTTCGTGCCAATCACATTGATTCCTTTAGGGCGAGGAGTGAGATACCAGACGTCATTATGTGCAAACTGATCTAGTTCTTCTTGCATAACAGCAATCCAATACTCATCCAGCAAGGCTTCTTTGTATTTCTTGGGTTCAATGAAGGAAACAAAGAAATGCAATCCTGCTAGCTTTCTGTAATCCACCCAAGGAACCGATCGAGTACTCCTTGTTATTGATTCAGGTTGATCCTGTGTTGGAACATAGGGTTCAGCAGCGGGGGATAATGTTCCAATATACTCAGCTCCAATAGGTTCAGCCCTAGTCTGTTCAGATGTTCCAACATGTTAAAGAGGTTCGGCTTCAACTAATGGATCTGCCTTGTCAAGTTGACGAAGTTGTGTTGGAACATGAGTGTTACCAGGTTCTTCTTCTACGACATCTAACTTTTGTCCTTCTATAGAATCATCCACAATAACATTTATAGACTCCATAAGTGTTTTGGTCCGATGGTTATAAACACGATAAGCACGGCTGTTGACAGAGTACCCAAGAAAACTTCCAGTATCACTGCGATTATCAAATTTTGCCAATTGCTCTCTGTCTTTGAGAATATAACACTTGCTTCCGAACACATGAAAGTATGAGACATTTGGTTCCTACCCTTCCAATCTCGTAGGATGTTTTGCTGGTGAATGGACACAGATATACTCGATTAATTGTATAACAAGCTGTATTAATAGCTTCTGCCCACTATTTTTTTGTGAATTTCTTTCTCAGCTAACATAACTCGAGCCATCTCCTGCAAGGAAATGTTTTTCCATTCTACAATACCATTCTGCTGAGGCGTGATTGGTGCAGAAAACTCATGTTGAATCCCGAGCTCATCATAGAAGTCATTGAATTGAGAATTTTCAAATTCTCTACCATGATCACTAAGAATTCGAACAATTTTCCCAACTAGACTTCCCTTTTCATTTTGAAACTTTATCACCAGACTTTTAAATACTTCCAACATATTTGATTTTTCTTTTAGAAAAGCTACCCATGTGAATCTGGAGAAATAATCAACACATACAAAGATATATTTCTTTCCACCTATACTAGGTGGTTATATATTGAACTGAAGAGTGGGGAGATCGAATTTGTTTACCTTGTTGACATGGTCCACAAACAATTCTGTCCTTACTTGTCAGAGTAGGCATTCCTTGTACAGCTTTTGCATTTACAATTTTCACCAAGGTTTTGTAGTTGATATAACAGAGCTTACTGTGCTACAGAACTCCTTCATCTTGTTTCGAGATTATACACCTTACCCCTTGTTCCAGTAAATAGCAGTTATTTGATGATCGAATGCCTGAAATGACTTTGGCTTCTCCATGTTTCACTATGTATTTGTCTTTCTGGAACTCCACATTCATATTGTCAGCACACAGCTGACTTATGCTAAGTAGATAGACCTTTAAGTCTTCAATAAGTAACACACTAGAGAATACCAAAAATCCTTTAGTTTGTAGTTAACCTTGTCCAACCACTCTACTCTTCTTTCCATCACCAAACGTCACATAACCCCCATCATATGGTGTAATATTTGTAAGAAATTCTTGAGTACCAATCATATGACGAGAATAACCACTATCAAAGTACCACGAATCTCTGGAATATGATATAAGTGAAGTATGTGTAACAAAGCATGTGCCAAATCTTTTGACAACTCATACCTTTCTGACCGTTCTGGTTTTCTGGGCTTTGCCTATGTTGGAAAATACCAAGAGTTGACGTCCTGCCATTTGGTCTCTGAGTAGTTTCTGACATTGATTCTCTGAGTGGCCTTGATATGAACAGTACCTGCAGATGAGAGGTTTCCTTTGATAAGGCTTGCCAAACTTTCTCTTTAGCTCTCGAATCTTAGTCTTGAGAGTTACTGGACTCTTAAGTAACTCGTGTGCCTCAGCCTTGAGTGGGTTGTAATACCCAATACCATGTCGATCTCTAAAATTCTTTCCCAATATCCAAAATATCACCAAGCTTTTCTTTTCCAGAGTTCATCTTGGAAATTAGTGCTTCTGTAGTTTCAGCTCTCTTGGTTGCTAATATTAGCTTTTCATTTAGTTCTTCATTCTCCTTTCTAAGTTCAGCAATTTCCACACGCAATTCTCTTTCTATTTCCATCAACTACATTTTTCTTCCTTCAGCTCTTTGTTTGTGTCAACTACTTGAATCCACATAGCATACATCTTTTCATAAGTGTTGTAGATTTCTTCATCACTTACAGCAAGTCCATCGTCTTCATCACTGGATGCTTCATACAGATCTATGTTGGAACATACAGCTTCGACTTTGTCCAGTGTGTTGGAACATCCATCATCCGATGCATCATAAATTTTTGCTCCAAACGCCACATAGTTGCTTGTAAGTTACTCTTCGTCTTTCTCATCTTCTTCATCTTCACTCCATGAGGTGACATAAGATTTTCCTATTTCTTCCGGGTATTTGCACATTCAGCCTGAATATGACTATATCCTTCACATTCTCTGCATTGAATTTGTCCAGGCTGTTTTGGTTCACTACTTTGATTTCTAAAGAATTGCTGATTTCCTTGCTCAAATCTCGTTCCACGGTTATTGGCCTTGGTCTATTTCTGTGGCCTTGGTCTATTTCTACCAAAATCCTGTGGCCTTGGTCTATTTCCACCAAACCTCTCATGAGATTTCTTGTTAACTACTTTCTTCAGCATCCTTGAGAAATTCTTCGTTGTAAGTGCAAGTTTTTCAAATTCATCATCACTGTTTGACTCGTGATTGTCCTTTGATGAAGATATTCTGAATGTCAACTCCATTTGAACCCTTTTTGTAGCTTGTTGGAACGTCATATCATATTTCTGTAATGATCTCATTAGTTCATCTAAGCTCATAATGGTCACATCTCTTGCTTCTTTTATTGTCGCAACCTTCATTGCAAATATCTTAGGAAGTGATTTCAAGGTCTTTCTCACCAACTTCGTCTCTTTTCAAACCTTTCCAAGTTGATATGCCATGTTGGATATGTCCCTAAGTTTTCCGTTGGATATAGCAATAGTGTCATCCTCCTCCATCTTGAGTTTCTCAAACTTTGTAGCCAACATCAGTAGTTTAGACTCACGAACTCGACTAGTTCCTTCATGAATAGTTTGCAGAATATCCCATGTTTTCTTGGCTTGATGACATGTAGAGATGAGCTTGAACTGGTTTTCATCAACCGCAGTGAAGATTGCATTTAGTGCCTTTGAATTCGCCAGAGATGCCTTGAGGTCATCAGAAGTCCAATTAGATTTGTCTTTGAGTTTCTGCTCCCCTTGAATTGACTCTCCTTCTTTCGCTTTAGAGCTTGTATCAGCATCTTCAGTAGGGTAATTCCACTCATTTTCGACATAGAAGCACGTAAGTTCATCCAATGAGTTGATGAAAACTCCCATGCGTGCCTTCCAATAATTTTAGTCGTTGCCTTCCAGCAGAGGTGGCCGAGATAGCGAAGCTCCTTCTTTGGTTGCCATGGTAAAACCGGATCACACTTTCCATGTCACAACTAAGGGAAATATAATTGACCAAGCTCTGATACTAATTGCAATTTGGTTTTACCAAAATTTTCTAGTTATTACTAGTATTTTTCAACATAACCTATCTAACCAGTATGTAATATAATAAAGTATTAAAGACACAATAATTGGTTATGCAGTTTGGTGAAATCCACCTACATCTGCGGGGCCTGGCCTAGTTCAGAATGAATCAACTAATCAGAAAGATACAGTACAAAGTACACCATACAAAATACTTATCTTTACCAATTAAACGTGTGAATTCTGCTAGCTCCCTTAGCTACCGATCCGCCTTGATCAGACTCCCTCTGACCTCGAAACTTGTCGATGTTGGATCTTCTCCTCCCGAGGAATTAAGGTATATGATTCTGAACTTTGAATAGCATGTCACATAAGTTGGAACATAGAATTCTAGCTCTTTGCAATTCTCTCGAAAGATTGAAAATCTGTGTGCAGATTTTTCTCTGTTAAAACTGTATTGTATGCAGCCGTGATTGTCCACTTTTAAAGTCATGAGTAGATCGGAACTCTCCATGATTATCTCCATAATATTCCTATTCCATAACTGCTTCTTGAAGCATATCCAAATCCTATAAATAAAGTGATTTTCCTTATCACAATATCTCCCATGTATTCGATAATATCAACACCATATTTATAGGGATTTTCCATAAATCAACTATGTTTTCATATGCCTAATATGTAGTAGAATATTCAGATTTCTATAACTCACAAATACCATAATATTCTGCCTTCTTCTTCCATAAATCCTCTTGGCGTAAATATGCTAATTCGTATGTTCCAACATGGAAAGATTTTCGTTTCCAAATATGTTCACAAAATTGCCAATTAAAATATTCAAGAATATAACTTGACTTTACAATTATCTTGCCTCATTATATTCTTTTAGTGTAAATCTGCTTCTTTGTGCCACAGTATTTTGTGATTTGATCGCTGCCGAAGGATTAAATTGTAAAATCTAGTAGAAATATTATTGGTAGTTTATTTAGGAGTCTGTCTCTTGAAAAAAACGGTCTTCCATAAGTTATAGAAAGACCAAGGTTTAAACTGCAAATGGAAAGAAATGATGATAAAATTTTTGGGTTGAATGAATCGGATTATAAACTTTATAACTACTACACGTTGCATAATTAATTTTTAATATTGCAACTAAAACCTTTTACCTTTTATTATTTTAACTAAACCCTATTTTTCTGTAAGCCTATAGAAAGACAGTATTTCCCAAGACTTTGCCCTTATTTAGAAGTACTATATTAAGATAAAACATTATTGTAAAAACTGGTTTATAAGGCTCTTTCCTTCAATGGTTACAAAGAGTAATTCTAGTACTTTCTCTCCGTGTGTAGAGTTTATCCTTTTCATCTTCGTCCATTCCAAAGAAAAACTCTTATTTTTTCTTATTTAAGATGAAATTTCTGTTCAAAATTTGATCAACACAATTCAATTTCTCACTTTTTCTACCACATCAGCACACATAAATGTTCGTGCGAAAAGGAAATAAAACTTTTACGTTGAGGTTGAGATGAAAGGAGTATAAAATTTGTGGACACTAAAGCGATATCCAATGTATAAATCACAAAAACTTTAAATTCATGACTTTTGACGACGGTAGAGTTTTTAAAAGCTGCAGACTTTAAAAGTCTTGGAAGTTTCACTTTAATGAGGGAACATAATTGATTTTTATGTGTTAGTAAAGGTTGTGTAAAATAAAATTGATGGTACTTGCATTGCATATGGCATCTGGAATTTCTGGGAGGGGTATTTTGATAATTTTAAATTTGTCAATGCCGAAAAATTCATGGTTAACGTCGGGGCATTGGCATCAGGGGAACGAATTTATGAACCATTACAAATCCATGGTCATATCATAAGTGCACTTTAAAAAAAATAAGGGGTATATCTGCACAAACACAAGAACTGGGGGCACGAATACATTTCGGCTAGAAGTAAAAAAATTACCTGTAAAATTTTCAAGTGATTTAGGATAAATATATAATTCGTATAGTTATATGTAGTTCAACATATATGAGTTTACAAGACTTGTTCAGATCTGAGTCATAATATTTTAGATCTCAACCATGATTCACTTTTAAAAATCCAGACCTTGGCTGGCCTAACTTCATATTACCAAATGGATTCGTCCCATCAATACAAAGGCCTAATTTCAATTGCCGAAATTCTGAGCGAAACTCGAGGTAAAGAGCATCGATTTTTCCATTGCTCACCGACATATGTTTTATCACATCATCTATTGGTCGATCCCTTTCCGCATGCGAAAGCATCAATTTTGCATCTTGCTTACACGCAAATAACTTGTGCAGCTGGGGAACGATAGGGAGGTACCACGTCCCCTTTGTCGGTGTATTTTTATTTGATTTCGTTAGCACTTCTGCACCCACCATAATCGCACCTCTTCAACTTGTAGCGAGACTCACCAGATACTTGACATGTTTCCCGATTATCATCATCCTTCCCCTGGCACAATATACAATCATTCGTGCAAGCATGAATTTTTTATAGTTCCAATACCATTGGGTAGATTTATTTATTTTTGCGATACAACCTATTGGGCATAAAATTATCTTTAGGGAAAATTCCCTAAACAATTCGAGAGTTTTGGTCAACAACTTATCAGTCCACCCAAATTTGAATCCACAAAGTCGCACTTAAAACCCAGTGTTTTGAACCATTGTACAATGACATCACTTTGCCATGAAGTAAAGCTTGTAAGACCTAGGGTTACCTTTGTACTCTCTTGAAATATCATCCATCATTTCATCAAATTTTGCATTCACGTCTAATTCATCTCCCACACTCGTGTTGCCCAATTCAATCGTACGAGACATTTCTCCACTTCCCCATGCCATACCCAACAAGTGTAAGTAGTTTGAAACCCCCTCATTACAAGATGTTCCCGCAATTTTGTCCTCTCTAAATATACATCATTTCTACAATCTTTACACCGGCTTCGTGTTCGAACAAAACCTTTTTCAGAAGCATCTCCAAGCGCTAACGTGATAAACGATTCTACTAATGACATGTAATCACATGATTTTCTAAATCATTAACAATAAGTTCATTCAAATCCATTATCTCACAAGTCAATTACAATGCAACCTGTTAGCATTTTCACAACAATAATCATTAGTTAACCCAATTAACCTGACTATATGTGAACCCTCATTTCAAGATAATTTCAACCCTAATAAAATATTGACTAAATTAGTTTTTTAGTCCCTTACAAAATATGTTATACCATGTTTTGGTCCCCATTTGCAAATCAACCCTTAGACGGTACCCAACAAATTCAAAACAATTTGTTTGGTCCCCAAAGGTGGTTTTCAGCTAAGACTAAATTGTTTTCCGGTATAGTTAGGGGTATAATGGTAATTTTACTAATTTAAAAAGATTTTCACTTAAAAACTCCTAATTTTAAATTTTTTAGATTTTTGACTTCATCCTTGAGCCCTCGAGCCATCGAGCCCTCCTACCTTGAATTCTTTTTTCCGCCAAAATTCTTTTTGTTTAAAGTTTGATTTTTCCGAGGTCAATATGAATGTTCGGGACCGTGGTCATCCGTCTCTGGTTTGCCGGCCGACTGTAAAAACTATTCAGTTAAGGAGCCTAATGGAAAAAAAGAAAGTCTGATTGAACACCACTTTGATATCTTTACGCCTCAATTTTCTTTTTGAAATTGGTTTTTTTTAGGAAATGCACCGGGGCGAAGGCAAAAGAGTTAGGTTTAGCATTGTTCCGGGTTGTTTTTTCTTCATCTCGATATGAAACCAAATCCTATCAATTGAATCACTTTTTCGGGGGTTTACAGGAGATCCCAGAGGCTCGCTCGGAAAGGCTGCTATACCATACCTTTTGACTTTCTCCAGACCCCCGGGAAAAGCATGAAAACAAACGGCTCGAATGATACGACCCAAAATAAGGGAAGATCTGCTACTTACTGCTCACGAAAACATCCGACCTCGCCGCGTAACATCATCTTAAACCAACCTCCACCGTGCTGCGGCATTGCCGGACTGAGGACCGACGGTGGTGAGGTCCCATATTGACTCTCATTAGGTCTTTTATTGTAGCTGGCATCGAACCCTCCTGCCTCGAGCCATCGAACCATCCTGCCTCGAGCCATCGAACCCTCCTGCCTCGAGCCATCGAACCCTCCTACCTCGTGCCATCGAACTCTCCTGCCTCGAGCCCTCAAGCCCTCGAACCTCCTGCCTCGAGCCTCGAGCCCAAATGTGGGGATTTTTGAAAACTTCATCCTGAGCCCTCTAGCCTCGAGCCCAAGAAAAATGGCGGCAGAAGGAGACGCGAAGAAGATGAAAGAGGAGGAGGAAGAAGAAATCGTTCGAGGAAGAAGAAATCAGTACCCGGCGGCCAGGGTACTTATTCATCGCCGGCGAGCTCCGACGAGGAGTAGGATGAAGAAGAAATCATTCCAAATTCCAACAACGGTTAGCTCCGGCAAGTTCCATATTCAAACAATGGTGGCAGAGACAAGGAAGACACGAACAAGACGGAAACAAGAAGCAAAGAAGACGAAGAGCTCCAACGAGGAAGAGAAGGAAGCAGAAATTGTTCTAGATTCCAACGGCGAGCTCCAGCGAGTTCCAGATTCAAACAATGGTTGCGGCGGAGAAGAAGATGAAGATTTTTTATTTTTTAAAACTTAGGGATATAACGGTCTTTTTACATATTTTGACCAATTGTACCATTGACTTTCTCTTAAAACCATCTTTGTAGACCAAAAAAATTGTTTTGAATTCGTTGGGTACCCTCTAAGGGTTGATTTGCAAAAAAGGACCAAAACATGGTATAAGATACTTTGTAGGGGACTAAAAAAATAATTTAGTCTAAAAAATTTCAACCCTCATTTCAAGATAATTTCAAGCAATACATTTGTATAAAACTTACATTCTTCAATGGAAAATGATGTTTGTTAGTGTATTAGCTTTATTTCTTGAGAAAACGCCCAAAATGGTGCCCACTTTTAAGTGAAATTCACAGTTTGACACCTAATTTTTTTTTAAAATTCTGAAAAGGTACCCATTTTTTCATTAGTGTACTGAAAAGGTACTTTTTAGTTTAAATGGGTATCATTTGGCACAATTTTGATCCAAATTGGTACCTTTTTTTTGCTAAAAGGTACTCTTTTGAGACATAAATGTAATAGTGGGTATCTTTAAAGAACAATTCAAATTTTGGGCATCAAACTATGAATTTCAATTAAAATTCGGTACCATTCTGGACAATCTCTCTTTATTTCTTCATCAATGGACTAGAAATGGGAGAAAACCCTTGAAATTTGATTGTTTGTGAGAATGTAAAGACATTGGAGCGCATTTTTTCTACTTCTTTTAAACTGAATAGGTTCCGAACTCGGAAACCATTTCCAAATTTAACATTCTTCAAAAAACCTTCCTTTCAAACTCGGAACAACACTTATGAACTTGTCCTTTGACAACAACTGAAGTAAGCTTGTTATGCACTCGTAACAAGCTCTTGGTCCTGCTTCCGAGCTCGGAATGATGTCAATCAAATGCGGTTTTCCATATCTAGCTTCAATTATGGCTAATTAAAGGTGGTTATAACCTTAACCGCCTTTGATTAACCTTAAGTAAAGGTGGTTATTGATAAACCACCTTTAATGAGATTGAGCGAGTCACGAACATGGGTTCCGAACTCGAAACCCCCTCACCAAAGCGGTTCCTCATTTTTTTAACTGCTTTCTAATGCCGCCTTTGATAGGCTGCTCTCTACCAGTGAATATTTATGAGACATGGGGAGTATTATCTAAAGTGCTCTATTCCCTCTGTTTCATTATATTTGGCACATTTTTTTGCTATTTTTATGGGTTTGACACACTTTTTTGCAAGATTCCATCAATTCCATCAATTTCATCCACTCACTCTACTTTTTTTCCATTTTAAAATTTCATTTCCTCCACTCATTTCATTCTATGATGCCAAATACAACGTTACACATTCCGATAATGCATAAATTCATGTTACTTTTTTTTCTCTCGAAATCAATCATTCAGAGGTGTTGGGAAAATGCCCAACGACGATGACATTAAGTGAAATTGGCATCAAACCTAACTAGTCTCTACTAATCTATTGCAGGAATATCTAAATTAACTAACCATGTGTATAATTATAGAGTAGAGATCCAATAAATATGTAACATCTCCATCGGGGATATTAAATTGATTCTCGCAAAAATCTTGACCACTTGGTAGAGAGGAGCGTACCTCGCATCAATATCACTATCCCAAACAAGGATGATCAACAACTGTAACACCACTTGATCCAAAACACGATTATGTTGTCCAAACTGAAAACATCTTGAAAACACATATCAAGAACAGAACCCTTCCCAGAGAAATACACGATCTGTAAAATCAGATCGAGCAAAAACATCGACATGAGCAATTAAATTGGGTGATCATCATGAACACTACAATCTAATCTAACAAGTTGAAGAAAAATACTAATGTATAGAATCAAATCCATACTTATTTAAAAGCATAAATGTTAAAATAATATCAATTAAAAACTTATTATTTCCCCATCTTCCAATAATCATGGAGAGATGGAGAATAGAAGAAACAACTTTTGGCGGCGGTTTGGGTTTCGCCAAAGGGTTTGGGAGAGTTTTTCTCTTGTCCTTTTTCAGAACTCATGTTACACTTTACAAACACACATGCAGTCCATTAAAATCCTAAAGACTAATTGTTCTTTTGGTCCCCCCACAAAGTATCTTATACCATATTTTGGTACTCATTTGCAAATCAACCCTCATATAGTACCCCACAAATTCAAAATGATATGTTTTGGTCCTCAAATGTGTTTTTTAGGTAAAGATAACAGTAACATTAGTTAAAATATATAAAATGACCATTATACCCCTGAGTTTTAATAAAAACTAGCCTTGTACTTCTCCGTCGTGCGTCTCAGATACTCCTCCTCACGTTTCAAAAAAAGGGGAACAAATTGGGTTTTCAGGTGAATATATTAACAGTCTTTGCTATATCCAGTCTGCATCATTGAGTTGCCTGTTAACTTTTTGCTCTGTTCTTCTGCTATATGAATTTGGCCTTGCTCTTGTAACAAATAAAGTTCAGTGAATTTATTGAAAAACAAATTGGGGAGGAGGAAGGCGTGATTTTAGAGGCTGAAACTGGGGATTTCCTTGGAAAGCATTGTGGGTTCTGGTTTTACACTGTTGGGAAATATGTGACTAACTTGTTGTGGCCTGAAGGCAGATTCCAGTGGCATTGGAAGAGATTGATTAGCATCTATGTTTCCCGATGGCGTAGAGGTTGAACCTGGCGGGCAACTCTTGGTGGCGTAGAGGTTGAACTCGACGGCTGGGTTCGTCTAGAGTAGGAGATGAGGCGGCCGACAGTGGGGCCGCCTCGGCTTCACGTTTAGTGACCGGCGACGAGTTCTTCTTCTTAGGGCGGTTTATGGTGGAATCCGGTGAGGATGGAGGCATTTAGATGGGTGGCGGGTTGGCGGAGTAATGGTGATAAGACGGAGGCAGTGGTAGAGAATATTATGATTTTTAGTTTATTTGCAATTAATCCCCACATTCTATATGGTTGTTGAAATGACCCTAAATTTTAATTAAAAATATTTTTTAATATGTAAAATTATAAAAATACCCCTGACTGTATTGGAAAACAGTTTTGGTTTACCTGAAAATCACCTTTGGGGATCAAAACATATCTGTCCCAGCTGAATTTGTACAAACACTATTCATTTAGATAAAATTGGTTAATTTGAAAAGTAAAAATTCAGTAATATATAAGATAATATACTATCATGTGGGATCTTGTTAGAAACGTCTTAACATCTATTTTCAAAATATCAACTCTTTTATCATTTTTAAATGCACACAAGTAGAGATATTAACGGTCAAATATAATTTTGATCAACTTGCAAAAGTCAACATGTGCAAATACAGCTGGGACGAAGGAAATAATAATCTTCAATCTATTTATCATTACTATTCATATAAATAGTAACAATTAAATAGTACAAGTAACACACAAAATTTTCCGCGATTATAGGTTTCCTTGCCGACATGGACGTGCCACTACTCTCAGCCTGCAAAAAAAATTTAATCCTTCTGTTTCATTAGACATGGTAAATTTTATTGTGAATTTAGCACATTTTTCTTTTATGGTAAGATTTTTTTAATTTCATCCATTCATTTTTACTTTTTTACTTTCTAAATTTAATTTTATTTTTACTTTTTTACTTTCTAAATTCAATTTCATTTTTACTTTTTTACTTTCTAAATTTAATTTCATTCCTTTATTTCACACACCTAAATTCGAGCATCTAAACTCTATGGTGCCATGTCCAACGAAACCAAGGTAGCATTAAAATCATGTTAGAAACCATTTCAACATCTCAAATTCACGGAATGATAAATAAGATATTCAAGCATCCACAATGGTAACTCCTTAACCTCACTTTTTTTTTTAATAAAGAGCACTTCTTATTTAAGGAGCACCATTGTGGAGTTTTAAGAACCACTTCTTAATAAGGAGTTGCTCATTATTTAAGGAGTTAACATCTCTCTATTTGTAAATTGTCAACCAATCAATAGTTGACACTTTGCTTTGTATTTTTAATTAATTATAATTTAAAATAAAAAAGAAGTAATTGAGAAGTGTTTTTCATTGTTGGTAGTTGGTACTTGCCTTTTAAAAAAATCAAAATCCATAATATGACACTTACAAAATACTCCTTAAGTCTACTACCATTGCGGATGCTCTTAATGCTCTTGGTTACCACGAGAACACTGCTTACCACGACAGTTATGCCCTGCCTCACCCCACGAGGAAACTACTTACCACGAGTGCACTGCCTTTCCCTTCTCATCAACAAATATCATTTTCCACATAAAAAATTCTCATGTTGTAAAGTCCAAATTCGTTAGTTGGAAATTTGTGTGATTATGAAAATATAGTATTATTATGTTGCAACATCAAAGAAGAAAATTTTGGTGAAGAATAATACGAGCAGTATTATCTCATCCGGATTGGGTTTGATTTGAAAATATCTCAATTTCTATAGTTGTAGGATTGGATTAAGATTTGTAGAATTGGAATGGAGTTGGGTTTCGGCTATTTGAAAGATAAGGACGAGAATATTCTAATTCCTATCCCCAAAGGATTGAATGTGGTACTTCTATCTCTAAGAGATTTGATTTATATCATAATATTTGTAGAGATAGAATTCTAGTCCCACAAGGAAACTAATACGTGCGTTCAAACTATATATTGTGGACATTCTGGCTAATCTATTTACGCATTACTACAGAGAAAATCTGCATACATGTTTTCGTAATTCAGAGAGTAGCGCAGAGTTGTACATTGGTGTTCCAACATGATCAAATTCCTTTGATCTAAAAGTTCAGGGTAAGTCTTAATTCCTCGGGAGGAGGATCCAGCATCGACGAGTTTCGAGGTCAAATGGAGTCTGATCAAGGCGGATCAGCAGCTAGGGGAGCTAGTAGAATTCACGCGTGAATTAGAAAAGATAATTATATTGTATGGTGTACTATGTATTGTTTTTCTGATTAGCGGATTCATTATAAACTGGGTCAGACCTCGCAGATGTAGGTGATATTCAACGAACTGCGTAACAAATTCGTGTCTTTAAGTTTGTACTATATTACGAACCTGGTTAATTAGTCTATGTTGGAACACGATAATTACAATTGAACTAATTGTCATACCAAAATCATGTCCTATGTGGAAAATGAACCTTTTCATGAGGGAAAAACTAAGAGTTAAGATACAATCCTATGTTTTGGTTGAAAGTGTAAATATGACCATGCGAAGTTAAAAAGTACTATTATAACGCTATATTCTGCTTGAAAGTACTAATATAACCATGAGGACCTGATTTATATCGAAAATCAATAAAACAACCATTATATCTCTAATTTAAAAATATTAATAAATAAATAAATAAATAAAGTCTTTTTTACTCTCCCATGTTCTTCTTCTCATTTCCTTTTATCTATCGCAAAAGCCCCAAATTTGCTCCTCATTTCCTTTTACCCTACCCTACCCTCCCCGAAGCACAGATCTATTTTTTTATCTTCTCATTTCCTTTTATCTTTTCTTCTTTCGTTTTCTTCCTCTCTGATACAGAACAAGTTACCGCATCAGTACCGGAATCCGCCGTCATCATCATCAATCAGATCTCGGCTCGTTTTCGCACGATCTGTTGTCCTCTTTAGAGGCGGCTGAAGAAACTGAAGCCATGTTCATCTTCCTCAGCTCAGCATTCTACTGGTCATGATCAGAAAGTATCAGAAAATGTTCCTGAGTGAAGCATCAGAAAGGCGGGTGTTCTTCATTTTTGAATTTTGGCGCCAAGCTTCACAGTTTGCTAAAACGCAGTCCTTCCATGTCGTTTTTCTTTTCTTCTGTTTTTTCTGATTTGGTTGTACGCGTGTCTTCTTTTGATTGGAAGAACGTTTTTCTTGTGATCAGATATAACAAACTCACAGCTCACTCTTTGTACTTGATTTTTTGGATAATACTGATGAATGAAATGCTGCTTCCTCTCTTCTTCTTCAACCTATCTCATCATTACTGATCATAGATTTCTTCATGGTATCAGAGCAAATGATCCATTGATTGATAATATCTTCATTAACACATTATTAGATACAGTTTAAGATCCATCTGTCATGGCTTCAGATGATGAATCTGTCAACTCAATTGGGAATTTATCTAGATCTAGCCGAGGTCATCACAGGAAGAATGAAGCTAATGATCCTTTTCATCTGCAGGGCACAGATAATTCCAATCTTGTGCTTGTTGCAGAAACGTTGAGTGAGTACAATTACACAACATGGAGCAAGGCAATGGTAAGAGCAATCAGATCTAAAGGGAAACTGAAATTTCTGATGGGTGAAATTGCAGCACCCGAACTTGATGATCCGATGTATGAGCAATGGGATAAGGTAAACTCTACCATAATCTCATGGATTCTGAATTCAATCAGTACTAAAATAGCAAGAGGTTTTATGTTTTATGATGATGCTTATCTGTTATGGAATGAACTTAAGGAAAGGTTTGGTGAAAGTAATGGTCCTTTGTTGCACAAATTGAGAAGAGATATATGTGAGTTAAAACAGGGAAATGATTCAGTTGCAGTATACTTTACTCAATTGAAAAGTCTTTGGGATGAATTTGCTTGTTTGAGACCTAGAAGAAGATGTAGTGCAGGGTGTGTTAATTTTGATTGTTTACCTGCGGAAGAAGAGGATGATAAACTCAGTCAATTCTTGATGGGATTGAATGAAGAATATGATGCCATAAGCCATCAAATTCTGTTGATGGATCCCTTTCCTAGTGTCAGTAAAGCATGTTCCATGATATCTAGGATTGAAAGACAGAGAGTAGTTCATGGTGGATACCTAGAATCTTCAAACAATGCAGCTATGGCAGTGAGAGTGTACAGAGACAATAGGATCCCTCATCAGATGGGAGAAAATTCAGCTGAGCAATATGACAATGCTGGGATCAGAATGAGGAATGTCAGAAGAGCTGATTTAAAATGTGATCACTGTGGGAAGATAGGGCATGTGAAAGAAAATTGTTTCAAGATAAAGGGATATCCAGAGTAGTGGGACAACAACAGAGAACCTGGATCAAAGGCACAGCAGACATTGAAACCACAATTTGCACCTCAGCCTTTTCAAAAACAGATGCAGATGCAGCCTGCTCAGAAGTTTCAAAAACATAATGCTTATGCAGTTTGTGAAGATGAAGAGACACCTCTTGGGGATGGAGATACTAAGTTACATGCTCTCATTGCTAGGATAATTGATGCTCAGCTTGATAAGAAGCAGAAGGGAAAAGAGCAGATGCAGGAGCCACATGCAGGAATCAATTATGAACATTACCATAATTTTGCAGGTAGTGTGATCAGTAATCTCTCTCTCAGTGTTATGACTTTAAATGATGATAATTGGATAATTGACAGTGGAGCTTCAAGCCATATGTGCAGTAATATGTCAGTTTTTTCTTCCATATCTCCAGTGCACAGTACTACACCTGTGTACATGCCTGATCATACAACTAAGTTTGTAAAGGCTATAGGATCAGTCATACTCAGTCCTTCAGTCACTCTTCTAGGTTGTTTGCATGTTCCTGATTTCAAGTATAACCTTCTGTCTGTGAGCAAACTAGCTAAAACCTTGCCATTGCACTTCAGTTTTTCATCACAGCTTTGTCTGCTGCAGGACCACAAGACTAAAAGAGTCATTGCAGCAATCAATGAAACAAATGGCCTTTACATACTTGATAGTCAGTCTTTCAAACCAGATGTAATACAGCAAAGGATCCATTCAGCTTCAGCAATTCCCATATCTAGACATACCTTTGCTTGTAATAGTCAGACAGTCATTTCTCCTAAAATCTGGCATCTTAGATTGGGGCATCCCTCCTTAGCTGTTCAAAAACATATTGATGTAACTAAGACCATTTCTGATGATGACAATTTCTGTTCCATTTGTCCTTTAGCTAAGCAGCATAGACTGCCATTTCCAGTAAGCAACACTGCTTCTGATTCTCCTTTCTTTTTGATTCATGTTGATTTATGGGGACCATATAAGGTCAATTCAGTTACAGGATGCAAATACTTTCTTATAATTGTTGATGATTTCACAAGGTGCACTTGGACTTATCTTGTGAAATTCAAAGATCAGGTTGGCACACTGTTAAAGTCCTTCATATCTATGATCAGTAACCATTTCAGTGCATCAGTGAAGTTTGTCAGATCAGATAATGGCTCTGAATTTGTTAATAATGATTGTCTAAAGCTGTTTTCAGATTTAGGCATTTTGCACCAAAAATCTTGCCCCTATACTCCTCAGCAAAATGGTGTTGTGGAAAGAAAGCACAAACACCTGCTTCAGGTTGCTAGAGCCATTCTGTTCCAATCCAATCTTCCTAATACTTTTTGGGGAGATGCATTGCTCACTACAACTTTTTTGATCAACAGATTACCTACACCTGTTCTTTCCTGGAAATCACCATATGAAGTTTTGTTTCAGAAGCAGCCTGATCTTGATTTTCTCAAAACTTTTGGATGTCTAGGTTATGTCACAAACACTCATCCTCATAAAGATAAATTTTCTGAGAGAGCATTTCCTTGCATTTTCATAGGATATCCTTCAGGTCAAAAGGCATACAAAATGTTTGATCTTCACAGTCATAGAATTCTGATTTCCAGGGATGTAGTCTTCCATGAATCAATCTTTCCTTACTCTTCTTCTGATCAGTTTTCTTTTCCTCTTCCATTTCTTGATGATCATCCATCTTCTGTCATCCAACCTTCTTTCAATTCTCCACCTCTTATCACACCTTCACCACCTCCTGAATCAACCATAAGACATAGTACCAGAGTAATTAGAGCACCTGTTTGGACAAAGGATTTTGTATCTTCTGTCATTCATTCCACATCACAGCCTCAGTCCATTATTTCTGTACACTTGACTTGTTCTTCACAGGTTCAAGTACCCTCACATTATCATCAGGCAAAGTATTCACCTGACTGGATCCAGGCTATGAAGGAGGAGATAGCAGCTCTTGAACAAAATCACACTTGGAACTTAGTCAAATTGCCTCCTGGCAAGAAGGCTATAGGATCAAAGTGGGTATACAAGGTAAAATATAATGCTGATGGATCCCTATCTAAATATAAGGCAAGGCTGGTTGCAAAGGGTTTTAATCAGATTGAAGGGATAGATTTTTCTGAAGTTTTCTCACCTGTTGCTAAAGCAGTCACCATAAGAATGCTGTTGGCTATCAGTTCTGCTTCAGGTTGGCACATTCATCAGTTGGATATTAACAATGCTTTTCTGCATGGCCATCTTGATGAAGATGTATACATGAAACTGCCAGATGGATATTCAGTTTCTGATTCACAGCTGGTTTGTAAACTTACCAAAAGTTTGTATGGTCTCAAACAAGCTTCCAGGCAATGGAACAAGGAATTCACTCAGCATCTATTAAGTCTAGGTTTTGATCAATCCCATCATGATCACTGCATGTTCTTGAAATACACTGCAACATATACACTGGCCCTTGTTGTATATGTAGATGATGTTCTGATCATGGGCAACTCCCTTCCTGCAATTCAAATGATCAAAGATTCTTTGCACCAGAAATTTACCATTAAAGATCTAGGTTCTGCTCATTATTTCTTAGGTTTGGAATTACTCAGATCCTCTTCAGGGCTGCATCTACATCAGAGAAGATATATTCAAGACATTGTGTCAGATTGTGGATTGACACACTGCAAATCTGCTTCAACACCTTTTCCATCCTCCTGGCTTGTGCATGATGAGACTTCTCCTCTCATGCCTGATCCCAGCATATTCAGAAGGTTGATTGGCAGGTTGCTGTACTTGAATTATACCAGACCAGATGTAACCTTTGCAGTTCATCAGTTAAGTCAATTTGTGCAGTCCCCTACTCTTCATCACATGGCTGGAGCTATGAGCATTGTCAAGTATCTTCACCATCATTTAGACCATGGCCTTTTCTATGCTTCCACAAATGATCTTAGGCTTCATGCCTATTGTGATGCTGATTGGGCTACTTGCAAGGTAACCAGAAGATCAGTAACTGGTTATGCTGTCTTTCTTGGCTCAGCTCTTATTTCTTGGAAATCCAAGAAACAATCTACGGTCTCTAAATCTTCTGCAGAGGCTGAATATAGAAGCCTTTCCATGACATCCTGTGAGCTCAAATGGATAAGCTACCTAGCCAGGGATCTTCATCTGCATGTTCTCTTTCCCATTCCCCTTTTCTGTGATAACCAAGCTGCTCTACATCTTACTGCAAATCCTGTCTTCCATGAACGGACAAAGCACCTGGAAATTGACTGTCATTTGGTTAGGGATTATTATCTCGAGGGTTTTCTGCTTCCCTCCTTTGTTCATTCCAGATTGCAGCTTGCTGATGTTCTTACAAAGTCTTTGCCTCCTGCTGCCTTCCAATCCAATTTGTTCAAGCTCAGCTTTTGTTCTCCATTAGCTGATCTTGAGGAGGGGGTGAAGAAACTGAAGCCATGTTCATCTTCCTCAGCTCAGCATTCTACTGGTCATGATCAGAAAGTATCAGAAAATGTTCCTGAGTGAAGCATCAGAAAGGCGGGTGTTCTTCATTTTTGAATTTTGGCGCCAAGCTTCACAGTTTGCTAAAACGCAGTCCTTCCATGTCGTTTTTCTTTTCTTCTGTTTTTTCTGATTTGGTTGTACGCGTGTCTTCTTTTGATTGGAAGAACGTTTTTCTTGTGATCAGATATAACAAACTCACAGCTCACTCTTTGTACTTGATTTTTTGGATAATACTGATGAATGAAATGCTGCTTCCTCTCTTCTTCTTCAACCTATCTCATCATTACTGATCATAGATTTCTTCAGCGGCCTCTTTTCGGAGCTCGCTCTGGGAGACTTCTCGCCAAATTTCACGCCGCCGGAGGACGTGGAGGGGACCCAATTACTGACGCACTGCGTGATCGTCTCTGACGCGACTTTGAATTCATCTCTTTTTTCTCCGTTTCCTGAGCCATTGTCCGGCGACCAGAAAGGTAGTTTACAGGGAGGGGGATCGACAGGCCTCATGGAGACGCGTAATGGCCAATCTTGGGGGACACTTTTTGGATGGTAATGCCCTTGCTACTTTTGGGTTTACGGGCAATCGCAAACTGTGTGCGTGTTTTTTAGTTTTTAATTTTGTTCTTGTGTTCTTCCTTTTTTGGTTAGCAGGGGATGAGGTGGCCGGTTGGCGGGGGGATGAGATGGTGGTGTGATGCTAGGTTTAAAGAGGAGATGGTGGCGGTGGTGCTAGGGTTTAGAGATGGTAGCGGTGGTGGTGCTGGGCGGAGGTGGTGGAGCTGGCACGGCTGAGGAAAGACCGGGAAACAAACTGATTTCGGGTAATTTCCCAGATTCTGGCAGCCGCAGACGGCAATGGAAGTGGTGGTGCAACAGTGGGAGCAATAGTGGTTAGCAGGGGCGGAACCAGAAATTTTTTTCAGGGGAGGCTGAAAAATTTTCGCCCCGGATAAAATTTTTCTGGTTTCGCACATGGAAACAATAACAATAACAAAAACAAAAAATTTGAGATAACAATAAAAAATTGATTTATTTTTAAAAAATCTAAAAGAGTTACGAAATAATAACAAATTGAGATAACAAAAAATTTATAAAATCATATTCATCTAAATTCAATTTAACAAATATTCCTAATTGATAATTTCATAAACCGATTATGACAAATTGACAATTTCATTTTCACATACAATTATACAAAATAAATCAAACAATTATAATTTCAACTAAATTCCAACTAAATATGCAATTCAACTAAATTTAAATATGCAATTCAACTAAATTTAAACAATCATATATAATACAACCATATAAATTCAATTCAACATCCAAACTAATTTATCTAAAAATTATGTTCACATTATATTTAAGTTTTGAAGAAATAAATAAAAAAGAGAATAAACTCTAAGATTAATAAATCTTAGCATAAAGAGAAGAAGTATACCGGCGGTGGTTACCGACTTACCGTGGTTTGGACTTTGGAGAGGCGGCGGACGGCGGTGGCGCGACGGTGGACGGCTCGGCTGGCTTTGCTGCTGCTCAGTAGCGGGAAACTGGAGTGCTGCTCAGTGGTTCTCTTCTCGCCTCCAGGCTCCAGCTAATATTAAGGGTTTTGGCTTGGGTTATTGGATTGGGCTTGGTTTTGGCCCAATCCAATTCCCTAACCGAATTTTTTTTTTGAGATTACTAAATGAAACGACGCCGTTTCACGTTAGTGAAACGACGTCGTTTCATTTAGTAATTTTAAAAAAAAAATTAGTTAGGGAATTGGATTGGGCCAAAACCAAGCCCAATCCAATAACCCAAGCCAAAAGCCAAAAACGGAAAAATCCTTCTTCTCCGGCGGAAAAGAAGCCTTCGATGGTGTGCCGCCGCGCCGGAGATGCGCCCAACTCCGCCGGAAGACGCGCTCCCGCCTCCTGCTACCTCCGGCCGGCGACCGAGGTAGGGCTGGAGCCCTACCTCGCGTATCAATAGATCCGCCACTGGTGGTTAGTGAAATGAAGAATGAGAAGAACTTAGGGGTATTTTTGTTGCAACATTTTTTTTTTAAGATTAGGATTATTTTAGTCTTTTTAGTTATTGTCAATGTCTAAGAATGTCAAGTAAATATTGAAATAATGACAAAAGGTCATATTGACACTTTTAATGCAAAACATAAGGTTATAATCACACTTTTGAATTTTACGGGATTATATTGACACTTTTAATCAAAATATAAGGTCATATTAATATTTTACCATTAACGGAGTAACAATTTAGGGTATGGAAAACTTCATATCAATTCAATAAACGTATGAAGTTAAATATATAAATAAATACTTTTTTCATTCCACCAATAATGACATATTTAAGTTTTCACGATTTTGAATGTTCATGTTTGACCGTCAATATCTCTAAGTACATATATATATATATATATATATATATATATATATATGAATTTTGCATAAAAATTTGATATTTATAAAATATATGTTAAGTATATATTAAATTATATTTATGATTAAAATTTATAAAATTTAACTTTGAAAAAGTAAATATATCATTACTGGTAAAATCGAGATAGTATATTTTATACAATTATAAATGTTGTTATTTTAAGATGCACTCATGTTTAGTATGCACTTATATTTAATATGTTGTTTGAGTTTCAAGTTAAACTTTCTGAAAAAATAAGTTAAAATATTTTATTCCATCTGTTTCATTTTAAATTGCACACTTTAAATTTCAACAGTTAATTTTAAAAATATTTGATCCTTAATATCTATCATTAAGGTTAATAAAAATTCGTGAAAATTTGGTATTTTGAAAATATATGTTATAACGAATGTAATTAGGTATCACACAATAGTATCTATACTTATACGCCAATTTAATTTTATGGTCAAAGTGGCAAATTTTTAACTAAATGAATAATTAAATTGCAGGTTGAAATAAGATAGATGGAGTATATTATAATAATAAATTAAGAGTGTGTCTCCTGTCAGACGACATGTCTATAAGCTTATGGACAAACCACTTATTTTTTACCTTATACACTGCATTAGTTAAACTACATACAAAATTTAGAATTTTTGAAAACATTTTTTATACCATGTGTTTTTATATTTTCACCTTCAAATACATAATTTACTTGTTTAAATTTATAAAATACAATATTAAAATTTTATAAAAATTTACAACATTTGATATGAATCTTCTTGCGAAGACTCACGATTGAGGAATTAATATCTTTGATCTAGTGAAGGGATCTCGCAAACCCTCACTATCTCACACGAAAATTAGGTGTCTAGCCGTCGGGGTACGCCTAACTCGACTTGCTCTCTAACTAGTATTCAAGATCAGATTACAAGGTTTATTGATACTTAACTAGCCATTGGTGTTAAGCAACAATGGAATAGCTTGCAAGCAAAGAGTATGAACTTAAAAGATTGTATATTTGATTGATAAAAGTGTTGCGATAAAATCGTGAATGACCTCCCTATTTATGGGGTATAATTCGGCCAGTACAAATAGAAACTGGAATGACTTATGCCAGTTTTAAGAAGTTAAAATCATATCTAACTAGAATACCTAAAATAAATTACTCTATTCTTCAAGATAAATCTTGAATGAATATTGTCTTATCTAATCTTACCAAATCCAACTCTAATGAAATCAAAACTAAATATTCTAAACACTAAAATAAATGAGAAAAACTCATGTGAGACCGACCGTCTCACCATAGCAAATGGTGAGACCAGGGATCAAGCTGCAATAAATAGTAAGGGGGCTAAAAATGGGACAAAATTGCAAATACAAGAAAATAGGGTTGAAAATGGGTCAAAACCAATTATAACAAAAAATGGGCCAGCCCAATTTTCTATCTCCCCCCAAATAATGTTAGATGTTTTCCTCCCAAAAATCAAGGAATTTCATTCCTTCTCAAACTCAGCCTGAATTCATGCTACTGAACACCAAATTTAAGCTCTAAAATCATTGATTAATGCTCTGAAAATCTCTGGTTTAAGCTCGTGATCAAACTCCGAAATCAGAATATGCAAATCTGACAAAATCTGACCAAATTTTGGGAAATTTTGCAATGGAAAGATCGAGAACATCATATTTCAAAGCTTCTTAGATCCGTGAAGGTGAATAATTGAGGTAATATGAAATTTATGGTTGAAAATCTTAGTTTTATGGTTGAAATATGAATTATACGAAATCTACGATCTAAGATCTTATTTTTACGGTTTAAAATTTTAGCTGTAACGGTTGAAATCTACGATCTAAGGTGTTGTAGTTATAAACTATGGAAAACAAAGCAATTCAAGGTAATGAAATTGTTTTGTATGAGGAAGAAGGCAACAAAATATGTTCAATCTGAAAATTCAACAAGTTTACATCTAGATTTGGTTTTGATTTTGTATATACAGTTAAATGCATGAAGAAATTGCATAAACACATGAATTAATGTTTTTATATTGAAGAATTTTTAAATTTGTTGAAACGTATGAAGTAATATGATGAACACTGGATGTGACTGCATGAACCCATGCAGTAATGTGATAATATTCTGATGGACAATTCCCCAAGGTCTAAAATTTGGTTATATGCAATTTGTTGAGAAAATGTAGGTGCTTTTAAATTTGCCGAGACATATGAAGTAATATGATGAATACTGGATGTAACTGTATGAACATATGAAGTAACGTGATAATATTATGATGGACAATTCTCCAAGGTCTGAAATTTGGTTGTATGCAATTTGTTGGGAAAATGTAGGTGTTTTTTAGTTTGCTGAAAAGTATGAAGTAATATGATGACTATCCGATGTAACTGCATGAACACGTGAAGTAACGTGATAATATTCAGATGGACAACTCCCCAAGGTCTGAAATTTGGTTATATGCAATTTGTTGGAAAAATGTAGATGTTTTTAAATTTGCAGAAACGTATGAAGTAATATGATGAACACTGGATGTAACTGCATGAACACATGAAGTAACGTGATAATATTCTGATGGCCGATTCCCCAAGGTCTGAAATTTGGTTATATGCAATTTGTTGGAAAAATGTAAGTGTTTTTAAATTCGCTGGAAAGTAACACATTAAATAAATGATGTATATGCATTAACACATGAAGTAAAATTATTGAACTTTGTTAGATGATTCATTAATATCTAGAGTTCAATTGCATGCTTTTTGTTAAGAATATTTTGATGTTTTAAATTTATTGTAACCCAGGAAGTAATATGTTAAATACACGATGTAACTCAATAAATACAAGATGTATTGTGATGCTCAAGGTTTGAAATTTGATTAGTTAGATATTTTTCAAAATATTTTGGTATTGTAAAATTTTCTTTGTCTGAAGTAATATGTTATATAGAATATCTTACCTTATAAATACATGAAGTAACGAAATGAAGTGTATAAAAATTGCTATATAAAAATGACTTTATGCATTTTAATGAGAAAATTTACGTGTTTTTAAATTTTCTAAAACATATAAAGTAACATATTAAATAAGTGATGTAACTGCATTAACACATGAAATAACATGATCGAACTTTGTAAGATGATTTATCAATATCTAGAATTTAATTACATGCATTTTGTTATGAATATTTTTATGATTTAAAATTTAATGTAGCCAAAGAAGTAATATGTTTAGAGTCCGTCTCTTGAAAGACGGTCTTTCCATAAGTTATGGAAAGACCAAGGTTTAAAGTGTAAATTAGAAAAAATTAAGATAAAATTTTTGGGTTGCATGAACCGGGTTATAAATTTTATAACTACTACATGTTTCATACTAAAACTTTAATATTGCAACTAAGACCTTTTACCTTTTATTAATCTAATCAAACCCCGTCTTTCCATAAGCCTATGGAAAGACCGTCTTTCCCAAGACTTTGCCATATGTTAAATACACGATTTAACTCAATAAATACATGATGTATTGTGATGCTGAATGTCTGAAATTTGACTAGTTGGATTTATTTTTCAAAATATTTTGGTATTGTACCTCTATGTACATATTTATCAATGACTGAATAATTGTTTATGAAGACCGACCTAAATTGTAAAATACATGAACTAATCAAAAAATTAGTTGATGTAATGAGTTACTGAAAGCATACATATTTGCAGGACCAGATTTTGCATCATTTTGAGCGACCTATTGAAATTCTTGTCCCAAAAACTACAAAGGAACACAAAATTTCAAGTAGTGTGGCGGATTCTTCCATCACTAAACCGCCAACAATCCAAGATTCATCTCCCGGAAAACAAAATTAAAAAGCAAGAGAATTGAAGGATAAAAGCAAAGAAAGAAACCAAAGACAAAGGAGTTTGGTACAAAGACACTAAAGCAACAAGTCTAGACCTAAGAGATTCAATTTGACATTGTAATTATATTATTATTTTGTACCTTTAACTTAAATTATGAGACTAATCATTTAAATTGCGCTTCATACGCTTTAAACATCTAAACTAACGAATGCTGATTGATTAAATAAAATTATATTCAAACTAATATAAACCAAACAACTAGTGTTTCAAACTAATGACTCAAATGAATAAACTAAACAAAAATATATATGGACTAATGTTGGATTAAGTAAATTCAATATGAGAACCAAAAAGTAAACCACAACACATGAATAGAAATTTTCTAATATTTGAACTAAATAACTAAATAATCAACAAAACACCTAAATAACCGACTATATACCTGAAGAACACATGGCTATAAAAAGAACTATACATATAGTAACAATTAGAGAAAAAATTAGTAAATTTGGCAAAGTAAAATTTAAACACCCAAAAATTATTGTTAGACAACCTGTTAAAGTTTAATAACAAACTAAAGATGAAAACAATGGAACTGAAGAGACAAACTTCAAAACTGAGTTAATACTATAATCATCAAAAAAAATTACAAGTTTTAATTCAGTTAGTGAAAAATAAATTCAACCTAGCAAATTAATCATTCAAAATCATGCAAAAACTAAAGCATTCATAATTCAAATACAACAAAACCAAATATTCAAATGACACCACAAACTCAATCTATTTTTTTATTACAAGTTCTTGCAAACATCTTGAACTTCTTATTTGGTGGTTGCACTGTTGTAGACACTCCTTCTAGGCCATCCACGAGATTTACTACCACTCTTGCGCAACATTTTAACAATATCGGCTATAAAAAAAAGGAAAATTTCAGAATTAGATATAGAAATCAAGTAATAACCAACAAAAATAATATAAAATTCTAGAATACTAGTTGTAGTACAGTTAAACCTCTATAAATGAATACTCTTGGGACCAGGAAAAAATATTCGTTTAGCGAGATTATTTATTTATCGATAAATGAATTTTTATCAATTTAGATAGTATTGAAGAAATTATATTAGTAATACATGAACTGTACATATGTACATTGTATTTGAGACTACTAATAAGATGGTATGTACTGGATGGAATATCTAGAGTCTTAGAAAATGTATCTAACCTACACTACAAACTACAGTATGTATGTGGACTAAGTACAAAAATGTACATATGTACATTGTATTTGAGACTACTAATAAGATAGTATGTACTCTATGGAATATCTAGAGTCTTAGAAAATGTATCTAACCTACACTACAAACTATATATAGTTCTAAAGTCTTGGTTTGGTAAGTAATTCATTATACAGTACCATATCTTTCTTAACATTCAATTTGATGGCTTCCAATCAAAAGTCAAAGCCATCAACAAAAACATCTTTGACTGATAAGATAAGGAGGGTCATATGTGAGCATAAGAAGGAACATCCAACACTTACGCAAAAGGATATGCAAGCATGAGTGAAGGAAAAGTTTGGTTTGGATTCTAGCCAAACCACAATATCAAATACTCTCAAAAGATCAGCAGAGTATTTATCGGAGGAGATGAAAATTAGAGATGCTAAAAGGCACAAATCAGCGAAGTACCCCGATTTGGAGAAAGTTTTGTATGAATGGTTTCTTCAAAGACAAGAGAAGGTGAATATGTCAGGAGAAATGATTCAAGGTAAAGCAAAAGAATTTTTTCAAAAAATGTATGGTGAAACAAATCAAGAGTTTAGCTTTTCAAGTGGATGGTTGGAACGTTTCAAGGCAAGATATTCAATCAAGTCCTACCGGCGGTTTGGTGAAAGCGGTGTCGTGAACATGGAGGACATTGAAAATGCTTTACTTGAAATAAGGTCTAAATTAGACCAATTTCAGTTGAAGGATATTTACAATATGGATGAAACATGATTGTTTTATCGGTTGGAAGCTGACCATTCACTTGCCACAAAGCAGCTTGAAGGACGAAAGAAAGACAAGGAGAGAATTACTGTTGCGGTTTGCTGTAATGGTGATGGATCCGACAAAGTCCCCCTTTGGGTTATTGGTAAGTATGCAAAACCCAGATGCTTTAAGAATGTGAACATGAACAATTTTAATTGCGAGTATCGTTTCAACAAGAAAACTTGGATGACTGGTTTGCTTTTTCAAGAATTTTGTCATTGGTTTGACAAGAGAATGAATGGTAGAAAGGTTCTCTTGTTAGTAGACAACTGCCCAGCTCATCCAAAGGTTGTTGAAGGGTTGAGAAATGTAGAGTTATTCTTCTTGCCCCCTAAACAACATCTAAAATTCAGCCATGTGATGCTGGGATTATTCGGGCATTTAAGCTTCACTATCGAGGTCATTTTTATTCTAGCATCTTGCAGAGCCTTGAAGTTGACTCATCAATTCCTGAAAAGATTAACATTCTTGGTGCTATTAACTTTGCTACCTTGGCTGGGAGATTTGATGTAAAGGAAACAACAATTGCAAATTGTTTCCGACATTGCAAGATACGATCTGAAGAACTCAATGTTCCTGAAGCAGAAGCTGATAAATTAGAAGAAGATATCGAAGGATTAACGGATGTCATTTCTAAGTTACACTATAGAAATGTGATGGACGTCGAACATCTTTTGAACTATCCTAACGAGAATGATGTCGTTATGGAATTGCCTACCGACTATGAAATTATTGAGCATGTACTGAATGATGAGAATGATCCAGAACCAGATGATAGTAGTGTCACACTAAATGTGTCATCAAAAGAAGCATATCAAACAGTAATCACCTTACGGAACTACTTTCTACAACACGAGCAGAATACTCCTAAAGTTTTGTTTGCGCTAGGAAAAATCAAGGATGAGATGAATTTTGGTGGAAAAAAAAGCAAAAAATTATAGACTCCTTTTTTGTAAAAGAATGACTTATTGTATGAACATTGTTGATTGAAAAAAAATATTTTTTAATATATATATATATATATATCTAATGAAATGTGATGATTATTCATTTATATTTACATAGGGTCTTTAAGGATTTCAAGAAAATTATTCATTAATGCATTTAGCGAGGTTATTCATTTAGCCCCTTAGCCCAAGTCGGGACCGGAAAAAATTATTCATTTGTCGAGGTTATTCATTTATCGAACATTCATTTATCGAGGTTTAACTATAGTTTTATATGAATACTAGTTGTAGTAGTTTTATATGATTCTTTTTCCCTTAAAAATGAGCTTTGGAACCTGAAAATTATAAAATCAATTATCCAAAAAACATAAATATTATAATGCAAAACTTACAAACTAACAATATACATACAATCTTTAGT
Organism: Rubia yunnanensis; assembly: GCA_037428765.1. Taxonomy (NCBI): domain Eukaryota; kingdom Viridiplantae; phylum Streptophyta; class Magnoliopsida; order Gentianales; family Rubiaceae; genus Rubia; species Rubia yunnanensis. The sequence continues at coordinate 112,943,671 of CM075064.1, read as the reverse complement.
AGTAAATTTAGATGGCAGTCGACTGAATTTCCTCAAACAGGTAGCATCATATACATTCAAAAGTCATCACATTAACACATGAATAAATAAGTGAAACCCCAAAAGTAAACGGATAAATATGACTATATACATACATATTCGGAAAAAGATTCAGATTAACTAACAAAAAAACAACTAAACTAAGCACATAAACAGATTAACTAATTCAAATTCAGCCATTCAATTAAACTGAATCAGATGCACCTTCAAAACGCACGTAATTTTCATATATTAATTTAACCAAAGTAATTACATAAAGACACGAAGAAATATTTAAAACAATGAAGGTAAACAGATCCAAATGCCTAACATTAAACTGTATACACTACAAAACAGAAAACGATTGATATGAGAAAGCCACAACAAAACTTGAATTATACACATAAACATGCTAACTAATCCGTTCTCAGCCGTTTGATATCACTGAAACCACAAAATTAGAAAATATAAAAACAATAAAACCGATACCATTACACGGACAGAAATGTTAAACCTTTAGTAAACAGAAGCTTGTCTGATGAGCCATTGGAAAGCATATCCTGAGGGAGCATCATCAACTTAATTTTGTTCATCCGCTAAAGATAATATACATACAAAGAGCACAGTAGAATAAACAAGCATCCAACAATGAAAGAAATATGCTTTGTAATCCCAATAGTTGATCAGAAAGCAGTAAAAAACACAAATTACCAGCTTCTATGCATTCCGCGATAAAAATAGCAGACAGAAAAGGAGCACTAAGGAAAAAGGAGCATCCAACAAATAAAGAGAGCTGCGTTCTAATCCAATCAACCGATAAAAAAGTAGTAAAAGCACAAACAGCAACAATAAAACAACTTTACCAGCTTCAGATAGAAGGAGAGGCTTGGAGTGGAGCTTAGCCTACGGCAATCCATGCCAATCCAATGCACGTCCTAGATGTAATCAGATTATCCTGAAGCACCAGTTTGTGAACATACTGGATTATTTTAGTTGCTACAATCAGATTATTGGCTAAGTGACTCTAAAGGCACCAAATTTTTACATGTAATCTCAGCCCAGTGAAGAAACCAATGACAGAAGAGGTAAAGAGATATTGTAAAACAGAGAAATGTAGCGAAATTTTCCAACTGTTTCCATAATCATCAATCCATAGGTTAGGGGTTCATAAACTATCACAATAATAGCATAAAGATGAACATTACTGACAGAATGAACAGTCTTTCAACGCCAAGGTAAACATATTCAGAAAAATAGATACATAAAATAATTAAATAATTCATTAATAAGCAACAAGATAAAACCCTAAATCATACATAAACGAATAAAAAATCATAAGAAAACATTTCAAATCAACAGCTGATGAAGTATAAACACCTTCATCCACAAGAGTCATCACTATCCACTCTAACTTCCTTCAATCCCTTCAATTTCGTCATAACAACAAGGTATCTGTAAAATAACGAAACAAAACTCAAAAAACGCACAATAAGCTGCCAATATATAATATGTACGGCCGGATTTACAGAGAACATTACCCGAATGACAAAGAAAACCTCCGAAAACTATGAAAGAGGATAAAACCCCAAACATAAACCACATAATCGAACGAATTGAGCAAATCATACCTCTATAACGCTGGATTATCTGATGCGATGCAATGTACCCTGCAGGTTCACAATTTTATACAGATTTGGGACCGTGTTGAATCGGAAGTTGCAGATGCGGTCAGAGAGAGTTTTTGACGTTACATAAAGCTGGAAAAACGGCAGAATGTGAATAAAAAGAAACTAATTAATGTCTAGAATATATATCTTATATACTTTTGTTTTTAAATCCCTAAAACTATTAAATTTTCATAGACATCTGGTCTCACCATAACTTGGGTGAGATGGTTTCAACCAAGTCTTTTTATTGTTATTTTTGTCACCTTATATTTTTTTATTTACGTAGTTTTAAAGGGGTGGGATGATAGTACAATGTAGTTTTCACCCGAAATGGAATATGCAAAAATGAAACAATATAAATGATAGTAAACTTTATGAAACAATATGATTATTGATAATCTGAAGTAACAGTCCGTCTCTTGAAAGACGGTCTTTCCATAAGTTATGGAAGATAAAATTTTCGGGTTGCAGGTTATAAATTTTATAACTACAACATGTTGCAAATTAAAATTTTAATATTACAAGTAAGACCTTTTACCTTTTATAATTTTAATTATACCTCATTTTTTTATAAGGATATGGAAAGACAGTCTTTCTCAATACTTTGCCATGACGTAAACACCATTTTATGTTGGACAAAGTCTTCATGTTGAAGATGGCAATATATATAGAGATTGACACTATGTTCTTCATGTTGATGATTACTCCTTTTTTTGTTTGGAAATGGATTGATGATTACACCAATCAAGCGATTCTATAGATATGGTTGGTATCCATTGAATGCACAGATTAATCACCCATTTCAAATTTAAAGTTTTTATTTTATATTTAAACATTCTAATTTGATGTTTATAATTAGTGTTTCTATTTTATATTTAACTTTCTAATTTTTACACTGTACATAATATTATATGAGTCCGTCTCTTGAAAGACGGTCTTTCCATAAGTTATGGAAAGACCAAGGTTTAAAGTGTAAATTAGAAGAAATTAAGATAAAATTTTCGGGTTGCATAAACCGGGTTATAAATTTTATAACTACTACATGTTTCATACTAAAACTTTAATATTGCAACTAAGACTTTTTACCTTTTATTATTCTAATCAAACTCCGTCTTTCCATAAGCCTACGAAAAGACTGTCTTTCCCAAGACTTTGCCATATTATATTTCATGTTTTTAAATTTTATTTTAGCTTCCAATTTAATTTAAATTTAGAGTTCGTCTCTGAAAAACTGTCTTTCCATAAGTCATGAAAATACCAAAATTTAAAGTGCAAATTAGAAGAAATGAAAAAAAAATTGGATTGAATAAATCGGATTATAAACTTTATAACTACCACACGTTGAACAATAAACTTTTAATATTGCAACTAAGACCTTTACCTTTATAATTCTAATTAAACTCTGTCCATATGAGAAGGAGGTCTTTCCCAATAATTTGCCTTTAAGTTAATGTTTATTTTAGTTTTATTTTTTAACATTTTGATTTAAATTTTTAGTGTTTTATTTGATGGTAAAGTTATGGGAAAGACCGTATTTCCAGTATAGAAAGACGGAGTTTAATTTGAATAATAAAAGATAAAATGTCTACGTTGCAAACTTGCAATATTAAAATTTTATTATGCAACGCTTAGTAATAAAGTTTATAACATAATTCATGCAACCCAAAAAAATTATCTTTCATTTATTTACATTGTCACTTTAAACCATATTTTTTTCATCCCTTACTCTATAAAAAAATCGTCTCTTCACTCTAATTTGATTTATTATTATTTAATTTATTTTGATATTAGAGGGTGAGAAATGGGTTGTGTGTTGGACTAGACCGGTGGAAGCCCAAATCCAAGCCTGATCACACATCGTCATCTTCCTCACCGGCGGGCGGCGGCGGGAACGACAGAAACCAACGCAAAACCGACGGGAACGACAGAAACCAACGCAAAACCTGTTGGGTAAAATGCTGTAATTCTCCATTCCATTGGAATGGTAAAATCACGATTGGATGATGGTGGTAAAATCTTTCTTGGATATCGATGTGAGTTGCGCTACGTACGCTTTCCTTAAAGAGTAATTCGACCCTATTACCGCCTTGGGTTACACGAATTCCCTTCGAGGATAAAACAATCGAGAATCCCTCCTGTTCTAGGCTTGAATCAGAAGAATACTAATGAGTGACTGTGTTTTTGGTTACTGAGTAAATCTGAAAATTCTAAGATTTTCACTTCTGTATTGTGTATCTTTCACCAACCATGCGAATGCATGTATTTATAAGAAACTAATGTCGTGAAAAGACATAACACTTCATCATTCTACATTAAACAATGAACCTATCAGAATTATAAATTCTGAAATGATGCAATTTTTTCACACGATACATCTTTCCACATTGCACTACAACATTCAATGTATCGTATTTAATCTGATATCATCCTTATCATTTCCATCAAAGAGAAGTTAGACAATACACACCATCATATCAAAATTATAATAAATTCTGAAATGATATATCTTTCCAGGACAAGCCATGTTAGTTATCACCAACATAATTAATCCTCATCATATGAACCTGTAAACTCGTAGATAGTTTATACAAATGTGCACTCCGCACCACCAAACTTGTTTTAACATCCCGAGTTTACAATTACTCGAATCCAATTATACTTAAATAGCTTTGTGTTTTATAAAACACCAACAATCCTCCCCCATTTAAGTATTATCCTTGATTCGGAAAATCCAACAACCAAACCAAACAAGTGCATAAATGAAAATGTCTTGAAGATTAAATTTTCACCTTAGTGAACTACACAACAAGTGCATAAATGAAAATGTCTTGAAGATTAAATTTTCACCTTAGTGAACTACACATTCCAAATATTCGAGAATCGGGGTGTCTCTAAAGATTGAACCCTTCAACCCATTTGAACACTTGAAGATAATCCACACACAAGTTCAAATACAACTCAAAAGTTTAAGCTTGGCACTATATAAGCCATGTGTCCCTATCCATTCATGAGTGCATACAAAGCCAAGCCTGGACTTATTGAAGCGGCTACACTTCGCACTTCATATAGGTGAATCTCTTTAATCGTACACCTGCAATTGTACTTTGTCAAAGGATCCATTAAGAAGTTAAAACTTCAACCTAACTTCCATGCAGGTCCAAACATATTAAATTCGGGATATGAAATCATATGTTTCAATCTCAAACAATAGGCCTTCCTCATTGAATTTTACTCTAACGTCGTATCAGAGCAAAATTGGGTATCCCATTATCAAAGATTTAAATAGGCTTTAAACCCATCCCAATCACCGACTTATTTATCAAGTCCCTAACTACTCACTTCGTCAAGTGTTCTGCTAGATTGTGTCGATATCTTACAAAATCAACTAAAATAACACATGAGTTATTAAGTCATGACTCACGCTATGCCTAGCGCCCAAGTGTTTAAATTTTTCATTAAACACTTCACTATAAGCCTTAGTCATCTACCGGCTTAGGCCATAACAAAATTTCATATACTGAATTCTGTAACCATTCTGCCTCTTTACCAGCAGTTTACATCAATCATACATGAACAATATTTCTCTTTCATATATAGATATCACAAACATATCATCATGCACCAATATTTCAAAATTGAAATTAAAAACTTATGAATAAAAGTACTTATCTCTTTCATGCCATTGATTCTTCTCCTCCACAAATGATTATATTTTCCACATACAATGTATCTCAGTTGTCAGAAATGAATTAAAAAAAAACACATCTTTTCACGTAAATGATTACATTTTCCACATCCTTTGTACCGTAGTTATCAGAATTTTAATAAAATCTGAATTGTGTATTTTTCCACATGACAATGCAGTAAGTTGAGCATACCGCCAACACTGCATCCCGTACACATCCTTAGTTCATCCTCATCCTTTCAATCAAGGAGTCAGACACTATACACCACCACCTTTATAAGTATGTATAAATACGGATGTAGATAGAAACCAATGTATAACATAATTTCACAAGTATGTATAAATACGGATGCAGATAGAAACCAATGTATAACATAATTTCACAAGTATGTATAAATACGGATGCAGATAGAAACCAATGTATAACACAATTTCACATCCAGATATAAAATTTAATCTGCAACTTTTTGCTACAAATATAATATTTCCTTGCATGTTTTCAAAATATTATTACCATGCAATTCATTCATAAAAATTATTCACATCCTTATTATTCAATTTAAAAGGATAGTTAATCACAAATTATCAGTAAAACTGATTTAACATGTATATATATATATTTTCACAATGCCCTATATATCACTCATTAATCAATTCATAAGCACATATAAATTGGATTCTAACCTTTGTAGGGGTCAAACTGTATTTCACGTGAATCCAAAAGTCATGTTAAATGGATTAGATCCAAACCACACATAAGCTTCTTCGCACCACCGAATCCCTCTATGCATGCGCATCTTTGCACACCATTCTTTATATGGTGCACCATCGCATTATACGCAATCTTTCATGGTCGAACCGCCCAACTTATCATCCAATGCTTTTTAAAAATAAAATAAAATTACTCTTTAAGATTGTTGGGTAAAATGCTGTAATTCTCCATTCCATTGGAATGGTAAAATCACGATTGGATGATGGTGGTAAAATCTTTCTTGGATATCGATGTGAGTTGCGTTACGTACGCTTTCCTTAAAGAGTAATTCGACCCTATTACCGCCTTGGGTTACACGAATTCCCTTCGAGGATAAAACAATCGAGAATCCCTCCTGTTCTAGGCTTGAATCAGAAGAATACTAATGAGTGACTGTGTTTTTGGTTACTGAGTAAATCTGAAAATTCTAAGATTTTCACTTCTGTATTGTGTATCTTTCACCAACCATGCGAATGCATGTATTTATAAGAAACTAATGTCGTGAAAAGACATAACACTTCATCATTCTACATTAAACAATGAACCTATCAGAATTATAAATTCTGAAATGATGCAATTTTTTCACACGATACATCTTTCCACATTGCACTACAACATTCAATGTATCGTATTTAATCTGATATCATCCTTATCATTTCCATCAAAGAGAAGTTAGACAATACACACCATCATATCAAAATTATAATAAATTCTGAAATGATATATCTTTCCAGGACAAGCCATGTTAGTTATCACCAACATAATTAATCCTCATCATATGAACCTGTAAACTCGTAGATAGTTTATACAAATGTGCACTCCGCACCACCAAACTTGTTTTAACATCCCGAGTTTACAATTACTCGAATCCAATTATACTTAAATAGCTTTGTGTTTTATAAAACACCAACAAAACCGACGGAATCAGCAACCGTCGAAGCTACGTCGGATCTGTGAGTTCGCCGGAGACGAAAACCACAGCGAAGCAAACCAAATGTTAATCTGATTCCACCCTCTGCAAACCCAATGGTAACTCAATTTCACCGTCTGCAAATCCGATTTGGGATCGATGCCTGGAATTCGATTTAAATCCGACGCTTCACAACCGATGACACCGATGACCGGAACCGCGATGGTGGCGAGGATGCAGGAAACTCGGCGCCGGAACAGTTGCGAATGGTGGCGAGCAGTTCAGATCTGCTTCCTTTTCACTTAATTGCAACCTAGTCCCTCACTTTCTCTGCCTGTTTTAAATAGAGCCCCAAAACTTAAATAATTTAGAATTTGATCCTGAATTTAGCTTCCCTTGCTCGCTCTAAATTTTCAGTAACCCTTGATCTCACCCTGAAACGTGTCAGGAGATAGACTCTGAATAGTAATAATGAACCACTAACGTATGAGGATAGTAATAATGAACCAGGGGGAGGTGGGGAATGGCCATCAGTGCTTTTGAATTGAAATGATGATGTAATAGAATTTGATGAGGGCTGGAGGGCATTGAAGGTTGGCAATATATAGAGATTGATACTTTGTTCATGAAGAGGTATAAGAATTTGATGAGGGCTAGAGGGCATTTAAGATGGCAAGATATAGAGATTGATACAATGTTCTTCATATAGAGATTGATACAGTGTTCTTCATATACAGATTGATACAATGTTCTTCATTTACTTCTTTTCTTTCTGAATGGATTGATGATTACTCAAATCAATCGATTCTGTGGATATGATTGATATCCTATGAATGCACAGATTCATTACCCATTTCAAATTTTAAAATTAAATTTTAGCTCAATCTTCTATGTAAGTTGACGTGACATTATCTTTTGTTGTTAAAAATCTAATTCTGTGAGATTATTTATGAATAATGTCATAAAAAGTGTCAATTTTAAAAATTACGGTAAATTTGGGGGTTTAGTGGGGATAATTTGAATGACAACGAAAAATATACCAATAGACAGTTAATTACTGGACAAACTAAAAAATAAATCTGAAAGTTACTGTTAGATATCAATATCAAATCCACCATTCCTGGGCAAACCGAGTATCATCAAAACATCATCCAAAAAGTATCATCTAACAAGCATAAACACCCATAATAGAAATCTCTCAATTGAGATCAAAAGAGGCATCACAGTGGGAGTACGACTTGCCAAGATCAAGCTGCAAAAGAAATCAATTTCATAATTAGTAGCAGAAAATTAATTCATTCTGATTTCAATCAGGTTAAGCTAAAAGGTTTGTCTGTCTATAGTAATTACCAATCATGCATACACTAAAAGTAATAATTGAGCAACCATGCATACACTAACAGTAATAATTGACACAGAATAGCGGTATGTGGTTCAGTGGACAAAAACATGATTATCCATGCTAAAGGAAATCACATTTCAGTATCATTTATATCTAATGAAAAGGAAATAAGATACCCCCTTCAAGAGGAGAAGCCGAGAGCTAAGTCTACAGTAATTACCAGCCATGCATACACTAAATGTTATTTTAAGATGCACTCATAATTAGTATGCACTTATATTTAATATGTTGTTTGAGTTTCAAATTAAACTTTCTGAAAAAATAATTTATAATATTTTATTTCATCTGTTCCATTTAAATTGTACACTTTAAATTTCAACAGTTGATTTTAAAAATATTTGATCCTTAATATCTATCATTAAGGTCAATAAACATTCGTGAAAATTTGGTATTTTGAAAATATATGCTATAACGAATGTAATTAGGTATCACACAATAGTATTTGTACTTATACGCCAATTCAATTTTATGGTCAAAGTTGAGAATTTTTAACTAAATGAATAATAAAATTGAAGGTTGAAATGAGATAGACGGAGTATATTATAATAATAAATTAAGAGTGGATCTCCTGACAGGCGACCTGTCCATAAGCTTATGGACAACACACTTTTTTTTACCTTATACACTGCATTTGTTAAACTACATACAAAATTTAGAATTTTTGAAAATATTTTTTTACATCATGTGTTTTTATATTTTCACCTTCAAATACATAATATTACTTGTTTTATTTTAAAAATACAATACTAAAATTTTATAAAAAATTAGAACATTTGATATGAATCTCCTTGTGAAGACTCACGATTGCGGAATTAATATCTTTCATCCAGTGAAGGGGTCTCGCAAACCCTCACTATCTCGTACGAAAATCAGGTGTCTAGCCCTCAGAGTACGCCTAACTCGACTTGCTCTCTAACTAGTCCCCAGGATCAAATTACAAGGTTTACTGATACTTAACTAGCCCCCGGTGTTAAGCAACAATGGAATAGCTCGCAAGCAAAGAGTATGAACTCAAAAGGTTTTTATATTTGATTGATAAAAGTGTTGTGATAAAATCGTGAATGACCTCCCTATTTATGAGGTATAATTCGGCCAGTACAAATAGAAACTGGACTGACTTATGTCAGCTTTAAGAAGCTAAAACCATATCTAACTAGAATACCTAAAATAAATGACTATATTCTTCAAGATAAATCTTGAATGAATATTGTCTTATCTAATCTTACTTAATCTAATTCTAATCAAATCAAAACTAAATATTCTAAACACTAAAATAAATGAGAAAAACTCCTGTGAGACCCACCGTCCCACCATAGCAAATGGTGAGATCAAGGATCAAGCTGCAATAAACATCAAGGGAGCTAAAAATGGGACAAAATTACAAATACAAGAAAATAGGGCTGAAAATGGGTCAAAACCGGGTTATAACAAAAATTGGCTCAACCCAATTTTCTCTCTCCTCCCAAATAATGTTAGATGTTTTTCTCCCAAAAATCAAGGAATTTCATTCCTCCTCAAACTCAGCCTGAATTCATACTACTAAACACCAGATTTAAGCTCTGAAATCATCGATTAATGCTCTGAAAATCTCTGGTTTAAGCTCACGATCAAGCTCTAAAATCATAATATGCAAATCTGACGAAATATGACAAAATTTTGGGAAATTTTGCAATGGAAAGATCAAGAATTCATATTTCAAAGCTTCTTAGACCCGTGAAGGTGAAATAGTCGAGGTAATATGAAATTTATGGTTGAAAATCTTAGTTTTATGGTTGAAATGTGAAATATACAAAATCAACGATCTAAGATCTTACTTTTACAGTTTAAAATCTTAGTTGTAACGGTTGAAATCTACGATATAAGGTGTTATTGTTATAAACTATGGAAAACGAAGCAATTCAAGGCAATGAAATTATTTTGTATGAGGAAGAAGGCAACAAATATGTTCAATCTGAAAATTCAACAAGTTTACATCCAGATTTGGTTTTGATTTCGTATATACAGTTAAACGCATGAAGAAATTGCATAAACACATGAATTAATGTTTTTATATTAAAGAATTTTTAAATTTGTTGAAATGTATAAAGTAATATAATGAACACCGGTTGTAACTGCATGAACTCATGAAGTAACGTGATAATATTCTGATGGACAAATCCCCAAGGTCTGAAATTTGGTTATATGCAATTTGTTGGAAAATGTAGATTTCTTAAAATTTGCTTAAAGTATGAAGTAATATAATGAACACTGGATGTAACTACATGAACACATGAAATAACGGGATAATATGCTGATGGACAATTCCCCAAGGTCTGAAATTTGGTTATATGCAATTTGTTGGGAAAATGTTGGTGCTTTTTAATTTGCTTGAAAGTAACACATTAAATAAATGATGTATATGCATTAACACATGAAGTAAAATGATTGAACTTTGATAGATGATTCATTAAAATCTAGAGTTCGATTGCATGTTTTTTGTTAAGAATATTTTGATATTTTAAATTTATTGTAACCCATGAAGTAATATGTTAAATATACGATGTAACTCAATAAATACAAGATGTATTGTGATGCTGAAGGTTTGAAATTTGATTAGTTAGATATTTTTAAAAATATTTTGGTATTGTAAAATTTTCTTTGTCTGAAGTAATCTATTATATAGAAGATCTTACCTTATAAACACATGAAGTAACGAAGTGAAGTGTATAAAAATTGCTATATAAAAATGACTTTATGCATTTTAATGAGAAAATTTACGTGTTTTTAAAATTTCTAAAACATATAAAGTAACATATTAAATAAATGATGTAACTGCATTAACACATGAAATAACATGATCGAACTTTGTAAGATGATTTATCAATATCTAGAATTCAATTACATGCATTTTGTTATGAATATTTTTTATGATTTAAAATTTAATGTAGCCAAAGAAGTAATATGTTAAATACACTATTTAACTCAATAAATACATGATGTATTGTGATACTGAATGTCTGAATTTGATTAGTTGGATTTATTTTTCAAAATATTTTGATATTGTACCTCTATGTACATATTTATTAGTGACTGAATAACTGTTTATGAAGGCCAACCAAAATTGTAAAATACATGAACTAATAAAAAAATTAGTTGATGTAATGAGTTATTGAGAGCAAACATATTTGCAAGACCAGATTTTGCATCAATTTGAGCGACCTATCGAAATTCTTTTCTCAAATACTACAAAGGAACACAAAAATTCAAGCAGTGTGGCGGATTCTTCCATCACTAAACCGCCAACAATCCAAGATCCATCTCCCAGAAAACAAAATTAAGAAGCAAGAGAATTGAAGGATGAAAACAAAGAAAGAAACCAAAGACAGAGGAGTTTGGTACAAAGACACTAAAGCAACAAGTCTAGACCTATGAGATTCAATTTGACATTGAATTTATATTATTATTTTTTACCTTTAACTTAAATTATGAGACTAATCATTTAATGCGCTTCATATGCTTTAAACATCTGAACTAACGAATGCAGTTTAATTAAATAAAATTATATCAAACTAATATAAACCAAACAACTAGTGTTTCAAACTAATGACTAAAATGAATAAACTAAACGAAAATATATATGGACTAATGTTAGATTAAGTAAATTAAAAGATGAGAATCGAAAAGTAAACCACAACACATGAATAGAAGTTTTCTAATATTTGAAATAAATAACTAAATAATCAACAAAACACCTAAATAACCGAACAATATACCTAAAGAACAAATGACTATAAAAAGAATGATACATAAAGTAACAATTAGAAAAAAAGAAGAAGTAATATTTGGCAAAGTAATATTTAAACACCCAAAAATAAATTCAACCTAGCAAATTAATCATTCAAAATCATGCAAAAACTAAATCATTCATAATTCAAATACAACAAAACCAAATATTCAAATCACACCACAAACTCAATCTATTTTTTTATTACAAGTTCTTGCAAACATCTTGAACTCCTTATTTGGTGGTTGCACGGTTGTAGACACTCCTTCTAGGCCATCTAGTTTACCTTTAGTAAACAAGTTAAAAGTCGGGACAGGTTGGTTCTATGTTCTCCTCTAATTGTTGACACATTCATCGACCATAATACATAATTTGTCATTCCAAAACTCTCGTGAATTTTCAAAGTCATCCTGCTGAATCTGGGTTAGTTCAGTAACACATTTACATTGATTGCAAGTTGCGTGATCCCTTAGCAGTAACATCACCCTTAACCTTCTCCAACTTCTCATACATATCAGCAATAACAACTTCAACGTTACAATTGACAATCATGAGAGCCTCATTATAAGCCTACGGAGGAAAAATATCAATATATTTAATGCTGAAACACCTAGACAAACATATTAAATTTAAAAGAAAGCATAATAAAAAAAGTATTTCAACCATTCTTAGAAGTTCCAACAACTCCATTTGGCTTATCTACACGAGATTTACTACCACTCTTACGCAACATTTTAACAATATCGACTATAAAAAAAGAGGAAAATTCCATAATTAGATATAGAAATCAAGTAATAACCAACAAAAATAATATAAAATTCTATCATATATGAATACTAGTTGTAGTAGTTTTGTCCTTAAAGATGAGCTTTATAACATGAAAATTATACAATCAATTATCTAAAAAATATATATATTAAAATACAAAACTTACAAACTAACAATATACATATCATCTTTAGTAGTGAATTTAGATTGCAGTCGACTGAATTTTCTCAAGTAGGTAGCATCATTTTAGTTATCACATAAACACATGAATAAATAAGTGAAACTCCAAAAGTAAACAAATAAATATAACTATATACATACATCTTCGAAAAACGCACAATAAAACTGTCGATATATAATATGTACGATCGGATTTACATAGAAAATTACCGGAATTGCAAAGAAAACCTCTGGAAACTATGAAAGAGGATAAAACCCCAAAAAGAAACTACAAAATCGAACGAATTGAGCAAATCATACCTCTATACCGCTGGATTACCCCTCAGATTCACAATTTAATACAGATTTGGGACGGTTTTGAATCGGAAATTGAAGATGTGGTTGGAGGGGGTTTTGGCATTCCATAAAACTAGAAAAACGGCAGGATGCGAATGAAAAGAAACTAAATAATGCCTAAAATATATATCTTATATACTTTTATTTTTAAATTCCTAAAACTATTACATTTTCATAGAGACCCCTGGTCTCACCATGATTTGGGTGAGATGGTCTCACCCAAGTCTTTCTATTGTTATTTTGTCACCTATATTTTTTTATTGAGTGGGTCTCCTGACAGGCGGTCTGTCCATACGCTTATGGACATGCCACTTATTTCTTACCTTATACACTGCATTTCTTAAATTACATACAAAATTTAAAATTTATAAAAATATTTTTTAATATCATATATTTTTATATTTTCACCTTCAAATACATATTATTACTTGTTTTAACTTATAAAATGCAATATTTAAATTTTATAAAAAATTACAACATTTAAGGCAAATGCCCCTGAGCACTGTTCATAAGCTTCTTTCCTGAGACTTTCCCTTTTTTATTTACGTAGTTTTAAAGGGGTGGGATGATAGTACAATGTAGTGTTCACCCGAAATGGAATATGCAAAGATGAAACAATTTATAAATGATAGTGAACTTTATGAGCGAAACAATAAGATTATCTGAAGTAAACACCACTTTATGTTGGACAAAGTCTTCATGTTGAAGATGGCAATATATAGAGAGATTGACAACAAAGTCTTCATGTTGAAGATGGCAATATATAGAGAGATTGACACTATGTTCTTCATGTTGATGATTACTCCCTTCTTTTTTGGAAATGGATTGATGACTACACCAATCAAGCGATTCTATGGATATGATTGATATCCATTGAATGCACAGATTAATCACCCATTTCAAATTTAAAATGGAAGATGGGTTTAATTTGAATAATAAAAGATAAAATGTCTAAATTGCAATATTAAAATTTTATTATGAAACGCATAGTAGTAATAAATTCTAGGCAAAGTCTTGGGAAAGACGGTCTTTCCATAGGCTTATGGAAAGACGGGGTTTAATTCGAATAATAAAAGGTAAAAGGTCTTAGTTGCAACATTAAAAATTTAGTATGCAACATGTAGTAGTTATAAAATTTATAACCCGATTCATGCAACCCGAAAATTTTATCTTAATTTCTTCTAATTTATACTTTAAACCTTGGTCTTTCCATAACTTATGGAAAGACCGTCTTTCAAGAGACGCACTCTAAATTCTATAACTTAATTCATATAGCCCAAAAATTTTATCTTTCATTTGTTTAAATTTTCATTTTAAACGTTAGTCTTACTTATTATGGAAAAATCGTCTCTTCACTCTAATTTATTCTGATGTTAGAGGGTGAGAAATGGGTTGTGTACTTGTGTGTTGGACTGGGCCGGTGGAAGCCCAAATCCAAGCCTGATCACACATCGTCATCTTCCTTACCGGCGGGCGGCGGCGGAGCAAAACCGACGGGAACGACAGAAACCAACGCAAAACCGACGGAATCAGCAACCGTCGAAGCTACGCCGGATCTGTAAGTTCGCCGGAGACGAAAAGCACAGCGAAGCAAACCAAATGTCAATCGGAGTCCACCCTCTGCAAACCCAATGAGGGAGGGTAACTCAATTTCACCGTCTGCAAATCCGATTTGGGATCCATGCCGGAAATTCGATTTAAATCCGACGCTTCACAACCGATGACCGGAACCGCGATGGTGGCGAGGATGGCACTTGAACGGAGGTGGAAACTCGGCGCCGGAACAGTTGCGAATGGTGGCAAGCAGTTCAGATCTGCTTCCTTTTCACTTAATTGCAACCTAGTCCCTCACTTTCTCCGCCTGTTTTAAATAGAATCCCAAAACTTAAATAATTTAGAATTTGATCCTGAATTTAGCTTTCCCTTGCTCTATATTTTCAGTAACCCTTGAACTCACCATGAAACGATAAACTCGGATAATAATAATGAACCACTAACGTATGAGGGCAGTAATAATGAACTGGGGTTAGGGGGGAATGGCCATCAATGCTTTTGAATCAAAATGATGAGGTATAAGAATTTGATGGGGGCTGAAGGGCACTGAGGATTGGCAATATATAGAGATTGATTCGATGTCCATGATGAGGTCGGAGGCATTGAAGATGGCAAGATGCAGAGATTGATACCGTGTTCTTCATTTACTTTATAGTTTTTTGGAAGGGCTTGATGATTACTCCAATCAAACAATTCTGCGGATATGATTGATATCCTATGAAAGATTTACGCATTTCAAATTTTAAAATTGAATTTTAGCTCAATCTTTTATGTAAGTTGACATGACAATATTTTTTGATGTTAAAAATCTAATTTTGTAAGCATTTTTATGAATAACGTCATAAGACGTGTCAAAATTTTAAAAATGGTAAATTTGGGGGTTTAGTGGGGATAATTTGATGGGATGAATGACGACACAAAAAATATACAAACAGAAAGTTAACTACAAGAAAACCAAGTATCATCAGTGATATCATCCAAAAAGTATACCTATTAAGCCTGAAACATTCATAGACAGCCAAGAAAACCAAGTATCATCAGTGATATCATCCAAAAAGTATATCTATTAAGCCTGAAACATTCATAATAGACAGCCGGTGGGAGTACCACTTGACAAGATCAACCTGCAAAAGAAACCAAAACATTCATAACAGACAGCCGGTGGGAGTACCACTTGACAAGATCAAGCTGCAAAAGAAACCAAATTTCATAATTAGTAGCAGAAAATTAATTACCAACCATAATTTCATAACAAGATCAGCTAAAAGGTTTGTCTGTCCATAGTGTAATTACCGTAATTACCAACCATGCATACGCTAAAAGTAATAATTGACACATAATAGCACCTCCAAGGGTAGGTAGTTCAGTGGACAAAAACATGATTATCTATGCTAAACGAAATCACATTTCAGTATCATTTATATCTAATGAAAAGGAAATCAGATACCCCTTTAAGGGGAGAAGCCGAGAGCAAATAAAAAGGATCTAAGCAATACCAGTTTCTATCACAAGCCGTTCAAGCATCAGGAGAAGTATGTTAGGTTTCAAAGCATGGAAGGAGATCAGGTTTAAAACAAGGAACAGTATATTATGTTATATATAGAATGAATGGAGATCAGGCTTACCTCTAGGGCAATGGCGACGGTGGATCTCCAAATCGGCCACAGTCTTGAAAGACTGTCCGCATTTGAAACATGGGTTCTTTTTGTTCACCACCTCCCTGTGGATGATCTGGTAATGCTTCTCAGCCATTTTCTTCCCAGTCAGCAGCTTGGGCGCCTGATTGGGATAAGCTTCAATGCATGCTTTGCAACCTGGAAGGAAAATTCTTAAGTTACTGTCTAAAAAAACATTTTAAAAACTTGAAAAGAAAAAAAAATCCCTAGAATGCCGGACATAAACCAAGCGTACAAATCGCACAATATAAATCGCATATTGGAAAGCCAGACATAAACCCTAGAAAGCGGGCATTTAATCTATGGAAATTGAAATCGCATTTAAACAGTATATAAACCCTAGAAAGCGGGCATTTAATCTATGGAAATTGAAATCGCATTTAAACAGTATATAAACCCTAGAAAGCGGGCATTTAATCTATGGAAATTGAAATCGCATTTAAACAGTATATAAACCCTAGAAAGCGGGCATTTAATCTATGGAAATTGAAATCGCATTTAAACAGTATATAAACCCTAGAAAGCGGGCATTTAATCTATGGAAATTGAAATCGCATTTAAACGCATCTAAATAGTTTATACCGTAATCCATTAGATCTGTTCTTTCTCTCTCTCTACTCTTCAGCAGATCTGTCTCTCAGGCGGCCAGCTTCTAATTAGGTTTGGTATTCATTTCATTATATAGGTATCCCCTATTGGGCCAGCCCGGCTTCTCTTTGATGGGGCTAAATCTTATAAGAATAGAAAAAATCTTTTAAGGATACAACTACTGAGAGAATCTGCTTAGTATAAACATAAAGTATACACACACAAAAATTCACATAATCAAACATATTGTTACAAACAGCACCGCGTTGTTGCATCGAAACAGATAAATGTTCACTAATCTGGCTAACATTGAACATGGTAAAGTGAAATATTTGAATAATTTAAAAATGAGATTATTTATGAATGCTGAGATTACGCATTTAATTTCGGATAGTATATCCATAATCAAAAAAGTGTTTGTGATTGTTCTAGAAGAAATGAAACACACGCGACCGCATACATAAAAAAATAGTCACCTATACAAACAATGCAAAATCAAGTACTATTATGCTCACTATTCCAAAATAGTTTAAAATCTAAGACACGCATACAATATGGAACACCCATGGATGCAGACAGAAAATTTTACATGTAGAAAATACCATAGAAGAAAGAATTTACACAGGGGTAAGTCTACATGGAGAGAATGAGAAGAATGAAACTACCTGGAAGCAATAGGACGTAGATAAATGATCCGCAAGATAAGATTCATAGCCTTCTCAAGCCATATTTACCGAATGACAGTGATTGCTTTATGTTCAGATATTTAGCATGGCATATAACAAAAACATGAAGGCACGCCTATTTAAGGTATACACACTAATCTAAGATCAAAATCAGCTGCCCAAAATTTTCAAACTTGTGGGAGCCAAAGGAATAAAAACATGACCCGAGTAATTTGATACGATAGCAGTATTCAAAAATATCTTTACCAACACTTGAAACTATCATACTAGAATGAATTTAAACATGCAATTATTTCTATCCAGTAACAACCAATAATATTCCAGCAAATACAACCATGTGTCCTACAGAAAGGCAGCTTTGATATAGTCCATCAATGAAGAAGTTTTGAGAAATTATAAATAACTTAAAAATTCAAACAACTAAAACTGACATGCATAAAATCGGCAACCAAGCGGGGTTTATTATAAAGGTCAGAAAATTAATTTAATGTACCTGTAAACTAGGCTAACCTTGATGTCTACTGCAGCTTCGAACTTCTACATCAATATTCCTTGACATACAGCTCCCCTAATCTCTAGTGGAGTCAACTCTGGCATCGTTAGTAAGTATAAAGTTTCTCAGCATTGTATCTTCATCTTTTGGCAGTACGTGACAAGAATCACCAGTAGTCATCTTTCTCAAACTTCCTTTCAAAGCCACGGTAGTCTTTTGACATAAAATAAATTGACCATCAAAAGGAGAACAAATTTCCCCTGTGCTCGATTTCATTGAATAATCGGTATTGTGAAATTCATCCCCCCTAGGGCATTTAACAGCAGACCAATCTCTTGATACATGGCCATCCTTGTACTTAGCATCTCTAGGTCTCCTCTTTCTATCAGCATAATCTCCTAGCTTACATTGTATCTGAGGTCTCTTTCATAATCTTCACGGTATTTATCTTTCCGACATCTTGCTCTGCACTAGTCAACCCAGTGAATGTAATCCTTCCCACAGCCTCATAATGGTTTCCCCCACTTATCCTCCCGTTCATATCACCGTCCTCACAATATTTATCATCCCCTAGCCTGTTCCGATTCTTACACCATCTTCATTTCTTGTTCTGCACTTGTGCTTGTCATATTTCCCACAGCCTCATAGTGTTGTTCCCCACCTATCCTCCCATTCTTATCACCATCCTCACAATATTGATCATCCCTTAGCCTGTTCCATCTCTTGCACCATCTTCTAACAGTGAGCCTCTTAGACCCAGGTTCCTGTTCCCTCCCTTCTTTCCAACCAGACACCTCAGACTCGACCCAACATCTCCCATCCCACACTGCTCCTCCACTAACCAAAGTTTACTCATTAGTCTCACCTCCACTCTAAAACCTTTTATTACACATATTTCTCAAATCCCTTTGATTCTTTTAACTTAATGCTCTTCTTTGAATCGATTTTCAAACCTCCACTTTTAAGTCACTCTATGTCTTTCCACCGCATCCTCTCCGCCTACCCCACCCCACTACCCATGCCACCAGACCCCTGTATTTGGAAAAGAAAGGCAGACACCTAAGTACAATTTAAATATACCCATTGAAAATGAACCCATAGGGATTTACATGAATGTAAAAGCAGGAGTAACCATAGAGCAGGATAGACAGAGAGTAGAGTGAAGTATGTAGAAAACAAGGGCAGAACTGCACTTAACCAAGTTGTGGTTAGAAAACAGGAGGTCAAAAAGAACAAAAAGAAAAAATTTACACCGGGGTAAGTCTACATGGAGAGAATGAGAAGAAAGAAACCACCTGGCATCCCAAAGAGAAACAGCAGCAAAAGGAAGTTGATTAAAGATCTGCAGTATAAAGAGGCTGTTCATCAGTTGACTGTCAATCGCCATCATGCGGTGCCATATCATATATATTGATGGTACTCTGCCATGGACGCTCCACTAACATCAGATCTACTCACTTACCTGCGTTCCATACTTGCAGATGAAGGAGACTTGTAAAGTAACTATCTAGAAGAATATTGAGTATCTAGTATAGAAAGCATTTCAGCTAATTACCCTAGCCAAGCCAAATGCTTGTCATCCTTCAGAACATTTTTCTTTACTGCTCTGGATGAAGAAACTTGTATCTCCTAAAACACCACCATACTCTCGAGTGGAAGTTACATGCCCAGCACAATGTTCACATACATAATCCCCATATTTTGAAGCATCTTGTTTTGAAAGCCTGGAAGAAGGATTCAAATGACATTAAAGTTACGTTGCATCACCCACTACAATTGCAGTTAAGATTCATAGCCTTATCGAGCCATATAAACCGACCGACCGTGATTACTTTATGCTCAGATATTAAGCATGGCATATAGCAGAAGAGATAAGTAAAATAATTGGTAAAGGTATGAAACATGAAGGCACGCCTATTTAAAGTATACACACTAATCTAAGACCAAAACCAGCTGGCCTAAAATTCCAAACTCGTGTGAGCCAAAGGAATAAAAACATGACCACAGTAAATACAATAGCAGTATTCAAAAATATCTTTACAAACACTTGAAACTATCATACTAGAATGTATTTAAACATGCAATAGTACCAATCAAGTAACAGCAATAATATTCCTGCAACTGCAACAGTGTGTTTCAATGCCTAAAAATATGGCAGCTTCGATATCAATGAGACATCATAAACAGGATAAAAACTCAAACAACTAAAATTGACATGCAAGCTAATCTGCATAAGGCTTTTCTGTTGATTTTGTTTTTTAACACTGGCCAACGAAAATTAATTAGCACATAACATTGCACCAAGTAGGGTTTATAAAGGTCAGAAATGTACATTTAGTGTACCTGTAAACTAGAATAACCTTGATGTCTACTGCAGCTTGGAAATTCTACATCAATATTCCTTGACATATACCTCCCCTTATCACTAGTTGAGTCAGCTCTGGCATTGCTAGTAAGTATATAGTTTCTCAGCATTGAACCTTCATCATTTGGTACTACGTGACATGAATCACTGGCAGTCATCTTTCTCAAACTTCCTTTCACAGCCATGGTCGTCTCTTGACCTAAGTCGATCATCAAAAAGAGGACTACTTTCCCTTGTGCTCGATTTCATAGAATAACCAGTATTGGGAAATTCATCCCCAGGGCATTTGACATCAGACCAATCTCTTGATGCATGGCCATCCTTCCCACAGCTTCGTAGTGTTTTTCCCCACTTATCCTCCCATTAATATCACCATCCTCACAATAAATATCACCCCTAAGCCTGTTCCATCTATTGCACCATCTTCTAATAGTGCCTTCCTCAACCTTTTAGACCCAGGACCCTTTTCCTTCCCTTCTTTCCACCCAGACACCTCAGAATCGACCGTACATCTCCCACGCCCCCACACCGCTCCTCCACTAAAAAAAACAGCCTTGGTCTCACCTCCACTCTCAAACCTTTTATTACTCTTATTTCTTGAATCCCTCTGATTCTTTTAATTTAATGCTCTTCTTTGAATCAATTCCAAACCTCCATTTCTAAGTTCACTCTATGTCATTCCACTGCAACTTATCCGCCTACCCAACCTCACTACTCACGCCACCAAATCCCTGTATTCGGAAAAGAAAGGCAGACACCTGAGTATAATTTTAATATACCCATTGAAAATGAACACAGGGATTTACAAGAATGTTTAAGCAGGAGTAATCATACAGTAGGATAGACAAAGGAAGTAGGGTGATGTAAGTAGGAAACAAGGGGGGAACTGCCCTCATAACCAGGTTGTGGTTAGGAACTGCACGTCCATTTTTTAAAATAAATAAAACAAGAAAACCAGTGAACCTCCATCAATCTTTTCCGAGTAAGCCCTGTCAAACTAATTTCAGCACTAATAAACTAAATTCAGCAACAATAAACTCAGCTCTGAAATAAAAAAGTTAGTAAATAAATATTTATTTGGGTTCTAGGTAGTTATTGATTGAACAATAAGTCTAAAATTCAAATATGTTACTAGTAACATCATTTTGGGAGTCATTCTTTTCATTTTTGAAAAAATAAGCTACCAATAAATTCAATTCAGCACCAATAAATTAAATTCGGGAACTAAATTCAGCACCAATAAACTAATTTCAGCACAAAATAAGCTCAACTGTGAAGATTTCATTAAGAGTTATGTTCCACAAGAAACAGGCAAACCGAAATGAACCCAAAACTGAAATCTGGGGAAACAGCTGGAAAAGAAACTTTCACATCAAACACTTAGGGGAAAGGAAAGAACTTTGGCAGAAGTTCATTTGTCAAAAGTTTCAGCAGATTTGAGAACAAACAAATCAACAAAATTAAGTGTCAACCTTGTTTTTTTGCACAAGTTTTTTTTTTTTTCTCAAGAGCAGGCTCGCAGTATCTTCTGGTCGCTATCACTAGACAGGCTTGGTCGCTGTCGCTGGAAAGGCCGCGTTCATTTAGAACAAAGTACACTTACAAAATAAAAGTACACTCTTCCAAAATAAGGCTTACCACGTGTATTAGTACCGAGAATAAGTAAAAACTGGTGATTTAGTCGATTGATTTACCTCAAATCGCATAGAATTACTTCTTTCTATTTCTGCTCAATTGGAAGGAAAAAATACAAACACATTATTGCATTGGTTATTAAGAGATGAGGAGGGAGCTGCCTGTGATGACCGTGTATTTTTCTATATTGCATTGGTTAAATTTAATATCAAATTTTAAATTCAAAAAAATTAAGTTAATATTATGCTTTTTATTTAGGCAAAGTCTTAGGAAAGACGGTCTTTCCATAGCCTTATGGAAAGACGGGGTTTGTTTAGAATAATAAAAGGTAAAAGGCCTAAGTTGCAATATTAAAGTTTTAATATGAAACATCTAGTAGTTATAAAATTTATAACCCGGTTCATGCAACCCGAAAATTTTATCTTAATTTCTTCTAATTTACACTTTAAACCTTAGTCTTTCCATAACTTATGGAAATACCGTCTTTCAAGAGACGGACTCTTTTATTTATTACTTTTTATATTTTTACATTCAAATACACCTTTACACTTTTAATTTGTAAAATAATATATTTAAATTTAAAAAATACCCTTTATAAGTTAAAAAGGTAAAGTGGTCGTAGGGATTGTTGAGATGGTGTTTGTTGGCCATGGAAGTAGCAAGGAAAAGAGTTACTGCAGTTTTGTGTTTATTTATACAAGGAGATTGGGAGACAGTACTTTTTTTGAACAAGATTGAGAGATTAATTCCTCAAATAACTCTAACAATCTACGTGTGAATAATAGAGAGAATAATAGAGAGTTGCGTGATGATTAACATGTAAGAGTTTAAACTTAGAAACATATTTATACAAGATTGAGAGAGATTAATTCCTAAAATAACTCTAACAACCTACGTGTGAATAGTGGAGAGCTGAACTAAACATTATCTTCAATCACTTCGTATACAGCACACTGGAGAGCAGATGCTCGTTTTCAATATATTGTAACCAGATATGGGTAGCTCAACCAAGGGCAGAGGAGATGTCGCTCGTTTTCAATATATTGCAAAACAGTAACCGGATATGGGTAGCTAAACCAAGGGCAGAGGAGATGTGAAGAAGAATGAGAAATGAATTGTATAAAGATCCCAACCTAAATTTTCGACTGACAGGAGACCATCTCATCATTGAAAGGTGTATTTAGGGTATCATAGCAGCTCCAATGGGCAGTAATCGTTCCAAGGTGTACTTGGGGTATCATATGTTAGAGCAGCTCTTCACGTTCCAGGTAGATAAAACCAAAAACTTTCATTCCAACAGTACGCTAATAAAGTAAAACCAAAAACTTCCATTCCAACAGTACGCTAATAATGCGTTTGCAGAATGCCGTGACTGCATTAACACTTCATATATACAGTTTACAGCAACACTACATACATACAGTTTACTGTTCCTACTCTATCTGTGTATTTTTGGATCCTTTGCTCCTTTTTCTTTTCTTGTTTATCCTTTTTTTCCATATTCTGTTTAGTTTATTTTCTTTCTTTTCGTTTCTTGAATTAATATATTGTGTTAATCTTCTGTCTGCATTCTACTTTAATTAATACTTTTTGAAAAACCTAATTAACAATGTAGTAAAATATTTGAAAATAATAAAACTAAGGTTCTTCACCTGTTCTTTAAGAACACACTATCGGAGTATTAATCTAATGTAGCAACCAAACAGAAATATAGAGTATACCATTGGAGATGCTCTTAAGCGTACTCCATTTGAGGAGGTGATGATATTTCTTTTATCCATTAACCCAATGAGTAATTAACCAATAAATCTTGTCCAATAGGTTAAAATGGTAAAAAATAAAGTTTGAAGTAAACCATTGAAGATGCTCAAGGGCTACCCATTTGGGGTAATTTGAAAGCAAAGACAGAGCAAATTTCAAGATTGATATTACCTTAGATCTCCTGAATCTCAAAACCTCCATGTTTGGTAATATGGTTCAGATAGCAGGGAGGAGAATAACCATATTAGGGAAAAGAAACATCAGGACTGAGAGCAGGGGAACAGAGGCAAAATTGGGAAAAAGATGGGAAAAAAGAAGGATTCAGGGTACTCCCAGGGCTAGCAATCTTGCCATTCATGTGCTCTACTCAATTGAATGCCGCTCAGATTGTGTTCCCTTGCGAATCTGCTTTTGCCTCGTTTTGCGTTCCCTTCCAGATCTACTTTTGAGTCATGACTGTCAGGCATTTTGACTGTCGGCCTGGCTTTGCTAATGCTGACTTGGAAAAGCATAATCCCGCTATCCGTTAAACTGCACACTCCACTTTGTATTACTATTTATATTCAATTTGATCATATATTTGAATAAATATATAAATAAAAATATTTTATATGTTATGTAGTTTGACTCATCATAACAACTATTAACAACTATTTTGTTAAAGTAATTTTTTATTTACTATTATTATATATAACTAAATATATTAATGGCTAAATAATTTTTTTATAGGAGTAAAAAAAGTTTGTGTAATTTAACCGGTACATAGGAAGTATCATTACTTACTACCATCCATTATTACTTTTTTTACTTTTCAAGAGGGGAGAAGTTAACCACAGGCACTATTGAAAAACCCCTCGTTACTTCCTCCTCTCCCTTTCGCCTTTTCATTGTACGTGAATTCACACCCTTGATGGGCAAGTGAATTTTGAAAACCCCACATTCTCTTTCTTCTCAAACCTTTCGAACACTTTTTTCCACCTCATCTTTCCTCCGACTCTCGAGTACAACGTAGGGTAGAAAATAATTAGGGTAGAAAATAATTAGGGTAGAAAATAAGGATATATATACTTGTATTTATATTTTATGATACATTATATAGTGCTACAAATATTTATATAAGATAGGAAAAGGTAATAAAATATAATTATAAGAGTGGGTCTCCTGATAGACGGTCTGTCCATATGCTTATGGACAGACCATTTATTTCTTACCTTATACACTGTATTTCTTAAATTACATACAAAATTTAAAATTTTAGAAAATATTTTTTTATATTATATATTTTTATATTTTCACCTTCAAATACATATTATTACTAGTTTTCACTTATAAAATGCAATATTTAAATTTTATAAAAAAAAATTACAACATTTAATGCAAATGCCCTTGAGGACTGTCCATAAGCTTATGAAAATGTCGTCTTTCCTGAGACTTTCCCTAATTATAATTACAAGTAATATTCCAAATCTGTAATACTCCTTCTCAAGTTGCAGCATGAGGATCATAAATGCCCAACTTTCCAAGCAGAGAATGAAACTGGTTACGTCTGAGAGCCTTAGTGAACAAATCTGCAAGTTGGTCTGACGTGCGGATATGCTGAGTAGCAATAGTGCTAGAATAAGATCCCGGACAAAATGACAATCAACTTCAATATGCTTTGTGCATTCATGGAACACTGGATTGCCGCAATATGAATAGTAGATTGACTGTCACAAAATAGTCGCATAGGAGAAGAGTGTATAACCCTTAATTCTTTCAGTAGAGACTTAAGTCATAACAACTCACAACAGGTAATAGTCATAGCACGATACTCCGCATCAACAGAAGATCGAGAAACAATAGGTTGCTTCTTAGTTTTCCTAGAGTTCGGAGAATCACCAATCATCACAAAATATCCGAAAAGAGAATGCGGAGTAATCGGGCATGCAGCCCAATCCGATGTTACTGCACTAGATGTTACTGCACCCAAAAATCTAGAATGCATACTGGAAAAATCTATCACAATTTACATAATCAGTAAGAGGATAAAGAACATCTGAGGATAGTGACGACGCATGAGTGAACGTAAATGTAAGGGGGGTCTTCAATAGTAAAACACATGCATAATCATCACAATCATAATCTTCCAAATAAGGATACGGTCGACGAGCACGAATACTCTGTCAGATAGGTGGCAAATAGGCAGCGGAACCATTCGGAAGTGGAGATGCTGTAGAAGGAAACTGGGCAGGCGGTGTCGGGTGGTCAAAGCCGGCGGTGGTCGGTGTAGAAAATTTGGCGGCGACCGGTGGCAGTGGAGAACCGGCAGCGACCGGGGTTGGAGATCTTGCAGAGGCCGGTGATGAGCGACCGGCAACGGAGCTCTAACAGCGGCCGGTGACGAAGAACCGTTGACGGGCGGCAATGGCCGGCGGTGAAGGACTCTTAACGGTGGGCGACGGACCAGTTGCGGCTGGCGGTGATAGACCGGTGGCAGACGATGGTGGTAGACCGTCGATGGCCAGCAGCGACACATATACGGTAACGGTGGACCAACGGCAGATAGCGGAGAAGGCCCGCGACGGCCGGTGGTAGTAGGCCATGCAACTCTAGCAGTGGTGATGAGGACGCCGGCAGTGAGGTGGTGGCGCCGTCGAGTTCTCTGAAGAGGCCGATGTCGCAGTTGCAGAATACGGGAACTGGTGTTCAAAAAAATTGGCATCCCAGCTGGTAAATATCACACGGGAATCCAAGCCAAAAGGGCGATAGCCTTTCTTTCCGGCAGGACAACCAAGGAACAAACAACGCTGACTTCTTGGTGCAAACTTGTCACGATATCTGGGAACATGAGCAGCAAAACACAAGCATCCAAAAACTCTTAATGATGAATAATTTGGAGCTTGCCCATAGAGCAACTCAAAGGGAGTACACTGTTCAGATGCTTTGTCAATGTCCGGTTAATCAGATAAGCGGCAGTAAGAACAGATTCTCCCCAAAAATCAATTGGAATACTGGCTTGGAACCGTAAAGCACGTGCCTTTAACCCTCTCCACCTGAACTTTCACCTCTCACCATCTCCACACTTCAATTACATGTATAATTGGTACATTTATATGTTCAATTGCAACTCTGTTAACATTCCTATACAATTTCTATAATTTGTTATCAAGCTCACTGCGCAACGCTCGGTGTAGCCACACTAGTTTAGTATGAGAGAAAGACTCATGTGAGACCGTCTCACCATAAGTTACGGTGAGACAAAGTTATAGGTAAATTTTTAAAAAGTACATAAAGTACCCCATGTCATTTCTCGTCTTTTGATAATTATATTTAAACCCTTCATCTCACCATAAAAATGAGTGAGTCCGTATCAATCAAGTCTTTGTATTAGTATAAATCTGCACATTTGTGATTCACAATTTTTGTGGTTTGATCAGTGCCCCCGAAGATTAAATTGTAAAATGTAGTACTACTATTGGTAGTTTATTTAGAAGTGCCATACTAAGATAAAAAAACATTATTGTAAAGATTGGTTTTTATTTTAGCGCAACACACACATTCATTAATTAAAATTAAACATAGTTAAGTACATGTTTGGCCAAATTATGAGCACAGTACACCTCGTTTCTATCGACTTTCATAAACTTAACAGCAGTGAAAGAACGACTAAGGCGCAGAATTTCTGTGATCTCGTCTTGGACTCTGAAGGTCGATTTTTGTTTCCCCGAAAACCTTGGTTGATAAAGTGCTTTTCTTTAATTGTTATTAATAGTATTTCTAGTACTTTCTCTCTTTGTAATACTTTTCACATTTTTCCATTCCAATTAAAGTTTTTATTTTTTTATTTGTAAAATAGCGATCAATTAATGATGAAATCTTGGAATAACTTGTTGTGTATTTTAAATTTGATTGAAGTATAATCAAATTTTGATTTTGATTATGTATATTTTTTCATGATTATGTATATTTATTTATTTTAATTTTAAAACTTTAAAATTTTCTATTTTCATTTATGTATTTAATATTACTTTACATCACATAGTTTATCAAATTGAAATGTAGAAGATCTAAGTCCAACTATGCAAGTAACAGAAGGGTTAAATCAAGAATTTCAAACTTCAATCCATCGAGGCTCAAAGATTCAGGATCGGAACATTATCACCAATTTAGAGCGGACATGGTTGAATATATTTCCAGTCGTTTTGGAAATAAGGATCAAATGTTGTTTTCTTGTTAACACTATGACATTGATTAATATTGATAATTTTAAATCATATAAAATCTATATAAAATATTATTATGGATGAAAGAATAAACATGTTTGTTATATATTTATATAGTTAATACAATATAATGTTTAATTAGCATGATATTTGTATTTTATAAAATATAAATAAGTAAAAATCTAAATATTTTTGATTGGAGATGGTAATGTGGCGCAAAAGAAGTAATTTTCAAATATCATTTCATTGTTGGTAGTTGGTTATTACATATTTTTTTAATCAGAATTGAAGATGTGACACTTAAGAGTGCTCATTAGAGCACGTGCAATGGTGAAACCCGATTGCAACTTTTTTTTTGTTTCAGTTTGTTAAATGTTAAATCTCTCCTCCACCCCATCAACAAAAAACCACAAAGAAACCATTCTATTTTCCTCTCCACAATGGTTGAAACCCTTTTGCAACTATTTTCTGGATCCCACTTAATTTTCTCTATCATACTCATTAATTATACCTATAATATTTAATTTAAATAAATCTGCCTACCCAAATAAATTGAAATGTGAAATTTAATGATACAATTTACTTATAGAATTTTTATTTTTTTTACAATTTACTTTTATAATTTTATTTTTTAAATTTAATATACAATTTAATTTTTTATATTTAATTTCATTTTTTTTAATGAGTCAGTCTCTTGAAAGACTTTATTTTCACAAGTCATGGAAAGACCAACGTTTAAATTACAAATAAGAAGAAATAAAGATAAAATTTTAGGGTTATATTAACTGGGTCATAAATTTTTAATATTGCAACTAAAACTCTTTACCTTTTTAGACTGTAATTGAACATCATTTTTCCATAAGTTTATGAAAAGACGGTCTTTCTCAAAACTTTATCTTTTAAAATTATTATTTCAACTAAAATTAAAGAGTACGTATTTTGAAAGACGGTCATTCCATAAGTCATGGAACTACCAGGGTTTAAAGTACAAACTTGAAAAAATGAACAATTTTTTTTGGGTTATGTAAATCGGCTTATAAACTTTATAACCACTACATATTGCATAACAAATTTTTAATATTGCAGCTTAGACCTTTTACTTTTTATTATTTTAATTAAATCTCATCTTTTCATAAATATATAGAAAGACCGTATTTCCTGAGATTTTACCAAAATTAAATAATAAATAAATTAGATTTTAAAATTTATTGCATTCGCATAGTATTCCAAAGCGGAACTGTGCGAGGAGAACATGAAATCCAAGAGGGAGCGGAATACAAATTTGCACCGAGCCCACCCATGTGATCAAGAAGCATGCGGCCTGGTTTCAAGCCCAGGGCAAATTAGCCCGGTTTCCCATTTGGGGAGTGGCTTTGGACCTATTGTTGGGAAAAGTGGTTTCATATGGGTTCGAGTTTGAAATTGGATTTCTTTTAAATTTTCATTGCACATGCTCTTGGAGCATCTTCAATAGTTTGAAGGTCTCCTTACCTTTTAGGTTCTACATGGTAGATTTTGACTAGAACTTCAATGTGATGTAAGAGCATCTTGAATGCAAGTTTCTCTTTAAAAACATCAAAAGATACGTCGGATTGATGCTTTGAAAATTTAAAATCCACATCCAATGCTAGAGTCAATTCAGGGGGGTCAATCTAACATGCATGACACGTGGAATGACGGCCTCAATTATACCTCCTGTATTCAGTCGCTCATATTGAAACCATCAGTTTGTCAAATTACCAAATTTAGGATTTTAACTTTTAATTATTTTACGATTCCAAATTTAAATGTAACATTTGGATCCCAATTTGAATGTATTATTTAGATTCACAATATAATTTTTTTTACTCATTTCATTATATTATATTCATTTAAAATATTACAATCTACTCCCTCCGTCCCACTTTAAAATTCCTAATTGTTTTTTGAAAGTCAAACTTTGTAAACTTTAAATGCAAGTATAAATTAATCTATATATAATAAAAATATCATGTGAGCGATTGTTATATTCATCTTAACATCTATTTTCTAAATATCAATTTTTTATGCGGTATTATTATAGGTAACTAGGGATATTTACCGTCAAACATGTTCATTGAAGATCGTGAAAAAACAATTAGAAAGTTTAAAGTGGGATGGAGGAAGTATATTTTAAAATGAGTCAGTCTCTTGAAAGACGCTATTTCCTTAAGTCATAGAAATACTAGGGTTTAAAGTGCAAATTAGAAGAAATGAAGATAAAAAATTTTGGTTACATGAATCGGGTTATAAACTATACTACTGAATGTTGCATAATAAATTTTCAATATTGCAGCTAAAATATTTTATTTTTTTATTCTAATTGAACCCGTCTTTCCATAAGGATGAATAAGGAGTACACCATTTTAAAGATGAATATGGAGTACACCATTTTACTTTTACGTTTTTATAATATTATTGATTTTTATATTGTAGTTTTCAAGAGTTCGTCTCTTGAAAGACGGTCTTTCCATAAGTTATGGAAAGACCAAGATTTAAAGTATAAATTAGAAGGAATTAAGATAAAATTTTTGGGTTGTATGAATCCGGTTATAAACTTTATAACTATGCATAATAAATTTTTAAGTGATGAGATTATGCTTTTCTGAGGATGGAACTTCAAAATGGCGCCAAGCTTAGGTTTGAAGCAGATATGAAAATAACGTCAACCTCATATTTGAAGCTTTTAGCAAATGGATGAAACGACACTATAAAACTGAGTTTTGTTCTTTTGTTTTATTAGCAACTGCTTGAACACGTGTTCTGCTCCAATTGGCTTTTCTATTTTCTTCTTTTGCAGCATTAGCTTTATAGCACTGTATTTTTTCCATTTCCTGGTGTGTACTGGTGAATCTGGAGAATCAAAACAAAACTTTCCTTTCTTTTTGAATCTGAACTTGAACCATTTTTCATGGTATCAGAGCAACCGGGAAAGATCCGGTGATGTTTTTGTTTTAATTTTCACTAAATAAAACGTTTTGAGATACAAAGCATGTCTTATGTTACCAAATTAGTAGACTATGTTCAACAGTCTGTGAGAACACTCAAACACTGCACCGCCTCCACCGAAGTTGGAACCACCACACCCAAATGCTGTACCACTGCCACCGAATCTATTTGAACTGTTAGGGATGCTCTCCTTGGTAGGGGTGTTCAAAAATATCCGGCCTGCAATGTCCGACATGTCCATCCACCGTCCAGTATAAAATAACCTGGTACTTTTACATTTTTCAGAGCTGGGTACCCGACCCTTTAATTTTACATTTTAATGGGTCTGGATCCGGGTCGCAAAAATGTTATTTTTGGGTACTCGGGATACCCAGTAAAATTAAAATAGATTTAATTAATTTAAATTTTAAATAATATTTTTTCTACACATTTACTTCCAATTCTCAATTGTTCATACTTCCTCCATTTTTCTATTAATGACACCATATGTTTATGTGCTTGATTTAGGTGAATAAAATGAGTGTATGAAATTGAATATAGAAAGTAAAACGTAGAATGAGCTGATGAAATTGAAGAAAATTTTCCAACAAATGGAAAGTGTGCCAAATGGAAGAAAATATCAATTTATAGTAAGTGTGTCATAAATATCAAAACAGAGAGAGTATCTATGTGCTATTAATAAATTAAGTAACGCAACTTTACATAATATTCAATTTCTAAATTTTCAACCATTCCGTTTCAACTCTGAATTCTCAATTGCTTCTTCTAAGTTCCGGTCCTTCCTTTTCAACCTCAAATTTTCAATTATAACCACGGTCACAACCCTATTCTACTAGTAGCAAGTAGGTCAAGCTGGGGGGAAATTACTTGATTTTCCATCACAAATTTCATATCAAACTTTCATAAGGTCTCCACTAAATTAAAATTTATTAATACAGTGATCTTATTCGCGTCATTTCACCATATTTTGTTACTTCCATCCAAATTAGGGAACGGTGATGATCATGATAACAGACTTGTTACTCTTAATGATCATTGTATGCTAATTTTTCAACGATAAAAGGTGATAATTATTTGTACTGGAAATGTTACGAGAATTCAATTGTTAAACAACATTGTCATCATTTTAAAGAAATTTTTCTTGCACTAATGAAAATTTAAGTAACATAATGAAAGGACAATTATTTCAAAAACTTCAATTAAATGGGTCAACAGGTACTCTGTTACCCCACCCGAACTATCGGGGTACCCGCATTACGGATACCATGTTCTTCTGGACCGGGTCACGGGCCGCATTTTCAACTACCCATACTTGCGGGTACCCGCTTTTGAACACCCCTACTCCCGAGAACACTCAAACGTCGCACCACTGCCAGTGAAGCCGGAACCACCACGATCTCGCATTTTCATCGGCCACCTGCAAGTTGGTAAATCACAGTGGAGACCACCGACACGATCCCATAACACTAGATAAATCCAACTAAGAAATTACTCTTATATTCACAATTATTGATAAGAGTGTAATTTAAAATCGAAACCCCTCAATTATAGAGATTGTGGATTACCACTAAACTAGTCTCAATTCACAAAATAATTTTTGTTTGATTCGC
This sequence comes from Rubia yunnanensis, assembly GCA_037428765.1. Classification (NCBI taxonomy): domain Eukaryota; kingdom Viridiplantae; phylum Streptophyta; class Magnoliopsida; order Gentianales; family Rubiaceae; genus Rubia; species Rubia yunnanensis. The sequence goes on along the minus strand of CM075064.1, from coordinate 112,910,654 downwards.
TGCTTCTATTTTCTTTTTCTTTTTATGGTTCCCTCTAACTTATGAAAAACCCAAATTCTTATTTTCTCTGTTTGAGTATAGAATTATCTTACAATGTTATGTTCTTTTAGTATAAATGTGCACATTTGTGATTCACAATTTTTGTGGTTTGATCAGTGCCCCCGAAGATTAAATTGTAAAATGTTGTACTACTATTGGTAGTTTATTTAGAAGTGTCATACTAAGGAAAAAAAACATTATTGTAAAGATTGGATTTTTTAGCACAACACACACATTCATTAGTTAAAATTAAACATAGTTAAGTACATATTTGGCCAAATTATGAGCACAGTCAGTGGCGGAACCAGCAGTATATGTTAGGGGGGCGAAAAAGAGGTTAAATTTTTTTTGCAACGCTAAATAAATTTTTTTGCAACGCTAATTAAATATGTCAAACATATGCCAAGTTATTCAAATATATATTTAGCACAATTTCACAATTTCAACACAATCACTAAATTATTCATATCTATATTCAATATTCACAATTTCATACAAATTCAAGTTATTCAACATAAATTACATAACAAAAATATATTGGCCCCTTGATACCCTGCCCTTGGTTGCTGATAGTGGTTATAGAATGGACGGCGGCAGGCGGCGGCGGAAGGAGGCGGTGGCTGGCCGGTGGATCTGCTTGGGGTTGGAGGCAAGCATATGTAAGCTTTGCTAATGCCTCTAGCTATATTATTACTTATTAGGTTAGGCCATAATGGCCAATTAGTCATTTAAGTGAAACTACGTCGTTTTGTTTAGTTATACCAAAAAAATAAATAAAAAAACTTCATCTTCTTCATTGAGCTTGCCGCTGCGCCTCACGGAGTCACTGCCACTTCCTTTCGCTCGCTGCCTAGCTCCGGCGCCGACGACCTCAAGGGGGGGTGGCAGAATCCGGTGGCTTCTGGTGGCTTTACGCCTAAATTCTGGGCCGCCGGATCTTAGGGGAGGCGCTAGCACCCCCTCACCCCCCTAGTTCCGCCGCTGAGCACAGTACACCTCATTTCTACCGACTTTCATAAACTTAATAGCAGTGACAGAACGACTAAGACGCAGAATTTCTGTGATCTCGTCTTGGACTCCAAAGGTCGATTTTTGTTTCCCAGTAAACCTTGGTTGATAAAGTGCTTTTCTTTAATGGTTATTAAGAGTATTTCTAGTACTTTCTCTCTTCGCACGCAGGGTAAATATTTTTCACATTCATCCATTCCAATTAAAGTTCTTATTTTTTATTTCTAAATTAGCGATCAATTAATGATGAACTCTTGGCATACATTGTTGTGTATTTTAAATTTGATTGAATTATAATCAAAGTTTAATTTTGATTATGCATATTTTTTTAGGATTTAGGTTATTTATTTTTTAAAATTAAAAAATTTTCATTTATGTATTTAACATTACTTTAAATCACATAGTCCATCCAATTGAATTGTTGAAGATCTAAGTCCAACTATGCAAGTAACAGAAGGGTTAAATCAAGAATTTTAAACTTCAATCCATCGAGGTTCAAAGATTCGGAATCGGGACATTATCATCAACTTAGAGTGGACTTGGTTGAAAAAAATTATTGGCACGTATAAGTAAAATATAGGGTTATAATAACACTTTTTAATTTTAGAGGATTATATTGACACATATAGTTAAAATATAGGGTCATATGAGTATTTTGACAAAAATTAAATTAGTGTGGGTGCAATAAGGAAGGAGGAATATGCTGGTTCAAAAACAAGGAGGAGGAATATGCTTTCCAAGTCAGCAGTACTATACATTTGAAATAACGTAGTCCACCCATCCAACGGCATGTAAGGGCTTTCAGAAAAAGCAAAGCCATCCAACGGCATGTAAGGGCTTTAAGAAAAAGCAAAGCCATCCAACGGCATGTAAGGGCTTTAAGAAAAAGCAAAGTCATCCAACGGCAGCCAAGGGCCTATAAACCAAAAGCAGATCCTGAAGGAACACAATCTGCGCCGCATCAATTGCGTCAGAGGTGAAAACACCGGAATGGCAAAATCGCCACCGCGGGATAACTCTGAACCTGATGCTTCTTTTTCCCAATTTTGGTGATTATCCTCTCTGCTCCAGTACTCTAAATCCCGATGTTTCTTTTTCCAAATTTGGCTATTCTCCTCTCTGCTCCGGTATCTGAATCCTATTGCCAAACATGGAGGTTTTGAGACTCACGAGATCTGAATCCTATTGCCAAACATGGAGGTTTTGAGATTCACGAGATCTGACTTAAGGTAACTATCAATCCTGATGACGCATGAATTATTGGAAATTGCTCTGTCTTTGCTTTCAAATTAGAATGGGTGGGATACAGTACATATCTTACCCCAGCCTAGTGCGTTGGACTTGGTCCAGCCTTTGTTCTCTTTTAAGTAATTAAACTAATGATACTCCATCCTTTCACTTTTTATTAACACTTCATTTTATTTTGACTCATTCCAATTATTGTATACTGTTATGTTAACCATTCATTCTAATTTTTCATCTTTCAGCGCATGTTTTTTCACATATCAATAACTGTTGTATTTATTTTTAACAATGACGGAGGTGTTTCATGTTTTTGCTTTCAGCCAATTGATTCAGAAATAAAGAGATACAATTCCATGAAAGTTGAGGTAAATCAATCGAATAAGGAAAGTGCAATAGACTGTAATTTTTTTTTTGTAATCCTCTCAAACCTAATCCTACCGGAGAGTTGAAACCTTGGGTGCGGTGGCGAATATCCAAATCCCATTTGTAAAAGGTATATTGTCCCAAGACTTTGTCTATTATGTATATACAGATATAAATATATACGCATATATTTATATACGTATATATTTGTTATCATGATTCGTTCATTTATACATTTGGAGTTGGCTAATTTGGTTTCTTGTACAGAATAAAACCATGGAGTATGCATAACATGCCCCGTCTGGTCAGAGCTTTTACCAATCGAATAAGGAAAGTGCAATATAGGAAGCTGTAATATATATATATATATATATATATATATATATATTTTCTTGCGTACTCCTCTCAAACCTAATCCAACCCGGGAGTTGAAAGCTTGGGTGTGGCGGCAAATATCCAAACACCATTTGTAAAAGGTATATTGTCCACTCTATATATATTTGCGATTCTTATTCGTTGATCTATGTTTTTGGAGTTGGCTAATTTGATTTGTTATACAAAATAAAATCAGGGAGTATGGATAACACGTCCGACTGGTCAGGGCTTCTACCGGATTTGTTGGTAGGGATAGCCCTCCATTTACAATTAATGGAAGATTTCACGGCATTCAAAAGTGTTTGTACCAACTGGCGAGCCGCTGGTGCCATGAAAACTGAGTTGTTTAAGGCTGTAAGCAAGGTTCCTCTTCTAATGCTTTCGGAGAAAGATGACAGTGACGAACGTGAATTCTATAGCTTCTTCAAAAAGAAGAATTTATTTAAGATGCCTGTCCCGGAAGCCAGGGGTAAAAGATGCATATATGCAGGATTTGGATGGATTCTTGCCATATCATCATCTACCACCGAGATGAGTTTGTTCAATCCATTTTCCTCATCCCCAAAAATTGAACTTCCAAACATTGATACACTACCTGGATACGAACGCCAAAAATTTGATCCGGAATTTCTCTTTGTACATCGAGGAATTCTCTCAGCTAATCCATCAGTGACATCAGACTTCACAGTGTTCGTGGTTGGGATTTTTGTGTTGGGGTTATGGAGGAACGGAGACAAGAGTTGGTCGAGGATGGAAGTGGATTCTGGTGAATGTGGAAGTCTCCTTTATTGCCAAAGGAAGCTGTATGCTGTTAATGTTCATGGTGAAATCTTTGCTGGGGATGCTTACGGAATTGATCGAACCAAGGCTCGTATCATTCATTGGAAAGATCCCTTAGTCCCCAACCGGAATGATTGGATGCCGTATTTGGTGGAATCATCCACTGGAGAGTTACTAATAATTTTGCGAAATAACTATGAGTGGGATGAAATGCTGCAGCCTACTCAATTTCGACTTATGGGAGTCGATTTTGTGAAGATGGAATGTAACGAAATAAATGATATAGGAAAAGAGGCAATATTTTTAGGCGATAATACCACAATCTCCATTGCTGCGGATGGTTTTCCAAGTGTAAAACCCAATTGCATCTATTTCACTGACGACTGTTTTCGTCGTTACTTATTAGAAATGTGGGAAGATAATCCAGATAAGGTGTACTGGGGCAAGGAGATGGGAATTTATAACGTGAAAGATGGGAGTCGTGATAGGTTTGACGTTGAATCCTTTAGCAACATATGTCCACCACTTTGGATTTTTCCATCATTTTGAAATTTGTACTTTAGAATAAACCTTAGATCCATCATTTTGGATATTGTATTTTATAATGAACCTTAGGTTCTGAAAAATTTGAACTCTTCTTATCTCTGTTTGGATTTGTGGCTCAATATACTTTTAATTGATACTCATTGTGAAAGTACCTCTTTATTTGATGTTACCGTTTAGATAACGTGAGGTTTTTTCTCCTAGTATTCACTGTTTGTTTATCTTAATGGATGAATGATTTTGAGTCTTGACCATTGGTCTGGATTGGAGGGAAGTTGAATGTTGACAGAAATAATTTGTGTAATTTGCTGCCTTTTCTTTTTTCGATGATTCCCTCCAACTTATGAAGAATTTGAATTCTTGTTTTCTTTGTTTGGGTATAATATTATCTTTCCTCATTATATTCTTTTAGTGTAAATCTGCTTCTTTGTGACACAGTATTTTGTGGTTTGATCGTTGCCGAAGGATTAAATTGTAAAATTTAGTAGAAATATTATTGGTAGTTTATTTAGGAGTCCGTTTGGTCTTTCATAAGTTATAGAAAGACCAAGGTTTAAAGTATAAATGAAAAGAAATGATGATAAAATTTTTGGGTTGCATGAATCGGGTTATAAACTTTATAACTACTACACGTTGCATAATGAATTTTTAATATTGCAATTAAAATCTTTTACTTTTTATTATTTTGATTAAACTTCATTTTTTTCGTAAGACTATAGCAAGACGGTGTTTTCCAAAACTTTACCTTTATTTAGAAGTACAATATTAAGATAAAACATTATTGTAAACATTGGTTTATAAGGCGCTTTTCTTCAACGGTTCCAAAGAGTATTTCTAGTACCATCTCTCCGTATGTAGAGTACATCCTTTTCATCTTCGTCCATTCCAAAGAAAAGCTCTTATTGTTTCTTATTGAAGGTGAAATTTATGTTCGAAATTTGATCAACGCAATTCAATTTCTCACTTTTTCTACCACATTAACAAACATAAATCTTCGTGTGAAAAGGAAATAAAACCCTTACGTTGAGATTGAGATGGAAGGAGTATACAATTTGTGGACACTGAAGCGATATCCAATGTATAAATCACAAAAACTTTAAATTCATGACTTTCCACGACGGTAGAGTTTTGAGTAAAGTGCTTATATAACCCAATGTTTTGAGGGTTTATGCTAATATGACCCTGTGAAGTTGGAAACTACTATTGTAATCCTGTGTTTTGCTAGAATGTGCTAATATAATCCTGTTTTAAAAAAATTTAAAAATGTAAAAGGATAATTATGCCCTCGGTTTTTCTTCTTTCTCCTTCTCCCTCCCCAATTCCATTTTTTCTCCTCTCCTTCCTCTTCCCTTTCCTCCATTTTCTTCTCCTTCCTCGATTTTCTTCTCCTTCTCCGATTCTATTTTCTTCTCCTTCTCCTTCTCCGATTCTATTTTCTTCTCCTTCTCCTTCCTCGATTCCATTTTCTTTTCCTTCCCCGATTCCATTTTATTTTCCTTCCCCGATTCCATTTTCTTGTCCTTCCCCGATTCCATTTTCTTCCTTTTTTTTCTTCTCCGTCTTCGATTCCTTTGGCGGGGCATGGGTCTGGCTCGGATATTTTTGCGATAGGGTTTGGGTTGGGCTGGGCGGGCGCCGGTGCTCGTTGCTTGGTGGGGCTTGGGTTTAATCGGTGGTTGGGAAAGAGCTGTGGGCTAGGGTTTTCGTTGATTGGTAGTGGTGATGGTGGAGCGGCGGTGGTTGTGATGGTGAAGCGATGATGGAGTCTTTGTCCGATGTGCCTTTAGTTTTTCAATTTGTGTTTATGAGTTTTTCAATTTGTGTTTATTTGTCCAATTTTCTATCTTTGTTTGAGTTTTGATTTGTGATTCTTTGTTGATCGGTGGGCGATATTGATGATCGATGATTTCTGATTTTTTGTGTTTTTGGCGGTGGTGGTGGAGGAGGAGGAGCGGAGGTGGTGGTAGTAGAGCATCGGTGGCGGTGGTGGAGGTAGAGCGTCAGTGGTGGTGGTGAAGCGGCGGCAGCGGCGATGGTGGTGGTGGAGCGGCAGTGGTGGTGGTGGTGGAGCAACGACACCGTGGTGGTGGCAGCTTGATGGTGATGGTGGTGGTGGTGAAGAGGAAGAAGAACCCTATGGTATTTTAGTCTATCTCTTTGTAATTTTAATACCAGGGGTAGTTTAGTCCTTTTAATTTAGGTCAATGCCTTAAATTACTAAGTCAACCCCAGAATAGTGCCAAAAGGTTATATCGGCACTTCTGATGCAAAACACAATGCTACAATAGCCCTTCTGATGGAAAACACAGGGCTACAATAACACTTTTCAACTTCACAGGGGTCATATTGGTACAAACCTCAAAAGCATAGGGTCATATCAGTATTTTGCCCTGGAGTTTTCAAAAGCTGCAGACTTTAAAAGTCTTGGAAGTTTCACTTTAATGAGGGAACATACTTGATTTTTACGTGTTAGTAAAGGTTGTGTAAAATAAAATTGATGGTACTTGCATTGCATATGACATCTGGAATTTTGAGGAGGGGTATTTTGGTACTTTTAAATTTGTCAATGCCTAAAAATTCATGGTTAATGTCGAGGCATTGGCATCAGGGGCACGAATTTATGAACCAATGCAAATCCATGGTCATATCATAAGTGCACTTTCAAAAAAAAAGAAGGGGTATGTCTGCACAAACACAAGAGCTGGGGGCACAAATACATTTTGGCTAAAAGTAAAAAAATTACCCGTAAAATTTTCAAGTGATTTAGGATAAATATATACTTCGTATAGTTATATGTAGTTCAACATATATGGGTTTACAAGACTTGTTCAGATCCGAGTCATATTATTTTAGATCTCAACCATGATTCGCTTTTAAAAATCTAGACCTTAGCTGGCTTAACTTCATATTACCAAATGGATTCGTTCCATCAATACAAATGCCTACCTCCAATTGCCGAGATTCTGAGCCAAACCCGGGGTATAAAGCATATATTTTGCCATTGCTCACCATCCGACGTATGTTTTATCACATCATCCATTGGTCGATCCCTTTCCGCATGCCAGAGCATCAATTTTGCATCTTGCTTATGGGCAAATAACTTGTGCAACCGGGGAACGATAGGGAGGTACCACATCACTTTTGTCAGTGTATTATTCTTTGATTTCGTTAGCACTTCTGCACCCCCCATAATCGCACCTCTTCAACTTGTAGCGAGACTCACCAGATACTTGACATGCTTTCCGATTATCATCATCCTTCCCCTGGTACAATATACAGTCATTCGGGCAAGCATGATTTTTTTACAGTTCCAATACCATTGGGAAGATTTTTTTTTGTGATACAACTTATTGGGCATAAGATTAGCTTTGGAGAAAATTCCCTAAACAATTAGAGAGTTTTGGTCAACAACTTATCGGTCCACCCAAATTTGAATCCTCAAAGTCGCACTCAAAACCTAGTGTTTTAAACCGTTGTACACTGACATCTCTTTGTCGTGAAGTAAAGCTTGTAAGACCTAGGGTTACCTTTGAACTCTCTTGCAATATCATCCATCATTTCATCAAATTCCGCATTCACATCTAATTCATCTCCCAGACTTGTAATGCCCAATTCAATCGTATGAGACATTTCTCCACTTCCCCATGCCATACCCAACAATTGTAGGTAATTTGAAATTCCCTCATTACAAAATGTTCCCCCAATTTCTTCCTCTCTAAATATACATCATTTCTACAATCTTTACACCGGCTTCGTGTTCGCATAAAACCTTTTTTAGAAGCATCCCCAAGCGCTAACATGATAAACTATTCTACTAATGACATGTAATCATATGATTTTCTAAATCATTAATAATAAGTTCATTCAGATCCACTATCTCACAAGTCAATTACAATGCAAACTGTTAGCATTTTCACAACAATAATCATTAGCCAACCCTAATTAACCTAACTATATGTGAACCCTCATTTTAAGATAATTTCAACCCTCATTTCAAGATAATTTCAACCCTCATTTCAAGATAATTTCAAGCAATACATATGTATAAAACTTACATTCTTCAATGGAAAATGATGTTCGTTAGTGTATTAATTTAATTTTTGAGAAACAACCCAAACTGGTGCACACTTTTAAATGAAATTCACAGTTTGACACCCAATTTTAAAAATTGTTCTGAAAAGGTACCCACTTTTTCGTTAATGTACTGAAAAGACACTTTTTAGTTTAAATGGGTGTCATTTGGCACAATTTTGATCCAAATTGGTACCCATTTTTTGCTAAAATGTACCCTTTTGAGATATATATGTAATAGTGGGTATCTTTAAAGAACAATTCAAAATTTGGGTACCAAACTGTGAATTTCAATTAAAATTTGGTACCATTCTGGACAATCTCTCTTTATTTCTTCATCAATAGACTAGAAATGGGAGAAAATCCTTGAAATTTGATTGTTTGTGAGAATTTAATGATATTGGAGCGCATTTTTTCTACTTCTTTTAAACTGAATAGGTTCCGAACTTGGAAACCATTTTCAAATTTAAAGTTCTTCAAAAAACCTATCTTCCGAACTCGGAACAACACTTATGAACTTGTCCTTTGACAACAGCTGAAGGAAGCTTGTTATGTACTCGTAACAAGCTCCCGGTCCTGCTTCCGAACTTGGAATGATGTCAATCAAAGGTGGTTTGCCATATCCAGCTTTAATTATGGCTAATTAAAGGTGGTTATTCTTAACCACCTTTGATTAACCCTAAGTAAAGGCGGTTATTGATAAACCGCCTTTAATGAGATTGAGCGAGTCACGAACAAGGGTTCCGAACTCGAAACCCCCTCACCAAGGCAGTTCCTCATTTTTTTAACCGCCTTCTAATGGGCTGCTCTGTACCAGTAAATATTTATGAGACATAGGGAGTATTATCTAAAGTTCTCTATTCCCTCTGTTTCATTATATTTGGCACATTTTTTTTGCTGTTTTTATGGTTTTGACACACTTTTTTTTGCAAAATTCCATCAATTTCATCCACTCACTCTACTTTTTTCCATTTTAAAATTCCATTGCATCCACTCATTTCATTCTATGATGCCAAATACAACGTTACACATTCCGATAATCCATAAACTCATGTTACTTTTTTTTCTCGAAATCAATCATTCAAAGGTGTTGGAAAAATGCCTAACGACAATGACAATAAGTGAAATTGGCATCCAACCTAACTAGTCTCTACTAATCTATTGCAGGAATATCTAAATTAACTAACCATATGTATAACTATAAAGTAGAGATCCAATAAATCTATAACATCTCCCTCGGGGATATTAAATTGATTCCCACAAAAATCCTGACCACTTGGTAGAGAGGAGAGTACCTCGCGTCAATATCACTATGCCAAACAAGGATCTTCAACAACTGTACCACTTAATCCAAAACGCGATCTATGTTGTCCAAACTGAAAATATCTTGAAAAACACATATCGAGAACAGAACCCTTCCTAGAGAAACACACGATTTGTAAAATCAGATTGAGCAAAAACATCGACATGAGAAATTAAATTGGGTGATTATCATGAACGCTACAATCTGATCTACCAAGTTGAAGAAAAATACTAATGTATAGAATAAAATCCATACTTATTCAAAATCATAAATGTTAAAACATTATCAATTAAAAACTTATTGTTTCCCCATCTTCCAATAATCATGGACAGATGGAGAATAGAAGAAACAGCTTCTGGCGGCAGTTTGGGTTTCACCAAAGGGTTTGGGAGAGTTGTTCTCTTGTCCTTTTTTAGAACTCATGTTACTCACTGTACAAATACACATGTAGTCCATTAAAATCCTAAAAACTAAATTGTTCTTTTGGTCTCCCACAAAGTATCTTATACCATGTTTTGGTACTCGTTTGCAAATCAACCCTCAGATAGTATCCCACAAATTCAAAACGATATGTTTTGGTCCCTAAAGGTGGTTTTCAAGTAAAGTCAACGGTAAAATTGGTCAAAATATGTAAAATAACCATTATACCCCTGAGTTAAAAAAAAACTAGCCATGTATTTCTCCGTCGCGCGTCTCAAATTTTTCTCTTCGCATCTAAAAAAATGAACATATCAGGTTTTCCAGTGGATATTTTAACAGTCTTTGCTATATCTAGTCTGCATCATTGAGTTGCCTATCTAACCTTTTGCTTTGTCCTTCTGTTATCTGAATTGAGCCTTGCTCTTGTAACATATAAATTTATTGGAAAAAAATTGGGGAGGAGGAAGGCATGATTTTAGAGGCTGAACTTGGGGATTTCCTTGGAAAGCATTGTGGGTTCTGGTTTTACACTCTTGGGCAATGTGTGAATAACTTGTTGTGGCCTGAAGGTAGATTCCAGTGGCCTTGGAAGAGATTGATTAGCGTATGTGTTTCCCGGTGGCGTGGAGGTTGAACCTGGTGGGAAACTCTTAGTGGCGTAGAGGTTGAACCCGATGGCTAGGTTCGTTTGGAGTAGGAGCTGAGGCGGTCGACAGTGGGTCGCCTCGGCTTCACGTTTAGTGACCGGCGAAGAGTTCTTCTTCTTAGGGCGGTCTATGGTGGAATCCGGTGAGGATGGAGGCATTTAGATGGGCGGCAGGTTATTAAGGCGGCGGTGGTGTAATGGTGATAAGGCGGTGGTATGGTGGAATCTCGTTAGAAACGTCCTGACATCTATTTTCAAAATATCAACTTTTTATCATTTTTAAATGTACACAAGTAAAGATATTAACAGTCAAAAATAATTTTGGTCAACTTGCAAAAGTCAGCATGTGCAAATATAGCTGAGACGGGGAAAATAATAATTTTCAATCTATTTATCATTACTATTCATATAAATAGTAACAATTAAGGGTAATATGCAGATATAACCCTATGTGTTGAGGAAAATGCAAATATAACCCTCAGTTATTTTTTAGTGCAAATATAACCCTGACTATTGAATGAAAGTTCAAATATAACCCTCCGGCCATGATTCCGGCGTTGACCATCAGAATCTGGCCGTTGACCAACTTGTAATGACTAAAATACCCTTACGGCTGAACCCTTGACCTGGAAGGACAATTTTCCCCTTATTATCATTGGGGTAATATTTTCATTTGAGAAATGGATTTTTTTCCATTTTTTTAATTAAAAAAATGTCAGGGGCAAATTGGTCATTTCATTGTATTTTGGCCTCAAGCCGGCTAAAAATATTGTATTTGCACATAACCTGAATATATAGGGTTATATTTACATTTTTGAATAGCGCAGGGTTATATCTGCACTTTCTTGAATTACATGGGGTTATATTTGCACTTTTCTCAACAATTAAATAGCACAAGTAACACACAATTTTCCGCGATTATGGGTTTCCTTGCCGACATGGACGTGCCACTACTCTCAGCTTGCAAAAAAATTTACTCCTTCTGTTTCATTAGATTTGGTACCTTTTTTGTTGTTGTGAATTTAACACATTTTTCTTTTATGGCAAGATTTTTTTTTCAATTTCATCCATTCATTTTTACTTTTTACTTTCTAAATTCAACTTCATTCATTCATTTCACTCACCTAAATTCGAGCACCTAAACCCTATGGTGCCACGTCCAACGAAACCGAGGTAACAATTAAAAGCATGTTAGAAACCATTTCAACATCTCAAATTCACGGAATGATAACTAAGATATTAGAGCATCCACAACGGTAGCTCCTTAACCTCACTTTTTTTTAAAACAAGGAGCACTTTTTATTTAAGGAGTACCATTGTGGAGTTTTAAGAACCACTTCTTAATAAGGAGTTAACATCTCTTTATTTGTGCAATGTCAACCAATCAATGGTTGACACTTTGCTTTGTATTTTTAATTAATTATAATTTAAAATGAAAAAGAAGTAATTAAGAAGTGCTGTGATTGATAAAAGTGTTGTGATAAAATCGTGAATGACCTCCCTATTTATGGGGTATAATTCGGCCAGTACAAATAGAAACTGGAATGACTTATGCCAGATTTAAGAAACTAAAATCATATCTAACTAGAATATCTAAAATAAATGACTATATTCTTCAAGATAAATCTTGAATGAATATTGTCTTATCTAATCTTACCAACTCTAATTCTAATCAAATCAAAACTATATATTCTAAACACTAAAATAAAGGAGAAAAACTCCCGTGAGAACGTCTCACCATAGCAAATGGTGAGACCGGGATCAAGCTGCAATAAATAGCAAGGGAGCTAGAAATGAGACCAAACTGCAAATACAAGAAAATAGTGCTGAAAATGGGCCAACCCAATTTTCTCTCTCCTCCCAAATAATGTTAGATGTTTTCCTCCCAAAAATCAAGGAATTCATTCCTCCTCAAATTCAGCCCGAATTCATGCTACCAAACACTGTATTCAAGCTCTAAAATTGTCGATTAATGCTCTGAAAATCTCTAGTTCCAGCTCGCGATCAAGCTCCGAAATCAGAATATGCAAATCTGACGAAATCATTAAAAAATTTGGGAAATTTTGCACTGGAAAGATCGATAAAATTATATTTCAAAGCTTCTTAGATCCGTGAAGGAGAAATAATCGAGGTAATATAAAACTTACGGTTGAAAATCAGAATATTTGTAGAGATAGAATTCTAGTCGCACAAGGAAACTGATACGTGCGTTCAAGGTATATATTATGGACATTCTGGCTAATCAACTTACGCATTACTTCAGAGAAACATCTGCATATAGTTTTTCGTAATTCAGAGAGTAGTGCAGAGTTGTACATTAGTGTTCCAACATGATTAAATTCCTTTGATCTAAAAATTCGGAATGTAAGTCTTAATTCCTCGGGAGGAGGAGATCCAGCATCGACGAGTTTCGAGGTCAGATGGAGTCTGATCAAGGTGGATCAGCAACTAGGGGAGCTAGTAGAATTCATGCGTGAATTGGAAAAGATAAGTATATTGTATGGTGTACTTTGTACTGTCTTTTTGATTAGCGGATTCATTCAGAACTAGGTCAGACCTCGTAGATGTAGGTGATATTCACCGAACAACGTAACCAATTTGTGTGTCTTTAAGTTTCTACTATATTACGAATTTGGTTAATTAGGCTATGTTGGAACACGATAATCACAATTGAACTAATTTTCATACTAAAATCATGTACTATGTGGAAAATGAACCTTTTCATGAAGGAAAAACTAAGAATTAAGTGCACATATAAACCCATGTTTTGGTTGAAAGTGTCAATATGACCATGTGAAGTTAAAAAAGTGCTATTATAACCATATGTTTTGCTTGAAAGTGCTAATATAACCCTGGAGGCCTGATTTTGACCGAAAATTAATAAATGACCATTATATCTCTAATTTAAAAATATTAGTAAATAAATATATCGAAAAAGTCCTTTTTATTCTCCCCTCCTCCACTTCTCATTTCCTTTTATCTATCTCAAAAGCCCCAAATTTGCTTCTCATTTCCTTTTACTCTACCCTCCCCGAAGCATATATCTATTTTTTATCTTCTTATTTTCTTTTATCTTTTCTTCTTCGTTTTCTTCCTCTCTGGTACAGAACAAGTCATTGCATCAGTACCAGAATCCACCACCATTGTCATCAATCAGATCTCGGCTCATTTTTGCATGATCCCTTGTCCTCTCCAGAGGCGGCCTTTTTCCAAAGCTTGCTCTGGGAGACTTCTTGCCAAATTTCACGCCGCCGGAGGACGGGGGGGAGATCCAGTTACCGACGCATGGCGTGATCGTCTCCTACGCGACTTTGAATTCATCTCTCTTTTCTCATTCTCCTGAGCCATTATTCGGCGACCAAAAATGTTGTTTACAGGGGGGATCGACAGGCCTCATAGAGACGTATAATGGCCAATCTTGGGGGACACGTTTTGAATGGTAATGCTGTCAGAATAAATCAGACTCCTGATTAGATTATGATTTGTTATGATTAGAGTTCTTTCCTTATTACACCTCTACTGTACTCTCTATATATTCACTTATCAATAATACAATTATTCACGGAAAAAACATTCTATCATGGTATCAGAGCAAGTTCTAATCCTAAATCCTAAACCCTAATTTTTTGGTCGCCTCCCTCCCTCTCTTTTTCCGACCAAAAATCACGCAAATTTCCAACCATATTCCGATGACCTCCGGCGTCCTTTCCTCCTCAAATTTCTGGCGTTCTCCATCAGCGTTCTCTTTGATGTCCTTCATCATCAGCGGCCTCAGCGGAATTCTTCGCATCCTGGACCTCATCATCAACCAGCCACAGTATTCATCTCAGGCATCCTCTCAAGTCACCAGCGAACTCAAGTCACTGGAAAACTCTAGTCACCAGCGCTGCGTGTAACCTTTTTTTGGACGAGAGCACGAAGACGAAATCTCCACCGCGTGACTCTCTAGCGCTGTTTCCAGCGAGTTCTTGCCCAGCAAAATCGTCTGCCAGCTCCCGCAGATCCATGCGCCCGTCTTCCAGCTTGGCAAAAGACGAATTCTCTGGTGCATGTCAGACACGCACGAGTTGACTCATGCAGCTACATATTTTGCGTCCTAGCGTTTCTCGCACAATTTCTCACGCAACAAGGATATTCCTCAGGCCATTCAATTTATCGCGAGTTGATCCTTTTTCTCGCGAGTTGAACCTATTTCTCGTTAGTTGAGGCACTTTTCTCACGAGTTGCTTAAATTCTCATCAGCACCCAGTCAATTTCTGTGCAATTCAGTTTGTTTCTATGGTTTATTTGGGCCCTATATCTTGGGAAGATTTATCTACTAATTGGATTGCGGACAAGGTGTTGTTTCAGACCAGTTTGAATGGTCCTAATCATCATACTGCGTCGACTCAGTGGATCGTTGATTCAGGTGCTACATCTCATATCACTGCTCGCACTAGTCATCTTGATAAGGTACAATGTTATCGTGGTTCTAATTCTATTCTTGTTGGAAATGGTGAATCATTATCTATTTCTCACATCGGCCAATGTCATTTATCTGGTTTCTCTGTTAATGATGTCCTTGTGGTCCCTAAGATTATTAGAAGTTTATTGTCCATTAGTAAGCTTACTCGTGATTTACATGCCTGTGTTATATTTGATGCCAACTCATTTTCCATTGAGCACAAGCTTACAGGGCAGATAGTTGGAAAAGGCCGTCATAGTTTAGGTCTTTATTTTCTTGAGATTGGTGATTCCAGCTTTTTAGGCGAATTACGCTCTGGAAAGCTCCAGGCTTCTTTTGAGCAGTGGCACTCTCGCCTCGGTCATGTGTCTCATGATACTGTTCAGTTGTTAAGTCAACGTGGCCATATTACTGTCACTTCCGCTATGCCGGCATCTGCTAGTTGCTCTCCTTGTCAGATGGCCAAGAGTAGTCGTTTACCTTTTTCCACTAGTGACAGGCGCACTACTGGATTGTTGGATAAGGTGCATTGTGATTTGTGAGGACCAGCCCCTGTCTTATCGGCAGGTGGTTTTTCTTATTATGCCATTTTCATCGATGACTCTTCGCGATTCACATGGTTTTCCCCGATGCGGTATAAGTTGGACTTCTATGACACATTTATCCAGTTTCAAAATTTTGTTGAGACCCAGTTTTCTACTAGGGTTGAATTTTTCAGACTGATGGTGGCACAGAGTTTACTAATCATCGCCTTCAGGCTCACTTCATATCATGTGGCATTCATCATCAGATGTCATCGCCCTATACACCTGCTCAGAATGGCTGAGTTGAGCGGAAGCATCGTCACATCACAGAGATTGGTCTTGCCATGCTTTATCACTCTTTCGTGCCACACTGTTATTGGGTGGAAAATCACCTTTTGAGGTTGTTTTTTGTCATATGCCTGACTATACCCTCTTTCATCCATTTGGCTGCCGTGATTTTCCATGTTTGCGTGCCACTGCTACTGATAAGTTTGCACCGCAATCCATTCCGTGTGTTTTTATTGGCTACAACCCTCGTCACAAGGGATTCCAATGTCTCGACCCCACTTCCAGGCGTATCTATGTTTCTCGCCACGTTCGCTTTGATGAAACCTTATTCTCATCTTCCGTGGACCATCGCTTTATTTCAGATCTGGAGATTTCATCATTTTTTACGGAGCTATTACTTCATCGATTGGGGCCACCATGCCTGTGCCTGTTCCATCCGCCATTCCTTCACCACCATCTTCCATCTGGATGGCCAACCCGGACCCAGCTTCTCGGCCAACGGCCACCACACCTCAGCTGTCGGCCATCACTCCTCAGCCACCGTCTCAACCACCGGCCACCACGTCTCAACCAGTATCGGCCATCCTTTCTCTGGCGACTTTCGACGACCACTCTCTGGTCAGCGCAACTCGATCTTCCTCGACATCATTAGCTGGTTTGACTCCTCCAGCTTCGCCGCCCCAGCTTCGTACCCATCGGATGACCACTCGGTCTTTACTGGTGCCATTCAGCGCAGGAATTATTCAGATATTATTGCTCATGGTCTCACTGCCACACTCCTCTCTCAGACAGAGCCCACTGATTATTGATCTGCTCTTCAGGATCTAGCCTGGGTTTCAGCTATAGATGATGAGATGGCCGCTCTTCGTGGTCAGCACACTTGGGAGTTGGTGCCTCGACCTTCGAATGTCAACATTGTTGACTCCAAATAGGTCTATAGGCTCAAGTATCGACTAAATGGCACTATTGAGCATCACAAAGCTAGACTTGTGGCGCAGGGTTTCTTGCAGATTCTGGGCTTTGATTTTGACCACACTTTCAGTCATGTGGTAAAAGCCTCCACTATTAGGACGATTCTCTCCATAGCCACCATGTGTTCCTGGCCACTTCATCAGTTGGATGTCAAGAATGCTTTCCTTAATGGTGTTCTTGATGTTCTAGTCTACATGAAGCAGCCCATTGGTTATCAGGATTTTGTCCATCCAGACTATGTTTGTTGCTTGTGAAATGCCATTTATGGTCTTAAGCAGGCTCCCGAGCTTGGTTCCAGCATTTTAGCAGTTATCTGACACAGCTTGGTTTTTGATGCAGCTCAGCTGATACTTCTTTATTTGTCATTTCGAGAGGGTCGTCGTTATTTTACCTACTTGTGTATGTGGACGATATCATTCTTACAGGAAATAACTCAACTCTTCTTCGCCAGTTCATTGATCGGACACACACAGAGTTTGCGATCAAGGATCTTGGTGCTCTTCATTAATTTCTTGGTCTTGAAGTTTCGTCTACCCTCTCAGGGTTACTGCTTGGCCAAGCAAAGAATGCTCGTGATATTTTGAATCGAGCCGGTATGTCTGATGCGGCCCCTGTCTCTACTCTATTTGTCACTGGTTCTTAGCTTCACAGCTCTACCAGTTCTCCATTCCGGGATCCTATACTTTATCGTTCTCTTGTTGGTGCCCTTCCGTATCTCACCATCTCTCGCCCAGATTTGGCATTCTCGGTTAACACGGTGAGTCAGAATCTTCAGAATCCCAGAGATGACCATTTTGCTGCTGTGACTCGAATTTTTTGGTATGTTCATGGTACTCTTCATTTTGGTCTCAAGTTTTGTTCTGCTAGTACCCCTGATGTGTTAGGGTACTCTGATACTGATTGGGCTTGCTGTCTGGAGACTCGTTGGTCCATTTATGGTTATGCGATTTTTCTTGGCGGGAATCTGGTTTCGTGGAGTGCCAAGAAGTAGCCCAGTGTTTCTCGCTCTGGCACTGAGTCTGAATACCATGCTCTCACCAACACTGCCTCAGAATTGATATGGCTTACTCATTTTCTTCGTGATCTCTGGTTCTCCACTGTTGTTATGTGACAATAGTAGTGCTATCTTCTTGGCTCAGAATCCGGTGGCGCACAAGCGGGCGAAGCACATCGACATCGACTACCATATTGTTCGTGAGTTTGTGACATCCGAAAAGCTGCGCGTTGCTCATGTTCTAACTTCTCTTCAGATTGCAGACATTTTCACCAAGGGGCTTTCTCGTCCGCTATTTGGGTTCTTCAGGTCCAAGCTATGCATCGGTGAGCATCCGACACTTTGCTTGAGGGGGGGTGTTAGAATAAATCAGACTCCTGATTAGATTATGATTTATTATAATTAGAGTTCTTTCCTTATTACACCTATACTGCACTCTCTATATATTCACTTATCAATAATACAATTCTTCACGGCAAAACATTCTATCAAATGCCCTTGCTACTTTTGGGTAATTACAGGTAATCGCAACTCTGTGCGTGTTTTTTAGTTTTTAATTTTGTTCTTGTGTTCTTCCTTTTTTGGTTAGCAGGGGATGAGGTGGTTGGTTGGCGGGGGATGAGATGGTAGTGGGATGCTAGGTTTAAAGAGGAGATGGTGGCGGTGGAGCTGGGCACGGCTGAGGGAAGACCGGGCAGTAAAACTAATTTATGGAAAATTCCCAGATTCCAATAGCCGCAGACGGCGATGGAAGTGGTGGAGCAGCGGTGGGAGCAGCAGTGGTTATGGAGATGAAGAAGAAGAACTTAAGGATATTTTTGTCGCAACATTTTTTGTTTTAAGACTAGGGTTATTTTAGTCTTTTTGGTTATGGTCAATGTCAAAAAATGCCAAGTAAATGCCGAAATAGTGCCAAAAGGTTATATCGGTACTTCTAATGCAAGACATATGGTTATAATCGCACTTTAAAGTTTACGGAATATTATTGGCACTTTTGATCAAAACATAGGGTTATATCAGTATTTTACCTTTAACAGAGTATCAATTTAGGGTATGGAAAACTTCATATCAATTCAATAAACGTATGAAGTTAAATATATAAATAAATACTCCCTTTATCCCACCAATAATGACATATTTACGTTTTCACAGTTTTGAATGATCATATTTGACCGCCAATATCTCTAGCTACGTATATATGAATTTTGCATAAAAAAATAATATTTAGAAAATATATGTTAAGTATATATTAATTTATATTTAACTTATATTTATATTAATTTATATTTACCATATTTAACTTTGAAGAAGCAAATATGCCATTATTTGTGGGAGTATATATTATACAATTATAAATGTTATTATTTTAAGATGCAATTAAGTTTAGTATGCACTTATATTTAATATGTTGTTTGAGTTTCAAATTAATCTTTCTGAAAATATAAGTTATAATATTTTATTCCATAGGTTCCATTTTAAATTTCACACTTTAAATTTTAACAGTTGATTTTAAAAATATTTGATCCTTAATATCTATCATTAAGGTTAATAAAATTCGTGAAAATTTGGTATTTTAAAAATATATGTTATAACGAATGTAATTAGGTATCACACAATAGTATTCGTACTTATACGCCAATTCAATTTTATTGTCGAAGTTGAGAATTTTTAACTAAATGAATAATTAAATTGCAGGTTTTAAATGAGATAGATGGAGTATATATAATAAAAATTAAGAGTGGGTCTCCTGACATGCGACATGTCCATAAGCTTATGGACAAACCACCTTTTTTACCTTATACACTGCATTTGTTAAACAACATACAAAATTTAGAATTTTTTAAAGTATTTTATTATATAATGTGTTTTTATATTTTCACCTTCAAATACATAATATTACTTGTTTTAATTTATGAAATACAATACTAAAATTTTATTAAAAAATTACAAAATTTGATATGAATCTCCCTGCGAAGGCTCACGATTGCAAAAATTAATATCTTTAATCTAGTGAAGAGATCTTGCAAACCCCCACTATCTTGCACGTAAATCAGGTGTCTAGCCCTCGGTGTATGCCTAACTCGACCTGCTCTCTAACTAGTCCCCAGGATCAGATTACAAGGTTTATTGATACTTAACTCGCCCTCGGTGTAAAGCAACAATGGAATAGCTCGCAAGCAAAGAGTATGAACTCAAAAGGTCGTATATTTGATTGATAAAAGTATTGTGATAAAATCGTGAATGACCTCCCTATTTATGGGGTATAATTCGGCCAGTACAAATAGAAACTGGAATGACTTATGCCATATTTAAGAAACTAAAATCATATCTAACTAGAATACCTAAAATAAATGACTATATTCTTCAAGATAAATCTTTAATGAATATTGTCTTATCTAATCTTACCAACTCTAATTCTAATCAAATCAAACTATATATTCTAAACACTAAAATAAAGGAGAAAAACTCCCGTGAGACCGTCTCACCATAGCAAATGGTGAGACCAGGGATCAAGCTGCAATAAATAGCAAGGGAGCTAACAATGGGGCCAAACTGCAAATACAAGAAAATAAGGCTGAAAATGGGCCAACCCAATTTTCTCTCTCCTCCCAAATAATGTTAGATGTTTTCCTCCCAAAAATCAAGGAATTTCATTCCTCCTCAAACTCAGCCTGAATTCATGCTACTAAACACTGTATTCAAGCTCTAAAATTGTCGATTAATGCTCTGAAAATCTCTAGTTCCAGCTCGCGATCAAGCTCCGAAATCAGAATATGCAAATCTGACGAAATCATTAAAAATTTGGGAAATTTTGCACTGGAAAGATCGAGAAAATTATATTTCAAAGCTTCTTAGATCCGTGAAGGAGAAATAATCGAGGTAATATAAAACTTACGGTTGAAAATCTTAGTTTTATGGTTGAAATATGAATTATACGAAATCTACGATCTAAAATCTTACTTTTACGGTTTAAAATCTTAGTTGTAACGGTTGGAATCTACGATTTAAGGTGTTGTTGGTATAAACTACGTAAAGCGAAGCAATTCAAGGCAATGAAATTATTTTGTATGAGAAAGAAGGCAACAAATATGTTCAATCTGAAAATTAAACAAGTTTACATCCAGATTTGGTTTTGATTTCGTATATACAGTTAAACGCATGAAGAAATTGCATGAACACATGAATTAATGTTTTTATATTGAAGATTTTTTAAAATTGCTGAAACATATGAAGTCATATGATGAACACTGGATGTAACTGCATGAATCCATGAAGTAACGTGATAATATTCTGATGGACAATTTCCCAAGGTCTGGAATTTGGTTATATGCAATTTGTTGGGAAAATGTAGGTGCCTTTGAATTTGCCGAGACATATGAAGTAATATGATGAACACTGGATGTAACTGTATGAACACATGAAGTGACGTGATAATATTCTGATGGATAATTCTCCATGGTCTGAAATTTGGTTATATGCAATTTGTTGGGAAAATGAAGGTGTTTTTTAATTTGCTGAAAAGTATGAAGTAATATGATGAATATTGGATGTAACTGCATGAACCCATGAAATAATGTGATAATATTCGGATGGACAATTCCCCAAAGTTTGAAATTTGGTTATATGCAATTTGTTGGGCAAATGTAGATATTTTTAAATTTGCTGAAACGTATAAAGTAATATGATGAACACTGGATGTAAATGCATGAACACATGAAGTAACGTGATAATATTCTGATGGACAATTTCTCAAGGTCTGAAATTTGGTTGTATGCAATTTGTTAGGAAAATGTAGGTGTTTTTTAATTTACTGGAAAGTAACACATTTAATAAATGATGTATATGAATTAACACATCAAGTAAAATGATTGAACTTTGTTAGATGTTTCGTTAATATCTAGAGTTCAATTGCATGCTTTTTGTTAAGAATATTTTGATGTTTTAAATTTATTGTAACCCAAGAAGTAATATGTTAAATACACGATGTAACTCAATAAATACAAGATGTATTATGATGCTGAAGGTCTTAAATTTGATTAGTTAGATATTTTTCAAAATATTTTGGTATTATAAAATTTTCTTTGTCTGAAGTAATATATTATATATAAGATCTTACCTTATAAACACATGAAGTAACGAAGTGAAGTGTATAAAAATTGCTATATAAAAATGACTTTATGCATTTTAATGGAAAATTTACGTGTTTTTAAATTTTCTAAAACATATAAAGTAACATATTAAATAAATGATGTAAATGCATTAACACATGAAATAACATGATCGAACTTTGTAAGATGATTTATCAATATCTAGAATGCAATTACATGCATTTTGTTATGAATATTTTATGATTTAAAATTTAATGTAGCGAAAGAAGTAATATGTTAAATACAAAATTTAACTCAATAAATACATGATGTATTGTGATGCTAAATGTCTGAAATTTGATTAGTTAGATTCATTTTTCAAAATTTTTGGTTTTGTACCTCTATGTACATATTTATCAATGGCTGAATAACTGATTATGAAAGCCGACCTAAATTGTAAAATACATGAACTAATAAAAAAAATTAGTTGATGTAATGAGTTATTGAAAGCATACATATTTGCATAACCAGATTTTGTATCAATTTGAGCAACCTATCGAAATTCTTGTCTCAAAAACTACAAAGGAACACAAAAAATCAAGCAGTGTGGCAGATTCTTCCATCACTAAACCGCTAACAATCCAAGATCCATCTCCCAGAAAACAAAATTAAGAAGCAAGAGAATTGAAAGATGAAAGCAAAGAAAGAAACCAAAGACAAAGGAGTTTGGTACAAAGACACTAAAGCAACAAATCTAGACCTATGAGATTCTATTTGATATTGTATTTATATTATTATTTTGTACCTTAAATTATGAGACTAATCATTTTAATTGCGCTTCATATGCTTTAAACATCTAAACTAACAAATGCAGATTAATTAAATTAAAATTATATTCAAACTAATATAAACCAAGCAACTAGTGTTTCAAACTAATGAATCAAATGAATAAACTAAACGAAAATATATACATATATATATATATATATATATATATACGTACTAATATTAGATTAAGTAAATTAAAATATGATAATAAAAAAGTAAACCACAACACATGAATAGAAGTTTTCTAATATTTGAACTAAATAACTAAATAATCAACAAAACACCTAAATAACCGACTATATACCTAAAGAACACATGACTTTAAAAAGAATGCTACATAAAGTAACAATTAGAAAAATATAGAAAATTTGGCAAAGTAAAATTTAAACACCCAAAAAATAATTGTTAACAAACTAAAGATAAAAACAATGGAACCGAAGAGACAAACTTCAAAACTAAGTTAATACTATAATCATCATAAAAAAATTTACAAATTTTATTTCAGTTACGGCAAAATAAATTCAACCTAGCAAATTAATCATTCAAAATCATGCAAAAACTAAATCATTCATAATTCAAATACAACAAAACCAAATATTCAAATCACACCACAAACTCAATCTATTTTTTATTACAAGTTCTTGCAAAGATCTTGAACTCCTTATTTGGTGGTTGCACGGCTGTAGACACTCCTTCTAGGCCATCCAGTTCATATTCAGTAGATAAGTTAAAAGTCGTGATAGGTTGGTTCTATATTCTCCTCCAATTGTTGACACATTCAACGACCATAACACATAATTTGTCATTCCAAAACCCTCATGAATTTTCAAGTCATCCTGCTGAAGCTGGGTTAGTTCAGTAACACATTTACATTGGTTGCAAGTTGCGTGGTCCCTTAACAGTAAGATCACCCTTAACCTTCTCCAACTTCTCATACATATCAAGAATAACAACTTCAACGATACGCTTGACGATCATGAGAGCCTCATTATAAGCCTACAGAGGAAAAATATCAATATATTTAATGCTGAAACTAAAAACTGAAACACCTAGACAAACATGTAATATACCAAAGAAAGCATAATAAAAATAATATTTCAACCATTCTCAGAAGTTCCAACAACTCTATTTGGCTTATCTACACGAGATTTACTACCGCTCTTACGCAGCAATTAAAAAATATTGGCTATTAAAAAAAGGAAAATTTTAGAATTAGATATATAAATCAAGTAATAACCAACAAAAATAATATAAAATTCTATCATATATGAATACTAGTTGTAGTAGTTTTATATGATTCTTTTAAGATGGCTTTATAATCTGAAAATTATACAATCAATTATCTTAAAAACATAAATATTATAACACAAAGACTAAATTATTTTTTTGGTCCCTTACATACTATCTTTTACTATCTTTTGGTCCCCATTTACAAAACAACCATAAGAAGGGACCCTACAAATTCAAAACATTGTTTTTGGTCCCCAAACCCAATTTCCGGCCAAGTTTCCAGTTTTCAGGCGCACGTGCTCGGCACGTGCGTGACTTTTCGGCGAGTCCAGGGGCAAATTAGTAATTTTATATCAACCACTCCTTTGCTGGGTCAGAGACGTTTTTCTCAAAATTCGGAGTTGTGCTAATTCAAAGCTTTTACTGCTTCTGACTTTGTGCTCCCTCCTTATTTCCGGATCTGAAAATATTCATACTTCAATGGGTTTTTGCTTGGTTTTTCCTACGAATTCCCAACCGGGTTTCTGAAAAAACCTTGCCCTTGGATGAAGAACACGTTATGTTTGGGTTTATATTGGGTTTTTGCACTGATTTTCCCATGGATCCCAACTGGGATTCTGAAAAATCTATGCAGTGGGTCGGATGGATTATTGCTTCGATTTTCCCACTTTCTCCACCTAGGTCCTCTGAAAAATCATAGCTCTCTGCTGGTTACTGGTGCTGGACTTTTGTTTGATTTTCCCAGTTAAACACCTGGGCTTCATCTGGGCTTCGTTTGCATTTGGGGCTCCTTCCCATCTGGATTTTACGACCGAAGCTATAAAGAGTTCAATTGCTTCATGGGTGATTCCAGAAGTATGGGGACTTGGGATTCTACAACTTCACGGGTGATGCCGGAAGCTCGACTCTCAATCTCACCGGATTCGGCTTGCTTGGGAGCTCGCATCGGTCTAAGGGATGAAGAGTTACAATCGGAAGGGAGCCACAACTTCAAAAGGTTAGATATGGCTGTTGGGCGGTGATTCCCAGGTGTGTTTGTCTGCATTTTTTAATTGGAATGTGTTATACTGGGGAAGATTGGGTACTGGAAAGATCTGGGTCCTCATATTTTTAAGTTCGGCTGTTGGAAATCTTTGGATTTAGTTCTGGGTTTTAAAGGGTATGATCCGATTGTTGAAGGAAAATTTTGATTCTGGAATTTTGGAGGCCGAAGGTGAATACCGCCGGTGTGAAGCAGGAACTCGATCTGGGTGGATTTAGAGGTGTCAGAATTCGGGGAAGCTTTGTTCTTCTGGGTATGTGATGAACAATGACAATTCCCGTCTAACCTTCCGGCCGAACAAGGGCGGAATCTAGCTCTCACGCGACGTCGGCGCATCAATCCAGGACGTGGTAGCAGCAAGCTCACCCAGCTCGTTGGATTTGGCATCCCCAAGGCTGATTAGGAAAAGGAAATCTTCAAAATGTGCTACCCAAATTCCGACCAAAATCCGGTCAAGGTTGATGGGTTTTCTTGACTCCCGGTGAAAACGGCGCACAAGCGGGTAGGGTTTAATTATATAAAATTACTAATTTGCCCCTAGACTCGTCGGAAAGTCACGCACGTGCCGAGCACGTGCGCCTGAAAATTGAAAACTTGGCCGGAAATTGGGTTTGGGGACCAAAAATAATGTTTTGAATTTGTAGGGTCCCTTCTTATGATTATTTTGTAAATGGGGACCAAAAGATAGTAAAAGATAGTATGTAAGGGACAAAAAAAACAATTTAGTCTAACACAAAACTTACAAACTAACAATATACATATCATCTTTAGTAGTCAATTTAGATTGCAGTCGACTGAATTTCTTCAAACAGGTAGCATCATTTACATTAAAAAGTTATCACATAAACAAGTGAATAAATAAGTGAAACCCCAAAAATAAACAGATAAATATGACTATATACATACATATTCGGAAAAAGATTCAGATTAACTAACAAAAAAAAACAACTAAACTAAGCAAATAAACAGATTAACTAACTCAAATTCAACAATTCAATTAAACTGAATCAGATAGACCTTCAAAATGCACGTAATTTTCATATATCAGTTAGCCAAAGTAATTACATAAAGACACGAAGGTAAACAGATCCAAATGCCTAACATTAAACTGGATACACTACAAAACAGAAAATGACTCATATGAGAAAGCCACGACAAAACTTAAATTATATGCATAAACATGCTAACTACTCCGTCATCAACCGTTTGATATCACTGAAACCACAAAATCAAAAAATATAAAAACAATAAAACCGATACCATTACACGGACAAAAATGTTAAACCTTTAGTAAACAAAAGCTTGTCCGATGAGCCATTGGAAAGCATATCCCGAGGGAGCATCATCAACTTAATTTTGTTCATCCGCCAAAGATAATATACATACAAAAAGCACAATTAAATGAAAGAAATACGCTTTCTAATCCCAGTGGTTGATCAAAAAGTAGTAAAAAAACAAATTACCAGCTTCTATGCATTCCGCGATTAAAATAGTAGGCAGAAAAAGAGCACTAAAGAAAAAGGAGCATCCAACAATTAAAAAGAGCTACGTTCTAATCCAATCAACTGATAAAAAAGTAGTAAAAGCACAAACAGTAACAATAAAAAAACTTCAGATTATGAAGGAGAGGCTTGGAGTGGAGCTTAGCCTACGGCAATCCAAGGCCAATCCAATGCACGTCCTAGATGTAATCAGATTACCTGAAGCACCAGTTGTGAACATGCTGGATTATTTTAGTTGCTACAGTCAGACTATTGGCTAAGTGACTCTAAAGGCACCAAATTTTTACAAATAGTTCCAGCCCAGTAAAGAAACCAATGACAGAAGAGGTAAAGAGATTGGATAACAGAAAAATGTAGCGAAGTGATACGAATATCAAACGCTATGATGGTGTTTTAAATGTTTTGATGGATCAACTTTATGATAAAGAATTGAAGAAGTAGTCACCATCTACATCTTGGATTCATTATTTGATTAGAATTAGATTTGGTAAGATTAGATAACGTAATATTCTTCAAGGTTACTTCTTGAAAAATTTGATAAGATTACCTTACATTACCATTTATTTTAGGTATTTTAGTTAAATATGATTTTAGCTTCTAAAAACTGCCATAAGCCGCATTCGAGGACTGAGAGCTCGACCCCTTCGAGGGCTGAGAGTCCATACCTACGAGGTCTAAGAGCTGAACCCCTTCGAGGATAGAGGAATCCACCCCTTCGAGGTCTGAGAGCTGGCTTCGAGGATAGAAGAGTACACCCCTTCGAGGACTCAAAGTCGATTCCTTCGGGGGCTGAGAGCTGGACCCCTTCGAGAATAGAAGAGTCCACCCCTGCGAGGGCTGAGAGCTCGACCCCTTCAAGTACTGAGAGCTCGACCCCTTCGAGGGCTTAGAGCTAGACCCCTTCGAGGACTTAGATCTCATCCCTACGAGGATTGAAGAGTCCACCCCTCCGAGGGATGAGATAGAAGAGCCCATCCCTTCGAGGGCTTAGAGTTGGACCCCTTCGAGGGCTGAGAGTTGTACCCCTTCTTAGAGCTAGACCCCTTCGAGGACTTAGATCCCATCCCTACGAGGATTGTAGAGTCCACCCCTCCGAGGGCTGAGATAGAAGAGTCCATCCCTTCAAGGGCTTAGAGCTGAACCCCTTCAACGACTGAGAGTCCATCCCTTTGAGGGCTGAGAGTTGGACCCCTCAAGGATAGAAGAGTCCAACCCTTCGAGGGCCTAGAGCTCTATCCCTCGAATGGGTGCCCAAAAATGACGTCGTTTTCATCAGCCCCACATGGAGGCACCGCAACTTTTGACAAATGGTATGCACAAAAGGACAAAAGTGGTGTCCAAAACGACATCGTTTTGGGCGGTTACTTGAGAGCACATAGAAGGACACACGTTCGACTTTGCTGAATGACCACTATGCCCCTGATGATGGTTGACACAAACGTGTCATTTCAAAGTATCCATTTATACAATAACCAGATGATTACTCTTTTTCTCTTTTTTTTGGAAATGGATTGATGATTACAACAAAAAAGCGATTCTATGGATATGATTGATATCCACTGAATGCACAGACTAATTACCCATTTCAAATTTTAAAAATTTATTTTATATTTAAACCTTCTAATTTGATGTTTATATTTAGTGCTTCAATTTTATATTTAGCTTTCTAATTTTTATACTGTACATAATATTCTATTTCGTGTTTTTAAATTTTAGTTTAGTTTCCAATTTAATTTATTTTAATTCAGAGCTCGTCTGAAAGACGGTCTTTCCATAAGCCATGGAAAAACCAAGATTTTAAGTGCAAAGTGGAAGAAATGGAGAAAAAATTTTGGATTGCATAAATCGGATTATAAATTTTAAACTACTACACGTTGAACAATGGGTTGGGTGTTGGACTGGGCTAGTGGAAGCCCAAATCCAAGCCTAATCTCACATCGTCGTCTTCATTACAGGCGGGCGACGGCGGAGCAAAACCGACGGGAACAGAAACCAACACAAAACCAACTAAATCAGCAACCGTCGAAGCTACACCGGATCTGTCAGTTTCAAGAGACAAAAACCACAGCGAAGCAAAACAAATGTTAATCCAATTCCACCCTCTGCAAACCCAATGAGGGTAACTCAATTTCACCGTCTGCAACTGCGATTTGGGATCGATGCCAGGAATTTGATTTAAATCCGACGCTTCACAACCGATGACACCGATGACCAAAACTGCGATGGTGGTGAGGATGACACTTGAACAAAGGTGGAAACTCGACACCGAAACAGTTGCGAATGGTGGCAAGCATTTCAGATCTGCTTCCTTTTCACTTAATTGCAACCTAGTCCCTCACTTTCTCTGCCTCTTTTAAATAGAACCCCAAGACTTAAATAATTTAGAATTTGATCCTGAATTTAGCTTTCCCTTGCTCTAAATTTTCAATAACCCTTGATCTCACCATGAAACGTCACAAGAGATAGAAAGTTAAAAGAGGACAAACTAAAAAAAGAAATCTGAAAGTTACTGTTAGATATCAATATCAAATCCACCGTTACTGGGCAAACCGATTAAATCAAGTATCATCAAAACAATGATATCGTCCAAAAAGTATCATCTAACAAGCATAAAACATCTATAATAAAAATCTCAATTGAGATCAAACCAGCAAGATAACACTGCGCATTACGTAGTGAGCTTGATAACAAATTATAGAAATACTATAGAATTGTTGCTACAATATAGGAATGTTAAAATAGTTGTAATTGAATGTACAAATGCACCAATTTTACATATAATTGAAGCGTGAAGATGGTGACACAGTGCAACATTCAATCTGAGAAGAAGATGAAGAAAATGAGGAGTGAAAGAGAAAAGAGAACTCCTCCACTGGAAGGACTATTCTAGAGGTACGGATTCGCGAGTTGAAGGTTCAGGTGAAGGTTCAGGTGAAGAGGTCCAGGTAGAGGGGTTTGAGTGTAGGGGTTCGAAAGGTACTGATTCGAGAGGTGAAGTTTCAGGTGCAGAGTGTTCAAATGGAGGGGTTCGAGAGGTACTGATTCAAGAGGTACTGATTTGAGAGGTGAAGGTATGCCTTCGAGAGGTGAAGGTATGCCTTCGAGGGGTGAAGGTTCGAGGGGTGAAGGTTCAACCTTCAACTCTCGAATCAGTACATGTTGAACCTCTCCATTGGAACCTTTCCACCTTAGCCTTCACCTTTCGAATTAGTACATCTCGAACCCCTCTATAGAGCCTCTTGACCTGAGCATTCACCTCTCGAATCAGTCTCCATCGAACGCTTTGCCTCTCAAACCTCCCGGCACTCTCACCACTCGAACGCTTCACCTCTCGAATTGGTACTTCTCGAACCTCTACTAGAACATTCACCTCTCGCATCGTTCAATGGAGATTTCACCTCTCGAAGCCGTACATTCACTTCTCGAATCATTCACAGGAACATTCACCTGTCGAACCCCTCTACTGGTGTCTATTCACATGAACATTTACCTCTCGAATACGTACCTGTCAAATAACCAACTCGAACACTTCACCTCTTGAACATGTACCTCTCGAGCCTCCGCTCAAGCTCTCTAATGGAACTTTCACATCTTGAATTCGTACCTCTCGAGCCAGTACCACAGAAACCTTTACCTCGCGAATACGTATCTTTCAAACTCTTCACCTCTCAAACGGTCTCCTCTCGAATCTTCTACCGGAACCTTCACCTCTCGCATCGTCAAAGGAAACTACACATCTCGAAGTCTTACCTCTCAAAGCCGTACCTCTCGAACACGAACCTTCACCTCTCGAATCGTTCAAAGGAACCTTCACCTCTCGAATAATTCATTTGAGCCTTCTTCTCTCGAATACAAAGCTCTTCACCTCTCGAACCCCTCCTCAACCTTTAACTCTCGAATCGGTACCTCTCAAACTCCTCCATTGGAACCTCTTCACTTTTACCCTTCTCTCGAATTAATACTTCTCAAACTTTCTAACGGAATCTTCATCTTTTGAATCATACTTCTCGAACCTCCTCTCGAACCTTCACCTGTCGAACCCATACATTCACCTCTCAAATCTCTAAAAGGAACCTTCACCTCTCGAACTCTCAGCACTCGGACTCGTCTGCTTTGACATTCATTTGGGTCGTACCGGCCTGTAATATAACCTCACAAATAAGGCGCTTGATGATTGTGTTAATTCCGGGTAACGTGTACTGATCCTTGTGCGTGTTGTCGTTCAAGGTGCAGTAGTTGAATACCATTCTTTCCTTCCCTTTCCTCTCTTCTTCGGTGATCGGATCAAAAATGGTTCCGGGGTTGACCAATAATGCCATCATCATGTGCTTACTTTTGCTGGGCCTGATCACCCTAAGCGAATGCAAGGCCCTTATATACTTCCCATAAGAGTCCTCAACTGCTGGCATCACATGATTCAGAGGCTTGTCCTAGATCGATATATATGGGTTGATAATATCCAGCTTACAAACCACCTTGTTTAGGGCCCAATGATTCAATGGGTCCTCACCAATGAATCCTGCATCTTCCAGCCTTCCTAGGATGGGGCCAAACCTCTTCTGAAAACTTGAGCTTGTTTAGCCCAAGTTATAGTACACCAAGTTCTGGATTGTAATATATTCTTCTTCAGTGGAATATTCTTCTTCAGTGGATTCCAGTATTGATGCTCTACATACCTCTGTGTCTGGACTTGTGTTGATTACGGTAAAATTCTGGTAGAAAGTAACAGTGTTACCTTCTATCCTTACTTCTCCGTACATTGACCGTATGAAATTGCATCATATAAGCATTTGGAATTTGTCCCTCATGCCCATGTCGAAGTTGTAAGTGAATGGGGTTCTGAACTAGTTTTCTCCTATCATAATCTCCCGGTTTTTAGCTTAAGCTTTGCCGCCTTCCTGTAGTTGATACCGTTGAAATAAACAGTATAACTATTTTCCTCCAATGCTTCTTTAGGGACTGCTCTGTTATCAATGCAGCAGGTAGTGGCTCCGGTGTCCGGTATTGCCCTTATTTCGAAAGGCTTCACCCCTGGAATTTCCATTGATACCCAAATATTAAACATCCGGTTGACTATTCTTTTTTAATATTGGATACCTGGTGGAAGTTTGGGCAGTTCCTGCTTTGCTGCTGCCGATGCCAGTCTGCTTTCCGTTAGGACTTTTGTTTCTTCGAAGGAAACATCGTCCCCATCTTCACTTTCCTTGCTTTCCCTTGTATTGATGTGCTCAATTCGCTCAGCATCTCACGCCACCAGCTCTTCATGTTCCCTTCTCAGGCCTTTCTCCAATTTCGCCTCCAGGTTTTTCCTTAGCCTTTCATTCTCCGTTGTGAGAAATTGTATATACCCCAATAATTCCTGAATTAACTTATCTTTGGACTCATACTCCTAGTTGGCAGGTGCTGGTGCCGGTATGATTCTCCTTTAGGTTGTGGCTTGAACATAGTGGACATGCCGTTAATTTACATGTGGTGCAGTGGATTCTCACCCTCTCCATGGTTTGGTGCTTACAGAAGACACTTGATCCATTTAACTTCTACCTGGCCATTTCTCCTCCATTGATGCCTACATTCTTCCTGTTCTGTAGGGAGTTTCACTTAGCACCTCCATCATTTTTCTTCTCCCAGAACAAAGGCATTCTCTTCAAATGAAAATTCTACCATCGCTACTTTGATGTTCATTTGGGTCGTACATGCCTCTCCTTCTGATACCCTGCAAATTGCATCACTATCTGAATCGTCAAGGTCGACCGAGACTACATTCCAATCACTTGGCAATTATAGATTATCCATGACTGCTACCCTAGCAATATTGCCAGTTCTCTTTCTGCTCTCCCAATCGAAGTTACCTTCATCGCCACAGAGTCATATGGTTTGACCTTGTATGACTATTAGTCCCCTCTGCAATGCCGCCCTTTTTGCACATCTCGGCCAGGTATTGGTTAGAAAAGTGGACTACTAAGGTACTTCCTTAAGAATTCCTTCTCCAATTTCTGAAAGCTCCGGGGAAATGTACATGCGTCCCAGACTTTCATGCAATCGCTTGACAGCCGCTCCAAGTTATATTAGGCTCTCTCCTGCTCCTCAGTAGATCCCTGGAACGGACCTTCTAATAGGATGATTCTCCTTATTTGCAAGGTTATATTCTGCGAGTCATCGGCAATAATGATTCTCTAATTGCTCCTACATCAAACGGAGCAACCCTTAGGTTGTTTCCCCCAGCGGTTTTTGCCGGTGGATATGAAGCGGGACCCATAACTGGTTCTATTGGTGGTTTATAGGAAGATTTGCCAGTTGAGTATGCCTTTCCCTCCGACCTTTGGGTTTGCCTTGGGAGCTTTGGGTACTCCATCTCTTTAAGTTCTGTTACTAGTGTTTTTGGGTTATCCTCCCCACCCCTTGTTAAGAAGAATGGGTTAACCCATTCTCCTTC
The DNA here is from genome assembly GCA_037428765.1 of Rubia yunnanensis. Lineage (NCBI taxonomy): Eukaryota > Viridiplantae > Streptophyta > Magnoliopsida > Gentianales > Rubiaceae > Rubia > Rubia yunnanensis. The sequence continues at coordinate 112,877,516 of CM075064.1, read as the reverse complement.
AACTTCATCGTTGAACGTATCATAAACTAGATTAGTCCCAAAACTTTTCACTGGCTCCTCCCCAGCCATGGATGCATAAATATTGAGGATCCCCTCCGGGGTGTCCTCTTCTTCTTCTTCCCCTAGCAAATCTTGCTGCCAACTTATTATACTGATAATGATGGCCCTATCACCACCTCCATCTGTCTTATCGTCACTTTCGCCACCAAGTACGAGAGCAGACTCCTCACCATTGTCTGCCAGCTGTTCATCATTTTTCCCTAATGCTGGCCACCGTTCTTCGACTGAACTATAATCTCCAAGTCTCATTTATAGGGATCGATCCAAATGGTTCCGTATTGCCACCTCTAGTGGCACCTTTGGCCGCCTTGCTACCGGTGGTTTGACCCACCACCTTTGACCGCATAGTTTTGTTGAGTACGGTTGCCCAGCAACGGCCCTAATACAGCTGCTCGCCAGGTAATCTGGAACGTGCTGAACATAATACCGAAAACTGGCATAACTTGTGTTGGTTAGTCTGCCAACCATCGTCCTTGTTATCACCAAGTTACTTTCTCCCCCATTCTAGTTCTCATACCCATGCGTTTGGATTGCTAATTGGACATGGTTTCTGAAATCTTGTACTGGCATCATCATGTTAGGAGAAATGTACACCATTTGCGTACCCACAGTGGTGTCCATTTCCATTAAGCCAATTATAGGAGCAATGTACACCTGGTGTGCCTTAGGATTACCATAATTTTTACTCTGGCCTCCCGTCAGTGATGTCCATGGGCACGTACCATTATCATCCCTAGGTGGATAAGCTGCAACCCCTCTTGCCGCAACCTTCCGTAACTTGCCTCGGAGAATAAAAGGAATTTCCTTGCTTGAAAGCATGAACAATTTATTCTAAGTGCGAAAATATTACAACTAAGAAGTAAAACTTCGGAGTTTTTTTGTCTTGCAACTCCTACAAACTATGCTTTTATAGGCGAGTATCAAGGCCCCATTTTGATAGGCGGGTGCACATTGGGCCCCTAGCCTCTATCAATAACTGCCTTTATAGCTGCCCTTAAGCAATAATACACTCAGAGGGGTCCAATCCATAGGCACCGCTGAGAAAAAACTCCATTATTGACAAATATATAAACAAGTGGGAGTCACATGCAACTACATTATTGACAGACAGAAATAAGTGGGTTGTCACATCCCAACAAAAGCTAGATTTGGTGACGGCCAATGAAAAAAGGTTTGAGAAAGATGCCAAAAGCCGAAGATATGATGCTGAGAAACTACATAATTACCATGCTAGATTCGACTCAACTGGTAAATGTTTAGGAATATTGATGTACAAGTTCTAAGTTGCAGTACATGTCATAGCTAACCTGGTTTAAACTTGGTGGGTGCTATGTTATGTACTAACCTAGTATATAGGGTAAATAATGATAAACTCCTATGAAATGCGGATAGACTAAATTGAAGTTAAAGAAGAGAAAAATCAGAACTGAAACCATGGACTACGGTATTTCTTTCTCACAAATTCCTATTTTTGTGATGCGATTTATATGCTTAAATGATTCAATTTATACTTTATGGGATTTATATGCTATTTGTATGGCTGTTTAAATGCAATATTTATAAGATTAAATACTATTTATGGTCTCCATAATTTTGACTTTCAAGGGTGTCTTTTTACTGCAACTTATTAGGGGTTTTTGAACAGTGATTAATCAAAGATTAAATGCTAATTTCGGCTTTCTAGGGCTTGTGTTATTTACTGTACTTTTCTAGATTTAGGATTTTTTTTACTGTGATTAATCAAGTGTTTAACAGTAATTTACTTATTATCATTCTGTAACTTATTTATTGCTCAATTTTTTCTCTTCCCTAGTTTTTAACGACAGTACATTTACATTTTAGGCTAGTATTAGGCAAAATATCAATATTAGATTGTGACGCATGTAAAAAAAATCCCAAATCAAACCCAAGATTGTCTTAAGGTGCGATTTCAATATCCATGGTAGATTAAATTCCGGTTCTCTAGAGTTTATGTATATATATTGTTTCTGTTGTGCGAATTATAAGCTTTCTAGGTTTATCTCCGGCATTGTAGGGATTTTTTTTCTTTCCAAATTTTTATCTGATTATGTCTTTTTAGACAGTAACTTCGTAATTTTCTTTCCAATTTCAGGTTGCAAAGCATGCATGGAAGATTTTCCCAATCAGTCACCGAAGCAGCTCACTGGCAAGAAAGATGCTGAGATGCATTACAAGTACAAGCACAGGGAGGTGGCTAACAAAAATAACTCATGTGGCAAATGCGGACAGTCTTTCAAGACTGCGGACGATTTGGAGATCCACCGTCCACATTGCCTAACCCTGATCTCCTTTCATCATCTGTAACATATACGTTTCCTTGATTTAAATCTAAACTCCTTTTATACTATGTAACATAATATACTTCTCCTAAACTTGAACTGCTCTATATAGAAATTGGTATTGATTAGACGAAATGTCACTTGGTATTAGTTTAGATCCGATGCCTTATATTTGCTCGCGGCTTTAAAGGAGATCTGATTCCTTTTCATTATATATAAAATATATGTGATTTCCTTTAGCATAGATAATCATGTTTTTGTCCACTAAACCACATACTCTTTAGATGCGATATTATGTGTCAATTATTACATTTAGGGTAAGCATTGCTCGTAATTACCATAGATCAGACAAACCTTTTAGCTAATCATATTTTTGTCCACTGAACCACATACTCTTAGATGCGCTATTCTGTGTCAATTATTACATTTAGGGTAAACATGGCTCGTAATTACCATAGACCAGACAAACCTTTTAGCTGAAACTTAATTGAAATCAGACTAAATTAATTTTTTACTACTGGTTTCTAGCTTGATTTGAGCAAGTCGTACTCCCACTTGCCGTTTTGATCCCAATTGAAATTTCTATTATGGATGTTTTATGCTTTTTAAATGATACTTTTTGGATGATATCACTGTTTTGATGATACTTGGTTCAATCGGGTTGCCCAGTAACGGTGAGTTTGATATTTATATCTAACGTGAACTTTCAGATTTCTTGTTTGTTTGTCCTGTAATTAACTTTCTATTTGTATATTTTTTCTATGTTGTCATTCATTCTATCAAATTATCCCCACTAAACTCCTAATTTACCTTTATTCATAAAAAGTGTCCACTTTTAAAAATGATGGTAAATAAGGGTTTAGTGGGGGATAATTTGATGGAATGAATGACAACATATAAAAAATATACAAATAGAAAGTTAATTACAGGACAAACAAAAAAAGAAATCTAAAAGTTGTGTTAAATATCGATATCAAACCCACCGTTACTAGGCAAACCGATTAAACCAAGTATAATCAAAACAGTGATATTATCCAAAAATATCATCTAATAAACATAAAACATCCATAACAGAAACCTCAATTGAGATCAAAAGAGACATCACATCACACCAAGTGGGAGTACGACTTGCCCAAATCAAGCGGCAAAAGAAATCGATTTCATGATTAGTAACAGAAAATTAATTCATTCTGATTTCAATCACGGTTAAGCTAAAAGGTTTGTCTGGTCTATAGTAATTACCGATCATGTATACACTAAAAGTAATAATTGACACAGAATAGCACATTTAAGGGTATGTGGTTATGTGGACAAACATTTTTATCTATACTAAAGGAAATCACATTTCAGTATCTTTTATATCTAATAAAAAGAAAATCAGATAACGGATCTAAACTTATATATCCAATGACTTCTTGTCTAAGCAATCAAGTTTCTATCAAGAGCAGTTCAAGCATCAGGAGAAGTATATTATGTAACATAGTACGAAATGAGATCAGGTTTAAAACAAGGAACAAAATATTATGTTACATAGAATAAAAGGAGATCAAACCTATAGGGCAATGGGGACGGTGAATCTCCTAATAGGCAGCAGTTTTGAAAGAATGACCGCACGGAGGTTCTTTTTGTTAGCCACCTCCCTCTGCTTGTACTTATAATGCATCTCATCATTTTTCTTGGAAGTGAGCTGTTTCGATAACTAACTGGGAGAATCTTTCACGCACGCTTTGCAACCTAAAATTAAATTGGAAGGAAAATTCTGAAGTTACTATCTAAAAAACATAATTAGTTAAAAACATGAAAAGGAAAAAAAATCCCTAGAATGCCAAGTATAAAACCTAAAAAGCATATAAATCGCATAACGGAAACAATATATAAATAAACACTAGAGAGCCTACATTTAATCCACCAGGATGGAAATTCAAATCGCTCTTAAAACAAGCCTGGGTTTGATTTGGGAATTTCCCCTTACATGCGTCGCAATCTAAAATTGAAACTATAAAATACGGCCTAAAATAGCCTAAAATATATTGAAAGGAAAAAAAACACTGAGCAATAAATAAGTTACAGAAGTAAATTACGGTTAAACTCTTGATTAATCACAGTAAAAAATCCAAAATCTAGAAAGCTACAATAAATAACACAACCTAGAAAGCCAGAATTAGCATTTAATTTTTGATTAATCAAAGTTCAAAAACCCTAACCCTAAATAAGCCACCGTAAAAAGACAACCCCTACAAAGCCGAAATTATGGAGACCATACTTAGCCTTCAATCGTATTTAAACCGTATAAATAGCATGCAAATCGCATTTAAACAGTCGTACAAATAGCATGTAAATCTCATAACGTATAAATCGCATCATTTAAGCATATACATCGCATCACAGAAGAAAGAATTTAGGAGAAAGAAATACGTTATCCATGGTCTCATATCTATGTTTTTTTTTCTCTCCAACTTCAGTTCAGTCTATCCACGTTAGACAAAGGTTTACCATTATTTACCTTATAATACTAGGTTAGCGGGGATTCTGTTGGGCCAGCCCCATCAATGGGGTATTACATGTCGATTAAAGGATGTTTGGAGTAAATGAAATTAAATACTAAAATGAATAATATAACAATAAGTTAAATGAATAATATAATAGGTAGATTAAATTAAAAAAATCTTATAAGAATATATCAATACTACAAAGGGTACAACTACTCCGTAACAAAGAAAAGCACACAATATACAATGAATTTCAACCGAAAATAAAAATAAGAAAATTAAATGGCAAGACCGTGTGCAATGTATTTTTTTCAACTAGAAAGCCGCATTCATTTAGAATCTATTTTTACAAACACTTGAAACTATCATACTAGGATTTATTTAAACATACAATAACATCAATCAAGTAAGAGCAATTATATTCCTTCAACTGCAACAGTGCGTTTCAAAGCCTAAAAAAACTTTAAATTAGGCAACTTTGATATACGGTCCATCAATGAAGTAGAATTTGAGACACCAGAAATAGGCTGAGGACTCAAAAACAACTAAAACTTACATGCAAAAATCTGCACAAGGCCTATGCAGATTTTAACACTGGCCAACGAAAATAAATTAGCACATAACATAGCACCAACCAGGTTAACCTTGACATTTACAGCAGCTTGGAACTTCTACATCAATATTCCTAAACATTTACCACCCCTTATCACTAGTTGAGTCAACAATAGAGCAGGATAGACAAAGAAAGAAGAGTGATATATTTAGAAAACAAGGGCAGAATTGCACTTAACCAAGTAGTGGTTAGGAGCTGCAAGTCCATTTTTTAAAAATAAAAACCCAAAAAACCAATGACCCTCCATCAATCTTTTCCAAGTAATCCAAGTAAAAGAGGTAGAGTAAAGATTTTATTAAGCTGGAGAAATTATTTACCTTCCTTCAAAGCTGGAGAAAGAGACCAAGAGTCCAAGTGCTTCTTTTTGGCCCACAATAGATGGCCCAAATTACATAATTTTTGTGTACCATTCCCCTCACTCCAAGTGGTCTGCAGCTCAGTTGGTGCGTGAGAAAGTACTGGAGAAAACCCTACCCGGATAGGATTAGGACCCGTCGGCGGACACGCTTCGAGAAACCCTACCCGGTTTGGCGCGCCGACTTCGCCGGAGACCCAGAGTCCAGCCCGCCGCTGCCGGAATTGGACCGAAATCTGGGTTTGAGTTATAGCCATGAATTCTCCAAATCTTCAAGCTGCTTTCTCTGCACGAAATTCCCCAGCCCTGGGCTAGGCATCTAACACCCCAGAAGGAAACTCCATGGATGAACCCGAAGCTGGAAAACTTAAAGCCATCTAACCTTTTGGTCGCCGAAGGATTCCAAGCTGAAGCTCCCGGAGAACGTGAATTCTGTGGCCATTTTCCGGTTCCATCTCTTCCATTGCTTCACGCCAGAGTGGCCACCCATTTGTTCGAAAATCCCAAACTCAAGGGATGATTTTGCCAGACCCAGGTGGGGAGAAGCGGGGAATCAACCTGACCCCAAGTGAAAGTATTGATTTTTTGCCAACTGGGAAAATCAAGCAAAACCCAGCACAGTAACAAAGAGAACAGTAGCAACCAGGGCAAAGATTTTTTCAGAATCCCAGTTGGGAGACGTGGGAAAAACAAAACAAAAATAAAAAAAAGCAATACCCAAAGACGTAATATAGCAATACCCAAAGAAAACGAGGGGGAAACCGAACTTAGAAAAACGAGAGTACCGAGGAAATTGTTCATTGCCTTCTTTGGAAATGATTAATTGGGAAGCATAATTAGTTCAGATTTGAAGAGAGGGAATTCACACCAAAATTACCATTTATGTTCGAACCCTAGCTTTCGAGTCTAGACGAGAGACCAAATCAGTTGTGTGTTTGAGTAGAGCCAAGTCCCATAGCTTCAACCTGGAAACAAAAAACACTCAGTTCAATACTAGACGTGCAATATTCAACTGGATATCATCCGGTATCTTCTATTGGAAACTCAGTGGTATCTTTTATCGGAAATTTAGGATGGTCTTTATCACCAGAAATCTGCAATCATTTAGAATGCATTTTTACAAACACTTGAAACAATCATACTGGAATGTATTTAAACATACAATTATATGAATCAAGTAACAGCAATAATATTCCTTCAACTGCAACAATGTGTTTCAAAGCCTACAAAAATTTTAATTAGGCAACCAGTGAGCCACCATCAATCTTTTCCAAGTAAACAAAGTAAAAGAGGTAGAGTGAAGATCTTATTAAGAGTTATGTTCCACAAGATACAGACAAGCAGACAGCATCATTTTTCAGAAGGAAACCAATTTTGTAGCATCATTTTTCAACTTTCATAGTTATCCATAATACGTGGCTATTCAAGAACCATCCATTCTAATCAACATCTCTTTCTCTCAAAAAAGGAAAATAAAAAAATTTCTTTCCTCCCGTCCACTGCATCAGCCACTGCATCGCCTAATCACATGCATTAATTTTTGCTGCCATCGCTAGAATCTTCAAACATCCTCTGCTTGGTGAAACTAGGATGGCGGCTGACCCTCTGATTTGTTGAATTCCGGTCAACCGCCGGTAGAGGTCTACTGGCCCAGATTACGTTTTTTCCCGGGGACGAGTGGTTGGATTGCGTTTACGACGGGATACGATCGGGAAACAAAATAAAAATTGAGTACTTACTACAAGGACATTTTCAAAATTTCCTTGGTCTCTTCCTATCAAATCAGATGGGGTCTCAATATTACACATGCTTCATAAGCGAACGATGCGTCGCCACATGGGGAGGGTCGACGAGCCCGGGGTTGCTTTATGAGTGCCCACTTTTGAGTTATGACTGTCAGGCATGCCATTACTTTTGACTGTCGGCCTGGCCTTTGCTGTGTAATGCTGACTTGGAAAAGCATACTTCATCTGTTTCTCTAATAGTGGCACATAATTTTTTGTGTTAGAATTTAGGAGATACTAAATGAGTGGATGAAATTGGATTGAAAGAAGAATAAGTAAAATGAGTGGATGTAATAACCTTAAACTTGTCATAAATAGAAAGTGTCAATATAAAAGAAACATCTCAAATTAGAAAGTGTGTCACTATTAAAGAAACGGAGGGAGTACTTCCTCTGTTCTTTGTTAAATTGCACACTCTATTTTGTATCACTATTTATATTAAATTTTATCATATATTTGAATAAATATATAAATAAAAATACTATATATATATATATTATATTATTTAATTTAACATAACAAGTATTTTTTAAAATAAATATTTATTTATTATTATTATATTTAATTAAATATATTAATTGTTAAATGAATTTCTTGATAAGAGTGAAAAAATTCTGTACAATTTAATTGTTCATTACTACCATCCATTATTACTTGCTCCTTACGGGTCATTACTACCATCCATTATTACTTACTCCTTACGGGTCATTACTACCATCCATTATTACTTACTCCTTACTGGTCATCCATTATTACTTGTTACTTTTCAAGAGGGGAGAAGATAACCACGAGTGCCGTTAGAAAACCCCTTGTTCGTTCCTCTTCTCACTTTTGTCTTTTCATTGTGCATGAATTCACGTCCTCGATTGGCAAGTGAATCTTGAAAACCCCACATTCTCTTTCTTCTCCACCTTTCGAACACTCTTTCCCTCCTCTTCTATCCTCCAACTTTTGATTTCACTCTCGGCGACTCTTGCATAGAAAATATGGGTAATAATTATATATTTGTACTCATAATTTTATGATACATGTTACAAGTAATATTCTAGAAGAAATAAATATAAAATTTCTGGATTACATGAATCAAGTTATAAACTTTATAACTACTATACGTTGCATAATAAATTTTTGATATTACAACTAAAACTTTTTACCTTTTATTATTCTAATTAAACTCTATATTTCCATATGTATATGGAAAGACTGTCTTTCCCAAAATTTTACCTCATTTTAATTATATTTAGTTTTAATTCCAGTAAGATATTAATTTGAGAGAATAAAGCCTAATAGCTCAAACATTTTGTCAGAAAGGAAAAATTGTTTTAAAAGGAAGGGCTATGCAATTTCATACTCCAGATAAGTACTACTCCCTCCGTCCCAACTCTTTCTGTGGAGAGAGAAACTGGAAGTATTTTTAATGATATATTATTTTAAGGCTTTGAAGTGGGGTATCCTGAAATTGTTAACTCTTTCCCTTTATTTTCGTTCAAATTAAGCCCAAGATTTGGGCAACTAATGATTTTTGCCGGGCCATTGATTTCCAGCGCCCAAACAACTTGTTTTTGGAGGGAACTCCAAAATTAACTTGATTTCACTGGCAGAATTTAAAAAAGCGGAGGCACCAAAATGAACAGCCAAGAACATGAACAGTGTCGAAAAATTAAAATTACAGACTTGGAACCCCACTTGTACCCCACTATATTTACATTTACATTGTCCAAAAGAATCCCTGGAAGCTGACAGAACAAGTCTAAAATTCTTCTTCCACATTCCCCTTTGCACTAACATTAAATTTCCTCTGTCCTAATCCAACAAGAAAGCCTAGCAACAGAAAGAGTCTTTTTTTCTTTACCCTCAGGTCAAATGTCAGCATTCATCGAGCCCTACCAAGCCCTTGTGAACTGATTGCTCTCCTGCTGCAGGATCTTCCCTTTATCATCGGGTATTCGAGAAATATGAGGGGGAGAAGAATATGACAAACCAGCAGAGGTAACATATTGCTGAGTTTCTATTGGACAACAGTAGGAACGGGAAGATACTTTAGGGCAAGAGAATCGAGGGAGCGACGAAGTTCAATTGCAGCCAGAGAACCATCAGTTACATCTGGTCAAGAGTTAAGCTCCAACTTTCACTGGGTCAACCGCTGGACAAGAGACACAGTATGTCCGAGCATCCGGACTACAACAAGAAGGAAATTGATCTTGAGGCCTTAAGAGCAATAGCTGCAACCAGCCGAAGAACAATCAGAGGGACAAGTGCATGGGTGGGGATAGGGAAGAGCACAATACATCGAGCTGTGGCAGCAAAGGTCATCAAAAGCCATACAAACATTATTAGGCCTACACTAACATTTCAACACAAGGTACAAAGGTTGAAATTCTGCATATCTAAATTGCAATCCAACTTTCAATTCCAGCACATGGACAATGTAATTCACATAGATGAGAAGTGGTTTTACATGACTAAGCCCACTGTCCGTTACTATTTGGCACCGGGTGAGCCTGAGCCCTTAAGAACCACTCAACACAAGTCCCACATTCCAAAACTCATGTTCATGTGTGCTGTGAGTAGGCCAATTTACAGCCCTGATGGTGTGTTAATATTTGATGGGAAGTATGGTGTGTTCCCTTTCATTGAGAGGGTTGCAGAACAAAGAACCAGCATTAATCGTCCGAGGGGGCTATGGAAACTAAGGCTATGGAGAAGATCACTAGACTTGTGACACGTGCAAAGATTATAGATGAAATCATACCAGCAATAAAAGCACGTTGGCCACCATTCATGAGCAAGCACATTTATATTCAACAAGATACTTGCAAGGCACACATAAATAATTCATATCCTGAATTCCGGGCAGTAGCTGACTTCGACGGGTTTGACATCAACCTGGTATGTCAACCAGCTAAATCACCTGATCTTAATGTACTAGATCTCGGTTTTTTAACTCGATATAGTCTCTACAACATGAAACCCCAAGCACGACACTGTATGGGTTAATGACAGTAGTGTACAATGCATATGACAGAGAAGATCCAGCAACAATCAATAAAGTTTTCCTCACCCATCAAGCTACAATGATAGAAATCATAAGAGTCAAGGGATGCAACAATTATAAGTTGCCCCACATGTCAAAGAATGCACTGATAAGGAGAGGAGAATTGCCTAGGATGCTAAGTTGTGATGAGGGAATACTTCGTGAAGGCCTGGAACACCTTATCACAATTCAGGAAACTGAAGGCATGAGGGAGATGATGCAAGCCATGCGATATGAACCGCAGCAGTAAGGGATTTCAGTATGCACATTGGGTTAGACTAGGGTAAAATTTTAAAAACCTTAAAAATTGTTTCTTTTGGTGTGAAAAGGCAAGTTTTTTTGTTGCCCAATTCAAACTGATGCAAGTTTCTGCACCCCAATAGGAGTTTCTTTAATGCACAACACTTAACTTCGCACAACATACAACACAACACAAAGCATAACACAACACAAAGCACAACACAAAGCACCGCACAAAGCACGACACAAAGCACGACACAAAGCGCAGCACAAAGCACAGCACAAAGCACAGCACAAAGCACAGCACAAAGCACAGCACAGAGCGCAGCACAGAGCACAACACAGATCACAGCACAGAGCACAACACATAACACATCACAACACAAAGTACAGCCACACGGCAGCCACATACCACAAGAAATCAAACAAGCACAAAACACGCAAACATGAACCAATATACTCCCTTTTTTTGCTATTTACAAACATGTCCAAGGAGCTTTCAAGGGGAGATATACATTTTCCTGGAACAATCATGAAGCGCAATCAACTGAGCCATAGCATATCTCAGATGATTGTGGCTTTGCAAGTCAACAAAAAAAGGGATCAAATCAGCAATCCAACATGGAAACCAAGACATATTGGCTATTTTATTAAACATAAACTGCTAATCATACAAATAAAAGTTCATTAGATGAAGTTGAAGGGAACAGACTTAACTTTTTATTCTACCCTTTCCCTATTCTGGCCAAGAAGCTCCCTCAGACCCGGAATCATTATCTCAGCCACACGAAAAGGTGCATCGATCTGATCCAAACTCAGAGGTTTCATTTCCGGCATGACGTCCGAGGGAGACCTGGACTCTGTCGCATACCAGGGAAGTGCTCGAATCAAAGGGATAGAAGAGTAGTGTTCGTCATCATTGCCAGAACCAACAGCACCCTCACAGTGACCGCGTTTCACTCCAGAAGGGATAACGCATGGATCATCTATAAATTTTTCTCGGGCCACATAGCCGCACAAACTGCAAGGCTCCCTAGATATAGAAACAGAGGCCACAAGGCCGTGTTTTTCTTAGTTGGTGGCGGCGCCACCAACAGACCCACCGGGAGTCATTTCTCCTCACCGGCGAGTGGCGCCACCTCCAATTGTTTCGTTGGAATCAAAGCAGAGGCCGCGGACAGGTCGATAGCGGTGGCGCCAGATCTGCGACTTCGAACACCGCGTCGGCGGTTGGGCATCGCCACCTTTGTTCGTTCTTCTCCGGCGTCAGGACCTCTCAAGGCCGGACCATCACCCACCGGAGAGAAAATATCAGATCCGGATGAGGAACCAGAATCATAGACATAACATTCCGAACAAAACCCATCACATTTAAACCCACAACCAACGAAATCGCCCCTTTCCATAACCCACAAATTTTTGAAAAGCAAAGATGATGAGAGGGACGATCTAGAATGGGATGAGCGACGTGAGATAAGCTCAGAAGATGAGAGGGAAGAGAAAAGGTGGGAACGAATAATGGATTCAGAAACCCTGATGAAGCAAAGAGATAAGCATGCTCACACCTTTTAACAACATCGACGAATCTCGATGTTGAGCCCATTGGGAAGAAAAAATCACACGCGTGATTAAAGCAAAGAGAGTAATGAAGTTGGTTGGGTAGTTGAAGGGATTTTAATTTGGTGGGAAGGGTTATGTTTATGTTGGATTTGGTTAAATAGGGATTATGAAGGGTTATGGGATAATGTGGGCTAATAATATTGGGTTAAAAAGGAAGGGCTAATAATTATGGGATAATGTGCCGTGCTTTGTGCTATACTTTAAAAAGGAATTGCATAACTACTTAATAAATCACCATTTTTATCTCCATAATGATAAGAAACAAATTTTTACTATTCACTGACATCACTTGATTTTCTATATCCTACTCATTAATTTTACCGTTAACATTTAATTTAATTTAATTTGTTCACCCAAAATAATTTGAATGTGAATTTTAATAATACATTATATTTTATTAATAGAATTTAATTTTATTTAAAAAGGTATAAAATAATTCACTTTTAAAAAAATTATGTTTTATTTTTCAAAAATGAAATAAAATTTCTTTTTTCTCGTCATGAAATTGTTAAATATTTTGTTATCTAGAATAAAGAATAAGACATATTGATTCTATAAAAAACAAAAAATAATACATTAGAAAGACCAATTATAACGGCTAGACAAATTACAATAAATACTTAAATAAGAAAATATTTTATCTAGTCCGACCAATTATTACAAATTGAAAATAGAAATAATGATCTAGTTTGAGCAATTATTACAAATATGAAACTGAAAATTGATCTAGTCTAACCAATTATTACTAATACAAAACAAGCTAAACATTAAAGAACAAAAAACATGGATGATAGAACCATATCGACATGCTAATTTTGACCACCCAAATATTGATAAAGATGTTCAGTTAGGTCGTTTTTCAATTGGTCATATTTAACATTCTACTTGGTCATATATGATGGTGATAATTCAATAATATCTCAAATTGTTTGCCAGTATTGGGGGTATTTGGCTATATACTCCCTCTGGTCCACTAATAATGGCTCACTTTTCTTTTTTGGATGGTTTTTTTTACATTGGCTCCTTCCCCTTTTAGTAAATCGTAGATTGTTTTTATCCACACATTTTACTTTTTATACTTTCAATACAATCTCTACCATTCATTTGTTTTTTTGAAAATGTTTGTGCCCAAAAGTTGGGGCCATAATAAAAGAACCAGAGGGAGTAGGCATTTTGACAAGGACATTTTCGAAATTTCCTTGGTCTCTCCCTATCAAATTAGATCAAATGGGTCTCATTATTACACATGCTTCATAAGCGAACGGTGCGTCGCCACGTGGGGAGGGTCGACGAGCCCGAGGGTTGCTTTATGAGTGCCAACTTTTGAGTTATGACTTTCAGGCATGCCATTACTTTTGACTGTCGGACTGGCCTTTGCTTTGTAACGCAGACTTGGAAAAGCATACTCCCTCGGTCCACACTTCACTTTATATCACAATTTATATTCAATTTGATCATATATTTGAATATATATATCGACAAAAATATTATATATATTCTATAATTTAATTCACTATAACAAGTATTTTTAAAAAATATTTATTTATTTATTATTATTATATATAGTTAAATATATTAATTGTTAAATAAATTTCTAGATAAGAGTGAAAAAATTATGTACATTAATTAGTACATAGAAATATTCCTTACTGGTCATTACTACCATCCATTATTACTTTTAACTTTTCAAGAGGGGAGAAGTTAGTCACGGGCACTGTTAGAATACCCCTCGTTCGTTCCTACTCTAACTTTTGTCTTTTCATTGTGCGTGAATGCATGCCCTTGATGGGCAAGTGAATCTTGAAATACCCATATTCTCTTTCTTCTCCACCTTTCGAACACTCTTTTACTCCACTTCTTTCTTCCGACTTTCGAGTTCACCGTCGTCAATTCTTGTGTAGAAAATAAGGGTAATAATTGTATATTGGTATCCATAATCTCATAATATATTATAGAGTCTATCTCTTGTGAGACCGTCTCATGGTGAGACCAAAGACTAGAGGCAAAATAGGAAAAGAGCAAATTAAATTCGAGCCCAAAAAACTAATAGAACTGGACTAAATTACAAATTATCACAATTTCACATTAAGTCCCTGAACTTTTAAAACATCAATATGAAACCTCATATTGAAATCTTTGCAATTTAATCTCTGGTCTCGCCGTGAGACTGTCTTATACAAGACTTTGTCTATATTATATATTGGTACATGGTAATTATACGAGATAAGAAAATGTAATAGAATATAATTACATTTACAAGTAATATTCTAATTCCTTAATACTCATCCTCAAGTTGGAGCATTGAGATCAGAAATGCCCAACTTACCAAGCAGGGAATGAAACTGGCTTCGTCCGAGAGCCTTAGTGAACAAATTCTTAGGTTGGTCTGACATGCGGATATGCTAAGTAATAGTAGTGCCAGACTGAACAAGATCCCGGATAAAATGACAATCAACTTCAATATGTTTCGTGCGTTCATGGAACACTGGATTTTCCTGAAGAGCATGTTGACTGACACAAAACAGTCGCATAGGAGAAGAGTGCATAACCCCTTAGTCTTTTAGTAAAGACTTAAGTCATAAGAACTCACAACCGGTAACAATCATAGCACGTACTCCACTATAGCAGAAAATCGATAAACAGTTGGTTGTTTCTTAGTCTTCCAAGAAATTGGAGAATCACCAATCATCACAAAATATCTGGAAGGAGAACGTCGAGTAATCAGGCATACAGTCCAATCTGAATCACAGGAAGCAGTTAACTATAACACAGTATAAGAAAGAAATAAACCTTAACCAGGATGACTCTTCAAGTAGTGCAACACACGAACTGCAGCTTGCCAATGAGGAACACAAGAGGACTTCATGAATTGTGCAAGGGTATGAACCGAATAACTAAGGTTAGGACGAGTAATCGTCAAATATATTAGGTGCCTAACCAGACGTCTATACTGCTGCGGGTCATGGTAGACTCGACCTTCAACACGTGCCAGATCATGTTATTGCTCCATCGGAAAGTCAGTCGGCTTAGAGCCAGATAAACCTGTATCCAATAAAATGTCTAATGCATATTTTCTTTTGCAAAATAAACATCCCCTCCGGTCTTCTAGCAATCACTATACTAAAAAAATACTTAAGTAGACCAAGGTCTTTCATATGGAAACAAGAACTTGAGTATATTTCTTGAACTTAGAGATGAGTGCATAAGAACTACCAGCAATGACCAAATCATTCACATAAACCAGAGCATGCAAAGAAATTGACTGATACACGGGAAAAGACAAACAAAGAGTAATCTGCCTTACTCTGAACAACACCAAATGCTTGTAAAGTCTGAGCCAATTTGGAAAAACAGTTTCTAGGAGTTTGGCAAACACCATAAAGAGAATTCTGAAGGTGACATACTTGACCAGGGGGCACGGCATAACCCGGTGGGAGTCGCGTAAAAACCGCTTCACGCAAATCACCATGCAGGAAGGCATTATGAATATCTATCTGATGCAGTTCCCAACTACGAATGACCGCAACGGATAAGAATATGCAAACAGAACTCATCTGCGCAACCAGAGTAAATGTCTCAGTATAATCAATTATTTCAACCTGGCGATTCCCGAGAACTACTAGGCGTGCCTTGTGACGTTCAATAGTACCGCCTAACTAAAACTTCGTCTGGTAAACCCATTTGCAACCAATCGCCTTCTTATCCAGAGGCAAAAGAGCCAAAGTCTAACTCTAATTGCGCTCAAGCGCAGTAAGCTCTTCAGTCATAGCATCTCGCCAATGAGCATATTGTGAAGCCTCGGAGTAAATAGTGGGATCTGCACTAGATGTTACCGCACCAAAAAATCTAGAATACATACTATAAAAATTATCACAATTTACATAATCAGTAAGAGGATAGAGAACATCTGAGGATAGTGATGACGCATGAGTGAATGTAAACGTAAGTGGGGGGTGGGTCTTCAATTGTAAGAGCACATGCATAATCATCGCAGTCATAATCTTCCAAATAAAGAGGCGGTTGACGGGCATTTTAAAATACATCAAAATAATGGATATAATGTTCAGTCTAAAGTACACTATTCAAAGTGATGGAAATATCCATAGCGGTGGACATACGTTGCTAAAAGATTCAACATCAAACCTTTCAAAGCTTTCATCTTTCACATTATAAATTCCCACCTTGCCATTGGGATCTTCACATTAAAATATGTAACGTAGCCAACAATCATCGGTGAAATATATGCAATTCGATTTTACACCTGGAAAATCATCAGCTGCAACTGAGATCGTGGTATTATTGTCTATAAAAATTGCCTCATTTCATATATCATTTATTTCTTTACATTCCATCTTCACAGGGTCGACTCCCATCAGTCGAAACTGATAAGGCTGCACTATTTCATACACTTCATAGTTATTGCGCATAATTATCAGTAACTCTCCAGAAGATGATTCCACCAAATACGACATCCAATCATGCCAACCAGGTAGAGAAGGATCCTTCCAATGAATGATACGGGATTTAGTTTGATCAATTCTGTAAAGATCCCAAACAAAGTTTTAGCCACCAATATTAACAACAAACAACTTCCTTTGGTAAAAAAGCAGAGTTCCAGATTCACCGAAATCCACGTCCATCTTCGTCTAGCTCTTGTCTCCATTCCTACATAATCCCAAAGACCAACTCCTAACCAGAAACACTGTGAAGTCTGATGTCACTGATGGATTTGCTGAGAGCATTGCCCGTTCTATAAAATGAAAGTCTGGATTAGTTTTGTCTTACTCATATCGAGGATATGTATCAATGTTGGGGAGTTTAATGTCTGGAGAGGAGGAAAAGGGACTGAACAAACTCATCTCACGGGTAGATGATGATATGCCAAGAATCCATCCAAATCCTGCATATATGCATCTTTTACCCTTGGTTTCCGGGACTGGCATGGTAAATAAAATCTTCCTCTTGACAAAGCTATAGAATTCCCGTTCGTCAATGTCATCTTTCTCTGAAAGCATTAGAAGAGGAACCTTGCTTACTCCCTTAAATAGCTTAGCTTTAATGGAACCATCGGTTTGCCAGTTGGTACAAACACCTCTAAACGCCGTGAAATCTTCCATTACTTGAAGACGAAGGGCTATCCCTACCAACAGATAAGGTAAAAGCCCTGACCAATCGGGCATGTTATCCATACTCTCTAATATGTTATCCATACTCTCTACTACTCCCGTATTCTATTCTGTATACAAAATCAAATTAACCAACTCTACAAAAACATAGATGAACGAATATGTATATAAAGGGACTATACCTTTTACAGATGGGATTTGGATATTTGCTGCCGAACCCAGGCTTTCAACCACCAGGTAGGATTAGGTCTGAGAGGATTACCAAAAATAAATAAATATAGGGCTTAGGGCATGGCCAGTGGTGGTCTTTTAAGATTAAAAGACCGCTCTGGAGACCGAAAACTACCACAGGGTGGTCTCTAGAGTGATCTCTTAACAAGAGACCACTCAAGAGTTTCTTGCTAAGAGACCAATTAAGAGACCGAATGTGGGGTAAAAAAACTGACCAGCCACATGGGAGAGGCCGCTTTTCAGCGGCCCATTTTTTTGTCCATTCGGGACACGTGTCGCCCTCTGAGTGAGCCACATGTCCCACTCATTTACTGCCCTTTTTTTAAAATTTTGAATGGTACACATATCCCACTCATTTACTGCCCTTTTTTTGAATTTTGTATGGGACACGTGTCCCATTCTGGTTGCGACACGAGTCCCCACCGTATTTTTTGGATTTTTTTTTCTTCAGAATTTCAATTTTAATTTTTTTATTCCAACTTCCTCCACTTTTTGCATATAAATATAGATGATTTCAACTCATTTCATCACACTACTTCCAATTCCAATACTTTTACCTCACTAATTCATCTTCTACATTGTAATCCATTTTTTGTGATGGATCCACGAAGAACGAAGGGCAAAGATAAGGTAATTTCAAATTCTTTCAATTTGATTTTTTTTTTCGCAAAATCCAAATTATCGTCTATTTTCAAATTCGGAATTTAGTATTTCTGTAATTTTTATAGTTGTTATAATTGATATTTGCAATTTTAATATTTTTTATATAATTTTAAAAAAAATGGAATTCTCTTATCATTTATTTTTAAAATTTCGTTTTAATAATTTCTTTTAAAAATAGAAATTAAATTTATTTTTTTAACACCGAAGCATGATATTGACAAGAACGAGAAATAAAAATTATTTAATATATTTTTAAAAAATGAAATTATATTTTAAATATTAAAATATATTATCAAATTTCACATTCAACTTATTTGGGTGGATAAATTTATTTAAAATAAAATTTAATGGTCAAATTAATGAGTAATATAGAGAAAATCAAGTGGGGTTCACGAATAATAAAGAATGGTCTCTTGCCATTGTGAAGGAAAAAAATAGTTGTCTCTTATGTGGTATCTTAAGGTGAGATGGAAGAGAAAAAAATAAAAATAATATATTTAATTCGTAAGACACCATTAGTCGTTTTAACATTGCCCATGGCCTTATAGCCTCCTTTGTTGCACTTTCCTTATTGGACCGATTTACCTCAAATTACATGGAATTGTATCTCTTTATTTCTGAATCAATTGACTGAAAGGAAAAAAGACGAAACACCTCCATAATTATTAAAAATAAATACAGTGCTTATTTATATTGACTCCCCCTGTTCCAATTGTATTTACACATATTGTTTACTTTAAATTGTTTGTTTACTTTTTCACAGTTTTTAATAAGCATATTTGACTGTAAATATCTATATCTACATATAATAATTTTGCATACAAAAATTAATATTTGAAAAATAGATATTAGGATAAATTTAACAATATCTCATATTGTATATTTATTATCTTTATATTAATTTATATTTAAGGTTGAAGTTTATAAAATTTGACTCTAAAAACGTAAATAACATTTTAGAGTAGGACAAGGGAGTAGGTAACATGAGGGTTTTCTCTTATTCACTCATATTGATTATCTTAATGAATGAATGATTTTTACCATTGATACGGAAGGCGGATCTGCAAAAGATATTTTTTGTTTTTTATTAATGAAAAATATTACATACCAACAATCAAGTTAGATATGTATACCCTACTCTAAGACCTAAGTATAAAACATTACCATTAAATCTTAGTGTTTCAGTGGAGCCTGAGTTAATGCTGCACCACCACCACCACCAAAGTTGGAACCACCACAATCTCACATTCATCGTTCACACATGTAAGTTGTTTGAATATTTAGGGATGCCCTCACGAGAACACTCAAATGCTGCACCACCGCCACCGAAGTTGGAACCACCACACCCAAACGCTGCACCATTGCCACCAAATCTATTTGAACTGTTAGGGACGCCCTCCTGGGTAGGGGTGTTAAAAAATATCCAACTCGCAATGTCCGACCGGTCCATCCACCGGCCACCATAAAATAACCAGGTACATTTTCATTTTTCAGGGCCAGATACCTGGCCCGGTAATTTTACATTTTAACGGGTCCGGGTCCGAGCAGCAAAAATGTGATTTTCGGGTACACGGGATACCCACTAGAATTAAAATATATTTAATTAATTTTAATTTTAAATAATATTTTTCTACACATCTACTTCCAATTCTCAATTGTTCATACTTCCTCCGTTTTTCTATTTATGACACCATATGTTCATGTGCTTGGATTTATGTGAAAAATATGAGTGGATGAAATTGAATATAGAAGTAAAAAGTAGAATGAGTTGATGAAATTGAAGGAATCTTGTCAAAAAAAGAAAGTGTGCCAAATAATAGAAAACATCAATTTATAGTAAGTGCGTCATAAATAACAAAACGGGGGGAATATCCATGTACTATTAATAAATTAAGTAATGCGAATTTACATAATATTCAAGTGCTAAATTTTCAACCATTCCGTTTCAACTCTGAATTCTCAATTGTTTCTTCTAAGTTCCGGCCCTTCCCTTTCAACCCCGGTCACAACCATATTCTACTAGTAGCAAGTAGGTCAAATTGGAAAAAATATTACTTGATTTTCCATCACAAATTTCGTAAGGTCTCCACTAAATTAAAATTTATTAACACATTGATCTTATTCTCGTCATTTCACCATATTTTGTTACGTTCATCCAAATTAGGGAACGGTGATGGTCATGATTACAGACTTGTTACTCTCTTAATGATCATTGTTCGTTGAATTTTTTTTATTTGTACAGAAAATGTCACGAGAATTCAATTGTTAAATAACATTGCCATCATTTTAAAGAAATTTTTCGTGCACTAATAAAAATTCAAGTAACACAATGAAAGGATAATTATTTCAAAAAATTCAATTAAACGGATCAACGGGTACCATGTTACCCGGCATAAACTATCTGGGTACCCGCATTGCGGATACCTTGTTCTTCTGGGCCGGGTCAGGGGCCACATTTTCAACTACCCGCACTTGCAGGTACCCAATTTTGAACACCCCTACTCCTGAGAGCACCCAAGCGTCGCACCACTGCCAGCGAAGCTGGAACCACCACGATCTAACCTTTTCGTCGACCACCTGCAAGTTGGTAAATCACAGTGGAGACCACCGACACGGTCCCATAACACTAGATAAATCCAACTAAGAAATTACTCTTATATTCATAATTCTTGATAAGAGTGTAATTTGAACTCCAAACCTCTCACTTATACTAGTCCGAATTCACGAAATAAATTTTGTCTGATTCGCTACTTCAATTTTTTTTCTTTTTATGGTTCCCTCTAACTTATGAAGAATCTGAAATCTTATTTTCTCTGAGTACATAATTATATTACCTCGTTATGTTCTTTTAGTATAAATCTGCACATTTGTCATTCAAGGATGGAGAAAGCGTTGATGACTTCTCCATGAGGAGAACAAGCCTGGTTAATAATTTGTAGGCTCTGGGAGACACTGTGGAGGAGGAACGGCTTGTCAAGAAGTTCCTACGCGTTGTACCACCACGGTACACGCAAGTGGCGATTGCAATTGAGACTTTACTCGACCTGAGTACTCTCTCAATTGATGAGCTAACCGGGAGGCTACGGTCTGCAGAGGAGCGCTACGGAATGGGTAAATCTGATACAAAATCAGGTTCTCAACTCCTCCTTACAAAGGAAGAATGGCGAACACGCCAAAATTATCAAGAAAATGGCGAGGGGTAGCAGAGGATCAATAAATCAAAGCGCCCTGCTCGCGGAAACTCTCGTGATAGAGTTCCATCTAAAGGGAGGTGCTACAACTGTTGTTTCTTGGGCCATTTTGCAAGAGAATGCCGAAAACCACAACGAGGGCGCAAGGATGAAGCGCACCTGAGTATGTTGGAGGATGATCAGCCAACGCTACTTCTTGTGACTGCATCAGATGAATGCAGTGAAAGCCCTCAGGCAGTCTCAGACAAAACTAAATATGTATTTCTCAATGAGCAACGTGTATTTTCAGTTAATGCAGGGGAAGGAGTGTGGCATCTTGATACGGGAGCAAGTAATCACATGACGGGCTGTCAAGACATGTTCACGTCACTTTATGAAAACGTGAAGGGAAGCGTCAAGCTTGGTGATGGTACAGTGGTTGAAATATGTGGTCGTGGTGATGTGATGTTCTTATGCAAAATTAAGGAGCAGCGAGTACTTACAGAGGTGTATTTTATACCTCATTTGCGAAGCAACATCATTAGTATCGGTCAACTAGAAGAGAGTGGTTGTGAGACGGTGATAGGAGATAGCGAGTTGCGTTTGTTTGATCGAGAAAGTATGCTTTTAGCACGAGTGCCCTGGAACAAAAATAGGCTGCACACCTTGAAGATGAACTTGGCGAATCCTGTGTGTTTGCTCTCAAAGGTGGAGGAGTTGTCGTGGCTATGGCATGCACGCTATGGACATCTCATTTTTCGATCATTGCAAAACTTGGCAAAAGGTGGAATGGTGGAAGGAATTCCAATGTTTTCGTTATATGCCATGCTAAATATCTGAACATAAAGCAATCACTATCATTCTATCCATATGGCTTGAGAAGGCTATGAATCTTAGCTGCAATTGTATTGGGTGATGCAACATAACTCACACTTCATTTTAATCCTTCTTACAGGGTTGCAAACCGAGATGCGTCATCTTATGGGCATTATGCA
Organism: Rubia yunnanensis; assembly: GCA_037428765.1. NCBI lineage: Eukaryota > Viridiplantae > Streptophyta > Magnoliopsida > Gentianales > Rubiaceae > Rubia > Rubia yunnanensis. Next base: position 112,854,836 of record CM075064.1, on the reverse strand, counting down.
TTTGAACCAATTGCTGGGCATGTAACTGTTGGGTTTATGTTGATTCAGTCCTGCAGTAGTTGCTGAAGAATAGGACTCAATAAACTAGTTTGTAGGAGCTGATATTTTCAAAGTTGTTAGGAGTCGTTCCTTTTAATTCTCATTTTTAGTTTGTTTGCTTTATAAGGCTCGTTTGTTTTTGCTTGATGAAATACGACATACGACAATTTCCTTTATTTGGTATCAGAGCAAATAACATACAGATTGAGGCAAGTCTGTGAGAGTGTTTGAGAGGAAAAACACTAGAGGAAAATGGCGGACGGTGCAAACTTTTCAGCACCATGCATTCCAAAATTTGATGGAGATTACGACCACTGGAGCATGGTCATGGAGAATCTACTTCGATCTAAGGAGTATTGGAGTGTTGTCAAATCTGGGGTTGAAGAACCGAAGGAGAATGAAGCCATAAGCACAACACAACAGAAGGCTCTCGATGCAGCAAAGCTAATTGATCTCAAAGCAAAGAATTACTTGTTTCAGGCCATAGACAAGAATATCTTGAAGACTATCACTAAGAAGGAGACAGCCAAACAACTTTGGGATTCAATGAAAGTCAAGTATCAAGGAAGTGCCAGAGTGAAGCGTGCACAGCTGCAGCGACTTCGTAGGACATTCGAGACTTTGGAAATTATGTCAGGAGAAGGTGTGCCTCAGTACTTTGCAAGGGTCATGTCCACTGCCAATGACATGAGAAACTGTGGAGAGGACATGAGCGATGTCAAGATTGTAGAGAAAATACTACGGAGTCTCACCGACAACTTCAACTTCGTAGTATGCTCCATTGAAGAGTCAAAGGATATTGACGAGCTCAGCATAGATGAGTTGCAGGCATCATTGCTTGTACATGAGCAAAAGGTGATTGAGAAGAGGAGCGAAGAACAAGTTCTACAAGTGGAAAATGCGTCGCCAAGGAATGCGCAAGGAAGAGGAAGGGGCGCACCTTGGAGAGGAAGAAGCAACTATAGAGGTCGGGGAAGGGGTAGACCTTTTGTCAATAGGTCTGCCATAAATTGTTTTCGATATGGAAAGCAAGGGCACTACCAATTTGAATGCTCAAGCATTGAGAATGGAGTCAACTACGCTGAGTTTGATGAGCAGGAAGAGCTACTCTTGATGGCACACGAAGAAAGCAGCAAAAATGAAGGAAAGGGCATTTGGTTTCTGGACTCGGGATGTTCAAATCATATGACAGGAGACAAAAGGTGGTTTGTTGAGATTGATGAGAACTTTCGGCATCTTGTGAAGTTGGGTAATGGCATGAAGATGGCTGTAGAAGGGAAGGGGAGTGTTAGATTCGAAGTGGATGGACTTATACAAACAGTGAGTGATGTTTATTACGTTCCAAATCTCATAAACAATTTATTGAGTATGGGACAGTTGCAGGAGAAAAGGTTGGTGATATTAATCAAGGAAGGTGCCTGCAAGATCTATCATCATCAAAGGGGTTTGATTGTAGAAACTCCAATGACGGTTAATCGTATGTTTCTGGTCTATGCTAAAATGAGACCACTTGCCGAAAATTGCTTCAAGATGGAAGAAGAAGACTTGGAGAATCTCTGGCATAGAAGATATGGACACTTGAATAACAAGTCCATTCAGATCATGCAGCAAAAGAAAATGGTGGCAGGATTACCAATTTTGAAGGAAGCAGCCAAGGTTTGTGAAGTATGCAATGTGGGAAAACAACACCGTGCAACCTTTCCAAAGGAGAGTAATTGGAGAGCATCGGAAAAACTGGAGTTAATTCATGCTGATATATGTGGCCCAATCACTCCGATATCTCATGGTGGTAAAAGGTACATGTTAGTGTTTATAGACGATTTTTCGAGAAAAACATGGCTACTCTTTCTTGTCAATAAGGCGGACGCTTTTGAAACCTTTAAAATATTCAAAAATTTTGTCGAAAAAGAAGCGAAAACAGCCATATGTGGACTACGAACTGACAGGGGAGGAGAATTCACGTCAAATGAATTCAATAAGTTTTGCAAGGAGCATGGCATAAGGCGACAATTAACAGCTGCATACACTCCGCAACAAAATGGGGTAGCGGAGAGAAGGAACCGAACCATTATGAATATGGTGCGGTGTTTGTTGTCTGAGAAAAGGATGCCGAAATCACTATGGCCAGAAGCTGCAAAATGGACAGCTCACATCTTGAATCGTAGTTTCACAAAGGCGGTCAAAGATATGGTACCTGAAGAGAAGTGGTCAGGAATAAAGCCAAAGGTTGATTACTTTAGAGTTTTCGGCTCTATTGCACATGTACATGTACCTGGACAGAAAAGGGTAAAGCTTGATGATCGGAGTAGCAAGTGTGTATTTCTTGGAGTCAGTGAGGAATCGAAAGCATACCGGTTGTATGATCCAATAAGCAAGAAAGTAATAATAAGTCGGGATGTCATATTTGAAGAAGGAGATAGTTGGGAGTGGAATCTAAGCAAGGGAGAGTCGGCATCAAATATCTTGGCTTGGGAAGACGACGAAGGCGTTATAGAGGAGTCTGAAGGAGAACTTGAAGCTGAAGGAGAAGATGTTGATGGTGAAACTGATGAAGCAGAGGTGCAATCTGAACGAAGGAAAAGAAGAGAGCCTAGCTGGATGCGTGATTTCGAAAGCGGTGAAGGTTTATCTGAAGACGAACAACTTGAAGGAAACTTTTCCTTGCATATTTCCAATGGTGATCCCCTAAGCTTTTATAAAGCTGTGCAAGACAAGAAGTGGCAGGAGGCAATGGAGTGTGAAATCAAGGCCATTGAGCGAAATGAAACTTGGGAGCTTGTGACATTGCCGTCCCAAGCAAAGAAAATTGGTGTAAAGTGGCTCTACAAAACAAAGCTGAACGAAGAAGGCAATGTGGATAAATGCAAAGCTCGATTTGTCGCCAAAGGGTATTCTCAAACAGCAGGAGTAGATTACAACGAAGTTTTCGCACCGGTGGCTCGTTGGGATACTATCAGGACTCTATTGGCCATAGCAGCTCAGCGTGGATGGAGTGTTTACCAACTAGATGTTAAAAGTGCTTTCTTGTACGGTGAATTGAAAGAAGAAGTATATGTTGATCAGCCAGAAGGGTTTGTCATAAAGGGAGAAGAAGATAAAGTGTACCGATTGAAGAAGGCTTTGTACGGTTTAAAGCAAGCTCCAAGAGCCTGGTTCAGTAGAATTGAGAGTTACTCAAGAAGGAGGGGCTTCAGAAAAGTCAATATGATCACACATTGTTCTTGAAGAAAAATGGAGATAAAATCTTGGTTGTAAGTCTTTATGTTGATGATTTAATATATACTGGGAATGATGAGGATATGTGCCAGGAGTTTAAAGTGTCCATGCAGAAGGAGTTCGAGATGACCGATTTAGGAAGAATGAAGTTCTTTTTGGGTGTTGAAGTTTACCAAAGAGAAGATGGAATCCATTTATGCCAAAAGAAGTATGCGAGGGAAGTCCTTGAGAGGTTTAGCATGTGGAATTGCAATGCTGTGAAAAATCCAATTGTTCCTGGTACTGTTTTGCAAAAGGAGGGTGGTAAAGATGTGGATGCAACAAGGTACAAGCAGCTCGTTGGATGCTTGATGTATTTAACAGTGACTCGTCCCGATTTGACGTATGTTGTATGCTTGATTTCCCGCTATATGGCTGAACCAAAAGAAGAACACATGGTGATTGCTAAGAGAGTCCTTAGGTACTTGAAAGGAACGCTGGATTTTGGAGTCTTTTACAAGAGGACATTGGATGTGAATTTACGAGGATATACAAATAGTGATTATGGACGAGATCTGAATGATAGGAAGAGTACTTCGGGTTACGTCTTTCTACTAAATGGAGCAGCGATTTGTTGGAGTTCAAGAAAACAAGAGGTTGTCACTTTGTCATCTACAGAAGCTGAATATATTGCTGCTACGGCATGTGCATGTCACTGGGTATGGCTGAAGGGTGTTTTGAAAGAATTAAGTGTTGAAGATTGTGAGTGCATTAACATTATGTGTGATAATACTTCCTCAATTAAGTTATCCAAGAATCCAGTTATGCATCGCAGGACAAAACATATTGACATCAGGTATCATTATTTGCGTAATTTATCTAATGAAGGGATTGTGAAGTTAGAATTCTGTGGAACCAAAGATCAAGTGGCAGATATAATGACCAAACCAATCAAGTTGGATCAGTTTGTGAAGCTCAGAAGTCTGCTTGGTATTCAGCCACTTGAGTAAACTGATGCTTTCAAGCATAGTTCAGTTTACGGGGAGGGATTTGTTGGGTTTATGTTGATTCAGTCCTGCAGTAGTTGCTGAAGAATAGGACTCAATAAACTAGTTTGTAGGAGCTGATATTTTCAAAGTTGTTAGGAGTCGTTCCTTTTAATTCTCATTTTTAGTTTGTTTGCTTTATAAGGCTCGTTTGTTTTTGCTTGATGAAATACGACGTACGACAATTTCCTTTAGTAACTTCCACGAGGGAGCATGGTGGTGCTTCTGGAGATACAAGTTTTTGCATCCCCAGAGCAATTGAGGAAAATGTTCAGAAGGATTGCAAGCATTTTGCTTGGCTATAGTTATCAGCTGAAATGCTCTCTAAACCAGATCCCCGATCTTCACTTGGATAGTTACTACAGGTCTCCTTCATCTGATGTTAGGAGGGTATGTGAGTAGATCTGATGTTAGAGGAGCCTCAATATATGATATGGTACCGCATGATTGCGGTGACAATGAATTGATGAACAGTCTCCTTATCTTGCGGATCACTTATCAACGCCCTATTGCTGCCAGGTAGTTTCATTCTTCTCATTCTCTCCATGTAGACCGACCCCTTTGTAAATTCTTTCTTCTATAGTATTTTCTACATGTAAAATTTTTTGTCTGCATCCACGGGTGTTCCATACTGTATGTGTGTCTTAGATTTTAATCTTTTTTGGAATAGTGTGCACAATATACAAGTTTCTGCAATGTAATGTTCTGTCGCCAACATTATGGAGTACTGGTTCTGGTGAACTACTGGACTTAGTTGAATTTTGTGAATAGTACTTCATTTTGCATGTGTTTGTATAGGTGACTATTTTTTATGTACGACACTTTTTTGATTATGGATCTGCTATTCGAAATTTAATTCGTAATCTCAGCATTCAATGTGCATTCATGAATAATCCCATTGCTCAATTATTCAACTATTTCACTTTACCAAGTTCAATGTTAGCCAGATTAGTGAGCATTTATCTGTTTCGATGCAACAACGAGATGTTGTTTGTAACAATATGTTTGATTATGTGAATTTTTGTGCGTGTTTATACGGTAAATGTAACACTTTATGTTTATACTATGTAGATTCTCTCAAGATTGCAAAGTGAATTATTTCCGGCCACATAATTTGTGTCTGGAGAAGACCATACAATTGATAATATCAATTTATTTGTATTATTTAATTTTCTTATTTTTATTTTCAGTTTAAATTCACTGTATACTGAGTACTGTATTATTTAATATTCTTATTTTCAGTTTAAATTCACTACATATAGTGCGCTTTTCTGTTTTACGAAGTAGTTGTATTCTTATAAAATTCTTGTAAGAATTTTTCTATTCCTATGAGAATTTTTGAATTTTATCTACTTATTATATTATGGCAAAGTCTTGGGATAGACGGTATTTCCATAAGCCTATGTTACATCTTTTTGCAAAATATATTTTGCCGATTTGCAATCAATGTTTAATAAAAACTCTTTATGATATAAATCATCTTGAAATTTTGAAATGCATAAAACTATGGACAACACTTCTTGTTTAACTGTTGAATAATTTTTGTGTGTAGTAGACCAAAATCGTGAATGGTATCTTACTATAGTTATTTTTTCTAGATATTTTTGTTTTTATATGCCCCCATATCTTAGGTTGGATGTATCTGTTTCTACTATCATGAATGCATCTAGGTGTGAAATACCTGAACATGGTAATGATTTAGCCTTTAATTTAATTTCCTGTACTAATTTAGTATGATTGTCTGACTAGGCCGGGGGTTTTGATTTTTAATCTTTCATATAAATCTTTACATATAATTTTGATTTTTGGAAAAAAATCTGATATATAATTTACACATCCTAAGAATCTTTGCAATTGATTTTTATCTTTAATTTCATCTGAAAAATTGTCTGCAAATAATTGATCTTTGAATAGGTCTAATGTTGCCTAAATGTATGTCAAATCCTAGGAACCTAATGTTTGTCTGGAATAGTTTCATTTTAGGTTCGGATATGACCAAACCATTTGCGTTTATTATGTTTAGTAAAATATTCAAATGTTTGAAATGACTATCAATTGTATTAGAATATACTAATATATCATCAATATATACTATTATAAATGATGAATAAGGATTAAAAATATCATTCATTGTTTTCTGGAATTCAGATGGTGCATTTTTTAAACCGAATGGCATGACATTCCATTCCATATTGACCAAATGGAACTACAAATGCCGTTTTGTATTTATCTTTTTCATCTATTAGAATTTGCCAATATCCTGATTTTAAATCAAATTTTGAAAATATTTTTGCATTAACTAATCTATTAATCAAATCTCCCTTATTTGGAATAGGATATCTAATCCATTGTAAAACTTTATTTAATGGCTTATAATTTATGACTAATCTAGGAACTCCTCTTTCTTTTTCTGCATTTTTATTTCCATAAAATGCTAGGCAGCTCCATAGAGATTTACTCTTTCTTATTAGTTTCTTTTCTAAATGGCTATGAATTTCTTATTTACATATTTCTATTAATTCGACATTCATTTGAATAGGCCTTGCCTTGGTAGGAATATTTTGCTCATTAAATTCTTTTTCATAGGGCAATGAGATTATATATTTATTTTCTTTCCCAAAATGCATTGGGATGGTTTGAGCATATTTGATTTTTAAATTCTTGTTCTAGTTTTTAAATTTTTTCTTTTATTATTTTATTCTGTAATTGTTCTTCTATTTTGGAATAACTTAACTCTTCTTTTAAAAATAGAATTTCTTTTTGATTTCTGTTTAGGACACAGATTTTTTTATATGTGGAATTAGTTTGTAATAAATGTAAATCTATTTGGCTAAGAGGCCTAATGAAAGAAAATAATAAAAAAGAATTTCCTAATATTTTTGTACTAATTCCTTCTTGAGTCTTTTTAAAAGGAGTTATTTGATATAAAAATGAATTTCCTAATACTGCATCATAAGATACATTTTCCAATATTAAAAATGAGTGTTTAATACAATAATCATTATTACATATAAATCTATTGAATAATTTCTTTTAATAATTATTGGAATACCATTTGCAGATGATAACTGTTCATTAGTTTTTTCTAAATATTTACTTGGAATTATTTCTGATCTTATACAAGATTGATCTGCTCCACTATCAATTAATGCTACAACCGTTGTACTAAAATTTTGAACTCCTATTGTAATTAAGGAATACCATTTTTTCATATTAATTCTATTAATAACATTAAAAAATTGCTGATGGGATGGGTCTCGTTTGAGTTTGAAATTGGAATGTAAGAAGTACTAGGTTTTTCTAATGATGCAATTTTTAATTCTAATTCGAAATCTTTTTCTTTCAAAGTATTTAATTCAATTTTGATATGACTAATTTCTGATTTTAAAAGGTTAATTTCTTTTCTTAAATCTTGAGCGTCTGTTGGATTGGTGATTGATTTCTTTTTTTCTAATTCTGAATATTTTTTAATTGTTTTACTTAAGTTGAAGGCTTCTGTTATTTTTGGCTTGCTATCTTCTAATACTAGATTTTTTAATCTCTGTATATATTCTGATTTATCCTCAGAATCTCCTATTTTATCTATTATATCTAGTAATTCTTTCTTTTTACTGTTTGTACTATTTAACATATTAATGGTTGGAATTTTACACTGACATATGTCTTCTGAATCTCTTGAAGATTCTGAATTTGACTCATAATTTGATTGTTCAGTTTCTGAATTATCAATTAATATAGATAATAATTTATTTCTTAATTCTGTATCTTCTAAGGCATTAATTTTCTTTTCTGTTTTACAATAGTTTGCCGTATGACCAAATTTTTTACATTTGAAACATTGAATATTTTGATACCTATTTTGTTTTGTATTGGATTTTCTTTTAGGATTTTTCTCTTCATAATTATGATTCTTATTCTTACGATCATTTTTATGACAATATCTATGTTTTCTAAATTTATGTTTTCTTACATGTTTGTAATGGGATGATGGGGGTTTTATTCCAATTATACCAAATTGTTGGCACATTGAGCCCATCACCTTTCTTTCCGATCCATATTTATGTTGAATTTTTAAATCTTGACACAGAGTTAAAGTTTCTCTCTTTACCGAAGCAAAAATTTGGCCTAAAGTTAGTGTGTTATAGTCTATCTTATCTGTCCCTAATATTTTTTGTAAATTTGTTAATACCCTGTGAGAAAATAAGTTTGGTAATCCTGTAATAAATTTTTCTTTCTAAAATGGAGAGTTTGAATCGGTTCTTCTAAAGACTTGTGTTAAAAATATATCCTTATACCATTTAAAATCAGTTAATGTTGGACATCTTAAATTCGTTAAACATATTTTTGACCTCTCTAATGCTTCTTCAAGATTTCCTACAAAATACATTGATATGGCATACACTAAAAATGAAGATCCATCTTGGACCATGACAAAATTTATGTCATCTCCTTCTCCTTGAGCTTCTTCAGTTTCATGATTCATAATATGTTGTTTATCTGTTAAAGTGAGATGATTATCTCACCAACCTTTTAATTGACCAGTAAATCCTATTACTAATAACATTACTATGCTTGGCTCAGAAGTATTTAAATTTCCTTTGTACGCCATATCCATTTCTTGTAATATATTTAATATTTGATATTCTGATAATCCATCTATGTTCCATTGATATATGGATGAACCATCATAACTATTAAATGTTGGATTTCTTTCTTCATATTGAATATCTGGAGAAGTAGGTCTAGGATAGTAAGCCTTTGAGTCATGATTTCTCCAATTGTTGTGATATTTGTGAGTTTTTAATTTATTAATTTGCATTTCTGGTTTATCTTCTAGTTGTTCTTGAAATTGTTATTCTATTGAACCAATTTGTTTATCAAAATCATCTTCAGACTCTTCTTCAGATATTTCAGAATAGGAATCATCTAAACTCTCTAATACTTGTGGATTTACTTGGGATATAACTCATATTTGTTTAGAACTACTAGTCTTCTCATTTTGTTTTAGTGATAATGATTATTGCATTTGTTTTGAAAAAGGTGATACCTGAAAATGGGGCTTAGAAAGTTTATTTTGAAATGCCTCTGGCTTATTATTTAATTTAGTAGAAATAAAATCAACTTGATTTGCTATAGTGTGTAATATTTGATTTGAATAATTATTCTGTTGATAGACTTTTTTAAGATCTCCTAAATTTAATGATTCTGTGTCTGCTCCTTCTCTTCCTGATTTTAGAGGGGAGGCTGTTACTGTAATATTATCAGTAATAATATCTAATGATTTGAATGGCGGGTGTATAAAACTAACTATTGTATTATTTTGTAATTTCCATTTTTCGTAAAAATTTGAACTGAACATTTATTACTGGAATTTCTATAAAGTTATTTTTTCTTATTATTTGTTCTCTGTTTAAATAATATCCTAACCACTTAAAAAACTTCGTTTGTCTAATTTTCTTTATTGTTAGCTCTTTATAAAATTCCTGCTTTAATTGTTCTCTAATATCTTCACTTAGTTTTTCAAACCAAAATCTGTTTGTAATATTTTCTGGACGGTAATAATCATTGTTTAAGTATACTATATCAATTGTAAATTCATTTTCATTATTTATCATATTTATTTCAGATTGTCTCATTTGACTAAGAGTTGGGGATCCTATTGAAGAACTAGTATCTGAAATAATTTCTGGCAATGGAGTAGAATATCTTACTCTTGTATCATTAAAATGTGTTGGGATATCTGATGTTGAATATCTATGGGTTCTATCACTATCTGTACATGAATACCTAGAAAATGGACCCTGAGAAAACCTACCAGACATGGATTTGTTAAATTTGTTTAATACTTTTCCGTCATTTTATTCTTCTATTGTTGAGGGCTCAGTAATTCTTATATTCCTTTGTATTCCTAATGGCCTTTCTGCTAAGATTTCTTCAGGAATAGTAATTTCATTCCATTTTAGTAACTTAGGTGTTTCTATTGAGATATTATCTGAATTTGTTGTCACATATCAATATCTAATATTTGTTTGAATGTTGTGATTGAGATGCGAGTGTATATATATATATATATATATATATATATATATATACGGAATTGTTTGAATGATGCGATTGAGATGCGAGTAAGATACGATATATATAGTGGGTCTCCTGACAGGCCACTTATTTCTTACCTTACATACAAAATTTTAAAATTTTAAAATATTTTTTTACATCATATTTTTTTATATTTTCACCTTCAAATACATATTATTACTTATTTTAATTTATAAAATGCAATACTTAAAATTTATAAAAAATTACAACATTTAAGGCAAATGTCCCTGAGGACTGTCCATAAGCTTATGGAAAGACCGCCTTTCTTGAGACTTTTCCATATATATATATATATATATACATTTGAATGTCACAATTGAGATGCATTTTATACGATTACATGTGCGATATATGATGCTATATATATATATATATATGAAATTGTTTGAATGTGGTAGATGCGATTAATACGGTTAAATGTGCAATATATAGGGAATCAGTTTAAATGATGCAATTTAGATACAATTTATATGGTTTAAATACTATTTAGATGCGATATACATGGTATTGTTTAAATGATGCGATTGAGATGCGATTAATAATGATGCGATTAAAGTCTTTCCCAAGACTTTGCCTTAATTGAGTGCGTCTCTTGAAAGACGGTCTTTTCATAAGTCATGGAAAGACCAAGGTTTAAAGTGTAAATTAGAAGAAATGAAGATAAAATTTTTGGGTTGCATGAATCGGGTTATAAATTTTATAACTACTACATGTTGCATACTAAAATTTTAATGTTGCAACTAAAACCTTTTACCTTTTATTATTCGAATTAAACCCCGTCTTTCCATGAGCCTATGGAAAGACCGTCTTTCCCAAGACTTTGCCTTAATTTAAATGCTGCGATTTAGATACAATTTATATAGTTTAAATGCTATCTAGATGCGGTATATATGGAATTGTTTGAATGCTGTGAGATGCGATTAACACAGTGATATATAGGGAATTAGTTTGAATGCTGTGATTGAGATGCGATTAACACAATGATATATAGGGAATTAGTTTAAATGCGCAATTTATATAGTTTAAATGCAATCGCAACATTCAAACAATTTCATATATCACATCTAAATCGTAACATTTAAACTAATTCCCTATATATTGCACATTTAATTGTATTAATCGCATTTTAATAGCTTCATTCAAACATTTAACCGTATTAATCGCATCATTCAAACAATTCCATTTCCATATATAAATAGCATCATTCAAACAATTCCATATATAAATAGCATTTAAACCTGTATTTAAATTGCAGCATTTAAACAATTCCATATATATATTGCACACTTAATCAGTTTAAATGTTGCGATTTAGATGCAGGTTTAAATGCTATTTATATATGGAAATGGAATTGTTTGAATGATCCGATTGAGATGCGATTAATATGGTTAAATGATTTTATTAATACGCGATTAAATGTGCAATATATAGGATATTAGTTTAAATGTTGCGATTTAGATGCAATTGCATTTAAACTAATTCCCTATATATCGCACATTTAACTGTATTAATAGCACCTCAATCACAGCATTCAAACAATTACATATATATATCGCATCTAAATAGCATTTAAACCATATAAATTGCATCTAAATTGCAGTATTTAAACTAATTCTCTATATAGTGAACATTTAACCGTATTAATTGCATCATTCAAACAATTCCATATATATCGCATCTAAATAGCATTTAAACCATATAAATTCCATCTAAATTGCAACATTTAAACTGATACCCTATATATTGCAGTATTAATCGCACAATTCCATATACATTATATATCGCATCATATATCGATTCTCTATACATCGCACATTTAACCGTATTAATCGCACAATTCCATATATATTATATATCGCATCATATATCGATTCTCTATATATCGCATCATATATCGATTCTCTATATATCGCATCATATATCGATTCTCTATATATCGCACATTTAACCATATTAATTTAATTCCATATATATATATATCGCACATATAACCGTATAAAACGCATCTCATTGCAGCATTCAAACAATTCCATGTATGTTATCTGTGAAACCCCAACTAGATTAATAAATAAATTATACTTACAATACAAATCATGTTATTTCAATTAAACCTTTTTAATCTCTATAATTGAAAAAAAATAATTATTATGGATTAACCTAGTTATTAATCTCGGACGAAGTAAATTTGAATTAATAATGTTAATTATTGAAATATCAAACGATGATAAAGTTTAATATAGGTTTCACTTAAAGAAGAAGAAGGAAATAATAGTACGTCGAGTCAGAATAGAAACGCGATATACAAATTGCACATTTTAAAAGAGTTAAGAAATGATAAATTGAGTTGTTAAATAATTATCTAGATTTTTATAAAAACATCTCTAATAATTTACCTTGTACTCTAAAATGTGTGCGAATTCTTGCTCAACGGCACTGTGTGCGAATTCTCAACGGCACTGTGTGCGAATTCTCTTTCACTGTGTGCGAATTCTCTTTCACTGTGTGCGAATTCTCAACGGCACTGTGTGCGAATTCTCAACATCTTGCTCAACGGCACTGTGTGCGAATTCTCTTTCACTGTGTGCGAATTATGCGCCTCCGTCTTCTCCAACCTCCGGCACCGCCGCGATGGCGGAGCCACCACCAGCTCCCCCTCACCATCCTCTCTCTTACGCCCAGGCTGTGAACCAGGAGCTACGCGAAGCTCTAGGTCTTCCCCAATCAGACCCGACTGATACCAACTACTCCTCCTTCGTCCCCAAATCGAGAATCGAACACTTGGGAGAGCCGGGTCTCCACTTCTCGGAGGAAGAATGCCTCAAACTGGAAGCTCCGCTCAAATGGACGCTGGTCGGCAAATTCGCCCGAAGCCGGCCTCAATTGGACAGACTCCGGAAGGACTTCCTCACCGCCGGTTTCAAAGGGCAAAACCAGATCACCCTCCTTGACAACAAACAGGTTCTAATTTCATTTTCGCTCCCTGATGATTACTACCGCTGTTGGCTTCACAAAACCTGGGATTTTGGGGCATATTCCATTAGAATTACCAAATGGGAGCCAAATTTCAATCCCAATGCCGACTCACCCATTGTCCCAATTTGGGTCTCTTTATATGGCTTACCCCAACAGTTCTTTGACAAAGATGTTCTAATGTCTATCGGTAGTATTATTGGCTCTCCGGTCAGGGTGGATAGAGCATCCCTTAATAGAACAAGACCTCATGTGGCTAGGATTTGTGTCGAACTAGATGTTACCAAACCCAGACTGGATAGAATATGGCTTAGCTTTAGAGAGGTGGGATTCTGGCAATACATAGAGTATGAAAACATCCCCCATTATTGCGCTAACTGCTTGAAATTAGGCCATCTTGACACTGTCTGCAGGTTTGACAAAAGTTCCTCCAAATTCACTCCCTGGAAACCACAGGGGAACTCACAAATCCCAGGTAACAAGCCCATTCCCCAGGATGTACAGGGCAGGTCCACAGGTAAAAGGAATGGCTTATCTTCCACTGCTGTTTACATCCCTAAATCTCAGCCGTCCTTTAAGAACAAAGTTGACAATGCTGCTAACAAGATCCCCCAAATCCCCTTGTCTCAAGCAGGTACCTCGGCCCCTACCAAATTCATAAGCACGGATCACTTCCACCTTGGAAATGGACTCCTGGACTCCGCCCCACAAGCAGTAACCAAGGTTTCAAGTTCGAAAGTTTGGTTCCCTGATCAGGGTCCCCAGGTTCCCCCTATTACCTTTTTAACTGCTAATGTGATGCCTAATGCTGAAATTCCAACTGTTCCTGAATCTGCTAATGTGATGCCTAAATCTGCTAATGTGATGCCTAATGCTGAAATTCCAACTGTTCCTGAATCTGCTAATGTGATGCCTGAATCTGCTAATGTGATGCCTAATGCTGAAATTCCAACTGTTCCTGAATCTGCTAATGTGATGTCTGAATCTGCTAATGTGATGCCTAATGGTCCTTCTCAACTGATCTCCACAGTCTCTATACCTTATTCACCAAACAAGTCTTCCTTATCCTCTCCACCGAGCCCTTCAGAGATCACACCCAATCTCTCCTTACAAAACCACTCGCAGGAATCTACTGAAAACAAGTCTCCCTCAGCTCCCTCTAACCCCCAATCCCTAAACAACTCCCCTTTGCAAGATCCCAACCATCTTCCTGTGGCGGTCACCTCCTCAAAAAACATTGTTCCCCCACCAGTAGCAGCCCGGACTGGTAAAAACATCTCTCCCACAGGTGAACACACCATCTCAACCGAAAACTCTCAACACATGCTTGCCAAAAATCACTCCCATAAATCCTTAGATTGGATTAACACAGAGGTCTCCCTCAAACAACAATCCCACCTACATAATCAGGAAAATCTCAGTTTTGAACATCTAAAAGCTATCCTCCTCAAAGACCATCAACGAATAACAAACATTCTCAACCCCCCCAATCGGATTCTAAAAACAAACAAAGAAAATACACCAAAAAGGATTACACCTCCACCCCGAAAACGGTTTTCACCCGTTCCTCATTGTCTCTTTCCAAAGATTATCCATGATTAATATCTGTGTCTGGAATATTAGAGGAATAGGCAACAACCCATCTCTGACCCGTTTGAGGAATATTAAAAGACGTAACTCGATCAAAGTCTGTGCCCTAATCGAACCTATCCTGAGTACAGCCCAAATCCAGCCCACCTCAACCAAGCTGGGTTTCAAACACTCCTATGCTAATCCAATCACCAAAATCTGGCTTCTATGGGATGAAGACATAACAGTTGACATAATCAACGTAGCAGACCAGTTCATCATTGCAAAATTCAAAGCTCCTCTTCTACCTTTTGAATGCCAAATAGGTTTCATCTATGCTAAACACACGATTCTCGAACGAAATATTTTATGGCAAGCTCTAGCTCATTTCAACAAGGAACCTTTATGCTTGATTGGCGACTTCAATGTCATAGCTAAAAATGAAGAGTATCTGGGGAATTCCATCCCAAACCAAGCCAGTATAAGGAACTTCAACACCTTCCTAAATAATCAACAATTGTCAGAGATCCCCACCTCTGGAAGTTTATTCACTTGGACCGGGATGAGAACAAAAGGGAGAGTATGGAAACGTTTAGACAGAGGCATCTCCAACAGTAGTTGGTGGACAAACTTCCCCAGCTCAAAAATAAAAACACTTGCCAGGGAAGGCTCAGATCATACTCCTTTAATCCTTACTATCTCTAGTGCACAGTCTAAATCTTCCCCCAAGCCTTTTAGATTCCAGGAATGCTGGACCAACCACCCCTCCTTTACAGACCTTGTGAAAGAGGCTTGGAACATCCACACACATCTCAAAGGAATGAGAAGACTTGTCTTCAAACTCAAGTTTTTAAAACAATCTCTCAAAACCTGGAACAAGGATACCTTTGGTAATGTTTTCGACAAGACCCAACTCTGTGAAGAACTTCTCCTCAAAGCTGAACAGGATCTGCAACAACTTGAGTCCAGTAGCAACATTCAAGCTCTTAATAAAGCAAAAGCAAACCTAAAACTTGCTTTAACTAACCAGGAAACCTTTTTAAAACAAAAATCAAGACTTAATTGGATGAAAGAAGGAGATGTCAACTCTAAATTTTTCCACCATTCCATCCAAAACAAACATAAAAGACAATCCATATCCCTCATCAAATCCAGAGATGGAAAATGGCTAAGTGACATAGAGGACATTGAGAAGGAAGCTATTTATTTCTACTCCAATCTCCTAAAGGCAGAACCCTCGGACCCCTCTGGAATAAACACATCTTGCATCCTAGAAAATATCCCTTCCGTCGTCACTGAAGACATAAACACATCCCTTCTTAGAGAAATCAATTTAGATGAACTGACCAGCATAGTTTCCTCCATGAAGGGCAATTCAGCACCAGGCCCAGATGGCTTCTCTGGCCATTTCTACCATCACTGTTGGGACATCATTAAATCTGATGTTCTCATGGCAGTGAAGGATTTCTTTGCCGGTGCAGCTATCCCTAAAGCCATCTCAGCTACCCAAATCATTTTAATTCCCAAAAGAGAGGTATGCTCTTCTTTCTCTGATTATAGACCCATCAGTCTTTGTAACTTCTCCAATAAAATTCTCTCAAAAATCATCTCCACACGACTGAAAGGCTCTCTTGACTCTTTAATCAGCCCTGAGCAATCTGCTTTCATCAAAGGTAGGGACATTGCAGACAATGTGCTCCTTATGCAGGAATACACAAATTTCCTACATCACAAGTCTAAAGGACCTAACATGATTATCAAGCTAGATATGATGAAGGCCTTCGATAGGGTATCCTGGCCCTTTTTGGCTAAGGTGCTCGTCAAACAAGGTTTCTCTACTACCTTAGTCAACCTGATCATGTCTAATATTAATGCAGCCTGTTTCTCCTTGTTGATCAATGGCAAATCAGTTGGTTTTTTTCCTGCTTCCAGAGGTTTAAAACAAGGGGACCCTCTCTCTCCCTTGCTCTTCATTCTAATGGCAGAAGCCTTCTCCCACAACCTCAACTTCCTCTACCAATATGGCAACATTATGCCCTACAAACTTCCTAGGCAGATGAAACACTCATCTCACCTTTCCTATGCAGATGACACAGCCATATTCCTTAACTACACAAAACAGGGTCTGCTTACAATCTTGTCTTTCCTGAAATCCTATGAGCTTGCCTCCGGCCAAAAGATCAACCTTGAAAAATCTACCTTCTATATCTCCAAGCATACCCCCATCAGAATCACAACACTTATAAAAAAAGAGTCCTCCATGCTTGAAGGCTCTACCCCTTTTAAATACCTGGGATGCCCCATATTCAATGGACGAGTAAAAAACTCCCTCTTTCACGGCATGCTCCTCTCAATCCAAAACAAAATCTGCCACTGGCACAATAAGCTTATCTCTCCAGCAGGTAGAGTTACTTTAATTAACCATGTCCTAACATCAATGCAAATCCACCTCATAACGGTTCTTAAGCCCACTTCACACATCACGAACCAAATACACAACACCCTGGCCAGTTTTTTCTGGAAACACTCCTCGGATCACACCCAGAAACACAGATCCTGGAGATCTTTCACCAAGCTATGCCTCCCCACCTCGGAAAACGGTTTAAATTTCAAAAATCTACACACCCTCATCAAATCCTTCTCCTTGAAACTCTGGTGGAAACTCCAAACTGGCAATTCCCTTTGGGCAAAAGTAATGTGGACTATGAAAGACTCGCAAAAAACCTCCCGAACCTGGAGAAGAATCAAAGAGGTCAATGATATAGCAGTACTAAACTCAAAAATCATCATTGGATCTGGTGAACTGTCCTTCTGGGAATCAAACTGGTCCTCAAATGGTCCCCTCTCTTCTCACCTAACTAACCACCAAGAGTATCCGTACCAGGACCTAACCGTGGCTGAATTTCTGCAAAACAAAGATTCATGCTCGGTCCAGATCAGAGAATGCCTCCCATCCAACATTTTCCAAAGCCTCTCCCTGGATCACCAAGTATCTCACCTCTTCGAAGACTCCTTGGTTTGGACAGCTACTCAATCAGGCCTATTCACGATCAAATCTGCCTATGAACTGATCAGAGTAAAGAAACCTAAAATCCCTTCCTATTCACACCTCTGGTCCAAGATACTTCCAAGGAAAGTTAGTCTTTTTAATTGGAGATTGCTAAACAGACTTCTGGCTCTTCCTGATGTTTTGGAAAGCTTTCAGTTTCACCTCCCCTCCAGATGCTGTTTCTGTTTCAATAGCTCCGAATCCATCCACCACTGTTTCAACTCTTGTGTCAAGGTAAACCTGATCTGGAAAATGCTCAATACCACTTTCAGTTTACCCAACCATCCTTTCGAACTCCTATGGGACCGCTTCCACTTCTACTGGTCTACTCCTCATTCCCCTCATCTTTCCAATCTGATCAGAATCCTTCCTTGCATTGTCAATTGGCACCTGTGGCGTGCCATCTGCACTTACTCCCACGAAGGCATTAGGCCGAATTTAGGATCACTTTACAGACGCATTTTATTACACTTAAATGACACTATACTGGCTTTCGATCTGAATTTCACATGGTCTCTTGGCCCGACTCCTATTCTTCTAAGCCATAACCCTTTCAAACCGAGACGGGTCCGGATCACCAAGTGGTTAAAGCCCAGTGGTTTCAAACTTAATACTGACGGCGCGTTCAACAACGGAGCGGCTGGCATCGGCTGCATTCTCAGAAACTCCAACGGGCAGGTAATAGTAGCTCTATCCAAACCCATACTGTCTGATTCTGCTCTGCAGGTCGAAGCTGCTGCCTTACTACACGGGATCCAGCTAGTGCAACAGCAAGGCATCATCAACGTAGACATAGAAACAGACTCGAAAATCCTATTGGGAATGATCCGGCGTCAATTCAAAATTCCATGGAGATTGCTTTCAACGATCCGGGACATCTGGTTACAACTCCACGGAATGACCTACACTTTATCACACATCTTCAGAGAAGCGAATGGTGCAGCGGACTCCCTCGCCAAGTTGGCTTGCCGGAAGCAACTATCCAGCATTTTCGGATCGCGAGATCTCCCCACATCAGTAGCGGGCCAGGTAAGTTTAGATGCTGCAGGTACTCCCAACGTCAGAATAGACTAGAATCGATCATGTATTGTAATACTATTTCAAATTGTCATCGCTGAATCTTTTAGTACTTTAACTCTTTTGTATAATCCGTGTTAAGATCAGCTGATGCATACTCAGAGGTAAGGTTTTTACGTCCCCCTCTTTCTTTGTACTCTTTTTTCATATTAATAAATGGGTAGGGGTCTGCCAAACCCCCCACCATCACAGGTGGATTTATATAAAAAAAAAATGAATATTACTTTAAATTATTGAGTAACACTAATTTTATAACTTCCTAATGTTTTCATACTTATCACAACTATATGTAATTACAAATAAGAATAAAATAAATAAGTTATCATTTCTAGTATTGTTTTGATGTCAATGAATATAATTGTGCGTATATATATACATATATATATATATAAAATTGATTATAAGTATTGTAAACCAAAAAGAAAAAAAGCCAATAAATGAGATAATAAGTAAACAAATAAATTAAAATACGTACCAAAAGGAAACCAAATAGAACGCGGGAATGTGGTGCCATAAGGGAATATTTGGGTACAGGAGAAAGCAAAGCAAGAATTAAAATAAATAAATAAATTTTAAAAATAATAATAATAAAATACAGGGGAGAAATACAGGTCGACGGACGTGAAAAATTTATCCAAAGTAATTTTTTGAAAAGTGAAAATAGGCTAAATGATAAGATTTTAAGTGGTAAGTGTCAGAAATCTATGTCCTCATTTAGTATAAATTGCAACTATTGCCTCTGTGAAAATCACTACCGAGATAGATCGTCATATATATATATATAATCTAATAACAGTAATAATAAATAACTCAGTAAAGGAATAAACAAATAAAGAAAATTACCTGAAAGAGGAAGCAGACGGACGGCGGACGTGAAATTTCATCCAAAAGTGAATTTGGCAAGTGGGCGTAGGGATTCAACCAAATATAGGGTTAAATGGATAACATTTTAGGTGTCAGAACTTATATTTATCTAGTACGAATACCAGTGACTTCCTTATCAAAATCACAGCTTTAAGAAAAAAATCTTACCAAAGAACAGTGGTTAAGTAGTGAAGTAGAAGCGGCGGTTGTCAAGCCAAATTCTAAGGTGAGTGTTGCATCGCCCTATCACGAATTTAGTAAAATCTGAGCTTATGTTTACATAAAAATATATATATATATATATATATATATATATATAATGCCATCATAACCTTACTCTCTCGAGCTAAACTCTTCACCTCTTGAACCCCTGGTGCTCTCCACTTCTCGAAA
The DNA here is from genome assembly GCA_037428765.1 of Rubia yunnanensis. Lineage (NCBI taxonomy): Eukaryota > Viridiplantae > Streptophyta > Magnoliopsida > Gentianales > Rubiaceae > Rubia > Rubia yunnanensis. The sequence goes on along the minus strand of CM075064.1, from coordinate 112,834,535 downwards.
CCCTACTGCAACTCCACATCTCGAACCCCTGCCAAAATTCGACTCCTCGAACCCCTGCAAAAATTCTACCCCTCGAACCCCTGCCACAATTCTACCCCTCGAACCCCTGCCACAACTCTACCCCTCGAACCCCTGCCACAACTCTACCCCTCGAACCCCTGCCATAATTCTACCCCTCGTAAATTCTACCCCTCGTAAATTCTACCCCATTTTGAATATTGGATACCTGGTGGAAGTTTGGTCAGTTCCTGCTTTGATGCTGCCAATGCCACTCGTCTTCATTTTTCTTTCTTTCCCTTGCATTGTTGTGCTCAGTTCGCTTAGCATCCCTTGCCTCTAGCTCTTCCTGCTCCCTCCTCAGGCTTTTCTCCAGTTCCGCCTCCAGGTTTTTCCTTAGCCTTTCATTCTCCGTTGTGAGAAATTGGATGTATCCCAATAATTCATGAATTAGCTTATCTTTGGGCTCATACTCTTGGTTGGCAGGAACTGGTACCGGTATGATTTTCTCCTTTAGGTAGTGGCTTGAACACAGTGGACATGCCGTTAACTTATAGGTGGTGCAGTGGATCCTCATCCTCTCCGTGGTTTGGTGCTTACAGAAGACACACTTGATCCATTTAACTTGATCATGTTCCGTCGGGAGTTTCACCGGGCATCTCCATCATTTTTCATCTCCCGGAACAAAGGCATTTTCTTCAAATGGATATTCTTCCATTGCTGTTTTGATGATCATTTGGGTCGTACCAGCTTCTCCTTCTGATACGCTCCAAATCACATCACTATCTAGTCGTCGACGTCGACCGAGACTACATCCCAGTCGCTTGGCAATTCTAGATTATCCACGACTGCTACTCTAGCAATGTTGTCGGTTCTCTTTCTGCATTCCCAAGCAAAGTGTCCTCCGTCGCCACAGATGTAACATTTACACTTCTTTGCTCTCTCCGGGTGCTATTTCTTGAAGACCCTCACATGGGAGTCATGTGGTTTGCCCTTGTATCACTTTGACTTCCTTAAGCCATACTTCTTTTGGGTTCTATAATACCCTGGGATTGGTATTTTGCTACGAAGGACAAGTCTTTCAGTCCCCTCTGCAAAGCTGCCTTTTTGCAGATCTCAACCAGGCATTGGTAAGAAAAGTGAATCCCCAGAATGATACTAACGGTGCTACCAAGGTACTTCCTTTAGAATTCCTTCTCCAATTCCTTGCCAATTAACAGTGGCATCTTCCAGAAGAATTTCTCTGACAACTCCGGGGAAATGTACATGCGCCCGGACTTTGACGCCAGGATTTTGAGATTATTCATATAGCTAATGAGGTCTTTCATACTATCGCATGACACCCGCTCCAAATCCTGGTAGGCTCTCTCTTGCTCCTCAATAGATCCCTGGAATGGATCTTCTAATAAGATGATTGTCCTTATTTGCGAGGTTATATTTTGGGGGTCATCGGCAATGTTTATTAGCTCATCGTAATCTTGATGGTAAGCCATCCTCCATTGAATCCATGTTTTCTTCTCCACTTCACCAAGCAGATTTTCCACGTACAAAAGCTTGGACCTAATGTCGATCCAACTTTTCTCATTTAACATATTTATAGTAATTGACTCCCACCTGGAAATCACATTGCTATACAGGTCGATGTCGTCTGGCAGCACTAGCATGGCCATTTGCACCGCCTGGGCCGATGGTAAGTTCCAACTGCCGTCACTGTGACCTCCTTTCAACCTGATTGTTCTGCTCCTAATTGCTCCTACATTAAACGAAGCAACCCTTAGGTTCCCCAGCTGTTTTCGCTGGTGGATATAAAATGGGACCCATAATTGGTTCTGTTCGTGGTCTATAGGAAGACTCACCAGTTGAGTATGCCTTTTCCTCCGGCTTTTGGGTCAGCTTTCGGAGCTTTGGGTATTCCATCTCCTCAAGCTCTGTTACTAGTGACATCTCCTCATTGTTTCTTATTTTTGGGGTATCCTCTCGGCCCTTGTTAAGAATGGGTTAACCCATTCTCCTTCAGCTTCATCGTTGGACGTATCATAAACTGGATAAGTCCCAAAACTTTTTACTGGCCCCTTCCAAGCCATGGATGCATAAATATTGAGGATTCCCTCCAAGGTGTCCTCTTCTTCTTCTGCTAGCAAATCATGTTGCCAGCTTATTATCATGGTGGTCCCATCAACATCTTCATCTATCTCATCATTATTTTTGCCATCAAGTACGAGAGCGAACTCCTCATCATCATCTGCCACCTGCTTATCATTTTCCCGTACTGCTAGCCTCCGTTCTTCCACGGTTCTATAGTCCCCAAATCTCATTGATAGGGATCCATCCAAATGGTTCCGTATTGCCACCTCCTGTGGCACCTTAAGCCTCCTTACTGCTGCCAGTGGTTTGACCCCCGCCACCTTTGACCTTGTAGCTTCTTTGTTGAGTGCAGTTGCCCAGCGACGTCCTTAATACCGCTGCTCGCCAGGTGATCTGCAATGAGCTGAACATTACACCGGAAACTGGCATAACTTGTATTGGTTAGTCTAGCGACCAATGCCCTTGTTCTCAGCAAGTTACTTTCTCCCCCATTCCAGTTCTCATACCCATGCGTTTGGATTGCTAATTGGACATGGTTTCTGAAATCTTGTACTGACATCATTATGTTGGGTGCAATGTACACCATCTGCTTACCCTCTGTGATGTCCATTTCCATAGAGCCAATTACAGCCCTATCATCGGTCCACCTGGTGTCCCTTAGGATTACCAGAATTTTTACTCCGGCCTCCCGCCTGTGAAGTCCTAGGACCCGTACCATTATCATCCCTAGGTGGATGTGCTGCAACCTTCTGTAACATGCCTCGTTAATTAGAGGAATCTCAACCCGGTGACCTTAAATCTGGTGGACCGATAGAATCCCCGTTAACCTAGTATATGAGGTAAATAATGATAAACCCTAGTGAAATGCAGATAGACTGAACTGAAGTTAGAGAGAGGAAAATCATATCTGAGTCCATGGACTACAGCATTTCTTTCTTATAAATTTCTTCTTCTGTGATGTGATGTATACGCTTAAATGATGCGATTTATACGTTGTGGAATTTACATACTATTTGTACGGATGTTTAAATGCAACTTGCATGCTATTTATACAGTTTGAATACGATTAAATACTATTTATAGTCTACATAATTTCATATTTCTAGGGTTTGCTTTTTTAAGGTGATTAATCAAAATGCTAATTTCGGCTTTCTAGGGCTTGTCTTATTTAATGTGGCTTTCAAGGTTTGGGATTTTTTACTGTGATTAAACAAGTGTTTTAACAGTAATTTACTTATTATCATTCTGTAACTTATTTATTGCCGAATGTCTTTTTTCTCTTTCCTAGTTTTTAAATGTAACCATACAGTATATTTTAGGCTGCATTTGACAAGATTTCAATTTCAGATTGCGACGCATGCAAGGAGAAATCCTCAAATCAAACCCGCAAGCTTGTCTTAAATGCAATTTCAATTTCCATCATGGTAGATTAAATGTCGGCTCTTTAGGGTTTATGTATATATTGTTTCCGTTGTGCAATTTATACGCTTTCTAAGTTTATGTCCAGCATTCTAGGGATTTTTTTTATTGTTTATTTTCAAGTTTTTAGCAGATTATGTTTTTATAGACAGTAACTTCAGAATTTTCCTTACAATTTCAAGTTGCAAAGCATGCATGAGAGATTCTCCCAATCAGTCACCGAAAAAGCTCACTGTCAAGAAAGATGAAAAATACTGAGATACATTACAAGTACAAGCACAGGGAGTTGGCTAACAAAAAGAACCCCAATAGCAAATGCAGGTATTCTTTCAAGATTGCAGCCGATTTGGAGATCTACCGTCCCCATTGCCCTAGAGAGAAGCCTAATCTCCTTTCATTCTTTGTGATGTAATATACTATTCCTCCTTTTAAACTGATCTCCTTTCATACTATGTAACATAATATACTAATGCTTGAACTTCTCTTGATAGTTATTGGTATTGTTTAGACAAAAAGTCTCTTGATAGAAATTGGTATTGTTTAGATCAGATCCTTTGCTCTCGTCTTTAAGGGGGTTATCTTACTTCCTTTATATTAGATATAAAAGATATTGAAATGTGATTTCGTTTAGCATAGATAGCATTTTTTTTGTCCACTGAACCACATGCCCTTTGAGGTGCTATTCTGTGTCAATTACTTTTAGTGTATACATGGCTGATTTTTTCCGAGTAATCCAAGTAAAAGAGGTAAGAGTAAAGATTTTATTAAGAGTTATGTTCCAAAAGAAACAGTTAAGCTGAAACTCCATGAACCTAAACCTGAAATCTGGGGAAATGGAAGGAAAGGAAACTTTCACATAAACAATTAAAGGGGAAGGAAAGAACTTTAGTTGAGCTTCATTTGTGAAAAGTTTTGGCAGATTTGAGAACAAACACAAATCAACAAAATTAAGTATTCCAACAAGCAGAAATAGTAGATGATTGAATTGAGAAACTCATCCGTAAAAATTGTTCTTTTGCCCAACAGTTTGAATGTTTTTTCCTCGAGAGAGGCTCGCGGCTGATACCTTCTGTTGGAAATTCAGGATGGTCTCTATCGCCAGAAAGCTGCGGTCATTTAGAATAAAGTACAGTCAATACTGACTTTTTAAAAAAACAATCAATACTTAGGGTTACTCTGAAAGGGGTTTCTAGAAGGTGCGGAAGAGGAATAAAAGTGAGAAGAGAGAACTCACCTGCATCATGTATCAGAGGGCTGTTTACAGTTTAAATATCAACCATATTATGGATTTGCGATATGCAATCAGACTGAAATTGAAGGCAAAAAAGGTTCAGACTTCAGAATAAGCTTTAAGAGACTAATACAAATATAAAAACAAGCCAAATCATTACTGACTACACAACTAACCTAAAAACCTATGGTGGCGGACAACAGACGAATCCAGTACTATATCAAAAACCTAGCGTCATAGCACGTACCCCATAAACCGAATTCAAAAACAGACTCCGAAAACCTAACACTGAACTAGAAAAAAGAGCAACAATATTCTGAAAAAGACACAAAAGTAATTGAAAAAGAATAGAAACCATTACAGTGGTGGCATCCCGGAGGTGTGACTGCATCTACCCAACACCGGCGCGGCGGCGCACTGGCAGCCCAGCCAGGCGCAGTGGCGCGTGGGCCACACGCGCGGACGCGGTGGCGCGTGAGAGAGGCAGACATGGCCGGGCAGAGCCGCGCGTGGTCGTCGCATTTGGCATCTGACCGGCCAGAGGCGGAGGAGCAGCACGGGACCAGTGCGGCTTAGGCTCCTCTTCACCTTGCAGCCTAACTCCGGTGTATCACCTCCTAGCTGGTCCGACGAGGTGTCCAGCTGAGCAGTCGGCAAGCTTTCCGGTGTGGATGCACTACTCCAGCCTTTCGTCGTGGAGATGAGCAGCGGCTACGAGCTGCTTCAGAAACTCCGGTGCGTGGGCTGAGCTTTGTTGGAAGAAATCGAGCAGCGTCGACCGGTGGGGTGACGTCACAGATCGGCGCCGATCTGTACCCCCCGGCAACGATCTCCGGTCTTTAGCTTGATTCGAGCTCGATTGCTGGGTTTCGCCGTAGATGTGCGGAGTTGTAACGGCTTCTGGCGAGGGGAAGGAGGAGGTGGTCTGGAGCTATACTACTGGTAGGGGTGGCGGGGGTGGCCGACGCGGCGGAGATCGCCGGTGGCCACCCCGCCGGGAAGTGCAGACGGTTTGAGTTGTTTTTTGGAGAGAAAAAAAAAACAAAAACAAAAAACATTGTATTCACAGCCCCCAAACTTGAAAGGTCCAGCTCCAGGTCCAGGCTTTCAGATTCAACAGCCTGTCCAATAATAATTAGCACTAATACCAACGATTCATAGACTAGGTTTCACAGAGCAAAAGGTACCGAACCTAAAATGGCCAGCCAAGTTCCATGTATTCCATCTTAATGACAAATAAAGAACCATAGGGATCTACATGGATGAGTATAAGCAAGAGAAAACATAGTTGTAGGACAGACAGAATGTAGAGCGAAGAAACATAGTTCCATGTTTTCCAACTCTCGAAGCCTCAAGTCAGAATCCCAATTTCACCCAAAAGAAATAGCTCCAGAGAATTACCAGCAGCATAAGGAAATAGGTAAATATAGGTTCTATTCCAGTAAAGCAACCCCAATAAATCCATTCCCCATCATTCAATCCAAGACCCGTAGTTATGCAGAGCTCAACCCAAAATAAGCCAGGAAAAAAGTGCAGAGATAGAGCAAGGAAGAACCTGATTTTCGTCCATTTCATAGCTTGGAACCTCGGCTGTAAGTTCCCCTGTTTCATCACAACTTGTTGTACCGTCCCTTCACAGACTGTTGGCAGTGAAGATGGCTTCGGGTGACAAGGCCGGATAGTGGCCAACGAAGGACCTGATGCATAGATTTCCTTGAGTGGAAGTACCGAGATCAAGATGGAACGTTGTCGGAGAGCTCTCCGAGAAACCGCCGCGTGCATTACCGTCCTTTCACCGGACTGTTAGCGGCGAAGATGGCTCCGGGTGACAAGTCCGGATAGTGGCCATCAAAGGAGCCGATTGTTGCACAAAAAAGTGCATAATAATCAATGTGATCCATTGTTGACCCGACCCGGGTTCCATTTTAAGCACAGGGAGGATCAGGCGGTTTCCTAAGCTTTCCATCGTAGATCAAAATCAGCCCACGTAATTATTTACCTTCCTTCAAAGCTGGAGAAAGAGACCAAGAGTCCAAGAGCTTCTTTTTGGCCCACAATAGATGGCCCAAATTACATCATTTTGTGTACCATTCCCCCGCTAGTTGGTGCGTGAGAAAGTACTGGAAAAAATTGACTTTTGCCATGTCCATAGTGAGGGCTTTTGGACTGGCCCAAGCATTCTTTCAACCCAAAAGTTTGTAATTCAGCCCACCCTATTTTTAGCTGTGTTGAAACCCTAGACTTCTTACTCCCTTGACCCAGAAAGAACCCTGCCGCCACTCAAATGTTTGTTGGACCCAAGCCGCCTTTGACCAACTCTCCTTTGACCGAAACCCTACCCAGATAGGATTATGACCCGTCGGTGGACCCACTTCGAGAACCCCAACCCGGTTTGGCGCGCCGACTTCGCCGGAGACCCAGAGTCCAGCCCGCCGCTGCCGGAATTGGACCGGAATCTGGGTTTAAGTTATAGCCATGAATTCTCCAAACCTTCAAGCTGCTTTCTCTGCACGAAATTCCCCAGCCTTGGGCTAGGCATCTAACTCCCCAGAACGGAACTCCATGGATGAACCCGAAGCTGGAAAACTTAAAGCTATCTAACCTTTTGGTCGCCGAAGGATTCCAAGCTGAAGCTCCCGGAGAACGTGAATTCTGTGGCCATTTTCCGGTTCCATCTCTTCCATTGCTTCACGCCAGAGTGGCCACCCATTTGTTCGAAAATCCCAAACTCAAGGGATGATTTTGCCAGACCCAGGTGGGGAGAAGCGGGGAATCAACCTGACCCCAAGTGAAAGTATAGATTTTTTGCCAACTGGGAAAATCAAGCAAAACCCAGCACAGTAACAAAGAGAACAGCAGCAACCAGGGCAAAGATTTTTTCAGAATCCCAGTTGGGAGACGTTGGAAAAACAAAACAAAAATAAAAAAAAGCAATATCCAAAGACGTAATATAGCATTACCCAAAGAAAATGAGGGGGAAACTGAACTTAGAAAAACGAGAGAACCGAGGAAATTGTTCATTGCCTTCTTTGGAAATGATTAATTGGGAAGCGTAATTGGTTCAGATTTGAAGAGAGGGAATTCACACCAAAATTACCATTTCTGTTCGAACCCTAGCTTTCGAGTCTAGACCAGAGAACAAATCAGTTGTGTGTTTGAGTAGAGCCAAGTCCCATAGCTTCAACCTGGAAACAAAAAACACATAGTTATCCATAATACGTGGCTATTCAAGAACCATCCATTCTAATCAACAACTCTTTCTCTCAAAAAAGGAAAATAAAAAAATTTCTTTCCTCCCGTCCACCGCGTCAGCCACTGCATCGCCTAATCACATGCATTAATTTTTGCTGCCATCGCCAGAATCTTCAAACATCCTCTGCTTGGTGCAACTAGGATAGCGGCTGAACCTCTGTTTTGTCGAATTCCGGTCAATCGCCGGCAGAGGTCTACTGGCCCGGATTAAGTTTTTTCCCGGGGATGAGTGGTTGGATTTATTATGGCAGCGGAGCCGATTGTGTTTATGGCGGCAATTATGTTTAGGGGATGAGTGGTTGGATTGCGTTTACGGCGGGATACGATCGGGAAACAAAATAAAAATTGAGTACTTACTACAAGGACATTTTCAAAATTTCCTTGGTCTCTTCCTATCAAATCAGATGGGGTCTCAATATTACACATGCTTCATAAGCGAACGGTGCGTCGCCACATGGGGAGGGTCGACGAGCCCGGGGTTGCTTTATGAGTGCCCACTGTTGAGTTATGACTGTCAGGCATGCCATTACTTTTGACTGTCGGCCTGGCCTTTGCTGTGTAATGCTGACTTGGAAAAGCATACTTCATCTGTTTCTCTAATAGTGGCACATAATTTTTTGTGTTAGAATTTAGGAGATACTAAATGAGTGGATGAAATTGGATTGAAAGAAGAATAAGTAAAATGAGTGGATGTAATAACCTTAAACTTGTCATAAATAGAAAGTGTCAATATAAAAGAAACATCTCAAATTAGAAAGTGTGTCACTATTAAAGAAACGGAGGGAGTACTTCCTCTGTTCTTTGTTAAATTGCACACTCTATTTTCCTCGGTGGCGCGTGAGAGAGGCAGACATGGCCGGGCAGAGCCGCGCGTGGTCGTCGCGTTTGGCATCTGACCGGCCAGAGGCGGAGGAGCAGCGCGGGACCAGTGCGGCTTAGGCTCCTCTTCACCTTGCAGCCTAACTCCGGTGTATCACCTCCTAGCTGGTCCGACGAGGTGTCCAGCTGAGCAGTCGGCAAGCTTTCCGGCGTGGATGCACTGCTCCAGCCTTTCGTCGTGGAGATGAGCAGCGGCTACGAGCTGCTTCAGAAACTCCGGCGCGTGGGCTGAGCTGTGTTGGAAGAAATCGAGCAGCGTCGACCTGTGGGGTGACGTCACAGATCGGCACCGATCTGTACCCCCCGGCAACGATCTCCGGTCTTTAGCTTGATTCGAGCTCGATTGCTGGGTTTCGCCGTAGATGTGCGGAGTTGTAACGGCTTCTGGCGAGGGGAAGGAGGAGGTGGTCTGGAGCTATACTACTGGTAGGGGTGGCGGGGGTGGCCGACGCGGCGGAGATCGCCGGTGGCCACCCCGCCGGGAAGTGCAGACGGTTTGAGTTGTTTTTTGGAGAGAAAAAAAAAACAAAAACAAAAAACATTGTATTCACAGCCCCCAAACTTGAAAGGTCCAGCTCCAGGTCCAGGCTTTCAGATTCAACAGCCTGTCCAATAATAATTAGCACTAATACCAACGATTCATAGACTAGGTTTCACAGAGCAAAAGGTACCGAACCTAAAATGGCCAGCCAAGTTCCATGTATTCCATCTTAATGACAAATAAAGAACCATAGGGATCTACATGGATGAGTATAAGCAAGAGAAAACATAGTTGTAGGACAGACAGAATGTAGAGCGAAGAAACATAGTTCCATGTTTTCCAACTCTCGAAGCCTCAAGTCAGAATCCCAATTTCACCCAAAAGAAATAGCTCCAGAGAATTACCAGCCGCATAAGGAAATAGGTAAATATAGGTTCTATTCCAGTAAAGCAACCCCAATAAATCCGTTCCCCATCATTCAATCCAAGACCCGTAGTTATGCAGAGCTCAACCCAAAATAAGCCAGGAAAAAAGTGCAGAGATAGAGCAAGGAAGAACCTGATTTTCGTCCATTTCATAGCTTGGAACCTCGGCTGTAAGTTCCCCTGTTTCATCACAACTTGTTGTACCGTCCCTTCACAGACTGTTGGCAGTGAAGATGGCTCCGGGTGACAAGGCCGGATAGTGGCCAACGAAGGACCTGATGCATAGATTTCCCTGAGTGGAAGTACCGAGATCAAGATGGAATGTTGTCGGAGAGCTCTCCGAGGAACCGCCGCGTGCATTACCGTCCTTTCACCGGACTGTTAGCGGCGAAGATGGCTCCGGGTGACAAGTCCGGATATTGGCCATCAAAGGAGCCGATTGTTGCACAAAAAAGTGCATAATAATCAATGTGATCCATTGTTGACCCGACCCGGGTTCCATTTTAAGCACAGGGAGGATCAGGCGGTTTCCTAAGCTTTCCATCGCAGATCAAAATCAGCCCACGTAATTATTTACCTTCCTTCAAAGCTGGAGAAAGAGACCAAGAGTCCAAGTGCTTCTTTTTGGCCCACAAAAGATGGCCCAAATTACATCATTTTGTGTACCATTCCCCCGCTAGTTGGTGCGTGAGAAAGTACTGGAAAAAATTGACTTTTGCCATGTCCATAGTGAGGGCTTTTGGACCGGCCCAAGCATTCTTTCAACCCAAAAGTTTGTAATTCAGCCCACCCTATTTTTAGCTGTGTTGAAACCCTAGACTTCTTGCTCCCTTGACCCAGAAAAACCCTGCCGCCACTCAAATGTTTGTTGGACCCAAGCCGCCTTTGACCAACTCTCCTTTGACCGAAACCCTACCCAGATAGGATTATGACCCATCGGCGGACCCGCTTCGAGAACCCCTACCTGGCTTCGCGCGCCGACTTCGCCAGAGACCCAGAGTCCAGCCCGCCGCTGCCGGAATTGGACCGGAATCTGGATTTGTGTTATAGCCATGAATTCTCCAAACCTTCAAGCTGCTTTCTCTGCACAAAATTGCCCAGCCCTTGGCTAGGCATCTAACACCCCAGAACGGAACTCCATGGATGAACCCGAAGCTGGAAAACTTATAGCCATCTAACCTTTTGGTCGCCGATGGATTCCAAGCTGAAGCTCCCGGAGAACGTGAATTCTGTGGCCATTTTCCGGTTCCATCTCTTCCATTGCTTCACGCCAGAGTGGCCACCCATTTGTTCGAAAATCCCAAACTCAAGGGATGATTTTGCCAGACCCAGGTGGGGAGAAGCGGGGAATCAACCTGACCCCAAGTGAAAGTATTGATTTTTTGCCAACTGGGAAAATCAAGCAAAACCCAGCACAGTAACAAAGAGAACAGCAGCAACCCAGGGCAAAGATTTTTTCAGAATCCCTGTTGGGAGACGTGGGAAAAACAAAACGAAAATAAAAAAAGCAATACCCAAAGATGTAATATAGCATTACCCAAAGAAAATGAGGGGGAAACTGAACTTAGAAAAATGAGAGTACCGAGGAAATTGTTCATTGCCTTCTTTGGAAATGATTAATTGGGAAGCGTAATTGGTTCAGATTTGAAGAGAGGGAATTCACACCAAAATTACCATTTCTGTTCGAACCCTAGCTTTCGAGTCTAGATCAGAGAACAAATCAGTTGTGTGTTTGAGTAGAGCCAAGTTCCATAGCTTCAACCTGGAAACAAAAAACACATAGTTATCCATAATACGTGGCTATTCAAGAACCATCCATTCTAATCAACAACTCTTTCTCTCAAAAAAGGAAAATAAAAAAATTTCTTTCCTCCCGTCCACCGCGTCAGCCACTGCATCGCCTAATCACATGCATTAATTTTTGCTGCCATCGCCAGAATCTTCAAACATCCTCTGCTTGGTGCAACTAGGATAGCGGCTGAACCTCTGTTTTGTCGAATTCCGGTCAATCGCCGGCAGAGGTCTACTGGCCCGGATTAAGTTTTTTCCCGGGGATGAGTGGTTGGATTTATTATGGCAGCGGAGCCGATTGTGTTTATGGCGGCAATTATGTTTAGGGGATGAGTGGTTGGATTGCGTTTACGGCGGGATACGATCGGGAAACAAAATAAAAATTGAGTACTTACTACAAGGACATTTTCAAAATTTCCTTGGTCTCTTCCTATCAAATCAGATGGGGTCTCAATATTACACATGCTTCATAAGCGAACGGTGCGTCGCCACATGGGGAGGGTCGACGAGCTCGGGGTTGCTTTATGAGTGCCCACTGTTGAGTTATGACTGTCAGGCATGCCATTACTTTTGACGGTCGGCCTGGCCTTTGCTGTGTAATGCTGACTTGGAAAAGCATACTTCATCTGTTTCTCTAATAGTGGCACATAATTTTTTGTGTTAGAATTTAGGAGATACTAAATGAGTGGATGAAATTGGATTGAAAGAAGAATAAGTAAAATGAGTGGATGTAATAACCTTAAACTTGTCATAAATAGAAAGTGTCAATATAAAAGAAACATCTCAAATTAGAAAGTGTGTCACTATTAAAGAAACGGAGGGAGTACTTCCTCTGTTCTTTGTTAAATTGCACACTCTATTTTCCTCGGTGGCGCGTGAGAGAGGCAGACTTGGCCGGGCAGAGCCGCGCGTGGTCGTCGCGTTTGGCATCTGACCGGCCAGAGGCGGAGGAGCAGTGCGGGACCAGTGCGGCTTAGGCTCCTCTTCACCTTGCAGCCTAACTCCGGTGTATCACCTCCTAGCTGGTCCGACGAGGTGTCCAGCTGAGCAGTCGGCAAGCTTTCCGGCGTGGATGCACTGCTCCAGCCTTTCGTCGTGGAGATGAGCAGCGGCTACGAGCTGCTTCAGAAACTCCGGCGCGTGGGCTGAGCTGTGTTGGAAGAAATCGAGCAGCGTCGACCGGTGGGGTGACGTCACAGATCGGCGCCGATCTGTACCCCCCGGCAACGATCTCCGGTCTTTAGCTTGATTCGAGCTCGATTACTGGGTTTCGCCGTAGATGTGCGGAGTTGTAACGGCTTCTGGCGAGGGGAAGGAGGAGGTGGTCTGGAGCTATACTACTGGTAGGGGTGGCGGGGGTGGCCGACGCGGCGGAGATCGCCGGTGGCCACCCCGCTGGGAAGTGCAGACGGTTTGAGTTGTTTTTTGGAGAGAAAAAAAAAAAAAACAAAAAACATTGTATTCACAGCCCCCAAACTTGAAAGGTCCAGCTCCAGGTCCAGGCTTTCAGATTCAACAGCCTGTCCAATAATAATTAGCACTAATACCAACGATTCATAGACTAGGTTTCACAGAGCAAAAGGTACCGAACCTAAAATGGCCAGCCAAGTTCCATGTATTCCATCTTAATGACAAATAAAGAACCATAGGGATCTACATGGATGAGTATAAGCAAGAGAAAACATAGTTGTAGGACAGACAGAATGTAGAGCGAAGAAACATAGTTCCATGTTTTCCAACTCTCGAAGCCTCAAGTCAGAATCCCAATTTCACCCAAAAGAAATAGCTCCAGAGAATTACCAGCCGCATAAGGAAATAGGTAAATATAGGTTCTATTCCAGTAAAGCAACCCCAATAAATCCGTTCCCCATCATTCAATCCAAGACTCGTAGTTATGCAGAGCTCAACCCAAAATAAGCCAGGAAAAAAGTGCAAAGATAGAGCAAGGAAGAACCTGATTTTCATCCATTTCATAGCTTGGAACCTCGGCTGTAAGTTCCCCTGTTTCATCACAACTTGTTGTACCGTCCCTTCACAGACTGTTGGCAGTGAAGATGGCTCCGGGTGACAAGGCCGGATAGTGGCCAACGAAGGACCTGATGCATAGATTTCCCTGAGTGGAAGTACCGAGATCAAGATGGAATGTTGTCGGAGAGCTCTCCGAGGAACCGCCGCGTGCATTACCGTCCTTTCACCGGACTGTTAGCGGCGAAGATGGCTCCGGGTGACAAGTCCGGATAGTGGCCATCAAAGGAGCCGATAGTTGCATAAAAAAGTGCATAATAATCAATGATATCCATTGTTGACCCGACCCGGGTTCCATTTTAAGCACAGGGAGGATCAGGCAGTTTCCTAAGCTTTCCATCGCAGATCAAAATCAGCCCACGTAATTATTTACCTTCCTTCAAAGCTGGAGAAAGAGACCAAGAGTCCAAGTGCTTCTTTTTGGCCCACAATAGATGGCCCAAATTACATCATTTTGTGTACCATTCCCCCGCTAGTTGGTGGGTGAGAAAGTACTGGAAAAAATTGACTTTTGCCATGTCCATAGTGAGGGCTTTTGGACCGGCCCAAGCATTCTTTCAACCCAAAAGTTTGTAATTCAGCGCACCCTATTTTTAGCTGTGTTGAAACCCTAGACTTCTTGCTCCCTTGACCCAGAAAGAACCCTGCCGCCACTCAAATGTTTGTTGGACCCAAGCCGCCTTTGACCAACTCTCCTTTGACCGAAACCCTACCCAGATAGGATTATGACCCGTCGGCGGACCCGCTTCGAGAACCCCTACCCGATTTGGTGCGCCGACTTCGCCGGAGACCCAGAGTCCAGCCCGCCGCTGCCGGAATTGGACCGGAATCTGGATTTGAGTTATAGCCATGAATTCTCCAAACCTTCAAGCTGCTTTCTCGGCACGAAATTCCCCAGCCCTGGGCTACGCATCCAACACCCCAGAACGGAACTCCATGGATGAACCCGAAGCTGGAAAACTTAAAGCCAACTAACCTTTTGGTCGCCGAAGGATTCCAAGCTGAAGCTCCCGGAGAACGTGAATTCTGTGGCCATTTTCCGGTTCCATCTCTTCCATTGCTTCACGCCAGAGTGGCCACCCATTTGTTCGAAAATCCCAAACTCAAGGGATGATTTTGCCAGACCCAGGTGGGGAGAAGCGGGGAATCAACCTGACCCCAAGTGAAAGTATTGATTTTTTGCCAACTGGGAAAATCAAGCAAAACCCAGCACAGTAACAAAGAGAACAACAGGAACCAGGGCAAAGATTTTTTCAGAATCCCAGTTGGGAGACGTTGGAAAAATAAAACAAAAATAAAAAAAAAGCAATACCCAAAGACGTAATATAGCATTACCCAAAGAAAATGAGGGGGAAACTGAACTTAGAAAAACGAGAGAACCGAGGAAATTGTTCATTGCCTTCTTTGGAAATGATTAATTGGGAAGCGTAATTGGTTCAGATTTGAAGAGAGGGAATTCACACCAAAATTACCATTTCTGTTCGAACCCTAGCTTTCGAGTCTAGACCAGAGAACAAATCAGTTGTGTGTTTGAGTAGAGCCAAGTCCCATAGCTTCAACCTGGAAACAAAAAAAACATAGTTATCCATAATACGTGGCCATTCAAGAACCATCCATTCTAATCAACAACTCTTTCTCTCAAAAAAGGAAAATAAAAAAATTTCTTTCCTCCCATCCACCGCGTCAGCCACTGCATCGCCTAATCACATGCATTAATTTTTGCTGCCATCGCCAGAATCTTCAAACATCCTCTGCTTGGTGCAACTAGGATAGCGGCTGAACCTCTGTTTCGTCGAATTTCGGTCAATCGCCGGTAGAGGTCTACTAGCCCGGATTAAGTTTTTTCCCGGGGATGAGTGGTTGGATTTATTATGGCAGCGGAGCCGATTGTGTTTATGGCGGCAATTATGTTTAGGGGATGAGTGGTTGGATTGCGTTTACGGCGGGATACGATCGGGAAACAAAATAAAAATTGAGTACTTACTACAAGGACAATTTCAAAATTTCCTTGGTCTCTTCCTATCAAATCAGATGGGGTCTCAATATTACACATGCTTCATAAGCGAACGGTGCGTCGCCACATGGGGAGGGTTGACGAGCCCGGGGCTGCTTTATGAGTGCCCACTGTTGAGTTATGACTGTCAGGCATGCCATTACTTTTGACTGTCGGCCTGGCCTTTGCTGTGTAATGCTGACTTGGAAAAGCATACTTCATCTGTTTCTCTAATAGTGGCACATAATTTTTTGTGTTAGAATTTAGGAGATACTAAATGAGTGGATGAAATTGGATTGAAAGAAGAATAAGTAAAATGAGTGGATGTAATAACCTTAAACTTGTCATAAATAGAAAGTGTCAATATAAAAGAAACATCTCAAATTAGAAAGTGTGTCACTATTAAAGAAACGGAGGGAGTACTTCCTCTGTTCTTTGTTAAATTGCACACTCTATTTTCCTCGGTGGCGCGTGAGAGAGGCAGACATGGCCAGGCAGAGCCGCGCGTGGTCGTCGCGTTTGGCATCTGACCGGCCATAGGCGGAGGAGCAGCGTGGGACCAGTGCGGCTTAGGCTCCTCTTCACCTTGCAGCCTAACTCCGGTGTATCACCTCCTAGCTGGTCCGATGAGGTATCCAGCTGAGCAGTCGGCAAGCTTTCCGGCGTGGATGCACTGCTCCAGCCTTTCGTCGTGGAGATGAGCAGCGGCTACGAGCTGCTTCAGAAACTCCGGTGCGTGGGCTGAGCTGTGTTTGAAGAAATTGAGCAGCGTCGACCGGTGGGGTGACGTCACAGATCGGCGCCGATCTGTACCCCCCGGCAATGATCTCCGGTCTTTAGCTTGATTCGAGCTCGATTGCTGGGTTTTGCCGTAGATGTGCGGAGTTGTAACGGCTTCTGGCGAGGGGAAGGAGGTGGTGGTCTGGAGCTATACTACTGGTAGGGGTGGCGGGGGTGGCCGACGCGGCGGAGATCGCCGGTGGCCACCCCACCGGGAAGTGCAGACGGTTTGAGTTGTTTTTTGGAGAGAAAAAAAAAACAAAAAACATTGTATTCACAGCCCCCAAACTTGAAAGGTCCAGCTCCAGGTCCAGGCTTTCAGATTCAACAGCCTGTCCAATAATAATTAGCACTAATACCAACGATTATAGACTAGGTTTCACAGAGCAAAAGGTACCGAACCTAAAATGGCCAGCCAAGTTCCATGTATTCCATCTTAATGACAAATAAAGAACCATAGGGATCTACATGGATGAGTATAAGCAAGAGAAAACATAGTTGTAGGACAGACAGAATGTAGAGCGAAGAAACATAGTTCCATGTTTTCCAACTCTCGAAGCCTCAAGTCAGAATCCCAATTTCACCCAAAAGAAATAGCTCCAGAGAATTACCAGCCGCATAAGGAAATAGGTAAATATAGGTTCTATTCCAGTAAAGCAACCCCAATAAATCCGTTCCCCATCATTCAATCCAAGACTCGTAGTTATGCAGAGCTCAACCCAAAATAAGCCAGGAAAAAAGTGCAGAGATAGAGCAAGGAAGAACCTGATTTTCGTCCATTTCATAGCTTGGAACCTCGGCTGTAAGTTCCCCTGTTTCATCACAACTTGTTGTACCGTCCCTTCACAGACTGTTGGCAGTGAAGATGGCTCCGGGTGACAAGGCCGGATAGTGGCCAATGAAGGACCTGATGCATAGATTTCCCTGAGTGGAAGTACCGAGATCAAGATGGAATGTTGTCGGAGAGCTCTCCGAGGAACCGCCGCGTGCATTACCGTCCTTTCACCGGACTGTTAGCGGCGAAGATGGCTCCGGGTGACAAGTCCGGATAGTGGCCATCAAAGGAGCGATTGTTGCACAAAAAAGTGCATAATAATCAATGATATCCATTGTTGACCCGACCCGGGTTCCATTTTGAGCACAGGGAGGATCAGGCGGTTTCCTAAGCTTTCCATCGCAGATCAAAATCAGCCCACGTAATTATTTACCTTCCTTCAAAGCTGGAGAAAGAGACCAAGAGTCCAAGTGCTTCTTTTTGGCCCACAATAGATGGCCCAAATTACATCATTTTGTGTACCATTCCCCCGCTAGTTGGTGGGTGAGAAAGTACTGGAAAAAATTGACTTTTGCCATGTCCATAGTGAGGGCTTTTGGACCGGCCCAAGCATTCTTTCAACCCAAAAGTTTGTAATTCAGCGCACCCTATTTTTAGCTGTGTTGAAACCCTAGACTTCTTGCTCCCTCGACCCAGAAAGAACCCTGCCGCCACTCAGTTTGTTGGACCCAAGCCGCCTTTGACCAACTCCCCTTTGACCGAAACCCTACCCAGATAGGATTATGACCCGTCGGTGGACCCGCTTCGAGAACCCCTACCCGGTTTGGCGCACCGACTTCGCCGGAGACTTAGAGTCCAGCCCGCCGCTGCCGGAATTGGACCGTAATCTGGGTTTGAGTTATAGCCATGAATTCTCCAAACCTTCAAGCTACTTTCTCTGCACGAAAATCCCCAGCCCTGGGCTAGGCATCCAACACCCCAGAACGGAACTCCATGGATGAACCCGAAGCTGGAAAACTTAAAGCCAACTAACCTTTTGGTCGCCGAAGGATTCCAAGCTGAAGCTCCCGGAGAACGTGAATTCTGTGGCCATTTTCCGGTTCCATCTCTTCCATTGCTTCACGCCAGAGTGGCCACCCATTTGTTCGAAAATCCCAAAATCAAGGGATGATTTTGCCAGACCCAGGTGGGGAGAAGCGGGGAATCAACCTGACCCCAAGTGAAAGTATTGATTTTTTGCCAACTGGGAAAATCAAGCAAAACCCAGCACAGTAACAAAGAGAACAGCAGCAACCAGGGCAAAGATTTTTTCAGAATCCCAGTTGGGAGACGTGGGAAAAACAAAACAAAAATAAAAAAAAGCAATACCCAAAGACGTAATATAGCATTACCCAAAGAAAATGAGGGGGAAACTGAACTTAGAAAAACGAGAGTACCGAGGAAATTGTTCATTGCCTTCTTTGGAAATGATTAATTGGGAAGCGTAATTGGTTCAGATTTGAAGAGAGGGAATTCACACCAAAATTACCATTTCTGCTCGAACCCTAGCTTTCGAGTCTAGACCAGGGAACAAATCAGTTGTGTGTTTGAGTAGAGCCAAGTCCCATAGCTTCAACCTGGAAACAAAAAACACATAGTTATCCATAATACATGGCTATTCAAGAACCATCCATTCTAATCAACAACCCTTTCTCTCAAAAAAGGAAAATAAAAAAATTTCTTTCCTCCCGTCCACCGCATCAGCCACTGCATCGCCTAATCACATGCATTAATTTTTGCTGCCATCGCCAGAATCTTCAAACATCCTCTGCTTGGTGCAACTAGGATAGCGGCTGAACCTCTGTTTTGTCGAATTCCGGTCAATCGCCGGCAGAGGTCTACTGGCCCGGATTAAGTTTTTTCCCGGGGATGAGTGGTTGGATTTATTATGGCAGCGGAGCCGATTGTGTTTATGGCGGCAATTCTGTTTAGGGGATGAGTGGTTGGATTGCGTTTACGGCGGGATACGATCGGGAAACAAAATAAAAATTGAGTACTTACTACAAGGACAATTTCAAAATTTCCTTGGTCTCTTCCTATCAAATCAGATGGGGTCTCAATATTACACATGCTTCATAAGCGAATGGTGCGTCGCCACATGGGGAGGGTTGACGAGCCCGGGGTTGCTTTATGAGTGCCCACTGTTGAGTTATGACTGTCAGGCATGCCATTACTTTTGACTGTCGGCCTGGCCTTTGCTGTGTAATGCTGACTTGGAAAAGCATACTTCATCTGTTTCTCTAATAGTGGCACATAATTTTTTGTGTTAGAATTTAGGAGATACTAAATGAGTGGATGAAATTGGATTGAAAGAAGAATAAGTAAAATGAGTGGATGTAATAACCTTAAACTTGTCATAAATAGAAAGTGTCAATATAAAAGAAACATCTCAAATTAGAAAGTGTGTCATTATTAAAGAAACGGAGGGAGTACTTCCTCTGTTCTTTGTTAATTTTCACACTCTATTTTCCTCGGTGGCGCGTGAGAGAGGCAGACATGGCTGGGCAGAGCCGCGCGTGGTCGTCGCGTTTGGCATCTGACCGGCCATAGGTGGAGGAGCAGCGTGGGACCAGTGCGACTTAGGCTCCTCTTCACCTTGCAGCCTAACTCCGGTGTATCACCTCCTAGCTGGTCCGACGAGGTGTCCAGCTGAGCAGTCGGCAAGCTTTCCGGCGTGGATGCACTGCTCCAGCCTTTTGTCGTGGAGATGAGCAGCGGCTACGAGCTGCTTCAGAAACTCCGGTGCGTGGGCTGAGCTGTGTTGGAAGAAATCGAGCAGCGTCGACCGGTGGGGTGACGTCACAGATCGGCGCCGATCTGTACCCCCCGGCAACGATCTCCGGTCTTTAGCTTGATTCGAGCTCGATTGCTGGGTTTCGCCGTAGATGTGCGGAGTTGTAACGGCTTCTGGCGAGGGGAAGGAGGAGGTGGTCTGGAGCTATACTACTGGTAGGGGTGGCGGGGGTGGCCGACGCGGCGGAGATCGCCGGTGGCCACCCCGCCGGGAAGTGCAGACGGTTTGAGTTGTTTTTTGGAGAGAAAAAAAAACAAAAACAAAAAACATTGTATTCACAGCCCCCAAACTTGAAAGGTCCAGCTCCAGGTCCAGGCTTTCAGATTCAACAGCCTGTCCAATAATAATTAGCACTAATACCAACGATTCATAGACTAGGTTTCACAGAGCAAAAGGTACCGAACCTAAAATGGCCAGCCAAGTTCCATGTATTCCATCTTAATGACAAATAAAGAACCATAGGGATCTACATGGATGAGTATAAGCAAGAGAAAACATAGTTGTAGGACAGACAGAATGTAGAGCGAAGAAACATAGTTCCATGTTTTCCAACTTTCGAAGCCTCAAGTCAGAATCCCAATTTCACCCAAAAGAAATAGCTCCAGAGAATTACCAGCCGCATAAGGAAATAGGTAAATATAGGTTCTATTCCAGTAAAGCAACCCCAATAAATCCGTTCCCCATCATTCAATCCAAGACCCGTAGTTATGCAGAGCTCAACCCAAAATAAGCCAGGAAAAAAGTGCAGAGATAGAGCAAGGAAGATCCTGATTTTCGTCCATTTCATAGCTTGGAACCTCGGCTGTAAGTTCCCCTGTTTCATCACAACTTGTTGTACCGTCCCTTCACAGACTGTTGGCAGTGAAGGTGGCTCCGGGTGACAAGGCCGGATAGTGGCTAACGAAGGACCTGATGCATAGATTTCCCTGAGTGGAAGTACCGAGATCAAGATGGAATGTTGTCGGAGAGCTCTCCGAGGAACCGCCGCGTGCATTACCGTCCTTTCACCGGACTGTTAGCGGCGAAGATGGCTCCGGGTGACAAGTCCGGATAGTGGCCATCAAAGGAGCCGATTGTTGCACAAAAAAGTGCATAATAATCAATGTGATCCATTGTTGACCCGACCCGGGTTCCATTTTAAGCACAGGGAGGATCAGGCAGTTTCCTAAGCTTTCCACCGCAGATCAAAATCAGCCCACGTAATTATTTACCTTCCTTCAAAGCTGGAGAAAGAGACCAAGAGTCCAAGTGCTTCTTTTTGGCCCACAATAGATGGCCCAAATTACATCATTTTGTGTACCATTCCCCCGCTAGTTGGTGCGTGAGAAAGTACTGGAAAAAATTGACTTTTGCCATGTCCATAGTGAGGGCTTTTGAACCGGCCCAAGCATTCTTTCAACCCAAAAGTTTGTAATTCAGCCCACCCTATTTTTAGATGTGTTGAAACCCTAGACTTCTTGCTCCCTTGACCCAGAAAGAACCCTGCCGCCACTCAAATGTTTGTTGGACCCAAGCCGCCTTTGACCAACTCCCCTTTGACCAAAACCCTACCCAGATAGGATTATGACCCGTCGGTGGACCCGCTTCTAGAACCCCTACCCGGTTTGGCACGCCGACTTCGCCGGAGACCCAGAGTCCAGCCCGTCGCTGCCGGAATTGGACCGGAATCTGGGTTTGAGTTATAGCCATGAATTCTCCAAACCTTCAAGCTGCTTTCTCTGCACGAAATTCCCCAGCCCTGGGCTAGGCATCCAACACCCCAGAACGGAACTCCATGGATGAACCCGAAGCTGGAAAACTTAAAGCCAACTAACCTTTTGGTCGCCGAAGGATTCCAAGCTGAAGCTCCCGGAGAACGTGAATTCTGTGGCCATTTTCCGGTTCCATCTCTTCCATTGCTTCACGCCAGAGTGGCCACCCATTTGTTCGAAAATCCCAAACTCAAGGGATGATTTTGCCAGACCCAGGTGGGGAGAAGCGGGGAATCAACCTGACCCCAAGTGAAAGTATTGATTTTTTGCCAACTGGGAAAATCAAGCAAAACCCAGCACAGTAACAAAGAGAACAGCAGCAACCAGGGCAAAGATTTTTTCAGAATCCCAGTTGGGAGACATGGGAAAAATAAAACAAAAATAAAAAAAAGCAATACCCAAAGACGTAATATAGCATTACCCAAAGAAAATGAGGGGGAAACTGAACTTAGAAAAATGAGAGTACCGAGGAAATTGTTCATTGCCTTCTTTGGAAATGATTAATTGGGAAGTGTAATTGGTTCAGATTTGAAGAGAGGGAATTCACACCAAAATTACCATTTCTGTTCGAACCCTAGCTTTTGAGTCTAGACCAGAGAACAAATCAGTTGTGTGTTTGAGTAGAGCCAAGTCCCATAGCTTCAACCTGGAAACAAAAAACACATAGTTATCCATAATACGTGGCTATTCAAGAACCATCCATTCTAATCAACAACTCTTTCTCTCAAAAAAGGAAAATAAAAAAATTTCTTTCCTCCCATCCACCGCGTCAGCCACTGCATCGCCTAATCACATGCATTAATTTTTGCTGCCATCGCCAGAATCTTCAAACATCCTCTGCTTGGTGCAACTAGGATAGCGGCTGAACCTCTGTTTCGTCGAATTTCGGTCAATCGCCGGCAGAGGTCTACTAGCCCGGATTAAGTTTTTTCCCGGGGATGAGTGGTTGGATTTATTATGGCAGCGGAGCCGATTGTGTTTATGGCGGCAATTATGTTTAGGGGATGAGTGGTTGGATTGCGTTTACGGCAGGATACGATCGGGAAACAAAATAAAAATTGAGTACTTACTACAAGGACAATTTCAAAATTTCCTTGGTCTCTTCCTATCAAATCAGATGGGGTCTCAATATTACACATGCTTCATAAGCGAACGGTGCATCGCCACATGGGGAGGGTTGACGAGCCTGGGGTTGCTTTATGAGTGCCCACTGTTGAGTTATGACTGTCAGGCATGCCATTACTTTTGACTGTCAGCCTGGCCTTTGCTGTGTAATGCTGACTTGGAAAAGCATACTTCATCTGTTTCTCTAATAGTGGCACATAATTTTTTGTGTTAGAATTTAGGAGATACTAAATGAGTGGATGAAATTGGATTGAAAGAAGAATAAGTAAAATGAGTGGATGTAATAACCTTAAACTTGTCATAAATAGAAAGTGTCAATATAAAAGAAACATCTCAAATTAGAAAGTGTGTCACTATTAAAGAAACGGAGGGAGTACTTCCTCTGTTCTTTGTTAAATTGCACACTCTATTTTCCTCGGTGGCGCGTGAGAGAGGCAGACATGGCCGGGCAGAGCCGCGCGTGGTCGTTGCGTTTGGCATCTGACCGGCCATAGGCGGAGGAGCAGTGTGGGACCAGTGCGGCTTAGGCTCCTCTTCACCTTGCAGCCTAACTCCGGTGTATCACCTCCTAGCTGGTCTGACGAGGTGTCCAGCTGAGCAGTCGGCAAGCTTTCCGGCGTGGATGCACTGCTCTAGCCTTTCGTCGTGGAGATGAGCAGCGGCTACGAGCTGCTTCAGAAACTCCGGTGCGTGGGCTGAACTGTGTTGGAAGAAATCGAGCAGCGTCGACCGGTGGGGTGACGTCACAGATCGGTGCCGATCTGTACCCCCCGGCAATGATCTCCGGTCTTTAGCTTGATTCGAGCTCGATTGCTGGGTTTCGCCGTAGATGTACGGAGTTGTAACGGCTTCTGGCGAGGGGGAGGAGGAGGTGGTCTGGAGCTATACTACTGGTAGGGGTGGCGGGGGTGGCCGACGCGGCGGAGATCGCCGGTGGCCACCCCGCCGGGAAGTGCAGACGGTTTGAGTTGTTTTTTGGAGAAAAAAAAAAACAAAAACAAAAAACATTGTATTCACAGCCCCCAAACTTGAAAGGTCCAGCTCCAGGTCCAGGCTTTCAGATTCAACAGCCTGTCCAATAATAATTAGCACAAATACCAACGATTCATAGACTAGGTTTCACAGAGCAAAAGGTACCGAACCTAAAATGGCCAGCCAAGTTCCATGTATTCCATCTTAATGACAAATAAAGAACCATAGGGATCTACATGGATGAGTATAAGCAAGAGAAAACATAGTTGTAGGACAGACAGAATGTAGAGCGAAGAAACATAGTTCCATGTTTTCCAACTCTCGAAGCCTCAAGTCAGAATCCCAATTTCACCCAAAAGAAATAGCTCCAGAGAATTACCAGCCGCATAAGGAAATAGGTAAATATAGGTTCTATTCCAGTAAAGCAACCCCAATAAATCCGTTCCCCATCATTCAATCCAAGACCCGCAGTTATGCAGAGCTCAACCCAAAATAAGCCAGGAAAAAAGTGCAGAGATAGAGCAAGGAAGAACCTGATTTTCGTCCATTTCATAGCTTGGAACCTCGGCTGTAAGTTCCCCTGTTTCATCACAACTTGTTGTACCGTCCCTTCACAGACTGTTGGCAGTGAAGATGGCTCCGGGTGACAAGGCCGGATAGTGGCCAACGAAGGACCTGATGCATAGATTTCCCTGAGTGGAAGTACCGAGATCAAGATGGAATGTTGTCGGAGAGCTCTCCGAGGAACCGCCGCGTGCATTACCGTCCTTTCACCGGACTGTTAGCGGCGAAGATGGCTCCGGGTGACAAGTCCGGATAGTGGCCATCAAAGGAACCGATTGTTGCACAAAAAAGTGCATAATAATCAATGTGATCCATTGTTGACCTGACCCGGGTTCCATTTTAAGCACAGGGAGGATCAGGCGGTTTCCTAAGCTTTCCATCGCAGATCAAAATCAGCCCACGTAATTATTTACCTTCCTTCAAAGCTGGAGAAAGAGACCAAGAGTCCAAGTGCTTCTTTTTGCCCCACAATAGATGGCCCAAATTACATCATTTTGTGTACCATTCCCCCGCTAGTTGGTGCGTGAGAAAGTACTGGAAAAAATTGACTTTTGCCATGTCCATAGTGAGGGCTTTTGGACCGGCCCAAGCATTCTTTCAACCCAAAAGTTTGTAATTCAGCGCACCCTATTTTTAGCTGTGTTGAAACCCTAGACTTCTTGCTCCCTTGACCCAGAAAGAACCCTGCCGCCACTCAAATGTTTGTTGGACCCAAGCCGCCTTTGACCAACTCCCCTTTGACCGAAACCCTACCCAGATAGGATTATGACCCGTCGGTGGACCCGCTTCGAGAACCCCTACCCGGTTTGGTGCGCCGACTTCGCTGGAGACCCAGAGTCCAGCCCGCTGCTGCCGGAATTGGACCGGAATCTGGGTTTGAGTTATAGCCATGAATTCTCCAAACCTTCAAGCTGCTTTCTCTGCACGAAATTCCCCAGCCCTGGGCTAGGCATCCAACACCCCAGAACGGAACTCCATGGATGAACCCGAAGCTGGAAAACTTAAAGCCAACTAACCTTTTGGTCGCCGAAGGATTCCAAGCTGAAGCTCCCGGAGAACGTGAATTCTGTGGCCATTTTCCGGTTCCATCTCTTCCATTGCTTCACGCCAGAGTGGCCACCCATTTGTTCGAAAATCCCAAAATCAAGGGATGATTTTGCCAGACCCAGGTGGGGAGAAGCGGGGAATCAACCTGACCCCAAGTGAAAGTATTGATTTTTTGCCAACTGGGAAAATCAAGCAAAACCCAGCACAGTAACTAAGAGAACAGCAGCAACCAGGGCAAAGATTTTTTCAGAATCCCAGTTGGGAGACGTGGGAAAAACAAAACAAAAATAAAAAAAGCAATACCCAAAGACGTAATATAGCATTACCCAAAGAAAATGAGGGGGAAACTGAACTTAGAAAAACGAGAGTACCGAGGAAATTGTTCATTGCCTTCTTTGGAAATGATTAATTGGGAAGCGTAATTGGTTCAGATTTGAAGAGAGGGAATTCACACCAAAATTACCATTTCTGTTCGAACCCTAGCTTTCGAGTTAGACCAGAGAACAAATCAGTTGTGTGTTTGAGTAGAGCCAAGTCCCATAGCTTCAACCTGGAAACAAAAAACACATAGTTATCCATAATACGTGGCTATTCAAGAACCATCCATTCTAATCAACAACTCTTTCTCTCAAAAAAGGAAAATAAAAAAATTTCTTTCCTCCCGTCCACCGCGTCAGCCACTGCATCGCCTAATCACATGCATTAATTTTTGCTGCCATCGCCAGAATCTTCAAACATCCTCTGCTTGGTGCAACTAGGATAGCGGCTGAACCTCTGTTTTGTCGAATTCCGGTCAATCGCCGGCAGAGGTCTACTGGCCCGGATTAAGTTTTTTCCCGGGGATGAGTGGTTGGATTTATTATGGCAGCGGAGCCGATTGTGTTTATGGCGGCAATTATGTTTAGGGGATGAGTGGTTGGATTGCGTTTACTGCGGGATACGATCGGGAAACAAAATAAAAATTGAGTACTTACTAAAAGGACATTTTCAAAATTTCCTTGGTCTCTTCCTATCAAATCAGATGGGGTCTCAATATTACACATGCTTCATAAGCGAACGGTGCGTCGCCACATGGGGAGGGTCAACGAGCCCGGGGTTGCTTTATGAGTGCCCACTGTTGAGTTATGACTGTCAGGCATGCCATTACTTTTGACTGTCGGCCTGGCCTTTGCTGTGTAATGCTGACTTGGAAAAGCATACTTCATCTGTTTCTCTAATAGTGGCACATAATTTTTTGTGTTAGAATTTAGGAGATACTAAATGAGTGGATGAAATTGGATTGAAAGAAGAATAAGTAAAATGAGTGGATGTAATAACCTTAAACTTGTCATAAATAGAAAGTGTCAATATAAAAGAAACATCTCAAATTAGAAAGTGTGTCACTATTAAAGAAACGGAGGGAGTACTTCCTCTGTTCTTTGTTAAATTGCACACTCTATTTTGTATCACTGTTTATATTAAATTTTATCATATATTTGAATAAATATATAAATAAAAATATTATATATATATATTATATTATTTAATATAAGATAACAAGTATTTTTTAAAATAAATATTTATTTATTTTTATTATATATAATTAAATATATTAATTGTTAAATGAATTTCTTGATAAGAGTGAAAAAATTCTGTACAATTTAATTGTTCATTACTACCATCCATTATTACTTACTCCTTACGGGTCATTACTACCATCCATTATTACTTACTCCTTACGGGTCATTACTACCATCCATTATTACTTACTCCTTACTGGTCATCCATTATTACTTTTTACTTTTCAAGAGGGGAGAAGATAACCACGGGTGCCGTTAGAAAACCCCTTGTTCGTTCCTCTTCTCACTTTTGTCTTTTCATTGTGCATGAATTCACGTCCTCAATTGGCAAGTGAATCTTGAAAACCCCACATTCTCTTTCTTCTCCACCTTTCGAACACTCTTTCCCTCCTCTTCTATCCTCCAACTTTTGATTTCACTCTCGGCGACTCTTGCATAGAAAATATGGGTAATAATTATATATTTGTACTCATAATTTTATGATACATGTTACAAGTAATATTCTAGAAGAAATAAATATAAAATTTTTGGATTATATGAATCGAGTTATAAACTTTATAACTACTATACGTTGCATAATAAATTTTTAATATTACAACTAAAACTTTTTACCTTTTATTATTCTAATTAAACTCTATCTTTCCATATGTATATGGAAAGACTGTCTTTCCCAAAATTTTACCTCATTTTAATTATATTTAGTTTTAATTCCAGTAAGATATTAATTTGAGAGAATAAAGCCTAATAGCTCAAACATTTTGTCAGAAAGGAAAAATTGTTTTAAAAGGAAGGGCTATGCAATTTCATACTCCAGATAAGTACTACTCCCTCCGTCCCAACTCTTTCTGCGGAGAGAGAAACTGAAAGTATTTTTAAGGATATATTATTTTAAGACTTTGAAGTGGGGTATCCTGAAATTGTTAACTCTTTCCCTTTATTTTCGTTCAAATTAAGCCCAAGATTTGGGCAACTAATGATTTTTGCCGGGCCATTGATTTCCAGCGCCCAAACAACTTGTTTTTGGAGGGAACTCCAAAATTCACTTGATTTCACTGGCAGAATTTAAAAAAGCGGAGGCACCAAAATGAACAGCCAAGAACATGAACAGTGTCAAAAAATTAAAATTACAGACTTGGAACCCCACTTGTACCCCACTATATTTACATTTACATTGTCCAAAAGAATCCCTGGAAGCTGACAGAACAAGTCTAAAATTCTTCTTCCACATTCCCCTTTGCACTAACATTAAATTTCCTTTGTCCTAATCCAACAAGAAAGCCTAGCAACAGAAAGAGTATTTTTTTATGTACCCTCAGGTCAAATGTCAGCATTCATCGAGCCCTACCAAGCCCTTGCGGACTGATTGCTCTCCTGCTGCAGGATCTTCCCTTCATCATCGGGTATTCGAGAAATATGAGGGGGAGAAGAATATGACAAACCAGCAGAGGTAACATATTGCTGAGTTTCTGTTGGACAACAGTAGGAACGGGAAGATACTTCAGGGCAAGAGAATCGAGGGAGCGACGAAGTTCAATTGCAGCCAGAGAACCATCAGTTACATCTGGTCAAGAGTCAAGCTCCAACTTTCACTGGGTCAACCGCTGGACAAGAGACACAGTATGTCCGAGCATCCGGACTACAACAAGAAGGAAATTGATCTTGAGTCCTTAAGAGCAATAGCTGCAACCAGCCGAAGAACAATCAGAGGGACAAGTGCATGGGTGGGGATAGGGAAGAGCACAATACATCGAGCTGTGGCAGCAAAGGTCATCAAAAGCTATACAAACATTATTAGGCCTACACTAACATTTCAACACAAGGTACAAAGGTTGAAATTCTGCATATCTAAATTGCAATCCAACTTTCAATTCCAGCACATGGACAATGTAATTCACATAGATGAGAAGTGGTTTTACATGACTAAGCCCACTGTCCGTTACTATTTGGCACCGGGTGAGCCTGAGCCCTTAAGAACCACTCAACACAAGTCCCACATTCCAAAACTCATGTTCATGTGTGCTGTGAGTAGGCCAATTTACATCCCTGATGGTGTGTTAATATTTGATGGGAAGTATGGTGTGTTCCCTTTCATTGAGAGGGTTGCAGCACAAAGAACCAGCATTAATCGCCCGAGGGGGCTATGGAAACTAAGGCTGTGGAGAAGATCACTGGACTTGTGACACGTGCAAATATTATAGATGAAATCTTACCAGCAATAAAAGCACGTTGGCCACCATTCATGAGCAAGCACGTTTATATTCAACAAGATACTTGGAAGGCACACATAAAGAATTCATATCCTGAATTTCGGGCAGTAGCTGACTTCGACGGGTTTGACATCAACCTGGTATGTCAACCAGCTAAATCACCTGATCTTAATGTACTAGATCTCGGTTTTTTAACTTGATACAGTCTCTACAACATGAAACCCCAAGCACGACACTGGATGGGTTACTGACAGTAGTGTACAATGCATATGACAGAGAAGATCCAGTAACAATCAATAAAGTTTTCCCCACCCATCAAGCTACAATGATAGAAATCATAAGAGTCAAGGGATGCAACAATTATAAGTTGCCCCACATGTCAAAGAATGCACTGATAAGGAGAGGAGAATTGCCTAGGATGCTAAGTTGTGATGAGGGAATACTTCGTGAAGGCCTGGAACACCTTATCACAATTCAGGAAACTGAAGGCATGAGGGAGATGATGCAAGCCATGGGATATGAACCGCAACAGTAAGGGATTTCAGTATGCACATTGGGTTAGACTAGGGTAAAATTTTAAAAAAATTTAAAAACCTTAAAACTTGTTTCTTTTGGTGTGAAAAGGCAGGTTTTTTTGTTGCCCAATTCAAACTGATGCAAGTTTCTGCACCCCAATAGGAGTTTCTTTAATGCACAACACTTAACTTCGCACAACATACAACACAACACAAAGCATAACACAACACAAAGCACAACACAAAGCACCGCACAAAGCACGACACAAAGCACGACACAAAGCGCAGCACAAAGCACAGCACAGAGCGCAGCACAAAGCACAACACAGATCACAGCACAGAGCACAACACATAACACATCACAACACAAAGTACAGCCACACGGCAGCCACATACCACAAGAAATCAAACAAGCACAAAACACGCAAACATGAACCAATATACTCCCTTTTTTTGCTATTTACAAACATGTCCAAGGGGCTTTCATGGGGAGATATACATTTTCCTGGAACAATCATGAAGCGCAATCAACTGAGCCATAGCATATCTCAGATGATTGTGGCTCTGTAAGTCAACAAAAAAGGGATCAATTCAGCAATCCAACATGGAAACCAAGACATATTGGCTATTTTATTAAACATAAACTGCTAATCATACAAGCAAAAATTCATTAGATGAAGTTGAAGGGAACAGACTTAACTTTTTATTCTACCCTTTCCCTATTCTGGCCAAGAAGCTCCCTCAGACCCGGAATCATTATCTCAGCCACACGAAAAGGTGCATCGATCTGATCCAAACTCAGAGGTTTCATTTCCGGCATGACGTCCGAGGGAGACCTGGACTCTGTCGCATACCAGGGAAGTGCTCAAATCAAAGGGATAGAAGAGTAGTGTTCGTCATCATTGCCAGAACCAACAGCACCCTCACAGTGACCGCGTTTCACTCCAGAAGGGATAACGCATGGATCATCTATAAATTTTTCTTGGGCCACACAGCCGCACAAACTGCAAGGCTCCCTAGATATGGAAACAGAGGCCACAAGGCCGTGTTTTTCTTAGTTGGTGGCGGCGCCACCAACAGACCCACCGGGAGTTATTTCTCCTCACCGGCGAGTGGCGCCACCTCCAATTGTTTCGTTGGAATCAAAACAGAGGTCGCGGACAGGTCGATAGCGGTGGCGCCAGATCTGCGACTTCGAATACCGCGCCGGCGGTTGGGCATCGCCACCTTCGTTCGTTTTTCTCCGGCGTCAGGACCTCTCAAGGCCGGACCATCACCCGCCGGAGAGAAAATATCAGATCGGGATGGGGAACCAGAATCAGAGACATAACATTCCGAACAAAACCCATCACATTTAAACCCACAACCAACGAAATCGCCCCTTTCCATAACCCACAAATTTTTGAAAAGCAAAGATGATGAGAGGGACGATCTAGAATGGGATGAGCAACGTGAGATAAGCTCAGAAGATGAGAGGGAAGAGAAAAGGTGGGAACGAATAATGGATTCAGAAACCCTGATGAAGCAAAGAGATAAGCATGCTCACACCTTTTAACAACATCGACGAATCTCGATGCTGAGCCCATTGGGAAGAAAAAATCACACGCGTGATTAAAGCAAAGAGAGTAATGAAGTTGGTTGGGTAGTTGAAGGGATTTTAATTTGGTGGGAAGGGTTATGTTTATGTTGGATCTGGTTAAATAGAGATTATGAAGGGTTATGGGATAATGTGGGCTAATAATATTGGGTTAAAAAGGAAGGGCTAATAATTATGGGATAATGTGCCGTGCTTTGTGCTATACTTTAAAAAGGAATTGCATAACTACTTAAGAAATCACCATTTTTATCTCCATTATGATAAGAAACAATTTTTTACTATTCACTGACCTCACTTGATTTTCTATATCCTACTCATTAATTTTACCGTTAACATTTAATTTAATTTAATTTGTTCACCCTAAATAATTTGAATGTGAATTTTAATAATACATTATAATTTTTATTAATAGAATTTAATTTTATTTAAAAAGGTATAAAATAATTCACTTTTAAAAAAATTATGTTTTATTTTTCAAAAATGAAATAAAATTTCTTTTTTCTTGTCATGAAATTGTTAAATATTTTGTTATCTAGAATAAAGAATAAGACATATTGATTCTATAAAAAACAAAAAATAATACATTAGAAAGACCAATTATAACGACTAGACAAATTACAATAAATACTTAAATAAGAAAATATTTTATCTAGTCCGACCAATTATTACAAATTGAAAATAGAAATAATGATCTAGTTTGAGCAATTATTACAAATATGAAACTGAAAAATTGATCTAGTCTAACCAATTATTACTAATACAAAACAAGCTAAACATTAAAGAACAAAAAACATGGATGATAGAACCATATCGACATACTAATTTTGACCACCCAAATATTGATAAAGATGTTCAGTTAGGTCGTTTTTCAATTGGTCATGTTTAACATTCTACTTGGTTATATATGATGGTGATAATTCAATAATATCTCAAATTGTTTGCCAGTATTGGGGGTATTTGGCTATATACTCCCTCTGGTCCACTAATAATGGCTCACTTTTCTTTTATGGATGGTTTTTTTATATTGCCTCCTTCCCCTTTTAGTAAATCGTAGATTGTTTTTATCCACATATTTTACTTTTTATACTTTCAATACAATCTCTACCATTCATTTGTTTTTTTGAAAAAGTTTGTGCCCAAAAATTGGGGCCATAATAAAAGAACCAGAGGGAGTAGGCATTTTGACAAGGACATTTTCGAAATTTCCTTGGTCTCTCCCTATCAAATTAGATCAAATGGGTCTCATTATTACACATGCTTCATAAGCGAACGGTGCGTCGCCACGTGGGGAGGGTCGACGAGCCCGAGGGTTGCTTTATGAGTGCCAACTTTTGAGTTATGACTTTCAGGCATGCCATTACTTTTGACTGTCGGACTGGCCTTTGCTTTGTAACGCAGACTTGGAAAAGCATACTCCCTCGGTCCACACTTCACTTTATATCACAATTTATATTCAATTTGATCATATATTTGAATATATATATATCGACAAAAATATTATATATATTCTATAATTTAATTCACTATAACAAG
This sequence comes from Rubia yunnanensis, assembly GCA_037428765.1. Taxonomy (NCBI): domain Eukaryota; kingdom Viridiplantae; phylum Streptophyta; class Magnoliopsida; order Gentianales; family Rubiaceae; genus Rubia; species Rubia yunnanensis. Next base: position 112,801,699 of record CM075064.1, on the reverse strand, counting down.
TATTTTTAAAAAATATTTATTTATTTATTATTATTATATATAGTTAAATATATTAATTGTTAAATGAATTTCTAGATAAGAGTGAAAAAATTATGTACATTAATTAGTACATAGAAATATTCCTTACTGGTCATTACTACCATCCATTATTACTTTTAACTTTTCAAGAGGGGAGAAGTTAGTCACGGGCACTGTTAGAATACCCCTCGTTCGTTCCTACTCTAACTTTTGTCTTTTCATTGTGCGTGAATGCACGCCCTTGATGGGCAAGTGAATCTTGAAATACCCATATTCTCTTTCTTCTCCACCTTTCGAACACTCTTTTCCTCCACTTCTTTCTTCCGACTTTCGAGTTCACCGTCGTCAATTCTTGTGTAGAAAATAAGGGTAATAATTGTATATTGGTATCCATAATCTCATAATATATTATAGAGTCTATCTCTTGTGAGACCGTCTCATGGTGAGACCAAAGACTAGAGGCAAAATAGGAAAAGAGCAAACTAAATTCAAGCCCAAAAAACTAATAGAACTGGACTAAATTACAAATTATCACAATTTCACATTAAGTCCCTGAACTTTTAAAACATCAATATGAAACCTCATATTGAAATCTTTGCAATTTAATCTCTGGTCTCGCCGTGAGACTGTCTTATATATTGGTACATGGTAATTATACAAGATAAGAAAATGTAATAGAATATAATTACATTTACAAGTAATATTCTAATTCCTTAATACTCATCCTCAAGTTGGAGCATTGAGATCAGAAATGCCCAACTTACCAAGCAGGGAATGAAACTGGCTTCGTCCGAGAGCCTTAGTGAACAAATTCTTAGGTTGGTCTGACATGCGGATATGCTAAGTAATAGTAGTGCCAGACTGAACAAGATCCCGGATAAAATGACAATCAACTTCAATATGTTTCGTGCGTTCATGGAACACTGGATTTTCCGCAATATGAAGAGCATGTTGACTGACACAAAACAGTCGCATAGGAGAAGAGTGCATAACCCCTAAGTCTTTTAGTAAAGACTTAAGTCATAAGAACTCACAACCGGTAACAATCATAGCACGATACTCCACTACAGCAGAAAACCGATAAACAGTAGGTTGCTTCTTAGTCTTCCAAGAAATTGGAGAATCACCAATCATCACAAAATATCTACTATTGAGAACGTCGAGTAATCAGGCATACCGTCCAATCTGAATCACAGTAAGCAGTCAACTATAACACAGTATAAGAAAGAAATAAACCTTAACCAGGATGACTCTTCAAGTAGTGCAACACACGAACTGCAGCTTGCCAATGAGGAACACAAGAGGACTTCATGAATTGTGGAAGGGTATGAACCGAATAACTAAGCTTAGGACGAGTAATCGTCAAATATATTAGGTGCCTAACCAGACGTCTATACTGCTGCGGGTCATGGTAGACTCGACCTTCAACACGTGCCAGATCATGTTATTGCTCCATCGGAAAGTCAGTCGGCTTAGAACCAGATAAACCTGTATCCAATAAAATGTCTAATGCATACTTTCTTTTGCAAAATAAACATCCCCTCCGATCTTCTAACAATCACTATGCTAAAAAAATACTTAAGTAGACCAAGGTCTTTCATATGGAAACAAGAACTTGAGTATATTTCTTGAACTTAGAGATGAGTGCATAAGAACTACCAGCAATGACCAAATCATCCACATAAACCAGAGCATGCAAAGAAACTGATACACGGGAAAAGACAAACAAAGAGTAATCTGCCTTACTCTGAACAACACCAAATGCTTGTAAAGTCTGAGCCAATTTGGAAAAACAGTTTCTAGGAGTTTGGCAAACAACATAAAGAGAATTCTGAAGGTGACATACTTGACCAGGGGGCACGGCATAACCCAGTGGGAGTCGCGTAAAAACCGCTTCACGTAAATCACCATGCAGGAAGGCATTATGAATATCTATCTGATGCAGTTCCCAACTACGAATGACCGCAACAGATAAGAAAATGCAAACAGAACTCATCTGCGCAACCAGAGTAAATGTCTCAGTATAATCAATTATTTCAACCTGGCGATTCCCGAGAACTACTAGGCGTGCCTTGTGACGTTCAATAGTACCACCTGACTTAAACTTCGTCTGGTAAACCCATTTGCAACCAATCGCCTTCTTATCCAGAGGCAAAAGAGCCAAAGTCTAACTCTAATTGCGCTCAAGCGCAGTAAGCTCTTCAGTCATAGCATCTCGCCAATGAGCATATTGTGAAGCCTCGGAGTAAATAGTGGGATCTGCACTAGATGTTACCGCACCAAAAAATCTAGAATGCATACTATAAAAATTATCACAATTTACATAATCAGTAAGAGGATAGAGAACATCTGAGGTTAGTGATGACGCATGAGTGAATGTAAACGTAAGTGGGGGGGGTCTTCAATTGTAAGAGCACATGCATAATCATCGCAGTCATAATCTTCCAAATAAAGAGGCGGTTGACGGGCATTTTAAAATACATCAAAATAATGGATATAAGGTTCAGTCTAAAGTACACTATTCAAAGTGATGGAAATATCCATAGTGGTGGACATACGTTGCTAAAAGATTCAACATCAAACCTTTCAAAGCTTTCATCTTTCACATTATAAATTCCCACCTTGCCATTGGGATCTTCACATTAAAATATGTAACGTAGCCAACAATCATCGGTGAAATATATGCAATTCGATTTTACACCTGGAAAATCATCAGCTGCAACTGAGATCGTGGTATTATTGCCTATAAAAATTGCCTCATTTCATATATCATTTATTTCTTTACATTCCATCTTCACAGGGTCGACTCCCATCAGTCGAAACTGATAAGGCTGCACTATTTCATACACTTCATAGTTATTGCGAATAATTATCAGTAACTCTCCAGAAGATGATTCCACCAAATACGACATCCAATCATGCCAACCGGGTAGAGAGGGATCCTTCCAATGAATGATACGGGATTTAGTTTGATCAATTCTGTAAAGATCCCAAACGAAGTTTTAGCCACCAATATTAACAACAAACAACTTCCTTTGGTAAAAAAGCAGAGTTCCAGATTCACCAAAATCCACGTCCATCTTCGTCTAGCTCTTGTCTCCATTCCTACATAATCCCAAAGACCAACTCCTAACCAGAAACACTGTGAAGTCTGATGTCACTGATGGATTCGCTGAGAGCATTTCCCGTTCTATAAAATGAAAGTCTGGATTAGTTTTGTCTTACTCATATCGAGGATATGTATCAATGTTGGGGAGTTCAATGTCTGGAGAGGAGGAAAAGGGACTGAACAAAATCATCTCACAGGTAGATGATGATATGCCAAGAATCCATCCAAATCCTGCATATATGCATCTTTTACCCTTGGTTTCCGGGACTGGCATGGTAAATAAAATCTTCCTCTTGACAAAGCTATAGAATTCCCGTTCGTCAATGTCATCTTTCTCTGAAAGCATTAGAAGAGGAACCTTGCTTACTCCCTTAAATAGCTTAGCTTTAATGGAACCATCGGTTTGCCAGTTGGTACAAACACCTCTAAACGCCGTGAAATCTTCCATTACTTGAAGACGAAGGGCTATCCCTACCAACAGATAAGGTAAAAGCCCTGACCAATCGGGCATGTTATCCATACTCTCTAATATGTTATCCATACTCTCTACTACTCCCGTATTCTATTCTGTATACAAAATCAAATTAACCAACTCTACAAAAACATAGATGAACGAATATGTATATAAAGGGACTATACCTTTTACAGATGGGATTTGGATATTTGCTGCCGAACCCAGGCTTTCAACCACCAGGTAGGATTAGGTCTGAGAGGATTACCAAAAATAAATAAATATAGGGCTTAGCACATGGCCAGTGGTGGTCTTTTAAAATTAAAAGACCGCTCTGGAGACCGAAAACTACCACAGGGTGGTCTCTAGAGTGATCTCTTAACAAGAGACCACTCAAGAGTTTCTTGCTAAGAGACCAATTAAGAGACCGAATGTGGGGTCAAAAAACTGACCAGCCACATGGGAGAGGCCGCTTTTCAGCGGCCCATTTTTTTGTCCATTCGGGACACGTGTCGCTCTCTGAGTGAGCCACATGTCCCACTCATTTACTGCCTTTTTTTTAAAATTTTGAATGGTACACATATCCCACTCATTTACTGCCCTTTTTTTGAATTTTGTATGGGACACGTGTCCCATTCTGGTTGCGACACGAGTCCCCACCGTATTTTTTGGAATTTTTTTTTCTTCAGAATTTCAATTTTAATTTTTTTATTCCAACTTCCTCCACTTTTTGCATATAAATATAGATGATTTCAACTCATTTCATCACACTACTTCCAATTCCAATAATTCTACCTCACTAATTCATCTTCTACATTGTAATCCATTTTTTGTGATGGATCCACGAAGAACGAAGGGCAAAGATAAGGTAATTTCAAATTCTTTCAATTTGAATTTTTTTTCGCAAAATCCAAATTATCGTCCATTTTCAAATTCGGAATTTAGTATTTCTGTAATTTTTATAGTTGTTATAATTGATTTTTGCAATTTTAATATTTTTTATATAATTTTTTAAAAAAATGGAATTCTCTTATCATTTATTTTTAAAATTTTGTTTTAATAATTTCTTTTAAAATAGAAATTAAATTTATTTTTTTAACACCGAAGCATGATATTGACAAGAACGAGAAATAAAAATTATTTAATATATTTTTAAAAATGAAATTATATTTTAAATATTAAAACATATTATCAAATTTCACATTCAACTTATTTGGGTGGATAAATTTATTTAAAATAAAATTTAATGGTCAAATTAATGAGTAATATAGAGAAAATCAAGTGGGGTTCATGAATAATAAAGAATGGTCTCTTGCCATTGTGAAGGAAAAAAATAGTTGTCTCTTATGTGGTATCTTAAGGTGAGATGGAAGAGAAAAAAATAAAAATAATATATTTAATTCGTAAGACACCATTAGCCGTTTTAACATTGCCCATGGCCTTATAGCCTCCTTTGTTGCACTTTCCTTATTGGACCGATTTACCTCAAATTACATGGAATTGTATCTCTTTATTTCTGGGCAAAGTCTTGGGAAAGACGGTCTTTCCATAGGCTTATGGAAAGACGTGGTTTGATTAGAATAATAAAAGGTAAAAGGTCTTAGTTGCAATATTAAAGTTTTAGTATGAAACATGTAGTAGTTATAAAATTTATAATCCGGTTCATGCAACCCGAAAATTTTATCTTAATTTCTTCTAATTTACACTTTAAACCTTGGTCTTTCCATAACTTATGGAAAGACCGTCTTTCAAGAGACGGACTCTTATTTCTGAATCAATTGGCTGAAAGGAAAAAAGACGAAACACCTCCATCATTATTAAAAATAAATACAGTGCTTATTTATATTGACTCCCCCTGTTCCAATTGTATTTACACATATTGTTTACTTTAAATTGTTTGTTTACTTTTTCACAGTTTTTAATAAGCATATTTGACTGTAAATATCTATATCTACATATAATAATTTTGCATACAAAAATTAATATTTGAAAAATAGATATTAGGATAAATTTAACAATATCTCATATTGTATATTTATTATCTTTATATTAATTTATATTTAAGGTTGAAGTTTATAAAATTTGACTCCAAAAATGTAAATAACATTTTAGAGTGGGACAAGGGAGTAGGTAACATGAGGGTTTTCTCTTATTCACTCATATTGATTATCTTAATGAATGAATGATTTTTACCATTGATCTAGATTGGATGGAAGGTGGATTTGCAAAAGATATTTTTTGTTTTTTATTAATGAAAAATATTACATACCAACAATCAAGTTACATATGTATACCCTACTCTAAGACCTAAGTATAAAACATTACCATTAAATCTTAGTGTTTCAGTGGAGCCTGAGTTAATGCTGCACCACCACCGCCAAAGTTGGAACCACCACAATCTCACATTCATCGTTCACACATGTAAGTTGTTTGAATATTTAGGGATGCCCTCACGAGAACACTCAAATGCTGCACCACCGCCACCGAAGTTGGAACCACCACACCCAAACGCTGCACCATTGCCACCAAATCTATTTGAACTGTTAGGGACGCCCTCCTGGGTAGGGGTGTTCAAAAATATCCAACTCGCAATGTCCGACCGGTCCATCCACCGGCCACCATAAAATAACCAGGTACATTTTCATTTTTCAGGGCCGGATACCTGGCCCGGTAATTTTACATTTTAACGGGTCCGGGTCCGAGCAGCAAAAATGTGATTTTCGGGTACACGGGATACCCACTAGAATTAAAATATATTTAATTAATTTTAATTTTAAATAATATTTTTCTACACATCTACTTCCAATTCTCAATTGTTCATACTTCCTCCGTTTTTCTATTTATGACACCATATGTTCATGTGCTTGGATTTATGTGAAAAATATGAGTGGATGAAATTGAATATAGAAGTAAAAAGTAGAATGAGTTGATGAAATTGAAGGAATCTTGTCAAAAAAGGAAAGTGTGCCAAATAATAGAAAACATCAATTTATAGTAAGTGCGTCATAAATAACAAAACGGGGGGAATATCCATGTACTATTAATAAATTAAGTAATGCGAATTTACATAATATTCAAGTGCTAAATTTTCAACCATTCCGTTTCAACTCTGAATTCTCAATTGTTTCTTCTAAGTTCCGGCCCTTCCCTTTCAACCCCGGTCACAACCATATTCTACTAGTAGCAAGTAGGTCAAATTGGAAAAAATATTACTTGATTTTCCATCACAAATTTCGTAAGGTCTCCACTAAATTAAAATTTATTAACACATTGATCTTATTCTCGTCATTTCACCATATTTTGTTACGTTCCTCCAAATTAGGGAACGGTGATGGTCATGATTACAGACTTGTTACTCTCTTAATGATCATTGTTCGTTGAATTTTTTTTATTTGTACAGAAAATGTCACGAGAATTCAATTGTTAAACAACATTGCCATCATTTTAAAGAAATTTTTCGTGCACTAATAAAAATTCAAGTAACACAATGAAAGGATAATTATTTCAAAAAATTCAATTAAACGGATCAACGGGTACCATGTTACCCGGCATAAACTATCTGGGTACCCGCATTGCGGATACCTTGTTCTTCTGGGCCGGGTCAGGGGCCACATTTTCAACTACCCGCACTTGCAGGTACCCAATTTTGAACACCCCTACTCCTGAGAGCACCCAAGCGTCGCACCACCGCCAGCGAAGCTGGAACCACCACGATCTAACCTTTTCGTCGACCACCTGCAAGTTGGTAAATCACAGTGGAGACCACCGACACGGTCCCATAACACTAGATAAATCCAACTAAGAAATTACTCTTATATTCATAATTCTTGATAAGAGTGTAATTTGAACTCCAAACCTCTCACTTATACTAGTCCGAATTCACGAAATAAATTTTGTCTGATTCGCTACTTCAATTTTTTTTCTTTTTATGGTTCCCTCTAACTTATGAAGAATCTGAAATCTTATTTTCTCTGTTTGAGTACAGAATTAACTTACCTCGTTATGTTCTTTTAGTATAAATCTGCACATTTGTCATTCAAGGATGGAGAAAGCGTTGATGACTTCTCCATGAGGAGAACAAGCCTGGTTAATAATTTGTAGGCTCTGGGAGACACTGTGGAGGAGGAACGGCTTGTCAAGAAGTTCCTACGCATTGTACCACCACGGTACACGCAAGTGGCGATTGCAATTGAGACTTTACTCGACCTGAGTACTCTCTCAATTGATGAGCTAACCGGGAGGCTACGGTCTGCAGAGGAGCGCTACGGAATGGGTAAATCTGATACAAAATCAGGTTCTCAACTCCTCCTTACAAAGGAAGAATGGCGAACATGCCAAAATTATCAAGAAAATGGCGAGGGGTAGCAGAGGATCAATAAATCAAAGCGCCCTGCTCGCGGAAACTCTCGTGATAGAGTTCCATCTAAAGGGAGGTGCTACAACTGTTGTTTCTTGGGCCATTTTGCAAGAGAATGCCGAAAACCACGACGAGGGCGCAAGGATGAAGCGCACCTGAGTATGTTGGAGGATGATCAGCCAACGCTACTTCTTGTGACTGCATCAGATGAATGCAGTGAAAGCCCTCAGGCAGTCTCAGACAAAACTAAATATGTATTTCTCAATGAGCAACGTGTATTTCCAGTTAATGCAGGGGAAGGAGTGTGGCATCTTGATACGGGAGCAAGTAATCACATGACGGGCTGTCAAGACATGTTCACGTCACTTGATGAAAACGTGAAGGGAAGCGTCAAGCTTGGTGATGGTACAGTGGTTGAAATATGTGGTCGTGGTGATGTGATGTTCTTATGCAAAATTAAGGAGCAGCGAGTACTTACAGAGGTGTATTTTATACCTCATTTGCGAAGCAACATCATTAGTATCGGTCAACTAGAAGAGAGTGGTTGTGAGACGGTGATAGGAGATGGCGAGTTGCGTTTGTTTGATCGAGAAAGTATGCTTTTAGCACGAGTGCCCTGGAACAAAAATAGGCTGCACACCTTGAAGATGAACTTGGCGAATCCTGTGTGTTTGCTCTCAAAGGTGGAGGAGTTGTCGTGGCTATGGCATGCACGCTATGGACATCTCATTTTTCGATCATTGCAAAACTTGGCAAAAGGTGGAATGGTGGAAGGAATTCCAATGTTTTCGTTATATGCCATGCTAAATATCTGAACATAAAGCAATCACTATCATTCTGTCCATATGGCTTGAGAAGGCTATGAATCTTAGCTGCAATTGTATTGGGTGATGCAACATAACTCACACTTCATTTTAATCCTTCTTACAGGGTTGCAAACCGAGATGCGTCATCTTATGGGCATTATGCATTTGAACCAATTGCTGGGCATGTAACTGTTGGGTTTATGTTGATTCAGTCCTGCAGTAGTTGCTGAAGAATAGGACTCAATAAACTAGTTTGTAGGAGCTGATATTTTCAAAGTTGTTAGGAGTCGTTCCTTTTAATTCTCATTTTTAGTTTGTTTGCTTTATAAGGCTCGTTTGTTTTTGCTTGATGAAATACGACGTACGACAATTTCCTTTATTTGGTATCAGAGCAAATAACATACAGATTGAGGCAAGTCTGTGAGAGTGTTTGAGAGGAAAAACACTAGAGGAAAATGGCGGACGGTGCAAACTTTTCAGCACCATGCATTCCAAAATTTGATGGAGATTACGACCACTGGAGCATGGTCATGGAGAATCTACTTCGATCTAAGGAGTATTGGAGTGTTGTCAAATCTGGGGTTGAAGAACCGAAGGAGAATGAAGCCATAAGCACAACACAACAGAAGGCTCTCGATGCAGCAAAGCTAATTGATCTCAAAGCAAAGAATTACTTGTTTCAGGCCATAGACAAGAATATCTTGAAGACTATCACTAAGAAGGAGACAGCCAAACAACTTTGGGATTCAATGAAAGTCAAGTATCAAGGAAGTGCCAGAGTGAAGCGTGCACAGCTGCAGCGACTTCGTAGGACATTCGAGACTTTGGAAATGATGTCAGGAGAAGGTGTGCCTCAGTACTTTGCAAGGGTCATGTCCACTGCCAATGACATGAGAAACTGTGGAGAGGACATGAGCGATGTCAAGATTGTAGAGAAAATACTACGGAGTCTCACCGACAACTTCAACTTCGTAGTATGCTCCATTGAAGAGTCAAAGGATATTGACGAGCTCAACATAGATGAGTTGCAGGCATCATTGCTTGTACATGAGCAAAAGGTGATTGAGAAGAGGAGCGAAGAACAAGTTCTACAAGTGGAAAATGCGTCGCCAAGGAATGCGCAAGGAAGAGGAAGGGGCGCACCTTGGAGAGGAAGAAGCAACTATAGAGGTCGGGGAAGGGGTAGACCTTTTGTCAATAGGTCTGCCATAAATTGTTTTCGATGTGGAAAGCAAGGGCACTACCAATTTGAATGCTCAAGCATTGAGAATGGAGTCAACTACGCTGAGTTTGATGAGCAGGAAGAGCTACTCTTGATGGCACACGAAGAAAGCAGCAAAAATGAAGGAAAGGGCATTTGGTTTCTGGACTCGGGATGTTCAAATCATATGACAGGAGACAAAAGGTGGTTTGTTGAGATTGATGAGAACTTTCGGCATCTTGTGAAGTTGGGTAATGGCATGAAGATGGCTGTAGAAGGGAAGGGGAGTGTTAGATTCGAAGTGGATGGACTTATACAAACAGTGAGTGATGTTTATTACGTTCCAAATCTCATAAACAATTTATTGAGTATGGGACAGTTGCAGGAGAAAAGGTTGGTGATATTAATCAAGGAAGGTGCCTGCAAGATCTATCATCATCAAAGGGGTTTGATTGTAGAAACTCCAATGACGGTTAATCGTATGTTTCTGGTCTATGCTAAAATGAGACCACTTGCCGAAAATTGCTTCAAGATGGAAGAAGAAGACTTGGAGAATCTCTGGCATAGAAGATATGGACACTTGAATAACAAGTCCATTCAGATCATGCAGCAAAAGAAAATGGTGGCAGGATTACCAATTTTGAAGGAAGCAGCCAAGGTTTGTGAAGTATGCAATGTGGGAAAACAACACCGTGCAACCTTTCCAAAGGAGAGTAATTGGAGAGCATCGGAAAAACTGGAGTTAATTCATGCTGATATATATGGCCCAATCACTCCGATATCTCATGGTGGTAAAAGGTACATGTTAGTGTTTATAGACGATTTTTCGAGAAAAACATGGCTATTCTTTCTTGTCAATAAGGCGGACGCTTTTGAAACCTTTAAAATATTCAAAACTTTTGTCGAAAAAGAAGCGAAAACAGCCATATGTGGACTACGAACTGACAGGGGAGGAGAATTCACGTCAAATGAATTCAATAAGTTTTGCAAGGAGCATGGCATAAGGCGACAATTAACAGCTGCATACACTCCGCAACAAAACGGGGTAGCGGAGAGAAGGAACCGAACCATTATGAATATGGTGCGGTGTTTGTTGTCTGAGAAAAGGATGCCGAAATCACTATGGCCAGAAGCTGCAAAATGGACAGCTCACATCTTGAATCGTAGTTTCACAAAGGCGGTCAAAGATATGGTACCTGAAGAGAAGTGGTCAGGAATAAAGCCAAAGGTTGATTACTTTAGAGTTTTCGGCTCTATTGCACATGTACATGTACCTGGACAGAAAAGGGTAAAGCTTGATGATCGGAGTAGCAAGTGTGTATTTCTTGGAGTTAGTGAGGAATCGAAAGCATACCGGTTGTATGATCCAATAAGCAAGAAAGTAATAATAAGTCGGGATGTCATATTTGAAGAAGGAGATAGTTGGGAGTGGAATCTAAGCAAGGGAGAGTCGGCATCAAATATCTTGGCTTGGGAAGACGACGAAGGCGTTATAGAGGAGTCTGAAGGAGAACTTGAAGCTGAAGGAGAAGATGTTGATGGTGAAACTGATGAAGCAGAGGTGCAATCTGAACGAAGGAAAAGAAGAGAGCCTAGCTGGATGCATGATTTCGAAAGCGGTGAAGGTTTATCTGAAGACGAACAACTTGAAGGAAACTTTGCCTTGCATATTTCCAATGGTGATCCCCTAAGCTTTTATGAAGCTGTGCAAGACAAGAAGTGGCAGGAGGCAATGGAGTGTGAAATCAAGGCCATTGAGCGAAATGAAACTTGGGAGCTTGTGACATTGCCATCCCAAGCAAAGAAAATTGGTGTAAAGTGGCTCTACAAAACAAAGCTGAACGAAGAAGGCAATGTGGATAAATGCAAAGCTCGACTTGTCGCCAAAGGGTATTCTCAAACAGCAGGAGTAGATTACAACGAAGTTTTCGCACCGGTGGCTCGTTGGGATACTATCAGGACTCTATTGGCCATAGCAGCTCAGCGTGGATGGAGTGTTTACCAACTAGATGTTAAAAGTGTTTTCTTGTACGGTGAATTGAAAGAAGAAGTATATGTTGATCAGCCAGAAGGGTTTGTCATAAAGGGAGAAGAAGATAAAGTGTACCGATTGAAGAAGGCTTTGTACGGTTTAAAGCAAGCTCCAAGAGCCTGGTTCAGTAGAATTGAGAGTTACTTCAAGAAGGAGGGGCTTCAGAAAAGTCAATATGATCACACATTGTTCTTGAAGAAAAATGGAGATAAAATCTTGGTTGTAAGTCTTTATGTTGATGATTTAATATATACTGGGAATGATGAGGATATGTGCCAGGAGTTTAAAGTGTCCATGCAGAAGGAGTTCGAGATGACCGATTTAGGAAGAATGAAGTTCTTTTTGGGTGTTGAAGTTTACCAAAGAGAAGATGGAATCCATTTATGCCAAAAGAAGTATGCGAGGGAAGTCCTTGAGAGGTTTAGCATGTGGAATTGCAATGCTGTGAAAAATCCAATTGTTCCTGGTACTGTTTTGCAAAAGGAGGGTGGTAAAGATGTGGATGCAACAAGGTACAAGCAGCTCGTTGGATGCTTGATGTATTTAACAGTGACTCGTCCCGATTTGACGTATGTTGTATGCTTGATTTCCCGCTATATGGCTGAACCAAAAGAAGAACACATGGTGATTGCTAAGAGAGTCCTTAGGTACTTGAAAGGAACGCTGGATTTTGGAGTCTTTTACAAGAGGACATTGGATGTGAATTTACGAGGATATACAAATAGTGATTATGGACGAGATCTGAATGATAGGAAGAGTACTTCGGGTTACGTCTTTCTACTAAATGGAGCAGCGATTTGTTGGAGTTCAAGAAAACAAGAGGTTGTCACTTTGTCATCTACAGAAGCTGAATATATTGCTGCTACGGCATGTGCATGTCACTGGGTATGGCTGAAGGGTGTTTTGAAAGAATTAAGTGTTGAAGATTGTGAGTGCATTAACATTATGTGTGATAATACTTCCTCAATTAAGTTATCCAAGAATCCAGTTATGCATCGCAGGACAAAACATATTGACATCAGGTATCATTATTTGCGTAATTTATCTAATGAAGGGATTGTGAAGTTAGAATTCTGTGGAACCAAAGATCAAGTGGCAGATATAATGACCAAACCAATCAAGTTGGATCAGTTTGTGAAGCTCAGAAGTCTGCTTGGTATTCAGCCACTTGAGTAAACTGATGCTTTCAAGCATAGTTCAGTTTACGGGGAGGGATTTGTTGGGTTTATGTTGATTCAGTCCTGCAGTAGTTGCTGAAGAATAGGACTCAATAAACTAGTTTGTAGGAGCTGATATTTTCAAAGTTGTTAGGAGTCGTTCCTTTTAATTCTCATTTTTAGTTTGTTTGCTTTATAAGGCTCGTTTGTTTTTGCTTGATGAAATACGACGTACGACAATTTCCTTTAGTAACTTCCACGAGGGAGCATGGTGGTGCTTCTGGAGATACAAGTTTTTGCATCCCCAGAGCAATTGAGGAAAATGTTCAGAAGGATTGCAAGCATTTTGCTTGGCTATAGTTATCAGCTGAAATGCTCTCTAAACCAGATCCCCGATCTTCACTTGGATAGTTACTACAGGTCTCCTTCATCTGATGTTAGGAGGGTATGTGAGTAGATCTGATGTTAGAGGAGCCTCAATATATGATATGGTACCGCATGATTGCGGTGACAATGAATTGATGAACAGTCTCCTTATCTTGCGGATCACTTATCAACGCCCTATTGCTGCCAGGTAGTTTCATTCTTCTCATTCTCTCCATGTAGACCGACCCCTTTGTAAATTCTTTCTTCTATAGTATTTTCTACATGTAAAATTTTTTGTCTGCATCCACGGGTGTTCCATACTGTATGTGTGTCTTATTAGATTTTAATCTTTTTTGGAATAGTGTGCACAATATACAAGTTTCTGCAATGTAATGTTCTGTCGCCAACATTATGGAGTACTGGTTCTGGTGAACTACTGGACTTAGTTGAATTTTGTGAATAGTACTTCATTTTGCATGTGTTTGTATAGGTGACTATTTTTTATGTACGACACTTTTTTGATTATGGATCTGCTATTCGAAATTTAATTCGTAATCTCAGCATTCAATGTGCATTCATGAATAATCCCATTGCTCAATTATTCAACTATTTCACTTTACCAAGTTCAATGTTAGCCAGATTAGTGAGCATTTATCTGTTTCGATGCAACAACGAGATGTTGTTTGTAACAATATGTTTGATTATGTGAATTTTTGTGCGTGTTTATACGGTAAATGTAACACTTTATGTTTATACTATGTAGATTCTCTCAAGATTGCAAAGTGAATTATTTCCGGCCACATAATTTGTGTCTGGAGAAGACCATACAATTGATAATATCAATTTATTTGTATTATTTAATTTTCTTATTTTTATTTTCAGTTTAAATTCACTGTATACTGAGTACTGTATTATTTAATATTCTTATTTTCAGTTTAAATTCACTACATATAGTGCGCTTTTCTGTTTTACGAAGTAGTTGTATTCTTATAAAATTCTTGTAAGAATTTTTCTATTCCTATGAGAATTTTTGAATTTTATCTACTTATTATATTATGGCAAAGTCTTGGGATAGACGGTATTTCCATAAGCCTATGTTACATCTTTTTGCAAAATATATTTTGCCGATTTGCAATCAATGTTTAATAAAAACTCTTTATGATATAAATCATCTTGAAATTTTGAAATGCATAAAACTATGGACAACACTTCTTGTTTAACTGTTGAATAATTTTTGTGTGTAGTAGACCAAAATCGTGAATGGTATCTTACTATAGTTATTTTTTCTAGATATTTTTGTTTTTATATGCCCCCATATCTTAGGTTGGATGTATCTGTTTCTACTATCATGAATGCATCTAGGTGTGAAATACCTGAACATGGTAATGATTTAGCCTTTAATTTAATTTCCTGTACTAATTTAGTATGATTGTCTGACTAGGCCGGGGGTTTTGATTTTTAATCTTTCATATAAATCTTTACATATAATTTTGATTTTTGGAAAAAAATCTGATATATAATTTACACATCCTAAGAATCTTTGCAATTGATTTTTATCTTTAATTTCATCTGAAAAATTGTCTGCAAATAATTGATCTTTGAATAGGTCTAATGTTGCCTAAATGTATGTCAAATCCTAGGAACCTAATGTTTGTCTGGAATAGTTTCATTTTAGGTTCGGATATGACCAAACCATTTGCGTTTATTATGTTTAGTAAAATATTCAAATGTTTGAAATGACTATCAATTGTATTAGAATATACTAATATATCATCAATATATACTATTATAAATGATGAATAAGGATTAAAAATATCATTCATTGTTTTCTGGAATTCAAATGGTGCATTTTTTAAACCGAATGGCATGACATTCCATTCCATATTGACCAAATGGAACTACAAATGCCGTTTTGTATTTATCTTTTTCATCTATTAGAATTTGCCAATATCCTGATTTTAAATCAAATTTTGAAAATATTTTTGCATTAACTAATCTATTAATCAAATCTCTCTTATTTGGAATAGGATATCTAATCCATTGTAAAACTTTATTTAATGGCTTATAATTTATGACTAATCTAGGAACTCCTCTTTCTTTTTCTGCATTTTTATTTACATAAAATGCTAGGCAGCTCCATAGAGATTTACTCTTTCTTATTAGTTTCTTTTCTAAATGGCTATGAATTTCTTATTTACATATTTCTATTAATTCGACATTCATTTGAATAGGCCTTGCCTTGGTAGGAATATTTTGCTCATTAAATTCTTTTTCATAGGGCAATGAGATTATATATTTTTTTCTTTCCCAAAATGCATTGGGATGGTTTGAGCATATTTGATTTTTAAATTCTTGTTCTAGTTTTTAAAATTTTTCTTTTATTATTTTATTCTGTAATTGTTCTTCTATTTTGGAATAACTTAACTCTTCTTTTAAAAATAGAATTTCTTTTTGATTTCTGTTTAGGACACAGATTTTTTTATATGTGGAATTAGTTTGTAATAAATGTAATTCTATTTGGCTAAGAGGCCTAATGAAAGAAAATAATAAAAAAGAATTTCCTAATATTTTTGTACTAATTCCTTCTTGAGTCTTTTTAAAAGGAGTTATTTGATATAAAAATGAATTTCCTAATACTGCATCATAAGATACATTTTCCAATATTAAAAATGAGTGTTTAATACAATAATCATTATTACATATAAATCTATTGAATAATTTCTTTTTAATAATTATTGGAATACCATTTGCAGATGATAACTGTTCATTAGTTTTTTCTAAATATTTACTTGGAATTATTTCTGATCTTATACAAGATTGATCTGCCCCACTATCAATTAATGCTACTACCGTTGTACTAAAATTTTGAACTCCTATTGTAATTAAGGAATACCATTTTTTCATATTAATTCTATTAATAACATTAAAAAATTGCTGATGGGATGGGTCTCGTTTGAGTTTGAAATTGGAATGTAAGAAGTACTAGGTTTTTCTAATGATGCAATTTTTAATTCTAATTCGAAATCTTTTTCTTTCAAAGTATTTAATTCAATTTTGATATGACTAATTTCTGATTTTAAAAGGTTGATTTCTTTTCTTAAATCTTGAGCGTCTGTTGGATTGGTGATTGATTTCTTTTTTTCTAATTCTGAATATTTTTTAATTGTTTTACTTAAGTTGAAGGCTTCTGTTATTTTTGGCTTGCTATCTTCTAATACTAGATTTTTTAATCTCTGTATATATTCTGATTTATCCTCAGAATCTCCTATTTTATCTATTATATCTAGTAATTCTTTCTTTTTACTGTTTGTACTATTTAACATATTAATGGTTGGAATTTTACACTGACATGTGTCTTCTGAATCTCTTGAAGATTCTGAATTTGACTCATAATTTGATTGTTCAGTTTCTGAATTATCAATTAATATAGATAATAATTTATTTCTTAATTCTGTATCTTCTAAGGCATTAATTTTCTTTTCTGTTTTACAATAGTTTGCCGTATGACCAAATTTTTTACATTTGAAACATTGAATATTTTGATACCTATTTTGTTTTGTATTGGATTTTCTTTTAGGATTTTTCTCTTCATAATTATGATTCTTATTCTTACGATCATTTTTATGACAATATCTATGTTTTCTAAATTTATGTTTTCTTACATGTTTGTAATGGGATGATGGGGGTTTTATTCCAATTATACAAATTGTTGGCAAAATGAGCCCATCACCTTTCTTTCCGATCCATATTATTATTAATAAGTGAAGATTATTAATATATGTCGGTAGAAAAAATTCTACTTATTATTAATAGCCCAATCAAAAGAGAAAAACTGGGCTGGCCCAATAGGCTAAATTCCGACCATAATTACAAGCTGGCCGATAGAAAGTTAGAGAGGAAAAGAACACGGATCTGTTGAAGAGAATGGATTACGGTATAAATTCTTTGCAATTGAGATGGATTTTATTCCATATACATATATGTGCGATATATATACATATATGGAATTGTTTTAATGTTGTGATTGAGATGCGATATATCTATATAAGTGGAATTGTTTTAATGCTGCTATTGAGATTCGTTTTATACGATTACATGTGCAATATATATATATATATAGAATTGTTTAAATGCGATTGAGGTGCGTTTTATACGGTTACACGTGCAATTAGATGGAATTGATTGAGATACGGTTAAGTGTGCTATTGGGAATCTGTTTAAATGTTGCGATTTAGATGCAGGTTTTAATGCTATTTATATATGGAAATGGAATTGTTTGAATGATCCGATTGAGATGCGATTAATATGGTTAAATGATTTTATTAATACGCGATTAAATGTGCAATATATAGGATATTAGTTTAAATGTTGCGATTTAGATGCAATTGCATTTAAACTAATTCCCTATATATCGCACATTTAACTGTATTAATAGCACCTCAATCACAGCATTCAAACAATTACATATATATATCGCATCTAAATAGCATTTAAACCATATAAATTGCATCTAAATTGCAGTATTTAAACTAATTCTCTATATAGTGAACATTTAACCGTATTAATCGCATCATTCAAACAATTCCATATATATCGCATCTAAATAGCATTTAAACCATATAAATTCCATCTAAATTGCAACATTTAAACTGATACCCTATATATTGCAGTATTAATCGCACAATTCCATATACATTATATATCGCATCATATATCGATTCTCTATACATCGCACATTTAACCGTATTAATCGCACAATTCCATATATATTATATATCGCATCATATATCGATTCTCTATATATCGCATCATATATCGATTCTCTATATATCGCATGATATATCGATTCTCTATATATCGCACATTTAACCATATTAATTTAATTCCATATATATATATCGCACATATAACCGTATAAAACGCATCTCATTGCAGCATTCAAACAATTCCATGTATGTTATCTGGGAAACCCCAACTAGATTAATAAATAAATTATACTTACAATACAAATCATGTTATTTCAATTAAACCTTTTTAATCTCTATAATTGAAAAAAAATAATTATTATGGATTAACCTAGTTATTAATCTCGGACGAAGTAAATTTGAATTAATAATGTTAATTATTGAAATATCAAACGATGATAAAGTTTAATATAGGTTTCACTTAAAGAAGAAGAAGGAAATAATAGTACGTCGAGTCAGAATAGAAACGCGATATACAAATTGCACATTTTAAAAGAGTTAAGAAATAATAAATTGAGTTGTTAAATAATTATCTAGATTTTTATAAAAACATCTCTAATAGTTTACCTTGTACTCTAAAATGAATATTACTTTAAATTATTGAGTAACACTAATTTTATAACTTCCTAATGTTTTCATACTTATCACAACTATATGTAATTACAAATAAGAATAAAATAAATAAGTTATCATTTCTAGTATTGTTTTGATGTCAATGAATATAATTGTGCGTATATATATACATATATATATATAATTGATTATAAGTATTGTAAACCAAAAAGAAAAAAAGCCAATAAATGAGATAATAAGTAAACAAATAAATTAAAATACGTACCAAAAGGAAACCAAATAGAACGCGGGAATGTGGTGCCATAAGGGAATATTTGGGTACAGGAGAAAGCAAAGCAAGAATTAAAATAAATAAATAAATTTTAAAAATAATAATAATAAAATACAGGGGAGAAATACAGGTCGACGGACGTGAAAAATTTATCCAAAGTAATTTTTTGAAAAGTGAAAATAGGCTAAATGATAAGATTTTAAGTGGTAAGTGTCAGAAATCTATGTCCTCATTTAGTATAAATTGCAACTATTGCCTCTGTGAAAATCACTACCGAGATAGATCGTCATATATATATATATATAATCTAATAACAGTAATAATAAATAACTCAGTAAAGGAATAAACAAATAAAGAAAATTACCTGAAAGAGGAAGCAGACGGACGGCGGACGTGAAATTTCATCCAAAAGTGAATTTGGCAAGTGGGCGTAGGGATTCAACCAAATATAGGGTTAAATGGATAACATTTTAGGTGTCAGAACTTATATTTATCTAGTACGAATACCAGTGACTTCCTTATCAAAATCACAGCTTTAAGAAAAAAATCTTACCAAAGAACAGTGGTTAAGCAATGAAGTAGAAGCGGCGGTTGTCAAGCCAAATTCTAAGGTGAGTGTTGCATCGCCCTATCACGAATTTAGTAAAATCTGAGCTTATGTTTACATAAAAAAAATATATATATATATAATGCCATCATAACCTTACTCTCTCGAGCTAAACTCTTCACCTCTTGAACCCCTGGTGCTCTCCACTTCTCGAAACCCTACTGCAACTCCACATCTCGAACCCCTGCCAAAATTCGACTCCTCGAACCCCTGCAAAAATTCTACCCCTCGAACCCCTGCCACAATTCTACCCCTCGAACCCCTGCCACAACTCTACCCCTCGAACCCCTGCCACAACTCTACCCCTCGAACCTCTGCCATAATTCTACCCCTCGTAAATTCTACCCCATTTTGAATATTGGATACCTGGTGGAAGTTTGGTCAGTTCCTGCTTTGATGCTGCCAATGCCACTCGTCTTCATTTTTCTTTCTTTCCCTTGCATTGTTGTGCTCAGTTCGCTTAGCATCCCTTGCCTCTAGCTCTTCCTGCTCCCTCCTCAGGCTTTTCTCCAGTTCCGCCTCCAGGTTTTTCCTTAGCCTTTCATTCTCCGTTGTGAGAAATTGGATGTATCCCAATAATTCATGAATTAGCTTATCTTTGGGCTCATACTCTTGGTTGGCAGGAACTGGTACCGGTATGATTTTCTCCTTTAGGTAGTGGCTTGAACACAGTGGACATGCTGTTAACTTATAGGTGGTGCAGTGGATCCTCATCCTCTCCGTGGTTTGGTGCTTACAGAAGACACACTTGATCCATTTAACTTGATCATGTTCCGTCGAGAGTTTCACCGGGCATCTCCATCATTTTTCATCTCCCGGAACAAAGGCATTTTCTTCAAATGGATATTCTTCCATTGCTGTTTTGATGATCATTTGGGTCGTACCAGCTTCTCCTTCTGATACGCTCCAAATCACATCACTATCTAGTCGTCGACGTCGACCGAGACTACATCCCAGTCGCTTGGCAATTCTAGATTATCCACGACTGCTACTCTAGCAATGTTGTCGGTTCTCTTTCTGCATTCCCAAGCAAAGTGTCCTCCGTCGCCACAGATGTAACATTTACACTTCTTTGCTCTCTCCGGGTGCTATTTCTTGAAGACCCTCACATGGGAGTCATGTGGTTTGCCCTTGTATCACTTTGACTTCCTTAAGCCATACTTCTTTTGGGTTCTATAATACCCTGGGATTGGTATTTTGCTACGAAGGACAAGTCTTTCAGTCCCCTCTGCAAAGCTGCCTTTTTGCACATCTCAACCAGGCATTGGTAAGAAAAGTGAATCCCCAGAATGATACTAACGGTGCTACCAAGGTACTTCCTTTAGAATTCCTTCTCCAATTCCTTGCCAATTAACAGTGGCATCTTCCAGAAGAATTTCTCTGACAACTCCGGGGAAATGTACATGCGCCCGGACTTTGACGCCAGGATTTTGAGATTATTCATATAGCTAATGAGGTCTTTCATACTATCGCATGACACCCGCTCCAAATCCTGGTAGGCTCTCTCTTGCTCCTCAATAGATCCCTGGAATGGATCTTCTAATAAGATGATTGTCCTTATTTGCGAGGTTATATTTTGGGGGTCATCGGCAATGTTTATTAGCTCATCGTAATCTTGATGGTAAGCCATCCTCCATTGAATCCATGTTTTCTTCTCCACTTCACCAAGCAGATTTTCCACGTACAAAAGCTTGGACCTAATGTCGATCCAACTTTTCTCATTTAACATATTTATAGTAATTGACTCCCACCTGGAAATCACATTACTATACAGGTCGATGTCGTCTGGCAGCACTAGCATGGCCATTTGCACCGCCTGGGCCGATGGTAAGTTCCAACTGCCGTCACTGTGACCTCCTTTCAACCTGATTGTTCTGCTCCTAATTGCTCCTACATTAAATGAAGCAACCCTTAGGTTCCCCAGCTATTTTCGCTGGTGGATATAAAATGGGACCCATAATTGGTTCTGTTCGTGGTCTATAGGAAGACTCACCAGTTGAGTATGCCTTTTCCTCCGGCTTTTGGGTCAGCTTTCGGAGCTTTGGGTATTCCATCTCCTCAAGCTCTGTTACTAGTGACATCTCCTCATTGTTTCTTATTTTTGGGGTATCCTCTCGGCCCTTGTTAAGAATGGGTTAACCCATTCTCCTTCAGCTTCATCGTTGGACGTATCATAAACTGGATAAGTCCCAAAACTTTTTACTGGCCCCTTCCAAGCCATGGATGCATAAATATTGAGGATTCCCTCCAAGGTGTCCTCTTCTTCTTCTGCTAGCAAATCATGTTGCCAGCTTATTATCATGGTGGTCCCATCAACATCTTCATCTATCTCATCATTATTTTTGCCATCAAGTACGAGAGCGAACTCCTCATCATCATCTGCCACCTGCTTATCATTTTCCCGTACTGCTAGTCTCCGTTCTTCCACGGTTCTATAGTCCCCAAATCTCATTGATAGGGATCCATCCAAATGGTTCCGTATTGCCACCTCCTGTGGCACCTTAAGCCTCCTTACTGCTGCCAGTGGTTTGACCCCCGCCACCTTTGACCTTGTAGCTTCTTTGTTGAGTGCAGTTGCCCAGCGACGTCCCTAATACCGCTGCTCGCCAGGTGATCTGCAATGAGCTGAACATTACACCGGAAACTGGCATAACTTGTATTGGTTAGTCTAGCGACCAATGCCCTTATTCTCAGCAAGTTACTTTCTCCCCCATTCCAGTTCTCATACCCATGCGTTTGGATTGCTAATTGGACATGGTTTCTGAAATCTTGTACTGACATCATTATGTTGGGTGCAATGTACACCATCTGCTTACCCTCTGTGATGTCCATTTCCATAGAGCCAATTACAGCCCTATCATCGGTCCACCTGGTGTCCCTTAGGATTACCAGAATTTTTACTCCGGCCTCCCGCCTGTGAAGTCCTAGGACCCGTACCATTATTATCCCTAGGTGGATGTGCTGCAACCTTCTGTAACATGCCTCGTTAATTAGAGGAATCTCAACCCGGTGACCTTAAATCTGGTGGACCGATAGAATCCCCGTTAACCTAGTATATGAGGTAAATAATGATAAACCCTAGTGAAATGCAGATAGACTGAACTGAAGTTAGAGAGAGGAAAATCATATCTGAGTCCATGGACTACAGCATTTCTTTCTTATAAATTTCTTCTTCTGTGATGTGATGTATACGCTTAAATGATGCGATTTATACGTTGTGGAATTTACATACTATTTGTACGGATGTTTAAATGCAACTTGCATGCTATTTATACAGTTTGAATACGATTAAATACTATTTATAGTCTACATAATTTCATATTTCTAGGGTTTGCTTTTTTAAGGTGATTAATCAAAATGCTAATTTCGGCTTTCTAGGGCTTGTCTTATTTAATGTGGCTTTCAAGGTTTGGGATTTTTTACTGTGATTAAACAAGTGTTTTAACAGTAATTTACTTATTATCATTCTGTAACTTATTTATTGCCGAATGTCTTTTTTCTCTTTCCTAGTTTTTAAATGTAACCATACAGTATATTTTAGGCTGCATTTGACAAGATTTCAATTTCAGATTGCGACGCATGCAAGGAGAAATCCTCAAATCAAACCCGCAAGCTTGTCTTAAATGCAATTTCAATTTCCATCATGGTAGATTAAATGTCGGCTCTTTAGGGTTTATGTATATATTGTTTCCGTTGTGCAATTTATACGCTTTCTAAGTTTATGTCCAGCATTCTAGGGATTTTTTTTATTGTTTATTTTCAAGTTTTTAGCAGATTATGTTTTTATAGACAGTAACTTCAGAATTTTCCTTACAATTTCAAGTTGCAAAGCATGCATGAGAGATTCTCCCAATCAGTCACCGAAAAAGCTCACTGTCAAGAAAGATGAAAAATACTGAGATACATTACAAGTACAAGCACAAGGAGTTGGCTAACAAAAAGAACCCCAATAGCAAATGCAGGTATTCTTTCAAGATTGCAGCCGATTTGGAGATCTACCGTCCCCATTGCCCTAGAGAGAAGCCTAATCTCCTTTCATTCTTTGTGATGTAATATACTATTCCTCCTTTTAAACTGATCTCCTTTCATACTATGTAACATAATATACTAATGCTTGAACTTCTCTTGATAGTTATTGGTATTGTTTAGACAAAAAGTCTCTTGATAGAAATTGGTATTGTTTAGATCAGATCCTTTGCTCTCGTCTTTAAGGGGGTTATCTTACTTCCTTTATATTAGATATAAAAGATATTGAAATGTGATTTCGTTTAGCATAGATAGCATTTTTTTTGTCCACTGAACCACATGCCCTTTGAGGTGCTATTCTGTGTCAATTACTTTTAGTGTATACATGGCTGATTTTTTCCGAGTAATCCAAGTAAAAGAGGTAAGAGTAAAGATTTTATTAAGAGTTATGTTCCAAAAGAAACAGTTAAGCTGAAACTCCATGAACCTAAACCTGAAATCTGGGGAAATGGAAGGAAAGGAAACTTTCACATAAACAATTAAAGGGGAAGGAAAGAACTTTAGTTGAGCTTCATTTGTGAAAAGTTTTGGCAGATTTGAGAACAAACACAAATCAACAAAATTAAGTATTCCAACAAGCAGAAATAGTAGATGATTGAATTGAGAAACTCATCCGTAAAAATTGTTCTTTTGCCCAACAGTTTGAATGTTTTTTCCTCGAGAGAGACTCGCGGCTGATACCTTCTGTTGGAAATTCAGGATGGTCTCTATCGCCAGAAAGCTGCGGTCATTTAGAATAAAGTACAGTCAATACTGACTTTTTAAAAAAACAATCAATACTTAGGGTTACTCTGAAAGGGGTTTCTAGAAGGTGCGGAAGAGGAATAAAAGTGAGAAGAGAGAACTCACCTGCATCATGTATCAGAGGGCTGTTTACAGTTTAAATATCAACCATATTATGGATTTGCGATATGCAATCAGACTGAAATTGAAGGCAAAAAAGGTTCAGACTTCAGAATAAGCTTTAAGAGACTAATACAAATATAAAAACAAGCCAAATCATTACTGACTACACAACTAACCTAAAAACCTATGGTGGCGGACAACAGACGAATCCAGTACTATATCAAAAACCTAGCGTCATAGCACGTACCCCATAAACCGAATTCAAAAACAGACTCCGAAAACCTAACACTGAACTAGAAAAAAGAGCAACAATATTCTGAAAAAGACACAAAAGTAATTGAAAAAGAATAGAAACCATTACAGTGGTGGCATCCCGGAGGTGTGACTGCATCTACCCAACACCGGCGCGGCGGCGCACTGGCAGCCCAGCCAGGCGCAGTGGCGCGTGGGCCACACGCGCGGACGCGGTGGCGCGTAAGAGAGGCAGACATGGCCGGGCAGAGCCGCGCGTGGTCGTCGCATTTGGCATCTGACCGGCCAGAGGCGGAGGAGCAGCGCGGGACCAGTGCGGCTTAGGCTCCTCTTCACCTTGCAGCCTAACTCCGGTGTATCACCTCCTAGCTGGTCCGACGAGGTGTCCAGCTGAGCAGTCGGCAAGATTTCCGGCGTGGATGCACTACTCCAGCCTTTCGTCGTGGAGATGAGCAGCGGCTACGAGCTGCTTCAGAAACTCCGGTGCGTGGGCTGAGCTTTGTTGGAAGAAATCGAGCAGCATCGACCGGTGGGGTGACGTCACAGATCGGCGCCGATCTGTACCCCCCGGCAACGATCTCCGGTCTTTAGCTTGATTCGAGCTCGATTGCTGGGTTTCGCCGTAGATGTGCGGAGTTGTAACGGCTTCTGGCGAGGGGAAGGAGGAGGTGGTCTGGAGCTATACTACTGGTAGGGGTGGCGGGGGTGGCCGACGCGGCGGAGATCGCCGGTGGCCACCCCGCCGGGAAGTGCAGACGGTTTGAGTTGTTTTTTGGAGAGAAAAAAAAAACAAAAACAAAAAACATTGTATTCACAGCCCCCAAACTTGAAAGGTCCAGCTCCAGGTCCAGGCTTTCAGATTCAACAGCCTGTCCAATAATAATTAGCACTAATACCAACGATTCATAGACTAGGTTTCACAGAGCAAAAGGTACCGAACCTAAAATGGCCAGCCAAGTTCCATGTATTCCATCTTAATGACAAATAAAGAACCATAGGGATCTACATGGATGAGTATAAGCAAGAGAAAACATAGTTGTAGGACAGACAGAATGTAGAGCGAAGAAACATAGTTCCATGTTTTCCAACTCTCGAAGCCTCAAGTCAGAATCCCAATTTCACCCAAAAGAAATAGCTCCAGAGAATTACTAGCCGCATAAGGAAATAGGTAAATATAGGTTCTATTCCAGTAAAGCAACCCCAATAAATCCGTTCCCCATCATTCAATCCAAGACCCGTAGTTATGCAGAGCTCAACCCAAAATAAGCCAGGAAAAAAGTGCAGAGATAGAGCAAGGAAGAACCTAATTTTCGTCCATTTCATAGCTTGGAACCTCGGCTGTAAGATCCCCTGTTTCATCACAACTTGTTGTACCGTCCCTTCACAGACTGTTGGCAGTGAAGATGGCTCCGGGTGACAAGGCCGGATAGTGGCCAACGAAGGACCTGATGCATAGATTTCCCTGAGTGGAAGTACCGAGATCAAGATGGAATGTTGTCGGAGAGCTCTCCGAGGAACCGCCGCGTGCATTACCGTCCTTTCACAGGACTGTTAGCGGCGAAGATGGCTCCGGGTGACAAGTCCGGATAGTGGCCATCAAAGGAGCCGATTGTTGCACAAAAAAGTGCATAATAATCAATGTGATCCATTGTTGACCCGACCCGGGTTCCATTTTAAGCACAGGGAGGATCAGGCGGTTTCCTAAGCTTTCCATCGCAGATCAAAATCAGCCCACGTAATTATTTACCTACCTTCAAAGCTGGAGAAAGAGACCAAGAGTCCAAGTGCTTCTTTTTTGCCCACAATAGATGGCCCAAATTACATCATTTTGTGTACCATTCCCCCGCTAGTTGGTGCGTGAGAAAGTACTGGAAAAAATTGACTTTTGCCATGTCATAGTGAGGGCTTTTGGACCGGCCCAAGCATTCTTTCAACCCAAAAGTTTGTAATTCAGCCCACCCTATTTTTAGCTGTGTTGAAACCCTAGACTTCTTGCTCCCTTGACCCAGAAAGAACCCTGCCGCCACTCAAATGTTTGTTGGACCCAAGCCGTCTTTGACCAACTCTCCTTTGACCGAAACCCTACCCAGATAGGATTATGACCCGTCGGTGGACCCGCTTCGAGAACCCCTACCCGGTTTGGCGCGCCGACTTCGCCGGAGACCCAGAGTCCAGCCCGCCGCTGCCGGAATTGGACCGGAATCTGGGTTTGAGTTATAGCCATGAATTCTCCAAACCTTCAAGCTGCTTTCTCTGCACGAAATTCCCCAGCCTTGGGCTAGGCATCTAACTCCCCAGAACGGAACTCCATGGATGAACCCGAAGCTGGAAAACTTAAAACTATCTAACCTTTTGGTCGCCGAAGGATTCCAAGCTGAAGCTCCCGGAGAACGTGAATTCTGTGGCCATTTTCCGGTTCCATCTCTTCCATTGCTTCACGCCAGAGTGGCCACCCATTTGTTCGAAAATCCCAAACTCAAGGGATGATTTTGCCAGACCCAGGTGGGGAGAAGCGGGGAATCAACCTGACCCCAAGTGAAAGTATTGATTTTTTGCCAACTGGGAAAATCAAGCAAAACCCAGCACAGTAACAAAGAGAACAGCAGCAACCAGGGTAAAGATTTTTTTAGAATCCCAGTTGGGAGACGTGGGAAAAACAAAACAAAAATAAAAAAAGCAATACCCAAAGACGTAATATAGCATTACCCAAAGAAAATGAGGGGGAAACTGAACTTAGAAAAATGAGAGTACCGAGGAAATTGTTCATTGCCTTCTTTGGAAATGATTAATTGGGAAGCGTAATTGGTTCAGATTTGAAGAGAGGGAATTCACACCAAAATTACCATTTCTGTTCGAACCCTAGCTTTCGAGTCTAGACCAGAGAACAAATCAGTTGTGTGTTTGAGTAGAGCCAAATCCCATAGCTTCAACCTGGAAACAAAAAACACATAGTTATCCATAATACGTGGCTATTCAAGAACCATCCATTCTAATCAACAACTCTTTCTCTCAAAAAAGGAAAATAAAAAAATTTCTTTCCTCCCGTCCACCGCGTCAGCCACTGCATCGCCTAATCACATGCATTAATTTTTGCTGCCATTGCCAGAATCTTCAAACATCCTCTGCTTGGTGCAACTAGGATAGCGGCTGAACCTCTGTTTTGTCGAATTCCGGTCAATCGCCGGCAGAGGTCTACTGGCCCGGATTAAGTTTTTTCCCGGGGATGAGTGGTTGGATTTATTATGGCAGCGGAGCCGATTGTGTTTATGGCGGCAATTATGTTTAGGGGATGAATGGTTGGATTGCGTTTACGGCGGGATACGATCGGGAAACAAAATAAAAATTGAGTACTTACTACAAGGACATTTTCAAAATTTCCTTTGTCTCTTCCTATCAAATCAGATGGGGTCTCAATATTACACATGCTTCATAAGCGAACGGTGCGTCGCCACATGGGGAGGGTCGACGAGCCCGGGGTTGCTTTATGAGTGCCCACTGTTGAGTTATGACTGTCAGGCATGCCATTACTTTTGACTGTCGGCCTGGCCTTTGCTGTGTAATGCTGACTTGGAAAAGCATACTTCATCTGTTTCTCTAATAGTGGCACATAATTTTTTGTGTTAGAATTTAGGAGATACTAAATGAGTGGATGAAATTGGATTGAAAGAAGAATAAGTAAAATGAGTGGATGTAATAACCCTTAAACTTGTCATAAATAGAAAGTGTCAATATAAAAGAAACATCTCAAATTAGAAAGTGTGTCACTATTAAAGAAACGGAGGGAGTACTTCCTCTGTTCTTTGTTAAATTGCACACTCTATTTTCCTCGGTGGCGCGTGAGAGAGGCAGACATGGCCGGGCAGAGCCGCGCGTTGTCGTCGCGTTTGGCATCTGACCGGCCAGAGGCGGAGGAGCAGCGCGGGACCAGTGCGGCTTAGGCTCCTCTTCACCTTGCAGCCTAACTCCGGTGTATCACCTCCTAGCTGGTCCGACGAGGTGTCCAGCTGAGCAGTCGGCAAGCTTTCCGGCGTGGATGCACTGCTCCAGCCTTTCGTCGTGGAGATGAGCAGCGGCTACGAGCTGCTTCAGAAACTCCGGCGCGTGGGCTGAGCTGTGTTGGAAGAAATCGAGCAGCGTCGACCGGTGGGGTGACGTCACAGATTGGCGCCGATCTGTACCCCCCGGCAACGATCTCCGGTCTTTAGCTTGATTCGAGCTCGATTGCTGGGTTTTGCCGTAGATGTGCGGAGTTGTAACGGCTTCTGGCGAGGGGAAGGAGGAGGTGGTCTGGAGCTATACTACTGGTAGGGGTGGCGGGGGTGGCCGACGCGGCGGAGATCGCCGGTGGCCACCCCGCCGGGAAGTGCAGACGGTTTGAGTTATTTTTTGGAGAGAAAAAAAAAACAAAAACAAAAAACATTGTATTCACAGCTCCCAAACTTGAAAGGTCCAGCTCCAGGTCCAGGCTTTCAGATTCAACAGCCTGTCCAATAATAATTAGCACTAATACCAACGATTCATAGACTGGGTTTCACAGAGCAAAAGGTACCGAACCTAAAATGGCCAGCCAAGTTCCATGTATTCCATCTTAATGACAAATAAAGAACCATAGGGATCTACATGGATGAGTATAAGCAAGAGAAAACATAGTTGTAGGACAGACAGAATGTAGAGCGAAGAAACATAGTTCCATGTTTTCCAACTATCGAAGCCTCAAGTCAGAATCCCAATTTCACCCAAAAGAAATAGCTCCAGAGAATTACCAGCCGCATAAGGAAATAGGTAAATATAGGTTCTATTCCAGTAAAGCAACCCCAATAAATCCGTTCCCCATCATTCAATCCAAGACCCGTAGTTATGCAGAGCTCAACCCAAAATAAGCCAGGAAAAAAGTGCAGAGATAGAGCAAGGAAGAACCTGATTTTCGTCCATTTCATAGCTTGGAACCTCGGATGTAAGTTCCCCTGTTTCATCACAACTTGTTGTACCGTCCCTTCACAGACTGTTGGCAGTGAAGATGGCTCCGGGTGACAAGGCCGGATAGTGGCCAACGAAGGACCTGATGCATAGATTTCCCTGAGTGGAAGTACCGAGATCAAGATGGAATGTTGTCGGAGAGCTCTCCGAGGAACCGCCGCGTGCATTACCGTCCTTTCACCGGACTGTTAGCGGCGAAGATGGCTCCGGGTGACAAGTCCGGATAGTGGCCATCAAAGGAGCCGATTGTTGCACAAAAAAGTGCATAATAATCATTGTGATCCATTGTTGACCCGACCCGGGTTCCATTTTAAG
The DNA here is from genome assembly GCA_037428765.1 of Rubia yunnanensis. Taxonomy (NCBI): domain Eukaryota; kingdom Viridiplantae; phylum Streptophyta; class Magnoliopsida; order Gentianales; family Rubiaceae; genus Rubia; species Rubia yunnanensis. The sequence goes on along the minus strand of CM075064.1, from coordinate 112,771,590 downwards.
CACAGGGAGGATCAGGCGGTTTCCTAAGCTTTCCATCGCAGATCAAAATCAGCCCACGTAATTATTTACCTTCCTTCAAAGCTGGAGAAAGAGACCAAGAGTCCAAGTGCTTCTTTTTGGCCCACAAAAGATGGCCCAAATTACATCATTTTGTGTACCATTCCCCCGCTAGTTGGTGCGTGAGAAAGTACTGGAAAAAATTGACTTTTGCCATGTCCATAGTGAGGGCTTTTGGACCGGCCCAAGCATTCTTTCAACCCAAAAGTTTGTAATTCAGCCCACCCTATTTTTAGCTGTGTTGAAACCCTAGACTTCTTGCTCCCTTGACCCAGAAAGAACCCTGCCGCCACTCAAATGTTTGTTGGACCCAAGCCGCCTTTGACCAACTCTCCTTTGACCGAAACCCTACCCAGATAGGATTATGACCCGTCGGCGGACCCGCTTCGAGAACCCCTACCCGGCTTCGCACGCCGACTTCGCCGGAGACCCAGAGTCCAGCCCGCCGCTGCCGGAATTGGACCGGAATCTGGATTTGAGTTATAGCCATGAATTCTCCAAACCTTCAAGCTGCTTTCTCTGCACGAAATTCCCCAGCCCTGGGCTAGGTATCTAACACCCCAGAACGGAACTTCATGGATGAACCCGAAGCTGGAAAACTTAAAGCCATCTAACCTTTTGGTCGCCGAAGGATTCCAAGCTGAAGCTCCCGGAGAACGTGAATTCTGTGGCCATTTTCCGGTTCCATCTCTTCCATTGCTTCACGCCAGAGTGGCCACCCATTTGTTCAAAAATCCCAAACTCAAGGGATGATTTTGCCAGGCCCGGGTGGGGAGAAGCGGGGAATCAACCTGACCCCAAGTGAAAGTATTGATTTTTTGCCAACTGGGAAAATCAAGCAAAACCCAGCACAGTAACAAAGAGAACAGCAGCAACCAGGGCAAAGATTTTTTCAGAATCCCAGTTGGGAGACGTGGGAAAAACAAAACGAAAATAAAAAAAAGCAATACCCAAAGACGTAATATTACATTACCCAAAGAAAATGAGGGGGAAACTGAACTTAGAAAAACGAGAGTACCGAGGAAATTGTTCATTGCCTTCTTTGGAAATGATTAATTGGGAAGCGTAATTGGTTCAGATTTGAAGAGAGGGAATTCACACCAAAATTACCATTTCTGTTCGAACCCTAGCTTTCGAGTCTAGACCAGAGAACAAATCAGTTGTGTGTTTGAGTAGAGCCAAATCCCATAGCTTCAACCTGGAAACAAAAAACACATAGTTATCCATAATACGTGGCTATTCAAGAACCATCCATTCTAATCAACAACTCTTTCTCTCAAAAAAGGAAAATAAAAAAATTTCTTTCCTCCCGTCCACCGCGTCAGCCACTGCATCGCCTAATCACATGCATTAATTTTTGCTGCCATTGCCAGAATCTTCAAACATCCTCTGCTTGGTGCAACTAGGATAGCGGCTGAACCTCTGTTTTGTCGAATTCCGGTCAATCGCCGGCAGAGGTCTACTGGCCCGGATTAAGTTTTTTCCCGGGGATGAGTGGTTGGATTTATTATGGCAGCGGAGCCGATTGTGTTTATGGCGGCAATTATGTTTAGGGGATGAGTGGTTGGATTGCGTTTACGGTGGGATACGATCGGGAAACAAAATAAAAATTGAGTACTTACTACAAGGACATTTTCAAAATTTCCTTGGTCTCTTCCTATCAAATCAGATGGGGTCTCAATATTACACATGCTTCATAAGCGAACGGTGCGTCGCCACATGGGGAGGGTCGACGAGCTCGGGGTTGCTTTATGAGTGCCCACTGTTGAGTTATGACTGTCAGGCATGCCATTACTTTTGACTGTCGGCCTGGCCTTTGCTGTGTAATGCTGACTTGGAAAAGCATACTTCATCTGTTTCTCTAATAGTGGCACATAATTTTTTGTGTTAGAATTTAGGAGATACTAAATGAGTGGATGAAATTGGATTGAAAGAAGAATAAGTAAAATGAGTGGATGTAATAACCCTTAAACTTGTCATAAATAGAAAGTGTCAATATAAAAGAAACATCTCAAATTAGAAAGTGTGTCACTATTAAAGAAACGGAGGGAGTACTTCCTCTGTTCTTTGTTAAATTGCACACTCCATTTTCCTCGGTGGCGCGTGAGAGAGGCAGACATGGCCGGGCAGAGCCGCGCGTGGTCGTCGCGTTTGGCATCTGACCGGCCAGAGGTGGAGGAGCAGCGCGGGACCAGTGCGGCTTAGGCTCCTCTTCACCTTGCAGCCTAACTCCGGTGTATCACCTCCTAGCTGGTCCGACGAGGTGTCCAGCTGAGCAGTCGGCAAGCTTTCCGGCGTGGATGCACTGCTCCAGCCTTTCGTCGTGGAGATGAGCAGCGGCTACGAGCTGCTTCAGAAACTCCGGCGCGTGGGCTGAGCTGTGTTGGAAGAAATCGAGCAGCGTCGACCGGTGGGGTGACGTCACAGATTGGCGCCGATCTGTACCCCCCGGCAACGATCTCCGGTCTTTAGCTTGATTCGAGCTCGATTGCTGGGTTTTGCCGTAGATGTGCGAAGTTGTAACGGCTTCTGGCGAGGGGAAGGAGGAGGTGGTCTGGAGCTATACTACTGGTAGGGGTGGCGGGGGTGGCCGACGCGGCGGAGATCGCCGGTGGCCACCCCGCCGGGAAGTGCAGACGGTTTGAGTTATTTTTTGGAGAGAAAAAAAAAACAAAAACAAAAAACATTGTATTCACAGCCCCCAAACTTGAAAGGTCCAGCTCCAGGTCCAGGCTTTCAGATTCAACAGCCTGTCCAATAATAATTAGCACTAATACCAACGATTCATAGACTAGGTTTCACAGAGCAAAAGGTACCGAACCTAAAATGGCCAGCCAAGTTCCATGTATTCCATCTTAATGACAAATAAAGAACCATAGGGATCTACATGGATGAGTATAAGCAAGAGAAAACATAGTTGTAGGACAGACAGAATGTAGAGCGAAGAAACATAGTTCCATGTTTTCCAACTCTCGAAGCCTCAAGTCAGAATCCCAATTTCACCCAAAAGAAATAGCTCCAGAGAATTACTAGCCGCATAAGGAAATAGGTAAATATAGGTTCTATTCCAGTAAAGCAACCCCAATAAATCCGTTCCCCATCATTCAATCCAAGACCCGTAGTTATGCAGAGCTCAACCCAAAATAAGCCAGGAAAAAAGTGCAGAGATAGAGCAAGGAAGAACCTAATTTTCGTCCATTTCATAGCTTGGAACCTCGGCTGTAAGATCCCCTGTTTCATCACAACTTGTTGTACCGTCCCTTCACAGACTGTTGGCAGTGAAGATGGCTCCGGGTGACAAGGCCGGATAGTGGCCAACGAAGGACCTGATGCATAGATTTCCCTGAGTGGAAGTACCGAGATCAAGATGGAATGTTGTCGGAGAGCTCTCCGAGGAACCGCCGCGTGCATTACCGTCCTTTCACAGGTCTGTTAGCGGCGAAGATGGCTCCGGGTGACAAGTCCGGATAGTGGCCATCAAAGGAGCCGATTGTTGCACAAAAAAGTGCATAATAATCAATGTGATCCATTGTTGACCCGACCCGGGTTCCATTTTAAGCACAGGGAGGATCAGGCGGTTTCCTAAGCTTTCCATCGCAGATCAAAATCAGCCCACGTAATTATTTACCTTCCTTCAAAGCTGGAGAAAGAGACCAAGAGTCCAAGTGCTTCTTTTTTGCCCACAATAGATGGCCCAAATTACATCATTTTGTGTACCATTCCCCCGCTAGTTGGTGCGTGAGAAAGTACTGGAAAAAATTGACTTTTGCCATGTCATAGTGAGGGCTTTTGGACCGGCCCAAGCATTCTTTCAACCCAAAAGTTTGTAATTCAGCGCACCCTATTTTTAGATGTGTTGAAACCCTAGACTTCTTGCTCCCTTGACCCAGAAAGAACCCTGCCGCCACTCAAATGTTTGTTGGACCCAAGCCGCCTTTGACCAACTCCCCTTTGACCGAAACCCTACCCAGATAGGATTATGACCCGTCGGCGGACCCGCTTCGAGAACCCCTACCCGGTTTGGCGCGCCGACTTCGCCGGAGACCCAGAGTCCAGCCCGCCGCTGCCGGAATTGGACCGGAATCTGGGTTTGAGTTATAGCCATGAATTCTCCAAACCTTCAAGCTGTTTTCTCTGCACGAAATTCCCCAGCCCTGGGCTAGGCATCCAACACCCCAGAACGGAACTCCATGGATGAACCCGAAGCTGGAAAACTTAAAGCCAACTAACCTTTTGGTCGCCGAAAGATTCCAAGCTGAAGCTCCCGGAGAACGTGAATTCTGTGGCCATTTTCCGGTTCCATCTCTTCCATTGCTTCATGCCAGAGTGGCCACCCATTTGTTCGAAAATCCCAAACTCAAGGGATGATTTTGCCAGACCCAGGTGGGGAGAAGCGGGGAATCAACCTGACCCCAAGTGAAAGTATTGATTTTTTGCCAACTGGGAAAATCAAGCAAAACCCAGCACAGTAACAAAGAGAACAGCAGCAACCAGGGCAAAGATTTTTTCAGAATCCCAGTTGGGAGACGTTGGAAAAACAAAAAAAAAAAAGCAATACCCAAAGACGTAATATAGCATTACCCAAAGAAAATGAGGGGGAAACTGAACTTAGAAAAACGAGAGTACCGAGGAAATTGTTCATTGCCTTCTTTGGAAATGATTAATTGGGAAGCGTAATTGGTTCAGATTTGAAGAGAGGGAATTCACACCAAAATTACCATTTCTGTTCGAACCCTAGCTTTCGAGTCTAGACCAGAGAACAAATCAGTTGTGTGTTTGAGTAGAGCCAAGTCCCATAGCTTCAACCTGGAAACAAAAAACACATAGTTATCCATAATACGTGGCTATTCAAGAACCATCCATTCTAATCAACAACTCTTTCTCTCAAAAAAGGAAAATAAAAAAATTTCTTTCCTCCCGTCCACCGCGTCAGCCACTGCATCGCCTAATCACATGCATTAATTTTTGCTGCCATCGCCAGAATCTTCAAACATCCTCTGCTTGGTGCAACTAGGATAGCTGCTGAACCTCTGTTTTGTCGAATTCCGGTCAATCGCCGGCAGAGGTCTACTGGCCCGGATTAAGTTTTTTCCCGGGGATGAGTGGTTGGATTTATTATGGCAGCGGAGCCGATTGTGTTTATGGCGGCAATTATGTTTAGGGGATGAGTGGTTGGATTGCGTTTACGGCGGGATACGATCGGGAAACAAAATAAAAATTGAGTACTTACTACAAGGACATTTTCAAAATTTCCTTGGTCTCTTCTTATCAAATCAGATGGGGTCTCAATATTACACATGCTTCATAAGCGAACGGTGCGTCGCCACATGGGGAGGGTCGACGAGCCCGGGGTTGCTTTATGAGTGCCCACTGTTGAGTTATGACTGTCAGGCATGCCATTACTTTTGACTGTCGGCCTGGCCTTTGCTGTGTAATGCTGACTTGGAAAAGCATACTTCATCTGTTTCTCTAATAGTGGCACATAATTTTTTGTGTTAGAATTTAGGAGATACTAAATGAGTGGATGAAATTGGATTGAAAGAAGAATAAGTAAAATGAGTGGATGTAATAACCTTAAACTTGTCATAAATAGAAAGTGTCAATATAAAAGAAACATCTCAAATTAGAAAGTGTGTCACTATTAAAGAAATGGAGGGAGTACTTCCTCTGTTCTTTGTTAAATTGCACACTCTATTTTCCTCGTTGGCGCGTGAGAGAGGCAGACATGGCCGGGCAGAGCCGCGCGTGGTCGTCGCGTTTGGCATCTGACCGGCCAGAGGCGGAGGAGCAGCGCGGGACCAGTGCGGCTTAGGCTCCTCTTCACCTTGCAGCCTAACTCCGGTGTATCACCTCCTAGCTGGTCCGACGAGGTGTCCAGCTGAGTAGTCGGCAAGCTTTCCGGCGTGGATGCACTGCTCCAGCCTTTCATCGTGGAGATGAGCAGCGGCTACGAGCTGCTTCAGAAACTCCGACGCGTGGGCTGAGCTGTGTTGGAAGAAATCGAGCAGCGTCGACCGGTGGGGTGACGTCACAGATTGGCGCCGATCTGTAGCCCCCGGAAACGATCTCCGGTCTTTAGCTTGATTCAAGCTCGATTGCTGGGTTTCGCCGTAGATGTGCGGAGTTGTAACGGCTTCTGGCGAGGGGAAGGAGGAGGTGGTCTGGAGCTATACTACTGGTAGGGGTGGCGGGGGTGGCCGACGCAGCGGTGATCGCCGGTGGCCACCCCGCCGGGAAGTGCAGACAGTTTGAGTTGTTTTTTGGAGAGAAAAAAAAACAAAAACAAAAAACATTGTATTCACAGCCCCCAAACTTGAAAGGTCCAGCTCCAGGTCCAGGCTTTCAGATTCAACAGCCTGTCCAATAATAATTAGCACAAATACCAACGATTCATAGACTAGGTTTCACAGAGCAAAAGGTACCGAACCTAAAATGGCCAGCCAAGTTCCATGTATTCCATCTTAATGACAAATAAAGAACCATAGGGATCTACATGGATGAGTATAAGCAAGAGAAAACATAGTTGTAGGACAGACAGAATGTAGAGCGAAGAAACATAGTTCCATGTTTTCCAACTCTCGAAGCCTCAAGTCAGAATCCCAATTTCACCCAAAAGAAATAGCTCCAGAGAATTACCAGCCGCATAAGGAAATAGGTAAATATAGGTTCTATTCCAGTAAAGCAACCCCAATAAATCCGTTCCCCATCATTCAATCCAAGACCCGTAGTTATGCAGAGCTCAACCCAAAATAAGCCAGGAAAAAAGTGCAGAGATAGAGCAAGGAAGAACCTGATTTTCGTCCATTTCATAGCTTGGAACCTCGGCTGTAAGTTCCCCTGTTTCATCACAACTTGTTGTACCGTCCCTTCACAGACTGTTGGCAGTGAAGATGGCTCCGGGTGACAAGGCCGGATAGTGGCTAACGAAGGACCTGATGCATAGATTTCCCTGAGTGGAAGTACCGAGATCAAGATGGAATGTTGTCGGAGAGCTCTCCGAGGAACCGCCGCGTGCATTACCGTCCTTTCACCGGACTGTTAGCGGCGAAGATGGCTCCGGGTGACAAGTCCGGATAGTGGCCATCAAAGGAGCCGATTGTTGCATAAAAAAGTGCATAATAATCAATGTGATCCATTGTTGACCCGACCCGGGTTCCATTTTAAGCACAGGGAGGATCAGGCAGTCTCCTAAGCTTTCCATCGCAGATCAAAATCAGCCCACGTAGTTATTTACCTTCCTTCAAAGCTGGAGAAAGAGACCAAGAGTCCAAGTGCTTCTTTTTGGCCCACAATAGATGGCCCAAATTACATCATTTTGTGTACCATTCCCCCGCTAGTTGGTGCGTGAGAAAGTACTGGAAAAAATTGACTTTTGCCATGTCCATAGTGAGGGCTTTTGGACCGGCCCAAGCATTCTTTCAACCCAAAAGTTTGTAATTCAGCGTACCCTATTTTTAGATGTGTTGAAACCCTAGACTTCTTGCTCCCTTGACCCAGAAAGAACCCTGCCGCCACTCAAATGTTTGTTGGACCCAAGCCGCCTTTGACCAACTCCCCTTTGACCGAAACCCTACCCAGATAGGATTATGACCCGTCGGCGGACCCGCTTCGAGAACCCCTACCCGGTTTGGCGCGCCGACTTCGCCGGAGACCCAGAGTCCAGCCCGCCGCTGCCGGAATTGGACCGGAATCTGGGTTTGAGTTATAGCCATGAATTCTCCAAACCTTCAAGCTGTTTTCTCTGCACGAAATTCCCCAGCCCTGGGCTAGGCATCCAACACCCCAGAACGGAACTCCATGGATGAACCCGAAGCTGGAAAACTTAAAGCCAACTAACCTTTTGGTCGCCGAAAGATTCCAAGCTGAAGCTCCCGGAGAACGTGAATTCTGTGGCCATTTTCCGGTTCCATCTCTTCTATTGCTTCATGCCAGAGTGGCCACCCATTTGTTCGAAAATCCCAAACTCAAGGGATGATTTTGCCAGACCCAGGTGGGGAGAAGCGGGGAATCAACCTGACCCCAAGTGAAAGTATTGATTTTTTGCCAACTGGGAAAATCAAGCAAAACCCAGCACAGTAACAAAGAGAACAGCAGCAACCAGGGCAAAGATTTTTTCAGAATCCCAGTTGGGAGACGTTGGAAAAACAAAAAAAAAAAAGCAATACCCAAAGACGTAATATAGCATTACCCAAAGAAAATGAGGGGGAAACTGAACTTAGAAAAACGAGAGTACCGAGGAAATTGTTCATTGCCTTCTTTGGAAATGATTAATTGGGAAGCGTAATTGGTTCAGATTTGAAGAGAGGGAATTCACACCAAAATTACCATTTCTGTTCGAACCCTAGCTTTCGAGTCTAGACCAGAGAACAAATCAGTTGTGTGTTTGAGTAGAGCCAAGTCCCATAGCTTCAACCTGGAAACAAAAAACACATAGTTATCCATAATACGTGGCTATTCAAGAACCATCCATTCTAATCAACAACTCTTTCTCTCAAAAAAGGGAAATAAAAAAATTTCTTTCCTCCCATCCACCGCGTCAGCCACTGCATCGCCTAATCACATGCATTAATTTTTGCTGCCATCGCCAGAATCTTCAAACATCCTCTGCTTGGTGCAACTAGGATAGCGGCTGAACCTCTGTTTTGTAGAATTCCGGTCAATCGCCGGCAGAGGTCTACTGGCCCGGATTAAGTTTTTTCCCAGGGATGAGTGGTTGGATTTATTATGGCAGCGGAGCCGATTGTGTTTATGGCGGCAATTATGTTTAGGGGATGAGTGGTTGGATTGCGTTTACGGCGGGATACGATCGGGAAACAAAATAAAAATTGAGTACTTACTACAAGGACAATTTCAAAATTTCCTTGGTCTCTTCCTATCAAATCAGATGGGGTCTCAATATTACACATGCTTCATAAGCGAACGGTGCGTCGCCACATGGGGAGGGTTGACGAGCCCGGGGTTGCTTTATGAGTGCCCACTATTGAGTTATGACTGTCAGGCATGCCATTACTTTTGACTGTCGGCCTGGCCTTTGCTGTGTAATGCTGACTTGGAAAAGCATACTTCATCTGTTTCTCTAATAGTGGCACACAATTTTTTGTGTTAGAATTTATGAGATACTAAATAAGTGGATGAAATTGGATTGAAAGAAGAATAAGTAAAATGAGTGGATGTAATAACCTTAAACTTGTCATAAATAGAAAGTGTCAATATAAAAGAAACATCTCAAATTAGAAAGTGTGTCACTATTAAAGAAACGGAGGGAGTACTTCCTCTGTTCTTTGTTAAATTGCACACTCTATTTTCCTCGGTGGTGCGTGAGAGAGGCAGACATGGTCGGGCAGAGCCGCGCGTGGTCGTCGCGTTTGGCATCTGACCGGCCATAGGCGGAGGAGCAGCGTGGGACCAGTGCGGCTTAGGCTCCTCTTCACCTTGCAGCCTAACTCCGGTGTATCACCTCCTAGCTGGTCCAACGAGGTATCCAGCTGAGCAGTCGGCAAGCTTTCCGGCGTGGATGCACTGCTCCAGCCTTTCGTCGTGGAGATGAGCAGCGGCTACGAGCTGCTTCAGAAACTCCGGTGCGTGGGTTGAGCTGTGTTGGAAGAAATCGAGCAGCGTCGACCGGTGGGGTGACGTCACAGATCGGCGCCGATCTGTACCCCCCGGCAACGATCTCCGGTCTTTAGCTTGATTCGAGCTCGATTGCTGGGTTTCGCCGTAGATGTGCGGAGTTGTAACGGCTTCTGGCTAGGGGAAGGAGGAGGTGGTATGGAGCTATACTACTGGTAGGGGTGGCGGGGGTGGCCGACGCGGCGGAGATCGCCGGTGGCCACCCCGCCGGGAAGTGCAGACGGTTTGAGTTGTTTTTTGGAGAGAAAAAAAAAACAAAAAACATTGTATTCACAGCCCCCAAACTTGAAAGGTCCAGCTCCAGGTCCAGGCTTTCAGATTCAACAGCCTGTCCAATAATAATTAGCACATATAACAACGATTCATAGACTAGGCTTCACGGAGCAAAAGGTACCGAACCTAAAATGGCTAGCCAAGTTCCATGTATTCCATCTTAATGACAAATAAAGAACCATAGGGATCTACATGGATGAGTATAAGTAAGAGAAAACATAGTTGTAGGACAGACAGAATGTAGAGCGAAGAAACATAGTTCCATGTTTTCCAACTCTCGAAGCCTCAAGTCAGAATCCCAATTTCACCCAAAAGAAATAGCTCCAGAGAATTACCAGCCGCATAAGGAAATAGGTAAATATAGGTTCTATTCCAGTAAAGCAACCCCAATAAATCCGTTCCCCATCATTCAATCCAAGACCCGTAGTTATGCAGAGCTCAACCCAAAATAAGCCAGGAAAAAAGTGCAGAGATAGAGCAAGGAAGAACCTGATTTTCGTCCATTTCATAGCTTGGAACCTCGGCTGTAAGTTCCCCTGTTTCATCACAACTTGTTGTACCGTCCCTTCACAGACTGTTGGCAGTGAAGATGGCTCCGGGTGACAAGGCCGGATAGTGGCCAACGAAGGACCTGATGCATAGATTTCCCTGAGTGGAAGTACCGAGATCAAGATGGAATGTTGTCGGAGAGCTCTCCGAGGAACCGTCGCGTGCATTACCGTCCTTTCACCGGACTGTTAGCGGCGAAGATGGCTCCGGGTGACAAGTCCGGATAGTGGCCATCAAAGGAGCCGATTGTTGCACAAAAAAGTGCATAATAATCAATGTGATCCATTGTTGACCCGACCCGGGTTCCATTTTAAGCACAGGGAGGATCAGGCGGTTTCCTAAGCTTTCCATCGCAGATCAAAATCAGCCCACGTAATTATTTACCTTCCTTCAAAGCTGGAGAAAGAGACCAAGAGTCCAAGTGCTTCTTTTTGGCCCACAATAGATGGCCCAAATTACATCATTTTGTGTACCATTCCCCCGCTAGTTGGTGCGTGAGAAAGTACTGGAAAAAATTGACTTTTGCCATGTCCATAGTGAGGGCTTTTGGACCGGCCCAAGCATTCTTTCAACCCAAAAGTTTGTAATTCAGCCCACCCTATTTTTAGATGTGTTGAAACCCTAGACTTCTTGCTCCCTTGACCCAGAAAGAACCCTGCCGCCACTCAAATGTTTGTTGGACCCAAGCCGCCTTTGACCAACTCCCCTTTGACCGAAACCCTACCCAGATAGGATTATGACCCGTTGGCGGACCCGCTTCTAGAACCCCTACCCGGTTTGGCGCGCCGACTTCGCCGGAGACCCAGAGTCCAGCCCGCCGCAGCCGGAATTGGACCGGAATCTGGGTTTGAGTTATAGCCATGAATTCTCCAAACCTTCAAGCTGCTTTCTCTGCACGAAATTCCCCAGCCCTGGGCTAGGCATCCAACACCCCAGAACGGAACTCCATGGATGAACCCAAAGCTGGAAAACTTAAAGCCAACTAACCTTTTGGTCGCCGAAGAATTCCAAGCTGAAGCTCCCGGAGAACGTGAATTCTGTGGCCATTTTCCGGTTCCATCTCTTCCATTGCTTCACGCCAGAGTGACCACCCATTTGTTCGAAAATCCCAAACTCAAGGGATGATTTTGCCAGACCCAGGTGGGGAGAAGCGGGGAATCAACCTGACCCCAAGTGAAAGTATTGATTTTTTGCCAACTGGGAAAATCAAGCAAAACCCAGCACAGTAACAAATAGAACAGCAGCAACCAGGGCAAAGATTTTTTCAGAATCCCAGTTGGGAGACATGGGAAAAATAAAACAAAAATAAAAAAAAGCAATACCCAAAGACGTAATATAGCATTACCCAAAGAAAATGAGGGGGAAACTGAACTTAGAAAAACGAGAGTACCGAGGAAATTGTTCATTGCCTTCTTTGGAAATGATTAATTGGGAAGCGTAATTGGTTCAGATTTGAAGAGAGGGAATTCACACCAAAATTACCATTTATGTTCGAACCCTAGCTTTCGAGTCTAGACCAGAGAACAAATCAGTTGTGTGTTTGAGTAGAGCCAAGTCCCATAGCTTCAACCTGGAAACAAAAAACACATAGTTATCCATAATACGTGGCTATTCAAGAACCATCCATTTTAATCAACAACTCTTTCTCTCAAAAAAGGGAAATAAAAAAATTTCTTTCCTCCCATCCACCGCGTCAGCCACTGCATCGCCTAATCACATGCATTAATTTTTGCTGCCATCGCCAGAATCTTCAAACATCCTCTGCTTGGTGCAACTAGGATAGCGGCTGAACCTCTGTTTTGTCGAATTCCGGTCAATCGCCGGCAGAGGTTTACTGGCCCGGATTAAGTTTTTTCCCGGGGATGAGTGGTTGGATTTATTATGGCAGCGGAGCCGATTGTGTTTATGGCGGCAATTATGTTTAGGGATGAGTGGTTGGATTGCGTTTACGGCGGGATACGATCGGGAAACAAAATAAAAATTGAGTACTTACTACAAGGACAATTTCAAAATTTCCTTGGTCTCTTCCTATCAAATCAGATGGGGTCTCAATATTACACATGCTTCATAAGCGAACGGTGCGTCGCCACATGGGGAGGGTTGACGAGCCCGGGGTTGCTTTATGAGTGCCCACTGTTGAGTTATGACTGTCAGGCATGCCATTACTTTTGACTGTCGGCCTGGCCTTTGCTGTGTAATGCTGACTTGGAAAAGCATACTTCATCTGTTTCTCAAATAGTGGCACATAATTTTTTGTGTTAGAATTTAGGAGATACTAAATGAGTGGATGAAATTGGATTGAAACAAGAATAAGTAAAATGAGTGGATGTAATAACCTTAAACTCGTCATAAATAGAAAGTGTCAATATAAAATAAACATCTCAAATTAGAAAGTGTGTCACTATTAAAGAAACGGAGGGAGTACTTCCTCTGTTCTTTGTTAAATTGCACACTCTATTTTCCTCGGTGGCGCGTGAGAGAGGCAGACATGGCCGGGCAGAGCCGCGCGTGGTCGTCGCGTTTGGCATCTGACCGGCCATAGGCGGAGGAGCAGCGTGGGACCAGTGCGGCTTAGGCTCCTCTTCACCTTGCAGCCTAACTCCGGTGTATCACCTCCTAGCTGGTCTGACGAGGTGTCCAGCTGAGCAGTCGGCAAGCTTTCCGGCGTGGATGCACTGCTCCAGCCTTTCGTCGTGGAGATGAGCAGCGGCTACGAGCTGCTTCAGAAACTCCGGTGCGTGGGCTGAGCTGTGCTGGAAGAAATCGAGCAGCGTCGACCGGTGGGGTGACGTCACTGATCGGCGCCGATCTGTACCCCCCGGCAACGATCTCCGGTCTTTAGCTTGATTCGAGCTCGATTGCTGGGTTTCGCCGTAGATGTACGGAGTTGTAACGGCTTCTGGCGAGGGGGAGGAGGAGGTGGTCTGGAGCTATACTACTGGTAGGGGTGGCGGGGGTGGCCGACGCGGCGGAGATCGCCGGTGGCCACCCCGCCGGGAAGTGCAGACGGTTTGAGTTGTTTTTTGGAGAGAAAAAAAAACAAAAAACATTGTATTCACAGCCCCCAAACTTGAAAGGTCCAGCTCCAGGTCCAGGCTTTCAGATTCAACAGCCTGTCCAATAATAATTAGCACAAATACCAACGATTCATAGACTAGGTTTCACAGAGCAAAAGGTACCGAACCTAAAATGGCCAGCCAAGTTCCATGTATTCCATCTTAATGACAAATAAAGAACCATAGGGATCTACATGGATGAGTATAAGCAAGAGAAAACATAGTTGTAGGACAGACAGAATGTAGAGCGAAGAAACATAGTTCCATGTTTTCCAACTCTCGAAGCCTCAAGTCAGAATCCCAATTTCACCCAAAAGAAATAGCTCCAGAGAATTACCAGCCGCATAAGGAAATAGGTAAATATAGGTTCTATTCCAGTAAAGCAACCCCAATAAATCCGTTCCCCATCATTCAATCCAAGACCCGTAGTTATGCAGAGCTCAACCCAAAATAAGCCAGGAAAAAAGTGCAGAGATAGAGCAAGGAAGAACCTGATTTTCGTCCATTTCATAGCTTGGAACCTCGGCTGTAAGTTCCCCTGTTTCATCACAACTTGTTGTACCGTCCCTTCACAGACTGTTGGCAGTGAAGATGGCTCCGGGTGACAAGGCCGGATAGTGGCCAACGAAGGACCTGATGCATAGATTTCCCTGAGTGGAAGTACCGAGATCAAGATGGAATGTTGTCGGAGAGCTCTCCGAGGAACCGCCGCGTGCATTACCGTCCTTTCACCGGACTGTTAGCGGCGAAGATGGCTCCGGGTGACAAGTCCGGATAGTGGCCATCAAAGGAGCCGATTGTTGCACAAAAAAGTGCATAATAATCAATGTGATCCATTGTTGACCCGACCCGGGTTCCATTTTAAGCACAGGGAGGATCAGGCGGTTTCCTAAGCTTTCCATCGCAGATCAAAATCAGCCCACGTAATTATTTACCTTCCTTCAAAGCTGGAGAAAGAGACCAAGAGTCCAAGTGCTTCTTTTTGGCCCACAATAGATGGCCCAAATTACATCATTTTGTGTACCATTCCCCCACTAGTTGGTGCGTGAGAAAGTACTGGAAAAAATTGACTTTTGCCATATCCATAGTGAGGGCTTTTGGACCGGCCCAAGCATTCTTTCAACCCAACAGTTTGTAATTCAGCCCACCCTATTTTTAGATGTGTTGAAACCCTAGACTTCTTGCTCCCTTGACCCAGAAAGAACCCTGCCGCCACTCAAATGTTTGTTGGACCCAAGCCGCCTTTGACCAACTCCCCTTTGACCGAAACCCTACCCAGATAGGATTATGACCCATCGGTGGACCCACTTCGAGAACCCCTACCCGGTTTGGCACGCCGACTTCGCTGGAGACCCAGAGTCCAGCTCGCTGCTGCCGGAATTGGACCGGAATCTGGGTTTGAGTTATAGCCATGAATTCTCCAAACCTTCAAGATGCTTTCTCTGCACGAAATTCCCCAGCCCTGGGCTAGGCATCCAACACCCCAGAACGGAACTCCATGGATGAACCCGAAGCTGGAAAACTTAAAGCCAACTAACCTTTTGGTCGCCGAAGGATTCCAAGCTGAAGCTCCCGGAGAACGTGAATTCTGTGGCCATTTTCCGGTTCCATCTCTTCCATTGCTTCACGCCAGAGTGGCCACCCATTTGTTTGAAAATCCCAAACTCAAGGGATGATTTTGCCAGACCCAGGTGGGGAGAAGCGGGGAATCAACCTGACCCCAAGTGAAAGTATTGATTTTTTGCCAACTGGGAAAATCAAGCAAAACCCAGCACAGTAACAAAGAGAACAGCAGCAACCAGGGCAAAGATTTTTTCAGAATCCCAGTTGGGAGACATGGGAAAAATAAAACAAAAATAAAAAAAAAAGCAATACCCAAATACGTAATATAGCATTACCCAAAGAAAATGAGGGGGAAACTGAACTTAGAAAAATGAGAGTACCGAGGAAATTGTTCATTGCCTTCTTTGGAAATGATTAATTGGGAAGCGTAATTGGTTCAGATTTGAAGAGAGGGAATTCACACCAAAATTACCATTTATGTTCGAACCCTAGCTTTCGAGTCTAGACCAGAGAACAAATCAGTTGTGTGTTTGAGTAGAGCCAAGTCCCATAGCTTCAACCTGGAAACAAAAAACACATAGTTATCCATAATACGTGGCTATTCAAGAACCATCCATTTTAATCAACAACTCTTTCTCTCAAAAAAGGGAAATAAAAAAATTTCTTTCCTCCCATCCACCGCGTCAGCCACTGCATCGCCTAATCACATGCATTAATTTTTGCTGCCATCGCCAGAATCTTCAAACATCCTCTGCTTGGTGCAACTAGGATAGCGGCTGAACCTCTGTTTTGTCGAATTCCGGTCAATCGCCGGCAGAGGTCTACTGGCCCGGATTAAGTTTTTTCCCGGGGATGAGTGGTTGGATTTATTATGGCAGCGGAGCCGATTGTGTTTATGGCGGCAATTATGTTTAGGGATGAGTGGTTGGATTGCGTTTACGGCGGGATACGATCGGGAAACAAAATAAAAATTGAGTACTTACTACAAGGACAATTTCAAAATTTCCTTGGTCTCTTCCTATCAAATCAGATGGGGTCTCAATATTACACATGCTTCATAAGTGAACGGTGCGTCGCCACATGGGGAGGGTTGACGAGCCCGGGGTTGCTTTATGAGTGCCCACTGTTGAGTTATGACTGTCAGGCATGCCATTACTTTTGACTGTCGGCCTGGCCTTTGCTGTGTAATGCTGACTTGGAAAAGCATACTTCATCTGTTTCTCAAATAGTGGCACATAATTTTTTGTGTTAGAATTTAGGAGATACTAAATGAGTGGATGAAATTGGATTGAAAGAAGAATAAGTAAAATGAGTGGATGTAATAACCTTAAACTTGTCATAAATAGAAAGTGTCAATATAAAATAAACATCTCAAATTAGAAAGTGTGTCACTATTAAAGAAACGAAGGGAGTACTTCCTCTGTTCTTTGTTAAATTGCACACTCTATTTTCCTCGGTGGCGCGTGAGAGAGGCAGACATGGCCGGGCAGAGCCGCGCGTGGTCGTCGCGTTTGGCATCTGACCGGCCATAGGCGGAGGAGCAGCGTGGGACCAGTGCGGCTTAGGCTCCTCTTCACCTTGCAGCCTAACTCCGGTGTATCACCTCCTAGCTGGTCTGACGAGGTGTCCAGCTGAGCAGTCGGCAAGCTTTCCGGCGTGGATACACTGCTCCAGCCTTTCGTCGTGGAGATGAGCAGCGGCTACGAGCTGCTTCAGAAACTCCGGTGCGTGGGCTGAGCTGTGCTGGAAGAAATCGAGCAGCGTCGACCGGTGGGGTGACGTCACTGATCGGCGCCGATCTGTACCCCCCGGCAATGATCTCCGGTCTTTAGCTTGATTCGAGCTCGATTGCTGGGTTTCGTCGTAGATGTACGGAGTTGTAACGGCTTCTGGCGAGGGGGAGGAGGAGGTGGTCTGGAGCTATACTACTAGTAGGGGTGGCGGGGGTGGCCGACGCGGCGGAGATCGCCGGTGGCCACCCCGCCGGGAAGTGCAGACGGTTTGAGTTATTTTTTGGAGAGAAAAAAAAACAAAAAACATTGTATTCACAGCCTCCAAACTTGAAAGGTCCAGCTCCAGGTCCAGGCTTTCAGATTCAACAGCCTGTCCAATAATAATTAGCACAAATACCAACGATTCATAGACTAGGTTTCACAGAGCAAAAGGTACCGAACCTAAAATGGCCAGCCAAGTTCCATGTATTCCATCTTAATGACAAATAAAGAACCATAGGGATCTACATGGATGAGTATAAGCAAGAGAAAACATAGTTGTAGGACAGACAGAATGTAGAGCGAAGAAACATAGTTCCATGTTTTCCAACTCTCGAAGCCTCAAGTCAGAATCCCAATTTCACCCAAAAGAAATAGCTCCAGAGAATTACCAGCCGCATAAGGAAATAGGTAAATATAGGTTCTATTCCAGTAAAGCAACCCCAATAAATCCGTTCCCCATCATTCAATCCAAGACCCGTAGTTATGCAGAGCTCAACCCAAAATAAGCCAGGAAAAAAGTGCAGAGATAGAGCAAGGAAGAACCTGATTTTCGTCCATTTCATAGCTTGGAACCTCGGCTGTAAGTTCCCCTGTTTCATCACAACTTGTTGTACCGTCCCTTCACAGACTGTTGGCAGTGAAGATGGCTCCGGGTGACAAGGCCGGATAGTGGCCAACGAAGGACCTGATGCATAGATTTCCCTGAGTGGAAGTACCGAGATCAAGATGGAATGTTGTCGGAGAGCTCTCCGAGGAACCGCCGCGTGCATTACCGTCCTTTCACCGGACTGTTAGCGGCGAAGATGGCTCCGGGTGACAAGTCTGGATAGTGGCCATCAAAGGAGCCGATTGTTGCACAAAAAAGTGCATAATAATCAATGTGATCCATTGTTGACCCGACCCGGGTTCCATTTTAAGCACAGGGAGGATCAGGCGGTTTCCTAAGCTTTCCATCGCAGATCAAAATCAGCCCACGTAATTATTTACCTTCCTTCAAAGCTGGAGAAAGAGACCAAGAGTCCAAGTGCTTCTTTTTGGCCCACAATAGATGGCCCAAATTACATCATTTTGTGTACCATTCCCCCGCTAGTTGGTGCGTGAGAAAGTACTGGAAAAAATTGACTTTTGCCATGTCCATAGTGGGGGCTTTTGGACCGGCCCAAGCATTCTTTCAACCCAACAGTTTGTAATTCAGCCCACCCTATTTTTAGATGTGTTGAAACCCTAGACTTCTTGCTCCCTTGACCCAGAAAGAACCCTGCCGCCACTCAAATGTTTGTTGGACCCAAGCCGCCTTTGACCAACTCCCCTTTGACCGAAACCCTACCCAGATAGGATTATGACCCATTGGTGGACCCGCTTCGAGAACCCCTACCCGGTTTGGCACGCCGACTTCGCTGGAGACCCAGAGTCCAGCTCGCTGCTGCCGGAATTGGACCGGAATCTGGGTTTGAGTTATAGCCATGAATTCTCCAAACCTTCAAGCTGCTTTCTCTGCACGAAATTCCCCAGCCCTGGGCTAGGCATCCAACACCCCAGAACGGAACTCCATGGATGAACCCGAAGCTGGAAAACTTAAAGCCAACTAACCTTTTGGTCGCCGAAGGATTCCAAGCTGAAGCTCCCGGAGAACGTGAATTCTGTGGCCATTTTCCGGTTCCATCTCTTCCATTGCTTCACGCCAGAGTGGCCACCCATTTGTTCGAAAATCCCAAACTCAAGGGATGATTTTGCCAGACCCAGGTGGGGAGAAGCAGGGAATCAACCTGACCCCAAGTGAAAGTATTGATTTTTTGCCAACTGGGAAAATCAAGCAAAACCCAGCACAGTAACAAAGAGAACAGCAACCAGGGCAAAGATTTTTTCAGAATCCCAGTTGGGAGACATGGGAAAAATAAAACAAAAATAAAAAAAAAGCAATACCCAAAGACGTAATATAGCATTACCCAAAGAAAATGAGGGGGAAACTGAACTTAGAAAAACGAGAGTACCGAGGAAATTGTTCATTGCCTTCTTTGGAAATGATTAATTGGGAAGCGTAATTGGTTCAGATTTGAAGAGAGGGAATTCACACCAAAATTACCATTTATGTTCGAACCCTAGCTTTCGAGTCTAGACCAGAGAACAAATCAGTTGTGTGTTTGAGTAGAGCCAAGTCCCATAGCTTCAACCTGGAAACAAAAAACACATAGTTATCCATAATACGTGGCTATTCAAGAACCATCCATTCTAATCAACAACTCTTTCTCTCAAAAAAGGGAAATAAAAAAATTTCTTTCCTCCCATCCACCACGTCAGCCACTGCATCGCCTAATCACATGCATTAATTTTTGCTGCCATCGCCAGAATCTTCAAACATCCTCTGCTTGGTGCAACTAGGATAGCGGCTGAACCTCTGTTTTGTAGAATTCCGGTCAATCGCCGGCAGAGGTCTACTGGCCCGGATTAAGTTTTTTCCCAGGGATGAGTGGTTGGATTTATTATGGCAGCGGAGCCGATTGTGTTTATGGCGGCAATTATGTTTAGGGGATGAGTGGTTGGATTGCGTTTACGGCGGGATACGATCGGGAAACAAAATAAAAATTGAGTACTTACTACAAGGACAATTTCAAAATTTCCTTGGTCTCTTCCTATCAAATCAGATGGGGTCTCAATATTACACATGCTTCATAAGCGAACGGTGCGTCGCCACATGGGGAGGGTTGACGAGCCCGGGGTTGCTTTATGAGTGCCCACTATTGAGTTATGACTGTCAGGCATGCCATTACTTTTGACTGTCGGCCTGGCCTTTGCTGTGTAATGCTGACTTGGAAAAGCATACTTCATCTGTTTCTCTAATAGTGGCACACAATTTTTTGTGTTAGAATTTATGAGATACTAAATAAGTGGATGAAATTGGATTGAAAGAAGAATAAGTAAAATGAGTGGATGTAATAACCTTAAACTTGTCATAAATAGAAAGTGTCAATATAAAAGAAACATCTCAAATTAGAAAGTGTGTCACTATTAAAGAAACGGAGGGAGTACTTCCTCTGTTCTTTGTTAAATTGCACACTCTATTTTCCTCGGTGGTGCGTGAGAGAGGCAGACATGGCCGGGCAGAGCCGCGCGTGGTCGTCGCGTTTGGCATCTGACCGGCCATAGGCGGAGGAGCAGCGTGGGACCAGTGCGGCTTAGGCTCCTCTTCACCTTGCAGCCTAACTCCGGTGTATCACCTCCTAGCTGGTCCGACGAGGTATCCAGCTGAGCAGTCGGCAAGCTTTCCGGCGTGGATGCACTGCTCCAGCCTTTCGTCGTGGAGATGAGCAGCGGCTACGAGCTGCTTCAGAAACTCCGGTGCGTGGGCTGAGCTGTGTTGGAAGAAATCGAGCAGCGTCGACCGGTGGGGTGACGTCACAGATCGGCGCCGATCTGTACCCCCCGGCAACGATCTCCGGTCTTTAGCTTGATTCGAGCTCGATTGCTGGGTTTCGCCGTAGATGTGCGGAGTTGTAACGGCTTCTGGCGAGGGGAAGGAGGAGGTGGTCTGGAGCTATACTACTGGTAGGGGTGGCGGGGGTGGCCGACGCGGCGGAGATCGCCGGTGGCCACCCCGCCGGGAAGTGCAGACGGTTTGAGTTGTTTTTTGGAGAGAAAAAAAAACAAAAAACATTGTATTCACAGCCCCCAAACTTGAAAGGTCCAGCTCCAGGTCCAGGCTTTCAGATTCAACAGCCTGTCCAATAATAATTAGCACATATAACAACGATTCATAGACTAGGCTTCACGGAGCAAAAGGTACCGAACCTAAAATGGCCAGCCAAGTTCCATGTATTCCATCTTAATGACAAATAAAGAACCATAGGGATCTACATGGATGAGTATAAGCAAGAGAAAACATAGTTGTAGGACAGACAGAATGTAGAGCGAAGAAACATAGTTCCATGTTTTCCAACTCTCGAAGCCTCAAGTCAGAATCCCAATTTCACCCAAAAGAAATAGCTCCAGAGAATTACCAGCCGCATAAGGAAATAGGTAAATATAGGTTCTATTCCAGTAAAGCAACCCCAATAAATCCGTTCCCCATCATTCAATCCAAGACCCGTAGTTATGCAGAGCTCAACCCAAAATAAGCCAGGAAAAAAGTGCAGAGATAGAGCAAGGAAGAACCTGATTTTCGTCCATTTCATAGCTTGGAACCTCGGCTGTAAGTTCCCCTGTTTCATCACAACTTGTTGTACCGTCCCTTCACAGACTGTTGGCAGTGAAGATGGCTCCGGGTGACAAGGCCGGATAGTGGCCAACGAAGGACCTGATGCATAGATTTCCCTGAGTGGAAGTACCGAGATCAAGATGGAATGTTGTCGGAGAGCTCTCCGAGGAACCGCCGCATGCATTACCGTCCTTTCACCGGACTGTTAGCGGCGAAGATGGCTCCGGGTGACAAGTCCGGATAGTGGCCATCAAAGGAGCCGATTGTTGCACAAAAAAGTGCATAATAATCAATGTGATCCATTGTTGACCCGACCCGGGTTCCATTTTAAGCACAGGGAGGATCAGGCGGTTTCCTAAGCTTTCCATCGCAGATCAAAATCAGCCCACGTAATTATTTACCTTCCTTCAAAGCTGGAGAAAGAGACCAAGAGTCCAAGTGCTTCTTTTTGGCCCACAATAGATGGCCCAAATTACATCATTTTGTGTACCATTCCCCCGCTAGTTGGTGCATGAGAAAGTACTGGAAAAAATTGACTTTTGCCATGTCCATAGTGAGGGCTTTTGGACCGGCCCAAGCATTCTTTCAACCCAAAAGTTTGTAATTCAGCCCACCCTATTTTTAGATGTGTTGAAACCCTAGACTTCTTGCTCCCTTGACCCAGAAAGAACCCTGCCGCCACTCAAATGTTTGTTGGACCCAAGCCGCCTTTGACCAACTCCCCTTTGACCGAAACCCTACCCAGATAGGATTATGACCCGTTGGCGGACCCGCTTCTAGAACCCCTACCCGGTTTGGCGCGCCAACTTCGCCGGAGACCCAGAGTCCAGCCCGCCGCAGCCGAAATTGGACCGGAATCTGGGTTTGAGTTATAGCCATGAATTCTCCAAACCTTCAAGCTGTTTTCTCTGCACGAAATTCCCCAGCCCTGGGCTAGGCATCCAACACCCCAGAACGGAACTCCATGGATGAACCCGAAGCTGGAAAACTTAAAGCCAACTAACCTTTTGGTCGCCGAAGAATTCCAAGCTGAAGCTCCCGGAGAACGTGAATTCTGTGGCCATTTTCCGGTTCCATCTCTTCCATTGCTTCACGCCAGAGTGGCCACCCATTTGTTCGAAAATCCCAAACTCAAGGGATGATTTTGCCAGACCCAGGTGGGGAGAAGCGGGGAATCAACCTGACCCCAAGTGAAAGTATTGATTTTTTGCCAACTGGGAAAATCAAGCAAAACCCAGCACAGTAACAAATAGAACAGCAGCAACCAGGGCAAAGATTTTTTCAGAATCCCAGTTGGGAGACATGGGAAAAATAAAACAAAAATAAAAAAAAGCAATACCCAAAGACGTAATATAGCATTACCCAAAGAAAATGAGGGGGAAACTGAACTTAGAAAAATGAGAGTACCGAGGAAATTGTTCATTGCCTTCTTTGGAAATGATTAATTGGGAAGCGTAATTGGTTCAGATTTGAAGAGAGGGAATTCACACCAAAATTACCATTTATGTTCGAACCCTAGCTTTCGAGTCTAGACCAGAGAACAAATCAGTTGTGTGTTTGAGTAGAGCCAAGTCCCATAGCTTCAACCTGGAAACAAAAAACACATAGTTATCCATAATACGTGGCTATTCAAGAACCATCCATTCTAATCAACAACTCTTTCTCTCAAAAAAGGAAAATAAAAAAATTTCTTTCCTCCCATCCACCGCGTCAGCCACTGCATCGCCTAATCACATGCATTAATTTTTGCTGCCATCGCCAGAATCTTCAAACATCCTCTGCTTGGTGCAACTAGGATAGCGGCTGAACCTCTGTTTTGTCGAATTCCGGTCAATCGCCGGCAGAGGTCTACTGGCCCGGATTAAGTTTTTTCCCGGGGATGAGTGGTTGGATTTATTATGGCAGCGGAGCCGATTGTGTTTATGGCGGCAATTATGTTTAGGGATGAGTGGTTGGATTGCGTTTACGGTGGGATACGATCGGGAAACAAAATAAAAATTGAGTACTTACTACAAGGACAATTTCAAAATTTCCTTGGTCTCTTCCTATCAAATCAGATGGGGTCTCAATATTACACATGCTTCATAAGCGAACGGTGCGTCGCCACATGGGGAGGGTTGACGAGCCCGGGGTTGCTTTATGAGTGCCCACTGTTGAGTTATGACTGTCAGGCATGCCATTACTTTTGACTGTCGGCCTAGCCTTTGCTGTGTAATGCTGACTTGGAAAAGCATACTTCATCTGTTTCTCAAATAGTGGCACATAATTTTTTGTGTTAGAATTTAGGAGATACTAAATGAGTGGATGAAATTGGATTGAAAGAAGAATAAGTAAAATGAGTGGATGTAATAACCTTAAACTTGTCATAAATAGAAAGTGTCAATATAAAATAAACATCTCAAATTAGAAAGTGTGTCACTATTAAAGAAACGGAGGGAGTACTTCCTCTGTTCTTTGTTAAATTGCACACTCTATTTTCCTCGGTGGCACGTGAGAGAGGCAGACATGGCCGGGCAGAGCCGCGCGTGGTCGTCGCGTTTGGCATCTGACCGGCCATAGGCGGAGGAGCAGCGTGGGACCAGTGCGGCTTAGGCTCCTCTTCACCTTGCAGCCTAACTCCGGTGTATCACCTCCTAGCTGGTCTGACGAGGTGTCCAGCTGAGCAGTCGGCAAGCTTTCCGGCGTGGATGCACTGCTCCAGCCTTTCGTCGTGGAGATGAGCAGCGGCTACGAGCTGCTTCAGAAACTCCGGTGCGTGGGCTGAGCTGTGCTGGAAGAAATCGAGCAGCGTCGACCGGTGGGGTGACGTCATTGATCGGCGCCGATCTGTACCCCCCGGCAACGATCTCCGGTCTTTAGCTTGATTCGAGCTCGATTGCTGGGTTTCGCCGTAGATGTACGGAGTTGTAACGCTTCTGGCGAGGGGGAGGAGGAGGTGGTCTGGAGCTATACTACTGGTAGGGGTGGCGGGGGTGGCCGACGCGGCGGACATCGCCGGTGGCCACCCCGCCGGGAAGTGCAGACGGTTTGAGTTGTTTTTTGGAGAGAAAAAAAAACAAAAAACATTGTATTCACAGCCCCCAAACTTGAAAGGTCCAGCTCCAGGTCCAGGCTTTCAGATTCAACAGCCTGTCCAATAATATTTAGCACAAATACCAATGATTCATAGACTAGGTTTCACAGAGCAAAAGGTACCGAACCTAAAATGGCCAGCCAAGTTCCATGTATTCCATCTTAATGAAAAATAAAGAACCATAGGGATCTACATGGATGAGTATAAGCAAGAGAAAACATAGTTGTAGGACAGACAGAATGTAGAGCGAAGAAACATAGTTCCATGTTTTCCAACTCTCGAAGCCTCAAGTCAGAATCCCAATTTCACCCAAAAGAAATAGCTCCAGAGAATTACCAGCCGCATAAGGAAATAGGTAAATATAGGTTCTATTCCAGTAAAGCAACCCCAATAAATCCGTTCCCCATCATTCAATCCAAGACCCGTAGTTATGCAGAGCTCAACCCAAAATAAGCCAGGAAAAAAGTGCAGAGATAGAGCAAGGAAGAACCTGATTTTCGTCCATTTCATAGCTTGGAACCTCGGCTGTAAGTTCCCCTGTTTCATCACAACTTGTTGTACCGTCCCTTCACAGACTGTTGGCAGTGAAGATGGCTCCGGGTGATAAGGCCGGATAGTGGCCAACGAAGGACCTGATGCATAGATTTCCCTGAGTGGAAGTACCGAGATCAAGATGGAATGTTGTCGGAGAGCTCTCCGAGGAACCGCCGCGTGCATTACCGTCCTTTCACCGGACTGTTAGCGGCGAAGATGGCTCCGGGTGACAAGTCTGGATAGTGGCCATCAAAGGAGCCGATTGTTGCACAAAAAAGTGCATAATAATCAATGTGATCCATTGTTGACCCGACCCGGGTTCCATTTTAAGCACAGGGAGGATCAGGCGGTTTCCTAAGCTTTCCATCGCAGATCAAAATCAGCCCACGTAATTATTTACCTTCCTTCAAAGCTGGAGAAAGAGACCAAGAGTCCAAGTGCTTATTTTTGGCCCACAATAGATGGCCCAAATTACATCATTTTGTGTACCATTCCCCCGCTAGTTGGTGCGTGAGAAAGTACTGGAAAAAATTGACTTTTGCCATGTCCATAGTGAGGGCTTTTGGACCGGCCCAAGCATTCTTTCAACCCAACAGTTTGTAATTCAGCCCACCCTATTTTTAGATGTGTTGAAACCCTAGACTTCTTGCTCCCTTGACCCAGAAAGAACCCTGCCGCCACTCAAATGTTTGTTGGACCCAAGCCGCCTTTGACCAACTCCCCTTTGACCGAAACCCTACCCAGATAGGATTATGACCCATCGGTGGACCCGCTTCGAGAACCCCTACCCGGTTTGGCGCGCCGACTTCGCTGGAGACCCAGAGTCCAGCTCGCTGCTTCCGGAATTGGACCGGAATCTGGGTTTGAGTTATAGCCATGAATTCTCCAAACCTTCAAGCTGCTTTCTCTGCACGAAATTCCCCAGCCCTGGGCTAGGCATCCAACACCCCAGAATGGAACTCCATGGATGAACCCGAAGCTGGAAAACTTAAAGCCAACTAACCTTTTGGTCGCCGAAGGATTCCAAGCTGAAGCTCCCGGAGAACGTGAATTCTGTGGCCATTTTCCGGTTCCATCTCTTCCATTGCTTCACGCCAGAGTGGCCACCCATTTCTTCGAAAATCCCAAAATCAAGGGATGATTTTGCCAGACCCAGGTGGGGAGAAGCGGGGAATCAACCTGACCCCAAGTGAAAGTATTGATTTTTTGCCAACTGGGAAAATCAAGCAAAACCCAGCACAGTAACAAAGAGAACAGCAGCAACCAGGGCAAAGATTTTTTCAGAATCCCAGTTGGGAGACGTGGGAAAAACAAAAAAAAATAAAAAAAAGCAATACCCAAAGACGTAATATAGCATTACCCAAAGAAAATGAGGGGGAAACTGAACTTAGAAAAACGAGAGTACCGAGGAAATTGTTCATTGCCTTCTTTGGAAATGATTAATTGGGAAGCGTAATTGGTTCAGATTTGAAGAGAGGGAATTCACACCAAAATTACCATTTCTGTTCGAACCCTAGCTTTCGAGTCTAGACCAGAGAACAAATCAGTTGTGTGTTTGAGTAGAGCCAAGTCCCATAGCTTCAACCTGGAAACAAAAAACACATAGTTATCCATAATACGTGGCTATTCAAGAACCATCCATTCTAATCAACAACTCTTTCTCTCAAAAAAGGAAAATAAAAAAATTTCTTTCCTCCCGTCCACCGCGTCAGCCACTGCATCGCCTAATCACATGCATTAATTTTTGCTGCCATCGCCAGAATCTTCAAACATCCTCTGCTTGGTGCAACTAGGATAGCGGCTGAACCTCTGTTTTGTCGAATTCCGGTCAATCGCCGGCAGAGGTCTACTGGCCCGGATTAAGTTTTTTCCCGGGGATGAGTGGTTGGATTTATTATGGCAGCGGAGCCGATTGTGTTTATGGCGGCAATTCTGTTTAGGGGAGAGTGGTTGGATTGCGTTTACGGCGGGATACGATCGGGAAACAAAATAAAAATTGAGTACTTACTAAAAGGACATTTTCAAAATTTCCTTGGTCTCTTCCTATCAAATCAGATGGGGTCTCAATATTACACATGCTTCATAAGCGAACGGTGCGTCGCCACATGGGGAGGGTCGACGAGCCCGGGGTTGCTTTATGAGTGCCCACTGTTGAGTTATGACTGTCAGGCATGCCATTACTTTTGACTGTCGGCCTGGCCTTTGCTGTGTAATGCTGACTTGGAAAAGCATACTTCATCTGTTTCTCTAATAGTGGCACATAATTTTTTGTGTTAGAATTTAGGAGATACTAAATGAGTGGATGAAATTGGATTGAAAGAAGAATAAGTAAAATGAGTGGATGTAATAACCTTAAACTTGTCATAAATAGAAAGTGTCAATATAAAAGAAACATCTCAAATTAGAAAGTGTGTCACTATTAAAGAAACGGAGGGAGTACTTCCTCTGTTCTTTGTTAAATTGCACACTCTATTTTGTATCACTGTTTATATTAAATTTTATCATATATTTGAATAAATATATAAATAAAAATATTATATATATATTATATTATTTAATATAAGATAACAAGTATTTTTAAAAATAAATATTTATTTATTATTATTATATATAATTAAATATATTAATTGTTAAATGAATTTCTTGATAAGAGTGAAAAAATTCTGTACAATTTAATTGTTCATTACTACCATCCATTATTACTTACTCCTTACGGGTCATTACTACCATCCATTATTACTTACTCCTTACTGGTCATCCATTATTACTTTTTACTTTTCAAGAGGGGAGAAGATAACCACGGGTGCCGTTAGAAAACCCCTTGTTCGTTCCTCTTCTCACTTTTGTCTTTTCATTGTGCATGAATTCACGTCCTCAATTGGCAAGTGAATCTTGAAAACCCCACATTCTCTTTCTTCTCCACCTTTCGAACACTCTTTCCCTCCTCTTCTATCCTCCAACTTTTGATTTCACTCTCGGCGACTCTTGCATAGAAAATATGGGTAATAATTATATATTTGTACTCATAATTTTATGATACATGTTACAAGTAATATTCTAGAAGAAATAAATATAAAATTTTTGGATTATATGAATCGAGTTATAAACTTTATAACTACTATACGTTGCATAATAAATTTTTAATATTACAACTAAAACTTTTTACCTTTTATTATTCTAATTAAACTCTATCTTTCCATATGTATATGGAAAGACTGTCTTTCCCAAAATTTTACCTCATTTTAATTATATTTAGTTTTAATTCCAGTAAGATATTAATTTGAGAGAATAAAGCCTAATAGCTCAAACATTTTGTCAGAAAGGAAAAATTGTTTTAAAAGGAAGGGCTATGCAATTTCATACTCCAGATAAGTACTACTCCCTCCGTCCCAACTCTTTCTGCGGAGAGAGAAACTGGAAGTATTTTTAAGGATATATTATTTTAAGACTTTGAAGTGGGGTATCCTGAAATTGTTAACTCTTTCCCTTTATTTTCGTTCAAATTAAGCCCAAGATTTGGGCAACTAATGATTTTTGCCGGGCCATTGATTTCCAGCGCCCAAACAACTTGTTTTTGGAGGGAACTCCAAAATTCACTTGATTTCACTGGCAGAATTTAAAAAAGCGGAGGCACCGAAATGAACAGCCAAGAACATGAACAGTGTCAAAAAATTAAAATTACAGACTTGGAACCCCACTTGTACCCCACTATATTTACATTTACATTGTCCAAAAGAATCCCTGGAAGCTGACAGAACAAGTCTAAAATTCTTCTTCCACATTCCCCTTTGCACTAACATTAAATTTCCTTTGTCCTAATCCAACAAGAAAGCCTAGCAACAGAAAGAGTATTTTTTTCTGTACCCTCAGGTCAAATGTCAGCATTCATCGAGCCCTACCAAGCCCTTGCGGACTGATTGCTCTCCTGCTGCAGGATCTTCCCTTCATCATCGGGTATTCGAGAAATATGAAGGGGAGAAGAATATGACAAACCAACAGAGGTAACATATTGCTGAGTTTCTGTTGGACAACAGTAGGAACGGGAAGATACTTCAGGGCAAGAGAATCGAGGGAGCGACGAAGTTCAATTGCAGCCAGAGAACCATCAGTTACATCTGGTCAAGAGTCAAGCTCCAACTTTCACTGGGTCAACCGCTGGACAAGAGACACAGTATGTCCGAGCATCCGGACTACAACAAGAAGGAAATTGATCTTGAGGCCTTAAGAGCAATAGCTGCAACCAGCCAAAGAACAATCATAGGGACAAGTGCATGGGTGGGGATAGGGAAGAGCACAATACATCGAGCTGTGGCAGTAAAGGTCATCAAAAGCCATACAAACATTATTAGGCCTACACTAACATTTCAACACAAGGTACAAAGGTTGAAATTCTGCATATCTAAATTGCAATCCAACTTTCAATTCCAGCACATGGACAATGTAATTCACATAGATGAGAAGTGGTTTTACATGACTAAGCCCACTGTCCGTTACTATTTGGCACCGGGTGAGCCTGAGCCCTTAAGAACCACTCAACACAAGTCCCACATTCCAAAACTCATGTTCATGTGTGCTGTGAGTAGGCCAATTTACATCCCTGATGGTGTGTTAATATTTGATGGGAAGTATGGTGTGTTCCCTTTCATTGAGAGGGTTGCAGCACAAAGAACCAGCATTAATCGCCCGAGGGGGCTATGGAAACTAAGGCTGTGGAGAAGATCACTGGACTTGTGACACGTGCAAAGATTATAGATGAAATCATACCAGCAATAAAAGCACGTTAGCCACCATTCATGAGCAAGCACGTTTATATTCAACAAGATACTTGGAAGGCACACATAAAGAATTCATATCCTGAATTTCGGGCAGTAGCTGACTTCGACGGGTTTGACATCAACCTGGTATGTCAACCAGCTAAATCACCTGATCTTAATGTACTAGATCTCAGTTTTTTAACTTGATACAGTCTCTACAACATGAAACCCCAAGCACGACACTGGATGGGTTACTGACAGTAGTGTACAATGCATATGACAGAGAAGATCCAGCAACAATCAATAAAGTTTTCCCCACCCATCAAGCTACAATGATAGAAATCATAAGAGTCAAGGGATGCAACAATTATAAGTTGCCCCACATGTCAAAGAATGCACTGATAAGGAGAGGAGAATTGCCTAGGATGCTAAGTTGTGATGAGGGAATACTTCATGAAGGCCTGGAACACCTTATCACAATTCAGGAAACTGAAGGCATGAGGGAGATGATGCAAGCCATGGGATATGAACCGCAGCAGTAAGGGATTTCAGTATGCACATTGGGTTAGACTAGGGTAAAATTTTAAAAAAATTTAAAAACCTTAAAACTTGTTTCTTTTGGTGTGAAAAGGCAGGTTTTTTTGTTGCCCAATTCAAACTGATGCAAGTTTCTGCACCCCAGTAGGAGTTTCTTTAATGCACAACACTTAACTTCGCACAACATACAACACAACACAAAGCATAACACAACACAAAGCACAACACAAAGCACCGCACAAAGCACGACACAAAGCGCAGCACAAAGCACAGCACAGAGCGCAGCACAAAGCACAACACAGATCACAGCACAGAGCACAACACATAACACATCACAACACAAAGTACAGCCACACAGCAGCCACATACCACAAGAAATCAAACAAGCACAAAACACGCAAACATGAACCAATATACTCCCTTTTTTTGCTATTTACAAACATGTCCAAGGGGCTTTCATGGGGAGATATACATTTTCCTGGAACAATCATGAAGCGCAATCAACTGAGCCATAGCATATCTCAGATGATTGTGGCTCTGCAAGTCAACAAAAAAAGGGATCAATTCAGCAATCCAACATGGAAACCAAGACATATTGGCTATTTTATTAAACATAAACTGCTAATCATACAAGCAAAAATTCATTAGATGAAGTTGAAGGGAACAGACTTAACTTTTTATTCTACCCTTTCCCTATTCTGGCCAAGAAGCTCCCTCAGACCCGGAATCATTATCTCAGCCACACGAAAAGGTGTATCGATCTGATCCAAACTCAGAGGTTTCATTTCCGGCATGACGTCCGAGGGAGACCTGGACTCTGTCGCATACCAGGGAAGTGCTCGAATCAAAGGGATAGAAGAGTAGTGTTCGTCATCATTGCCAGAACCAACAGCACCCTCACAGTGACCGCGTTTCACTCCAGAAGGGATAACGCATGGATCATCTATAAATTTTTCTTGGGCCACACAGCCGCACAAACTGCAAGGCTCCCTAGATATGGAAACAGAGGCCACAAGGCCGTGTTTTTCTTAGTTGGTGGCGGCGCCACCAACAGACCCACCGGGAGTTATTTCTCCTCACCGGCGAGTGGCGCCACCTCCAATTGTTTCGTTGGAATCAAAACAGAGGCCGCGGACAGGTCGATAGCGGTGGCGCCAGATCTGCGACTTCGAATACCGCGCCGGCGGTTGGGCATCGCCACCTTCGTTCGTTCTTCTCCGGCGTCAGGACCTCTCAAGGCCGGACCATCACCCGCCGGAGAGAAAATATCAGATCGGGATGGGGAACCAGAATCAGAGACATAACATTCCAAACAAAACCCATCACATTTAAACCTACAACCAACGAAATTGCCCCTTTCCATAACCCACAAATTTTTGAAAAGCAAAGATGATGAGAGGGACGATCTAGAATGGGATGAGCGACGTGAGATAAGCTCAGAAGATGAGAGGGAAGAGATAAAGGTGGGAACGAATAATGGATTCAGAAACCCTGATGAAGCAAAGAGATAAGCATGCTCACACCTTTTAACAACATCGACGAATCTCGATGCTGAGCCCATTGGGAAGAAAAAATCACACGCGTGATTAAAGCAAAGAGAGTAATGAAGTTGGTTGGGTAGTTGAAGGGATTTTAATTTGGTGGGAAGGGTTATGTTTATGTTGGATCTGGTTAAATAGAGATTATGAAGGGTTATGGGATAATGTGGGCTAATAATATTGGGTTAAAAAGGAAGGGCTAATAATTATGGGATAATGTGCCGTGCTTTGTGCTATACTTTAAAAAGGAATTGCATAACTACTTAAGAAATCACCATTTTTATCTCCATAATGATAAGAAACAATTTTTTACTATTCACTGACCTCACTTGATTTTCTATATCCTACTCATTAATTTTACCGTTAACATTTAATTTAATTTAATTTGTTCACCCAAAATAATTTGAATGTGAATTTTAATAATACATTATAATTTTTATTAATAGAATTTAATTTTATTTAAAAAGGTATAAAATAATTCACTTTTAAAAAAATTATGTTTTATTTTTCAAAAATGAAATAAAATTTCTTTTTTCTTGTCATGAAATTGTTAAATATTTTGTTATCTAGAATAAAGAATAAGACATATTGATTCTATAAAAAACAAAAAATAATACATTAGAAAGACCAATTATAACGACTAGACAAATTACAATAAATACTTAAATAAGAAAATATTTTATCTAGTCCGACCAATTATTACAAATTGAAAATAGAAATAATGATCTAGTTTGAGCAATTATTACAAATATGAAACTGAAAAATTGATCTAGTCTAACCAATTATTACTAATACAAAACAAGCTAAACATTAAAGAACAAAAAACATGGATGATAGAACCATATCGACATACTAATTTTGACCACCCAAATATTGATAAAGATGTTCAGTTAGGTCGTTTTTCAATTGGTCATGTTTAACATTCTACTTGGTTATATATGATGGTGATAATTCAATAATATCTCAAATTGTTTGCCAGTATTGGGGGTATTTGGCTATATACTCCCTCTGGTCCACTAATAATGGCTCACTTTTCTTTTTTGGATGGTTTTTTTATATTGCCTCCTTCCCCTTTTAGTAAATCGTAGATTGTTTTTATCCACATATTTTACTTTTTATACTTTCAATACAATCTCTACCATTCAATTGTTTTTTTGAAAAAGTTTGTGCCCAAAAATTGGGGCCATAATAAAAGAACCAGAGGGAGTAGGCATTTTGACAAGGACATTTTCGAAATTTCCTTGGTCTCTCCCTATCAAATTAGATCAAATGGGTCTCATTATTACACATGCTTCATAAGCGAACGGTGCATCGCCACGTGGGGAGGGTCGACGAGCCCGAGGGTTGCTTTATGAGTGCCAACTTTTGAGTTATGACTTTCAGGCATGCCATTACTTTTGACTGTCGGACTGGCCTTTGCTTTGTAACGCAGACTTGGAAAAGCATACTCCCTCGGTCCACACTTCACTTTATATCACAATTTATATTCAATTTGATCATATATTTGAATATATATATATATCGACAAAAATATTATATATATTCTATAATTTAATTCACTATAACAAGTATTTTTAAAAAATATTTATTTATTTATTATTATTATATATAGTTAAATATATTAATTGTTAAATGAATTTCTAGATAAGAGTGAAAAAATTATGTACATTAATTAGTACATAGAAATATTCCTTACTGGTCATTACTACCATCCATTATTACTTTTAACTTTTCAAGAGGGGAGAAGTTAGTCACGGGCACTGTTAGAATACCCCTCGTTCGTTCCTACTCTAACTTTTGTCTTTTCATTGTGCGTGAATGCACGCCCTTGATGGGCAAGTGAATCTTGAAATACCCATATTCTCTTTCTTCTCCACCTTTCGAACACTCTTTTCCTCCACTTCTTTCTTCCGACTTTCGAGTTCACCGTCGTCAATTCTTGTGTAGAAAATAAGGGTAATAATTGTATATTGGTATCCATAATCTCATAATATATTATAGGGTCTATCTCTTGTGAGACCGTCTCATGGTGAGACCAAAGACTAGAGGCAAAATAGGAAAAGAGCAAACTAAATTCAAGCCCAAAAAACTAATAGAACTGGACTAAATTACAAATTATCACAATTTCACATTAAGTCCCTGAACTTTTAAAACATCAATATGAAACCTCATATTGAAATCTTTGCAATTTAATCTCTGGTCTCGCCGTGAGACTGTCTTATATATTGGTACATGGTAATTATACAAGATAAGAAAATGTAATAGAATATAATTACATTTACAAGTAATATTCTAATTCATTAATACTCATCCTCAAGTTGGAGCATTGAGATCAGAAATGCCCAACTTACCAAGCAGGGAATGAAACTGGCTTCGTCCGAGAGCCTTAGTGAACAAATTCTTAGGTTGGTCTGACATGCGGATATGCTAAGTAATAGTAGTGCCAGACTGAACAAGATCCCGGATAAAATGACAATCAACTTCAATATGTTTCGTGCGTTCATGGAACACTGGATTTTCCGCAATATGAAGAGCATGTTGACTGATACAAAACAGTCGCATAGGAGAAGAGTGCATAACCCCTAAGTCTTTTAGTAAAGACTTAAGTCATAAGAACTCACAACCGGTAACAATCATAGCACGATACTCCACTACAGCAGAAAACCGATAAACAGTAGGTTGCTTCTTAGTTTTCCAAGAAATTGGAGAATCACCAATCATCACAAAATATCTACTATTGAGAACGTCGAGTAATCAGGCATACCGTCCAATCTGAATCACAGTAAGCAGTCAACTATAACACAGTATAAGAAAGAAATAAACCTTAACCAGGATGACTCTTCAAGTAGTGCAACACACGAACTGCAGCTTGCCAATGAGGAACACAAGAGGACTTCATGAATTGTGCAAGGGTATGAACCGAATAACTAAGCTTAGGACGAGTAATCGTCAAATATATTAGGTGCCTAACCAGACGTCTATACTGCTGCGGGTCATGGTAGACTCGACCTTCAACACGTGCCAGATCATGTTATTGCTCCATCGGAAAGTCAGTCGGCTTAGAACCAGATAAACCTGTATCCAATAAAATGTCTAATGCATATTTTCTTTTGCAAAATAAACATCCCCTCCGATCTTCTAGCAATCACTATGCTAAAAAAATACTTAAGTAGACCAAGGTCTTTCATATGGAAACAAGAACTTGAGTATATTTCTTGAACTTAGAGATGAGTGCATAAGAACTACCAGCAATGACCAAATCATCCACATAAACCAGAGCATGCAAAGAAACTGATACACGGGAAAAGACAAACAAAGAGTAATCTGCCTTACTCTGAACAACACCAAATGCTTGTAAAGTCTGAGCCAATTTGGAAAAACAGTTTCTAGGAGTTTGGCAAACACCATAAAGAGAATTCTGAAGGTGACATACTTGACCAGGGGGCACGGCATAACCCAGTGGGAGTCGCGTAAAAACCGCTTCACGCAAATCACCATGCAGGAAGGCATTATGAATATCTATCTGATGCAGTTCCCAACTACGAATGACCGCAACAGATAAGAATATGCAAATAGAACTCATCTGCGCAACCAGAGTAAATGTCTCAGTATAATCAATTATTTCAACCTGGCGATTCCCGAGAACTACTAGGCGTGCCTTGTGACGTTCAATAGTACCACCTGACTTAAACTTCGTCTGGTAAACCCATTTGCAACCAATCGCCTTCTTATCCAGAGGCAAAAGAGCCAAAGTCTAACTCTAATTGCGCTCAAGCGCAGTAAGCTCTTCAGTTATAGCATCTCGCCAATGAGCATATTGTGAAGCCTCGGAGTAAATAGTGGGATCTGCACTAGATGTTACCGCACCAAAAAATCTAAAATGCATACTATAAAAATTATCACAATTTACATAATCAGTAAGAGGATAGAGAACATCTGAGGTTAGTGATGACGCATGAGTGAATGTAAACGTAAGTGGGGGGGTCTTCAATTGTAAGAGCACATGCATAATCATCGCAGTCATAATCTTCCAAATAAAGAGGCGGTTGACGGGCATTTTAAAATACATCAAAATAATGGATATAAGGTTCAGTCTAAAGTACACTATTCACAGTGATGGAAATATCCATAGTGGTGGACATACGTTGCTAAAAGATTCAACATCAAACCTTTCAAAGCTTTCATCTTTCACATTATAAATTCCCACCTTGCCATTGGGATCTTCACATTAAAATATGTAACGTAGCCAACAATCATCGGTGAAATATATGCAATTCGATTTTACACCTGGAAAATCATCAGCTGCAACTGAGATCGTGGTATTATTGCCTATAAAAATTGCCTCATTTCATATATCATTTATTTCTTTACATTCCATCTTCACAGGGTCGACTCCCATCGGTCGAAACTGATAAGGCTGCACTATTTCATACACTTCATAGTTATTGCGAATAATTATCAGTAACTCTCCAGAAGATGATTCCACCAAATACGACATCCAATCATGCCAACCGGGTAGAGAGGGATCCTTCCAATGAATGATACGGGATTTAGTTTGATCAATTCTGTAAAGATCCCAAACGAAGTTTTAGCCACCAATATTAACAACAAACAACTTCCTTTGGTAAAAAAGCAGAGTTCCAGATTCACCAAAATCCACGTCCATCTTCGTCTAGCTCTTGTCTCCATTCCTACATAATCCCAAAGACCAACTCCTAACCAGAAACACTGTGAAGTCTGATGTCACTGATGGATTTGCTGAGAGCATTTCCCGTTCTATAAAATGAAAGTCTGGATTAGTTTTGTCTTACTCATATCGAGGATATGTATCAATGTTGGGGAGTTCAATGTCTGGAGAGGAGGAAAAGGGACTGAACAAAATCATCTCACAGGTAGATGATGATATGCCAAGAATCCATCCAAATCCTGCATATATGCATCTTTTACCCTTGGTTTCCGGGACTGGCATGGTAAATAAAATCTTCCTCTTGACAAAGCTATAGAATTCCCGTTCGTCAATGTCATCTTTCTCTGAAAGCATTAGAAGAGGAACCTTGCTTACTCCCTTAAATAGCTTAGCTTTAATGGAACCATCGGTTTGCCAGTTGGTACAAACACCTCTAAATGCCGTGAAATCTTCCATTACTTGAAGACGAAGGGCTATCCCTACCAACAGATAAGGTAAAAGCCCTGACCAATCGGGCATGTTATCCATACTCTCTAATATGTTATCCATACTCTCTACAACTCCCGTATTCTATTCTGTATACAAAATCAAATTAACCAACTCTACAAAAACATAGATGAACGAATATGTATATAAAGGGACTATACCTTTTACAGATGGGATTTGGATATTTGCTACCGAACCCAGGCTTTCAACCACCAGGTAGGATTAGGTCTGAGAGGATTACCAAAAATAAATAAATATAGGGCTTAGCGCATGGCCAGTGGTGGTCTTTTAAAATTAAAAGACCGCTCTGGAGACCGAAAACTACCACAGGGTGGTCTCTAGAGTGATCTCTTAACAAGAGACCACTCAAGAGTTTCTTGCTAAGAGACCAATTAAGAGACCGAATGTGGGGTCAAAAAACTGACCAGCCACATGGGAGAGGCCGCTTTTCAGCGGCCCATTTTTTTGTCCATTCGGGACACGTGTCGCTCTCTGAGTGAGCCACATGTCCCACTCATTTACTGCCCTTTTTTTAAAATTTTGAATGGTACACATATCCCACTCATTTACTGCCCTTTTTTTGAATTTTGTATGGGACACGTGTCCCATTCTGGTTGCGACACGAGTCCCCACCGTATTTTTTGGAATTTTTTTTTCTTCAGAATTTCAATTTTAATTTTTTTATTCCAACTTCCTCCACTTTTTGCATATAAATATAGATGATTTCAACTCATTTCATCACACTACTCCCAATTCCAATACTTCTACCTCACTAATTCATCTTCTACATTGT
Organism: Rubia yunnanensis; assembly: GCA_037428765.1. Classification (NCBI taxonomy): domain Eukaryota; kingdom Viridiplantae; phylum Streptophyta; class Magnoliopsida; order Gentianales; family Rubiaceae; genus Rubia; species Rubia yunnanensis. Next base: position 112,733,874 of record CM075064.1, on the reverse strand, counting down.
AATCCATTTTTTGTGATGGATCCACGAAGAACGAAGGGCAAAGATAAGGTAATTTCAAATTCTTTCAATTTGAATTTTTTTTCACAAAATCCAAATTATCGTCCATTTTCAAATTCGGAATTTAGTATTTCTGTAATTTTTATAGTTGTTATAATTGATTTTTGCAATTTTAATATTTTTTATATAATTTTTTAAAAAAATGGAATTCTCTTATCATTTATTTTTAAAATTTTGTTTTAATAATTTCTTTTAAAATAGAAATTAAATTTATTTTTTTAACACCGAAGCATGATATTGACAAGAACGAGAAATAAAAATTATTTAATATATTTTTAAAAATGAAATTATATTTTAAATATTAAAACATATTATCAAATTTCACATTCAACTTATTTGGGTGGATAAATTTATTTAAAATAAAATTCAATGGTCAAATTAATGAGTAATATAGAGAAAATCAAGTGGGGTTCATGAATAATAAAGAATGGTCTCTTGCCATTGTGAAGGAAAAAAATAGTTGTCTCTTATGTGGTATCTTAAGGTGAGATGGAAGAGAAAAAAATAAAAATAATATATTTAATTCGTAAGACACCATTAGCCGTTTTAACATTGCCCATGGCCTTATAGCCTCCTTTGTTGCACTTTCCTTATTGGACCGATTTACCTCAAATTACATGGAATTGTATCTCTTTATTTCTGGGCAAAGTCTTGGGAAAGACGGTCTTTCCATAGGCTTATGGAAAGACGTGGTTTGATTAGAATAATAAAAGGTAAAAGGTCTTAGTTGCAATATTAAAGTTTTAGTATGAAACATGTAGTAGTTATAAAATTTATAATCCGGTTCATGCAACCCGAAAATTTTATCTTAATTTCTTCTAATTTACAATTTAAACCTTGGTCTTTCCATAACTTATGGAAAGACCGTCTTTCAAGAGACGGACTCTTATTTCTGAATCAATTGGCTGAAAGGAAAAAAGACGAAACACCTCCATCATTATTAAAAATAAATACAGTGCTTATTTATATTGACTCCCCCTGTTCCAATTGTATTTACACATATTGTTTACTTTAAATTGTTTGTTTACTTTTTCACAGTTTTTAATAAGCATATTTGACTGTAAATATCTATATCTACATATAATAATTTTGCATACAAAAATTAATATTTGAAAAATAGATATTAGGATAAATTTAACAATATCTCATATTGTATATTTATTATCTTTATATTAATTTATATTTAAGGTTGAAGTTTATAAAATTTGACTCCAAAAACGTAAATAACATTTTAGAGTGGGACAAGGAGGTAGGTAACATGAGGGTTTTCTCTTATTCACTCATATTGATTATCTTAATGAATGAATGATTTTTACCATTGATCTAGATGGGACGGAAGGTGGATTTGCAAAAGATAATTTTTGTTTTTTATTAATGAAAAATATTACATACCAACAATCAAGTTACATATGTATACCCTACTCTAAGACCTAAGTATAAAACATTACCATTAAATCTTAGTGTTTTAGTGGAGCCTGAGTTAATGCTGCACCACCACCACCAAAGTTGGAACCACCACAATCTCACATTCATCGTTCACACATGTAAGTTGTTTGAATATTTTGGGATGCCCTCACAAGAACACTCAAATGCTGCACCACCGCCACCGAAGTTGGAACCACACCCAAACGCTGCACCATTGCCACCAAATCTATTTGAACTGTTAGGGACGCCCTCCTGGGTAGGGGTGTTCAAAAATATCCAACTCGCAATGTCCGACCGGTCCATCCACCGGCCACCATAAAATAACCAGGTACATTTTCATTTTTCAGGGCCGGATACCTGGCCCGGTAATTTTACATTTTAACGGGTCCGGGTCCGAGCAGCAAAAATGTGATTTTCGGGTACACGGGATACCCACTAGAATTAAAATATATTTAATTAATTTTAATTTTAAATAATATTTTTCTACACATCTACTTCCAATTCTCAATTGTTCATACTTCCTCCGTTTTTCTATTTATGACACCATATGTTCATGTGCTTGGATTTATGTGAAAAATATGAGTGGATGAAATTGAATATAGAAGTAAAAAGTAGAATGAGTTGATGAAATTGAAGGAATCTTGTCAAAAAAGGAAAGTGTGCCAAATAATAGAAAACATCAATTTATAGTAAGTGCGTCATAAATAACAAAACGGGGGGAATATCCATGTACTATTAATAAATTAAGTAATGCGAATTTACATAATATTCAAGTGCTAAATTTTCAACCATTCCGTTTCAACTCTGAATTCTCAATTGTTTCTTCTAAGTTCCGGCCCTTCCCTTTCAACCCCGGTCACAACCATATTCTACTAGTAGCAAGTAGGTCAAACTAGAAAAAATATTACTTGATTTTCCATCACAAATTTCGTAAGGTCTCCACTAAATTAAAATTTATTAACACATTGATCTTATTCTCGTCATTTCACCATATTTTGTTACGTTCATCCAAATTAGGGAACGGTGATGGTCATGATTACAGACTTGTTACTCTCTTAATGATCATTGTTCGTTGAATTTTTTTTATTTGTACAGAAAATGTCACGAGAATTCAATTGTTAAACAACATTGCCATCATTTTAAAGAATTTTTTCGTGCACTAATAAAAATTCAAGTAACACAATGAAAGGATAATTATTTCAAAAAATTCAATTAAACGGATCAACGGGTACCATGTTACCCGGCATAAACTATCTGGGTACCCGCATTGCGGATACCTTGTTCTTCTGGGCCGGGTCAGGGGCCACATTTTCAACTACCCGCACTTGTAGGTACCCAATTTTGAACACCCCTACTCCTGAGAGCACCCAAGCGTCGCACCACCGCCAGCGAAGCTGGAACCACCACGATCTAACCTTTTCGTCGACCACCTGCAAGTTGGTAAATCACAGTGGAGACCACCGACACGGTCCCATAACACTAGATAAATCCAACTAAGAAATTACTCTTATATTCATAATTCTTGATAAGAGTGTAATTTGAACTCCAAACCTCTCACTTATACTAGTCCGAATTCACGAAATAAATTTTGTCTGATTCGCTACTTCAATTTTTTTTTCTTTTTATGGTTCCCTCTAACTTATGAAGAATCTGAAATCTTATTTTCTCTGTTTTAGTACAGAATTAACTTACCTCGTTATGTTCTTTTAGTATAAATCTGCACATTTGTCATTCAAGGATGGAGAAAGCGTTGATGACTTCTCCATGAGGAGAACAAGCCTGGTTAATAATTTGTAGGCTCTGGGAGACACTGTGGAGGAGGAACGGCTTGTCAAGAAGTTCCTACGCGTTGTACCACCACGGTACACGCAAGTGGCGATTACAATTGAGACTTTACTCGACCTGAGTACTCTCTCAATTGATGAGCTAACCGGGAGGCTACGGTCTGCAGAGGAGCGCTACGGAATGGGTAAATCTGATACAAAATCAGGTTCTCAACTCCTCCTTACAAAGGAAGAATGGCGAACACGCCAAAATTATCAAGAAAATGGCGAGGGGTAGCAGAGGATCAATAAATCAAAGCTCCCTGCTCGCGGAAACTCTCGTGATAGAGTTCCATCTAAAGGGAGGTGCTACAACTGTTGTTTCTTGGGCCATTTTGCAAGAGAATGCCGAAAACCACGACGAGGGCGCAAGGATGAAGCGCACCTGAGTATGTTGGAGGATGATCAGCCAACGCTACTTCTTGTGACTGCATCAGATGAATGCAGTGAAAGCCCTCAGGCAGTCTCAGACAAAACTAAATATGTATTTCTCAATGAGCAACGTGTATTTCCAGTTAATGCAGGGGAAGGAGTGTGGCATCTTGATACGGGAGCAAGTAATCACATGACGGGCTGTCAAGACATGTTCACGTCACTTGATGAAAACGTGAAGGGAAGCGTCAAGCTTGGTGATGGTACAGTGGTTGAAATATGTGGTCGTGGTGATGTGATGTTCTTATGCAAAATTAAGGAGCAGCGAGTACTTACAGAGGTGTATTTTATACCTCATTTGCGAAGCAACATCATTAGTATCGGTCAACTAGAAGAGAGTGGTTGTGAGACGGTGATAGGAGATGGCGAGTTGCGTTTGTTTGATCGAGAAAGTATGCTTTTAGCACGAGTGCCCTGGAACAAAAATAGGCTGCACACCTTGAAGATGAACTTGGCGAATCCTGTGTGTTTGCTCTCAAAGGTGGAGGAGTTGTCGTGGCTATGGCATGCACGCTATGGACATCTCATTTTTCGATCATTGCAAAACTTGGCAAAAGGTGGAATGGTGGAAGGAATTCCAATGTTTTCGTTATATGCCATGCTAAATATCTGAACATAAAGCAATCACTATCATTCTGTCCATATGGCTTGAGAAGGCTATGAATCTTAGCTGCAATTGTATTGGGTGATGCAACATAACTCACACTTCATTTTAATCCTTCTTACAGGGTTGCAAACCGAGATGCGTCATCTTATGGGCATTATGCATTTGAACCAATTGCTGGGCATGTAACTGTTGGGTTTATGTTGATTCAGTCCTGCAGTAGTTGCTGAAGAATAGGACTCAATAAACTAGTTTGTAGGAGCTGATATTTTCAAAGTTGTTAGGAGTCGTTCCTTTTAATTCTCATTTTTAGTTTGTTTGCTTTATAAGGCTCGTTTGTTTTTGCTTGATGAAATACGACGTACGACAATTTCCTTTATTTGGTATCAGAGCAAATAACATACAGATTGAGGCAAGTCTGTGAGAGTGTTTGAGAGGAAAAACACTAGAGGAAAATGGCGGACGGTGCAAACTTTTCAGCACCATGCATTCCAAAATTTGATGGAGATTACGACCACTGGAGCATGGTCATGGAGAATCTACTTCGATCTAAGGAGTATTGGAGTGTTGTCAAATCTGGGGTTGAAGAACCGAAGGAGAATGAAGCCATAAGCACAACACAACAGAAGGCTCTCGATGCAGCAAAGCTAATTGATCTCAAAGCAAAGAATTACTTGTTTCAGGCCATAGACAAGAATATCTTGAAGACTATCACTAAGAAGGAGACAGCCAAACAACTTTGGGATTCAATGAAAGTCAAGTATCAAGGAAGTGCCAGAGTGAAGCGTGCACAGCTGCAGCGACTTCGTAGGACATTCGAGACTTTGGAAATGATGTCAGGAGAAGGTGTGCCTCAGTACTTTGCAAGGGTCATGTCCACTGCCAATGACATGAGAAACTGTGGAGAGGACATGAGCGATGTCAAGATTGTAGAGAAAATACTACGGAGTCTCACTGACAACTTCAACTTCGTAGTATGCTCCATTGAAGAGTCAAAGGATATTGACGAGCTCAGCATAGATGAGTTGCAGGCATCATTGCTTGTACATGAGCAAAAGGTGATTGAGAAGAGGAGCGAAGAACAAGTTCTACAAGTGGAAAATGCGTCGCCAAGGAATGCGCAAGGAAGAGGAAGGGGCGCACCTTGGAGAGGAAGAAGCAACTATAGAGGTCGGGGAAGGGGTAGACCTTTTGTCAATAGGTCTGCCATAAATTGTTTTCGATGTGGAAAGCAAGGGCACTACCAATTTGAATGCTCAAGCATTGAGAATGGAGTCAACTACGCTGAGTTTGATGAGCAGGAAGAGCTACTCTTGATGGCACACGAAGAAAGCAGCAAAAATGAAGGAAAGGGCATTTGGTTTCTGGACTCGGGATGTTCAAATCATATGACAGGAGACAAAAGGTGGTTTGTTGAGATTGATGAGAACTTTCGGCATCTTGTGAAGTTGGGTAATGGCATGAAGATGGCTGTAGAAGGGAAGGGGAGTGTTAGATTCGAAGTGGATGGACTTATACAAACAGTGAGTGATGTTTATTACGTTCCAAATCTCATAAACAATTTATTGAGTATGGGACAGTTGCAGGAGAAAAGGTTGGTGATATTAATCAAGGAAGGTGCCTGCAAGATCTATCATCATCAAAGGGGTTTGATTGTAGAAACTCCAATGACGGTTAATCGTATGTTTCTGGTCTATGCTAAAATGAGACCACTTGCCGAAAATTGCTTCAAGATGGAAGAAGAAGACTTGGAGAATCTCTGGCATAGAAGATATGGACACTTGAATAACAAGTCCATTCAGATCATGCAGCAAAAGAAAATGGTGGCAGGATTACCAATTTTGAAGGAAGCAGCCAAGGTTTGTGAAGTATGCAATGTGGGAAAACAACATCGTGCAACCTTTCCAAAGGAGAGTAATTGGAGAGCATCGGAAAAACTGGAGTTAATTCATGCTGATATATGTGGCCCAATCACTCCGATATCTCATGGTGGTAAAAGGTACATGTTAGTGTTTATAGACGATTTTTCGAGAAAAACATGGCTATTCTTTCTTGTCAATAAGGCGGACGCTTTTGAAACCTTTAAAATATTCAAAACTTTTGTCGAAAAAGAAGCGAAAACAGCCATATGTGGACTACGAACTGACAGGGGAGGAGAATTCACGTCAAATGAATTCAATAAGTTTTGCAAGGAGCATGGCATAAGGCGACAATTAACAGCTGCATACACTCCGCAACAAAATGGGGTAGCGGAGAGAAGGAACCGAACCATTATGAATATGGTGCGGTGTTTGTTGTCTGAGAAAAGGATACCGAAATCACTATGGCCAGAAGCTGCAAAATGGACAGCTCACATCTTGAATTGTAGTTTCACAAAGGCGGTCAAAGATATGGTACCTGAAGAGAAGTGGTCAGGAATAAAGCCAAAGGTTGATTACTTTAGAGTTTTCGGCTCTATTGCACATGTACATGTACCTGGACAGAAAAGGGTAAAGCTTGATGGTCGGAGTAGCAAGTGTGTATTTCTTGGAGTTAGTGAGGAATCGAAAGCATACCGGTTGTATGATCCAATAAGCAAGAAAGTAATAATAAGTCGGGATGTCATATTTGAAGAAGGAGATAGTTGGGAGTGGAATCTAAGCAAGGGAGAGTCGGCATCAAATATCTTGGCTTGGGAAGACGACGAAGGCGTTATAGAGGAGTCTGAAGGAGAACTTGAAGCTGAAGGAGAAGATGTTGATGGTGAAACTGATGAAGCAGAGGTGCAATCTGAACGAAGGAAAAGAAGAGAGCCTAGCTGGATGCGTGATTTCGAAAGTGGTGAAGGTTTATCTGAAGACGAACAACTTGAAGGAAACTTTGCCTTGCATATTTCCAATGGTGATCCCCTAAGCTTTTATGAAGCTGTGCAAGACAAGAAGTGACAGGAGGCAATGGAGTGTGAAATCAAGGCCATTGAGCGAAATGAAACTTGGGAGCTTGTGACATTGCCGTCCCAAGCAAAGAAAATTGGTGTAAAGTGGCTCTACAAAACAAAGCTGAACGAAGAAGGCAATGTGGATAAATGCAAAGCTCGACTTGTCGCCAAAGGGTATTCTCAAACAGCAGGAGTAGATTACAACGAAGTTTTCGCACCGGTGGCTCGTTGGGATACTATCAGGACTCTATTGGCCATAGCAGCTCAGCATGGATGGAGTGTTTACCAACTAGATGTTAAAAGTGCTTTCTTGTACGGTGAATTGAAAGAAGAAGTATATGTTGATCAGCCAGAAGGGTTTGTCATAAAGGGAGAAGAAGATAAAGTGTACCGATTGAAGAAGGCTTTGTACGGTTTAAAGCAAGCTCCAAGAGCCTGGTTCAGTAGAATTGAGAGTTACTTCAAGAAGGAGGGGCTTCAGAAAAGTCAATATGATCACACATTGTTCTTGAAGAAAAATGGAGATAAAATCTTGGTTGTAAGTCTTTATGTTGATGATTTAATATATACTGGGAATGATGAGGATATGTGCCAGGAGTTTAAAGTGTCCATGCAGAAGGAGTTCGAGATGACCGATTTAGGAAGAATGAAGTTCTTTTTGGGTGTTGAAGTTTACCAAAGAGAAGATGGAATCCATTTATGCCAAAAGAAGTATGCGAGGGAAGTCCTTGAGAGGTTTAGCATGTGGAATTGCAATGCTGTGAAAAATCCAATTGTTCCTGGTACTGTTTTGCAAAATGAGGGTGGTAAAGATGTGGATGCAACAAGGTACAAGCAGCTCGTTGGATGCTTGATGTATTTAACAGTGACTCGTCCCGATTTGACGTATGTTGTATGCTTGATTTCCCGCTATATGGCTGAACCAAAAGAAGAACACATGGTGATTGCTAAGAGAGTCCTTAGGTACTTGAAAGGAACGCTGGATTTTGGAGTCTTTTACAAGAGGACATTGGATGTGAATTTACGAGGATATACAGATAGTGATTATGGACGAGATCTGAATGATAGGAAGAGTACTTCGGGTTACGTCTTTCTACTAAATGGAGCAGCGATTTGTTGGAGTTCAAGAAAACAAGAGGTTGTCACTTTGTCATCTACAGAAGCTGAATATATTGCTGCTACGGCATGTGCATGTCACTGGGTATGGCTGAAGGGTGTTTTGAAAGAATTAAGTGTTGAAGATTGTGAGTGCATTAACATTATGTGTGATAATACTTCCTCAATTAAGTTATCCAAGAATCCAGTTATGCATCGCAGGACAAAACATATTGACATCAGGTATCATTATTTGCGTAATTTATCTAATGAAGGGATTGTGAAGTTAGAATTCTGTGGAACCAAAGATCAAGTGGCAGATATAATGACCAAACCAATCAAGTTGGATCAGTTTGTGAAGCTCAGAAGTCTGCTTGGTATTCAGCCACTTGAGTAAACTGATGCTTTCAAGCATAGTTCAGTTTACGGGGAGGGATTTGTTGGGTTTATGTTGATTCAGTCCTGCAGTAGTTGCTGAAGAATAGGACTCAATAAACTAGTTTGTAGGAGCTGATATTTTCAAAGTTGTTAGGAGTCGTTCCTTTTAATTCTCATTTTTAGTTTGTTTGCTTTATAAGGCTCGTTTGTTTTTGCTTGATGAAATACGACGTACGACAATTTCCTTTAGTAACTTCCACGAGGGAGCATGGTGGTGCTTCTGGAGATACAAGTTTTTGCATCCCCAGAGCAATTGAGGAAAATGTTCAGAAGGATTGCAAGCATTTTGCTTGGCTATAGTTATCAGCTGAAATGCTCTCTAAACCAGATCCCCGATCTTCACTTGGATAGTTACTACAGGTCTCCTTCATCTGATGTTAGGAGGGTATGTGAGTAGATCTGATGTTAGAGGAGCCTCAATATATGATATGGTACCGCATGATTGCGGTGACAATGAATTGATGAACAGTCTCCTTATCTTGCGGATCACTTATCAACGCCCTATTGCTGCCAGGTAGTTTCATTCTTCTCATTCTCTCCATGTAGACCGACCCCTTTGTAAATTCTTTCTTCTATAGTATTTTCTACATGTAAAATTTTTTGTCTGCATCCACGGGTGTTCCATACTGTATGTGTGTCTTAGATTTTAATCTTTTTTGGAATAGTGTGCACAATATACAAGTTTCTGCAATGTAATGTTCTGTCGCCAACATTATGGAGTACTGGTTCTGGTGAACTACTGGACTTAGTTGAATTTTGTGAATAGTACTTCATTTTGCATGTGTTTGTATAGGTGACTATTTTTTATGTACGACACTTTTTTGATTATGGATCTGCTATTCGAAATTTAATTCGTAATCTCAGCATTCAATGTGCATTCATGAATAATCCCATTGCTCAATTATTCAACTATTTCACTTTACCAAGTTCAATGTTAGCCAGATTAGTGAGCATTTATCTGTTTCGATGCAACAACGAGATGTTGTTTGTAACAATATGTTTGATTATGTGAATTTTTGTGCGTGTTTATACGGTAAATGTAACACTTTATGTTTATACTATGTAGATTCTCTCAAGATTGCAAAGTGAATTATTTCCGGCCACATAATTTGTGTCTGGAGAAGACCATACAATTGATAATATCAATTTATTTGTATTATTTAATTTTCTTATTTTTATTTTCAGTTTAAATTCACTGTATACTGAGTACTGTATTATTTAATATTCTTATTTTCAGTTTAAATTCACTACATATAGTGCGCTTTTCTGTTTTACGAAGTAGTTGTATTCTTATAAAATTCTTGTAAGAATTTTTCTATTCCTATGAGAATTTTTGAATTTTATCTACTTATTATATTATGGCAAAGTCTTGGGATAGACGGTATTTCCATAAGCCTATGTTACATCTTTTTGCAAAATATATTTTGCCGATTTGCAATCAATGTTTAATAAAAACTCTTTATGATATAAATCATCTTGAAATTTTGAAATGCATAAAACTATGGACAACACTTCTTGTTTAACTGTTGAATAATTTTTGTGTGTAGTAGACCAAAATCGTGAATGGTATCTTACTATAGTTATTTTTTCTAGATATTTTTGTTTTTATATGCCCCCATATCTTAGGTTGGATGTATCTGTTTCTACTATCATGAATGCATCTAGGTGTGAAATACCTGAACATGGTAATGATTTAGCCTTTAATTTAATTTCCTGTACTAATTTAGTATGATTGTCTGACTAGGCCGGGGGTTTTGATTTTTAATCTTTCATATAAATCTTTACATATAATTTTGATTTTTGGGAAAAAAATCTGATATATAATTTACACATCCTAAGAATCTTTGCAATTGATTTTTATCTTTAATTTCATCTGAAAAATTGTCTGCAAATAATTGATCTTTGAATAGGTCTAATGTTGCCTAAATGTATGTCAAATCCTAGGAACCTAATGTTTGTCTGGAATAGTTTCATTTTAGGTTCGGATATGACCAAACCATTTGCGTTTATTATGTTTAGTAAAATATTCAAATGTTTGAAATGACTATCAATTGTATTAGAATATACTAATATATCATCAATATATACTATTATAAATGATGAATAAGGATTAAAAATATCACTCATTGTTTTCTGGAATTCAGATGGTGCATTTTTTAAACCGAATGGCATGACATTCCATTCCATATTGACCAAATGGAACTACAAATGCCGTTTTGTATTTATCTTTTTCATCTATTAGAATTTGCCAATATCCTGATTTTAAATCAAATTTTGAAAATATTTTTGCATTAACTAATCTATTAATCAAATCTCCCTTATTTGGAATAGGATATCTAATCCATTGTAAAACTTTATTTAATGGCTTATAATTTATGACTAATCTAGGAACTCCTCTTTCTTTTTCTGCATTTTTATTTACATAAAATGCTAGGCAGCTCCATAGAGATTTACTCTTTCTTATTAGTTTCTTTTCTAAATGGCTATGAATTTCTTATTTACATATTTCTATTAATTCGACATTCATTTGAATAGGCCTTGCCTTGGTAGGAATATTTTGCTCATTAAATTCTTTTTCATAGGGCAATGAGATTATATATTTTTTTTCTTTCCCAAAATGCATTGGGATGGTTTGAGCATATTTGATTTTTAAATTCTTGTTCTAGTTTTTAAATTTTTTCTTTTATTATTTTATTCTGTAATTGTTCTTCTATTTTGGAATAACTTAACTCTTCTTTTAAAAATAGAATTTCTTTTTGATTTCTGTTTAGGACACAGATTTTTTTATATGTGGAATTAGTTTGTAATAAATGTAAATCTATTTGGATAAGAGGCCTAATGAAAGAAAATAATAAAAAAGAATTTCCTAATATTTTTGTACTAATTCCTTCTTGAGTCTTTTTAAAAGGAGTTATTTGATATAAAAATGAATTTCCTAATACTGCATCATAAGATACATTTTCCAATATTAAAAATGAGTGTTTAATACAATAATCATTATTACATATAAATCTATTGAATAATTTCTTTTTAATAATTATTGGAATACCATTTGCAGATGATAACTGTTCATTAGTTTTTTCTAAATATTTACTTGGAATTATTTCTGATCTTATACAAGATTGATCTGCCCCACTATCAATTAATGCTATAACCGTTGTACTAAAATTTTGAACTCCTATTGTAATTAAGGAATACCATTTTTTCATATTAATTCTATTAATAACATTAAAAAATTGCTGATGGGATGGGTCTCGTTTGAGTTTGAAATTGGAATGTAAGAAGTACTAGGTTTTTCTAATGATGCAATTTTTAATTCTAATTCGAAATCTTTTTCTTTCAAAGTATTTAATTCAATTTTGATATGACTAATTTCTTATTTTAAAAGGTTAATTTCTTTTCTTAAATCTTGAGCGTCTGTTGGATTGGTGATTGATTTCTTTTTTTCTAATTCTGAATATTTTTTAATTGTTTTACTTAAGTTGAAGGCTTCTGTTATTTTTGGCTTGCTATCTTCTAATACTAGATTTTTTAATCTCTGTATATATTCTGATTTATCCTCAGAATCTCCTATTTTATCTATTATATCTAGTAATTCTTTCTTTTTACTGTTTGTACTATTTAACATATTAATGGTTGAAATTTTACACTGACATATGTCTTCTGAATCTCTTGAAGATTCTGAATTTAACTCATAATTTGATTGTTCAGTTTCTGAATTATCAATTAATATAGATAATAATTTATTTCTTAATTCTGTATCTTCTAAGGCATTAATTTTCTTTTCTGTTTTACAATAGTTTGCCGTATGACCAAATTTTTTACATTTGAAACATTGAATATTTTGATACCTATTTTGTTTTGTATTGGATTTTCTTTTAGGATTTTTCTCTTCATAATTATGATTCTTATTCTTACGATCATTTTTATGACAATATCTATGTTTTCTAAATTTATGTTTTCTTACATGTTTGTAATGGGATGATGGGGGTTTTATTCCAATTATACCAAATTGTTGGCAAAATGAGCCCATCACCTTTCTTTCCGATCCATATTTATGTTGAATTTTTAAATCTTGACACAGAGTTAAAGTTTCTCTCTTTACCGAAGCAAAAATTTGGCCTAAAGTTAGTGTGTTATAGTCTATCTTATCTGTCCCTAATATTTTTTGTAAATTTGTTAATACCCTGTGAGAAAATAAGTTTGGTAATCCTGTAATAAATTTTTCTTTCTAAAATGGAGAGTTTGAATCGGTTCTTCTAAAGACTTGTGTTAAAAATATATCCTTATACCATTTAAAATCAGTTAATGTTGGACATCTTAAATTCGTTAAACATATTTTTGACCTCTCTAATGCTTCTTCAAGATTTCCTACAAAATACATTGATATGGCATACACTAAAAATGAAGATCCATCTTGGACCATGACAAAATTTATGTCATCTCCTTCTCCTTGAGCTTCTTCAGTTTCATGATTCATAATATGTTGTTTATCTGTTAAAGTGAGATGATTATCTCACCAACCTTTTAATTGACCAGTAAATCCTATTACTAATAACATTACTATGCTTGGCTCAGAAGTATTTAAATTTGCTTTGTACGCCATATCCATTTCTTGTAATATATTTAATATTTGATATTCTGATAATCCATCTATGTTCCATTGATATATGGATGAACCATCATAACTATTAAATGTTGGATTTCTTTCTTCATATTGAATATCTGGAGAAGTAGGTCTAGGATAGTAAGCCTTTGAGTCATGATTTCTCCAATTGTTGTGATATTTGTGAGTTTTTAATTTATTAATTTGCATTTCTGGTTTATCTTCTAGTTGTTCTTGAAATTGTTATTCTATTGAACCAATTTGTTTATCAAAATCATCTTCAGACTCTTCTTCAGATATTTCAGAATAGGAATCATCTAAACTCTCTAATACTTGTGGATTTACTTGGGATATAACTCATATTTGTTTAGAACTACTAGTCTTCTCATTTTGTTTTAGTGATAATGATTATTGCATTTGTTTTGAAAAAGGTGATACCTGAAAATGGGGCTTAGAAAGTTTATTTTGAAATGCCTCTGGCTTATTATTTAATTTAGTAGAAATAAAATCAACTTGATTTGCTATAGTGTGTAATATTTGATTTGAATAATTAATCTGTTGATAGACTTTTTTAAGATCTCCTAAATTTAATGATTCTGTGTCTGCTCCTTCTCTTCCTGATTTTAGAGGGGAGGCTGTTACTGTAATATTATCAGTAATAATATCTAATGATTTGAATGGCGGGTGTATAAAACTAACTATTGTATTATTTTGTAATTTCCATTTTTCGTAAAAATTTGAACTGAACATTTATTACTGGAATTTCTATAAAGTTACTTTTTCTTATTATTTGTTCTCTGTTTAAATAATATCCTAACCACTTAAAAAACTTCGTTTGTCTAATTTTCTTTATTGTTAGCTCTTTATAAAATTCCTGCTTTAATTGTTCTCTAATATCTTCACTTAGTTTTTCAAACCAAAATCTGTTTGTAATATTTTATGGACGGTAATAATCATTGTTTAAGTATACTATATCAATTGTAAATTCATTTTCATTATTTATCATATTTATTTCAGATTGTCTCATTTGACTAAGAGTTGGGGATCCTATTGAAGAACTAGTATCTGAAATAATTTCTGGCAATGGAGTAGAATATCTTACTCTTGTATCATTAAAATGTGTTGGGATATTGATGTTGAATATCTATGGGTTCTATCACTATCTGTACATGAATACCTAGAAAATGGACCCTGAGAAAACCTACCAGACATGGATTTGTTAAATTTGTTTAATACTTTTCCATCATTTTATTCTTCTATTGTTGAGGGCTCAATAATTCTTATATTCCTTTGTATTCCTAATGGCCTTTCTGCTAAGATTTCTTCAGGAATAGTAATTTCATTCCATTTTAGTAACTTAGGTGTTTCTATTGAGATATTATCTGAATTTGTTGTCACATATCAATATCTAATATTTGTTTGAATGTTGTGATTGAGATGCGAGTGTGTGTGTATATATATATATATATATATATATATATATATATATATATATATACGGAATTGTTTGAATGATGCGATTGAGATGCGAGTAAGATACGATATATATAGTGGGTCTCCTGACAAGCCACTTATTTCTTACCTTACATACAAAATTTTAAAATTTTAAAATATTTTTTTACATCATATTTTTTTATATTTTCACCTTCAAATACATATTATTACTTATTTTAATTTATAAAATGCAATACTTAAATTTTATAAAAAATTACAACATTTAAGGCAAATGTCCCTGAGGACTGTCCATAAGCTTATGGAAAGACCGCCTTTCTTGAGACTTTCCCATATATATATATATATACATTTGAATGTCACAATTGAGATGCATTTTATACCATTACATGTGCGATATATGATGCTATATATATATATATATGAAATTGTTTGAATGTGGTAGATGCGATTAATACGGTTAAATGTGCAATATATAGGGAATCAGTTTAAATGATGCAATTTAGATACAATTTATATGGTTTAAATACTATTTAGATGCGATATACATGGTATTGTTTAAATGATGCGATTGAGATGCGATTAATAATGATGCGATTAAAGTCTTTCCCAAGACTTTGCCTTAATTGAGTGCGTCTCTTGAAAGACGGTCTTTCCATAAGTCATGGAAAGACCAAGGTTTAAAGTGTAAATTAGAAGAAATGAAGATAAAATTTTTGGGTTGCATGAATCGGGTTATAAATTTTATAACTACTACATGTTGCATACTAAAATTTTAATGTTGCAACTCAAACCTTTTACCTTTTATTATTCGAATTAAACCCCGTCTTTCCATGAGTCTATGGAAAGACCGTCTTTCCCAAGACTTTGCCTTAATTTAAATGCTGCGATTTAGATACAATTTATATAGTTTAAATGCTATCTAGATGCGGTATATATGGAATTGTTTGAATGCTGTGAGATGCGATTAACACAGTGATATATAGGGAATTGGTAGGAAATAAGGGTAATAATCTGTATTCTATTCATGAATTCAGGATACATTAGATAGTAGTACAGGAGACCTATCCTAGTTAGGAGAAGGTAACAGAATACATCTACAATTATGGTAGGAATACAAATCCAATTCCAATACCAATACTATTATATAGTAGTACAGGAGACCTATCCTAGTTAGGAGAAGGTAACAGAATACATCTACAATTATGGTATGAATACAAATCCAATTCCAATACCAATACTTAATTAATACTAATTCCATAACACTCCTCCTCAAGTTGGAGCATGTGGATCTAAAATGCCCAACTTGCCAAGTAAGGAATGGAACTGGTTACGTCCGAGAGCTTTGGTGAACAAATCCGCAGGTTGATCAACCGTACGAATATGTTGAGTAACAATAGCGCCAGATTGAACAAGATCTCGAACAAAATGACAATCAACTTCAATGTGCTTAGTACGTTCATGGAAAACTAGGTTGGCTGCTATGTGAATAGCTGATTGACTGTCACAAAACAATTTCATAGGAAAAGTGTGCGAAACCCCTAAGTCTTTCAGCAATGACCGAAGCCATAATAACTCACAGCAGGCAACTGCCATAGCGCGATATTCTGCTTCAGCAGAAGACCGAGAAACAGTAGGTTGCTTCTTAGTCTTCCAGGAAACTGGAGAATCACCAATCATAACAAAATATCCGGATAAGGAACGCCTAGTTATAGGACAGGCGGCCCAATCTGAATCACAATAAGCAGTTAATTGAAGAGTACTACGAGAAGAGAGAAATAAACCTTGACCAGGATGACTCTTCAGATAGTGCAAAACACGAACCGCAGCTTGCCAGTGAGGAACACAAGGCGACTTCATGAATTGCGCAAGAGTATGAACTGAATAACTAAGTTCAGGACGAGTAATAGTTAGATATATCAGACGCCCAACTAAGCGGCGATACTGCTCCGGGTCATGGTAGGCTGGACCTTCAACACGTGCCAAATCATGTTGTTGCTCCATTGGAAAATCAATTGGTTTAGAAGCAGATAAACCTGTATCAGATAGAATGTCCAAAGCATATTTCCTTTGCGAGAGAAACATCCCCTCCGGTCTTCTAGCAATCTCTATGCCCAAGAAATACTTAAGCAAACCAAGGTCCTTCATGTGAAAACAAGAACCCAAGTATGTCTTGAACGCAGAGATGAGCGAAGAAGAACTACCAGCAATGACCAAATCATCCACATAAACCAGAACATGTAAAGACTGTGATCCATTGGAAAAGACAAATAAAGAGTAATCTGCCTTACTTTGAACAAAACCAAATGTCCGTAAAGCCTGCGCCAGTTTAGCAAACCAATTTCTGGGAGCCTGACGAAGACCATAAAGAGATTTCTGTAGGCGACAAACCTGGCTAGGCGGAACCACATAGCCAGGTGGGGGACGCATGAACACTTCTTCATGTAAATCACCATGCAGGAATGCATTATGAACATCCATTTGATGCAATTCCCAACCACGTATAACAGCAACTGACAGGAACAAGCGAACGGAACTCATCTTTGCGACTGGAGCAAAAGTCTCTGTGTAATCAATTCCTTCAATCTGGCGGTTTCCGAGAACCACGAGACGAGCTTTGTAACGTTCAATGGTACCGTCAGAGCGAAACTTCGTTCGGTAAACCCATTTACAACCAATGGCCTTTTTGTGCGCAGGCAAAGGAGACAAAGTCCAAGTCTGATTGCGCTCTAGAGCAGTGAGCTCCACAACCATAGCATCTCGCCAGGAAGGATGACGGGAAGCTTCAGAATAAGTACTGGGATCTGCACTAGAAGTTACAGCACCCAAAAATCTAGTATGCATACTAGAAAAATTATCACAATTTACATAATCAGTAAGAGGGTAGAGAACACCTGAGGATAGTGATGACGTATGGGGGAACGTAGTCGAAGAGGGGGGTTCTTCAGCAGCAAGAGCACAAGTAGAATCATCACAATCATAATCAGCCAAATATGGCGGTGGACGTCGAGGACGAGCACTGCGTCTGGTGGATGGTAGAATATCGGCAGTAAGCGGAGGAGGACCGGCGTCGGGAGGATGTGGGGAGCCGTCGGTGGCCGGAGGTGGTAGGACGCCGTTGACCGGTGTGGATCCAACGGTGGTGACCGGCGTTGACCCGCCGGCAGTGACCGGAACTGATCCGTCGACGTTGACCGGTGTTGACTCGTCGGGGTTGACCGGCGTTGACTCGCCGGGGTTGACCGGCGTTGACCGACCGGCGTTGACCGGCCGGGGTTGACCGGCGTTGACTCGCCGGGGTTGACCGGCGTTGACTCGCGGGGGTTGATCGGCGTTGACCGGCCGGGGTTGACCGGCGTTGACCCGCCGGGGTTGACCGGCGTTGACCCGCCGGGGTTGACCGGCATTGACCCGCCGAGGTTGACCGGCGTTGACCCGCCGGGGTTGACCGGCATTGACCGGTCAGCGTTGACCAGTGGAAGGGCGGCCGGCGGTTGATCGAAAAAACCGTATGCTTCCGGTGAGTCGGAGGAGGAAACCGGCGGTGTAGTGGTGGCGCCGCCAGGTTCATCTGTAGAAGCGGTTTGCGGAGATGCAGAATACGGGAACTGGTCTTCAAAGAAATCAGCATCCCGAGTGTTAAAGATAACTCGAGATTCTAAGTCGAGAAGACGATAACCTTTCTTTCCGGCAGGATAACCAAGGAACAAACACCGACGGCTTCTTGGTGCAAACTTGTCACGGTATCTTGGAACACGGGCAGCAAAACACAAGCATCCAAATACTCGCAAAGAAGAGTAATTTGGCGCCTGTCCATAGAGTAATTCAAAGGGAGTACGACCTTTGAGAAGCTGTGTTGGTGTTCGGTTGATCAGGTAGGCAGCAGTGAGAACACATTCTCCCCAGAAGTCAATAGGAAGATTGGCTTGAAACCGTAAAGCTCGCGCTACATTGAGTAAATGACGATGCTTTCTTTCGACTCGACCATTCTGTTGCGGAGTATCAACCATAGATGTCTCAAAAACGATCCCTGATGCAGTAAAGTGAGATCGGAGAGGTAAGAATTCAGTGCCGTTATCAGCTGAACACATTGGATTGTTTTTCCCCACTGGTTCTTGACTAAAGCACTAAATTCTAAAAATCTAGAAGCTACCTCAGATTTAGCTACTAACAAATAAACCCAAACAGCTCAGGAAAAATCATCTACTAATGTCAAGAAATAAAAAGCACCACTAGAAGATGGTGTATGATAGGGTCCCCAAACATCACAATGAATTAACTGAAATAATGCAGTAGCATTAGTAGTACTTAAAGGAAAACTATGTCTAGGCTGTTTTGCTCTATAACATATAGAACAAGGCACGGAATGTTTATTATTGCTAGGAGAAATAGAAGACAGCACCGTGGAAGACGGATGACCAAAACGCTGATGCCATAAATCAGAAGAGGACAGTGAAGCAACTGTAGGAAGAGGCTGTAGGACAGGACTTCGAACACGAGCATCCAGCAGACGAAGCCAAAACACCCCCCCCCCCTCTCTGTTCACCCACGCCAATCACTCTCCTCGTACTGATCGTCTGTAAAATGCAATAATTTTTAGTAAACAAAGCTAGACAGTTTAGGGTAGATAACAATCTAGAGCAAGACAGTAAGTTGCAGCGCAATGTAGGAATATATAACACGTGTGGCAGTGTAAAACCATCAAAACAGATGGATCCAAATTGTGTAGCAGAGAACATCGAGCCATCAGGCAGAAAAATATTCACAGCATCGGTAGTAGTAGTAAGATCAGAAAGAGAACCTTTGTCACCAGTCATATGATAGGAGGCTCCCGAATCAAGGATCCATGGTAAAGTATGCTTACCAGACTCATCACCATGAGAGTGAAGCTGATTAAACAGGTTCATGGTCGTGTGCCATTGGTCATCAGACAAAGCAGGGCCAAAATCGGAGCGAGCAGGGACCGTAGAGGAGGCCGCCGCCGCCAAGCTTGGTGGCGACAAGGCGGCTCCAGCGAACGGTGGTGGAGGCGAGAGATCGGTGGCGCCACCAGTGTGACCGGCGTTGACTAATGGCCGATCAGGTGGTGCCGATTTCTTGCCCTTCTTGAACCACTCCGGGAAGCCATGTATCTTAAAACAGGTGTCTTTATCATGGCCCTTGCGGCGACAATGCGTGCAAACAAGATTCTTACGGTCGTTGGCAGAAAGAACCACTGGCGAACGTCGTGCAGCATATGCCATGGATGTAGAAGAAGAATCACGAGCACGAATGACAGCTCTATGGTTCTCCTCCTGAGTAACAAGGGCATACACCCTCATGACAGATGGCAGTGGCTCAATGCTCAAGATATGAGATCGCAAAGTGTGAAAACCTTCGTCGAGACCAGAGATGAATTGGTAAATCAAATCCTTTTCTCTTTCCTGGAGGATTTTCGCCTGAAAATTGCACTGGCATAAGACTTTGCAATCTTCACAGGTACAGACCACAGGAGGTCGCATGCAGTGATAATCTGCAAACAACTTCTTGAGGGTGGCAAAGTAGATGGCGATGGGCTGACCGTTCTGCCGGCAGCTTTGAATGGCCTCTTGTGTCTGCATAAGCTTCATCCCATCGGCGAAAATAAAGCGTGCCTTTAGATCATCCCACAAATCCTTGACGGTAGAAAAAGAACTTGTTGAAGATCGGATCACTGGATCTAGAGTCTGTGAGATCCAGCAAACAAGAGTAGCATTAATGCCAGGCCAGACAGCAGCATCAGGATGATCATCTTGGGGTTTGGTAATGGATCCATCAAGGAACCCAATCTTATGTTTGGCCAAGAATGCGCAACGGATCGCATCCGACCATTCACTGTAGTTTTCTGGGCCTTTCAGCATGATTGGTACAAGTTGTAATCCTGGACCATCACCGGGACCAATGTAGTAAGGATCAGTCGATACACGACCAATTGGTAAAGTAACATGAGGGCCAGATTGCAACTGTTTGAGTAAAGCTGCAATTACATCACTAGCACTCAGATCCTGAAGTTTCGTCCCCTCAGGAATCTCGAAACGAGGTTGTTCATCAGAACCTGACATGTTGTAAAATCAGGGACGGATAAGAACACCGGTGAGTAGTTGGCGACGACGCGTGGCGGACGGCGGCGCGTGGAGAAGACCGGCGGCGCGTGGCGGTGTTGTCAACGTACGGCAGCGGAATAAACGCGAGCAGCGGACGTCGTTTCAACGGGAATCGTCGGGCTCCGGCGAACAGCGGTGGCACTGGTGCAGCGACGGTGGCGCGTGGGCTCGGCGACGGCGCGTGGCGGCGGACGGTGGCTCGGGAAAAACAAATCAGGGCAGCAGAAAATTTTATGTTTCAGGTTTCAGAATTTTAGGCTCTGATACCATGTAGGAAATAAGGGTAATAATATGTGTTCTATTCATGAATTCAGGATACATTATATAGTAGTACAGGAGACCTATCCTAGTTAGGAGAAGGTAACAGAATACATCTACAATTATGGTAGGAATACAAATCCAATTCCAATACCAGTACTATTATATAGTAGTACAGGAGACCTATCCTAGTTAGGAGAAGGTAACAGAATACATCTACAATTATGGTAGGAATACAAATCCAATTCCAATACCAATACTTAATTAATACTAATTCCATAACATAATTAGTTTGAATGCTGTGATTGAGATGCGATTAACACAGTGATATATAGGGAATTAGTTTAAATGCGCAATTTATATAGTTTAAATGCAATCGCAACATTCAAACAATTTCATATATCACATCTAAATCGTAACATTTAAACTAATTCCCTATATATTGCACATTTAATTGTATTAATCGCATTTTAATAGCTTCATTCAAACATTTAACCGTATTAATCGCATCATTCAAACAATTCCATTTCCATATATAAATAGCATCATTCAAACAATTCCATATATAAATAGCATTTAAACCTGTATTTAAATTGCAGCATTTAAACAATTCCATATATATATTGCACACGTAACCGTATAAAACGCACCATAACAATATTTAAACAATTCCACATATATATATATATATCATCTTAATCGCATCTCAATCACAGCATTAAAACAATTTCATATATGTATATATATATATCGTACATATATGTATATATATATATCGCACATATATGTGTATATATATCGCACATATATGTATATATATATATATCGCACATATATGGAATAAAATGCAGCTCAATCGCAACATTTAAACAGAGAATTTATACTGCAATCCATTCTCTTCGGCAGATCTATGTTCTTTCTCTCTCTAACTTTCTATCGAGCAGGCTATAATTAGGGTCGGGGGTTTATTTCCTTGTATATTAGGTATCCTACCTATTGGCCTGCCTAGTTTTTCTCTTTTGATTATTAATAGGTCGGTAGAAAAAATTCTACTTATTATTAATAAGTGAAGATTATTAATATATGTCGGTAGAAAAAAATTCTACTTATTATTAATAAGTGAAGATTATTAATATATGTCGGTAGAAAAAATTCTACTTATTATTAATAGCCCAATCAAAAGAGAAAAACTGGGCTGGCCCAATAGGCTAAATTCCGACCATAATTACAAGCTGGCCGATAGAAAGTTAGAGAGGAAAAGAACACGGATCTGTTGAAGAGAATGGATTACGGTATAAATTCTTTGCAATTGAGATGGGTTTTATTCCATATACATATATGTGCGATATATATACATATATGGAATTGTTTTAATGTTGTGATTGAGATGCGATATATCTATATAAGTGGAATTGTTTTAATGCTGCTATTGAGATTCGTTTTATACGATTACATGTGCAATATATATATATATATATAGAATTGTTTAAATGCGATTGAGGTGCGTTTTATACGGTTACACGTGCAATTAGATGGAATTGATTGAGATACGGTTAAGTGTGCTATTGGGAATCTGTTTAAATGTTGCGATTTAGATGCAGGTTTTAATGCTATTTATATATGGAAATGGAATTGTTTGAATGATCCGATTGAGATGCGATTAATATGGTTAAATGATTTTATTAATACGCGATTAAATGTGCAATATATAGGATATTAGTTTAAATGTTGCGATTTAGATGCAATTGCATTTAAACTAATTCCCTATACATCGCACATTTAACTGTATTAATAGCACCTCAATCACAGCATTCAAACAATTACATATATATATCGCATCTAAATAGCATTTAAACCATATAAATTGCATCTAAATTGCAGTATTTAAACTAATTCTCTATATAGTGAACATTTAACCGTATTAATCGCATCATTCAAACAATTCCATATATATCGCATCTAAATAGCATTTAAACCATATAAATTCCATCTAAATTGCAACATTTAAACTGATACCCTATATATTGCAGTATTAATCGCACAATTCCATATACATTATATATCGCATCATATATCGATTCTCTATACATCGCACATTTAACCGTATTAATCGCACAATTCCATATATATTATATATCGCATCATATATCGATTCTCTATATATCGATTCTCTATATATCGCATCATATATCGATTCTCTATATATCGCACATTTAACCATATTAATTTAATTCCATATATATATATATATATATATATATATCGCACATATAACCGTATAAAACGCATCTCATTGCAGCATTCAAACAATTCCATGTATGTTATCTGTGAAACCCCAACTAGATTAATAAATAAATTATATTTACAATACAAATCATGTTATTTCAATTAAACCTTTTTAATCCCTATAATTGGAAAAAAAATAATTATTATGGATTAACCTAGTTATTAATCTCGGACGAAGTAAATTTGAATTAATAATGTTAATTATTGAAATATCAAATGATGATAAAGTTTAATATAGGTTTCACTTACAGAAGAAGAAGGAAATAATAGTACGTCGAGTCAGAATAGAAACGCGATATACAAATTGCACATTTTAAAAGAGTTAAGAAATGATAAATTGAGTTGTTAAATAATTATCTAGATTTTTATAAAAACATCTCTAATAGTTTACCTTGTACTCTAAAATGAATATTACTTTAAATTATTGAGTAACACTAATTTTATAACTTCCTAATGTTTTCATACTTATCACAACTATATGTAATTACAAATAAGAATAAAATAAATAAGTTATCATTTCTAGTATTGTTTTGATGTCAATGAATATAATTGTGCGTATATATATATATATACATATATATATATATATAATTGATTATAAGTATTGTAAACCAAAAAGAAAAAAAGCCAATAAATGAGATAATAAGTAAACAAATAAATTAAAATACGTACCAAAAGGAAACCAAATAGAACGCGGGAATGTGGTGCCATAAGGGAATATTTGGGTACACGAGAAAGCAAAGCAAGAATTAAAATAAATAAATAAATTTAAAAAATAATAATAATAAAATACAGGGGAGAAATACAGGTCGACGGACGTGAAAAATTTATCCAAAGTAATTTTTTGAAAAGTGAAAATAGGCTAAATGATAAGATTTTAAGTGGTAAGTGTCAGAAATCTATGTCCTCATTTAGTATAAATTGCAACTATTGCCTCTGTGAAAATCACTACCGAGATAGATCGTCATATATATATATAATCTAATAACAGTAATAATAAATAACTCAGTAAAGGAATAAACAAATAAAGAAAATTACCTGAAAGAGGAAGCAGACGGACGGCGGACGTGAAATTTCATCCAAAAGTGAATTTGGCAAGTGGGCGTAGGGATTCAACCAAATATAGGGTTAAATGGATAACATTTTAGGTGTCAGAACTTATATTTATCTAGTACGAATACCAGTGACTTCCTTATCAAAATCACAGCTTTAAGAAAAAAATCTTACCAAAGAACAGTGGTTAAGCAGTGAAGTAGAAGCGGCGGTTGTCAAGCCAAATTCTAAGGTGAGTGTTGCATCGCCCTATCACGAATTTAGTAAAATCTGAGCTTATGTTTACATAAAAAATATATATATATATATAATGCCATCAGAACCTTACTCTCTCGAGCTAAACTCTTCACCTCTTGAACCCCTGGTGCTCTCCACTTCTCGAAACCCTACTGCAACTCCACATCTCGAACCCCTGCCAAAATTCGACTCCTCGAACCCCTGCAAAAATTCTACCCCTCGAACCCCTGCCACAATTCTACCCCTCGAACCCCTGCCACAACTCTACCCCTCCCTGCCACAACTCTACCCCTCGAACCCCTGCCATAATTCTACCCCTCGTAAATTCTACCCCATTTTGAATATTGGATACCTGGTGGAAGTTTGGTCAGTTCCTGCTTTGATGCTGCCAATGCCACTCGTCTTCATTTTTCTTTCTTTCCCTTGCATTGTTGTGCTCAGTTCGCTTAGCATCCCTTGCCTCTAGCTCTTCCTGCTCCCTCCTCAGGCTTTTCTCCAGTTCCGCCTCCAGGTTTTTCCTTAGCCTTTCATTCTCCGTTGTGAGAAATTGGATGTATCCCAATAATTCACGAATTAGCTTATCTTTGGGCTCATACTCTTGGTTGGCAGGAACTGGTACCGGTATGATTTTCTCCTTTAGGTAGTGGCTTGAACACAGTGGACATGCCGTTAACTTATAGGTGGTGCAGTGGATCCTCATCCTCTCCGTGGTTTGGTGCTTACAGAAGACACACTTGATCCATTTAACTTGATCATGTTCCATCGGGAGTTTCACCGGGCATCTCCATCATTTTTCATCTCCCGGAACAAAGGCATTTTCTTCAAATGGATATTCTTCCATTGCTGTTTTGATGATCATTTGGGTCGTACCAGCTTCTCCTTCTGATACGCTCCAAATCACATCACTATCTAGTCGTCGACGTCGACCGAGACTACATCCCAGTCGCTTGGCAATTCTAGATTATCCACGACTGCTACTCTAGCAATGTTGTCGGTTCTCTTTCTACATTCCCAAGCAAAGTGTCCTCCGTCGCCACAGATGTAACATTTACAC
This sequence comes from Rubia yunnanensis, assembly GCA_037428765.1. Classification (NCBI taxonomy): domain Eukaryota; kingdom Viridiplantae; phylum Streptophyta; class Magnoliopsida; order Gentianales; family Rubiaceae; genus Rubia; species Rubia yunnanensis. The sequence continues at coordinate 112,708,015 of CM075064.1, read as the reverse complement.
TTCTTTGCTCTCTCCGGGTGCTATTTCTTGAAGACCCTCACATGGGAGTCATGTGGTTTGCCCTTGTATCACTTTGACTTCCTTAAGCCATACTTCTTTTGGGTTCTATAATACCCTGGGATTGGTATTTTGCTACGAAGGACAAGTCTTTCAGTCCCCTCTGCAAAGCTGCCTTTTTGCAGATCTCAACCAGGCATTGGTAAGAAAAGTGAATCCCCAGAATGATACTAACGGTGCTACCAAGGTACTTCCTTTAGAATTCCTTCTCCAATTCCTTGCCAATTAACAGTGGCATCTTCCAGAAGAATTTCTCTGACAACTCCGGGGAAATGTACATGCGCCCGGACTTTGACGCCAGGATTTTGAGATTATTCATATAGCTAATGAGGTCTTTCATACTATCGCATGACACCCGCTCCAAATCCTGGTAGGCTCTCTCTTGCTCCTCAATAGATCCCTGGAATGGATCTTCTAATAAGATGATTGTCCTTATTTGCGAGGTTATATTTTGGGGGTCATCGGCAATGTTTATTAGCTCATCGTAATCTTGATGGTAAGCCATCCTCCATTGAATCCATGTTTTCTTCTCCACTTCACCAAGCAGATTTTCCACGTACAAAAGCTTGGACCTAATGTCGATCCAACTTTTCTCATTTAACATATTTATAGTAATTGACTCCCACCTGGAAATCACATTGCTATACAGGTCGATGTCGTCTGGCAGCACTAGCATGGCCATTTGCACCGCCTGGGCCGATGGTAAGTTCCAACTGCCGTCACTGTGACCTCCTTTCAACCTGATTGTTCTGCTCCTAATTACTCCTACATTAAACGAAGCAACCCTTAGGTTCCCCAGCTGTTTTCGCTGGTGGATATAAAATGGGACCCATAATTGGTTCTGTTCGTGGTCTATAGGAAGACTCACCAGTTGAGTATGCCTTTTCCTCCGACTTTTGGGTCAGCTTTCGGAGCTTTGGGTATTCCATCTCCTCAAGCTCTGTTACTAGTGACATCTCCTCATTGTTTCTTATTTTTGGGGTATCCTCTCGGCCCTTGTTAAGAATGGGTTAACCCATTCTCCTTCAGCTTCATCGTTGGACGTATCACAAACTGGAGAAGTCCCAAAACTTTTTACTGGCCCCTTCCAAGCCATGGATGCATAAATATTGAGGATTCCCTCCAAGGTGTCCTCTTCTTCTTCTGCTAGCAAATCATGTTGCCAGCTTATTATCATGGTGGTCCCATCAACATCTTCATCTATCTCATCATTATTTTTGCCATCAAGTACGAGAGCGAACTCCTCCTCATCATCTGCCACCTGCTTATCATTTTCCCGTACTGCTAGCCTCCGTTCTTCCACGGTTCTATAGTCCCCAAATCTCATTGATAGGGATCCATCCAAATGGTTCCGTATTGCCACCTCCAGTGGCACCTTAAGCCTCCTTACTGCTGCCAGTGGTTTGACCCGCCACCTTTGACTTTGTAGCTTCTTTGTTGAGTGCAGTTGCCCAGCGACGTCCCTAATACCGCTGCTCGCCAGGTGATCTGCAATGAGCTGAACATTACACCGGAAACTGGCATAACTTGTATTGGTTAGTCTAGCGACCAACGCCCTTGTTCTCAGCAAGTTACTTTCTCCCCCATTCCAGTTCTCATACCCATGCGTTTGGATTGCTAATTGGACATGGTTTCTGAAATCTTGTACTGACATCATTATGTTGGGTGCAATGTACACCATCTGCTTACCCTCTGTGATGTCCATTTCCATAGAGCCAATTACAGCCCTATCATCGGTCCACCTGGTGTCCCTTAGGATTACCAGAATTTTTACTCCGGCCTCCCGCCTGTGAAGTCCTAGGACCCGTACCATTATCATCCCTAGGTGGATGTGCTGCAACCTTCTGTAACATGCCTCGTTAATTAGAGGAATCTCAACCCGGTGACCTTAAATCTGGTGGACCGATAGAATCCCCGTTAACCTAGTATATGAGGTAAATAATGATAAACCCTAGTGAAATGCAGATAGACTGAACTGAAGTTAGAGAGAGGAAAATCATATCTGAGTCCATGGACTACAGCATTTCTTTCTTATAAATTTCTTCTTCTGTGATGTGATGTATACGCTTAAATGATGCGATTTATACGTTGTGGAATTTACATACTATTTGTACGGATGTTTAAATGCAACTTGCATGCTATTTATACAGTTTGAATACGATTAAATACTATTTATAGTCTACATAATTTCATATTTCTAGGGTTTGCTTTTTTAAGGTGATTAATCAAAATGCTAATTTCGGCTTTCTAGGGCTTGTCTTATTTAATGTGGCTTTCAAGGTTTGGGATTTTTTACTGTGATTAAACAAGTGTTTTAATAGTAATTTACTTATTATCATTCTGTAACTTATTTATTGCCGAATGTCTTTTTTCTCTTTCCTAGTTTTTAAATGTAACCATACAGTATATTTTAGGCTGCATTTGACAAGATTTCAATTTCAGATTGCGACGCATGCAAGGAGAAATCCTCAAATCAAACCCGCAAGCTTGTCTTAAATGCAATTTCAATTTCCATCATGGTAGATTAAATGTCAGCTCTTTAGGGTTTATGTATATATTGTTTCCGTTGTGCAATTTATACGCTTTCTAAGTTTATGTCCAGCATTCTAAGGATTTTTTTTATTGTTTATTTTCAAGTTTTTAGCAGATTATGTTTTTATAGACAGTAACTTCAGAATTTTCCTTACAATTTCAAGTTGCAAAGCATGCATGAGAGATTCTCCCAATCAGTCACCGAAAAAGCTCACTGTCAAGAAAGATGAAAAATACTGAGATACATTACAAGTACAAGCACAAGGAGTTGGCTAACAAAAAGAACCCCAATCGCAAATGCAGGTATTCTTTCAAGATTGCAGCCGATTTGGAGATCTACCGTCCCCATTGCCCTAGAGAGAAGCCTAATCTCCTTTCATTCTTTGTGATGTAATATACTATTCCTCCTTTTAAACTGATCTCCTTTCATACTATGTAACATAATATACTAATGCTTGAACTTCTCTTGATAGTTATTGGTATTGTTTAGACAAAAAGTCTCTTGATAGAAATTGGTATTGTTTAGATCAGATCCTTTGCTCTCGTCTTTAAGGGGGTTATCTTACTTCCTTTATATTAGATATAAAAGATATTGAAATGTGATTTCGTTTAGCATAGATAGCATTTTTTTTGTCCACTGAACCACATGCCCTTTGAGGTGCTATTCTGTGTCAATTACTTTTAGTGTATACATGGCTGATTTTTTCCGAGTAATCCAAGTAAAAGAGGTAAGAGTAAAGATTTTATTAAGAGTTATGTTCCAAAAGAAACAGTTAAGCCGAAACTCCATGAACCTAAACCTGAAATCTGGGGAAATGGAAGGAAAGGAAACTTTCACATAAACAATTAAAGGGGAAGGAAAGAACTTTAGTTGAGCTTCATTTGTGAAAAGTTTTGGCAGATTTGAGAACAAACACAAATCAACAAAATTAAGTATTCCAACAAGCAGAAATAGTAGATGATTGAATTGAGAAACTCATCCGTAAAAATTGTTCTTTTGCCCAACAGTTTGAATGTTTTTTCCTCGAGAGAGGCTCGCGGCTGATACCTTCTGTTGGAAATTCAGGATGGTCTCTATCGCCAGAAAGCTGCGGTCATTTAGAATAAAGTACAGTCAATACTGACTTTTTATAAAAACAATCAATACTTAGGGTTACTCTGAAAGGGGTTTCTAGAAGGTGCGGAAGAGGAATAAAAGTGAGAAGAGAGAACTCACCTGCATCATGTATCAGAGGGCTGTTTACAGTTTAAATATCAACCATATTATGGATTTGCGATATGCAATCAGACTGAAATTGAAGGCAAAAAAGGTTCAGACTTCAGAATAAGCTTTAAGAGACTAATACAAATATAAAAACAAGCCAAATCATTACTGACTACACAACTAACCTAAAAACCTATGGTGGCGGACAACAGACGAATCCAGTACTATATCAAAAACCTAGCGTCATAGCACGTACCCCATAAACCGAATTCAAAAACAGACTCCAAAAACCTAACACTGAACTAGAAAAAAGAGCAACAATATTCTGAAAAAGACACAAAAGTAATTGAAAAAGAATAGAAACCATTACAGTGGTGGCATCCCGGAGGTGTGACAGCATCTACCCAACACCGGCGCGGCGGCGCACTGGCAGCCCAGCCAGGCGCAGTGGCGCGTGGGCCACACGCGCGGACGCGGTGGCGCGTAAGAGAGGCAGACATGGCCGGGCAGAGCCGCGCGTGGTCGTCGCATTTGGCATCTGACCGGCCAGAGGCGGAGGAGCAGCGCGGGACCAATGCGGCTTAGGCTCCTCTTCACCTTACACCCTAACTCCGGTGTATCACCTCCTAGCTGGTCCGACGAGGTGTCCAGCTGAGCAGTCGGCAAGCTTTCCGGTGTGGATGCACTGCTCCAGCCTTTCGTCGTGGAGATGAGCAGCGGCTACGAGTTGCGGCTACGAGCTGCTTCAGAAACTCCGGTGCGTGGGCTGAGCTGTGTTGGAAGAAATCGAGCAGCGTCGACCGGTGGGGTGACGTCACAGATCTGCGCCGATCTGTACCCCCCGGCAACGATCTCCGGTCTTTAGCTTGATTCGAGCTCGATTGCTGGGTTTCACCGTAGATGTGCGGAGTTGTAACGGCTTCTGGCGAGGGGAAGGAGGAGGTGGTCTAGAGCTATACTACTGGTAGGGGTGGCCGACGCGGCGGAGATCGCCGGTGGCCACCCCGCCGGGAAGTGCAGACGGTTTGAGTTGTTTTTTGGAGAGAAAAAAAAAACAAAAACAAAAAACATTGTATTCACAGCCCCCAAACTTGAAAGGTCCAGGTCCAGGCTTTCAGATTCAACAGCCTGTCCAATAATAATTAGCACTAATACCAACGATTCATAGACTAGGTTTCACAGAGCAAAAGGTACCGAACCTAAAATGGCCAGCCAAGTTCCATGTATTCCATCTTAATGACAAATAAAGAACCATAGGGATCTACATGGATGAGTATAAGCAAGAGAAAACATAGTTGTAGGACAGACAGAATGTAGAGCGAAGAAACATAGTTCCATGTTTTCCAACTCTCGAAGCCTCAAGTCAGAATCCCAATTTCACCCAAAAGAAATAGCTCCAGAGAATTACCAGCCGCATAAGGAAATAGGTAAATATAGGTTCTATTCCAGTAAAGCAACCCCAATAAATCCGTTCCCCATCATTCAATCCAAGACCCGTAGTTATACAGAGCTCAACCCAAAATAAGCCAGGAAAAAAGTGCAGAGATAGAGCAAGGAAGAACCTGATTTTCGTCCATTTCATAGCTTGGAACCTCGGCTGTAAGTTCCCCTGTTTCATCACAACTTGTTGTACCGTCCCTTCACAGACTGTTGGCAGTGAAGATGGCTCCGGGTGACAAGGCCGGATAGTGGCCAACGAAGAACCTGATGCATAGATTTCCTTGAGTGGAAGTACCGAGATCAAGATGGAATGTTGTCGGAGAGCTCTCCGAGGAACCGCCGCGTGCATTACCGTCCTTTCACCGGACTGTTAACGGCGAAGATGGCTCCGGGTGACAAGTCCGGATAGTGGCATCAAAGGAGCAGATTGTTGCACAAAAAAGTGCATAATAATCAATGTGATCCATTGTTGACCCGACCCGGGTTCCATTTTAAGCACAGGGAGGATCAGGCGGTTTCCTAAGCTTTCCATCGCAGATCAAAATCAGCCCACGTAATTATTTACCTTCCTTCAAAGCTGGAGAAAGAGACCAAGAGTCCAAGTGCTTCTTTTTGGCCCACAATAGATGGCCCAAATTACATCATTTTGTGTACCATTCCCCCGCTAGTTGGTGCGTGAGAAAGTACTGGAAAAAATTGACTTTTTCCATGTCCATAGTGAGGGCTTTTGGACCGGCCCAAGCATTCTTTCAACCCAAAAGTTTGTAATTCAGCCCACCCTATTTTTAGCTGTGTTGAAACCCTAGACTTCTTGCTCCCTTGACCCAGAAAGAACCCTGCCGCCACTCAAATGTTTGTTGGACCCAAGCCGCCTTTGACCAACTCTCCTTTGACCGAAACCCTACCCAGATAGGATTATGACCCGTCGGTGGACCCGCTTCGAGAACCCCTACCCGGTTTGGCGCGCCGACTTCGCCGGAGACCCAGAGTCCAGCCCGCCGCTGCCGGAATTGGACCGGAATCTGGGTTTGAGTTATAGCCATGAATTCTCCAAACCTTCAAGCTGCTTTCTCTGCACGAAATTCCCCGGCCCTGGGCTAGGCATCTAACACCCCAGAATGGAACTCCATGGATGAACCCGAAGCTGGAAAACTTAAAGCAATCTAACCTTTTGGTCGCCGAAGGATTCCAAGCTGAAGCTCCCGGAGAACGTGAATTCTGTGACCATTTTCCGGTTCCATCTCTTCCATTGCTTCACGCCAGAGTGGCCACCCATTTGTTCGAAAATCCCAAACTCAAGGGATGATTTTGCCAGACCCAGGTGGGGAGAAGCGGGGAATCAACCTGACCCCAAGTGAAAGTATTGATTTTTTGCCAACTGGGAAAATCAAGCAAAACCCAGCACAGTAACAAAGAGAACAGCAGCAACCAGGGCAAAGATTTTTTCAGAATCCCAGTTGGGAGACGTGGGAAAAACAAAACAAAAATAAAAAAAGCAATACCCAAAGACGTAATATAGCATTATCCAAAGAAAATGAGGGGGAAACTGAACTTAGAAAAATGAGAGTACCGAGGAAATTGTTCATTGCCTTCTTTGGAAATGATTAATTGGGAAGCGTAATTGGTTCAGATTTGAAGAGAGGGAATTCACACTAAAATTACCATTTCTGTTCGAACCCTAGCTTTCGAGTCTAGACCAGAGAACAAATCAGTTGTGTGTTTGAGTAGAGCCAAGTCCCATAGCTTCAACCTGGAAACAAAAAACACATAGTTATCCATAATACGTGGCTATTCAAGAACCATCCATTCTAATCAACAACTCTTTCTCTCAAAAAAGGAAAATAAAAAAATTTCTTTCCTCCCGTCCACCGCGTCAGCCACTGCATCGCCTAATCACATGCATTAATTTTTGCTGCCATCGCCAGAATCTTCAAACATCCTCTGCTTGGTGCAACTAGGATAGCGGCTGAACCTCTGTTTTGTCGAATTCCGGTCAATCGCCGGCAGAGGACTACTGGCCCGGATTAAGTTTTTTCCCGGGGATGAGTGGTTGGATTTATTATGGCAGCGGAGCCGATTGTGTTTATGGCGGCAATTATGTTTAGGGGATGAGTGGTTGGATTGCGTTTACGGCGGGATACGATCGGGAAACAAAATAAAAATTGAGTACTTACTACAAGGACATTTTCAAATTTTCCTTGGTCTCTTCCTATCAAATCAGATGGGGTCTCAATATTACACATGCTTCATAAGCGAACGGTGCATCGCCACATGGGGAGGGTCGATGAGCCCGGGGTTGCTTTATGAGTGCCCACTGTTGAGTTATGACTGTCAGGCATGCCATTACTTTTTACTGTCGGCCTGGCCTTTGCTGTGTAATGCTGACTTGGAAAAGCATACTTCATCTGTTTCTCTAATAGTGGCACATAATTTTTTGGGTTAGAATTTAGGAGATACTAAATGAGTGGATGAAATTGGATTGAAAGAAGAATAAGTAAAATGAGTGGATGTAATAACCTTAAACTTGTCATAAATAGAAAGTGTCAATATAAAAGAAACATCTCAAATTAGAAAGTGTGTCACTATTAAAGAAACGGAGGGAGTACTTCCTCTGTTCTTTGTTAAATTGCACACTCTATTTTCCTCGGTGGCGCGTGAGAGAGGCAGACAAGGCCGGGCAGAGCCGCGCGTGGTCGTCGCGTTTGGCATCTGACCGGCCAGAGGCGGAGGAGCAGCGCGGGACCAGTGCGGCTTAGGCTCCTCTTCACCTTGCACCCTAACTCCGGTGTATCACCTCCTAGCTGGTCCGACGAGGTGTCCAGCTGAGCAGTCGGCAAGCTTTCCGGCGTGGATGCACTACTCCAGCCTTTCGTCGTAGAGATGAGCAGCGGCAACGAGCTGCTTCAGAAACTCCTGTGCGTGGGCTGAGCTGTGTTGGAAGAAATCGAGCAGCGTCGACCGGTGGGGTGACGTCACAGATCGGCGCCGATCTGTACCCCCGGCAACGTCTCCGGTCTTTAGCTTGATTCGAGCTCGATTGCTGGGTTTCACCGTAGATGTGCGGAGTTGTAACGGCTTCTGGCGAGGGGAAGGAGGAGGTGGTCTGGAGCTATACTACTGGTAGGGGTGGCGGGGGTAGCCGACGCGGCGGAGATCGCCGGTGGCCACCCCGCCGGGAAGTGCAGACGGTTTGAGTTGTTTTTTGGAGAGAAAAAAAAACAAAAACAAAAAACATTGTATTCACAGCCCCCAAACTTGAAAGGTCCAGCTCCAGGTCCAGGCTTTCAGATTCAACAGCCTGTCCAATAATAATTAGCACTAATGCTAACGATTCATAGACTAGGTTTCACAGAGCAAAAGGTACCGAACCTAAAATGGCCAGCCAAGTTCCATGTATTCCATCTTAATGACAAATAAAGAACCATAGGGATCTACATGGATGAGTATAAGTAAGAGAAAACATAGTTGTAGGACAGACAGAATGTAGAGCGAAAAAACATAGTTCCATGTTTTCCAACTCTCGAAGCCTCAAGTCAGAATCCCAATTTCACCCAAAAGAAATAGCTCCAGAGAATTACCAGCCGCATAAGGAAATAGGTAAATATAGGTTCTATTCCAGTAAAGCAACCCCAATAAATCCGTTCCCCATCATTCAATCCAAGACCAGTAGTTATGCAGAGCTCAACCCAAAATAAGCCAGGAAAAAAGTGCAGAGATAGAGCAAGGAAGAACCTGATTTTCGTCCATTTCATAGCTTGGAACCTCGGCTGTAAGTTCCCCTGTTTCATCACAACTTGTTGTACCGTCCCTTCACAGACTGTTGGCAGTGAAGATGGCTCCGGGTGACAAGGCCGGATAGTGGCCAACGAAGGACCTGATGCATAGATTTCCCTGAGTGGAAGTACCGAGATCAAGATGGAATGTTGTCGGAGAGCTCTCCGAGGAACCGCCGCGTGCATTACCGTCCTTTCACCGGACTGTTAGCGGCGAAGATGGCTCCGGGTGACAAGTCCGGATAGTGGCCATCAAAGGAGCCGATTGTTGCACAAAAAAGTGCATAATAATCAATGTGATCCATTGTTGACCCGACCCGGGTTCCATTTTAAGCACAGGGAGGATTAGGCAGTTTCCTAAGCTTTCCATCGCAGATCAAAATCAGCCCACGTAATTATTTACCTTCCTTCAAAGCTGGAGAAAGAGACCAAGAGTCCAAGTGCTTCTTTTTGGCCCACAATAGATGGCCCAAATTACATCATTTTGTGTACCATTCCCCCGCTAGTTGGTGCGTGAGAAAGTACTGGAAAAAATTGACTTTTGCCATGTCCATAGTGAGGGCTTTTGGACCGGCCCAAGCATTCTTTCAACCCAAAAGTTTGTAATTCAGCCCACCCAATTTTTAGATGTGTTGAAACCCTAGACTTCTTGCTCCCTTGACCCAGAAAGAACACTGCCGCCACTCAAATGTTTGTTGGACCCAAGCCGCCTTTGACCAACTCCCCTTTGACCGAAACCCTACCCAGATAGGATTATGACCCGTCGACGGACCCGCTTCGAGAACCCCTACCCGGTTTGGCGCGCCGACTTCGCCGGAGACCCAGAGTCCAGCCCGCCGCTGCCGGAATTGGACCGGAATCTGGGTTTGAGTTATAGCCATGAATTCTCCAAACCTTCAAGCTGCTTTCTCTGCACGAAATTCCCCAGCCCTGGGCTAGGCATCCAACACCCCAGAACGGAACTCCATGGATGACCCCAAGCTGGAAAACTTAAAGCCAACTAACCTTTTGGTCGCCGAAGCATTCCAAGCTGAAGCTCCCGGAGAACGTGAATTCTGTGGCCATTTTCCGGTTCCATCTCTTCCATTGCTTCACGCCAGAGTGGCCACCCATTTGTTCGAAAATCCCAAACTCAAGGGATGATTTTGCCAGACCCAGGTGGGGAGAAGCGGGGAATCAACCTGACCCCAAGTGAAAGTATTAATTTTTTGCCAACTGGGAAAATCAAGCAAAACCCAGCACAGTAACAAAGAGAACAGCAGCAACCAGGGCAAAGATTTTTTCAGAATCCCAGTTGGGAGACGTGGGAAAAACAAAACAAAAATAAAAAAAGCAATACCCAAAGACGTAATATAGCATTACCCAAAGAAAATGAGGGGGAAACTGAACTTAGAAAAACGAGAGTACCGAGGAAATTGTTCATTGCCTTCTTTGGAAATGATTAATTGGGAAGCGTAATTGGTTCAGATTTGAAGAGAGGGAATTCACACCAAAATTACCATTTCTGTTCGAACCCTAGCTTTCGAGTCTAGACCAGAGAACAAATCAGTTGTGTGTTTGAGTAGAGCCAAGTCCCATAGCTTCAACCTGGAAACAAAAAACACATAGTTATCCATAATACGTGGCTATTCAAGAACCATCCATTCTAATCAACAACTCTTTCTCTCAAAAAAGGAAAATAAAAAAATTTCTTTCCTCCCGTCCACCGCGTCAGCCACTGCATCGCCTAATCACATGCATTAATTTTTGCTGTCATCGCCAGAATCTTCAAACATCCTCTGTTTGGTGCAACTAGGATAGCGGCTGAACCTCTGTTTTGTCGAATTCCAGTCAATCGCCGGCAGAGGTCTACTGGCCCGGATTAAGTTTTTTTCGGGGATGAGTGGTTGGATTTATTATGGCAGCGGAGCCGATTGTGTTTATGGCGGCAATTATGTTTAGGGGATGAGTGGTTGGATTGTGTTTACGGCGGGATACGATCGGGAAACAAAATAAAAATTGAGTACTTACTACAAGGACATTTTCAAATTTTCCTTGGTCTCTTCCTATCAAATCAAATGGGGTCTCAATATTACACATGCTTCATAAGCGAACGGTGCGTCGCCACATGGGGAGGGTCGACGAGCCCGGGGTTGCTTTATGAGTGCCCACTGTTGAGTTATGACTGTCAGGCATGCCATTACTTTTGACTGTCGGCCTGGCCTTTGCTGTGTAATGCTGACTTGGAAAAGCATACTTCATCTGTTTCTCTAATAGTGGCACATAATTTTTTGGGTTAGAATTTAGGAGATACTAAATGAGTGGATGAAATTGGATTGAAAGAAGAATAAGTAAAATGAGTGGATGTAATAACCTTAAACTTGTCATAAATAGAAAGTGTCAATATAAAAGAAACATCTCAAATTAGAAAGTGTGTCACTATTAAAGAAACGGAGGGAGTACTTCCTCTGTTCTTTGTTAAATTGCACACTCTATTTTCCTCGGTGGCGCGTGAGAGAGGCAGACAAGGCCGGGCAGAGCCGCGCGTGGTCGTCGCGTTTGGCATCTGACCGGCCAGAGGCGGAGGAGCAGTGCGGGACCAGTGCGGCTTAGGCTCCTCTTCACCATGCAGCCTAACTCCGGTGTATCACCTCCTAGCTGGTCCGACGAGGTGTCCAGCTGAGCAGTCGGCAAGCTTTCCGGCGTGGATGTACTGCTCCAGCCTTTCGTCGTGGAGATGAGCAACGGCTACGAGCTGCTTCAGAAACTCCGGTGCGTGGGCTGAGCTGTGTTGGAAGAAATCGAGCAGCGTCGACCGGTGGGGTGACGTCACAGATCAGCGCCGATCTATAGCCCCCTGGCAACGATCTCCGGTCTTTAGCTTGATTCGAGCTCGATTGCTAGGTTTCGCCGTAGATGTGCGGAGTTGTAACGGCTTCTGGCGAGGGGAAGGAGGAGGTGGTCTGGAGCTATACTACTGGTAGGGGTGGCGGGTGTGGCGGGCGCGGCGGAGATCGCCGGTGGCCACCCCGCCGGGAAGTGCAGACGGTTTGAGTTATTTTTTGGAGAGAAAAAAAAACAAAAACAAAAAACATTGTATTCACAGCCCCCAAACTTGAAAGGTCCAGGTCCAGGCTTTCAGATTCAACAGCCTGTCCAATAATAATTAGCACTAATACCAACGATTCATAGACTAGGTTTCACAGAGCAAAAGGTACCGAACCTAAAATGGCCAGCCAAGTTCCATGTATTCCATCTTAATGACAAATAAAGAACCATAGGGATCTACATGGATGAGTATAAGCAAGAGAAAACATAGTTGTAGGACAGACAGAATGTAGAGCGAAGAAACATAGTTCCATGTTTTCCAACTCTCGAAGCCTCAAGTCAGAATCCCAATTTCACCCAAAAGAAATAGCTCCAGAGAATTACCAGCCGCATAAGGAAATAGGTAAATATAGGTTCTATTCCAGTAAAGCAACCCCAATAAATCCGTTCCCCATCATTCAATCCAAGACCCTTAGTTATGCAGAGCTCAACCCAAAATAAGCCAGGAAAAAAGTGCAGAGATAGAGCAAGGAAGAACCTTATTTTCGTCCATTTCATAGCTTGGAACCTCGGCTGTAAGTTCCCCTGTTTCATCACAACTTGTTGTACCGTCCCTTCACAGACTGTTGGCAATGAATATGGCTCCGGGTGACAAGGCCGGATAGTGGCCAACGAAGGACCTGATGCATAGATTTCCTTGAGTGGAAGTACCGAGATCAAGATGGAATGTTGTCGGAGAGCTCTCCGAGGAACCGCCGCGTGCATTACCGTCCTTTCACAAGACTGTTAGCGGCGAAGATGGCTCTGGGTGACAAGTCCGGATAGTGGCCATCAAAGGAGCCGATTGTTGCACAAAAAAGTGCATAATAATCAATGTGATCCATTGTTGACCCGACCCGGGTTCCATTTTAAGCACAGGGAGGATTAGGCGGTTTCCTAAGCTTTCCATCGCAGATCAAAATCAGCCCACGTAATTATTTACCTTCCTTCAAAGCTGGAGAAAGAGACCAAGAGTCCAAGTGCTTCTTTTTGGCCCACAAAAGATGGCCCAAATTACATCATTTTGTGTACCATTCCCCCGCTAGTTGGTGCGTGAGAAAGTACTGGAAAAAATTGACTTTTGCCATGTCCATAGTGAGGGCTTTTGGACCGGCCCAAGCATTCTTTCAACCCAAAAGTTTGTAATTCAGCCCACCCAATTTTTAGATGTGTTGAAACCCTAGACTTCTTGCTCCCTTGACCCAGAAAGAACACTGCCGCCACTCAAATGTTTGTTGGACCCAAGCCGCCTTTGACCAACTCCCCTTTGACCGAAACCCTACCCAGATAGGATTATGACCCGTCGGTGGACCCGCTTCGAGAACCCCTACCCGGTTTGGCGCGCCGACTTCGCCGGAGACCCAGAGTCCAGCCCGCCGCTGCCGGAATTGGACCGGAATCTGGGTTTGAATTATAGCCATGAATTCTCCAAACCTTCAAGCTGCTTTCTCTGCACGAAATTCCCCAGCCCTGGGCTAGGCATCCAACACCCCAGAACGGAACTCCATGGATGACCCCAAGCTGGAAAACTTAAAGCCAACTAACCTTTTGGTCGCCGAAGCATTCCAAGCTGAAGCTCCCGGAGAACGTGAATTCTGTGGCCATTTTCCGGTTCCATCTCTTCCATTGCTTCACGCCAGAGTGGCCACCCATTTGTTCGAAAATCCCAAACTCAAGGGATGATTTTGCCAGACCCAGGTGGGGAGAAGCGGGGAATCAACCTGACCCCAAGTGAAAGTATTAATTTTTTGCCAACTGGGAAAATCAAGCAAAACCCAGCACAGTAACAAAGAGAACAGCAGCAACCAGGGCAAAGATTTTTTCAGAATCCCAGTTGGGAGACGTGGGAAAAACAAAACAAAAATAAAAAAAAAGCAATACCCAAAGACGTAATATAGCATTACCCAAAGAAAATGAGGGGGAAACTGAACTTAGAAAAATGAGAGTACCGAGGAAATTGTTCATTGCCTTCTTTGGAAATGATTAATTGGGAAGCGTAATTGGTTCAGATTTGAAGAGAGGGAATTCACACCAAAATTACCATTTCTGTTCGAACCCTAGCTTTCGAGTCTAGACCAGAGAACAAATCAGTTGTGTGTTTGAGTAGAGCCAAGTCCCATAGCTTCAACCTGGAAACAAAAAACACATAGTTATCCATAATACGTGGCTATTCAAGAACCATCCATTCTAATCAACAACTCTTTCTCTCAAAAAAGGAAAATAAAAAAATTTCTTTCCTCCCGTCCACCGCGTCAGCCACTGCATCGCCTAATCACATGCATTAATTTTTGCTGTCATCGCCAGAATCTTCAAACATCCTCTGTTTGGTGCAACTAGGATAGCGGCTGAACCTCTGTTTTGTCGAATTCCGGTCAATCGCCGGCAGAGGTCTACTGGCCCGGATTAAGTTTTTTCCGGGGATGAGTGGTTGGATTTATTATGGCAGCGGAGCCGATTGTGTTTTTGGCGGAAATTATGTTTAGGGGATGAGTGGTTGGATTGTGTTTACGGCGGGATACGATCGGGAAACAAAATAAAAATTGAGTACTTACTACAAGGACATTTTCAAAATTTCCTTGGTCTCTTCCTATCAAATCAGATGGGGTCTCAATATTACACATGATTCATAAGCGAACGGTGCGTCGCCACATGGGGAGGGTCGACGAGCCCGGGATTGCTTTATGAGTGCCCACTGTTGAGTTATGACTGTCAGGCATGCCATTACTTTTTACTGTCGGCCTGGCCTTTGCTGTGTAATGCTGACTTGGAAAAGCATACTTCATCTGTTTCTCTAATAGTGGCACATAATTTTTTGGGTTAGAATTTAGGAGATACTAAATGAGTGGATGAAATTGGATTGAAAGAAGAATAAGTAAAATGAGTGGATGTAATAACCTTAAACTTGTCATAAATAGAAAGTGTCAATATAAAAGAAACATCTCAAATTAGAAAGTGTGTCACTATTAAAGAAACGGAGGGAGTACTTCCTCTGTTCTTTGTTAAATTGCACACTCTATTTTCCTCGGTGGCGCGTGAGAGAGGCAGACATGGCCGGGCAGAGCTGCGCGTGGTCATCGCGTTTGGCATCTGACCGGCCAGAGGCGGAGGAGCAGCGCGGGACCAGTGCGGCTTAGGCTCCTCTTCACCATGCAGCCTAACTCCGGTGTATCACCTCCTAGCTGGTCCGACGAGGTGTCCAGTTGAGCAGTCGGCAAGCTTTCCGGCGTGGATGTACTGCTCCAGCCTTTCGTCGTGGAGATGAGCAACGGCTACGAGCTGCTTCAGAAACTCCGGTGCGTGGGCTGAGCTGTGTTGGAAGAAATCGAGCAGCGTCGACCGGTGGGGTGACGTCACAGATCAGCGCCAATCTATAGCCCCCTGGCAACGATCTCCCATCTTTAGCTTGATTCGAGCTCGATTGCTGGGTTTCGCCGTAGATGTGCGGAGTTGTAACGGCTTCTGGCGAGGGGAAGGAGGAGGTGGTCTGGAGCTATACTACTGGTAGGGGTGGCGGGGGTGGCTGACGCGGCGGAGATCGCCGGTGGCCACCCCGCCGGGAAGTGCAGACGGTTTGAGTTATTTTTTGGAGAGAAAAAAAAACAAAAACAAAAAACATTGTATTCACAGCCCCCAAACTTGAAAGGTCCAGCTCCAGGTCCAGGCTTTCAGATTCAACAGCCTGTCCAATAATAATTAGCACTAATACCAACGATTCATAGACTAGGTTTCACAGAGCAAAAGGTACCGAACCTAAAATGGCCAGCCAAGTTCCATGTATTCCATCTTAATGACAAATAAAGAACCATAGGGATCTACATGGATGAGTATAAGCAAGAGAAAACATAGTTGTAGGACAGACAGAATGTAGAGCGAAGAAACATAGTTCCATGTTTTCCAACTCTCGAAGCCTCAAGTCAGAATCCCAATTTCACCCAAAAGAAATAGCTCCAGAGAATTACCAGCCGCATAAGGAAATAGGTAAATATAGGTTCTATTCCAGTAAAGCAACCCCAATAAATCCGTTCCCCATCATTCAATCCAAGACCCGTAGTTATGCAGAGCTCAACCCAAAATAAGCCAGGAAAAAAGTGCAGAGATAGAGCAAGGAAGAACCTGATTTTCGTCCATTTCATAGCTTGGAACCTTGGCTGTAAGTTCCCCTGTTTCATCACAACTTGTTGTACCGTCCCTTCACAGACTGTTGGCAGTGAAGATGGCTCCGGGTGACAAGGCCGGATAGTGGCCAACGAAGGACCTGATGCATAGATTTCCCTGAGTGGCAGTACCGAGATCAAGATGGAATGTTGTCGGAGAGCTCTCCGAGGAACCGCCGCGTGCATTACCGTCCTTTCACCGGACTCTTAGCGGCGAAGATGGCTCCGGGTGACAAGTCCGGATAGTGGCCATCAAAGGAGCCGATTGTTGCACAAAAAAGTGCATAATAATCAATGTGATCCATTGTTGACCCAACCCGGGTTCCATTTTAAGCACAGGGAGGATCAGGCAGTTTCCTAAGCTTTCCATCGCAGATCAAAATCAGCCCACGTAATTATTTACCTTCCTTCAAAGCTGGAGAAAGAGACCAAGAGTCCAAGTGCTTCTTTTTGGCCCACAATAGATGGCCCAAATTACATCATTTTGTGTACCATTCCCCCAAGTGAAAGTATTGATTTTTTCCCAACTGGGAAAATCAAGCAAAACCCAGCACAGTAACTAAGAGAACAGCAGCAACCAGGGCAAAGATTTTTTCAGAATCCCAGTTGGGAGACGTGGGAAAAACAAAACAAAAATAAAAAAAGCAATACCCAAAGACGTAATATAGCATTACCCAAAGAAAATGAGGGGGAAACTGAACTTAGAAAAACGAGAGTACCGAGGAAATTGTTCATTGCCTTCTTTGGAAATGATTAATTGGGAAGCGTAATTGGTTCAGATTTGAAGAGAGGGAATTCACACCAAAATTACCATTTCTGTTCGAACCCTAGCTTTCGAGTCTAGACCAGAGAACAAATCAGTTGTGTGTTTGAGTAGAGCCAAGTCCCATAGCTTCAACCTGGAAACAAAAAACACATAGATATCCATAATACGTGGCTATTCAAGAACCATCCATTCTAATCAACAACTCTTTCTCTCAAAAAAGGAAAATAAAAAAATTTCTTTCCTCCCGTCCACCGCGTCAGCCACTGCATCGCCTAATCACATGCATTAATTTTTGCTGCCATCGCCAGAATCTTCAAACATCCTCTGCTTGGTGCAACTAGGATAGCGGTTGAACCTCTGTTTTGTCGAATTCCGGTCAATCACCGGCAGAGGCCTACTGGCCCAGATTAAGTTTTTTCCGGGGATGAGTGGTTGGATTTATTATGGCAGCGGAGCCGATTGTGTTTATGGCGGCAATTATGTTTAGGGGATGAGTGGTTGGATTTCGTTTACGGCGGGATACGATCGGGAAACAAAATAAAAATTGAGTACTTACTACAAGGACATTTTCAAAATTTCCTTGGTCTCTTCCTATCAAATCAGATGGGGTCTCAATATTACACATGCTTCATAAGCGAATGGTGCGTCGCCACATGGGGAGGGTCGACGAGCCCGGGGTTGCTTTATGAGTGCCCACTGTTGAGTTATGACTGTCAGGCATGCCATTACTTTTGACTGTCGGCCAGGTCTTTGCTGTGTAATGTTCACTTGGAAAAGCATACTTCATCTGTTTCTCTAATAGTGGCACATAATTTTTTGTGTTAGAATTTAGGAGATACTAAATGAGTGGATGAAATTGGATTGAAAGAAGAATAAGTAAAATGAGTGGATGTAATAACCTTAAACTTGTCATAAATAGAAAGTGTCAATATAAAAGAAACATCTCAAATTAGAAAGTGTGTCACTATTAAAGAAACGGAGGGAGTACTTCCTCTGTTCTTTGTTAAATTGCACACTCTATTTTCCTCGGTGGCGCGTGAGAGAGGCAGACATGGCCGGGCAGAGCCGCGCGTGGTCGTCGCGTTTGGCATCTGACCGGCCAGAGGTGGAGGAGCAGCGCGGGACCAGTGCGGCTTAGGCTCCTCTTCACCTTGCAGCCTAACTCCGGTGTATCACCTCCTAGCTGGTCCGACGAGGTGTCCAGCTGAGCAGTCGGCAAGCTTTCCGGCGTGGATGCACTGCTCCAGCCTTTCGTCGTGGAGATGAGCAGCGGCTACGAGCTGCTTTAGAAACTCCGGTGCGTGGGCTGAGCTGTGTTGGAAGAAATCGAGCAGCGTCGACCGGTGGGGTGATGTCACAGATCGGCACCGATCTGTACCCCCCGGCAACGATCTCCGATCTTTAGCTTGATTCGAGCTCGATTGCTGGGTTTCGCTGTAGATGTGCGGAGTTGTAACGGCTTCTGGCGAGGGGAAGGAGGAGGTGGTCTGGAGCTATACTACTGGTAGGGGTAGCGGAGGTGGCCGACGCGGCGGAGATCGCCGGTGGCCACCCCGCCGGGAAGTGCAGACGGTTTGAGTTGTTTTTTGGAGAGAAAAAAAAAACAAAAACAAAAAACATTGTATTCACAGCCCCCAAACTTGAAAGGTCCAGCTCCAGGTCCAGGCTTTCAGATTCAACAGCCTGTCCAATAATAATTAGCACTAATACCAACGATTCATAGACTAGGTTTCACAGAGCAAAAGGTACCGAACCTAAAATGGCCAGCCAAGTTCCATGTATTCCACCTTAATGACAAATAAAGAACCATAGGGATCTACATGGATGAGTATAAGTAAGAGAAAACATAGTTGTAGGACAGACAGAATGTAGAGCGAAGAAACATAGTTCCATGTTTTCCAACTCTCGAAGCCTCAAGTCAGAATCCCAATTTCACCCAAAAGAAATAGCTCCAGAGAATTACCAGCCGCATAAGGAAATAGGTAAATATAGGTTCTATTCCAGTAAAGCAACCCCAATAAATCTGTTCCCCATCATTCAATCCAATACCCGTAGTTATGCAGAGCTCAACCCAAAATAAGCCAGGAAAAAAGTGCAGAGATAGAGCAAGGAAGAACCTTATTTTCGTCCATTTCATAGCTTGGAACCTCGGCTGTAAGTTCCCCTGTTTCATCACAACTTGTTGTACCGTCCCTTCACAGACTGTTGGCAATGAATATGGCTCCGGGTGACAAGGCCGGATAGTGGCCAACGAAGGACCTGATGCATAGATTTCCCTGAGTGGAAGTACCGAGATCAAGATGGAATGTTGTCGGAGAGCTCTCCGAGGAACCGCCACGTGCATTACCGTCCTTTCACAAGACTGTTAGCGGCGAAGATGGCTCCGGGTGACAAGTCCGGATAGTGGCCATCAAAGGAGCCGATTGTTGCACAAAAAAGTGCATAATAATCAATGTGATCCATTGTTGACCCGACCCGGGTTCCATTTTAAGCACAGGGAGGATCAGGCGGTTTCCTAAGCTTTCCATCGCAGATCAAAATCAGCCCACGTAATTATTTACCTTCCTTCAAAGCTGGAGAAAGAGACCAAGAGTCCAAGTGCTTCTTTTTGGCCCACAATAGATGGCCCAAATTACATCATTTTGTGTACCATTCCCCCAAGTGAAAGTATTGATTTTTTGCCAACTGGGAAAATCAAGCAAAACCCAGCACAGTAACAAAGAGAACAGCAGCAACCAGGGCAAAGATTTTTTCAGAATCCCAGTTGGGAGACGTGGGAAAAACAAAACAAAAATAAAAAAAAAGCAATACCCAAAGACGTAATATAGCATTACCCAAAGAAAATGAGGGGGAAACTGAACTTAGAAAAACGAGAGTACCGAGGAAATTGTTCATTGCCTTCTTTGGAAATGATTAATTGGGAAGCGTAATTGGTTCAGATTTGAAGAGAGGGAATTCACACCAAAATTACCATTTCTGTTCGAACCCTAGCTTTCGAGTCTAGACCAGAGAACAAATCAGTTGTGTGTTTGAGTAGAGCCAAGTCCCATAGCTTCAACCTGAAAACAAAAAACACATAGTTATCTATAATACGTGGCTATTCAAGAACCATCCATTCTAATCAACAACTCTTTCTCTCAAAAAAGGAAAATAAAAAAATTTCTTTCCTCCCGTCCACCGCGTCAGCCACTGCATCGCCTAATCACATGCATTAATTTTTGCTGCCATCGCCAGAATCTTCAAACATCCTCTGCTTGGTGCAACTAGGATAGCGGCTGAACCTCTGTTTTGTCGAATTTCGGTCAATCGCCGGCAGAGGTCTACTGGCCCGGATTAAGTTTTTTCCCGGGGATGAGTGGTTGGATTTATTATGGCAGCGGAGCCGATTGTGTTTATGGCGGCAATTCTGTTTGGGGGATGAGTGGTTGGATTGCGTTTACGGCGGGATACGATCGGGAAACAAAATAAAAATTGAGTACTTACTAAAAGGACATTTTCAAAATTTCCTTGGTCTCTTCCTATCAAATCAGATGGGGTCTCAATATTACACATGCTTCATAAGCGAACGGTGCGTCGCCACATGGGGAGGGTCGACGAGCCCGGGGTTGCTTTATGAGTGCCCACTGTTGAGTTATGACTGTCAGGCATGCCATTACTTTTGACTGTCGGCCTGGCCTTTGCTGTGTAATGCTGACTTGGAAAAGCATACTTCATCTGTTTCTCTAATAGTGGCACATAATTTTTTGTGTTAGAATTTAGGAGATACTAAATGAGTGGATGAAATTGGATTGAAAGAAGAATAAGTAAAATGAGTGGATGTAATAACCTTAAACTTGTCATAAATAGAAAGTGTCAATATAAAAGAAACATCTCAAATTAGAAAGTGTGTCACTATTAAAGAAACGGAGGGAGTACTTTCTCTGTTCTTTGTTAAATTGCACACTCTATTTTGTATCACTGTTTATGTTAAATTTTATCATATATTTGAATAAATATATAAATAAAAATATTATATATATATTATATTATTTAATATAAGATAACAAGTATTTTTTAAAATAAATATTTATTTATTATTATTATATATAATTAAATATATTAATTGTTAAATGAATTTCTTGATAAGAGTGAAAAAATTCTGTACAATTTAATTGTTCATTACTACCATCCATTATTACTTACTCCTTACGGGTCATTACTACCATCCATTATTACTTACTCCTTACTGGTCATCCATTATTACTTTTTACTTTTCAAGAGGGGAGAAGATAACCACGGGTGCCGTTAGAAAACCCCTTGTTCGTTCCTCTTCTCACTTTTGTCTTTTCATTGTGCATGAATTCACGTCCTCAATTGGCAAGTGAATCTTGAAAACCCCACATTCTCTTTCTTCTCCACCTTTCGAACACTCTTTCCCTCCTCTTCTATCCTCCAACTTTTGATTTCACTCTCGGCGACTCTTGCATAGAAAATATGGGTAATAATTATATATTTGTACTCATAATTTTATGATACATGTTACAAGTAATATTCTAGAAGAAATAAATATAAAATTTTTGGATTATATGAATCGAGTTATAAACTTTATAACTACTATACGTTGCATAATAAATTTTTAATATTACAACTAAAACTTTTTACCTTTTATTATTCTAATTAAACTCTATCTTTCCATATGTATATGGAAAGACTGTCTTTCCCAAAATTTTACCTCATTTTAATTATATTTAGTTTTAATTCCAGTAAGATATTAATTTGAGAGAATAAAGCCTAATAGCTCAAACATTTTGTCAGAAAGGAAAAATTGTTTTAAAAGGAAGGGCTATGCAATTTCATACTCCAGATAAGTACTACTCCCTCCGTCCCAACTCTTTCTGCGGAGAGAGAAACTGGAAGTATTTTTAAGGATATATTATTTTAAGGCTTTGAAGTGGGGTATCCTGAAATTGTTAACTCTTTCCCTTTATTTTCGTTCAAATTAAGCCCAAGATTTGGGCAACTAATGATTTTTGCCGGGCCATTGATTTCCAGCGCCCAAACAACTTGTTTTTGGAGGGAACTCCAAAATTCACTTGATTTCACTGGCAGAATTTAAAAAAGCGGAGGCACCAAAATGAACAGCCAAGAACATGAACAGTGTCAAAAAATTAAAATTACAGACTTGGAACCCCACTTGTACCCCACTATATTTACATTTACATTGTCCAAAAGAATCCCTGGAAGCTGACAGAACAAGTCTAAAATTCTTCTTCCACATTCCCCTTTGCACTAACATTAAATTTCCTTTGTCCTAATCCAACAAGAAAGCCTAGCAACAGAAAGAGTATTTTTTTCTGTACCCTCAGGTCAAATGTCAGCATTCATCGAGCCCTACCAAGCCCTTGCGGACTGATTGCTCTCCTGCTGCAGGATCTTCCCTTCATCATCGGGTATTCGAGAAATATGAGGGGGAGAAGAATATGACAAACCAGCAGAGGTAACATATTGCTGAGTTTCTGTTGGACAACAGTAGGAACGGGAAGATACTTCAGGGCAAGAGAATCGAGGGAGCGACGAAGTTCAATTGCAGCCAGAGAACCATCAGTTACATCTGGTCAAGAGTCAAGCTCCAACTTTCACTGGGTCAACCGCTGGACAAGAGACACAGTATGTCCGAGTATCCGGACTACAACAAGAAGGAAATTGATCTTGAGGCCTTAAGAGCAATAGCTGCAACCAGCCGAAGAACAATCAGAGGGACAAGTGCATGGGTGGGGATAGGGAAGAGCACAATACATCGAGCTGTGGCAGCCAAGGTCATCAAAAACCATACAAACATTATTAGGCCTACACTAACATTTCAACACAAGGTACAAAGGTTGAAATTCTGCATATCTAAATTGCAATCCAACTTTCAATTCCAGCACATGGACAATGTAATTCACATAGATGAGAAGTGGTTTTACATGACTAAGCCCATTGTCCGTTACTATTTGGCACCGGGTGAGCCTGAGCCCTTAAGAACCACTCAACACAAGTCCCACATTCCAAAACTCATGTTCATGTGTGCTGTGAGTAGGCCAATTTACATCCCTGATGGTGTGTTAATATTTGATGGGAAGTATGGTGTGTTCCCTTTCATTGAGAGGGTTGCAGCACAAAGAACCAGCATTAATCGCCCGAGGGGGCTATGGAAACTAAGGCTGTGGAGAAGATCACTGGACTTGTGACACGTGCAAAGATTATAGATGAAATCATACCAGCAATAAAAGCACGTTGGCCACCATTCATGAGCAAGCACGTTTATATTCAACAAGATACTTGGAAGGCACACATAAAGAATTCATATCCTGAATTTCGGGCAGTAGCTGACTTCGACGGGTTTGACATCAACCTGGTATGTCAACCAGCTAAATCACCTGATCTTAATGTACTAGATCTCGGTTTTTTAACTTGATACAGTCTCTACAACATGAAACCCCAAGCACGACACTGGATGGGTTACTGACAGTAGTGTACAATGCATATGACAGAGAAGATCCAGCAACAATCAATAAAGTTTTCCTCACCCATCAAGCTACAATGATAGAAATCATAAGAGTCAAGGGATGCAACAATTATAAGTTGCCCCACATGTCAAAGAATGCACTGATAAGGAGAGGAGAATTGCCTAGGATGCTAAGTTGTGATGAGGGAATACTTCGTGAAGGCCTGGAACACCTTATCACAATTCAGGAAACTGAAGGCATGAGGGAGATGATGCAAGCCATGGGATATGAACCGCAGCAGTAAGGGATTTCAGTATGCACATTGGGTTAGACTAGGGTAAAATTTTAAAAAAATTTAAAAACCTTAAAACTTGTTTCTTTTGGTGTGAAAAGGCAGGTTTTTTTGTTGCCCAATTCAAACTGATGCAAGTTTCTGCACCCCAATAGGAGTTTCTTTAATGCACAACACTTAACTTCGCACAACATACAACACAACACAAAGCATAACACAACACAAAGCACAACACAAAGCATCGCACAAAGCACGACACAAAGCACGACACAAAGCGCAGCACAAAGCACAGCACAGAGCGCAGCACAAAGCACAACACAGATCACAGCACAGAGCACAACACATAACACATCACAACACAAAGTACAGCCACACGGCAGCCACATACCACAAGAAATCAAACAAGCACAAAACACGCAAACATGAACCAATATACTCCCTTTTTTTGCTATTTACAAACATGTCCAAGGGGCTTTCATGGGGAGATATACATTTTCCTGGAACAATCATGAAGCGCAATCAACTGAGCCATAGCATATCTCAGATGATTGTGGCTCTGCAAGTCAACAAAAAAAGGGATCAATTCAGCAATCCAACATGGAAACCAAGACATATTGGCTATTTTATTAAACATAAACTGCTAATCATACAAGCAAAAATTCATTAGATGAAGTTGAAGGGAACAGACTTAACTTTTTATTCTACCCTTTCCCTATTCTGGCCAAGAAGCTCCCTCAGACCCGGAATCATTATCTCAGCCACACGAAAAGGTGCATCGATCTGATCCAAACTCAGAGGTTTCATTTCCGGCATGACGTCCGAGGGAGACCTGGACTCTGTCGCATACCAGGGAAGTGCTCGAATCAAAGGGATAGAAGAGTAGTGTTCGTCATCATTGCCAGAACCAATAGCACCCTCATAGTGACCGCGTTTCACTCCAAAAGGGATAACGCATGGATCATCTATAAATTTTTCTCGGGCCACACAGCCGCACAAACTGCAAGGCTCCCTAGATATGGAAACAGAGGCCACAAGGCCGTGTTTTTCTTAGTTGGTGGAGGCGCCACCAACAGACCCACCGGGAGTTATTTCTCCTCACCGGCGAGTGGCGCCAACTCCAATTGTTTCATTGGAATCAAAATAGAGGCCGCGGACAGGTCGATAGCGGTGGCGCCAGATCTGCAACTTCGAACACCGCGCCGACGGTTGGGCATCGCCACCTTCGTTCGTTCTTCTCCGGCGTCAGGACCTCTCAAGGCCGGACCATCACCCGCCGGAGAGAAAATATCAGATCGGGATGGGGAACCAGAATCAGAGACATAACATTCTGAACAAAACCCATCACATTTAAACCCACAACCAACGAAATCGCCCCTTTCCATAACCCACAAATTTTTGAAAAGCAAAGATGATGAGAGGGACGATCTAGAATGGGATGAGCGACGTGAGATAAGCTCAGAAGATGAGAGGGAAGAGATAAAGGTGGGAACGAATAATGGATTCAGAAACCCTGATGAAGCAAAGAGATAAGCATGCTCACACCTTTTAACAACATCGACGAATCTCGATGCTGAGCCCATTGGGAATGCACGCCCTTGATGGGCAAGTGAATCTTGAAATACCCATATTCTCTTTCTTCTCCACCTTTCGAACACTCTTTTCCTCCACTTCTTTCTTCCGACTTTCGAGTTCACCGTCGTCAATTCTTGTGTAGAAAATAAGGGTAATAATTGTATATTGGTATCCATAATCTCATAATATATTATAGAGTCTATCTCTTGTGAGACCGTCTCATGGTGAGACCAAAGACTAGAGGCAAAATAGGAAAAGAGCAAACTAAATTCAAGCCCAAAAAACTAATAGAACTGGACTAAATTACAAATTATCACAATTTCACATTAAGTCCCTGAACTTTTAAAACATCAATATGAAACCTCATATTGAAATCTTTGCAATTTAATCTCTGGTCTCGCCGTGAGACTGTCTTATATATTGGTACATGGTAATTATACAAGATAAGAAAATGTAATAGAATATAATTACATTTACAAGTAATATTCTAATTCCCTAATACTCATCCTCAAGTTGGAGCATTGAGATCAGAAATGCCCAACTTACCAAGCAGGGAATGAAACTGGCTTCGTCCGAGAGCCTTAGTGAACAAATTCTTAGGTTGGTCTGACATGCGGATATGCTAAGTAATAGTAGTGCCAGACTGAACAAGATCCCGGATAAAATGACAATCAACTTCAATATGTTTCGTGCATTCATGGAACACTGGATTTTCCGCAATATGAAGAGCATGTTGACTGACACAAAACAGTCGCATAGGAGAAGAGTGCATAACCCCTAAGTCTTTTAGTAAAGACTTAAGTCATAAGAACTCACAACCGGTAACAATCATAGCACGATACTCCACTACAGCAGAAAACCGATAAACAGTAGGTTGCTTCTTAGTCTTCCAAGAAATTGGAGAATCACCAATCATCACAAAATATCTACTATTGAGAACGTCGAGTAATCAGGCATACCGTCCAATCTGAATCACAGTAAGCAGTCAACTATAACACAGTATAAGAAAGAAATAAACCTTAACCAGGATGACTCTTCAAGTAGTGCAACACACGAACTGCAGCTTGCCAATGAGGAACACAAGAGGACTTCATGAATTGTGCAAGGGTATGAACCGAATAACTAAGCTTAGGACGAGTAATCGTCAAATATATTAGGTGCCTAACCAGATGTCTATACTGCTGCGGGTCATGGTAGACTCGACCTTCAACACGTGCCAGATCATGTTATTGCTCCATCGGAAAGTCAGTCGGCTTAGAACCAGATAAACCTGTATCCAATAAAATGTCTAATGCATATTTTCTTTTGCAAAATAAACATCCCCTCCGATCTTCTAGCAATCACTATGCTAAAAAAATACTTAAGTAGACCAAGGTCTTTCATATGGAAACAAGAACTTGAGTATATTTCTTGAACTTAGAGATGAGTGCATAAGAACTACCAGTAATGACCAAATCATCCACATAAACCAGAGCATGCAAAGAAACTGATACACGGGAAAAGACAAACAAAGAGTAATCTGCCTTACTCTGAACAACACCAAATGCTTGTAAAGTCTGAGCCAATTTGGAAAAACAGTTTCTAGGAGTTTGGCAAACACCATAAAGAGAATTCTGAAGGTGACATACTTGACCAGGGGGCACGGCATAACCCAGTGGGAGTCGCGTAAAAACCGCTTCACGCAAATCACCATGCAGGAAGGCATTATGAATATCTATCTGATGCAGTTCCCAACTACGAATGACCGCAACAGATAAGAATATGCAAACAAAACTCATCTGCGCAACCAGAGTAAATGTCTCAGTATAATCAATTATTTCAACCTGGCGATTCCCGAGAACTACTAGGCGTGCCTTGTGACGTTCAATAGTACCACCTGACTTAAACTTCGTCTGGTAAACCCATTTGCAACCAATCGCCTTCTTATCCAGAGGCAAAAGAGCCAAAGTCTAACTCTAATTGCGCTCAAGCGCAGTAAGCTCTTCAGTCATAGCATCTCGCCAATGAGCATATTGTGAAGCCTCGGAGTAAATAGTGGGATCTGCACTAGATGTTACCGCACCAAAAAATCTAGAATGCATACTATAAAAATTATCACAATTTACATAATCAGTAAGAGGATAGAGAACATCTGAGGTTAGTGATGACGCATGAGTGAATGTAAACGTAAGTGGGGGGGGTCTTCAATTGTAAGAGCACATGCATAATCATCGCAGTCATAATCTTCCAAATAAAGAGGCGGTTGACGGGCATTTTAAAATACATCAAAATAATGGATATAAGGTTCAGTCTAAAGTACACTATTCAAAGTGATGGAAATATCCATAGTGGTGGACATACGTTGCTAAAAGATTCAACATCAAACCTTTCAAAGCTTTCATCTTTCACATTATAAATTCCCACCTTGCCATTGGGATCTTCACATTAAAATATGTAACGTAGCCAACAATCATCGGTGAAATATATGCAATTCGATTTTACACCTGGAAAATCATCAGCTGCAACTGAGATCGTGGTATTATTGCCTATAAAAATTGCCTCATTTCATATATCATTTATTTCTTTACATTCCATCTTCACAGGGTTGACTCCCATCAGTCGAAACTAATAAGGCTGCACTATTTCATACACTTCATAGTTATTGCGAATAATTATCAGTAACTCTCCAGAAGATGATTCCACCAAATACGACATCCAATCATGCCAACCGGGTAGAGAGGGATCCTTCCAATGAATGATACGGGATTTAGTTTGATCAATTCTGTAAAGATCCCAAACGAAGTTTTAGCCACCAATATTAACAACAAACAACTTCCTTTGGTAAAAAAGCAGAGTTCCAGATTCACCGAAATCCACGTCCATCTTCGTCTAGCTCTTGTCTCCATTCCTACATAATCCCAAAGACCAACTCCTAACCAGAAACACTGTGAAGTCTGATGTCACTGATGGATTTGCTGAGAGCATTTCCTGTTCTATAAAATGAAAGTCTGGATTAGTTTTGTCTTACTCATATCGAGGATATGTATCAATGTTGGGGAGTTCAATGTCTGGAGAGGAGGAAAAGGGACTGAACAAAATCATCTCACAGGTAGATGATGATATGCCAAGAATCCATCCAAATCCTGCATATATGCATCTTTTACCCTTGGTTTCCGGGACTGGCATGGTAAATAAAATCTTCCTCTTGACAAAGCTATAGAATTCCCGTTCGTCAATGTCATCTTTCTCTGAAAGCATTAGAAGAGGAACCTTGCTTACTCCCTTAAATAGCTTAGCTTTAATGGAACCATCGGTTTGCCAGTTGGTACAAACACCTCTAAACGCCGTGAAATCTTCCATTACTTGAAGACGAAGGGCTATCCCTACCAACAGATAAGGTAAAAGCCCTGACCAATCGGGCATGTTATCCATACTCTCTAATATGTTATCCATACTCTCTACTACTCCCGTATTCTATTCTGTATACAAAATCAAATTAACCAACTCTACAAAAACATAGATGAACGAATATGTATATAAAGGGACTATACCTTTTACAGATGGGATTTGGATATTTACTGCCGAACCTAGGCTTTCAACCACCAGGTAGGATTAGGTCTGAGAGGATTACCAAAAATAAATAAATATAGGGCTTAGCGCATGGCCAGTGGTGGTCTTTTAAGATTAAAAGACCGCTCTGGAGACCGAAAACTACCACAGGGTGGTCTCTAGAGTGATCTCTTAACAAGAGACCACTCAAGAGTTTCTTGCTAAGAGACCAATTAAGAGACCGAATGTGGGGTCAAAAAACTGACCAGCCACATGGGAGAGGCCGCTTTTCAGCGGCCCATTTTTTTGTCCATTCGGGACACGTGTCGCTCTCTGAGTGAGCCACATGTCCCACTCATTTACTGCCTTTTTTTTAAAATTTTGAATGGTACACATATCCCACTCATTTACTGCCCTTTTTTTGAATTTTGTATGGGACACGTGTCCCATTCTGGTTGCGACACGAGTCCCCACTGTATTTTTTGGAATTTTTTTTTCTTCAGAATTTCAATTTTAATTTTTTTATTCCAACTTCCTCCACTTTTTGCATATAAATATAGATGATTTCAACTCATTTCATCACACTACTTCCAATTCCAATACTTCTACCTCACTAATTCATCTTCTACATTGTAATCCATTTTTTGTGATGGATCCACGAAGAACGAAGGGCAAAGATAAGGTAATTTCAAATTCTTTCAATTTGAATTTTTTTCGCAAAATCCAAATTATCGTCCATTTTCAAATTCGGAATTTAGTATTTCTGTAATTTTTATAGTTGTTATAATTGATTTTTGCAATTTTAATATTTTTTATATAATTTTTAAAAAAATGGAATTCTCTTATCATTTATTTTTAAAATTTTGTTTTAATAATTTCTTTTAAAATAGAAATTAAATTTATTTTTTTAACACCGAAGCATGATATTGACAAGAACGAGAAATAAAAATTATTTAATATATTTTTAAAAATGAAATTATATTTTAAATATTAAAACATATTATCAAATTTCACATTCAACTTATTTGGGTGGATAAATTTATTTAAAATAAAATTTAATGGTCAAATTAATGAGTAATATAGAGAAAATCAAGTGGGGTTCATGAATAATGAAGAATGGTCTCTTGCCATTGTGAAGGAAAAAAATAGTTGTCTCTTATGTGGTATCTTAAGGTGAGATGGAAGAGAAAAAAATAAAAATAATATATTTAATTCGTAAGACACCATTAGCCGTTTTAACATTGCCCATGGCCTTATAGCCTCCTTTGGTGCACTTTCCTTATTGGACCGATTTACCTCAAATTACATGGAATTGTATCTCTTTATTTCTGGGCAAAGTCTTGGGAAAGACGGTCTTTCCATAGGCTTATGGAAAGACGTGGTTTGATTAGAATAATAAAAGGTAAAAGGTCTTAGTTGCAATATTAAAGTTTTAGTATGAAACATGTAGTAGTTATAAAATTTATAATCCGGTTCATGCAACCCAAAAATTTTATCTTAATTTCTTCTAATTTACACTTTAAACCTTGGTCTTTCCATAACTTATGGAAAGACCGTCTTTCAAGAGACGGACTCTTATTTCTGAATCAATTGGCTGAAAGGAAAAAAGACGAAACACCTCCATCATTATTAAAAATAAATACAGTGCTTATTTATATTGACTCCCCCTGTTCCAATTGTATTTACACATATTGTTTACTTTAAATTGTTTGTTTACTTTTTCACAGTTTTTAATAAGCATATTTGACTGTAAATATCTATATCTACATATAATAATTTTGCATACAAAAATTAATATTTGAAAAATAGATATTAGGATAAATTTAACAATATCTCATATTGTATATTTATTATCTTTATATTAATTTATATTTAAGGTTGAAGTTTATAAAATTTGACTCCAAAAACGTAAATAACATTTTAGAGTGGGACAAGGAGTAGGTAACATGAGGGTTTTCTCTTATTCACTCATATTGATTATCTTAATGAATGAATGATTTTTACCATTGATCTAGATTGGACGGAAGGTGGATTTGCAAAAGATATTTTTTGTTTTTTATTAATGAAAAATATTACATACCAACAATCAAGTTACATATGTATACCCTACTCTAAGACCTAAGTATAAAACATTACCATTAAATCTTAGTGTTTCAGTGGAGCCTGAGTTAATGCTGCACCACCACCACCAAAGTTGGAACCACCACAATCTCACATTCATCGTTCACACATGTAAGTTGTTTGAATATTTAGGGATGCCCTCACGAGAACACTCAAATGCTGCACCACCGCCACCGAAGTTGGAACCACCACACCCAAACGCTGCACCATTGCCACCAAATCTATTTGAACTGTTAGGGACGCCCTCCTGGGTAGGGGTGTTCAAAAATATCCAACTCGCAATGTCCGACCGGTCCATCCACCGGCCACCATAAAATAACCAGGTACATTTTCATTTTTCAGGGCCGGATACCTGGCCCGGTAATTTTACATTTTAACGGGTCCGGGTCCGAGCAGCAAAAGTGTGATTTTCGGGTACACGGGATACCCACTAGAATTAAAATATATTTAATTAATTTTAATTTTAAATAATATTTTTCTACACATCTACTTCCAATTCTCAATTGTTCATACTTCCTCCGTTTTTCTATTTATGACACCATATGTTCATGTGCTTGGATTTATGTGAAAAATATGAGTGGATGAAATTGAATATAGAAGTAAAAAGTAGAATGAGTTGATGAAATTGAAGGAATCTTGTCAAAAAAGGAAAGTGTGCCAAATAATAGAAAACATCAATTTATAGTAAGTGCGTCATAAATAACAAAACGGGAGGAATATCCATGTACTATTAATAAATTAAGTAATGCGAATTTACATAATATTCAAGTGCTAAATTTTCAACCATTCCGTTTCAACTCTGAATTCTCAATTGTTTCTTCTAAGTTCCGGCCCTTCCCTTTCAACCCCGGTCACAACCATATTCTACTAGTAGCAAGTAGGTCAAATTGGAAAAAATATTACTTGATTTTCCATCACAAATTTCGTAAGGTCTCCACTAAATTAAAATTTATTAACACATTGATCTTATTCTCGTCATTTCACCATATTTTGTTACGTTCATCCAAATTAGGGAACGGTGATGGTCATGATTACAGACTTGTTACTCTCTTAATGATCATTGTTCGTTGAATTTTTTTTATTTGTACAGAAAATGTCACGAGAATTCAATTGTTAAACAACATTGCCATCATTTTAAAGAAATTTTTCGTGCACTAATAAAAATTCAAGTAACACAATGAAAGGATAATTATTTCAAAAAATTCAATTAAACGGATCAACGGGTACCATGTTACCCGGCATAAACTATCTGGGTACCCGCATTGCGGATACCTTGTTCTTCTGGGCCGGGTCAGGGGCCACATTTTCAACTACCCGCACTTGCAGGTACCCAATTTTGAACACCCCTACTCCTGAGAGCACCCAAGCGTCGCACCACCGCCAGCGAACTGGAACCACCACGATCTAACCTTTTCGTCGACCACCTGCAAGTTGGTAAATCACAGTGGAGACCACCGACACGGTCCCATAACACTAGATAAATCCAACTAAGAAATTACTCTTATATTCATAATTCTTGATAAGAGTGTAATTTGAACTCCAAACCTCTCACTTATACTAGTCCGAATTCACGAAATAAATTTTGTCTGATTCGCTACTTCAATTTTTTTTCTTTTTATGGTTCCCTCTAACTTATGAAGAATCTGAAATCTTATTTTCTCTGTTTGAGTACAAAATTAACTTACCTCGTTATGTTCTTTTAGTATAAATCTGCACATTTGTCATTCAAGGATGGAGAAAGCGTTGATGACTTCTCCATGAGGAGAACAAGCCTGGTTAATAATTTGTAGGCTCTGGGAGACACTGTGGAGGAGGAACGGCTTGTCAAGAAGTTCCTACGCGTTGTACCACCACGGTACACGCAAGTGGCGATTGCAATTGAGACTTTACTCGACCAGAGTACTCTCTCAATTGATGAGCTAACCGGGAGGCTACGGTCTGCAGAGGAGCGCTACGGAATGGGTAAATCTGATACAAAATCAGGTTCTCAACTCCTCCTTACAAAGGAAGAATGGCGAACACGCCAAAATTATCAAGAAAATGGCGAGGGGTAGCAGAGGATCAATAAATCAAAGCGCCCTGCTCGCGGAAACTCTCGTGATAGAGTTCCATCTAAAGGGAGGTGCTACAACTGTTGTTTCTTGGGCCATTTTGCAAGAGAATGCCGAAAACCACGACGAGGGCGCAAAGATGAAGCGCACCTGAGTATGTTGGAGGATGATCAGCCAACGCTACTTCTTGTGACTGCATCAGATGAATGCAGTGAAAGCCCTCAGGCAGTCTCAGACAAAACTAAATATGTATTTCTCAATGAGCAACGTGTATTTCCAGTTAATACAGGGGAAGGAGTGTGGCATCTTGATACGGGAGCAAGTAATCACATGACGGGCTGTCAAGACATGTTCACGTTACTTGATGAAAACGTGAAGGGAAGCGTCAAGCTTGGTGATGGTACAGTGGTTGAAATATGTGGTCGTGGTGATGTGATGTTCTTATGCAAAATTAAGGAGCAGCGAGTACTTACAGAGGTGTATTTTATACCTCATTTGCGAAGCAACATCATTAGTATCGGTCAACTAGAAGAGAGTGGTTGTGAGACGGTGATAGGAGATGGCGAGTTGCGTTTGTTTGATCGAGAAAGTATGCTTTTAGCACGAGTGCCCTGGAACAAAAATAGGCTGCACACCTTGAAGATGAACTTGGCGAATCCTGTGTGTTTGCTCTCAAAGGTGGAGGAGTTGTCGTGGCTATGGCATGCACGCTATGGACATCTCATTTTTCGATCATTGCAAAACTTGGCAAAAGGTGGAATGGTGGAAGGAATTCCAATGTTTTCGTTATATGCCATGCTAAATATCTGAACATAAAGCAATCACTATCATTCGGTCCATATGGCTTGAGAAGGCTATGAATCTTAGCTGCAATTGTATTGGGTGATGCAACATAACTCACACTTCATTTTAATCCTTCTTACAGGGTTGCAAACCGAGATGCGTCATCTTATGGGCATTATGCATTTGAACCAATTGCTGGGCATGTAACTTCCACGAGGGAGCATGGTGGTGCTTCTGGAGATACAAGTTTTTGCATCCCCAGAGCAATTGAGGAAAATGTTCAGAAGGATTGCAAGCATTTTGCTTGGCTATAGTTATCAGCTGAAATGCTCTCTAAACCAGATCCCCGATCTTCACTTGGATAGTTACTACAGGTCTCCTTCATCTGATGTTAGGAGGGTATGTGAGTAGATCTGGAGTGCATGATTTTGTTGTGGTCAAAATTTTCATGCGGGACGAAAATGGGGCTTCTTTTTTTTTTTGGAAGCAAAGGGTAGAGGACGCATTTCCATAATGCGTCCTCTTGGGGCCCATTTGTTTTCCATATTTTTTCCCTTTTTTATTTTTGGAAGTGGTCCATTTTTTTTTTGTTTTCGAATGCAATTAGGCCGGGCAATTTTTTCTTCCGGAAATGGTTATCAATTTTTTTATTGTTTCTAAAATCAATTAGAGGACTCGTTTTGGAAAAGATGTGTGGATGTACACGTAAATGTGTGGATGTACACACACGTAAATGTGTGGATGTACATACACGTATATATATATATATATATATATATATATAAATATATATATATGATAAAGATATATATAAATATAAATATATACATAAATATAAATATATACACATATATAAATATAAATAAAAATATATATATATATATATAAATATGCACACGTAAATGTGTGGATGTACACACACGTAAATGTGTGGATGTACACACGTAAATGTCTGTATGTACACACGTAAATGTGTGGATGTACACATATATAAATATAAATATAATTATAAATATAAAATAAATATAAATATATACATATATATAAATACAAATACAAATATAAATATAAATATAAATATAAATAAAGATATATATGTATATATATATAAATATATATATATATACATAAATACATACATATATATAAATATAAAAATATATATAAATCTAAATATAAATAAAGATATATATATATATAAATATGAATATATATATATATATATAAATATATACATATAAATATGAATATATATATATATATAAATATATACATATATATATATATATAAATATACATAAATATAAATATAAATATAAATAAAGATATATATATATATATGAATATATATATATATAAATATATACATATATATATAAATATACATAAATATAAATATAAATAAAAATAAAGATATATATACAAATATAAATAAATAAATATATATATATAAATATATTCATATATATATAAATATATATATATATATATATACATATAAATATGAAGATATACACATATATAAATATAAATATATATATATATATATATATATAAATGTAAATATAAATATAAATATAAATATAAATATAAATATAAATATAAATATGAATATGAATATAAATATAAATATAAATATGAATATGAATATAAATATAAATATAAATATAAATATATATAAAAATATATATATAAATAAAGATATATATAAATATGAATATATATATATAAATATATACATATATATATATATAAATACAAATATAATTATAAATATAAAATAAATATAAATATATACATATATATCAATTCAAATATAATTTAAAATATAAAATAAATATAAATATATACATATATATCAATTCAAATATAATTTAAAATATAAAATAAATATAAATATATACATATATATCAATTCAAATATAATTATAAATTCAAATTTAAATATAAATATTTAAATTTGACCAGAAATTTAAAAAAAAAATTGACCAGATATTGTAAAAAAAATTTAAAATTTTAAAAAAAAAATTAAAAAAAATAGCCTTGGGCGCCACGTGGCAAGGCCTCATTCGGCCACGTGGCGCCCAACATTTTTTACCAGATTTTGGACCAAAATTTGTCACGGCCAGAGAGGACGCATTATGATAATGCGTCCTCTGCCACGTGGCAAGGCCCCATTCGGCCACGTGGCACCCGACATTTTTTATCAGAATTTTGAACCAAAATTTGAAAAAAATTATAAAAAATTGAGAGGACGCATTTCGAAAATGCGTCCTCTATATTGGGTAGCCATTTGTGGCTACTGTAGCAACAATTATAGCAATTTCTCAGTAGATCTGATGTTAGAGGAGCCTCAATATATGATATGGTACCGCCTCAATATATGATATGGTACCGCATGATTGCGGTGACAATGAATTGATGAACAGTCTCCTTATCTTGCGGATCACTTATCAACGTCCTATTGCTGCCAGGTAGTTTCATTCTTCTCATTCTCTCCATGTAGACCGACCTCTTTGTAAATTCTTTCTTCTATAGTATTTTCTACATGTAAAATTTTTTGTCTGCATCCACGGGTGTTCCATACTGTATGTGTGTCTTAGATTTTAAACTATTTTGGAATAGTGTGCATAATATACAAGTTTCTGCAATGTAATGTTCTGTCGCCAACATTATGGAGTACTGGTTCTGGTGAACTACTGGACTTAGTTGAATTTTGTGAATAGTACTTGATTTTGCATGTGTTTGTATAGGTGACTGTTTTTTTATGTATAACACTTGTTTGATTATGGATCTGCTATCCGAAACTTAATTCGTAATCTCAGCATTCAATGTGCATTCATGAATAATCTCATTTCTCAATTATTCAACTATTTCACTTTACCAAGTTCAATGTTAGCCAGATTAGTGAGCATTTATCTGTTTCGATGCAACAACGAGATGTTGTTTGTAACAATATGTTTGATTATGTGAATTTTTGTGCGTGTTTATACGGTAAATGTAACACTTTATGTTTATACTATGTAGATTCTCTCAAGATTGCAAAGTGAATTATTTCCGGCCACATAATTTGTATCTGGAGAAGACCATACAATTGATAATATCAATTTATTTGTATTATTTAATTTTCTTATTTTTATTTGGCAAAGTCTTGGGAAAAACGGTCTTTCCATAGGCTTATGGAAAGACGGGGTTTAATTCGAATAATAAAAGGTAAAAGGTCTTAGTTGCAACATTAAAAATTTAGTATGCAACATGTAGCAGTTATAAAATTTATAACCCGGTTCATGCAACCCGAAAATTTTATCTTAATTTATTCTAATTTACACTTTAAACCTTGGTCTTTCCATGACTTATGGAAAGACCGTCTTTCAAGAGACGCACTCTTTTTATTTTCATATATATCGCATCTAAATAGCATTTAAACCATATAAATTCCATCTAAATTGCAACATTTAAACTGATACCCTATATATTGCAGTATTAATCGCACAATTCCATATACATTATATATCGCATCATATATCGATTCTCTATACATCGCACATTTAACCGTATTAATCGCACAATTCCATATATATTATATATCGCATCATATATCGATTCTCTATATATCGCATCATATATCGATTCTCTATATATCGCACATTTAACCATATTAATCGCATAATTCCATATATATATATATATATATCGCACATATAACCGTATAAAACGCATCTCATTGCAGCATTCAAACAATTCCATGTATGTTATCTGTGAAACCCCAACTAGATTAATAAATAAATTATACTTACAATACAAATCATGTTATTTCAATTAAACCTTTTTAATCCCTATAATTGGAAAAAAAATAATTATTATGGATTAACCTAGTTATTAATCTCGGACGAAGTAAATTTGAATTAATAATGTTAATTATTGAAATATCAAACGATGATAAAGTTTAATATAGGTTTCACTTAAAGAAGAAGAAGAAGGAAATAATAGTACGTCGAGTCAGAATAGTAACGCGATATACAAATTGCACATTTTAAAAGAGTTAAGAAATGATAAATTGAGTTGTTAAATAATTATCTAGATTTTTATAAAAACATCTCTAATAGTTTACCTTGTACTCTAAAATGAATATTACTTTAAATTATTGAGTAACACTAATTTTATAACTTCCTAATGTTTTCATACTTATCACAACTATATGTAATTACAAATAAGAATAAAATAAATAAGTTATCATTTCTAGTATTGTTTTGATGTCAATGAATATAATTGTGCGTATATATATACATATATATATATAATTGATTATAAGTATTGTAAACCAAAAAGAAAAAAAGCCAATAAATGAGATAATAAGTAAACAAATAAATTAAAATACGTACCAAAAGGAAACCAAATAGAACGCGGGAATGTGGTGTCATAAGGAAATATTTGGGTACATGAGAAAGCAAAGCAAGAATTAAAATAAATAAATAAATTTTAAAAATAATAATAATAAAATACAGGGGAGAAATACAGGTCGACGGACGTGAAAAATTTATCCAAAGTAATTTTTTGAAAAGTGAAAATAGGCTAAATGATAAGATTTTAGGTGGTAAGTGTCAGAAATCTATGTCCTCATTTAATATAAATTGCAACTACTGCCTCTGTGAAAATCACTACCGAGATAGATCGTCATATATATATATATATATATATATATATAATCTAATAACAGTAATAATAAATAACTCAGTAAAGGAATAAACAAATAAAGAAAATTACCTGAAAGAGGAAGCAGACGGACGGCGGATGTGAAATTTCATCCAAAAGTGAATTTGGCAAGTGGGCGTAGGGATTCAACCAAATATAGGGTTAAATGGATAACATTTTAGGTGTCAGAACTTATATTTATCAAGTACAAATACCAGTGACTTCCTTATCAAAATCACAGCTTTAAGAAAAAAATCTTACCAAAGAACAGTGGTTAAGCAGTGAAGTAGAAGCGGCGGTTGTCAAGCCAAATTCTAAGGTGAGTGTTGCTTCGCCCTATCACGAATTTAGTAAAATCTGAGCTTATGTTTACATAAATATATATATATATATATATATAATGCCATCAGAACCTTACTCTCTCGAGCTAAACTCTTCACCTCTTGAACCCCTGGTGCTCTCCACTTCTCGAAACCCTACTGCAACTCCACATCTCGAACCCCTGCCAAAATTCGACTCCTCGAACCCCTGCAAAAATTCTACCCCTCGAACCCCTGCCACAACTCTACCCCTCGAACCCCTGCCACAACTCTACCCCTCGAACCCCTGCCACAACTCTACCCCTCGAACCCCTGCCATAATTCTACCCCTCGTAAATTCTACCCCATTTTGAATATTGGATACCTGGTGGAAGTTTGGTCAGGTCCTGCTTTGATGCTGCCAATGCCACTCGTCTTCATTTTTCTTTCTTTCCCTTGCATTGTTGTGCTCAGTTCGCTTAGCATCCCTTGCCTCTAGCTCTTCCTGCTCCCTCCTCAGGCTTTTCTCCAGTTCCGCCTCCAGGTTTTTCCTTAGCCTTTCATTCTCCGTTGTGAGAAATTGGATGTATCCCAATAATTCATGAATTAGCTTATCTTTGGGCTCATACTCTTGGTTGGCAGGAACTGGTACCGGTATGATTTTCTCCTTTAGGTAGTGGCTTGAACACAGTGGACATGCCGTTAACTTATAGGTGGTGCAGTGGATCCTCATCCTCTCCGTGGTTTGGTGCTTACAGAAGACACACTTGATCCATTTAACTTGATCATGTTCCGTCGGGAGTTTCACCGGGCATCTCCATCATTTTTCATCTCCCCGAACAAAGGCATTTTCTTCAAATGGATATTCTTCCATTGCTGTTTTGATGATCATTTGGGTCGTACCAGCTTCTCCTTCTGATACGCTCCAAATCACATCACTATCTAGTCGTCGACGTCGACCGAGACTACATCCCAGTCGCTTGGCAATTCTAGATTATCCACGACTGCTACTCTAGCAATGTTGTCGGTTCTCTTTCTACATTCCCAAGCAAAGTGTCCTCCGTCGCCACAGATGTAACATTTACACTTCTTTGCTCTCTCCGGGTGCTATTTATTGAAGACCCTCACATGGGAGTCATGTGGTTTGCCCTTGTATCACTTTGACTTCCTTAAGCCATACTTCTTTTGGGTTCTATAATACCCTGGGATTGGTATTTTGCTACGAAGGACAAGTCTTTCAGTCCCCTCTGCAAAGCTGCCTTTTTGCACATCTCAACCAGGCATTGGTAAGAAAAGTGAATCCCCAGAATGATACTAACGGTGCTACCAAGGTACTTCCTTTAGAATTCCTTCTCCAATTCCTTTCCAATAACAGTGGCATCTTCCAGAAGAATTTCTCTGACAACTCCGGGGAAATGTACATGCGCCCGGATTTTGACGCCAGGATTTTGAGATTATTCATATAGCTAATGAGGTCTTTCATACTATCGCATGACACCCGCTCCAAATCCTGGTAGGCTCTCTCTTGCTCCTCAATAGATCCCTGGAATGGATCTTCTAATAAGATGATTGTCCTTATTTGCGAGGTTATATTTTGGGGGTCATCGGCAATGTTTATTAGCTCATCGTAATCTTGATGGTAAGCCATCCTCCATTGAATCCATGTTTTCTTCTCCACTTCACCAAGCAGATTTTCCACGTACAAAAGCTTGGACCTAATGTCGATCCAACTTTTCTCATTTAACATATTTATAGTAATTGACTCCCACCTGGAAATCACATTGCTATACAGGTCGATGTCATCTGGCAGCACTAGCATGGCCATTTGCACCGCCTGGGCCGATGGTAAGTTCCAACTGCCGTCACTGTGACCTCCTTTCAACCTGATTGTTCTGCTCCTAATTGCTCCTACATTAAACGAAGCAACCCTTAGGTTCCCCAGCTGTTTTCGCTGGTGGATATAAAATGGGACCCATAACTGGTTCTGTTCGTGGTCTATAGGAAGACTCACCAGTTGAGTATGCCTTTTCCTCCGGCTTTTGGGTCAGCTTTCGGAGCTTTGGGTATTCCATCTCCTCAAGCTCTGTTACTAGTGACATCTCCTCATTGTTTCTTGTTTTTGGGGTATCCTCTCGGCCCTTGTTAAGAATGGGTTAACCCATTCTCCTTCAGCTTCATCATTGGACGTATCATAAACTGGATAAGTCCCAAAACTTTTTACTGGCCCCTTCCAAGCCATGGATGCATAAATATTGAGGATTCCCTCCAAGGTGTCCTCTTCTTCTTCTGCTAGCAAATCATGTTGCCAGCTTATTATCATGGTGGTCCCATCAACATCTTCATCTGTCTCATCATTATTTTTGCCATCAAGTACGAGAGCGAACTCCTCATCATCATCTGCCACCTGCTTATCATTTTCCCGTACTGCTAGCCTCCGTTCTTCCACGGTTCTATAGTCCCCAAATCTCATTGATAGGGATCCATCCAAATGGTTCCGTATTGCCACCTCCTGTGGCACCTTAAGCCTCCTTACTGCTGCCAGTGGTTTGACCCGCCACCTTTGACCTTGTAGCTTCTTTGTTGAGTGCAGTTGCCCAGCGACGTCCCTAATACCGCTGCTCGCCAGGTGATCTGCAATGAGCTGAACATTACACCGGAAACTGGCATAACTTGTATTGGTTAGTCTAGCGACCAACGCCCTTGTTATCAGCAAGTTACTTTCTCCCCCATTCCAGTTCTCATACCCATGCGTTTGGATTGCTAATTGGATATGGTTTCTGAAATCTTGTACTGACATCATTATGTTGGGTGCAATGTACACCATCTGCTTACCCTCTGTGATGTCCATTTCCATAGAGCCAATTACAGCCCTATCATCGGTCCACCTGGTGTCCCTTAGGATTACCAGAATTTTTACTCCGGCCTCCCGCCTGTGAAGTCCTAGGACCCGTACCATTATCATCCCTAGGTGGATGTGCTGCAACCTTCTGTAACATGCCTCGTTAATTAGAGGAATCTCAACCCGGTGACCTTAAATCTGGTGGACCGATAGAATCCCCGTTAACCTAGTATATGAGGTAAATAATGATAAACCCTAGTGAAATGCAGATAGACTGAACTGAAGTTAGAGAGAGGAAAATCATATATGAGTCCATGGACTACAGTATTTCTTTCTTATAAATTTCTTCTTCTATGATGTGATGTATACGCTTAAATGATGCGATTTATACGTTGTGGAATTTACATACTATTTGTACGGATGTTTAAATGCAACTTGCATGCTATTTATACAGTTTGAATACGATTAAATACTATTTATAGTCTACATAATTTCATATTTCTAGGGTTTGCTTTTTTAAGGTGATTAATCAAAATGCTAATTTCGGCTTTCTAGGGCTTGTCTTATTTAATGTGGCTTTCAAGGTTTGGGATTTTTTACTGTGATTAAACAAGTGTTTTAAAAGTAATTTACTTATTATCATTCTGTAACTTATTTATTGCCGAATGTCTTTTTTCTCTTTCCTAGTTTTTAATTGTAACCATACAGTATATTTTAGGCTGCATTTGACAAGATTTCAATTTCAGATTGCGACGCATGCAAGGAGAAATCCTCAAATCAAACCCGCAAGCTTGTCTTAAATGCAATTTCAATTTCCATCATGGTAGATTAAATGTCGGCTCTTTAGGGTTTATGTATATATTGTTTCCGTTGTGCAATTTATACGCTTTCTAAGTTTATGTCCAGCATTCTAGGGATTTTTTTATTGTTTATTTTCAAGTTTTTAGCAGATTATGTTTTTATAGACAGTAACTTCAGAATTTTCCTTACAATTTCAAGTTGCAAAGCATGCATGAGAGATTCTCCCAATCAGTCACCGAAAAAGCTCGCTGTCAAGAAAGATGAAAAATACTGAGATACATTACAAGTACAAGCACAGGGAGTTGGCTAACAAAAAGAACCCCAATAGCAAATGCAGGTATTCTTTCAAGATTGCAGCCGATTTGGAGATCTACCGTCCCCATTGCCCTAGAGAGAAGCCTAATCTCCTTTCATTCTTTGTGATGTAATATACTATTCCTCCTTTTAAACTGATCTCCTTTCATACTATGTAACATAATATACTAATGCTTGAACTTCTCTTGATAGATATTGGTATTGTTTAGACAAAAAGTCTCTTGATAGAAATTGGTAT
Source organism: Rubia yunnanensis (assembly GCA_037428765.1). Taxonomy (NCBI): domain Eukaryota; kingdom Viridiplantae; phylum Streptophyta; class Magnoliopsida; order Gentianales; family Rubiaceae; genus Rubia; species Rubia yunnanensis. The sequence continues at coordinate 112,665,025 of CM075064.1, read as the reverse complement.
TGTTTAGATCAGATCCTTTGCTCTCGTCTTTAAGGGGGTTATCTTACTTCCTTTATATTAGATATAAAAGATATTGAAATGTGATTTCGTTTAGCATAGATAGCATTTTTTTTGTCCACTGAACCACATGCCCTTTGAGGTGCTATTCTGTGTCAATTACTTTTAGTGTATACATGGCTGATTTTTTCCGAGTAATCCAAGTAAAAGAGGTAAGAGTAAAGATTTTATTAAGAGTTATGTTCCAAAAGAAACAGTTAAGCCGAAACTCCATGAACCTAAACCTGAAATCTGGGGAAATGGAAGGAAAGGAAACTTTCACATAAACAATTAAAGGGGAAGGAAAGAACTTTAGTTGAGCTTCATTTGTGAAAAGTTTTGGCAGATTTGAGAACAAACACAAATCAACAAAATTAAGTATTCCAACAAGCAGAAATAGTAGATGATTGAATTGAGAAACTCATCCGTAAAAATTGTTCTTTTGCCCAACAGTTTGAATGTTTTTTCCTCGAGAGAGGCTCGCGGCTGATACCTTCTGTTGGAAATTCAGGATGGTCTCTATCGCCAGAAAGCTGCGGTCATTTAGAATAAAGTACAGTCAATACTGACTTTTTAAAAAAACAATCAATACTTAGGGTTACTCTGAAAGGGGTTTCTAGAAGGTGCGGAAGAGGAATAAAAGTGAGAAGAGAGAACTCACCTGCATCATGTATCAGAGGGCTGTTTACAGTTTAAATATCAACCATATTATGGATTTGCGATATGCAATCAGACTGAAATTGAAGGCAAAAAAGGTTCAGACTTCAGAATAAGCTTTAAGAGACTAATACAAATATAAAAACAAGCCAAATCATTACTGACTACACAACTAACCTAAAAACCTATGGTGGCGGACAACAGACGAATCCAGTACTATATCAAAAACCTAGCGTCATAGCACGTACCCCATAAACCGAATTCAAAAACAGACTCCAAAAACCTAACACTGAACTAGAAAAAAGAGCAACAATATTCTGAAAAAGACACAAAAGTAATTGAAAAAGAATAGAAACCATTACAGTGGTGGCATCCCGGAGGTGTGACAGCATCTACCCAACACCGGCGCGGTGGCGCACTGGCAGCCCAGCCAGGCGCAGTGGCGCGTGGGCCACACGCGCGGACGCGGTGGCGCGTAAGAGAGGCAGACATGGCCGGGCAGCAAATCATTACTGACTACACAACTAACCTAAAAAATGCAGCAAACATTGTATTCACAGCCCCCAAACTTGAAAGGTCCAGCTCCAGGTCCAGGCTTTCAGATTCAACAGCCTGTCCAATAATAATTAGCACTAATACCAACGATTCATAGACTAGGTTTCACAGAGCAAAAGGTACCGAACCTAAAATGGCCAGCCAAGTTCCATGTATTCCAACTTAATGACAAATAAAGAACCATAGGGATCTACATGGATGAGTATAAGCAAGAGAAAACATAGTTGTAGGACAGACAGAATGTAGAGCGAAGAAACATAGTTCCATGTATTCCAACTCTCGAAGCCTCAAGTCAGAATCCCAATTTCACCCGAAAGAAATAGCTCCAGAGCATTACCAGCCGCATAAGGAAATAGGTAAATATAGGTTCTATTCCAGTAAAGAAACAACCCCAATAAATCCGTTCCCCATCATTCAATCCAAGACCCGTAGTTATGCAGAGCTCAACCCAAAATAAGCCAGGAAAAAAGTGCAGAGATAGAGCAAAGAAGAACCTGATTTTCGTCCATTTCATAGCTTGGAACCTCGGCTGTAAGTTTCCCTGTTTCATCACAACTTGCTGTACCGTCCCTTCACAGACGGTTGGCAGTGAAGATGGCTCCGGGTGACAAGGCCGGATAGTGGCCAACGAAGGACCTGATGCATAGTGATTTCCCTGAGTGGAAGTACCGAGATCAAGATGGAATGTTGTCGGAGAGCTCTCCGAGGAACCGCCGCGTGCATTACCATCCTTTCACCGGACTGTTAGCGGCGAAGATGGCTCCGGGTGACAAGTCCGGATAGTGGCCATCAAAGGAGCCGATTGTTGCAGCCTCGGAGAAACCAACGAGACTAATTCTCAGTTCTTGGAGACTTTATGCACAAAAAAGTGCATAATAATCAATGTGATCCATTGTTGACCCGACCCGGGTTCCATTTTAAGCACAGGGAGGATCAGGCGGTTTCCTAAGCTTTCCATCGCAGATCAAAATCAGCCCACGTAATTATTTACCTTCCTTCAAAGCTGGAGAAAGAGACCAAGAGTCCAAGTGCTTCTTTTTGGCCCACAATAGATGGCCCAAATTACATCATTTTGTGTACCATTCCCCCGCCAGTTGGTGCGTGAGAAAGTACTGGAGAAAAATTGACTTTTGCCATGTCCATAGTGAGGGCTTTTGGACCGGCCCAAGCATTCTTTCAACCCAAAAGTTTGTAATTCAGCCCACCTATTTTTAGCTGTGTTGAAACCCTAGACTTCTTGCTCCCTTGACCCAGAAAGAACCCTGCCGCCACTCAAATGTTTGTTTGACCCAAGCCGCCTTTGACCAACTCCCCTTTGACCGAAACCCTACCCAGATAGGATTATGACCCGTCGACGGACCCGCTTCGAGAAACCCTACCCGGTTTGATGCGCCAACTTCGTCGGAGACCCAGAGTCCAGCCCGCCGCTGCCTGAATTGGACCGGAATCTGGGTTTGAGTTATAGCCATGAATTCTCCAAACCTTCAAGCTGCTTTCTCTGCACGAAATTCCCCAGCCCTGGGCTAGGCATCTAACACCCCAGAACGGAACTCCATGGATGAACCCGAAGCTGGAAAACTTAAAGCCATCTAACCTTTTGGTCGCCGAAGGATTCCAAGCTGAAGCTCTCGGAGAACGTGAATTCTGTGGCCATTTTCCAGTTCCATCTCTTCCATTGCTTCACGCCAGAGTGGCCACCCATTTGTTCAAAAATCCCAAACTCAAGGGATGATTTTGCCAGACCCAGGTGGGGAGAAGCGGGGAATCAACCTGACCCCAAGTGAAAGTATTGATTTTTTGCCAACTGGGAAAATCAAGCAAAACCCAGCACAGTAACAAAGAGAACAGCAGCAACCAGGGCAAAGATTTTTTCAGAATCCCAGTTGGGAGACGTGGGAAAAACAAAACAAAAATAAAAAAAAGCAATACCCAAAGATGTAATATAGCAATACCCAAAGAAAACGAGGGGGAAACTGAACTTAGAAAAACGAGAGTACCGAGGAAATTGTTCATTGCCTTCTTTGGAAATGATTAATTGGGAAGCGTAATTGATTCAGATTTGAAGAGAGGGAATTCACACCAAAATTACCATTTCTGTTCGAACCCTAGCTTTCAAGTCTAGACCAGAGAACAAATCAGTTGTGTGTTTGAGTAAAGCCAAGTCCCATAGCTTCAACCTGGAAACAAAAAACACATAGTTATCCATAATACGTGGCTATTCAAGAACCATCCATTCTAATCAACAACTCTTTCTCTCAAAAAAGGAAAATAAAAAAATTTCTTTCCTCCCGTCCACCGCGTCAGCCACTGCATCGCCTAATCACATGCATTAATTTTTGCTGCCATCGCCAGAATCTTCAAACATCCTCTGCTTGGTGCAACTAGGATAGCGGCTGAACCTCTGTTTTGTAGAATTCCGGTCAATCGCCGGCAGACAAGCAGACAGCATCATTTTTCAGAAGGAAACCAATTTTGTAGCATCATTTTTCAACTTTCATAGTTATCCATAATACGTGGCTATTCAAGAACCATCCATTCTGATCAACAACTCTTTCTCTCAAAAAAGGAAAATAAAAAAATTTCTTTCCTCCCGTCCACCGCGTCAGCCGCTGCATCGCCTAATCACATGCATTAATTTTTGTCATTGCCAGAATCTTCAAACATCCTCTGCTTGGTGCAACTAGGATGGCGGCTGAACCTCAGATTTGTCGAATTCCGGTCAATCGCCGGCAGAGGTCTACTGGCCCAGATTAAGTTTTTTCCCGGGGATGAGTGGTTGGATTTATTATGGCAGCGGAGCCGATTGTGTTTATGGCGGCAATTCTGTTTAGGGGATGAGTGGTTGGAGTGTGTTTACGGCGGGATACGACCGTGAAACGGCGATGCTTCACGGGAAACAAAATAAAAACTGGGTATTTTTACAGGGACATTTTCGAAATTTCCTTGGTCTCTTCCTATCAAATCAGATGGGGTCTCAATATTGAGTTATGACTGTCAGGCATGCCAGGGGTTGCCTTATGAGTGCCCACTTTTGATATGACTGTACTTTTGAGTTATGACTGTCAGGCATGCCATTACTTTTGACTGTCGGCCTGGCCTTTGCTTTGTAATGCTGACTTGGAAAAGCATACTTCCTCTGTTTTCGCACTCTATTTTACATCACTATTTATATTAAATTTAATTATATATTTGAATAAGAGTGCAGATAGTTTTTCCATAAGTCATGGAAAGACCAAAGTTTAAAGTGTATATTAGAATAAATTAAGATAAATTTTTCGGGTTGCATGAACCGGGTTATAAATTTTATAACTACTACATGTTGCATACTAAATTTTTTATGTTGCAACTAAGACCTTTTACCTTTTATTATTCAAATTAAACCCCGTCTTTCCATAAGCATATGGAAAGACCGTCTTTCCCAAGACTTTGCCTTTAAATAAATATATAAATAAAAATATTATATATATTATATAATTTAATTTAACATAGCAAGTATTTTTTAAAAATAAATATTTATTTATCATTATTATATATAATTAAATATATTAATTGTTAAATGAATTTCTTACTGAAGTATTCCTTACTAGCCATTACTACCATCCATTATTACTTACTCCTTACGGGTCATTACTACCATCCATTATTACCTACTCCTTACGGGTCATTACTACCGGCAGCAGGCAAACCCCTACGTTGCAACTTCTAGATGATAAGAACGACATAATAGATTGATGGTTAACATTGAATGGTTGATGATATTTGAATTCTATAGATGGTGTTTGGTTATACTAAACTTGTGTTTTACTTTGTTTGATTCCAGGTTTAAGATAATTCTTCTATTTCATATGTTGGAATAATGTTCGTGTGTTTTGCGAGCCATATTTTCGTAGTAGAATGTTTCAAATTTCTTACATGTTCAAAAGTTCCCAATTTATAGTAATTCACAAGTATCTCTGACTGCCGTTGCCCCGAAAATGATCCAGGTTGGACAATCAAAAAACAAATTAGGCATTGCAAAATTTAGCCACATAATACACCGGTATAAAAGGCAGGTACCGGTGTAAATAATGTGTTGATTACGGTAAAATTCTGGACTTGTGTTGATTGCGGTAAAATTCTGGTAGAGAGTAACAATGTTACCTTCTATCCTTACTCCTCCGTACATTGACCATATGAAATTGCATCATATAAGCATTTGGAATTTGTCCCTCGTGCCCATGTCGAAGTTGTAAGTGAACAGAGTTCTGAACTAGTTTTCTCCAATCATCATCTCCCAATTTTTAGCTTAAGCTTTGCCGCCTGCCTGTAGTTGATATCGTTGAAATAAACAACATAACTATTTTCCTCCAATGCTTCTTTAGGGACTGCTCTGTTATCAATACAGCAGGTAATGGCTCCGTTTTCCGGTATTGCCCTTATTTCGAAAGGCTTCACCCCTGGAATTTCCATTGATACCCAAATATTAAACATCTGGTTAACTGTTCTTTTTGAATATTGGATACCTGGTGGAAGTTTGGGCAGTTCCTGCTTTGTTGTTGCCGATGCCACTCTGCTTTCCGTTAGGACTTTTGTTTCTTCGAAGGAAACATCGTCCCCATCTTCACTTTCCTTGCTTTCCCTTGTATTGATGTGCTCAATTCGCTCAGCATCTCTCGCCACCTGCTCTTCATGTTCCCTTCTCAGGCCTTTCTCCAATTTCGCCTCTAGGTTTTTCCTTAGCCTTTCATTCTCCGTTGTGAGAAATTGGATATACCCTAATAATTCCTGAATTAACTTATCTTTGGACTCATACTCCTAGTTGGCAGGTGCTGGTGCCGGTATGATTCTCCTTTAGGTTGTGGCTTGAACATAGTGGACATGCCGTTAATTTACAGGTGGTGCAGTGGATCCTCACCCTCTCCATGGTTTGGTGCTTACATAAGACACTTGATCCATTTAACTTCTACCTGGCCATTTCTCCTCCATTGATGCCTACATTCTTCCTGTTCTATAGGGAGTTTCACTTAGCACCTCCATCATTTTTCTTCTCCCAGAACAAAGGCATTCTCTTCAAATGAAAATTCTACCATCGCTACTTTGATGTTCATTTGGGTTGTACATGCCTCTCCTTTCGATACGCTGCAAATTGCTTCACTATCTGAATCGTCAAGGTCGACCGAGACTGCATCCCAATCGCTTGGCAATTATAGATTATCCATGACTGCTACCTTAGCAATATTGCCAGTTCTCTTTCTGCTCTCCCAATCGAAGTGACCTTCATCGCCATAGATGTAACATTTACACTTCTTTGCTCTCTCCAGGATGAAGACTCACATGAGAGCTATACGGTTTGACCTTGTATGACTTTCAGTCCCCTCTGCAATGCCGCCCTTTTTGCACATCTCGGCTAGGTATTGGTAAGAAAAGTGGACTACCAAGGTACTTCCTTAAGAATTCCTTCTCCAATTTCTGAAAGCTCCGAAGAAATGTACATGCGTCCGGGACTTTCATGCAATCGCTTGACAGCCGCTCCAAGTTATATTAGGCTCTCTCTTGCTCCTCAGTAGATCCCTGGAATGGACCTTCTAATAGGATGATTATCCTTATTTGCAAGGTTATATTATGCGAGTCATCGGCAATGTTGATAAGCTCCACGTACTCTTGCTGGTAAGCCATCCTCCATTGAATCGGCAGGTTCTTCTCAACTTCTCCAAGCAAATTTTCCACGTACAACTTCTCATTAAACATATTTGTAGTACTGGAGCGGAAGCACAAGATGGCCGATGATGTCCGGAAGCACAAGTCGATGTCGTCTATACAGGTCGATGCCGTCTGGAAGCACAAGCATGGGCCCTTGCCCCGCCTGGGCCAATGGTAATTCCAACTGCCATCAGTGTGACCTCCTTTTAGCCTGATTGTTTTCTCTAATTGCTCCTACATCAAACGGAGCAACCCTTGGGTCATTTCCCCCAGCTGCTTTTGCCGGTGGATATGAAGCGGGACCCCTAACTGGTTCTGTTGGTGGTCTATAGGAAGACTCGCCAGTTGAGTATGCCCCTCCAACCTTTGGGTTTGCCTTGGGAGCTTTGGGTACTCCATCTCTTTAAGTTCTGTTACTAGTGCCATCTCCTCCTTGCATCTTGTTTTTGGGTTATCCTCCCCACCCCTTGTTAAGAAGAATGGGTTAACCCATTCTCCTTCAGCTTCATCGCTGAACGTATCATAAACTAGATTAGTCCCGAAACTTTTCACTGGCTCCTCCCCAGCCATGGATGCATAAATATTGAGGATCCCCTCCGGGGTGTCCTCTTCTTCTTCTTCCCCTAGAAAATCCTGCTGCAAACTTATTATAATGATAATGATGGCCCTATCACCACCTCCATCTGTCTTATCGTCACTTTCGCCACCAAGTACGAGAGCGAACTCCTCACCATCGTCTGCCAGTTGTTCATCATTTTTCCCTAATGCTGGCCACCGTTCTTCGACTGATTATAGATCCAAATGGTTCTATATTGCCACCTCCAGTGGCACCTTTGGCCGCCATGCTACCGGTGGTATGACCGCATAGCTTCTTTGTTGAGTGTGGTTGCCCAGCACGGCCCTAATACCGTTGCTCGCCAGTTAATCTGCAACGTGCTGAACATAATACCGAAAACCAGCATAACTTGTGTTGGTTAGTCTGCCAACCATCGTCCTTGTTATCACCAAGTTACTTTCTCCCCCATTCCAGTTCTCATACCCATGCGTTTGGATTGCTAATTGGACATGGTTTCTGAAATCTTGTACTGACATCATTATGTTAGGAGCAATGTGCACCATTTGCGTACCCTCAGTGATGTCCATTTCCATTAAGCCAATTATAGGAGCAATGTACACCTGGTGTGCCTTAGGATTACCATAATTTTTACTCTAGCCTCCCGTCAGTGATGTCCATGGGCACGTACCATTATCTTCCCTAGGTGGATATGCTGCAACCCCTCTTGCTGCAACCTTCCGTAACTTGCCTCGGAGAATAAAAGGAATGCTTGAAAGCATGAACAATTTATTCTAAGTGCGAAAATATTACAACTAAGAAGCAAAACTTCGGAGTTTTTTGTGTCTTGCAACTCCTACAAACTATGCTTTTATAGGCAAGTATCCAGGCCCCATTTTTATAGGCGGGTGCACATTGGGCCCCTAGCCTCTATCATTAACTGCCTTTACAGCTGCCCTTAAGCAATATTACACTCAGAGTGGTCCAATCCATAGGCACCGCTGAGAAAAACTCCATTATTGACAAATGTATAAACAAGTGGGAGTCACATGCAACTACATTATTGACAGACAGAAATAAGTGGGTTGTCACATCCCAACAAAAGCTAGATTTGGTGACGGCCAATGAAAGAAAGTTTGAGAAAGATGCCAAAAGCCGAACATATGATGCTGAGAAACTACATAATTACCATGCTAGATTCAACTCAACTGGTAAATGTTTAGGAATATTGATGTACAAGTTCTAAGCTGCCGTACATGTCATAGCTAACCTGGTTTAAACTTGGTGGGTGCTATGTTACGTGCTAACCTAGTATATAGGGTAAATAATAATAAACTCCTATGAAATGCGGATAGACTAAACTGAAGTTAAAGAAGAGAAAAATCAGAACTGAAACCATGGATTACGGTATTTCTTTCTCTTAAATTCCTATTTTTGTGATGCGATGTATATGCTTAAATGATACAATTTATACTTTATGGGATTTACATGTTATTTGTATGGCTGTTTAAATGCGATATTTATAAGATTAAATACTATTTATGGTCTCCATAATTTTGACTTTCAAGGATGTCTTTTTACTGCAACTTATTAGGGGGTTTTTGAACAATGATTAATCAGAGATTAAATGCTAATTTTAGCTTTCTAGGGCTCGTGTTATTTACTGTACTTATCTAGATTTAGGATTTTTTTACTGTGATTAATCAAATGTTTAACAGTAATTTACTTATTATCATTCTGTAACTTATTTATTGCTCAATTTTTTCTCTTTCCGAGTTTTTAACGTCTTTCCTAGTTTTTAGCGTCTTTCCTAGTTTTTAACGACAGTACATTTTAGGCTGTATATTCCGTTGTGCAAATTATAAGCTTTCTAGGTTTATGTCCGGAAGGGATTTTTTTTTCTTTCCAAATTTTTAACTAATTGTGTTTTCTTAGACAGTAACTTCATAATTTTCTTTCCAATTTCAGGTTGCAAAGCATGCATGGGAGATTTTCCCAATCAGTCACCGAAACAGCTCACTGTCAAGAAAGAGGCTGGGATGCATTACAAGTACAAGCACAGGGAGGTGGCTAACAAAAAGAACTCATGTGGCAAATGCGGGCAGTCTTTCAAGACTGCGGACGATTTGGAGATCCACCATCCACATTGCCTAAACCTGATCTCCTTTCATCATCTGTAACATATACTTTTCCTTGTTTTAAATCTAAACTCCTTTTATCCAATGTAACATAATATACTTCTCCTAATTTTTGAACTGCTCTATATAGAAATTGGTATTGATTAAATGAAAAGTTACTTGGTATTAGTTTAGATCCGATCCCTTTTATTTGCTTGCGACTTTAAAGGAGATCTGATTTCCTTTTCATTAGATATAAAATATATGTGATTTCCTTTAGCATAGATAATCATGTTTTTGTCCACTGAACCACATACTCTTAGATGCGCTATTCTGTGTCAATTATTACATTTAGGGTAAGCATTGCTGGTAATTATCATAGACCATACAAACCTTTTAGCTGAAACTTGATTGAAATCAGACTAAATTAATTTTCTGCTACTAGTTTCTAGCTTGATTTGAGCAAGTCGTACTCCCACTTGTTTTGATCCCAATTGAGATTTCTATTATGGATGTTTTATGCTTTTTAAATGATACTTTTTGGATGATATCACTGTATTGATGATTCTTGGTTTAATCGGGTTGCCCAGGTGAGTTTGATATTTATATCTAACGTAAACTTTTAGATTTCTTTTTTTGTTTGTCCTGCAATTAACTTTATATTTGTATATTTTTCCTATGTTGTCATTCATTCAATCAAATTATCCCCCACTAAACTCTTATTTACCGTCATTTTTAAAAGTTGACACTTTTTATGAATAATGTCATAAAAGTGTCAAAATTTTAAAAATAACGGTAAACTAGGAGTTTAGTGGGGATAATTTGATAGAATGAATGACAACATATGAAAAATATACAAATAGAAAGTTAATTATAGGACAAACAAAAAAGAAAAGTTTGTGTTAAATATCGATATCATACCCACCGTTACTAGGCAAACCGATTAAACCAAGTATATATTATCCAAAAATATCATCTAATAAGCATAAAACATCCATAATAGAAATCTCAATTGAGATCAAAAGAGACATCACGTCACAACAAGTGGGAGTACGACTTGCCCATATCAAGCGGCAAAAGAAATCGATTTCATGATTAGTAACAGAAAATTAATTCATTCTGATTTCAATCAAGGTCCAGCTAAAAGGTTTGTCTGGTCTATAGTAATTACCAATCATGTATACACTAAAAGTAATAATTGACACAGAATAACACATCTAAGGGTATGTGATTATGTGGACAAACATTTTTATCTATGCTAAAGAAAATCACATTTCAGTATCTTTTATATCTAATGAAAAGAAAATCAGATAACTCCATTAAAAGCGAGAGCAAATAAAAATGATCAGATCTAAACTTATATCCAATGACTTTTTGTCTAAGCAATACTAGTTTCTATTAAGAGGAGAAGTATATTATGTAACATAGTACGAAAGGAGATCAGGTTTAAAATAAGGAACAAAATATTATGTTACATAGAATAAAAGGAGATCAAACCTCTAGGGCAATGGGGACGGTGAATCTCCAAATAGGCAGCAGTTTTGAAAGAATGACCGCATTTGCCACGGGGTTCTTTTTGTTAGCCACTTCTCTGCTTGTACTTATAATGCATCTCAGCATCTTTCTTGGAAGTGAACTGTTTCGATAACTGACTGGGAGAATCTTTCACGCACGCTTTGCAACCTAAAATTGGAAGGAAAATTCTGAAGTTACTATCTAAAAAACATAATTAGTTAAGAACATGAAAAAAAAAATCCCTAGAATGCCAAGCATAAAACCTAGAAAGTGTATAAATTGCATAACAGAAACAATATATAAATAAACACTAGAGAGCCTACATTTAATCCACCAGGATGGAAATTCAAATCGCTCTTAAGACAAGCCTGGGTTTGATTTGGGAATTTCCCCTTACATGCGTCGCAATCTAAAATTGAAACTATAAATTACGGCCTAAAATAGCCTAAAATATATTGAAAGGAAAAAAAAACACTGAGCAATAAATAAGTTACAGAAGTAAATTACGGTTAAACTCTTGATTAATCACAGTAAAAAAATCCTAAATCTAGAAAGCTACAATAAATAACACAACCTAGAAAGCTAGAATTAGCATTTAATTTTTGATTAATCAAAGTTCAAAAACCCTAACCCTAAATAAGCCACCGTAAAAAGACAACCCCTACAAAGCCGAAATTATGGAGACCATACTTAGCCTTCAATCGTATTTAAACCGTATAAATAGCATGCAAATCGCATTTAAACAGTCGTACAAATAGCATGTAAATCTCATAACGTATAAATCGCATCATTTAAGCATATACATCGCATCACAGAAGAAAGAATTTAGGAGAAAGAAATACGTTATCCATGGTCTCATATCTATGTTTTTTTTTCTCTCCAACTTCAGTTCAGTCTATCCACGTTAGACAAAGGTTTACCATTATTTACCTTATAATACTAGGTTAGCGGGGATTCTGTTGGGCCAGCCCCATCAATGGGGTATTACATGTCGATTAAAGGATGTTTGGAGTAAATGAAATTAAATACTAAAATGAATAATATAACAATAAGTTAAATGAATAATATAATAGGTAGATTAAATTAAAAAAATCTTATAAGAATATATCAATACTACAAAGGGTACAACTACTCCGTAACAAAGAAAAGCACACAATATACAATGAATTTCAACCGAAAATAAAAATAAGAAAATTAAATGGCAAGACCGTGTGCAATGTATTTTTTTCAACTAGAAAGCCGCATTCATTTAGAATCTATTTTTACAAACACTTGAAACTATCATACTAGGATTTATTTAAACATACAATAACATCAATCAAGTAAGAGCAATTATATTCCTTCAACTGCAACAGTGCGTTTCAAAGCCTAAAAAAACTTTAAATTAGGCAACTTTGATATACGGTCCATCAATGAAGTAGAATTTGAGACACCAGAAATAGGCTGAGGACTCAAAAACAACTAAAACTTACATGCAAAAATCTGCACAAGGCCTATGCAGATTTTAACACTGGCCAACGAAAATAAATTAGCACATAACATAGCACCAACCAGGTTAACCTTGACATTTACAGCAGCTTGGAACTTCTACATCAATATTCCTAAACATTTACCCCCCCTTATCACTAGTTGAGTCAACAATAGAGCAGGATAGACAAAGAAAGAAGAGTGATATATTTAGAAAACAAGGGCAGAATTGCACTTAACCAAGTAGTGGTTAGGAGCTGCAAGTCCATTTTTTAAAAATAAAAACCCAAAAAACCAATGACCCTCCATCAATCTTTTCCAAGTAATCCAAGTAAAAGAGGTGGAGAAAAGATTTCATTAAGCTGGAGAAATTATTTACCTTCCTTCAAAGCTTGAGAAAGAGACCAAGAGTCCAAGTGCTTCTTTTTGGCCCACAATAGATGGCCCAAATTACATCATTTTTGTGTACCATTCCCTCACTCCAAGTGGTCTGCAGCTCAGTTGGTGCGTGAGAAAGTACTGGAGAAAAATTGACTTTTGCCATGTCTATAGTGAGGGCTTTTGGACCGGCCCAAGCATTCTTTCAACCCAAAAGTTTGTAATTCAGCCCACTCCATTTTTAGCTGTGTTGAAGCCCTAGACTTCTTGCTCCCTTGACCAAGAAAGAACCCTGCCGCCACTCCAATGTTTGTTTGACCCAAGCCGCCTTTGACCAACTCCCCTTTGACCGAAACCCTACCCAGATAGGATTAGGACCCGTCGGCGGACCCGCTTCGAGAAACCCTACCCGGTTTGGCGCGCTGACTTCGCCGGAGACCCAGAGTCCAGCCCGCCGCTGCCGGAATTGGACCGGAATCTGGGTTTGAGTTATAGCCATGAATTCTCCAAATCTTCAAGCTGCTTTCTCTGCACGAAATTCCCCAGCCCTGGGCTAGGCATCTAACACCCCAGAAGGAAACTCCATGGATGAACTCGAAGCTGGAAAACTTAAAGCCATCTAACCTTTTGGTCGCCGAAGGATTCCAAGCTGAAGCTCCCGGAGAACGTGAATTCTGTGGCCATTTTCCGGTTCCATCTCTTCCATTGCTTCACGCCAGAGTGGCCACCCATTTGTTCGAAAATCCCAAACTCAAGGGATGATTTTGCCAGACCCAGGTGGGGAGAAGCGGGGAATCAACTTGACCCCAAGTGAAAGTATTGATTTTTTGCCAACTGGGAAAATCAAGCAAAACCCAGCACAGTAACAAAGAGAACAACCGCAACGAGGGCAAATATATTTTCAGAATCCCAGTTGGGAGACGTGGGAAAAACAAAACAAAAATAAAAAAAAATCAATACCCAAAGACGTGATATAGCAATACCCAAAGAAAACAAGGGGGAAACTGAACTTAGAAAAATGAGAGTACCGAGGGTGTGAATTATTTCTTTCTATCCTGCTCGATTGGAAGGAACATACACAAACACATTAGGTTATTATAGTGGATTGATATATCACGCCCTGTATTTTACTTGATTACGCCATGTATTTATACTATTTAATATACAATATTTATTTTAATTTAATTTAAATAAGTAAATTAAATTAAAATTACTTTTAAATTTAAAATAAAGAAGGCGACGGCGGCCTGGCCGCCGTCGCTGCTGCCGGGCCTCCTTCTCCCCCGCCTCCGATTCTTCCTTCTCCTCCTTCTCCTCCTTCTCCTCCTTCTCATCCTTCTCCTCCGCCTTCTCCTCCTTCTCGTCATTCTCCTCCGCCTTCTGCTCCTTCTCGTCCTTCTCCTCCGCCTTCTCCTCCTTCTCCTCCCCTTTCTCCTCCCCCTTCTCCTCCCCCTTCTCCTCCTTTCTCCCCGATTTTCCAATCTCCTTCTCCGGCGAACTTCATCTTCTTTGATATTCATCTCCGGTGAAAACTTCATCTCCGGTTCTCCTATCCCGCTCTCCTCTCCGCCCTCGCTCTCGAACTGGCTCCCGTTCTCCTCGCGAACCGGCCGCTCTCCACGAGAACCGCCTCCCGCTCTCCACGGCGAACCGGCTCCCGCTCTCCTCGGCGAACCGGGCTCGCTCCCGTTCTCCTCGGCCGAACCGGAGCCCGCTTTCCTCGGCGAACCGGGCTCGTTCCCGTTCTCCTTGGCCAAAGGCGAACCGGGCTCCCGTTCTCCGCCGCTTCTCCCTTTCTCCGCCACTGGGGTTTCGCTCGAGGGGACGAGGACGATGGAGGATGGAGGATGGCGGGGCTAACTTCGCTCGACGGCGGGTGGAGCTCGACGAGGACGAAGGAGGAGGAGCTCGGGTTGGGCTAGGGTTTCGATCGACGGGGATGAAGGAGGAGGAGCTCGGCTGGGCTAGGGTTTCGATCGACGGGGACGAAGGTGGAGGAACGGCGGGGACGGGGCAAAGGAGAAGGAGGGACGACGGCGAGGCTAGGTTTTACTGCGGACGAGGGACGGCGGAGGAGGCACGGTGGTGGCGGTGTGTATCTCCCAAGAACAATTTAAAATAAGTTATCATACTATGAATTTCACTTAAAAGTGAGTGGTATTCTAAATATTTTTTTCATTTTAAATATATACTCTAACTTTTATGTTACATTGTCAAATGAAATAAAATACATATGATAAGATTGAATTCAAATTTCTATGAATAATTTTAATCAATATATAGATAGATGATTATTTTTAATTACTTTTACAAATTACTTCTACAAAATAAGAAAACTATGTACATTATTAAATCGATTTTAAAAATTGAACAGTATTATTAAATTGATAATTCAGATGCATATTTCGTGTTCAGGAAGAGTTAGCTCAGGGAGATATTCTCAGAATATGCGTTAATATAATTTGGCAGTGAAAGTAGGAGATCAATTTTTTTTTTCTATTTTGTAGCATCATTTAGGCAAAGTCTTGGTAAAGACGGTCTTTCCATAAGGTCTTTCCATAGGCTTATGAAAAGACGGGATTTAATTCAAATAATAAAAGGTAAAAGGTCTTAGTTGCAACTTTAAAAATTTAGTATGCAATATGTAGTAGTTATAAAATTTATAATCCGATTCATGCAATTCGAAAATTTTATCTTAAGTTATTTTAATTTACACTTTAAACATTGGTCTTTCCATCACTTATGGAAAGACCGTCTTTCAAGAGACGCACTCTTCTTCGTAAGGAAACCAATTTTGTAGCATCATTTTTCAACTTTCACAGTTATCCATAATACGTGGCTATTCAAGAGCCATCCATTCTAATCAACAACTCTTTCTCTCAAAAAAGGAAAATAAAAAATTTTCTCTCCTCCGTCCACCGCATCGCCTCCTCACATGCATTAATTTTCGCTGCCATCGCCAGAATCTTCAAACATCCTCTGCTTGGTGCAACTAGGATGGCGGCTGACCCTCTGATTTGTTGAATTCCGGTCAACCGCCGGCAGAGGTCTACTGGCCCGGATTAAGTTTTTCCCGGGGATGAGTGGTTGGATTTATTATGGCAGCGGAGCCGATTGTGTTTATGGCGGCAATTCTGTTTAGGGGATGGGTGGTTGGATTGTGTTTACGGCGGGATACGGCCGTGAAACGGCGATGATTCACGGGAAACAAAATAAAAATTGAGTACTTACTACAAGGACTTTTTCGAAATTTCCTTGGTCTCTTCCTATCAAATCAGATGGGGCCTCAAGATTACACATGCTTCATAAGCGAACGGTGCGTCGCCACGTGGGGAGGGTCGACGAGCCCGGGGTTGCTTTATGAGTGCCCGCTTTTGAGTTATGACTGTCAGGTATGCCATTACTTTTGTGTCGGCCTGGCCTTTGCTTTGTAATGCTGACTTGGAAAAGCATACTTCCACTGTTCTGTGTTAGGTTTCACGCTCCACTTTATATCACTATTTATATTAAATTTAATTATATATTTAAATAAATATATAAATAAAAATATTATATATATATTATATAATTTAATTTAACATAGCAAGTATTTTTTAAAAATAAATATTTATTTATTATTATTATATATAATTAAATATATTAATTGTTAAATGAATTTCTTAATAAGAGTGAAAAAATTATATACAATTTAACTGATATACGGAAGTATTCCTTACTGGTCATTACTACCATCCATTATTACTTACTCCTTGCGGGTCATTACTACCATCCATTATTACCTACTCCTTACGGGTCATTACTACTAGCAGTAGGTGAACCCCGTGCGTTGCAACTTATAGATGATAAGAACGATATAATAGATTGATGATTAACATTGAATGGTTGATGATATTTGAATTCTATAGATGGTGTTTGGTTATACTAAACTTGTATTTTACTTTGTTTGATTCCATGTTTAAGATAATTCTTCTATTTCATATGTTGGAATAATGTTCGTGTGTTTTGCGAGCCATATTTTCGTAGTAGAATGTTTCAAATTTCTTACATATTCAAAAGTTCCCAATTTATAGTAATTCACAAGTATGTCTGATCTTGGTGATGTTCATCAAAGGAAATAACAGCACCAAGATCCCGAGTAAGCTTGCTTATGGATAACAAATTTTTAATAATAGCAGGCACAAGTAAAACATCAGATAAGTGTAATGTAGAACTAAGACGAGCATCACCCACAGCAGCAATAGAGAGGGAAGCACCATTACCAACAGAAACAAGAGTGTTACCCTGATAAGGAGAGACACTGGACAGATTCGATACGGAAGAGCTCATATGGTTGGTAGCTCCGGAGTCCACATGCCCGTCCGGAATAGACGAAGAGGCTGAAGTAGCAGATGACTGAACTGGCTGAGCATGATAAGACAGTAAATGGGCAGCGGACTGAGGAGGCGGAGACAGGAACTGCTGTGCAAGATAAGCATGAGGAGCATGAGGAGCCTGAAGCTGTGGAGGAGCATAAGGAAGAAAATGCTGAGCAACCGAAGCCTGTGGAGGCGGAGCATACGGAGCAGCAGGTGGCAAGTACTGTGGATCAGCATGAGCCGGAGGACGAGGAACGGACGAGGGACACAGACTCGATATGTGACCGAAGCCCGCACAGGTAAAGCACTGAACTTGACCACCATTAGCGGCCGAAGACCCCCAGGGATGACGACCAGAAGACCCCCAGGGATGACGACCACCATGCCGACCGCCGGAGCGGCCAGAAATTGACGCGCGTGGACGCCACGCGCCGCCATCACGCGCGGCTCCACCAGGCGCGTGAGCCCACGCAGCGTCAAAAGGAGGCTGCTGCTCTGCCGCCATGAAAGCTACAGGACCTGTACTCGAACCCTGTGCAGAAATACCCCTAGTTTTCTCCAAACTAAGCAAAAATGATTCATATCCTTTTGCTTCTTCAACCACATTAAGATAAGCAGGAAGGGGTTGACGATTAGCGATAGGGGCACTAAAATCCTTATAATCATGGCCTAGGGCAGTAAGAAACCATAACAATTTTTCCTCATTCTTTGCGGGATCACCCATAGCAGACAACTTATCAATAATAACCAGTAAAGCAAGGTGAAGATCGTGAACCGTACCCTTTTTTCGAAGGAGAGTAGCCTGTTGACGAAGGCTGAAAGCATTGACCAAACTTGCAGGCTGATAGACGGTGGCGAAGGTATCCCACATATCCTTCGCGGTTTCACACATCGAAATCTCATTCTTTGCCTCAGCGGAGAGAGAGGAATAAAGAAGACTGCAGAGACGCTGATCATCAAGAACCCATTCATCATAGGCGCTCCGGGCAGCGAAGTAGGCATCCTCGGCGGCCTTAACGGTGGCGGCATCTGGCGGCGTGGAGGAGGAGGAATCCAACGTCGGCATCACCGGAAAACTGGGGAGAGGAGAGGAGCCATCTAGATGGCCAAACAAACCCTGTGAACGAAGCACAAACTGAACCTGTTGCTTCCATTGCAGATACGTAGCAGCTTCAAGCTTGGTATTGAGAAGATGAATCAACGTGTGAGGGACAATTTATCCGAACTCTTATCATCGGCCATGATCAATTAACAAGAAAATCACAAAAAAAAAATTTGATGAAAAGAAGAAAATGAAAAAGGGATTTCGGGTTTATGATTATGAAAAAGTGCAAGCTTGAATATAAATCAAGACCTGCGGCAATAGCAATGATTATGGGATTATGCTAATAGCAATATTTATGGGCACTGCGGCAATAGCAATATTAGAAGCAATATTCTTCTATTGTCCACTGCAGCAATAGCAATATTTATGATTATGGGCACTGCTAATGATTTAAAAGGGGAGAAGAGAGGAGGGGAAAGTTTTATGAAACACTAAGAAAAAGAAAGAAAGAGAGGATCTTAGAAGGCTCTGATACCATGTAAAGGTGATTTCCAAGATGTCTCTTCATTAGGATTGAGTAGAGTATTTATACAAGAAGCTTAACACTACAAGAAGCTTCTAGTGTCTGACTATTCATATTCTATCTTAATGAAAGCTTCTAATGAAAGCTAATGAAAGCTTCTAATGAAAGCTAACTATTCATATTTTGACTATTCATATTCTTCTATTGTCACACCCCCCTTCAAGCGAAGCGTCGGGTTGGCCGAAACGCAAAGCTTGGATCGGAAAAACTCAAACAAGGCCCGATTTAGCCCCTTGGTGAAAATATCCGCTACCTGTAATGACGTGGAGACATGACCAACACGAAGCCTACCAGCAGCCACCAGTTCTCGCACAAAGTGATAGTCAATGTCGATGTGCTTAGCTCGCTTGTGAGCAACGGGGTTCTCGGCAAGAAAGATAGCACTGTTATTGTCACATAAGAGCAATGGGGAACCCTGCAGCGAAAACTGTAGATCACGAAGAAGATGCGAGAGCCAAACAACTTCCGAAGTAGTGTTGGCAAGGGCACGATATTCAGACTCCGAGCTCAAGCGAGAGACCGTAGGCTGCTTCTTAGCACTCCAAGAAACCAAATTCCCACCAAGGAAAACCGCATACCCATAAGTAGAACGCCGTGTCTCCAAGCAACGGGCCCAATCAGCATCAGAATAGGCAAGGACCTCTGGGACGCCCTCATAGGAAAAGGCCAAACCACAATGCTGCGTTCCACGAACATAGCGGAGAATCCGAGTGACAGCTGCAAAATGATCATCTCGTGGGTCCTGAAGAAACTGACTCACCGAATTGACCGCAAAGGACAAATCGGGACGAGTAATAGTGAGATACTGAAGGGCACCAATGAGTGAACGGTACAGCTTGGGATTGTGAAACGGTCTACTCGTACTGCTGTAAAGCTGCGACAGCGGCAAAAATGGCGTAGATACAGGGGAAGCCTCCAACATCCCAGCACGCTGAAGAATATCTCTGCCATACTTAGCCTGTCCTAAAAACAGACCAGTAGAGGTAGGGGTAACCTCCAACCCAAGAAAGTAGCTAAGAGTACCAAGATCCTTGACCGAGAACTCACGATCAGCCAGAGCAATGAACTGGTGGATGGCGACAGTGTTATTCCCGGTAAGAATAATATCATCGACATAGACCAGAAGATAAAGAGTAATGGTCCCCCTGGAAAACACAAAGAGAGAAGGATCCGACAAACTGCCAACAAAACCGAGCAGCCGAACAAAGGCACTGAATCGATCAAACCATGCCCTGGGTGCCTGCTTAAGACCATAGATAGCCTTCCGCAAACGACAAACATGAGTAGGGCTAGCAGGATCCTGATAGCCAGCAGGCTGAGCCATGTAAACAGGAGTGTCAAGAACACCATTAAGGAAGGCATTCTTGACATCCAGCTGATGAAGCGGCCACTTCCTCATAGTGGCAATGGCGAGAACAGTGCGAACAGTTACAGACTTGATCACCGGACTGAAGGTGTGATCGAAATCAAAGCCTGGGATTTGAGAATACCCCTGAGCAACCAGATGAGCCTTAAAGCGATCAATAGACCCATCCTGCCGATACTTAAGCCGGTAGACCCACTTGGAACCAACCACATTGACATCCGGCGGACAAGGCACTAAATCCCAGGTGTGCTGAAGACGAAGAGCAGCCATTTCCTCATCCATGGCAGCGACCCATCTGGAATCCTTGACAGCAGTGCGGTAAGTACGAGGCTCTTGCTGATGAAGGAGTTCAACAACCAATCCGGTGGCCACAAAGTCAGGACCAAGATCTCGAGCCACACGTGTCCCATCCTGAAGGCGAGTAATCATCCGATGAGTGCGAGGCGCAGGAGACGACGAAAACTCTTGTGCTGAAGAGACAGCAGACGAGGAGCCCGAGACCGACAAGGCACCATCAGAAGAGGCCGACGAGAAACTCGAAGACACAAGGGAACGTGCAGGAGTGATAATAGGATTGTCATCAACAAGTGTCGACGGTGCAGTCTCCGTCAACAAGTCAGGACACAGCGAGCAAGCGGAATCATTCACAGCAGGAGCATCAACATGAACAGTGAAGGATGGGTCGAGGTCAGTGGGGTCCAAAAAGGAGGAGACATCCAAGGATGTAAACTGGGCTGCCGAAGATGCCGTGGAAAAGGGAAAAAGTGACTCATCAAAACGAGCATGACGAGTCATGTAAGTACGTCCTGAGGCTGGATCCAAGCACCTAAACCCTTTGTAGTGCGCACTGTATCCAAGAAAAACACATGGAAGACTACGAGGGGCAAGCTTGTGAGCCGCAGTGGGGCGAACATAGGGAAACACCCTGCACCCGAAGGGATGAAAGTTGGAGTACTCAGGTGAGCGGCCAAAAAGAACCTCAAAGGAAGACACATTGTTGTGAACCGGAGTAGGTAAGCGGTTAATGGTAAAGACCGCAGTAGCAAAGGCATCATCCCAGTACGAGAGGGGCATGTGAGAATGAAACATCATGGAGAGAGCCATTTCTGCAATGTGGCGGTGCTTGCGTTCAGCCCTACCATTTTGCTCCGGAGTGTAGGGACAAGAAACCTGATGATGGATGCTGCGAGTGCCAAAGTGGGATTGGAGTCTGGTATTGAGAAACTCGGTACCACCATCGCTCTGAAAGATTTTGATGCGCGAAGAAAATTGATTCTCAACAAGTGCCTCAAATCGGAAGTAGACATCAACAAAGTCAGATTTCCGTCGTAAAGGATAAAACCATGAAAACCGTGAGTAATCATCCACAAAGACAGCATAATAAGAAAATCCATTTCCAGAAGTCACTGGAGAGGGTCCCCATAAATCACAATGCACTAAGTCAAGAACATGACTAGCGCGTTTAGAGTTCTCAACAAATGACAATTTCTGCCCTTTCGCCATAGCACAAGGCTCACAAACAGTAGGCTTAGGAAGTACTGAAGTAAGAGAAACAGAACCAGTCTTATGCAACAAAGAAATAATACTAGGGGACACATGTCCCAACCGAGCATGCCAGGTCTCAAAAGATGCTCTTTTAATCTTCTCACGAACAAAGGAAATAAGCGCCTCTTCACCACGATCTAGCACATAAAGACCATTCTCACTGTGCCCCGCCCCAGCACCGCCTTGGTAACCTTGTGCTGAATCACAAAAGACTGTTCATCAAAGGAAATAACAGCACCAAGATCCCGAGTAAGCTTGCTTATGGATAACAAATTTTTAGTAATAGCAGGCACAAGTAAAACATCAGATAAGTGTAATGTAGAACTAAGATGAGCATCACCCACAGCAGCAATAGAGAGGGAAGCACCATTACCAACAGAAACAAGAGTGTTACCCTGATAAGGAGTGACACTGGACAGATTCGATACGGAAGAGCTCATATGGTTGGTAGCTCTGGAGTCCACATGCCAGTCCGGAATAGACGAAGAGGCTGAAGTAGCAGATGACTGAACTGGCTGAGCATGATAAGACAGTAAATGGGCAGCGGACTGAGGAGGCGGAGACAGGAACTGCTGTGCAAGATAAGCATGAGGAGCATGAGGAGCCTGAAGCTGTGGAGGAGCATAAGGAAGAAAATGCTGAGCAACCGAAGCCTGTGGAGGCGGAGCATACGGAGCAGCAGGTGGCAAGTACTGTGGAGCAGCATGAGCCGGAGGACGAGGAACGGACGAGGGACACAGACTCGATATGTGACCGAAGCCCGCACAGGTAAAGCACTGAACTTGACCACCATTAGCGGCCGATCTGGACCAGGGCTGACGACCAGAAGACCCCCAGGGACGACGACCACCATGCCGACCGCCGGAGCGGCCAGAAATTGATGCGCGTGGACGCCACGCGCCGCCATCACGCGCGGCTCCACCAAGCGCGTGAGCCCACGCAGCGTCAAAAGGAGGCTGCTGCTCTGCCGCCATGAAAGCTACAGGACCTGTACTCGAACCCTGTGCAGAAATACCCCTAGTTTTCTCCAAACTAAGCAAAAACGATTCATATCATTTTGCTTCGTCAACCACATTAAGATAAGCAGGAAGGGGTTGACGATTAGCGATAGGGGCACTAAAATCCTTATAATCATGGCCTAGGGCAGTAAGAAACCATAACAATTTTTCCTCATTCTTTGCGGGATCACCCATAGCAGACAACTTATCAATAATAGCCAGTAAAGCAAGGTGAAGATCGTGAACCGTACCCGTTTTTCGAAGGAGAGTAGCCTGTTGACGAAGGCTGGAGGCATTAACCAAACTTGCAGGCTGATAGACGGTGGCGAAGGTATCCCACATATCCTTCGCGGTTTCACACATCGAAATCTCATTCTTTGCCTCAGCGGAGAGAGAGGAATAAAGAAGACTGCAGAGACGCTGATCATCAAGAACCCATTCATCATAGGCGCTCCGGGCAGCGAAGTAGGCATCCTCGGCGGCCTTAACGGTGGCGGCATCTGGCGGCGTGGAGGAGGAGGAATCCAACGTCGGCATCACCGGAAAACTGGGGAGAGGAGAGGAGCCATCTAGATGGCCAAACAAACCCTGTGAACGAAGCACAAACTGAACCTGTTGCTTCCATTGCAGATACGTAGCAGCTTCAAGCTTGGTATTGAGAAGATGAATCAACGTGGTGAGGGACAATTTATCCGAACTCTTATCATCGGCCATGATCAATTAACAAGAAAATCACAAAAAAAAAATTTGATGAAAAGAAGAAAATGAAAAAGGGATTTCGGGTTTATGATTATGAAAAAGTGCAAGCTTGAATATAAATCAAGACCTGCGGCAATAGCAATGATTATGGGATTATGCTAATAGCAATATTTATGGGCACTGCGGCAATAGCAATCTTAGAAGCAATATTCTTCTATTGTCCACTGCAGCAATAGCAATATTTATGATTATGGCACTGCTAATGATTTAAAAGAGGAGAAGAGAGGAGGGGAAAGTTTTATGAAACACTAAGAAAGAGAAAGAAAGAGAGGATCTTAGAAGGCTCTGATACCATGTAAAGGTGATTTCCAAGATGTCTCTTCATTAGGATTGAGTAGAGTATTTATACAAGAAGCTTAACACTACAAGAAACTTCTAGTGTCTGACTATTCATATTCTATCTTAATGAAAGCTTCTAATGAAAGCTTCTAATGAAATCTAACTATTCATATTTTGACTATTCATATTCATATTCAGCAGACAGCATCATTTTTCAGAAGGAAACCAATTTTGTAGCATCATTTTTCAACTTTCATAGTTATCCATAATACGTGGCTATTCAAGAACCATCCATTCTGATCAACAACTCTTTCTCTCAAAAAAGGAAAATAAAAAAATTTCTTTCCTCCCGTCCACCGCGTCAGCCGCTACATCGCCTAATCACATGCATTAATTTTTGTCATTGCCAGAATCTTCAAACATCCTCTGCTTGGTGCAACTAGGATGGCGGCTGAACCTCAGATTTGTCGAATTCCGGTCAATCGCCGGCAGAGGTCTACTGGCCCAGATTAAGTTTTTTCCCGGGGATGAGTGGTTGGATTTATTATGGCAGCGGAGCCGATTGTGTTTATGGTGGAAATTCTGTTTAGGGGATGAGTGGTTGGAGTGTGTTTACGGCGGGATACGACCGTGAAACGGCGATGCTTCACGGGAAACAAAATAAAAACTGGGTATTTTTACAGGGACATTTTCGAAATTTCCTTGGTCTCTTCCTATCAAATCAGATGGGGTCTCAATATTGAGTTATGACTGTCAGGCATGCCAGGGGTTGCCTTATGAGTGCCCACTTTTGATATGACTGTACTTTTGAGTTATGACTGTCAGGCATGCCATTACTTTTGACTGTCGGCCTGGCCTTTGCTTTGTAATGCTGACTTGGAAAAGCATACTTCCTCTGTTTTCGCACTCTATTTTACATCACTATTTATATTAAATTTAATTATATATTTGAATAAGAGTGCAGATAGTTTTTCCATAAGTCATGGAAAGACCAAAGTTTAAAGTGTATATTAGAATAAATTAAGATAAATTTTTCGGGTTGCATGAACCGGGTTATAAATTTTATAACTACTACATGTTGCATACTAAATTTTTTATGTTGCAACTAAGACCTTTTACCTTTTATTATTCAAATTAAACCCCGTCTTTCCATAAGCATATGGAAAGACCGTCTTTCCCAAGACTTTGCCTTTAAATAAATATATAAATAAAAATATTATATATATATTATATAATTTAATTTAACATAGCAAGTATTTTTTAAAAATAAATATTTATTTATCATTATTATATATAATTAAATATATTAATTGTTAAATGAATTTCTTACTGAAGTATTCCTTACTAGTCATTACTACCATCCATTATTACTTACTCCTTACGGGTCATTACTACCATCCATTATTACCTACTCCTTACGGGTCATTACTACCGGCAGCAGGCGAACCCCTACGTTGCAACTTCTAGATGATAAGAACGACATAATAGATTGATGGTTAACATTGAATGGTTGATTATATTTGAATTCTATAGATGGTGTTTGGTTATACTAAACTTGTGTTTTACTTTGTTTGATTCCAGGTTTAAGATAATTCTTCTATTTCATATGTTGGAATAATGTTCGTGTGTTTTGCGAGCCATATTTTCGTAGTAGAATGTTTCAAATTTCTTACATGTTCAAAAGTTCCCAATTTATAGTAATTCACAAGTATCTCTGACTGCCGTTGCCCCGAAAATGATCCAGGTTGGACAATCAAAAAACAAATTAGGCATTGCAAAATTTAGCCACATAATACACCGGTATAAAAGGCAGGTACCGGTGTAAATAATGTGTTGATTACGGTAAAATTCTGGACTTGTGTTGATTGCGGTAAAATTCTGGTAGAAAGTAAAAATGTTACCTTCTATCCTTACTCCTCCGTACATTGACCATATGAAATTGCATCATATAAGCATTTTGAATTTGTCCCTCATGCCCATGTCGAAGTTGTAAGTGAACAGAGTTCTGAACTAGTTTTCTCCTATCATCATCTCCCAATTTTTAGCTTAAGCTTTGCCGCCTGCCTGTAGTTGATACCGTTGAAATAAACAACATAACTATTTTCCTCCAATGCTTCTTTAGGGACTGCTCTGTTATCAATACAGCAGGTAATGGCTCCGTTGTCCGGTATTGCCCTTATTTCGAAAGGCTTCACCCCTGGAATTTCCATTGATACCCAAATATTAAACATCTGGTTAACTGTTCTTTTTGAATATTGGATACCTGGTGGAAGTTTGGGCAGTTCCTGCTTTGTTGTTGCCGATGCCACTCTGCTTTCCGTTAGGACTTTTGTTTCTTCGAAGGAAACATCGTCCCCATCTTCACTTTCCTTGCTTTCCCTTGTATTGATGTGCTCAATTCGCTCAGCATCTCTCGCCACCTGCTCTTCATGTTCCCCTCTCAGGCCTTTCTCCAATTTCACCTCTAGGTTTTTCCTTAGCCTTTCATTCTCCGTTGTGAGAAATTGGATATACCCTAATAATTCCTGAATTAACTTATCTTTGGACTCATACTCCTAGTTGGCAGGTGCTGGTGCCGGTATGATTCTCCTTTAGGTTGTGGCTTGAACATAGTGGACATGCCATTAATTTACAGGTGGTGCAGTGGATCCTCACCCTCTCCATGGTTTGGTGCTTACAGAAGACACTTGATCCATTTAACTTCTACCTAGCCATTTCTCCTCCATTGATGCCTATATTCTTCCTGTTCTATAGGGAGTTTCACTTAGCACCTCCATCATTTTTCTTCTCCCAGAACAAAGGCATTCTCTTCAAATGAAAATTCTACCATCGCTACTTTGATGTTCATTTGGGTTGTACATGCCTCTCCTTTCGATACGCTGCAAATTGCTTCACTATCTGAATCGTCAAGGTCGACCGAGACTACATCCCAGTCGCTTGGCAATTATAGATTATCCATGACTGCTACCTTAGCAATATTGCCAGTTCTCTTTCTGCTCTCCCAATCGAAGTGACCTTCATCGCCATAGATGTAACATTTACACTTCTTTGCTCTCTCCAGGATGAAGACTCACATGAGAGCTATACGGTTTGACCTTGTATGACTTTCAGTCCCCTCTGCAATGCCGCCCTTTTTGCACATCTCGGCTAGGTATTGGTAAGAAAAGTGGACTACCAAGGTACTTCCTTAAGAATTCCTTCTCCAATTTCTGAAAGCTCCGAAGAAATGTACATGCGTCCGGGACTTTCATGCAATCGCTTGACAGCCGCTCCAAGTTATATTAGACTCTCTCTTGCTCCTCAGTAGATCCCTGGAACGGACCTTCTAATAGGATGATTCTCCTTATTTGCAAGGTTATATTCTGCGAGTCATCGGCAATGTTGATAAGCTCCACGTACTCTTGCTGGTAAGCCATCCTCCATTGAATCGGCAAGTTCTTCTCAACTTCTCCAAGAAAATTTTCCACGTACAACTTCTCATTAAACATATTTGTAGTACTGGAGCGGAAGCACAAGATGGCCGATGATGTCCGGAAGCACAAGTCGATGTCGTCTATACAGGTCGATGCCGTCTGGAAGCACAAGCATGGGCCCTTGCCCCGCCTGGGCCAATGGTAATTCCAACTGCCATCAGTGTGACCTCCTTTTAGCTTGATTGTTTTCTCTAATTGCTCCTACATCAAACGGAGCAACCCTTGGGTCATTTCCCCCAGCTGCTTTTGCCGGTGGATATGAAGCGGGACCCCTAACTGGTTCTGTTGGTGGTCTATAGGAAGACTCGCCAGTTGAGTATGCCCCTCCAACCTTTGGGTTTGCCTTGGGAGCTTTGGGTACTCCATCTCTTTAAGCTCTGTTACTAGTGCCATCTCCTCCTTGCATCTTGTTTTTGGGTTATCCTCCCCACCCCTTGTTAAGAAGAATGGGTTAACCCATTCTCCTTCAGCTTCATCGCTGAACGTATCATAAACTAGATTAGTACCGAAACTTTTCACTGGCTCCTCCCCAGCCATGGATGCATAAATATTGAGGATCCCCTCCGGGGTGTCCTCTTCTTCTTCTTCCCCTAGCAAATCCTGCTGCAAACTTATTATAATGATAATGATGGCCCTATCACCACCTCCATCTGTCTTATCGTCACTTTCGCCACCAAGTACGAGAGCGAACTCCTCACCATCGTCTGCCGGCTGTTCATCATTTTTCCCTAATGCTGGCCACCGTTCTTCGACTGATTATAGATCCAAATGGTTCTATATTGCCACCTCCAGTGGCACCTTTGGCCGCCTTGCTACCGGTGGTATGACCGCATAGCTTCTTTGTTGAGTGTGGTTGCCCAGCACGGCCCTAATACCGTTGCTCGCCAGTTAATCTGCAACGTGCTGAACATAATACCGAAAACCAGCATAACTTGTGTTGGTTAGTCTGCCAACCATCGTCCTTGTTATCACCAAGTTACTTTCTCCCCCATTCCAGTTCTCATACCCATGCGTTTGGATTGCTAATTGGACATGGTTTCTGAAATCTTGTACTGACATCATTATGTTAGGAGCAATGTGCACCATTTGCGTACCCTCAGTGATGTCCATTTCCATTAAGCCAATTATAGGAGCAATGTACACCTGGTGTGCCTTAGGATTACCATAATTTTTACTCTGGCCTCCCGTCAGTGATGTCCATGGGCACGTACCATTATCATCCCTAGGTGGATATGCTGCAACCCCTCTTGCCGCAACCTTCCGTAACTTGCCTCGGAGAACAATTTATTCTAAGTGCGAAAATATTACAACTAAGAAGCAAAACTTCGGAGTTTTTTTGTGTCTTGCAACTCCTACAAACTATGCTTTTATAGGCGAGTATCAAGGCCCCATTTTGATAGGCGGGTGCACATTGGGCCCCTAGCCTCTATCATTAACTGCCTTTACAGCTGCCCTTAAGCAATATTACACTCAGAGTGGTCCAATCCATAGGCACCGCTGAGAAAAACTCCATTATTGACAAATATATAAACAAGTGGGAGCCACATGCAACTACATTATTGACAGACAGAAATAAGTGGGTTGTCACATCCCAACAAAAGCTAGATTTGGTGACGGCCAATGAAAGAAAGTTTGAGAAAGATGCCAAAAGCTGAACATATGATGCTGAGAAACTACATAATTACCATGCTAGATTCAACTCAACCGGTAAATGTTTAGGAATATTGATGTACAAGTTCTAAGATGTCGTACATGTCATAGCTAACCTGGTTTAAACTTGGTGGGTGCTATGTTACGTGCTAACCTAGTATATAGGGTAAATAATGATAAACTCCTATGAAATGCGGATAGACTAAACTGAAGTTAAAGAAGAGAAAAATCAGAACTGAAACCATGGATTACGGTATTTCTTTCTCTTAAATTCCTATTTTTGTGATGCGATGTATATGCTTAAATGATACAATTTATACTTTATGGGATTTACATGCTATTTGTATGGCTGTTTAAATGCGATATTTATAAGATTAAATACTATTTATGGTCTCCATAATTTTGACTTTCAAGGATGTCTTTTTACTGCAACTTATTAGGGGGTTTTTGAACAAGGGAAAGTCTCAGGAAAGGCGACCTTTCCATAGGCTTATGGACAGTCCTCAGGGGCATTTGCTTTAAATGTTGTAATTTTTTATAAAATTTAAATATTACATTTTATAAGTTAAAACAAGTAATAATATGTATTTGAAGGTGAAAATATAAAAATATATCATATAAAATAATATTTTCAAAAATTTTAAATTTTATATGTAATTTAAGAAATGCAGTATATAAGGTAAGAAATAAGTGGCCTGTCCATAAGCTTATGGACAGACCGCCTGTGAGGAGACCCACTCTTTTAACAATGATTAATCAGAGATTAAATGCTAATTTTAGCTTTCTAGGGCTCGTGTTATTTACTGTAATTATCTAGATTTAGGATTTTTTTACTGTGATTAATCAAATGTTTAACAGTAATTTACTTATTATCATTCTGTAACTTATTTATTGCTCAATTTTTTCTCTTTCCGAGTTTTTAACGTCTTTCCTAGTTTTTAGCGTCTTTCCTAGTTTTTAAC
This sequence comes from Rubia yunnanensis, assembly GCA_037428765.1. Classification (NCBI taxonomy): domain Eukaryota; kingdom Viridiplantae; phylum Streptophyta; class Magnoliopsida; order Gentianales; family Rubiaceae; genus Rubia; species Rubia yunnanensis. The sequence goes on along the minus strand of CM075064.1, from coordinate 112,635,053 downwards.
GACAGTACATTTTAGGCTGTATTAGGCTGTATATCAATATTAGATTGCGAAACATGTAAAAAAAATCCCAAATCAAACTCAAGATTGTCTTAAAGGGCGATTTCAATATCCATCATGGTAGATTAAATTCCGGCTCTCTAGAGTTTATGTATATATATTGTTTCCGTTGTGCAAATTATAAGCTTTCTAGGTTTATGTCCGGTAGGGATTTTTTTTTTCTTTCCAAATTTTTAACTGATTGTGTTTTCTTAGACAGTAACTTCGTAATTTTCTTTCCAATTTCAGGTTGCAAAGCATGCATGGAAGATTTTCCCAATCAGTCACCGAAACAGCTCACTGTCAAGAAAGAGGCTGGGATGCATTACAAGTACAAGCACAGGGAGGTGGCTAACAAAAAGAACTCATGTGGCAAATGCGGGCAGTCTTTCAAGATTGCGGACGATTTTGAGATCCACCGTCCACATTGCCTAAACCTGATCTCCTTTCATCATCTGTAACATATCCTTTTCCTTGTTTTAAATCTAAACTCCTTTTATCCTATGTAACATAATATACTTCTCCTAATTTTGAACTGCTCTATATAGAAATTGGTATTGATTAAACGAAAAGTCACTTGGTATTAGTTTAGATCCAATCCCTTTTATTTGCTTGCGACTTTAAAGGAGATCTGATTTCCTTTTCATTAGATATAAAATATATGTGATTTCCTTTAGTATAGATAATCATGTTATTGTCCACTGAACCACATACTCTTAGATGCGCTATTCTGTATCAATTATTACATTTAGGGTAAGCATTGCTGGTAATTATCATAGACCATACAAACCTTTTAGCTGAAACTTGATTGAAATCAGACTAAATTAATTTTCTGCTACTAGTTTCTAGCTTGATTTGAGCAAGTCGTACTCCCACTTGTTTTGATCCCAATTGAGATTTCTATTATGAATGTTTTATGCTTTTTAAATGATACTTTTTGGATGATATCACTGTATTGATGATACTTGGTTTAATCGGGTTGCCCAGGTGAGTTTGATATTTATATCTAACGTAAACTTTCAGATTTCTTTTTTTGTTTGTCCTGTAATTAACTTTATATTTGTATATTTTTCCTATGTTGTCATTCATTCAATCAAATTATCCCCCACTAAACTCTTATTTACCGTCATTTTTAAAAGTTGACACTTTTTATGAATAATGTCATAAAAGTGTCAAAATTTTAAAAATAACGGTAAACTAGGAGTTTAGTGGGGATAATTTGATAGAATGAATGACAACATATGAAAAATATGTTTGTGTTAAATATCGATATCAAACCCACCGTTACTGGGCAAACCGATTAAACCAAGTATATATTATCCAAAAATATCATCTAATAAGCATAAAACATCCATAATAGAAATCTCAATTGAGATCAAAAGAGACATCACGTCACAACAAGTGGGAGTACGACTTGCCCATATCAAGCGGCAAAAGAAATCGATTTCATGATTAGTAACAGAAAATTAATTCATTCTGATTTCAATCAAGGTCCAGCTAAAAGGTTTGTCTGGTCTATAGTAATTACCAATCATGTATACACTAAAAGTAATAATTGACACAGAATAACACATCTAAGGGTATGTGATTATGTGGACAAACATTTTTATCTATGCTAAAGAAAATCACATTTCAGTATCTTTTATATCTAATGAAAAGAAAATCAGATAACTCCATTAAAAGCGAGAGCAAATAAAAATGATCAGATCTAAACTTATATCCAATGACTTTTTGTCTAAGCAATACTAGTTTCTATTAAGAGGAGAAGTATATTATGTAACATAGTACGAAAGGAGATCAGGTTTAAAATAAGGAACAAAATATTATGTTACATAGAATAAAAGGAGATCAAACCTCTAGGGCAATGGGGACGGTGAATCTCCAAATAGGCAGCAGTTTTGAAAGAATGACCGCATTTGCCACGGGGTTCTTTTTGTTAGCCACCTCTCTCTGCTTGTACTTATAATGCATCTCAGCATCTTTCTTGGAAGTGAACTGTTTCTATAACTGACTGGGAGAATCTTTCACGCACGCTTTGCAACCTAAAATTGGAAGGAAAATTTTGAAGTTACTATCTAAAAAACATAATTAGTTAAGAACATGAAAAAAAAAATCCCTAGAATGCCAAGCATAAAACCTAGAAAGTGTATAAATTGCATAACGGAAACAATGTATAAATAAACACTAGAGAGCCTACATTTAATCCACCAGGATGGAAATTCAAATCGCTCTTAAAACAAGCCTGGGTTTGATTTGGGAATTTCCCCTTACATGCGTCGCAATCTAAAATTGAAAATATAAAATACGGCCTAAAATAGCCTAAAATATATTGAAAGGAAAAAAAACACTGAGCAATAAATAAGTTACAGAAGTAAATTACGGTTAAACTCTTGATTAATCACAGTAAAAAATCCTAAATCTAGAAAGCTACAATAAATAACACAACCTAGAAAGCCAGAATTAGCATTTAATTTTTGATTAATCAAAGTTCAAAAACCCTAACCCTAAATAAGCCACCGTAAAAAGACAACCCCTACAAAGCCGAAATTATGGAGACCATACTTAGCCTTCAATCGTATTTAAACCGTATAAATAGCATGCAAATCGCATTTAAACAGTCGTACAAATAGCATGTAAATCTCATAACGTATAAATCGCATCATTTAAGCATATACATCGCATCACAGAAGAAAGAATTTAGGAGAAAGAAATACGTTATCCATGGTCTCATATCTATGTTTTTTTTTCTCTCCAACTTCAGTTCAGTCTATCCACGTTAGACAAAGGTTTACCATTATTTACCTTATAATACTAGGTTGGCGGGGATTCTGTTGGGCCAGCCCGATCAATGGGGTATTACATGTCGATTAAAGGATGTTTGGAGTAAATGAAATTAAATACTAAAATGAATAATATAACAATAAGTTAAATGAATAATATAATAGGTAGATTAAATTAAAAAAATCTTATAAGAATATATCAATACTACAAAGGGTACAACTACTCCGTAACAAAGAAAAGCACACAATATACAATGAATTTCAACCGAAAATAAAAATAAGAAAATTAAATGGCAAGACCGTGTGCAATGTATTTTTTTCAACTAGAAAGCCGCATTCATTTAGAATCTATTTTTACAAACATTTGAAACTATCATACTAGGATTTATTTAAACATACAATAACATCAATCACTTCAACTGCAACAGTGCGTTTCAAAGCCTAAAAAACTTTAAATTAGGCAACTTTGATATACGGTCCATCAATGAAGTAGAATTTGAGACACCAGAAATAGGCTAAGGACTCAAAAACAACTAAAACTTACATGCAAAAATCTGCACAAGGCCTATGCAGATTTTAACACTGGCCAACGAAAATAAATTAGCACATAACATAGCACCAACCAAGTACAGTTTAAAAAGGTCAGATCAGTACCTAAATGTACCTGTAAACCAGGTTAACCTTGACATTTACGGCAGCTTGGAACTTCTACATCAATATTCCTAAACATTTACCACCCCTTATCACTAGTTGAGTCAACAATAGAGCAGGATAGACAAAGAAAGAAGGTGATATATTTAGAAAACAAGGGCAGAATTGCACTTAACCAAGTAGTGGTTAGGAGCTGCAAGTCCATTTTTTTAAAATAAAAACTCCAAAAAACCAATGACCCTCCATCAATCTTTTCCAAGTAATCCACGTAAAAGAGGTAGAGTAAAGATTTTGTTAAGCTGGAGAAATTATTTACCTTCCTTCAAAGCTTATGAAAGAGACCAAGAGTCCAAGTGCTTCTTTTTGGCCCACAATAGATGGCCCAAATTACATCATTTTTGTGTACCATTCCCTCGCTCCAAGTGGTCTGCAGCTCAGTTGGTGCGTGAGAAAGTATTGGAGAAAAATTGGCTTTTGCCAAGTCCACAGTGAGGGCTTTTGGACCGGCCCAAGCATTCTTTCAACCCAAAAGTTTGTAATTCAGCCCACTCCATTTTTAGCTGTGTTGAAACCCTAGACTTCTTGCTCCTTGACCCAGAAAGAACCCTGCCGCCACTCCAATGTTTGTTTGACCCAAGCCGCCTTTGACCAACTCCCCTTTGACCGAAACCCTACCCAGATAGGATTATGACCCGTCGGCGGACCCGCTTCGAGAAACCCTACCCGGTTTGGCGCGCCGGCTTCGCCGGAGACCCAGAGTCCAGCCCGCCGCTGCCGGAATTGGACCGGAATCTGGGTTTGAGTTATAGCCATGAATTCTCCAAATCTTCAAGCTGCTTTCTCTGCACGAAATTCCCCAGCCCTGGGCTAGGCATCTAACACCCCAGAACGGAACTCCATGGATGAACCCGAAGCTGGAAAACTTAAAGCCATCTAACCTTTTGGTCGCCGAAGGATTCCAAGTTGAAGCTCCCGGAGAACGTGAATTCTGTGGCCATTTTCCGGTTCCATCTCTTCCATTGCTTCACGCCAGAGTGGCCACCCATTTGTTCGAAAATCCCAAACTCAAGGGATGATTTTGCCAGACCCAGGTGGGGAGAAGCGGGGAATCAACCTGACCCCAAGTGAAAGTATTGATTTTTTGCCAACTGGGAAAATCAAGCAAAACTCAGCACAGTAACAAAGAGAACAGCAGCAACCAGGGCAAAGATTTTTTCAGAATCCCAGTTGGGAGAAATGATGCTGTCTGCTTGTCCGTTTCTTGTGGAACATAACTCTTAATAAGATATTCACTCTACCTCTTTTACTTTGTTTACTTGGAAAAGATTGATGGTGGCTCACTGGTTGCCTAATTAAAAAAAATTTAGGCTTTGAAACACATTGTTGCAGTTGAAGGAATATTATTGCTGTTACTTTATTCATATAATTGTATGTTTAAATACATTCTAGTAAAACCCTAGTCCCACTTCATTTCTCATTTCCTTCCTCTGACTCGCCTCCTCTTACAGACCAACGCGTCCTCTTACGGACCACCACCTCCACCGCGTACATCTTCTTCCCCTAACACCATTCGACGCCACAACTGCCAAATTGCCTCCACCGTTCAACGTTGATTCGCCGTTTGATGCCACTCCACCGTTCGAATCCACTGCTCCGCCATTCGCTCCACCGTTTGACGCCGCTCCGCCGTTCAACTCTGCACCGTCGTTTCACTGTTCTCCGCCTTTCGAATATGCTCAGGTGTTGGACGCTACTCTGTCGTTCGACTCTGCTCCGCCACCTCTGCTCCGCCGTTTGACGCCACTTCTCTCCGCCGCTCTCCGCCAGCGTCGATCTGCTCTGCTCACGGCAACAACTTGAAATGTGTTTTTATTTTATTTTTTAAAATCATGTTTTTGTTTCTCTTATAATAACTTTATGTATTAGATTTGTGTTTTAGTTGATTTGAATTTAATTAAATGTACTGATTACATTCGAGGGATTATAATTTATTTTTCCGCTGTTATCTTTCCAAAAAAAAAAAAAATACATTCTAGTATGATTGTTTCAAGTGTTTGTAAAAATACATTCTAAATGATTGCAGATTTCTGGTGATAAAGACCATCCTGAATTTCCGATAAAAGATACCACTGAGTTTCCAATAGAAGATATCGAATGCGAGCCCCTACGTTGCAACTTCTAAATGATAAGAACGATATAATAGATTGATGATTAACATTGAATGGTTGATGATATTTGAATTCTATAGATGATGCTTGGTTATACTAAACTTGTGTTTTACTTTGTTTGATTCCATGTTTAAGATAATTCTTCTATTTCATATGTTGGAATAATGTTCGTGTGTTTTCCGAGCCATATTTTTGTAGTAGAATGTTTCAAATTTCTTACATATTCAAAAGTTCCCAATTTATAGTAATTCACAAGTATCTCTGAATGCCGTTGCCCGGAAAATGATCCAGGTTGGACAATCGGAAAACAAATTAGGCATTGCAAATTTTAGCCACATAATACACCGGTATAAAAGGCAGGTACCGGTGTAAATAAATTTCACATTTTAAATAATTTTTTTTATTATTTCAATAATATCAGTGCATAAAGTACAGTAATACGGTGTAAAAACATACCGATGCAATCTATCCGGTGAAAAAAATATATTTTGACAACAAAACAAAGATCGGTGTTGGATTTAATACCGCTGCACAAATCATTGTTTTACACCGGTTCTTGGGTTTAATACCGGTGCAACATACGAATGCAAACTATATTCCGGTATTACACCGGTTTGCCAAATCACACCGGTGCACACATTTTATGATCCCGCTATTTTACACCGACATAAGATACCGGTGCAAATTTTCTCTACATCGGTCCATTTTACCGATGCAAATTTGTTGCGTTTCTACACCCCTATGCATACGCACCGGTATTTTTAGGGTCCAAAATATCGGTGCTATTACCCTAAATTACCGGTGCAAATACCCTTGTCATGCAGTACAGCCTTCCACCTTATTTCTTGCTTGTTTCTCCTCAGTTGTTTTGGTTCAGCTATGAAACTCAACAGGGTCATGGGTAAAGGGAACTTGCATCACATGTTCAACTCTCAAGACGTACAGCCTACCCTCTCCCTTTAAAAATTTTGTAAATTTAAAAATAACATAAAATATTCAAAAAAAGAATATAAATCTCTTCATCTCTGTAATTCACCAGCATTACTAAGTTAAATACGAGTGTTAGTAAGTGTTATCACCTTATGCTTCTTCTTTGAAGACTCGTAGGATCCAACAGTACACTTATAAAACCTGCACAAAAGATTTATCAAACTATCAAATGCTACAAACAAGTAACTGCAACAGATACTAAAACCTGAGGGAATACTACAGCAGACTGATAACACTAAAATAACGATCTGAATAAGAAATTTATGGAGAGTTAAAATAGAGAAAAGAACTAACCCTCCAGTTGTACCCTCCAAAGGAAACTAGGATATTTTCCCCGTCACAAGAACTTCAGCCAAACTTAATCCCTGGAATACAATACAAAAAAACCTATATAAGAACTTTGACAAAATATAACTCCACCAAACAAAACTGCATCCTAGCTTGCTTGAACACAAGCTTCTAAGAGAGAGTTCAAATGAAGTAATGGTTAAAAGGAAAACTGAAAATTCTTCTCTTAATACTGATGCCAATTATCCAGTTGATAAGACATTACCAGTGGGACACTTCACAACAAAATATTCCTAAAGAGGGGAAATAGAAAGTAACAACAATTTAAATATCCAGATCAGATAATCAATCCATTCAATTGCTGTTTTAAACTTTGGTTGTGCACTTTACCTCCCCAAAAAGAGAAACAGAGTGAGGGAGTGCACATTGTCCTCAGAACGTATGAACCTGAGGGAATCAGACTGTCAAATGCACGAAGTCGGACTAAAAAAAAGACAAAGTAAAGTACTACAGCAGCAAACCTGATGGAATAGATTGAGCCATGAGAATCGAGATGCAAGAGAGCTCGGCGATAAAAGAGAGCAATAAAAAAGAGGAAATATCATATGCAAGAGAGCTCGGCACTGTGAAAGATAGTTTCTAGAATAAATGAGATGTATGACACACAACGCATCCTTGGCAAATGGTTCACTTAATCCTAATTACCAGGAAACATTTATGCAATGTTGAACCAAAAAAAAAAAAATACTCTAGTCATGAATCACATATAGCCTGGTAATAAAAGAACCTGGGTGCAGGAACTATAAATAAATGATTGCATGAGTTTCTCGTAAGCATTATAACATCATCAATGTTAGTGGAGTCTTACACATTAATTATTAAATTTTTACATGAAATATTTCTATTTCAATTTCAATATGATGTAAATACACTAGTAAAGAAATGAGCAATTACGGCAGCAAAAGATGGTAAATCAAAACCTCATTTAAACATTACTTTTAAATTGAACCGCCGCTAAAATTAAGGCGGTTCCACCAACTACACACTTCCAAGACCCAGAAATCTAAACAACTCCATGAACTGAAAGGTCAATTATAAAAGGCTCAAATAAATGAAATGTACATAGACATATGTGTGATAAGATGCTTTGCTCAAGTTTTAAGCACAAATATGTTAATCAACCACCATATATACATGCCCCAGAAAACAAACTTCCCCAAATTTATTTTCACTGGTTATCCAAATTTCTCTAAGTACTCTACCATGAATCATTTGCAACTGTACGGATAAAAAAATCATATCTGACATCAAGATTATGAGGAGAAAAAAAAATTAGATCTTACAAACCAATACTGATATCATATAAGAACCGTCCATTCACCATAACAATAAACGAAGGTGCCAACGCGGTCCCAGAGCTCCCACAAGATACAACACTGAAGACAACATCAACTCCCCTCTTCTCAGAAATCAGATTGGATCTCAGCATAGATAGGAGATACATTATATAATCAACAGTAGGTTCTATGCTCCGAATGAGGTGAGGAAAACTGATGTTGTTCCAAGATAAACATCAGGTCACTGATGTTGCAGTTAGTCCTGCCACAACTGAGAGTCTGAGATAGTCGCTGAATCACAATTTTTCGTGTTGTTAAATAACATATATTATGCTTTTTTTGTAAATTAAAATAGTAATTCATCAGACAGAAAAGATTCGAAGATTATAACTGGAATTTCTGGGAATAATAATTCAGTTCAGTACCACGGATATCAATATCTTTGTTCTAAAGCAACTAAATCAGCTGCAAAATAGGCTTATCAACATAATGAGCATGAAACTATAACTCTGTCAATTAAAGTAAGGTGAAATGCCATTAAACATAAACAAGCATACTGATCACAAACAGTAGAGACTACAAACTAACATCACAAACATTATCGTTAGCGCTAAAAGTAAATCATAAGATAACACAATGTAACTAGTGTACTATTTCCTGAATAAACTAATAAAACAAATAACTGTTGATATGCATTCAGGATCAGCGCAAGTTACAGCTGAGCATCGAAGAACAGGCACGACAGATGAAAGTGATATTCGACAAGCAATAAGAGACCACCAGGAGTCTCCTAGAATCTCAAAATTCCAATAATACTACATCTCCCACTCCAAAATACCCGTACTATATCAAAATTGAAAAGGACCTCTCAGTTTAATTGGTGCATAGATAACGGAAGATACCAGTAAACCGCACGACAGTTGAAAGTGATATTCAATGCACCGAATTATAGCTAAGACCTTCAATTTACTAGCAGCAAATGCAGCATGTCATTAGTACTTTGAAATTGACGAAATCTGAAAAATATTTATCTCACAACTATGTTCAAACAAATGAAATTAACAGTATGAATTATGAACACAGCAAAGCAATAGAAGCTTAATATGCTCAAAACAATAACAAGTTACGGTTACGGTTTGCGAAAATTCACCTGAAAATTCACAGTAAAGGCGAAACAGTCAAGCTCCGGAGTGATGCCGTCGGACTGATGTGATGTTGGAGCTCCAGAGTGATGTTGTCGGAGTGATTTCACCGGAATGATGCCGTCAGAGTGATGTGATGTCGGAGCTTCGAAATGATGCCGTCGGAGTAATGCCGTCGGATTGAAGCCGTCGGAGTGATGCCGTCGGATTGAAACCTTCGGAGTGATGCCCTGGGATTGAAACCGTCGGAGTGATGCGATGTTGGAGACTTGGAGCTCCAGAGTGATGTCGTCGCAGTGGTGCGGTCGAATTATATGCAGGGAACAAGGTAGATAGGTTTAAAGAAGAAGGGAGAGGAGAGAAAATTTTGTTCTTATATTTTGCCAAGCACAAAATATAAACGACATCGTTCCATTATTTGGCCAAAACCTTCAACTCAATTTTTTATTTTTATTTTGACACAAAGAGCCGACCACCAATATTACTGAATAGTTCTGGTGGTTGGAACATGACGGGCTATGTTGTAAACATTCATTACAACTAGTCTAGGCACTTCCATAGTATGTATTATTAGTATTTAATTGAAGAAGTTTCTTGTTTGACCGATTAACGGTTAGATAAATTATTATAAACCCCCATCAATAACATCTAGGGTAAATTATAAATATTTATACAGTTGCAATACATTTTTAAATGTTTAAAAAATTATAGAAAACTCATTGTACTAAATAAAAATAAATATCAAATTATTGCATTGGTTACGCTAATGATAAAATGATCTCGTCTAGTGACTAATTGGTCTAAAATAAAACTTTAAGTTTTAATTATGTATAACAAACAGATAAAATTTTGGAAAATACCGTCATTCCATAGGCATATGGAAAGATGAGATTGATTATAATTATAAAATGGTAAAAAGTTTTGTTTGCAATATTAAAAATTTATTATGCAATATGCAATAATTATAAGTTTATGTCCCAATTAATGTAACCCAAAAAATTATCTTAATTTATTCTCATTTACAGTTTAAAGATTAGTGTTTCCATAACTTGTGGAAATACCATCTTCAAGCGATGGACTTTAACAAAAATACATAAAACCAGATTTAAAAGAATGGTTTTTCATTTAAATGACTTTTACCCAAAGTTAGACCAATCAAAACTTTACGTGAAAGTAGTTAAATTAGATTTTTCATGATTACAAAGGAGTGGCTCTCCTGACAGGTGGCATGTTCATAAGCTTATGGACATATCACTTATTTCTTACCTTATATACTGCATTTGTTAAATTACATACAAAATTTTTAATTTTATTTTTTTTATATCATATATTTTTTATATTTTCACCTTCAAATACATATCACTACTTGTTTTAACTTATAAAATACAATATTTAAATTTTATAAAAAATTAAAACATTTAAGGTAACAGCCCTTGTGAATTGTCCATAAAATTTAGGAAAGACCGTCTTTCCTGAGACTTACTCATTACAAAGTCTTGGTAAGATAGTCTTACCAAACATTATGGTAAGACCAGGCTTCTATATAAAAATAACTAAAGATGGAGGGTCTTTCGTATAATTATATAACATATTATTTTTCGTGAATTATATTTACTACTTCTACATCCCCGTCTCTGCACTTCTCCTCCGCCACCCCGCCTCCTCCTCCGCCATGCCTCCATCGCGCATCCTTCTTCATCGCACCACCACAACGATGTCTCCTTCGCGCCTCCTCTCCGCCAAACCTCCTCCTATGCGCTGCTCCTCCTCCCAATGTACCTCCTCCACCGCGCATCCTCCTCTACCACTGCGCTGCTCTTGCTCCTCCACCGTACGTCCTCTGTGCTACTCTTCCTCTGCGTTGTTCGTGCTCCGTTTTGCCTCCCACGCCCCTCTCCTCGGCTTTGCTTCTCATATTCAAAAACACTAGGTTCGTCATTTGCTTATAGTTGTTCTCATTTTCACGAGTTAATTGTTGATTTGTGGCCTAAATGTGATTATTTAATCAATTTATGTGATACTTTTTGTTTCTGTAAACATTGCAGCAGTTTGATTAGAACTGGAATATACATCTAGATTTGGGGGGAATTATACTGACATTTTTGTTTTGATGTGATTTCTTAGTTCAGTAATTGATGTGGTTTGTTGGATTTTGATGGTTCAGATGTTGCTATTTTGGTGTTGGCACACGCTGGAAAAATAGGAAATAAAAACTTTAAATTATGGATCCATCTCTGAATTGTTTTGGTTTTTTGTTGATGATATGTGTGTCAGTGTGATCTGTGTTTATGTTTGTGTGATCCTAATTGATTATTTGCAAGACCCACCTTACATATATGCAGGTTATAAGTTTTGTTTCTTTGAAGCTCTGTATTTATTAGTTGTTGGAGGTGTGAACCATTTGAGCGTATTACCGTTTGTCATTGAAAAAAAGTTGGGTATAAGGTGAAATGATTTCAGTTTGCTTGTTTATGTTACTCTTGGACTTTAATCGTCTTAATGATTTGTTTAGAGTTTAATCTTTTACTATACATAGTGATGGAAAGAAAATTCTAAGTTAGTTCTTGTATTTAAAATGTTTGTTAATTATTTTAATGATTTAGTTTAGACTTTATTTTGTGTGAAAATTATGTAACTTATAGTTAGAAAATGTATAAATTAGTTCATATATTTAGAATGTTTGTTAATCGTTTTAAAAACTTGGTTTATATTTTCATCCATTTTTTCAAATAATGATCTAAATAATAATCAAAAAATATATTAACTAGCTCATATATTTGGAGTGTTTGTTAATTATTTTATTGATTTTGTTTAGACTTTCCTTTTTAGTAGATAGTACTCATAGAACTTATAGTTAGAAGATGCATATACTAGTTCATATATTTAGAGTGTCTCTTAATCTTATTAAGAACTTAGTTTAATCTTTCATTTTTTTGTAAGATAATGATAGAATCTACAACTAGCCAATATAATATTTAGTTCATATGTTTAGTGCATTTTTTAGCTATTTCGAAGATTCTGTTTAGATTTTCATTTTTGTAAAAGATAATTATAGAACTTACAACTAGCAGATGTATTTATAATTAGTTCATATGTTTAGTGTGTTTGTTAGCTGTTTTGAAGATTTTGTTTAGACTTTTATTTTTTTTAGGCAAAATCTTAGGAAAGACCGTCTTTCCACAGGTTTATGGAAAGATGGAGTTTAATTAAAATAATAAAAGTAAAAGGTCTTAGTTGCAATATTAAAAAATTATGATGCAACACGTAGTAGTTATAATTATAACTCGATTCATGAAACCCAAAAATTTTATCTTCATTTCTTTTAATTTGCACTTTAAACACAGGTCTTTCAATGACTTATCATCTTTCAAGAGACGGATAAGAGTGCGTCTCTTGAAATGTGGTCATTCCTAAGACTTTACCTTTTTTAAAAGATAAATATTGAACTTACAACTAGCAAATGTATTAAATAGTTCATAGGTGTAGTGTGTTTGTTAGCTGTTTTGAGGATTCTGTTTAGACTTCATTTTTTTCAAAGATAATTATAGAACTTACAACTATAAAATGTATCAATTAGTTCATAGGTGTAGTGAGTTTGTCAGTTATTTTGAAGATTTTTTTCGACTTTTATCTTTTATTAAAGATAAATATTAAACTTACAACTAGTAAATATATTAATTAATTCACAAGTTTAGTGTGTTTGTTAACCATTTTAATAATTTTATGTAGACATTCATCTTTTTCTATGATAATTATAGAACTTACAACTAACAAATACATTAGTTAGTTTAGATAATTTGTCAATGGCTTTAATGGCTTTGTTTAAAATTTCATTTATAGCAAGATAGTGATAGGAGTGCGTCTCTTGAAATACGGTCTTTCCAAAAGTCATGGAAAGACCAATGTTTAAAATGTAAATTAGAAGAAATGGAGATAAAATTTTTGGGCTGCATGAACCGGGTTTAAATTTTATAACTACTACATGTTGCATACTAAATTTTTAATGTTGCAACTAAGACCTTTTACCTTTTATTATTGGAATTAAACACCGTCCTTCCCAAGACTTGCCTAGTGATAGAACTTGAAATTATAAAATGTATAAATTAGTTTATATGTTTAGAATGTTTGTTAATCATATTGATGGTTTATTTTGGACTTTAATTTACCATGTGATAATAACGAAATTTACAGTTTAAAAAATATAAAAATTAGTTCATATATTTAAAATATTTGTTAATGATTTTAGAAATTTAGTTTAAACTTTCATCTCCAGTTAAAAAATATATATTAGTTTAGAACTTTAACTAACAAATATATTAATTAGTTTATATGTTTGGATAGTTTGTTAATAATTTTGTTTAAAATTTTATACATATAGAAAGAGAAAATGAATCCAACGGCAATTAGGGGCTTTCAGAAAAAGCAAAGGCATCCAACGGCAGCCAAGGGAATACAATCTGCGCCGCATTCAATTGCATCAGAGGTGAAAACACCGGATGCTTCTTTCTCCCAATTTTGGTGATTATCCTCTCTGCTCCAGTACTCTAAATCCCGATGTTTCTTTTTCCAAATTTGGCTATTCTCCTCTCTGCTCCGGTACCTGAATCCTATTGCCAAACATGGAGGTTTTGAGATTCACGAGATCTGACTTAAGGTAACTATCAAACTTGATGGCGCATGATTTTTTTGGAAATTGCTCCGTCTTTGTTTTCAAATTAGAATTGATGTGGTACTATCAAACCTAAACCAACCGGGGAGTTGAAAGCTTGGGTGTAGCGGCAAATATCCAAATCCCATTTGTAAAAGGTATTGTCCCCTCTATATATATATTTGCAATTCTGATTCGTTGATCTATGTTTTTGGAGTTGGTTAATTTGATTTGTTATGCAGAATAAAATCAGGGAGTATGGATAACACGTCCGACTGGTCAGGGCTTCTACCGGATTTGTTGGTAGGGATAGCCCTTCGTCTACCGTTAATGGAGGATTTCACGGCGTTCAGAGGTGTTTGTACCAACTGGAGAGCCGCCAGCGCCATGAAAACGGAGCTGTTTAAGGGTGTAAGCAAGGTTCCTCTTCTAATGCTTTCGGAGAAAGATGACAGCGACGAACGTGAATTCTATAGCTTCTTCAAGAGGAAGATTTTATTTAAGATGCCAGTCCCGGAAGCCAAGGGTAAAAGATGCATATATGCAGGATTTGGATGGATCCTTGCCATGTCATCATCTTCAAGCTCAATTGGTGAGATAAGTTTGTTCAATCCCTTTTCCTCATCTGCAAAAATTGAACTTCCCAACCTTGAAACATTAACTGGATATGTGGAGAACCCAACTGGTCCGGAGTATTTCTTTGTAAAACAAGGAATTCTCTCAGCTAATCCATCGGAGACATCAGATTTCACTGTGTTTTTGGTTGGGCATTTTTTGTTGGGATTCTGGAGGAATGGAGAAGAGAATTGGACGAGTATAAACGAGGGATGGGGTGAATGTGGAAATATATGTTATTACAAAAGGAAGATGTTTGTTAATAATCTTTATGGCGACATCTTTGTTTGGGATCCTTATAGTGATCCCGCTAGAGCTTGTACTATTGATTGGATGCCCTCAGGCAACAATGATACAGATCAAATGCCGTATTTGGTGGAATCAGCGGCTGGGGAGTTGCTAATAATTTTGCGCAATAATTATGACTGGACTGATCTAGTGCAAGGGCCTACTCAGTTTCGAATGATGAGAGTAGATCTTGTAAAGATGGAATGTAGAGAAATAAATGGTATTGGAAAAGCAGCAGTTTTTTTAGGTGATAATATCCCAATCTCTGTTTCAGCTAATGATTTTCCAGGTGTAAAATCTAATTGCATCTATTTTACGGATGATTGTTGGCAACGGTACATCAGTGAATGCGACATGATTCTCGATCAGAACGATGAGGCTGGTGGGGGCAGGGGAATTCATAGTGTAGAAGCTTACGTGAATCTTGATGAGAAATTTGGGGGCAAGGACATGGGAATTTATAATGTGGAAGATGGGAGCATTGAAAGTTTCGATGTCGAATCCTTTAGCAACGTGTGTCCACCGCTATGGATATTTCCATCATTTTAAAAATTGTAACATTAGCATTGATGTATTTTTATTATAAACCGTAGCAATTTTTTGAAATAAGGTACTCGAAAGAATAAACCTTGATATCTTGTTCCTTTTAGCTCTGGTTGAATTTTGAACTCTTGTTTTGCGTTTGTTGCTTGAGTTAGCTTTTCTTTGTTTGTTGCGAGACTTGTTCTTATTCGGTTGTGCTTGGAAGTTGATAGAATGATTTGCCGTAATTAATTGTATTATTGATAACTGAATATATAGAGAATACAATAGAGGTATAATAAGAAAAGAACTCTAAGCAGAATAAATCATAATCTAATCAGGAGTCTGATTTAGTCTAACACCCCCCCTCAAGCGAAGCGTCGGATGCTCGCCGACGCACAGCTTGGATCTGAAGAACTCGAACAGCGGACGAGAGAGCCCCTTGGTGAAAATGTCCGCAATCTGAAGAGAAGTTGGAACATGAGCAACGCGCAGCTTTCCGGATGTCACCAACTCACAAACAAAATGATAGTCAATGTGCTTCGCCCGCTTGTGCGCCACTGGATTCTGAGCCAAGAAGATAGCACTACTGTTGTTGCATAACAACAGGGGAGAACCAGAAAGTGGAACCCGAAGATCACTAAGCAAATGAGTGAGCCAAACCACTTCTGAGGCAGTGTTGGCGAGAGCACGGTATTCAGACTCAGTGCTAGAGCGGGAAACAGTGGGTTGTTTCTTGGCACTCCAAGAAACCAGATTCCCACCAAGAAAAACCGCATAACCATAAGTGGACCGACGAGTCTCCAGACAGCGAGCCCAATCAGCATCAGAATATCCTAGCACATCAGGAGTACTAGCAGAACAAAATCGGAGACCAAAATGAAGTGTGCCACGAACATACCGCAAAATCCGAGTCACGGCAGCAAAATGGTCATCTCTGGGATCCTGAAGATACTGACTCACCGTGTTGACCGAGAATGCCAAATCCGGGCGAGAGATGGTGAGATACTGGAGAGCACCAACAAGAGAACGATAAAGTGTAGGATCCCGAAATGGAGGACTGGTGGAGCTGTGAAGCTGAGAACCAGCAATAAATGGAGTAGAAACAGGTACCGCGTCAGACATACCAGCCCGATTCAAAATATCCCGAGCATACTTTGCTTGGCCAAGCAGTAATCCCGAGGAGGTAGGCGAAACTTCAAGACCAAGAAAATAATGAAGAGCACCGAGGTCCTTGATCGCAAACTCTCTGTGTGTCCGATCAATGAACTGACGAAGAAGAGTCGAGTCATTGCCTGTAAGAATGATATCGTCCACATACACAAGTAGGTACAGTAACGACGACCCTCTCGAAAGGACAAACAAAGAAGTATCAGCTGAGCTGCACCGAAAACCAAGCTGGGTCAGATAACTGCTGAAACGCTGGAACCAAGCCCGGGGAGCCTGCTTAAGACCATAAATGGCCTTTCGCAAACGACAAACATAGTCCGGGTGAACAGAATCCTGATAACCAACGGGCTGCTTCATGTAGACTGGAACATCAAGAACACCATTAAGAAAAGCGTTCTTGACATCCAACTGATGAAGTGGCCAGGAACGCATAGTGGCTATAGCGAGAACCGTCCTAACAGTGGAGACTTTGACCACAGGACTGAAAGTGTGGTCAAAATCAAAACCCGGAATCTGCGAGAAACCCTGCGCCACAAGTCTAGCTTTGTGACGCTCAATAGTGCCATCTGGTCGGTACTTGAGCCTATAGACCCATTTGGAGCCAACAATATTGACATTCGAAGGTCGAGGCACCAAATCCCAAGTGTGCTGACCACGAAGAGCATCCATCTCATCATCCATGGCGGAAACCCAGGCTGGATCCTGAAGGGCAGAGCGATAATCAGTGGGCTCTTTCTGAGAGAGGAGTGCAGCAGTGAGACCATGAGCAATAATATCCGAATAATCTCGCCGCTGAATGGCACCAGTAGAAGACCGAGTGGCCATCCGATGAGTACGAAGCTGGGGCGGCGAATCTGGAGGAGTCGAACCAGCTGATGATACGGAGGAAGATCGAGCTGTGCTGACCGGAGAGTGGCCGTCGGAAGTCACCGGAGAAAGAATAGCCGATACAGGCTGAGACGGGGTGCCCGGTGGCCGAGACGGTGGTGGAGGAGTGCTGACCAGTGGCTGAGAAATGGTGGGCGTTTGGCGAGGAGCCGGGTCAGGGTCGGCCGTCCAGATGGAAGATGGTGGGGAAGGAGGGGCAGCTGGAACAGGCACAAACACAGGCGTAGTGGCCCCAATTGATGAAGTAATAGTTCCATCAAAAAATGATGAAATCTCCAGATCTGAAATCGAACGACTGTCCGTGGAAGCGGAGACATAAGGGAAGAAAGTTTCATCAAAACGAACATGGCGAGAGATATAGATGCGCCCAGACGTCTGGTCGAGACACTGAAAGCCCTTGTGACGAGGGCTATAGCCAATAAAAACACAGGGAATGGATCGGGGTGCGAACTTATCAATAGCAGTGGCACGCAGACATGGAAATGCACGGCAACCAAACGGGTGAAAGAGGGTATAGTCAGGCACATGACCAAAGACAACCTCAAAAGGTGATTTGCCACTCATAACTGAACTAGGCAGACGATTAATAATGTAAACCGCAGAGGAGAAAGCTTCCACCCAATAACAGTGCGGCACAGAAGAGTGAAAAAGCATGGCAAGACCAGTCTCTGTGATGTGACGATGCTTCCGCTCGGCCCGGCCATTCTGAGCAGGTGTATAAGGAGAGGACATCTGATGATGAATGCCACATGATATGAGATGAGCCTGAAGTCGGTGATTAGTAAACTCGGTGCCACCATCGGTCTGGAAAATTTTTACCCTAGCAGAAAACTGATTCTCAACGAATTTCTGAAACTGGATAAAAGTGTCATAGAAATCCGACTTATGCCGCATTGGAAGAAACCATGTGAATCGTGAGAAATCATCAATGAAAACGGCATAATAAGAGAAACCACCGACAGATAAAACAGGAGCTGGTCCCCACAAATCACAATGTACTTTATCCAATAAACCAGTAGCACGCTTGTCACTAGTGGAAAAGGGCAAGCGGCTACTCTTGGCCATCTGACAAGGAGAGCAACTGACAGATGCAGGCATAGCAGAAGTGACAGAAATAAGGCCCCGTCGATTCAATAACTGAATAGTATCATGAGACACATGACCGAGGCGAGAGTGCCACTGCTCAAAAGAAGCATGAAGCTTTGTAGAGCGTAGTTCGCCTAAAAAACTGGAATCACCAGTCTCAAGAAAATAGAGACCAGACCTATGACGACCTTTACCAATCATCACCCCTGTAAGCTTGTTCTCAATGGAAAATGCATTGGCATCAAATATAACACGGACAGGTAGATCACGAGTAAGCTTACTAATGGACAATAAACTTCTAGTAATCTTAGGGACCACAAGGACATCATTAACAGAGAAACCAGATAAATGACATTGGCCGATGTGAGAAATAGATAATGATTCACCATTTCCAACAAGAATAGAATCAGAACCACGATAACGTTGTACCTGATCAAGATGACTGGTGTGAGCAGTGATATGAGATGTAGCACCTGAATCAACAATCCACTGTTGTGACGAAGAATGACAATTGGGACCATTCAAACTGGCCTGAAACAACTCCTTGTCCGCAATCCAATTAGTGGAGCAATCTTCCTGAGATATAGGGCCCGAATAAACCATAGCAAAGGACCAAAAATTACATAAAAATTGACTGGGTGAAAATTGTCTGGAGAAAACAAAAAGAATAAATTTTCGGAAATTTTCGGATGGGATGTAAGAACAAGCCGATAAACAAGTTGGACAAAGACTTGTTTAATGTTTAATGGGAGCAGAGAAAGCAGGGAATCTTGTTGAATGTTGAGAAAACAATGTGAGCAGTCAAAGACTGCGGCGAAAAAAAGAATTCGGCGAGAAAAAAAAAAATAGGCTCCGGTCGAAGGAGAGAAGGTTTTAGTACCAGGTTTGCTCCGATACCATGATAGAATGATTTGCCGTAATTAATTGTATTATTGATAACTGAATATATAGAGAATACAATAGAGGTATAATAAGAAAAGAACTCTAAGCAGAATAAATCATAATCTAATCAGGAGTCTGATTTAGTCTAACAGAAGTAAACATACTTCCTTTCCTACTAACCTTTTCTTCATCATATTTTTTTTCTATAAAGAACGATTATCTATTGTTTTTTGATTATCTTTTCATAAATCATTGAAAGATCAAGGTTTAAAGTAAACATTAAAAGAAATGAAAATAAAATTCTATGGTTGTATGAATTGGATTATAAACTTTATAACTACTACATATAAATTTTTTTAATATTGCAACTAAGATCTTTTATCTTTCTATTATTCCATCATTTTAAAAGTTGTGACATTGGTGGTAGTGTTGTATTTGTTGTAACCCGTGGCTATTTTTTGAAATAAGTTACTAGAAAGGATAAACCTTGATAGCTAGTTCCTTTTAGCTCTGGTTGAATTTTGAACTCTTTTGTTTTGCGTTTGTTGCTTGAATTATCTTTTCTTCTTGTTGTTTGTTGTACTTGTTCTTCTTATTCGGTCGTGCTTTGAAGTTAACATGCTTCCTTTCCTACTAACTTTTTCTTCATCATATTTTACTATAAAGAATGACTTTTAAGTCCGTCTTTTAAAAGACAATCTTTTCATAAGTAATAAAAAAATTAAGGTTTAAAGTCAAAATTAAAAGAAATGAAATAAAATTGTATGATTGTATGAATTTGATTATAAACTTTGTAACTGCTACACATTGTATAATAAATTTTTAATATTGCAACTAAAACATTTTTCCTTTCTATTGTTCCAATAAAATCTCATTTTTTCATAGGTTTATGAACTTTTTTCAAAAACTTTATTTATTTATTTATTGAATTTAATGAAATAGCGTTGATTTCTTGATTGAACATGAATCTCTGTACAGTAGTATAAAACTGTTATTCTCCAAAAACTACGCTGGGAAACCTGGAAAGGGAATTCAAGCGCAGAAGATGATCCTGCCATATATATTTTGATTAAGATTGTCCCTTTTCCTATATGTTAGGGTGGTTCAAATTGCCGTTTGGGTCAAGTGGGTTGGGTTAAAATGGATCGGGTCAGACTTTGACTTAAATCGACCTACTTTGACCTATTTACAATTTTATCCTTTTTAAAAATATATATATAAAAAAATAATTAACTTAATACACTATGTATACCATTGATATACTTCATAAACAATTTAAACATTCTTGAAAAAAATGTTTATAAAGTTAAAAATATATTTTTTAAAAAATAAGTTTACTATTTTTATATGATAGATTGATCTGGGTCGATCCATGACACAGAAAGACCCGACTTGCCCTGACCCAACACTAAGGGAATTTTTACCCGACCCAACCCTTTTAACCCCTAAATTTAGGATCAATTTTGGCCGGGTCAACTGACCCACCCCAACCCGCCCCGATCCATGAACATTTATTCTATGTATGTTATTGTGTTTTTAAAATGATACTCATAAAATGATGTTGCCATGATACCTTTTTGCTTGATGCAACTTTGAAGGTAACTCTAGTCCCCCCCCCCAATATTCCACTCTTCGTTTATCTTATCATACCTATTGTAAAAGTGTGAATAATTTTTCTTGGGAGTCAATTTAGGTACGGTAGGCTGTTACCCACCGTTCAGGACTTCGTCTCCTTTTTTCTTCGTCGTCTTTGCTTTCGTCTAAATCGGACAAGCTGTTACCACATATTTCTGGTGCTGAAACAGCTGATTGTAATAGGTAATTTTTTCGATTCCACAGCGCTTCACTTTTCTACTTATCCCGATTAATTCTTCACGTATAGCCACCTCCTCTTCCGGTCTTCCCGTATCCCTCATTTTTGGTTTAATTTCTTCACCAAAGCATGGCCTGACAACTGACCGAATCTTGTTGTACGCCGACTTGTCTGTCACGTGTCCTCTTCTCTGTTCTCCCCTCCCATCGGGTCCCTGGTTTAGCATAAATTTGGCCCCTTATTTAATATGATTGTGTTTTTACTCCTTTCCAATTTTATGGTTTTTAAGGTACGGATATATCCACATTTTATATGATAAAGTCTTGTGTTTATTGTTGATTACAGTTGTACTAAGATTGGATTTTATTATTATCTTTAGTTTGATCGTGAAGTCTTAGGATTATATTATTCATGTGTGGATTGGAGTTTTGAGTTGCCATTGTTGTCATTGAGGGGTGCTGATTGAGATTATTAGCTCGTTAGAGCATGGCGATACTCGAGTTCTAATGACAAGTCAAGCAAGGTTATTTTAGTGCTATGGATAAGGGTTGTCCTGAGTTGGCATTTGATTGTTGTTTTAAGTGATATCTGTTCTAGGTCGCGCTTGACATCTAGTCTTGTTTAAGAAATTCATTTTCCAAAACATGAATCGTCCTCTATTTCTTGTTTTAAAGCATATCTACCACTTGTCTCCAAATCTCTTACTTGAATGATAAGTAAATGGGATTACTGTAATATTAAGCTCGAAATTTTGTTGTATTCCACCGATGTAGAAATCTTCCTAATTTGTATTCGACATGAGTTTGTGGTTTTTCCTACATTTCTATGTAGCTTTACGGACCTTCTTTTGAAGTCATTCTATGATGCTTGATTCAATTTGTTTAAGTAGAGCCTATTCGAAATCTTTTTGCTGCTCTTTTTCTTGCCAACATTGCAATTCTTATTTGTAGGCTTGATAAGAACACTTTAAAGTAAAACCTCGGTGATCTTAATCCTCAACCATTCACATGGATATGCACTTTCCTTTACAACTAAAGTTTAGAGTGCTTTATTTTTTGGGTATTAAATTCGACTCGGATGTAAATAGGGTGAAAATTTAACCTAGAAGCATATGGGCATTTCATATTCAACGAATTTTTAAACGTGAATAAAGAGGATGCACTATTTATTTTTATTTTTTCTGAATGTGAATGAAGATGACGCATTTATTTGAACTACTCTCTCTCACTAGACCAGAACGCTCTCCCTTCCCCCTTCTTTAAACCCTACTTCGACCAATAAGGGGGCTGCCGCCGCTGACCGCCACCTCAGGTGGCCCCACCCCATTTCCACCGTCCCCATCATCTCAACCCCCATACCAGCCTTCTCGGAAACTGGCCTCCACCGGTAACAACCATCCACAACCTTTACTATAAACTCGTAGTAAGCCCGAGGTCTTCACCGGTCTCCTTCGGCATCCACCAGATCTCATCGATCCCGATGGCGAAGGCAATTTTGAATCAAATTTCCATACCGGACTCCACGACGGATGTAGTTTGTCGTAGCGTCTGTCGTCGAAACTACCGTGAAGCCATGGCCGGTTGTAAACCGTGATTCACGGTGGTTTCAGGGCGTCCCAGCGGTAAGTACAGTTGTTCAGATCTGCAGTAAGGGTTGGTGTTGCTCAGCGTATGCTCCAGACTTCCGAGTCAAGACTCAGTTTCGGCAGTAGGTCCAGATCTGCTCCGGATTCGCAAGTCAAGACTCAGTATAGGGTTTTCGAGCAGGAAAGGTAATATCAGGTTGAAATCCTTCTTTTAAAACTTTGAACCAATTACGCACAATGGCCTTACTCTTCTCTCCCCCTCCTTGTCTCTTCTTCCTTCTTCTTACTTCTCTTTATTTTCTTTGTCTATCCTACTTTATGTTCACTCCCTTTGGGCTCACTTTTATCGGGTATAATTATATTATACTTAGGTGTCTGCCTTTCTTTTCTTACTGCAGGGATCTGGTGGTATGTGATAGGCGGAGAGGATGATATGGAATGATACTGAGTGAACTTAGAAGTGGACGTTTGAAACATTAAATTAAAAGAATCAGTGGTATTCAAGAAGTTGTGTCTGCCTTTCTCTTCCTACTACAGGGATCTGGTAGTGTGGATAGTGAGGTGGGATAGGCGGAGAGGATGTTGTGGAATGATAGAGAGTGAACTTAGAAGTGGACGTCTGAAACATTAAATTAGAAGAACCAGTGGTGTTTAAGAAATAAGAGTAATAAAAGGCTTGAGAGTGGACGTGAGGCTGAGGAGTAAATTGTTCAGTTACTGGAGGAGGAGAATGGGGGTGTGGGAGGGGTAGGGTCTGAGGAGTCTGGGTGGAAAGAAGGGAAGGAAAAGGATCCTGGCTCTAAGAGGTTGAATAAAGCACTACTATAAGAAGATGGTGCAAGAGGAGGAGCATTCTCAGGGTGATAAATATTGGGAGGATGGTGATATGAATGGAAGATAAGTGAGAAAAAACATTATGAGGCTGTGGGAAGGATGACAAGCACTGGGTTAAAACATGTACAGAAGAAGATGTTGAAAAGATAAATACTGTGAAGATTTTGAAAGAGACCTCAGATGCAAAGATGGCAAGATAGGAGATTATGCTGATAGAAAGGGGGGACACAGAGATTCTAAGTACAAGGACGGCCTTGTATTAAGAGTTGGTTTGATATCTAATGCCCTAGGGATGAGTTTCACAACACCCGACTATTCTATGAAATTGAGCATAAGAGAAAGTAAGCCTCCTTTTGATGATTGATTCATGTCACACTGTGCCAAAAGATGAAGATATGATGCTGAGAAACTATAGACTAGCAATGCCAGAGTTGACTCAACCAGTGATTGTGTATATGTCAAGGAATATTTGATGTGAAAGTTACAAGCTGCAGTAGACATAAAGGTTAACCTAGTTTACAGGTACGTTAAAGTGCATTTATGACCTTTGTAAACGCTGCTTGGTTGGTGCGATGTTTTGTGTTGATTATGCTGATTCTCTTGCATGTCAATTTTAATTGTTCGAGTCTTTAGCCTATTTATAATGTCTCATAATCTTCTTCAACGATGGACAAAATATCAAAGCTGTCTTTTGTAGTCTTTCAAGCACATGGTTGCAGTTGCAGGAATATAATTGCTGTTACTTGATTGACATTGTTTGTTTAAATACAATCAAGTATGACGATAGCTTCAAGTGTCTGTAATGCTATTTTATCCTTTTACTTGGATCATGCTTTTATTCCTTTGGTTCCCACAAGTTTGGAATTTTAGGCTAGCTGGTTTTGCTCATGGATTAGTGGGTATACTTTAAACAAGAGTGCCTTCATGTTTCTTACCTTTATTGATAATTTTACTCATCTCTTCTGCTATATTTCTGCTAAATATCTGTACATAAAGTAATCTTGGTCAATTGGTCCATCGATCAGGCTATGAATCTTAACTACAAATGTACTGGGTGATGCAGCTTAGCTTACAGGCCATTTTATTCCTTCGTCCAGGCTTTCACACCATGATGCGTCAAATATTGGGATTATGCATATTTACATAGAGCTGGGCATGCAACTTCCACGAGAGAGCATATTGGTGTTTCCGGAGATACAAGTTTCTTCATCCACAGCAGTAAAGAAAAATGTTGGGAAGGATGACAAGCATTTGGCTTGGCTATAGTTATCAGCTGCAATGCTCTCTAAACCAGATCCCCGATCTTCTCTTCTTTACAAGTCTCCTTTATCTGCAAGCATGGATTGCAGGCAAGTGAGTTGATCTGATGTTAGAGGGGCGTACATTACAGAAGATTATCACTATACTCCTCATGATGGTGATTGACAGATTATTGATCAATGTTCTCCTTATCTTGCAGATCTTTTATCAACTTCTTTCTGCTGCTGTTTCCCTTTGCGATCCCAGGTAGTAGCTTTCTTCTCATTCTCTCCATGTGCATACACCCCTGTGTAAATTCTTTCTTCTGTTGTCTTTCGACCTTCCTGTTTTCTACATGTAAAATATTCTCTCTGCATTCGTGGGTTCCATATTGGGAAAATCGAAGTAGTACGCAACTCCTCTTAGATGCACAAGTTTCTGCAATATAATGTCCTATGCACTTCTCACCAGCATGATTGGAATATGGTGTTATGTGAACTTAGCAGAAAGTGTTTCGACTGTTTGCAAATGCCAAGATCTGTCTGTTATTTGAAACCGTGCAGTGAGAATGTAAGCCAACCGGCTTGTTACTAATTTAACCACGTGAAATTTATGGATGGTGCAGGATTCAAAGATCTCTCACTTTTCTGTTGGTCTTCTCTTTTGTCCTTGGGATTGCATCACATAGTTTATTGTTGCTGGGGAACACCAAGAAAAAAGCCAAAAAGTATAAGAGAAAAAACAATAAGATGAACTGATTTAATCATCCAAGCAAACGCACATCCATAATGAAATCATCCACAAATAATTAGCATATATCATCCACTAAATACATCCATAATGAAATCATCCTACCGTCACCAAATGCTTAAACAAAATTATCCCAGAGTCATACAAGCACTAAAACAAGAAATATCTGAATTATTTTAAATCCTCGATGAAGCTGCCAAAGAAAATTTTCATAATTAGTAACTTGAAGCAAAGAGTATTCTCTGATTTTGGTGCATAAAATTGTGAAGTCGTTACAACTCTTATGTTGTTACAAAGCCATTAGGCAACTGGCGGAACATAAAATTGTGAAGTCATTACAACCCTTATATTGTTACAAGGCCATTAGGCAACTAGCGGAACAATGCCAGTTCCATGAATCTTAAATAATAAACGTTAAAATACAAAATCCCTATGCCCTATGCAAAACAAAATCTTCACATAAATTTCAAGTCACAAAACTTTTAAGGATGTGAGTTATTCGAAACAAAATCTTCACATAAATTTCAAGTCCCAGAACTTTCAAGGATGTGAGTTTAACCTAATTATTATGCATTGTTCGATAAAATCCACTAAAAATACAGAGTACACTAGATATGCTATATTTGAACTCCTAATTCATTCTTTCTATACCATCATCTCCCCACGGCAAATTTGCACTGATACTCGAATTTATCATATTCTTATTGAACTAAACAAACTAGTTACCAGATAAAGGTAAATCATTAAAAATCAGGTACTCAAGGGAAAAAATACAAACGTGAGAGTTGTGTTTCATTTCATTTCTTAAATTAAATAACTGTATCATGGTCTAGTTCTTAATTGGCATGAGAAGGGATTGCAATTAAGATGGTAAAGAATCCTTATTACACTCCATGAACAACGAAAGATCTACCGTTGTAAGTGTTTCTTCCCTAAGGCTTATAAGCGGGCGATGGGGCACAAGGTATGTGCATCCTTCTAGTCTTATCAGACACCAAGTATTGGCTGCATCTGCCACAATGCACGCCTTTTTAGAGGCCATTATGTCCTTATACTGAGCGAAAGATCTACCGTTGAAAGTATTTCTTCCCTAGGGCTTATAAGCGGGCGATGGGGGCACAAGGTATGTGAACCCTCCTAGCCTTATTAGACACCAAGTATTGGTTGTATCTGCCACAATGCACGCCTCTAGCCACTAGGTCCTTATACTGCTTCTTATAGTGTTGAGTTGCTCCATTAGCGGTACGGAGAAGCTTTAGATCGCTTGGTTCCCTAGGGACCCTCTTATAGTGTTGAGTTGCTCCATTAGCGGTACAGAGAAGCTTGAGATCGCTTGGTTCCCTAGGGACCCTCTCTCACCCTTGGCAAACTGGAAATTACAATAAGAAAAGCTTGAATATTTGATTCAGGCCAGCTGTAATTGAATGAAATATTCACATTTCTCCTGTTGTAATTTCAAGTTTGTCAGGAGTGTGAGAGGGTCTGGTCTTTAGGAGAACCAAGCGAACTCCCAAGCTTCTCCGTAGTGCTAATGGAGCAACTCAACAATATAAGAAGAGACCTGGTGACTAGAGGCGTGCATTGTGGCAGATGCAACCAATACTTGGTGTCTAATGAGGCTAGGAGATGTGCACCCTCTTCGCTCATCAGACACCAAGTATTTGTTGCATCTGCCACCATGCACGGCTCTAGCCACCAGGTCCTTATGTTGCTTCTTAAAGTGTTGTTGCTCCATTAGCTGTACGGAGAAGCTTGGGAGTTCGCTTGGTTCCCCTAAAGACCCTTTCATACTCCTAGCAAACTAGAAATTACAATGAGAGAAGCGTGAATATTTGATTCAATTACTGGCAAATTATAATAAAATGAAATATTCACGCTTCTCCCATTGTAATTTCCAGTTTGATAGGAGTGTGAGGGTCTTTAAGGGAACTAAGCGAACTCCCAACCTTCTCCGTATAGCCAATGGAGCAACGAAACACTATAAATAGCCGCATAAGGACCTGGTGGCTAGAGGTGTGATTTGTGGCAGATGCAACCAATACTTGGTGTTTGATGAGACTAGGAGATGTGCACCCTCATAGCCTCATCAGACATCAACTATTGGTTGCATCTGCCACCATGCACGCCTCTAGTCATAAGGTACTTATGCTGCTTTTTAAAGTGTTTAGTTGCTTCATTGGCTATACGGAAAAGCTTGGGAGTTCGGTTGGATCCCCTAAAGACCCTCTCACACTCGTGGCAAACTGGAAATTACAATAAAGACCCTCTCACACTCGTGGCAAACTGGAAATTACAATAAGAGAAGCGTGAATATTTGATTCAATTACTGGCAAACTATAATTTAATGAAATATTCACATTTCTCTTATTGTAATTTAAAGTTTGCCAGGAGGAGTGTGGGAGGGTTTTTAGGGAAACCAAGCGAACTCTCCCAAGCTTCTCCGTACTGCCAATGTAGCAACTAAACACTTTAAGAAGCAACATAAGGACCTGGTGGCTAGAGGCGTGCATTGTGGCAGATGCAACCCATACTTGATGGCTATGAGGGTGCACATCTCCTAGTCTCATCAGACACCAAATATTGGTTTCATCTGCCACAATGCACACCTCTAGCCAGCAGGTCCTTATGCTGCTTCTTACCGTGTTTCGTTGCTCCATTGGCGGTACAGAGAAGCTTGGGAGTTCGCTTCGTTCCCCTAAAGACCCTCACACTTCTGGCAAACTGGAAATTCCAATGAGAGAAATGTGAATATTTCATTCACGCTTCTCTCATTGTAATTTCCAGTTTGTTAGGAGTGTGAGGGTCTTTATGGGAACCAAGCGAACTCCCAAGCTTCTCTGTACAGCTAATGGAGCAACTAAACACTATAGGCGTGCACATACCCTGTTCCCAAGCTTCTCTGTACAGCTAATGGAGCAACTAAACTCTTGTACCTAGTGGCTAGAGGCGTGCATTGTGGCAAATGCAACCAATACTTGGTCTCTGATGAGACTAGGAGGGTGCACATACCCTGTTCCCCACAGCCCGAGTCTTAGGTAAGAACCCATTTCAAGGGTAGATCTTTTTGCGGTTGATGAAGTGTAATAAGGATTCTTTGTTATCTTAATTGCAATATCCCTTCTCATGCAATTTAATAACTGGATCGTGATACAGTTTTTTAAGAAATGAAATGAAACACAACTCCCTCATTTTATATATTTTTTGCCTTGGATACATCATTTTTTATGATTTACCTTTGGCAACTAGTTTGTTTAGTTCAATAAGATTAGGATAAATTTGAGTGTTTAGTGCAAATTTGCAGTGAGAAGATGATTATATAGAAATAATGAATTAGGAGTTCAAATATAACATATCTAGGGAACTCTGTTTTTGGAGCGAAGAATGCATATAATTAAGTTAAGCTCACATCTTTAAAGTTTTGTGACTTGGAAATTTAGGTGAAGATTTTGTTTTGAAGCTTGTACGTGAGGATAGGGCTATTGCATTTTAACTGTTACGGTTTAAGATTAATGTAATTGACATTGTTCCGCCAGTTGCCTAATGACCTCTTACCAATATAAGAGTAGTAATGACTTCCCATTTTTATGGACTAAAACGAGAGCATACTCTTTGCTGCAAGTTACTAATTATGAAAATTTTCTTTTGCAACTTGGCGGCAGACTTGTGATTTCAGATGATTCCGATGCAGATATTTCTTGTTTTAGTGCTTGTATGACTCTGAGATGATTTTGTTTAAGCGTTTGGTGTCTGTTGGGTGATTTAATTATGGATATGTTTAGTGGATGATATATACTAGGTACTTGTGGATGGTTTCATTATGGAAATATGTTTGCTTGGATGATTAAATCGGTTCGTCTTATTGTTTTTTCCCCTTACAAGTGTTGTGCTATGCACGAATTATGCTTGTGATCTAGGATGTTGTAATAATATCGTAAATACCATTAATGTAGTACAGTTGACTACAAATAGGATTAGGCAATAGCATTAGTATATTTTATGTTTCCTTTCTCAAAATGATTTACCTGAACCATTTTAGGTAATGTATGAATTATTTTGGTTTATATATTAATGAACATCAACATTTACGGTTGGATGAACGATTTGGGTTCATTTAGCGGGTTATTGAGTAGGCCATCAAATGGTTTTAATGTCTATTGTGTATAACGGGTTAGTTAGGTGCAAACTATTATCCTGTTACAGTACAGTACAAGTCTAATATCAATTTTCATCCAGATATATATTATCAAATTTTTACTCACTAAATATTATTTAAGCATCCAAGTTGAGCTCTTCGGTAAAATATTCGTTTTCCCTGTTTTATGAATATAATATTTTAAGTACGAGTCAGATTTGCCACATTGTAGTTTATTACATTTAGTATTTCTGTAAATATTACTTTTGTATGTCACTTTTTCTCAAATTTGTTTTGAGAAAGCAAGCGAAAACAAATTACCTAAACATGGCAAGTGTATGCAATATCGATGGGCAAAATTCGAAACAAAATTATATCCCGGCAATGAATGTGTGAAACTAACATTTCCGAAAATATTGTAATAACATGAATTGGAGAAGATAGAAAATAGTTGGGCAAGTAATCAACTAGAAATTCCAGATAATAGTTTGTCTAGTACCGGTGGGTTTGATATCTAATAGTAAAAGGCACACCAGCTACCAATGATTAATTGGATGCAATATCTATTTTCGAACATCAATGCTCATCGCCACGTATTTGGATAAACATAGCATACTCCCTCCGTCCCTAGTTCAAATTAAACAGAATTTTTTTTTGGTCTTTAATAAACCTCTTTCACCGTAAATATATATAATTATGTGTAATAACGACACATGAAAAATTGATATTTTAAATTTTATGGTACGGTGAATCTAACATTATCTCATATAATAATATTATTGGCCGTTTACTTATCTAAATATATGGTCAAACCTATTCAAGCTTGACTAAGAAAACGATTATGTGTAATTTGAAATGAGAGACGGAGAGAGTATGCGAGGACATTGACGTACCGGTCCACCAATTGAACCTCACTTGATCCCAATTTTGAAGTTCGATGGAGCTTCCTGGAGCAGCACCGGACACGGGACAGCAGTCTGGGCAATGCTCAAAATCCTACACATCCCAGCAGCTTCACCGTTGGTAGCAGAAGCTGCAACATGTTTGCTAGGGTTAAGAAGAGCGCAGGAGCAGATGTTCGTGGCCCTTCAAGTTTGGTTGGACTGTGCTCAGCTGGTGAATGTGTTGCAGAATTTCAGAGTCTCTGTGCCGTTAGAAGTGAACGGTGTCATTGAAGAAATCAAAATTTTATGCCAACCATTCAGAGGCATCAGTTTTAGGAAAGTTTGGAGACTTATTTGCAAAATGAGCATCAAATGGCTAATGGCCTTATAGTTTAGGTTTCAGACTTCATCATGCGCAAATTATACCACACTTTGGGATGTGGTAAGAATGGTATTTAAGGTAAATTTACTATTAATAGAGTTCTAAATCAATTAGAATCAGGATAATAAATGAATACCATTTCTTATTGATTTTGTATATATCATGTTCCATATTTGTTTAGTTATTGTATACTCTTTGTACTCGCTATATATATGAATACACACAATCAAAATTATTTGTGAGTTTTACATTCTATTGTGGTATCAGTCAAGGTTCAATAAAATTCTTCGACTTTTCTCGAAAATTTCCACTATTCTTTCCCGTATTTCTTTCGATCTAGGCCGCTCCCACCACCTTGTTTTTCGATCATCACCGCCACTTTCAAGTTGCTGATGATCACCGATCGAAGCTCTCGACGCCGCCACTTCTCGCGCCATCTTCCTTGCACGTGCTGCTCCCTTGTCCACGCACAAAGTTAAATCAGTCGTCCACTGCCATTCACAAGCTTGCAGTGTGATTGGTGCGATTTGATTTATCTCTTGTGTTTGGATCTGTCTTTGCTCGTTCCTTATGACGTCCATTACGCTTCCATCGTTCATCAGCTACATCACCATTAAGCTTGATGGTTCCAACTATGCTCATTGATGTACTCATGTTACTTCTGCTCTTCTTACTGTCAATTTGATTGGTTTTGTTGATGGATCTCCCAAGTGCCCTGATCTCCCTGCGAGTTCATCTTCTAATGAAACCGATGGCATACATACTTCGGAAGACAAGGCTCGTGATGCTTAGATCCAGCAGGATCAACTGGTCTAGGCTGCTCTTTTCTCATCCCTGTCACTAGCTACAACGTCAGTAGTCGACGGTATGGTCACTGCTGCTCACGTATGGAATGCTTTAGCTACATAGTACCAGAAAAATTCTTGTTCTCGTTGCCTTTTTCTTTGTGATCGTTCGTACGACCTTCGTCAAGATGATCATTAGGTTCAGGGCTATTATTCTCGTTTTAAGGACATCGTTGCTTGTGCTCAAACATCCTCTCCATGATGAGGATGTTAATGTTCTTTTTTGTCGTGGTTTGAACCAATAATTCTCTGAGTTTTTCAATTCTGTCATGTAGAGAGACCCATTACCACCTTTATACTCTATTGTTGCTGATGCTGAGGCTTTGGAGTTTCATCTCAAAGCTCATTAGTTGAATTTTGGACCTGCACCTGCTGCTTTTTCTGCTAGTCAACAGGCGCTTGGATAGGCTAACCACGGTAGGGGAGGCCGTGGTAATGGCCGAGGAAGTGGTAGAGGTCGCGGCCGTGGCCGTAGTGGTGGCGGTGGCGGTGGCACCTATGTCTACCAGTGGTGTTTTCGTCCCGTCTGCATCCAACCTGGATAGTGTCGATCCTTATAATGGTAATCGCGTGTTTATTTTGGCAATGGTGTCTTTTTGCATATTTCCCATATTGGCAATTCTTGGATTTCTGATTCCCTTACTTTATCTTATGTGTTTCCCACATCACCAAGAATTTATTATCTATTGCAAATTTGACCAGAGATCTAAATGCAGTTATTTATTTTGATGATAATGTCTTCACTATTCAGAACAGGGTTACTAAGGAGCTCGTGGACCGAGGACACAATGAGGGAGGTGTATACATTTTAGATTATGGTGCTGCTGCTCTAGTGTATTTTGTTAATGCAAATAAAGCCAAAGCCTCATTTGAGCTCTGGCATAGTCGTTTAGGACATGTTCCTTTTAATGTAATTTCTGCTTTAAGTAAGACTGGTAATTTGTCAATCACTAGCTTGCTGCCTAAGCCTCATTTGTGCTCTTCTTGTGAGAGGGCTAAGGTCAAGCGTGTTTCTTTTAATGAGAATTTAAAATGCGCACCACACATACTTGATTTAGTTCATTGTGAATTATGGGGACCCTCACCCGTTGTCTCTCGTGCCGGGTACCTTTATTATGTCATTTTTGTTGATGATTTCTCTCGGTTTACTTTGCTATTTCCTCTACGACGAAAGTATGATTTTATGGAGGCATACATGCAATTTGAAGTTCTGGTTGAGAATTAGTTCTCTACCACCATCAAGGTATTTCAAAGTGATGGTGGAACCGAGTTTGTAAATCATCGCATGCGGACTCATTTTGCGTCTAAGGGCATTCATCATCAGCTTTCTTGCCCTTACACTCCTGAGCAAAATGGTCGTGCAGAGAGAAAGCATCGTCATATTACGGAGACAGGTTTGTCGATACTCTTTCATTCTGGCCTTCATCATTCTTTTTAGTATGATGCTTTTTGTACGTCGGTCTACATCATCAATAGATTGCCTACTCCAATTTTATCTGGTCAGTCTCCACTTTCTATTATTTTTGGCACTCCACCTGACTACTCTAATTTTCATCCATTTGGCTGTCAAATTTTTCCTTATCTGAGGCCCTATGTCGCGCATAAACTGGCTCCTCGGAGTATGTCTTGTATATTTTTGGGATACATTTCTCAGTAATCCTCTTACAAAGAAGGAAGATATCACTCGTCATGCTTAGTTTGATGAGTTATTTTTTTCGGCTACCCGTAGTGGCACTGTTATAGATTCTTCATCACTAGATATTTCTGCCTTTTTTGAGGCCTTCGTTGGTTCCATCAGAAGTGTTTAAGCCATCTTCTACAGCACAACCACCCATTATTTTGAAAAATTAAATTTTTTTGACTATACCGGAAGCTTAGGGTTATTATGAAAATTGCATTTATTTGCCACAAGGTGACTAGCAGCGTGTCCGACGCAAGCCAGCGTCGCCAGCATAACCGACGATGCAGCCGTGGCTGACTCATGCACTGGCTATCTTGACTGCGCGTGAACTCCATGCCCCACCTAACCAGCTGTCGGTGTCTTCAACTCTTTCACCAGCTGCCCCTGCTTCTCCAGTGCCATCATAACCGCTGCCTGCCTCAGATTCCTTGGTGCCGCCTTGGTTTCCATGCCCTCCTAGGGGCCGTGCCTTTGCCTTATGCGGGTCCCTCCTCTTGGCACCCGATGACTACTCGCCTCTGCGCTGGTTCTCTTTGGTACAAGGATTTCTATGAATATGATATTTCTGGTTTACTGAGTGCATTATTTTTCTAAGACTGAGCCTCAGTGTCATCGCTCGACTGTCAAGGATCCTAAATGGGTTCCTGCTGTGGACTTAGAGATGGATGCTTTGCGCACTCAACAGACATGGGAGCTGGTTTCTCGTCCTTCCTATGTAAATGTTGTTGGTTCAAAACGGGTTTACTGGCTGAAGTATAAATCTGACGGCTCCCTTGACCGTCACAAAGCGAGGTTAGTTGCTCAGGGTTTTTCGCAATTGTCTGGTTTTGATTATGATCATACTTTTAGTCTAGTGGTGAAGGCCTCTACTGTTCGTACTGTTTTATCCATTGTTGTTCATCGCAATTGGCCAATGCGACAACTTGATGTGAAAAATGCCTTTTTAAATGGCATTCTGGAGTCTCCAGTTTACATGGAGCAGCCTGCTGGTTACAAAGACCCTATACGTCTTGACTATGTTTGTCGTCTATGCAAGGTCATTTATGGTTTGAAGCAATCTCCACGCGCTTGGTTTCAACATTTCAGTTCTTTTTTTTATTGGCCTGAGTTTTGTATGTAGTTCTTCGGATACCTTCTTATTTATTTTCTCACATGATGCCTCTTTACTCTATTTATTAGTTTATGTTAATGATATTATTCTTACTGGGAATTATGGTCGCCTTATTCAGAAGTTTATTGATTAAGTTAATCAGGAGTTTAAGATTACCAATCTTGGCACTACAGTATTTTTTGGGATTGGAGGATGTTCGTACTTCCGACGGCTTATTCCTTGGTCAATCCAGATATGCCAGGGACATTTTACTGCGAGCTAGCATGCAGGACTCTGCGCCCCTTGCTATTCCTTTTGTGGCCTTTCGCAACTTTCTAACTCTTCAGGTAAGCCATTTGGAAACCCCATGCTTTATATCGTTCTTTGGTTGGTGTGCTACAGTAGCTTTCGATCACACATCCAAACTTGTCCTATGTTGTGAATACGGTCAGTTAGTATATGCATGCTCCTACTGATGACTATTACCAAGCCGTCACTTGAATTTTGCACTATGTTTGTGGTACACTCCACTATGGTCTTCAGTTTTGCGCAAACTTCTCTGCTTTACCAGTTTTGGGTTACTCTGATGCTGATTGGGTTTGTTGTATAGAAACCCATAGGTCTACGTATGGTTATGGCATTTTCATTGGTGACAACATTGTTTCCTGGAGTGCTAAGAAGTAGCCTACAGTTTCTCGTTCCAATTCAGATCAGAGTACCGTGCTATGGCAAACACTGCTGCAGAGTTAGCTTGGTTGATGAATCTTCTTCGGAACTTATGCGTGACGTCGCGCGTCCCTCCCATTTTGCCGTGTGATAATAATAGTGCTCTCTTCTTGGCTCAGAATCCCATTTCTCATAAGAGAGCTAAGCATATTGATATTGACTATCATTTTGTGCGTGAGATGGTGTCTAATGGCAAGCTTAAGGTTGCTCATGTTTCTACGAACTTGCAGCTTACTGACATCTTTACGAAGGGTCTACCCCATCCTCAGTTTGAGTTTCTACGTTCCAAGCTTTGCGTTACGACTAGTCCTACACTTCGCTGGGGGGGGGGGTAATAGAGTTGTAAATCAATTAGAATCAGGATAAGAAATGAATACATTTTCTGATTTGGTTTTGTATATATTACGTTCCATATTTGTTTAGGTCTTGTATACCCTATGTACTCACTATATATATGAATACACACAACCACAATTATTTGTAGATTTTACATTCCATCAACGGTGAAACTTATGTATTTTAGTGATCATGATGGGTAGTTATATTCCCATAAATATAGGAGAGTAGATTGTTATCCCATAATGAGCATCGTGCCCCGGGTGTAGCATATATTAATCTGCTCACTTGTTACTAATGAATAGATATGGTTTTCAAGAAGAAAAAATAGTCTATATTATACCCCTTCCTTCACACAATAAACTTCCTAATTTCTTTTTTAGTTCATTCCTTAAATAACTTCATATTTGTAAAATTTTCATATTTTATCATTCATTCTATCAACTTTATCCCACCAAATCCCCAAAATTTATCATTCATGAAATTCTTTTACAAAGTAGATTTTAAAAATCAAAAGATGTTACCACATCAATTTGCATATATTTTTTTGTTAAAATCAAAATTTGAAATGTTAAATTAATCTGTGCATTCATAAGATATCAATTATATCCACATAATCGCTTGATTGGAGTAATCATCAAATTTTTTTAAAAGAGTAAAGTGCCAATATAACCATGTAAAATCAGAAAGTGCTAAAATAACCTAACTTTATGAGGTATGAGCCAATATAATCCTGAGAGGCGTTGAATCCAATAGCCAGCGTGATTTCTACCAAAAATCAAGGAAATGACCATTTTGCCCCTATATTTAAAAAATAAAAAACTGAAAAAATTGTAAAAATGGATCTACCCTCTTTTTCCCCTTTTCTTCTTCTTTTTTCCCCCTTTTCTTCTTCTCCCTTTCTTCCTCCAATCCACCAGTATTTCCGACTTAACCATTATCTTACAGCTCTAACAAATTACTTAAATTAACCACAAATATGATAGATTTTTATAGTGTACGTATTTAATCGTTTAGTAAAATTAATCCACGGTTTTGTAAGTAAGCCAAAAGTAATTGCTTTGTCAATTTCGTTAGATGAACTAATAGTAAGAGGATGGAATTTAGGAAGATTTAGCATCAATCTCCATAATTATGGTCCAGAATGAACCATGACCTCACAAATGTACTGCTCTTGTTTGCGGTAATTGTGGCTTCCTTCTATCTCTATCTATTTGTGCGTTGTTATTCTGGAACAGTGGGAACACGCAAGAAACCTAGCTGAACAATGGGCCGTGAGACTCCGGCAGCGGCGATAAGGAGGCCGGTGGTGAGGTGGTGGCACCGTCAAGGTCTTCTGATGAGATCGATGTCGGAGTTGCGGAATACGAGAATGGGTCTTCAAAAAAATCTTCATCCCGACTGGTAAAGATTACGCGGGATACCAGGTCAAAAATGCGATAGCCTTTCTTTCCGGCAGAGTTACCAAGAAACAAACGACGTCGACTTTTTGGTGCAAACTTGTCACGATATTTGGGAACATGAGCAGCAAAACACAAGCATCCAAAAACCTTTAAAAATGAGTAATTTAGAGCATGCCCATAGAGCAACTCAAAGGGAGTACGACCATTGAAATGCTTTGTCGGTGTTCGGTCAATCAGATAAGCAGCAGTAAGAACACACTCCCCAAAAATCAACTGGAAGACTGGCTTGAAACCGTAAGACACGCGCCACATCGAGTAAATGACAATGCTTTCTTTCAACTAGACCATTCTGCTGTGGTGTATCATCCATATATGTCTAAAAATGATTCCAGATGTAGCAAAATGAGATCTCAAAGGCAAAAATCCAGTCGTGTTATCAGCCCGAACACGCAGTATGGTTCGGCCCCATTGGTTCTTCACCGAGGCACAAAATTCCAAAAATCTAGAAGCTACTTATGACTTAGCCACTAATATAAATAAACTTAAACAACTCGAGAATAATCATCAATTATAGTTAAAAAATAAAATGCACCACTAGAAGATGATGTTATATAAGGACCCCAAAAATCACAATGTATTAATTGAAATAGTGCAATAGCATTTGTAGAATTCAATGGAAAACTCTGTCTAGTCAGTTTTGCTCTATAACATATAGAGCAAGGAATATAAGTCTTATTTGTGCTAAAATCAATAGAAGAAACATAAGGCAATACCGTAGAAGAAGGATGCCCAGGACTCTGATGCCATAAATCAGAAGAATACATAGAAGCAACTATTGGAAAGACTGCGGGATAGTAGGATGATCACGAGTATCCAGCAAACAAAGCCAAAACACCCCCTTTATGTTCACCCACGCCAATCACTTTCCATGTACTGATTTTCTGTGAAAAACAATAATTTTCAGTAAACAAAGCTAGACATTTTAAGGCAGGTAACAATCTAGAGCATGAAAATAAGTTGCACCGAAAAGTAGGTGTATATAGCACATAAGTAAAAGTGACAGGACCAAAGCAAATAGAACAATATTGGGTAGTAGATGACACAGAGCCATCGGGCAGAATAACATTCACAGTGTTAGTAGCAGTAGTAATATCAGTAAGAGAACCCTTGTCACTGGTCATGTAATATGAGGCTCCCGAATCAAGTATCCAAGGCAAAGTAGACTTACATGACCCATTATTAGTAAGAGAATTTAATTTATTGAATAAATGTATGGTCGTGCTCTATTGGTCAACAGACAAAGCAGGACCAAAATCAGACCGGGTAGGGATGCATCTAGAGGAAGCTGTCGCCGCTAGGCCAGACGGTGACATGGCAGCGATGGCGAACGGCTGTGGGATTGGAAGAGCCATGGCAAATCCTCCGTTCACGACGATGGCGGTCGGCCAAGAGGCTGGCACCGTCCATTCTGGTTCACCAATGATCTGGAAATATGAATCTTTGTCTTGACACTTGTGAAGGAGGCCTCTAAACATGAATAGGGAGGGAGGCCTCTAAACATGAATATTTGCTGCAGTAAACCCTTGTCAAGCATGGTAAACTTTTGATGGGAGATTGTCGATTGGATTTTCACCTAGTAATCCATTATTAATTGTACCCTCCTTCCCTATTATTTTCATTCGCTTTCATTCTAACGTTGTGTCTTTTTTCTTTTGCAGGTGGACTCTCTTCTTGGAAGTTTGAACATTTTTTTTAATCATTTTACCAACATAGAAATCTTCTAAAACTCAACCCAAAATAAACAGGACTATTTGAAAACTTAATTTAGAGGTCTCTTGAATATTGGACTTTTATTGAATCTATTCTATTTTTTAACGTAGCATTATATTTTAAAATTAAATATTGTGCTTTAAAACTTAAATATTTAACCCATTTCAAAATAGTGATTATATTTCTCACATTCAGACAAATTTTATTACATGTTTAATTGGTGAATAAACTGTAAAATTTAAAAAATTAAGCTTTGCGTAATCTTAGAAAATATGATTAAACTTAACCAGCAACATATGATACCTACAAATAGTTAAACCACCAGTTGAATAATAAAAGGATTTTCAGTTGAAGATATATATTATAACGTAGTAGCTTACCATACCTAATCAACCAAATCAAAAAAAAATTATAACTCCAAATTCCTCAAAAACTCCACCATCGCCATCATCCCTTCACAATTGTTCCTTGGTAATCAAAAGCATTATCGTCTTTACAAATTCTTAAATTATCGTCATTCATTCAATATAGTAAATCGAAACAAATTAGATTTAAATGGGAAACAATTCTATGATTCAACTATTCACAAAGTATTGAAAACAGAAGATGATGTGCAGTTAATGCCTTGCAAAATGGAATACTGCCCTGAAAAATCTCAGTCCAATCTTACTTTTAGCAATCTAACTTTTAGCGTTTCATTCTCAAGAGCCTTTCAGACGAGTGCTTTTAGCACTAATCGAATGCTTGACTTTTTTCGACTGTAGAAGTAAAGCGAACCAAAAAAGAGAGAAATAGAACCATTACATTAAATTTGTCCCTGGAACGTTACCTTTTAAAGTGTCAACTACGAAACGTTCTGTCAATCGAGGAAGGTTTATGGTTTAACAATGCCACTATCACCATAACACCTAAAGTCTGAAATTCGAGTGATGTGGTCGACTCTTTCCGAGCCGCCATGGTTTTCCTTCCTACAAACCATTTCAAGAATATAAAACCCCACACATATATATGAAAAGGATACAAAAATCTTATTGAAAAACGTTAGACCTAGCCAATCCTATAAAAATTGAACTAGGAAAAAAAAAAGTTGCTAGCTGTATTACATAATAATATATAAAATAGTCATCACAAAAACTCAAAAAACTTATTACTGATGACTGAATCACACTAACTAAATACATATATAGATACCCTTTAAACTCATAGATTCTTGAAGACTAATTCAGTTAGCAAGAACATCCCAAATCAGCTCTGCATCAAACGAAGGAAATCTAGCCAGAGGGGCCAAAGAGGAATCCTCAAAGCACTCAGCCAATCCACCAGAATGATCAGAGATGTCAGAACCACCCCTCCAGAACGCATCCTCGGAAACACTGGGAGTCGGTGTCTCACTGCTCCAACTGCTAGCGGTGTCATTCCCTCCGATCAACGAACACGACGGCGAATCCATAACAACCTTAGGATCATCATGAGCAACGCCCGTTTTCTTCGCCTTCTTCGCGGCATTCTTGTTCTTGCTCGCCCTCTCCCTCTTCACCTTCTGGCAGATGGCCTGAATCTTGGCGTCAACGGCATTCCCCAGCGCGGTTAGCTTCGCGCTGTCGCCGAATCCCAGCTTGCTCGGGTCCCGGACGTCGGGGAAATTCAGCCGGGCATATTCGCCGCGGAGCTTGTAAGCGGCTCTGTCATAGGCATATGCAGCGGCCTCGGCAGTATCGTAAGTGCCCAGCCAAACTCGCATCCTGTTCTGCGGGAGCCGGATTTCGGCCACCCATTTTCCCCAATGCCTCTGCCGCACCCCTCTGTACAGCTTTTTCTTGCAGGGATTCATCAGCTGGGAGTACATGGGCCTGTTAGAAAGGCAGGTTCTTGATGCCATTAATGGTGATTTTCCTCTGTTTTCTTCGAGAAATTGCTATAATTGTTGCTACAGTAGCCACAAATGGCTACCCAATATAGAGGACGCATTTCCGAAATGCGTCCTCTCATTTTTCCGTTTTTTTTTTTCAATTTTTGGTCAAGAATGCATGGTCCAAAATGGCAGGTGCCACGTGGCCGAATGGGGACGCGCCACGTGGCAGAGGACGCATTATGGTAATGCGTCCTCACTGCCAGCGTTTTTTTTTTTGAGTCCAAAATGTCAGGCGCCACGTGGCCGAATGGGAACGCGCCACGTGGGCCTGGCCGAGTTTATTTTTTCTTCTCCTTGGTCCAAAATGTCAGGCGCCACGTGGCCGAATGGGGACGCGCCACGTGGCAGAGGACGCATTATGGTAATGCGTCCTCCCTGGCAGACCGGTTTTTTTTTTTAAATTTCGGTCCAACATATCAGGCGCCACGTGGCCGAATAGGGACGCGCCACGTGGCAGAGGACGCATTATGGTAATGCGTCCTCTAATCCGGATTTGACACGTGTCGAACATTTTTTTTAAATCCAGATCCGTGTCCCTCCTTTAAATCCCCAGGCCACGTGTCGGCCAGGGGAGTCCACACGTGTCGCGGCTGCATGTGAACATTTTGGGTGGAATTTTCGGTCGAATGGGCTGCTGCCACGTGGCGGAGGCGTCAGAATTTTTGCATTTAAATCACCCGAATTGTTATTCTTCTTCTCCAGCCTTCTCCATCTTCAGCCTTCCTTCCTCTCATTTCTCCCACCGAATTGCTCTTCTTCTCCAGCCTTGACCATCTTCTTCAGCCTTCCTTCCTCTCATTTCCCCCACTGTAAGTCACATTTTCGCCAGTGTTCGGGTGCTTACGCCTTTTTCAGCTGCACTCTTTCTCCGCTGCACTCGTTCTCCAGTATTGCACTGCCGGTGTTCCTCCATTTTTATCTGCAGTTCGAGTTTTGTTCGGGATCCGGTAATTTCCTTTTTTCCGCTGAATATGTGTTTTTTTTTTGTTAATTGCTACTGATTTGTTAATTGGATTTCGGTTGCAGAGATCGTGTCGTTGACCCGTTTGTTGACCTGACGTTGACTGCGTTTCTTGACACCGTGGAACCGCCGGTGGCCCGTTGACCCACCGGTGACCCGCCGTTGGCCCGTTGACCCGCCCGTTGACCCGCATTGACCGCGTTGACCGTGTTGACCCCGTCGAACCGCCGTTGCCCCGTTGACCGACGTTGACTCGCGTTGACCCACATTGACCGCGTTGACCGACGTTGACCGACGTTGACCCGTAAGTCTCAGAACCCCTCCCACTCTGTTATCCTTTATGTAGTAGGTATTTGCGGCCTATAGAATTATACGAACGTGTTTTCCTTTTATCTGCAGTTCGAGTTTTGTTCGGGATCCGGTATTTTCCTTTTTTCCGCTGAATATGTGTTTTTTTTTTGTTAATTGCTACTGATTTGTTAATTGGATTTCGGTTGCAGAGATCGTGTCGTTGACCCGTTTGTTGACCTGACGTTGACTGCGTTTCTTGACACCGTGGAACCGCCGTTGGCCCGTTGACCCGCCGGTGACCCCCGTTCAACGACGTTGACCCGCATTGACCGCGTTGACCGTGTTGACCCCGTCGAACCGTTGACCCGCGTTGACCGCCGTTGACCGACTTTGACCGCGTTGACCGACGTTGACCCGTAAGTCTCAGAACCCCTCCCACTCTGTTATCCTTTATGTAGTAGGTATTTGCGGCCTATAGAATTATACGAACGTGTTCCGACATTATGTGAGTGTCGCACATTGCCGGTCGTCGGTCAGTTGTTGCCGTTTGGGTTGAATTATAATCTGTTGACATGCTGGAGTAATTTAGTTAATTTAATTGTATGTGTATGATTGTGTTGTCTGACTGTGTGTACATTTCATGATTGAGCTTGGTTCGTTGCGTTGTGAGTTATGTGTTACGTGTTTGTGTGTTGCAGTTCTGCGATGTTTTTGGCAGTGTATATGTATAGAGGGGGCCAGATTAAGTTTGATTTGGGTGTGGGGGTTTATTATGATCCTCCAATGCTGGAGCGAGTTACGACTCTCGAGCGGAGGCTGAACTACTTGGAATTGTTTGATTTAATTGTAACGAGACTGGCCATTGTGAGGGAGAGTTGTTCGTTGAAAATGTATTACCGGTGTCCCGAGCTGATCGGTTCGGCGGTATACTATCGATGTTATCCTGTGGAAGATGATGCGTCCACCACGTTCTTCTTCAACGTTGTTGATCGAATGGCATTGTCCTCTGCGGATTTTTACATTATTACGGAACAGTTGCCAATCGCTAATCACGGGGCGCGGGGAAGCACGTTCATGTCATTGCTGAGCAACGTGCAGAACTCCGCCGCTGTGCCCAGTATACCACCACTTGTTCGTAGCTGGGGTCGTGAATTTGGTGAGTCCAGCCAACCTGGACAGTATGCCCACGTGGATTGTGCCGAGCCGTCCACAAGTGGTGGTAGAGCCGTGGTAGACTATGGCGAGCAGAATGTCTTCTGCAATGATTTTGTGGGTGCCGTTAGCGACCGCGATGCTCGGCATGATAGTAGCGAGGATGACGGCTCGGCACCTGGACTTGATGGTGGAACCGAGGATGATCGTTCCTTGTCAACCGATTCGAACCCCGGGGACGAGGAAGAGCAATTGGTGTGCACGAACAATGTACCGACGTCGTTTCATATTCTGGCAAACCCGGATACACAGGCCTACTACAGAGATTATGGGGGCCCCGATGAGGATAGTTA
Organism: Rubia yunnanensis; assembly: GCA_037428765.1. Classification (NCBI taxonomy): domain Eukaryota; kingdom Viridiplantae; phylum Streptophyta; class Magnoliopsida; order Gentianales; family Rubiaceae; genus Rubia; species Rubia yunnanensis. Next base: position 112,591,423 of record CM075064.1, on the reverse strand, counting down.
TGACCCTACCCATTTTGGGTCCGGCGTTTCTACTTATGTCCAGGAGACTGGTAAAGTGGCAGCGGGTATGCGATTTCAGACAAAGCCGCAGTTGGTCGAAGCTATTTCTCGGTGGAGTTCTATGATGAACAGGGAACACAGGGTTGTGGAGAGCAGTTCTCGCACATGGTATGCGAAATGCAAGGACGTCGTCGAAGGAACTGGGAATTGTGTTTGGGTTTGCAGAGCTTCCAAAAAGGCTTCGCATGGTATGTGGCAGATCACCAAATGGGCTAGTAGCCATGGGTGTGTCGGGGCTGGTCGATCCACGGGTAACGTGAATCTGACGTCGGTGATGATCGCCCGTTCAATTCGCCACCACATTGATGTTAACCCTTCGTACACGGTGAAAGATGTGCGAGCTCAAGTGAATGATGAGTTCAACGTCACGATCTCCTACAAGAAGGCCTGGTATGCTCGGCAGAAGGCAATTGACATGGTATTTGGAACGTGGGAGGATTCTTTTGAACAGCTCCCGACTTTTATGGATGAACTTGTAAGGGCTAATCCGACCACCGTTGTTGATTGGGCTGGCGTACCTGACAGAATACACGGTCCCGGGTGTATGAAATTTAAATTTGTGTTCTGGGCATTCGGTCAGGCAATTGCAGCCTTCCGCCACTGCAGGCCAGTGATCAGCGTCGACGGCACTCATTTGAGAGGTGCGTACAAGTCGACAATGCTGGTCGCCGTGACCCACGATGCAAATGATTACATCCTCCCTATCGCTTACGGAATTGTCGACGAGGAATCGAATGAAAGCTGGAACTGGTTCATGGGGAGATTGCGTCTTCACGTTGTTGGAGGTGATAGCAGACCAATCTGTGTCATATCAGATAGGCACGCAGGACTTGTAAATGCGATGACAAATATGGAGGAGTGGATGGAGCCAGCCGGATACCACCGGATTTGCTTGCGGCATTTTCAGTCAAACTTCTTATCACATGATCGAGGGAAGTTCAAGAATGCGCTCATGAAGTCTCTGGTGTGGCAGCTCGGTAGTGCCAGGCGCGAGAGCAGGTGGAGGGAGTACAAGGAGGAGCTGGAGAGTATGGATCCGTCAGCTTGGGCTTGGCTGGAACGGCAAGATAGGAGTAGGTGGTGTCTTGCCTTCGATGATGGTGATCGGCGGTGGGGAATTTTGACAACGAATCTGTCGGAGAGCTTCAACAACTGCTTACGGCGCGCCCGCCACCTTCCAATAACAGCGTGTGTCAAAGCAACGTTCGAGCGAACGGTTGAAATGTTTGCACAGAGGCTTACGGACGCTACGGATTGGAGGTACGCTGTCAGTTAATTGCATTTTCAGATTTACCGGTGTGCCGGTTCGATGCTTATGAGATATTGCCCGTCTGTCCAGGTCCGTGTTCCCGCAGAGGATCTGGAAAAAGTTCCAGAAGCAGGATACATTGGCACGGGGACATATCGTCACCCTGTTCGGGCACGCGTCGCAGACATACAGGGTTGTGGCGAGGAACATCGACGGAAGCATTAGTGAACGACAGTACACGATCAAATACCGTAGCAGGGAGTGCACTTGTCGCGAATGGCAAATATTTCGTTTCCCTTGTTCCCATGCCCTGGCCGTTTGTCGCCATAGGCGTGACGATCCTGCTAGCCTGTATGACCGGGTGTATCACACGACCACATATGTCCAACAATACAGTCAGGGGTTCATGCCCGTGCGAGATCCATCACTGTGGCAGTGTGCCAGTTGGAGGTTGATTCCGGATGTAGAAAAGTTTCGCAACAGGAGGCGTGGACAGTTTGCGGAGAGGCGGATAAGGAATCAGATGGATGACAGGGTGGCGGGTGAAACCAGGGGCAATCGTAGGCGTGGTCGTGCTTAGTATCGTGGTGTCATACGGTGTCTGTAATAGAACCTCCATCTTTCACTTGGTTTGCATTGTACATGCGTAGTCTATCGTTCGTAGTCTGATGTAGTATTCCTTGTACTAAATGATATATGTGGCAGATTTTGTTGTATTACTTATGTTTGGCAAATATGTGTTACATTACGCAGTGTTACTTTTATCTGTGTTATTCTTCCAGAAAAAACATCTAACTTGGGTTGGTATTTGCGCACAGGTAACACCATGTACCATCCAGGACCGATTGAGGAGGACTTGTTGTACTTACACCAGGAGCACCGTGCTCGTGCCCTATACAACGGCACTCTAGATGACGAGGCACTGCAGGTGCGTCGGTGCGACGGGGCATGCTGGACTGACCAACCGCCGGAACAGGTTATGCGGTATGTTCGTGACGCCGGATTTCAGGGACTCCTGGACTCTGCCGCAATACAGATTGACCACTCCCTCATCACCGCCCTAGTGGAGCGTTGGCGCCCAGAGACGCACACGTTTCACCTACCAATGGGGGAGGCCACAGTCACCTTGCAGGATATAGGGGTCCTGTGGGGTCTACCGATCGATGGCATCCCAGTAACAGGGGTTGACACCGTCAGGCGTCCGGAGGAGTGGCAGCTCATCTGCACAGACTACCTGGGAGCTACACCAGACCTCACTTGTATCAGGGGGGGCCGCATTAAGGCCAGGTGGTTGGGAACGCTACTACACAGTCCGTTCCCCGATGATGCCACTGATGTACAATGCCAACAACGGGCTAGGGTTTTCCTTCTGCTGCTTCTTGGGGGAATGCTGATGTCCGATACGTCCGGCCACCTCATCCCGTTGCTCTACTTATCCGCACTTACGGATTTGGGTGCAGTCCATCGGTACAGTTGGGGGAGTTCGATTCTTGCATGCTTGTACAGGTCGTTGTGTGACGCGGCAATCCCACAATCTAAATCCATATCCGGGCCACTTGTCTTGTTACAGGTAAAATTGTTGGTCAACATAGCCGTTCGTACATACCGTGCTTAACATTAACGGGCATTTCTATTGCATTTACTGGCAGCTCTGGGCATGGGAACGCATACCATCCATCCGTCCGGCTGGGGCACTGCCGGTGACAGTGACGATGAGTGCTCTTGGATCCCGGTACTTGTCTGATCCCTCAATATGCGGTATTCATAAGTCCACATGCAATTCCATAGTTCGGCTAATTTGTGTCACTCGGTTCCTCATAGGTGGAGGGCACGTTACGATTGTTCACAATCGCCAATGCACGTTCTCAAAGTATACCGAGATCAACTGACGTCTCTCACCCATAATCAGGTATAGGAATAATTGGATTTTGATTTCTAGACTTCGCACGGAAATTGGTTTCCCATACCTAACGGCAACACTTGCATCTTGTCTCAGTTCATCTGGCAGCCATATGCGGAGGACGTCCTGCAGCAACTCCCGCAGTATTGTACGGATGGTAGAAACAATTGGCTGCTTTGCGTCGACCTCATCTGCTGGCATGCCGTGGAGTTCCATCATGCGCATCGTGTTCTCAGGCAGTTCGGCCTGATTCAGCCAATACCCACCCAGTTCGTCAGTAGGGATGAGTACAACTTGGTCCACACTAGAGACCGGCGCGGAAGGTCGGGCATGGATTGGCGCGTCGAGCTCAGAAGATATCTCGACACTTGGGAACATCGGTCCAACCGACAATTACCCCCACTGGAGAGTGCCGATCCATACCTACCCACCCGTGATTACTTGGAGTGGTACTTCCGCAAGACGGTGTCCCTCATTGATCAACCAGGGCGGCCTGTAACAGCTGCTGAGGGTTTCCACGGGGACGGTGCAACCACCGAGTACTTGGTATGTCCTAAATTTCAAATATTGTCAAGAAAGAATACAACAAAGCTCCTCAAAATTATATATCTGACATATTCATCTCGATTCCGTAGTTGCAGGGAATGACACAGTTGCATGGCATGTCAGACATTAATCTGGATAGTTGGCCCCCACATTGTGCGGACGTCATAAGGGGGATGCATCATGTTATCACACGTAGTCTACAACAAGCGCATCAGCCCTCCAGGCCGCAGCATTATCAACCGTTCGTGCACTGTGAGGAACCGCTCCCTGGTGTCAGATATACTGACCTCAGAACCCACCGTCAGGCCCCACCTGGTCGGCAAGGAGGTCGGAGGCCTCGTGCTAGGGGGCATGCGGAACACATTGGTCCATCACAAGCGGGCCCCTCACATGCGAGTCCACCCATTTGCGGACCATCAGCCGGGGAACCCTCACAGTACAACATGGATGCATCAGATTACAATACATATGTCACTCCGGCATCCAGTCATCAGTACATGTCCCATATCGATCCATCACATACAGGTACTATTCCATATGCCTACTGTGATTCCAACGAGGAAGCGGGATACGAAATGGAGGAGGACATACCAGCGGGAGCTCCACGTGAGGAAGAACATGTACCCGCACAGACGGTTGTACCACGGCGAACATCCAGGACCATACGTCCTCCCCCGTGTGGAACAGGTGGAAAGCTTTGCAGAGACCATCGATAGGACCGTACATGCTATTCACCACTAATTGGCATTACATTTCACTCGTACTGTTCTACACTGTACATTCATACTAACTAGTATCCATTCTAACTATGCAACACTCCGTTCCTGCACCGACATTCAAGACTACTCAAAAAGATTCGAACAACGAGACCCAAAATCATCTTTTGACTATTTTCCAAATTTTCATCGAACAAACAAAAGTCTGCTTATGCGCAATCTTCATTTATATTTATATATGTATATATTTATATTTATATTATCTTTATTTATATTTATATACATAAAGTTACATATATATGTATGTACATCCGCACATTCACGTGTGTGCATATTTATATATTTACATATATATATATTTATATATTTGTACATTTAAATATTTGTATACATATCTTTATTTACATTCATATTTATATTTATGTATATTTATATATATGTATATATTTATATATATATTCATATATATATATATATATATATATATATATCTTTATTTATATTCATATTTATATATAATTTTATTTTTATATATATGTATGTATTTATGTATATATATATTTATATATATATATATATATACATATATATCTTTATTTATATTTATATTTATATTTGTATTTGTATTTATATATATGTACATATTTATATTTATTTAATATTTATAATTATATTCATAATTATATTTATATTTATATATGTGTGTACATCCACACATTTACGCGTGTATACATCCACACATTTACGCGTGCGTACATCCACACATTTACGCGTGCGTACATCCACAAATTTACGCGTGCGTACATCCACACATTTACGCGTGCGTACATCCACACATTTACGCGTGCGTACATCCACACATTTACGCGTGCGTACATCCACACATTTACGCGTGCGTACATCCACACATTTACGCGTGCGTACATCCACACATTTACGCGTGCGTACTTCCACACATTTACGCGTGTATACATATTTATATATATTTATATATTACAAATATATAAATATATATAATTATTTATATTTACGTATATATTTATACATATATCCGTATATATATATTTTTTATATATTTATCCGTATATTTAAATTCTTCAGTAAAAAACGATTCCTCCAAATACTTTCAAAAAAACAATTCGCCGGATCTGAGGAGTCGCTCCCCAGAACGAGTGCTAAATTGCGTTAAAAAATTTTGGAATAAAAATTTCGGCAGAAGAAAAAATTCGGAAGAAAGAAAAAAATTTCGGAAGAAGAAAAAATTTCGGAGGAAGAAAAAAAATTTCGGAAGAAGAAAAATTTTCGGAAGAAGAAAATATTCGATTAAAAAAAAAAACAAACAGAAGGGGCCAGCCTTTGAATTCGAAAGAAGAAAAAACTTTGGGGAGAAGAAATTCAAAAAGGTGAGGACGCATTATGGAAATGCGTCCTCAACCTTTGCTTCCAAGTCCATAATGTGGTCCAAGTTTTCGTTTTCCACAACATCAAAATCAACAACTCGTTTTCTTCATGGAATTTCTGAAGAAGGTCCCTTTGTCTGAGATACACAGAAGAGCCCAATGGCTCGAGAGCGGAGGATTCTCCCATGGGATAGGAGTGGTTTGATTGTTGGCAGTAGGAAAAAACTGAGTCCAAGGTGTTTGAGCCACCTGATAAAATGATCTGTGAGAGAGAAGATCCAATGGCAGCTCCATTATCAAGCATGATGTTTTCCATGGAAAAAAACAGAGCAAAAACAAACAGAGGATCCAAAAGGGTACTCCAAAAACTGCCCCTTTTTCCCTCGATATCAAAGCTACAAAAATTAAGCAAGAAAACAGAGAAGAAGAAGAAAGTGAACTTTCAGATTCTAAACTATGAAATGGAGATTGGTTTTACAGAGCCTCCGCTCTTTGTATTTATAGCTGGAGAAGATTTCTTCTTTCCTTTGGTTTTTGGCCCATATATTTGAGTAGAAAAAGGGTTCACATTTATGATTCAACTTTACTCTCATCTACTCGAAATAACAGTGCGCCACCTGTTTCCCAAAAAGGTGGACTTAGGGGGAAAATAATTCACTGCACTGTTGAAATATCTTGACAATAAGCCTGCTCTTCATTTCTTTAATAATGAGCTCATAAACCAAGTCAACATTGTTGTATAAATATCCAGCTGCTAACCAAGTACTTCTAGACAACCGGATTCATTTTCTGAGAGAAATGCGTTTTAATGTTTCATTTTTTCCAGTGGAGTGGATCAATATTTCTATAAAACGGTATGGGCACTTTAAATTGAGACGGACTAATTCAAAAGGTGATCATGCTAAACGATAACATTCGATGGTGGAACTGAATCGGGAAGAGCTGGTACAGCCGTCCTGGTAAATTTCGACGAACTAAAGGAGTAATTATCTTCATTTCTTTGTCCGTCTCGATTGGTTAAAATTGAAAAGCATTTGGATCAAAAAAGAAATTTGTCCGACCTAAAAAAATATGTGTAGTTCATTCCCCTCAAATTTTGTCCTGGTTCTGCCACTGATAACATGTTAAGTACATTCCAAGAAAGTGAGGCAGTTTTAACATAGGCGATCTTAATCTAATGTAGTAATATTTTAGATACGATATCAGTTAGTTTCTAATAAATGTAAGATACAATTCTTACCATACTTCTCAATAATTATTCAAAAAATATAATTTTTTAAATTGAAAAGTAATCTCCTGTAACATTTATTAACGTTATCGGTAAGCCTCATATTTTCACGGTACAATATTATTTACCATGATGTAAATTATACTCCATCTGTTTTAAATTAAATTATGCATAATTGATTTTATAATTTTCAATATACATGTTAATCTGTAAAGGTTCTATAGACTCATAGTTACTGATGATAATATCATATAATATTTGATGTTAAAATAATTTATTACAAAATTTTAGCCATAAAACAATACAAAACAGTATAATTTGTACAAATGTATGATTGAAGTTAAATAATATTTACCGACCATCCCAACCATCTCAATGAATGGCATGCCGTACCGATTGGTCTTGTATGTTGAGTCCATGGCCACAACCCACGGAAACGTGCGAAATGCCACAACAGCATCGGGATTGGCCATGAATAAATGAGTCAGAGTGCCATCACCTGCTGAGCGGTGACTAGTGACATACCCTTTCTCGGTGGCCAGATGCAAACAATTCTCCGCCGTGTTGCGCCCGCCTCGCCTTTCTGTTGCATATGCCGACCTCTCATTGTACACCTGCCTAATGTTCTGATGCAGGTCCGGAAACGAATTACTGAGGCTGGCATTGATATGCCTTGGAGCTGTTTCTGAATCTGTCAAGTCTCTGATCATTTGCTTCGCGTCCGCATGGAGCTTGCTGCTCTGTCTATGACCCTCGGGGTACACTAAGAAAGGGTGGTTGTGCATCCCTCGTCTAGGATCCTTGCACGGCACTACATTCCAACCATTCCCCGTGATGCTCTGTTTCAAGACAATCGCGAACGGGCAGCCACAACTGCTGGTCGAGCTGCTACTCCGTCGGACTACATCAGATTCGCTCGTATCTACATCCTTATCCTTCCGGCCCCGATTGCAAATGCAATATAACCTCAGCGGACCATTCCTGTTCTGCTTGTAGGACCCCGTCACAAGTTCAAATCCCACCTGCAGAGCAATCCGCTGCAGGTACGAATAAGCCTCGTCAACATCTGGGAACACAGCTGAGGTGGCAAATGGAGAGTATCCATTCCGCCCTGCAGCAGCTTCACATGACTGACTGTCATCCTGAAACAGCAATAAACATCAGGTAATTAGTAGGACAACAAAATCAACGCTACAGTAATTAATCGGACATAAATTATTGTACACAAATTCAAAACAGCATTACGTAGTTAAATTAACATAGTATTTTCCATCCAATCAGAATTACAACGGAACAACCAAAATTAACGTTACAATAATTAATAGGGCATAAATTATTGTAGATAAATTCAAAACAGCATTACGCAGCTAAATTAACAACAAAATTAACGTTACTGCAACTAGTAGGAGATAAATTCATAGGAGATAAATGCGCAATAATTTCTACATAACAGTTAACAAATTAAAACACAAAGAGTAGCACAAATTTCTACGGCAATAATTAACAATTTTAACAGAATAACAAAAGCAACGCTACAATAATTAATAGGACATAAATTACTGTACATAAATTCAAAACTCCATTACGTAGCTCAATTAAGAACAAAATTAACGGTACTGCAATTAATGAGAGATAAACTCGTAGGAGATAAATGTGCAATAATTTCTACGTAACAGTTAACAAATTAAAACACAAAGACGGGCATAAATTTCTACAGCAATGCTTAAGAATTTTAACGGAACAACAAAATTAACATTACAATAATTAGTAGGCCATGAATTACTGTAGATAAATTCAAAACAGCATTATGTAGCTAAATTAACAACAAAATTAACGTTACTGCAACTGATAGGAGCTAAATTCAAAGGAGATAAATGTGCAATAATTTCTACGTAACTGTTAACAAATTAAAACACAAAGACGAGCACAAATTTCTACAGCAAAAATTATTAAATTCAACAACTACTTACGGACAGAAAACTAATTAGTAAAATTACCTCCGAAGACATGGAATTTGCAACACCCTTTTTGGAGTTTTTTTTCACCAAACTAGGACTGCAAAACAATTCAAGTGCCATTGGAAGAATGGAATCCGAGCACATTTATAGAGGTCAGATTTTTGAAAAAAAAAAAAAAAAAAAACTGCCTGGCTCGGCTCGCGCCCAAGCCACGGCGAGCCGAGCCGCGTCCGGCTCGCACCCACGGCCTGGCGAGCGGACCGCGTCCGGCTCGCGGCCAACGAACGGCGAGCCGTGGCTCGCGCGCTGGCGCAGGCGACCAGCGCCGGTCCGGCTCGCGCCCGGACCCTGGCGAGCGGTCCGCCGGCGGCACGCGGCCTGCCCGTGGCGAGCCGACCGGCGGCGGCTCGCCGTCCCGCGGTGGCGACCGGATGGCCGGCGGCACGCGGCCATGCCGCGGCGACCGGACCGCCGGTCACTCTCCACCACGGCTCGCGCCCAAGCCGTGGCGAGCCGACCGGTGGCGCCTCGCGCCCAGGCGGTGGCGAACCGGGTCCGGCGGCGGCGCCCGGCGGTCCGGCGGCGGCGCCCGGCGGTCCGGCGGCGGCGCAAAATTTATTTTTTTTTCGCCAGATTTTTGTTTTTTTAAAAATTAAATTTTTAAAACTAAAATATAATTTAATTTAGTTATTTAAATTAAATTAAAAATATATACTGTATACGTATTAGGGCGAGGATAGTAAAATACAGGGCGAGATATAGTGATCCACTTCATTTATTTGATTCCATTTTAGAGGTGAAATTCTTCTAAACATCTTGCTTGACACGATAGTGAAAAGGTAATTTTAAAATTCATGAAAATATTAATGTCTAGTGGGTAAATTAGAAAAAATAAGATAAAATATTCGAATTGCATTAATTCGGTTATGAACTTTATAACTACTACACGTTGCATAATCAAATATTAATACTAATATTTTATTATTCTAATTAAACCCGTGTTTCTATAAGTTTATGAAAAGACAGTGTTTCCCAAAATTTTATCTTCGTAGATTCTCATTTTGACAAATTAGATAACCATCAAGAAAATTAATTTAGCATCTTAGTGCAAAAATTGTACAGCTTATATCCCTGTTAGGTTATTTTCACTTGTTATAAGATTATTCGTAACATGAACAGAACAATTAAAGTATAATCATAAGAAAAAAATACTAAAATTCCAAGGTATCAATGAAAATGAATTCTACAAAGTAACTGTCACAACGATGCATAGCATTGATAGATGCATCAAAATAAGCACAAAATTATACAAAGAACGTCTGATTGACGTGCCTATGTAAATAAAATAATGGTTAAATCTAGTCAAAGTTAGTTTTTTTTAATCATTTTGACACTGGTATGTATATCAGTATATGTATGGGCAGAAGTCGGAGGCAGTAAATATATAATTAGTTAAAATTATATTTCGGCTCCCGTTATATTAAAATTCTGGTTCCGCCTCTGCATAAGGTCATCCTTCCGGCTTACGTCACGAATGAATGGTTGTTTCATCAAGGTTACGTCACAAGTGGATTCAATCGATTTGTTGCTTCGTCTTAGTTGTGTGTCGGGTCAAAGAGGGAAGAATGAATGATGAAGGAGATGAGGCATGAGTTGTACATTGATGTACTGCAAATTTTGCAAAGAGTACGCACAAAAATAAGGACATTGCAAATAAAGCTAAAAGGGACACAACATGAGGGTACGAGTATGATCGACATGAGGAGTAGGACTTGGATTTGACTAGTTAGAGAATCTATTTTCGAGAATTGAAATAAAATTAATAAATTTTAAAGTATACTCTCTCTGTCTCAGGTTAAATTGTACAGAATCTTTTTCACGCTCATCAAGAAACCTGTCTAATCGTTAATATGTTTAACTACGTACATGAAAGGCAAACAAAAAGTTACTTCTGTGAAACTATTTGTTACGACGAATCCAATCATATAACATATGATAATATTATTGCTTATATATCTATTAAATACGTGGTCAAAAGCTAGACGGTGAATAGTGGCATAAAGTGGAGTGTACAGTTTAACGTGGGACAGAGGGAGTAATTATATTGAATTAAATTTTATTAACTAGTGAAATCGAAGTGTATTGAATTGAACAATAGTTACAATGTAATGAAGGGGATCTTGGTGTTTTCATTTTTGTATAGGAAAAAATAAAATGACATAATGTTACCTATATTAGAATTTTTATGTGATAATGATAAGAAATTAGGCAAAGTATTGAGAAAGTCTGTCTTTCCATTGACATGTGGAAAGTCTGTCTTGAATTATAATTAAAATTATAGAAAGGTAAAAGGTTTTAATTACAATATTAAAAAATTATTATGCAACGTGCAGTAGATATAAGTTTATGACTCAATTAATGTAACTCGGAAATTTTGTATCGATTTCTTCTAATTTACAGTTTTAACCTTAGCCTTTCTACAAGTATGGAAAGACCATCTTTCAAGAGACAGACTCAACAAATTATGATGGATTAAAAATAAATTAATTTTAAATTGACTAAAACTATTTATTTTATGAATTAACCTTTTCGAATCACGTCACATTATAAATTTAATTTACTATATTTGTTAGATTTTCTGCACCAGATATTTTTAAATATCGAGTTTCTAAAAGGTGATCAACTCGGCTCGCCCTCAGCCGCCCCGGCCGCACCGACACCACAACCATAACTGGAGAGGTAAATCACAGCACTCCTGGGTCAAACACATGGCCCTCGAATATGTTCGGTGCGAACAAAGAGTCCCTCCACTGGAGAAACTCCCACGCTGTCGCTGCCGATATTCGAACCCGCATTCCCAAGGGAATTAGACCATGCATCCAACCACTTGGGCGATCGTGTAGGTGTTAAATATCGAGTTAGACCATGCACCCAACCATTTGGACGATCGTGTAGGTGTTAAATATCGAGTTTCTATATTGCCAGTATGTCTGATTAAAGTTACTGGTGATGATATATGTCTTGAAAAAAAATGGGGAAATGTGTGAATTTACTTGTAAAATAGATTTTGGAAAAACAAACACAAAAAAGGATATGGAGTGGAATGGTACTTGTGATGTGTGTGAGAAAAGAAAAGGGTTAGGTCCGGATCACATGGTGATAATGGAAAAAAGGGATTGTTTGTGCTTTGACAAATTCTAGGGGCCATCACGAGCCTTGTCTTCTGAAATTGTGAAGGGATGATTATGCACTCATTTACTTCACATCTCTTTCAAATTGCGAATGCCAACTTTATGTCTTTAAGCCTGGCCAAAATGCCCATGGCTTTCAATCGATTGTACAGTACTTTGGTTAAAACCCATAAATAATTGTGGATGTATATATATATATATATGTATATATATATGTATATATATATATATATATATATATATATATACATATGAAATAATAATAAAATAATCAGAGTATCAATAATAATCAAAGCAGGAAGAATTCAAATCAGATTTAAAAATAATTGAAATATTCAGTTCTCAGATTTAATCGACTTAGTTGAGGTCGATTAGAGCTATCACAGTAATTTGGGATAGATTCTGATTGAACAGTATTACTTTGAGAACGTAATAGTGTTCTGGTTAACTGAATACAGTTATAACAGTTGAAATTATAAAGCAGTAAATAAGATCAATTTATGAATCAAACATTAGGCTTGGTATTAATAAACTTCTGATGTATGAACGATCAGAAGAGATTGGAGAGGACGTACAAGAAGTAGTACTACAGAGGGGCTGATTTCAGCGTGCCCTTAACTGAATTACAAATGAACTACTTATAGGAATGAAATGCATTCTAGTCTATTACAAATTTGGGATCCGAATTTGGAATCCATTCATCTTGGCTGTTGGATCTTCTTTATTGGATCTGGATCGTTCTTTTCTTTGTAGTGGGAACTGGGACCCACCCATTTTCCTTTGTCTTCCTTCTGATTGAATTAGTGGGAGCTGGGACCCATCCATTCTCTTTTGTCTGCTGCTTTGATTTTTGGATTCATTCTGGAAACGTCATTGTTTGCGTCATATTGGCTGCTTTTGACTTTGGGAAAGTTGGAAGATGGAAGCTAGGATCCACCTTATCTCTTGAATACATTATTGCTTTCACCAGGGATTCTTCTTTGCTGATTTAATTTCTTTTTTGGACTTTATTTCATTGGACTATATATATCACATGGACTATTTTCTTATTGGACTCCATTTTATTGGACTACATATCAAACGGGTCTTGGCTGTCTTGGAGATAAACCAGATCAACTGGCTCCTCCTTAATAGCCTTTTGTTGACTAGCAAAGGCTCGATAAAATTCCAGAGCCTTTTCTAACTCTTCATCTTTTTCCAATTTTGGGATTTGACTATTTAGAATCTGAGGAGTGGGATTTGGATTTGAAGTGGATGGACATAACAAAGGATCATTTGGACTAAATATGGCTTTCTGTGGTGTTGGTCTAGCTATTGGAGCAATAGTGGTTTGGGGATTAGTAAGTTGGAAAGCAATTTTGAGTTTATTGCCTGTCTCGAAATAATGAGTTATGGCTTTGTTGGAGCAGTATTCTGGGTTATAGGTAGCCCACCATTTGATTCGATATTGTCTAACTAAGGATAAGAGTGGAATAGAAGTGTAAACTGGCATTATTTGAAAGCTCCATGCAAAAATCCATGGAACTCTGAATATGGAGTGAAATAGGATTAATCTTTCATATGGTCTGGATTGGCTTAGATGTGTTTGTTGACTAAGGTTTTGAAAGGTTTGGAAGGCATCTAAAATGGGCTTTGGATAAATATCTGAAGATGGTCCAAATTTGAACCACCAGTCATAGAACCATTCTGGAATATGGCCATTAAAACTGCTTTGAAAATTAAAAAACCAGGAGTGGTCAAATGAACGATAATAAAATGTTTTGTACCATGCTTCAATATAGTCAAAATAATTGAAGCCAGTTGGAAAATATTCTACTGAGAAAGGAGTAATAGAGTGTCTGTTTGGGAAGTGTTGAGGACCGAGGATTTGTTTGATATATACTTTAGAATATTCTATTCTATCTGAGTACTGCCTATTTGGTACATGATGGATATCAATGGACTGGGTATCTACTAGAATGAGTTCATAGTACTGTTGGGTTTTTTGTGTGTCTGCTGTCATCCATAAAGATGATGGCAAGAATAGGTTGGAAACAAATATTTTGATTTGAGGAATATCTGGTTTAGAAGTAAAGTGGGTGGTTAGAATATGATCTGGATTTGGTTTTTCAAAATAAGTGGATGTAGGTTTTGATGGTTGCAAGGTAGGTAATGGAGTATGGGCTCTTTTAAGTGGAGTAAAATTGGAAGTCATTTGAGGGATTGGTTCTTGGGCTAATCTGGAATGAGGTATTACTCATGGTGTCCTGTAAGAAATTCTCTTGTTAGAAAATCTGGGAGAGAATTATCTTTCCCTTTGATAAATTCAATATCAAAATCAAAAACTGATAAAATGGCTTGCCATCTGGCAAAAATCTGTTTTGAAACCAAATTTTTAATATCCTTTTGTAAAATATCCTTTGCTGATTTGCAATCAATATTTAATAAAAACTTTCTGTTATATAAATCATCTTGAAATTTGGAAATGCATAAAACAATGCTCAAAACTTCTTTTTTAACTGTTGAATAATTCTTCTGGGTATTATTCCAAAATCCTGAATAGTATCTTACTATGGATATTTTTTCTAAATGTTTTTGTTTTAATATTCCTCCATATCCTACATCTGATGCATCAGTTTCTATTATCATGAATGCATCTGAGTGTGGAATCCCTAGGCATGGTAATGACTTTGCTTTTAGTTTAATATCTTTTACTAGATTTGTGTGTTCTTCTGTCCATACAGGTGGATTTGTTTTTAATCTTTCATATAATTTTTTACAGATAATCTTAATGTTTGGAAAGAAATCATAAATATAATTTACACAACCTAAAAATCTTTGTAATTGATTTTTATCCTTAATTTCATCTGGAAATTTGTCTGCAAATTCTATAGACCTTTGGATGGGTCTTATTGTTCCTAAATGTATGTTAAATCCAAGAAATCTAATTTTAGTTTGAAATAACTTCATCTTTGGTTCAGAAATTACTAATCCGTTTGTTGTCATTACTTTTAGCAATATATATAAATGTTTGAAATGGTTATCAATTGTGTTTGAGTAAACTAACACATCATCTATATAAACTATTACAAATGTTGAATAAGGATTAAAAATATCATTCATTATTTTTTGAAATTCTGATGGAGCATTTTTTAATCCAAATGGCATAACATTCCATTCGTACTGACCAAATGGAACAACAAATGCCGTTTTGTATTTATCTTTTTCATCTATTTGGATTTGCCAATATCCTGACTTTAAATCGAATTTTGAAAATATCTTTGCACTAGATAGTCTATTAATTAGATCTCTTTTATTTGGAATTGGATATCTAATCCATTGTAATACTTTATTTAATGGTTTATAATTAATAACTAATCTAGGAATACCTCTTTCTTTTTCTGCATTTTTGTTAACATAAAAAGCTGAACAGCTCCAAGGAGATTTGCTTTTTCTAATTAATTTTTTATCTAAATGATCTTGAATTTCTTGTTTACATAATTCTAAGAGTTCTGCATTCATTTGGATAGGCCTTGCCTTAGTTGGAATATTTTGTTCATTAAAATCTTTTTCATATGGTAATGAAACTATATGTTTCTTTCTATCCCAAAATGCATTAGGATGGTTTGAACAAATTTGTCTTTGGAATCTTTGTTCTAATGCCTTTATTTTTTCTTTTACATCTTTATGTTCTAATTGTTCTTCAATCTGAGAATAGCTTAATTCTTCTTTTAAAAATGAAATATCTTGTTGTTTTCTATTTATCATACATATCCTTTTATATATTGAATTGGTCTGTAATAAATTTAATTCAATTTGACTAGGAGGATTCATAAAAGAAAACAATAATTTCTTTCCTAATATCTTAGTACTAATTCCTTTTTGAGTTTTTTTAAAAGGGGTTATTTGATATAAAAATGGGTTTCCTAATACTGCATCATAAGACACATTTTCTAATATTAAGAATGAATGTTTAATACAATAATCATTATTTCTAATGTATCCATTTGATAATTTTTTCCTAATAATCATTGGAGTACCATTTGCTGCTGCTAGTTGTTCATTAGTCTTTACTAAATATTTGCTTGGAATTAATCCTGACCTAATACATGATTGATCTGCTCCACTGTCAATCAATGCAACTACAGTAATACTAAAATCTTGAACTCCTATTGTAACTAAGGAATACCATTTTTCCATATTAATTTTATTAATAACACCAAAAAATTGTTGATCATTTGGGGTGTCTTTTGAAATAACAATACCAGAACTACTTGGTGTATCTAATGCTATTAATTTTAATTCTAGTTCTAAATCTTTTTCTTTTAAATCATTTAATTCTGTCTTAATATGTCTAATTTCATTTTTTAATAAAGAAATTTCTTTTCTTAAATCTTGATTATCTGTGGAAGTGATTATTGATTTTTGCTTATCTAATTCTGAAAATTTTTTAATGGTTTGTCCTAAAGTGAATGCTTCTGTTATCCTAGGTTTGTTTTCTTCTGTTACTAAACTCCTTAATTTCTGAATATACTCAGTTTTATTTTCAGAATCTCCTAATTTTTCTATTATATCTAGTAATTCTTTTTTCTTACTATGTGTATTATTTAACATATTAATAGAGGAAATCTTACATGGACATTCACTATCATAATCACTAGAATAATCTGAATCTGAATTTGTTTCATAATCTGATTGATCTTTATCTGAATCAATTAAAATAGCTAATAGTTTATTTCTTAATTCTATATCTTCAAATGCATTGATTTTAGTTTCTGTCTTACAAACATTTGCTGTATGACCAAATTTCTTACATTTGTAACATTGAATATTTTTGAAATCTTTTTTCTTTTTAGATCGATGTTTCTTATGTTCTTTTGCATAAAAAGGTTGCTTATCTTTTTTGTTATTATAATCGTATGACCTATTTTTGTGATAAGTTTTCTTTTTCCTATGTTCAGATTTATGTTTTCTATATTTTTTATATTCTTTTATTTGAGAAGAAGGTGATTTGAGTCCTGTTATACCAAATTGTTGGCAAAAGGATCCAATTTCCTTTCTCTCTGATCCATACTTACGTTGAATTTTTAAATCCTGACATAGTGCTAAAGCTTCTTTCTTTATAAAAGCAAATATTTGACCAAAAGTTAAATCATTATAATCTATCTTTTCTGTTCCTAGTGCTTTGCTTAAATTAGTTATTATCCTTTGTGAAAATAAATTTGGTAATCCAGTTATGAATTTTTCTTTCCAAAATGGTGCACTGGAATCTGATCTTCTAAAAATTTGAGTTAAAAATACATCCTTATACCATTTAAAATCAGTTAAAGTTGGGCATCTCAGATTTGTTAAACAGATTTTTGAACTCTCTAATGCTTCTGCTGGATTGCCTACAAAATACATTGATATAGTGTATAATAAAAATGTGGAACCATCTGGAACCATAACAAATTGAATATTAGGTTCTTCACCTTGTGCTTCTTCTGTTTCATGATTTAGAATTGCTTGTTTTTGTTCTAGGTGGAGATGTTCATCCCACCAACCTTTTAATTGTCCTGTGAATCCTGTTACTAATAACATTACTATTTGTTGTTCTGTGGAGGCCATGGAAGCTTTATAAGCTACCCTTGCCATTCCCATTTCTTGTAATAAATTTAAAATTTGATATTCTGATAATCCATCAATATTCCATTGATATATTGATGCACCATCATAACTTTTAAAAGAATGTAATTGTTCTTCATATTGGAGATTTGGTGGAGTTGGTTTTGAATAGTAAGGTTTGGTGTTACTATTTTTCCAATTATATTTTAATTTATTAATTCTCATATCTGGTTCTTGAAAATGTTGCTCTATAGTATTTATTTGTTTTTCAAAATTAATTTCATTTTCTGAAAATTCGTTTTCTGATTCTGTGTCCGAACTTTCTGAATTAGAACTACTATTTGACTCTTCTATTGGATTTGTTCCTGACATAACTCCTATTTATTTTGAACTACTGGGTTTATCATTTGGCCTTAGAGATAATGACTCTTCCATCTTTTTTGAAAAAGAGGATGCTTGAAAATGAGGTTTTGAAAATGGATTTTGAAATAATTCTGTTTTACTATTTGTTTTATTATCTAATTTTGTTGAAATAAAATCAACTTGATTAGCTACAGTATGCAATAATTGATTGGAATAATTATTCTGTTGATAAATTTTTTTAATATCTGCTAGATTTACGATGTCTGTATCTTTGTCTGGTCTACCTGATTTAAATGGAGAAGCAATTACTGTGGTTTCTTCTGTAACAATATGCACTGATTGGAGTGGTGGATGAATAGAACTAACTACTGTATCATTTGGCAGTTTCCATTTTTTATAAAGGTTGGACTGTACATTTATTACTGGAATTTCTGTGAAATCATCTTTTTTTATTATTTGTTTCTTTTTTAAATAGTATCCTAACCACATAAAAAACTTCATTTGCCTAATCTTTTTATCTGTTAATTCATCATAAAAATCTTGTTTAATATGTTCTCTAATTTCTAAACTTAATTTTTCAAACCATAATCTATTCTTAATATTTTCTTGGCTATAATAATCTTCATTTAAATATGCTTTATTTATTTTAAATGCACTAACAGTATTCATCATATTAATTTCTGATGGTCTCATTTGACTATATGTTGGAGAGCCTATTGATGAAGTTGAGTCTGGGATAACTTCTGGTAATGGGGCAGAATACCTTACCCTTGTATCATTAAATTGATTTGGAATGCCTGATGTTGAATACCTGTGTCTATGAATTAAATTATTATCCATATTTGCATATCTAGATGATTGTAAATTATATCTACCAGACATAGATTTATTAAATTTTATTAATATCTTTCCATCACTTTGCTCTTCTATCTCAGAAGGCTCAGTTATTCTTATATTTCTTTGAACTCCTGTTGGTCTTTCTGCTAATATTTCTACTGGAATAGTTATTTCATTCCATTTTAATAACTTAGGTGTTTCTATTGAAATATTATTAGAATTTGTTGTCACATAGACTGATTCATCCTTTTCAGTTGGGATTAATTTTAATGCCGTGGGAATCATAGATTGCATAAGTTTAAAATAAACTCTATAAATTAGTACAAAATGTTCTGTATCGTTGACTATTCTATCTTGTTTTAATTGTATATCTAATTTTAAAGAATCCATAATATGAGGATCTGTTAGACTAACTGAATAGTTTGGAATGCATTCAAATCTTATAGTTCCATTACATATATTAGTTTGAACCATTGCTAATATCGAATCTTTATATCTTATTAGTCTATCATCTCTTAATGCCATGAATATTGGTGTATCAATTCCTAATCTTACTAAGGGATGTAATGCTATTTGAACTAAACCAAAATGTAAAAACTTAAAATTTTGTTCTTTATATTTTCTAATGGCTTGTGATGATAATAATCTGATTGATTGTACTTCTTGGTTCATTGGTAATATTTCTTCATGGATTTTGATTGAGTATGACTTGTTAAATTCTAGTATTCCTTGTTGGTATATGGATTTTAATGTTTTATTTGGTAAAATTTGCTGAATTTCATGACTTTGTAAAACGTTTGAAGAAGATAAAGATCCTGTACTTATAGTACTGGAGCTTCCAAACAAAAATCTTTTAATCCTTTCTCCCATGTTAAATTTATTATTAATTGATAAGTTTGCTATATCACGCAAATCACGTTTATCTAACCAAATACCACTAGTTTCATACCATACGTGGACCACCCTTAACGAGACTCCCTCTCTTAAACGGGCTAAACCAAAACGAATTATAGGTATGAACTAAAAGCTGAGAGCACAGTGGCATTGGACTAGATTCACAAGTCTGCAAGTATAGTTTACAGATCAATTTATAATATCTCTAACACTCAATGGGGATTAAAAAATTCAAGCACTTGGCTCTGATACCATAAACTTGGATCGATACATGCATAGGAAATAATAATAAAATAACCAACAGTACCTCAAAACCACTTTTTACGCACAGTTGCCTCTCGACAACTACAACCCATAGTCGGGCCCCAGCCGACCGGGCCATCCTGGGGATAAGAGCCTACACTTCGTCACACTGTCATGCAGTGAGAACTCCCCATGGATCTGGATGCCTCTTCTTAGGGCGAGGTCTTACTCCATAGTGGCTCTGATACCATAAACTTGGATCGATACATGCATATGAAATAATAATAAAATAATCAGAGTATCAATAATAATCAAAGCAGGAAGAATTCAAATCAGATTTAAAAATAATTGAAATATTCAGTTCTCAGATTTAATCGACTTAGTTGAGGTCGATTAGAGCTATCACAGTAATCTGGGATAGATTCTGATTGAACAGTATTACTTTGAGAACGTAATAGTGTTCTGGTTAACTGAATACAGTTATAACAGTTGAAATTATAAAGCAGTAAATAAGATCAATTTATGAATCAAACATTAGGCTTGGTATTAATAAACTTCTGATGTATGAACGATCAGAAGAGATTGGAGAGGACGTACAAGAAGTAGTACTACAGAGGGGCTGATTTCAGCGTGCCCTTAACTGAATTACAAATGAACTACTTATAGGAATGAAATGCATTCTAGTCTATTACAAATTTGGGATCCGAATTTGGAATCCATTCATCTTGGCTGTTGGATCTTCTTTATTGGATCTGGATCGTTCTTTTCTTTGTAGTGGGAACTGGGACCCACCCATTTTCCTTTGTCTTCCTTCTGATTGAATTAGTGGGATCTGGGACCAACCCATTCTCTTTTGTCTGCTGCTTTGATTTTTGGCTTCATTCTGGAAACGTCATTGCTTGTGTCATATTGGCTGCTTTTGACTTTGGGAAAGTTGGAAGGTGGAAGCTAGGATCCACCTTATCTCTTGAATACATTATTGCTTTCACCAGGGATTCTTCTTTGCTGATTTAATTTCTTTTTTGGACTTTATTTCATTGGACTATATATATCACATGGACTATTTTCTTATTGGACTCCATTTTATTGGACTACATATCAAACGGGTCTTGGCTGTCTTGGAGATAAACCAGATCAACTGGCTCCTCCTTAATAGCCTTTTGTTGACTAGCAAAGGCTCGATAAAATTCCAGAGCCTTTTCTAACTCTTCATCTTTTTCCAATTTTGGGATTTGACTATTTAGAATCTGAGGAGTGGGATTTGGATTTGAAGTGGATGGACATAACAAAGGATCATTTGGACTAAATATGGCTTTCTGTGGTGTTGGTCTAGCTATTGGAGCAATAGTGGTTTGGGGATTAGTAAGTTGGAAAGCAATTTTGAGTTTATTGCCTGTCTCGAAATAATGAGTTAAAGCAATAACAGCGTGTGTCAAAGCGTGTGTCAAAGCAACGTTCGAGCGAACGGTTGAAATGTTTGCACAGAGGCTTACGGACGCTACGGATTGGAGGTACGCTGTCAGTTAATTGCATTTTCAGATTTACCGGTGTGCCGGTTCGATGCTTATGAGATATTGCCCGTCTGTCCAGGTCCGTGTTCCCGCAGAGGATCTGGAAAAAGTTCCAGAAGCAGGATACATTGGCACGGGGACATATCGTCACCCTGTTCGGGCACGCGTCGCAGACATACAGGGTTGTGGCGAGGAACATCGACGGAAGCATTAGTGAACGACAGTACACGATCAAATACCGTAGCAGGGAGTGCACTTGTCGCGAATGGCAAATATTTCGTTTCCCTTGTTCCCATGCCCTGGCCGTTTGTCGCCATAGGCGTGACGATCCTGCTAGCCTGTATGACCGGGTGTATCACACGACCACATATGTCCAACAATACAGTCAGGGGTTCATGCCCGTGCGAGATCCATCACTGTGGCAGTGTGCCAGTTGGAGGTTGATTCCGGATGTAGAAAAGTTTCGCAACAGGAGGCGTGGACAGTTTGCGGAGAGGCGGATAAGGAATCAGATGGATGACAGGGTGGCGGGTGAAACCAGGGGCAATCGTAGGCGTGGTCGTGCTTAGTATCGTGGTGTCATACGGTGTCTGTAATAGAACCTCCATCTTTCACTTGGTTTGCATTGTACATGCGTAGTCTATCGTTCGTAGTCTGATGTAGTATTCCTTGTACTAAATGATATATGTGGCAGATTTTGTTGTATTACTTATGTTTGGCAAATATGTGTTACATTACGCAGTGTTACTTTTATCTGTGTTATTCTTCCAGAAAAAACATCTAACTTGGGTTGGTATTTGCGCACAGGTAACACCATGTACCATCCAGGACCGATTGAGGAGGACTTGTTGTACTTACACCAGGAGCACCGTGCTCGTGCCCTATACAACGGCACTCTAGATGACGAGGCACTGCAGGTGCGTCGGTGCGACGGGGCATGCTGGACTGACCAACCGCCGGAACAGGTTATGCGGTATGTTCGTGACGCCGGATTTCAGGGACTCCTGGACTCTGCCGCAATACAGATTGACCACTCCCTCATCACCGCCCTAGTGGAGCGTTGGCGCCCAGAGACGCACACGTTTCACCTACCAATGGGGGAGGCCACAGTCACCTTGCAGGATATAGGGGTCCTGTGGGGTCTACCGATCGATGGCATCCCAGTAACAGGGGTTGACACCGTCAGGCGTCCGGAGGAGTGGCAGCTCATCTGCACAGACTACCTGGGAGCTACACCAGACCTCACTTGTATCAGGGGGGGCCGCATTAAGGCCAGGTGGTTGGGAACGCTACTACACAGTCCGTTCCCCGATGATGCCACTGATGTACAATGCCAACAACGGGCTAGGGTTTTCCTTCTGCTGCTTCTTGGGGGAATGCTGATGTCCGATACGTCCGGCCACCTCATCCCGTTGCTCTACTTATCCGCACTTACGGATTTGGGTGCAGTCCATCGGTACAGTTGGGGGAGTTCGATTCTTGCATGCTTGTACAGGTCGTTGTGTGACGCGGCAATCCCACAATCTAAATCCATATCCGGGCCACTTGTCTTGTTACAGGTAAAATTGTTGGTCAACATAGCCGTTCGTACATACCGTGCTTAACATTAACGGGCATTTCTATTGCATTTACTGGCAGCTCTGGGCATGGGAACGCATACCATCCATCCGTCCGGCTGGGGCACTGCCGGTGACAGTGACGATGAGTGCTCTTGGATCCCGGTACTTGTCTGATCCCTCAATATGCGGTATTCATAAGTCCACATGCAATTCCATAGTTCGGCTAATTTGTGTCACTCGGTTCCTCATAGGTGGAGGGCACGTTACGATTGTTCACAATCGCCAATGCACGTTCTCAAAGTATACCGAGATCAACTGACGTCTCTCACCCATAATCAGGTATAGGAATAATTGGATTTTGATTTCTAGACTTCGCACGGAAATTGGTTTCCCATACCTAACGGCAACACTTGCATCTTGTCTCAGTTCATCTGGCAGCCATATGCGGAGGACGTCCTGCAGCAACTCCCGCAGTATTGTACGGATGGTAGAAACAATTGGCTGCTTTGCGTCGACCTCATCTGCTGGCATGCCGTGGAGTTCCATCATGCGCATCGTGTTCTCAGGCAGTTCGGCCTGATTCAGCCAATACCCACCCAGTTCGTCAGTAGGGATGAGTACAACTTGGTCCACACTAGAGACCGGCGCGGAAGGTCGGGCATGGATTGGCGCGTCGAGCTCAGAAGATATCTCGACACTTGGGAACATCGGTCCAACCGACAATTACCCCCACTGGAGAGTGCCGATCCATACCTACCCACCCGTGATTACTTGGAGTGGTACTTCCGCAAGACGGTGTCCCTCATTGATCAACCAGGGCGGCCTGTAACAGCTGCTGAGGGTTTCCACGGGGACGGTGCAACCACCGAGTACTTGGTATGTCCTAAATTTCAAATATTGTCAAGAAAGAATACAACAAAGCTCCTCAAAATTATATATCTGACATATTCATCTCGATTCCGTAGTTGCAGGGAATGACACAGTTGCATGGCATGTCAGACATTAATCTGGATAGTTGGCCCCCACATTGTGCGGACGTCATAAGGGGGATGCATCATGTTATCACACGTAGTCTACAACAAGCGCATCAGCCCTCCAGGCCGCAGCATTATCAACCGTTCGTGCACTGTGAGGAACCGCTCCCTGGTGTCAGATATACTGACCTCAGAACCCACCGTCAGGCCCCACCTGGTCGGCAAGGAGGTCGGAGGCCTCGTGCTAGGGGGCATGCGGAACACATTGGTCCATCACAAGCGGGCCCCTCACATGCGAGTCCACCCATTTGCGGACCATCAGCCGGGGAACCCTCACAGTACAACATGGATGCATCAGATTACAATACATATGTCACTCCGGCATCCAGTCATCAGTACATGTCCCATATCGATCCATCACATACAGGTACTATTCCATATGCCTACTGTGATTCCAACGAGGAAGCGGGATACGAAATGGAGGAGGACATACCAGCGGGAGCTCCACGTGAGGAAGAACATGTACCCGCACAGACGGTTGTACCACGGCGAACATCCAGGACCATACGTCCTCCCCCGTGTGGAACAGGTGGAAAGCTTTGCAGAGACCATCGATAGGACCGTACATGCTATTCACCACTAATTGGCATTACATTTCACTCGTACTGTTCTACACTGTACATTCATACTAACTAGTATCCATTCTAACTATGCAACACTCCGTTCCTGCACCGACATTCAAGACTACTCAAAAAGATTCGAACAACGAGACCCAAAATCATCTTTTGACTATTTTCCAAATTTTCATCGAACAAACAAAAGTCTGCTTATGCGCAATCTTCATTTATATTTATATATGTATATATTTATATTTATATTATCTTTATTTATATTTATATACATAAAGTTACATATATATGTATGTACATCCGCACATTCACGTGTGTGCATATTTATATATTTACATATATATATATTTATATATTTGTACATTTAAATATTTGTATACATATCTTTATTTACATTCATATTTATATTTATGTATATTTATATATATGTATATATTTATATATATATTCATATATATATATATATATCTTTATTTATATTCATATTTATATATAATTTTATTTTTATATATATATGTATTTATGTATATATATATTTATATATATATATATATACATATATATCTTTATTTATATTTATATTTATATTTGTATTTGTATTTATATATATGTACATATTTATATTTATTTAATATTTATAATTATATTCATAATTATATTTATATTTATATATGTGTGTACATCCACACATTTACGCGTGCGTACATCCACAAATTTACGCGTGCGTACATCCACACATTTACGCGTGCGTACATCCACACATTTACGCGTGCGTACATCCACACATTTACGCGTGCGTACATCCACAAATTTACGCGTGCGTACATCCACACATTTACGCGTGCGTACATCCACACATTTACGCGTGCGTACATCCACACATTTACGCGTGCGTACATCCACACATTTACGCGTGCGTACATCCACACATTTACGCGTGCGTACATCCACACATTTACGCGTGCGTACATCCACACATTTACGCGTGCGTACATCCACACATTTACGCGTGTATACATATTTATATATATTTATATATTACAAATATATAAATATATATAATTATTTATATTTACGTATATATTTATACATATATCCGTATATATATATTTTTTATATATTTATCCGTATATTTAAATTCTTCAGTAAAAAACGATTCCTCCAAATACTTTCAAAAAAACAATTCGCCGGATCTGAGGAGTCGCTCCCCAGAACGAGTGCTAAATTGCGTTAAAAAATTTCGGAATAAAAATTTCGGCAGAAGAAAAAATTCGGAAGAAAGAAAAAAATTTCGGAAGAAGAAAAAATTTCGGAGGAAGAAAAAAAATTTCGGAAGAAGAAAAATTTTCGGAAGAAGAAAATATTCGATTAAAAAAAAAAACAAACAGAAGGGGCCAGCCTTTGAATTCGGAAGAAGAAAAAACTTTGGGGAGAAGAAATTCAAAAAGGTGAGGACGCATTATGGAAATGCGTCCTCAACCTTTGCTTCCAAATCCATAATGTGGTCCAAGTTTTCGTTTTCCACAACATCAAAATCAACAACTCGTTTTCTTCATGGAATTTCTGAAGAAGGTCCCTTTGTCTGAGATACACAGAAGAGCCCAATGGCTCGAGAGCGGAGGATTCTCCCATGGGATAGGAGTGGTTTGATTGTTGGCAGTAGGAAAAAACTGAGTCCAAGGTGTTTGAGCCACCTGATAAAATGATCTGTGAGAGAGAAGATCCAATGGCAGCTCCATTATCAAGCATGATGTTTTCCATGGAAAAAAACAGAGCAAAAACAAACAGAGGATCCAAAAGGGTACTCCAAAAACTGCCCCTTTTTCCCTCGATATCAAAGCTACAAAAATTAAGCAAGAAAACAGAGAAGAAGAAGAAAGTGAACTTTCAGATTCTAAACTATGAAATGGAGATTGGTTTTACAGAGCCTCCGCTCTTTGTATTTATAGCTGGAGAAGATTTCTTCTTTCCTTTGGTTTTTGGCCCATATATTTGAGTAGAAAAAGGGTTCACATTTATGATTCAACTTTACTCTCATCTACTCGAAATAACAGTGCGCCACCTGTTTCCCAAAAAGGTGGACTTAGGGGGAAAATAATTCACTGCACTGTTGAAATATCTTGACAATAAGCCTGCTCTTCATTTCTTTAATAATGAGCTCATAAACCAAGTCAACATTGTTGTATAAATATCCAGCTGCTAACCAAGTACTTCTAGACAACCGGATTCATTTTCTGAGAGAAATGCGTTTTAATGTTTCATTTTTTCCAGTGGAGTGGATCAATATTTCTATAAAACGGTATGGGCACTTTAAATTGAGACGGACTAATTCAAAAGGTGATCATGCTAAACGATAACATTCGATGGTGGAACTGAATCGGGAAGAGCTGGTACAGCCGTCCTGGTAAATTTCGACGAACTAAAGGAGTAATTATCTTCATTTCTTTGTCCGTCTCGATTGGTTAAAATTGAAAAGCATTTGGATCAAAAAAGAAATTTGTCCGACCTAAAAAAATATGTGTAGTTCATTCCCCTCAAATTTTGTCCTGGTTCTGCCACTGATAACATGTTAAGTACATTCCAAGAAAGTGAGGCAGTTTTAACATAGGCGATCTTAATCTAATGTAGTAATATTTTAGATACGATATCAGTTAGTTTCTAATAAATGTAAGATACAATTCTTACCATACTTCTCAATAATTATTCAAAAAATATAATTTTTTAAATTGAAAAGTAATCTCCTGTAACATTTATTAACGTTATCGGTAAGCCTCATATTTTCACGGTACAATATTATTTACCATGATGTAAATTATACTCCATCTGTTTTAAATTAAATTATGCATAATTGATTTTATAATTTTCAATATACATGTTAATCTGTAAAGGTTCTATAGACTCATAGTTACTGATGATAATATCATATAATATTTGATGTTAAAATAATTTATTACAAAATTTTAGCCATAAAACAATACAAAACAGTATAATTTGTACAAATGTATGATTGAAGTTAAATAATATTTACCGAAAAATATAAATGTAAAATTAATTTCGGGAAGAGAAGGAAAAGGGTGAAAATGGAATTGGCGAAGTGATGATCCGTGTCAGTTCTGATTAACCCGTGTGGACCAGATGCGGTGGTCCGTTCGAGTGGGGTTGAAACTACTTTATGAATTAATTACAACTGTAGCCATTAATATTCTCTGCCACGCGTCCCACTTTTTCTCAGATTTGCCTTTCATTTAGGGTATTACTATATCTCGCCCTGTATTTTACTATCCTCGCCCTAATACGTATAAATACACGTATTTTGAATTAAAATAAAATAATTTTTAATTTTAAGAAAAAGAAAAAAGAAATATAAAATATTAAAAACCCTAAAAAAATCTATAAATACCCCTCCCCCCTCCCTCTCTCCTTCCCTCTCCCATTCCTTCCCTCTCCCACTTCCCTCTCCCCCTTCCCTCTCCCTCTTCCCTCTCCCCCTTCCCTTCCATTTCCGCCTCCAGCTCCTGCCCGGCGCCGCCGCCCGCCGCCGCCCGCCGCCGACCGCCGCCGCCGGAATCTCGCCGGAATTTCGCCGGAATCCCGCCGGAATCTCGCCGGAAAATGTAAGTTTTTGAGAAAATTTTTTTTTTCTTTTCGTGGGAATCGTTGCCCGATCTATTCGAATTTTGTTGAACTTGTCGGAATTGTTAGAATTTTGTTGAGCTTGTCGGAATTAATGACGTAATTGGACATGATGACATAATTGGAAGCTTATTGTGTTTTTTAGTAATTATTTAGTTTAAATTTGGCCATAATATTTTAGAAATTGTATTTTTTAGAAGTTGGATTTTTTAGAAATTATGTAGTTATGTGACATAATAGAAATTACTTAGGAATTATTTGTTTAGAATTTGTGATGTTCTAAATTATTTAGGTATGTGACATAGTTGGAATTAAAACGAAGAAATTGTGTTCTGTGTAAATTACTTAGTTTAAATTTGGACATAATATTTTAGGAATTGTTTTTTTTAGAAATTGGGTTATTTAGAAATTATTTAGTTATGTGACCTAATAGAATTTATTTAGAAATTGTATTTTTTAGATATTGGGTAATTTAGAAATGATTTAGTTATGTGACATAATCGGAATTAAAACGAAGAAATTGTGTTTTGTAGAAATTACTTAGTTTAAATTCGGACATAATATTTCAGAAATTGTATTTTTTAGATATTGGGTTATTTAGAAATTATTTAGTTATGTGACGTAATTGGAATTGAAACGAAGAAATTGTGTTTTGTAGAAATTACTTAGTTTCAATGTGGACATAATGGTTTAGAAATTGTATTTTGTAGAAATTGGCCAATTTAGAAATTATTTAGGTATGTGACGTAATTGGAATTGAAACGAAGAAATTGTGTTTTGTAGAAATTACTTAGTTTCAATGTGGACATAATGGATTATTGATTAGGAATTGTGTTTTTTGGAAATTATTTAGTTATGTGACATAATAGAATATAGTTCAATGTAAACAAACTTTAGTAATCCGATGTAAACAATTGTGTAGTAAACTGTTACGATATGTTTTAACTATTGTTTCCTTGAATGTTAGTAATAGTGGTAAGAAAATAAGATTATTTAGTTATGTAATCTCCAATTTGTAACTAGAAAAAATGTTCCAGTTCGTTGATGCACTGTTCGGAAAATCAGTTCACACGTTGTTGAAATGTATGTTAATTTATCTTATCATATCAGTTTGATTCACTTGTTGTTATACTAATTACATATCTTGTGTCGTAGATGAGCACTGGTGGTCAACCTGACGGTCATGGTCGTTCCATACGACGAAGATGTGTTAGTGCCTCGGCGAGACAGGCTAGAGGCCGCGTGGTCGAGGATGAACCGTCGCCTCGCCCGCGGGAGTTTGATGTAGGAGCGGAGCAGCCTTCTCCACCGAGCGTTCGTGCATTCGATCCCATGCCGACATGGGACGGTCCGGAGATTAACATCCTCCCGCCCGGTGGTATTCGTCATGAAAGTGATTGGCAGATGAATTATGACCTGCCCGCAGATGTCCCCCCGGTGGGCCAACCTGGTTCGAGTGTTCCATTGGATGCCGGGATCGAACGTTATGCTGAAGCTGGAGCCAGGCACACCGTGAGGAACAGAGCTGGTCAATTCGCACAGTCTTCTGGTGGATCGTGCAATGCCGGTGAGCCTAGCACCGGAATGGCACGGAGGAATAGGAGGAAGCGACCCGCCGCCGATGAGACGTGGCTAGTGCGGGGACCAGTGGCTGGTGGCCCGCAGGATGACCTCGTCATACCAAGCTTCGGAGGACACGTCGCGGTTGACGTTTGGAATGGTATAGAGCGAGGTGTGTTGAGATGCCATGCTCGGTCGCCGCTATGCAAGCAGCTAGTCGACACGCTCCCCGAACTGAGCGATGTTGCACAGGCCCGGATACATGCGACCGGGTTGGGCCACCTGCCTGCGATTATGTTCCAGTTCCTTGACATGGCACTGATATCCGCTTTTGTCGAGAGGTGGCAGCCGGACACGAACACGTTTCACATGCCGTTTGGGGAGATGACCATCTTGATGCATGACGTTGAGATGATTCTTGGCATTCCCATCGATGGTGGCGCTGTTGCGAGTACCATTTCGGCGGAGACTATTGAGGAAGCGTGCGCCGAACTGTTTGGGAAAGACGTGGAGTCCTTTCTCGCGGAAGACTGGAACGGGGGTAACATAGATGCCCAATCTTTGATGGCGAGGTGTGTAGCGGGGGGGCAGAGCCAGAACTTCCAATTCATGTGCTACATGCTGACCCTGTTTTCATCCACGCTTTTTGTGGATAAAACTGGGAATAAGGTTAGAGCCAACCTTCTACCCCTGCTTGATTCGCAGTTGTCGCAGTTGTCGTGGGGCTCGGCGACGTTGGCCAGTTTGTATATGCAGTTGGGAATTGCGTCCCGGTCCAAGGCGCGCGGCCTATGCGGATGTTGCACGCTGCTCCAAGCATGGATATACGAGTACTTTCCGATGTTTCGGCCGGGACCGAGTACGTTGCCAGCTCTTCCGGGTCGCGCCAGTCGGTGGCACACAGGGGTTAGATCGGGGAGGGGTACGGGGAGGCTCGGTGCCATCAGGCGACAGTTGGATGCCTTACAGCCCGACCAGGTATGAATTCCATGCTTTTACTCTTATTCTGACAGTAGTAGATAGATCGGATTCCATAGAAACGTAACATGTCTGTGAAACTTTTTGCAGGTGGATTGGTTGCCATATGGAGTGGACGTGGTTAGGGCTGCGGGGGGGAGGACTCACTACCGCGGCGTGATCCGATACCTCGACGCAATGGAGGCGTACATGCCAGATCGCGTTGTGCGGCAGTTCGGTCTCCTACAGGGTATACCGCGGGGTCTTGCTATTGCGCCGGAGCCTTGTTTCCGCCCGGCTGATCCAGCCGGCTATTCAGTGACCTACCCAGGGAGGCTGCAGTTGACCCTATGGGAGATGGCACACACTTGGCACAAGGAACGGCTTGCGGCGTTCCCGGTAGCCACGCCCCAATCAGAGTGTACCATGGATTACGAGGACTGGTACGAGACTCATTCGCACCCAGTGATCGCAAATCCTGAACATGCTGCCGCGAGTGGCCCGGACAGGACACAGCATCAGGTCTCGGTAAGTTTTCACTAACTGTTTGCTTCGAGTAATTATATTACATTTTACTGTCTCGTTATTGTAAACTCCGTTTCCTGTGTAACAGATGCTGAGTGACGTGATGAGCGCACTGGATCCGTTTGGCTCGGCGACCGTTGATGGACTCGGCGACCCCAGCGTGAGGGAGTTGATGACGACTCTGCTCGGTCTTCGCGATGAGTATCGGAGGCTCGGTTATGGACCCATTCCTTAGTCGAATGTTTGTTTATGTGTGAGCTCACAGTTGTGCCATATTCTGCTCATTTATGTAATCAGCTATGTTTTTGCATATCACATTTATGCGTCATTCATTTTTGCATCGACAACGCTCTCAAAATTAATTACGCGACGCGTAGGCAATAACTGTAACGGTTGCGTACATGCCGAGTTAATAACAACAGTTAATTACTCTGGGAGTATGCTCTCCTCCAAGCGCTTAGCCTCCTACGAAAGGGTAACTCCCAACCTACGACATCAGGCTTCCTTAGCGTGGTCCACAGATTAACCACGGGGGGCATGGGACAGTTTTCCTTCATGTTTACCCGGACGAAATGGCTTGCACTGCGAACGTATACAATGTGCAGCTCCCTACTTGTTCCAGCCTCGCCCCCACCTGCCCTCAGTGGAAGGACTGTACAGCAATGGTCCGCCGACCCGTTCTCTAAAATGTAATATAAAACCACGACCGTGTTGTAGTAGGTGGCGATGGGAAACATGTCCGCAATGACCGTGAACCAATGCTCTGGACCACATGGACCGCTGGTGTGGTGTATACGGGCTCTGGCGAGTTCAACGTCATTTTGCGAACCGTAAATGGGAACGTAGTCAGGCCAATGAGTTGATATCTCGTTAAATACTGCCCGACGCGCTGTGGACCATTCACCTTCACCGTCTACGTGGAACGCATCAGCAACGCATCTGAAGCCACAGTTACCATCACTCACGACATCGTTCCAGCCTTGGATGTAACGCCTGACAATGTGGGGGACACTTTCGAGGAACGGGAATGTCGCTGCAGGACAACACATTAACATAAATATCTTGTGCAGGCGGCGATATACATTTAGATAAACAATAAGATAAACATGTTGTACTTACCGTGGCGGCGACCGCTCCCTGAAGCACGCCCCGGGGACCTTGAACTACTCCCGTATCGCCTGTTCACGTGCTCGTGGTAGCTCGGTGAACGTCGGGTTGATCTTGATCGGGGGACCTGCTCGCTTGGTCTCCCACGTGCACTGGTACAGATGTCCGGCTCGCCAATGCCGCTCTCCTCCGGATGCAACTGCGCATCTACGTAGGATGCAACTCGTCGTCGGACCGAAGGGTCGCTGCGTGCCAACTCCTCCAACAGAGTGTCGAACCGCGACTGATCCTGTTCGGCCCTCGAGCTGTTCTCCGTGCTCTGCGAGTGATCACCCAATGCCAGGCTCTTAAACAGCGGATGAATGTCGTCCAAGTACAAGGGGATTCCTTCAGCAACTGCCGCGGCCATGACGCATGCACACGGTATTCCGTATGTCGAGCGCAGCACACAGCCGCAGTAAGCATATACCTGTGCTCCCAGTGCATCAATCCTGCGGTACTCGACCCTCAATTTATCCAGGCAGAATTTGGACACATTGTTGATCAAGTTGCTGAAAACGGCCATACGGTGCAATCTTCCGATACGCGTTCTTGACTTCTCGAGGCCGGTCTTGATCATAGTAATCTGCTGGGCTATCTGCAGGTCGACACGCCTCCATACCGTGTCCAGTGAACCAGTCGACGTGTGTAACCACCCTTTCAGTGACGAGTGTGCACTCTCGACCCTGCACGTAGTTGTGTTCCCGAAATGCAGAAATCTGTTCGTCCATGCCCTCACAAATTTCTCCTTATGGGGTGTGAGCCACGTCGTCTCAGCGTAGCTAATAACAGATGGGCTCCAAGCCCATGCAGCCCTCATATCAACCACGGCGGTTTCGTACTCTGTAACGGTGGACGCATTGCAAATCCGGAACCATGCACCGTTCTTGAACCCTGACCCGTTCCTCTTACTCCCCGTCAGCACGGTGACACGTGCCTCCACATCCTTGTTGATATGCCAGGTGCAGAGCAGATGTTTCGATTCTGGAAACACAGTCCGAAGTGGCCTAATCAGTCCCATCTCCCGATCGGTGACCACAACCTCAGGGAACGGTCCATCCACAAGCAAGTTCTTCAGAGCGTTCAGCACCCACTCATAGGTGTCTGCCGTTTCGTCAACAACAATTGCGTAGGCGATCAAGAAGTTTGTGTTGCAAGGGGACATCCCAACCATCTCAATGAATGGCATGCCGTACCGATTGGTCTTGTATGTTGAGTCCATGGCCACAACCCACGGAAACGTGCGAAATGCCACAACAGCATCGGGATTGGCCATGAATAAATGAGTCAGAGTGCCATCACCTGCTGAGCGGTGACTAGTGACATACCCTTTCTCGGTGGCCAGATGCAAACAATTCTCCGCCGTGTTGCGCCCGCCTCGCCTTTCTGTTGCATATGCCGACCTCTCATTGTACACCTGCCTAATGTTCTGATGCAGGTCCGGAAACGAATTACTGAGGCTGGCATTGATATGCCTTGGAGCTGTTTCTGAATCTGTCAAGTCTCTGATCATTTGCTTCGCGTCCGCATGGAGCTTGCTGCTCTGTCTATGACCCTCGGGGTACACTAAGAAAGGGTGGTTGTGCATCCCTCGTCTAGGATCCTTGCACGGCACTACATTCCAACCATTCCCCGTGATGCTCTGTTTCAAGACAATCGCGAACGGGCAGCCACAACTGCTGGTCGAGCTGCTACTCCGTCGGACTACATCAGATTCGCTCGTATCTACATCCTTATCCTTCCGGCCCCGATTGCAAATGCAATATAACCTCAGCGGACCATTCCTGTTCTGCTTGTAGGACCCCGTCACAAGTTCAAATCCCACCTGCAGAGCAATCCGCTGCAGGTACGAATAAGCCTCGTCAACATCTGGGAACACAGCTGAGGTGGCAAATGGAGAGTATCCATTCCGCCCTGCAGCAGCTTCACATGACTGACTGTCATCCTGAAACAGCAATAAACATCAGGTAATTAGTAGGACAACAAAATCAACGCTACAGTAATTAATCGGACATAAATTATTGTACACAAATTCAAAACAGCATTACGTAGTTAAATTAACATAGTATTTTCCATCCAATCAGAATTACAACGGAACAACCAAAATTAACGTTACAATAATTAATAGGGCATAAATTATTGTAGATAAATTCAAAACAGCATTACGCAGCTAAATTAACAACAAAATTAACGTTACTGCAACTAGTAGGAGATAAATTCATAGGAGATAAATGCGCAATAATTTCTACATAACAGTTAACAAATTAAAACACAAAGAGTAGCACAAATTTCTACGGCAATAATTAACAATTTTAACAGAATAACAAAAGCAACGCTACAATAATTAATAGGACATAAATTACTGTACATAAATTCAAAACTCCATTACGTAGCTCAATTAAGAACAAAATTAACGGTACTGCAATTAATGAGAGATAAACTCGTAGGAGATAAATGTGCAATAATTTCTACGTAACAGTTAACAAATTAAAACACAAAGACGGGCATAAATTTCTACAGCAATGCTTAAGAATTTTAACGGAACAACAAAATTAACATTACAATAATTAGTAGGCCATGAATTACTGTAGATAAATTCAAAACAGCATTATGTAGCTAAATTAACAACAAAATTAACGTTACTGCAACTGATAGGAGCTAAATTCAAAGGAGATAAATGTGCAATAATTTCTACGTAACTGTTAACAAATTAAAACACAAAGACGAGCACAAATTTCTACAGCAAAAATTATTAAATTCAACAACTACTTACGGACAGAAAACTAATTAGTAAAATTACCTCCGAAGACATGGAATTTGCAACACCCTTTTTGGAGTTTTTTTTCACCAAACTAGGACTGCAAAACAATTCAAGTGCCATTGGAAGAATGGAATCCGAGCACATTTATAGAGGTCAGATTTTTGAAAAAAAAAAAAAAAAAAAAACTGCCTGGCTCGGCTCGCGCCCAAGCCACGGCGAGCCGAGCCGCGTCCGGCTCGCACCCACGGCCTGGCGAGCGGACCGCGTCCGGCTCGCGGCCAACGAACGGCGAGCCGTGGCTCGCGCGCTGGCGCAGGCGACCGGCGCCGGTCCGGCTCGCGCCCGGACCCTGGCGAGCGGTCCGCCGGCGGCACGCGGCCTGCCCGTGGCGAGCCGACCGGCGGCGGCTCGCCGTCCCGCGGTGGCGACCGGATGGCCGGCGGCACGCGGCCATGCCGCGGCGACCGGACCGCCGGTCACTCTCCGCCACGGCTCGCGCCCAAGCCGTGGCGAGCCGACCGGTGGCGCCCGGCGGTCCGGCGGCGGCGGCCGGCGGTCCGGCGGCGGCGCCCGGCGGTCCGGCGGCGGCGCCCGGCGGTCCGGCGGCGGCGCCCGGCGGTCCGGCGGCGGCGCCCGGCGGTCCGGCGGCGGCGCCCGGCGGTCCGGCGGCGGCGCCCGGCGGTCCGGCGGCGGCGCCCGGCGGTCCGGCGGCGGCGCCCGGCGGTCCGGCGGCGGCGCAAATTTTTTTTTTTTCGCCAGATTTTTGTTTTTTTAAAAATTAAATTTTTAAAACTAAAATATAATTTAATTTAGTTATTTAAATTAAATTAAAAATATATACTGTATACGTATTAGGGCGAGGATAGTAAAATACAGGGCGAGATATAGTGATCCACTTCATTTATTTGATTCCATTTTAGAGGTGAAATTCTTCTAAACATCTTGCTTGACACGATAGTGAAAAGGTAATTTTAAAATTCATGAAAATATTAATGTCTAGTGGGTAAATTAGAAAAAATAAGATAAAATATTCGAATTGCATTAATTCGGTTATGAACTTTATAACTACTACACGTTGCATAATCAAATATTAATACTAATATTTTATTATTCTAATTAAACCCGTGTTTCTATAAGTTTATGAAAAGACAGTGTTTCCCAAAATTTTATCTTCGTAGATTCTCATTTTGACAAATTAGATAACCATCAAGAAAATTAATTTAGCATCTTAGTGCAAAAATTGTACAGCTTATATCCCTGTTAGGTTATTTTCACTTGTTATAAGATTATTCGTAACATGAACAGAACAATTAAAGTATAATCATAAGAAAAAAATACTAAAATTCCAAGGTATCAATGAAAATGAATTCTACAAAGTAACTGTCACAACGATGCATAGCATTGATAGATGCATCAAAATAAGCACAAAATTATACAAAGAACGTCTGATTGACGTGCCTATGTAAATAAAATAATGGTTAAATCTAGTCAAAGTTAGTTTTTTTTAATCATTTTGACACTGGTATGTATATCAGTATATGTATGGGCAGAAGTCGGAGGCAGTAAATATATAATTAGTTAAAATTATATTTCGGCTCCCGTTATATTAAAATTCTGGTTCCGCCTCTGCATAAGGTCATCCTTCCGGCTTACGTCACGAATGAATGGTTGTTTCATCAAGGTTACGTCACAAGTGGATTCAATCGATTTGTTGCTTCGTCTTAGTTGTGTGTCGGGTCAAAGAGGGAAGAATGAATGATGAAGGAGATGAGGCATGAGTTGTACATTGATGTACTGCAAATTTTGCAAAGAGTACGCACAAAAATAAGGACATTGCAAATAAAGCTAAAAGGGACACAACATGAGGGTACGAGTATGATCGACATGAGGAGTAGGACTTGGATTTGACTAGTTAGAGAATCTATTTTCGAGAATTGAAATAAAATTAATAAATTTTAAAGTATACTCTCTCTGTCTCAGGTTAAATTGTACAGAATCTTTTTCACGCTCATCAAGAAACCTGTCTAATCGTTAATATGTTTAACTACGTACATGAAAGGCAAACAAAAAGTTACTTCTGTGAAACTATTTGTTACGACGAATCCAATCATATAACATATGATAATATTATTGCTTATATATCTATTAAATACGTGGTCAAAAGCTAGACGGTGAATAGTGGCATAAAGTGGAGTGTACAGTTTAACGTGGGACAGAGGGAGTAATTATATTGAATTAAATTTTATTAACTAGTGAAATCGAAGTGTATTGAATTGAACAATAGTTACAATGTAATGAAGGGGATCTTGGTGTTTTCATTTTTGTATAGGAAAAAATAAAATGACATAATGTTACCTATATTAGAATTTTTATGTGATAATGATAAGAAATTAGGCAAAGTATTGAGAAAGTCTGTCTTTCCATTGACATGTGGAAAGTCTGTCTTGAATTATAATTAAAATTATAGAAAGGTAAAAGGTTTTAATTACAATATTAAAAAATTATTATGCAACGTGCAGTAGATATAAGTTTATGACTCAATTAATGTAACTCGGAAATTTTGTATCGATTTCTTCTAATTTACAGTTTTAACCTTAGCCTTTCTACAAGTATGGAAAGACCATCTTTCAAGAGACAGACTCAACAAATTATGATGGATTAAAAATAAATTAATTTTAAATTGACTAAAACTATTTATTTTATGAATTAACCTTTTCGAATCACGTCACATTATAAATTTAATTTACTATATTTGTTAGATTTTCTGCACCAGATATTTTTAAATATCGAGTTTCTAAAAGGTGATCAACTCGGCTCGCCCTCAGCCGCCCCGGCCGCACCGACACCACAACCATAACTGGAGAGGTAAATCACAGCACTCCTGGGTCAAACACATGGCCCTCGAATATGTTCGGTGCGAACAAAGAGTCCCTCCACTGGAGAAACTCCCACGCTGTCGCTGCCGATATTCGAACCCGCATTCCCAAGGGAATTAGACCATGCATCCAACCACTTGGGCGATCGTGTAGGTGTTAAATATCGAGTTAGACCATGCACCCAACCATTTGGACGATCGTGTAGGTGTTAAATATCGAGTTTCTATATTGCCAGTATGTCTGATTAAAGTTACTGGTGATGATATATGTCTTGAAAAAAAATGGGGAAATGTGTGAATTTACTTGTAAAATAGATTTTGGAAAAACAAACACAAAAAAGGATATGGAGTGGAATGGTACTTGTGATGTGTGTGAGAAAAGAAAAGGGTTAGGTCCGGATCACATGGTGATAATGGAAAAAAGGGATTGTTTGTGCTTTGACAAATTCTAGGGGCCATCACGAGCCTTGTCTTCTGAAATTGTGAAGGGATGATTATGCACTCATTTACTTCACATCTCTTTCAAATTGCGAATGCCAACTTTATGTCTTTAAGCCTGGCCAAAATGCCCATGGCTTTCAATCGATTGTACAGTACTTTGGTTAAAACCCATAAATAATTGTGGATGTATATATATATATATATGTATATATATATATATGTATATATATATATATATATGCATATGAAATAATAATAAAATAATCAGAGTATCAATAATAATCAAAGCAGGAAGAATTCAAATCAGATTTAAAAATAATTGAAATATTCAGTTCTCAGATTTAATCGACTTAGTTGAGGTCGATTAGAGCTATCACAGTAATTTGGGATAGATTCTGATTGAACAGTATTACTTTGAGAACGTAATAGTGTTCTGGTTAACTGAATACAGTTATAACAGTTGAAATTATAAAGCAGTAAATAAGATCAATTTATGAATCAAACATTAGGCTTGGTATTAATAAACTTCTGATGTATGAACGATCAGAAGAGATTGGAGAGGACGTACAAGAAGTAGTACTACAGAGGGGCTGATTTCAGCGTGCCCTTAACTGAATTACAAATGAACTACTTATAGGAATGAAATGCATTCTAGTCTATTACAAATTTGGGATCCGAATTTGGAATCCATTCATCTTGGCTGTTGGATCTTCTTTATTGGATCTGGATCGTTCTTTTCTTTGTAGTGGGAACTGGGACCCACCCATTTTCCTTTGTCTTCCTTCTGATTGAATTAGTGGGAGCTGGGACCCACCCATTCTCTTTTGTCTGCTGCTTTGATTTTTGGATTCATTCTGGAAACGTCATTGTTTGCGTCATATTGGCTGCTTTTGACTTTGGGAAAGTTGGAAGGTGGAAGCTAGGATCCACCTTATCTCTTGAATACATTATTGCTTTCACCAGGGATTCTTCTTTGCTGATTTAATTTCTTTTTTGGACTTTATTTCATTGGACTATATATATCACATGGACTATTTTCTTATTGGACTCCATTTTATTGGACTACATATCAAACGGGTCTTGGCTGTCTTGGAGATAAACCAGATCAACTGGCTCCTCCTTAATAGCCTTTTGTTGACTAGCAAAGGCTCGATAAAATTCCAGAGCCTTTTCTAACTCTTCATCTTTTTCCAATTTTGGGATTTGACTATTTAGGATCTGAGGAGTGGGATTTGGATTTGAAGTGGATGGACATAACAAAGGATCATTTGGACTAAATATGGCTTTCTGTGGTGTTGGTCTAGCTATTGGAGCAATAGTGGTTTGAGGATTAGTAGGTTGGAAAGCAATTTTGAGTTTATTGCCTGTCTCGAAATAATGAGTTATGGCTTTGTTGGAGCAGTATTCTGGGTTATAGGTAGCCCACCATTTGATTCGATATTGTCTAACTAAGGAAAATAGTGGAATAGAAGTGTAAACTGGCATTATTTGAAAGCTCCATGCAAAAATCCATGGAACTCTGAATATGGAGTGAAATAGGATTAATCTTTCATATGGTCTGGATTGGCTTAGATGTGTTTGTTGACTAAGGTTTTGAAAGGTTTGGAAGGCATCTAAAATGGGCTTTGGATAAATATCTGAAGATGGTCCAAATTTGAACCACCAGTCATAGAACCATTCTGGAATATGGCCATTAAAACTGCTTTGAAAATTAAAAAACCAGGAGTGGTCAAATGAACGATAATAAAATGTTTTGTACCATGCTTCAATATAGTCAAAATAATTGAAGCCAGTTGGAAAATATTCTACTGAGAAAGGAGTAATAGAGTGTCTGTTTGGGAAGTGTTGAGGACTGAGGATTTGTTTGATATATACTTTAGAATATTCTATTCTATCTGAGTACTGCCTATTTGGTACATGATGGATATCAATGGACTGGGTATCTACTAGAATGAGTTCATAGTACTGATGGGTTTTTTGTGTGTCTGCTGTCATCCATAAAGATGATGGCAAGAATAGGTTGGAAACAAATATTTTGAGTTGAGGAATATCTGGTTTAGAAGTAAAGTGGGTGGTTAGAATATGATCTGGATTTGGTTTTTCAAAATAAGTGGATGTAGGTTTTGATGGTTGCAAGGTAGGTAATGGAGTATGGGCTCTTTTAAGTGGAGTAAAATTGGAAGTCATTTGAGGGATTGGTTCTTGGGCTAATCTGGAATGAGGTATTACTCATGGTGTCCTGTAAGAAATTCTCTTGTTAGAAAATCTGGGAGAGAATTATCTTTCCCTTTGATAAATTCAATATCAAAATCAAAAACTGATAAAATGGCTTGCCATCTGGCAAAAATCTGTTTTGAAACCAAATTTTTAACATCCTTTTGTAAAATATCCTTTGCTGATTTGCAATCAATATTTAATAAAAACTTTCTGTTATATAAATCATCTTGAAATTTGGAAATGCATAAAACAATGCTCAAAACTTCTTTTTTAACTGTTGAATAATTCTTCTGGGTATTATTCCAAAATCCTGAATAGTATCTTACTATGGATATTTTTTCTAAATGTTTTTGTTTTAATATTCCTCCATATCCTACATCTGATGCATCAGTTTCTATTATCATGAATGCATCTGAGTGTGGAATCCCTAGGCATGGTAATGACTTTGCTTTTAGTTTAATATCTTTTACTAGATTTGTGTGTTCTTCTGTCCATACAGGAGGATTTGTTTTTAATCTTTCATATAATTTTTTACAGATAATCTTAATGTTTGGAAAGAAATCATAAATATAATTTACACAACCTAAAAATCTTTGTAATTGATTTTTATCCTTAATTTCATCTGGAAATTTGTCTGCAAATTCTATAGACCTTTGGATGGGTCTTATTGTTCCTAAATGTATGTTAAATCCAAGAAATCTAATTTTAGTTTGAAATAACTTCATCTTTGGTTCAGAAATTACTAATCCGTTTGTTGTCATTACTTTTAGCAATATATATAAATGTTTGAAATGGTTATCAATTGTGTTTGAGTAAACTAACACATCATCTATATAAACTATTACAAATGTTGAATAAGGATTAAAAATATCATTCATTATTTTTTGAAATTCGGATGGAGCATTTTTTAATCCAAATGGCATAACATTCCATTCGTACTGACCAAATGGAACAACAAATGCCGTTTTGTATTTATCTTTTTCATCTATTTGGATTTGCCAATATCCTGACTTTAAATCGAATTTTGAAAATATCTTTGCACTAGATAGTCTATTAATTAGATCTCTTTTATTTGGAATTGGATATCTAATCCATTGTAATACTTTATTTAATGGTTTATAATTAATAACTAATCTAGGAATACCTCTTTCTTTTTCTGCATTTTTGTTAACATAAAAAGCTGAACAGCTCCAAGGAGATTTGCTTTTTCTAATTAATTTTTTATCTAAATGATCTTGAATTTCTTGTTTACATAATTCTAAGAGTTCTGCATTCATTTGGATAGGCCTTGCCTTAGTTGGAATATTTTGTTCATTAAAATCTTTTTCATATGGTAATGAAACTATATGTTTCTTTCTATCCCAAAATGCATTAGGATGGTTTGAACAAATTTGTCTTTGGAATCTTTGTTCTAATGCCTTTATTTTTTCTTTTACATCTTTATGTTCTAATTGTTCTTCAATCTGAGAATAGCTTAATTCTTCTTTTAAAAATGAAATATCTTGTTGTTTTCTATTTATCATACATATCCTTTTATATATTGAATTGGTCTGTAATAAATTTAATTCAATTTGACTAGGAGGATTCATAAAAGAAAACAATAATTTCTTTCCTAATATCTTAGTACTAATTCCTTTTTGAGTTTTTTTAAAAGGGGTTATTTGATATAAAA
Organism: Rubia yunnanensis; assembly: GCA_037428765.1. NCBI lineage: Eukaryota > Viridiplantae > Streptophyta > Magnoliopsida > Gentianales > Rubiaceae > Rubia > Rubia yunnanensis. The sequence goes on along the minus strand of CM075064.1, from coordinate 112,548,795 downwards.
ATGGGTTTCCTAATACTGCATCATAAGACACATTTTCTAATATTAAGAATGAATGTTTAATACAATAATCATTATTTCTAATGTATCCATTTGATAATTTTTTCCTAATAATCATTGGAGTACCATTTGCTGCTGCTAGTTGTTCATTAGTCTTTACTAAATATTTGCTTGGAATTAATCCTGACCTAATACATGATTGATCTGCTCCACTGTCAATCAATGCAACTACAGTAATACTAAAATCTTGAACTCCTATTGTAACTAAGGAATACCATTTTTCCATATTAATTTTATTAATAACACCAAAAAATTGTTGATCATTTGGGGTGTCTTTTGAAATAACAATACCAGAACTACTTGGTGTATCTAATGCTATTAATTTTAATTCTAGTTCTAAATCTTTTTCTTTTAAATCATTTAATTCTGTCTTAATATGTCTAATTTCATTTTTTAATAAAGAAATTTCTTTTCTTAAATCTTGATTATCTGTGGAAGTGATTATTGATTTTTGCTTATCTAATTCTGAAAATTTTTTAATGGTTTGTCCTAAAGTGAATGCTTCTGTTATCCTAGGTTTGTTTTCTTCTGTTACTAAACTCCTTAATTTCTGAATATACTCAGTTTTATTTTCAGAATCTCCTAATTTTTCTATTATATCTAGTAATTCTGTTTTCTTACTATGTGTATTATTTAACATATTAATAGAGGAAATCTTACATGGACATTCACTATCATAATCACTAGAATAATCTGAATCTGAATTTGTTTCATAATCTGATTGATCTTTATCTGAATCAATTAAAATAGCTAATAGTTTATTTCTTAATTCTATATCTTCTAATGCATTGATTTTAGTTTCTGTCTTACAAACATTTGCTGTATGACCAAATTTCTTACATTTGTAACATTGAATATTTTTGAAATCTTTTTTCTTTTTAGATCGATGTTTCTTATGTTCTTTTGCATAAAAAGGTTGCTTATCTTTTTTGTTATTATAATCGTATGACCTATTTTTGTGATAAGTTTTCTTTTTCCTATGTTCAGATTTATGTTTTCTATATTTTTTATATTCTTTTATTTGAGAAGAAGGTGATTTGAGTCCTGTTATACCAAATTGTTGGCAAAAGGATCCCATTTCCTTTCTCTCTGATCCATACTTACGTTGAATTTTTAAATCCTGACATAGTGCTAAAGCTTCTTTCTTTATAAAAGCAAATATTTGACCAAAAGTTAAATCATTATAATCTATCTTTTCTGTTCCTAGTGCTTTGCTTAAATTAGTTATTATCCTTTGTGAAAATAAATTTGGTAATCCAGTTATGAATTTTTCTTTCCAAAATGGTGCACTGGAATCTGATCTTCTAAAAATTTGAGTTAAAAATACATCCTTATACCATTTAAAATCAGTTAAAGTTGGGCATCTCAGATTTGTTAAACAGATTTTTGAACTCTCTAATGCTTCTGCTGGATTGCCTACAAAATACATTGATATAGTGTATAATAAAAATGTGGAACCATCTGGAACCATAACAAATTGAATATTAGGTTCTTCACCTTGTGCTTCTTCTGTTTCATGATTTAGAATTGCTTGTTTTTGTTCTAGGTGGAGATGTTCATCCCACCAACCTTTTAATTGTCCTGTGAATCCTGTTACTAATAACATTACTATTTGTTGTTCTGTGGAGGCCATGGAAGCTTTATAAGCTACCCTTGCCATTCCCATTTCTTGTAATAAATTTAAAATTTGATATTCTGATAATCCATCAATATTCCATTGATATATTGATGCACCATCATAACTTTTAAAAGAATGTAATTGTTCTTCATATTGGAGATCTGGTGGAGTTGGTTTTGAATAGTAAGGTTTGGTGTTACTATTTTTCCAATTATATTTTAATTTATTAATTCTCATATCTGGTTCTTGAAAATGTTGCTCTATAGTATTTATTTGTTTTTCAAAATTAATTTCATTTTCTGAAAATTCGTTTTCTGATTCTGTGTCCGAACTTTCTGAATTAGAACTACTATTTGACTCTTCTATTGGATTTGTTCCTGACATAACTCCTATTTGTTTTGAACTACTGGGTTTATCATTTGGCCTTAGAGATAATGACTCTTCCATCTTTTTTGAAAAAGAGGATGCTTGAAAATGAGGTTTTGAAAATGGATTTTGAAATAATTCTGTTTTACTATTTGTTTTATTATCTAATTTTGTTGAAATAAAATCAACTTGATTAGCTACAGTATGCAATAATTGATTGGAATAATTATTCTGTTGATAAATTTTTTTAATATCTGCTAGATTTACGATATCTGTATCTTTGTCTGGTCTACCTGATTTAAATGGAGAAGCAATTACTGTGGTTTCTTCTGTAACAATATGCACTGATTGGAGTGGTGGATGAATAGAACTAACTACTGTATCATTTGGCAGTTTCCATTTTTTATAAAGGTTGGACTGTACATTTATTACTGGAATTTCTGTGAAATCATCTTTTTTTATTATTTGTTTCTTTTTTAAATAGTATCCTAACCACATAAAAAACTTCATTTGCCTAATCTTTTTATCTGTTAATTCATCATAAAAATCTTGTTTAATATGTTCTCTAATTTCTAAACTTAATTTTTCAAACCATAATCTATTCTTAATATTTTCTTGGCTATAATAATCTTCATTTAAATATGCTTTATTTATTTTAAATGCACTAACAGTATTCATCATATTAATTTCTGATGGTCTCATTTGACTATATGTTGGAGAGCCTATTGATGAAGTTGAGTCTGGGATAACTTCTGGTAATGGGGCAGAATACCTTACCCTTGTATCATTAAATTGATTTGGAATGTCTGATGTTGAATACCTGTGTCTATGAATTAAATTATTATCCATATTTGCATATCTAGATGATTGTAAATTATATCTACCAGACATAGATTTATTAAATTTTATTAATATATTTCCATCACTTTGCTCTTCTATCTCAGAAGGCTCAGTTATTCTTATATTTCTTTGAACTCCTGTTGGTCTTTCTGCTAATATTTCTACTGGAATAGTTATTTCATTCCATTTTAATAACTTAGGTGTTTCTATTGAAATATTATTAGAATTTGTTGTCACATAGACTGATTCATCCTTTTCAGTTGGGATTAATTTTAATGCCGTGGGAATCATAGATTGCATAAGTTTAAAATAAACTCTATAAATTAGTACAAAATGTTCTGTATCGTTGACTATTCTATCTTGTTTTAATTGTATATCTAATTTTAAAGAATCCATAATATGAGGATCTGTTAGACTAACTGAATAGTTTGGAATGCATTCAAATCTTATAGTTCCATTACATATATTAGTTTGAACCATTGCTAATATCGAATCTTTATATCTTATTAGTCTATCATCTCTTAATGCCATGAATATTGGTGTATCAATTCCTAATCTTACTAAGGGATGTAATGCTATTTGAACTAAACCAAAATGTAAAAACTTAAAATTTTGTTCTTTATATTTTCTAATGGCTTGTGATGATAATAATCTGATTGATTGTACTTCTTGGTTCATTGGTAATATTTCTTCATGGATTTTGATTGAGTATGACTTGTTAAATTCTAGTATTCCTTGTTGGTATATGGATTTTAATGTTTTATTTGGTAAAATTTGCTGAATTTCATGACTTTGTAAAACGTTTGAAGAAGATAAAGATCCTGTACTTATAGTACTGGAGCTTCCAAACAAAAATCTTTTAATCCTTTCTCCCATGTTAAATTTATTATTAATTGATAAGTTTGCTATATCACGCAAATCACGTTTATCTAACCAAATACCACTAGTTTCATACCATACGTGGACCACCCTTAACGAGACTCCCTCTCTTAAACGGGCTAAACCAAAACGAATTATAGGTATGAACTAAAAGCTGAGAGCACAGTGGCACTGGACTAGATTCACAAGTCTGCAAGTATAGTTTACAGATCAATTTATAATATCTCTAACACTCAATGGGGATTAAAAAATTCAAGCACTTGGCTCTGATACCATAAACTTGGATCGATACATGCATAGGAAATAATAATAAAATAACCAACAGTACCTCAAAACCACTTTTTACGCACAGTTGCCTCTCGACAACTACAACCCATAGTCGGGCCCCAGCCGACCGGGCCATCCTGGGGATAAGAGCCTACACTTCGTCACACTGTCATGCAGTGAGAACTCCCCATGGATCTGGATGCCTCTTCTTAGGGCGAGGTCTTACTCCATAGTGACTCTGATACCATAAACTTGGATCGATACATGCATATGAAATAATAATAAAATAATCAGAGTATCAATAATAATCAAAGCAGGAAGAATTCAAATCAGATTTAAAAATAATTGAAATATTCAGTTCTCAGATTTAATCGACTTAGTTGAGGTCGATTAGAGCTATCACAGTAATCTGGGATAGATTCTGATTGAACAGTATTACTTTGAGAACGTAATAGTGTTCTGGTTAACTGAATACAGTTATAACAGTTGAAATTATAAAGCAGTAAATAAGATCAATTTATGAATCAAACATTAGGCTTGGTATTAATAAACTTCTGATGTATGAACGATCAGAAGAGATTGGAGAGGACGTACAAGAAGTAGTACTACAGAGGGGCTGATTTCAGCGTGCCCTTAACTGAATTACAAATGAACTACTTATAGGAATGAAATGCATTCTAGTCTATTACAAATTTGGGATCCGAATTTGGAATTCATTCATCTTGGCTGTTGGATCTTCTTTATTGGATCTGGATCGTTCTTTTCTTTGTAGTGGGAACTGGGACCCACCCATTTTCCTTTGTCTTCCTTCTGATTGAATTAGTGGGATCTGGGACCCACCCATTCTCTTTTGTCTGCTGCTTTGATTTTTGGCTTCATTCTGGAAACGTCATTGCTTGCGTCATATTGGCTGCTTTTGACTTTGGGAAAGTTGGAAGGTGGAAGCTAGGATCCACCTTATCTCTTGAATACATTATTGCTTTCACCAGGGATTCTTCTTTGCTGATTTAATTTATTTTTTGGACTTTATTTCATTGGACTATATATATCACATGGACTATTTTCTTATTGGACTCCATTTTATTGGACTACATATCAAACGGGTCTTGGCTGTCTTGGAGATAAACCAGATCAACTGGCTCCTCCTTAATAGCCTTTTGTTGACTAGCAAAGGCTCGATAAAATTCCAGAGCCTTTTCTAACTCTTCATCTTTTTCCAATTTTGGGATTTGACTATTTAGAATCTGAGGAGTGGGATTTGGATTTGAAGTGGATGGACATAACAAAGGATCATTTGGACTAAATATGGCTTTCTGTGGTGTTGGTCTAGCTATTGGAGCAATAGTGGTTTGGGGATTGGTAAGTTGGAAAGCAATTTTGAGTTTATTGCCTGTCTCGAAATAATGAGTTATGGCTTTGTTGGAGCAGTATTCTGGGCAATAGCAATGATTATGGGATTATGCTAATAGCAATATTTATGGGCACTGCGGCAATAGCAATATTAGAAGCAATATTCTTCTATTGTCCACTGCAGCAATAGCAATATTTATGATTATGGCACTGCTAATGATTTAAAAGAGGAGAAGAGAGGAGGGGAAAGTTTTATGAAACACTAAGAAAGAGAAAGAAAGAGAGGATCTTCTCTGATACCATGTAAAGGTGATTTCCAAGATGTCTCTTCATTAGGATTGAGTAGAGTATTTATACAAGAAGCTTAACACTACAAGAAACTTCTAGTGTCTGACTATTCATATTCTATCTTAATGAAAGCTTCTAATGAAAGCTTCTAATGAAAGCTAACTATTCATATTTTGACTATTCATATTCTTCTATTGTCACACTGAGGACTCAAAAACAACTAAAACTTACATGCAAAAATCTGCACAAGGCCTTTGCAGAGTTTAACACTGGCCAACGAAAATAAATTTGCACATAACATAGCACCAACCAAGTACGGTTTAAAAAGGTCAGATAAGTACCTAAATGTACCTGTAAACCAGGTTAACCTTGACATTTACGGCAGCTTGGAACTTCTACATCAATATTCCTAAACATTTACCACCCCTTATCACTAGTTTAGTCAACAATAGAGCAGGATAGACAAAGAAAGAAGGTGATATATTTAGAAAACAAGGGCAGAATTGCACTTAACCAAGTAGTGGTTAGGAGCTGCAAGTCCATTTTTTAAAATAAAAACCCCAAAAAACCAATTACCCTCCATCAATCTTTTCCAAGTAATCCAAGTAAAAGAGGTAGAGTAAAGATTTTATTAAGCTGGAGAAATTATTTACCTTCCTTCAAAGCTGGAGAAAGAGACCAAGAGTCCAAGTGCTTCTTTTTGGCCCACAATAGATAGCCCAAATTACATCATTTTTGTGTACCATTCCCCTCGCTCCAAGTGGTCTGCAGCTCAGTTGGTGCGTGAGAAAGTACTGGAGAAAAATTGACTTTTGCCATGTCCATGGTGAGGGCTTTTGGACCGGCCCAAACATTCTTTCAACCCAAAAGTTTGTAATTCAGCCCACTCCATTTTTAGCTGTGTTGAAGCCCTAGACTTCTTGCTCCCTTGACCCAGAAAGAACCCTGCCGCCACTCCAATGTTTGTTTGACCCAAGCCGCCTTTGACCAACTCCCCTTTGACCGAAACCCTACCCAGATAGGATTATGACCCGTCGGCGGACCCGCTTCGAGAAACCCTACCCGGTTTGGCGTGCCGACTTCGCCGGAGACCCAGAGTCCAGCCCGCCGCTGCCGAAATCTGGGTTTGAGTTATAGCCATGAATTCTCCAAACCTTCAAGCTGCTTTCTCTGCACGAAATTCCCCAGCCCTGGGCTAGGCATCTAACACCCCAGAACGGAACTCCATGGATGAACCCGAAGCTGGAAAACTTAAAGCCATCTAACCTTTTGGTCGCCGAAGGATTCCAAGCTGAAGCTCCCGGAGAGCGTGAATTCTGTGGCCATTTTCCGGTTCCATCTCTTCCATTGCTTCACGCCAGAGTGGCCACCCATTTGTTCGAAAATCCCAAACTCAAGGGATGATTTTGCCAGACCCAGGTGGGGAGAAGCGGGGAATCAACCTGACCCCAAGTGAACGTATTGATTTTTTGCCAACTGGGAAAATCAAGCAAAACCCAGCACAGTAACAAAGAGAATAGCAGCAACCAGGGCAAAGATTTTTTCAGAATCCCGGTTGGGAGACGTGGGAAAAACAAAACAAAAATAAAAAAAATCAATACCCAAAGACGTGATATAGATACCCAAAGAAAACAAGGGGGAAACTGAACTTAGAAAAATGAGAGTACCGAGGAAATTGTTCATTGCCTTCTTTGGAAATGATTAATTGGGAAGCGTAATTGGTTCAGATTTGAAGAGAGGGAATTCACACCAAAATTACCATTTCTGTTCGAACCCTAGCTTTCGAGTCTAGACCAAAGAACAAATCAGTTGTGTGTTTGAGTAGAGCCAAGTCCAATAGCTTCAACCTGGAAACAAAAAACACTCAGTTCAATGCTAGACGTGCAATAAATCACTAAGTTTCCTGCAGATGCCATGATTTGAGATGCTCACATGGCAATGTTGTTTTTACCCCTAAACGCAGCAATTTTTTCTCTCGGAGAACAGGCTCCCATCTGGTATCTTCTATTGGAAACTCAGTGGTATCTTTTATCGGAAATTCAGGATGGTCTTTATCACCAGAAATCTGCAATCATTTAGAATGTATTTTTACAAACACTTGAAACAATCATACTGGAATGTATTTAAACATACAATTATATGAATCAAGTAACAGCAATTATATTCCTTCAACTGCACCCATGTATTTCAAAGCCTAAAAAATTTTTAATTAGGCAACCAGTGAGCCACCATCAATCTTTTCCAAGTAAACAACGTAAAAGAGGGAGAGTGAAGATCTTATTAAGAGTTATGTTCTACAAGAAACAGACAAGCAGACAGCATCATTTTTCAGAAGGAAACCAATTTTGTAGCATCATTTTTCAACTTTCATAGTTATCCATAATACGTGGCTATTCAAGAACCATCCATTCTGATCAACAACTCTTTCTCTCAAAAAAGGAAAATAAAAAAATTTCTTTCCTCCCGTCCACCGCGTCAGCCGCTGCATCGCCTAATCACATGCATTAATTTTTGTCATTGCCAGAATCTTCAAACATCCTCTGCTTGGTGCAACTAGGATGGCGGCTGAACCTCAGATTTGTCGAATTCCGGTCAATCGCCGGCAGAGGTCTACTGGCCCAGATTAAGTTTTTTCCCGGGGATGAGTGGTTGGATTTATTATGGCAGCGGAGCCGATTGTGTTTATGGCGGAAATTCTGTTTAGGGGATGAGTGGTTGGAGTGTGTTTACGGCGGGATACGACCGTGAAACGGCGATGCTTCACGGGAAACAAAATAAAAACTGGGTATTTTTACAGGGACATTTTCGAAATTTCCTTGGTCTCTTCCTATCAAATCAGATGGGGTCTCAATATTGAGTTATGACTGTCAGGCATGCCAGGGGTTGCCTTATGAGTGCCCACTTTTGATATGACTGTACTTTTGAGTTATGACTGTCAGGCATGCCATTACTTTTGACTGTCGGCCCGGCCTTTGCTTTGTAATGCTGACTTGGAAAAGCATACTTCCTCTGTTTTCGTACTCTATTTTACATCACTATTTATATTAAATTTAATTATATATTTGAATAAGAGTGCAGATAGTTTTTCCATAAGTCATGGAAAGACCAAAGTTTAAAGTGTATATTAGAATAAATTAAGATAAATTTTTCGGGTTGCATGAACCGGGTTATAAATTTTATAACTACTACATGTTGCATACTAAATTTTTTATGTTGCAACTAAGACCTTTTACCTTTTATTATTCAAATTAAACCCCGTCTTTCCATAAGCATATGGAAAGACCGTCTTTCCCAAGACTTTGCCTTTAAATAAATATATAAATAAAAATATTATATATATATTATATAATTTAATTTAACATAGCAAGTATTTTTTAAAAATAAATATTTATTTATCATTATTATATATAATTAAATATATTAATTGTTAAATGAATTTCTTACTGAAGTATTCCTTACTAGTCATTACTACCATCCATTATTACTTACTCCTTACGGGTCATTACTACCATCCATTATTACCTACTCCTTACGGGTCATTACTACCGGCAGCAGGCGAACCCCTACGTTGCAACTTCTAGATGATAAGAACGACATAATAGATTGATGGTTAACATTGAATGGTTGATTATATTTGAATTCTATAGATGGTGTTTGGTTATACTAAACTTGTGTTTTACTTTGTTTGATTCCAGGTTTAAGATAATTATTCTATTTCATATGTTGGAATAATGTTCGTGTGTTTTGCGAGCCATATTTTCGTAGTAGAATGTTTCAAATTTCTTACATGTTCAAAAGTTCCCAATTTATAGTAATTCACAAGTATCTCTGACTGCCGTTGCCCCGAAAATGATCCAGGTTGGACAATCAAAAAACAAATTAGGCATTGCAAAATTTAGCCACATAATACACCGGTATAAAAGGCAGGTACCGGTGTAAATAATGTGTTGATTACGGTAAAATTCTGGACTTGTGTTGATTGCGGTAAAATTCTGGTAGAAAGTAAAAATGTTACCTTCTATCCTTACTCCTCCGTACATTGACCATATGAAATTGCATCATATAAGCATTTGGAATTTGTCCCTCATGCCCATGTCGAAGTTGTAAGTGAACAGAGTTCTGAACTAGTTTTCTCCTATCATCATCTCCCAATTTTTAGCTTAAGCTTTGCCGCCTGCCTGTAGTTGATACCGTTGAAATAAACAACATAACTATTTTCCTCCAATGCTTCTTTAGGGACTGCTCTGTTATCAATACAGCAGGTAATGGCTCCGTTGTCCGGTATTGCCCTTATTTCGAAAGGCTTCACCCCTGGAATTTCCATTGATACCCAAATATTAAACATCTGGTTAACTGTTCTTTTTGAATATTGGATACCTGGTGGAAGTTTGGGCAGTTCCTGCTTTGTTGTTGCCGATGCCACTCTGCTTTCCGTTAGGACTTTTGTTTCTTCGAAGGAAACATCGTCCCCATCTTCACTTTCCTTGCTTTCCCTTGTATTGATGTGCTCAATTCGCTCAGCATCTCTCGCCACCTGCTCTTCATGTTCCCTTCTCAGGCCTTTCTCCTATTTCGCCTCTAGGTTTTTCCTTAGCCTTTCATTCTCCGTTGTGAGAAATTGGATATACCCTAATAATTCCTGAATTAACTTATCTTTGGACTCATACTCCTAGTTGGCAGGTGCTGGTGCCGGTATGATTCTCCTTTAGGTTGTGGCTTGAACATAGTGGACATGCCATTAATTTACAGGTGGTGCAGTGGATCCTCACCCTCTCCATGGTTTGGTGCTTACAGAAGACACTTGATCCATTTAACTTCTACCTAGCCATTTCTCCTCCATTGATGCCTACATTCTTCCTGTTCTATAGGGAGTTTCACTTAGCACCTCCATCATTTTTCTTCTCCCAGAACAAAGGCATTCTCTTCAAATGAAAATTCTACCATCGCTACTTTGATGTTCATTTGGGTTGTACATGCCTCTCCTTTCGATACGCTGCAAATTGCTTCACTATCTGAATCGTCAAGGTCGACCGAGACTACATCCCAGTCGCTTGGCAATTATAGATTATCCATGACTGCTACCTTAGCAATATTGCCAGTTCTCTTTCTGCTCTCCCAATCGAAGTGACCTTCATCGCCATAGATGTAACATTTACACTTCTTTGCTCTCTCCAGGATGAAGACTCACATGAGAGCTATACGGTTTGACCTTGTATGACTTTCAGTCCCCTCTGCAATGCCGCCCTTTTTGCACATCTCGGCTAGGTATTGGTAAGAAAAGTGGACTACCAAGGTACTTCCTTAAGAATTCCTTCTCCAATTTCTGAAAGCTCCGAAGAAATGTACATGCGTCCGGGACTTTCATGCAATCGCTTGACAGCCGCTCCAAGTTATATTAGGCTCTCTCTTGCTCCTCAGTAGATCCCTGGAATGGACCTTCTAATAGGATGATTCTCCTTATTTGCAAGGTTATATTATGCGAGTCATCGGCAATGTTGATAAGCTCCACGTACTCTTGCTGGTAAGCCATCCTCCATTGAATCGGCAGGTTCTTCTCAACTTCTCCAAGCAAATTTTCCACGTACAACTTCTCATTAAACATATTTGTAGTACTGGAGCGGAAGCACAAGATGGCCGATGATGTCCGGAAGCACAAGTCGATGTCGTCTATACAGGTCGATGCCGTCTGGAAGCACAAGCATGGGCCCTTGCCCCGCCTGGGCCAATGGTAATTCCAACTGCCATCAGTGTGACCTCCTTTTAGCCTGATTGTTTTCTCTAATTGCTCCTACATCAAACGGAGCAACCCTTGGGTCATTTCCCCCAGCTGCTTTTGCCGGTGGATATGAAGCGGGACCCCTAACTGGTTCTGTTGGTGGTCTATAGGAAGACTCGCCAGTTGAGTATGCCCCTCCAACCTTTGGGTTTGCCTTGGGAGCTTTGGGTACTCCATCTCTTTAAGTTCTGTTACTAGTGCCATCTCCTCCTTGCATCTTGTTTTTGGGTTATCCTCCCCACCCCTTGTTAAGAAGAATGGGTTAACCCATTCTCCTTCAGCTTCATCGCTGAACGTATCATAAACTAGATTAGTACCGAAACTTTTCACTGGCTCCTCCCCAGCCATGGATGCATAAATATTGAGGATCCCCTCCGGGGTGTCCTCTTCTTCTTCTTCCCCTAGCAAATCCTGCTGCAAACCTATTATAATGATAATGATGGCCCTATCACCACCTCCATCTGTCTTATCGTCACTTTCGCCACCAAGTACGAGAGCGAACTCCTCACCATCGTCTGCCGGCTGTTCATCATTTTTCCCTAATGCTGGCCACCGTTCTTCGACTGATTATAGATCCAAATGGTTCTATATTGCCACCTCCAGTGGCACCTTTGGCCGCCTTGCTACCGGTGGTATGACCGCATAGCTTCTTTGTTGAGTGTGGTTGCCCAGCACGGCCCTAATACCGTTGCTCGCCAGTTAATCTGCAACGTGCTGAACATAATACCGAAAACCAGCATAACTTGTGTTGGTTAGTCTGCCAACCATCGTCCTTGTTATCACCAAGTTACTTTCTCCCCCATTCCAGTTCTCATACCCATGCGTTTGGATTGCTAATTGGACATGGTTTCTGAAATCTTGTACTGACATCATTATGTTAGGAGCAATGTGCACCATTTGCGTACCCTCAGTGATGTCCATTTCCATTAAGCCAATTATAGGAGCAATGTACACCTGGTGTGCCTTAGGATTACCATAATTTTTACTCTGGCCTCCCGTCAGTGATGTCCATGGGCACGTACCATTATCATCCCTAGGTGGATATGCTGCAACCCCTCTTGCCGCAACCTTCCGTAACTTGCCTCGGAGAACAATTTATTCCAAGTGCGAAAATATTACAACTAAGAAGCAAAACTTCGGAGTTTTTTTGTGTCTTGCAACTCCTACAAACTATGCTTTTATAGGCGAGTATCAAGGCCCCATTTTGATAGGCGGGTGCACATTGGGCCCCTAGCCTCTATCATTAACTGCCTTTACAGCTGCCCTTAAGCAATATTACACTCAGAGTGGTCCAATCCATAGGCACCGCTGAGAAAAACTCCATTATTGACAAATATATAAACAAGTGGGAGTCACATGCAACTACATTATTGACAGACAGAAATAAGTGGGTTGTCACATCCCAACAAAAGCTAGATTTGGTGACGGCCAATGAAAGAAAGTTTGAGAAAGATGCCAAAAGCCGAACATATGATGCTGAGAAACTACATAATTACCATGCTAGATTCAACTCAACCGGTAAATGTTTAGGAATATTGATGTACAAGTTCTAAGATGTCGTACATGTCATAGCTAACCTGGTTTAAACTTGGTGGGTGCTATGTTACGTGCTAACCTAGTATATAGGGTAAATAATGATAAACTCCTATGAAATGCGGATAGACTAAACTGAAGTTAAAGAAGAGAAAAATCAGAACTGAAACCATGGATTACGGTATTTCTTTCTCTTAAATTCCTATTTTTGTGATGCGATGTATATGCTTAAATGATACAATTTATACTTTATGGGATTTACATGCTATTTGTATGGCTGTTTAAATGCGATATTTATAAGATTAAATACTATTTATGGTCTCCATAATTTTGACTTTCAAGGATGTCTTTTTACTGCAACTTATTAGGGGGTTTTTGAACAAGGGAAAGTCTCAGGAAAGGCGACCTTTCCATAGGCTTATGGACAGTCCTCAGGGGCATTTGCCTTAAATGTTGTAATTTTTTATAAAATTTAAATATTACATTTTATAAGTTAAAACAAGTAATAATATGTATTTGAAGGTGAAAATATAAAAATATATCATATAAAATAATATTTTCAAAAATTTTAAATTTTATATGTAATTTAAGAAATGCAGTATATAAGGTAAGAAATAAGTGGCCTGTCCATAAGCTTATGGACAGACCGCCTGTGAGGAGACCCACTCTTTTAACAATGATTAATCAGAGATTAAATGCTAATTTTAGCTTTCTAGGGCTCGTGTTATTTACTGTAATTATCTAGATTTAGGATTTTTTTACTGTGATTAATCAAATGTTTAACAGTAATTTACTTATTATCATTCTGTAACTTATTTATTGCTCAATTTTTTCTCTTTCCGAGTTTTTAACGTCTTTCCTAGTTTTTAGCGTCTTTCCTAGTTTTTAACGACAGTACATTTTAGGCTGTATTAGGCTGTATATCAATATTAGATTGCGAAACATGTAAAAAAAATCCCAAATCAAACTCAAGATTGTCTTAAAGGGCGATTTCAATATCCATCATGGTAGATTAAATTCCGGCTCTCTAGAGTTTATGTATATATATTGTTTCCGTTGTGCAAATTATAAGCTTTCTAGGTTTATGTCCGGTAGGGATTTTTTTTTTCTTTCCAAATTTTTAACTGATTGTGTTTTCTTAGACAGTAACTTCGTAATTTTCTTTCCAATTTCAGGTTGCAAAGCATGCATGGAAGATTTTCCCAATCAGTCACCGAAACAGCTCACTGTCAAGAAAGAGGCTGGGATGCATTACAAGTACAAGCACAGGGAGGTGGCTAACAAAAAGAACTCATGTGGCAAATGCGGGCAGTCTTTCAAGATTGCGGACGATTTTGAGATCCACCGTCCACATTGCCTAAACCTGATCTCCTTTCATCATCTGTAACATATCCTTTTCCTTGTTTTAAATCTAAACTCCTTTTATCCTATGTAACATAATATACTTCTCCTAATTTTGAACTGCTCTATATAGAAATTGGTATTGATTAAACGAAAAGTCACTTGGTATTAGTTTAGATCCAATCCCTTTTATTTGCTTGCGACTTTAAAGGAGATCTGATTTCCTTTTCATTAGATATAAAATATATGTGATTTCCTTTAGCATAGATAATCATGTTTTTGTCCACTGAACCACATACTCTTAGATGCGCTATTCTGTATCAATTATTACATTTAGGGTAAGCATTGCTGGTAATTATCATAGACCATACAAACCTTTTAGCTGAAACTTGATTGAAATCAGACTAAATTAATTTTCTGCTACTAGTTTCTAGCTTGATTTGAGCAAGTCGTACTCCCACTTGTTTTGATCCCAATTGAGATTTCTATTATGAATGTTTTATGCTTTTTAAATGATACTTTTTGGATGATATCACTGTATTGATGATACTTGGTTTAATCGGGTTGCCCAGGTGAGTTTGATATTTATATCTAACGTAAACTTTCAGATTTCTTTTTTTGTTTGTCCTGTAATTAACTTTATATTTGTATATTTTTCCTATGTTGTCATTCATTCAATCAAATTATCCCCCACTAAACTCTTATTTACCGTCATTTTTAAAAGTTGACACTTTTTATGAATAATGTCATAAAAGTGTCAAAATTTTAAAAATAACGGTAAACTAGGAGTTTAGTGGGGATAATTTGATAGAATGAATGACAACATATGAAAAATATGTTTGTGTTAAATATCGATATCAAACCCACCGTTACTGGGCAAACCGATTAAACCAAGTATATATTATCCAAAAATATCATCTAATAAGCATAAAACATCCATAATAGAAATCTCAATTGAGATCAAAAGAGACATCACGTCACAACAAGTGGGAGTACGACTTGCCCATATCAAGCGGCAAAAGAAATCGATTTCATGATGAGTAACAGAAAATTAATTCATTCTGATTTCAATCAAGGTCCAGCTAAAAGGTTTGTCTGGTCTATAGTAATTACCAATCATGTATACACTAAAAGTAATAATTGACACAGAATAACACATCTAAGGGTATGTGATTATGTGGACAAACATTTTTATCTATGCTAAAGAAAATCACATTTCAGTATCTTTTATATCTAATGAAAAGAAAATCAGATAACTCCATTAAAAGCGAGAGCAAATAAAAATGATCAGATCTAAACTTATATCCAATGACTTTTTGTCTAAGCAATACTAGTTTCTATTAAGAGGAGAAGTATATTATGTAACATAGTACGAAAGGAGATCAGGTTTAAAATAAGGAACAAAATATTATGTTACATAGAATAAAAGGAGATCAAACCTCTAGGGCAATGGGGACGGTGAATCTCCAAATAGGCAGCAGTTTTGAAAGAATGACCGCATTTGCCACGGGGTTCTTTTTGTTAGCCACCTCTCTCTGCTTGTACTTATAATGCATCTCAGCATCTTTCTTGGAAGTGAACTGTTTCTATAACTGACTGGGAGAATCTTTCACGCACGCTTTGCAACCTAAAATTGGAAGGAAAATTTTGAAGTTACTATCTAAAAAACATAATTAGTTAAGAACATGAAAAAAAAAATCCCTAGAATGCCAAGCATAAAACCTAGAAAGTGTATAAATTGCATAACGGAAACAATGTATAAATAAACACTAGAGAGCCTACATTTAATCCACCAGGATGGAAATTCAAATCGCTCTTAAAACAAGCCTGGGTTTGATTTGGGAATTTCCCCTTACATGCGTCGCAATCTAAAATTGAAAATATAAAATACGGCCTAAAATAGCCTAAAATATATTGAAAGGAAAAAAAACACTGAGCAATAAATAAGTTACAGAAGTAAATTACGGTTAAACTCTTGATTAATCACAGTAAAAAATCCTAAATCTAGAAAGCTACAATAAATAACACAACCTAGAAAGCCAGAATTAGCATTTAATTTTTGATTAATCAAAGTTCAAAAACCCTAACCCTAAATAAGCCACCGTAAAAAGACAACCCCTACAAAGCCGAAATTATGGAGACCATACTTAGCCTTCAATCGTATTTAAACCGTATAAATAGCATGCAAATCGCATTTAAACAGTCGTACAAATAGCATGTAAATCTCATAACGTATAAATCGCATCATTTAAGCATATACATCGCATCACAGAAGAAAGAATTTAGGAGAAAGAAATACGTTATCCATGGTCTCATATCTATGTTTTTTTTTCTCTCCAACTTCAGTTCAGTCTATCCACGTTAGACAAAGGTTTACCATTATTTACCTTATAATACTAGGTTGGCGGGGATTCTGTTGGGCCAGCCCGATCAATGGGGTATTACATGTCGATTAAAGGATGTTTGGAGTAAATGAAATTAAATACTAAAATGAATAATATAACAATAAGTTAAATGAATAATATAATAGGTAGATTAAATTAAAAAAATCTTATAAGAATATATCAATACTACAAAGGGTACAACTACTCCGTAACAAAGAAAAGCACACAATATACAATGAATTTCAACCGAAAATAAAAATAAGAAAATTAAATGGCAAGACCGTGTGCAATGTATTTTTTTCAACTAGAAAGCCGCATTCATTTAGAATCTATTTTTACAAACATTTGAAACTATCATACTAGGATTTATTTAAACATACAATAACATCAATCACTTCAACTGCAACAGTGCGTTTCAAAGCCTAAAAAACTTTAAATTAGGCAACTTTGATATACGGTCCATCAATGAAGTAGAATTTGAGACACCAGAAATAGGCTAAGGACTCAAAAACAACTAAAACTTACATGCAAAAATCTGCACAAGGCCTATGCAGATTTTAACACTGGCCAACGAAAATAAATTAGCACATAACATAGCACCAACCAAGTACAGTTTAAAAAGGTCAGATCAGTACCTAAATGTACCTGTAAACCAGGTTAACCTTGACATTTACGGCAGCTTGGAACTTCTACATCAATATTCCTAAACATTTACCACCCCTTATCACTAGTTGAGTCAACAATAGAGCAGGATAGACAAAGAAAGAAGGTGATATATTTAGAAAACAAGGGCAGAATTGCACTTAACCAAGTAGTGGTTAGGAGCTGCAAGTCCATTTTTTTAAAATAAAAACTCCAAAAAACCAATGACCCTCCATCAATCTTTTCCAAGTAATCCACGTAAAAGAGGTAGAGTAAAGATTTTGTTAAGCTGGAGAAATTATTTACCTTCCTTCAAAGCTTATGAAAGAGACCAAGAGTCCAAGTGCTTCTTTTTGGCCCACAATAGATGGCCCAAATTACATCATTTTTGTGTACCATTCCCTCGCTCCAAGTGGTCTGCAGCTCAGTTGGTGCGTGAGAAAGTATTGGAGAAAAATTGGCTTTTGCCAAGTCCACAGTGAGGGCTTTTGGACCGGCCCAAGCATTCTTTCAACCCAAAAGTTTGTAATTCAGCCCACTCCATTTTTAGCTGTGTTGAAACCCTAGACTTCTTGCTCCTTGACCCAGAAAGAACCCTGCCGCCACTCCAATGTTTGTTTGACCCAAGCCGCCTTTGACCAACTCCCCTTTGACCGAAACCCTACCCAGATAGGATTATGACCCGTCGGCGGACCCGCTTCGAGAAACCCTACCCGGTTTGGCGCGCCGGCTTCGCCGGAGACCCAGAGTCCAGCCCGCCGCTGCCGGAATTGGACCGGAATCTGGGTTTGAGTTATAGCCATGAATTCTCCAAATCTTCAAGCTGCTTTCTCTGCACGAAATTCCCCAGCCCTGGGCTAGGCATCTAACACCCCAGAACGGAACTCCATGGATGAACCCGAAGCTGGAAAACTTAAAGCCATCTAACCTTTTGGTCGCCGAAGGATTCCAAGTTGAAGCTCCCGGAGAACGTGAATTCTGTGGCCATTTTCCGGTTCCATCTCTTCCATTGCTTCACGCCAGAGTGGCCACCCATTTGTTCGAAAATCCCAAACTCAAGGGATGATTTTGCCAGACCCAGGTGGGGAGAAGCGGGGAATCAACCTGACCCCAAGTGAAAGTATTGATTTTTTGCCAACTGGGAAAATCAAGCAAAACTCAGCACAGTAACAAAGAGAACAGCAGCAACCAGGGCAAAGATTTTTTCAGAATCCCAGTTGGGAGAAATGATGCTGTCTGCTTGTCCGTTTCTTGTGGAACATAACTCTTAATAAGATATTCACTCTACCTCTTTTACTTTGTTTACTTGGAAAAGATTGATGGTGGCTCACTGGTTGCCTAATTAAAAAAAATTTAGGCTTTGAAACACATTGTTGCAGTTGAAGGAATATTATTGCTGTTACTTTATTCATATAATTGTATGTTTAAATACATTCTAGTAAAACCCTAGTCCCACTTCATTTCTCATTTCCTTCCTCTGACTCGCCTCCTCTTACAGACCAACGCGTCCTCTTACGGACCACCACCTCCACCGCGTACATCTTCTTCCCCTAACACCATTCGACGCCACAACTGCCAAATTGCCTCCACCGTTCAACGTTGATTCGCCGTTTGATGCCACTCCACCGTTCGAATCCACTGCTCCGCCATTCGCTCCACCGTTTGACGCCGCTCCGCCGTTCAACTCTGCACCGTCGTTTCACTGTTCTCCGCCTTTCGAATATGCTCAGGTGTTGGACGCTACTCTGTCGTTCGACTCTGCTCCGCCACCTCTGCTCCGCCGTTTGACGCCACTTCTCTCCGCCGCTCTCCGCCAGCGTCGATCTGCTCTGCTCACGGCAACAACTTGAAATGTGTTTTTATTTTATTTTTTAAAATCATGTTTTTGTTTCTCTTATAATAACTTTATGTATTAGATTTGTGTTTTAGTTGATTTGAATTTAATTAAATGTACTGATTACATTCGAGGGATTATAATTTATTTTTCCGCTGTTATCTTTCCAAAAAAAAAAAAAATACATTCTAGTATGATTGTTTCAAGTGTTTGTAAAAATACATTCTAAATGATTGCAGATTTCTGGTGATAAAGACCATCCTGAATTTCCGATAAAAGATACCACTGAGTTTCCAATAGAAGATATCGGATGCGAGCCCCTACGTTGCAACTTCTAAATGATAAGAACGATATAATAGATTGATGATTAACATTGAATGGTTGATGATATTTGAATTCTATAGATGATGCTTGGTTATACTAAACTTGTGTTTTACTTTGTTTGATTCCATGTTTAAGATAATTCTTCTATTTCATATGTTGGAATAATGTTCGTGTGTTTTCCGAGCCATATTTTTGTAGTAGAATGTTTCAAATTTCTTACATATTCAAAAGTTCCCAATTTATAGTAATTCACAAGTATCTCTGAATGCCGTTGCCCGGAAAATGATCCAGGTTGGACAATCGGAAAACAAATTAGGCATTGCAAATTTTAGCCACATAATACACCGGTATAAAAGGCAGGTACCGGTGTAAATAAATTTCACATTTTAAATAATTTTTTTTATTATTTCAATAATATCAGTGCATAAAGTACAGTAATACGGTGTAAAAACATACCGATGCAATCTATCCGGTGAAAAAAATATATTTTGACAACAAAACAAAGATCGGTGTTGGATTTAATACCGCTGCACAAATCATTGTTTTACACCGGTTCTTGGGTTTAATACCGGTGCAACATACGAATGCAAACTATATTCCGGTATTACACCGGTTTGCCAAATCACACCGGTGCACACATTTTATGATCCCGCTATTTTACACCGACATAAGATACCGGTGCAAATTTTCTCTACATCGGTCCATTTTACCGATGCAAATTTGTTGCGTTTCTACACCCCTATGCATACGCACCGGTATTTTTAGGGTCCAAAATATCGGTGCTATTACCCTAAATTACCGGTGCAAATACCCTTGTCATGCAGTACAGCCTTCCACCTTATTTCTTGCTTGTTTCTCCTCAGTTGTTTTGGTTCAGCTATGAAACTCAACAGGGTCATGGGTAAAGGGAACTTGCATCACATGTTCAACTCTCAAGACGTACAGCCTACCCTCTCCCTTTAAAAATTTTGTAAATTAAAAAATAACATAAAATATTCAAAAAAAGAATATAAATCTCTTCATCTCTGTAATTCACCAGCATTACTAAGTTAAATACGAGTGTTAGTAAGTGTTATCACCTTATGCTTCTTCTTTGAAGACTCGTAGGATCCAACAGTACACTTATAAAACCTGCACAAAAGATTTATCAAACTATCAAATGCTACAAACAAGTAACTGCAACAGATACTAAAACCTGAGGGAATACTACAGCAGACTGATAACACTAAAATAACGATCTGAATAAGAAATTTATGGAGAGTTAAAATAGAGAAAAGAACTAACCCTCCAGTTGTACCCTCCAAAGGAAACTAGGATATTTTCCCCGTCACAAGAACTTCAGCCAAACTTAATCCCTGGAATACAATACAAAAAAACCTATATAAGAACTTTGACAAAATATAACTCCACCAAACAAAACTGCATCCTAGCTTGCTTGAACACAAGCTTCTAAGAGAGAGTTCAAATGAAGTAATGGTTAAAAGGAAAACTGAAAATTCTTCTCTTAATACTGATGCCAATTATCCAGTTGATAAGACATTACCAGTGGGACACTTCACAACAAAATATTCCTAAAGAGGGGAAATAGAAAGTAACAACAATTTAAATATCCAGATCAGATAATCAATCCATTCAATTGCTGTTTTAAACTTTGGTTGTGCACTTTACCTCCCCAAAAAGAGAAACAGAGTGAGGGAGTGCACATTGTCCTCAGAACGTATGAACCTGAGGGAATCAGACTGTCAAATGCACGAAGTCGGACTAAAAAAAAGACAAAGTAAAGTACTACAGCAGCAAACCTGATGGAATAGATTGAGCCATGAGAATCGAGATGCAAGAGAGCTCGGCGATAAAAGAGAGCAATAAAAAAGAGGAAATATCATATGCAAGAGAGCTCGGCACTGTGAAAGATAGTTTCTAGAATAAATGAGATGTATGACACACAACGCATCCTTGGCAAATGGTTCACTTAATCCTAATTACCAGGAAACATTTATGCAATGTTGAACCAAAAAAAAAAAAATACTCTAGTCATGAATCACATATAGCCTGGTAATAAAAGAACCTGGGTGCAGGAACTATAAATAAATGATTGCATGAGTTTCTCGTAAGCATTATAACATCATCAATGTTAGTGGAGTCTTACACATTAATTATTAAATTTTTACATGAAATATTTCTATTTCAATTTCAATATGATGTAAATACACTAGTAAAGAAATGAGCAATTACGGCAGCAAAAGATGGTAAATCAAAACCTCATTTAAACATTACTTTTAAATTGAACCGCCGCTAAAATTAAGGCGGTTCCACCAACTACACACTTCCAAGACCCAGAAATCTAAACAACTCCATGAACTGAAAGGTCAATTATAAAAGGCTCAAATAAATGAAATGTACATAGACATATGTGTGATAAGATGCTTTGCTCAAGTTTTAAGCACAAATATGTTAATCAACCACCATATATACATGCCCCAGAAAACAAACTTCCCCAAATTTATTTTCACTGGTTATCCAAATTTCTCTAAGTACTCTACCATGAATCATTTGCAACTGTACGGATAAAAAAATCATATCTGACATCAAGATTATGAGGAGAAAAAAAAATTAGATCTTACAAACCAATACTGATATCATATAAGAACCGTCCATTCACCATAACAATAAACGAAGGTGCCAACGCGGTCCCAGAGCTCCCACAAGATACAACACTGAAGACAACATCAACTCCCCTCTTCTCAGAAATCAGATTGGATCTCAGCATAGATAGGAGATACATTATATAATCAACAGTAGGTTCTATGCTCCGAATGAGGTGAGGAAAACTGATGTTGTTCCAAGATAAACATCAGGTCACTGATGTTGCAGTTAGTCCTGCCACAACTGAGAGTCTGAGATAGTCGCTGAATCACAATTTTTCGTGTTGTTAAATAACATATATTATGCTTTTTTTGTAAATTAAAATAGTAATTCATCAGACAGAAAAGATTCGAAGATTATAACTGGAATTTCTGGGAATAATAATTCAGTTCAGTACCACGGATATCAATATCTTTGTTCTAAAGCAACTAAATCAGCTGCAAAATAGGCTTATCAACATAATGAGCATGAAACTATAACTCTGTCAATTAAAGTAAGGTGAAATGCCATTAAACATAAACAAGCATACTGATCACAAACAGTAGAGACTACAAACTAACATCACAAACATTATCGTTAGCGCTAAAAGTAAATCATAAGATAACACAATGTAACTAGTGTACTATTTCCTGAATAAACTAATAAAACAAATAACTGTTGATATGCATTCAGGATCAGCGCAAGTTACAGCTGAGCATCGAAGAACAGGCACGACAGATGAAAGTGATATTCGACAAGCAATAAGAGACCACCAGGAGTCTCCTAGAATCTCAAAATTCCAATAATACTACATCTCCCACTCCAAAATACCCGTACTATATCAAAATTGAAAAGGACCTCTCAGTTTAATTGGTGCATAGATAACGGAAGATACCAGTAAACCGCACGACAGTTGAAAGTGATATTCAATGCACCGAATTATAGCTAAGACCTTCAATTTACTAGCAGCAAATGCAGCATGTCATTAGTACTTTGAAATTGACGAAATCTGAAAAATATTTATCTCACAACTATGTTCAAACAAATGAAATTAACAGTATGAATTATGAACACAGCAAAGCAATAGAAGCTTAATATGCTCAAAACAATAACAAGTTACGGTTACGGTTTGCGAAAATTCACCTGAAAATTCACAGTAAAGGCGAAACAGTCAAGCTCCGGAGTGATGCCGTCGGACTGATGTGATGTTGGAGCTCCAGAGTGATGTTGTCGGAGTGATTTCACCGGAATGATGCCGTCAGAGTGATGTGATGTCGGAGCTTCGAAATGATGCCGTCGGAGTAATGCCGTCGGATTGAAGCCGTCGGAGTGATGCCGTCGGATTGAAACCTTCGGAGTGATGCCCTGGGATTGAAACCGTCGGAGTGATGCGATGTTGGAGACTTGGAGCTCCAGAGTGATGTCGTCGCAGTGGTGCGGTCGAATTATATGCAGGGAACAAGGTAGATAGGTTTAAAGAAGAAGGGAGAGGAGAGAAAATTTTGTTCTTATATTTTGCCAAGCACAAAATATAAACGACATCGTTCCATTATTTGGCCAAAACCTTCAACTCAATTTTTTATTTTTATTTTGACACAAAGAGCCGACCACCAATATTACTGAATAGTTCTGGTGGTTGGAACATGACGGGCTATGTTGTAAACATTCATTACAACTAGTCTAGGCACTTCCATAGTATGTATTATTAGTATTTAATTGAAGAAGTTTCTTGTTTGACCGATTAACGGTTAGATAAATTATTATAAACCCCCATCAATAACATCTAGGGTAAATTATAAATATTTATACAGTTGCAATACATTTTTAAATGTTTAAAAAATTATAGAAAACTCATTGTACTAAATAAAAATAAATATCAAATTATTGCATTGGTTACGCTAATGATAAAATGATCTCGTCTAGTGACTAATTGGTCTAAAATAAAACTTTAAGTTTTAATTATGTATAACAAACAGATAAAATTTTGGAAAATACCGTCATTCCATAGGCATATGGAAAGATGAGATTGATTATAATTATAAAATGGTAAAAAGTTTTGTTTGCAATATTAAAAATTTATTATGCAATATGCAATAATTATAAGTTTATGTCCCAATTAATGTAACCCAAAAAATTATCTTAATTTATTCTCATTTACAGTTTAAAGATTAGTGTTTCCATAACTTGTGGAAATACCATCTTCAAGCGATGGACTTTAACAAAAATACATAAAACCAGATTTAAAAGAATGGTTTTTCATTTAAATGACTTTTACCCAAAGTTAGACCAATCAAAACTTTACGTGAAAGTAGTTAAATTAGATTTTTCATGATTACAAAGGAGTGGCTCTCCTGACAGGTGGCATGTTCATAAGCTTATGGACATATCACTTATTTCTTACCTTATATACTGCATTTGTTAAATTACATACAAAATTTTTAATTTTATTTTTTTTATATCATATATTTTTTATATTTTCACCTTCAAATACATATCACTACTTGTTTTAACTTATAAAATACAATATTTAAATTTTATAAAAAATTAAAACATTTAAGGTAACAGCCCTTGTGAATTGTCCATAAAATTTAGGAAAGACCGTCTTTCCTGAGACTTACTCATTACAAAGTCTTGGTAAGATAGTCTTACCAAACATTATGGTAAGACCAGGCTTCTATATAAAAATAACTAAAGATGGAGGGTCTTTCGTATAATTATATAACATATTATTTTTCGTGAATTATATTTACTACTTCTACATCCCCGTCTCTGCACTTCTCCTCCGCCACCCCGCCTCCTCCTCCGCCATGCCTCCATCGCGCATCCTTCTTCATCGCACCACCACAACGATGTCTCCTTCGCGCCTCCTCTCCGCCAAACCTCCTCCTATGCGCTGCTCCTCCTCCCAATGTACCTCCTCCACCGCGCATCCTCCTCTACCACTGCGCTGCTCTTGCTCCTCCACCGTACGTCCTCTGTGCTACTCTTCCTCTGCGTTGTTCGTGCTCCGTTTTGCCTCCCACGCCCCTCTCCTCGGCTTTGCTTCTCATATTCAAAAACACTAGGTTCGTCATTTGCTTATAGTTGTTCTCATTTTCACGAGTTAATTGTTGATTTGTGGCCTAAATGTGATTATTTAATCAATTTATGTGATACTTTTTGTTTCTGTAAACATTGCAGCAGTTTGATTAGAACTGGAATATACATCTAGATTTGGGGGGAATTATACTGACATTTTTGTTTTGATGTGATTTCTTAGTTCAGTAATTGATGTGGTTTGTTGGATTTTGATGGTTCAGATGTTGCTATTTTGGTGTTGGCACACGCTGGAAAAATAGGAAATAAAAACTTTAAATTATGGATCCATCTCTGAATTGTTTTGGTTTTTTGTTGATGATATGTGTGTCAGTGTGATCTGTGTTTATGTTTGTGTGATCCTAATTGATTATTTGCAAGACCCACCTTACATATATGCAGGTTATAAGTTTTGTTTCTTTGAAGCTCTGTATTTATTAGTTGTTGGAGGTGTGAACCATTTGAGCGTATTACCGTTTGTCATTGAAAAAAAGTTGGGTATAAGGTGAAATGATTTCAGTTTGCTTGTTTATGTTACTCTTGGACTTTAATCGTCTTAATGATTTGTTTAGAGTTTAATCTTTTACTATACATAGTGATGGAAAGAAAATTCTAAGTTAGTTCTTGTATTTAAAATGTTTGTTAATTATTTTAATGATTTAGTTTAGACTTTATTTTGTGTGAAAATTATGTAACTTATAGTTAGAAAATGTATAAATTAGTTCATATATTTAGAATGTTTGTTAATCGTTTTAAAAACTTGGTTTATATTTTCATCCATTTTTTCAAATAATGATCTAAATAATAATCAAAAAATATATTAACTAGCTCATATATTTGGAGTGTTTGTTAATTATTTTATTGATTTTGTTTAGACTTTCCTTTTTAGTAGATAGTACTCATAGAACTTATAGTTAGAAGATGCATATACTAGTTCATATATTTAGAGTGTCTCTTAATCTTATTAAGAACTTAGTTTAATCTTTCATTTTTTTGTAAGATAATGATAGAATCTACAACTAGCCAATATAATATTTAGTTCATATGTTTAGTGCATTTTTTAGCTATTTCGAAGATTCTGTTTAGATTTTCATTTTTGTAAAAGATAATTATAGAACTTACAACTAGCAGATGTATTTATAATTAGTTCATATGTTTAGTGTGTTTGTTAGCTGTTTTGAAGATTTTGTTTAGACTTTTATTTTTTTTAGGCAAAATCTTAGGAAAGACCGTCTTTCCACAGGTTTATGGAAAGATGGAGTTTAATTAAAATAATAAAAGTAAAAGGTCTTAGTTGCAATATTAAAAAATTATGATGCAACACGTAGTAGTTATAATTATAACTCGATTCATGAAACCCAAAAATTTTATCTTCATTTCTTTTAATTTGCACTTTAAACACAGGTCTTTCAATGACTTATCATCTTTCAAGAGACGGATAAGAGTGCGTCTCTTGAAATGTGGTCATTCCTAAGACTTTACCTTTTTTAAAAGATAAATATTGAACTTACAACTAGCAAATGTATTAAATAGTTCATAGGTGTAGTGTGTTTGTTAGCTGTTTTGAGGATTCTGTTTAGACTTCATTTTTTTCAAAGATAATTATAGAACTTACAACTATAAAATGTATCAATTAGTTCATAGGTGTAGTGAGTTTGTCAGTTATTTTGAAGATTTTTTTCGACTTTTATCTTTTATTAAAGATAAATATTAAACTTACAACTAGTAAATATATTAATTAATTCACAAGTTTAGTGTGTTTGTTAACCATTTTAATAATTTTATGTAGACATTCATCTTTTTCTATGATAATTATAGAACTTACAACTAACAAATACATTAGTTAGTTTAGATAATTTGTCAATGGCTTTAATGGCTTTGTTTAAAATTTCATTTATAGCAAGATAGTGATAGGAGTGCGTCTCTTGAAATACGGTCTTTCCAAAAGTCATGGAAAGACCAATGTTTAAAATGTAAATTAGAAGAAATGGAGATAAAATTTTTGGGCTGCATGAACCGGGTTTAAATTTTATAACTACTACATGTTGCATACTAAATTTTTAATGTTGCAACTAAGACCTTTTACCTTTTATTATTGGAATTAAACACCGTCCTTCCCAAGACTTGCCTAGTGATAGAACTTGAAATTATAAAATGTATAAATTAGTTTATATGTTTAGAATGTTTGTTAATCATATTGATGGTTTATTTTGGACTTTAATTTACCATGTGATAATAACGAAATTTACAGTTTAAAAAATATAAAAATTAGTTCATATATTTAAAATATTTGTTAATGATTTTAGAAATTTAGTTTAAACTTTCATCTCCAGTTAAAAAATATATATTAGTTTAGAACTTTAACTAACAAATATATTAATTAGTTTATATGTTTGGATAGTTTGTTAATAATTTTGTTTAAAATTTTATACATATAGAAAGAGAAAATGAATCCAACGGCAATTAGGGGCTTTCAGAAAAAGCAAAGGCATCCAACGGCAGCCAAGGGAATACAATCTGCGCCGCATTCAATTGCATCAGAGGTGAAAACACCGGATGCTTCTTTCTCCCAATTTTGGTGATTATCCTCTCTGCTCCAGTACTCTAAATCCCGATGTTTCTTTTTCCAAATTTGGCTATTCTCCTCTCTGCTCCGGTACCTGAATCCTATTGCCAAACATGGAGGTTTTGAGATTCACGAGATCTGACTTAAGGTAACTATCAAACTTGATGGCGCATGATTTTTTTGGAAATTGCTCCGTCTTTGTTTTCAAATTAGAATTGATGTGGTACTATCAAACCTAAACCAACCGGGGAGTTGAAAGCTTGGGTGTAGCGGCAAATATCCAAATCCCATTTGTAAAAGGTATTGTCCCCTCTATATATATATTTGCAATTCTGATTCGTTGATCTATGTTTTTGGAGTTGGTTAATTTGATTTGTTATGCAGAATAAAATCAGGGAGTATGGATAACACGTCCGACTGGTCAGGGCTTCTACCGGATTTGTTGGTAGGGATAGCCCTTCGTCTACCGTTAATGGAGGATTTCACGGCGTTCAGAGGTGTTTGTACCAACTGGAGAGCCGCCAGCGCCATGAAAACGGAGCTGTTTAAGGGTGTAAGCAAGGTTCCTCTTCTAATGCTTTCGGAGAAAGATGACAGCGACGAACGTGAATTCTATAGCTTCTTCAAGAGGAAGATTTTATTTAAGATGCCAGTCCCGGAAGCCAAGGGTAAAAGATGCATATATGCAGGATTTGGATGGATCCTTGCCATGTCATCATCTTCAAGCTCAATTGGTGAGATAAGTTTGTTCAATCCCTTTTCCTCATCTGCAAAAATTGAACTTCCCAACCTTGAAACATTAACTGGATATGTGGAGAACCCAACTGGTCCGGAGTATTTCTTTGTAAAACAAGGAATTCTCTCAGCTAATCCATCGGAGACATCAGATTTCACTGTGTTTTTGGTTGGGCATTTTTTGTTGGGATTCTGGAGGAATGGAGAAGAGAATTGGACGAGTATAAACGAGGGATGGGGTGAATGTGGAAATATATGTTATTACAAAAGGAAGATGTTTGTTAATAATCTTTATGGCGACATCTTTGTTTGGGATCCTTATAGTGATCCCGCTAGAGCTTGTACTATTGATTGGATGCCCTCAGGCAACAATGATACAGATCAAATGCCGTATTTGGTGGAATCAGCGGCTGGGGAGTTGCTAATAATTTTGCGCAATAATTATGACTGGACTGATCTAGTGCAAGGGCCTACTCAGTTTCGAATGATGAGAGTAGATCTTGTAAAGATGGAATGTAGAGAAATAAATGGTATTGGAAAAGCAGCAGTTTTTTTAGGTGATAATATCCCAATCTCTGTTTCAGCTAATGATTTTCCAGGTGTAAAATCTAATTGCATCTATTTTACGGATGATTGTTGGCAACGGTACATCAGTGAATGCGACATGATTCTCGATCAGAACGATGAGGCTGGTGGGGGCAGGGGAATTCATAGTGTAGAAGCTTACGTGAATCTTGATGAGAAATTTGGGGGCAAGGACATGGGAATTTATAATGTGGAAGATGGGAGCATTGAAAGTTTCGATGTCGAATCCTTTAGCAACGTGTGTCCACCGCTATGGATATTTCCATCATTTTAAAAATTGTAACATTAGCATTGATGTATTTTTATTATAAACCGTAGCAATTTTTTGAAATAAGGTACTCGAAAGAATAAACCTTGATATCTTGTTCCTTTTAGCTCTGGTTGAATTTTGAACTCTTGTTTTGCGTTTGTTGCTTGAGTTAGCTTTTCTTTGTTTGTTGCGAGACTTGTTCTTATTCGGTTGTGCTTGGAAGTTGATAGAATGATTTGCCGTAATTAATTGTATTATTGATAACTGAATATATAGAGAATACAATAGAGGTATAATAAGAAAAGAACTCTAAGCAGAATAAATCATAATCTAATCAGGAGTCTGATTTAGTCTAACACCCCCCCTCAAGCGAAGCGTCGGATGCTCGCCGACGCACAGCTTGGATCTGAAGAACTCGAACAGCGGACGAGAGAGCCCCTTGGTGAAAATGTCCGCAATCTGAAGAGAAGTTGGAACATGAGCAACGCGCAGCTTTCCGGATGTCACCAACTCACAAACAAAATGATAGTCAATGTGCTTCGCCCGCTTGTGCGCCACTGGATTCTGAGCCAAGAAGATAGCACTACTGTTGTTGCATAACAACAGGGGAGAACCAGAAAGTGGAACCCGAAGATCACTAAGCAAATGAGTGAGCCAAACCACTTCTGAGGCAGTGTTGGCGAGAGCACGGTATTCAGACTCAGTGCTAGAGCGGGAAACAGTGGGTTGTTTCTTGGCACTCCAAGAAACCAGATTCCCACCAAGAAAAACCGCATAACCATAAGTGGACCGACGAGTCTCCAGACAGCGAGCCCAATCAGCATCAGAATATCCTAGCACATCAGGAGTACTAGCAGAACAAAATCGGAGACCAAAATGAAGTGTGCCACGAACATACCGCAAAATCCGAGTCACGGCAGCAAAATGGTCATCTCTGGGATCCTGAAGATACTGACTCACCGTGTTGACCGAGAATGCCAAATCCGGGCGAGAGATGGTGAGATACTGGAGAGCACCAACAAGAGAACGATAAAGTGTAGGATCCCGAAATGGAGGACTGGTGGAGCTGTGAAGCTGAGAACCAGCAATAAATGGAGTAGAAACAGGTACCGCGTCAGACATACCAGCCCGATTCAAAATATCCCGAGCATACTTTGCTTGGCCAAGCAGTAATCCCGAGGAGGTAGGCGAAACTTCAAGACCAAGAAAATAATGAAGAGCACCGAGGTCCTTGATCGCAAACTCTCTGTGTGTCCGATCAATGAACTGACGAAGAAGAGTCGAGTCATTGCCTGTAAGAATGATATCGTCCACATACACAAGTAGGTACAGTAACGACGACCCTCTCGAAAGGACAAACAAAGAAGTATCAGCTGAGCTGCACCGAAAACCAAGCTGGGTCAGATAACTGCTGAAACGCTGGAACCAAGCCCGGGGAGCCTGCTTAAGACCATAAATGGCCTTTCGCAAACGACAAACATAGTCCGGGTGAACAGAATCCTGATAACCAACGGGCTGCTTCATGTAGACTGGAACATCAAGAACACCATTAAGAAAAGCGTTCTTGACATCCAACTGATGAAGTGGCCAGGAACGCATAGTGGCTATAGCGAGAACCGTCCTAACAGTGGAGACTTTGACCACAGGACTGAAAGTGTGGTCAAAATCAAAACCCGGAATCTGCGAGAAACCCTGCGCCACAAGTCTAGCTTTGTGACGCTCAATAGTGCCATCTGGTCGGTACTTGAGCCTATAGACCCATTTGGAGCCAACAATATTGACATTCGAAGGTCGAGGCACCAAATCCCAAGTGTGCTGACCACGAAGAGCATCCATCTCATCATCCATGGCGGAAACCCAGGCTGGATCCTGAAGGGCAGAGCGATAATCAGTGGGCTCTTTCTGAGAGAGGAGTGCAGCAGTGAGACCATGAGCAATAATATCCGAATAATCTCGCCGCTGAATGGCACCAGTAGAAGACCGAGTGGCCATCCGATGAGTACGAAGCTGGGGCGGCGAATCTGGAGGAGTCGAACCAGCTGATGATACGGAGGAAGATCGAGCTGTGCTGACCGGAGAGTGGCCGTCGGAAGTCACCGGAGAAAGAATAGCCGATACAGGCTGAGACGGGGTGCCCGGTGGCCGAGACGGTGGTGGAGGAGTGCTGACCAGTGGCTGAGAAATGGTGGGCGTTTGGCGAGGAGCCGGGTCAGGGTCGGCCGTCCAGATGGAAGATGGTGGGGAAGGAGGGGCAGCTGGAACAGGCACAAACACAGGCGTAGTGGCCCCAATTGATGAAGTAATAGTTCCATCAAAAAATGATGAAATCTCCAGATCTGAAATCGAACGACTGTCCGTGGAAGCGGAGACATAAGGGAAGAAAGTTTCATCAAAACGAACATGGCGAGAGATATAGATGCGCCCAGACGTCTGGTCGAGACACTGAAAGCCCTTGTGACGAGGGCTATAGCCAATAAAAACACAGGGAATGGATCGGGGTGCGAACTTATCAATAGCAGTGGCACGCAGACATGGAAATGCACGGCAACCAAACGGGTGAAAGAGGGTATAGTCAGGCACATGACCAAAGACAACCTCAAAAGGTGATTTGCCACTCATAACTGAACTAGGCAGACGATTAATAATGTAAACCGCAGAGGAGAAAGCTTCCACCCAATAACAGTGCGGCACAGAAGAGTGAAAAAGCATGGCAAGACCAGTCTCTGTGATGTGACGATGCTTCCGCTCGGCCCGGCCATTCTGAGCAGGTGTATAAGGAGAGGACATCTGATGATGAATGCCACATGATATGAGATGAGCCTGAAGTCGGTGATTAGTAAACTCGGTGCCACCATCGGTCTGGAAAATTTTTACCCTAGCAGAAAACTGATTCTCAACGAATTTCTGAAACTGGATAAAAGTGTCATAGAAATCCGACTTATGCCGCATTGGAAGAAACCATGTGAATCGTGAGAAATCATCAATGAAAACGGCATAATAAGAGAAACCACCGACAGATAAAACAGGAGCTGGTCCCCACAAATCACAATGTACTTTATCCAATAAACCAGTAGCACGCTTGTCACTAGTGGAAAAGGGCAAGCGGCTACTCTTGGCCATCTGACAAGGAGAGCAACTGACAGATGCAGGCATAGCAGAAGTGACAGAAATAAGGCCCCGTCGATTCAATAACTGAATAGTATCATGAGACACATGACCGAGGCGAGAGTGCCACTGCTCAAAAGAAGCATGAAGCTTTGTAGAGCGTAGTTCGCCTAAAAAACTGGAATCACCAGTCTCAAGAAAATAGAGACCAGACCTATGACGACCTTTACCAATCATCACCCCTGTAAGCTTGTTCTCAATGGAAAATGCATTGGCATCAAATATAACACGGACAGGTAGATCACGAGTAAGCTTACTAATGGACAATAAACTTCTAGTAATCTTAGGGACCACAAGGACATCATTAACAGAGAAACCAGATAAATGACATTGGCCGATGTGAGAAATAGATAATGATTCACCATTTCCAACAAGAATAGAATCAGAACCACG
Source organism: Rubia yunnanensis (assembly GCA_037428765.1). NCBI lineage: Eukaryota > Viridiplantae > Streptophyta > Magnoliopsida > Gentianales > Rubiaceae > Rubia > Rubia yunnanensis. The sequence goes on along the minus strand of CM075064.1, from coordinate 112,515,905 downwards.
ATAACGTTGTACCTGATCAAGATGACTGGTGTGAGCAGTGATATGAGATGTAGCACCTGAATCAACAATCCACTGTTGTGACGAAGAATGACAATTGGGACCATTCAAACTGGCCTGAAACAACTCCTTGTCCGCAATCCAATTAGTGGAGCAATCTTCCTGAGATATAGGGCCCGAATAAACCATAGCAAAGGACCAAAAATTACATAAAAATTGACTGGGTGAAAATTGTCTGGAGAAAACAAAAAGAATAAATTTTCGGAAATTTTCGGATGGGATGTAAGAACAAGCCGATAAACAAGTTGGACAAAGACTTGTTTAATGTTTAATGGGAGCAGAGAAAGCAGGGAATCTTGTTGAATGTTGAGAAAACAATGTGAGCAGTCAAAGACTGCGGCGAAAAAAAGAATTCGGCGAGAAAAAAAAAAATAGGCTCCGGTCGAAGGAGAGAAGGTTTTAGTACCAGGTTTGCTCCGATACCATGATAGAATGATTTGCCGTAATTAATTGTATTATTGATAACTGAATATATAGAGAATACAATAGAGGTATAATAAGAAAAGAACTCTAAGCAGAATAAATCATAATCTAATCAGGAGTCTGATTTAGTCTAACAGAAGTAAACATACTTCCTTTCCTACTAACCTTTTCTTCATCATATTTTTTTTCTATAAAGAACGATTATCTATTGTTTTTTGATTATCTTTTCATAAATCATTGAAAGATCAAGGTTTAAAGTAAACATTAAAAGAAATGAAAATAAAATTCTATGGTTGTATGAATTGGATTATAAACTTTATAACTACTACATATAAATTTTTTTAATATTGCAACTAAGATCTTTTATCTTTCTATTATTCCATCATTTTAAAAGTTGTGACATTGGTGGTAGTGTTGTATTTGTTGTAACCCGTGGCTATTTTTTGAAATAAGTTACTAGAAAGGATAAACCTTGATAGCTAGTTCCTTTTAGCTCTGGTTGAATTTTGAACTCTTTTGTTTTGCGTTTGTTGCTTGAATTATCTTTTCTTCTTGTTGTTTGTTGTACTTGTTCTTCTTATTCGGTCGTGCTTTGAAGTTAACATGCTTCCTTTCCTACTAACTTTTTCTTCATCATATTTTACTATAAAGAATGACTTTTAAGTCCGTCTTTTAAAAGACAATCTTTTCATAAGTAATAAAAAAATTAAGGTTTAAAGTCAAAATTAAAAGAAATGAAATAAAATTGTATGATTGTATGAATTTGATTATAAACTTTGTAACTGCTACACATTGTATAATAAATTTTTAATATTGCAACTAAAACATTTTTCCTTTCTATTGTTCCAATAAAATCTCATTTTTTCATAGGTTTATGAACTTTTTTCAAAAACTTTATTTATTTATTTATTGAATTTAATGAAATAGCGTTGATTTCTTGATTGAACATGAATCTCTGTACAGTAGTATAAAACTGTTATTCTCCAAAAACTACGCTGGGAAACCTGGAAAGGGAATTCAAGCGCAGAAGATGATCCTGCCATATATATTTTGATTAAGATTGTCCCTTTTCCTATATGTTAGGGTGGTTCAAATTGCCGTTTGGGTCAAGTGGGTTGGGTTAAAATGGATCGGGTCAGACTTTGACTTAAATCGACCTACTTTGACCTATTTACAATTTTATCCTTTTTAAAAATATATATATAAAAAAATAATTAACTTAATACACTATGTATACCATTGATATACTTCATAAACAATTTAAACATTCTTGAAAAAAATGTTTATAAAGTTAAAAATATATTTTTAAAAAAATAAGTTTACTATTTTTATATGATAGATTGATCTGGGTCGATCCATGACACAGAAAGACCCGACTTGCCCTGACCCAACACTAAGGGAATTTTTACCCGACCCAACCCTTTTAACCCCTAAATTTAGGATCAATTTTGGCCGGGTCAACTGACCCACCCCAACCCGCCCCGATCCATGAACATTTATTCTATGTATGTTATTGTGTTTTTAAAATGATACTCATAAAATGATGTTGCCATGATACCTTTTTGCTTGATGCAACTTTGAAGGTAACTCTAGTCCCCCCCCCCCCAATATTCCACTCTTCGTTTATCTTATCATACCTATTGTAAAAGTGTGAATAATTTTTCTTGGGAGTCAATTTAGGTACGGTAGGCTGTTACCCACCGTTCAGGACTTCGTCTCCTTTTTTCTTCGTCGTCTTTGCTTTCGTCTAAATCGGACAAGCTGTTACCACATATTTCTGGTGCTGAAACAGCTGATTGTAATAGGTAATTTTTTCGATTCCACAGCGCTTCACTTTTCTACTTATCCCGATTAATTCTTCACGTATAGCCACCTCCTCTTCCGGTCTTCCCGTATCCCTCATTTTTGGTTTAATTTCTTCACCAAAGCATGGCCTGACAACTGACCGAATCTTGTTGTACGCCGACTTGTCTGTCACGTGTCCTCTTCTCTGTTCTCCCCTCCCATCGGGTACCTGGTTTAGCATAAATTTGGCCCCTTATTTAATATGATTGTGTTTTTACTCCTTTCCAATTTTATGGTTTTTAAGGTACGGATATATCCACATTTTATATGATAAAGTCTTGTGTTTATTGTTGATTACAGTTGTACTAAGATTGGATTTTATTATTATCTTTAGTTTGATCGTGAAGTCTTAGGATTATATTATTCATGTGTGGATTGGAGTTTTGAGTTGCCATTGTTGTCATTGAGGGGTGCTGATTGAGATTATTAGCTCGTTAGAGCATGGCGATACTCGAGTTCTAATGACAAGTCAAGCAAGGTTATTTTAGTGCTATGGATAAGGGTTGTCCTGAGTTGGCATTTGATTGTTGTTTTAAGTGATATCTGTTCTAGGTCGCGCTTGACATCTAGTCTTGTTTAAGAAATTCATTTTCCAAAACATGAATCGTCCTCTATTTCTTGTTTTAAAGCATATCTACCACTTGTCTCCAAATCTCTTACTTGAATGATAAGTAAATGGGATTACTGTAATATTAAGCTCGAAATTTTGTTGTATTCCACCGATGTAGAAATCTTCCTAATTTGTATTCGACATGAGTTTGTGGTTTTTCCTACATTTCTATGTAGCTTTACGGACCTTCTTTTGAAGTCATTCTATGATGCTTGATTCAATTTGTTTAAGTAGAGCCTATTCGAAATCTTTTTGCTGCTCTTTTTCTTGCCAACATTGCAATTCTTATTTGTAGGCTTGATAAGAACACTTTAAAGTAAAACCTCGGTGATCTTAATCCTCAACCATTCACATGGATATGCACTTTCCTTTACAACTAAAGTTTAGAGTGCTTTATTTTTTGGGTATTAAATTCGACTCGGATGTAAATAGGGTGAAAATTTAACCTAGAAGCATATGGGCATTTCATATTCAACGAATTTTTAAACGTGAATAAAGAGGATGCACTATTTATTTTTATTTTTTCTGAATGTGAATGAAGATGACGCATTTATTTGAACTACTCTCTCTCACTAGACCAGAACGCTCTCCCTTCCCCCTTCTTTAAACCCTACTTCGACCAATAAGGGGGCTGCCGCCGCTGACCGCCACCTCAGGTGGCCCCACCCCATTTCCACCGTCCCCATCATCTCAACCCCCATACCAGCCTTCTCGGAAACTGGCCTCCACCGGTAACAACCATCCACAACCTTTACTATAAACTCGTAGTAAGCCCGAGGTCTTCACCGGTCTCCTTCGGCATCCACCAGATCTCATCGATCCCGATGGCGAAGGCAATTTTGAATCAAATTTCCATACCGGACTCCACGACGGATGTAGTTTGTCGTAGCGTCTGTCGTCGAAACTACCGTGAAGCCATGGCCGGTTGTAAACCGTGATTCACGGTGGTTTCAGGGCGTCCCAGCGGTAAGTACAGTTGTTCAGATCTGCAGTAAGGGTTGGTGTTGCTCAGCGTATGCTCCAGACTTCCGAGTCAAGACTCAGTTTCGGCAGTAGGTCCAGATCTGCTCCGGATTCGCAAGTCAAGACTCAGTATAGGGTTTTCGAGCAGGAAAGGTAATATCAGGTTGAAATCCTTCTTTTAAAACTTTGAACCAATTACGCACAATGGCCTTACTCTTCTCTCCCCCTCCTTGTCTCTTCTTCCTTCTTCTTACTTCTCTTTATTTTCTTTGTCTATCCTACTTTATGTTCACTCCCTTTGGGCTCACTTTTATCGGGTATAATTATATTATACTTAGGTGTCTGCCTTTCTTTTCTTACTGCAGGGATCTGGTGGTATGTGATAGGCGGAGAGGATGATATGGAATGATACTGAGTGAACTTAGAAGTGGACGTTTGAAACATTAAATTAAAAGAATCAGTGGTATTCAAGAAGTTGTGTCTGCCTTTCTCTTCCTACTACAGGGATCTGGTAGTGTGGATAGTGAGGTGGGATAGGCGGAGAGGATGTTGTGGAATGATAGAGAGTGAACTTAGAAGTGGACGTCTGAAACATTAAATTAGAAGAACCAGTGGTGTTTAAGAAATAAGAGTAATAAAAGGCTTGAGAGTGGACGTGAGGCTGAGGAGTAAATTGTTCAGTTACTGGAGGAGGAGAATGGGGGTGTGGGAGGGGTAGGGTCTGAGGAGTCTGGGTGGAAAGAAGGGAAGGAAAAGGATCCTGGCTCTAAGAGGTTGAATAAAGCACTACTATAAGAAGATGGTGCAAGAGGAGGAGCATTCTCAGGGTGATAAATATTGGGAGGATGGTGATATGAATGGAAGATAAGTGAGAAAAAACATTATGAGGCTGTGGGAAGGATGACAAGCACTGGGTTAAAACATGTACAGAAGAAGATGTTGAAAAGATAAATACTGTGAAGATTTTGAAAGAGACCTCAGATGCAAAGATGGCAAGATAGGAGATTATGCTGATAGAAAGGGGGGACACAGAGATTCTAAGTACAAGGACGGCCTTGTATTAAGAGTTGGTTTGATATCTAATGCCCTAGGGATGAGTTTCACAACACCCGACTATTCTATGAAATTGAGCATAAGAGAAAGTAAGCCTCCTTTTGATGATTGATTCATGTCACACTGTGCCAAAAGATGAAGATATGATGCTGAGAAACTATAGACTAGCAATGCCAGAGTTGACTCAACCAGTGATTGTGTATATGTCAAGGAATATTTGATGTGAAAGTTACAAGCTGCAGTAGACATAAAGGTTAACCTAGTTTACAGGTACGTTAAAGTGCATTTATGACCTTTGTAAACGCTGCTTGGTTGGTGCGATGTTTTGTGTTGATTATGCTGATTCTCTTGCATGTCAATTTTAATTGTTCGAGTCTTTAGCCTATTTATAATGTCTCATAATCTTCTTCAACGATGGACAAAATATCAAAGCTGTCTTTTGTAGTCTTTCAAGCACATGGTTGCAGTTGCAGGAATATAATTGCTGTTACTTGATTGACATTGTTTGTTTAAATACAATCAAGTATGACGATAGCTTCAAGTGTCTGTAATGCTATTTTATCCTTTTACTTGGATCATGCTTTTATTCCTTTGGTTCCCACAAGTTTGGAATTTTAGGCTAGCTGGTTTTGCTCATGGATTAGTGGGTATACTTTAAACAAGAGTGCCTTCATGTTTCTTACCTTTATTGATAATTTTACTCATCTCTTCTGCTATATTTCTGCTAAATATCTGTACATAAAGTAATCTTGGTCAATTGGTCCATCGATCAGGCTATGAATCTTAACTACAAATGTACTGGGTGATGCAGCTTAGCTTACAGGCCATTTTATTCCTTCGTCCAGGCTTTCACACCATGATGCGTCAAATATTGGGATTATGCATATTTACATAGAGCTGGGCATGCAACTTCCACGAGAGAGCATATTGGTGTTTCCGGAGATACAAGTTTCTTCATCCACAGCAGTAAAGAAAAATGTTGGGAAGGATGACAAGCATTTGGCTTGGCTATAGTTATCAGCTGCAATGCTCTCTAAACCAGATCCCCGATCTTCTCTTCTTTACAAGTCTCCTTTATCTGCAAGCATGGATTGCAGGCAAGTGAGTTGATCTGATGTTAGAGGGGCGTACATTACAGAAGATTATCACTATACTCCTCATGATGGTGATTGACAGATTATTGATCAATGTTCTCCTTATCTTGCAGATCTTTTATCAACTTCTTTCTGCTGCTGTTTCCCTTTGCGATCCCAGGTAGTAGCTTTCTTCTCATTCTCTCCATGTGCATACACCCCTGTGTAAATTCTTTCTTCTGTTGTCTTTCGACCTTCCTGTTTTCTACATGTAAAATATTCTCTCTGCATTCGTGGGTTCCATATTGGGAAAATCGAAGTAGTACGCAACTCCTCTTAGATGCACAAGTTTCTGCAATATAATGTCCTATGCACTTCTCACCAGCATGATTGGAATATGGTGTTATGTGAACTTAGCAGAAAGTGTTTCGACTGTTTGCAAATGCCAAGATCTGTCTGTTATTTGAAACCGTGCAGTGAGAATGTAAGCCAACCGGCTTGTTACTAATTTAACCACGTGAAATTTATGGATGGTGCAGGATTCAAAGATCTCTCACTTTTCTGTTGGTCTTCTCTTTTGTCCTTGGGATTGCATCACATAGTTTATTGTTGCTGGGGAACACCAAGAAAAAAGCCAAAAAGTATAAGAGAAAAAACAATAAGATGAACTGATTTAATCATCCAAGCAAACGCACATCCATAATGAAATCATCCACAAATAATTAGCATATATCATCCACTAAATACATCCATAATGAAATCATCCTACCGTCACCAAATGCTTAAACAAAATTATCCCAGAGTCATACAAGCACTAAAACAAGAAATATCTGAATTATTTTAAATCCTCGATGAAGCTGCCAAAGAAAATTTTCATAATTAGTAACTTGAAGCAAAGAGTATTCTCTGATTTTGGTGCATAAAATTGTGAAGTCGTTACAACTCTTATGTTGTTACAAAGCCATTAGGCAACTGGCGGAACATAAAATTGTGAAGTCATTACAACCCTTATATTGTTACAAGGCCATTAGGCAACTAGCGGAACAATGCCAGTTCCATGAATCTTAAATAATAAACGTTAAAATACAAAATCCCTATGCCCTATGCAAAACAAAATCTTCACATAAATTTCAAGTCACAAAACTTTTAAGGATGTGAGTTATTCGAAACAAAATCTTCACATAAATTTCAAGTCCCAGAACTTTCAAGGATGTGAGTTTAACCTAATTATTATGCATTGTTCGATAAAATCCACTAAAAATACAGAGTACACTAGATATGCTATATTTGAACTCCTAATTCATTCTTTCTATACCATCATCTCCCCACGGCAAATTTGCACTGATACTCGAATTTATCATATTCTTATTGAACTAAACAAACTAGTTACCAGATAAAGGTAAATCATTAAAAATCAGGTACTCAAGGGAAAAAATACAAACGTGAGAGTTGTGTTTCATTTCATTTCTTAAATTAAATAACTGTATCATGGTCTAGTTCTTAATTGGCATGAGAAGGGATTGCAATTAAGATGGTAAAGAATCCTTATTACACTCCATGAACAACGAAAGATCTACCGTTGTAAGTGTTTCTTCCCTAAGGCTTATAAGCGGGCGATGGGGCACAAGGTATGTGCATCCTTCTAGTCTTATCAGACACCAAGTATTGGCTGCATCTGCCACAATGCACGCCTTTTTAGAGGCCATTATGTCCTTATACTGAGCGAAAGATCTACCGTTGAAAGTATTTCTTCCCTAGGGCTTATAAGCGGGCGATGGGGGCACAAGGTATGTGAACCCTCCTAGCCTTATTAGACACCAAGTATTGGTTGTATCTGCCACAATGCACGCCTCTAGCCACTAGGTCCTTATACTGCTTCTTATAGTGTTGAGTTGCTCCATTAGCGGTACGGAGAAGCTTTAGATCGCTTGGTTCCCTAGGGACCCTCTTATAGTGTTGAGTTGCTCCATTAGCGGTACAGAGAAGCTTGAGATCGCTTGGTTCCCTAGGGACCCTCTCTCACCCTTGGCAAACTGGAAATTACAATAAGAAAAGCTTGAATATTTGATTCAGGCCAGCTGTAATTGAATGAAATATTCACATTTCTCCTGTTGTAATTTCAAGTTTGTCAGGAGTGTGAGAGGGTCTGGTCTTTAGGAGAACCAAGCGAACTCCCAAGCTTCTCCGTAGTGCTAATGGAGCAACTCAACAATATAAGAAGAGACCTGGTGACTAGAGGCGTGCATTGTGGCAGATGCAACCAATACTTGGTGTCTAATGAGGCTAGGAGATGTGCACCCTCTTCGCTCATCAGACACCAAGTATTTGTTGCATCTGCCACCATGCACGGCTCTAGCCACCAGGTCCTTATGTTGCTTCTTAAAGTGTTGTTGCTCCATTAGCTGTACGGAGAAGCTTGGGAGTTCGCTTGGTTCCCCTAAAGACCCTTTCATACTCCTAGCAAACTAGAAATTACAATGAGAGAAGCGTGAATATTTGATTCAATTACTGGCAAATTATAATAAAATGAAATATTCACGCTTCTCCCATTGTAATTTCCAGTTTGATAGGAGTGTGAGGGTCTTTAAGGGAACTAAGCGAACTCCCAACCTTCTCCGTATAGCCAATGGAGCAACGAAACACTATAAATAGCCGCATAAGGACCTGGTGGCTAGAGGTGTGATTTGTGGCAGATGCAACCAATACTTGGTGTTTGATGAGACTAGGAGATGTGCACCCTCATAGCCTCATCAGACATCAACTATTGGTTGCATCTGCCACCATGCACGCCTCTAGTCATAAGGTACTTATGCTGCTTTTTAAAGTGTTTAGTTGCTTCATTGGCTATACGGAAAAGCTTGGGAGTTCGGTTGGATCCCCTAAAGACCCTCTCACACTCGTGGCAAACTGGAAATTACAATAAAGACCCTCTCACACTCGTGGCAAACTGGAAATTACAATAAGAGAAGCGTGAATATTTGATTCAATTACTGGCAAACTATAATTTAATGAAATATTCACATTTCTCTTATTGTAATTTAAAGTTTGCCAGGAGGAGTGTGAGAGGGTTTTTAGGGAAACCAAGCGAACTCTCCCAAGCTTCTCCGTACTGCCAATGGAGCAACTAAACACTTTAAGAAGCAACATAAGGACCTGGTGGCTAGAGGCGTGCATTGTGGCAGATGCAACCCATACTTGATGGCTATGAGGGTGCACATCTCCTAGTCTCATCAGACACCAAATATTGGTTTCATCTGCCACAATGCACACCTCTAGCCAGCAGGTCCTTATGCTGCTTCTTACCGTGTTTCGTTGCTCCATTGGCGGTACAGAGAAGCTTGGGAGTTCGCTTCGTTCCCCTAAAGACCCTCACACTTCTGGCAAACTGGAAATTCCAATGAGAGAAATGTGAATATTTCATTCACGCTTCTCTCATTGTAATTTCCAGTTTGTTAGGAGTGTGAGGGTCTTTATGGGAACCAAGCGAACTCCCAAGCTTCTCTGTACAGCTAATGGAGCAACTAAACACTATAGGCGTGCACATACCCTGTTCCCAAGCTTCTCTGTACAGCTAATGGAGCAACTAAACTCTTGTACCTAGTGGCTAGAGGCGTGCATTGTGGCAAATGCAACCAATACTTGGTCTCTGATGAGACTAGGAGGGTGCACATACCCTGTTCCCCACAGCCCGAGTCTTAGGTAAGAACCCATTTCAAGGGTAGATCTTTTTGCGGTTGATGAAGTGTAATAAGGATTCTTTGTTATCTTAATTGCAATATCCCTTCTCATGCAATTTAATAACTGGATCGTGATACAGTTTTTTAAGAAATGAAATGAAACACAACTCCCTCATTTTATATATTTTTTGCCTTGGATACATCATTTTTTATGATTTACCTTTGGCAACTAGTTTGTTTAGTTCAATAAGATTAGGATAAATTTGAGTGTTTAGTGCAAATTTGCAGTGAGAAGATGATTATATAGAAATAATGAATTAGGAGTTCAAATATAACATATCTAGGGAACTCTGTTTTTGGAGCGAAGAATGCATATAATTAAGTTAAGCTCACATCTTTAAAGTTTTGTGACTTGGAAATTTAGGTGAAGATTTTGTTTTGAAGCTTGTACGTGAGGATAGGGCTATTGCATTTTAACTGTTACGGTTTAAGATTAATGTAATTGACATTGTTCCGCCAGTTGCCTAATGACCTCTTACCAATATAAGAGTAGTAATGACTTCCCATTTTTATGGACTAAAACGAGAGCATACTCTTTGCTGCAAGTTACTAATTATGAAAATTTTCTTTTGCAACTTGGCGGCAGACTTGTGATTTCAGATGATTCCGATGCAGATATTTCTTGTTTTAGTGCTTGTATGACTCTGAGATGATTTTGTTTAAGCGTTTGGTGTCTGTTGGGTGATTTAATTATGGATATGTTTAGTGGATGATATATACTAGGTACTTGTGGATGGTTTCATTATGGAAATATGTTTGCTTGGATGATTAAATCGGTTCGTCTTATTGTTTTTTCCCCTTACAAGTGTTGTGCTATGCACGAATTATGCTTGTGATCTAGGATGTTGTAATAATATCGTAAATACCATTAATGTAGTACAGTTGACTACAAATAGGATTAGGCAATAGCATTAGTATATTTTATGTTTCCTTTCTCAAAATGATTTACCTGAACCATTTTAGGTAATGTATGAATTATTTTGGTTTATATATTAATGAACATCAACATTTACGGTTGGATGAACGATTTGGGTTCATTTAGCGGGTTATTGAGTAGGCCATCAAATGGTTTTAATGTCTATTGTGTATAACGGGTTAGTTAGGTGCAAACTATTATCCTGTTACAGTACAGTACAAGTCTAATATCAATTTTCATCCAGATATATATTATCAAATTTTTACTCACTAAATATTATTTAAGCATCCAAGTTGAGCTCTTCGGTAAAATATTCGTTTTCCCTGTTTTATGAATATAATATTTTAAGTACGAGTCAGATTTGCCACATTGTAGTTTATTACATTTAGTATTTCTGTAAATATTACTTTTGTATGTCACTTTTTCTCAAATTTGTTTTGAGAAAGCAAGCGAAAACAAATTACCTAAACATGGCAAGTGTATGCAATATCGATGGGCAAAATTCGAAACAAAATTATATCCCGGCAATGAATGTGTGAAACTAACATTTCCGAAAATATTGTAATAACATGAATTGGAGAAGATAGAAAATAGTTGGGCAAGTAATCAACTAGAAATTCCAGATAATAGTTTGTCTAGTACCGGTGGGTTTGATATCTAATAGTAAAAGGCACACCAGCTACCAATGATTAATTGGATGCAATATCTATTTTCGAACATCAATGCTCATCGCCACGTATTTGGATAAACATAGCATACTCCCTCCGTCCCTAGTTCAAATTAAACAGAATTTTTTTTTGGTCTTTAATAAACCTCTTTCACCGTAAATATATATAATTATGTGTAATAACGACACATGAAAAATTGATATTTTAAATTTTATGGTACGGTGAATCTAACATTATCTCATATAATAATATTATTGGCCGTTTACTTATCTAAATATATGGTCAAACCTATTCAAGCTTGACTAAGAAAACGATTATGTGTAATTTGAAATGAGAGACGGAGAGAGTATGCGAGGACATTGACGTACCGGTCCACCAATTGAACCTCACTTGATCCCAATTTTGAAGTTCGATGGAGCTTCCTGGAGCAGCACCGGACACGGGACAGCAGTCTGGGCAATGCTCAAAATCCTACACATCCCAGCAGCTTCACCGTTGGTAGCAGAAGCTGCAACATGTTTGCTAGGGTTAAGAAGAGCGCAGGAGCAGATGTTCGTGGCCCTTCAAGTTTGGTTGGACTGTGCTCAGCTGGTGAATGTGTTGCAGAATTTCAGAGTCTCTGTGCCGTTAGAAGTGAACGGTGTCATTGAAGAAATCAAAATTTTATGCCAACCATTCAGAGGCATCAGTTTTAGGAAAGTTTGGAGACTTATTTGCAAAATGAGCATCAAATGGCTAATGGCCTTATAGTTTAGGTTTCAGACTTCATCATGCGCAAATTATACCACACTTTGGGATGTGGTAAGAATGGTATTTAAGGTAAATTTACTATTAATAGAGTTCTAAATCAATTAGAATCAGGATAATAAATGAATACCATTTCTTATTGATTTTGTATATATCATGTTCCATATTTGTTTAGTTATTGTATACTCTTTGTACTCGCTATATATATGAATACACACAATCAAAATTATTTGTGAGTTTTACATTCTATTGTGGTATCAGTCAAGGTTCAATAAAATTCTTCGACTTTTCTCGAAAATTTCCACTATTCTTTCCCGTATTTCTTTCGATCTAGGCCGCTCCCACCACCTTGTTTTTCGATCATCACCGCCACTTTCAAGTTGCTGATGATCACCGATCGAAGCTCTCGACGCCGCCACTTCTCGCGCCATCTTCCTTGCACGTGCTGCTCCCTTGTCCACGCACAAAGTTAAATCAGTCGTCCACTGCCATTCACAAGCTTGCAGTGTGATTGGTGCGATTTGATTTATCTCTTGTGTTTGGATCTGTCTTTGCTCGTTCCTTATGACGTCCATTACGCTTCCATCGTTCATCAGCTACATCACCATTAAGCTTGATGGTTCCAACTATGCTCATTGATGTACTCATGTTACTTCTGCTCTTCTTACTGTCAATTTGATTGGTTTTGTTGATGGATCTCCCAAGTGCCCTGATCTCCCTGCGAGTTCATCTTCTAATGAAACCGATGGCATACATACTTCGGAAGACAAGGCTCGTGATGCTTAGATCCAGCAGGATCAACTGGTCTAGGCTGCTCTTTTCTCATCCCTGTCACTAGCTACAACGTCAGTAGTCGACGGTATGGTCACTGCTGCTCACGTATGGAATGCTTTAGCTACATAGTACCAGAAAAATTCTTGTTCTCGTTGCCTTTTTCTTTGTGATCGTTCGTACGACCTTCGTCAAGATGATCATTAGGTTCAGGGCTATTATTCTCGTTTTAAGGACATCGTTGCTTGTGCTCAAACATCCTCTCCATGATGAGGATGTTAATGTTCTTTTTTGTCGTGGTTTGAACCAATAATTCTCTGAGTTTTTCAATTCTGTCATGTAGAGAGACCCATTACCACCTTTATACTCTATTGTTGCTGATGCTGAGGCTTTGGAGTTTCATCTCAAAGCTCATTAGTTGAATTTTGGACCTGCACCTGCTGCTTTTTCTGCTAGTCAACAGGCGCTTGGATAGGCTAACCACGGTAGGGGAGGCCGTGGTAATGGCCGAGGAAGTGGTAGAGGTCGCGGCCGTGGCCGTAGTGGTGGCGGTGGCGGTGGCACCTATGTCTACCAGTGGTGTTTTCGTCCCGTCTGCATCCAACCTGGATAGTGTCGATCCTTATAATGGTAATCGCGTGTTTATTTTGGCAATGGTGTCTTTTTGCATATTTCCCATATTGGCAATTCTTGGATTTCTGATTCCCTTACTTTATCTTATGTGTTTCCCACATCACCAAGAATTTATTATCTATTGCAAATTTGACCAGAGATCTAAATGCAGTTATTTATTTTGATGATAATGTCTTCACTATTCAGAACAGGGTTACTAAGGAGCTCGTGGACCGAGGACACAATGAGGGAGGTGTATACATTTTAGATTATGGTGCTGCTGCTTTAGTGTATTTTGTTAATGCAAATAAAGCCAAAGCCTCATTTGAGCTCTGGCATAGTCGTTTAGGACATGTTCCTTTTAATGTAATTTCTGCTTTAAGTAAGACTGGTAATTTGTCAATCACTAGCTTGCTGCCTAAGCCTCATTTGTGCTCTTCTTGTGAGAGGGCTAAGGTCAAGCGTGTTTCTTTTAATGAGAATTTAAAATGCGCACCACACATACTTGATTTAGTTCATTGTGAATTATGGGGACCCTCACCCGTTGTCTCTCGTGCCGGGTACCTTTATTATGTCATTTTTGTTGATGATTTCTCTCGGTTTACTTTGCTATTTCCTCTACGACGAAAGTATGATTTTATGGAGGCATACATGCAATTTGAAGTTCTGGTTGAGAATTAGTTCTCTACCACCATCAAGGTATTTCAAAGTGATGGTGGAACCGAGTTTGTAAATCATCGCATGCGGACTCATTTTGCGTCTAAGGGCATTCATCATCAGCTTTCTTGCCCTTACACTCCTGAGCAAAATGGTCGTGCAGAGAGAAAGCATCGTCATATTACGGAGACAGGTTTGTCGATACTCTTTCATTCTGGCCTTCATCATTCTTTTTAGTATGATGCTTTTTGTACGTCGGTCTACATCATCAATAGATTGCCTACTCCAATTTTATCTGGTCAGTCTCCACTTTCTATTATTTTTGGCACTCCACCTGACTACTCCAATTTTCATCCATTTGGCTGTCAAATTTTTCCTTATCTGAGGCCCTATGTCGCGCATAAACTGGCTCCTCGGAGTATGTCTTGTATATTTTTGGGATACATTTCTCAGTAATCCTCTTACAAAGAAGGAAGATATCACTCGTCATGCTTAGTTTGATGAGTTATTTTTTTCGGCTACCCGTAGTGGCACTGTTATAGATTCTTCATCACTAGATATTTCTGCCTTTTTTGAGGCCTTCGTTGGTTCCATCAGAAGTGTTTAAGCCATCTTCTACAGCACAACCACCCATTATTTTGAAAAATTAAATTTTTTTGACTATACCGGAAGCTTAGGGTTATTATGAAAATTGCATTTATTTGCCACAAGGTGACTAGCAGCGTGTCCGACGCAAGCCAGCGTCGCCAGCATAACCGACGATGCAGCCGTGGCTGACTCATGCACTGGCTATCTTGACTGCGCGTGAACTCCATGCCCCACCTAACCAGCTGTCGGTGTCTTCAACTCTTTCACCAGCTGCCCCTGCTTCTCCAGTGCCATCATAACCGCTGCCTGCCTCAGATTCCTTGGTGCCGCCTTGGTTTCCATGCCCTCCTAGGGGCCGTGCCTTTGCCTTATGCGGGTCCCTCCTCTTGGCACCCGATGACTACTCGCCTCTGCGCTGGTTCTCTTTGGTACAAGGATTTCTATGAATATGATATTTCTGGTTTACTGAGTGCATTATTTTTCTAAGACTGAGCCTCAGTGTCATCGCTCGACTGTCAAGGATCCTAAATGGGTTCCTGCTGTGGACTTAGAGATGGATGCTTTGCGCACTCAACAGACATGGGAGCTGGTTTCTCGTCCTTCCTATGTAAATGTTGTTGGTTCAAAACGGGTTTACTGGCTGAAGTATAAATCTGACGGCTCCCTTGACCGTCACAAAGCGAGGTTAGTTGCTCAGGGTTTTTCGCAATTGTCTGGTTTTGATTATGATCATACTTTTAGTCTAGTGGTGAAGGCCTCTACTGTTCGTACTGTTTTATCCATTGTTGTTCATCGCAATTGGCCAATGCGACAGCTTGATGTGAAAAATGCCTTTTTAAATGGCATTCTGGAGTCTCCAGTTTACATGGAGCAGCCTGCTGGTTACAAAGACCCTATACGTCTTGACTATGTTTGTCGTCTATGCAAGGTCATTTATGGTTTGAAGCAATCTCCACGCGCTTGGTTTCAACATTTCAGTTCTTTTTTTTATTGGCCTGAGTTTTGTATGTAGTTCTTCGGATACCTTCTTATTTATTTTCTCACATGATGCCTCTTTACTCTATTTATTAGTTTATGTTAATGATATTATTCTTACTGGGAATTATGGTCGCCTTATTCAGAAGTTTATTGATTAAGTTAATCAGGAGTTTAAGATTACCAATCTTGGCACTACAGTATTTTTTGGGATTGGAGGATGTTCGTACTTCCGACGGCTTATTCCTTGGTCAATCCAGATATGCCAGGGACATTTTACTGCGAGCTAGCATGCAGGACTCTGCGCCCCTTGCTATTCCTTTTGTGGCCTTTCGCAACTTTCTAACTCTTCAGGTAAGCCATTTGGAAACCCCATGCTTTATATCGTTCTTTGGTTGGTGTGCTACAGTAGCTTTCGATCACACATCCAAACTTGTCCTATGTTGTGAATACGGTCAGTTAGTATATGCATGCTCCTACTGATGACTATTACCAAGCCGTCACTTGAATTTTGCACTATGTTTGTGGTACACTCCACTATGGTCTTCAGTTTTGCGCAAACTTCTCTGCTTTACCAGTTTTGGGTTACTCTGATGCTGATTGGGTTTGTTGTATAGAAACCCATAGGTCTACGTATGGTTATGGCATTTTCATTGGTGACAACATTGTTTCCTGGAGTGCTAAGAAGTAGCCTACAGTTTCTCGTTCCAATTCAGATCAGAGTACCGTGCTATGGCAAACACTGCTGCAGAGTTAGCTTGGTTGATGAATCTTCTTCGGAACTTATGCGTGACGTCGCGCGTCCCTCCCATTTTGCCGTGTGATAATAATAGTGCTCTCTTCTTGGCTCAGAATCCCATTTCTCATAAGAGAGCTAAGCATATTGATATTGACTATCATTTTGTGCGTGAGATGGTGTCTAATGGCAAGCTTAAGGTTGCTCATGTTTCTACGAACTTGCAGCTTACTGACATCTTTACGAAGGGTCTACCCCATCCTCAGTTTGAGTTTCTACGTTCCAAGCTTTGCGTTACGACTAGTCCTACACTTCGCTGGGGGGGGGGGGGGGTAATAGAGTTGTAAATCAATTAGAATCAGGATAAGAAATGAATACATTTTATGATTTGGTTTTGTATATATTACGTTCCATATTTGTTTAGGTCTTGTATACCCTATGTACTCACTATATATATGAATACACACAACCACAATTATTTGTAGATTTTACATTCCATCAACGGTGAAACTTATGTATTTTAGTGATCATGATGGGTAGTTATATTCCCATAAATATAGGAGAGTAGATTGTTATCCCATAATGAGCATCGTGCCCCGGGTGTAGCATATATTAATCTGCTCACTTGTTACTAATGAATAGATATGGTTTTCAAGAAGAAAAAATAGTCTATATTATACCCCTTCCTTCACACAATAAACTTCCTAATTTCTTTTTTAGTTCATTCCTTAAATAACTTCATATTTGTAAAATTTTCATATTTTATCATTCATTCTATCAACTTTATCCCACCAAATCCCCAAAATTTATCATTCATGAAATTCTTTTACAAAGTAGATTTTAAAAATCAAAAGATGTTACCACATCAATTTGCATATATTTTTTTGTTAAAATCAAAATTTGAAATGTTAAATTAATCTGTGCATTCATAAGATATCAATTATATCCACATAATCGCTTGATTGGAGTAATCATCAAATTTTTTTAAAAGAGTAAAGTGCCAATATAACCATGTAAAATCAGAAAGTGCTAAAATAACCTAACTTTATGAGGTATGAGCCAATATAATCCTGAGAGGCGTTGAATCCAATAGCCAGCGTGATTTCTACCAAAAATCAAGGAAATGACCATTTTGCCCCTATATTTAAAAAATAAAAAACTGAAAAAATTGTAAAAATGGATCTACCCTCTTTTTCCCCTTTTCTTCTTCTTTTTTCCCCCTTTTCTTCTTCTCCCTTTCTTCCTCCAATCCACCAGTATTTCCGACTTAACCATTATCTTACAGCTCTAACAAATTACTTAAATTAACCACAAATATGATAGATTTTTATAGTGTACGTATTTAATCGTTTAGTAAAATTAATCCACGGTTTTGTAAGTAAGCCAAAAGTAATTGCTTTGTCAATTTCGTTAGATGAACTAATAGTAAGAGGATGGAATTTAGGAAGATTTAGCATCAATCTCCATAATTATGGTCCAGAATGAACCATGACCTCACAAATGTACTGCTCTTGTTTGCGGTAATTGTGGCTTCCTTCTATCTCTATCTATTTGTGCGTTGTTATTCTGGAACAGTGGGAACACGCAAGAAACCTAGCTGAACAATGGGCCGTGAGACTCCGGCAGCGGCGATAAGGAGGCCGGTGGTGAGGTGGTGGCACCGTCAAGGTCTTCTGATGAGATCGATGTCGGAGTTGCGGAATACGAGAATGGGTCTTCAAAAAAATCTTCATCCCGACTGGTAAAGATTACGCGGGATACCAGGTCAAAAATGCGATAGCCTTTCTTTCCGGCAGAGTTACCAAGAAACAAACGACGTCGACTTTTTGGTGCAAACTTGTCACGATATTTGGGAACATGAGCAGCAAAACACAAGCATCCAAAAACCTTTAAAAATGAGTAATTTAGAGCATGCCCATAGAGCAACTCAAAGGGAGTACGACCATTGAAATGCTTTGTCGGTGTTCGGTCAATCAGATAAGCAGCAGTAAGAACACACTCCCCAAAAATCAACTGGAAGACTGGCTTGAAACCGTAAGACACGCGCCACATCGAGTAAATGACAATGCTTTCTTTCAACTAGACCATTCTGCTGTGGTGTATCATCCATATATGTCTAAAAATGATTCCAGATGTAGCAAAATGAGATCTCAAAGGCAAAAATCCAGTCGTGTTATCAGCCCGAACACGCAGTATGGTTCGGCCCCATTGGTTCTTCACCGAGGCACAAAATTCCAAAAATCTAGAAGCTACTTATGACTTAGCCACTAATATAAATAAACTTAAACAACTCGAGAATAATCATCAATTATAGTTAAAAAATAAAATGCACCACTAGAAGATGATGTTATATAAGGACCCCAAAAATCACAATGTATTAATTGAAATAGTGCAATAGCATTTGTAGAATTCAATGGAAAACTCTGTCTAGTCAGTTTTGCTCTATAACATATAGAGCAAGGAATATAAGTCTTATTTGTGCTAAAATCAATAGAAGAAACATAAGGCAATACCGTAGAAGAAGGATGCCCAGGACTCTGATGCCATAAATCAGAAGAATACATAGAAGCAACTATTGGAAAGACTGCGGGATAGTAGGATGATCACGAGTATCCAGCAAACAAAGCCAAAACACCCCCTTTATGTTCACCCACGCCAATCACTTTCCATGTACTGATTTTCTGTGAAAAACAATAATTTTCAGTAAACAAAGCTAGACATTTTAAGGCAGGTAACAATCTAGAGCATGAAAATAAGTTGCACCGAAAAGTAGGTGTATATAGCACATAAGTAAAAGTGACAGGACCAAAGCAAATAGAACAATATTGGGTAGTAGATGACACAGAGCCATCGGGCAGAATAACATTCACAGTGTTAGTAGCAGTAGTAATATCAGTAAGAGAACCCTTGTCACTGGTCATGTAATATGAGGCTCCCGAATCAAGTATCCAAGGCAAAGTAGACTTACATGACCCATTATTAGTAAGAGAATTTAATTTATTGAATAAATGTATGGTCGTGCTCTATTGGTCAACAGACAAAGCAGGACCAAAATCAGACCGGGTAGGGATGCATCTAGAGGAAGCTGTCGCCGCTAGGCCAGACGGTGACATGGCAGCGATGGCGAACGGCTGTGGGATTGGAAGAGCCATGGCAAATCCTCCGTTCACGACGATGGCGGTCGGCCAAGAGGCTGGCACCGTCCATTCTGGTTCACCAATGATCTGGAAATATGAATCTTTGTCTTGACACTTGTGAAGGAGGCCTCTAAACATGAATAGGGAGGGAGGCCTCTAAACATGAATATTTGCTGCAGTAAACCCTTGTCAAGCATGGTAAACTTTTGATGGGAGATTGTCGATTGGATTTTCACCTAGTAATCCATTATTAATTGTACCCTCCTTCCCTATTATTTTCATTCGCTTTCATTCTAACGTTGTGTCTTTTTTCTTTTGCAGGTGGACTCTCTTCTTGGAAGTTTGAACATTTTTTTTAATCATTTTACCAACATAGAAATCTTCTAAAACTCAACCCAAAATAAACAGGACTATTTGAAAACTTAATTTAGAGGTCTCTTGAATATTGGACTTTTATTGAATCTATTCTATTTTTTAACGTAGCATTATATTTTAAAATTAAATATTGTGCTTTAAAACTTAAATATTTAACCCATTTCAAAATAGTGATTATATTTCTCACATTCAGACAAATTTTATTACATGTTTAATTGGTGAATAAACTGTAAAATTTAAAAAATTAAGCTTTGCGTAATCTTAGAAAATATGATTAAACTTAACCAGCAACATATGATACCTACAAATAGTTAAACCACCAGTTGAATAATAAAAGGATTTTCAGTTGAAGATATATATTATAACGTAGTAGCTTACCATACCTAATCAACCAAATCAAAAAAAAATTATAACTCCAAATTCCTCAAAAACTCCACCATCGCCATCATCCCTTCACAATTGTTCCTTGGTAATCAAAAGCATTATCGTCTTTACAAATTCTTAAATTATCGTCATTCATTCAATATAGTAAATCGAAACAAATTAGATTTAAATGGGAAACAATTCTATGATTCAACTATTCACAAAGTATTGAAAACAGAAGATGATGTGCAGTTAATGCCTTGCAAAATGGAATACTGCCCTGAAAAATCTCAGTCCAATCTTACTTTTAGCAATCTAACTTTTAGCGTTTCATTCTCAAGAGCCTTTCAGACGAGTGCTTTTAGCACTAATCGAATGCTTGACTTTTTTCGACTGTAGAAGTAAAGCGAACCAAAAAAGAGAGAAATAGAACCATTACATTAAATTTGTCCCTGGAACGTTACCTTTTAAAGTGTCAACTACGAAACGTTCTGTCAATCGAGGAAGGTTTATGGTTTAACAATGCCACTATCACCATAACACCTAAAGTCTGAAATTCGAGTGATGTGGTCGACTCTTTCCGAGCCGCCATGGTTTTCCTTCCTACAAACCATTTCAAGAATATAAAACCCCACACATATATATGAAAAGGATACAAAAATCTTATTGAAAAACGTTAGACCTAGCCAATCCTATAAAAATTGAACTAGGAAAAAAAAAAGTTGCTAGCTGTATTACATAATAATATATAAAATAGTCATCACAAAAACTCAAAAAACTTATTACTGATGACTGAATCACACTAACTAAATACATATATAGATACCCTTTAAACTCATAGATTCTTGAAGACTAATTCAGTTAGCAAGAACATCCCAAATCAGCTCTGCATCAAACGAAGGAAATCTAGCCAGAGGGGCCAAAGAGGAATCCTCAAAGCACTCAGCCAATCCACCAGAATGATCAGAGATGTCAGAACCACCCCTCCAGAACGCATCCTCGGAAACACTGGGAGTCGGTGTCTCACTGCTCCAACTGCTAGCGGTGTCATTCCCTCCGATCAACGAACACGACGGCGAATCCATAACAACCTTAGGATCATCATGAGCAACGCCCGTTTTCTTCGCCTTCTTCGCGGCATTCTTGTTCTTGCTCGCCCTCTCCCTCTTCACCTTCTGGCAGATGGCCTGAATCTTGGCGTCAACGGCATTCCCCAGCGCGGTTAGCTTCGCGCTGTCGCCGAATCCCAGCTTGCTCGGGTCCCGGACGTCGGGGAAATTCAGCCGGGCATATTCGCCGCGGAGCTTGTAAGCGGCTCTGTCATAGGCATATGCAGCGGCCTCGGCAGTATCGTAAGTGCCCAGCCAAACTCGCATCCTGTTCTGCGGGAGCCGGATTTCGGCCACCCATTTTCCCCAATGCCTCTGCCGCACCCCTCTGTACAGCTTTTTCTTGCAGGGATTCATCAGCTGGGAGTACATGGGCCTGTTAGAAAGGCAGGTTCTTGATGCCATTAATGGTGATTTTCCTCTGTTTTCTTCGAGAAATTGCTATAATTGTTGCTACAGTAGCCACAAATGGCTACCCAATATAGAGGACGCATTTCCGAAATGCGTCCTCTCATTTTTCCGTTTTTTTTTTTCAATTTTTGGTCAAGAATGCATGGTCCAAAATGGCAGGTGCCACGTGGCCGAATGGGGACGCGCCACGTGGCAGAGGACGCATTATGGTAATGCGTCCTCACTGCCAGCGTTTTTTTTTTTGAGTCCAAAATGTCAGGCGCCACGTGGCCGAATGGGAACGCGCCACGTGGGCCTGGCCGAGTTTATTTTTTCTTCTCCTTGGTCCAAAATGTCAGGCGCCACGTGGCCGAATGGGGACGCGCCACGTGGCAGAGGACGCATTATGGTAATGCGTCCTCCCTGGCAGACCGGTTTTTTTTTTTAAATTTCGGTCCAACATATCAGGCGCCACGTGGCCGAATAGGGACGCGCCACGTGGCAGAGGACGCATTATGGTAATGCGTCCTCTAATCCGGATTTAACACGTGTCGAACATTTTTTTTAAATCCAGATCCGTGTCCCTCCTTTAAATCCCCAGGCCACGTGTCGGCCAGGGGAGTCCACACGTGTCGCGGCTGCATGTGAACATTTTGGGTGGAATTTTCGGTCGAATGGGCTGCTGCCACGTGGCGGAGGCGTCAGAATTTTTGCATTTAAATCACCCGAATTGTTATTCTTCTTCTCCAGCCTTCTCCATCTTCAGCCTTCCTTCCTCTCATTTCTCCCACCGAATTGCTCTTCTTCTCCAGCCTTGACCATCTTCTTCAGCCTTCCTTCCTCTCATTTCCCCCACTGTAAGTCACATTTTCGCCAGTGTTCGGGTGCTTACGCCTTTTTCAGCTGCACTCTTTCTCCGCTGCACTCGTTCTCCAGTATTGCACTGCCGGTGTTCCTCCATTTTTATCTGCAGTTCGAGTTTTGTTCGGGATCCGGTAATTTCCTTTTTTCCGCTGAATATGTGTTTTTTTTTTGTTAATTGCTACTGATTTGTTAATTGGATTTCGGTTGCAGAGATCGTGTCGTTGACCCGTTTGTTGACCTGACGTTGACTGCGTTTCTTGACACCGTGGAACCGCCGGTGGCCCGTTGACCCACCGGTGACCCGCCGTTGGCCCGTTGACCCGCCCGTTGACCCGCATTGACCGCGTTGACCGTGTTGACCCCGTCGAACCGCCGTTGCCCCGTTGACCGACGTTGACTCGCGTTGACCCACATTGACCGCGTTGACCGACGTTGACCGACGTTGACCCGTAAGTCTCAGAACCCCTCCCACTCTGTTATCCTTTATGTAGTAGGTATTTGCGGCCTATAGAATTATACGAACGTGTTTTCCTTTTATCTGCAGTTCGAGTTTTGTTCGGGATCCGGTATTTTCCTTTTTTCCGCTGAATATGTGTTTTTTTTTTGTTAATTGCTACTGATTTGTTAATTGGATTTCGGTTGCAGAGATCGTGTCGTTGACCCGTTTGTTGACCTGACGTTGACTGCGTTTCTTGACACCGTGGAACCGCCGTTGGCCCGTTGACCCGCCGGTGACCCCCGTTCAACGACGTTGACCCGCATTGACCGCGTTGACCGTGTTGACCCCGTCGAACCGTTGACCCGCGTTGACCGCCGTTGACCGACTTTGACCGCGTTGACCGACGTTGACCCGTAAGTCTCAGAACCCCTCCCACTCTGTTATCCTTTATGTAGTAGGTATTTGCGGCCTATAGAATTATACGAACGTGTTCCGACATTATGTGAGTGTCGCACATTGCCGGTCGTCGGTCAGTTGTTGCCGTTTGGGTTGAATTATAATCTGTTGACATGCTGGAGTAATTTAGTTAATTTAATTGTATGTGTATGATTGTGTTGTCTGACTGTGTGTACATTTCATGATTGAGCTTGGTTCGTTGCGTTGTGAGTTATGTGTTACGTGTTTGTGTGTTGCAGTTCTGCGATGTTTTTGGCAGTGTATATGTATAGAGGGGGCCAGATTAAGTTTGATTTGGGTGTGGGGGTTTATTATGATCCTCCAATGCCGGAGCGAGTTACGACTCTCGAGCGGAGGCTGAACTACTTGGAATTGTTTGATTTAATTGTAACGAGACTGGCCATTGTGAGGGAGAGTTGTTCGTTGAAAATGTATTACCGGTGTCCCGAGCTGATCGGTTCGGCGGTATACTATCGATGTTATCCTGTGGAAGATGATGCGTCCACCACGTTCTTCTTCAACGTTGTTGATCGAATGGCATTGTCCTCTGCGGATTTTTACATTATTACGGAACAGTTGCCAATCGCTAATCACGGGGCGCGGGGAAGCACGTTCATGTCATTGCTGAGCAACGTGCAGAACTCCGCCGCTGTGCCCAGTATACCACCACTTGTTCGTAGCTGGGGTCGTGAATTTGGTGAGTCCAGCCAACCTGGACAGTATGCCCACGTGGATTGTGCCGAGCCGTCCACAAGTGGTGGTAGAGCCGTGGTAGACTATGGCGAGCAGAATGTCTTCTGCAATGATTTTGTGGGTGCCGTTAGCGACCGCGATGCTCGGCATGATAGTAGCGAGGATGACGGCTCGGCACCTGGACTTGATGGTGGAACCGAGGATGATCGTTCCTTGTCAACCGATTCGAACCCCGGGGACGAGGAAGAGCAATTGGTGTGCACGAACAATGTACCGACGTCGTTTCATATTCTGGCAAACCCGGATACACAGGCCTACTACAGAGATTATGGGGGCCCCGATGAGGATAGTTATGACCCTACCCATTTTGGGTCCGGCGTTTCTACTTATGTCCAGGAGACTGGTAAAGTGGCAGCGGGTATGCGATTTCAGACAAAGCCGCAGTTGGTCGAAGCTATTTCTCGGTGGAGTTCTATGATGAACAGGGAACACAGGGTTGTGGAGAGCAGTTCTCGCACATGGTATGCGAAATGCAAGGACGTCGTCGAAGGAACTGGGAATTGTGTTTGGGTTTGCAGAGCTTCCAAAAAGGCTTCGCATGGTATGTGGCAGATCACCAAATGGGCTAGTAGCCATGGGTGTGTCGGGGCTGGTCGATCCACGGGTAACGTGAATCTGACGTCGGTGATGATCGCCCGTTCAATTCGCCACCACATTGATGTTAACCCTTCGTACACGGTGAAAGATGTGCGAGCTCAAGTGAATGATGAGTTCAACGTCACGATCTCCTACAAGAAGGCCTGGTATGCTCGGCAGAAGGCAATTGACATGGTATTTGGAACGTGGGAGGATTCTTTTGAACAGCTCCCGACTTTTATGGATGAACTTGTAAGGGCTAATCCGACCACCGTTGTTGATTGGGCTGGCGTACCTGACAGAATACACGGTCCCGGGTGTATGAAATTTAAATTTGTGTTCTGGGCATTCGGTCAGGCAATTGCAGCCTTCCGCCACTGCAGGCCAGTGATCAGCGTCGACGGCACTCATTTGAGAGGTGCGTACAAGTCGACAATGCTGGTCGCCGTGACCCACGATGCAAATGATTACATCCTCCCTATCGCTTACGGAATTGTCGACGAGGAATCGAATGAAAGCTGGAACTGGTTCATGGGGAGATTGCGTCTTCACGTTGTTGGAGGTGATAGCAGACCAATCTGTGTCATATCAGATAGGCACGCAGGACTTGTAAATGCGATGACAAATATGGAGGAGTGGATGGAGCCAGCCGGATACCACCGGATTTGCTTGCGGCATTTTCAGTCAAACTTCTTATCACATGATCGAGGGAAGTTCAAGAATGCGCTCATGAAGTCTCTGGTGTGGCAGCTCGGTAGTGCCAGGCGCGAGAGCAGGTGGAGGGAGTACAAGGAGGAGCTGGAGAGTATGGATCCGTCAGCTTGGGCTTGGCTGGAACGGCAAGATAGGAGTAGGTGGTGTCTTGCCTTCGATGATGGTGATCGGCGGTGGGGAATTTTGACAACGAATCTGTCGGAGAGCTTCAACAACTGCTTACGGCGCGCCCGCCACCTTCCAATAACAGCGTGTGTCAAAGCAACGTTCGAGCGAACGGTTGAAATGTTTGCACAGAGGCTTACGGACGCTACGGATTGGAGGTACGCTGTCAGTTAATTGCATTTTCAGATTTACCGGTGTGCCGGTTCGATGCTTATGAGATATTGCCCGTCTGTCCAGGTCCGTGTTCCCGCAGAGGATCTGGAAAAAGTTCCAGAAGCAGGATACATTGGCACGGGGACATATCGTCACCCTGTTCGGGCACGCGTCGCAGACATACAGGGTTGTGGCGAGGAACATCGACGGAAGCATTAGTGAACGACAGTACACGATCAAATACCGTAGCAGGGAGTGCACTTGTCGCGAATGGCAAATATTTCGTTTCCCTTGTTCCCATGCCCTGGCCGTTTGTCGCCATAGGCGTGACGATCCTGCTAGCCTGTATGACCGGGTGTATCACACGACCACATATGTCCAACAATACAGTCAGGGGTTCATGCCCGTGCGAGATCCATCACTGTGGCAGTGTGCCAGTTGGAGGTTGATTCCGGATGTAGAAAAGTTTCGCAACAGGAGGCGTGGACAGTTTGCGGAGAGGCGGATAAGGAATCAGATGGATGACAGGGTGGCGGGTGAAACCAGGGGCAATCGTAGGCGTGGTCGTGCTTAGTATCGTGGTGTCATACGGTGTCTGTAATAGAACCTCCATCTTTCACTTGGTTTGCATTGTACATGCGTAGTCTATCGTTCGTAGTCTGATGTAGTATTCCTTGTACTAAATGATATATGTGGCAGATTTTGTTGTATTACTTATGTTTGGCAAATATGTGTTACATTACGCAGTGTTACTTTTATCTGTGTTATTCTTCCAGAAAAAACATCTAACTTGGGTTGGTATTTGCGCACAGGTAACACCATGTACCATCCAGGACCGATTGAGGAGGACTTGTTGTACTTACACCAGGAGCACCGTGCTCGTGCCCTATACAACGGCACTCTAGATGACGAGGCACTGCAGGTGCGTCGGTGCGACGGGGCATGCTGGACTGACCAACCGCCGGAACAGGTTATGCGGTATGTTCGTGACGCCGGATTTCAGGGACTCCTGGACTCTGCCGCAATACAGATTGACCACTCCCTCATCACCGCCCTAGTGGAGCGTTGGCGCCCAGAGACGCACACGTTTCACCTACCAATGGGGGAGGCCACAGTCACCTTGCAGGATATAGGGGTCCTGTGGGGTCTACCGATCGATGGCATCCCAGTAACAGGGGTTGACACCGTCAGGCGTCCGGAGGAGTGGCAGCTCATCTGCACAGACTACCTGGGAGCTACACCAGACCTCACTTGTATCAGGGGGGGCCGCATTAAGGCCAGGTGGTTGGGAACGCTACTACACAGTCCGTTCCCCGATGATGCCACTGATGTACAATGCCAACAACGGGCTAGGGTTTTCCTTCTGCTGCTTCTTGGGGGAATGCTGATGTCCGATACGTCCGGCCACCTCATCCCGTTGCTCTACTTATCCGCACTTACGGATTTGGGTGCAGTCCATCGGTACAGTTGGGGGAGTTCGATTCTTGCATGCTTGTACAGGTCGTTGTGTGACGCGGCAATCCCACAATCTAAATCCATATCCGGGCCACTTGTCTTGTTACAGGTAAAATTGTTGGTCAACATAGCCGTTCGTACATACCGTGCTTAACATTAACGGGCATTTCTATTGCATTTACTGGCAGCTCTGGGCATGGGAACGCATACCATCCATCCGTCCGGCTGGGGCACTGCCGGTGACAGTGACGATGAGTGCTCTTGGATCCCGGTACTTGTCTGATCCCTCAATATGCGGTATTCATAAGTCCACATGCAATTCCATAGTTCGGCTAATTTGTGTCACTCGGTTCCTCATAGGTGGAGGGCACGTTACGATTGTTCACAATCGCCAATGCACGTTCTCAAAGTATACCGAGATCAACTGACGTCTCTCACCCATAATCAGGTATAGGAATAATTGGATTTTGATTTCTAGACTTCGCACGGAAATTGGTTTCCCATACCTAACGGCAACACTTGCATCTTGTCTCAGTTCATCTGGCAGCCATATGCGGAGGACGTCCTGCAGCAACTCCCGCAGTATTGTACGGATGGTAGAAACAATTGGCTGCTTTGCGTCGACCTCATCTGCTGGCATGCCGTGGAGTTCCATCATGCGCATCGTGTTCTCAGGCAGTTCGGCCTGATTCAGCCAATACCCACCCAGTTCGTCAGTAGGGATGAGTACAACTTGGTCCACACTAGAGACCGGCGCGGAAGGTCGGGCATGGATTGGCGCGTCGAGCTCAGAAGATATCTCGACACTTGGGAACATCGGTCCAACCGACAATTACCCCCACTGGAGAGTGCCGATCCATACCTACCCACCCGTGATTACTTGGAGTGGTACTTCCGCAAGACGGTGTCCCTCATTGATCAACCAGGGCGGCCTGTAACAGCTGCTGAGGGTTTCCACGGGGACGGTGCAACCACCGAGTACTTGGTATGTCCTAAATTTCAAATATTGTCAAGAAAGAATACAACAAAGCTCCTCAAAATTATATATCTGACATATTCATCTCGATTCCGTAGTTGCAGGGAATGACACAGTTGCATGGCATGTCAGACATTAATCTGGATAGTTGGCCCCCACATTGTGCGGACGTCATAAGGGGGATGCATCATGTTATCACACGTAGTCTACAACAAGCGCATCAGCCCTCCAGGCCGCAGCATTATCAACCGTTCGTGCACTGTGAGGAACCGCTCCCTGGTGTCAGATATACTGACCTCAGAACCCACCGTCAGGCCCCACCTGGTCGGCAAGGAGGTCGGAGGCCTCGTGCTAGGGGGCATGCGGAACACATTGGTCCATCACAAGCGGGCCCCTCACATGCGAGTCCACCCATTTGCGGACCATCAGCCGGGGAACCCTCACAGTACAACATGGATGCATCAGATTACAATACATATGTCACTCCGGCATCCAGTCATCAGTACATGTCCCATATCGATCCATCACATACAGGTACTATTCCATATGCCTACTGTGATTCCAACGAGGAAGCGGGATACGAAATGGAGGAGGACATACCAGCGGGAGCTCCACGTGAGGAAGAACATGTACCCGCACAGACGGTTGTACCACGGCGAACATCCAGGACCATACGTCCTCCCCCGTGTGGAACAGGTGGAAAGCTTTGCAGAGACCATCGATAGGACCGTACATGCTATTCACCACTAATTGGCATTACATTTCACTCGTACTGTTCTACACTGTACATTCATACTAACTAGTATCCATTCTAACTATGCAACACTCCGTTCCTGCACCGACATTCAAGACTACTCAAAAAGATTCGAACAACGAGACCCAAAATCATCTTTTGACTATTTTCCAAATTTTCATCGAACAAACAAAAGTCTGCTTATGCGCAATCTTCATTTATATTTATATATGTATATATTTATATTTATATTATCTTTATTTATATTTATATACATAAAGTTACATATATATGTATGTACATCCGCACATTCACGTGTGTGCATATTTATATATTTACATATATATATATATTTATATATTTGTACATTTAAATATTTGTATACATATCTTTATTTACATTCATATTTATATTTATGTATATTTATATATATGTATATATTTATATATATATTCATATATATATATATATATATATATATCTTTATTTATATTCATATTTATATATAATTTTATTTTTATATATATGTATGTATTTATGTATATATATATTTATATATATATATATACATATATATCTTTATTTATATTTATATTTATATTTGTATTTGTATTTATATATATGTACATATTTATATTTATTTAATATTTATAATTATATTCATAATTATATTTATATTTATATATGTGTGTACATCCACACATTTACGCGTGTATACATCCACACATTTACGCGTGCGTACATCCACACATTTACGCGTGCGTACATCCACAAATTTACGCGTGCGTACATCCACACATTTACGCGTGCGTACATCCACACATTTACGCGTGCGTACATCCACACATTTACGCGTGCGTACATCCACACATTTACGCGTGCGTACATCCACACATTTACGCGTGCGTACATCCACACATTTACGCGTGTATACATATTTATATATATTTATATATTACAAATATATAAATATATATAATTATTTATATTTACGTATATATTTATACATATATCCGTATATATATATTTTTTATATATTTATCCGTATATTTAAATTCTTCAGTAAAAAACGATTCCTCCAAATACTTTCAAAAAAAAATTCGCCGGATCTGAGGAGTCGCTCCCCAGAACGAGTGCTAAATTGCGTTAAAAAATTTTGGAATAAAAATTTCGGCAGAAGAAAAAATTCGGAAGAAAGAAAAAAATTTCGGAAGAAGAAAAAATTTCGGAGGAAGAAAAAAAATTTCGGAAGAAGAAAAATTTTCGGAAGAAGAAAATATTCGATTAAAAAAAAAAACAAACAGAAGGGGCCAGCCTTTGAATTCGAAAGAAGAAAAAACTTTGGGGAGAAGAAATTCAAAAAGGTGAGGACGCATTATGGAAATGCGTCCTCAACCTTTGCTTCCAAGCCCATCATGTGGTCCAAGTTTTCGTTTTCCACAACATCAAAATCAACAACTCGTTTTCTTCATGGAATTTCTGAAGAAGGTCCCTTTGTCTGAGATACACAGAAGAGCCCAATGGCTCGAGAGCGGAGGATTCTCCCATGGGATAGGAGTGGTTTGATTGTTGGCAGTAGGAAAAAACTGAGTCCAAGGTGTTTGAGCCACCTGATAAAATGATCTGTGAGAGAGAAGATCCAATGGCAGCTCCATTATCAAGCATGATGTTTTCCATGGAAAAAAACAGAGCAAAAACAAACAGAGGATCCAAAAGGGTACTCCAAAAACTGCCCCTTTTTCCCTCGATATCAAAGCTACAAAAATTAAGCAAGAAAACAGAGAAGAAGAAGAAAGTGAACTTTCAGATTCTAAACTATGAAATGGAGATTGGTTTTACAGAGCCTCCGCTCTTTGTATTTATAGCTGGAGAAGATTTCTTCTTTCCTTTGGTTTTTGGCCCATATATTTGAGTAGAAAAAGGGTTCACATTTATGATTCAACTTTACTCTCATCTACTCGAAATAACAGTGCGCCACCTGTTTCCCAAAAAGGTGGACTTAGGGGGAAAATAATTCACTGCACTGTTGAAATATCTTGACAATAAGCCTGCTCTTCATTTCTTTAATAATGAGCTCATAAACCAAGTCAACATTGTTGTATAAATATCCAGCTGCTAACCAAGTACTTCTAGACAACCGGATTCATTTTCTGAGAGAAATGCGTTTTAATGTTTCATTTTTTCCAGTGGAGTGGATCAATATTTCTATAAAACGGTATGGGCACTTTAAATTGAGACGGACTAATTCAAAAGGTGATCATGCTAAACGATAACATTCGATGGTGGAACTGAATCGGGAAGAGCTGGTACAGCCGTCCTGGTAAATTTCGACGAACTAAAGGAGTAATTATCTTCATTTCTTTGTCCGTCTCGATTGGTTAAAATTGAAAAGCATTTGGATCAAAAAAGAAATTTGTCCGACCTAAAAAAATATGTGTAGTTCATTCCCCTCAAATTTTGTCCTGGTTCTGCCACTGATAACATGTTAAGTACATTCCAAGAAAGTGAGGCAGTTTTAACATAGGCGATCTTAATCTAATGTAGTAATATTTTAGATACGATATCAGTTAGTTTCTAATAAATGTAAGATACAATTCTTACCATACTTCTCAATAATTATTCAAAAAATATAATTTTTTAAATTGAAAAGTAATCTCCTGTAACATTTATTAACGTTATCGGTAAGCCTCATATTTTCACGGTACAATATTATTTACCATGATGTAAATTATACTCCATCTGTTTTAAATTAAATTATGCATAATTGATTTTATAATTTTCAATATACATGTTAATCTGTAAAGGTTCTATAGACTCATAGTTACTGATGATAATATCATATAATATTTGATGTTAAAATAATTTATTACAAAATTTTAGCCATAAAACAATACAAAACAGTATAATTTGTACAAATGTATGATTGAAGTTAAATAATATTTACCGACCATCCCAACCATCTCAATGAATGGCATGCCGTACCGATTGGTCTTGTATGTTGAGTCCATGGCCACAACCCACGGAAACGTGCGAAATGCCACAACAGCATCGGGATTGGCCATGAATAAATGAGTCAGAGTGCCATCACCTGCTGAGCGGTGACTAGTGACATACCCTTTCTCGGTGGCCAGATGCAAACAATTCTCCGCCGTGTTGCGCCCGCCTCGCCTTTCTGTTGCATATGCCGACCTCTCATTGTACACCTGCCTAATGTTCTGATGCAGGTCCGGAAACGAATTACTGAGGCTGGCATTGATATGCCTTGGAGCTGTTTCTGAATCTGTCAAGTCTCTGATCATTTGCTTCGCGTCCGCATGGAGCTTGCTGCTCTGTCTATGACCCTCGGGGTACACTAAGAAAGGGTGGTTGTGCATCCCTCGTCTAGGATCCTTGCACGGCACTACATTCCAACCATTCCCCGTGATGCTCTGTTTCAAGACAATCGCGAACGGGCAGCCACAACTGCTGGTCGAGCTGCTACTCCGTCGGACTACATCAGATTCGCTCGTATCTACATCCTTATCCTTCCGGCCCCGATTGCAAATGCAATATAACCTCAGCGGACCATTCCTGTTCTGCTTGTAGGACCCCGTCACAAGTTCAAATCCCACCTGCAGAGCAATCCGCTGCAGGTACGAATAAGCCTCGTCAACATCTGGGAACACAGCTGAGGTGGCAAATGGAGAGTATCCATTCCGCCCTGCAGCAGCTTCACATGACTGACTGTCATCCTGAAACAGCAATAAACATCAGGTAATTAGTAGGACAACAAAATCAACGCTACAGTAATTAATCGGACATAAATTATTGTACACAAATTCAAAACAGCATTACGTAGTTAAATTAACATAGTATTTTCCATCCAATCAGAATTACAACGGAACAACCAAAATTAACGTTACAATAATTAATAGGGCATAAATTATTGTAGATAAATTCAAAACAGCATTACGCAGCTAAATTAACAACAAAATTAACGTTACTGCAACTAGTAGGAGATAAATTCATAGGAGATAAATGCGCAATAATTTCTACATAACAGTTAACAAATTAAAACACAAAGAGTAGCACAAATTTCTACGGCAATAATTAACAATTTTAACAGAATAACAAAAGCAACGCTACAATAATTAATAGGACATAAATTACTGTACATAAATTCAAAACTCCATTACGTAGCTCAATTAAGAACAAAATTAACGGTACTGCAATTAATGAGAGATAAACTCGTAGGAGATAAATGTGCAATAATTTCTACGTAACAGTTAACAAATTAAAACACAAAGACGGGCATAAATTTCTACAGCAATGCTTAAGAATTTTAACGGAACAACAAAATTAACATTACAATAATTAGTAGGCCATGAATTACTGTAGATAAATTCAAAACAGCATTATGTAGCTAAATTAACAACAAAATTAACGTTACTGCAACTGATAGGAGCTAAATTCAAAGGAGATAAATGTGCAATAATTTCTACGTAACTGTTAACAAATTAAAACACAAAGACGAGCACAAATTTCTACAGCAAAAATTATTAAATTCAACAACTACTTACGGACAGAAAACTAATTAGTAAAATTACCTCCGAAGACATGGAATTTGCAACACCCTTTTTGGAGTTTTTTTTCACCAAACTAGGACTGCAAAACAATTCAAGTGCCATTGGAAGAATGGAATCCGAGCACATTTATAGAGGTCAGATTTTTGAAAAAAAAAAAAAAAAAAAAACTGCCTGGCTCGGCTCGCGCCCAAGCCACGGCGAGCCGAGCCGCGTCCGGCTCGCACCCACGGCCTGGCGAGCGGACCGCGTCCGGCTCGCGGCCAACGAACGGCGAGCCGTGGCTCGCGCGCTGGCGCAGGCAACCGGCGCCGGTCCGGCTCGCGCCCGGACCCTGGCGAGCGGTCCGCCGGCGGCACGCGGCCTGCCCGTGGCGAGCCGACCGGCGGCGGCTCGCCGTCCCGCGGTGGCGACCGGATGGCCGGCGGCACGCGGCCATGCCGCGGCGACCGGACCGCCGGTCACTCTCCGCCACGGCTCGCGCCCAAGCCGTGGCGAGCCGACCGGTGGCGCCTGGCGCCCAGGCGGTGGCGAACCGGGTCCGGCGGCGGCGCCCGGCGGTCCGGCGGCGGCGCCCGGCGGTCCGGCGGCGGCGCCCGGCGGTCCGGCGGCGGCGCCCGGCGGTCCGGCGGCGGCGCCCGGCGGTCCGGCGGCGGCGCAAAATTTTTTTTTTTTTCGCCAGATTTTTGTTTTTTTAAAAATTAAATTTTTAAAACTAAAATATAATTTAATTTAGTTATTTAAATTAAATTAAAAATATATACTGTATACGTATTAGGGCGAGGATAGTAAAATACAGGGCGAGATATAGTGATCCACTTCATTTATTTGATTCCATTTTAGAGGTGAAATTCTTCTAAACATCTTGCTTGACACGATAGTGAAAAGGTAATTTTAAAATTCATGAAAATATTAATGTCTAGTGGGTAAATTAGAAAAAATAAGATAAAATATTCGAATTGCATTAATTCGGTTATGAACTTTATAACTACTACACGTTGCATAATCAAATATTAATACTAATATTTTATTATTCTAATTAAACCCGTGTTTCTATAAGTTTATGAAAAGACAGTGTTTCCCAAAATTTTATCTTCGTAGATTCTCATTTTGACAAATTAGATAACCATCAAGAAAATTAATTTAGCATCTTAGTGCAAAAATTGTACAGCTTATATCCCTGTTAGGTTATTTTCACTTGTTATAAGATTATTCGTAACATGAACAGAACAATTAAAGTATAATCATAAGAAAAAAATACTAAAATTCCAAGGTATCAATGAAAATGAATTCTACAAAGTAACTGTCACAACGATGCATAGCATTGATAGATGCATCAAAATAAGCACAAAATTATACAAAGAACGTCTGATTGACGTGCCTATGTAAATAAAATAATGGTTAAATCTAGTCAAAGTTAGTTTTTTTTAATCATTTTGACACTGGTATGTATATCAGTATATGTATGGGCAGAAGTCGGAGGCAGTAAATATATAATTAGTTAAAATTATATTTCGGCTCCCGTTATATTAAAATTCTGGTTCCGCCTCTGCATAAGGTCATCCTTCCGGCTTACGTCACGAATGAATGGTTGTTTCATCAAGGTTACGTCACAAGTGGATTCAATCGATTTGTTGCTTCGTCTTAGTTGTGTGTCGGGTCAAAGAGGGAAGAATGAATGATGAAGGAGATGAGGCATGAGTTGTACATTGATGTACTGCAAATTTTGCAAAGAGTACGCACAAAAATAAGGACATTGCAAATAAAGCTAAAAGGGACACAACATGAGGGTACGAGTATGATCGACATGAGGAGTAGGACTTGGATTTGACTAGTTAGAGAATCTATTTTCGAGAATTGAAATAAAATTAATAAATTTTAAAGTATACTCTCTCTGTCTCAGGTTAAATTGTACAGAATCTTTTTCACGCTCATCAAGAAACCTGTCTAATCGTTAATATGTTTAACTACGTACATGAAAGGCAAACAAAAAGTTACTTCTGTGAAACTATTTGTTACGACGAATCCAATCATATAACATATGATAATATTATTGCTTATATATCTATTAAATACGTGGTCAAAAGCTAGACGGTGAATAGTGGCATAAAGTGGAGTGTACAGTTTAACGTGGGACAGAGGGAGTAATTATATTGAATTAAATTTTATTAACTAGTGAAATCGAAGTGTATTGAATTGAACAATAGTTACAATGTAATGAAGGGGATCTTGGTGTTTTCATTTTTGTATAGGAAAAAATAAAATGACATAATGTTACCTATATTAGAATTTTTATGTGATAATGATAAGAAATTAGGCAAAGTATTGAGAAAGTCTGTCTTTCCATTGACATGTGGAAAGTCTGTCTTGAATTATAATTAAAATTATAGAAAGGTAAAAGGTTTTAATTACAATATTAAAAAATTATTATGCAACGTGCAGTAGATATAAGTTTATGACTCAATTAATGTAACTCGGAAATTTTGTATCGATTTCTTCTAATTTACAGTTTTAACCTTAGCCTTTCTACAAGTATGGAAAGACCATCTTTCAAGAGACAGACTCAACAAATTATGATGGATTAAAAATAAATTAATTTTAAATTGACTAAAACTATTTATTTTATGAATTAACCTTTTCGAATCACGTCACATTATAAATTTAATTTACTATATTTGTTAGATTTTTTGCACCAGATATTTTTAAATATCGAGTTTCTAAAAGGTGATCAACTCGGCTCGCCCTCAGCCGCCCCGGCCGCACCGACACCACAACCATAACTGGAGAGGTAAATCACAGCACTCCTGGGTCAAACACATGGCCCTCGAATATGTTCGGTGCGAACAAAGAGTCCCTCCACTGGAGAAACTCCCACGCTGTCGCTGCCGATATTCGAACCCGCATTCCCAAGGGAATTAGACCATGCATCCAACCACTTGGGCGATCGTGTAGGTGTTAAATATCGAGTTAGACCATGCACCCAACCATTTGGACGATCGTGTAGGTGTTAAATATCGAGTTTCTATATTGCCAGTATGTCTGATTAAAGTTACTGGTAATGATATATGTCTTGAAAAAAAATGGGGAAATGTGTGAATTTACTTGTAAAATAGATTTTGGAAAAACAAACACAAAAAAGGATATGGAGTGGAATGGTACTTGTGATGTGTGTGAGAAAAGAAAAGGGTTAGGTCCGGATCACATGGTGATAATGGAAAAAAGGGATTGTTTGTGCTTTGACAAATTCTAGGGGCCATCACGAGCCTTGTCTTCTGAAATTGTGAAGGGATGATTATGCACTCATTTACTTCACATCTCTTTCAAATTGCGAATGCCAACTTTATGTCTTTAAGCCTGGCCAAAATGCCCATGGCTTTCAATCGATTGTACAGTACTTTGGTTAAAACCCATAAATAATTGTGGATATATATATATATATATATATATATATATATATATATATATATATATATATAACTCCCTCTGTTTCTCTAATGGTGGCACATCATTTTTGGTGTTAGAATTTAGGAGATGCTAAATGAGTTGATAAAATTGAATTGAAAGAATAAAAGGTAAAATGAGTGGATGTAATAACCTTAAACTTGCCATAAATAGAAAATATCAATATAAAAGAAACACTCCAAATTAGAAAGTGTGTCAGAGGAACAGATATATATATATATATATATATATATATATATATATATTTTTTTTTTTATAGAGCAATCACTTTATTTTTCAACTTAAACCGGTGTTTTACCGTTTAAAAGTTGAGATATTTAATAATTAAAATATTTAATAATCGTGTAATGATATTTGCGTAAAACAAGACTTGCTGTCAGCAGTAATATTTTTATAAAATATTTTTTTTATATTTTTAGGTTGAAATACGTTTCGTTATATAATTAACTTATGATATACAATATTCTAAAAATAGTATCTAAGTTCAGCTTGACCTTTCTAATACTTATTCTTGTTTTCGACATTTTCATTCCTAGTTTTGACTAGTTTAATGGTTTGCTTTTGTATACGTTTCTTGTGTGAGTGTTCAGCCGTTCTTCCTTAAGAGTGTGTGCATGCTATTCATAGGATTTGACTCCGGCCGGCTAAAGATAAATGAATTGGATGATGAGTGTGAGTAAAAGTGGCGTAATTTAATTGGGCAACTTTCTTGTTTTCAAAGATAATAAATAAACAAAGGAGTATGAATAAAAGCAAGAAGAAAGAGGAAGCTTGGTGTCACTTCAACAAGAATAAGAATTGGTTTACGATTTTATTTGAAGGGTTCATAAATTGGTTCAATTCTATCAATTTCACCAAAATTGGTTCATTTCCCTCACAGTTTAGTAATTGTATTAATTCTTAGAGAAAAGTGCTAAAATAACTTTATAATTTACATGAACGTGTTAAAATAACCCTTTATAATTTAAAAGTGTCAAAATAATCCTAAGCTTCTGTCGAAAGTGCTGAAATAACTCACTCGGCATTGATGGTGAAAAATCCACTGGTGATCACCTAAAAATGACCAAGATACCCCTGCTTAGGGTGGGTTTGAGAGGGCTTATAAGTGTTTTGCTTATTAAATTATGCACATTTTTAGTGTTTGGTAAACTCTTAAAAGTTTCTTATTTTAAAAGCAAAAGCTATTTTTTTGGGGGAAAACATAAGCTGATCTTTCCCTACTTTAAAATTAAGCCAGCTTTGCTTATAAGCATAACTCTACAAAACAAACCCTTAGTTTTCTATAAAAAAAACTGAACGATTTTACCCTAGAAAAATATAAGATTAGATCAATACTTTTTTTAAAATAAAAACATAGGGTTGGATTAGTACATTATATAACACAAGGTTATATGAGCACATTTGTAAAAATATGATTAAATTATAATATTTTAAAAAATAAGGTTTTATCAGTGCATTTAAAAAAAAAGGTTGGATCAGTACTTACTATAAAACTTCAACCAACAAAAATAATCATTCCGCATTTGCTACGTTAACTTGATAAACATATATTAGATAGATAGTGTATACATGATCTAATTCATCTTTCAACAATCAAATACATATCAAAAACTAGATTAGATCAAGCCTTTTTACGTACTCTAACTTGATACCGAAAAGTGAACAATTTTTCTGCGTATTTATGGAAATAAAACTGGACTCATGCCCCCCCTTTTTTATTTGTGCAGAAGAAGTTTATGGTTCAACATCATTTACGTTCATTAATAAATAAAAGTATACTATTTGGTCGGGCCTATTATCCGGCGTCGGAAGTCTGCCGTTATCAACCACCGGGCTCGCTTTTCAAATCAGCGAGTCGAGAACGATCCAAGCACCGATTTCTTACCATACAAGGGGATAGAATTTCTAGGTTCAATTCATAATTTGTCGAGGGAGGAGAAGAATCAAAGGGAGGAGGAAGAAGCAGGAGAGGAGGAAGGATTATGAGAGTTGAGAAGAAGAAAATGGGGGTAAAATGGTCAGCAAAATATTAGTTTTAATCTCAGGGGTATTTTGATCCTTTTTGGATGTTTAACATTGGATTTTTCATAGTCGATGCCGACAGGGTTATTTCAACATGTTCGTCAATAAATTAGGGTTATTTTGGTCCATCCAAATTATACATGGTTATTTTGGCAATTTGGTTTAAAACATATAATGTTACTTTTGTATTTGCCCTAATTTTTATATTTAAAATTGGATTATCATCTAGATGCGCATGCGCATCTGTTTAACAAGTTCTTCTTGATTGAAAATTTTAAATTTTGCTTATCTATTCTATTATCTGCTTCAGAAAGCATTTACTGGTTGGATTTGTGGAAATATGTCTACTTTATTTGATGAATCCATTCCTAGTTGGATTTATTCTTATTGGTGGAATATGGATACTTCTGGTAGTTTGTCTGGCACTTCTCATATGCATCTGTAGTTATCAGGTACACCTGACACGAATATCACCGTGCATATGGTACTCCTGACACAATTGATGTGCATCTATAATATTTGCTAGTCTGCATATGCCTCTTGTTTGGTTTTGGGATTTTAAATTGAAAGGGAAATTGTTGGGTATCTCTTCAAATAATTTTTTAAATTAATGATAGTTAAAGAATTCTGGATTCATGAGTGAGCAACTCTAGAGATGGTTCGTAAATTGGAGATCCCAAGAGTTGGATACATGAATTGAAAAATTCCAAAGCTCACTTGAACTCTTATAAATGGAAAGAGATTAGAGTGTTTGGGCGTGGGTTTTGTACATATTTGTTCCGTTCTTATAATCACCCCTTATGAGTCCGTAATTTTTGTCAGGTGGTCCCGCGTGATGTAGCTCTCGACATCTGTAATCTGTTTGACTCATTTGAGCGATAAGATTAATTTCTATCTGTTCGTAGAGGTAGCCAAAATGTTTGGTGAACCACGTTAAAATTTTGTGCTTTATTTTTCTTCATTCCTTTTCTATTATCTTGAGTTGCACAAGGGATTAATTCCCCCCAACAAGTGGTACTAGAGCCAATGGTTTATTGGAGCTTCCATTTCAAGATGAGGAGAAGAAAGAAGAAAAAAAAACTATAGGTCGGATGACACGTCAGCGAGAGCTGCTTTGTATAACAAGTTCTTTCTTGGTTGAACTTGTTTAAATTTGGTTATCTGTTCTGCTATCTGCTTCACAAGGCCTTCCCTGCTTGGAGTTGTGAGAATCTATATTCTCTATTTGATGAATTCTTTCGCATTAGATTTATGCTGGTTGGTGGAATTTAGTACTTCTGGTATGTCTATCAGTCACTTCTCCCGTGCATATGTAGTTATCTGGTACATCCTACGCGACCACTATATATATGGCATGCCTTGCACAATTGGTGTGCATCTGTGATATTCGCTTGTCCCCATTTGTCTCTTGTTCGATTATTGAGATTTTGAATCAAGAGGGGATTTGTTGGATATCTCTTCAAATCACAAAAGATTAATTAATGAGAATCAAAGATTTTTGGATTCATGAATAGGCAGCTCAAGTATGGTTCATGAATTGGAATCCCAAGAGTTTGATACATGAATTGAATATCATAGCTCATTTGAACTCTTATAATAGAGGGAGAGTTAGAGTGGTAGGGCGTGATTTTTTTAGGCATTTGGTCTGGTCCTAAAAATCAACTCTCTAGGTCGAGTGGTCTTGCGTGATCGATGTAATTCCCAACATCTCTAGATGCCTGTTCCATTTCTTACATTCCTTTTCTGTTATCTTGATCTGCGCATGATATTAATTTCCTAACAACTTCAACAAAGATAGAATTAGATTATGAATTGTTCGAGGATTTAATAAATTAGTTAACATCTCTATCTATTTCACCAAAAAATTATGTTGGAACTAAATTCTCCGAGCAAGATTCTGGTGGGATTCGGCCACCATTTGCGCTGGAATAAGGGAGCGTTGGTTTTGGCTTTGCGAGTACTGTATTGTATTATACTCATACGTTAATTCGGGTTCCGTTTGAATGAGAAAGGAGTGCTCAAAATTGATTACTTAAAATGTACCATTTTGGGTTAGTGCTTATATTAGAAATACCACATTAGAAATGGGAAGGAAATATGTCTAGTATAAAGGCTAGAATGAAAACATTAGGAATATCAACTAGTAGTTTAGGATACCTTGAATCAAGACCACACGCACGTGGTTCGGTTCAGTTTTGATCGGATCGGATCGAGATGGGTCGGGCCTCAGGTTCTCGAGAATGTTTAGTTCGGGTACGTCATTTTGGACCGTGGCCCAACTTTAAATTTTGAACCTGTCAACCCTCCTAATTCCAGAGGCATAAATCGCTCATGGTCTTCCTCCCTTTTCATTGTAGGGCATTGATTGCTCTCTTCTGAATTGATGAGGCATGGATTGTGCCACGATTACCTCCTGCCCGTAAGTTGCTTTGCCTACAAAAGAAAACCACTAGCCTCATTCTAAAACACACAATACAACAAATCCTCCTCTCATCTCCTTCCTCTGTTCTTTGTGTTCATTCATCGAGTCTGAGAGTAAAACGCTGAATTGTTGGTTTGACGGTTTCAGCTGCTGAGTTGTGCAGAGTAGAAAAATATAGCAATTGTATCCTGTGATTCAGAATGCCATCAAACTGTCACACACTATGGGGAATTTTCATAATTAAGGACGGAGATCTTAATCTCGCCTCTACATTGATTCAACCATTTATTTCATTTGGTATAATTTTTCTACTCCCTTTTCATTTACTTAAGTCTTTTATATAATTTCAAACTAATTGTTTAGTTAATTGGAATTTAGGTTCATAGTTTAGTAGTTGTAGTAAATTTAATTTAAAATTTAAAATTATTATTTAGATATGTCTTAATAGAAATTTTCAATCTTTTTCTAAAATTTTTTTTGTGAGATTCAAAATCACATCATTATGATATTATCACTAGATTTTAATTGTTGAAATATCTTTTGCTTTGTTACAAGAGAATTGAAGATATATAACAACAAAACCATATATAATGGTTTTAAATTAAACACTGATGCATCTTTTTCGACTAATAGAACTCCCATGGCTGGTTATATTTAGGAACACATTAAGGTTGACATTGAATATGGGAGAAAAAGAATTATCTGATGTTCTTGATAGTGCTCAATATGAATTGAGAGCTTACATCTATGGACTAGAAATTAGTTTGCAGGCTGGTTATATATCTCTAACAGTGGAACTTGATTCCTTGCAGGTTGTTCTATGGTTAAAAAGTGAAACAAAAATACCATGCAAGATGGAAAGGGACCTATAGTAAGCTGATAAGATCATACAAAACTCTCTGGCCTCCTTTATACATGTTTATAGGGAGAAAAACCAGGTTACGCATTATCTTGCAGAACCGGGATGATGAAGGCCACAACCTAACCTGGAATCACATATCTTCAACAATAAAAAAGCTTCAAAAATGGGCGAGCTTAACCTCCCAGCACTCATGGTTCCCTCATGGGCCACTTAGCACTTTCTGCGTCAACAGATCAACACCCGGGTTGCCATGTACTTCCGAACTCAGACTCTACATCAACCAAACTTCATCATGCTTGGCCTCCCCATCAAATGAAGATTTTTTTAAGATCTTGTCTTTGAGCAACTGAAGTAGGATCAATTTTTGGCATACGAGCTCTTTTTTTCTTCTAATCTTTGACTGTACTTTAGACTTAGATTGTGATTTCAATATTTAACACTTAGTTTAACTCTACAAATCACAATTGTTGATGAATAAGAATATTTTGTCAATATTACTTATGTATGGATTATAATTCTTTTCCTTTTATAACTTTGTATAGGTCTCTTGTATCTCTCTATATTGTAACCCAAATCATGAATATCATCACAACATTATTTCCTATATGGTATTAGAGCCTAAAATCATGAAACTTCTAAAATTTCAAAAACCCAAAATTTGGTGTCGATCACTTTTCCGGAGAACTTTGCCATTTGAATTCTCTCACCATCAATCATCGTGTCGTTGCCACCAAAATCTCGCCGCACCCAATTGTCATCAACTGACCTGCCAGCACGTTAATCTCAAGCGCAAGCGCCAGTCCGCCTTGCCGCCAATCCACGTTGCTTTTGACCATGCGCCGCCACATTGTCCATGAGCTGCTGCGTTCTCCATGCGTCACCGTCATCTATTTTTCC
Source organism: Rubia yunnanensis (assembly GCA_037428765.1). Lineage (NCBI taxonomy): Eukaryota > Viridiplantae > Streptophyta > Magnoliopsida > Gentianales > Rubiaceae > Rubia > Rubia yunnanensis. Next base: position 112,472,589 of record CM075064.1, on the reverse strand, counting down.
TACCGCCGTTGCCGTTAATCACACACTGCCACTGCTTCAATGCCGATTCCTAAATCTGATTCTACCCGCGATGTTGCATCGCTGAAGAAGTCAGGCCAAGAAAGCATGTGACCTCCTTGCTGCTGATGTTATTGCCACTGTCTCGAGTCAGATGCAGTTACACGCTGGTAGCTAGAAATCACTACCAATTGGCCGCCTGATGTACTTTCGTACTATCTTTATCCTTCTGAAAGCCCTGGACTTAGGATATGTCCTGTTCTTTTGAAAGGTGGAGAAAACTGCAGAGAGTGGATTACTGCAATCCGCAATGCATTATTTGCGAAGAAGAAGCTCGGTTTCATTGGCAAAACCATTACTCAACCCCTGGCTGGCCATTCTAATTATGATGATTGGTCTAGCGTTAATGCTTTGCTTATTTATTGGATCCTTCAGACTGTTAATCCATATGTACGATCATCGGCAAACTACTTCACCACTGCTAAAAATTGTTGGATGATCTTGCTGGAAGATTTTCCCTCGACAATGATTCTGTAGATGTGCGGTGATATCATCAATTGCCGCCAGAATGGATAGCTTGTTCCATCTACTACAAAAAACCCAAGAATATGTATGATGAGAATAACTCATTTATACCTCCTCGGGGTTTGCTCTTTTAAACCTTGTCAACAAACGTGCGCCGGTAATGCTACCTCGACCGCCATTACTGATCGTCAGAATGAGACCATTTATCAATTTTTTCTCGATTTGGATGATGGTTACAACACACTATGATAAAATGTCATGGCTCGAGAACCTCTGCTGCCACTTACTCGCATTTATGCTCTTGCAATTCAAGAGGAGTGATGTGTCCATTTTAGATGCTTTATTTAGTAGTATTTAGGATCACTTTTGTGCTCTTTTATTATCGAGAGCTTGTGTTTTACCTTGAAATTCACTTAGGAGAGGCAAAAGCAACTTTGTACTCTTTTACCTCTTCTAAGTGGATTTTGTGTGACAAGGGAAGAACACGGAAACAACGAAGACCGGAAGACATTGAAGACTATACTTTCGAAGACTTTTGGATACTCACTTCGAAGACATGAAGACCGGAGGCCGTTGAAGACCATTTTTGGAGCCGTTGAAGACTTGAAGATTGAGAGGGATGGCTATGAAGAAGACAAAGAAACAATGCAAAACTCTGGCTCCCGTCGCGACACCATCGCGAGTCGCGACCAACACGTCGCGAGTCGCGACCAACACGTCGCGAGTCGCGACCAACGGGCGGCCAGAAATCAACTTTATCTTCTTTGCACTATAAATACTACTCTCTTTCTTCTTCTTCTCCAGCTTTTCCAGCCCGTTTTTCTCTCTGGTTTTTGGGCGAAAACCTAGTTTTTTTTTCTCTTCTTTCTTTTCTTAGCTTTTTCTTAGTTTAATTATGTCTTTTGTTGTTCTAGAGTAGTTTTTGTACTTGGGAGCTATGGATTGAAGCTTCCACTTCTATGTATTGAGAACCATTTCTATCTATCTATTTAGTGTTTTGCTATTGTGCATTTATTGTGCTTTGAATGTTAATTGTTGATGCCATTGATGTTGTTGGGAGCTTGAGGATATGAATGCTTGTATGAATTACTAGCTAGGGTTTGGGGGATTTGGGTTAATTTCCCCCCAGTTCTTGTTAGGAATGTATGAGTGTGAATTAGAGCTTTTGATTGTGTTAGTGTGTTGACAATGTGCTAGACGAATGTGATTGATGTCGAACTCTTCGTCATGTTCGTTTGTGTAGCAAACGAGAGAGTCATATGCTCGTGGATGAATGTGCGTTGCACGTTCATCCAATCTCGTGTAATTGCATGAATTGGTTTAATGCTTATTCACGGTGTAGTGGTCATAGGCATTGCCAAGCTTGTTGGTCCTTCGTGATTAAATGCCACCAATGACACCTTGAGTCATGGTCGCGACTCGAGAGTCATTGGTGAGGTTTGACGAGAGATGTCGAACTCACTCTCGCAAACTACGAACTAAGAAGGATAGGAGTTTAGTCTCCACGACAAGTAGTTGAAGTATTGAATAGATGATTTAAACTCATTCTTGAAGCATTTGGTATTTGGCGTTTATGTATTCTTGACGGTGTGTTTCACTGCATGTGTGCCATGAGTTGTTTGAGCATAGGTAGTGCTTGTGTGGTTGAATTGTTTAGGTGTAGGAACGTGACGAATTCCGTAGCGCCTTTGCATGAAGATCTGTGAGCATGAACTTAGAACTCCTTGTGATGTGTGTGTTGTGGTACTTGCTAGATGGGTGTGTGAGCGTTGGGTCCTGAATGCTATATGATGGAATGTGTGAATGATTCGATGAACTACATTAGATGTGGAAGTGGATATCCGTTGCCCCCAAGGCATTTTATCTTTGTAGTTTAAAACCCCTTTTCTTTAGTTTCGTTTGATGATTAGCATAGTCACTTGACGTTGCTAGTTATCTTGTCTTTTTATCTTTGTTAACTTAGGAAACCAACCAACCAACCCCCCCCCTTTTACATGCTTTTATGTGTGTGTATATATATTTACTCCTAGCCTAGTATCAACCATTGTGTGCTTAGACGCTTAGGAAGATCCCTCTTCTCATTGGACGACCCCGATTTGCCACTATCTACCTAGTTGTAGAAAGTAAGCATTTAGGGCTTATAAATTATCTTTTGCACGGCGGGCGCGACGACCGCCCGCCCGTCAAAATGGCACCGTTGCCGGGGAAGAGGCGTTTATTCTTAAGTATTTAGGTGTATTTGGTTGTGTATTAGCTAGTTGTTTTTATTTTCCACTACTTGGTGGTTGTTTTTGTTCGGAGTAGGTATTGCTTGAGTTCTTGGTGATTTATTTTATCGAGAATCCTTGCACTATGATTCCGAACTTTTGAAAAAAAAAAAGAAATTTTTTTTTAATGGAGCGTCTCACCTTGAGGGAACTCATGATGAGATGAGAGGCTCAACAAGCAAGGTTTTGTAGGATGTGTCATTCCGACCATCCTACCGAATCTTGCCCTTTGTTGTGGGAAGAGCACTATGACCGAGAAAGAACCCTTGGTTTCCAAAACCATGGGTACTATGAAGAATGCTATCAAGAGGTAGGAGATATTGGTTTTCAAGGGCAAGAAGCTCATGAATGCTATCCATACCACAACTCTTACAATCCGGAATGGAGTGGTAGTCCGGATTTGTGGTATGAGAATGAGCCAGAAAACCAATATTACGAGCAACCTAGTTGGCCATCACCACCCTATACCATACCCCAAAACCAAGCCCAACAAGGAAGTTCAAGTTTGACACGTGAGGATGTCTTAAATACCATAGCAAACTTGAACTCCTTTACTAGTGAGGAGCCGGATACCCAGCTCTCCTCTAGTGTTGAGGCCATTGAGGGGCATGCGAGGAACATATTAGAGGTATTGGCCCGCATGGAAGCTCGTGATTCCGAAAACACACCATCCCAACTTGAACTCGATGATTCGGTGAGTGAGGTCACCAATAAAAATGATTTTGAGTTTGAAAGGGATGAGGAGTTGGTTGTAGAGGATAGAAAAATGGAGGAAGAGGTGATAGTGCTACATCCATTAGCATCGTCACCCCTTCTCCCACCCAGTGAACCAACTCCACCATTTTTGGAAGTTTTGAGGGAAACGAGAGAGGAGCCGAAAGATTATCCCAAGCTCCCTAACCACTTAATTCCCTTTGAACCATCTCCACCTCCACAAGACTTTCCTCTTGAAAGTTTTGTGCCCCCACCTCTCTTATTTTGGATGCTCATGGTGAAGAGCTTCAAGCCTTCACCATACGGATAACATTAGGGTCGTGCCGACGACCTTAAAAATACGGAGCTTCGTCGTGCCGACGACGTTAAATAAATTCGGCATTTCTTTTAGTTTTTGTTTCTTAGTTTGTGTTTCTTAGTTTGTTTTTGTTGTTGTTTTGTTTTGTTCTTTTTATGGCATGTTTTTCTATGATTTTGTAGCAACATGAAGTGCATTGCAATGATGGAGATGAAGGAACGAGATCAATGAACGAGGGAAGAAAGCTTGGACAGTTGGTAAGAAAACGAAAAAATTTTAAGCCTGGGATACCCTGCCGTCGCGAGTCGCGATGGGCTTCGTCGCGAGTCGCGACGAACAGGGGAGAAAAATCACTCCCAGCGCCAACTTTCCGCGAGTCACGATGACATCGCGAGGCTCGTCGCGAGTCGCGACACACTTCGTCGCGAGTTGCGACGAGCTCAGAAAAATTTTAGCTTTCGGACTCACCTTTCCGCGAGTCGCGATGACTTCGCGAGGCTCATCGCGAGTCGCGACACAATTCGTCGCGAGTCGCGACGAGCTCAGAAACTTTTGAGCTCCCAGACTCACCTTTCCGCGAGTTGCGATGACTTCGCGAGGCTCGTTGCGAGTCTCGACACACTTCGTCGCGACGAGCTCAGAAACTTTTGAGCTCTCGGACTCAACTTCCCGCGAGTCGCGATGACTTCTCGAGGCTCGTCGCGAGTCGCGACGAACCTCGTCACGAGTCGCGACGTGCTCAGTCAACTATTGAAAATTTTTTGAGCCCGGATTTCAAATTTCCAAGCTTCCAAGTTTCCAAATGATTTTAAACATTGCATGATCCTACCTTCTTCTCCACCCAACACTCCCAAGAACTACCACATTTCCACTCATTCTCAACCATCCTACATATATTGGCATATGAACATTCTTGCATCTTTATAGTACATTTGTTGATTATAGTATGCCGACTACATCATTGTGATCGTAAGCGCACATCCTATAATGATGCTTGTATACATGTCAATATGTGTTGGATGTTTTTCATGATTATTCTTATAGTGTTGGTTGAGTGTGATTTGGTTGTTCTTTGAAAATACTATGGTTATTAACTCTTGATGCTAAACCTAGTATTACATATCCTTATGTACTTGTGAGTTTAATGTGTTCTTCGTGGTGTAGTCTTGATCAAACGGCGCCATGGAGACAATGTTTTTCTCGAGGGGTGAGTTCTTCTACGGCATCTTTGCTCACCCTTCCGGTTCCGAAACCTATCTCGGGACCATCCAAGTACTTGGATATCGCCATATCACCGGCGAATTTGCGGAGAAATGGGTGTCACTCTAACTCCCTTACCTTGATTTTTATTCTTCTTGCCTTACGTGTTTACATTGAGGGCAATGTAATGTTTTAAGTGTGGGGAGGGGTTAGAGGACTCATATGCATGCTAGATTGTTTTGGAATGCTTTTTGCTACTTTTCATTGGAAAAACATGAGAAAAAGAAAAAAAAATAGAAAAAGAAAAAGAAAAAGAAAATAGAAAAAGAAAAAGAAAAAAGAAAAAAAAAAGGAAAAGAAAACCCGCTAAGTTGAAAACCCGAGAGGGCAACTTAGGCAACATTGGGGGCCCGGATAGGTCGAAAACCCTTAAAGGGCGGCCTAGGCAAAAATGAGAGGCTAAAATGTGCGGAAAAAGGTGAGATGTGAGCTAAAGAAACATGATGTGTGGCTAGGATGAAAACTCGAAAGAGCTCCTAGGCAAAATGAGAGAAAGTGAGAGAAATTGAAAAATGCTATGATTTCACTCATTTGCCGGCGTTGGAGTCATAAGGTTGCGGTTGTCACACGGATAGATCGGGTAGCTCAATATCTATAGACCTCTTGGGATTGGGTAGCTTAGTGGGTTAGGAAACGAAGTGTGGTTATGAAATTCCTTATCTCTTTCTACTTCGTTTTTGGTTGATATATTGGCATTAGGTGAAGCATGTGTTTAAAACTTCCTCTATGGTTTTAGCTTCATTTTGTGTCATTGGATTCTGGGAATATCAATTCTGGGCTGTGAAATATTTTTATGGGTAGTGAATTGATAAGTGGTAGGTTTGGTTAGATTTAGGATTGGGGATGTGTGTGTGAAAAATTCTCATGTGAGCTTTTATTTTGGGATTTTTGATATTGAGAGTTTTTGTGAGGCTTTGATTGGGGGATTAGTTTAGGTTTTGGATATATCATTTACTCCGTGTGCTTGAATCTTTTCTTACTCGAGGGCGAGTAAGGTTTAAGTGTGGGGAGATTTGATATGTCCATTTTGTGTGGTTATTTTAGGGGTTTTAGGATGTGGATATGCCATTTCCTCCGTATGCTTAAATCTTTTCTTACTCGAGGGCGAGTAAGGTTTAAGTGTGGGGAGGTTTGATGTGTCCATTTTAGATGCTTTATTTAGTAGTATTTAGGATCACTTTTGTGCTCTTTTATTATCGAGAGCTTGTGTTTTACCTTGAAATTCACTTAGGAGAGGCAAAAGCAACTTTGTACTCTTTTACCTCTTCTAAGTGGATTTTGTGTGACAAGGGAAGAACACGGAAACAACGAAGACCGGAAGACATTGAAGACTATACTTTCGAAGACTTTTGGATACTCACTTCGAAGACATGAAGACCGGAGGCCGTTGAAGACCATTTTTGGAGCCGTTGAAGACTTGAAGATTGAGAGGGATGGCTATGAAGAAGACAAAGAAACAATGCAAAACTCTGGCTCCCGTCGCGACACCATCGCGAGTCGCGACCAACACCGTCGCGAGTCGCGACCTACACGTCGCGAGTCGCGACCAACGGGCGGCCAGAAATCAACTTTATCTTCTTTGCACTATAAATACTACTCTCTTTCTTCTTCTTCTCCAGCTTTTCCAGCCCGTTTTTCTCTCTGGTTTTTGGGCGAAAACCTAGTTTTTTTTTCTCTTCTTTCTTTTCTTAGCTTTTTCTTAGTTTAATTATGTCTTTTGTTGTTCTAGAGTAGTTCTTGTACTTGGGAGCTATGGATTGAAGCTTCCACTTCTATGTATTGAGAACCATTTCTATCTATCTATTTAGTGTTTTGCTATTGTGCATTTATTGTGCTTTGAATGTTAATTGTTGATGCCATTGATGTTGTTGGGAGCTTGAGGATATGAATGCTTGTATGAATTGCTAGCTAGGGTTTGGGGGATTTGGGTTAATTTCCCCCCTGTTCTTGTTAGGAATGTATGAGTGTGAATTAGAGCTTTTGATTGTGTTAGTGTGTTGACAATGTGCTAGACGAATGTGATTGATGTCGAACTCTTCGTCATGTTCGTTTGTGTAGCAAACGAGAGAGTCATATGCTCATGGATGAATGTGCGTTGCACGTTCATCCAATCTCGTGTAATTGCATGAATTGGTTTAATGCTTAGTCACGGTGTAGTGGTCATAGGCATTGCCAAGCTTGTTGGTCCTTCGTGATTAAATGCCACCAATGACACCTTGAGTCGTGGTCGCGACTCGGGAGTCATTGGTGAGGTTTGACGAGAGATGTCGAACTCACTCTCGCAAACTACGAACTAAGAAGGATAGGAGTTTAGTCTCCACGACAAGTAGTTGAAGTATTGAATAGATGATTTAAACTCATTCTTGAAGCATTTGGTATTTGGCGTTTATGTATTCTTGACGGTGTGTTTCACTGCATGTGTGCCATGAGTTGTTTGAGCATAGGTAGTGCTTGTGTGGTTGAATTGTTTAGGTGTAGGAACGTGAAGAATTCCGTAGCGCCTTTGCATGAAGATCTGTGAGCATGAACTTAGAACTCCTTGTGATGTGTGTGTTGTGGTACTTGCTAGATGGGTGTGTGAGCGTTGGGTCCTGAATGCTATATGATGGAATGTGTGAATGATTCGATGAACTACATTAGATGTGGAAGTGGATATCCGTTGCCCCCAAGGCATTTTATCTTTGTAGTTTAAAACCCCTTTTCTTTAGTTTCGTTTGATGATTGGCATAGTCACTTGACGTTGCTAGTTATCTTGTCTTTTTATCTTTGTTAACTTAGGAAACCAACCAACCAACCCCCCCTTTTACATGCTTTTATGTGTGTGTATATATATTTACTCCTAGCCTAGTATCAACCATTGTGTGCTTAGACGCTTAGGAAGATCCCTCTTCTCATTGGACGACCCCGATTTGCCACTATCTACCTAGTTGTAGAAAGTAAGCATTTAGGGCTTATAAATTATCTTTTGCACGGCGGGCGCGACGACCGCCCGCCCGTCAAGGAGACTCACAAATATGTTTTTCGGGCACGTGAGCCTTCAACTGATTCAATGGAATATGTTGCTCATTGTCCACCTGCTTCAGGTTCATTAATATGAGCTGTCAATGCAGCTGATCATAAGAATATTACATCTACTCATTGTAATTGCAAATGCCATGACAAAGCTAGCTGTTTCAAGATCATAGGTTATCCAGAATGGTTCACTCAGATGAGGGAGCGAGGTGACCAAAATCCCACACAGCCCACAGTTGCTATCGACCTTCCTGGTGGCGTCCCAGCCACCGATATTGCTGCACCTCGCCGCTCTCAACCGGAAGCTACCTCGCCCTTAGATGGTTCATCCGATCATCGCCATCCAGGCTCACGGCTGCAGCTCTGATCGCCCTAGATCGATCCATTATTGACCATGCTCTGTCTGAAGACCAATGAAGTATGACCTTTAATTTATTTGATCAGTTAAATTATCCTTATGACTGTGTGTCAGGTAAGTATGCTTTACCTTGCATTCTTGATTCTGGAGCCTCATATCACATGGCTGATGATAAAGGTTCCCTTATTGATCTTACTACTGCTGCCGATTCAGTTGATATTCTTTTTCCTGATGGATCTATGTCATCTGATGCACTATATAGATATTTATGCTTTGGAGATATCACCCTTACTCATGTGCTTTATATCTCTACATTTTGCTGCAACTTATTATCATGCTCTAGATTGCTTTCTGCATAAAATGTCTAGTTTTGCTTACTGAAAATTATTACATATCAAAGAAAATCAGTGCAAGGACTATGACTGGCGTGGGGTGGGGGAAAGGGGGGGGGGGGATTATTGGCTTCGTCTGATGGATAATTGAGCTTGGCTGCTTGTTCCGACTGTTGCTTTCGTTTCTGCATCTTCATTTAATTCATAGCATCAGCGTTTTGGACATTTATCTCCAACGGTGTCGTCTTCTATTCCTACTCTTAATTTTAATTAGCACGAATAAAACTGCTGCTCCTTGCTCCGTGTGTCATAGAGCAAAGCTGACTATGCAAAACCAAAACGTATATAGCTCTCTGTACCTTTTCTTGTAACTTTTTGAGTAGTGGTCTGAAGATCCAAATATAAATTTTCACCACCTACCAAGGTGGTTTTAATTTATTTTAAAAAAGAAGAAGTATGAGAGGTAGAATTTTTTATTTCTAGAAGCTCTTTATTTAAAAAGAACTATTAAAGAAAATAAAAATCTTTATGTCAAATTAAAAGTATAGCTTAATGAAGAGCATGTATTCTTCGTTCCACTATATATGATACATTTAATTCTTCATTTGAATTTATAGTGAATGGATTAGTGAAAAATGAGTTTAGATAATAAAGAAAAGTAGAATAAGTGTATGAAATTGAAATTGAAATTTTTCCCCAGAAAATTAGTTGGAGCACCACCGTGCGTTGCACTGTGTTGTTGATTAAAAAAAGTAGTTTAGTTTACATTTAAAATGAAAAAAATTTATAAAGATTATTCATCTAAGAAGATTTTTCTCAAAAAAATCTAAGAAAAACTACTCCCTCTACTTCTTTGTATTTGATACCATAGATTAACGTATTTGAATTTAGGAAAATATTTCCAAAAATATTAAGTGTAGCAATGAAAGAGAAAATATGTTTTGAAATCAGTGTCACTTCATAAAGGGTGTTGCTATATCCCGCCCTGTATTTTACTATCCTCGCCCTAATACGTATAAATACACGTATTTTGAATTTTTTTAAAAAAGAAAAAGAATGGAAGAATGCAATCCACTATAAATACCCCCTCCCCCTCTTCTTTTTTCTCTCCCCCTCTTCTTTTTTCTTCTTCTTTCTCTCCATTTCTCTCCCCCTTCCCTCTCTCCATTTCTGCCGGAAACCCGCCGCCGCCGCCGGAAACCCGCCGGAAAACGTAAGTTTTGGAGGAATTTTTTTAACTTTTCGTGCGAATTGTTGCCCGATCTATTCGAATTTTTTTGAACTTGTCGGAATTGTTAGAATTGGGGTTTGTTACAATTTTGTTAAATGTAGAATGGATGTTCGGTTGGTGGTTAGATGTTGGGTCGGTGGTTAGTATAGGAGATTAAGATGTAGAATAATAATTTGGAGAAATCTAATATTAGGAATTTAATGAATTTTGGAATTAAAACGAAGAAATTGTGTTTTTTAGAAATTATTTAGTTTAACTTTGGACGTAATATTTTAGAAATTGTATTTTTTAGAAATTGTGTTTTTTAGAAATTATTTAGTTATGTGACATAATAGAAATTATGTAGAAATTATTTTCTAGAAATTGTGTTGTTTGGAAATTATTTAGTTATGTGACATAATTGGAATTGAAACGAAGAAATTGTGTTTTTTAGAAATTACTTAGTTTAAATTTGGACATAATATTTTAGAAATTGTATTTTTTAGAAATTGTGTTTTTTAGAAATTATTTAGTTATGTGACATAATAGAAATTATTTAGAAATTATTTTTTAGAAATTGTGCTTTTTTGGAAATTATTTAGTTATGTGACATAATTGGAATTGAAACGAAGAAATTGTGTGTTGTAGAAATTACTTAGTTTAAATTTGGACATAATGACATAATTGGAATTGAAACGAAGAAATTGTGTTTTTTAGAAATTACTTAGTTTAAATTTGGACATAATATTTTAGAAATTGTATTTTTTAGAAATTGTGTTTTTTAGAAATTATTTAGTTATGTGACATAATAGAAATTATTTAGAAATTATTTTTTAGAATTTGTGTTTTTTTTGGAAATTATTTAGTTATGTGACATAATTGGAATTGAAACGAAGAAATTGTGTTTTGTAGAAATTATTTAGTTTAAATTTGGACATAATATTTTAGAAATTGTATTTTTTAGAAATTGGGTTATTTAGAAATTATTTAGTTATGTGACATAATTGGAATTAAAACGAAGAAATTGTGTTTTTTAGAAATTATGTAGTTTAAATTTGGACATAATATTTTAGAAATTGTATTTTTTAGAAACTGTGTTTTTTAGAAATTATTTAGTTATGTGGCATAATAGAAATTATTTAGAAATTATTCTTTAGAAATTGTGTTTTTTGGAAATTATTTAGTTATGTGACATAATAGAATATAGTTCTATTTAAATAAACTTTATTAATCCGATGTAAACAATTGTGTAGTAAACTATTACGATATGTTTTAACTATTGTTTCCTTGAATGTTAATAATAGTGTGATGTGGTAAAAACATAAGATTATTTAGTAATGTAATCTCCAATTTGTAACTTAAAAAAATGTGTAGTTCGTTGTATGGGATTGTACGAGAATTAAATTTGCTGTTTGTGGAGAGGTTTTTTTATGTTATATCCACTTTTTCCTATGCATTATAGAATATGTAGGTTCCATTAGTAAATTGAAATGATGCACTGTTCGAAAATATTAGTTCACACGTTGTTGGAATGTATGTTAATTTATCTTATCATATCAGTTTGATTCACTTGTTGTTATACTAATTACATATCTTGTGTCGTAGATGAGCACTGCTGGTCAACCTGACGGCCATGGTCGTTCCATACGACGAAGAGGTGTTAGTGCCTCGGCGAGACAGGCTAGAGGCCGCGTGGTCGAGGATGAACCGTCGCCTCGCCCGCAGGAGTGTGATGTAGGAGCGGAGCGGCCTTCTCCACCGAGCGTTCGTGCATTCGATCCCATGCCAACATGGGACGGTCCGGAGATTAACATTCTCACGTCTGGTGGAATCCGTCACGATAGTGACTGGCAGTTGAATTATGACCTGCCGGCAGATGTCCCCCTGATGGGCCAACCTGGGACGAGTGTGCCATTGGATGCCGGGATCGAACATTATGCTGCAGTTGGAGCCAGGCACACCGTGAGGAATAGAGCTGGTCAATTCGCACAGTCTTCTGGTGGATCGTGCAATGCCGGTGAGCCTAGCACCGGAAGGGCACCGAGGAATAGGAGGAAGCGACCCGCCGATGAGACGTGGCTAGTGCGGGGACCGATGGCTGGTGGCCCGCAGGATGACCTCGTCATACCAAGCTTCAGAGGACACGTCGCTGTTGACGTTTGGAATGGTATAGAGCGAGGTGTGCTGAGATGCCATGCTCGGTCGCCGCTATGCAAGCAGCTAGTCGCCACGCTCCCCGAACTGAGCGATGTTGCACAGGCCCGGATACATGCGACCGGGTTGGCCCACCTGCCTGCGATTATGTTCCAGTTCCTTGACATGGCACTGATATCCGCTTTTGTCGAGAGGTGGCAGCCGGACACGAACACGTTTCACATGCCTTTTGGGGAGATGACCATCCTGATGCATGACGTTGAGATGATTCTTGGCATTCCCATCGATGGTGGCGCTGTTGCGAGTACCATTTCGGCGGAGACTATTGAGGAAGCATGCGCTGAACTGTTTGGGAAAGACGTGGAGTCCTTTGTCGCGGAAGACTGGAACGGGGGTAACATAGATGCCCAATCGTTGATGGCGAGGTGTGTAGCGGCGGGGCGGAGCGAGAACTTCCAATTCATGTGCTACATGCTGACCCTGTTTTCATCCACGCTTTTTGTGGATAAAACTGGGAATAAGGTTAGAGCCAACCTTCTACCCCTGCTTGATTCGCAGTTGTCGTGGGGCTCGGCGACGTTGGCCAGTTTGTATCTGCAGTTGGGAATTGCGTCCCGGTCCAAGGCGCGCGGCCTATGCGGATGTTGCACGCTGCTTCAAGCATGGATATACGAGTACTTTCCGATGTTTCGGCCGAGACCGAGTACATTGCCAGCTCTTCCAGGCCGCGCCAGTCGGTGGCACACAGGGGATAAAACGGGGAGGGGTACGGGGAGGCTCGGTGCCATCAGGCGACAGTTGGATGCCTTACAGCCCGACCAGGTATGAATTCCATGCTTTTACTCTTATTCTGACAGTAGTAGGTAGATCGGATTCCATTGAAACGTAACATGTCTGTGAAACTTTTTGCAGGTGGATTGGTTGCCATATGGAGTGGACGTGGTTAGGGCTGCGAGGGGGAGGACTCACTACCGCGGCGTGATTCGATACCTCGACGCAATGGAGGCGTACATGCCAGATCGCGTTGTGCGCCAGTTCGGTCTCCTACAGGGTATACCGCGGGGTCTTGCAATTGCGCCCGAGCCTTGTTCCCGCCCGGCTGATCCAGCCGGCTATTCAGTGACCTACCCAGGGAGGCTGCAGTTGACCCTATGGGAGATGGCACACACTTGGCACGACGGTCAGCTTGCGGCGTTCCCGATAGCCACGAGCCAATCAGAGTGTACCATGGATTACGAGGACTGGTACGCGACTCATTCGCACCCATTGATCGCAAATCCCGAACATGCCGCCGCGAGTGGACCGGACAGGACACATCATCAGTTATCGGTCAGTTTTCCCGAACTGTTTGCTTCGAGTAATTATATTACATTTTACTGTTTCGTTATTGTAAACTCGGTTTCCTGTGCAACAGATGCTGAGTGACATGATGAGCGCCCTGGATCCGTTTGACTCGGCGACCGTTGATGGACTCGCCGACCCCAGCATGAGGGAGTTGATGATGACTTTTGTCAGTCATCGCGATGAGTATCGCAGGCTCGGTTATGGACCCATTCCTTAGTCGACTGTTTGCTTATGTATGATCCCACAGTTTTGCCATATTCTGCTCATTTATGTAATCGGTAACTGTTTGTGCATATCAAATTTATAAGTCATCGATTTTTGCAACAGTAACGCATTCAAAATAATTACTCGACGCTTCGATAATAACTGTAACGGTTGCGTACATGCCGAAATGTTTCGCTGGGTTGCAACAGTTAATTACTCTCAGAGTATGCTCTTCTCCAAGCCCTTATCCTCCTACGAAAGGGTAACTCCCAACCTACGACATCAGCCTTCCTCAATGTAGTCCACATATTAACCACGGGGGGCATGGGACAGTTTTCCTTCACGTGTACCCGGACGAAATGGCTTGCACTGCGAACGTATACAATGTGTAGCTCCCTACTTGTTCCATCCTCGCCCCCACCTGCCCTCAGTGGAAGGACTGTACAGCAATGGTCCGCCGACCCATTCTCTGAAATGTAATATAAAACTACAACCGTGTTGTAGTAGGTGGCGACAGGAAACATGTCTGCAATGACCGTAAACCAATGCTCTGGACCACATGGACCGCTGGTGTGGTGTATACGGGCTCTGGTGAGTTCAACGTCATTTTGCGAACCGTATATGGGAACATAGTCAGGCCAATGAGTTGATACCTCGTTGAATACTGCCCGACGCGCTGTAGACCATTCACCTTCACCGTCTACGTGGAACGCATCAGCAACGCATCTGAAGCCACAGTTTCCATCACTGACGACATCGTTCCAGCCTTCGATGTAACGCCGGACAATGTGGGGGACACTTTCGAGGAACGGGAATGTCGCTGCAGGAGAACACATTAAGTAAGATAAATATCTTGTGCAGGCGGCGTTTCATTAGGAAGAATGGTGCTTGTACTTACCGTGCCGGCGACCGCTCCCTGAAGCACGCCCCGGGGACCTTGAACTACTCCCGTATCGCCTGTTCACGTGCTCGTGGTAGCTCGGTGAACGTCGGGTTGATCTTGATCGGGGGACCTGCTCGCTTGGTCTCCCACGTGCACTAGTACAACTGTCCGGCTCGCCAATGCCGCTCTCCTCCGGACGCAACTGCGCATCTATGTAGGATGAAACTCGTCTCTGGACCGAAGGGTCGCTGCGTGCCAGCTCCTCCAACAGAGTGTTGAACCGCGACTGATCTTGTTCGGCCCTCGCAATGTTTTTCGTGCTCCGCACGTGATCACCCAGTGCCAGGCTCTTAAACAGCGGATGAATGTCGTCCAAGTACAAGGGGATTCCTTCAGCAACTGCCCCTGCCATGACGCATGCACACGGTATTCCGTGTGTCGAGCGCAGCACACAGCCACAGTAAGCATATACCTGTGCTCCGAGTGCATCAATCCTCCCGGACTCGACCGTCAATTTATCCAGACAGTATTTGGACACGTTGTTGATCAAGTTGCTGAAAAGGGCCCTACGGTGCAATCTTCCAATGCACGTTCTTGATTTCTCCAGGCCGGTCTTGATCATAGTAATCTGCTGGGCTATCTGCAGGTCGACACGCCTCCATACCGTGTCCAGTGAACCAGTCGACGTTTGTAACCACCCTTTCAATGACGAGTGTGCACTTTCGACCCTGCATGTAGTTGTGTTCCCGAAATGCAGAAATCTGTTCGTCCATGCCCGCACAAATTTCTCCTTATGGGGGGTGAGCCACGTCGTCTCAACGTAACTAATAACAGCCTCGCTCCAAGACCATCCAGCCCTCATATCTACCAAGGCGGTTTCATACCCTGAAACGGTGGACGCATTGCAAACCCGGAACCATGCACCATTCTTAAACGCTGCCCCGTTCCTCTTATTCCCTGTCAGCACAGTAACACGTGCCTCCACATCCTTGTTAATATGCCAGGTGCAGAGCAAATGATTCGATTCTGGAAACACAGTCCGAAGTGGCCTAATCAGTCCCATCTCCCGATCGGTGACAACAACCTCAGGGAACGGTCCATCCACAAGCAAGTTCTTCAGCACGTTCAGCACCCACTCATAGGTATCTGCCGTTTCGTCAACGACAATTGCGTAGGCAATCAGGAAGTTTGTGTTGCAAGGGGACATCCCAACCATCTCAATGAATGGCATGCTGTAGCGATTGGTCTTGTACGTTGAGTCGATGGCCACAACCCACGGAAATGTGCGAAATGCCACAACAGCATCGGGATTGGCCATGAATAAATGAGTCAAAGTACCATCACCTGCTGAGCGGTGACTAGTGACATACCCTTTCGCGGTGGCCAGATGCAAACAATTCTCCGCTGTGTTGCGCCCGCCTCGCCTTTCTGTTACATATGCCGATCTCTCATTGTACACCTGCCTAATGTTCTGATGCAGCTCCGGAAACGAATTACTGAGGCTGGCATTGATATGCCTTGGGGCTGTTTCTGAATCTGTCAAATCTCTGATCATTTGCTTCGCGTCCGCATGGAGCTTGCTGCTCTGTCTATGACCCTCGGGGTACACTGAGAAAGAGTGGTTGTGCATCCCTCGTCTAGGATCCTTGCACGGCACTACATTCCAACCATCCCCCGTGATGCTCTGTTTCAAGACAATCGCGAATGGGCAGTCACAACTTCTGGTCGAGCTGCTACTCCATCGGACTACATCAGATTCGCTCGTATCTACATCCTTATCCTTTCGGCCCCGATTGCAAATGCAATATAACCTCAGGGGACCATTCCTATTATGTTTGTAGGACCCCGTGACAAGTTCAAATCCCACCTGCAGAGCAATCCGTTGCAGGTAGGAATAAGCCTCGGCAACACCTGGGAACACAGCTGAGGTGGCAAATGGAGAGTATCCATTCCGCCCTGCAGCAGCTTCACATGACTGATTGTCATCCTTAAACAGCAATAAACATCAAGTAATTAGTTACACTCAACTGCTATACCAACGACAATGATGTCGTCAATTAACGTTTACATATGAACGAATAAAGATAAAATTACAGTCAAAACGTTAAAACATATACTTAAAGAAGAGAACATAAAGATAAAATTACAGTACATGAAATGCCATTACAGTTATAAAATTCCCGTACACAAATTAACTCCCTAAACTAAAACTACATTCATCCATTTCAAGGGTGCACTCCGCCATTTCTCAATAACAGCTAAAACATACATGTAATGGAAAAAAATGTGACAATTTTATTTTATTTGATGAAATAACGTTGTGGCTAGGATTAATATTACATTCTTACAGTTCAACAAAATTACGTAACTTAACGGTACAATAATTAACAAAATAACAAAATTAACAAAACAACAAAATTAACGTTACAATAATTAATAGGACATAAATTATTGCAGGTAAACAGCATTACGTAACAAAATTAACAACAAAATTAACGTTACTGCTATTAATAGGAGATAAATTCATAGGAGATAAATGTGCAATAATTTCTACGTAACAGTTCATAAATTAAAACACAAAGACGAGCATAAATTTCTACGGCAAAAATTATTAAATTTAACTACTTATGGACAGAAAACTAATTAGTAAAATTACCTTAACGGTACAATAATTAACAAAATAACAAAATTAACAAAACAACAAAATTAACGTTACAATAATTAATAGGACATAAATTATTGCAGGTAAACAGCATTACGTAACAAAATTAACAACAAAATTAACGTTACTGCTATTAATAGGAGATAAATTCATAGGAGATAAATGTGCAATAATTTCTACGTAACAGTTAATAAATTAAAACACAAAGACGAGCATAAACTTCTACGGCAAAAATTATTAAATTTAACAACTACTTATGGACAGAAAACTAATTAGTAAAATTACCTTAACGGTACAATAATTAACAAAATAACAAAATTAACAAAACAACAAAATTAACGTTACAATAATTAATAGGACATAAATTATTGCAGGTAAACAGCATTACGTAACAAAATTAACAACAAAATTAACGTTACTGCTATTAATAGGAGATAAATTAATAGGAGATAAATGTGCAATAATTTCTACGTAACAGTTAATAAATTAAAACACAAAGACGAGCATAAATTTCTATGGCAAAAATTATTAAATTTAACAACTACTTATGGACATAAAACTAATTAGTAAAATTACCTCCGAAGACATGGAATTTCTAACACCCTTTAGGGAGTAATTTTTGCTCGTCTTTGGATAGCAAAAAATTCGAGTGCCCTCAAAATGAGTAGAATTCGTGCTAATTTATAGCAGTACAAATTTGGGAGGCAGCCTGGCACGGCTCGCGCCCAGGCCACGGCGAGCCGAGGCGCGTCCGGCTCGCGCCCGTGGCCTGGCGACCGGACTCGGTCGGCCTCGTACCCAAGGCGCGGCGAGCGGAGGGCTGTTCCGCTCGCGCCCAGGTCACGGCGAGCGGCGCCGGTCCGGCTCGCGCCTAGGGAACGGCGAGCGGTGCCGGTCCGGCTCGCGCCCTGTCGGTGGTGAGCGGGCCGAAGGCGGCTCGCGGCCAGGCGGTGGCGAGCGGCCCACCGGCAGCTCGCGGCCAGCCGGTGGCGAGCGGACCGCCGGCGGCTCACGGCCAGCCGGTGGTGAGCGGAGACCGCCACGGCTCGCGCCCCACGCCGTGGCGAGCGGACCGCCACGGCTCGCGCCCCACGTCGTGGCGAGCGGACCGTCGGCGGCTCGCGCCAAGGCCGTGGCGAACCGGTCCGGCGGCGGCGGGCGGCGGCGCGGCGGCGGCGGGCGGCGGGCGGCGGCGGCCCGGCGGCGGGCGGCGGCCCGGCGGCGGCGGGCGGCGGTCCGGCGGCGGCGGGATTTCTTTTCCATTAATTCAGTTAATATTAACTAACTACAATTATCTAAATTAATTTAAATTCAGTTATTGAAATTAAATTAATAATATATACTGTATACGTATTAAGACGAGGATAGTAAAATACAGGGCGTGGTATAGCAATCCACCTTCATAAACCATACATGTGTGGCCGTTGTTCTCAAATTATAAGTTTTTATTATAATGTATGATCAGTATATTAGGTGAGAAACTCTTTTGTTGTCTATACATGTCCTAAATATAAAACTAGAGCCATGTAGGCTTTTGAATCAATCAATTGTACAAGATTAATGTGAAACACGAGTACAATATGCCAACTTCACATACATTACAGTTGATAAATCATCGACTGCATCAACCAATGGATCTGCAAATGCAGCGGCGATAACAGTATCGCGTATCAGTAGCAATACAGCCTTGACGGAGGTCGTTCGAGGATTCTCAGCACCCTCAACAGCTTCATTGCTCCGCTCATGTTCCCCGAGGAAGTAATGATTTTTCCTTATTTGCTGCAAAGGTATCGCATTGGTGTCATAGGCTTTTCAAATTTTAAGAACTTAACAGCAAAAAGCATTACTATGAAACTGTTGGTCCAGCCTGAGTAGGCAGTATGGCTCCCCTATTGGCTTCGTTGAGCCATCTCTCAACACCACTTGTTAAAGTGAAACCTCCATGATTATGAGGGTGTATTATGAAGAATAAATAGGCAGAATACATGGAACTCTAGTTAAACCCTAGGAACATGAGTTGGGCTTTGGCCCATTTATCTATCTCTAATACCCCCCTCAAGCGAAGCGTCGGGTTAACCGAAACGCAAAGCTTGGAACGAAAGAATTCAAACAATGGCTTTGGAAGCCCTTTCGTGAAAATATCCGCAAGCTGCAATGAAGTGGGCACATGACTGACACGAAGCTTCCCAGAGGAAACTAACTCTCGAACAAAATGGTAGTCGATGTCGATGTGTTTCGCCCGCTTATGAGCAACAGGATTCTGAGCTAAGAAGATCGCGCTGTTGTTGTCACACAAAAGAAGAGGCGAACTATCCAGCGGAAAGTGCAACTCCTTCAGAAGGTGGGAGAGCCAAATGACTTCAGCAGCCGTATTTGCAAGAGCGCGATATTCAGACTCCGAGCTCGAGCGCGAGATAGTGGGTTGCTTCTTGGCACTCCAGGACACCAAGTTGTCTCCCAAGAAAACAGCATAACCATAGGTCGAACGACGCGTCTCCAAGCAGCGAGCCCAGTCGGCATCGGAGAAAGCACAAACATCAGAGGATCCTCCCGTGCGAAAAGTGAGACCAAGGTGGGGCGTTCCAGCCACATACCGAAGAATCCGTGTGACAGCTGCAAAATGATCCTCCCGAGGATCCTGAAGGAACTGACTGACAGAGTTGACAGCAAAAGTCAAGTCTGGACGGGTGATAGTCAGATACTGAAGGGCACCCACCAGAGAGCGATAAAAAGTTGGATTACCAAAAGGAGCACTGGAGCTGCTGTGAAGCTGTGAGAGTGGAACGAACGGAGTGGTAACCGGAGATGTGTCAGTCATGCCTGCCCGAGAAAGAATATCACGAACATACTTGGCTTGCCCAAGAAAGAGACCGGAAGGAGAAGAGGACACCTTAAGACCAAGGAAGTAAGTCAGAGACCCTAAATCATTGATGGAAAACTCCTTATCAGTCCGAGAGATGAACTGGCGAATGGCACCCTCATCATTGCAGTGAGAATGATGTCATCAACATAGACCAGGAGATACAGCAGTGTAGAACCCCGAGAGAAAACAAACAGAGATGTATCCGACGAGCTACAAACAAAACCAAGCTGACGCAAAAAAGAGCTGAATCTATCAAACCAGGCACGAGGAGCCTGTTTCAGGCCATAAATAGCTTTCCGAAGTCGGCAGACATGAGTAGGGCAAGCATGATCCTGATAACCGACAGGCTGTGCCATATAGACCGGCGTGTCAAGAACGCCATTGAGAAACGCATTCTTTACATCAAGCTGATGCAAGGACCACCGGCGGAGAGTAGCTATAGCAAGAACAGTCCGAACTGTGGCAGCTTTAACTACCGGACTAAACGTGTGATCGAAATCGAAGCCAGGAATCTGCGAGTAACCTTGAGCGACCAGACGAGCCTTGTAACGATCAATGCTGCCATCAGGTATGTATTTCAAGCGATAGACCCATTTCGACCCAACAATATTGGCATTCGAAGGGCGAGGTACCAACTCCCAAGTGTGCTGTCTTCTAAGTGCATCCATCTCCTCATCCATGGCACCTACCCATTTCGAGTCCTGACGAGCTGCACGATAGTCGCGAGGCTCAGAATGATCCATAACCGCAGCTAGGAGACCAGTGGGAACAAAATTAGGATGAGTTTTGATACGACGAGTACCATCCTGATTTCTGGAAACCATATGATGAGCTCTCGGAGATGGAGAAACAGAACCCGAAAAGGCACCAGAGGGTGCAGAAGAATCCACAAAAACAAACGAAGGAGGAGATGCGGAGTAATCAGAGGTGGAGAGGATGGCGGAGTAGCCGGATGTGAAGTAACCGAAGGATCTGGCAGGGATCGAGATGGGTTAACTGGAGATGGTGAGTCATCACAGACTGTACAAGGACCAGAAGAGGCTGTCGGAGAAGATGAGACTGGTGCAGAAACAGAGTGCTCGGGATCCAGAAAGGATAGAACATCCAAAGAAGAAAAAACCTGCGCAGTACTTCCAGTAGCCAAAGGAAAGCATGTCTCATCAAAGCGAGCATGGCGAGTGATGTAAATCCGGCTAGTAACAGTATCCAGACAACGAAACCCCTTATAGTGAGAGCTGTAACCCACAAAAAGGCATGGGATACTACGAGGGGACAGCTTGTGACCAGCATATGACCGAACAAAAGGATAGACCCTATAGCCAAAAGGTCTGAAATTCGAGTATTCTGGAGTCCGACCAAATAGAACACGATAGGGAGAAGCACCATCAAGAACAGGAGTAGGCAACCTGTTAATAGTGTAGACTGCAGCAGCAAAAGCATTTTCCCAGTGAGACAAAGGCAAGTGAGAATGGAATAACATAGACAATCCCATTTCAGCTACATGACTGTGTTTATGTTCTGCACGACCGTTCTGCTCCGGAGTGTATGGACAGGAGACTTGATGGTGAATGCCTTTCAAGGCAAAATGCGAGCGAAGACGATTATTGAGAAATTCGGACCCACCATCACTCTGAAAAGTTTTGATGGTGGAAGAGAACTGGTTCTGTACGAAAGCCTCAAACTGCAAAAAGACATCGAAAAAATCCAATTTTCTGCGGAGAGGATATAGCCAGGTAAAATGAGAATAATCGTCCACAAAAAGAGCAAAATAAGCAAAACCACTTTCTGACAAAACAGGGGCTGGTCCCCATAAATCACAATGCACCAAATCCAAAACCCTCAAAGCCCGTTTAGGGTTAACAGAAAAAGATTGTTTTTGACCTTTAGCCATCACACAGGGGGCACACAGTCCCGGCTTAGGTAATAAAGAGGAAGCACACAAAACTCCAGTCCTAATCAAATGAGAAATAACAGTAGGGGCCACATGGCCAAGACGAGCATGCCATAAATAAAACGACACGCGATTTTTATTCTGAGATATAAAAGATAATAAAGCAGCCTCTCCTCTATCCAGCACATATAAACCATGCACACTACGACCTCTGCCCATGATCGCCTTGGTGACTCTGTGCTGAATAACAAAATTTCGGTCATCAAATATCACAAATGCATCAAGGTCCCGAGTAAGACGACTTATAGATAATAAATTTTTAGACACATCCGGAGCATATAAAACATCAGATAACCGCAAAGTAGAAGTAAGTTGACAATCACCAACAGAATGAATACCAATGGAATCACCATTTCCAACTGAAACTCGAGAATTACCAGAGTAGGGAGTCACACTCTCCAAAGCAGAGGCGGAAGTGGTGAGATGATTGGTTGCTCCGGAATCAATGTACCAATCCGATGCTGGATGAGAAGGCTCCATGGTCAGGGAACTTCAGAACTGCTGGGCCAAGAGGGCAGAATCATCACGGACAGCAGCTTCGCCGTGTCGCGGTGGGAACAATTTGTAACACGTTTGAGCGGTGTGACCGAATTTATGGCAATACCGGCACTCCACAGCAGTTCTGCCCGAACCAGCACCACCCGGACCACCAGAAGAACTGCCACGACCACCTGCACGACCGCGGCCGCCGGCGCGGCCATTTCTGCCGGCGCGTGAGCCCCACGCGCCACCCCCACGTGCGGGCGCGTGGCTCCACTCGCCACCACCACGGCCGGAAAAATTTCCCTCGGCCAGAAAGGCTACAGGAGCGGTCTGGGATGCTCCAAAACCCTGCAGATTTTTCAGAAAGGCCTCTTGGTTCTCCGCCTCAGCCACAACATCGACATAATCCAGAGTCGGAGAACGAGACAACAAAGGGGCACTAAAATCTCTAAATTCAGCACCAAGAGCATGTAAAAACCACAGAACCATATCATCATTTGTGGCAGGGGCATCCATGGCAGCAAGTTTATCAAATAAAGCTTTAAAATGAAGGTGTAATTCATGAACTGACCCAGTCTTACGAAGATTCATGATTTGCACACGAAGGCTCAACACAGATGACTTACTACGATTATGAAAAACACTAGCAAGAGTATCCCATATCTGAGCAGCCGTATCACAGGAAGAAATCTCGGACATTACCTCAACCGAGACAGAAGAGAGAAGAAGACAACAAAGCTTCTCGTCATCGATAATCCACTGGTCATAAGCCGCCTTGCGTTCCTCATAGACAGCCTTGGAGGAACCAGTAGGGGAGGACGAGCCGGTGGCCTGAGCAAAAGAGGGCGGCAACGGAACCGTAGTGCAGGGATTCGATCCATCAATATGTCCCAAAAGCCGCTGCGAGCGAAGAAGATGTTGGACTTGCTTCCTCCACATCATATAGTTTGAAGCAGTCAATTTTATGGTGAGAAGGTGAATCATATTGCTGTAGGTGAGTTTATCATCGGTGGCCATTTGTAAAGAACAAGAAAAACAAAGAAGGAAATGTATGAATTTGACTGTATTTGGACAGCGAGGGAGAGAAGAAGACAGACGCGGCTGTCAAGATGAGGAAAGGACGTCTATGACGTTCTGGCTGATACCATGTTAAAGTGAAACCTCCATGATTATGAGGGTGTATTATGAAGAATAAATAGGCAGAATACATGGAACTCTAGTTAAACCCTAGGAACATGAGTTGGGCTTTAGCCCATTTATCTATCTCTAATACCACTAACGAATTCCTCGAAATATGATAGTCTTCAGAGGTATCGAAATCCTTCATCACTTTTTCAAGAGCATCATTCTGCTCCAAGTTTTCTCATTAAAGCAAATTCCTATTACAATTTACAAGCGCTCTTAATTTAGAATGCGACAGATGGTTGCACCATTTTCATCTATTGCAACAAATGGTCTGTTAAGAAGAATACAAATTTCATTATACCTCAAAGAAGTATGTCCCAAACACATAGGCAATCCATATCTATTACTTCTTCAGTGATAGCAGAGGAAATTTTTTTCATAGTAGCTTATCAAAGTATTAACCAATAGATAAGGCTAAAATAAAATAGGCCGGCCATAGTAGAATCAAAACATACTTTTCTAACACCTTTATCAATTGTTCCATCATCCTTGCAAAGCCTCTCTAAAGTATGCATTTTCAGCTGCTTCAGAATTCCCAAAATCACATGTTTATGCTTTGCATAAGCAATCTTTCTCCTTTCTCCTTTGTCTCCTTTGTATCCAAGGTTTAAACACCTAAAAAATCAAGAGCACCATAAGTAAACCTAAAATGGATTTAGACAACAGAAAGAGAAAAAGGTTGAAGCAATAAGTACTGACAATGCCAATATGACAGGAGCATGGTAATGGTGTAGCTCCATAGAAAAGATTAATCGAGCCTGATATGCACCGAGATTTTCAAAACTTTACATAAATCAGCTCGGCACTGTAACTTGAAATTATACTAAAGAATCCTAGAGAATAAAATTCTCAAACACGAAAAAACATCAACCTTGAAATGACAGACCACATTCCTCCAACTATATAAGAGAAAGAGGACAAGTACTTGATACACGCAGTAAGAGATCAAAAGAGAGACAGAGAAAATAATACCAATCAAGGCAACCAAGTGTCTTCCCATATGTGAATGAATGATTAGAGGGAATTGGACGATAACATACGGGACAACAGAAATGGCCATGATGATCGCTGCATTGCTTGTCCAGATATCAGTACCAACACCAGAGCATGTTTTAAAATAACAGAATATCAAGTCTGAGAAAACTAAAAACTTGCAGGAAACAACTACAGAAGACCAATATCAAGGAGAGAGGATATACCAGTTAAGCTGAATCCTTTGGTATTTGTTGACTCAATAGCGCGATGGTCGTCCATGTCACTACAATCGATTAAATACGATTAAACACTACAAAACCCTTCTATTTCGAAACATATAACCCTTCAATTTCTATTACACATTACAAAACCCACATGAAAAATCTCAAAATAGAAGAAGTAAAATTCAAAGTATTTCATGCCATTTGGGGCCAGAAACATACCCAAATAGAAGGCTTGGCTAGATATTGCAGCCCCAACGGATGCATAGTACCTCTGGGGACTAGAACTTTCGAAGGCTCCCGGAGAACGGCGTTTTCGAAGTCCAATACTATCCTCCCACACAACTTTTGGCAATCAGGACTCCACCCCCTGAACCCTAATCAACTTGGAGGACTTTAGATGTGAATTTCTGCCCATAGATTAATGTTTTTTTTACAAAGATGTAATTACAATTACAAAAGATTGTTTACAAAGAATGCAAATTACAAACATCCGCAGAACAAGTCCTCATCATTGAAAACCATTTTATATCAAAACGAATATGAGAATACAACGAAGATTCCGAGAAAAATAAGCCAAACAATGTGCACCAGAAAGAGCGCTTAGCCGGAGAGAAGGTCGAAGCCGCTGTTTCCTACCTCACAAAACCCTACCTTTGCCACGCGGGTGTCGGCGCAATACGCATCCGCACACCTACACCAATACGTCACTTCATCGACGGTATAGATCGAATCGGTCCGGAAGCACTTCACCGAGAAGGATTCCGCCTCCTCGCCGAAGCGCGGCAGACAAACGTGAGGGTCGTTGGATTCCGACGAAAGCTGGAGAAGAGAATTGAACTTCTCCAACCACGATGAAAATGGCGAAGAAATGACGATGAAAATGGCGAAGAAATGGTGATGGCAAAGCAGCCTATGGAGAAATAATGACGATGATGAAGCAATGCGCAACTGAGCAGTAGAAGGAAGTTAGTTTAAAACGAAGAAGCAGGAGAATGTTCTAAATATAGTGGAACAAAAGGAATACTTTGGCCCAGGGGAGGATTCGGTATGATTACCATAACTTTTTACTAATGTCAAGTACCATACAAAAATGTCGGTATGTTACTTTTAAAGACCAATGTCGTACCAAATCTTTGGCATACTAACATATCGGTATACTCAAAAGTTGGTTGGTATCAGTACGGTATCGTAGAATACCACCAAATATAAGATATAATGAATCAAAATTTTGCTCATAAAACAAATTACAAACATTTCTATAGTATAATCTTGATTTTAGAAATTGAAACATTCTCTAATCATAATAATAAAGTAAGATAACACAAATTAAGGACTATAATAATTCAAAGAAATTAGGATTTTTATTTTTTGTAAGATTTAAAACAAAAATGTCATGAGCCAAGAAATAATTTTTAATTTTTTTTACCAATATCCAACATATTGGAACCAAAACATAAACTACATATTTCAAAATATTGGTATCTGTTCAAATATTAACTAATGACTAAATCTTAACTAAATGAAAGCTCAAATTCCACATAATAGTAGTTATATTTTAAATATATAAGTGTGTGGTACGGTGCGGTAATACCATGGTAATATTTTCTCAATAACATTACCATACCATCACAAATGTGTGGTACGATACTACCATGCCACATAATCAATTACCAACATATTCAATACAAATGGCATGTGATTCGATTGGTAAGTTGGTTGTACGGTATTTTGGCTCAAAATGCCATCCTTACTTTGGCCTAGCGTTGGAGAAATGGCATTCATTTAAATTATGGAATAATAAGTGTATCTTTAACATGAAAAATGTACTTTTAAAAAATTTAAACATTGAATTTTGAAACTAAAATATTACACGTGCATACATAACCTTTTCTTTTAACAATTTAAATAATTATCATGTATTTAAATTGAAATGTACAATGTTTTACATAGAAAAATACGCGCGCGCCCACACATATATATATATATATATATATATATATAAATTAAAAGATATTATGATCAGAAATGCATTTCAGAAAGCGGACTCATATACTTTTCTTATGAGCATACAGTTTTTCGTTCAGATAATAAATAAAAATAAATGACCTTCATCAGTGTGTTTGTGTGTAAAAGTTGCCCAAATTGATATAACCAAACTACAACTTTCTTGTTTTCAAAGATAATCTAAACAAATATATGTGAGGTAAACAGAAGCATCGTGTCCCTTGAAGAATGATCAAGATTTGTCAGCTTTTACTTCGAAAATTGCAAACTTGTAAGAGAGAATAGCTTGACTTTTCTTGCACAAGGCAAGAAATATGTTGATGACGATGTGGCAACCAGAACTTATTTCATTTCTGATATCTTGTAGATTAAATAAGTAAACATTTATATGAAAGCAACGACTATGTTTTTCTCTTTGTTCTTGTTTCCTGATCCTTTTGTTGATAAGAAAGAATGAAATAAGTAGTTATTCGGATGGTGTTTATTACCAATATTGTTATAGTGTTTGTTAAAAAAATATTGTTGTAGTGTTATGCACCACCCTCCCATTTCAAACTGCAATTTAACTATTTATTTACTCAAAATATCTTAACTTTGACCATAAAATTGAATTGATGTTTAAATATAAACACTACTATGTGATACCTAATATCATGAAAATATCAACTCATGGCTTAGGATGAATGCAGGCGGCATGCTTAGAACATGCAAGTCGAACGGGAAGTGGTGTTTCCAGTGGCGGACAGGTGAATCACCAACGAATATGTTGTCATCCATCTCGGCTCTAATAAACTTGATACCATGATTGCCCGGAGGGCACATAAGACATAGCCACCATGCTTGAACGTGAGAAGACAATTGAGATTATCATGATGAACAGAATTTGCGGTCCATACTGGATTGGCGGTATATCACCGTACTTAACAAAGAGAGGACAACATGAAGTACATAATTCAGGAACTGTAAATTTCTTAAATTGGTTTGCCATTTCAATAAAGGATATAATTTACAACCAATTTGAAGTTGTACATTAACCATTTTCTGAAACAAATGGGGTCGGGGGAGGTAAGCATCAATGCATTTAGACCGTCTAATAGTTCATAAATGATGATAGGTCGAACCAAAACAAAACAGTCATTTTTTACTAGGCGTAATCTGTTTCAAAGTCACTGCGACCTCTACGTTGGAATCTTCAAAGCAGGCACTCCTAATTAGTTTGTTGCTACAACTTCTCTTTGACTCGCCCTTCTTTCCTCCTCCGTTCCATCCAAAGGTTCTTATTTTTTTGGTCAACTTTCTGAAGCCGTGTTTGACCACTGATATATTTAGTTATATATACTAACGGTGTAAACAATATTGACCTAAAAATTACATGTTACAAGGAATCTAACAATATATTACATAGTGATATTGTAACTTCTATACTTGTTGAAATTAATGGTCAAACATGGGTTAAGAAAGTTGACCAAAAAATAGAAATCTTTAACTGGGACAGAGGAGTGTTAAGGATCAAATATTTTTCAACTAAATAATTAAAAGTCAAAGTGTTAATATTGAAAAGAAAGAAATCCATAATATGAATGGCTGAAATAACTTGGTCAATTTCAAATTGACCCAAGGTCAAATAACTGACCCATTTCAAAAGTTTCTGATTTCTAAAGTATTATATATAGATGTATATATAGATATATATATATATATATATAGATATATATATCCCCCTTTTCTGTATCACAGAATATATTATTTTATTGAAATTGGTGACCAACTCTAACTTTTAATAATTTCATTACATATGTATTTTGTAAGGTTTATAGATTAATACTTGTAAGGTAATCGATTTTAAATATCTAATAAACTAATAAAAGTTACTTGTTTAATACATTTATAGAGAAAATAAAAATAAATTTTCTTATTATAAAATAATAAGTATAACCTAATTTATAATTCTATTAAATACAACTTACGCATATGCATAACGAACTGAATTATTTTAAGTTTTAGTTTAATTTTTTGAGTCCGTCTCTTGAAAGACGGTCTTTCCATAAGTTATGGAAAGACTAAGGTTTAAAGTGTAAATTAGAAAAAATTAAGATAAAATTTTCGGGTTGCATGAACCGGGTTATAAATTTTATAACTACTACATGTTTCATACTAAAACTTTAATATTGCAACTAAGACCTTTTACCTTTTATTATTCTAATCAAATCCCGTCTTTCCATAAGCCTATGGAAAGACTGTCTTTCCCAAGACTTTGCCTAATTTTTTAGAGGATATACGGTAGGAATAATTAATACATATCATTCCGACCCTAATATTTCGTATTGTTTTAGTTTCATCTCTATTATATTACTTTTTAGGATTGGGACCTAATAAAGATCTTATGATCGAATAAAAAGGAACAACCCTCCCGTTAATCACAAAATCTTATTTTGAGCAGTCTAAATTTTTATACAGAATTTATTGTGCAATAATTATAAGTTTTAATAGGGATAGGTTTTTTTTATATAAAAAAATGCTAATAATTATAGGGACTTAATGTATAATTATTAAAATGCTATACATATATATTACAAAATTTTCATTTTCTCTTCTCATTTGATCCCCTCCTCCGATAACTGCTTTTGCGCAATCGCTCCGTCGCCGCATTTTCTTCTTCCGCAGGCGACGCAGTGGAGCTAGGGCAATCATCGACGATTCTTCTTCTTCCGTCGCCGACGCCTCCGCTCTGTAACTGTTCTGTTCTGAAATTTAGTTTTACCTAATTAATTCAATTATCACTACTGTGTTCTAACATTACCTATCTAACCAAGCATGCAATATAGCAAAGCATAAAGACACGAGACTTGGTTACGCAGTTCGGTGAAATCCACCTATATCTGCGGGACCTGGTCCAGTTCAGAATGAATCCACAAATCAGAAAGATACAGTACAAAGTACACCATGCAATTATACTTATCTTATCTAAGTATAACATGAATCCTGTAAGCCCCTCTTGCTACCGATCTGCCTTGATTAGACTCTCTCTGACCTCGAAACTCATCGACGCTGGATCTCCTCCTCCCGAGGAATTAAGGTATACGATTCTGAACTTTGAACAACAGGTTATGTCTGTTGGAACATAGAATTTTGGCTCTTGCAATTCTTGAAAGATATAAAACCCGTGTGCAGATTTTTTCTATTAAGTCCGTGAGATTAATGCAGCCGTGATGTCCTCTATATATAATCAATGAGCAGATCGGAACTCTCCATAATTATCTCCATAATATTCCTATTCCTTATCTGCTTTTGAAGCATATAAAAATCCCATAAATAAAAGGATTTTCCTTACCTCAAATATCTCATAAATC
The DNA here is from genome assembly GCA_037428765.1 of Rubia yunnanensis. NCBI lineage: Eukaryota > Viridiplantae > Streptophyta > Magnoliopsida > Gentianales > Rubiaceae > Rubia > Rubia yunnanensis. The sequence continues at coordinate 112,442,334 of CM075064.1, read as the reverse complement.
ATTTTCCATAATTATAAGGATTTTCCATAAACCCAGTATGCTTCTACCACATGCTTAAAATACCATATTGAGGAATCTCCTTTCTTCCATAATTAAATATTCACGCAATATTCAGCCAATGGTAAAAACCTTTTAGACTTCATCTTTCCATGTGTTCAAACATGGAAAGTCTTTGTACACATGAAGTTTATTTCATCTTCAATTCTGATACGTATGAAATCATGTGCAAATATAATTCTTCTCCGCATACTATTTAGATTACAATCAAATTCCATGGAGATAGAAATTACCAAATCTAATCCATTAAAAAAAGAAATTAATATATTCTGAATTTAAACTCCATGGACGAAATATTTCCTTCTCAGATTTGTTCACAAACTTCCATAAATCTCAATAATTTCTTCTTTGATGTTTCAACACGAAAATTCCATATTTGCATAATTTCCACAAATTGTCAACTAGATAAATCTAGACTTTACAATCTCCCCTTTCACATTTTGTGGACCAATCACCTTTTGGCATTTCATCACAAGAGCTTATGCAAATAAAGACATCAACCTTGAAAACCACTATGGATGTTGGAACATAGAAACATAACATCTCCCCCTAAATTCCAAATTCCCTCAACATCCAGGAATAATGATCATGTTGGAACATCAACCCAACGGAGCCAAGAAATCCAAAACATCCCCCCCTCGGGACCATAAACATGCCAAATGCAATAGACACAAAAAACCAAAACATCCAATAAATGCAGTCCCCCCTGAAGTAAATATTTGGCATATGTTGGAACATAGCCATAACAGAACCTTTAAACCTCTTCAGGAGCAACTATCTGTGCCTCATCTAATCTGGCATTTTCTACCTCCAAAGCTACCTCTAAATGGCTAGAGCTCTCAACTTCACATTAATGGCCACACATTTGACCTTCTTCTCATCAACATCAGCAGTTGTAGCTTTAGAATTCCAGGGTAGATCATGCACCTGTCTTAGATCAAATGTACTCTTGTCTGGCAGTTTCTCGAGCAAGAGTTGTAGTACTTCAAGAGAGAATCCAATATTTTACAACAACCTGGAATAGACAGAAATACCTGGTAGTCAAGCTAGATGCAGTAGAGTTCCCTTGAGTGGCCACTGAGACTGAAATCCTCCAGTAATTTCTTGCTTCTCTTGTAAACTCTGTTGTACCACTCAAAATCTGGATCAATGTTGCCTCCCATAGAATTCTTCTACAATCTCTCAGTTGTACTCCTTGTAGATTGAGGCAGCAGTTTTGAGACTCAAATAGTCCAGGTAGGCTGTAAATCCACACTCCTCATATACACCCAGATCAGTTGTCATTTCGGCTAAAATCCTCCTTTGACACGCAATAGCATATCTCTCATGGTTGTCCCCATCAAAGAATAAAGAATTGAGTGTATCCTTAATTCAGGGAGCTGTTCTTGAACGATGTCCTCCTTCTGATTTAATCTTCTTCTTGGTGGCTATGCTTATTCTTTCACTGATTCATCACTCTGATCAGTAGTGCCTTCAATAATCTTCTCACCTTGTGTTGGAACATCAGTCACTGATGTTGAAACATAGTAGCTCTCAGTTTTACCTGCTTTCTCTATGTTGGAACATGAGATCCTTTCATTGCTTCCGAATCAACACCTCAATTCTGTATCAATGTTGGAACATCACCTGCTCATCTTTCTTCACTTCATCGGTACTTTCTCTCCCTATCTCAATGTCTCATGTTGGAACATAGGCTTGTTCACCATTCAGATCATGATCTTCTCCAACCACATTTACTGATGTTTGAACATTAGAATCTCTAATCACACCAGGCTTATCTATTTTCATGTCTACATCTTCTCTACCTGTCTCCATACTTTGTGTTGAAACATGGCCAGCATCATTGTCTTCCAACTCCTCATCATAATAAATCAAAAAACCAGAAGTAGTCATTTCTCTAATCTACGCATATCATCAATCACCATAATGCCTTCAACACCAACTTCTAACATGTCCAACTATGCCTCAATTTTTTCTCCTTTTCAATTTTTTTTGTATTTTTTCTAATGGATGTACAAAAAAAAATAAAATCACACAAAGCTTGAGAAAAATAATAAATACCCCAAATTCAACAAATACCTAAGTGTTGTCTGAGGAGTCAAAAGTTGCAGAGTTCAACCAGTTCAATGAAGGGTTCAAAGTTTTTAATGTTGGAACATAGTCAAATGCCGCTTCTTTCCTCTCAACCAGTTCTCGAATACAATGAAGGCTTATATCAATGAGCTTTTCCCCGAGAACGTTGTACTGGATTCTTTGAGATGTCAATAGCACTTTTGTTGTCACATAACACGGTTAGAAACCCTTGTTTGATTCCATAATCACTCGACATTTGCTTCATCAATAATAATTGTTCACAACAACTTCCACCAATAAAGAAACATCCACATGTGGTGCTTTTATGATCATCTGCATTACCGCTCCAATCAGAATCACTATAACCATCCAGATGAGAGTCTTGATTCTTAGAATACCAGATTGCATACTCAGAAGTCCCACTAACATATAGAAATATCCTTATGACTGCAATCATGTGAGATTCCTTAGGATTAGCTTGAAATCTTACAAATACTCCCACCATACTCATCTCAGATTTGGCCTACATTAAAGTCACACTATCTTGTACCAAGGATGGTGAAGTAGACCCAAAGATCATATCATCAATATAGATTTGAGCAATCAGTATATTTGCTGATTCTCGAAAAACAAGCAAGGTGCAATCTTCTCCCCCTCGACGATATATCCATTCTGAATAGGAAAGGTAGTGAGTCGCTTATACCACACCATTGGTGCTTGTTTTGATCCATACAAAACCTTCTTGAGTCGATGATATACATCCCCATTAACCACACCATGTAGGAGAGCATTCTTGACAGCTTTTTGGTACATCGTAAAATTCATAGTGCAAACCATAACAAGGAGAATGCGAATAGATTATAACCTGGAAACTGATGCAAATTACTCATCAAAATTAACTCCTTCATCCTGAGTGTAGTCATGAGCAACTAACCTTGCTTTATTATCATTGAGTTCGAATTGCTCAAGTTTTTCTTGCATTGTCGCAATCCAATACTCATCAAGCAGAGCCTCTTTGTAATTCTTGGGTTCAATGAGGGAGAGAAAACATTGTTGACCATCAAGTTCCCTATAATTAATATGAGGGATTGATCGAGTCCTTCTTCTGCTTGATTTAGCCCGCACTGATGTTGGAACATGGGAGAAATCTAGAGAGGACGATGTTCCAATATTGTTGAAGTTATACGAGTCATCAGCTTCATCTTTAAGATCTGTCTAATCTGATGTTCCAACATCATTATGTTCCTGATATGAGAAATCAACCAATATTGGAGCATGGTTAGCCATATGATATACTTCATCATATTTGACACTCAAGCAGTTCATCTCTTGGTCCAACAAGTAACATTTATCTGATGACCGAATACCAGTAAGCACTTTGTTGTTAACATGTTTCACTATGAACTTCTCCTTATGGAATTCCATGACTATATTATCATCACATAGCTGGCTGATACTTAGGAGATTAGCCTTTCGATTTTCCACCAACAAACACTAGTGAATACGGGGAATCCTTAAATATGCAGTTCACCTTTTCGAACCACTCGACTCTTTTTTCCATTGCCAAACGTAACAAAACCACCATCATATGGTTGGATGTTTTTCAGTAATTCCTGAGTTTGAGTCATGTGGAAAGACCAACCACTATCAAAATACCACGAGTCTCTAGAATGTGCAATAAGAGACGTATGGGCAACAAGGCAAGTACTTGTGTGTTTAACAACCTATACCTTTCTGACCATTCTTGATCGCTGGACATCGTCTATGTGGGAACATACTGAGAGTTATCGTCCTGTCATAATATATCTGAGCAGTTTCCGGCATTGTTCCTCTGTATAACCTTGATACATGCAGTAGCTACAGATGAGAGGTTTCCTTTAATGGGTCTTGATAAACTTTCTTTTTACCTCTTGAATCTTCGAATTGAGACTGACCTTGCTACCTGATGAATTTTCAAACCCGATTCCATTTCGATCTCCAAAGTTTTTTCCCATGGTCAAAATGTCATCAAGTTTCGCCTTTCTAGTGTTTAACTTGGCAATAGTTGCCTCGGCTATCTCAGCTTTCTCAGTTGTTGAGATTAGTTTCAAATTTAACTCATCAATCTCGTTTATGAGTTTAACAACTAAAACTAGCAACTCCTTCTCCTCACCCAGATGATTTTTCTCGTCCTTCAACACTTTATTTGTATCAACAACTTGAAGCCACATGACATACATCTTCTCATATGTACTGCAGATCTCTTCATCACTCACAACTAGTCCGCCATCATCATCGGACGTGTCATCAAAACCTGTGTTGGAACATACATCTTTGTCATTCTCTGACATGTTGGAGCATACCTCATCTGATCCACCGTAAAAGTTTGCTCCAAATGCCACATAATTTCTTATAAGTTCCTCTTCATCTTCTTCATCATCTTCACTCGATGAGGCGATGTATGATTTTCCTTGCTTCTTTAGGGTATTAGCACATTCAACCTGGATGTGGCCGTATCATCCACATTCTCTACATTGAATTCTTTCTGACTCATTTGCTTCACCACCTTGATTTCTAGTGAACTACTACTTTCCTTGTTCCAATCGTGTTCCACAAATATTACCAAGGTCTTGTGCTTGAGGTTTGTTTCTACCAAATATTTCTTGTGATTTCTTGTTTACCACCTTCTTCAGCATTCTTGAGAAATTTTTAGTGATAGGAGCAAGTTCTTCAATTCCATCATCACTATCAGATTCATGGATGACCCTTGATGAAGAGGTTTTGAAGGCCAACTCCTTTTGGACTTTCTTTGCAGGCTGTTGCATTGTCATCTCATAGGTCTATAGTGATCCCATTAGTTCATCTAAGGTTATGGTGGCTACATCTCTTGCTTCTTCTATTGCTGCTACTTTCATAGCAAATATTTTAGGAAGAGATCTCAAAGTTTTTTTCACCAATTTTGCTTCCTTGTAAACTTTCCCAAGTTGATACGCCATATTGGAGATGTCTCTAAGTTTCCCATTAAATATAGCAATAGTGTCATCTTCCTCCATCTTTAGTTCCTCAAACTTTGTAGCCATGTAGTTTGGATTCACGTACATGATTTGTTCCTTCATGAACGGTTTGTAGGATATCCCAAGCTTTCTTTGCTTAATGAAAAGTTGAGATGAGTTTAAACTATTCTTCTTCCACCGCCTTGAAAATAGCATTTAATGCCTTTGAATTTGCAAATGACGCCTTCAGCTCATCTGGAGACCAAGTAGACTTGTTTTTGAGTTTCCACTTCTTCGAACTCGATTCTCCTTCTTTCTCCTTTGAGCTAGTTTCGACATCTTCAATCGGAGGATTCCATTCAATTTCAACAAATTGCCAAGCCAATTCATCCAGTGAATTTATGAACACTCGCATGCGAGCCTTCCAGTAGTTGTAATTTGTTCCTTCCAGCAGTGGTGGCAGAGACACAGAAGCTCCTTCTCTGGTCGCCATTTGTTAAAACCGGATCACACTTTCCTTAACACAACCAAGGCACAAATAAGTGACCTCACTCTGATACCAATTGAAATTTGGTTTTGCCTAATTAATTCAATTATCACTATTGTGTTCCAACATAACCTATCTAACCAAGTATGCAATAAAGCAAACCATAAATACACGAGGCTTGATTATGCAGTTTGGTGAAATCCACTTACATTTGCGGGGCCTGACCCAGTTTAGAATGAATCCACTAATCAGAAAGATATAGTACAAAGTACATCATACAATTATACTTATCTTATCTAACTACAACGTGAATGCTGCAAGCTCCCCTTGCTACCGATCTGCCTTGATCAGACTCCCCCTGACCTCGAAACTCGTTGACGCTGGATCTCCTCCTCCCGAGGAATTAAGGTATATGATTATGAACTTTGAACAACAGGTTACGTGTGTTGGAACATAGAATTCTGGCTCTTGATATTCTTGAAAGATATAAAATCTCATTTCTTCCATAATTAAATATCCACGCAATATTCAGCCAATGGTAAAAACCTTTTGGGCTTCAGCTTTCCATATGGTCCAACATGGAAAGTCTTTTCACACATGAAGTTTATTCCATCCACAATTCTGATACGTACGAAGTCATGTGCAAATATAATTCCTTCTCCACATAATATTTTGATTACAATCAACTTCCTTGAAGATAGAAATTACCAAATCTAATCCCTTAAAGAAAGGAATTAATATATTATGAATTTAAACTCCATGGACGAAATATTTCCTTCTCAGATTTGTTCGCAAACTTCCATAAATCTCAATCATTTCTTCTCTGATGTTTCAACACAACAATTCCATATTTGCATAATTTTCACAAACTGCCAACCAGATAAATCTAGACTTTACATGTTCTTTCATTTTATTCTTCCAATCTAAGCTTCTGTTATGTTTTTCCGATATAAGCTTTTCCATTGCCCGCGCAACCGCCTTGCAACCGCTCGTCGGTGCATCTCTGCAATTCACGGCGATTCTACGCCGCTTCGAAACAGCCAAGGACTAGGCTTCCCGTGGTGCCTCTGCAACTCGCCTCTGCGATGGCTTCATGACGACGCTCCACAACGATGCTCCACAGCGACGGCTCCATGGAAACGGCTTCACGGCAACGTCTCTGAGTGTGGTGAGCGGTGAGATGCACGTGCCACATCAAAGAAGAAAGTACGTGTGTGAGATGCACAAATGTGAGATAAACGCCTCTGACGATGCCATTATCGACGATGCTCTTGACGCCGCCAAAAAACCTTGGCTCCGCCGGTAAACTTTGCTCCTCTGAGTTTCCTTACTGAATCCTAATCTGAATCTGTTGATGTTTTTTAATCTAAACCTCTGCTCCTCGACTGTCGTTATTTTTTCTTTAATTTTGTGATTATGTTATTATGATATGTGGTGATGATGTGATGGTGATGTGTTGATGTTATGTTTCTTTCAAAGAGATGCTGAGGTCTATTATCATTTTATTGAGAGAATGTTTAGTGATGAGTCTTTGGTGTAGTGGTTAGTACCACCACTACAAAATAGGCCTATTGTAATGTTTTATATGCAACACTTATTAAAAATGTTACAATCAATGAAAAATTGTAACACTTCAAAATAAATGTAAAATAATTAGATTAGTGCAACACTTTTCTAATAAGTGTCACAATATTTAGCTAAGATGCAACACTTTTCAAAAGTGTTACATGTTTAGAGAACAATGTAACACTCCAAAAGTGTTACAACTTTTATATGAAAAAGGATATTTTAACATTATATAAGTATTTGTAAAATTTCAATCAAAAAAATATTAGCAAAACTATGTTCTTTAAATTTTCTATATTTATAAGATATATAATTTTCATCCTTTATATTTATTATTATTATATATATTATGTATCTAAAAAATATTATTCATGAGAATTTCAGTGTGTTCAAATTATTTTAAATTTAGTTCACTTCAATATATTTATATTTATTTAAATTTAACTCATGTCAGTATATATGTTTAATCTTATTTAAATTTTTGTAAGAAATAACTCGAAAAAATAGGTCATTAACTGTGTAAATTGAACACCTTGATAAATTCATATAGTACATTTAATAAAATTTAGATTTTCTAAATAATACAAAATTAATTGCTTAAATTTAAAATTCCATCTACTTTAAATTCCACTGACATAACTTTGTTATGATATAAGAGATGAATGAAGTTATTACATCATCCTCATTTAATTGAAAATTGAAAATATTTGGGTAACTCTAAAATCTAACATACACAAGAAAAATTTTTCTGAGAATATAATGTAACACTTTTGGAGAGTCTAATGTAACATTTTTGAAAATGCTAATGTAATATTTTTGAGAAATTTAATATAACACTTCTGAAAAATTAATCGTAAACTTTTGGAGTGTTTAATGCAACACTTTTAAAAAACCAATGTAACACTTAAAAAAAATCTAGTGTAACACTTTTGAAAAATATAATGTAACCATTTAAAAAAAAATCTAATTGTACTTTGTTAATTCAATAGCTTTTAAAAGCTAATGCAAGTATTGACTAGTCTGAAACCACATTAAAAATTTAGGGAAAGTCTCAGGAACGGCGGCCTTTCCATAAGCTTATGTACAGTACTCAGGGGTATTTGCCTTAAATATTATAATTTTTTATAAAATTTAAATATTGTATTTTATAAGTTAAAACAAGTAATAATATGTACTTAATGTGAAAATATAAAAATATATAATATAAAAAATATTTTCAAAAATTTTAAATTTTATATGTAATTTAAGAAATACTAAGAAATAAGTGTCCATGGTCTTATGGTCAGACCGTCTATCGGGACTCCAAAATTTAAATGAAGGGGGCTCAGTCATGTGAAGTTGAAATCGGAGCTTAGGTTGATTAGGAGTTCTGGAGTTGTAATCCAAGGGTTTATTGTGCTGCATTTCTGCTCGGAATTCTTGGATTCGGCACTCGATTCCGATGGGGAACTACTGTAGATCTCTAGCGCCAGTGGTGACACTAGCGAGGGAGGATGTGAAATCCTCCAACTTCTCCGGACACGATCACTGGCGCAAGGACAAGTCCGGCGCCAGCGCCGGTGAGGGAAACAACCAGAAGGCTGTGATCACTGTGCTTACTGATGTAAAGAGGGAGAACATCGAGGAGAAGTACTAAGTTGACAGGGAACTCGGGCGAGGGAAGTTCGGGGTGACGTATCTGTTATTTGATCGAGACAACCGCCGAGCTGCTCGCGTGCAAGTCTATTTCTAAGAGGAAGCTCCAGACGGCGGTGGATGTGGAGGACGTCCGGCAGGAGGTGTTGATTATGAAGCATTTGCTTGGAATTCGAGTATTTTGAGCTTAAGGGAGGCATGCGAGGATGAGAATGCTGGGCATTTGGTAATGGAATTGTGCCATGGCGGTTAGCTGTTTGATAGGATTGTGGCCCGAGGACATTATGTGAGCAGATGGCTGCAACGTTGGGACTATCGTGGAGGTGGTTTAGCTCTGTCACAAGCATGGAGTGGTCCACAGGGATTTGAAACCCAAGAATATTTTGCTTGCCAATAAGAAAGAGAATTCACCTCTCAAGGCAATCGATTTCGGCCTTTCAATCTTCTTTAAACCAGGTAATAAAATGATTGTGTTCACATTTCTATGAACTTTTCTGATCATCTGTAGCAGTTATGCCTTCTGATTATTGTTATTGACATTTTTCTTACTGAGCATCGACAGGTGATTAGAAAGAAGCTAATAGACTGTAGTTTCTGTTATGTTTCATTAGAAATCCTTTCTTGGTCAAGAACCTGAAGGATTACCAAATAAGGAATATCTTGATGTGTCTCAAGACTTGTTCAATGTAACTTAGGAAAAGAGTTAATGTTAGAAAAAAGTAGCATATGTCAGCACTAAACTTGAGCTACTAATATTTCCTGCATTGCTGTTTTCTGGCTAGTTGTTTCTAGTTATGTTCTATTCTTGGATTAATGGAGACAACCTTCTGTATTTGAAGTCATAGTGCAGGTTTGTTTGCTGTGATCAAGGACATAAAGACATGAATGAGAATAATTCTGATGACGTGAGTTTTTTGTGCTATATTGGTCTTGTTTCATAATTTCAATTTTGTATTTAGTTTACAGCAAAGGATGCTGAGAGCTATATATCTTGTCTTATGATAATATAGATGAAGTTATTACTATTAGTCCAACTTATGTAGACTTCTCTTTGTTGGGGAAAAAGTAATACTAATTTATTTTGACTCCATTTTCCCCGTTTTATCGACAAATTATGGCCTTCCTTTACTGTGGATTCTGTCAACATACTGTTAAGGTACAGTTAAATCTTCTCTGCCGTTTTTATACATTTAAAGTCTGTTTTTCATTCTTGTTTTGTTGACTGCAGAAGGGTAGTGGTGCATCAACTTCTAAGTCACGGATTCCTCAGTTTATTTCTAATACTCCGGGTTTGGGTCAATGACAAGATGCAACTGTTCACATACCCTTAGGCACAATGAATGTAATGTCGTGACCGCGCTTTACCGGTGTTATCTTTCTTACACATACCAAATAGTTTTGTATCAATATTATCTGGTATTACAGGATTCTAATAGGAAGCAGAAGGAGCTTTTGGAATGGAAAGCGGATCTAAGTAGGAGAGAAAATGTGCATTTTTTGGGTTATTTCATGACCTGTACTTCTTGGAAAAGTACTAAAACATTATCTGCCCCCACCCCCATCCCCAATCCTATAATATTTAAACATTATCTTGTCTATTTTATACTTATAAAACAGTTCCTGCTGCTTAGAGAGCCAGAGAGAATCTTCTTTGCTACTTGGGCAATTCGCTACAACAGATACATATTATAAGGTTGAACAAAACAACCCAAGCCATTTAACGCTATCGAGTATATCCTATTCTGCTGCTACATATTAATGTTTTGAATTTCTGTTAGGACAATGGAGGTACATGTTGTCCAAAGAGGTGCTGTGAGGCCCTTGATTGACATGCTCCATTCTCAAGATCCCCAATTAAAGGAAATATCAGCCTTTGCATTGGGGAGACTGGCACAGGTTATCTTGTGTAAAGTTATGACACACTGCTATCTTGTTTTTGTTGTTCTAACATTATATCTGATCTTAAACAAGTTATGGCGCTGTTGGATAAATTTACCTTGCTTTCCCTTTGACCCATACTCCCATGTATACATTTTGTATGATATGCTATGATTTCTGGCTTATTGATTGTGGATTGTGTGACCTAATGCTAATAGTGGTGGTATAATGCCACTTCTTAAGCTCCTTGATTTTGAAAATGGATCTCTTCAACACAATGTTGCTTTTGCACTATTTGGGCTTGCAGATACATGTTTGCTTATGATGCTTGTAGGATAACGTTACTGATCTTATTAAGGTTGAAGGTGTTCAAACACTGCAAGATGGAGAATTCATTTTCCAAGTGGGCTTCTTGTTTCTACTTGTTTATGATGGCTGATTGTGTTGTTTATTATTCATTATGTTGTTTATTATCCATGATTTAACAGGTGGGCATAACATATGAATATGGTAGCCCAGTGGAGGCCAAGTGAGTAGGAAGGAGGATCCTGAGATAGGAGATGCACTTGAGACAGGAGCACCCTCCTCTTTGTGGCCGAGACCACATGGCTTTCCGATCTTCCTATTTCCCAGTGAAGGTAATCTTTGTGTTCATTTGATCGTTAGTATCTTTAATGGGCTGGAATGGGTGTTCAGATAATCTTATATTGTTAGAAAGTTTTCTGTCTTGTTTAAATTTATCAGCATAGCCCATTTGTTTGTTAGTGCCCCTGAATTGTATGCACACACGTCTGTTAGTTATCTATGCAACTAAAACCATGCTATATTGTTTCGGCGGAGTCAAGTTATGGTAATTTAGTCAACTTATTAAGAATTGAACTGTTGCAAAATCTGTATGCAAAGCTATCTTTTCTAGTGATTAGCTTTGGTTGTTGCTGGTCACTGTTCAACACTCCATGCATGACTATTTTGCATGCTACCGGAATAGTAAGAGATGTCACATTGATGCTATTTCTCACACAACTATTTGTTCCTTTGAAAGTGTTGTTTTTTTAATGTCAAAAGATAAGTGTCTAGTTTATCTTTCCTTTCTATCACAGAGTGGAATGAATTATATCTCTTGGGGATCTTCTCTTCCATTCACTTTACTGGGATGTTGTGGGCTGATTAATAGGGATCCTAGACCTGTATTGTGCATCTCTTGTGTCATAACATACATTAATTGAACTGAACTTGCAGTTTGGAGCAGCTTGGTGAGGAGAAGAAGCCAACAACCATAATCGGCAAGGTTGCTGATGATTTGAACTTCTTTTTATGAAAATGTTGATGATTTTAACTTAAATTGTGATGTAGTGAAAAGTTTCTTCTGACTAATAGTGAAATATTGATTTTAGTGGGTTATTTGCAAGCAGTGGGTTTTTTTGGAACACAAAACATCTTGGGCCATTTTAAAGAAAGTTTATGGGTTATTTTGTTGCATATTATAATTGCGTGGGTAACTTCATAAATTTATGTAACTTATTAGAAATGTTACACTAGACTTTCCATAAGTATTACGCTAGACTTTTTGAAAGGGTTACCTTAGGCTTTTCAGAAGTGTTACATTAGACTTTTCAAAAGCGTTACATTAAGCTTTTCAGAAGTGTTACGTTAATACTCTTCAAAAGTGTTACATTAGACTCTCTAAAAGTGTTACATTAGACTCTTAGAAGTGTTACCAAAGATTTTTAAAAGTGTTGTGTCAGATTAGCAGAAGTGTTACGTTAGATTAGAATAAGTGTTACCTTAAATAAGTGTTGCACTAGCTAAAAACATGTAACACTTTTGAAAAGTGTTGCCTTAAACATGATAAGTGTTGCACTAGACCTAATGTAATGTCGCCTAATGTAATACATGCAAAAGTGTTGCATTAGATCTAATACAACACTTTTAGTACCTACTGTAACACTTTTAGAGTGATACAATAGACCAAGTTTGTAGTAGTGTACTCTCGGCATTGACATCACAGACCTGAGTTTGATCCCTGCCAACGCCTTTTTTTTTCTAAAGAATTTATGCGTTTGAGGTACTGTAGTTTTTTTCCTCTCACGTAGATGTTTTTTTCATTATTTGGGTGAGGTTTATTCGTTATGAGTTGATGTTTTTGTAGTTTTTTGGGGTGATATGGATTCATATTTGTAGTTTTTTTATAAAAAAAATTCATGTTGATGTTTTTCATTTTCCGGCTGAGGTTTAGGCAATATGAGTTGATATTTGTAGTTTTTTTTGTGATATAGGTTGATGTTTGTAATGTATTTCTTCTCATGTTGACATTTTTCATTTTCCAGATGAGGTTTAGGTGCTATAGTTGATGTTTGTAGTTTTTGGCTGATTTGGGTTGATATTTGTAGTGTTTTTTTAAAAATATTTGTTGATGTTTTATGATTTCGGAGTGAAGAATTTATACTATTGATGTAATGTAACTTTTTGGTTGATGTTTTTAATTTTTTGGACATGTTTTAGTTGATATAAGTCGATGTTTTGTAATTTTTTTGGCTATATGGGTTGATATTTTTAGTTTTTTTTTCTCTCATGTTGATATTTTTACTTTTTTTTTCCTCTCATGTTGATATTTTTCATTTTCTAGGTGAGTGTTAGGTGAATAGAAGCTTATGCTTTGTAGTGTTTTATCTTATATTGACGTTTTTCATTTTTCGGGTGAAGTTTAGGTGATAGGAATTGATTTTTTTTAAGTAAAACCACCTGTGATGGTGAGGGTTTGGCAGACCCCTACACGTTTATTAATAAAATAAAAGGGTACATAGAAAGGAGGGGGACGTAATACCTTACCTCTGATAATTTATCCGAAGATCTTTAAAACTATACAGTGACCTGCAGAAACATAAAAGCCACTTACCTAATCTCGTCTGGCCATCTTTGCAAGGGAGTCTGCAGCCCCATTTGCCTATCTGTATATGTGTTGAATAGTGTAATCCATATGTTGAAGTAGATGCCATATCTCCCTCATCAGTTGCTGCATCTTCCATGGGATCTTGAATTGTTTGTGGACCATTCTGAGCAGCATCTTTGTGTCAGTTTCGATTTCAATGTTACCGATGCCGTGGTCTTGAGCTAGATGTATTCCATTTAACAAAGCTGTGGTCTCTGCCTGCAAACTTGATTCAGCAATGATAAACTTGGATAATGCAACAATTACTTTACCTTTGTGATCTCTGATGATACAACCAATACTTGCAAGACCAGTACTTAGACAAGAACCATCAGTGTTTAGTTTATATTTTGAGGGTAAAAGCCACCTAATTATCCTTAATGGTCTTTGGCTTTTCGTTTTCTGATATAGGAGTTTTGGCATATGTGATAAATCCCACCTAAAGTCCAGCTTGAATGCCAAAAGGTGTCATTAAAGTGGTACAATATTCTTTTGAATATGTGACCTGTGACTGGCTTTGTTTCCTAAAAAATATAATTACATCTAGCACGCCACAGGTACCAGATTACTATACTCGGTATGATTCTGATTAACTTAGCAAAAAATTGCATAAGAGGAGGAGGTGTTTCAATAAAAATAAAATCAGGCGATAGGAATTGATGTTTTTAGCTTTTGGGTGATATAAGTTGATGTTTGTAGTTTTTTTATAAAAAAAATAATAATTTAAACTTTGTTGATGTTTTCTATGACTTTCAGTTTATGATTGTTGATGTTTTTATGATTTTCATTTTATGATATTTTGTTAGTTGTATTCGACGTTTTTTCAATTTTTTGTTTTTTTTATTTGATTTTTATGTATCTTTTGTTGCAATTTTTTAGTCGATTTTTATGATTTTTCGTTGATGTTTTGTTAGTTGTAGTTGATGTTTATGATTTTCAGTTCGAGGATCATATTGATTTTTTTTAAATAATTTTTTTTACAAATTGCAGTTTTTGGGAAAATAATGGAAAAAATTGGACAAAAAAATCTTTAAAAAATTATTAAATTTTGGTCATTGTAAAATTATAAAATATAGATCTCTGAAACTAGAATAAAATAAAAATTGCATATAAGTCCCTGCCTAAAATTTAGTACGGAGACCATCTCCCTATTAATATGAATTTATTTGAATAAAAAGAAACATTCCGACAAGATTATTTTAAGGATTCCCTTTCCTGGGAATGTCTAATGTCGACCTTTTAGACTATTTACACGTTCCAAATTCTCTACTTTCGGTGGTAAACTGCTTCTGCCTTTACATTAATCAATTTTAGCAGTGAAATTAATGTTCCGAAAGTGGCAAAGTTTTGGAAAAAATTGTCTTTCCATAGGTTTGTGAAAAGATTGGGTTTAACTAAAATAATAAAAGGTAAAAGGTTTTGGTTGCAATATTAAAATTTTATTATACAATGAACAGTAGTCATAAAGTTTATAACCCGATTCATGCAACCCAACAATTTTATCTTCATTTTTTCTAATTTGCACTTTAAATATTGATATTTCCATGACTTATGAAAAGATCGTTTTTCAAGAGGCGGACTCTCAAAACGTACTGTACTTATTTAACAACAAATTAGCTATTCAGACGTCTGCCCGATATAATGAAAGTCAGAGTACAACCTCTAAAAAGTATTAAAAGAATTAGATAGAGTCCTACACGCGTTGCACGGCACTTTTAGAAATGTTCATTTACTTGAAATGTAGTATTGACGTTTTATATTTTAAATGAAAATTTAAATAAAATTATAAAAATATATCATGTAATTTATATTATATACTAAAGAAGTAATTTTTTTGGCTAAGTGTCATTCTCACACTTAACCAAGTTAGCTTTCACCAATATTTACAAGCAGCACTCCTAAATCTTAACACATGAGCTAACTACATTAGCTTACCATAATTAGTTCATTTTTATTTTTGAATATTATGCATTCTCTATAAATAAAGATTCTATTTAACTAAACAAATCAAAAGTCTAACTTATTCTTGGTAACATAATTATAGCATATCCCTATAATTTTATTAATTATCATTAATCTGATAAGACAAAGAGTTCGTCTCTTGAAAGACGACATTTCCATAAATTATGGAAAGACCAAGGTTTAAACAGCAAATTATAAGAGATAAAGATAAAATTTTCGGGTGGTATTAATCGGGTCATAAACTTATAGCTACTGCACGTTGTGTAATAAATTTTTAATATTGCAACTAAAACCTTCCACCTTTATATTATCCTAATTAAAATTCATCTTTCCAAAATTCTATGGAAAGACGATCTTTCCCAAAACTTTGCCATAATTTATTAAAAATTGAATGAAATTAAAAAATAATTATTATAATCCTTCTAGAATTAACATATATAGAGAGAGAATATGAAGTAAATCATAAAAGAAACATTCAAGTCGTGGAGAAATAAAACTTGTCCTTGATAATACAAGTAAGAGAAAAATGCAAAAATAATTATATTAAATTGAGAAAGTGCAAATATTTTAAAATTTAAAAGTGTAAAATTACCCCGTTGACTCAATTTTACAATTTTTGTAAAATTGTTTAGTTATGCCAATTTTTTCAATTTCATCGTTGATTCAATGAATTCAACTGTTGACCAAACATGAAAAGATAAAATTACCTCTGAACTCAAAACTAAAAATGTAATGACATTTCTATCCCTAAACTTCTTTTTCTTCTTTTTATCTTCAAACACACACATGGCCACCACCTGCCGCCGCTGCTCCTCCTCCTCACCCCAGCCCCGCCGTCCACCACCTCTGCTTAGAAACTCTTACCCCACTACCAGAAACCCCATCCGCCCACAAACCTATCCCCACTAGAATCAGAGAGTCTTGTTTCGCCGACATCTCCGGAAAGGAGGCGATGATTCTATTCGGATTCCCCGAGAACCTAGCGAAAAACAACAAGAAGTCACCAGAGAAACTATTCCGGCTTCTGGACATGTACACCGCCGTCTCTTATCACTGACCGGTGATAGACTTCACCTTCTCCGCCAAGTCAACGATGACGATTAAGTCCCAGGTCATCGCCTCTCTAGTCAAAATCGAAGAATATGTCTGAAGTGACCTAATGGAATTCGAATCGGAGATTCAGAAGAACCACTCAAAGACATTTCATGAGCAAGAGCAAAAAGTGAGGATTGGTTGTCAACTCAAGAGCAAAAAGTCAACCTTATTAAAGGTATATAAGTGAAACAAGTTCACACCCATGGAACCAGATTGTTCACTGCAAACACCACATATTTCTAGTGTGATCGAAGCTTACTCTACTTGAATAATGAACATACAACAAAATAAATAAATAAATCAGATCAAGTCTCATAATTGAATGTAGATTTCAGTGCATGATTGTGAGAGACATAAAGCTTCCAATCTACTTTCTTCTAAACAAATTGTTTTTCAATATAGAATCCCGACCAGTAGCTTTTATCTACATACAAGAGGTATTGGACAGGCTTACATGGTTACACAAATTATTTATCTTACACAAAACCTGTGTAAAATAGAATCAATTTACTTCAATGCAACTTCTTGACAGACGTATCTAATTTTCTTCTCAAAAGACTATTCTTTCTTTTCTGCCAAAATCTATTCAGGGGCTGTTCTCTTTAGAAAATTAAACCTTCCATTATGGTCTGGATAACCTGAAAAAAGGAAATAAAACGGAACTCAAATACTAATTTGATGCGGCAAAGAAATAAGAGCAGGCCAAATATCTCAGGCAACTAAATCGTAGCCTCAGATTCTGATATGGCTTTCAACACCATTAGGCCTTGGCGTATGTATATTCACACCAACCTCAAAGTAACACTACTTCTTGGACCTACAATGGTAGGGAATAACACACGTCCAAGTCAACATACTGCTGATTTGGTAGGTTCTACACATTTCCAATTTAATAGTTCTAATCCAAACATATATTTATTGCATTATACACAACTGACCATAAAGTACAATTGAACCAAGCCGTATAAATTTCATACACTACAAGGTATGTAGTTGGTTTCATTTCAAGCCATTTACTAATATGTTAGGACCATTAGAACCTCGAGAACTACAAAGATAATTTATAGAAAGAATGTTGATAAAATTTTAATTAACCTTGGAAACTACGTGTTTGTTAACTGCGCGTGTTGGTGCGTCTAAGATGACGTATTCTGAAAACATTCTCGTGTCTTTTCAAATTTTTTAGTTTTTCAAAGTCATTATAATCTTTATTGCCGTTTTAGGCTTATTAACTACCCTCTTTCTCTTCTACTCCCATTCACTTTATTGGCAGGTATCTTTGTAGAAAAAACTATTCCTTAGAGCATTTTCCGTTTCTCCTCATGTCATCACATCTACATTCATCATTTCCTTTTCTAATACTAGTAAGTCTTACCGCTTTTCCTCTTTCATTTCCTTTCCTTTCTTTCTTTTATATAATGGCCATTTCCGGTGAGGGATCTACTGAGAGGGGGTTTTCCGATAAGGCTAGGTTAGACGAGGAACATGTTAATTCGTTGGAAGGGATGATCTCTAGTTTTGAGCCTAACAATTCTGATGAGTTATATTGTGATTCCGATATGAAAGATGATGCTCTTGGCCAGACTGATTACAACCCAGATGGTTGGCCCAATCATAGACATGTCTCCTCAAGGATACACCGAAGTTTGGCCTCCAGGTAGGGGTAAACTATACGTAAGGAGGTCTCATACTACTGGTAAGATTGGATTTTATCCTCCAACAAATATACCCCTTGAGGAAAGGGAGGAAGAAAGAGCGTTTCGAGAGGGAGAAGAAGTATCTCGAGGAGAGAAGGAAGTATCTCGAGAGGAGAAAGTTAAGACCTCTGCCAATAAGCCCCCGACCAGCCGACCTCAAAGGCACAGAAGGCTGTCTCAAAGATCTTATCCTCAATCCCCTCGAGCCAAAGGATACCCCCAGATGTGGATTTCCAACCTTTCAGAGTAGGTGAATCCCCTGATAACCTTCCCGAAGGGAGGTCATCCATCTTCCTTAGACACCTCTGTACAGGGCTTTGCTTCCCTTCCCTCTGTTATTCTCTAAACTCCTTAAGAAATTTTAGGTTAGCCTAGCACAAGTTCATCCCAATGTTCTAGTGATTATTATGATGTTTTTGACGAGATACCGCAAATTTGGAATCGAGCCGAGGTATAAATTGTTCCGTTCGTTGTATAGCGTGTCCAATAATGGTAGGTCAGTGGAGAACACTATCACTTTCATTAGCAGAGAAACGCACCATAAAACTTTTGTTGTTCTCTCTCATTCGGGTGAATGGAAAAGTCGGAGAAAGGGAATAACTTTTGAATGCAGAAGATATAAGGTTTCTCAATGGAACTCGAATGTACAGGTTGAGTCCTCGAAAGATGCAGAATACTCTTATCCCAACCTTCTCGAGGATTATAGAAGACACCTTCTGTTCACATCCCTCGAATACAATATTTTTTCTAATCCTGACAGAACCATTGGCCGTTTTATTTGGTCACCTAAGATTTATGGAAAGTTTGTGTAAATGAAACTGCAAAAGAATAGCAAGAAGGAAAAAAGTGTCCCCAGAGATCCATCTCAGGACCCTCCCCTCAAGACCCCTCCTAGTGATTTTAGACCCTCAGAAGTCTCCGAAGGCGTTAATGTGTTTTGTTGTTTCATTTATTTCTTTCTCTTTCTCTTTATTTTTATTTCTAACCTCATTTTCTTGATTTTCCCAGTGGGTCTTGGTTCAGCTCTAGCTCCAAAGAAGGGTGTCCAGAAGGGTGCCCCTTCTTCCCCCTCAAATCAAACATCCACTATTCCTTTGGTGAATACTGGAAAGACCAACTAGGACAAGAGGTTGGGTGCAAACATCTCTACCTCGAGGAATCAATGCCAAAAAGTAGACGACAATAGTGGTCAGATCCCCCGTATCCCTCAACAAGCTAACCAACAGACTTCCCCTTCGAACACACTTGCATCTTCTCTGAGTGTTCCCACTTTCAATGAGCAGGTCCTCGAGACCTTTGCTAGCAATCCTCAGGTGACCCCTCTCTTTCTCTTTTCCCCCTCCTGGTAAATTTGAGTTGCTTATCTGTGAAATCAGTTTTCTTGATTACTCCGCTATACCCCAGGTGCCTCAACATCTTGGTCAACTAACCCATAGCTTAGCTTTTCTCTTGAAAGCACTTAATTCCGATCATGGCTAGCTGCACGAGCACGGTAAACAAAAAGACCTCGAAATCACTGAACTGGTAAAGGCACTCAAAGCTGAGAAAGAGAAGAGTTCAGTGCTCGAGGATTATAATAAAAAAGCCATCCTTGACAAGGAGGCCCTCGAACAATGGGTAAAGGCCGCTGAAGATCCTAATGCTCAGGCCCTTCTGATCGAGGCTTTCAAGGAAAAGCTGATGAATAACACTAAGCTTTTCAATTTCTTCGTCGAGCTGCTAGAATTGGCGAAGAAGCTCGGATGTAGCTTCCTGATCGAGAAAACTTAAAACCTAAGTTGGCGTCTTCCTCTTCCAAGGATGATATCAAATTCCTGGAGTCCTTCATCCAGTCTGATCTTGTGGATACCCTGGATACAAAATGGGATGAAGCATTTAAGAATGACGGCTTGAGTTTTGTCTTGTTGAACTACCTGAAGTCCAGCGGGTGCTTTCACACAGCTGAGAGGATTCGAGCTCTCACCCATGAGAAAGTAGCTGCTGGTGCAATTCAACACCTAGCTTCTGAGGAGAAAGCCGTGGGAGACCAGGTTAAAACCATCACCAAGGAGGATGTCAATAGGGTAGGGGAAAAAAGTATTATTTTCCTGTTTTGGCCTCCTCGTGTAAATTTATTCTTTTTAATGAAAAAAGATGTTCTACTTATTAACTGCTTCACCATTTAAAAAAAATTACCCTCGTAGTGTAAATCACTAATGAGGCGGCTAGAATGCCTTTACAAGGAATTATCTGATACTCGAGTAGAGCTGAATGAAACCAGCAAGCATCTAATTAAGGCAATGCTAGATCTTGCTAAATGAAATGAAGAAAGAAACTTCTCACACGATAGGAATTGTCAAATCAAGGAGGAGTTGAAATCATGATAGTCTGGTGAGCATCTTGCTTTTAAAGACTTACTAAGAAATTTTGATATCAAAAAATACAATGGGGTAGTACCTCTCGAGGTTGTTAAGGACTGCGATTATCAAGAGATAGTACATCGTATAAGTAGCCATTGTAAGTTTAGGTCCCAATTGGCGGAGGTGGTGTAGCTCCATCAAAGGCAACCAGTTCTTGAAGGTTGTCTGATCGCTAGCCGGAGTGAAACTTATAAGTTTAGGTCCCAATTGGCGGAGGTGGTGCAGCTCCATCAGGTAGCCTTAGGTGAAATTGCAAGGTTAGAGGATGCTTTAACATCAAAGGATACACCTTCTAGTGAAGATCTCTCCTTAGTCAATTCCCTCCTTGTTGAGAATACTCGACTCTTAGGAGAGGTTGAGGCCTTAAAGCTAAAGATCAAAGAATTGGAGGAAATGATTACTCTTTACGATGTGAGTCTTCAAGCTCATTGCCTATACCATGGTGTCATTAGTCCTACATTGATAGATAATTAGTTCATGCCTAGGTTTCTGCATAGGGCATCTTACCATTGGATCGTGGATCGCAAGGTATACGAGATAGAAACTGATCGTCATCAAGCTACCTCTGATGCCATCTTAGACTGGCTACAAGAATTGCGATCCCGCACTCACCCCCTTCAAGAGGGAGACGATCCTCTATTTAAAAGAAAGTAGGGACTAAAATAGTTGATAAAAATTGTGGATCTTTAAGCAATGTTACTAAACAGTCCTAAAAAAACACCGTAGAGGTGAGAATCCTCAATTAAGGGACTTAAAAAATAATCCTACATCGAGCCATTCTCAACCGAAGACAACTTTAAATCCATTTGAGTATCCTGAAGTGGAACAGATGAAAGACCTCTAACGTGCAACCAATATTAATATGGAAGAACTTGAGCAACTAGAAGTAAGATTGGGAAGGCTGGCCCCCTAAATCAAGTAGATGGATTCTCTTTGTGTCGTTGCCCAAGTTTTTATACTATAACTGTATTTGTAATGTATACCCACGATTCAAGGTATCTGTATATCTCATAGTATTAATTTTATCATCACTATATACTTGATGTTAATTTTATCGATAGGATTTGAGTAGATTATAGTGTCAACATAAACTGGATTGCTTATCAGCTCATCAAGAAAGGTTACTAACTAAATAGTTTACCAGGATTTGGCGGAACTGAATAATTTAGAATCATGTAAACTCGATTGTTTATCAGTAAGGAATATTTAAACGAATAGCCTATGTGACCTAAGTGGGATCAAGTGGTTTAGGGATCGAATATGTCAGATTGCTTTTTAGCACAAAATAATGGTTGAATGGCCTATCAGGCCCGAATGGGATTCGAGTAGCTTATCATCATTCTCCATTAATCATATCATATTATTCAACACGTGAGATCAAAATTAGGCCACGAGTGCCGCTTATCAACATATCACTCAATCATTAGCCAAAGCTAGAATTAATACATGGAGTGTCGCTTATCAGCATATCACTCAATCATCAGCCAAAGCGGGAATGAATACATGGAGTGCTTCTTATCACCATATCACCCAATTATCAGCCAAAGCTGGAATTATTACATGGAGTGCTACTTATTAGCATATCACTTAATCATAAGCCAAAACTAGAATTATTACATGGAGTGCCTCTTAACAACATATCACTCATGTCTTCAAAACCGGTAATACTTCCTCAAATTGGTAATATTCCACCTCTCGGGTACCCAAACTCCATCAATTCTTGCCTTTCTTCCACCATGTCAAGGTCCAAGCAATGATTCTCCTCATTCATTGTCTCTTATGTAGCTGTCATCAACCTCGGACTTGGAACTCCTATTTTAGCGGGAATTACTGCTTCTGAGCCATATACCAAGCTATATGGTGTTTCACCAGTGGCAGAAAACACTCGTATATCCAGTTTCCTTCAGCCCCCTTGAGCCTGTCTCTGATACCATTCACTATTGTCTGATTGGTTACTTCTATCTGACCATTGGCTTGGGGATGATAGACTGATATCACCTCTTGTTGAATCTTATACTCCTCACACCACTTTTTGAATGGATCTTGAGAAATATATGTTCCATTATCAATAACTATTGTCCTTGTGATCCCGAAGCGACATATAATGTTCTTCCAACAGAATGAAATGGATGGCTTTCCTCTTATATTAGTTAAAGTCTCATCTTCAAACCACTTCGTTAAATAATCAAAACGCACTATAAGGTACTTGAATTTCCCTAAGGATTTTGGGAAATGTCCTACCTGATTGATTCCCCACTTATCGAATGGACATTAATTGTATATGTTTGTCATTTCCTCCTGGGGAACGTGAATTATAGGAGCATGTTTTTGGCATTAGTGAAAACTTATATGTACTTATTCGCATTATCAAATATCATTGGCCAGTTATACCCTGCTCGAATGAGTCTTCTTGCCACTGATCGAGCCCCCTGGTGACTACCACATATTCCTTCATGAACCTCCTTGATCAAATAGTATGCCTCATATGGGGTGAAACATTGAAGCAATGGTTGTAAATGTGTCCTTCGATACAAAACTCCTTCTTGCAACACATATCTCAGGGCCTTTAGTCTTATCCTTCTAGCCTTGACCTCATTCTCTGGAAAAAATCCCTCTCGAAGATAATTCACAATAGTAGTCATCCAAGTGTATTACCCCTTGACTGTCATCACCAATGGTTCCTCAAAGCTTCATCTATTTGAAGTTTCCACGAGCAGCTACTTTTGAGATTGAATTCCCAAGTCTGAAAAACCAAGCTTACTAAGAGAATCCGCTTTATGATTATCCTCCCTTGGTACCTGCGCTAGAGTATGTGATATGAAGCATTTCAAAAGTTGTTTCACTACATCTAAGCACTTCTGTAGATTGCATTCTCTGACTTCATACTCCCCATTCACCTGCTGAACCACTATTTGAGAATCACTGCGAATCTTCAGATCCTCCACCTCCAGCTCTTTATCCAACCACAACCCGATTATCAAGGATTCATACTCAACTTCATTATTTGAGGCCTTAAATGCGAAGTGCAATGCATATGGGTAATCTTTACCGTCAGGACTGGTGAGCAATACCCCAACCTCACTTCCACCCGAATACAAGGAACCGTCTACATACAACTTCCAAACATTTTTCCTTTGAGTTTCCTTCTCTCAAGTTTCATCTTCATATTCAATTAGCCCCGAGGTTTCCACTATGAAATCTGCTAGCACTTGACTTTTGATCACAGTTCTAGGCTGATACCGGATATTATTTTCTCCTAACTCCATGGCCCACTTTATCATTCTCCTAGAAGCCTCTGGTTTCAATAGAATCTGCCTGATTGGGTGATTAGGGAGCACTATTATCGTATTCCCTTGAAAGTAAGGACGTATCTTTCGAGCTGCATGCACTAAAGCTAGGATCATTCTCTCGAGAGTTGTGTATCTCGTCTTTGGCCCCCATAAGGCTCGACTAACATAGTAAATGAGATGTTTCTTCCTCTCCTTCTCCTTTACCAAAACTACACTAATTTCCAAAGGTGAGGCAGAAATGTACAAGAACAACGTCTCCCTCTCTTGGGTTTCATGAGGGTAGGTAGCACCTTCAAATGCTCTTTAACTACTTGAATGATTCTTCACACCTCTCTGCCCACTCTAATTTCCTGGCTCTTTGAAGTACATAAAAAAAGGATAGGTTTTCTCCGCCCCCTTCGAGAGGAACCTACTCAACGCTGTCAAAGATACCTTAAGCTTTTGTACCTCCTTCAATGTTTGCGGACTCCTCATTCTCATCAAAGTCTTGACTTTCTCTGGGTTGACATCGATACCTCTCTCGGATGTTTAACTTTAAGTTGGCCCCATGAAGCCTCTCGACAGTTTCCTCCAAATCTACTATGAACTCCCAGTAACTCATGCTCTTTACAACCCTATCATCAACATAGATCTCCATATTTATTCCAATCTTCCCTTTAAACAACTTATTAGCCAATCCCTGATAAGTTGCCCCAACATTCATGAGTCCAAATGACATCTTCTTCTAGCAATAAGTACCCATATCCGTGATAAACAATGTCTTTCCTTTGTCTTCCTCCGCCATCATTATATGATGGTATCCTTTGTGAGCGTTAAAGAAGGCCAGAACCTGATACCCAGCGATAGATTCCACCAACTTATCAATCAGTGGCAAGGAGTAACTATCCTTGGGGTAACATATGTTCAAATCGGTAAAATCTATACACATCCGCCAAGCTCCATCATGTTTTGGCACCATAACTGGATTAGCTAACTAGTCTGGATAAAACACCTTTTCGATGAAATCTACCTTTAACAACCTCTCAACTTCCTCCTTAATGGCTTCAACCCTTTCAGGGGAAAATATTCTTCTCTTCTGCTTAAATGGTATTATGGATGGATCAATGTTCAATCTATGTACTGCCAAATTCGAGGGTACCCCCGTGAGGTTATAAGTATTACAAGAAAAGACATCACCGTATTTCTCCAATAATTTTCTCAATCTTTCCTTAATACTCTCAGGCATCAACTTTCCAACAGCCAATGTCCCGATATCTCAAATGGGCACTTGTTCTGTATTTGCTGGGCCGATCTCTCCATGTACCAAAGCTACGTTTCTTTGTTTCCTTACCTTTTTCACTGTCGCAAGGTTGCAACTTCTGGACACAGTTTGATCTCCTCGAATGGAAGCTATCCCCCCATCGGTTGGGAACTTCATCTTTAGATGATAAGGTGACCAGACTGCTCGAGCATGCACATCCATGGTCTTCCAAGAATCACATTATAGGGGGAGTGAGCTTCAATGAATGCAAAATTGCAATCTATCGTTACCCCTCTATCACCATCAGATACTCAAAATGGAATAGTTATTTCGTCCAAAGGAAATATGGGGTTCTCTATAAAGCCGGATGAAGGTGAGGTTGACTTCTTCAAATTACCGCGCCCTATATCTAACTGATCAAAGCAATCAACGAACATTACTTCCACTCCACTTCCATCATCAATAAAAATCCTTTTCACCAAAGAGGTTCCAATCAATGCCGAGACCACCATGGGATCCGCATGTGGATTTTGATCCATAACTGCATCAGCCTTTGAAAATGATGCAGTCTCATCTGGCCGAAACCTCTTATGGCGCGACTCTCTTGTAGGAACCTTCCTTGCTCATGCTTTCATGACAAAATTCGAGGATCTCTCCCCCATTATTCCATTGATCATGTTGATCACCCTGAGAATTGGCATATTAACACCATTCCTATTTTACGGATTTCTCATACGTTGTTCCGGTGGTCTTTCATCTCTTCCTTCTTGTTCCTTATCTCAAATCCCCTGATCGCGAGGTCTATTATCTCCTCTACGTCCATTATTCTGATAGTTCCTTTTGTATGGATGTCATTCCCTCCGATCATCCCTAGGCCTTGGGGTCCCGTATGATTATTTTGAGGTCCAGGGCCTCAGAACCATCCTTCTCTTTCACACCTTTCAATCTCCACCCTCAATTGTTGCATAATTATTCGTGTCATGGCCATAATTTCTGTGATGATCGCAATGCAGGTTTGTTTCCCTTCTCACCCTCACGGTATTTGGTGTGTTCTGCATAGGTGAAGGTGGCCGAAAAAATCCTTTGTGTATGCTCAAAATTTGAGCATGAGACCTTCCCATTGGTGTTGGCAGCATAGGCGTATACCTCTTAAAACTAGGTCTGGTTTTTTCCATTAGTTTATTCCCTCGAGGGTCACCATACTTTCTTGATTTCTCCAATAGGATTTCTCTCTTTTTTCTAGTGGCCTCATCTACCCTCAAATACTGCTCCACTACCTCTTACAGTTTTTGCAATGTTTGAGGGGTATCTGTGCTCAATTTCTTATATAGCTCCAAGTCCTGCATCCCGAGCAAGTATCCCTGATCTACCTCATTCTCTGTGGTATCTACTTCCTCCAAGATTTCATCCACATATCGGTGATAAAAGACTTCCCTACTTTCTCCTAACTTCTGCTTAGTCTGATAAAGTTCCAACATGGTCTTTTTGAATTTCTTCTTTTAAGCATATTGACTTAACAAAGCCCCACTAAAGTCTCTATAAGAGTGAAATAAACCCCTTGGTAGCATGCTGAACCACTCTTGAGGTTTCACTTGAAGATAACTCCCGACCAACTTACATGTTAATATTTCCTCAAAATCCCCCGAATTCATCAAACTCAAGAACGAACCCCCATTATCACCGAGCTGAAAGGTGATCTAGCTACTTGGCCCATTGGCCTAATTAACCTGTCTAACTCCATTTTCAATGAATCACCAGCATTTGTTGCCAATCCTTGCTACCCTCCATCTGGATTCAACCCTCGTTTGTTTAATCCAAGCTGCATCGGGTACTCAGGGTGAGTACCCATATACCCATAATTTTCCCAAGGTTGCATAACCCTTGGATAGATTGGCAATTGCCCATAAGGGTTGTAAGGCCCTTGATTGACTATTGCATTCTGTAGCCCTATGTTCCCGCATCCCTGAATCTCTAGAGAAGGAATCATTCTGTATGCAGCCTCAGTCCCCGAGAGGGTAACAATCAAGGTTAATAGGACTAAAGGAGGCATCAAATACACCATTTTCTGTGAGTAATCCGGGAAAGAAGGCTGAGGCGGTGCTTGCAATGCCTCTCCTGTATATCCTAGGTAGGGGTAAGCTATCTTAGGCTGAGATACCAACCTCGTAGTCATCCTTACATGCATCGACGATATAACATCCCTCGAGATACCCATAGCCCTCGAGGGAGGGTAACTTGATATCCCATCGCAGGCAAGACATGTGCCACCTGTGTCAAATCCTAGTGTGACCTCATCATTCCCATGCTCTGACTCCTTTGTATAGTTTTTGAACCAGCTGGCACGCTCTGGACAGGTATGGTATTCCCAAGTCCCTCCTCCATGTTAACCTCTGGACGTCTCAACGACCCTGCTACATCCATTTGAGAAACTTCAACAACTTGTAGATCAGGGCCACTTGAGATCTGTATCCTCTCACACTCAACAGTCAAAATGTACATCGTCCCCGACTCGACCACCGGTGCTCGAACCTCCTCAGGCTCGAAACCCTGCGACTCTTAAGGATTAACCATATCATTTCTCCTATATTGCACTTTGTTGATGGCTCTAGTCCCTTTTAATCTCAATATCTCACTCCTTCGAGTAACTGCACATAAAACCAAGAAACTCGACTCTATCAATTGTCCCCACAGACGGCTCCAATTGATGCGTCTGAAAAATGGAATAGACAGTGTGCTAGAAATCCTTGATTATAACCTGCAAGATAACTGACCCTGGGGAATCCTATGGGACAATCCTCCAAAGCTTAAGTCAGTAAAGAGTCAAAGTACTGTATCCAGGCTGAATGAAATTGGAAATGAATATGTACATGGTATTTATACTGTACATCCTTAGTAGTATTTGACATTAATTATAATTCTTCAATAACTTATAATTATGGTATTGAATGATGCAATTATGATCAAACTGGGCCGGTTAGTCCAAGCCCATTATAATATTTGGGCTCGGTCACTAGAAATCTCATGGCTGATGGCCTGTCAGTGAGGTATGGACATATCACTGAAATTTTTTTAAACCCATATTAATGGGGATGTAAATTAGCTTCTTCAACCTTGTTGAAAGTTTGATAAGTTTTACAAATGACTAGTTCAAATTGAAAATTGAACTATACACTTAGAAGCTGAAAAAAGTTCTGGTCTTTTTATTTGTTCTTGAGCTCTCTTGGCTGTTTAAGTTTGTGACTATCTTCTTGTGGGTTGACTGAAGTCTAGCCGAAATCTAAATGGTGTGTGGTCTTTCTTCTTCCTCTTTGACGAAGCCAGACCACTGTATTTTAACTCATACACTGCATTTGTTATATTACAAACTAAATTTAAACATTCTAAAATATATTTTTTATTTTATGTTTTCTTATATTTTCACATTCAAATACAAATTATTACTTTTTAAATTAAATTTCTTTCAAAATAACAATTTTCAAGGTAAAAAGTCAAGGGGCCTATCCATATGTTTATGGATATGCCACAGTTTCTGAGATTTCCTCTAAGTTGTATAGCTAAAAGAAATTGTTTTGAACACAAACATATTTATTTGGAACAGATCTAGAACGAAGACATCAGCCATTCAAAAGAATTTAGCTTTTATTTTATATATTTTTCACCAATATTAAAATAAAAATATAAAACTATCTGGCACCGGAGTCAGAAAACTTGGCCGACCTTAAGTTAAATTTGCTATATAAAAAATTATCATGTCCAGGGTTCAAAACGACATCTCAAAAATTCTCTCTCTAGCCGACCCCCTCTCTTTCTTTTTGACAAGAACCTTAATCCATACTTCGGAGGGGGGCTTCCGTCGCAGGAAACAACCTGCTTCGACGGTCCACTTCACCCTAATCCTACCTCCATCACCCCTATCCATGTTTCCTAGCTATCCCTAAGTTTTGCCGGATCCAAAAGAAGATAAAAGGCCATTTTACTCGCCTACGGTGACCCAAGCACTAGTTTTATTTCACCAGCGCTCTCATCTGGGAATTAAAACCTCGTTGGCTGACCGTGTTTCCTCTTTATAGGTGCCTGAAGAGTTATGCGACACCAACGACTACATATCCAAATAAAAGCGAGAAGGGGATCCAATGGTGGCTGAGTTTCAACAGAAGGCTTTGGTCGCGAGTTTCAGCTATGACGGCAGTTTTGATTGTGAGTGAAGACCACCGATCAGCATCATCAGATCGGCAGTGACCGGTTTCCAATGACAAGCTCTCAAAAAAAAGACCCACATGGTTTCAACCACAAGTGTTTCCTGCGGTGGTGGTGATAGGTGGATTTTTGACCCGAGAGCTACATTATCGGCCAGTGAACTGTCGACAGTGACAGGCTTTCCCTAGAGTTCCAGGGAAGGGATGAGCTTTTTCTCGTAACCCTTGACATCGTTGCTGTGACGTCGTAGACCAGATCTAAGTTTTCTGAATCTACTCAAATCTGAGCTGGCCAGCTTAGATCCAGTAGCGGCCAACTTGGGTTAACTCAGGGTGCTAATCAACTGAACTCAATAACGAATCAGGAAAGGGTTTACTCAGCCCAAATGGTCCAAATAGGGTAAGCCCAAGCCGAGTCTTACTCCTATAGTAGCAAGGGCACGAGGGGTAATTCTTTGCCTTTTTTTTACATTTCAAATTCTCCTTTTCAAGTAGGAGGATTTTAAATAATTCAATATTTTTTTGGTTTTTTCCATCATTATTGTGGGTAGTTGGTCAAACTAGGTCTTTTTTTGCTGGAATATTAAGTCGCGTTTGTTCTCTGCTAACTCTAGGTTTTTTAGACGGCTCATTTTGTTTGGTTAAACCTGGTTGGCTTATGATCTGGTCTCTATGTTGGTGCTATCACAGGAAACCACCTCTAGCACCGCTTTTTAGAAGGCTAGAAATGGTTTTTGAGGGTCTAAAAAATTTGTGCCTAAGTAGGGTTTGTAACGGTTTCAACCATCTTTGTAAACTTTGACCGTAAATACAAATTAATCCATATATAATAAAAATATCACGTGAGATATTTTTAGATTCATCTTTGCATCTATTTTCTTAATATCAAAATTTTAATGTGGAATTAGTATAGGTAAATAGAGATATTTATGGTCAAACATGTTCATTGAAGACCGTGAAAAAGTAAATAAGAAAAATGAAGAGGGGCAGAGGGAGTATGACACAATCCACCAAAGCACTAGGGTCGGCAACCCTTAATAGAGCTTCATGAATTTGTCAGTCATACCGATCGTGCTATAAACCCCTATATCTCATCCTCACATGTGCTCTCTACAATGTCCTCTTATGCTATTGATGCTTACATTTCTTGTAATAAGTTTTGACTACTCCCCTTCTTGGAAAGATGACTATTTGCAGAAAATGGGTATTTTGCATCAACTACAACTCTGATGACTCTATGACACAAAGCATGCCTAGTGGTTATTGGAAATCAAAAAATGAGGGACCGATTTTACTTAAACTTTTGCTCCATACTATCAAAGGTTGGGAAATTTATCACATGGATGTTCATAACGCGTTCTTGCATGGTAATCTTGAAGAGGTTCTACATGCACCCCTCTATGTTATCCGATGATGTCCTCGACTTAGGTATGCAAGTTTCATAATCTCATGTAAAGTCTCTGCCAATCTCCTTACAAATGGTTCTCCAAGCTTTTCTCCACTTTGTGGGCTTTCAAATTTCTTTAGAATAAGGTCGAGTGCTCATTATTCACATTTACTCGATATCAAGTCTCCTTGTATGCATTTGTCTATGTTGATGACTTGATTATTATTGGTACTACGTTTTCTATTCCCACCAAGTTGAAATCTAATTAAAGGCCCTGTTTTCACATGAGAATCTTGGTTTGCTTAAGTGCTTCTTGTGTATTGAGATTGCATGAAATTCTACAATTTTTTCCTTGTATAGCGCAAGTATACGCTCAACATTCTTTGTAAATTATCTGACTTGCTTGATGTCAAGCCCAGGGACTTTCCCAACATCATAATTAATTTGTCTTTAGTGGATAGTCCGTTGTACGGACTCTCTTGAGCGGTATCATCGCAGTATTGATACATAGTGGTCAAATTGCCACACAACATATTGGTATGTCTAGTCAATCGGTCGATTTATATATCGGGTTCTTGATGAGCGACAATTTCAAATTTCTTCGGTAAGTTGTGCATTATTGAACTAAATTTCATTAATATAGTAAATTAAAATTAGATCAAAATGAAATGAATTAAATCAACATATCATTACTACTTTAATTCCAACCAAAGTGGCCTAGTTTGATTTTTTTTATCAAATTGAGCCAATTTCGACTATAGAATTGTATTAATGTATATAATATAGAGAAATTTTCAGAAAAGGCGGCATGTCCATAAACTAATGGACAGTCCACTGTACTTTTTACCTTAAATGTTGTAATTTTTAATAAAATTTTAAGTATTGTATTTTAAAATTTAAAACAAGTAATAATGTGTATTTCAATGTGAAAATAAAAAAATATATAATATACAAAAAATATTTTTAAATTTCTAAATTGAGTACGTAATTTAACAAATGCAGTGCATAAGTAAAAAAATACAGCGGACTCTCTATAAACTTATGGGCATAAAGTCTGTCACGAGGTCCACTCTATAATATATACTCTCTCTGTCCCACACTAAACTTCCTACTTCCCTTTTTGAGACGTTTCACTAGAAACTTCCTAATTCTAAAATTTCTACATTTAGCCACAAATATGTGGTCATAACTCTTGCTTTCATTTTATTTATGTAGGCTCATTCTCATCACTCATTAAAAAGATGATACATAGACTTGTCTTAAAGTTTGTGCAAAAAACAATTAGCAATTTTAAAGTGGGACAGAGGGAGTATGTAATATAATTGTAACGTTGATAAGACGTCAAAAACATGTATTTTCCATAGCATTTAACATCTATTTTGTCATCTTTTTGTTGTAAGATTGCTAGATTTAGCTAGGTTTACATCATAAGGGGTTTAGATGACCATTTTTAGTTTTTATATTTAAATACTTCATCTTGTAACCTACGATGAGTCTAATGGATTTTTGGTCCTTACGAGCATCTAAATTTTGTTTTGTGAGCTTAATTTGTGGATTGCTCATGATCCCTTTGGAGTGGTTTAGTGAAGGTCACGAGCCAAAACGTGGTAGGAGATAGAAGGGTGAAGAAGGAAGGCAAAGAAGCGGATGAATTATCACCTGTAAGTTTGGAAAAGTTCTTAAAATGATCCAAGAAGAATCATCCTACAAGGGTGGCACCATTTTATTTCTCTTCTCGAGCACTATAAAATTGACTACAAAAACTCCAAAATCGGAGCAACGGTTCACCCAAAATGATGCAAAGACCGGCCAGTCGACCGACTGGTGAAGAAAATCGTGGCGCACATCTTTGCCCTTAACCGCACGACCACTCGAGAAAAACAAACCGTGGCGCACATTCTCAGTCCAGAAATGCATGCACGGTGCCTGAGCACACGTGCCCGCGCGCGCATCTCCCTACCGAGCGCCTCAGCACCCGCGCCACGGTGCTAGTTTCTCGCACCACTGACATGGTTTCCCGTGCCACAGTGCCCCGTCTCGCACCACGGTGTGTGGCCAATGTGCCCTGCTCCACCTTTTGACTTTTTCTTGACCCACTTGGCTATAAATAGCCTCTTTCTTCCCCATTTGCCTAAGCTTGACCTTGGGAGCTCCAAAACCCTAGTTTTCCCCTTTTCTTCCATTTGTTTTTGTAGATTTATGTTCTATGTTATTTTTTTTTAATTTAGTGGGGGTGTATATAAGGCTCCCCAAACCCAAGATAAACTCCATAAAGGAGGCAATTTTTGACAGAGATCTAAAGATATGACTGACTATACTATCTCTGTGTCTAAAACTCCACGCAGGGAGGCAATATGAGAATTCTCCACGCAGGGAGGCAACATGCAAACCTAAAACCTAAAACCTAAAAAAAGGGTAAATATCCTGGTCGTAGCCAGCAGGATGCGATCACATACTAACTACAATACTGAACTGACGTCCCCAACAATATGATCACTCCCTAGAAAAGTCTCATTCCTCGCTAAAAGCTAATCATCCTCGCTCTGCCGGATTAGTCACTGTGTGGCTCCCTATGACAGTAAGAGACTTTCCCAGTTCATTTACACACTATCAGAACGCCGGTGAGCTGCCCACCCGCGTCAAGCAGTGGTGTCAAAGACACCTCAACCTGTACGGACTACAAATCTGGTTCAGACAGAGTCGCCAATGGGATAGTCAATACTTCCCTTGACTTGGATTTCTCCTGTCTATCTATTGAATCAGATCAGAAGCCAGCATAGTTTTTCCAAACTGATCGGAAAAAGTATGGTGGCAGACAACAGACGAATCCAGTACTATATCAAAAACCTAGCGTCATAGCACGTACCCCATAAACCGAATTCAAAAACAGAATCCGAAAACCTAAAACTGAACTAGAAAAAGGAGCAGCAATATTCTGAAAAAAAACAAAAGTAATTGAAAAAGAATAGAAACCATTACAGTGGTGGCATCCCGGAGGTGTGACTGCATCTACCCAACACCGGCGCGGTGGCGCACTGGCAGCCCAGCCAGGCGCGGTGGTGCGTGGGCCACACGCGCGGATGCGGTGGCGCGTGAGAGAGGCAGACATGGCCGGGCAGAGCCGCGCGTGGTCGTCGCGTTTGGCATCTGACCGGCCAGAGGCGGAGGAGCAGCGCGGGACCAGTGCGGCTTAGGCTCCTCTTCACCTTGCAGCCTAACTCCGGTGTATCACCTCCTAGCTGGTCCGACGAGGTGTCCAGCTGAGCAGTCGGCAAGCTTTCCGGCGTGGATGCACTGCTCCAGCCATTCGTCGTGGAGATGAGCAGCGGCTACGAGCTGCTTCAGAAACTCCAGCTCGTGGGCTGAGCTGTGTTGGAAGAAATCGAGCAGCGTCGACCAGTGGGGTGACGTCACAGATCGGCGCCGATCTGTACCCCCCGGCAACGATCTCCGGTCAGCTTGATTCGAGCTCGATTTCTGGGTTTCACCGTAGATGTGCGGAGTTGTAACGGCTTCTGGCGAGGGGAAGGAGGAGGTGGTCTGGAGCTATACTACTGGTAGGGGTGGCGGGGGTGGCCGACGCGGCGGAGATCGCCGGTGGCCACCCCGCCGGGAAGTGCAGACAGGTGTGAGTTGTTTTTTGGAGAGAAAAGAGAAGAGAGAGGTTGAGTTTTGATTATCTAGCTTAGTTTTGTACTTGGGAGCAATTGATTTAAGCTTCTAAGTCATATCTTGAGAACTCTATTTATCTATTTATTGTTTTTTCTATTGTGCATTTATAGAGCTTTGAATGTGGATTGTTAATGACATCAATGTCGTTGGTTGTTTGAGTATATCAATTGCTTGTATGATTGCTTGTTATGGTAGGGAAAAGTAGCTAAGTTTCCCCTCTTTTAATATGAAATATAAGAGCATGAGTTAGAGCTTCTAATGATGTTGATCTGTTGATAATTGCTAGATGAATGTGATAATGTCGAACTCTTTGTCATGTTTGTTTGTTGTAGAAAATAGCAGATGTCTATATGCGTTGAATGATCTTGACTAATCTTGTGTAAATTCATGAATTGGTTCAATGCTTAGACATAGTGTAGTGTTTATAAGTGTTACCAAACTTCTTGATTCTTTGTGCCCGACACCATTAATGGGATACTTTTAGCCGTTTATCGACTAAATGAGTGATTAGTGAGGTTTGACAAGATATGTCGAATTCACTCTTGCAAACTACAATCTAAGAATGATAGAAGATTTATCTTCACAACAAGTAATTAAAGTAATGAATATGTTGTAGATTCAATGATAGATAAGAGGTTTGGAAGTGGAAATCAATTGCCCCAAAGGCTTTGTCTTTTGTAGTTTTAGCCCCAATTTCTTAGTTTGTTTGATGATTAGCATAGTTACTTGGCTTTGCTAGTTTTTTGTCTTTAATTTCATAACTTAGGACCAAAACCAACCCCCCCTCCCCTCCC
The DNA here is from genome assembly GCA_037428765.1 of Rubia yunnanensis. Taxonomy (NCBI): domain Eukaryota; kingdom Viridiplantae; phylum Streptophyta; class Magnoliopsida; order Gentianales; family Rubiaceae; genus Rubia; species Rubia yunnanensis. The sequence continues at coordinate 112,407,005 of CM075064.1, read as the reverse complement.
CCACATATTTACTTGCTTTTATGTATCTATATATAAGTACCTCTAGGCTAATATCAACCTTATATGTTTAAACCTTTATAAAAATCACTCTTATTCGTGGACGACCTCGATTTGCCACTATCTACTTAGTTGTAGTTAGTAAGCATTTAGGGATTATAAATTTAACTTTGAGAGGTACGCCGACGACCTCCCAAATGTCCTCTTCCTTTCATTAAAATGAGTACGTTATTTGGTTCATAATAATATCGTTTTAAATGAATTATTTTTAAGAATAGTTTTATTCTGATTTGAATAGTTAAATACTGACGCTTTTAAATCTAAAATGTCAATTAAGCAATTTTAACTGAAACGGGGAAGTGTACTCTATCTATTTTTTTATTAGTGGCACATCACTTTTGAGTGTTGGACTTTAGGAGTGCTAAATGAGTAGATAAAATTGAATTGAAAGAAGGAAAACTAAAATAAATGGATATAATAACTTTAAAATTAGCATTATTAAACATTGCCAATATGAAAGAAACATATCAAATTTAACAGTGAGACTGGTAGTGTAATGGATTACAACTTTGTTATTCCCTAGATATCCCAATTACAGCACAAATTAACTTGTGCTTTTCCGGTCACCGTAACCGCTGCAGCCCCAGACATGTTTCGGAGTCTTTTAACCATGCGAATCAAGGGTCAGAAATACCTCACTCAATCCAAGAATCATAAGATTCATACACGATTCAAAGTGCACTTTTATCCCATTTACTTAAAACAAACAAAAGAAGAAAAAAGTAAATAAGCCATGGATTACACAAATCCACCCCTCAAAACATCGTCCCAGAATCCAAAGGCGCACATAGATTCAACCCCACAAAACCCCTATAAATACCAACAAATGCAACTTTCAACAAACACTTCACCTTTTGGTCGGTTTGAATCATATAAGTAATTAAAGAAGATGGATGTGTACATTTCTGAAGAGTATGTGATGAAGAGAAGAATGGAGAAACAAGCTGCTGCAGCCATGAAGAACAGTAGTGAAGGCAATGGGAGAAGAGGCAGTTCTGCTGCTCCAGTTGGCGATGGCGGAAGCACAAAAAGATCATCACTGTTGATGGATGAAGGTGTTGCCATTTGCAGCGCTAATTTATGTAATAATGACCAGAAGGGTGTTGTTTATTTCAATTATATATCTGCGTGATTATCACATTGGTACATTTTCTTGAACTTCTCATACCGATTCCGACAGTAAAATCAATTGAAATATAGTTCCAATTAGTGAACTGATTTAAGCACGTTGAATTTCTGGAATGTTGTTCTGGAAAAGTGTGGTGACTCGCGTACCTCAGTGTGAGGCTCATTCACGGGCTTTATAGTCTACAAATCATGGTGGTGTGGTTCATAAAATTGAAGAATAACCGAACTGCTAAATTATGCATGCGAGTTTCAGCCCATTTGTTAATTTATATGGGTAAATTCACGCATTTCAATCTATTTATTTAGAGAAAATCTCCCGAAAGACGCCATTTACAAAATTTACGGGGGCTTTTACATTAAATGTTGTGATTTTTAAAAAAAATTAAATATTGTATTTGATAAGTTAAAACAAGTAACAATATATATTTGAAGGTGAAAATATAAAAAACATATGATATAAAAGAATATTTTAAAAAATTCTCAATTTTGTATGTAATTTAACAAATGCATTATATAAGGTAAAAAAAAAGTGGTCTGTCCATAACCTTTTGGACATGCCGCCTGTCAGGAGACCCACTCATTTATTAATTGGGAAAGGTACAAATATGACCCTATTAAATTGAGAAAGTGCAAGTATAACCCTGTAAAATATGAAAATGTGAAATTAACCCTATGTTTTTGTAAAATTGTGCAATTATACCCAATTTGCTCAATTCCGGCATAGACTCAAAAAGTCAGCCATCAACCAAATATGAAAAGACCTAAATACCCCTAAGTTTAAAACTGAAAAATCTAAAGACCATTTTACCCGTCACTTCTTCTTCTTCTTCATTTTCAACACCTTAAATCTTGAGCACCATCGTCGCTGCTAATCACCGCCGACGACACTGCCCGCTGCCGCTGACCACCAACGTCGCTTGGCAGCGTTGCCAAATCACTAACATAGCCTCGCTCATCTCCAACACCACCTCCCCAGCATCATTATCACACTTCCTTCTCCGTTTGAATCGCTCAACCCTAGCCTAGCCCCACCATAGACACCGCGCTCCACCTCTCCCTTCCCTAGCCCCGCGCCGCCACCACCGTAATTCACCATAGCTCTCAACCCTAGCCTAACCCCACACTCCACCTCTCCCCCTAGCCTAGCCCCGCCACCGCCAGTGCGCTCCACTTGCCCTCAACCCTAGCCTAGCCCCTCCCTCAACCCTAGCTCACCTTGATTTGCCGCCCAACACTTCCTCCTCATCTCCCCGGCCACCACCAGCTCAGCCTCCCACCGCCGCTGAATTTGTGATTGGAACCCGGTGGCGGTGGCGATTGGAGCACCGATTGGGAAGCGGTGGTGGGGGAGCATGGTGGAACGGTGGCGGGCTGAGATGGTGGAACGATTGGAACGTGGTTTCGATTTGGGTTCTCGGAATGCCGATTGGAGAAAAATGGAGGAGGAGGTGCAGGGATATGCTAGGGTTGAGAAATAAGAAAGAAGAGAAAAATGAAAAAAAAGAAAGGAAAAATGGAAAAAAGAAAGAAAGAATGGAGGGTACTATTGTCTTTCACTATTTTTTAATTTTTAAATTTTTGTAACAGAAAGGTAAAATGGTCATTTTGATGATTTCCGGACAATTTGGCCGTTGACATTTTGGTCAATGAAATCCAGGTTATTTTTTGACTCTCAAATTTTACAAGATCATTTCTGCACTTTCAACCAAAAAATAGGGCTAAAAATGCACTTTCTCTTATTAATCCATATGGTAAATTCTCGGGTTTCAACCCACATATTTACCCATATGTATAAACATGCGATCAACCCATATATTCAAACCCGATTCATATTTTTCAATTACCCATTTGATCCGTTACCCATTTTTATCTATTACCCATTATACCCATATCTGAACAGGCTTAAAAATAAAAAAAACACGTTTAACTCGTGAGTTACGATTCATTTAGCCACCCCTTGCAATAGAATGAGTAATGAGATTACTAAAAAGAACTACGAATCTATGATGACACTATAAGTTATTCACATATGTTCTTGAGGGATACAATGATATTGACCTGAATACTCGTTCGGAGGACTCCAAGGTCACTGGTGGATACATTTATAGAAGGACAATAATATTTTCATACCCCCAGTTCTTTGATTGGTGCAAATATAATCCCCAGTTTTTCAAAAGTGCAAATATACCCCTTGACCGATATTGACTCAAAAACTTGTACCCTTGACGCCAGAGGCCGATGTTGACCGGTCAAATTTTGGGATATTTTCAAAATACACCTATTCTATTTTCAATATAATTGGGTGTTGTTATACCACACCCTGTATTTTACTACGTTATGCCCTAATACGTATATACATGTATAATACAAATTTTAATTTTTCAAAAAAGAATATAAAAAAACCCAAAAACAATGGTACCGCCAGTGCCACCGCCACCGCCATTGTTCCCTGACCCCGCCGTCCTCGGCCCCATCCCCGTCCTCACCACCGTTCCCAGCCACCGCCGTCCTCGGTGCCACCACCGTTCCCTGCCACCGCCGTCCTCGGTGCCACCACCATTCCCTGTCACCACCGTCTTCGGTGCCACCACCGTTTCCTAGCTCATCATCCCCGTCCTCAGCCACCAATCGACGATGCTCTACCTTCGTCCCTAGCCATCCACCGTAACCCGTCATCTCTAGCTCATTGTCCTTGTCCCCATCCCCAGCCACCCGCTGGTTCTTGACGTGGCTCTCGAGTGGCTTACGAGAGTAGGCCAGGGCTGGGCGAAGCATAGCCGGAGGAGAAGAGCTGTCTGGAGTCCAAAGATGGAGAGTGGGGAAAGGAGAGCCGGGAATGGAGAGTCGGAGAAAGAGAGCTGGGAATGGGAAAAGAGAACCGGCGAAGAGAGTCGGTCGAGGCTGGAAAATGAGAACTGAGAAGACGTCGGAATCCGGTGCACGGACGGCCATCTCCATCGCCAGCGAACCACCGCCGTCCTCCACCTCTGGAAAAATCACCGCCAGCCGCCGTTCACCACCACCCGCCTCCGTGCACCTCCGCCGGGAAACACCTTCAGTGGTGGTGGTAACGTGTTTAAAAATAAATTTATTTAGTATTATTTTTAAACATATTTTAATTATTTAAATTAGATTGAAAATACATATTGTATATTGAATAGTATAAATACAGGGCATAATCAACTAAAATACACGGCGTGATATAGCGATTCACATATAATTTTAGACTATTTTACCCCTGAAGTGGGCCTTGTCATTAATTTTAAAATAAACAAGAATTTCATTGTTATATCTGCACTTATTTTTATAAAGTGGGGGATAGATCAACACTTTTTTTTAAAGTGTGAATTGTATGCATAAACATAATACATTATAAATAATTTTTGGTCCAGAGGAAAAAAAGAAAAAAGGAACTATACAGAGAGTCTGATACATCTACTATAGCCATGATTGGACAAAAACATATTTTCCATAACTAATACTCCCTTCGTCCCATAGAAATTGACATAGTTATTTTTGTATCGGTATTTTATGCAAGATGAGGTGGAAGTGTTTATGGGAAATAAAGCAAGGATATTTTGGTAATGGAGTAGTTGACTAGTAGACTTAATTAACCTCTTAAGGAATAATATAGTAAATGTATAAGCTATTTTTTTTGCCAATTTAGGTAAGAATTGAATTGTACCAATTTCTATGGGATGGGCAAAAATAGAAATTGTGCCAATTTTTATGGGACAGGGAAGTATGTTGGGATAATGGTGTAATTAACCTAATCATCTAATCAAAATCGCCAAAACACTTGGGCTTGTTCACTTTCGTGATTGTTGCCATCATATTTAAAACTCAAAATAGAAACATCTGCTGCAATTGGCTTGATATCCACAGGAAGTTCTTCAACCGCCTTTGTCTACTTTAGTGCACTCCAAATGCATGTTCTAAAGTTGGAAGTGCACTTGGAAGTGCCTTAAAATTGTATTTTTTAGTGCATATTTTTTTGTAGGGTTTCTAAAACGGTGATTCAACATCCATTGTCTACTCTAATGCACTCCAGACACATGTTCCAACTTTAGAATTGTCCTCGAAAGTGCACAAATGTAAACAATAGAGCCATCATAGGACACTTTCAACAACGGTTCAAACCTATCCATCATTGATCATGCAACGTTAGACAACGATTATTCATCAATCGTCATTAGTATAGCTTTAAAATTGTTATATTAGTTAGTGCCTTAATGTAAATGAGTTTATCCTACAACGATGTAAATATCACTTGATTGTAGGTCTTTTGACCAATCTAATTAATACAAATGGTTGGATTCTCGAACATCCCCATCATTATCTATTTTAAATTAAAAAAAACAATATGCATGAATTAATGTTTAGAGAGAGTTTTAAAATTTTAGCAATCAACATAAATTACTGCATATAATTAACTGTAATTATATTATGCTTGTTGATTATCTTTTTAATCGTTCAGGTTACTGTAATTATCTTGTGTAAACTTACCATCATAGAATTAAAAGTTATATTTTGTCAAATTATCTTTTATTCTAGTAATCTACATTAAATTTTATTTCACGTGTATATTTAATAGAGATGATCTCCTGTGAGGCAGACTAAACATTAGGCAGGGGGATTTATGCAATTCTAACAATATTTCAGCTCCAAGGATCTATATCTAATAATTTTACATGGACCTATCGCTAATAACTTTCCGGGGATTTTTTTATCTAATTTTTTCCCATAATTTTCCCGCCATATGCAATTTGCAAAAAAATCAATATGACCAGCGAGCTGAAAATTATAAACGTAAGCTAAAAATAGCAGAACATCAACGAAAAATCATAAAACTTCAAGTAATATCAACCTACATCACCAAAAAACTACAAAAATCAACTTCTAACACCTGAACCTCATCAGAAAAATGAAAAAACATCAACATAAGAAAAAAGACACTACAAACATCAACATGAGTGAATTAAAAAACTGCAAATATCAATTCATATCACCCAATTTGTTTTTACAAAACATCAACTTATATCAATTAAACCTCACCCGAATAATAAAAAAATCAACATAAGAGAAAAAAAGCTAGAAACATCAACAAAAAGTTACAGTACTTCAAGAATAAAATTCTTTTAAAAAAAGACCTCCTTGGGATTTGAACCTCGGTCACTAACCTCAAAGGCTAGAGCAATGACCACTACACCAAAGACTCATATTAAACATAGACTACACCAAATAATATTAAATCTCATCATGCACATCAAGAAAATAAATTCTTCAAAATAAAAGGTCCAGTGAGACTCAAACCCCAGACCTCTAACCTCACCAACAAGAGTCCTAACCACAAGACCAAAGAACATTTACTAATCCTGACTCAGATAAGTAAATATTAAACCTCGTATATCTCTTTGAAAAAATAAAGCACAAATTTAAATCTCACGAGCAGAAGCTCAGTCCATCACCATCCTTTGTCCTCTGCGTCTCCACCGGCGCCGCCATCTGTGCGTGTTTACACGCGCAAGTCGTCTTCTTCCTTGACATGTGTGGATCTCACACGCCTAAAGGAAGACCGCAGCAACGCTATCGCCGTCTTCTCGCCGTCGCTGCACCATCTTCTCGCCATAGCTGCGCATCTCGTCGCCGTCGCTACGCCTCGCTTCCAGCAAACCCTATCCCTCGCCGGTCGAACTGCTGTCGTCGTCTTCGCTGCGCCTTGCTTCCAGCAAACCCTAGCCCCTGCGGATCGAAGCGTCATCGTCGTCAATTGGAGCGGCATCGTCGTCGATTGGAGCACCATCATTTTTTATTGGAGCACCATCATCGTTGATTGGAGCACCGTCATCGTCGATCAAAGCATCGTCCTCGTTGATCGAAGTGCCGCCGTCGTCGAATCTGGAGGCATCGTCGGCGTTAATTTCTAGAGCTCAACTTAGGCCTCACCGACATCATACGTACGCAGGTTCTGATTTAAACTAGGAGAAAGAGAAGCATAGGCAGAATTGATAGAGGCGTATGAAAATTCGGCGGAGACATCAGAAATTTGGTATAAAACTGGTTGAAATCTAGCTTAAACCGGCGGTAACCGTCGGCTGGACACGGTTATCGGTTGAAGGAGGCAATTTCTGATCGATTGCTAAAAAATGAAAATGAAAATTCTGGATATTTTTGTGATATTTATAGTATTTTGATAATTACATGATATGTCCTTGGATTTATCACCATATTTAAAAAAAGGGAAAGTCTCAGGAAAGGCGGCCTTTCCATAAGCTTATGGACAGTCCTCAGGGGCATTTGCCTTAAATGTTATAATTTTTTTATAAAATTTAAATATTGCATTTTATAAGTTAAAACAAGTAATAATATGTATTTGAAGGTAGAACTTATAAAAATATATGATATAAAAAAACATTTTCAAAATTTTTAAATCTTGTATGTAATTTAAGAAATGAAGTGTATAAGGTAAGAAATAAGTGGCCTGTCCATAAGCCTATGGACAGGCCGTCTGTCAGGAGACCTACTCTTTAAAAAAAATCTCATCCCAAATGAAACTTTTTATAATTGCACAATAAACCCTACCTAAAGTTTAGGTTGGCTAATACCAAACTTTGTATATTTAATACCAGTATTAATAAAGGATGCAAATTCATTCATTCTCCATGATAAAAAAAAAAAATCTTATCATAAAGACGGTGGATCTAATGAGTTATAACCAATTAAAGATACTACTGTGAATGAAAATTAATTTTTAAAGTTTTTTTATTGAAGTGTTTTCAAACTTATAGTGCAAATATATTCTGCAAATATATTCTTTAGCCGTTAGATCCATTCAATCACAGACAATTTATAACAATTTGAAGTATTATTAATTCACACCAAATGCACGTACTGGCACGAGATTTGCCTTTTCTTACAGCAAAAATATTTGTGCTCTTCTCAATCTTCAAGCGATGGAACCAAACACGTGTCTTTTTGAAGTCTTTAACCGTTCGAACCAAGGGTTTAGAAATGCCTCGGTCCAAGAGTCTTAATGAACTTGTCACGATTCATTGCCTACTTACAAATAAAAGGCAATGGATTACGGAAATTAAATCGTCCCAAACTCCAAAGGCACACATAGAATTAACCCGCAAAATTCCTATAAGTACCAAGGTATTCCAGTCCCGTCGTTCATACACAAAAACTGTTAAATACGCACTTTACATTTTAGTCCGTTTGACACGGTGAAGAAGATGGATGTGTACATTTTGGAAGAGTACATGAGGAAGAGAAAAATGGAGAAAAAAGCTGCAGCTTTGAAGAATGATGAGAGGGCCAATGGGAGAAGAGGTGGTTCCGCTGCACTGGTTGGCGATGGTGGTAGAAACAAGAGATCATCGGTGTTAATGGATGAAAACCTTGCCATCTGCAGCACTAATTTATCCAATGATTACCAGAAGAGTGTTATCTACTTCAATTTCATTTCTGCTTGATTGATTCACAGATTTTGTAGTGATGCCATGTTTCGAATTATTCTCTACAAAATGTTGAGTGAGGTTCATCAATTGTTATATGAAGTTATTTTTTAGTGATTTTGTCGTGATTTTGTACATCAAGTTATTATTATTATTTTTTTTTTCTCTACTACTGACAATTGTCATTTTGACTCATTGCTCTTGTGTACAAGAATATACTTGGGTGCACTGAAGTGGGGATTTAGATCAGAGTCAGTGCAGGATCAAAATTCATACTCCCTCTTTTTCTTTATTAGTGGCATAATTTTTTTTTTGAATTGTTTCTTTTATATTGGCACACTTTCCATTTTTTGCAAGATTCATTCAATTTCATTCACACATTATACTTTTTACTTTCTACATTCAATTTCATCTACTTATTTTCTTTACGTAAATCCAAGCAGCTAAACCTATGGTGCCATTATTAGTGGAACGGAGGGAGTACTTGTACCATCTCTATGTATTCCCTCTAATCATTTTATCACTTTTTTAGCCTCTAAAAAGTGTAAACATTTTGGATATGCTTAGGTATCGTCACTTGCAGCCAATTAGGAGAGATTTAGTCAATTATTATTTTTTAAAAACATAAAACCACCTGGGTTGTTTTTTTACAATTGAGCCGATCCTAGTTGGAGCTCAAACCCCTTATATGCTCTAGAATTAAAATTTTCAAATCTAGGACTATTCTAGCAATATGAGAGTTAACGAAAAAATTGAGCAATTGATGTAGCATAATAAATCAGCAAATAAGAAATAATACTTAGTAGTCAAAGCAATAGCAAACCATTTTCCTCTTTCTATTATTGATTAGTCGTGATTGCAACTCCTAAACTAAAATAACGTGCATCACCACTACAAACTTGGACACTTCCTACCTAAATCCAATTGTCGATTCCAGCCCTCCTGATAAAGTAATTTTTCATAATAATTCTGATTAATGATGAAAAACATATATAGAGTACAAAGAAAATTAGTCTAAATATAACTCTAGTACTAGTCATTAACATGGAATAAAATATAATCTAATCATCTACTTTCTTTATTCTAACACCCCCCCTCAAGCGAAGCGTCAGATGCTCGCCAACGCAAAGCTTGGATCTGAAGAATCTGAACGGACGAGGAAGACCCCTAGTGAAGATGTCAGTAATCTGAAGAGAAGTTGGAACATGAGCAACGCGCAACTTGCCAGAAGTCACCAGCTCACGAACAAAATGATAATCAATGTCAATATGCTTGGTCCGCTTGTGCACCACCGGATTCTGAGCCAAGAAGATAGCACTACTGTTGTCACATAACAACAACGGCGAGCCAGAAAGCGGAACTCGAAGATCACGAAGCAAATGAGTGAGTCAGACAACCACAGAAGTTACCAAAACATCCTTCCATGACTCGTCCTTAACATCATCCGGCACATTACACCAGTGTTTGCATGTGCCAAATCTGATGCGCCACCTGAACGTATAATTGCCGTAAGAGTGCCACACTGTCCAATTTTTAGTGCAAATAACTTGTTTGTTACGAAACTCAAACGCTACAGGGGTAGGCTTGTTATGTTTTTCCAACATCACAAACTAGCACGTGCTAGTTCCAAGTCTCCTCATATAACTTTTTATCTCAAACTTGTCAAGTCCCTCTACATTTTTGTCCCCCAGTCTTTGACAAGTCGTCATTTGATTTACTAACACTCGGTCTTGATTTTAAGGGGGGCCTTCCCCTTCCACTTTCCGACCGGTGATTTGGAAACCACTTCACCCGCATCTTCTCCCTCAACATCCCCTTCATTCTCATCTCAATGATGGGCGGGTTCTTCTATCTCTGCACTAGTCAAGTCTTTTTTTTTGCGTTGTTTCTTCCTCAAATTGGATTTACAAAGGGATCCTTGTTGGTGGGGGTTCTTGTTAAGCCACATCGGCCTACTCCTTCTTTGCTACATGCTGCTTCCTCTTCGTGATTAACTTCCCCCTTTTTGGTGGCATCTACGACAATAGAATAGATAGTTGTTAATCCAATAAGTCAATTAGTCCCTTAACCTTACAAAATTATTCCAAACAATATGTAATTGATGATCAACATTGAAAACTCCTAATTGTATAGAACTTTAACAAAATGATAAAACTTGATACAACATGGTATAGAAATAGATGAATTCAATAATTAAACTTAAAAATCGATAGAACTTGATATAACACAACATAGATCTTGAACAAACATGGCATAGAACTTTATAATGACGTGCATCGAACTTGATACGAGTTCATAAGACTTGAATAACACAACCCTAAACATACAAACAACCGTAAACATACAAACAACCCACATGACACATATAAAACGTCATTGAATTGAGTATGTATCAATCTCTTCTAATGTGACTATGAACATTATAACAAACCAAAAAAAATAATCAAGAAAAAGAACTTATTTCCACAAAATAAGTAAAACTTGATATCCCTACACTTGTATAAACATCCCATTCATGGCTACCATTAAAAGTTTTCTCCATGAACTAGTTTGTGTTTGTTGAGGCATTTTGTCGAACATGTGTTGTGCATAAGGGTATTCATGATTCTTTGACAAAAAATTGATATGGAAACCCATACATAAATACACCAACAATACGTACCTTCACCAATGCAATGAAAATGGGCAAAATTCCCCCGCTTGACGCCTCAAGAAATCAAATTTGGTGAAGCTAGGGTAGTTCCTCTTCCTCTCGTACTTGGTCAATAGTTGTGTCTTCTTCAACCTTTTATAGGAAAAATGAGGGGATGTGAGGGGGACTTATGATGATTGATGAGGAGTTATGATGATTGAAGATATGGTGGGCGGTTTTGGAGAGAAATTCATGGAGTTTGATGAGGAGTTGCAGTAATGTCCACTTGAATCCTCATTTTTTTTATATAACTACATTTTTTATACTGGTAATTTAGATATTACCGGTGCGTATGTAGACTTTGGTAGCACCGGTGTAAAAACCGATGCTAAAAGTTAAGTACCGCCATAAAATTTAATTGAAAATCAGCTTCCAGCAGCTGCATTAATTTTTTTTTGACCCGAGAGTGTGAAAGTAAAAGTTTTGCTAGGTATGCTGCACAGGTACAAAGACCAGTGCTAAAAGTTTGAATACCGGTGTACAAAATTAATAAGAGCAGCCGCCTGCGGCTGCTTTTACTCATTTCATTTTTTTTAAAAAAAGAGGTTCCACCCGAGAGCAACTCATTAAATTTTTGGCTAAGTATTCAGCACCGTTATTAATACCGATGTTATTATAACTGTTACCGGTGTAAATATTTCCCTCGTTAAAAAAATAAATGAAAAATTGAAAATATTTCATTTGGTGCCAAAACTTTTTCAAAAATACACCGATGTAAATTAAAAAAATACTGGTGCACAGAAAAATTGACTGTAAAATCAATTTTCCTACTCTTTCATTTCCCCCCATATATTTTTTTAACAAGTCCGATTATTAAAATTAACGCTTATTTTATTTAATTAAACCTCGTGCTAGTTCTTTCAACCTTATCTTGACTAACTATGGGTCCCGCATGGTGAAAATACGAAGCACGGTTATACTTTATAAAATTACCACTTTAACCTCAAACATTTTTATTCACCCTGTCGACCAGTTTTCGATGGCTCCGAATACGATTCTATGACGAACAATACTTAAGAAGGACTGTATTAGGACCTCCTAGGTAATTACGACTCTCAAAATTGTTGATATTTGTTTCTTGCAACTAGGTCCCCCGAATGAGAAATGCATTTACCACACGTTAGGAAACTAAATAAGTTACCATATTTAATATTATAGGCTTAAATCATAATTGCAACAAAAATGTGAAATGGTGGTGAATTGACCGAAAGCACTAGTACATGTTCTAGAGTAAACGGTAAAGGTTTACCTCAAATTTTCAATGTGAAAAACGATCATCTCCCGAACTCAATATAGAATTCGAGCCCATCAATTTCCTCAATTGTGCAGGCTGAAAATAAAATATGGATGTTTGGAGTACATCCAGTTCAAGCAAATTTCAATTTCGATGCACGCATAACATTTATACTTTTTGCACTTTAGTCCCTCCAAGAATCCTAGAAGCGACAAAATAAAAAAATTGGTGGCACATAAATGAAATTCAATACAATACAATCACGTTCATGCATTTCCAAGTGCAAATGGTACACGGAAGGACCTCTGAAACCTAGATTGAAGGTTTGCACTATACTTCCCAAATTTGCACTATGGCCCCAAAATTTATATGGGGAACCTCCATAGCTCCTAATTGTACATTTTTTTTGACAATTCTAGCAATTCATGTAATATAATGAAGCTTTCATACACGGATTCAATATGTGTTTGTAGCCCAACTATACGTTTCAGAAATAATTTTTAGATTCAGGAGTAATTTCACCCAAAAAAACCCCAAAGATTATAAATTCTCTAACTCGTCCCATCAAGCGTACCCTTTTTCTTTTAAGCTGGAATGAAATTAGATTAATATGAGAAAGTTTGACAATCTCAGTGCAACAAATTACGGGGTTAGTGCGGGATCACAAATTTAGTATAACTACCACATGTTTACTATGCATAGTAACAAGAAAATGGTTCGACATGAGCATCATCTCCTATTCCAACCCCATTACGGGTACTTGTACCCACATCCATATCCCTCACATTGCATTTGCGGAAGGTATGGAAATTTCCAACGGCGTTTACAACATCACGAAATTGATATATCTTAATCTTTTCCATGTTGATTCTTCAAACAAGTTCTGCACTCCGACCTCCAAGGCAACGACTCTGGTTTCAATGGTAGGGATAGGCATGTCAGATGATTTTCTGTAGATAGATTCCTCACAAACCTAACCCATTGGCTGGCCATAAACATCGTGTGGGCGGGCATTAACTCCCGCTCTTGAACAACGGGTCGGAATGATACTGCAAATACCATATAACCCCATCTTATCCCATTCTGCCTTCAAGGTGCTAAAAATTCATTGACCAACATTCCACCAAAGATCCTTTTTTATTGCGTACAAGTATCTAAGTCGACTTTTGTTCACTTCCCTGTTTAAAGTTACCGGGTCAATCCTAGATGCTACGAAGTGATACCACCCATTCGAATATGCAGTTAGAGTCTTCTTCGGTATTTTCGTCCAACCAAGTTTGACCAGCTCATCAATGTTTGTACCTTGCCTAGTCATTGTCCCGCCGATCTCCTTCCCAATTGGATCTTCTAGATAATAGTCGTTCCTAATGTCGCGTGGAGTGCAAGGAACTCATCTTCATCATTTGGAACATCGGGAAATCCAAACAAACCATTAATAGCGTCTAGTGTGACATAGACAGTTTTGCCTCGACAATACACCTGACTGAGGTTCAGCGGAGATCATAATCACTCTGGTACTGTAGTAGGTAAATTGTTAAATCTTTATTTCATTATTAAGAGTTCCCGATCTATGGGGGCCTCGGAGGACGGCTAAGAATGTCCAGATTTTCTTGGTTGTTAACCAAGGGAAAAAAAGAAAAAGAAAACCACTACCGTAATGCCTTGAAGGGCCGCAAACCATTCCTCTCTTAGCCGTAGCCCACAAAAGCGTTGGGGAAGTGCATTTGGGCCATAGAATGTATAGATTATTGAGAGTAGAAGTCCACTTGATAGGACTTCTATTAACTAATTCGAGGGTAATTTTAATGTGGCCGATTTCCCCTCTTTTGCAATCAGTTTCGCTACAGCACCCGCTGCTTATCTCTAATTGGATTTCCTTTTCTAACTGGATTTTATTCCAAAGATGTGATCTTAGAACTCGCTTACACTCAGTATACCGGACATCTGATGCCGGATATCTCACACGCAGACTTGCCATTCGTTGGTTACTAGCGGCATCTCAAAAACGTCCGGGGAATTTTTTATTTCAATTATTACTTCCTGGGTCGGAGCGCAGATGATCATTTGCAATGGAAGGAGAATGGGGTTGCTAAGGTCCATTCCCGCTGTCATTCCTTTGTCGGGTATAGAGGTTCAGTTAAAGCTTCGGGTGGGAAAGAGATCCGCTCGTTGTCGTGTATCCCAGGTAATTAGAATTAGTATGTTTGCTACATTAAGGTATAATAGTGTTTACAAAAACCTTTATTGGGTTGAGCAAAATATGACTTATTTAAAATTACTATTTGAAATGAGCAATTCAATGGCTTGGAGCACATCTTTTGTTCTTTCCACTGCTTCAAGTGATTGTTACGACCACGAGAAAAAAGAGACTTTCGAGAAACGACGAGCACGACTGAAGTGGCTATACATACAAATCTATTTACGGATCTATATGCTTCGATTGGAACTTCCAGTTCCAGAACAGGCGGCTGGTAAACCACCATAATGAAACTGCCTTCAAGCGCACCTCTGTATCGACTGAATCAGTCTAAGGGTCTAGTTGGTGGAACTGGTGAACCGCACGAGCTGGTTAGATGCGTGGGGCAGAGGGCCGAGTAAATAGATCAGATCCGAACGCGGCTGTTGCTCCGCGGCGATACGGACTCGACCCGCTCCTACCCACCCCCGGGCACCATAGCATGTCAGGAATAAGGGGGGACAGACTGGACGTAACCACTGATGCTACAATATCTTCTTGTCATTTCCCCCTTTTTTGAAAAAAAAAGAGACGAGCAACCCTGAAAATGGAATATAAAATTGTTCCGATGGAACCTTCAGCCCCATAAGCATATCTTGGGTTGGTACGGAAATGGGATCCCCAATAGCTGGAGACAAAAGATTCTGATGAGAAAACATAAGTAAACGCGCCTCCGCTTGGGCTTCCAACGATAAAGGTACATGAACAGCCATTTGATCCCCATCAAAATCTGTAGGCTGCAATTTCTTAACTGCTGCAGTTTCAACTCTTAGGTTGAAAGGTTGTAGAGTATCACAAAAAATTTCCCACCCAATCGTGTGGATGGTATGTTCGAACGGGGGAGAGGCCTCAATTTCTCTCTCTGGGTGATGACAGCGTTCTTTGTATGATTCGTGTACCAACATCGCCTCCTCAGTCACAAAGGTACCATCCAGGTAAGTGTGCGACGACGCTTTGGGCCAAGAAGGAGATGATGAATGGCTCATCCTTTTCAAATTGAATTTAGAAGCCATTTCCTATATAACACATTGAAGCATTTTATGAAACACCTTGCATGCAAGTCAAGTTATTCATTATATCACATTCTCAATGATTGTAGCTGAGATCCTATTGTTAATTAATCTTAAAGAGTAGGCATTGAAGTGATTTATCTGATATTAGCGGCACCGTTGTCTGATTTGAAGTGATATGCTTATGAGGGAGATGCTAGATAGGAAAAGATGTTAAAATTGTTTAGTGAAAATGGGTGTTTTGGGATGAATATAATGGCATCCCATTTTTTTTACACCGGTATTTTGTTAAGACCCATGTAAAAATATCCAAACGCAGCTGCCTTAAGCTGCTTTTAATAAAAAAATATTAACATTTTTTCACCCGAGAGGAAAATCCTAAAATTTTGGCTAAGTATCCAGCACCGATAGTAATATTGGTGCTTTTGTTGAAGGTGCCAGTGCAAACAAATTGCCTTACGCAGCTACCTTAGGCTGTTTTATTTTTTTTTAAATCAACATTTTTTCACCCGAGAGGAAAAACCTAAAATTTTGGCTAAGTATCAAGCACCAGTACCGGTATTAATACCGGTGGTTTTGTAGAAGGTACCGGTGCAAAAAGTTGCCTAATGTAGCTACTTTAGGCTGCTTTTAATGCAAAAAACACCCATTTTTCACCCGAGAGCAAAAACCTAAACATTTGGCCAAGTATCCAGCATCGGTATTGATACCAGTGCGTATGTAGAGGGTACCAGTGCGTATGTAAAAAAATAGAGTATATGCTCTGTTTTCTACATTGATATCTTGTTACTGTACCAGTGTATACACAAAAACATTACAAAAATTGAAAGTGTATTACTCTACATTTTCATCAATGCAATTCACATACATTCCAACAAAATTACGGATTGTACCAAGCATTTCTAAAATAAACAGAGATCCAACTATATTTCACGCTAATTGACATCATAATCGGATGAGCATTACACAAAACATTGGTAGACAAACCAACGACATGACAATCACTATCTATTGCTTCCGCTTCAACACATTGTCACCACCTACTATTTCACCGCTCTCATCAACCCACAATCCATCACCATGAGAACACCATCCCACCACTGCTTCCCCAACATCCTTCAAACCCAAAAATACCGATGCAAACTCCTGGCTATCAATTACGACCGATTGATCAATTTCCTCTTCGAAGTAAAACTTCTTCCCACGTAGCACCACATGAAACTTCTCATTTGAAGGGTTATTGATATTAAAAACCCATCGTTCCTGGGCAGCTAAGATGAATTTGTCATCTTCATATCCTACACGATTCAAGTCGACCAATGTTAAGCCCATGGGTTTCTTGACTACAACACGGGAACCATGTTCCACCGAACGACACTTGAACACAAAACTTTGAACTCTACATAATCCAACTCCCAAATTTCCTCAACCGCCCCATAGAAAGACATCACAGCAATAACCGGAGGTTTATCTCTCTTGTTTGCATGCCACATGGATTCAGATTCAACATAAACACCAATGTTTTGCGTTGTGCTCTTCTCATTCTTCTCCAATGTTGAGAAACTGAAGCCATTAATGTCATAACCAAGGTAGCGTCTTAATGTGCAGTTTGGTGTCCTTGCAAACGTCCGTAACTTACTCGCCATCCCTTCGGCATTGCTATGCTTGTAAAACCAGTTAACAAACCTTGAAGAATGCTCTACCCGTTTCTTATTCGAGGGCCAGTCTGGATGAATCTCTTCCAACATGGAAACATTCTCTTGAACATAGATTGCGGTCTCGCTACTATTACGTAAAACATACAGGTGAACTGTCATCAATTCAAAATTTAAGGGTCTCGAACGATTGCGAAAAAAAATATTAGAGCTGGATACTACTGGCCAACCATGTTTAATGACGCATATAACTTTGTCTTCAAGTGAAAAAGTTTCAAGATGAATGCTCTAATATCTAACAAGCCCCAATTAGCGTTAATAGGAATATACGAAGCTTGGCCTTTTGATAAATGGGGAATTGATCTAGTCAGGACTTTTTGATAAATGTGAATGTCGCCGCTGGAGATGGGCTCCGCCGCCGGCGGGGAGAAGGGCACCACTGTGTTGAGAGAAAGGCGCTCTGCCACCAAGGGGAAGGGGGTTCGTAATCAGGAAAAGGACTCTTCCGCATCGAGAGAAGGGCTTTGCCACTCGCCATAAAGAAGATTTTGTCGCTCACCGTTGGAAGAAGTGCTCAGCCGCCGTTGGGAAAAGGCTCTGCCTCCACTAGATTTAGTAAGTCTTTTGGTTTTTATAAGCTTGTTGATTCATTGCTCTTACTCATTATGTAGAGATCTAAAATTATGTTAACAATTTCAGATTCGATTGGAGGCTAGCAGAAACCTAATTTGGTTTCGGCGCTTTTTTTTAGTACCTCAGATTCATGTTCCAAATTCAAAACTTGAATCAGATCCCAACTAAAAGCGCTTTTTGAACCACCTTTGATCGATAACGATTAAAGGTGGAACCAGAGAAGTCACCCATAAAGTGACTTCTCTAGTCCATTATAACTGCCTTTAATTGGCTGGTTCTCCACTAGTGATAGAGTCAAATTGGGTAGATCTAGCTCTCAATAAATTCTCTCTCTAGCTCTGGGGCGAAAAAAGAAGACAAAAGGCGCAGCCTTTCTTCCAATCTTCGGAGGCCGATCTCTTCAATTTCATTAACAATCCACCGATGAATTATGGTTTAACGGATTCTACTCTTGATTCCGCACAAAACTATATGCAATTTGTGGTTTGTTTTTGATCTGATTCGGCTTTGGAGCAGGGTTTGAATTTCGGCAAAGGAGAACTCTTGAGGGTTTTCGATCGTGAATTGGATTTGGTTCGTGGATATTGCTTCGGATTAGGAGTAGGGAGGGAGATCGCACTCTTCATCCTGATTCCTTGTTCGAACAGGAGTTTGGTTGGAAAAATCCAATCTTTCTTCGATTTGGATTGGGATTTGGTGTGTGCAAAGGAGTATAAAGGTTTTGATTATAGTTTTCAGCACAAATTATAATCAAAGTCTTCAATCTGGATCGGATATAGCACAAAGTTTGGAGGATTCGTTTGGAACACAAATTCGGCCGAGGAGGATTTGGTTTCGGATTGCTTGGTGATTAAGGTCTTCACGATTTCCAGGTTTAGTCGATCCACCTCCTTCAATCTTGTTTGTTTTTCGATTTGAAGCATGAATCTATGTGTGTGAGCATCTGATTTAGAGCTTCATTGAAATCGGATTTAGGTTTAAAACCTTCAACTCGATTTCACATAGGTTTTCATCGGTTTTGATTCAAGTTTGATTGCTTGATTTTGATTCCGGTTTTGGTGCATAGTAGATTACGGTTTTGTTTATTGACTGTTGCTCGTGTTATTCGAATTTGAGATCAAGTTGTTTTGCTTGTTCTTGAAACCGATTGGTATTTTGTGTGATTACGATTTGGTTGTTTCCGATCGGACACTTGTTTATTTGTGAGGACTGGTATTTGTTTTGGTTGTGTGAATTCGGCTCCATCGGATTCATATAACATCATGGTGATTATGGGAGGTAACACTTCGGGTGTGAAAAACACAAGTAATCAGGGTTCGGCCGAGATGAATGTTACTAAGAAGCAGAATCAACAAATTCAACCACGAGATTGGAATGATCCGAAACTAGAAAGACGAAGGAGATGGGATGATCCGGATATACTAATGAATAAGTCACCTATTGAAATTGTTGCAAACAATGGAGATAGCGTTGATTTTGTGCTCACGGAAGAAGAGATACATAAGGATCTTCACAAACCTTTTTTCGGGTTTCTGGGTGTGTTTCCGGGCTTCTTTCCAGGAATGTATGCAATCCGAACATTGTTGATCACAAAGTGGGAGGTGCAGTGTAATGTCCAGACCAAGCAGAATGGTTATGTCATGTTCAAGTTTAACAGTGCTGAAGACAGGGATAAGGTGATGAATGGTCCTGACCATTATCTCCATGGTAAGAAGTTGTTCATGATGTTGATTGATGAATCTGGGCAATATGATGCTACCATTCAAGCCACTAAGCCAGTATGGCTAAGGATGGAACACTTGCCAAAGGCGTATTGGCACAAGAAGACACTGGAGAAGATTGCTACTTCACTAGGAGAACCTATCCTTATGGACAATGGTACTCTGGAGTTGAGGGGCTATTATGCACGCCTCTTGGTATGGATTGATACTTCAAGAAAGCTCAAGGAGGAGGTGACTTTTCGAACTCCATCTGGTGATTTGTTTGTACAGAAAATCATCTACGATTATTGTAGATCTTGGTGCAATACTTGTGGCGAAAACAATCACCTAATGGAAGAGTGCGATGACCATTGGAATGCCAAAGAAAACCAACCAATGAAGCCTACGGCCGAGAGTAATTTTGTGAAAGCAAGAGGTAAGAAGAACATGAGAACTCGGCACAATGACCATGTTTGGGTTCGGAAAATGCAAGCTGCAACTACTGGAGATAATCAGAACTCAAATTCGGTTGGAGGCAATGAGAGAGTCACCATTGAGGACGCCTCTTCGGACAATGAGGAGGTAGAAAGGCTACGGAAAGGGAAAGGAAAAGTAGTTGAAAACATAGTCAAGAAGATCGAGAAAGTTGGAAGTGCAAGAAAAGGGTCAGGAATAACCATTCAGGGAGTGCAGGAAGATGATCATCGGGCCGTTGTTGCGCTACCGGCAGCACCTACGCCCGTTGCCAGAAGCACTGGTGTTGCTGGCAAGGGCGCTGGAGTTCGAGGCACGGACGCGGGTTCAAGGCAATCAGCGCCAGAAACTGCCTGGAGCTGCTGGCGTAGGAAAACAAGCACCAAATGCGCGCGGTAGAAGCACTGAGCGCAGGCAAAGTTTGGCCATAGAATCCGATAAACATCATCAAGCTTTTGGTGACGATGATAACCCGATTGAGGGGGCGGGTAAGCTACCTAAGCAGATGATTCATCCGGATGCTCGGGGCTCTAAAATACCAAGATTGCACAGGAGTAAGAGCAAGAGTAGACCTCCCTCCGCATCAGGGGTTTTGACCAGGTCTAGAAGCAAGAGTAGGACTCGATTAAATGAGCAAGGGAAGGGTATCCAGAAACCTTTTCAGCGAATGCTATCAGCTTCAAGAAGTCATTCGGATAGTTCTGGAAGTAAATCGACTGAAGGCGGCGGTCCGAAGCCACAAGGGACCTCTGTTTCCCAATGAATACATCAGCAATGAATGTCAGGGGTCTATCGGCCCCTGTGAGAAGGAGGTGGGTGAAAAATATCATCTCCACGAATAGAGTTGGTCTGTGTGGTTTGTTGGAAACAAAATTGGAGGATAAGGTTTTGCGTATGTTTTTGAAGAGTTTTAAGGGATGGAAGTTTACACATAATTTTGAACTGTGGCAGAATTCGAGGATACTAGTTATCTGGGATCCGAAAGGTTTCTGGGTTGATGTCCTTGGGAAGTCTCCGCAATGTATTCATCTGAATGTTCGTAATCTTTCTTCTGGTATTCAGTTTTTCTGTACGTTTGTATATGGCCATAGTGAAGGACGTTTGGCGCGACTTCCACTTTGGGCGGAGTTGAAGTCTTTCGGTGCAAATCTGAATGCTCCGTGGATGGTCCTTGGTGATTTCAATGCTATCCTCAGTGTTGAAGATCATTATGGCGCTACTGTTCCTAGTTTGTATCCAATGAAGGAGTTTCAGGATACTTGTGTGAAGTGTGGACTACGAGATGCACCAGCTATGGGTGAGCACTTAACCTGGCATAGTGCAGATTGGAAGACTTGGAGGAAACTAGACAGGGTGCTCCTGAATCATGGTTGGGATGATGCTGCGTGCCAAACAACATTCCTCCCAATCTCGGCTCAATCGGACCACGCTCCTATGGTGGTAGATATGTCGCAAGAAATAGTTGGAAAGGGTAGGCCTTTTCGTTTTCAGAATATGTGGTTGAATCATCCGAATTGTGGGCAATTAGTGCAGGATTATTGGAGTCCGTCGGTGGAAGGGACTAAACAGTTCTCGGTGGCCAGGAAATTATTTCGGATGAAGAATCCATTCAGGGAGTTGGCTAAACTTGATTTCGAACACATATCCGAAAAAGCTAAGCGTGCGGATGCTGAATATAATAAGGCCTTCGATGAATTTGATGCGAGGCTTGCTTCGGACCAGGATGTCTCAGCTTTGCGAAAATTGAAGAAGCAAGCTATGTTGTATTATCTGGCGGAGTCTTCTTTCCTTGCGCAAAAGGGAAGGATAAATCATATCACGCAGGCGGACAAGGGATCACAGTATTTTCACACTATGGTCTCTGGACGAAAAGGAGGAGGTATCCCAGCGATTATTGATGGACAAAATCGGATTGTAACTTCTAACAGTCGGAAGGGAGAACTATTTGCGGATTTTTACAAAGGTTTATTTGGGACAAGGAGGGATAGGCTCATCACGGATCCGATTGTCTTTGATACGGGTCACAAGCTGTCGGACATGGACCGAGCTTATCTAAATCAGGATGTTGAGAGTATTGAGGTACAGAAGGCGCTGTTTGCAATGGCGGATGATAAGTCTCCGGG
Source organism: Rubia yunnanensis (assembly GCA_037428765.1). NCBI lineage: Eukaryota > Viridiplantae > Streptophyta > Magnoliopsida > Gentianales > Rubiaceae > Rubia > Rubia yunnanensis. The sequence goes on along the minus strand of CM075064.1, from coordinate 112,384,606 downwards.
TCCTGATGGTTACACTGCCGGATTCTTTAAGAAACAGTGGAATATCGTGGGTGAGGAAGTGACAGCTGCAGTACTGGAATTCTTTCGTACAGGTGATCTATTAACGCAGCTCAATCATACTTCAGTGGCTTTGATACCAAAGAAGCCTGACAATCTTAAAGTCAGTGACTTTAGACCAATAGCGTGCTGTAATGTGGTCTATAAAGTCATCACGAAAGTTATAGCAAACAGGCTTGAGGGTATTTTACCAGGGATCATTGACCCTTGCCAGGGGGCATTTGTGAAAGGGAGAAGCATCTCGGACAATGTCATGTTAGCACAGGAGTTTGTAAGAGGCTATGGAAGAGTGCGCAATTCTCCTCGATGTATGATTATGGTGGATTTGCAGAAAGCTTTTGATACTGTCTCTTGGGATTTCCTGGAAGAAGTTCTGCTTGGACTGGGGTTTCCCGAAAGATTAACTGATAGAATCATGCAGTGTGTGCGCACTTCTACATTCTCGGTAGCAGTAAATGGTAAACTGTGCGACCACTTTCAGGGACAAAGGGGTATCCGCCAAGGAGATCCATTGTCGCCTCACTTGTTTGTGATCTGCATGGAATATTTCTCGAGGCTATTGAAAAGGAGGACGGCCTCTAGGCATTTCACGTTCCATCCGAGATGTGAGACACTTCGGATCACGCATTTGGCTTTTGCGGATGATCTCATGCTCTTTTCCAAGGCTAACACGAGTTCCGTACATATTCTCATGGATGCCTTGAATGAGTTTGAGAGCACTTCGGGCTTAGGGATTAATGCAGCAAAGTCGAAATTCTTTGGAGTTGGTATTAAAGAGGACTTGAGTTTCACGGGTATCCCTTAGGCGACATTTCCTGTTCGGTATCTAGGTGTGCCACTTGATTCCAGCAAGTTGAAGGTGACACAATTTGGTACTCTGCTAGGGAAGGTCGATTCGGAGATAGCAAAATGGAAGGGTCATACTCTTTCGTATGCAGGCAAACTGGAACTTGTGAAATCAATTGTGGGAGGTATTGCGGGATTCTGGATTCAGAATTTTATAATACAGTCCACAGTCATGGATGCTCTCGAGCAGAAGTGTAAACGCTTCCTTTGGGGTGGTAAGCATAAAGCGAAGGTGGCATGGAAAAAACTTTGTGCGCCTAAATCTTTTGGCGGCCTCGGTTTGAGAGACTTCTTCACGTGGAACCGTGCTTCAATGGCTAAACGATTATGGGATATTCACTTGAAGAAAGACTGTTTGTGGGTTAAATGGATCCATTCGTATTATCTTCATGATCAGGACTTTTGGGCTTTAAATCCGAGAATTGCGAATGGCCGATTGGGAGAGAGATACTCGAGTTACTTTGGTGATCTTTGCAAGCTCAGGGATGAGTTGTACGTAATGTTCCAAGGTAATACGCAAGAGGTAATTACCCATCTTGGCTTATGGTCTAGTTCGGGGAAGTTTACTAGTGCGGCTTATCTTCATATGCATCGCCATAAGTATCCGGGTGTTTATGAAGTTGGCCGATCAAGTGAGAAGGTCTTCAACAGTATTTCGCGAGGTTTTATTCCGCCAAAATTCTCATTCATCACTTGGTTGGCGGCAATAAAGAGATTGCATACTAAGGACAAACATCGATTGGAGGAAGGGGAAAGTATGGAGAAGGTATGCTCTTTATGCCAATTGGAAGAGGAAACAAATGAACACTTGTTTTTCAATTGCGAGTTTTCTAAGGTTGTATGGGGGCGCATAAGAGCTTGGATTGGTTTAAGGAGACAAACGAATTCAATTCCAAGTTCCATGACTTGGGTGAAGAGGCAAATTAAAGGTTCAAAAATTCGGAAAAAGCTTGGTATTTTAGCCTTGATCACCACGGTCTATCGCCTTTGGAGGGAGAGAAACAATGTGGTTATGGATGGTGCCCAACCTAGTTCGGAAAGAGTGGTAAAAATCATCATGAAAGATTGCTACATGGTGATGAATAGGCTATTTCCAGATGAGAACTTGTTTCGGACGGAGGGTTGATGGGTGCTTGCTGTCTTGCGCGAGGTGCTTCATGTCCCAAGACTTGGTACTCTACTGCATGGGTGCTTCCCAATTCGGGTCTTGGTGCTTCCCTTCTGGCGCTGTACGGGGCGTCTGGAGAGGCGCTGGAGTGTGCCGAAGATTGAGATGGATGGCGCTAGGCAGGGAGACGGTTTGTTCGGTTTGATGCCAGATCCCACATCACGGTTAGTTCATCTCGGCATGGGGGATTGGATGATTGGTGAGACGGCTGATGCGGTTTTCGGTGATGGAGGCCAGATTTGCCTACGGTTTTCTTTCTCGGATTTCAAAGGGCAACATCAGCTTCATTTTCTGGAAGAGGCAAGAGGTTTTAGGGCGCGGATTTACACTCCGTTGCTCTTTCTCCTAAGCCTAGTTTTTACTAACGATTTAACGGTTACTTTGCGCTTATTGCTTGCGCTACACTTTGTGTTAAACTAGCAATTAGCTGTCCATTTGCTCAAAATGGAATGGGCGAGTACATACTCGCCACGCACGGTGCACGCGGTAGAAGTGCATCCATTCTCACATCTTTCGGAAGTTGGTTTTATTGGGAGACACTAAGGTCCGAGGCACGGCCTCATTAATCTTAGCCCACAGGACCATCTTCGGTGCAAAAGGAGAATGTCAGAAGGCCAATAACATCCCTCTTTCTTCATCTTAGGGATGTATATGGTAGAAGCGGTTGTCCATTTGGTTCATCGGCTTCAAATTACATGCGCCACCCAAGACCCGAGTCCCTCTCGGCTGCACTAGGATTTTCTTATCATTCGTTCTTGGTTCATAGTCCCTTCATCAATGATCCATATACTGCAATATTTCAAGACCCGAGACCCTTCTCGGTTGCATTTGGGAATTGGATTGAGAAGGCCCCATTGTTAGGGGTAGAAGCGGATTTGTTTTATGGGTAGTGAGTTTGTTCTCACCCCATCATTTGGGTTATAGCCTGTCTTTTTCCAGGTTGTTTTTGAGCTCCCTTTGCTAGGCTATCTAGCACTGGGTTGGTTGTTATTTTATTTGGACATAAGGGGGGGGATAGTCGAGTGTGATCTTCTAGATTTTCACTCTACTATTCCCCCCCCCTATCTTTTTCGGACTTTACTCCTTAGGTTTACTATGTAGCCTAGGGTTGGATTCTTTTGTATTTGGTGGGGTCCATTTAGGGCTCCACTGCAGGTTCCACCGTCTATACTATTTACCTATTTACGTCGAAATTGGGTAGATCTATTATATTTCGGCTTAACTCTCTTTTGCCTTTAGAAATTTTATAAAAACCTAGAGGATAAGGTTACATTTTTGTTTGTATTTTTGATTGATTATTAATGAGAATCCATAGTTCATCAAAAATAAATTACTCGTTCATGGTATATTATAACTAACTTGTTCATAACATTAGTTTAGTATTATACCGATGATTGGTAAACAAAACTGTTGTGCGGAATGGGGAAATAACAGAAAATATGAACGAAAATAACAAGACACAAGATTTACGTGGTTCACCAAATTTTGGCTACATCCACGGGAGACGGATTCACTATATCCGAATTAAAAATTGTTTACAGAGAGAAGAGAGACACTTTATATGCTGTCTCCACTAAACCCTAACAAACTGGGCCAAAATACAATTCGGCCCAAATCAACAGCAGTCCAATAAAGAGACAAGCTATACCGTCAGAGCGAGACCCCCGTACCAACCTATCGAAGCGGCTAATACATATTCAAGGCATACCAACAAAAACAAACATGGAAAAACTAGAAACCAAATCACCTTCTTCTTGATAACCTCATCATAGTATTTTTAGTTAGTTTAACATTTTCAAAACAATCCTTTACATAAAAATGTTATAGTTACACCGAAGCGAAGCTCTGAAATTTTGATTATCTGCAGAAAATAATACTAAGTAGAATTTATTTAGTGGTTTAAATTAAGGAACATCATAATTCAGATGTACCATTTATTACATCAAATCTAGGTTACATCATATAACATGTGCCCCCGCCCCCGCCCCCGCCCCCGCCCCCGCCCCCGATTGACTTCGCCTGAGCTTCTTCTTGTTCCCGATTTACATCACATAACATATCCTTTTCGGCTTCTTCTGAGCTTCCACAAGCTGTTGTTTTAACTTACGGATCTCATTCTTTGCTTCTTCCGATTGTTTTCCCTGGGAATCAACCACCTTTTGAAGTTTCTCTATTTCCTCTTCGTACTTTTTAAATTTCTTTTCAAATGCCGCTTTCATCTTCTTTTCCACCTACAATTACATTAATCTCTCAATATAAATAACTTTTTCACTTCCTATTTAAACACTATATAATCAATTAATTAGTGATTCGCTTCAGAAAAAACATACTATTTCAACAATACGCTGCTCAATCTGTTCTTCACTGCTTGCATTTTTTATGGCCATTATTTTTGGATCAGAATATGGGTTTCCACCATTTTTTAGCACAGTTTTTCCAATGAGATCGATAAGTTGTTGACGTTGTCGCTCTTTCGTATCCACATCATCTGTTATGTTATTGAATGCTACTCTTCTGTTCCCACACCGCTCAAGTAAATGCTTAACAATGGACAATCTCACATAAGAAAATGCATACCATTTGAATGCACAAAATATCTCGGGGAATACGGTGCATATGGTACCCCGTGAATACTACATAATTTGACTGTAATTTATGGCAAACACTTGTAAATAAATAAAAATATGAAAGATGTACCTTCAATGGAGGAGGAGGTTTGTTGGATAAGAATTGATCCAAAGTTTTTCCGGTCCTTTCCAGTCGATCGGCACCGGTGAAAACAAGAATGGTATACTCAAGAATGGTTTCACCAAACAAATCCTTCAATGTTTCAACAATGGTTTCTTGCTGATTAGTGAATCGATCATACAATGAGAAAACCAAGAGGATCGCATGAAGCCCGTCTATTGCCATTGTAATGCATTTAGCTATCTCTCTCAGAACTACTTCAATCTTCGATGTCGCATCAAATAACCCTGCAATTTTTGTTTTACACATTAATTTCTTTCCTTCATCCCTGATGAATATCTACGACCAAACTATTTACTCCCTCTATACTTTTTTAATCTATACATTTTGACTTTAGTCAGTTGACTTGAAAAATATTGGTCTTTAATCTCTTTCGGTTAAGAATATGTAAATATACAAGGGCAAAGTCTTGAAAAAGACGGTCTTTCCATAGGCTTATGGAAAGACGAGATTTGATTAGAATAATAAAAGATAAAAGGTTTTAGTTGCAATATTAAAGTTTTAGTATGAAATATGTAGTAGTTATAAAATTTATAACCCGGTTCATGCAACCCGAAAATTTTATCTTAATTTCTTCTAATTTACACTTTAAACCTTGGTCTTTCCATAACTTATGGAAAGACCGTCTTTCAAGAGACGGACTCATATACAAGACCAAACTATTTAAATCTTGTAATGGATGGAAAAAGCTACTCTCATTACCTGGAGTATCGATGACATGAAGATAGGTACCATCTTGTAAAAGAACGGCTCTTAGCAGACAAGTTGTAGTCACCCGATCTAAAGAATCTTCCGACACAAATTCTTGTCGGTTCAAGATTGAGTTACCTGTTGCGCTTTTTCCACTCCCGGTGCCACCAACAAGAACGATGTTTTTTGCCTTAGGAGTAGATTCTTCAGCAGTTCCATTTTCATTAGTCGTGATTGAAATATCAGACATTTTAGAACCGGTCTAAGACAATGATCACAACACTCCCTTCTACTTTCTGACTACTTCGGTATGTGCATGCAATTCAATTTATACGCGAGTTGAGGACAAGTGTTTGAAGAAAAGAATAGCTCAACAATAAAGTAAATTAGTACTTCAGGATATGGTAAAGTATTAATTCTTTAGGAATGAATCCAAGGGTTGAGGAATCGATATGGTAAAGTATTAATTCTTTAGGAATGAATCCAAGGATTGAGGAAAGGATCACTTGAGGTCAAAGCTACCCAAGGCCCCAGGGTTCCTGTTAGGAATACGAATCCCACAAGATATCTATTGGCCCGAAAAGATGGATAACAAAGAAAGCGCAAAGAAAAGAAAGGAAATAATGGGCACAAGGATTTACGTGGAGAAAGTATTTTTGGAGAAAGTATCCACGGCCGGAAGAGACCTGAAGCTTCACTATATGTGGAGAAAGTATTACAAGGCTTTGCCTACCACCCATGAAGGATTTATGTGGCAAAATATATAGATGATGGATTCGTCTTCTACAACTACAAATGAGAGCTAAAAGGAGAAGAAAGCAAGTAGGAAAGGAATGCTATGCTTGAAGTGTGTTTGAACTACTAAGTTCATCCCCTATTTATACTACTCCAAGTTCACCAATGGCCAAGAGCTCTCAAACAAAACTTATCCCAATATCCCAAGAAATCATCCTTCTTGCTTCAAGCATGGGTTGTGAACATTACTTCCAAATGGTTATTGCCAAAAAATCATGATAGTTGAACCCCCAATAATAAAAAAAATAATGCTTCAATTTGCTAAGCATGGGATGAGAATAATGTTGCAATTTAATGCTTTGAATTATTGTCTTTGCTATCCTCCAAAGAAGTTAATGTTCATGGACAATTGGGTGAAGACCACATTTCTTCACAAATCTCCACCTTGGTCTGAACCCCAAAAGTAATAGCTTACTCAACCTCCCCCGGAATGGCCCTAATGGGCCGAATCACCAACAATGAACACCAATCAAGTCCAAGCACTGCTTGAACTTGAAATGGGAAAGAGCATTCGTGAACATATCAGCAGGATTATCCTTTGTATTGATTTTCTTAACAAGGATCTTCTTCTATGCAAAGGTATCACGAATGAAGTGATACTTAATATCAATATGCTTTGTCCGCTCATGATACATCCGATCTTTAGTCAAGTAAATTGTACTTTGACTATCACAGTGAATGGCAGTAACCCTTTGTAGTAGAGTTAATTCGCCGAAGAAACCTCTCAACCATAAAGCTTCTTTGATTGCCTCTGTAACTGCCATATATTCTGCCTCAGTAGTAGATAAAGCAACTACATGCTGTAGAGTAGTTTTCCAGCTAATTGCACAACCTCCAATGCAAAATACATAACCTGTAAGAGACCTGCGCTTATCAAGATCACCAGCAAAGTCTGAATCTACAAAACCAACCTGAGTGTTATTGGTTCTACCAAACTCCAAACACATGTTCGAAGTACCCTTTAAGTATCTAAGAATCCACTTCACAGCCTACCAATGTGATTTCCCAGATTGGCCATATACCTGCTAACAACACTAACAGCTTGTGAGATATCAGGGCGAGTAAAAAATATTGCATACATTATACCCCCAACTGCATTTGAATAAGGAACTCTAGCCATATAATCTTCTTCTTCCTCTGTTTTTGGTGATTGGGCGGCAGATAACCTGAAATGGCTACTAAGAGGAGTGCTAACTGGTTTGGCATCATGCATGCCAAATCGCTCCAAAGCTTTATCTTAAGGTAACTCTCCTGGTTCAGGTACAACTATCCAACTCCTCGATCTCCTCTTATATCCATACCAAGAATCTTCTTAGCTGCACCCAAATCCTTTGTCTCAAATTCACTATTCAACAAGGCCTTCAACTTATGAATTTCTGCAAGATTCTTAGCCGCAATGAGCATGTCATCAACATATAATAGAAAATAAGTTAATGAGTTATCTTGTAACTTCCGGAAGTAAACACAACTATCATACATGCTCCTGGAGAAATCATGACCCAACATAAATGAATCAAACCTCTTATACCATTGTCTTGGTCACAACGATCGTGTTAATGCATTTGTAGACCCTACTGGTGGACGGAAGACCCTGTAAAACCAACATTGAATATTTGCACTATATTTTCCAAAATTATACTATTGCCCATAAATTTACTAGCAGAACCTCAATAGCTCCCAATGCTACAGTTTTTTTTCTATTCTAACCATTCCTGGAATATAATCCACCAAATTCGGCGGTCCTGAAGTAACCACTTCGGCCAACTATGTTCGGCCTATCTTTTTGGTCTTCATGAGTGTATTTTTCCAACAGAATTTCAATAAACGTGGTGTAAAAATTTTTTTATTCGATTCATCATCGTGTATGTTTGTCAAAAGTAAGAATGTCAAACTGTCTAAGTGCAACACAATCAAAGTTGAGTACATAATCTACTCTTCCTAACCGCTAATACAAGTTTTCTACGAATAATAACGAGAAAATGGTTCTACCCCGTCAGCTGGTCTTGTAGCATCACCATCATGGGCACTTGTGCCAACGTCCATGTTCTTAACATTGCCTTCGCGGAAGTTTGGGAAATTTTTTACTACTACCACGGCGTTAGAAAATTGATACGTCATAACCTTGGCCATATGTTCCTGCCAGGATCTTTGATATTTGGATTCTTCAAGTAAGTTTGCTACACTGACCTCCAATGCAGCAACTCTGGATTTAATAGTAGTGACAGATGTGTCAGATGTCTGTCTATAGAAAGAATCCACACAAATCTGACCCATTAGTTTGCAATAAACGTCATGTGTACAAGTACTAACTCCCCTTCTTGAACAAAGCACAAAGATGATACTGCAATAGGCATAAGATCCCATCTGATCCCATTCCCTCTGCAACATGGGACAAATTCAATGACCAACATTCCATCGAAGCTCCCTCTTTATTACATGAAAGAAGATGAGGAAACGTTTGTGAACTTATGTGTTGACAGTTACTGGACGGATTCTAGATGCCACAAAGTGGTACCACCCATTCATTTCCAGAGTTAGAGTTTTCTTAGGTATTTTGCTCCAACCTGTTTTGACCAACTCATCTATGTTCGTACCTGCCCTAGTGACTGTCCCAACGATCTCCTTCTCAATTGGTTATTGTAGAATATAGCCGTCATCACTTAGAAAATGGAGTGCGAGAAACTTGTCATCATCGTTTGGAACATTGGGCAACCTAAACAAGCCATTGATAGATTTTGGTTTGACAGGGATAGTTTTACCTCTATAGTACACGTGACCGTAGCTTGGCCCGCACTTCAAGTTTGCATAGAACTCGCTTACAATGGTCAAATTGAATGGTTGCGGAGTCTTGCAGAATTTTTCCCAACAAAGTTTCCGGATAGTTTGTTCGAATGGGGGAGATGCTTCAATTCCTCTCTCTATGTGATGCGGCGCCCTTTGTAAGATTCATGGACCAACCTAGCATCCTTGGACATGAAGGTACCATCCAGGTAAGTGTACGGTGATACTTTCGGCAATGATGGGGACGGTGAATGGCGTATCCTTTTCGAATTGGATTTGGGAGGCATTTCCTAAAAAATACATTGAAGCATTTCATCAAACACTTTACATGAAAGTCAAGCTATTCATGATGTCACATTATCTATGATTCTATTTCATATGCAAGCTAATTAAGCATACCATAGAGGCATTGAAGTGGTTTACCTGATTATATGCCAACCTACGTAGGATTCCAACAAAGATGGGTAGTGATGGAGATGGTATTGAGTGAGAGATATAAAGTTGGTACATTGAAATTGGGGTGCTGAGAGGGTTTTAAATAATGAAACAGTTTTTATACACCGATATTCTACATGTACCGGAGTAAAACGAGGCCTAAAGCAGCTACTTTAAATTTAAAAAAATTCTATCTAATCCGAGCCGAGAGTAAATTTTAAAAATTATTTCTAAGTACCCAGCACCAGTACAATTACCGGTGCAAATTTAACAAAAGCAGCTGCGTTCGGCTGCCTTAAATACTGATGGAAACTCAGGACTATCTGTTATGGCGAGCTGATCAATCTCCTCATCAAAGTAAAATTTCTTCCCATTCAAAATCACATGATATTTCTCATTCGAAGGGTCCTTGAAGTAAAAAACCTGTCGTGCCTAGGTAGCTAAGATATCTTCATATCCTACACAATTCAAGTCGACCAACATGAACCCCATGGGCTTCTCAACAACAACACTAGAACCGTGTTCCACCCAATGACACTTGAAGACAACAACCTTGAAATCTACATAATCCAACTCCCGAATTTCTTCAATTGCACCATAGAAAGGCATATCAACAACGACCGAATGCTTATCTCTCTTGCTTGCCTGCCATATGGATTCAGATTCAAAATATACACCACTATTTTGAGTGGTGCTCTTCTCAATCTTCGCCAATGTTGAGAAACTAAAGCCATTAATGTCATAACCAAGGTATCGTCTAACAGTGCAGTTCGGCTTCCTTGCAAACGCTCGTAGGTTACAGGGAATCCCTTCAACATTACAACGATCGTAAAACCAGTTAACAAACCTTGAAGAATGCTTGACTTCAATTTTATTCTGAGGCCAATCTGGATGAATCTCTTCCAACATGGAAACATGCTCTTCAACATATGTTACAGTCTCGCTACTATTACGCAATACATACATGTGAACAATAATCAACTCAGCGTGATAGGGTGTGTGAAGCGTACCCTTGGAACGTGGAATCCCATGCCGCCTTTCGCAGTGGGGTCCACCTTGAACACCAGCCGCTCCTCTTCCAACCAAGTTCATTATACAATACTCGATGATCTCCTTAGTGACGTACCTCTGAACAATGAAGGCATCGGGCTGACTACGATTATGAATATAACCCTTGAAAACAACCATGTGATGTTCAAAGAGGTGCATCCAATGAATTCCAATAGGCCCGTACATACGTGTCTCCCTAACCAAGTGTACCACTAGGTGCACCATGATGTCAAAGAATGATGGGGGGAAATACTTCTCCAAATGGCATAGAACAACAACAGCCTCTCAATTCAGTTCATCTAGCTGTTGCCTGCTAATATTTTTCCTGCATATCGAGTTGAAGAAGAAACACAAGCGCATAAATAAAAATCTAACCTCCTCTTCCAAACACCCAAGCATTGCAATGGGAAAAATTGTTTCATAAGCACATGACAATCGTGTGATTTCAAAACATTAAGATGTAACTCATCATTCACAAACCGACTAACATTAGAGGAGTAACCGAAAGGTACCTTCATTACTTGGATGCTCTCACACACCGACCTCCTCTCAGCAACTGACAGATTGTAAGGAGCGAGGGGCATATACGTTCACTTCCCTCTTACTTTCGGTGCCAGATTCAACTGTATACCAAGGTCCGCTGAATCTTTCCTCACATTCAAGCTATCCTTAGTCTTCCCGAGAATGTTCAGAAGTGTCCCAATTAGAATCTCACAAATGTTCTTTTCGATATGCATGGCATCCAAACAATGGTGAACCTCTAAATTTTCCCAGTACAACAAATCGAAGAAAATGGACCGCTTCTTCCACTGTCCGTCTATAGCCTCACATTCAATTTCTTCACCTTGTTGTGAATAGCTACGCCGGTCAAAGGTTTGGGTGCCTTTCTCCTCTCCTTCCAACCAACGAATGCAACCACGTTCTCCCGCAACTTGTGACCTACAGGAATGAATTTACGGTGACACAAATAAACAGTCTTCCTCCCATTCCTCAACTGATGGTAATCTCTCTCATCCACACAAACTGGGCAATACTTGTGACCCTTGACCACATACCCAGAAATGTTACCATATGCCGGGAAATCATTTTTGGTACAAAAAAGCAACGCTCTCAATGTAAACTCTTCGCCACTACAACCATCAAACATTAAGGTACCAACCAATCAAAGCACCTTCAAATATTCTATCAAAGGGGAAAGATAAGTGTCTATGTCATTTACAGGTTGTTTCGGGCCTGAAATCATGATGGGCATCAACACATATTTTCTCTTCATGCACAAGTACGGGGGAAGATTGTAAATGGCAAGCATAACTGGCCACGAGCTGTGTTTCGAGAACATATTTCCAAATGGGTTCATACCATCAGTAGACAAAGAAAATCTCAAATTCCTAGGTTCGGATGCAAAGTGTGGATACATCCTGTCAAATTTCTTCCAATGGTCCGCGTTAGCCGGGTATCGAATTAAATCATCATCTTTACAACCTCCCCTATCAACGCACCATGTCAAGTTCTTTGCATCCTTTTCATTCTTAAACAACATTCTTAGCCTCAGAATAACGGGAAGATACCACATACATTTGGTGGGCACCCGCCTCCTCACCGGCACAACATGTTATCCAACGATAACCACATTTCTCTTCTTCTTATAACGCGACACATTACATAATGGACTAACAATCTTATCCTTAAGGTCACCTCTATATAGGACACAATAGTTCGGACAACTATGTATCTTTTCATACTCCAGTCCCATCAGACACAAAATTCTCATAGCTTCATAAAGGTTATCAGGAACCCCCTGTTACCTGGTGGAAGCTTTTCATTCAAAAACATAAGCAATTTATTCATGCTAGTATCACTCCATGACCCTACACCTTTCAAATTAAACAACTTCATCAAACACGACATGACCGTGTCTTTCTTCTTGCAACCAGGATACAATGGTGTATCCTTTTCACCAAGGGAGTTAGCCAAAACATCGGGCCTCTCTCTAAACTCATTAACAACCTCCTCACACATATCATCCAACATAGAATCCCCAAAACACTCTCCCTCACTACTAACTCTCACTCCCGGTAGGGATTTTTCCCCATGAAAGGTCCACACAACATAATCTTTCGCAAACCCCCGACTATACAAATGGAGTTTCAGGATTTCCTTATCAGTACGAATTCAATTTCCACAATCACGACAGGGACATAATATTTGCTTCTCTCGACTTAAAGAATGCTCCAAGAACTCATTCACGAACATAATATATTCATTACTCACCCGGCTAACATTGGCATACATATGCTTACGCCTCTCGATGACATGATACAACTCTACATATCAATAAATCTCCAACAATCGAACTTCTACATATTTAATACAATATAATTTTTCATGATGACTTCCTAACCATGCAACATCATAAATGCACATTATACACCAATATTCCACATTACAATTACAACATTCTTAACATGTCCAACACTATAGGAATCAAAACCATAGCCTTATAACTACAACAACTTTGAGAACAAATCACAAACTAATATCTACAATCCTACCTCAATCACCATCAAATGATCAAACATAAAATGTAAATATCTCTACTAACCAAAACCATACATGAAATCCCTAATATCTATAACTGTAATTCAAAAAAAAATACCTTCAAGGGTTTTCATTGTGAAGAATTCAATGCTTTCATCAGCTAAAAAATACCATTAATGAACCTCTTCTTCCAAAAATCCCATTTTTAACCAACTTAAAAAGGGGGGTAGGTGAGCATTTAATGTGATTTTCTACACAGATATTTAGACTTTACTGGTGCATTTGTAGCCTTTTAAACCAGTAAAATCAGTTACCAGTGTAGATATTTAGCCAAAACCCGCATATTTTGTTGTCCTGCACCGGTACGATCACAGTGCCGGTGCAAAAACTAATATTTTTGGCACAAATTTCTACAGTAAGAATTTTTATTTTCACCATTATTAAGAAAATACCGGTGTGTGTTCAATTCCTACACCGATTCTAATAGTAACCGATGTACAAATGCAAAATTTTCCCGCTTTTTAAAAATATTTGCTCTGGTAATTTCTCATTAGAGGTTTAAAAAGTTGTCCTCTTTGCCCCAAATTAATTAAAAAGGGAAATAAGAACACACCGGCAATCCTGTACCGATGCACATGTTAGAAATTGCACCGGTACAAATACCTATTCGGATAATATCGGTGCAAAATATTTGACGTTGGTACACTGGTAGAACCAACACCGGTGTAAAAATAGGTGAACTATACACCGGTTGACAGGATACTGGTGCGTATGTACTTATTTGCACCGATACTGATGTTAACACGATAAATACCGGTGCAATTAGTTACATACTCACAGGTATACCTGTACTCGTGAATTTATACCGATGCGTATGTACTCGTTTTCCAGTAGTGATTTATTTTGCAGATTATGGGCGCAAAACACAGATCGTGCACGACTCTTTTGTTCATTCAGTGTGCCTTTTCACACAATCTGAACCAGACTTCTGCAGTTTGACATTTCAAGATTTTCTTCGTATTCTCTTGAACTATAAATAATTCAATCTTATTCATTTAGAGAAAATATTTTGAATTTATTCCAATTAAATTAATGAAATACATGAAAGCTTGATTAAGCTTCGGTTTCTTGAAACAATGAATAGTAATTATTAAATTTGTAAGCTATAATAATACAAAGACTTGGGAATATCCACCAGGCTATTTTATAATTTATAAAAACTTTCGCTTACACACATATGTGAGTAGTCAATTTTTTTTCCTTTATATTTCTTCCGCATAACCGATAAGTTTTTTTTAAAAAGTTTTCCTACTCGATTTTTCTTCTTCTAACGAATGTATTTGATACATTTTTCAGAAAGAATTATCATTTTTCTACGCGATGGTAGAAACATTGTTGGAACACTTCGTTCTTTTGATAAACATGGTACACATTTTATCCTTGAATGTCTACATTATTTCCATTGATTTGTTCATTTCTGTGGAGATTCCCAAGCCTCCTCCTCCGCGTTTCGTAGAAGTGGTGAAGATAAAGATAATCTTTCAGTACATTTCCATCTTTACAAACCGTGCATGAATCTTTTGTGCATTCAGTGTGCCTTTTCACAGAATCTGCACCAGACTTTTGCAGTTTAACATTTCAAGATTTTCTTCGTATCCTCTTGTACTATAAATTGCTCAATATTATTAATTTAAAGAAAATATTTTGAATTTATTCCAATTAATTTAATGAAATATACGAAAGCTTGATTAAGCTCCGGGTATCTTGCCACAATGAAATGTATCCATTAAAATTGTAAACTATAATAAAACAAAAACTTGGGAATTTCTTGCGGGGGCTATTTTATGATTTATAAAAAAAATCGCTTACACACATATATGTGTAGTCGATTATTTTTTCCTTTATATTTCTTCCGCATAAACGATTATTTTTCTTTAATTATTCGACCCAATATTTCTTCATCTAACACATTGATTCGATGCATTTTTCTGAAAGATTTCTCATTCACCCTTGATCCATTTTGAGAGTTTAAATAGTTGATTTTATAGTACTCGCGGAGAAGAACCCAAAAATGACATCCACCGACCAAAAATCCATTTGGGTCCCACTCAAAATGAAGCCCAAAAAGTTGAAAATTTTCAACCTTTTAACCATCATTTTTCAACAATCCCCCACATGAATAGATATTGATGTAGGAATCAGAACAATCACGTCAGACACGGAGTTTCACTTGGTGATAGATTCATTTCAACGGCATGGATGCTGCATAGGATAAGTAGGTGTCACCCTTTGAACTTTCTCTTGAGAGAGTACACTTAGCCCATTGGTTAGGAAGTAGATGCGATGTCCTTGAACTTCCCCTACCGCTTGTGTGAATGACAATGCACTTCCCACAGACATCTTTCCTAGCCCTTGCGCTTTCCTCAGTTGTGTCCATTAATCCGGCCATGACACACACCTAGTTCTGTAAAGTTTCTAAAGAATTGCGTCCCAACAATTCCCTTTCGAAGCAACCACACTTCTCCCTTACATAGGTGATTCTTGGCATAAGAGCAGTTCTGGAAACTATGCGCTCTTTCAAGTACTATACACTTGATGCCATGAATCATTAAAAGAAACTTAATGCTTAACCTTCATTCATATCATTGTTTCTTCATCGTAGGAATAAGACAGGAGGTATAAAACCCCCACAGTGATCGCAATGGGTCTTTGCAGTTTAGTTGTCCATTTGAACCTAGATCTTGGGATCTCCAGTCACATAGGTTGGGTGTCCACGCACGTAACCCATCAATTAATGGACTTCATTCCTATTCCTTTCGATGATGTTTCAACTGCCTCTCAGTTTAACCCTTTAGTCAAGGGATCGGCTATGTTGTCCTTCGACCTTATATAGTCAATTGTGATCACTCCAGTTGAGAGAAGTTGTCTTATGGAACTATGTCTCCATCGAATATGACGAGACTTCCCATTATAGAGCATATTCTGAGCCTTTCCAATAGCAGATACACTATCATAATGTATACATATGGCTGGCACGGGCTTCGGCCATCTAGGAATGTCCTCTACAAATTGAAGGAGCCATTCGGCCTCCTCACCCGCCTTGTCTATGGCAACAAACTCGGATTCCATCGTGGATCGAGTAATAACCATTTTTATAGAGGACTTCCATGAGACAATTCCTCCACCTAGTGTAACTACATACCCACTAGTTGATTTCAAATCCTTTATATCGTGTATCCAGTTTGCATCACTGTATCCTTCAAGTACAACTGGATAACTCATATAATGTAGACCATAATCACGAGTAAAATGTAGATATCTCAGTACTCTAGTTATTGCTTTCCAGTGAGTCATACCGGAGTTACTCATGTATCTACTCAACCTACTTACAGTGTAGGCAATGTCTGGTCTAGTACAACTCATCAAGTACATCAGACTCCCAATGACTCTCGAATACTCCACCTGTTTTTATATTAGTTGTTTATTTAGTTTAATTACCATGAGTAGCTAATTCATATATCGGCAGAGAATAACAAATGTTAGTTTATAAATCGTGAGGCCTAATTACATCGTAATTGATTCTAACATGTTCTTAATTGTTCTTGGTTGAATTTTATTTCTAATATGTTTAAGCCTGGTCAACTTAAATGTTTTTAGAATACTGCTATCTAATTTCCACCAATACGTAATTGTTGGATGGGATTAGTAAGTAGCACAGTCTTGTGAAAAATAGCTAACTAGCTAAGACTGCAATAGCAAGATAGGGAATAATTGAGTGTGTGTTACTATTTGCTTTTACTTTGGTAATTGCTATATCGGGTTCTTTTAATACTTAATCCTATCAAAATGTGTTCTGGTTTAGCGAATACTTTCTGGGAACATTTTGGTAAGGGAAACAGTTAATTAATCATAATTAGTTGACTGTCAATAAAGTAAAAAAGAATTGGGGGGGTTAAGCGTACCTACTTCCCTATAACCGGTAGATATGTAGGAATTGATTCATTATTGCGTCTATGATCGATATTAACTAGCATGAGTTATTCTTAGCCGACATCATTCATTTATATATTTATTTCTAATATTTTTAAAGTCATCATTTGCATTTTTAGAAGTTAGTAAAATCATTCTATTTGAGGCGTGGTGGCATCACTGAAAAGATTTTCCAAATTAGTGGAAAAATAATAATTATTGATTATTGCTTTTGCTCCTCGTGGGATCGACCCTGCTTATCATTGTACTAATCAGTATTAATATGAATTTGCAGGTTATTTGGCGAGTTAAACGACGCTCACCAAATTGGCGCCGCTGCTGGGGAGCAATAAGTCCATTTCTATAAAAACATTTCTACTAATCTGTGTGTTACTGTGCTTGGTTTATGAGCAGATCATCAAGGCCAAATTTAATATTTGACCCGGAAGTTAAAAAGAAAGCCAAGCAGAATAGAAAGCGAACAAAGGCGCGGAAAATAGTTTCTACCGAGACCCTTCGGTTTGGCCAAACCGAACCCATCGCTATTTCAGCAACTACCTCTGATTCGGGAACTGACATCGAGATGGACGGAGCTGACCAAAATTTGAATCCTAGGTAGAACCCAAACAACCCATACATGTGGGAACTTATCGGTCATAGTGAAGATGACCCTCCCACTCCCATTCAGCTACCAGAGATCAAAAATCCAATTGAAATCAAGCTGGCGTTCCTGAACGTACTCCCTAAGTTCCACGGGAGAAGCACTGAAGACCCTTACAATTTTCTGAGCGAATTTATCAAGATTTGTAAGGTTTAGAAGAGGTCATCCACCGTGACGGAAGATCAATTCAAATTGGTGGCATTCCCATTCCGTTTGACAGGAGCAACAAATCAGTGGTTTTCGAGCTTGCCCCCCAACTCCATTGCGACATGGGCAGAATTAAAGATATTGTTCTTAGAGTACTACTTTCCATCCACAAGAACAGATGCCTTGAAGAAGGAGATCACAAGCATCAAGCAAGAGTATGATGAACCCTTGAGTATGTATTGGCTGAGGTTCAGGAAGTTGGTAGACAGTTGCCCTAATCACCGAATGACAGAAGGCCAGTTGCTTCAATGCTTCTATCAAGGGATGACATCCAGCAACAAAGACTTGGTAAACTCTTCCAGTAGTGGTGAATTTTCTCACCTTCGAGTGAATGAAGCTAGAGAGATCATCAAGAGGTTGGTGGACTCTAAGAAGGAGTATGATCAGCAAGAAGTACGAATCTTGAAGAAAGTGGCACAGACATCCACTCCCGAAAAAGATGAGATCAAGGAAAGGATGGAAAGAATGGAGAAAATTCTATCCAAGTTCGTTGACAAGGTTGCGTCTGTACAAGAAGGGCCTTGCGATACGTGTGAAGCAGTGAACCATACGACATCGCAATGCATTCTTACAATGGGAGAGATACTTGTTCAAGCAAATGCTATGGGAAATTTCAATGAGAGACAAAAAAAAAAGGTGGAACATATCCCCAAAATTTCAATCCAAGGTATAGGGATCACCCTAACTTCCAGTGGAGGTCCCCCTCCGCAGCAGCCTCAGCATTACCAACAACCCTATGTTCCACCAATGCAACGAGAAACTCCAGTTTTTCCCCATCCCCAACAAGGAGGTCAAGAGAAATATCTGAATGAAAAGATGGATATGTTGATGGACATGATGGTGAAGCAATCCAAGAAGACTGAATCAACCTTGGAGGAGCATGCACGAAAAATTGCCCATCTGTCAAATTCTCTTAATGAACTTAGGATGAAGCAGCCTGGATTGCCTTCTCAGGCCCAATTGAACCCTCATGAGATGGTAAATCAGGTCACGCTCAGAAGTGGAAAGAGAGTTGGTGCACTGCCATTGAAATCCGTGAAAAAAGAAGCGAACCAGTTCACTGACGGAGGGTCCGGTTTGGACAAACCGAACCCTACAGCAGAAATTCAGAATCAAGTGACGGAGGAAAAAGGCGACGAAACCACCGTAAAATCTGAGAATCATGAGAATACTGAGACCAGAGTTAAAGTTAAATCCAAGATACAAACTGAGGTAAGTAAGAGGTTGAGTTTACATGATCATTCACTTAAAATTTTGCCTCATTTTCCTCGTAGATTAGAAAAGAAAAAAGAAGAGCCTATGGATTTTATATCAATATTTGGAAAAATGGAGATTAATCTTCCGTTCTTGCAGGCAATAAGGATACCACCAATAAGCAAGTTCTTGAAATATTTTATTGCAGGAAAGCCAAAGGATTCGAGCAAGATCATGATGAATGAATCTGTGTCAGCTGTGATCCAAAAGAAAAATGCCTCAAAAGTGCAAGCACCCAGGTATGTTTTCCTTACCTTGTTACATTGGAGATAAGAAGATTGATGCTGCCATGTGTGAATTAGGAGCTTCGATTAATGTTATGCCATTATCTGTGTATCAAACTTTGAATAGAGCTGAAATGGTAGACACTAGAGTGGTAATTCAATTAGTAGATAAATCTTGTGTATGTCCTGAAGGGTTGTTGGAAAATGTGCTTGTGCGAGTCAATAACTTTGTGTACCCCGCAGATTTTTATGTGGTAAAAATGAATCATACTAATGATAAGGGAACATAAGGGGTATTGTTGGGTCGTCCATTCTTGAAAACAGCAAACACCATTATTAATGTTGGTGATGGAACTATTTCTCTTGATTATTTTGGTGATAAGTACACATTCAACATTGATAAACCCATGAAGAAACCTATAGATTCTGAGAATGTGTTTGGCATCAATTATACTGACCCTCTTGTCCAAGATTCTCTTGAAACTAAAATTCTGCAGGATATGATGAAAATTCCAGAAGAGGTAGATGTTCAAGTCTCAAGTGATAAGGAAATCCGCAAATTCTTGTGTTCAGTGTACTATCAGAAAGTGGTGCCCAGAACTGAAGTAAACCACGGAGGGCCCAGCCCCACTCAATCCATGTCGGGTGTTCGGAAAAATTCGGAAGGGCGCATTGGGTCCAGTTTGGCCAAACTGGACCTTTCCACCAAACTAGTCTCATTGGATGTGAAAGCCTCAAATTGGGAGTTGAAGCCATTACCACTCAATCTGAAGTATGGTGATGATACTTTTCCAGTGGATATAGAGATGCTCAAGTGTGAGGAAGAAATTCCTCTACACACCACTTAGCCAAATTGACGGCATCCACAGTCTGGCCCAAGACTATAAACAAAGGCACTAATTGGGAGGCAACCCAATTTTCTTAGTTTTTTTCTTTCTTTTAAGTTTTTAAAACTTTTTTTATCTGTTAGGAATTTCAATTTCTCATCTGCTCTCAATTCTTAATCTACAGAGTTGAAGTACTTGAATTTACACCATGGAGAATTCACACCTTTGGAGAGCTGGGACTCGCAGGGTTCCGTTTGGCCAAACTGGAGGTCTGTGACTGAACCTGATTCAGATACAACACTCTCTTCTTGTTGGGAATTCCTCCAAACCCCTCCCAATAAGTTCCCCATCCCTGATTTTATTTTATTTTATTTTTATTATTTCTTTTCTTGAGTCTAGTTTTAGGTGGTTTTGTTCTTTCTTACATTTTTACTGAACTTGCTTAAGGGCAAGCAAGGTTTAAGTGTGAGAAGAATTATATGTTTATGTGTTATGTGTTAATGTCATTTAATAAAAAAATATATACAAAAATATTTTTGATTTTTTAAGTCGAGTCAAATTCAGCATACTATTCTTGATATTATTGTTTCTTGACGGACTGAACTTGCTTTTGAGAAAGGTCGTGTGTGACATATTTGGTTACTTGATACACCTCTAAAATTACTTGGTAACTATGTCTAATATAATTGAGGTAATTGGCCTAGATGATACTTGGGATGACGAAAATGACAAGTAATTGAACATTTGAGCCCAGTAAAAGTGAGGTTTGAGCTAGAGTAGAGCAGTCTCTACATCAATCTTTTTTTTGAGAGTCATGGCAGTACTTGAATTATTTGGTGTGAAAATGATGAAAGGCATTAGGATTTAACCCCACAGCTTATATTGCCTACCATACATCACCCTTAGTAAACCTCTTGAAGCCTTGCCCATTTTCTTTGTTTGAGCCATAGAAAAATGAAGCCAAAGCCTATTTTTTATCCCCTCTTTTGTGTCCTATATATATGCATGCTTGTGATTATGATAGATTTCTCAGATTATTTGCTGCTGATGTATCAGTGAGTACCTTGATTTTGATGTATGAAGTGACCATGAGGTACTAAATTCAAAAGTGCAGTAAATGATAATAAAATGAGTGATTTGGTGCTGGAAATTCAGAAAAAAGAGGGCTGATGTGCCCAGAAAAAAGAAGCAAAAATGATGAAAAAAATCAGAAAAAATGGAAAGAAAAAGAAATAAAAGAGAAAAAATTCCAACGTGGTGTGGTGGCATTTTTAGAATTTAGTAAAATCATTTTATTTGAGGCGTGGTGGTGGCATCACCGAAAAGGTTTTCAAAATTAGTGGAAAAAATAATAATTATTGATTATTGCATTTGCTCCTCGTGGGATCGACCCTGCTTATCATTTTACTAATCAGTATTAATATGAATTTGCAGGTTATTTGGCGAGTTAAACGACGCTCACCAGGTAGTAATACTGTATATTGGTGTATGATTTGGGGAAAAATTGCAATGGCCAATTTATTTTCCGGTGGTCTCTCCCGGATCATTTCCGTGGCAACGACAATCAGAAATACTTTA
The DNA here is from genome assembly GCA_037428765.1 of Rubia yunnanensis. NCBI lineage: Eukaryota > Viridiplantae > Streptophyta > Magnoliopsida > Gentianales > Rubiaceae > Rubia > Rubia yunnanensis. The sequence continues at coordinate 112,362,778 of CM075064.1, read as the reverse complement.
ATCGAAACTATTATAAAATTAAAACTGCTGAAATTGTAATAAACTTCAAAAACTAGTGATGATATTGATCGAAAAACACAATAATTTATTGAAACGGTGAATAGAAAAAGTATCTTCAGCATGAATGGAAATAAACTAAAAAACAACACAAGTTTTGTATGACCGAACACAACAACAAAATTCTAATACGATACACACAAAACCAATTATGAACCTACTATTTTGTTCTTATCATCCAGAAGTTTCAACGAAGTGTTCACCTGATGTTGGTACTCATTGAACCAAGCCCCACACCATTTCTCTGCAACGGCTTGAATGTCGTACACATGGTAAGATCTTTGGCCCTCGGGGAAGATCTATCAATTCAAAACTTACAATGTTAGTCTAGAATGTTTTGTCTAATAGAACTTAGAATAACTAATTTTGAGATCTAACGTGTACCTCCAAGATATTGTTTGTCTCCGGGTGATTAACAAATTCTTCCATGAAGAGCGTTATGGAGTACCTACATTGCCATGAACTATTCTGGGTTCGGTACTACACATTGAATAGAACATGTCATTACCATTTTTTAACATAACAAATGGTGTGGATGAAAAGACATAATGACTGACCTTAATATTCTTGATTTTCAAAGTGTAATTAGGTTCTAGCTCCTCCTTGTTCTTCTCCCTTTGGTATGTGCATGCAAGCGTGTCAAGAAAGTAAATGAAAATGTTTACTTATTCTAGTATATTCATAAAATTGGTTGTATTGTTTGAATAATTGTAATATTTGGAAATGACCTTGAGTTCACACAGGTTGGTTGGTTTGATACCCCCCGACAAAGTGTCCAGCATGAAGACCTCTTCCATTCTGGGATGGATAATGATGAGGTACCAATGATCACTGGCGAAAAATGGTTGTTAATTAATGACAGAAATGAAAGTGGTTTGAAATAAAAAAGTAAAATCCGGGAAAAAAACACTTACATTCTAATGCATGGGACGATGTAGAACTCAGTATCCGTTGCCTTCATTGTATCCCAGATAAGGTTGAAATGCTAATTGACCAACTGCTCAAAGTTGGACAAGTTTCCACAGTTGCAAGGGTAGAATTGGTCGCGGCCTGCTTTATTCCCATATTTTTTCCCAGAGGTGCCTGTACCATTAATGATACTCAAAATGAAATCTTAATCGATTAAAAATAAGAATTAAGGTTGTAAGGTTTTAAACTCACCCCATCCACACATCGATCTGTGCATTATTGATCCAGGTCATCAAATGCATAATCTCGAGTCTCTTTCCAAACACAACCAGAACATTTATTCTAACACCGATGGTGTAATGGCGGCCAAAGGTCGATGGTCGAAACACTGGGAAGAACATGCAGTCCTTTCTCTTCATCATTTCTATAATAGTGGCACTGGCTTCCCGGATGAATCTCACCATAATGGGGCCAATCTTCTAGGTCCCATATGATGATAATCTGTGGAGGCAAAATTACAGGAAATGCTCACTTAAGTATGTAGAAACGAACTGTAATAGGCATTGAATAATAAGGGTTTGTGGTTTAGTGAAGCACCTGTTTTGGTAGCCTCTTGAATTGTGTTCTCACTGATGGCCAGTAATTAGTGCTCGAGTGGGATTTTTTCTTGGCATCACCCTGTTACAAGTATTAATAATTATGGGCATGTCAATGTAATATGTGCTAAATGAAATTTATGGTGTTACAAGATTGTACCTCATTGTCGGTGGTGAGAATCATAACCTCCTCGTCGTTGTCCATTTGCATAATCATTGATGTCACTTGTTTGCTCCTCTCCCTCGCTTATCAAAGACATGGGCTAATCTACGACTTTATTCAAGGCCTCTCTAACATTATCGAACTGGTGGTCCACTGAGTGCAATCCCGCCCTAGGATGATAGATAGTCTCGCATACTCTCACAGGAGCCACACTTCCTTGTTGAGCATTCCGACCACGAGGTATCTGTCACAACCCATGCCCGACCATTTTTGTCTTTCCAACAATGTCCTTCATATATAGAGTCACTCGTTCTCCATTGTGTTTGTAAAAAAGTGAAGTTAAATGATAAAATGGTTATAGAGATTTTAAGACGTTCAATTCAATGTAAAGAAAATGCATATATTTATGTAGGCGTAACTTCTTATCTCTTTCTCTGTCGCTGGGATCTTCACCGGACTTTGTAGCACCCGCAACAATGTTATCCATCGACATCTCGATAAACTTCTTGGGATTATCAAGGCTTGGTAGAATCTGAAGACCGCTTACGGATGCGATGCCCTTCACCAACTGCTCAAGGTATGATACTGTGGTTTCACGATTGGTTGATCATTAGAGTGTCTTCTCTGGGGGGGGGTTTGCTTGCTCGAGGAACTTCTACTGCACTTGCTGCGGGAAAGATGAGGAACAGCCACCGATATGGGTAGACCCGTCTGAGTTCCCCTGTACCTGACTGGGTGATCCTTCTCATTTGTAGCTTTTATGCAGATGTCTTCACCCGGTTGCTGTACCAATGTTCCTTTTTTCCTTCAGCTCGTTCAATTTCAACTGAATGGATATAGGAACGCAAATTTCTATACGAATAATGTAACAAACGATGTACAAATTAATTTAAGTTGGAGATTTTTGGGTAACTTACAATGTCCAGTGCGATCTTCTCAACCTCTTTCGATGTGTATTTTCCTTTCTTGTCCTTATTTGCCTCAAGGTAGAGAAGAGATATGTCTGGTGTGAACTCCTTCTGACTGAGCTGTTGCTCAATTTCCTCATCAGTGAATCCCTAAGAGGTCAACATGATTCTTACCTTTTCCTTTAGCTCCTCAGTCAATTTGTGGAGGACGTATCAATTACCTTTCCTCCCAGTGTGGTGGGTGTCTAATCAACGGTCAAACCTAGTCAAATACCGCTTCTTTCCTCTCAACCAGTTCTCGAATACAATGAAGGCTTATATCAATGAGCTTTTCCCGAGAACGTTGTACTAGATTCTTTGAGATGTCAATAGCACTTTTGTTGTCACATAACATTGTTAGAAGCCCTTGTTTAATTCCATAATAACTCGACATTTTCTTCATCAATAATACTTGTGCACAACAACTTCCACCAATAAAGAAACATCCACATGTGGTGCTTTTATGATCATCTGCATTACCGCTCCAATCAGAATCACTATAACTATCCAGATGAGAGTTTTGATTCTTAGAATACCAGATTGCATACTCAGAAGTCCCACTAACATATAGAAATATCCTTTTGACTGCAATCATGTGAGATTCCTTAGGATTAGCCTGAAATCTTGCAAATACTCCCACCATACTCATCTCAAATTTGGCCTGCATTAAAGTCACACTATCTTGTACCAAGGATGGTAATGTAGACCCAAAGATCATATCATCAATATAGATTTGAGCAATTAGTGTATTTGCTGATTCTAAAAAAATAAGCAAGGTCCGATCTTCTCCCCCTCGACGATAACCTTTCTGAATAGGAAAGGTAGTGAGTCACTTATACCACACCCTTGGTGCTTGTTTTGATCCATACAAAACCTTCTTGAGTCGATGATATACTTCCTCATTAACCATACCATGTAGGAGAGCACTATTGACAGTTTTTTGGTACATCGTAAAATTCATAGTTGGTGAACGTCGTTTCACTCACCAAAATAATCTGCAAACTCTAATGATGAAATTAGTACAGTAGCAAGCAGAGTCGATCCCACGAGGAACAGTGTAATTTCTATCAAATTTAAACTACCAACAGGGTTTGGTTTAGCAACCACGCCTTAATTTTCAGATTTATCTAATAACTAATAATGCAACTAACTAATATAAAATAATAATGCAACTAACAGATATAAAAATCTAGTAAATATATGATGAATGCAATCGGCTCGGAATAACTCACATTAGTTAAACATCGATCATAAGCGCAAAGATAAATCAATTCATATGCATCTATCAGTTATAGGAAAGTAGGTACGCTTAACCTCCCCAATTCTTTCGTACTTTATCGACAATTAACCAATTATAATTAATTAATTGTTTCTCTTACCAAGATGCCTCCGGAAAGTATTCGCTGAACCAGATACACACCTCGATAGCATTAAGAATGAAAAGAACCTGATATAGCAATTACCCAAGTATTCGCAAGTAGTAATGCACACTTAATTGTTCCCCATCTTGCTATTACAGTCTTAGCTAGTTAGCTGTTTTTCACAAGAACTCACTACTTACTAACCCTTTCCAACGATTACGTATTGGTAGAATTAGATAGCATTATCCCAATAATATTCAAGTTGATCAAGCTTAAATACATCAAGAATAAAATAAACCAAGAACAATCAAGAACACATAAGAATCAATTATAAAACAATTAGGCCTCACGATTCATAAACTAATGCTTGTTATTCCATGCCGATATATAAATTAGTTACTCATAATAATTAAACTAAACAAACATATAATATAATAATCAAACATAATTTAAATAATAATTAAATAACTAACGAAAATCAAAATCAAACCAGGTACTCCGTAATTTATTTGCATGCAATTTATATTGCTGCAGTGCTTTTGCGTCTCTGTCTCCCAAGATTACCAAAATCCGTGTTTCTCCCGTGTATATATATTTATATACACCAAAACCAAATCCAAATCAACTTCTAATTACTTTTCTTCTTAGGGAAGAAATAAGGAAATAAGATAATATCTATTCTAATTCTAAATAACTAATTCCTACAATTAAGGAGTTTTAAATGGAAGGAGATAATACAATCTTTATCAATATGGGCAGTGAATATATTTATTTCCTTCAAATCCACATCTCTTCAATAATTCACTTTTCACACCATAACTTCAACAATTCTTCTTTTGTCTCTCTTCCTTCATCCCTGGAAAAATGTCTTATAAAATAAGAACATTTTCCATTGGAGCACATCGCCTCATTAAAAACCTTAACCTGGAAAACCCAGTGGGAAAAAACCGTTGGTTAAGGGAAAAAGAGTACAATGTATAGCTCCCTCTCAATTCTCCGCAATCAATGAATTTCTGCACCCAAAACACCTTAAAGTGCAAATTATATCTCAATAAAATCATAATAATCCCACAAAATATGAACACAATATAACACACATCAAATATCCTCACACTTGAATCATGCTTGCCCTCAAGTATGAAGTGACGAATATAAGAGCAATCAATAATCCACAACGTTCATAAATTCTCATTCCCTCATATGACTCTATCTAAAATGACTCTAAAAAGAAAATGCATGATGAAAACACAATTCACACAACTAAACAGATAAAAATTCAACATTTAAAAACTCTAGATTCTACTCTTATAACGATAAATTTTCCCCTGCAAAGGAGTAAAGGATCACGTTAACGCACCTGGAAATCATCAACCCTTAAAGTAATTTAAATGAAAATGTTCAAGATCAGAAAATCTAATCATCAATTCAGTCAAAATCGGACAAGCAATGAATATTTCTCACGGTTTCACTCAATCACTCTCAATATATGAAGGACAATCACTCACATAATTCACAAGTTATAACATAGAGAAGTTAATATGCAAATCAGGAAGGTCTTTCTCAAGGGTTGTAACGGGGCTAGGGACCATTCAGATTGGTGAGATCTCAAGGGTTCTAAGCTCAAACAATATCGATCAAAATATTATGCATATTTTTTTTCCTTCAACCATCATCCATGTATAATAGACATTCACCAACAATCTTCATCTCATGGCTATTATGAGAAAGCCAAGTAAGATCACATCAAAGTAGGTGCTATTTTTTTCTTTTTTTCTTTTTTTTCCTTTTCTTTTTTTTCTTTTTTTTTCTTCTCTTTTTTTTTCAGCACCATTCTTCTTCAATACAGTCCAAAACTGGTACTTTTTTTAGAGGAAAATCGAAACATAAAAATATGATTTTTTTTCTCTTTTTTCACTGTTACGCCCCTCCAGTTTGGCCAAACGGAACCCCAGTGTCACTGTTCATCATAAAATTAAGCCTTCATTTTTCGAAACCATTCAGTCTGAGCAAACTGGACACATACTTAGTAATGTCATCAACTCAAGAGAACACAATGGACGAATTTATCAACATTAACTCCAAGAACATGCATAATAGGGCCAAGAGAAAGGATAAAACAAGGCTTCGGCTAAATATATAGTAACTCATATCAAAGAACATAGTCAAAGCTTCAAAGTGTTTCACTAGGGGTTAATGTAATTGGTAGGCAATTTAAGCTGTGTGGTTCATCCTAGTGCCTTCAATCACTTTCACACATAACAACTCCAATTATAACAATGTGATCTCTCAGAACAAAGATTGATGTAGAGAGTGCTCTACTCTAGCTCAAACCTCACTTTAGTAGGCTAAAATATTCAATTAAACTCGTCCTTTTTCGTCATCCCAAAAATCATATCAATCAAATTTCACAAATCATAGAAAGTCTCATTCAATAACTTCAAGGCATATTAGATTTACCAAGTTTGTTACAATGAAGTTTACAACCGGCAGGGTACTTTTATCAAGAGCCACTAGAATTTTCTCATGTCAAATTATCGACCCAAACAACACAAAAAAAACATTTTTGACTGTAAAAAAAACTGAAATAAAATATTTTTTTTTATTTTTTCCAAAAATACAAAACAAAACACACAAGAAACCTCCTCACACTTAAAATTTGCTTGCCCTTAAGCAAATAATGCAAAGCTCTTATGAAAAAAGGTTTAACACATAGTCAACATCATAAAAAAAATAAAAGGGAAAGAGGGAACTTATAGTGGTGGGTTTTGGAGAAATTTCCTGATCAAGAGGAGAGCATTTGATCATAATTAGGTTCTGCCACAGGCCTCCGTTTGGCCAAACGGACCCTGCGAGTCCAGCCTTCCAGATGTGTGAATTCTCCATGGTGCAAATTCAAGTACTTCAAATCTGTAGATCAAGAATTGAGATCAGATGAGACATTGAAGTTCCTAAAAGATTAAAAAAAACTTAAAAGAAGAAAGAAAAAAAACTAAGAAAATTGGGTTGCCTCCCAACTAGCGCTTTTGTTTATAGTCTTTGGCTAGACTTTTGATGCCTTTAATGAATATTTGTTGGGCACAATGGAATTTCTTCCATTAATGCCACCTGAGAAATATCATAGTACGGAGTAAGGCGATGACTATCGATGATGAATGCCCTTTTTGCGTCCATGCTTATAATCTCTACCATCCCATCAGGCCAAACATAAGCCACTTCGAATGGTCTAGTCCATTTAGACTTGAATTTCCATGACATATGTTGAAAGTTTGACTCAGATAAAAGAACTATCTGCCCAACCACAAATTTCTTAGGATTCAAATCTCTGTCATGCCACAACTTATTGCGCTCCTTGTACCGCATAGCTTGATCAAACCCTTTCAATCTTAGATCTCTCAATTCTTGGAGTTGGAACTTTGTTTCTTCCTCACACTTGAGCGACTCCATACTCACTGGAAGAGTATCATCATCTTCTTGATAATTACTTGAAACTTGAACATTTTCCTCTTCTGGACTTGTAGGCATTTGAATTCCCAACTTGTCCTGCAAAACTTTAGTCTCAAGAGAATCTTGGACAAATGGGTCAGTATGATAAATTGCATTTACATTCTCAGCATAAATAGATTTCTGCATGGGTTTATCAATATTGAGTGTGTGCTTATCACCAAAATAATCAAGTGAAATAGTTCCATTCCCAACATTAATAATGGTGTTTGCAGTTTTCAAGAATGGACGACCCAACAATACTCCTTGTGTTCCCTTATCATTAGTATGATTCATTTTTACCACATAAAAATCTGCTGGGTACACAAAGTTATTGACTCGCACAAGCACATTTTCCAACAACCTTTCAGGACATACACAAGATTTATCTGCCATTTGGATTATTACTTTAGTATTTACCATTTCTGCTCCATTCAAAGTTTGATATACAGATAATGGCATGACATTAATTGAAGCTCCTAAATCACACATGGCAGCATTGATCTTCTTATCTCCTATATAACAAGGTAAGGAAAACAAACCTGGGTCCTTGCACTTTTTAGGCATTTTCTTCTGGATCACAACTGACACTGACTCGCCCATTATGACCTTGCTTGAGTCTTTAGGTTTCCCTGCAATAAAATCTTTCAAAAACTTGCTCACAGGTGGAAGCCTTATAGCCTGCAAGAAAGGTAGGTTAATCTCCATTTTTCCAAAGATAGATAGGAAATCAATAGAATCATCTTTCTTTTTAGCTAAACTACGAGGAAAAGGAGGAAGAATTTTAATTGGAGGATCATTCTGACCCAACCTTGGATTTGACTCCTTGGTTTGGTCAAAATGCCCTTGTACCTCACTTTCTTTTTCTGCCGGGAGCCTCTGTTTGGCCAAATCGAGGCCTCCTGCAGACTGCTCCGACTGCTCCTTAGCTCCTTTTGCTGCGGTCTTCGGAGGTAGTGGCTCAAGCTCCTTTCCACTTCTTAAGGTGATCTGATTGGCCGTCTCTCTGGGGTTGAGTTGCACTTGAGATGGAAATCCAGGTTGCTTCATTCGGAGCTCATTCATGGAATTCGATAAATGGGTGATTTGTCGCGTATGCTCCTCTAAAGTTGTTTCAATCTTCTCAAACCTTTGGTGTTGCTTTTGCATCATGTCCATCATTATGTCCAGCTTTTCATCCATAGACTTCCCTTGAGGAGGTGGTGGATTCTGAGAAAAAGGTGGGGGAGGAGCTCGATGGGGTGGAACATATGGTTGTTGTACTGGATTTCCCGGATCTCGCCAGCGAAAGTTGGGATGATCTCTCCATCCCAGATTATAGGTAGCTGAGTACGGGTCCCTCCTTGGCTGCCTTTCATTCCAATTCCCCATTGCATTGGCCTGGACAGTTTGCTCATCCATCGCGAAATGACACTGCAGGGTGACGTGGCCGAAGGTGCCACAAATGTCACAAGGTTTCTCTTGAGGACCGGCTGTGGTGCTAGCGACTGTAACCTTCTCCACCACCTTAGATAGCACCCTTTCCATCCTGTCCATCCTCTCCCTAAAATCATCTTGGCTCGAGGGCTCTGTTTGTGCCTCCTTTTTCAGGATTCGGATCTCATCAGTGTCATACTCCTTCTTGGAATTGATCAACTTCTTCACTATCTCCTTTGCTTCATTTACTCTGATTTCCGAAAACCCACCATTGCTTGCGGTATTCAGCAAATCCTTGTTTGCAGCTGTGGATCCTTGGTAGAAATACTGTAGCAGTTGCCCCTCGGTGTATTGATGGTTAGGGCAACGATCCACCAATCGTCTGAACCTCAGCCAAAATGTACTCAGCGGCTCATCATACTCCTGCTTGATGCTCGAAATTTCTTTCCTCAGTGCATCCGTCTTAGTGGCTGGAAAGAAATAGTCCAAAAACAGCTTCTTGAGTGCATTCCAGGAAGTGACGGAGTTAGGAGCCAAGCTTGAAAACCACTGGTTCGCTGCTCCTGACATGCTGAACGGAAAAGCCACCAACTTGAACTGATCTTCTGTGACACCAGCTGGTCTTTTCTGAACCTTACAAATCTTGATGAACTCGTTCAAGAAATTGTAAGGGTCTTCGTTACTCTTCCCATAGAACTTCGGAAGAACATTCAGCAGTGCAAGCTTTATCTCCACAGGGGTCGCAGCATCTGGCAAAGAAATTGGAGTGGGAGGGTCTTCTTCACTATGCCCCATTAATTCCCACATGTACGGATTGTCAGCATTGGGATCTGCCTCTCCTCTGTCCCCCATTACAATATCGGGAATGGATTTAATCTCAGATTCGGATTTTGTCTCAGAAACAGCCTCTGTTTGGCCAAACAGAGGGTCTGCAGCAGCTTTCAGCTTCCTCTCCCTGGCGAGTTTGTAATTCTTCCTGGCTGTCTTTTCAACTTCAGAATCAAATATCAATTCCTGCTCCTGGGACCTGATCATATACCAATAAGTAAAAAAAAAAAAAATCAATAGCAAAATAAATAGAAATTAACTACCGTTCCCCGGCAACGGCGCCAATTTGGTGAACGTCGTTTCACTCACCAAAATAATCTGTAAACTCTAATGATGAAATTAGTACAGTAGCAAGCAGAGTCGATCCCACGAGGAACAGTGTAATTTCTATCAAATTTAAACTACCAACAGGGTTTGGTTTAGCAACCACGCCTTAATTTTCAGATTTATCTAATAACTAATAATGCAACTAACTAATATAAAATAATAATGCAACTAACAGATATAAAAATCTAGTAAATATATGATGAATGCAATCGGCTCAAAATAACTCACATTAGTTAAACATCGATTATAGGCGCAAAGATAAATCAATTCATATGCATCTATCAGTTATAGGAAAGTAGGTACGCTTAACCTCCCCAATTCTTTCGTACTTTATCGACAATTAACCAATTATAATTAATTAATTGTTTCTCTTACCAAGATGCCTCCGGAAAGTATTCGCTGAACCAGATACACACCTCGATAGCATTAAGAATGAAAAGAACCTGATATAGCAATTACCCAAGTATTCGCAAGTAGTAATGCACACTTAATTGTTCCCCATCTTGCTATTACAGTCTTAGTTAGTTAGCTGTTTTTCACAAGAACTCGCTACTTACTAACCCTTTCCAACGATTACGTATTGGTAGAATTAGATAGCATTATCCCAATAATATTCAAGTTGATCAAGCTTAAATACATCAAGAATAAAATAAACCAAGAACAATCAAGAACACATAAGAATCAATTATAAAACAATTAGGCCTCACGATTCATAAACTAATGCTTGTTATTCCATGCCGATATATAAATTAGTTACTCATAATAATTAAACTAAACAAACATATAATATAATAATCAAACATAATTTAAATAATAATTAAATAACTAACGAAAATCAAAATCAAACCAGGTACTCCGTAATTTATTTGCATGCAATTTATATTGCTGCAGTGCTTTTGCGTCTCTGTCTCCCAAGATTACCAAAATCCGTGTTTCTCCCGTGTATATATATTTATATACACCAAAACCAAATCTAAATCAACTTCTAATTACTTTTCTTCTTATGGAAGAAATAAGGAAATAAGATAATATCTATTCTAATTCTAAATAACTAATTCCTACAATTAAGGAGTTTTAAATGGAAGGAGATAATACAATCTTTATCAATATGGGCAGTGAATATATTTATTTCCTTCAAATCCACATCTCTTCAATAATTCACTTTTCACCCCATAACTTCAACAATTCTTCTTTTGCCTCTCTTCCTTCATCCCTGGAAAAATGTCTTATAAAATAAGAACATTTTCCATTGGAGCACATCGCCTCATTAAAAACCTTAACCTGGAAAACCCAGTGGGAAAAAACCGTTAGTTAAGGGAAAAAGAGTACAATGTATAGCTCCCTCTCAATTCTCCGCAATCAATGAATTTCTGCACCAAAAACACCTTAAAGTGCAAATTATATCTCAATAAAATCATAATAATCCCACAAAATATGAACACAATATAACACACATCAATAGTGCAAGCCACAATAAGGAGAATGCAAATAGATTCTAACCTGGAAACTGATGCAAATGTCTCATCAAAATTAACTCATTCATCCTGAGTGTAGTCCTGAGCATCTAACCTTGCTTTATTATCATTGAGTTCAAATTGCTCAAGTTCTTCTTGCATTGTCGCAATCCAATACTCATCAAGCAGAGCCTCTTTGTAATTCTTGGGTTCAATGAGGGAGAGAAAACATTGTTTACCAGCAAGTTCCCTATAATTAATACAAGGGATTGATCAAGTCCTTCTTTTGCTTGATTCAGCCTGCACTGATGTTGGAACATGGGAGAGTTCTGGAGAAGAGGACGTTCCAACATTGTTGAAGTTATAAGAGTCATCAGCTTCATCTTTAAGATCTGTCTCATCTGATGTTCCAACATCATTATGTCCCTGATCTGAGAAATCAATCGATATTGGAACATGGTCAGCCATATGATCTACTTCATCATATTTGACACTCAAGCAGTTCATCTCATGGTCCAACAAGTAACATTTATCTGATGACCGAATACCAGTAAGCACTTTGTTGTTAACATGTTTCACTATGAACTTCTTCTTATGGAATTCCACGACCATATTATCATCACATAGCTGGCTGGTACTTAGGAGATTAGCCTTTAGATCTTCCACCAACAAACACTAGTGAATACGGGGAATCCTTAAATATGCAGTTCACCTTTTCGAACCACTCGACTCTTTTTTCCATTGCCAAACGTAACAAAACCACCAGCATATGGTTGGATGTTTGTCAGTAATTCCTGAGTTTGAGTCATGTGGAAAGACCAACCACTATCAAAGTACCACGAGTCTCTAGAATGTGCAATAAGAGATGTATGAGCAACAAGGCAAGTACGTGTGTGTTTAACAACCTATACCTTTCTGAACATTCTTGATTGCTGGACATCGTCTATGTGGGAACATACTGAGAGCTATCGTCCTGTCATAATATATCTGAGTAGTTTCCGGCATTTTTCCTCTGTATAACCTTGTTACATGCAGTATCTACAGATGAGAGGTTTCCTTTGATGGGTCTTGATAAACTTTCTTTTTACCTCTTGAATCTTCGAATTGAGACTGACCTTGCTACCTAATGAATTTTCAAACCCAATTCCATTTCGATCTCCAAAGTTTTTTCCCATGGTCAAAATGTCATCAAGTTTCGCCTTTCTAGTGTTTAACTTGGCAATAGTTGCCTCGGCTATCTCAGCTTTCTCAGTTGTTGAGATTAGTTTCAAATTTAACTCATCAATCTCGTTTATGAATTTAACAACTAAAACTAGCAACTCCTTCTCCTTCTCACCCAGATGATTTTTCTCGTCCTTCAACACTTTATTTGTATCAACGACTTGAAGCCACATGGCATGCATCCACTCATATGTACTGTAGATCTCTTCATCACTCACAACTAGTTCGCCATCATCACCGGACGTGTCATCAAAACCTGTGTTGGAACATACATCTTTGTCATTCTCTTACATGTTGGAGCATACCTCATCTGATCCACCGTGAAATTTTGCTCCAAATGGCACATAATTGATTGTAAGTTCCTCTTCATCTTCTTCATCATCTTCACTCGATGAGGAGATGTATGATTTTCCTTGCTTTTTTAGGGTATTAGCACATTCAGCCTGGATGTGGCCGTATCCTCCACATTCTCTACATTGAATTCTTTCTGACTCATTTGCTTCACCACCTTGATTTCTAGTGAACTGCTGCTTTCCTTGTTCCAATCGTGTTCCACGAATATTACCAAGGTCTTGTGCTTGAGGTCTGTTTCTACCAAATATTTCTTGTGATTTCTTGTTTACCACCTTCTTCAGCATTCTTGAGAAATTTTTAGTGATAGGAGCAAGTTCTTCAATTCCATCATCACTATCAGATTCATGGATGACCCTTGATGAAGAGGTTTTGAAGGCCAACTCCTTCTGGACTTTCTTTGCAGGCTATTGCATTGTCATCTCATAGGTCTATAGTGATCCCATTAGTTCATCTAATGTCATGGTGGCTACATCTCTTGCTTCTTATATTGCTGCTACTTTCATAGTAAATATTTTAGGAAGAGATCTCAAAGTCTTTTTCACCAATTTTGCTTCCTTGTAAACTTTCCCAAGTTGATACGCCATATTGGAGATGTCTCTAAGTTTCCCATTGAATGTAGCAATAGTGTCATATTCCTCCATCTTTAGTTCCTCAAACTTTGTAGCCATGTAGTTTGGATTCACGTACATGACTTGTTCCTTCATGAACAGTTTGTAGGATATCCCAAGCTTTCTTTGCTTAATGAAAAGTTGAGATGAGTTTAAACTATTCTTCTTCCACCGCCGTGAAAATAGCATTTAATGCCTTTGAATTTGCAAATGACACCTTCAGCTCATCTGGAGACCAAGTAGACTTGTTTTTGAGTTTTTGCTTCTTCGAACTCGATTCTCCTTCTTTCTCCTTTGAGCTAGTTTCGGCATCTTCAATCGGAGGATTCCATTCAGTTTCAACAAATTGCCAAACCAATTCATCCAGTGAATTTATGAACACTCGCATGCGAGCCTTCCAGTAGTTGTAATTTGTTCTTTCCAGCAGTGGTGGCAGAGACACAGAAGCTCCTTGTCTGGTCGCCATTTGTTAAAACCGGATCACACTTTCCTTGACACAACCAAGGCACAAATAAGTGACCTCGCTCTGATACCAATTGAAATTTAGTTTTACCTAATTAATTCAATTATCACTATTGTGTTCCAACATAACCTATCTAACCAAGTATGCAATAAAGTAAAGCATAAAGACACGAGACTTGATTATGCAGTTTGGTGAAATCCACTTACATTTACGGGGCCTGGCCCAGTTTAGAATGAATCCACTAATCAGAAAGATATAGTACAAAGTACATCATACAATTATACTTATCTTATCTAACTATAATGTGAATGCTGCAAGCTCCCATTGCTATCGATCTGCCTTGATCAGACTCCCCCTGACCTCGAAACTCGTTGACGCTGGATCTCCTCCTCCCGAATTAAGGTATATGATTATGAACTTTGAACAACAGGTTACGTATGTTGGAACATAGAATTCTGGCTCTTGCAATTCATGAAAGATATAAAATCTGTATTCGGATTTTTTCTATTAAGTCCATGAGATTAATGCGGCTGTGATGCCCTCTATATATAGTCCATGAGCAGATCGGAACTCTTTATAATTATCTCCATAATATTCCTATTCCTTATCTGCTTTTGAAGCATATTCAAATCCCATAAATAAAAGGATTTTCCTTATCTCAAATATCCCATAAATCATTTTCCATAATTATCGGGATTTTTCATAAACCCAGTATGCTTCTACCACACGCCTAAAATACCATATTGCGAAATCTCATTTCTTCCATAATTAAATATCCACGCAATATTCAGCTAATGGTAAAAACCTTTTAGGCTTCAGCTTTCCATATGTTCCAACATGGAAAGTCTTTCCACACATGAAGTTTATTCCATCTACAATTCTGATACGTACGAAGTCATGTGCAAATATAATTCCTTCTCCACATAATATTTTGATTACAATCAACTTCCTTGAAGATGGAAATTACCAAATCTAATCCCTTAAAGAAAGGAATTAATATATTATGAATTTAAACTCCATGGACGAAATATTTCCTTCTCAGATTTGTTCGCAAACTTCCATAAATCTCAATCATTTCTTCTCTGATGTTTCAACACAACAATTCCATATTTGCATAATTTCCACAAATTGCCAACCAGATAAATCTAGACTTTACATGTTCTTTCATTTTGTTCTTCCAATCTAAGCTTCTGTTATGTTTTTCCGATCTAAGCTTTTCCATTGCCGGCGCAACCTCTTTGCAACCGCTCGCCGGTGCATCTCTGCAATTCACGGCGATTCTACGCTGCTTCAAAACAGCCAAGGGCTAGGCTTCCCGTGGTGCCTCTGCAACTCGCCTCTGCGATGGCTCCACAATGATGCTCCATGACGACGCTCCACAGCGATGGCTCTATGGAAACGGCTTCACGGCAATGTCTCTGAGCATGGTGAGTGGTGAGATGCACGTGCCACATCAAAGAAGAAAGTACATGTGTGAGATGCACAAATGTGAGATAAACGCCTCTGACGATGGCGTTATCGACGATGCTCTCCACGCCGCCAAAAAACCTTGGCTCCGCTGGTAAACTTTGCTCTTTGAGTTTCCTTACTGAATCCTAATCTGAATCTGTTGATGTTTTTTAATCTAAACCTCTGCTCCTCGGTTGTCATTATTTTTTCTTTAATTTTGTGATTATGTTATTATGATATGTGGTGATGATGTGATGATGATGTGTTGATGTTATGTTTCTTTCAAAGAGATGCTGAGGTCTATTATCATTTTATTGAGAGAATGTTTAGTGATGAGTCTTTGGTGTAGTGGTTAGTACCACTACTACAAAATAGGCCTATTGTAATGCTTTACATGCAACACTTATTAAAAATGTTACAATCAATGAAAAATTGTAACACTTCAAAATAAATGTAAAATAATTAGATTAGTGCAACACTTTTCTAATAAGTGTCACAATTTTTAGCTAAAATGCAACACTTTTCAAAAGTGTTACATGTTTAGAGAACAATGTAACACTCCAAAAGTGTTACAACTTTTATAGGAAAAAGGATATTTTAACATTATATAAGTATTTGTAAAATTTCAATCAAAAAAATATTAGCAAAACTATGTTCTTTAAATTTTCTATGTTTATAAGATATATAATTTTCATTCTTTATATTTATTATTATTATATATATTATATATCTAAAAAATATTATTCATGAGAATTCCAGTGTGTTCAAATTAATTTAAATTTAGTTCACTTCAATATATTTATATTTATTTAAATTTAACTCATGTCAGTATATATGTTTAATCTTAATTAAATTTTTTTAAAGAAATAACTCGAAAAAATAGGTCATTAACTGTGTAAATTGAACACCTTGATAAATTCATATAGTACATTTAATAAAATTTAGATTTTCTAAATAATACAAAATTAATTGCTTACATTTAAAATTCCATCTACTTTAAATTCCACTGACATAACTTTGTTATGATATAAGAGATGAATGAAGTTATTACATCATCCTCATTTAATTGAAAGTTGAAAATATTTGGGTAACTCTAAAATCTAACATACACAAGAAATATTTTTCTGAGAATATAATGTAACACTTTTGGAGAGTCTAATGTATTACTCCGTCCCAATCGAATGTGCACACTTTTTAGTCAACTTTCTCAGGTCATGTTTGACCAACGAGAACTTTAGTTACGTATATTAACGGTGTGTTAAAATTTGATATTTAGAAAATACAGCATGTAGAGAATCCAACAATATCTCACATGATGATATTGGTATCTATATACTAGTTGAAATTTATGGTCAAACGTGTCTTGAGAAAGTTGACCAAAAAGTGTACAGATTCGACTGGGACGGAGGGAGTAACATTTTTGAAAATGCTAATATAATATTTTTGAGAAGTCTAATATAACACTTCTGAAAAATCAATCGTAAACTTTTGGAGTGTTTAATGCAACACTTTTAAAAAGACCAATGTAACACTTTAAAAAAATTTAGTATAACACTTTTAAAAAATTTAATGTAACCATTTAAAAAAAATCTAATTGTACTTTGTTAATTCAATAGCTTTTAAAAGCTAATGCAAGTATTGACTAGTCTGAAACCACATTAAAAATTTAAATTAAGGGGGCTCAGTCATGTGAAGTTGAAATCGGAGCTTAGGTTGATTAGGAGTTCTGGAGTTGTAATCCTAGGGCTTATTGTGCTGCATTTCTGCTCGGAATTCTCGGATTCAGCACTCGATTCCGATGGGGAACTACTGTAGATCTCTAGCGCCAGTGGTGACACTAGCGAGGGAGGATGTGAAATCCTCCAACTTCTCCGGACACGATCACGGGCGCAAGGACAAGTCCGGCGCCAGCGCCGGTGAGGGAAACAACCAGAAGGCTGTGATCACTGTGCTTACTGATGTAAAGAGGGAGAACATGGAGGAGAAGTACTAAGTTGACAGGGAACTCGGGCGAGGGGAGTTCGGGGTGACGTATCTGTTATTTGATCGAGACAACCGCCGAGCTGCTCGCGTGCAAGTCTATTTCTAAGAGGAAGCTCCAGACGGCGGTGGATGTGGAGGACGTCCAGCAGGAGGTGTTGATTATGAAGCATTTGCCTTGGAATTCGAGTATTTTGAGCTTAAGGGAGGCATGCGAGGATGAGAATGCTGGGCATTTGGTAATGGAATTGTTCCATGGCGGTTAGCTGTTTGATAGGATTGTGGCCCGAGGACATTATATGAGCAGATGGCTGCAGCGTTGGGACTATCGTGGAGGTGGTTTAGCTCTGTCACAAGCATGGAGTGGTCCACAGGGATTTGAAACCCAAGAATATTTTGCTTGCCAATAAGAAAGAGAATTCACCTCTCAAGGCAATCGATTTCGGCCTTTCAATCTTCTTTAAACCAGGTAATAAAATGATTGTGTTCACATTTCTATGAACTTTTCTGATCATCTGTAGCAGTTATGCCTTCTGATTATTGTTATTGACATTTTTCTTACTGAGCATCGACAGGTGATTAGAAAGAAGCTAATAGACTGTAGTTTCTGTTATGTTTCATTAGAAATCCTTTCTTGGTCAAGAACCTGAAGGATTACCAAATAAGGAATATCTTGATGTGTCTCAAGACTTGTTCAATGTAACTTAGGAAAAGAGTTAATGTTAGAAAAAAGTGGCATATGTCAGCACTAAACTTGAGCTACTAATATTTCCTGCATTGCTGTTTTCTGGCTAGTTGTTTCTAGTTATGTTCTATTCTTGGATTAATGGAGACAACCTTCTGTATTTGAAGTCATAGTGCAGGTTTGTTTGCTGTGATCAAGGACATAAAGACATGAATGAGAATAATTCTGATGACGTGAGTTTTTTGTGCTATATTGGTCTTGCTTCATAATTTCAATTTTGTATTTAGTTTACAGCAAAGGATGCTGAGAGCTATATATCTTGTCTTATGATAATATAGATGAAGTTATTACTATTAGTCCAACTTATGTAGACTTTTCTTTGTTGGGGAAAAGGTAATACTAATTTATTTTGACTCCATTTTCCCCGTTTTATCGACAAATTATGGCCTTCCTTTACTGTGGATTCTGTCAACATACTGTTAAGGTACAGTTAAATCTTCTCTGCCGTTTTTATACATTTAAAGTCTGTTTTTCATTCTTGTTTTGTTGACTGCAGAAGGGTAGTGGTGCATCAACTTCTAAGTCACGGATTCCTCAGTTTATTTCTAATACTCCGGGTTTGGGTCAATGACAAGATGCAACTGTTCACATACCCTTAGGCACAATGAATGTAATGTCGTGACCGCGCTTTACCGGTGTTATCTTTCTTACACATACCAAATAGTTTTGTATCAATATTATCTGGTATTACAGGATTCTAATAGGAAGCAGAAGGAGCTTTTGGAATGGAAAGCGGATCTAAATAGGAGAGAAAATGTGCATTTTTTGGGTTATTTCATGACCTGTACTTCTTGGAAAAGTACTAAAACATTATCTGCCCCCACCCCCATCCCCAATCCTATAATATTTAAACATTATCTTGTCTATTTTATACTTATAAAACAGTTCCTGCTGCTTAGAGAGCCAGAGAGAATCTTCTTTGCTACTTGGGCAATTCGC
Source organism: Rubia yunnanensis (assembly GCA_037428765.1). Lineage (NCBI taxonomy): Eukaryota > Viridiplantae > Streptophyta > Magnoliopsida > Gentianales > Rubiaceae > Rubia > Rubia yunnanensis. The sequence continues at coordinate 112,343,481 of CM075064.1, read as the reverse complement.
TACAACAGATACATATTATAAGGTTGAACAAAACAACCCAAGCCATTTAACGCTATCGAGTATATCCTATTCTGCTGCTACATATTAATGTTTTGAATTTCTGTTAGGACAATGGAGGTACATGTTGTCCAAAGAGGTGCTGTGAGGCCCTTGATTGACATGCTCCATTCTCAAGATCCCCAATTAAAGGAAATATCAGCCTTTGCATTGGGGAGACTGGCACAGGTTATCTTGTGTAAAGTTATGACACACTGCTATCTTGTTGTTTTTGTTGTTCTAACATTATATCTGATCTTAAACAAGTTATGGCGCTGTTGGATAAATTTACCTTGCTTTCCCTTTGTCCCATACTCCCATGTATACATTTTGTATGATATGCTATGATTTCTGGCTTATTGATTGTGGATTGTGTGACCTAATGCTAATAGTGGTGGTATAATGCCACTTCTTAAGCTCCTTGATTTTGAAAATGGATCTCTTCAACACAATGTTGCTTTTGCACTATTTGGGCTTGCAGATACATGTTTGCTTATGATACTTGTAGGATAACGTTACTGATCTTATTAAGGTTGAATGTGTTCAAACACTGCAAGATGGAGAATTCATTTTCCAAGTGGGCTTCTTGTTTCTACTTGTTTATGATGGCTGATTGTGTTGTTTATTATTCATTATGTTGTTTATTATCCATTATTTAACAGGTGGGCATAACATATGAATATGGTAGCCCAGTGGAGGCCAAGTGAGTAGGAAGGAGGATCCTGAGATAGGAGATGCACTTGAGACAGGAGCACCCTCCTCTTTGTGGCCGAGACCACATGGCTTTCCGATCTTCCTATTTCCCAGTGAAGGTAATCTTTGTGTTCATTTGATCGTTAGTATCTTTAATGGGCTGGAATGGGTGTTCAGATAATCTTATATTGTTAGAAAGTTTTCTGTCATGTTTAAATTTATCAGCATAGCCCATTTGTTTGTTAGTGCCCCTGAATTGTATGCACACACGTCTGTTAGTTATCTATGCAACTAAAACCATGCTATATTGTTTCGGCGGAGTCTAGTTATGGTAATTTAGTGAACTTATTAAGAATTGAACTATTGCAAAATCTGTATGCAAAGCTATCTTTTCTAGTGATTAGCTTTGGTTGTTGCTGGTCAATGTTCAACACTCTATGCATGACTATTTTGCATGCTACCGGAATAGTAAGAGATGTCACATTGATGCTATTTCTCACACAACTATTTGTTCCTTTGAAAGTGTTGTTTTTTTAATGTCAAAAGAAGTGTCTAGTTTATCTTTCCTTTCTATCACAGAGTGGAATGAATTATATCTCTTGGGGATCTTCTCTTCCATTCACTTTACTGGGATGTTGTGGGCTGATTAATAGGGATCCTAGACCTGTATTGTGCATCTCGTGTCATAACATACATTAATTGAACTGAACTTGCAGTTTGGTGAGGAGAAGAAGCCAACAACCATAATCGGCAAGGTTGCTGATGATTTGAACTTCTTTTTATGAAAATGTTGATGATTTTAACTTAAATTGTGATGTAGTGAAAAGTTTCTTCTGACTAATAGTGAAATATTGATTTTAATGGGTTATTTGCAAGCAGTGGGTGTTTTTGGAACACAAAACATCTTGGGCCATTTTAAAGAAAGTTTATGGGTTATTTTGTTGCATATTATAATTGCATGGGTAACTTTGTAAATTTATGTAACTTATTAGAAATGTTACACTAGACTTTCCATAAGTATTACGTTAGACTTTTTGAAAGGGTTACATTAGGCTTTTCAGAAGTGTTACATTAGACTTTTCAAAAGTGTTACAGTAAGCTTTTCAGAAGTGTTACGTTAGTATTCTTCAAAAGTGTTACATTAGACTCTTTAAAAGTGTTACATTAGACTCCTAGAAGTGTTACCAAAGATTTTAAAAGTGTTGTGTCAAATTAGCAGAAGTGTTACGTTAGATTAGAATAAGTGTTACGTTAGATTAGAATAAGTGTTACCTTAAATAAGTGTTGCATTAGCTAAAAACATGTAACACTTTTGAAAAGTGTTGCCTTAAATAAGTGTTGCATTAGCTAAAAACATGTAACACTTTTGAAAAGTGTTGCCTTAAACATGATAAGTGTTGCACTAGACCTAATGTAATGTCGCCTAATGTAATACATGCAAAAGTGTTGCATTAGATCTAATGCAACACTTTTAGTACCTACTGTAACACTTTTAGAGTGATACAATAGACCAAGTTTGTAGTAGTGTACTCTAGGCATTGACATCACAGACCTGAGTTTGATCCCCGCCAACGCCTTTTTTTCTAAAGAATTTATGCGTTTGAGGTACTGTAGTTTTTTTTGTTGATGTTTGTAGTTTTTTTCCTCTCATGTAGATGTTTTTTTCATTATTTGGGTGAGGTTTATTCGTTATGAGTTGATGTTTTTGTAGTTTTTTTTGGGTGATATGGATTCATATTTGTAGTTTTTTTTTTAAAAAAATCATGTTGATGTTTTTCACTTTCTGGCTGAGGTTTAGGCGATATGAGTTGATGTTTGTAGTTTTTTTTGGTGATATAGGTTGATGTTTGTAATGTATTTCTTCTCATGTTGACATTTTTCATTTTCCGAATGAGGTTTAGGTGTTACAGTTGATGTTTGTAGTTTTTGGCTGATTTAGGTTGATACTTGTAGTTTTTTTAAAAAATATTTGTTGATGTTTTATGATTTCGGAGTGAAGAATTTATACTATTGAGGTACTGTAACTTTTTGGTTGATGTTTTTAATTTTTTGTGCGTGTTTTAGTTGATATGAGTCGATGCTTTGTAATTTTTTTTGGTTATATGGGTTGATATTTTTAGTTTTTTTTCTCTCATGTTGAAGTTTTTCATTTTCTAGGTGAGTGTTAGGTGAATAGAAGTTTATGCTTTGTAGTGTTTTATCTTATATTGACGTTTTTCATTTTTCGGGTGAAGTTTAGGTGATAGGAATTGGTTTTTTTAAAAGTAAAACCACTTGTGATGGTGGGGGGTTTGGCAGACCCCTACACATTTATTAATAAAATAAAAGGGTACATAGAAAATGGGGGGATGTAATACCTTACATCTAATAATTTATTCGAAGATCTTTAAAACTATACAGTGACCTGATAACTAACCTGAAGATCACAGATAAAATCGTGGAAAAAAAACAGTGCTATTGTTATACATACAAGATTTTTCGATGGACTATTCTAGTCTAATCTGAGGTATTCCTTCCGCATCCAGCTTCACGTGACCAGCGACCTTTTGTGGCAGACTTGTAGAAACATAAAAGCCACTTACCTGACCTCGGCTGGCCATCTTTGCAAGGGAGTCCGCAGCCCCGTTTACCTCTCTGTATATGTGTTGAATAGTGTAATCCATATGTTGAAGCAGATGTCAGATCTCCCTCATTAGTTGATGCATCTTCCGTGGGATCTTGAATTGTTCATGGACCATTCTGAGCGGCACCTTTGAGTCAGTTTCGATTTCAATGTTACTGATGTTGTGCTCTTGAGCTAGATGTATTCCATTTAACAAAGCTGTGGTCTCTGCATGCAAACTTGATTCAGCAATGATAAACTTGGATGATGCGACAATTACTTTACCTTTGTGATCTCTGATGATACAACCAATCCCTGCAATACCAATACTTAGATAAGAACCATCAGTGTTTAATTTATTTTTTGAGGGTAAAAGCCACCTAATTATCTTTAATGGTCTTTGGCTTTTGGTTTTCTGATATAGGAGTTTTGGCATATGTGATAAATCCCATCTATAGTCCAGCTTGAATGCCAAAAAGGTGTCATTAAAGTGGTACAATATTCTTTTGAATATGTGACTTGTGACTGACTTTGTTTCCTCAAAAAAAATTACATCTAGCACGCCACAGGTACCAGATTACTATACTCGGTATGATTCTAATTAACTTAGCAAAAATTGCATCAGAGGAGGAGGTGTTCCAATAAAAATAAAATCAGGAGATAGGAATTGATGTTTTTAGCTTTTGGGTGATATAGGTTGATGTCTGTAGTTTTTTTATAATACAAAATTAATAATTTAAACTTTATTGATGTTTTTTATGATTTTCAGTTTATGATTGTTGATGTTTTTATGATTTTCATTTTATGATATTTTGTTAGTTGTACTCGGCGTTTTTTCAATTTTTTGTTATTTTTATTTGATTTTTTATGTATCTTTTGTTGCAATCTTTAAGTCGATGTTTTATGATTTTTTGTTGATGTTTTGTTATTTATAGTTAATATTTATGATTTTCAGTTCAAGGATCATATTGATTTTTTAAAATAATCTTTTTTACAGATTGCAGTTTGCGGGAAAATAATGAAAAAAAAGGGACAAACAACCTTTAAAAAATTATTAGATATTGGTCATTGTAAAATTATTAAAGATAGATATCTGGAACTAGAATAAAATAAAAAGGTAAAATCTTGGGAAAGACCGTCTTTCCATAGTCTTATGAAAAGACGGAGATTAATTAAAATAATAAAAGGTAAAAAATCTTAGTTGCAATATTAAAAATTCATTATGCAATGTGTAGTAGTTATAAAGTTTATAACCCGATCCATGCAACCCAAAAATGTTATCTTCATTTCTTCGATTTTTTGCACTTTAAACCTTGGTATTTCTATGACTTATGGAAAACCCGTCTTTTAAGAAAACTCCTTCTTTTATAGGACACACAATTTCATAACTTTAATTAAATAACTATTGATTCATCATCAAAATATATTTCATTTCTCATCATGATATATATTTTTATAACATTAAGTATTTCTATACAATCTTTATCACTACCTTATGTAAAAGACAAAGATTAATTTGTTTGAATATAAATAATTAATTATTATATATCAACCAATATTATGTTAATTTATTTTTAAATTAAATAAATGGTAATAAACTTATAAATTTATTTTATATACTGCCTCGTGTACAATTTTCATATAAATATAAAAAAAATATGAGCTATTAAAACTATAAATTATGTTATATTATAGATTTTCGTTTATAAATCTGTGCATCGACATAGGTATTATCTAGTAGTAACTATAAGAAGTATAAAGTAAAAGTAATAAATTTAGGTACTCCCTCTGTCCCAACCAAACCTGCACACTTTCAATATTTAAAAATTCTCTATGTGTCATAAGATAAAAACACCCTTGAAATAACTAAAAATCACTCGCAAAACCTAAACCTAATCTAACCTCGTCCACCCTCACCACATTAAATTTTCTCTCTCTCTCCGCCTCCAGTTTACAGATTTGTGCCTCCCAACTTCAGTGCTCCGACCGATTCCTCAACCACCAGAGGGTGGTGCTCCTCCGCGTACAACCCACTTCGACGACGCTCCTTCGCATTCGGCCCACTACGATGGCGCTCATCAACTACGGCACTCCTCCGCGTTGGCTCCTCCACGATGGTGCTCCTCCATGTACGGCTCCTCCCGTGGCCTCTCCGTCGACCCTCTCCACTGGTCGTCGACCGGTACCGCCACATCTCGACTCCGTTGACCGTTTTCCCTTCTTCGGCTACCTCTATTATCCCAGATCTGGAGCAGGTTCCTTGCGAGAATAATACAGTTGGCGAGAATCAGGGGAACAAAGGGCTGGTGGAAGAGGCGGTCTAGAGGCATGGGTGGAGAACCCTGGTGGAGAACAAAGGGCCGGTGGAAGAGGCGGCGTAGAGGCTGAGACAGGAGATGGAGGGGTGGAGAACAGGGCTAGGAGAGGTGGGAGCATTTTGGACATTTCACTCTCTACAAATTAAAACCAGCCATTTCTCTGTCTGCAGAAATGGTTGGGACAGATGGGGTATAATTTATGGGGTATAATTTATGAGTTCGTATCCTGAAAAATGGTATTTTCATAAATTATGAAAATATCAAAATTTAAAATGTAAATTAGAAGAGATAAAGATAATATTTTTGGGTGGTATTATTCGGGTCATAAACTTATAGCTAGTGCACGTTGTGTAATAAATTTTTAATATTGCAACTAAAACCTTCTAACTTTATATTATCCTAATTAAATCTCGTCTTTCCAAAATTCTATGGAAAAAATTATCTTTCTCAAGATTTTGCCATAATTTATTAAAAATTGAATGAAATTAAAAAAATAATTATTATAATTTTTCTAGAATTAACATATATAGAGAGAGAATATGAAGTAAATTATAAAATAAAAATTCAAGTCGTGGAGAAATAAAACTTGTCTTTGATAATACAAGAGAAAAGTGCAAAAATGATCATATTAAATTGAGAAAGTGTAAATACTATAGAAAAAAATATGCTTTTATAACTCCACCTAGTTGACATAAGTACCAATATAACCTTTCAATATTTGAAATTGTCAATATAACCCAATATAGTTAGTGAAAGTGCCAATATAACCCTATAAGTTTTAAGGATGTGCTGATATAACCCAACAAACATTAGAAATGTGCTGATATAACCTTACAAACATCAGGAATGTGCTGATATAACCCAATAAGATTGCATAATGTGATAATATAACCCAACCTAATTTCAACGAACTATGACAGTCCGGTGAACTATGAGGGTAAAATTGTCCACCCAATTTCAGAGTTAGTCCAAAGGTTATTTTGATCAAGTTACATAGAGTCAATGCTGAAAAATTGAGGTCAATGCTGGAAATGGGATATGAGGGTTATATTGGCACTTTCATTAACTAGTTAGGGTTATATTTGCACTAAAAATTATCATAGGGTTATATTGGCACTTACTCAAGTAGATAGGGTTATATTGACACTTATCCCAATATTATAAAATCTAAAAATGCAAAATTAACCATAAGTTTTTGTAAAATCGTGCAATTATGCCAATTTTTTCAATTCCATTATTGACTCAATGAGTTCAACGATTGACCAAACATGAAAAGGAAAAATTACCTACTCAAAACTAAAAATGGAATGACATTTCTACTCTAAACTTCTTTTTCTTCTTCTTTATCTTCAAACACACCCATGGCCACCACCTGCCGCCGTGCCGCAGCTGCTCCTCCTCCTCCTCAACCCAGCCCCGCCGTCCACCACCTCTACTTAGAAACTCTTACCCCGCTACCAGAAACCCCATCCGCCCACAAACCTAGCCTCACCAGAATCAGAGAGTCCTGTTTTGCCGACATATCTGGAAAGGGGGCGATGATTCTATTCGGATTCCCCGAGAAACTAGCGAAAGACAACAAGAAGTCACCGGAGAAACTATTCCGATTTCTGGACATGTACACCACCGTCTCTTACCACTGGCCGGTGATAGACTTCACCTTCTCCACCAAGTCAACGATGACGATTAAATCCCAGGTCATCGCCTCTCTAGTCAAAATCGGAGAATATGTCCGGAGTGACCTAATGGAATTCGAATCGGAGATTGAGAAGAATCACTCAAAGACATTTCAAGAGCAAGAGCAAAAAGTGACGATTGGTTGTCAACTCAAGAGCAAAAAGTCAAACAACTACCAAAACGCCGCATGGAGAGCTGGCGCCGAGTCCCAGCCAGCGGAGCCCACCTCTTCTTTGTCGGTGGAGCAAGTGAAAAAGTAAGAACTCGATGGCGAATTGTTTGAGCAGGCGTCGTTCGAGCAAGCGCAACGGAAACAACTCAGTAGCGAATAACTCGATGGAGAACGAGATGGGAAAGATTAAAGATGGACATGGGAGAGATTAAAGATGAGAGAGTTTTTTTTTAGAACAAGATGGGAGAGTTTCTGGGGAGGGTAAAATTGTCTTTTATCTTTTGTGTTTTTTTTGAATTTTTAGCAGGGGTATAATTGTATTTTTATAAATTTCCAACCAAATTGATCATTGACATTCTGGTCAATGAAGTCTACGGTTAGATTTATAATTTCATATTTTACAAGGTTATATCTGCACTTTCGAACAAAACATAGGGTTAAAAACGCCCTTTTCTCTACAAGTAAATAATGTAAAATACTTAAATGATATATTCACTATTACGGAAGATATAATCCCACCATTTCCTAACAAATCAATATAAATGAAAGTAAATAAATGAATTATAATTTTGCTCCCTAAATTGTTTAGGATAATAAATAAAGGAATATAATAAAAAAAATAGATCAATCCCTCAACAATGGACAAATTTTGAAGCTTATATTATCATTCTTATATGTAATTTTGATTGCTCGCTTTAACTTTGATGCCTTGAAATCAAGTTCGCAAAACAACTTGAGAGAAGTGGAGGCATACGTTCATCAGTTAATCTACAAAATTCTAGCCTGTATAGCAACATTTACAGTAGTGCTTCCCGTAATGAATCCGCAATTGATGACAACCAAAAACACACAACACACTACAGACACCACCAGTTCGGGAATTTTTTTTCCCTTAGGAGCATCATCTCCATTGAAGTTGACATTGGAGATGGGAGAGAAGCACATGGCAGAGAGTTTAGAAAGTTGGGAGAAATGGAAAAGGAAAAGGAAATTTGAAAGGTTAAATTGAGGTACAACATTGAAATCAGAAGAAAGGACTGAAATTCATAGAAACTTATAGCGTAACACACTGTCAAATTTGATTTTACCTAATTAATTCAATTATCACTGCTGTGTCCCAACATAACCTATCTAACCAAGTATGCAATAAAGTAAAGCATAAAGACACAAGACTTTGTTACGCAGTTCAGTGAAATCCACCTACATCTGCGGTGCCTGGCCCAATTCAGAATGAATCCACTAATCAGAAAGTTACAGTACAAAGTATGCCATACAATTATACTTATCTTATCTAACTATACCATGAATCCTGCAAGCTCCCCTTGCTACCGATCCGCCTTGATCAGACTCCCTCTGACCTCGAAACTCGTCGACGCTGGATCTCCTCCTCCCGAGGAATTAAGGTATATGATTCTGAACTTTGAACAATATGTTCGTATGTTGGAACATAGAATTCTGGCTCTTTGCAATTCTGGAAAGATAAAAAATTGGTATGCCGATTTTTTCTATTAAGTCCGTGAGATTAATGCAGCCGTGATGTCCTCTATGTATAGTCCATGAGCATATCGGAACTCTCCATGATTATCTCCATAATATTCCTATTCCACATCTGCTTCTTGAAGCATATCCAAATCTCATAAATAAAGGGATTTTCCTTATCACAATATCTCCCATATATTCGATAATATCAACTCCATAAAATAACTATGCTTCTACATGCCTAATATATAACTGAATATTCAAATTTTCATAAATCACAAATACCATAATATTCTGTCATTTTTTTCATAAATCTTCCTGACGTGTTTACTGCTTGTTCGTAGGGAAAGTCATTGCACACATGAAGTTTATTCCATCTCCAATTCTGATACACATGAAGTCATGTGCAAATATAATTCCTTCTCCACATAAATATTCTGATTACAATCAAATCTCTCGGAGATAAGAATTACCAAATCTAATCCGTTTAGAATATCTCATCCATATCCTAACCATAACTGAATATTCCAATTCCATAACATTAATCTAATACCACATATATATGAACTGATATATTCTCTAACTCAAATACAACTTGGACGAGATGTATCCTTCTCGGATTCAGTTTTCAACCTTTCCTTATTTCACCAACATTCCTTCTTTGATGTTGCAACTCAATAATACCATATTTGCATAATTTTCACAAATTGCCAACTAGATAAATCTAGACTTTACAATGTCCCCCTTTGGCATTTTGTGGACCAATCACCTTTTGGCATTTCATCACAAGAGCTTATGCAAATACAAACATCAACCTTGAAAACCATTCTTGATGTTGGAACATATAAACATAACGTCTTTCCCTGAATTCCGGATTCCTTCAACATCCAGGAATAATAAGCATGTTGGAACATCAACCCAACGGAGCCAATAAAGTCATCCAAGAAATCCAAAACATCTCCCCATTGGGACCATAAACATGCCAAACGCAATAGACACAGAAAACCAAAATATCCAAAAAATGCAGCTCCCCCTGAAGCAAATATATGGCCTATGTTGGAACATAGCCATTGCAGAACCTTTAACCCTCTTCAGGAGCAACTATCCATGTCTCATCTAATCAGGCATACCATCTAAATGGCTATAGCTCTTATCATCACATTAATGACCACAAACTTGACCTTCTTCTCATCAACATCTAAATTTGTAGCCTCAGAATTCCAGGGCAGATCATGCACATGTCTTAGATCAAATGTACTCCTATCTGGCTGTTTCTCGAGTAAGAGTTGTAGTACTTCAAAAGAGAATCCAAAATTTTACAACAACCTGGAATAGACAGAAATACCTGGTTGTCAAGCTAGATGTAGTTGCGTTCCCTTGAGTGACCACTGAGACTGAAATCCTCCAGTAATTTCTTGCTTCTCTTGAAAACTCTGTTGTACCACTCAAAATTTGGTTCAATGTTGCCTCCCATAGAATTATTCTACAATCTCTCGGTTGTACTCCTTGTAGATTGAGGGAGCAATCTTGAGACCCAAATAGTCCAAGTAAGCTGTAAATCCACACTCTTCATATACACCCAGATCAGTTGTCTTTTCGTTTAAAATCCTCCTCTAATACACAATAGCATATCTCTCATGGATGTCCCATCAAAGAATAAAGAATATAGTGCATCCTTAATTGAGAGAGTGCTCTTGAACGATGTTCTCCTTCTAATTTAATCTTCTTCTTGGTGACTGTACTTCATCTTTCACTAATTCTGCAGTCTGATCAGTAGTGCCTTCAATAATTTGCTCACCTTGTGTTGGAACATCAGTCACCGATGTTGGAACATAACAGCTCCCAGCTTCACCCGCTTTCTCTATGTTGGAACATAAGATCCATTCATTGCTTCAGAATTAACACCTCAAGTCTGTAACGATGTTGGAACATCACCTACTCAGCTTCCTTCACTTCATCAGTACTTTCTCCCCTTATCTCAATGTCTCGTGTTGGAACATTGGCTTGTTCACCATTTAGATCATGATCTTCTCCAGCCACATTTACCAATGCTTGAGCATCTGAATCTCTAATCACGCTAGGCTCATTTATTTCCATGCCCACATCTTCTCAACCTGTCTCCATACTCTGTGTTGGAACATGACCAGTATCACTGCCTTCCAAACTCCTCATCATCCTAAACCAGAATACCGGGAAGAGCCATCTCTCTGATCTATACATCTCATCAATCACCATAATATCTTCAACACCAACTTCCAACATGTCCAACTACGCCACCATTTCCTTTTTAATTTTTTGTATTTTTCTAATATTCTGTACACACAATAAATAAACAAAACTTCTACAGCTAAAAATTTCTTTAAAGAAATACCTCAAATCTGACAAACACCTAAGTGTTGTCTGAGGAGTTCAACCGTAGCAGTGTCCAACGGCTTTGTGAAAATATCCGTAAATGGTCCCAATGTTGGAGCATAGACTACCACAACTTTCCTCTCAACCCGAATTATCCTTTTGACTTCATTCAAGTGAGATTCCTTAAGATCATCTTGAAATCTTACAAATACTCCCACCACACTCATCTTCAATTTAGCTTGCATCAAAGTCAAAAAATCTTGTACCAAGGATGGTGAAGTAGACCCAAAGATCATATCATCAATATAGATTTGAGCAATCAGTGTATTTGATTATTCTAAAAAAATAAGCAAAGTGCAATCTTCTGCCCCTCGACGAGAACCTTTCTGTATAGGAAAGGTAGTGAGTTGCTTATACCACGCCTGTGGTGCTTGTTTTGATACATACAAAGCCTTCTTGAGTCGATGATATACTTCCTCATTAACCACACCATGTAGGGGAGCACTCTTGACATCATTTTGGTACATTGTAAAATTCATAGTGCAGGCCATAACAAGGAGAATGTGAATAGATTTTAACCTGGCAACTGATGTGAATGTCTCATCAAAATTAACTCTTTCATCCTAAGTGTAGTCCTGAGCAACTAATCTTGCTTTATTATCATTGAGTTCTTGCTCAAGTTCTTCTTGCATTACCGCATCGCAATACTCATCAAGCAGAGTCTCTTTGTAATCTTTGGGTTCAATGAGCGAGAGAAAATATTGCAGGCCAGCAAGTTCCCTATAATTAATTTGAGGGATCGATCGAGTCCTTCTTATGCTTGATTCAGCCTGCACTGATGTTGGAACATAGGGGAGTTCTAGAGAGGACGATGTTCCAACATTGCTGAAGTTATAAGAGTCATCAGCTTCATCTTTAAGATCTGCCTCATCTATTGTTCCAACATCATTACATCAATGATCTGAGAAATCAGTCGATGTTGGAACATGGTCAACCGTACGATCTACTTTATCACATTTGACACTCAAACAGTTCACTTCTTGTTCCAACAAGTAACATTTATCCGATGATCGAATACCAGTAAGCACTTTGTTGTTGCCATGTTTCACTATGCACTTCTCTTTATGGAATTCCACGATCATATTATCATCACACAGCTGGATGATACTTAGAAGATTAGCCTTTAGATCTTCCACCAACAGAACTCTAGTAAAGGCTGGAAATCCCTTTATCACAGCTCACCTATTCCAACTACCCTGCTTTTTTTTCCATTGCCAAATGTAACGAATCCACCATCATAAGGTTTGATATTCTTTAGGTACTCTTGTGATCCAGTCATATGTTGAGAACATCCACTATCAAGGTACCAAGAATCCCTAAGGTGTGCAATAAGGGAAGTGTGAGCAACAAAGCACAATTTGGGGGGTTTTAGGGATCCATACCTTTCTGGCCATCATTAATTGTTGCACTTGATCCATGTTGGAACATGCTACAGGCCGACGTCCATTCATAATATCTCTGAGAAGCTTAAAACACTTATCTTTTGCATTACCTTGATAGGTATAGTAACCACTCATTAAGGCTTTTTGTGGGCGTGTTTTGACAACTTTTCTCTTTATAACTTTAACCTCTGGTTTGAATACTTCAATGCAAGTAGATGGTTTTTCATAGCCTATCCCTTGTCGATTTCCAGAACTCTGACCCATGGCGAGAACTTCATCCAATTTTTCTTTTCCAGAATTTAATCTTTTAATAGCTGTCTCAGCAACTTCAGCCCTGTTTGTCATCGAACTCAGATTTAATTCCAACACCTTAATTTCCTTTTGAAGTCCTTCCACTAGGGATGTCATTTCTCTTCCTTCTTCAGCTAAAAGGTTTTTCTCCCTTTTCAACACTTTATTTTTATCAACAACTTGAAGCCACATGACATACACCTTCTCATATGTAGATCTCTTCATCACTCACAGCTAGTCCGCCATCATCACTGGACATGTCATTAGAACCTATGTTGGAACATACATCTTCATCTTTGACATGTTGGAACATACCTCATCTGATCCATCATGAAATTTTGCTCCAAATGCTACATAATTTCTTATAAGTTCCCCTTCATCTTCTTCATCATCTTCACTCCATGAGGTGATGTATGATTTTCCTTGCTTCTTTAGGGTATTAGCACACTCAGTCTGGATGTAGCCGTATCCTCCACATTCTCAACATTGAATTCTTTCAGACTACCTTCCTTCACCACTTTGGTTTCTAGCGAATTGCTGACTTCCTTGTTCCATCTGAGTTCCACGATTACCAAATCTTGAGGACGAGGTTTATTTCCACCAGATCTTTCCTGTGAATTCTTATTTACTACCTTCTTTATCTTTTTTGAGAAACTCTTGGTGATAGGAGCAAGTTCTTCAATTCCATCATCACTATCAGATTCATGGATGACCCTTGATGAAGAGGATTTTAAGGCCAAATCCTTCTGGACTTTCTTTGCAGGCTGTTGCATTGTCATCTCATAGGTCTGTAGTGATCACATTAGTTCATCTAAGGTCATGGTGGCTAAATCTCTTGCTTCTTTTATTGCTGCTACTTTCATAGCAAATCTTTTAGGAAGAGATCTCAAGGTCTTTTTCTCCAATTTTGCTTCCTTTTAAACTTTCCCAAGTTGATACGCCATATTGGAGATGTCTCTGAGTTTCCCATTGAATATAGAAATAGTATCATCTTCCTCCATCTTCAGTTACTCGAACTTTGTAGCCAACATCTGTTGTTTGGATTCACGTACACGACTTGTTCCTTCATGAATGGTCTACAAGATATCCCAAGCTTTCTTTGCCTGGTGGCATGTTGAGATAAGTTTAAACTGATTTTCATCTACCGCTGTGAAGATAGCATTCAACGCCTTTGAATTTGCCAATGACGGCTTAAGTTCATCTGGAGACCAAGTAGACTTATCCTTGAGTTTCTGCTTCTTTGAAATCAATTCTCCTTCTTTCTCCTTTGAGCTAGTTTTAGCATATTCTATCGGAGGATTCCATTCAGTTTCAACAAATCGCCAAGCCAGTTCATCCAGTGAATTTATGAACACTCCCATGCGAGCCTTCCAATAGTTGTAATTCATTCCTTCTAGCAGTGGTGACCGTGACACAGAAGCTCCTTCTCTAGTCACTATTGGTAAAACTGGATCATACTTTCCTTGTCAAAACCAAGGTAAAAAAAGTGACTTAGCTCTGATACCAATTGAAATTTGGTTTTACCTAATTAAATCAATTATCACTACTGTGTTCCAACATAACCTATCTAACCAAGTATGCAATAAAGTAAAGCATAAAGACACAAGAGTTGGTTACGCAGTTCGGTGAAATCCACCTACATCTGCGGTGCCTGGCCCAATTCAGAATGAATCCACTAATCAGAAAGTTACAGTACAAAGTACGCCATACAATTATACTTATCTTATCTAACTATAACGTGAATCCTTCAAGCTCCACTTGCTACCGATCCGCCTTGATCAGACTCCCTCTGACCTCGAAACTCGTCGATGCCGGATCTCCTCCTCTCGGGGAATTAAGGTATACGATTCTGAACTTTGAACAATAGGTTTGTATGTTGGAACATAGAATTCTGGCTCTTTGCAATTCTCGAAAGATAAAAAATCCGTATGCAGATTTTTTCTATTAAGTCCGTGAGATTAATGCAGCCGTGATGTCCTCTATATATAGTCCATGAGCAGCTCGTAACTCTCCATGATTATCTCCATAATATTCCTATTCCATATATGCTTCTTGAAGCATATCCAAATCTCATAAATAAAGGGATTTTCCTTATCACAATATCTTTCATATATTCAATAATATCAACTCAATAAAATAACTATGCTTCTAAACGCCTAATATATAGCCGAATATTCAAATTTCCATAAATCACAAATACCACGGGGGTGGGGAAGGGAGAGCCCCAATTGGTAGAAAAAAACCCACTAGCAAGTTACAAATTCTGTCTCGGTAGGACATGTATTTCTATTACTATGAAATTCATAAATGAAGTAATTACTGGTGGGATTACCATTATCCTAATATTCTGTTCTTTTTTCCGTAAATCTTCTTGGCGTGTTTACTGCTTGTTCGGATGGAAAGCCATTGCACACATGAAGTTTATTCCATCTCCAATTCTGATACGCATGAAGTCATGTGCAAATATAATTCCTTCTCCACATAAATATTCTGATTACAATCAAATCTCTTGGAGATAAGAATTACCAAATCTAATCCCTTTAGAAAATCTCATCCATATCCTAACCATAACTGAATATTCCAATTCCATAACATTAATCTAATCCCACATATGTAGGAACTGATATATTCTCCAACTCAAATACAATTTGGACGAGATGTATCCTTCTCGGATTCAGTCTTCAATCTTTCCTTATTTCACCAACATTCCTTCTTTGATGTTGCAACTCAATAATACCATATTTGCATAATTTCCACAAATTGCTAACTAGATAAATCTAGACTTTACACACCGCAACTATTTTATCCAAACTCGTATTAAGTGTCGTGTCCGAGTAGGAATCAGATATGGAGACACTCAAATTTGAAATTTCAATCGACACGCTGACTCGGTTAACTGAGTGTCTTGATTTTTTTTTCCGACACATCTACCATATAAAGTATCATAAAATATATTTCGATAAGCATACATTTTATATTTTATGGTTTTGTGTATATGGACGTGGGTATGGAAGCCAATGAAGTATATCCATTTGGACGTTTATCTTTTCTTATTGTTTTTAGATTTTATGTAGTTAAGTCAAACTAATGAACTTGGACATATTTTGCATCCAAATTCATTAGATTTACTTAATTACCTAGAATCTAGAAACAAATCAATTAACTGAAAAGATAAACAGTTAAAGTTTCAACAACTTTCAAAGTCATTTGTTTTCCCTTCTCCCGTCACTCACATTTGGTTTTAGATTCGTCGATCGATACGTAACTCGGAAAAATTTTGACACGTGTCATGTGTCGTGTTAAATCGACACACGATTCTCCACCTAATTTTAGGTGCCGGGGCAACACAACACTGCAACATGCTCATACAACATCAAATAATAGTTTTAAGATTGATTCGGCAATACACATGCAATCACAACCATGAAAAAGTCCCAAAAGATTATGAATATGCCGTTGATGATAACCCGCAAGAAACTTTGCCAAATATATGAACACTGACTTTTCTCAACGCTTCCAACACAATAAGAAAGAAAGAAGAATAGATAGAAGCTAAATGTAGGCAGTGTCGAGTTTAGTTAAGTTATAAAGTAAGCCAAGAAAATTAATCCTGGATAGAATAGAGAAAAGATAAAAGCATACCCTTCTTTTCCAAAAGATGATTGATGCTTCCAACCACACAGCTAAATGGAATAAAAGAAGACATCTAATCGACAAAAAATCACCTCGTTGTTGTGTAACTGTTAGTTCAGGAAATGAAACATTGGAAAAGAGAAATGGGCGATTTGGCTTTTGGTAGAAGTAAAAGTAAATTTATAAAATTGTATTCGGGTAAATGTTGGTTGTTGGTGTAATGGAACTTGGATATCGATTTGAGTCGCGTTAAGATACGCTTTCCTTAAAAAGTAATTCGACCCAGTTACTGCCTTGGGTTACACGAATTCTCCTCGAGGATAAAACAATCGAAAATACCCTCTTGATCTAGGCTTGAAACAAGAGAACTGCTTTGAGTGCAGTATTTTTGGTTACTGAGTAAGTCTGAAAATTATAAGATTTTCTCTTTTCTATCTGTGAATGTATACTCATGTATATATAGGAGATGTTCTGAAACGACACTACCTGTCGTGGAATGTGTGGGTTATAGGTCACCATGTTTTATGATGCACCTCTCTGATACAATTGTAATACAATGTATCTTTCCACAAATGATTATATTTTCCACATCTGATATATCCTAGTTGTCAGAGATGAATTCTGAAACAACACATCTTCTCACGTAAATGATTACATTTTCAACATCCTGTGTATCGTAGTTATTAGAATTTTAATAAACTCTGACTTGTGTATTTGTTCCACATGACAATGCAGTAAGTTGAGTATGCTGCCAACACTGCATCCCGTACACATCCTTAGTTCATCCTCATCCTTTAAGGAGTCAGACACTATATACCACCATCATTATAAGTATGTATAAATATGGATGTAGTTAGAATGATCTATCTTTCCACAAAAAAAAGATAATACATGTTAGTCTTGCCAACAAATTTTAATACATATCCCAGAACTATAAGCTCGTAGATAGTTTATACAAGTGTGCACTCCGCACCACCAAACTTGTTTTAACATCCTGAGCTCACAACTACTCGAATCCAATCATACTTAAATAGCTTGTGTTTCTTTAAAACACCAACAATCCTCCCCCATTTAAGTATTATCCTTGATTCGGAAAATCCAACAACCAAACCAAACAAGTGCATAAATGAAAATATCTTGAAGATTGAATTTTCACCTTAGTAAATTACACATTTCAAATATTCGAGAATCGGGGTGTCTTGAAAGATTGAACCCTTCAACCCATTTGAACACTTGAAGATAATCTACACACAAGTTCAAGTACAAATCTCAAAAGCTAAAACTTGACACTATATTAGCCATGTGTCCTTATCCACTCATGAGTGTATAGAAAGCCAAGTCCGAGCTTCTTGAAGCGGCTACACTTCACACTTCATATAGGTGAATCTCTTTAATCGTACTCCTGCAAAAGTACTTTGTCAAAAGATCCATTAAGAAGATAAACTTCAACCTAACTTACATGCAGGTCCAAACATATTACCTTCGGGATATGAAATCATATGTATCAATCTCAAACAATAGACCTTCCACATTGAATTTTACTCCAATGTCATATCAGAGCAAAATTGGGTATCCCATAATCAGAGATTTAAATAGGCTTTAAACCCATCCCGATCACTGACTTATTTACCAAGTCCCTAGCTAGTCCCTTCGTCAAGTGATCTGCTAGATTGTGTTGAGATCTTACAAAATCAACTGAAATCACACCATGAGTTATTAACTCACGTATCGTGCTATGCCTAACGCCCAAGTGTCTAGATTTCCTACACTTCACTATAAGCCTTAGATAGACTATTTGTACTATCACAATGAATAGAGATAGGTGAAATCGGCTTAGGCCACAATGGAATTTCATATACCAGATTCTGTAACCATTCCGCCTCCTTGCCTGCTGCTGCAAGAGCTATAAATTCTGACTCCATAGTAGAGTTAGTTATGCAAGTTTGCTTTTTAGAAGCCCATGAAATGGCACCTCCACCAAGTAAGAATACCCAACCAGTTGTAGAAGAATGATCTTCCGTATTTGTTATCCAACTAGCATCTGAATAACCTTCTAAAACAGAAGAAAATCCAACATAGCACAAACCATAATTCATGGTTTTCTTTAGATACTTAAGTACACGCCTAACAGCTTGCCAATGATGTGTGTTGGGGTTACTTGTGTACCTACTCAATTTTCCAACCGCAAATGTGATGTCCGGCCTTATGCTTGTCATGGCATACATCAAGCAACCAATTACTTGTGAGTACTCAAGTTGTGATACCACTTTACCCTTACTAGGCATAAGCTTCATACTTGAATCCATTGGAGTGCCGACCAGGGAACAATTCTCACAATTGAATTTCTTAAGTACTTTCTCAATGTAATGAGACTGTGTCAGAGAAATTCCTTTATTCTCTCGTTTGATCTTAATACCAAGAATCACATCTGCCTCCCCCATGTCTTTCATGTCAAAACTTGATGATAAGAATGCCTTCGTAAGGTCAACTTGGATCTGATTTGAGCCAAAAATCAGCATATCATCCACATATAGACAAATGATAACTCCATTTCCAGAACTATCAAATTTGCTATACAAACATTTGTCAGATTGGTTTAACTCATATCCATTCGATAAAACCACCTCATCAAACTTATGATGCCATTGTTTAGGAGCTTGTTTTAGCCCATACAATGATTTGACAAGTTTACAAACCTTATGCTCATTTCCAGGCATAACAAACCCTTCAGGTTGTTTCATGTAAATCTCCTCTTCTAGATCCATTCAAAAATACAGTTTTGACATCCATTTGATGGATCACTAGGTTGTTAATGGCCGCTAATGCAATCAACAATCTAATAGTGGAGATCCGAGCAACTGGGGCATATGTATCAAAATAATCAATACCCTCCCTTTGCCTAAAGCCTTGGATAACCAATCTAGCTTTATACTTGTCAATAGAGCCATCGACTTTCATCTTCCTTTTGAAGATCCACTTGCAACCCAAAGGTTTACAACCACGAGGGAGATCAGAAAGAACCCACGTATTATTACCCATGATGGAATCCATCTCATCATTTATCGCTTCTTTCCAGAAAGCAACATCTCGAGACTTCATAGCCTCACTAAATGTCTTAGGATCCTCTTCAATATGATAACAATACGAATATTGATAACTTATCTCATCTCTTAATCCTTCAACCAAATAAATTTGGAAATCAGGACCGAAAGACTTCTCAATCCAACCTCTTTTGCTCCTTCGAAGCTCAGGTGACTTGATTTGATGAGACATTTCATATTCCTCCATAGTTCTACTTGAAGTAGGAACTAAATCCCTTGGCCTTGGTACTGATGTGAATCAATTTTCATCAAAGATAGCATCTGTTGATTCAATTACAGTGTGAATCGAAATAAAATCATTAGGTTCTGTAATATAGAACCTATAAGCCTTGGAATGTATAGCATATCCAATAAATATGCAATCAATACCTTGTTCCCCCAATGTTTTTCTTTTGGGATTGGGAAGTCTTACTACTGCCCGACAACCCCAAACTCGAAGATAATTCAAGTTTGGTTTCTTTTTATACCAAAGCTCATATGGAGTGATCTTGTTCCATTTATTAGGAACCCTATTTAATAAATAGCAAGCCTATAACATGGCTTCACCCCAGAATCCGTCACTCAATCCAAAATAGGATAACATGGAATTAGCCATTTCTTTAAGTACCCTATTTTTCCTTTTTGCCACACCATTTTGTTGCGGTGTATATGGAGCGGTAACCTCATGAATGATACCACAAGATTCAAAAAAATGAAGGATCATAATATTCACCTCCTCTATCAGTGCGTAACTTTTTAATCAAAATTGTTTTTTGCAATTCAACCTCAATTTTAAAAGTCTTAAATTTATCAATTGCCTCATCTTTGGAATGCAACAAATAAATGTAACAAAATCTTGAATAATCATCAATGAATGTTATTAAGTACTTTTTACTCCCCAAAGAAGGTGCTGCATGCAAGTCACACAAGTCACTATGTATGAGTTCTAGCAATTTTGAAGTTCTTTCAACACTTTTAAATGGTTGCCTAATAATTTTATTCAACATGCAAATATTATATTTTTGCACATTTATATCAAAAGCAGGAATCAAACTATCTTTAGACATATCAAGCATACGTTTGTAATGAACATGTCCTAATCTAGCATGCCATAAAGATGGTAAATCAACATTGGAGCAGATCATGTAAATAGAACCATACATATTATTTATATTGATCATAAACATTCCATTACAATAATATCCAAATCCTACAAACACACCAAACTTTGATAAGATAAATTTATCAGATTCATACACTTGCTTATAGCCACACTTAGACAATATACTACCAGAAACTAAGTTCTTTCTAATTCCAGGTACATGTAGAACATCTTTTAGATGAAGATTTTTCCCAGAACTAAATTCCAACACAACATCTCCTCGACCAAGAATAGTGGCGGTAGATTCATTTCCCATATGAAGAATGGAACCATCGTTAGCAGGTTCATATGACTTGAACCACCTACGGTCCTTGCAAACATGTTTGGTTGCTCCAGAATCTATCCACCAAGCAATTTCATCATCCTGTACATAAAATGCTTCAGAAATTAATGGTACATAATTCTCAACTGAATTTAAACCATAATTAACATTCTGACCTTGATGAGGAGTTTGGCCTTGGTCCTTAGACCCTTGCCTAGAATGATTTGGTGTCACTCCTTTCTTGCTCTTCCTAACACAACAATCACGCTTTAAGTGTCCTGTCTTGCCACAAATCCAACATGCACCCTTAGGCTTCTTGTCGGACTCTTTGCTTGTGTTGTTAAATGGGCGCTTCTTCCCCTTTGTCTTCTTAGAACTATCACCCTCTTCCATCATATGAACTGAAGAGAGTTCCATAGTCTCTTTATCTTTGGACTTGCCATTTTCCTGTGCCCTTAGAGTTTTCTCTATGCGCAAATGGCTTCCGAGTTGAACAAGAGACAATTCTTCCTTTTTGTGCTTAAGCATGTGCTTGAAATCCTTCCATGAAGGTGGAAGCTTGTCGATTATACTTGAGACAGAAATAGATTCATCCATTCCCAGTTTGTGTTGTGCAAATTGTCCTAAAGTCCGGAGCAATTCATTGTACTGCTCCATAACGGGCCTAGAGTCTGACATCTTGTAATTCATAAAATTACTGACAAGGAATTTCTTACTAGAAGCATCCTCATCCATGTATTTTGACTCTAAGAAATTCCACAACTCTTTTGCAGATTCAACATTTTGATAAACATCAAAGAATGAGTCAGACATACCATTCAAGATGTGACCACGACAGATGTAGTCATCATTTTCCCATTTGTTCCTCCGACGAGTTTCTTCCAATGGTTCATCATCTTCTGGTTCTGTCATTGGAGTAGTCAAAACATATGCCACTTTCAGAGTTGTAAGGAGGAAATGCATCTTCTTCTGCCATCTACGGAAATCAATGCCTTCAAAATTCTCCAGTTTCCCAAACTTAGATGTCATATCACGTACAGTTGCTATGTCTCGTACGGTAAGGAAATTACTCTTTAAGAATGTTGTGTAACTGTTAGTTCAGGAAATGAAACATTGGAAAAGAGAAATGGGCGATTTGGCTTTTGGTAGAAGTAAAAGTAAATTTATAAAATTGTATTCTAGTAAATGTTGGTTGTTGGTGTAATGGAACTTGGATATCGATTTGAGTCGCGTTAACATACGCTTTCCTTAAAGAGTAATTCGACCCAGTTACTGCCTTGGGTTACACGAATTCTCCTCGAGGATAAAACAATCGAAAATACCCTCTTGATCTAGGCTTGAAACAAGAGAACGGCTTTGAGTGCAGTATTTTTGGTTACTGAGTAAGTCTAAAAATTCTAAGATTTTCTCTTTTCTATATGTGAATGCATACTCATGTATGTATAGGAGATGTTCTGAAAAGACACTACCTGTCATGGAATGTGTGGGTTATAGGTCCCCATGTTTTATGATGCACCTCTCTGATACAATTGTAATACAATGTATCTTTCCACAAATGATTATATTTTCCACATCTGATATATCCTAGTTGTCAGAGATGAATTCTGAAACAACACATCTTCTCACGTAAATGATTACATTTTCAACATCCTATGTATCGTAGTTATCAGCTCATCAGGAAAGGTTACTAACTAAATAGTTCACCAGGCCTTGGCGGAATTGAATAGTTTAGAATCATGTTAACTCGATTGCTTATCATCAAGGAATATTTAAACGAATAGCCTATGTGACTTGAGTGGGATCAAGTGGTTTAGGGATCAAATATGTTAGATTGCTTTTTAGCACAAAATCATGGTTGAATGGCCTATCAGGCCCGAATGGGATTTGAGTAGCTTATCATTATTCTCCATTAATCATATCATATTATTAAACATGTGAGATCAAAATTAGGCCACGAGTGCCGCTTATCAACATATCACTCAATCATTAGCCAAAGCTGGAATTAATACATGGAGTGTCGCTTATCAGCATATCACTCAATCATCAGCCAAAGCTGGAATGAATACATGGAGTGCTACTTATCAGCATATCACTCAATCATCAGCCAAAGCAGGAATTATTACATAGAGTGCTGCTTATCAGCATATCACTTAATCATCAGCCAAAACTAGAATTATTACATGGAGTGCCGCTTATCAGCATATCACTCATGTCTTCAAAACTGGTAATACTTCATCAAATTGGTAATATTCCACCTCTTGGGTACCCGAACTCCATCAATTCTTTCCTTTCTTCCACCATGTCAAGGTCCAAGAAAAGATTCTCCTCATTCGTTGTCTCTTACGCAGCTGTCATCAACCTTGGACTTGGAACTCCTATTTTAGCAGGAGTTACTGCTTCTGAGCCATATACCAAGATGAATGGTGTTTCACCAGTGGTAAAAAACACTAGGTATCTCATATATCTAGTTTCCTTCACCCTCCTCGAGTCTGTCTCTGATACCATTCACTATCGTCCGATTGGTTACTTCTACCTGAACATTGGCTTGGGAATGATAAACTGCCATCACCTCTTGTTGAATCTTATACTCCTCACACCACTTTTTGAATGGATCTTGAGAAATATGTGTTCCATTATCAATAATTATTGTCCTTGGGATCCCAAAGTGACATCTAATGTTCTTCCAATAGAATGCATTGAATGACTTTCCTCTTATATTTGTTAAAGTCTCAGCTTCAACCCACTTCGTGAAATAATCAACCGCCACTATAAGGTACTTGAAATTCCCTGAGGCTTTTGGGAAATGTCCTACCGGATTGATTCCCCACTTATCGAATGGCCATGAACTGTAAATGTTTGTCATTTCCTCCTCTGGGGAACGTGAATTATAGGAGCATATTTCCAGCATTGGTGACAAAATTGTATGTACTTATTCGCATTATCAAACATCATTGGCCAGTTATACCCTGCTCGAATGAGTCTTATTGCCACTGATCGAGCCCCCTGGTGACTACCACATAGTCCTTCATGAACCTCCTTGATCAAATAGTTTGCCTCATACGGGGTGAAAAATCAAAGCAATGGTTGTAAATGTCCCCTTCGATACAAAACTCCTTCTTGCAGCACATATCTTGGGGCCTTTAGTCTTATCCTTCTAGCCTTGACCTCATTCTTAGCCAAAAATCACTCTCGAAGATAATTCACAATAACAGTCATCCAAGTGTATTACCCCTTGATTTCCATCACCAATGGTTCCTCAAAGCTTCGTCTATTTAAAGTTTCCACGAGCAACTACTTTTGAGATTAAATTCACAAGTCTGAAGAAGCAAGCTTACTAAGAGCACCCACTTTATGATTATCCTCCCTTGGTACCTGCGTTAGAGTATGTGATATGAAGCATTTCAAAAGCTATTTCACTACATCTAAGCACTTCTGTAGATTGCATTCTCTGACTTCATACTCCCCATTCACCTGCTAAACCAATATTTGAGAATCACTGTGAATCTTTAGATCCTTCACCTCCAGCTCTTTAGCCAACTGCATCCCGGTTATCAAGGCTTCATTCTCAGCTTCATTATTTGAGGCCTTAAACGCAAAGTGCAATTCATATGGGTAATCTTTACCGTCAGGACTGGTGAGCAATACCCCAACCTCACTTCCACCTAAATGCAAGGAACCGTCTGCATACAACTTCCAAACCTTTTTCCTTTGAGTCTCATTCTCTTAAGTTTCATCTTCATATTCAATTGGCCTCGAGGTTTGCACTATGAAATCTGCTAGCGCTTGACCCTTGATCGCAGTTCTAGGCTGATACCGGATATCATTTTCTCCTAACTCCATGGCCCACTTCTTCATTTTCCCGGAAGCCTCTGGTTTCAATAGAATCTGCTTGATTGGGTGATTAGGGAGCACTATTATCGTATGCCCTTGAAAGTAAGGACGTATCCTTTGAGCTGCATGCACTAAAGCTAGGATCATTCTCTCGAGAGTTGTGTATCTAGTCTTTGGCCCTCGTAAAGCCCATCTAACATAGTAAATGAGATCTTTCTTCCTCTCCTTCTCCTTTACCAAAACTACACTAATTGCTAGAGGTGAAGCAGAAATGTACAAGAACAATGTCTCCGCCTCTCAGGTTTCATGAGGGTAAGTAGTGCCTTCAACTGCTCTTTTAACTGCTTGAATGCTTCTTCACACCTCTCTTCCCACTCGAATTTCCTGGCAATTTGACGTACATAAAAAATGGATAGGTGTTTCCCTACCCCCTTCGAGAGGAACCTACTCAACGCTGTCAAAGATACCGTAAGCTTTTGTACCTCCTTCAACGTTTGCAGACTCCTCATTCTCATCAAGGCCTATACTTTCTCCGGGTTGACATCGATACCCCTCTCAGATACTATGAATCCAAAAAAATTTCCAGCCCCACATCGATAACGTATTTAGTTGGGTTTAACTTTAAGTTTGTCCCATGAAACCTCTTGACAATTTCCTCCAAATATACTAAGAACTCCTTGTAACTCATGTTCTTTACAACCATATCATCAACATAGATCTCCATATTTCTTCCAATCTGCCCTTTAAACAACTTATCAGCTAATCGCTGATAAGTTGCCCCAACATTCTTGAGTCCAAATAACATCTTATTCTAGCAATAAGTACCCATATCCATGATAAACAATGTCTTTTCCTTTCCTTCCTCCGCCATCATTATATGATGGTATCCTTTGTAAGCATCAAAGAAGGCCATAACCTGATACCCAGTGATAGATTCCACCAACGTATCAATCGGTGGAAAGGGGTAACTATCCTTGGGGTTACATATGTTCAAATCGGTAAAATCTATACACATCCGCCAAGTTCCATCATGTTTTGGCACCATAACTGGATTAGCTAACCAGCTTGGATAAAACACCTCTTCGACGACATCTACCTTCAACAACCTCTCAACTTTATCCTTAATGGCTTCAACCCTTTCAGGGGTGAATATTCTTCTCTTCTGCTTAACTGGCATTATGGAATGACCAATGTTCAATCTATGTACTGCCAAATTCGAGGGTACATCTATGAGGTCAGAATTATTACAAGAAAAGACATCACCGTATTTCTCCAACAATTTGCTCAATCTTTCCTTAATACTCTCAGGCATCAACTTTCCAACAGCCACTGTCCCGATATCTCAAATGGGCACTTGTTCCGTATTTGCTGGGCCAATCTCTCCATGTACCAAAGCCACGTTTCTTTGTTTCCTTACCTCTTTCACTGTCGTAAGGTTGCAACTTCTGGCCACAATTTGATCTCCTCGAATGGAAGCTATCCCCCTATCGGTTGGGAACTTCATCATTAGATGATAAGGTGGCCTGACGGCTTGAGCATACACATCCATGGTCTTCCAAGAATCACATTATAGGGGGAGTGAGCGCCATTGAATGCATAATTGCAATCTATTGTTACCCATCTATCACCATCATATACTCAAACTGGAAGGGTTATTTTGCCCAAAGAAAATATGGGGTACTCTGTAAAGTCGGACGAAGGTGAGGTTCACTTCTTCAAATTACCGTGCCCTATATCTAACTGATCAAAGCAATCAATGAGCATTACTTCCAGTCCACTTCCATCATCAATAAAAATCCTTTTCACCAAAGAGGTTCCAATCACTGCCAAGACCACCATGGGATCCACATGTGGAGTTTGTACCATAACTACATCAGCCTTCAGAAATGACACTGTCTCATCTGGCCGAAACCTCTTATGGCGCGGCTCTCCTGCAGGAACCTTCCTTGCTCATACTTTCATGACAACATTAGAGAATCTCTCCCCCATTATTCCATTGATCATGTTGATCACCCTGCGAATTGGAAGATTATCACCATTCCTATTTTACGGATTTCTCATACGTTGTTCCTGTGGTCTTTCCTCTCTTCCTTCTTGTCCCCTATCTCGAATCCCTTGATCGCGAGGTCTCCTGTCTCCTTTACGTCCATTATTCTAATAGTTCCTTTTGTATGGATGCCATTCCCTCCGATTGTTCCTAGGCCTTGGGGTCTCGTATGATTATTTCAAGGTCCAGGGCCTCGGAACCGTCCTTCTCTTTCACACCTTTCAATCTACACCCTTAATTGTTGCACACCTTTCAATCGCAATATAGGTTTGTTTCCCTTCTCACCCTCACGGTATTTGGTGTGTTCTGCATAGGTGAAGGTGGCCGAAACAATCCTTTGTGTATGCTTAAAATTTGCGCACAAGACCTTCTCATAGGTGTTGGTAGCATAGGCGTTTACCTCTCAAAACTAGGTCTGGTTTTTCCCATTAGTTTATTCCCTCGAGGGTCACCATTCTTTCTTGATTTCTCCAACAGGCGTTCTCTATTCCTTGTAGTGGCCTCCTCTACCCTCGAATACTGCTACACTACCTCTTCAAGTTTTTGCAATGTTTGAGGGGTATCTGTGCTCAATTTCTTATATAGCTCCAAGTCCTGCATCCCTAGCAAGTATCCTTGAATTACCTCATTCTATGTGGTATCTACTTCCCCCAATCTTTCATCAACATATCAGTGATAAAAGGCTTCCCTACTTTCTCCCAACTTCTGCTTAGTCTGATAAAGTTCCAGCAGGGACTTTGTGAATTTCTTCTTCCAAGCATATTGACTTAATAGAGCCCCATTAAAGTCTCTATATGAGTGCAATGAACCCATTGGTAGCATGTTGAACCACTATTGAGGTTTCCCTCGAAGATAATTCCCGACCAACTTACATGTTAATATTTCCTCAAAATCCCCCGAATTCATCAAACTCAAGTACGTTTGAATGAAATCTTGAGGATCGACTCATAAATATAAGTAGGAAGTTCTTCTGGTAGCTTTACATCTACCGGCCAGCAAACCCCCATTATCACCGAGCTGAAAGGTGATCCAGCTACTTGGCCCATTGGCTTAATTAACCTATCTAACTCCTTTTTCAATGAATCACCAGCACATGTCGCCAATCCTTAATACCCTCCATCTGGATTCAACCCTAGTTCGTTTCCTCCAAATGGCATGGGTACATAGGGTGAGTACTCATATACCCAGAATTTACCCAAGGCTGCATAACCCCTGGATAGATTGGCAATTGCCCATAAGGGTTGTAAGGCCCTTGATTGACTATTGCATTTAGTAGCCCTATGTTTCCGCATCCCTGAATCCCTAGAGAAGGCATCATTCCGTACGCAGCCTCAGTCCCCGAGAGGGTAACTATCGAGGTTAATGGGACTAAATGAGGCATCGAATACACCATTCTGTATGAATAATCCAGGAAAGAAGGCTGAGGCAGTACTTGCAATGCCTCTCCTCTATATCCTAGGTAGGGATAAGCTACCTTAGGCTGAGATACCAACCTCGTAGTCATCCCTATAGGCATCGACGATATAACATCCCTCGAGATACCCATAGCCCTCGAGGGAGGGGTAACTTGATATCCTATCGCAGGCAAGGCATGTGCCACCTGTGTCAAATCCTAGTGTGACCCCATCATTCCAATGCTCTGATTCCCTTGTATAGTTTGTGAACCAGCTGGCATGCTCTGGACAGGTCTAGTATTCCTAAGTCTCTGCTCCATGTTAACCTCTGGACGTCTCGACGACCCTGCTACATCCATTCGAGTAACTTCAATAACTTGTAGATCAGGGCCACTTGAGATCTGTATCCTCTCATGCTCAACAGTCCAAATGTGCATCATCCCCGACTCGACCACCGGTGCTCAAACCTCCTCAGGCTTGAAACCCTGCAACTCTTGAGGATTAACCATATTAGTTCTCCTAGACTGCACTTTGTTGATGGCTCTGGTCCCTTTTAATCTCAATCTCTCACTCCTCCGAGTAACTGTAGACATAAACCAAGGAACTTGACTCTAACAATTGTCCCACAGACGGCTCCAATTGATGCGTCTGAAGAACTGAATAGACAGTGTGCTCAAACTCCTTGATTATAACCTGCAAGATAACTGACCCTGGGGAATCCTATGGGCCAATCCTCCGAAGTTTAAGTCAGTAAAGAGTCAAAGTACTATATCCAAGCTGAATGAAATTGGAAATGAATATGTACA
This sequence comes from Rubia yunnanensis, assembly GCA_037428765.1. Taxonomy (NCBI): domain Eukaryota; kingdom Viridiplantae; phylum Streptophyta; class Magnoliopsida; order Gentianales; family Rubiaceae; genus Rubia; species Rubia yunnanensis. The sequence goes on along the minus strand of CM075064.1, from coordinate 112,314,204 downwards.
TGGAATTTATACTGTTCATCCCTTAGTAGTATTTGACACTAATTATAATTCTTCAATACCTTATAATTATGGTATTGAATGATACAATTATGATCAAATTGGGCCGGTCAATCTAAGCCCATTATAATATTTGGGCTCGGTCACTATCAATCTTATGATTGATAGCCTGTCAGTGAGTTATGGACATATCACTGAAATTTTTTTAAACCCATATTAATGGGGATGTAAATTAGCTTCTTCAACCTTGCTGAAAGTTTGATATGTTTTACAAATGACTTGTTCAAGTTGAAACTTGAACTGTACACCTAAAAGATGAAAAGTGTTCTAGACTTTTTATTTGTTCTAGAGCTCTCTTGGCTGTTTAAGTTTGTGACTATCATTTGTGGGTTGAGTGAAGTCTAGCCAAAATCTAAATGGTGTGTGGTCTTTCTTCTTCCTCTTTGACGAAGCCATACCACTGTATTTTAACTCATACACTGCATTTGTTAAATTTCAAACTAAATTTAAACATTCTAAAACATATTTTTTATATTATGTTTTCTTATATTTTCACATTCAAATACACATTATTACTTTTTAAATTAAATTTCTTTCAAAATAAAAATTTTCAAGGTAAAATGTCAAGGGGCCTATCCATAAGTTTATGGATATGCCACATTTTCTGAGATTTCCTCTAAGTTGTATAACAAAAAGAAATTGTTTTGAACACAAACTTATATTTGAAACAGATCTAAAACGAAGACATCAACAATTCAAAAATAATTTAGCTTTTATTTTATATATTTTTCACCAATAATAAAATAAAAATATAAAACTATCTGGCGACGGAGTCAGAAAACTTGGCCGACCTTGAGTTAAATTTGCTATATAAAAAATTATCATGTCCAGGGTTCAAAACGACATCTCAAAAATTCTCTCTCTAGTCGGCCCCCTCTCTTTCTTTTTTATAAGAACCCTAATCCATCCTTCGGAGGAGGGCGGCCGTCACAGGAAACAACCTACTGTGACAGTCCCCTCCACCCTAATACTACCTCCATCACCCCTATCCATGTTTCCTAGCTATCCCTGAGTTTTGCCGGATCCAAAAGAAGATAAAAGGCCATTTTACTCACCTCTGGTGACCCAAGCACTAGTTTTCTTTCACCAGCGCTCTCATCTGGGAATTAAAACCTCGCTGGCTGATCGTGTTTCCTCTTTAAAGGTGCCTGAAGAGTTATGCGACACCAACGACTACATATCCAAATAAAAGTGAGAAGGGGATCCAATCGTGGCTGAGTTTCAGCAGAAGGCTTTGGTCGCGGGTTTCAGCTACGATGACAGTTTCGATTGTGGGTGAAGACCATCGATTGGCGTCATCAGATCAGCGGTGAGCGGTTTCCAATGACAAGCTCTCAAAAAAAGACCCACAGTGTTTCAACCATAAGTGTTTCCTACGGTGATGGTGATAGGTGAATTTTCTGACCCAAGAGCTACATCAGCAGTCACTAAACTGCCGATGGTGACAGGTTTTCCCGAGAGTTCCAGGGAAGGGATGATATTTTTCTCGTCACCCTTGACATCATTGTTGTGATGTTGTAGACCAGGTCTAAGTTTTCTGAGTCGACTCGAATCTGAGCTGGCCAACTTAGATCCAGTAGCGGCCAACTCGGGTTAACTCAGGGTGCCAATCAACTGAACTCAATAACGAATCAGGAAAGGGTTTACTCAGCCCAAACAATTCAAATGGGGTAAGCCCAAGCCGAGTCTTACTCCCGTAGTAGCAAGGGCACGAGGGGTAATTATTTGCCTTTTATTTTGTTTTTTTCTACATTTCAAATTCTTCTCTTCAAGTAGGAGGATTTTAAATAATTCAATATTTTTTTGGATTTTTCCATCATTATTGGGGGTAGTTGTTAAAACTAGGTCTTTTTTTCTGGAATATTAAGTAGCGTCTGTTCACTGCTAAATGTTGGTTTTTTAGACGGCTCATTTTTTTTGGTTAAACCTGGTTGGCTTATGATATGGCCTCTATGTTGGTGCTATCACAGGAACCACCTCCAGCACCGCTGATGTGTCCATTTTATATGCATAATTTAGTACTATTTTGGTCACTTTGGTGCTCTTTTATTATCGAGAGCTTATGTTTTACCTTGAAATTATCTTAAGAGGGATAAGAGCAACTTTATGCTCTTTTACCTCTTCTAAGTGGATTTTGTGTGACAAGGGAAGAACACGGAGGCAATGAAAACCAGAGGCCATTGAAGATCACACTTTCGAAGACTTTTGAAGAATTGCTTCGAAGACATGAAGACCGGAGGCCATTGAAGACCATTTTTGTAGCCATTGAAGACTTGAAAATTGAGAGAAATTTCTATGAAGAAAATTATATACCACAAGAAGAAGAAAAAGACACAATGCAAAATTCTGGCACTCATCGCGAGTCGCGATGGCACCGTCGCGAGTCGCGATGGCACCCGTCGCAAGTTGCGATGGCCTCGTCGTGAGACCGTCGCGAGTCGCGACCAGACCGTCGCGAGTCACGACCAACGGGTGGCCAGATTTCACCTTATCTTCTTTGTACTATAAATAGCACTCTCTTTCCTCTCATTCTCATTCTTCTGCATCTGCGATTCACAGTACTGTTCAAAACCCTTTTTCTTTCCATTTTCACCTTTGAATTCTCTTGTTTTATGATTAGTTGTTTAGCATTGATTAGCATGAACTCTTGTAGCTAATCTATCTCTTGGGAGCAATTGACTAAGACTTCCAAGCCCATGTCTTAAGAACAATTTGTAGCCTATTTATTACTCTTACTATTATGCATTTATGGAGCATTGAATGTGTTTGTAGATGTCATTAATGTTATTGAAAGCTTGAGTATATGAAATACTTGTATGATGTGCTTATTATGGTTTGGGGGAAATAGGTTGATTTCCCCCTTTTCTTGATAGGGAGCCAAGAGTATGATTTAGAGCTTTTGATTGTGTTGATGGATTGATAATTGCTAGGTGAATATGATAATGTTGAACTCTTTGTCATGTTTGTTGCTTGTAGCAAATGAGAGAAGTCTATGAATGTTGATCGTTCTTGACTAATCTTGTGTAAATGCATAAATCGGCTAAATGCTTAGACACGGTGTAGTGTTTATAAGAGTTGCCAAGCTTGTTGATTCTTCTTGCTAAATGCCATGAATGGGATACCTTGAGTCGTGTTTCGTCTACGGGAGTCATTGGTGAGGTTTGACAAGAGATGTCGAATACACTCTTGCAAACTACTATCTAAGAAGGATAGAAGTTTAGTCTTCACAACAAGTAGTGACAGTAGTAAATAGGTTGCATGTTCAATGATGGATAAGAGGTTTGGAATTGGAAGTCAATTGCACCCAAGGTTCCGTCAATTGTTATTTTCATCTTATCTTTAGTTGTATTGCATGATTAGCATCGTTCTCTTGCTTTGCTAATTGTTGTACTTTAATTTGATAACTTAGGATCAAGCCAACCAAACCCCCCTTGTTTACATGCTTTTATATGTATCTATGTATGTAAATGCTTAGTATGTTTTCTCCTATAATATATTTAAAACACTTGAAAAGATCCCTCTTCTCGTGGACGACCCTGACTTGCCATTATGTACTTAATTGTAGATATGAAGCATTTAGGGCTTAAAAGTATTAACTTTGAGAGGTACGGCGATGACCTCTCAAATTTTGGCGCCGCTGCCGGGGAAGAGGCATTTATTTTTAAGTGTTTGGGCATATTATGTGTGATTATATGCTATTTGTAAATATTTTTTAGTTTGGTTTTATTTTGATTTCTTAGTTGATTTGCCATTTTCACTTGGCTTGGAGACGTATTGTTCGAGTTCTTGGTGTATGGTTCACACACGAACCTCTGCACAAGAACCCTTACACTATGACCCCGAGTTGGAGTTGAATTTGAGACGGGCTAGGAGGCTTTCTTTGGAAAGTGTGAATAACACCCCTCCTAGTGACCATTTTACGGATACATCTTCATAAATGGAACATCAAATCGAGCATGAAGATGAGCAGCGAAGATGAGCATCGAAGATGAGCATCGAAGAGAGGAACCTCACCATCCTCCTCTCCACCAAAGAGAGATTCCCTTGGGGCAACCCTTGTTGAGAAACGTCATGGCTCCCAACCTCGATCAACAACCGATGTGTATCGAGTATCCCGTTGTTGGACCAAATGGGCATTTTGAGCTAAAGACTAGGTTCATCAACATGCCACTCGTCTTCCTTGGTAGGCAAGGGGAGAATGCTAACAAACACCTCACCGAGATTCTGTGGTGGTACGGTCCCCCATGGAGTGGATGAAGATTTCTATAAATTGAAGGCATTCCCATTCACACTGAGAGATGGTGCAAGAGATTGGCTCCACTACCTACCGCCCAAGAGCATCAAGAGTTGGCTTGATATAAAAACAAAGTTTCTAGCCAAGTACTTCCCAGCCTTGAGGTCCGCCGCCTTGACGAAGGATTTAAGCAACATCCTTCAGTGGCATGAAGAATTTCTCTTCGAGTATTGGGAGAGGTTCAAGAAGCTTCTTTCAAGTTGCCCTTACCATGGTTATTTGGAGGGGGATTTGGTGTATTACTTCTACAATGGTCTTCTTGATGAGGACCAAAGGTTGGTTAGAAGTTCTTGTGGTGGCACCCTCAGGAAAAAAACATCCGCCGAGGCCATGCAATTGTACGAGGAGCTAGCTGAAGAATAACAAAAATTTAGCTCAAGGGCCGATTTGAGAAGGAGAAATCTAATGCCCGCGAGTGACTCTTCCAATAGTGGGAAGCTAGAGGATCAAGTCTCGACCCTTGCATCCATGGTGAAATCTTTGATGACAACGCCCGGAAATGTGCCACATGTTAAATTATGTGAAATTTGTTACTCGACGCATCCTACAGACACTTGCCCCACTTTGCAAGAAGACTACGTCGAAGAGGTGAGTGCCATGGGGTATCACGGGAATCAAGGATACCAAGGCAATCAAGGGTATCAAGGTGGTCAAGGCTACCAAGGTCACCAAGGCTACCAAGGGTATCAAGGGTACCAAAACCGGTCATACAATTCAGGAAATCGTGATAACCTGAACCTCAGGTATGGAAACCCTCAAGGAAGCCAAAACTTTCAACCATACTGGCCTCCTTAACAACAATATAGGCCACCTCAACAACAATTCCAAAGGCTCCATGACAAACCCCGAGACCAAGGGGAGAGCTCAGGGCTATCAAAGGATGAGGTGTTGCAAGCCACTCACAGGTTGGGCATGAGCGCAGAAAAAGCGAGAAATTCCAAGATGAAGCCAAAGCAAGCATCAAGAACTTGGAAACCTAAGTGAGTCAAATAGCTCAAATGGTGAACCGGATGGAAGCCCAGGAAAAGGGTAAACTACCCTCCCAACCGGAAATCAATCCTAGACAAAATGCAAGTGCTATCGCTTTGAGAAGTGGTAGAGAGGTCGGTACTTCACCGGATAATGAAATTGTTGAAGAGGAGCCCAAGAGGATTGAGATATTTTAAAAAGGAGTTGCAAAGGAAGAAGCCCATGAGAAGAAGACCAAAGAGTTAGCCAAAAAGAGCAAGGAAGAAGAAAGCAAGGTGGAGACATTGGTGCTAAGACCGAAGTCAACCTCCATTTCGGAACCTTCATCTCCCCCTCACAAAAGAGCAAAGATGGTGGAGATCCCTCCATATGTACCGGAACCCCAGTTCCGGAAGCCTTGAAAGACAAAAGGAGGAAGGAGGACAACAAGGGCATCTACGAAGTCTTTCGTAGATGTGAGGTAAACATCCCACTCTTGAATGCCATTGAATAAATTCCTAGATATGCTAAATTTCTTAAGGAATTATGTGTTGTGAATAGAAACAAAGGGCCAAGAATAAGTTGAAAAATGGAAAAAGTGAGCATGTTTCCGCCTTGTGTCAAAAAGAGCTACCTCCTAAATGTAGCGATCCCGACATGTTCACAATCCCGTGCATAATAGAAAATACACATTTTGAAAAAGCTATGCTTGATTTAGGTGCGCTAATAAATGTGATTCCTTACTCTTCATATGAAAACCTCAACTTGGGTACATTGCACAAAATCGGGGTGGTAACCCAATTGGCCGACCATTCTAGTGCATTCCCTAAGGGTATTGTCGAGGATGTGTTGGTTAAGGTGAATTCCTTAGTTTTTCCCGTGGATTTTTATATCCTTGACATGGAGAATGATAAACATGCTGCCCTGATTTTGTTGGGGAGGCCATTTTTGAAAACCTCTAGGACAATGATTGATGTGCATAAAGGTACCCTCACCATGGAATTTGATGGAATAAAAGTAGAGTTTAACATAAATGGCTCTATGAAGTATCCTAGTGAAGAACATGCTTGCCATGCCCTAGATGTTGTTGAAGAAGTTGTGCAAGATGTTTTTGAACTAAGTGGTGAAGATTCTTTGTTAGTTGCTTTGCAATGTGATGTTAACGATGCCCACAATGTATACTCTATGAGCACTAACTTGAAGGAAACCTTTGAGGATTTGAACCTGCTTGAAGAAATGAAACCGAGTCTCTCAAAACCTCCCCCTCTATTCTTAGAGGAACCTGAGGAACCGAAATTTCTCCCCTCACTTGTGAAATCCCCGGTGCTTGACCTTAAACCTTTTCCAAATGACCTCAAGTACGCATTTCTTAGGGAAGGGGAGACGCTTCCGGTTATCATTTCAAGCAAGCTCACTAAGGAACAAGAAGAAATGTTGATGGTGGTGTTACGGGAGAACAAGGAAGCAATTGGATGGACTATTGCCGACATCAAAGACATAAGTCCATCCACTTACATGCATAGAATTTTGCTGGAAGAAGGCGCAAGACCCGTGCGACAACCCCAACGTCGTTTAAACCCGCCTATGATGGAGGTAGTAAAGGCGGAAATCCTCAAGTTACTCCAAGCGGGCATAATCTACCCGATCTCGGATAGAAAATGGGTGAGTCCAACTCAAGTGGTACCAAAGAAGAGCGGGATGACGGTGGTTGAAAATGAGAAGGGTGAAATGGTGCTCACCCGAGTTCAAAATGGGTGGCGCGTTTACATTGACTATCGGAGGCTAAATGCGGAAACCTGGAAGGATCACTTCCCGTTGTCATTCATTGATCAAATGATTGAGAGGTTAGCAAGCCACCCCTTCTATTGCTTTTTAGATGGGTACTCGGGGTACTTTCAAGTGGCTATCGCCTCGGAAGACCAAGAAAAGACCACTTTCACGTGCCCCTTTGGTACGTTTGCTTACCGGCGTATGCCTTTCGGGTTATGTAACGCCCCCGTAACTTTCCGAAGGTGTATGGTAAGCATTTTCTCAGAATTTGTTGAAAATATTTTTGAGGTATTCATGGATGATTTCACCATTCATGGTAATTCTTTTGATAACTGTTTAGCAAATTTGGCACAAGTTCTTAAACGTTGCATTGATACTAATCTTGTGCTAAATTCTGACAAGTGTCATTTTATGTTAGAGAAATGCATTTTCTTAGGCCATGTTGTCTCCTCTAAGGGTATTGAGGTTGATAAGGCAAAGATAGACACAATTCAAACTTTGCCTTATCCTACTAATGTGCGCGAAGTGCGCTCTTTTCTTGGCCATGCAGGATTCTATCGCCGGTTCATCAAGGACTTCTCGAAGATAGCATCTCCTCTATGAAAATTGTTTCAAAAGGAAGTGGAATTTGTGATGGATAAGGGATGTAAAGAGGCATTTGATACATTGAAAGGAAGGTTAGTCTCGGCCCCTCTCATACAACCCCTGGATTGGTCATTGCCTTTTGAGATTATGTGTGATGCTAGTGATTACGCCGTTGGAGCGGTTCTTGGTCAAAGGGTGGGGGAGAGCGCCTCACGCCATCTACTATGCATCAATGTCTCTCAATGAGGCCCAAAGAAACTATTTCACCACAAAAAAGGAGTTGCTGGCAGTGATATTTTCTTTTAAAAAAATTCGATCTTACTTGCTTGGTACAAAAGTTATTGTGTACACTGATCGTGCAATGCTTCGTCATTTAATGACGAAGAAAGATGCCAAGCCGAGATTGATTAAGTGGATCCTGCTTTTGAGCGAATTTGATTTGGAGGTGCGAGACAAGAAGGGCATGGAAAACCTTCTGGCCAATCATTTGAGCCGGTTGACTCCATGCAAAGATAATGAGGTAAATCCCACAGTGAAGGAGCAACTACGGGAGGAGTTCCCTGATGAACAATTGTTCACCATTAGGGATCTCCAACCGTGGTATGGGACATTGTAAATTTTCTTGTCACCGGTAAGTTCCCTCCTCATTTCTCCAAGGCCCAAAAGGATAAATTAAAGAGTGATGCTAAGTATTATGTGTGGGATGATCCCTTTTTGTGGAGACATTGTTCGGATCAAGTTGTTAGGAGATGTGTCCCTGATAGTGAAGTACACTCAATTCTTGAATTTTGTTATTCTCATGCATGTGGCGATCATTTTGGAGCAAAGAGGACCGCTAGGAAAGTTTTAGAGAGTGGGTTTTATTGGCCTACATTTAATAAGCATGCATACACATTTTACAAATCTTGTGATGAATGCCAGAGAGTAGGAAATATCTCCACTAGGAATGAAATGCCCCAAAGGCTTATTTTATATTGTGAAATCTTTGATGTATGGGGTATTGACTTTATGGGACCTTTTCCTAGTTCTTGTGGCTTTACATATATTCTTCTTGCTGTTGATTATGTGTCGAAGTGGGTTGAAGCACAACCCACTAGGATTGACGATTCTAAAGTGGTTGCAGAATTCCTTAAAGATAACATCTTCTCTAGGTTTGGGGTACCCCGAGCCTTGATTAGTGACCGTGGCACCCATTTTTGCAACTGGACCATAGAGGCACTCTTGAAGAAGTATGACGTTACTCACAAAACATCCACCGCCTATCACCCGCAAACCAATGGGCAAGCCAAAGTTTCCAATTGGGAAATCAAGTCCATCCTTCAGAAAACGGTTAAACCTAACCGGAAGGATTGGAGTTCTCGGTTGAATGATGCCTTGTGGGCATATAGGGCGGCTTATAAGACACCAATCGGTATGTCAGCATACCGGTTAGTGTTTGGTAAGCCCTGTCATCTACCAGTGGAAATTTAGCATAAGGCTTACTGGGCGGTCAAAGAATTTAATCTCGATGTAGATGAGGTCGGCTTGCATAGGAAGTTACAATTGGATGAACTGGATGAGATCCGGAGGGAGTCCAATGAGAACGCCAAAATATATAAAGAGAAGACAAAGGTGTGGCATGGCAAGATGATCATTAGGAAGGAATTTGACGTTGGTCAAAAGGTCCTCCTATTCCAATCCCACCTTCGCCTATTCCCAGGTAAGTTAATGTCCTGATGGATTGGTCCTTTTGAGGAGGTTAAGGTATTCCTGCATGGTGCGGTGGAGATTCTAGATCGAGCTAAGTCCAACACTTTCAAGGTTAATGGACAACGTTTGAAACCTTACCACGAGACTTTTGTGCCGGAAAAAGGAGAGGACGTTGATCTCCTCGATCCGGTTTGTGAGTAAGCTCCAAGGAGGGGAGTAAGTAGTGCCGACGATGTTAAATAAACTTGGTTTTGATCATTCGGATCGTCATTCGTGACTTTCTGTTGATGTTGTTCAGTTTTGAATTTTTATCATTAAGCTTCATTATTTTGCTTGATGTTTTTCACGTGTTTCTTTCTCCATGATTTTGTAGCAATTTTGAAGCCAAGGCATTGGACTTTTGAAGGGGGAAATACTTGGAGTCAAGAATGAAGGACTTAGACAAGAGAAGGAAGCAGAAAAATTTTCTAAGTACCAGGTTAGTGGCCCGTCGCGAGTCGCGACCATACCATTGCGAGTCATGACAAGCTCAGAAATTTTGGGCAAAATTACAGCCCTCGGATCCCACTTTCCACGAGTCGTGATGACCTTGCGAGTCACGATCACATCGTCGTTAGTCGCGACGGGCATAGAAATTTTGGGCAAAAATATATCCCTCGGATCCTACTTTCCATGGGTCGTAATGACCTCGCGAGGCCTCGTCCCGAGTTGCAACCACATCGTCACAAGTCGCGACGGGCTCAGAAATTTTGGGCAAAATTCAGCCCTCAGATCCCACTTTCCGCAAGTCGCGATAACCTCGCGAGGCCTCATCGTGAGTCGCAACAAACAAATCGCGAGTCGCGATGACCTCGAGGACCCATCGCGAGTCGCGATGAACACGTCGCGAGTCACAACAGTCATACAAATCAGTTTTAAAAGGCGGGCTAAACCCATTTTGCCACAAAAATCCACTGCCCCTTCATTTTCTTCCACTACTCTTTCGTCTTCCTCCACAAGCGCCGCCACCGCCTCCACCACTCACGACCTCCCTATACCACTTTCCTTTCTTCCCAATCTCCACCCACAAATCGCCATAACCACTTTGAAGAGCACAAACCCTAGAATTTGGGGGTTTTGTGACTTTGGGCGATTCAAATTTGAATTGATTGTGGGATTCCTTCTTTCTTCTTCCTAAGCATCTTAGTGGTACACTTCTTCACTCTATTGAGCTTTAATTGTGATTATGAATGTATACTCTATTTATTGGATATTGTGTAGATTGTGTGTTATGCCTTAGGAAATTAAATCGTTGGACATTGGTTGATTGTGGTGAATATGTTGTGCTTGCAATTTAATTTGATGGGTATTGTGTGCATATTTTGTGGTTGCGGTGTGGACTGTATATTTTCTAGTTGCAGTTTGGACTGTATTATGACTGCTTGATTTTGGAATGTATGCATTTGTGTTGCTTTGGCTGAGAGTAGATGGTGACTTATGCTAGATTTGAGGCATGTTGGCCCTTGATTAAACATAGTTGTTATTGGGATAAATTGTTATTGTGCTTCGCAATGTTATTCTGCTTAGAGTAGTTTGGCCATGGGACGTGGATGTTGACATTGTGAATGTACTAATGATGGCTAAACTAGTTGAGCACAACTGTGATTTTGAAATATAGCATGTTGATTTCAACTATGTGAAAACTTCATGGATTTGAGAATATGAGCTTGTTGGACATAATATGGATTGTATATGCAATTGCAATTAGGACTTGAACTAGTTGACTCGATTTTGATTTGGCTTGTAATGATGAACTAGTTTAAGGTTGAGTATGGATTTCCAATATTTCATTTACACATATTCCTTTGCGCTTGATTTGTTTGCTGTGATTGATAGATATGGCCCCCACGAAGAGACCTGGGGCTCCCCCACGAGGCGAGTGCACCACCGCTCCACCTCCACCTCCTCCACCGGCTCCGGAATCGAGCCCTGTACCTCCCCCTCCGGATAGGTACATGGGTTTGACCCGGATCACCGGGTCCTATACGGAGAGGTGGGAGGCCCTGGAGAAGTGCCAACTCAAGGAGACTATCTTTGTCGATGTGCCCACATTAGATGCCCCTGGCCTCACTCAGCCTGTGAGATCTCCTCGCCAAAAGGGGAATGGAAGGGTTTATGAGTAGGAGCGCGCCCTTTTACCGGAGGTACACATTGGAGTTCTTGTCCACGGTTCATATGAGCAATATGAGGGGTGTTCAACCCTGCGAGAGGTACATTGCTTTTCACTTAGATGATATATCTAGGCAATTGACCGTCTCAAAGATTGAGAATGCCTTTGGATTTGACACCACTGAGATACGGACGAGGCTGGACCCACAGGCCCAGGAGCGATCAATAGAGGATGACATGCATTTTTTGGAATGTCATCAATATGAGGCCGAAGAACTCCCACGATAAGAGTAGCGCCATTATCCACCCTGTACTCCGTTATGTGCACCGACTCTTGGCTGGCACAGTACTTTGCTCCGCGGAGCCGACGAATGTGCCAGGCAATGATATTCACTTTCTATGGCACTTAACGAGTGAGAGGCCAGGATATGGGATGTGGGCAGAATTTTGGATAAAGAGAATCGTGGAGGTGGCAGGGAAACCCAAGGGGAAGATCATGGTTGGAGGCATGATAGGCCTTTTAGCAGAGTACTTGGGATTGGTTCCGCCAGCTGACTTTCCACACTTAGGGAGGCAGGCGTCCTATCTTATCACCATTGAGAGAATAGTTAGATTTGAGATACTCAGTGTCACACGGACCACAGGGCTCTTCCATTGGTTGTACGGTGCGAGGAAGGTCACATTCATGGCCCTCCCTCAACAGAGAAAGATGAAGCTGGAGTTCGACACACCTTTGGGAGACTTGGAAATTTCACTAGAATCCTCATGCACAGATGATTTCCAGCGCGAGCTCCGCGACCTCGGCCTAGCTCCTGTCCAGCGTGACAATAGCACTCTACCTCCCTCTGAGCGACAGCAGCAGCACCACTCCACACAGCCTCCACCAGAGACAGAGCCCATGCAGGAGGACGATGCTCCACCTCACTATTCCAAGCCTCCACTGGACTTCTACGAGCGGATGATGCAGACTATGCATGATGGATTCCACCGACAGGACAACATGATATTGGAGCACAATGTATTTGTCTCCCAGACTTTGATTATGGACGAGGAGATTGACCACTTGTCAGCTCGCATCCATGAGTTGCAGTCCCAGTCAGGCATTTTTTCAGGCCCCGATTCGGGAGTGGAGAGACGGAGAGCGAGGAGGCAGAGGAGCACGGAGTGGCTGGCACAGTACCAGCAGCGCTACTTTAGCGATGACCCTTCTTCATTACAACATTGATTTTGTGAGCACCACATATTTACCCTTTCCATACTTCACTTTGTACGGTTTTGCCCTACTGTCTACATTGAGGGCAATGTAGTGTTCTAAGTATGGGGAGGGGTATCTACTATTCTGAGGTGATTGGGATTGGAGACACTTTTGCATAAACTCTTTTGTTTTGTTTTGGATATTTTCTCCCTTTTGTTTTGGGATGTTTTCCTTTTGATGTACTTGGATAATGTTGGATTTGATACCTTTCTTAACCTTAACATTTGGAAAGCAATTTTCTACTTTTTGGATTGGAGACATGGAAAAAATGAAAAAAAAATATTAAAAAATTTTGAAAAAAAATTAAAAAGAAAAGAAAAAAAAAGATCCCGCTAAGTTGAAAACCCGAGATGGTAACTTAGGCAATATTGGGGGCCCGGATAGGTCGAAAACCCGAAAGGGCAACCTAGGCAAAAATGAGAGGCTAAATGTGCGGAAAAATGTGAGATGTGAGTCAAAGAAACATGATGTGTGGCTAGGATGAAAACTAGAAAGGGCTCCTAGGCAAAATGAGAGAAAACGAGAGAAATTGAAAAACATTAAGTTTTTACTCATTTGCTGGCATTGGAGTCATAAGGTTGCGGTGACCACACGGATGGATCGGGTAGCTCAACATTTTGAGGACCTTTTGGGAGTGGAAAATTTAGCGGGAGAAGACGGAGTAAGTTATGAAATTCTTGATCATTAATATGCTTCGTTTTTAGGTTGATATATTGATATAAAGTGGAGCATGTGTTTTGAACCTTATACATACCTTTAGCTCCACCTTTTATCACTGGATTTGGGATTATCAATTCGGGATTTGGAGATGTGTTAGAGATATCAATGAATTGATGGGTTGATATGGTTTGGGTAGATTTAGAAATAGGGGTTGTGGGAAACTTCTCATTTGACTTTAACATTGGGATGTGTGATATTGAGAGTTTTGTGAGGTATTGACTTGGGGGATTAGTAGTTAGGATGAGGATATGTCATTTCCTTCGTATGCTTGGATCTTTTCTTACTCGAGGGCGAGTAAGGTTCAAGTGTGGGGAGGCTTGATGTGTCCATTTTATATGCATAATTTAGTACTATTTTGGGTCACTTTTGTGCTCTTTTATTATCGAGAGCTTGTATTTTACCTTAAAATTCTCTTAGGAGGGGTAAGAGCAACTTTACGCTCTTTTACCTCTTCTAAGTGGATTTTGTGTGACAAGGGAAGAACACGGAGACAATGAAGACCGGAGGCCATTGATGATCACACTTTCGAAGACTTTTGAAGACTTGCTTCGAAGACATGAAGACCGGAGGCCATTGAAGACCATTTTTGTAGCCATTGAAGACTTGAAAATTGAGAGGAATTTCTATGAAGATGATTATATACCACAAGAAGAAGAAAAAGACACAATGCAAAATTCTTGCACCCATCGCGAGTCGCAATGAGACCGTCGCGAGTCGCGATGAGACAATCGCGAGTCGCGACCTGACCTGACCTGACCAGACCCGAGTGGCCAGAATTTCACCTTATCTTCTTTGTACTATAAATAGCACTCTCTTTCCTCTCATTCTCATTCTTCTGCATATGCGATTCACAATACTGTTTAAAACCCTTTTTCTTTCCATTTTCACCTTTGAATTCTCTTGTTTTATGATTAGTTGTTTAGCATTGATTGGCATGAACTCTTGTAGCTAATCTATCTCTTGGGAGCAATTGACTAAGGCTTCCAAGCCCATGTCTTAAGAACAATTTGTAAAAATATTTATTACTCTTACTATTATGCATTTATGGAGCATTGAATGTGTTTGTTGATGTCATTAATGTTATTGAAAGCTTGAGTATATGAAATACTTGTATGATGTGCTTATTAGGGTTTGGGGGAAATGGGTTGATTTCACCCTTTTCTTGATAGGGATCCAAGAGTATGATTTAGAGCTTTTGATTGTGTTTATAGGTTGATAATTTCTAGGTGAATATGATAATGTTGAACTCTTTGTCATGTTTGTTGCTTGTAGCAAATGAGAGAAGTCTATGAATGTTGATCGTTCTTGACTAATCTTGTGTAAATGCATAAATTGGTTAAATGCTTAGACACGGTGTAGGGTTTATAAGTGTTGCCGAGCTTGTTAATTTTTCGTGCTAAATGCCATCAATGGGATACCTTGAGTCGTTTTTCGACTACGAGAGTCATTGGTGAGGTTTGACAAGAGATGTCGAATTCACTCTTGCAAACTACTATCTAAGAAGGATGGAAGTTTAGCCTTCACAACAAGTAGTGAAATTAGTAAATAGGTTGCATGTTCAATGATGGATAAGAGGTTTGGAAGTGGAAGTCAATTGCGCCCAAGGTTCTATCAATTGTTATTTTTATCTTATCTTTAGTTGTATTGCATGATTAGCATCGTTCTCTTGCTTTGCTAATTGTTGTACTTTAATTTGATAACTTAGGATCAAACCAACCAAAACCCCCCATTGCTTACATGCTTTTATATGTATCTATGTATGTAAATGCTTAGTATGTTTTCTCCTATATATGTTTAAACCACTTGAAAATACCCCTCTTCTCGTGGACGACCCCGACTTGCCGTTATTTACTTAATTGTAGATATGAAGCATTTAGGGCTTAAAAGTATTAACTTTGAGAGGTACGGCGATGACCTCCTAACCTCTTTTTTAGAAGGCTAGCAATGGTTTTTGAGGGTCTAAAAAATCGGTGCCTAATTAGGGTTTGTAACGGTTTCAATGGTCTTTGTGAACTTTGGCCGTAAATATAAATTAATCCATATATAATAAAAATATCACGTGAGATATTGTTAGATTCGTCTTTGCATCTATTTTCTAAATATCATAATTTTAATGTGGAATTAGTGTAGGTAAATAGAGATATTTACGGTCAAACATGCTCATTGAAGACCGTGAGCAAAATGAAGAGGGGCTGAGGGAGTATGACACAATCCACCAAAGCACTAGGGTCGTCAACCCTCAATAGAGCTTCATGAATTTGCCAGTCATACCGCTCGTGCTATAAACCCCTATATCTCGTCCTCACATGTGCTCTCTTCAATGTCCTCTTATGCTGTTGATGCTTACATTTCTTGTAATAAGTTTTGACTACTCCCCATCTTGGAAAGATGACTATTTGCAGAAAATGGGGTATTTCGCATCAACTACAACTCTGATGACTCTATGACACAAAGCATGCCTAGTGGTTCTTGGAAATTGAAAAAATGATGGACCGATTTTACTTAAACTTTTGCTCCATACTATCAAAGGTTGGGAAATTTATCACATGGATGTTCATAACGCGTTCTTGCGTGGTAATCTTGAGCAGGTTCTACATGCACCCGTCCATGTTATCCGACGATGTCCTCGACTCAGGTATGCAAGTTTCATAATCTCATGTAAAGTCTCCACCGATCTCCTTACAATTGGTTCTCCAAGATTTTCACCGCTTTGTGGGCTTTCGAATTTCTTTAGAGTAAGGCCGACTTCTCTTTATTCACATTTACTCGATATCAAGTCTCCTTGTATGCACTTGTCTATGTTGATGACTTCATTATTATTGGTACTACGTTTTCTATTCCCACCAAGTTCAAATCTTATTAAAGCCCCTGTTTTCACATGAGAATCTTGGTTTGCTTAAGTACTTCTTGCATATTGAGATTGCATGAAATCCTACAATTTTTTTCTTGTATATCGCAAGTATACGCTTAACACTCTTTGTAAATTATCTGACTTGCTTGGTGTCAAGCCCAAGGACTTTCCCAACATCATAATTAATTTTTCTTTAGAGGATAGTCCATTGTGCGGACTCTCTTGAGTGGTATCATCGCAGTATTGATACATAGTGGTCAAATTGCCACACAACATATTGGTATGTCTAGTCAATCAGTCGATTTATTTATCGGGTTCTTGACGAGCGACAATTTCAAATTTCTTCAGTTAGTTGTGCATTATTGACCTTTATGATCCAACTTGTAGAAAATTATGGATCGAGATATTATTTATATTATTTTTTAAAATGTTTGCTATATTCCTATTATAAATGATTATATGTCTACATATTGTAAACTGTCTCATCAAAGCAAATCATTCTTTCACAATATTTGTTCTTAAAATTGGATTAAATTCATAGAATATACTCAAACCCATTCAGATAGGTTCTTGAACTTAATTGAAGTAAGTAATGAAATGAACTCAATTAAATTCAAATAAACTAAAAAATTAATAAAAATTAAATTAAATTGAACTAAATTTCATTAATATAGTAAATTAAAATTAGATCAAAATGAAATGAACTAAATTAACGTATCATTACTACTCCTTTAATTCCAACCAAAGTAGCCTAGTTTGATTTTTGATATCAAATTGAGCCAATTTCGACTATAATATTATATTAATGTATATAATATAGAGGTAGTTGCAGAAAAGGCAGCATGTCCATAAACTTATAGATAGTTCACTGTACTTTTTACCTTAAATGTTGTAATTTTAAATAAAATTTTAAGTATTTTATTTTAAAAGTTAAAACAAGTAATAATGTATATTTGAATGTGGAAAAAAAATATATAATATACAAAAATATTTTTAAATTTCTAAATTTTGTACGTAATTTAACAAATACGGTGCATAAAGAAAAAAATAGAATGGACTCTCTATAAATATATGGACATAACGCCTGTCACGAGACCCACTCTATGATATATACTCTCTTCGTTCCACACTAACTTCTTACTTTCCTTTTTGGGACGTTTCACTATAAACTTCCTAATTCTAAACTTTCTACATTTAGCCATAAATATGTGGTCATAACTCTTGCTTTCATTTTATTTATGTAGGCTCACTCTCATCACTCATTAAAAAGATGACACATAGACTTGTCTTAAAGTTTGTGCAAAAAATAATTAGCAATTTTAAAGTGGGACAGAGGGAGTATGTAATATAATTGTAACGTAGATAAGACGTCAAAAACATGTATTTTCCATAGCATTTAACATCTCTTTTCTCATCCTTTTGTTGTAAGATTGCTATATTTAGATAGGTTTACATCATAAGAGATTTAGATGACCATTTTTAGTTTTCATATCTAAATACTTCATTTTGTAACCTACGATGAGTCTAATGGATTTTTGGTCCTTACGAGCATCTATATTTCATTTTTGTGAGTTTAATTTGTGGATTTTTCGTGATCCCTTTAGAGTGGTTTAGTGAAAGCCACGAGCCAAAACGTGGTAGGAGATAGAAGGGTGAAGAAGGAAGGCATAGAAGCGGATGAATTATCACCCGTAAGTTTGGAAAAGTTCTTAAAATGATCCGAGAAGAATCATCCTACAAGGGTGGCACCATTGGATTTCTCTTCTCGAGCACTATAAAATTGACTACAAGAACTCCAAAATCGGAGCAATGGTTCACCCAAAGCGATGCAAAGACCGGCCAGCCGACCGCTCGGGTGAAGAAAACCGTGGCGCACAACTTCGCCCTTAGCCGCGTGACCACTTGAGAAAAACAAACCGTGGTGCACATTCTTAGTCCAGAAGCACTCGTGCCCAGTGCCTGAGCACGCTGTGCGCGTATCTCCCTACCGAGCGCCTCAGCACCCACGCCACGATGCAAGTTTCTCGCACCACTGACATGGTTTCCCTTGCCACAGTGCCCTGTCTCACGCCACAGTGCGCAGCCAGAGCGCCCTGCTCCACCTTTTGACTTTTTCTTGACCCACTTGGGCTATAAATAGCCTCTTTCTTCCCCATTTTCCAAATCTCGACCTTGGGAGCTCCAAAACCCTAGTTTTCCCCTTTTCTTCCACTTTCTTCTTCTTTCTTTGTAGATTTATGTTCTATGTTATGAGTTTTGATTATCTAACTTAGTTTTGTACTTGGAAGCAATTGATTGAAGCTTCTAAGTCATATCTTGATAACTCTATTTATCTATTTATTGCTTTTGCTATTGTGCATTTATAGAGCTTTGAATGTGGATTGTTAATGACATCAATGTCGTTGGTTGTTTGAGTATACGAATTGCTTGTATGATTGCTTGTTAGGGTAGGGAGAAAGTAGCTAAGTTTCCCCTATTTTAATATGAAATCTAAGAGCATGAGTTAGAGCTTCTAATGATGTTGATGTGTTGATAATTGCTAGATGAATGTGATAATGTCGAAATCTTTGTCATGTTTGTCTGTTGTAGCAAATAGCAGATGTCTATGAGCATTGGACGTTCTTGACTAATCTTGTGTAAATTCATGAATTGGTTCAATGATTAGACACAGTGTAGTGTTTGCAAGTGTTACCAAACTTCTTGATTCTTTGTCCCCGACGCCGTTAATGGGATACTTTTAGCCGTTTATCGACTAAATGAGTCATTAGTGAGGTTTGATAAGATATGTCGAATTCACTCTTGCAAACCACAATATAAGAATGATAGAAGATTTATCTTCACAATAAGTAGTTAAAGTAATGAATATGTTATAGATTCAATGATAGATAAGAGTTTTGGAAGTGGAAATCGATTGCCCCATAGGCTTTGTCTTTTATAGTTTTAACCCCCATTTCTTAGTTTGTTTGATGATTAGCATAGTTACTTGGCTTTGCTAGTTTTTAGTCTTTAATTTCATAACTTAGGACCAAAATTAAACCCCGCCCCCCCAACCCATTTAATTGCTTTTATGTATCTATATATATATATATATGTACCTCTAGGCTAATATCAACCTTATATGTTTAAACCTTTAGAAAGATCACCCTTCTTCGTGGATGACCCCAATTTGCCACTATCTACTTAGTTGTAGTTAGTAAGCATTTAGGGATTATAAATTTAACTTTGAGAGGTACGACAATGACCTCCCAAACATCCTCTTCCTTTCATTAAAACGAGTACCTTATTCGTTTCATAATAATTTCATTTTAAATGAATTATTTTTAAGAACAGTTTTATTTTAATTTGAATAGTTAAATACCGAAGCTTTTAAATCTAAAATGTCAATCAAGCAATTTTAACTGAAACGGGGAAGTGTACTCCATCTATTTCTTTATTAGTGGCACATCACTTTTGGGTGTTGGACTTTAGGAATACTAAATGTGTGGATAAAATTGAATTAAAAAAAAAGAAAAAGTAAAATGAATGATGTAATAACCTTAAAATTGTCACAATTAGACACTGCTAATATAAAAGAAATATATCAAATTTAAAAGTGTGACACTAATTGTGTAACGGATTACAACTTTGTTATTTCCTAGATATTTCAATTACAGCACAAATTAACATGTGCTTTTCCGGTCACCGTAACCGCTGCAGCCCCAGACATGTGTCCTTTCGGAGTCATTTAACCATGCGAATCAAGGGTCAGAAATGCCTCACTCAATCCAAGAATCATAAGATTCATACACGACTTAAAGTGCACTTTTATCCCATTTACTTAAAACAAACAAAAGAAGAAAAAAGTAAATAAGCCATGGATTACACAAATCCACCCCTCAAAACATCGTCCCAGAATCCAAAGGCGCACATAGATTCAACCCCACAAACCCCCTATAAATACCAACAAATGCAACTTTCAACGAACACTTCACCTTTTGGTCGGTTTGAATCATATAAGTAATTAAAGAAGATGGATGTGTACATTTCTGAAGAGTATGTGATGAAGAGAAGAATGGAGAAACAAGCTGCTGCAGCCATGAAGAACAGTAGTGAAGGCAATGGGAGAAGTGGCAGTTCTGCTGCTCCAGTTGGCGATGGCGGAAGCACAAAAAGATCATCACTGTTGATGGATGAAGGTGTTGCCATTTGCAGCGCTAATTTATGTAATAATGACCAGAAGGGTGTTGTTTATTTCAATTATATATCTGCGTGATTATCACATTTGTACATTTTCTTGAACTTCTCATACCGATTCCGACAGTAAAATCAATTGAAATATAGGTCCAATTAATGAACTGATTTTACGCACGTTGAATTTCTGGAATGTTGTTCTGGAAAAGTATGGTGACTCGCGTACTTCAGTTTGTGTACTCAACTCGCTTTATAGTCTACAAATCAAGTTGGGCCGAAAACTAAGAGTATTATATCATGGTGGTGTAGTTCATAGAATTGAAGAATAGCAGAACCGCTAAATTATGCATGCGAGTTTCAGCCCATTTGTTGGGTAAATTCACGCATTTCAATCTATTTATTAAGAGAAAATACCACGAAAGACGCCATTTACATAAATTTATTACATAGATTTTTACATTAAATGTTATAATTTTAAACAAAAATAAAATTTTATTTTATTTTATAGGTTAAAACAAGTAATAATATGTATTTGAGTGAAAATATAAAAGTATATGATATAAAAAAAAAATTTCCAAAAATTCTAAATTTTGTATGTGTATATTTTATAGGTTAAAATGAGTTTCAGCCCATTTGTTAATTTATATGGGTAAATTCACGCATTTCAATCTATTTATTAAGAGAAAATATCACGAAAGATGCCATTTACATAAATTTACGAGGGCTTTTACATTAAATGTTGTGATTTTTTTAAAAAATTAAATATTATATTTTATAAGTTAAAATAAGTAACAATATGTATTTGAAGGTAAAAATATAAAAACATATGATATAAAAGAATATTTTCAAAAATTCTCAATTTTGTGTGTAATTTAACAAATGCATTGTATAAGGTAAAAAAAGTAAGTGGTCTGTCCATAACCTTATGGACAGACCGCCTGTTAGGAGACCCACTCATTTATTAATTGGGAAAGGTACAAATATAAATATGACCCTGTTAAATTGAGAAAGTGCAAGTATAACCCTGCAAAATATGAACATGTGAAATTAACCCTATATTTTTGTAAAATTGTACAATTATACCGATTTTCTCAATTCGGCATTGACTCAAAAAGTCAGCCATCGACCAAATATGAAAAGACCTAAATACCCATAAGTTTAAAATTGAAAAATCTAAAGACCATTTTACCCTTCACTTCTTCTTCTTCTTCTTCGTTTTCAACACCTTAAACCTTGAGCACCATCGTCGCTGCTAATCACTGCCAACGACACTGCCCGCCGCCACCGCCACTGACCACCAAAGTTGCTGCCAAGCATTGCCACACCACTAACATAGCCTCGCTCATCTCCAACACCACCTCCCCAACCTCCAACACCACTTCCCCAACCTCCAACACCACCCTCCAACCTCCAACACCAACTCCCCATCATCATTATCGCACCTCCTTATCCGTTTGAAATCGCTCAACCCTAGCCGAGCCCCACCACTGCCACATCGCTCCACCTCTCCCTACCCTAGTCCAGCACCACCACCACTGCAATCCACCGTAGCCCTCAACCCTAGCCTAACCCCGCACTCCACCTCTCCCCTAGCCTAGCCCCGCCACCGCCACCGCCACTGTGCTCCACCTGCCCTCAACCCTAGCCTAGCCCCTCCCTCAACCCTAGCTCGCCTTGATTTTTTGCCCAGCACTTTCTCCTCATCTCCCTGGCCACCACCAGCTCAGCCCCCCACCGCCGCTGAATTTATGATTGGAATGTGGTGGCGGGGGCGGTGGCGATAAGAGCGCCGATTGGGAAGCGGTGGCGGGGGAGCATGGTGGAACGGTGGGGGGCTGAGATGGTGGAACGATTGGAACATGGTTTTGATTTGGGTTTCCGGAATGCCGATTGGAGAATAATGGAGCAGGAGGTGCAGGGATAGGCTAGGGTTGAGAAAGAAGAAAGAAGAGAAAAATGGAAAAAAAGAAAGAAGGGAGGGTACTATTGTGTTTCACTATCTTTTAATTTTTGTAATAGAAGGGTAAAATGGTAATTTTGATAATTTCCAGCCAATTTGGCCATTGACATTTTGGTAAATGAAATTGAGGTTATTTTTTCACTTTGAGATTTTACAAGGCCATTTCTGCACTTTCGACAAAAAAATAGGGCTAAAAATGCACTCTCTTATTAATCCATATGGTAAATTCTCGGGTTTCAACCCACATATTTACTCATATGTATAACCATGTGGTCAACCCGCATATTAAAACCCAATTCATATTTTTCAATTACACATTTGATCCGTTACCCATTTTATCTATTACCTATTTTTCCCATATTTGTATGGGCTTAAAAATAAAAAAACACGTTTAACTCGTGAGTTACGATTCATTTAGCCACCCCTTGCAATAGAATGAGTAATGAGATTACTAAAAAGAACTACGAATCTATGATGACACTATAAGTGATTCACATATGTTCTTGAGGGATACAATGATGTTGACCAGAATACTCGTTCGGAGGACTTCAAGGTCACTGGTGGATACATTTATAGAAAGGAAAAAAAATATTTTCATACCCTCAGTTCTTTGATTAGTGTAAATATAATTCTCAATTTATTAAAAGTACAAATATATCCCTTGACCGACATTGACTCAAAAACTTGTACCCTTGACGCCAGAGACCGATGTTGGCCGGTCAAATTTTGGGATAGTATCAAAATACACCTATTATATTTTCAATATAATTGAGTGTTGCTATACCACACCCTGTATTTTACTAGGTTATGCCCTAATGCGTATATACATGTATAATACAAATTTTAATTTTAAAAAAAAACAATACACAAAAAATTATAAAAAAACAAAAACAATGGTACCGCCGGTGCCACCGCCGGCGCCACTGTTCCCTGCCACCACCGTCCCCGCCACCATTCCCTGCCACAGCCGTCCCCACCACCATTTCCTGTCACCGCCATCCCCGGTGCCACCACCGTTTCCTAGCTCATCGTCCCCATCCTTAACCACCCGCTGGCGATGCTTCACTTTCGTCCCCAGCCATTCACCATAGCCCGCCGTCCCTGTCCCCATCCCTAGCCACCTGGAGGTTTTTGGCGTGGCTCTCGAGTGGATGACGAGAGTAGGCAAGGGTTGGGCAAAGCAGAGCCGGAGAAGCAGAGCCGTCTGAAGAAGGAGAGCCGTCCGGAATCCAAAGAAGGAGAGCCAAAGATGGGGAGTGAGGAATGGAGAGCTGGGAATGGAGAGTCGGAGAAGGAGAGTCGGGAATGGAGAGCCGGGAAGGAGAGAGGCCCGAGATCTGAGAAAAGAGAACTGGAGAAGAGAGCTGGCCGAGGCTGGAAAACGAGAACAGAGAAGATGGCGGAATCCGGCGCACGGACGGCCATCTCCATTGCCGGCGAAGCACCACCGTCCACCGTCCTCCACCTTTGGAAAAATCACCGCCAACCGCTGTGTACCACCACCGTCCGCCGTGCACCTCTGCCGGGAAACACCTTCAGTGGCGGTGGTAATGTGTTTAAAAATAAGTTTTATTTAATATTGTTTTAAACATATTTTAATTATTTAAATTAAATTGAAAATACATATTGTATATTGAATATTATAAATACAGGGCATAATCAAGTAAAATACAGGGCGTGATATAACGATTCACATATAATTTCAGACTATTTTACCCCTGAAGTGGGCCTTGTCATTAATTTGAACATAAACAAGAATTTCATGGTTATATCTGCACTTATTTTATAAAGTGGGGGATAGATCAACATTTTTTTTAAGTGTGAATTGTCTGCATAAACATAATACATTATAAATAATTTTGGTCCATAGAAAAAAAAGAAAAAAGGACAACTATACAGAGATTCTGATACGTCTACTATAGCCATGATTGGACAAAAAATATTTTCCATAACTAATACACCCTCCGTCCCATAGAAATTGACATAGTTACTTTTGGATCGGTATTTTATGCAAGATGAGGTGGAAGTGTTTATGGGAAATAAAGCAAGGATATTTTGGTAATGGAGTAGTTGACTAGTAGCAAGGATAATATAGTAAATGTATAAGCTATTTTTTTGCCAATTTAGGTAAGAATTGAATTGTGCCAATTTCTGTGAGACGGACGAAAATAAAAATTGTGCCAATTTCTATGGGACGGAGGGAGTATGTTGGGATATTGGTGTAATTAACCAACCTAATCATCTAATCAATTGACATCTATTGCCAAAACACTTGGGCTAATTCACTTTCGTAGTTGTTGTCATCATATTTAAAGCTGAAAATAGAAACATCTGCTGCAATTGGCTTGATATCCGCAGGAAGCTCTTCAACCGCTTTTGTCTACTTTAGTGCACTCCAAATGCATGTTCTAAAGTTTGAAGTGCACTTGGAAGTGCCTTAAAATGGTAGTTTTTAGTGCATAATTTTTGTAGGGTTTCTAAACGGTGATTCAACATTCATTGTCTACTCTAGTGCACTCCAGACACATGTTCCAACTTCAGAATTGTCCTCGAAAGTGCACAAAAATAAACAACTGAGCCATCATAGTACACTTTCAACAACGGTTCAAACTCATCCGTCGTTGATCGTACAATGTTAGACAACGATTATTCATCAATCGTCGTTAATATAGCTTTAAAATTGTTATATTAGTTAGCGCCTTAATGTAAATGACCGCAACGATGTAAATATCACTTGATTGTAGCTCTTTTGACCAATCTGATTAATACAAATGGTTGGATTCTCGAACATCCCCACCATTATCTGTTTTAAATAAAAAAAAAACAATATGCGTGAATTAATGTTTAGAAATAGTTTAAAAATTTTGGCAATCAACATAAATTACTGCATATAATTAACTGTAATTATATTATGCTTGTTGATTATCTTTTAAATCGTTCAGATTACTGTAATTATCTTGTGTAAACTTACCATCATAGAATTAAAAGTTATATTTTGTCAAATTATCTTTTATTCTAGTAATCTATATTAAATTTTATTTCACGTATATATATATATACAATATTTAATAGAGATGGTCTCCTGTGAGGCAGACTAAACCTTAGGCATGGGACTTTATACAATTCTAATAATATTTCAGCTCCAAGGATCTATCTCTAATAATTTTACATGGACCTATCGCTAACAATTTTCCAGGGTTCCATCATTTTCCCGCCATCTGCAATCTGCAAAAAAATAAAAATAAAATCAATATGAACAACGAGCTGAAAAATTATAAACGTCAGCAAAAAATAACAGAATATCAACGAAAAATCATAAAACTTCAACTAATATCAACCTACAACACCCAAAAACTACAAACATCAAATCCTAACAACTGAACCTCATCAGAAAAATAAAAAATATCAATATAAGAATACAAACATCAACTCCTATTACCAAAACCTCAGCCGAAAAATGAAAAACATCAGCATGAGATAATTAAAAAACTGCAAATATCAATCCATATCACCCAATTTTTTTTACAAAACATCAACTCATATCAATTAAACCTCACCCGAATAATAAAAAACATCAACATAAGAGAAAAAAAGCAAGAAACATCAACAAAAAGTTACAGTACATCAAGAATAAAATTATTTAAAAAAAAGACCTCATTGGGATTTGAACCCTGACCTCTAACCTCAAAGGCTAGAGCAATGACCACTACACCAAAGACTCATATTAAACATAGACTACACCAAATAATATTATATCTCATTATGCACATCAAGAAAATAAATTCTTCAAAATGAAAGGTCCAGTGAGACTCAAACCCCAGAGCTCTAACCTCACCAACAAGAGTCCTAACCACAAGACCAAAGAACATTTATTAATCCTAACTCAGACAAGTACATATTCAACCTCAGTATATCTCTTTGAAAAATTAAAGCACAAATTTGAACCTCACGAGTAAAAGTTCATTCCATCGCCATCCTCAGTCCTCTGCGTCTCCATCGGCGCCGCTGTCTGCGCGTGTTTACACGCACAAGTTGTCTTCTTCCTTGACACGTGTGGATCTCACACGCCTAAAGGAAGACCGCAGCAACACTATCGCCGTCTTCTCGTCGTCACTGCACCTCTCGTCGCCATCGCTACCTCCACTTCCAGCAAACCCTAGCCCCTATCGATCGAAACGCCATCGTCGTCGATTGGAGCGCCGTCGTCATTAATCAAAGCACCGTCCTCGTCGATCGAAGCGCCGCTGTCGTTGAATCCGGAGGAGTCGCTGGCGTCAATTTCTAGAGCTCAACTTATTAGGCCTTGCCGACATCATACGTACACACATTCTGATTTTAACCAGGAGAAGGAGAAGCACCGACAGAATAGACAGAGGCGTACAAAAATTCGGCGGAGGCGTCAGAAATCTGGTATAAAACCGACTGAAATCTGGCGTAAACCGGCGATTACCGTCGGCCGAACGCGGTTACCGGTAGGAGGAGGCTGTTTCCGATCGATTGCTAAAAAATGATAGTTCTGGATATTTTTGTGATATTTATAATATTTTTATGATTACACGATAGGTCCATGGATTTATCAGCATATTAAAAAAAAAACTCCATCCCAAATGAAACTTTTAATAATTGCACAATAAACCTTTCCTAAAGTTTAGCATGGGTAATACAAAACTTTGTGTATTTAATACCAGTATTAATAAAGGATGCAAATTCATTCATTCTCCATGAAAAAAAAGCCTGATAATAAAGACGGTGTATATAACGAGTTATAACAAATTAAAGATACTACTATGAATGAAAATTAATTTTTAAAGTTTTTTTATTGAAGTGTTTTCAAACTTATTGTGAAAGTATATTCTGCAAATATATTCTTTAGCCGTTAGATCCATTCAAGCACAGACAATTTATAACAATTTGAAATATTATTAATTCACAGCAAATGCACGTACTGGCACGAGATTTACCTTTTCTTACAGCAAAAATATTTGTGCTCTTCTCAATCTTCAAGCGATGGAACCAAACACGTGTCTTTTTGAAGTCTTTAACCGTTCAAACCAAGGGTTTAGAAATGCCTCGGTCCAAGAGTCTTCATGAACTTGTCACGATTCATTGCCTACTTACAAAAAAAAAGGCAATGGAATTATGGAAATTACATCGTCCCAAACTCCAAAGGCGCACATAGATTTAACCCGCAAAACTCCTATAAGTACCAAGGTCTTCCAGTCCTGTCGTTCATACATAAAAACTGTTAAATGTGCACATTACATTTTAGTCTGTTTGACACAGTGAAGAAGATGGATGCGTACATTTTGGAAGAGTACATGAGGAAGAGAAAAATGGAGAAAAAAGCTGCAGCTTTGAAGAATGATGAGAGGGCCAATGGGAGAAGAGGTGGTTCCGCTACACCGGGCGTCAATGGTGGTAGAAACAAGAGATCATCGGTGTTAATGGATGAAAACCTTGCCATTTGCAGCACTAGTTTATGCAATGATTACCAGAAGGGTGTTATCTACTTCAATTTCATTTCTGCTTGATTGATTCACAGATTTTGAAGTGATGCCATGTTTCGAATTATTCTTTACAAAATGTTGAGTGAGATTCATCAATTCTGATATGAAGTTATTTTTTAGTGATTATGTACATCAAGTTATTATTATTATTATTTTTTGTTTCTCTACTACTGACAATTGTCATTGACTCATTGCTCTTGTGTACAAGAGTATACTTAGGTGCACTGAAGTGGGGATTTAGATCAGAGTGAGTGCAGGATCAAAATTCATACTTATATCATCTCTATGAATTCCCTCTGATCATTTTATCACTCTTTTACCCTCTAAAAAGTGTAAAATTTTGAAGGTAAAATGATAATAACTAAGTTGGATATGCTTAGCGTCACTTGCAGCCAATTAGGAGAGTTTTAGTCATTTATTGTTTTTTTAAAAACTTAAAATCACCTGGGTTGTTTTTTTTTTTACAATTGAGGCGATCCTAGTTGGAGCTCAAACCCCTTATATGCTCTAGAATTAAAATTTTCAAATCTAGGATCATTCTAGCAATATGAGAGTTAGCGCCAAAACAATGAGCAATTGATGTAGCGTAATAAATCAGCAAATAAGAAATAATACTTAGTAGTCAAAACAATAGCAAACCATTTTCCTTATGGTTGCAACTCCTACACTAAAATGACGTGCATCACCACTACAAACTTGAACACTTCCTACCTAAATCCAATTGCCGATTCCATTCCTCCGCTCATTATGTTATATGCAACTAGTCTGTAACTTCCAAAAAAATTTTATGAGGAGTTTTTTTTTTAAAAATTTTATCCAAAAAACACTCATCAAATGAGAGCGAGAATTTTTGATTAAGGGATCCCACACCCTAAAAATGTTAATGTTCATAGCAAACAAGGTAAGATTCTGTAAGGAAAATAAGAAATTCTTGTTAGTGTTTTCCTCTATAAGCCCTCCACCCCTGTGTGAAGCTCATGAAGGCCGGACTATCAAGAACTTTCGAACTAGAAAACCTAACTAATGTATTGATGTTTCCATCTAAATTGGGGGAATAGATGTGAGCATTTCTTCAAACTGCGTGCTATATCCTCTTCTGATTGCTAACTTTGCTAGAAAGTCAGGTGTTTGATTTCCTTCTCTGTGAATGTGGTTGAATCTGACATATTGGAATATGGATGTTGCTGATTTAATTCGATCCAGAAGCTGCTTCAGAGACCAAGGGCACGACTCTCCCTGGATAATTTGTATCGCCGAATAGCAGTCCGATTGGATGTGGACATAGTCAGTCCTTCCTGCCGCTTCCAATCCTTTGTAGATGGCCGTCAATTCAGCCATTAAAACTGCAAGATGAGACAATAAGGAAGTATTATCCATGGGCATACAACTGGATACGGCATATACAATCCGTTTATTAGTGTCCCTAATGACACATCCTAACCCTAACTTGTTCCCTTTTATTGCTGCTCACAGTTAACCTTAAGGCCAATGTCAGGTGGTTCCCATTTTATTAAGTACAACCTTTTTATCATTTTCTTTTTAAAAGGTGGCATTAATCCAGCAGTAACCAGGTGGCATTGTGAGTGGCAAATAGCTGTAGGATGAACTGAGTATATCATGTAACAAAGATTAGAGATGTTTTTCCAAAGAGAAGGAACATAGCTTTTTTTATTTTCTTGAATGTGTTTGTTCCTGGCTTTCCATAACTCCCAACAAATTAAACACGGAAGAACAATTAAAGTTTACGAATGAGAAGATGATGTCTGATGTAGGGACCAGTAAAACTCTACTCTCTCCCTGATGTTATTGTGGGATCTAAGTGGTATATGTAGAGCCTCCTGCATTTTATTCCATAGAACCGAAGCTGTGGCACATGAGTTAAAATAATGTGATAAGGATTCTATACTTTCACATTCTGTGCATTTAGAGGGTAGGTTTAGCCCATATTTCATAAGAATATCCGCAAAGGGTAGAGCATAGAGCAGCATTTTCCACATAAAAAAGCTGATTTTTTTTGCAACAGCTGATCCCAAACTCTTCTAAAAATATCCAGGCTAGGTTTTTGAGGTCTAAGAATTTGATATGCAGACTTAATTGTAAAGGAGCCATAAATGTCAGGTTTCCAAACGATGTAATCTTGCTGATCTGATAAGGTCACATCCTCCCGTAGTTCAACAATTATGGCAGAATTGAATAAGTGTGAGAGTTGAGGGATGTAAATACCTTTGTTGAGCTAGAGTTCAGTGACTGTAAGTAATGGAAAGGGAACTTGTACCTGTGATTCTTCCACCTGATTAATAAGAGGGCCTAACCCTAGCCAATTAGTTATCCAAAAGTTTGATGATCCCTTTTCTACGATCACCTGAGAGTTTACTTCTGCCCTGTCATTTATTTTCCTGACCCTAGCCCAGGTTTTAGATTTTCTAGCATGTGAGGGTAAGGACCACATAAATTTAGACCAGATTGACTGTCCTAATTGTAGTTTCCACCATATTTTAATGGAGAATGAGTCAATTATGGACTGAATATGCCTGATGCCTAGACCTTTTTCTTCCTGTGGATATGTTATTCTTTCCTAAGAGATCCAGTGTTTATTCATTCCATGTTCTGTTTTCCCCGATAAAAAATTACTAAAAATGGATCTAATTTTATGAACCATATGCTTAGTGGGTGCTGTAACAGCCCATGTGTGCTGAGGTATAGATGTTAACACGTGGTTTATTTATATTATTTTGCCCCCACCCGAAAGCCATTGGTTTTTCCAGTTAGAGATTTTGTTGTTAACCGTATCAATTAAGGTTTTGAAATGGAGATTTAATTTCCTTCCTCTAAAAATCGTGACTCCTAGGTAAGAGAAGGGAAGTGTTCCCTGTGGCATGCTGGTTAGATCCTTTATCTCTTTTTTCTTAATTCGGCTTAAATTTCCTGAGTAGAATGCACTTTTTTGAAAATTTGTTTTCTATCCAGTTGCTTTTTGATAAATCTCCAGAAATTTCATCATGTTTTTTAAGGATTTTTAAGTTCCTTTTAAGAAGACCACTGTGTTATCGGCGAAACACAGCTGATTTAAGGAATTTGCTGATCCTGGGGTTTGAAATTGTTTAATGTTTCTATTTAAAAATTGGATCCTGAGGTTTCAAGTAAGGAGTTCTGTCAAGATGTTAAAGAGGAAAGGTGATAATGGATCTTCTTGTCTCAAACCACTAGAAGGTTTAAAAAAACCACAGGGGGATCCATTGATCAATACAGAAAACCAGGTTGAGTTTATGTTACTCATTATGATTTTAACTATATGACCATGAAAACCCATTTTTAATAGAAGAGTGTTGATGGTTGACCAAGCAACTCGGTCAAATGCCTTCATCATGTCTAACTTAAGAATTAGATTGAGGGATTCATTTGTCTTGTCAAGCAGTCTAACTGCCTCCTTTATCATGAGAATATTATCCGCAATATCCCTACCTTTTTAAAAAGCTGATTGTTCCTCTGAAATTATTGAGCTCATGAACGGTTTGAGTCTTTCCACCATAATCTTAGACATCAATTTATTGATGAAGTTGGAAAGACTTATAGGTCTGAATTCACTAAAGGATTTTGGAGTTTTTGTTTTTGGTATTAATGCAATCAGTGTGCTTGCCACTGATTTTGGTATGGGAATGCCAGCTTGGTATTCTAACACTGCAGTTAGAACATCATTTTTTATTATCTCCCAAGAGTTCTTATAGAACAGTCCTGGAAAACCACCTGGCCCAGGTGCAGCAGATGGAGATAATTCAAAAACTGATGATTTGACCTTATCCATGGTTATAGGCTTTAATAGTTAGATGTTATCTTGTTCAGAGATAGAAGGGTGGATTTCCTTCATTAAAAATGAGAGACATTGGCCCGAGGGGTCATCATTTTCATCAAACATCAAAGTTTTGAAAAAATGTATTGCTGCATCACCTATTTGAGTCTGAGAATTCAACCAGTTTCCATCCTGGTCTTGTATCTTCATGATTGATAGTCTAGCATGATTCTCAGTGATGGATTTATGAAAAATATTTAGAATTTAGATCTCTATCTTTAAGCCACTTCATCCTTGTCTTTTGTGTTAAGAAAATGTTTTGTTCAACTAGATGTCTAGTTAGTCTAGCGTTTGCTTTGTTCAAGTTAATTCTGTCAGTAACTGAGTGTGTTATGTCATATTTTGCTTCCAGGGTAGCAACTTCCATTTCTGATGTTGTTATGTTTTCATACACATTTCCAAAAACCAGTTTATTCCATGTTTTTAATTCATTTTTCAGTCTTTTCAGTTTAGAGGAGAAGCCAACTAGACCTTGTTCCTGAATGGGCTGGGACCAACTATTTGAGGTTAGATCCATGAATTCTTTTCTATTAAACCACATTTCCTGAAATCTGAATGGTCTAGGGGTTGAGATGTCTGAGTTTGAAATGTCCAAAAGCATGGGTGAATGGTCTGATGTTGTTCTGCTTAGGATTTAGACAGTGGAGTGGTTAAATGAGTTAAAGAAATAGGTATTTCCCATTACCCTATCTAACCTCTTGGAGGTGGGATTTACAGATCTGTGGTTACTCCATGTAAGGTGATTACCAGCAGTATTAAATCTGCTATCTGGACTTCATTTATAAAAGAGACAAAATTAGAGATAGAGTCTAAGTTTGGAGAGCTAGGACCAGAGTATTCGTCCATTGACCTTATTACATTAAAATCACCTCCAATCAGGGTTGGTGAATTATCAATTTTAGCAGTTAAATCCTTGTAGACCTTAATTCTTTCATCTCTACTATGTGGAGCATAGATGAAGAAAGACTTAATTCTCTTATCCAGAATTTTAATGTTTATTTCCACATGTATGTAATGGTTATGGGTTTCTATAAGATGAAGGTCAATCCTATCAGAGTACATGATCCATATTTTGTTATGAATCATTCCCAGGTGATGTCGAAAATAGAACATCTTTTTATACATATCTATCTGGTGTAATTGTCCTTTAGGCTCAATTATAACTAATAAATCTAGCTTATGTTTCTTAGACAAGTGTTTTAACCTGACCATAGAAGTTGATAAACCCCTGACATTCCAAATTATGCATTTAACTGACATTGGAAACTTTGTTTTTTAAAGCTAACCTGGAGCTCCTTTTAGGGAGATTAACCTGTGTTGATGTTTGCTCATCCGAAAACTCAGTTGATGGGGTCTTGATTACCTCCTGCTGGATATCCTGGATGTTTACATGCTCTATGTCCCTGAGATTGTCGATGTTTCCTTGCTCCTTATCCTGTGAAAAGTCAATATCTGAAATAATTTGTTTATTAGGTATCCAGGAAAACTGATCATGGAGAAATATATCCGAATTTTTTGGGAGCTTTAACTTTATCACATAATGTATCATCAGTAAAGGATGTGAAAAGGATATTCTTCTTCAGTGGTGATGATGGGGCAGTGTTATAGCCTCTGGACTCATGTCCTTCTTCTAAGTAATCTTCAATTGAGTCATGTTCCGAGGTAATTTCTGCAATCTCTATGTTGTGTTGGTTCTGGGGCATTTCTTGTGTTAACTGTGTATCTTCTTCTGATTGATCCACTTGCAGACCAACTGTGTTTGCTACCATGAGGGGAGTAAGACTGGGATCTTTTGGCTGCGGCGAAGCATCCTTGGCCTTGCCATCTCCATGTGAATGACCCTGCTGTTCATTTTGGGTCCGATCAGGTATAGTAGCCTGATCATCTGAAGTTGTTACCTCAAGGATAGCAAATCTGTTTGCAGAGGTAGAGGCTGTGTTTTCATCACCTTGGGCTACAGGAAGAAGGGGGGTAGTGTTCTGTTAGTTTTGGTTTGGCTTAGGTTGGTAGACCTTAATGGTGGGTTGGGGTTTTTCCTTACTGTTATTTGGTAGGTTTATGATTTTCTTTGACTTATCTATCGCAGGATGTTTAGGATCAGAAACCTTCTTAGTGGTGTGTACTCTTGAAACTAAGGGTTCTATATGGTAACCAACCATAATCCCTTGATCCCTTTTACAGTAGGATTCACTATGACCAATTTTATGACATTTTTTGCAATACTGTGGGAAATCTTCGTAAGAGATAGCATAAGATTTGTTATGGGCTATCGAGCCTAGCCTGATCTTATTTGGTCTTGGCTTAGCAACATCCATTTCTACACATAATCTAATTGTGGATGGCCTAGTTAAGTTTTTAGTTGGGGCATTAGCAAACAGAAGTTCTCCTAAGGAATTTCCCAAATCAGTAATAGCTTTAGGGTGGAAGAAATATACATGGGGAAATTCCACAGTTAGCCAAACCAGAGCTAAAGATGATTCTGCGTCATAGTCGAAGTTCTTTATCCATTTGATGATGCGCATGATGGTTCCTCCCATAGAACAGGTTCTTTTAAGCCAACAGCGATTGTAATCCTCATCCAGGTCGAAGGTGATTCTGATGTGCCTAGAGTCCATTGCCGATAGCTGCACTTCGCCTTTGAAACCTATCGTCTTGATTTGATTTCTGAGGAAGTCCATTGTTGGGCGGCCTCTGCTGAATTTGCCGATGAGGGCTTTTGAGAATGGAGCAGTTAAGAGGTTAATTTCCTCCTCTGGGTATAGGACGGCGAGTTCCCCTTTGTAATTGAAATGGGGGTGGAGGTCTGGTGTAGATGGAATGGTAGGATGATGGGATTGTTTCAGCGTTTGAACAAAAGAAGGTTTTTCCATGTTCCATGGCGTTGCCGCCATGGCTGGAGGTGGAGGACGGTGGTGATAGAGCCGTTAGACTGTGTAATCACTTTTTTCAGAGAGGTTGGGTTTCAGAGTAAATTTTTAATTTTGCACACGTTAGTGGTTGGCTTGAGGAGTTGGAGTCCAGCTGCGGGTTGATGTAGGATGAGATGCAGAAAATGACAATGGCGATGATGGACATGAAAGGGGACATGGACGATAGGTTTTGGAGGATGGACGATGCCTTCAGCCACCAGACGGAAGCCATGATGAACAACTGTGCCAATGGAGGCTTTAACTCACGAGGCAGTTGTAGAACCGAAGGGAACCAGCCTTACACTTCTAGGTATCGAGGAGATCAAGTCAATCCATTCTCAAATCCTCATCAACACTGAGAAAATTCTACTGTTGTGGTGATATGTCCATTTTATGTGCATAATTTAGTAATTTTTGGGGTCACTTTTGTACTCTTTTATTATAAAGAGCTTGTGTTTTACCTTGAAATTCTCTTAGGAGGGGTATGAGCAACTTTACACTCTTTTACCTTTTCTAAGTGGATTTTGCATGACAAAGGAAGAATATGGAGGTTTGAAGACCGGAGGCCATTAAAGATCCAAAGACTTTGAAGACTTGCTTCGAAGACCGGAGGCCACATCGAAGACCAATTTTGAAGACTTTGAAGACTGAATTTTAGTTTTACCACTTTTTCTAGTAGTTACTAGTGTGTTCCAACATGACTACTCTAACCAAGTGCATAATAACGTAAAACGTAAAGAACGCATGACTTGGTTACGCAGTTCAGTGTAATCCACTTACATCTGCGGGACCTGGCCCAGTTAAGAATGAATCCACTAATTAGAAAGATACAGTACTCAGTACAGTTTAGAAAATACTTATCTTTGCTAACTATATAGTGTGAATTCTGCTAGCTCCCCTAGCTACCGATCCGCCTTGATCAGGCTCCCTCTGACCTCGAACTCCATCGACGCTGGATCTCCTCCTCCCGAGGAATTAAGGTTTCTGATTCTGAACTTTGTGCGACAGGTCAGATGTGTTGGAACACAGTAGTCTGACTCTTTGCAATTCTCGAAAATCTCAAAAATTTATATGCAGATTTTTTCTCTATTAAATCCGTGAGTATGCAGCCGTGTTTGTCCCAATTTATATCCACGAACAGATTGGAATACTCCTTGATTATCTCCACAATATTCCTATTCCAAATCTGCTTCTTGAAGCATATCCAAATCCCATAAATAAAGGGATTTACCTTATATCAATCAATCCCATATATTCGAATATATCATCTCATTATAAGTGGGGATTTTCCATAAATCAATTATGCTTCACACGCCTGATATACATAACCAAGTATACAACTTCCATAAGTTATAAAATACTCCAATATTTTGGCTTTGATTTCCATAAAACCTTGGCGTGAATATTCTGCATTAGCATGTTCCAACATGGAATGTTTTCTTGTTCACAAAATTGCCAATCAAATATTCATTTGCAAATCTCTTGACTTTACAATCTCCCCCTTTGGCATTTTTGTGGACCCATAATATTTTGAACATGTAATTTCCAACGAAAACTTCCATCAATATCATAAGCTTTCAATAGAATATTAGAATAATAATCACCATAATACCAGACTTCTCTTAAGCATGAAATCTGAAAACCAGAAACTAGAAATCCAGAAAATTACAACCATATTGAATAAATCATTCAAATTTAAAACCAACATCCAAAATCCAATCGTCCTAAATCACTCCTCCTGGGACCACACATAAGGTCAATGCCAACATCAAAATCATCAAACAAACAACATCAACCATCAACAATCAGTAATGCTCCCCTTGCATTAGTCATAAGAATTAGTCTTCCAATCGAGACTCCTTTGCCTCCAGACTTGCTTTCTCCGCCTCCAAAGCAGCCATTCGAATACCTATAGCACCAAGTCAAGCATTCAGAACCATCAGCCTAGCCTTCTTTGCTGCTGCTGATGAAGAAGTCGATCCAGATGGTTTCCACGGATGATTATGCACATGCCTTAGCCAAAATGTCTTCTTGTTGGGCCTTAGAAACTCTGTATCAATCACAACATCCGAGGCCTTCCCTTTTACTTTTTCACTCTTGGCTAGTGCAGAGACCAAAGCAGGGTAAATGATGGCATCATTGACTTTGGGAGTAGTAGCTTGTCTGACTAAATGCTGCTGAATAAGTAGACCAAGGTTAACCTCCTTTTGTGTTCCAACACAGTACAGCAGTTTAGCCATTTCCCTTGTCAAGGCTGTGGTATTTGTTGAGGGCAATCAACAATGCACAGCCACCTGATATAAACCAAAAAATCTTGAAGACAAGCAGGATGCTTGTGAATACCCAGTTGCTGGCCATTCAACCTTATAACCACCAGATATAACACCTAATATTTCATTGTTAGACAATCCCAGATTTTCAGGAAAGACTCCCCCGTCTCAGGTGTTGTAAGACCTAGCAATGTGTTAATCCTAGAAGCAGAGACATCTATGATCTTCCCCCGTACATATACCCTACCATACCATGGGGAAATTATTTCTAAATTACTAGTCATGAGGTTAGAATATACCTCAAGTATAACCTGCCTGTTGTACTGTAACTGGATAGTTGCTGCAGTAGTCATGCCAGTCAGCTTTAGAAAATCTGTGAAGCCGCTCTCCTTATAGGCTTTTAAATCCAAAGGCCTTTCTGCTATGAACTTCTTCTCTGAGAAAAAATCTCCCATCTCTGCACCTTTTTCGTCAAAATAAACAGCAGAGAATGCCTTACTAACAGAGGGTGGAGGTAAGACCTTCCTTTCCTTGCTGTCATGCCTTCTCTTGCTCCTTTTTGCTTGAGCAGAATTCTTGACTTTATCATACTTTCTCTTGCCTTTTGCCATCTGATAGTACCCATCCAGTACCTCATCACTTGAATATTCCAGATCAGGAATATCCTGTGTTGGAACACTCCCTGATCTTTCAGCATCCTTTTTAATTTCTTCCTCGCTCTCAGAACCATCTTTCTGGTTAGACAGGCTCTCTTTAGGTGCTTCATCCTTCTGACCTTCATGAAAATCACCATCATCTGCACCCCCCAGATCATTATCAGAATCTAACTCCATATAGTTAGGTTCATCTCTCTGTGTTGGAACACTGTCATCATTGTCCGACAGAACAATGATGATAGGCTTCCTCAATTCTTCCATCCTCTTTGCTGAATTCGTATCATAGAATCCCACCTGAAGTTTATCTCCGTTCCTAACTACTTCTCTTCTAGCTACTTCACTTTCACTAATTTCTCTCAAAGAAACACAACTTGGTACTAGAATATAGCAATGCACATAATTTTTATCTTTTTCCCTAAACTCGGCATATCTCCCCATCACAAATTTCACCGTATAATTCTCAAGTCTCCTAATTTCACCTATGTTTCCAGTCACCAACTCCTTAACTTTAACCGTCAAATATTCTCCTCTAATTTTCTTGATCTTTCTTAAATCTACAACAACTCTATTAGCCTCAAGCCATTCAAAGATTTCATTCATACTCGTACATTCAACACCCATGAATTTTAATGGACGGGGGTCAGGGCCAGTTACCGTAGGTTTCTTCTTCTTCTTCTTGGTTCCAGAAGATTGTACCTGTGCATCAGGTTCAACTTCAGTTGTCTCTTTAACCTCTGCATTCTTCGTGCTTCCTCCGATCTGAGCTTGATAGACATATTTTCTCTGCTCAGCAACCAGCACCAATTCCAAATCAGTTGAAACTCGATCTTCCTTCATGATTTCTGACACCTCTGTATCATGTGCGGGAGAATTTGGAGTTGACATTCTTTAATCCAATATCGCGACAGAGGAGAGTTGTTGAAGCAAAAATTTTCGGCAGAGTTTTTGGAGAGACAAATTTCGGCCGAGAGTAGAGGAATGCAAGGAGTTTTTTAACAAGTTTGAATCCCACTTTAACTCTTCATCTAATCACCTCTTTTCCCGTGAAGTCCCTTTTTAGATTTCCCAAACTTGTAATGATGACACTTTCTCCTCTTGTCAAATCAAGTTGTCATGCCACAAATAACTTCCAACACACCATACTAACCGTCTCCTATTTTTGTACACCTTTGCTTCCTTCCATTTTTTTGTTCTTTTTCGATTTTGCTAAACAAGAATAACCAAAATAAATATTTACAAGAAAGAGTAATTATGTAAAAATTACCTCAGATTTGACAAACACCTATGTGTTGTCGAAGGCTCTTAAAAGAAGTGGCATCCAACGGCTTTGTAAATATATTAGCAAATTGCTCGTGTGTTGGAACATAGACTACTTCCACTTCTTTTCGTTCAACCAGATCTCTAATAAAAGGATGCCGTATGTCAATATGTTTGGTCCTCGAGTGTTGAACTGGATTCTTCGAAATATCAATAGCACTTGTGTTGTCACATAGAATCTTCAAGGGGCCTTGATGAATTCCATAATCTTTCAACATTTCTTTCATCCATAATAATTGTGCACAACAACTCCCTGCTGCAAGATACTCTGCTTCTGCAGTAGATAGAGAGATCGAGTTCTGTTTCTTTCTATACCAAGACACCACATTTGTTCCAATAAAGAAACATCCACCTGTGGTACTTTTTCGATCATCAGCATTACCAGCCCAATCAGAATCACTATACCCAAATACCTTAGAATCTTGACTCTTAGAATACCAAACACCATACTCAGAAGTCCCACTTACATATCGAATAACTCTTTTAACTGCAGTGAGATGAGATTCCTTAGGATAAGCTTGAAACCTCGCACATATCCCAACACTGAAACATATATCTGGTCTGCTTGCGGTTAAGTATAATAAGCTTCCAATTATGCCTCTATATAACTTCTGATCGACCGGAACTCCTTTTTCATCCTTTACCAGTTTATCAGAAACTCCCGGAGGAGTTCGAACTGCTCGAGCACTACTGAGTCTGAATTTTTTAATCAAATTCAAGGCATACTTACTTTGATTTATGAATATACCATTCCATCCTTGTTTGACTTGCAATCCCAGAAAGTAAGTCAACTCTCCAACCATGCTCATTTCGAATTCAGATTGGATAATGGTGACAAAATCTTGTACCATAGATGGTGAAGTAGAACCAAAAACTATGTCATCAACATAAATTTGAGCAATAAAACACATTGAAGCCTTGTCAAGCACGAATAAAGTGCTATCTACTCCCCCTCGAGCACTGGATACCTCGAACACTCAAGCCCTCGAACCTCGAGCCTAGGAGGTCTTGAGCCCTGGATCCCTGGATCTCTCGAGCACTGCAGACCTCGAGCACTCGACCCTTGTAGCACTCAAGCACTCGAGCTTTCAAGCACTCGAGCTTTCGAGCACTGCAGACCTCGAGCACTCGACCCTTGTAGCACTCAAGCACTCGAGTCCTTGAAACATCGAGCCTTGGAGCCCTCGCGCACTGGATACATCAAACACTCAGGCACTCGAGTCCCTCGAGAACTCAAGCTCTCGAGTCCTGCCGCCCTCGAACCTTTGAGTCTCAAACACTAAATACCTTGGAGCCCTCGAGCACTGGAGCCCTCGAGCACTCAAGCACTCGAGCACTTGAACTATTGAGCCTTGGCGCCATCGAGGACTGGATACCTCGAACTATGAAGCTCTCGAGCCCTCAAGCCTAGAAGGTCTCGAGCCATAGATCACTCGAGCTTTGTCTCTCTCGAGCCATCGGACACTCGAACCATCGAGCCTCGACCCAGGCCTTGGATCCCTCGAGCACTAAACCACTCGAGCCCTACCGTCATCAAGCCATCAGGCACCCGATCCATCAAGCACTCAAGCCCTCGAGGGCTCGAACCATCGAGCCTCTAATACTGGATACCGTGGAGTCCTCGAGCACTGGTGCCCTTGAGCACTCGAGCCCTCGAAACATCGAGCCTTGGTGTCCTCGAGCACTGGATACCTCACACTGGGTTATTGGAGCACTCAAGCTCCCGAGTCCTGCCGTCCTTGAGCCTTCAGGCACTCGAACCATCGAGCACTCAAGCACTCGTATCATCGAACCATCGAACCTTGACCCCTCGAGATCTCGAGCCAGCAAGTACTAACTCCTCTACTTCTGAATCACTAGTCCGCTAGTATTAGATCATTCTTTTGAGGGAAACGAGATTGCCCTATCGATGTAATATTCCAAAACATCATTCTACATCTTTTGGTTTCTAAATAGGCTTGGGGAACCTAATAAATATTCCCCACCTTAGGGTGCAATTAAAAAAAAAGTGCCATCACAGGTTTTTTCAGGGAGAGGATATACCAACTGGATTTAGCAGAGCAGTTCTTGCATTAATTCCCAAAAATGCACAGCCTCAGACAGCTACAGAACTGGGACCAATAGCATGTTGCTCCATCCCATACAAGGTTAAAAAAGATTTTATGCACCAGGTTGGGAGAGGTGATGCATATGCTGGTCAGCAAAAATCAAGGAGCTTTTGTAAAAGGGAGACATATAGGCTATAATGTCCTTCTGGCACAAGAAATTCTGCACAAATACAAGGTGAAAAATATGAAGAAAAGTTGTGTTATCAAGATAGATATCCAAAAGGCTTTTGATTC
The DNA here is from genome assembly GCA_037428765.1 of Rubia yunnanensis. NCBI lineage: Eukaryota > Viridiplantae > Streptophyta > Magnoliopsida > Gentianales > Rubiaceae > Rubia > Rubia yunnanensis. The sequence continues at coordinate 112,272,909 of CM075064.1, read as the reverse complement.
AGTTAGATTCTTCTGTCTTGAATCAGGCTTCTCTCTGCAAGCACGTATGAGCTATTCAGAAGAAGGACGATATATTATGGGTAAAATGGCTTCAATCTTATTACCTAAAAATCTAAATCTTCTGCAGAACACAATCCTCAGCCTTCTAGCAGCTGGATGTGGAAGAGTTTAAATAAACTTAAATGCTGAATGGAGGATAATTCAGGGAGATTCAGAATATCAAAAGTATATGATATCCTGAAAGGCTATGAAGAAAGGGAATTAATGGAGAGGGTTATCTTGCATTCAAAGTTAATTCCAAAGCAGGGTTTTTTTCTTTGGATACTATAGAAGAGGAAACTTCCCACATTTGACAGATTGCAGGAGTTTAATATCATCAATCGTCAGCAGCTCTGTGTGTTGTGTGAGACAGAATAGGAAGAAGATGATCACTTTTTCACCAGATGCAAGTTTGTAAAGGATATCATCAACACTCTGAATATACTAGCTTTTCATGGATTGAGAGAATTAAAAAGGAGGCTTAGATTTCTGAGTCACAGAAAGGAAAAGAAGTTGCTGAGGAAAACTATTTCAGTACTGTACCATGTACGGGAAGAGAGAAATCTTAGAGATTTTCAAGGAAAAATGAGATTTCGAAGGAGATAAGTAGTAGAGTTGTAGAGGAAATGGATTCTTGTGGGATAATTCTGCTTCAGGTTTAGTTGTTTGCTTTTATTTCGAAAGAGTGTTTGATTAAAGGCAGCACATAAAGGTGATTTCTGAGGAACTCCCTTTAATTAAAATCCGAAGCAGGTTCTGAACTCGGAATTCCTTCCTAGATCATGCCTTTTATTTTAAAGGTTGATTTAAATTGAACAAAGGCGGTTGTGCCTTAAATGAAAATCAATTAAAGGTGGTTTTATTGTAGAACCGTCTTTAATTGGGTGTCTTTGTTTAGTATTTTGACCCAATACATAAATGAAAATCGGCCACATCCTCTCCTCCTTAAGGTTTCCATACTGGTTTATTTTCCTTCAACTAGCCTCCTCTCCTCCTAAGCATTTCCATCCACCTCCTCTCCTCCTTAGTTTTTCCAGCCGTTCCTCCACCTTCACCCCTCCCTCCACCATCGGCTCCATCATCACCCTCACACCGGCCTCCACCATGGCCTCCATCGCTCTCACCTCCATCGATTAGAGATCCGTCGCTGGAGATGTGAAGGTCGCCGCTGGAGATGAGCTCCGTCGTAGCCAGGGAGAAGGGTTCCGCTGCGTCGGGAGAAAGGCGCTCTGCCGGCATGGGGAAAGGGTTCCTCAATAAGGAGAAGGACTCTGCCGCATCGAGAGAAGGGCCCCGCTGCTCGCCATGAAGAAGGCTCTGTCGCTCACCATTGGAAGAAGTGCTTCGCCGCCATCGAGAAAGGGCTCCGCCTCCACTAAATTTAGTTATTCTTTTGGTTTTTAGAAGCTTGTTGATTCATTGCTCTTACTCGTTATGTAGAGATCTAAAATTCTGTTAACAGTTTCAGATTCTATTGGAGGCTGTCAGTAACCTAATTTGGTTTCGGCGGCCTTTTTTTAACACCACAGATTCAAGTTCCAAATTCAAAACTTGAATCATGTCCCAACTAAAAGCGCTTTTCGTATCACCTTTGATCGATAACGATTAAAGGCGGAACCAAAGAAGTCACCCACAAAGTGATTTGGGTAACTTTTCTAGTCCATTATAATCACATTTAATTGGCTGGTTCTCAAATAGTGATAGAGTCAAATTGGGTAAATCTATTATATTTCAGCTTAACTCTCTTTTGCCTTTAGAAATTTTGTAAAAACCTAGAGGAGAAGGTTACATTTTATTTTGTATTTTTGATTGATTATTAATGAGAATCCATAGTTCATCAAAAATAAATTACTCCATAAAAATATGATAATAAACAGCTACTTTATTACTCTGGATACAATAAGTATTGTATCCCCGTGTACCGTATGCCAATCGTTCATGGTATACTATAAAAATGTGATAGTTACACCGAAGCGAAGCTCTGAAATTTTGATTATATGTAGAAAAAAATACTAAGTAGAATTTGTTTAGTGGTTTAAATTAAGGAGCATCAGAATTCAGATGTACCATTTATTACATCAAATACCATTTATTACATCATATAAGATTGAATCAAAGCACAGAACATATGCCCCTGCGCACGCCCCCGCCCGACTTCTCCTGAGCTTCCACAAGCTTCTGTCTTAACATACGGATCTCATTCTTTGCTTTTTCCGATTGTTTTCCCTGGGAATTAACACTCTTTTGAAGTCTTTCCATTTCCTCTTCATACTTTTTAAATTTCTTCTCATCTGCCGCTTTCATCTTCTTTTCCACCTACAATTACATTAATCTCTCAAAATAAATAACTTAGTCATTTCCTATTTAAACACTATATAATCAATTAATTAGTGATCCGCTTCAGAAAAAACATACTATTTCAACAATACGCTGCTGAATCTGTTCTTCACTGCTTGCATTTTTTATGGCCAATATTTTTGGATCAGAATATGGGTTTCCACCATTTTTGAGCACATTTTTTCCAATGAGATCGATAAGTTGTAGACGTTGTCGCTCCTTCGTATTCACGTCATCTGTTATGTTATTGAATGCTACTCTTCTGTTCCCACACCTCTCAAGTAATTTCTAAACAATGCACAATCTCACATAAGAAAATTCATACCATTTGAATGCACAAAATATCTCTGGAAATATGGTGCTAATGGTACCCCGTGAATACTATATAATTTGCCTGTAATTTATGGCAAACACTTGTAAATAAATAAAAATATGAAAGATGTACCTTCAATGGAGGAGGAGGGTTGTTGGATAAGAATTGATCCAAAGTTTTTCCGGTCCTTTCCAGTCGATCGGCACCGGTGAAAACAAGAATGGTATAATCAAGAATGGTTTCTCCAAACAAATCCTTCAATGTTTCAACAATGGCTTCTTGTTGATCAGTGAATCGACCATACAATGAGAAAACCAAGAGGATCGCATGAAGCCCGTCTATTGCCATTGTAATGCATTTAGCTATCTCTCTTAGAACTACTTCAATCTTCGAAGTCGCATCAAATAACCCTACAATTTTTGTTTTACACATTAATTTCTTTCCTTCATCCCTGATGAATATCTGCGACCAAACTATGTACTCCCTCTATACTTTTTCAATTTATATATTTTGACTTTAGTCAGTTAACTTGAAAAATATTGGTCTTTAATCTCTTTCGATTAAGAATATGTAAATATACAAGACCAAACTATTTAAATTTTGTAATGGATAGAAAAAGCTACTCTCGTTACCTGGAGTATCGATGACATGAAGATAGGTACCATCTTGTAAATGAACGGCTCTTAGCAGACAAATTCTTGTCGGTTCTTCTGACACAAATTCTTGTCGGTTCAAGATTGAGTTACCTGTTGCGCTTTTTCCACTCCCGGTGCCACCAACAAGAACGATGTTTTTTGCCTTAGAAGTAGATTCTTCAGCAGTTTCATTTTTATTAGTCGTGATTGAAATAACAGCCATTGTGAGAACCTGTCTAAGACAATGATCACAACACTCCCTTCTATTTTCGACTACTTGGTGATGAATTTGCATGCAATTCAATTTATACGCGAGTTGAGGGCAAGTATTTGAAGAAAAGAATAGCTCAACAATAAAGTAAATTGGTACTTCAGGATATGGTAAAGTATTGATTCATTAGGAATGAATCCAAGGATTGAGGAAACGATATGGTAAAGTATTAATTCTTTAGGAATGAATCCAAGGATTGAGGAAAGGTTCACTTGAGGTCAAAGCTACCCAAGGCCCTAGTGTTCCAGTAGTTGTAGTCATCCAATCCCCACGAATTTTAAGAGTTGACTCTCGCGGCAGCCTTTTTTTGGTAATTAAAATGTTTGTATGACATGAGGGGGATTTCTAAGAGAAGGTCTATCCATAGGCTATCGACAGTTTAATGTATGTTGTAATTTATAAACTTCATTTGTTAAAATTGTAAAATGTTAAATATTTTATTTCCTCTGTCTCACCTGAATTTGCACTTTTACTTTTTTACACTATTCTCCATTAAAGTTTGACCACATATTTGAATAGTTGTATGAACAGCAATATTATCGCATATGACATTGTTCAATTCGTCGTAACAACACTACTGCAGGATAGGAGCAATAGCACCAGTATTTTACCTCAATAGCACTGGTATTTTAGCACCCCAAAATACTGGTGCGTAAGTATAGTGGTGTAAAAAAAACTTATTAGCACATGTAATCCATACTGGTGTAACAAAGTGCTTTTCACCAGTATGTACAATCGGTGTAGAAAATTTTAAAAGGTTGGGGGGCCACCGGTCTAAAAATTATTATATGCACCGGTATATGCAATCGGTGTAGAAAGTTTAAAAAGGAAGGGGGGGGGGAAGTAATTGCACATGTAGATTTGCAAAAACCAGTGTAAATTATATGCACTTTATTAGAAATTTACACTAGTTCGAATGAAAAACCAACATAATTTATGCACTAGTATTTGAAATTACACAGGTATGTTTAAGTACAGCGACATTTAATCAATGTCCTAAAATTGCGGAGTAATTTTTTTATTTAAATATGATTTTTTAACATCGGTAGTAATAATGTATAACGGTATATGATTTGGGGAAGAATTGCAATGGCCAATTTGTTTTCTGGTGGTCCCTCCCAAATCATTTCCATGGCAACGACAACCAGAAATACTTTAATAAAAAATATTATAATATTAAAACCACAGAAATTGTAATAAACTTCAAAAACCAATGACGATATTGATTGAAAAAACACAATAATTTATTGAAACGGTGAATAGAAAAAGTATCTTCCGCATGAATGGAAATAAACTAAAAAACAACAAAAGTTTTGTATGACCGAACACAACAATAGAATTCTAATACGATCAACCGCACAAAACCAATTATGAACCTACCATTTTGTTCTATTAATCCAGAAGTTTCAACAAAGTGTTCGCCTGATGTTGGTACTTATCGAGCCAAGCCCCACACCATTTCTCTGCAACGGCTTGAATGTCGTACACATGGTAAGGTCTTTGGCCCTCTGGGAAGATCTATCAATTCAAAGCTTACAATGTTAGTCTAGAATGCTTTGTCTAATTGAACTTAGAATAACTAATTTTGAGATCCAACGTGTACCTTCAAGATATTGTTTGTCTCCAGGTGATTAACAAATTCTTCCATGAAGAGCGTTATGGAGTACCTGCATTGCCATGAACTATTCTGGGTTCGGTACTGCACATTGAATGGAATATGTCATTACCAATTTTGAACATAACAAATGGTGTTGATGAAAAGACCTTATGTCTGACCTTAATATTCTTGATTTTCCAAGTGTAGTCGGGTTCTAGCTCCTCCTTGTTCTTCTCCCTTTGGTATGTGCATGCAAGCATGCCAAGAAAGTAAATGAAAATTTTTACTTGTTCTAGTATATTCATAAAATTGGTTGTATTGTTTGAATAATTTTAATACTTGGATATGACCTTGAGTTCACACAAGTTGGTTGGTTTGATACTCCCGTGAAGACTTCTTCCATTCTGGGATGGGTAATGATGAGGTACCAATGATCGCTGTTGAAAAATGGTTGTTAATTAATGGCATAAATGGAAGTGGTTTGAAATAAAAATGTAAAATCTGGGGAAAGAACACTTACATTCTAATGCATGGGACGATGTAGTACTCAGTATCTGTTGCCTTCATTGTATCCCAGATAAGGTTGAAATGCTAATCGACCAACTGCTCGAAGTTGGACAAGTTTCCACAGTTGCAAGGGTCGAATTGGACGCGGCCTGCATTATTCCCATATTTTCTTCTAGAGGTGCCTGTACCGTTAATGATACTCAAAATGAAATCTTAATCGATTAAAAATATGAATTACGGTTGTAAGGTTTTAAAATCTCCCTATCCACACATCGATCTGTGCATTATTGATCCAGGTCATGGAATGCATAATCCCAAGTCTCTTTCAAAACACGACCAGGACATCTATTCCAACACCGTTGGTGTAATGGCGTCCAAAGGTCGATGATCAAAATACTAGCAAGAACTTGCAGTCCTTTCTCTTTATCATTTCTATGATAGCGACATTGGCTTCCCGGATGAATCCCACCATAATGGGCAAATCTTCCAGGTCCCATCTGATGATAATCCGTGGAGGCAAAATTACAGGAAATGCTCACTTAAGTATGTAGAAACGAACTGTAATAGGCATTGAATAATAAAGGTTTGTGGTTTTGTGAAGCACCTGTTTTGGTAGCCTCTTTAATTGTGTTCTCGCTGATGGCCAGTAATTAGTGCTCGAGTGGGATTTTTTCTTGCCATCACCCTGTTACAAGTATTAATAACTATGGGCATGTCAATGTAATATGTGCTAAATGAAATTTATGTTGTTACAAGATTGTACTTCATTGTCGGTGGTGAGAATCATAACCTCCTCGTCGTTGTCCATTTGCATACCGGCATCATCCTCATTGATGTCACTTGGTTGCTCGTCTCACTTGCTTATCAAAGATATGGGCTAATCCACGACTTTATTCAAGGCTTCTCCAACGTTATCAAACCGGTGGTCCGCTGAGTGCAATCCCGCCCTAGGATGATAGACAGGCTCACAAACTCTCACGGAAGCCACACTTCCTTGTTAGGCATTCCGACCACGAGGTATCTGTCGCAACCCATGCCTGACCATTTTATTCTTACCAACAATGTCCTTCACATATAGAGTCACTCGCCATCCATCATGTTCGTAAAAAAAGTGAAGTTAAATGATAAAATGGTTATAGAGATTTTAAGACGTTCAATTCAATGTAAAGAAAATGCATATATTTATGTAGGCGTACCTTCTTATCTCTTTCTCTATCGCTGGGATCTTCACAGGACTTTGTAGCACCTGCAACAATGTTATCCATTGCCTTCTTGATAAACTTCTTGGGATCGTTAAGGCCTGGTAGAATCTAAAGATTGCTTGCAGATGCGATGCCCTTCACCAACTACTCAAGGTATGATACTGTGGCTTTCACGATTGGTTGATCATTAGATGGTCTCCTCTGGGGGGTCTGCTTGCTCGAGGAACTTTTATTGCACTTGCTGCAGGAAAGATGAGGAACAGCCACCGATATGGGTAGACCCGTCTGAGTTCCCCTGTTCCTGACTGGGTGATCCTTCTCCTTTGTAGCTTTTATGCAGATGTCATCACCCGGTTGCAGTACCACTGTTCCTTTTTTCCTTCAGCTCGTTCAATTTCAACTGAACAGATATAGGAAAGCAAATTTCTATAAGAATAATGTAACAAACGATGTAAAAATTAATATAAGTTGAAGATTTTTGTGTAACTTACAACGTCCAGTGCGATCTTCTCAACCTCTTTCGATGTGAATTTTCCTTTCTTGTCCTTATTTGCCTTAAGGTAGATATGAGATCTGTCCGGTGTGAACTCCTTCTGACTGAGCTGTTGCTCAATTTCCTCATCAGTGAATCCCTCAGAGGTCAACCTGATTCTCTCCTTTTTCTTTAGCTCCTTAGTCAATTTGTGGAGGACGTATCGATTACCTTTCCTCCCAGTGTGGTAGGTGTAATTCTTGCCCTCGTTTTACTGAATGTTTGTCTCTCGAAGTGGCTAATAAATATAAATTAAGTTACCACAAATATAAATTTAGTTTAATATAATTTAGTTATCATTAATATCGTTATCATAAATATAAATTTAGTGTAAAACAATTTATGGGCAACATAGTTTCTAATAAGCAGAATAGAAACCTAATTATACCTGAAATTCTGGCATCTGACGCCTCTGCTCAAACATATGGCATTCTTCTTCATCCATCCACTTGTACTTCTCCCACGGTAAAATACCTGATTTTTTTTTGCCAATGTCCACGTCGTGGATGAACTTGTTTGCCATCTTTGCATTCCAGTTCCTATGCTGGTCTCTTGCCCTGTCCGTGCAATCCTTCCTCACCATTTGTAGTTGAGCATCGGTCAATGGTGTTTCAATTGTGAAGCTCACTTGAAACGAAACATATGAACATGCAAACATTAATCATGTGTTGAATATGACATAGTTAATTTTTTTTGCACTAATCGTGCCTTGAATAGCTTACCAAAACATCCTTCCATGACTCGTCCTTAACATCATCCAGCACATTACACCAGTGTTTGCATGCGCCAAATCTGATGTGTTGCCTGAACGCATGATTTCCATAAGAGTGCCACACTGTCCAATTTTTAGTGTAAATAACTTGTTTGTTACTGAACTCAAACGCCACAGGGGTAGGCTTGTTATGCTTTTCCAACATTATAGACTAGCACGTGCTAGTTCCAAGTCTCCTCATATAACTTTTTATCTCAAACTTGTCAAGTCCCTCGACATTTTTGCCCCCAGTCTTGGACAAGTCGTCATTTGATTTACTAACACTCGGTCTTGATTTTAAGGGGGCCTTCCCCTTCCACTTTCCGACCGGTGATTTGGAAACCACTTCACCCGTATCTTCTCCCTCAACATCCCCTTCATTCTTATCTCCATGCGGGGCAGGTTCTTCTATCTCTGCACTAGTCGAGTCATTTTTTTGTGCTGTTTCTTCCTCAAATTGGATTTGCAAAGGGATCCTTTTTGGTAGGTTGTTAAGCCACATCGACCTACTCCTTCTTTTTTGCTACATGCTGCTTCCTCTTCGTGATTAACTTCCCCTTTTTTTGTGGCATCTACGACAATAGAATAGTTAGTTGTTAATCCCAATAAGTCAATTAATCCCTTAACCTTACAAAATTATTCCAAACAAAGTAATTGATGATCAACATTGAAAGCTCCTAATTGTATAGAAATTTAACAACAAAATGATAAAACTTGATACAACATGGTATAAAAATAGATGAATTCAATAATTAAACTTGAAAATTGATAGAACTTGATATAACACGACATAGATCTTGAACAAACATGGCATAGAACTTTATAATGACATGACATCGAACTTGATACGAGTTCATAAGACTTGAATAACACAACCCTAAACATACAAACAACCGTAAACATACAAACAACCCACATGACACACATAAAACGTCATTGAACTGAGCATGTATCAATCTCTTCTAATGTGACAATGAACATTATAACATACCAAAAAATAATAATAATCAAGAAATAGAACATATTTCCACAAAATAAGTTAAACTTGATATCCCCACACTTGCATAAACATCCCATTCATGGCTACCATTAAAAGTTTTCTTCATGAACTAGTTTGTGTTTGTTGAGGCATTTTGTCGAACATGTGTTGTGCATAAGGGTATTCATGATTCTTTGACAAAAAAATGATATGGAAACCCATACATAAATACACCAAGAATACGTACCTTCACAGATGCAATGAAAATGGGCAAAATTCCTCCACTTGAAGCCTCAAGAAATCAAATATGGTGAAGCAAGGGTAGTTCCTCTTCCTCTCGTACTTGGGCAATAGTTGTGTCTTCTTCAACCTTTTATAGGAAAAATGAGCGAATGTGATGGGGAGTTATGATGATTGATGAGGAGTTATGATGATTGAAGATATGGTGGGCGGTTTTGGAGAGAAATTCGTGGAGTTTGATGAGGAGTTGCAGTTATGTCCACTTGAATCCTTTTTTTTTGACATAACAACATTTCTTTATACTAGTAATTTAGATATTACTGGTGTGTATGTAGACTTTGGTAGCACCGGTGTAAATACCGATGGTAAAAGTTAAGTACCTTCGTAAATTGTAATTGAAAAGCAGCTGCATTAAAATTAATTTTTTTGACCTGAGAGTGTGAAAGTAAAAGTTTTTCTAGGTATGCTGCACAGGTACAAAGACCGGTGCTAAAAATTTGAATACCGGTGTACAAAATTAATAAGAGCAGCTCCTTGTGGCTGCTTTTACTCATTTCATTTTTTTTAAAAAAAGAGGTTCCATCCGAGAGCAACTCATTAAAGTTTTGGTTAAGTATTCAGCACCGGTATTTGTACCGATGTTATTATAACTGTTACCGGTGAAAATATTTCCCGCGTTAAAAATATAAATGAAAAATTGAAAAAATTTCATCTGGCGCCAAAACTTTTTGAAAAATACACCGGTGAAAATTTAAAAAATACTCGTGCACAGAAAAACTGACTGTAAAATCAATTTTCCTACTCTTTCATTTTTCCCCCCATATATTTTTTTAACAAGTCCAATTATTAAAATTGACGCTTATTTTGTTTAATTAAATATCGTGCTAGTTCTTTCAACCTTATCTTGACTAACCATGGGCCCTGTATGGTGAAAATACGAAGCACTGTTATACTTTATAAAACTACCACTTTAACCCCAAACATTTCTATTCACCATGTCGACCAGTGTTCGATGGCTCCAAATACGATTCTATGACGAACAATACTTAAGAAGGACTGTATTATGACCTCCTAGGTAATTACGACTCTCAAAATTGTTGATATTTGTTTCTTGCAACTAGGTCCCCCAAATGAGAAATGCATTTACCACACGTTAGGAAACTAAATAATTTACCATATTTAATATTCTAGGCTTAAATCATAATTGCAACAAAAATGTGAAATGGTGGTGAATTGACCGAAAGCACTAGTACGTATTCTAGAGTAAACGGTAAAGGTTTACCTCAAATTTTCAATGTGAAAAACGATCATCTCCCAAACTCAATATAGGATTCGAGCCCATCAATTTCCCCAATTGTGCAGGTTGCAAATAAAATATGGATGTTTGGAGAACCATCCAGTTCAAGCGAATTTCAATTTCGATGCACGAGTAACATTTTTACTTTTTGCACTTTAGTCCCTCCAAGAATCCTGGAAGCGACGAAATAAAAATTGGTGTCACATATATGAAATTCAATACAATACAATCAGATTCATGTGCTTCCAAGTTCAACTGGTACACGGAAGGACCTCTAAAACCTAGATTGAAGGTTTGCACTATACTTCCCAAATTTGCACTATGGCCCCAAAATTTATATGGGGAACCTCCATAGCTCCTAATTGTGCATTTTTTTGACAATTTTAGCAATTCATGTAATATAATGAAGCTTTCATACATGGTTTCAATATGTGTTTGTAGCCCAACTATACGTTTCAAAAATAATTTTTAGATTCGGGAGTAATTTCACCCAAAAAGACCCCGTAGATTATAAATTCTCTAACTCGTCCCATCAAGCGTACCCTTTTCTTTTAAGCTGGAATGAAATTGGAATAATATGAGAAAGTTTGACAATCTAAGTGCAACAAAGTACGGGGTTGGTGCGGGATCACAAGTTTAGTACAACTACCACATGTTTACTACGTATAGTAACGAGAAAATGGTTCGACATGAGCATCATCTCCCATTCCATCCCCATTACGGGTACTTGTATCCACATCCATGTCCTTCACATTGCATTTGCGGAAGGTAGGGAAATTTCCAACGGCGTTCACAGCATCAGAAGATTGATACATCATAATCTTTTCGATGTTGATTCTTCAAGCAAGTTCTGCACTCCGACCTCCAAGGCAACGACTCTGGTTTCAATGGTAGGGACAGGCATGTCAGATGGTTTTCTTTAGATAGAGTCCGCACAAACCTAACCCATTGGCTGACCATAAACATTGTGTGGGCGGGCATTAACTCCCGCTCTTGAACAAAGGGCCGGAATGATACTACAAAAACTATATAACCCCATCTTATCCCATTCTGCCTTCAAGGTGCTAAAATTTCGTCGACCAACATTCCACCAAAGATCCTTTTTATTGCATACAAGTATCTAAGTCGACTTTTGTTGACTTCCCTGTTTAAATTTACCGGGTTAATCCTAGTAGCTACGAAGTGATACCACCCATTCGAATCTGTAGTTAGATTCTTCTTTGGTATTTTTGCCCAACCAGGTTTGACCAGCTCATAAATGTTTGTACCTTATGTAGTCACTGTCCCGCCAATCTCCTTCCCAATGGGATCTTCTAGATAATAGTCGTTGCCAATGTTGCATGGAGTGCGAGGAACTCATCTTCATCGTTTGGAACATCGGGAAATCCAAATAAACCATTAATAGCGTCTAGTGTGACATAGACAGTTTTGCCTCAACAATACACCTGACTGAGGTTCAGGCCGCACCTCACATTTGCATAATACTCACTTACGATACTTAGGTTGAAAGGTTGTGGAGAATCACAAAATATTTCCCACCCAATCGTGCGGATGGTGTGTTCGAATGGGGGAGAGGCCTCCATTTCTCTCTCTGGGTGACGACAACGTCCTTTGTATGATTTGTGTACCTACATTGCCTCCTCAGTCACAAAGGTACCATCCGGGTAAACGTGTGACGACACTTTTGGCCAAGAAGGAGATGATGAATGGCTCATCATTTTCAAATTTAATTTAGGAGCCATTTCCTATATAACACATTGAAGCATTTTATGAAACACCTTGCATGAAAGTCAAGTTATTCATTATATCACATTCTCAATGATTGTAGCTGAGATCCTATTGTTAATTAATCTTAAAGAGTAGGCATTGAAGTGATTCATCTGATATTAGCGGCACCGTTGTCTGATTTGAAGTGATATGCTTATGAAGGGAGATGCTAGATAGGAAAAGATGTTAAAATTGTTTAGTGAAAATGGGTGTTGTGGGATGAATATAATGGCATCCCATTTTTTTTACACCAGTATTTTGTTATGACCCATGTAAAAAAATCCTAACGTAGCTGCCTTAGGCTTCTTTTAATAAAAAAATATCAACATTTTTTCACCAGAGAGGAAAAACCTAAAATTTGGGCTAAGTATCCAGCACCGGTAGTAATATTGGTGCATTTGTTGAAGGTACCGGTGCAAAAAGATTGCCTTACACAGCCGCCTTAGGCTATTTTTTTTTAAAATCAACATTTTTTCACCCGAGAGGAAAAACCTAAAATTTTGGCTAAGTATCAAGCACCAGTACCGGTATTAATACCGGTGCTTTTGTAGAAGGTACCAGTGCAAATAATTGCCTAATGTATCTACTTTAGGCTGCTTTTAATGCAAAAAGCACCATTTTTTCACGCAGGAGCAAAAAACTAAACATTTGGCCAAGTATCCAGCATCGGTATTGATACCGATGCGTATGTAGAGGGTACCAGTGCGTATGTAAAAAAATAGAGTATATGCTCTGTTTTCTACATCGATATCTTGTTACTGTACCAGTGTATACACAAAAACATTACAAAAATTGAAAGTGTATTACTCAACATTTTCATCAATGCAATTCACATACATTCCAACAAAATTACGGATTTTACCAAGCATTTCTAAAACAAACAGGATCCAACTATATTTCACGCTAATTGACATCATAATTGGAGGAGTATTACACAAAACATTAGTAGACAAACCAACAGCGTGGCAATCACTATCTATTGCTTCCGCTTCAACACATTGTCACCACCTACTATTTCACCACTCTCATCAACCCAAAGCCCATCACCATGAGAACGCCATCCCACCACTGCTCCCCCAACATCCTCCAAACCCAAAAATACCGATGTAAACTCCTGACTGTCAATTACGACCGATTGATCAATTTCCTCTTCGAAGTAAAACTTCTTCCCATATAGCACCACATGAAACTTCTCATTTGAAGGGTCATTGATATTAAAAACTCGTTGTTCCTGGGCAGCTAAGATGAATTTTTCCTCTTCATATCCTACACGATTCAAGTCGACCAATGTTAAGCCCATGGGCTTCTCAACTACAACATGGGAACCATGTTCCACCCAACGACACTTGAACACAAAAACTTTGAACTCTACATAATCCAACTCCCAAATTTCCTCAACCGCCCCATAGAAAGGCATCATAGCAATAACCGGATGTTTATCTCTCTTGTTTGCCTGCCGCATAGATTCAGATTCAACATAAACACCACTGTTTTGCGTCGTTCTCTTCTCATCCTTCTCCAATGTTGAGAAACTGAAGCCATTAATGTCATAACAATGTAGCGTCTTAATGTGCACTTTGGTGTCCTTGCAAATGGCCGTAACTTACTGGGCACTTTGGTGTCCTTGCAAATGGCTGTAACTTACTGGGCATCCCTTCGGCATTGCAATACTTGTAAAACCAGTTAACAAACCTTGAAGAATGCTCTACCTATTTTTTATTCGAGGGCCAGTCAAGATGAATCTCTTCCAACATGGAAACATTCTCTTGAACATAGATTGCGGTCTCGCTACTACTACGTAAAACATACAGGTGAACTGTCATCAATTCAGCATTTAAGGGTTTTGAACGATTGTGAGAAAAATCATTAGAGCTAGATATTTCTGGCCAACCATGTTTAATGACGCATATAACTTTGTCTTCAAGTGCAAAAGTTTCAAGATGAATGCTCTAATATCTAACAAGCCACAATTAGCGTTAATAGGAATATACGGAGCTTGACCTTTTGATAAATGGGGAATTGATCTAGTCAGGACTTTTTGATAAATGTGAAGGTCACCGCTGGAGAAGGGTGCCGCTGGCAGGGAGAAGGGTGCCGCTGGCGGGGAGAAGGGTTCCGCTGTGTTGAGAGAAAAACGATCTACCACCTAGGGGAAGGGGGTTCGTAATCAAGAGAAGGTCTCTGCCACATCGAGAGAATGGCTCCGCCACTAGCCAGAAAGAAGGCTCCGTCGCTCGCCGTTGGAAGAAGGGCTCCTTCGGCGCCGGGGAAAGGCTCAGCCTCCACTAGATTTAATAAGTCTTTTGGTTTTCATAAGCTTGTTGATTCATTGCTCTTACTCGTTATGTAGAGATCTAAAATTTTGTTAACAGTTTCAGATTCGATTGGAAGATGGCAGAAACCTAATTTGGTTTCGACGGCTTTTTTTTAGTACCTCATATTCAAGTTCCAAATTCAAAACTTGAATCAGATCCCAACTAAAAGCACTTTTCGAACCACCTTTGATCGATAACGATTAAAGGTGGAACCAGAGAAGTCACCCATAAAGTGACTTCTCTAGTCCATATTTCGGCTTTAATTGGCTGGTTCTCCACTAGTGATAGAGTCAAATTGGGTAGATCTATTATATTTCGGCTTAACTCTCTTTTGCCTTTAGAAATTTTGTAAAAACCTAGAGGATAAGGTTACATTTTTGTTTGTAGTTTTGATTGATTATTAATGAGAATTCATAGTTCATCAAAAATAAATTACTCCATAAAAATATGATAATAAATAGCTACTTTATTACCCTAGATACAATAAGTATTGTATCCCCGGTGTACTGTATACCAATCGTTCATGGTATACTATAACTAACTTGTTCATAACATTAGTTTAGTATTATACCGATGATTGGTAAACAAAACAAACATGGAAAAACTAGAAACCAAATCATCTTCTTCTTGATAACCTCATCATAGTATTTTTAGTTAGTTTAACATTTTGAAAACAATCCTTTATATAAAAATGTGACAGTTACACCGAAGCGAGGCTCTGAAGTTTTGATTATCTGTATAAAATAATACTAAGTAGAATTTATTTAGTGGTTTAAATTAAGGAACATCAGAATTCAGATGTACCATTTATTACATCAGATACCATTTATTACATCAAATCAAGTTTACATCATATAAGATTGAATCAAAGCACAGAACATCCGCCCCCGCTCGGCTTGTTCTGAGCTTCCACAAGCTGCTGTCTTAACATACGGATCTCATTCCTTGCTTCTTCCGATTGTTTTCCCTGGGAATCAACCACCTTTTGAAGTCTCGCCATTTCCTCTTCATACTTTTTAAATTTCTTCCCATCTGCCACTTTCATCTTCTTTTCCACCTACAATTACATTAATATCTCAAAATAAATAACTTAGTCATTTCCTATTTAAACACTATATAATTAATTAATTAGTGATTCGCTTCAGAAAAAAACATACTATTTCAACTATACGCTGCTGAATCTGTTCTTCACTGTTTGCATTTTTGATTGCCATTATTTTTGGATCAGAATATGGGTTTCCACCATTTTTGAGCACAGTTTTTTCAATGAGATCGATAAGTTGTTGACGTTGTCGCTCTTTTGTATCCACGTCATCTGTTATGTTATTGAATGCTACTCTTCTGTTCCCACACCTCACAAGTAATTTCTACACAATGCACAATCTCACATAAGAAAATTCATACCATTTGAATGCACAAAATATCTCTGCGAATAAGGTGCTCATGGTACCCCGTGAATACTATATAATTTTCCTGTAATTTATGGCAAACACTTGTAAATAAATAAAAATATGAAAGATGTACCTTCAATGGAGGAGGAGGGTTGTTGGATAAGAATTGATCCAAAGTTTTTCCGGTCCTTTCCAGTCGATCGGCACCGGTGAAAACAAGAATGGTATACTCAAGAATGGTTTCACCAAACAAATCCTTCAATGTTTCAACAATGGTTTCTTGTTGATTAGTGAATCGATCATACAATGAGAAAACCAAGAGGATCGCATGAAGCCCGTCTATTGCCATTGTAATGCATTTAGCTATCTCTCTCAGAACTACTTCAATCTTCGAAGTCGCATCAAATAACCCTACAATTTTTGTTTTACACATTAATTTCTTTCCTTCATCCCTGATGAACATCTACGACCAAATTATTTACTCCCTCTATACTTTTTTAATCTATACATTTTGACTTTAGTCAGTTAACTTGAAAAATGTTGGTCTTTAATCTCTTTCGATTAAGAATATGTAAATATACAAGACCAAACTATTTAAATCTTGTAATGGATGGAAAAAGCTACTCTCATTACCTGGAGTATCGATGACATGAAGATAGGTACCATCTTGTAAAAGAACGGCTCTTAGCAGACAAGTTGTAGTCACCCGATCTAAAGAATCTTCTGACACAAATTCTTGTCGGTTCAAGATTGAGTTACCTGTTGCGCTTTTTCCACTCCCGGTGCCACCAACAAGAACGATGTTTTTAGTCGTGATTGAATTATCAGCCATTGTGAGAACCTGTCTGAGACAATGATCACAACACTCCCTTCTGTTTTCGACTACTTGGTGATGAATTTGCATGCAATTCAATTTATACGCGAGTTGAGGACAAGTGTTTGAAGAAAAGAATAGCTCAACAATAAAGTAAATTAGTACATCAGGATATGGTAAAGTATTAATTCTTTAGGAATGAATCCAAGGGTTGAGGAAACGATAAGGTAAAGTATTAATTCTTTAGGAATGAATCTAAGGATTGAGGAAAGGATTACTTGAGGTCAAAGCTACCCAAGGCCCTAGGGTTCCAGTAGTTGTAGTCACCCAATCCCCACGAATTTTAAGAGTTGACTCTCGTGGCAGCCTTTTTTTGGTACTCCCTCTGTCCCATATTAAATTGTATTGAATCTTTTTCACAGTGTTCAACACACACGTTTGATCACTAATATTTTTAACTACGTACAATATCGGCGAACAAAAAATTACTTTCTAGAAACTATTTGTTATAACGAATCCAACGATATCACATACAACAATATTATTATTTGTATATCTATTCAAATATGTAATCAAATTTTTCTTAGTTTGACTGAATCTTTGATCTTGTGCAATTTAATCCGGGACGGGGGGAGTATTTAAAATGTTTCTGTGAAATGAGGAGGATTCCTAATAGATGCTCTATCCATAGGCTATCGACAGTTCACCATATGATATAATTTATAAACTGAATTTGTTAAAATTGCAAAATGTTAAATATTTTATTTCCTCTGTCCCAACTGAATTTGCAATTTTACTTTTTTACACTATTCTCTATTAAAGTCTGACCACATATTTGAATAGCTATATGAATAACAATATTATCGCATATGACATTGTTCGATTCGTCGTAACAACACTACTGCAGGACAGGAGCAATGGCTTCGGTATTTTTTTGGGAGGGGGGGTACCAATGGGTAAGTATTGTGGTGTAAAAAAGAAACTTATTAGTACCGGTAATCCATACCGGTGTAACAAAGTACTTTGCACTGGTATGACCAATTGGTGTAGAAAATTTGAAAGGGTAGGGGGCCACATAGTATTTGCACCGGTAATTTATACCGGTGTAAAAATTGTTATATGCACCCGTATATGCAATCGGTGTAGAAAGTTAAAAAAGGTAGGGGGCAAAAAGTAATTGCACTGGTAGATTTGCAACATCTAGTGTAAATTATATGCATCGGTTATTAGAAATTTACACTGGTTTGAATGAAAAACCAACACAATTTATGCACTGGTATTTTAAATTACACTGGTATGTTTAAGTACACCGGTATTTAATCAATGTCCTGAAATAGCAATGTAAATTTTTTTTCATTTAATTTTTTTTATTTAAACATGATTTTTTTACACCGGTAGTAATACTGTATACCGGTGGTCCCTCCCAGATCATTTCCAGGGCAACGACAACCAGAAATACTTTAATCAGAGTTATTATAAAATTAAAACCACGGAAATTGTAATAAATTTCAAACACCAGTGACGATATTGGTCGAAAAACACAATAATTTATTAAAGCGATGAATAGGAAAAGTATCTTTAGCAAGAATGGAAATAAACTAAAAAACAACACAAGTTTTGTATGACCGAACACCAACAACAGAATTCTAATACGATCAATCACAAAAAATTAATTATGAACCTACTATTTCGTTTTTATTATCCAGAAGTTGCAACGAAGTGTTTGCCTAATGTTGGTACTCATCGAGCCAAGCCCCGCACCATTTCTCTGCAACGGCTTGAATGTCGTACACATGCTAAGGTCCTTGGCCCTTTGGGAAGATCTATCAATTTAAAACATACAATGTTAGTGAAATTTTTTTGTCTAATAGAACTTAGAATAACTAATTTTGAGATCCAACGTGTACCTCCAAGATATTGTTTGTCTTCGGGTGATTAACAAATTCTTCCATGACGAGCATTATGACGTACCCACATTGCCATAAACTATTCTGGGTTCGGTAGTGCACATTGAATGGAATATGTCATTACCAACTTTTAACATAACAAATGGCGTGGATGAAAAGACAGAATGACTGACCTCAATGCTCTTGATTTTCCAAGTGTAGTTGGGTTCTAGCTCCTCCTTGTTTTTCTCCCTTTGGTATGTGCATGCAAGCGTGTCAAGAAAGTAAATGAAAATTTTTACTTGTTCTAGTATATTCGTAAAATTGGTTGCATTGTTTGAATAATTGTAATACCTGGAAATGACCCTGAGTTCACACAAGTTGGTTGGTTTTATATCCCCCGATAAATTGTCTAGTGTGAAGACATCTTCCATTCTGGGATGGATAATAATGAGGTACCAATGATCGCTGGTGAAAAATGCTTGTTAATTAATGACAGAAATGGAAGTGGTTTGAAATATAAAAGTAAAATCCGGGAAAAACATACTTACATTCTAATGCATGGGACAGTGTAGAACTCAACATTCGTTGCCTTCATTATATCCCAGATAAAGTTGAAACATTGGTCGACCTCTTGCTTGAAGTTGGACAAGTTTCCACAGTTGCAAGAGTAGAATTGGATGCGGCCTGCATTATTTTCCCATATTTTCCCCAGAGGTGGTACCGTTAATGATACTCAAAATGAAATATTAATCGATTAAAAATATGAATTAAGGTTGTAACGTTTGAAACTAACCCCATCCACACATTGATCTGTGCATTATTGATCCAGGTCATCGAATGCATAATCCCGAGTCTCTTCCCGAACTCGACCAGAACATCTATTCCAACACCGCTGGTGTAATGGCGCCCGAAGGTCGATGGTCGAAAGACTGGGCAGAACATGCAGTCCTTTCTCTTTATCATTTCTAGGATAGCGGCACTGGCTTCCCGGATGAATCTCACCATAAAGGACCAATCTGTCAGGTCCCATCTGTTGATAATTTGTGGAGGCAAAATTACAGGAAATTCTAACTTAAGTATGTAGAAACGAACTATAATAGGCATTGAATAATAAATATTTGTAGTTTAGTGAAGCACTTATTTTGGTAGCCTCTTGAATTATGTTCTCGCTGATGGATAGTAATTAGTGCTCGAATGGGATTTTTTCTAAGTACCTGTTACAAGTATTAATAATTATGGGCATGTCAATGTAACATGTGCTGAATGAAATTTTTGGTGTTACCAGATTGTACCTCATTGTCGCTGGTGAGAATCATAACCTCCTCATCGTTGTCCATTTGCATACCGGCATCGTCCTCATTGATGTCACTTGGTTGCTCGTCTCCCTTTCCTATCAAATACATGGGCCAATCCATGACGCTATTCAAGGCCTCTTTAACATTATCGAACTGGTGGTCCACTGAGGGCAATCCTGCCCTAGGATGATAGACTGGCTCACATACTCTCACGCAAGCCGCACATCCTTGTTGGGCATCCGGACCACAAGGTATTTGTCGCAACCTATTCCCGACTATTTTCTTCTAACCAACAATGTCCTTCACTTATAGAGTCACTCGTTCTCCATCATGTTCGTAAAAAAAGTGAAGTTAAATGATTAAATGGTTATAGAGATTTTAAGACGTTCAATTAAATGTGAATAAAATGCATATATTTATGTAGGCGTACCACCTCATCTCCTTCTCTGTCGCTGGGCTCTTCACCAGACTTTTTGCACCCGCAGCAATATTATCCACCGCCTTCTTGATAAACTTCTTTGGATTGTCAATGCCTAGCGGAATCTGAACACCGCCTGTAGATACAATTCCATTCACCAACTGCTCAAGGTATGGTACCATGGCTTTCACGATTGGTTGATCATTAGATGGTCTCCTCTGGGGGGGTTTACATGCTCGAGGAACTGCTACCGTACTTGCTGCGGGAAAGATGAGGAACAGCCACCAATGTGGGTAGACCCATCTTAGTTCCCATGTACCTGCCCGGGTGATCTTTCTTCTTTGTAGCTTTTATGCGGATGTCTTAACCCGGATGCAGTACCAGTGTTCCTTTTTCCTTCAGCTCATTCAATTTCAACTGAATGGATATAGGAAATCAAATTTCAATAAGAATAATGTAACAAACGATGTACAAATTAATTTAAGTTGGAGATTTTTGTGTAACTTACAACGTCCGCTGCAATCTTCTCAATCTCTTTCGATGTGTATTTTCCTTTCTTACCCTTATTTGCCTCAAGGTAGACAAGAGATCTGTTCGGTGTGAACTTCTTCTGAATGAGCTATTACTCAATTTCCTCATCAGTGAATTCCTCAGAGGTCAACCTGATTCTCTCCTTTTCCTTTAGCTCCCCAGTCGATTTGTGGTGGATGTATCGATTACCTTTCCTCCCAGTGTGGTGGGTGTAATCATTTTCCTCGTTGTACTGAATGTTTGTCTCTCAAAGTGCCTGATAAATATAAATTTAGTTACCACAAATATATATTTAGTTTAATAGAATTTAGTTATCAAAAATACGTTATCATAAATATATATTTAGTATAATAGAATTTATGGGCAACATAGTTTCTAATAAGCAGAATAGAAACCTAATTATACCTTAAATTCCGGCGTCCAATGCCTCTGCTCAAATAGATGCCATTCTTTATCATTCATCCACTTGTACTTCTCCCACGATAAAATTCCTGATTTGATTTTTCCACTGTCAACGTCGTGGATGAACTTGTTTACCACCTTTGCCTTCCAATTCCTATGTTGGTCTCTTGCCCTGTCTGTGCAATCCTTCCTCACCATTTGTAGTTGAGCACCGGTCAATGGTGTTTCAATTATGAAACTCGCCTGAAACAAAACATATGAACAGGTAGACATTAATTATGTGTTGAATATGACATAGTAACATTTTTTTTGCACTAGTCGAGTCTCGAATAGCTTACCAAAACATCATTTCATGACTTGTCCTTAACATTATCTGGCACATTGCACCAGTGTTTGCATGCGCCGCCTGAACGAGTAATTTCCGTAAGAGTGCCATGCTATAAAATTTTTAGTTCAAATAACTTGTTTGTTACGGAACTCAAACGCCACATAGGTAGGCTTGTTATGCTTTGCCAACATCACAGACTAGCACGTGCTAGTTCCACATCTCCTAATATAACTTTTTATCTCAAACTCGTAAAATCCCTCTCCATTTCCCCCTAGCCTATGACAAGTTGTCATTGGCTTTATCAAAATGCGATCTTGATTTGCGGGTGGCCTTCCCCTTCCACTTTCGGACCGGTGGTTTTGCAACCCCTTCACCCGCATCTTCTCCCTCAACATACCCTTCATTCCCATCTCCATGAGGGGCGGGTTCTTCTTTCTCTGCACTATTCGAGTCATTTTTTGCGTTGCTTCTTCCTTAAATTGGATTTGCAAAGGGATCCTTTTTGGTGGGGGTTCTTGTTCGACCACATCGACCGCATTATCGACCACATCGACCGCATTATCGACCACATCGACCTACTCCTTCTTCTTTGCTACAGGTTGCATCCTCTTCGTGATTAACTTCCCCCTTTTCGGCGGCATCTACGACAATAGAATAGTTAGTTGTTAATCCAATAAGTCAATTAATCCCTTGACCTCACAAAATTATTCCAAACAACATGTAATTGATGATCAACATTGAAAGCTCCTAATTGTATAGAACTTGAACAAAAAAATGATAAAACTCGATACAACATGGTATAGAAATAGAAAAATTCAATAATTGAACTTGAAAATCAATAGAACATGATTTAACACGACATAGATCTTAAACGAACTTGGTATAGAACTTTATAATTACAGGACGTCGAACTTGATACGAGTTCATAAGACTTGAGCAACACAACCCTAAACATACAAACAACCCTAAACATACAAACAACCCACATGACACACAAAAAAAGTCATTGACCCGAGCAGGTATCATTCTCTTCTAATGTGACTATGAACATTATAACAAACCAAAAAAAAAAATCAAGAAATACAACATATTTCCCCAAAATAAGTAGAACTTTATATCCCCACACTTGTATAATCATCCCATTCATGGCTACCATTAAAAGTTTTCTCCATGAACTAGTTTGCGTTCGTTGAGGCACTTTGTCGAACATGTGTTGTGCATAAGGGTATTCATGATTCTTTGACAAAAAAATTGATATGGAAACCCATACATAAATACACCAACAATATGTACCTTCACTGATGCAATGAAAATGTGAAAAATTCCTCCACTTGAAGCCTCAAGAAAACAAATTTGGTGAAGCTAGGTAGTTCCTCTTCCTCTTGTACTTGGCCAAGGGTTGTGCCTTCTTCAACCTTTTATAGAAAAAATGAGGGGATGTGATGGGGAGTTATGATGATTGATGAGGAGTTATGGTGGTTAAATGTTGTGGAAATTGAAGGGATAAAGAGATGGTTGGAGGTTTTGGAGAGAAATTCGTGGAGTTTGATGAGGAGTTGCAGTTATGGCTGCTTGAATCCACATTTTTTTTTATATAACTTCATTTTTTACACCGGTTATTTAGATATTACCGGTGCGTATGTAGTGACTTTGGTAGCATCGGTATAAATACCGATGCTAAAAGTTAAGTAACGGTGTAAATTTTAATTGAAAAACGGCTTCTAGCAGCTGCCTTTAATAAAAAAATTTGACCTGAGAGTTTGAAAGTAAAAGTTTTGCTAAGTATGATGCACAAGTACAAAGACGGTGCTAAAAGTTGGAATACCGGTGTACAAAATTAATAAGAGCAGCTACCCGCTATTGCTTCTACTCATTTCATTTTTTTTAAAAAGGTTCCACCCGAGAGTAACTCGTTAAATTTTTGGCTAAGTAATCAGCACCGGTATTAATACCGGTGCTATTATAACTCTTACCAGTGTAAATATTTCCCGCGCTAAAAAAATAAATGAAAAATTGAAAAAATTTCAACTGGCGCCAAAAAAATTTGAAAAATACACCGGTATAAATATAAAAAGAATACCGGTGCACTGAAAAAGTGACTATAAAAAAAATTCTCCTACTCTTTCATCCCCCCCCTCCCCACACACATATTTTTTTAACAAGTCCAATTATTAAAATTGATGCTTATTTTATTTAATTAAACATCGTGCTAGTTGTTTCAACCTTATCTTGACTAACCATGTGCCCCGAATGGTGAAAATACGAAGCATTGTTATACTTTATAAAATTACCACTTTAACCCCAAACATTTGTATTCACCCCGTCGACCACCATACGATGGCTCCGAATACGATTCTATGATGAAAAATACTTAAGAAGAACTGTATTAGGACCTCCAAGGTAGTTACGACTCTCAAAATTGTTGATATTCGTTTCTTGCAACTAGGTCCCCCGAATGAGAAATGCATTTACCACACGTTAGGAAACTAAATAAATTACCAAATTTAATATTCTAGTCTTAAATCATAATTGCAACAAAAATGTGTCCGAGTGGTGAATTGACCAAAAGCGCTAGTACATGTTCTAGAGTAAATGGTAAAGATTTACCTCATAGTTTCAATGTGAAAAACGATCATCTCCCGAACTCAGTATAGGGTTCGAGCCCGTCAATTTCCCCAATTGTGCAGGTTGCAAAATAAAATAAGGATGTTTGGAGTACCTTCCAATTCAAGCGGATTTCAATTTCGATACATGATTAAACTTTTTACTTTTTGCACTTTAGTCCCTCCTAGAATCTTTGAAGTGACGAAATTAAAAATTTGTGGCACATAAATGAAATTCAATACAATATGATCTGGTTCATACGCTTCCAAGTGCAACTGGTACACAGAAGGACCTCTAAAACCTAGATTGAAGGTCTGCACGATACTTTCCAAATTTGCACTATGGCTCCAAAATTTATATGGGGAACCTCCACAGCTCCTAACTGTACATTTTTTGGGGATTCTAGCAATTCATGTAATATAATGAAGCTTTCATACACGGTTTCATTTTTTTTGTAGGCCAATTATATGTTGAATTTGAATGTTGTGATTTTTTTTAAAATGTTGTGATTTTTTTTAAAAATGTTGTGATTTTTTTATAAAATTAAATATTATATTTTATAAGTTAAAATAAGTAACAATATGTATTTGAAGGTAAAAATATAAAAACATATGATATAAAAGAATATTTTCAAAAATTCTCAATTTTGTGTGTAATTTAACAAATGCATTGTATAAGGTAAAAAAAGTAAGTGGTCTGTCCATAACCTTATGGACAGACCGCCTGTTAGGAGACCCACTCATTTATTAATTGGGAAAGGTACAAATATAAATATGACCCTGTTAAATTGAGAAAGTGCAAGTATAACCCTGCAAAATATGAACATGTGAAATTAACCCTATATTTTTGTAAAATTGTACAATTATACCGATTTTCTCAATTCGGCATTGACTCAAAAAGTCAGCCATCGACCAAATATGAAAAGACCTAAATACCCATAAGTTTAAAATTGAAAAATCTAAAGACCATTTTACCCTTCACTTCTTCTTCTTCTTCTTCGTTTTCAACACCTTAAACCTTGAGCACCATCGTCGCTGCTAATCACTGCCAACGACACTGCCCGCCGCCACCGCCACTGACCACCAAAGTTGCTGCTAAGCATTGCCACACCACTAACATAGCCTCGCTCATCTCCAACACCACCTCCCCAACCTCCAACACCACTTCCCCAACCTCCAACACCACTTCCCCAACCTCCAACACCACCCTCCAACCTCCAACACCAACTCCCCATCATCATTATCGCACCTCCTTATCCGTTTGAAATCGCTCAACCCTAGCCGAGCCCCACCACTGCCACATCGCTCCACCTCTCCCTACCCTAGTCCAGCACCACCACCACCGCAATCCACCGTAGCCCTCAACCCTAGCCTAACCCCGCACTCCACCTCTCCCCTAGCCTAGCCCCGCCACTGCCACTGTGCTCCACCTGCCCTCAACCCTAGCCTAGCCCCTCCCTCAACCCTAGCTCGCCTTGATTTTTTGCCCAGCACTTTCTCCTCATCTCCCTGGCCACCACCAGCTCAGCCCCCCACCGCCGCTGAATTTATGATTGGAATGCGGTGGCGGGGGCGGTGGCGATAAGAGCGCCGATTGGGAAGCGGTGGCGGGGGAGCATGGTGGAACGGTGGTGGGCTGAGATGGTGGAACGATTGGAACATGGTTTTGATTTGGGTTTCCGGAATGCCGATTGGAGAATAATGGAGGAGGAGGTGCAGGGATAGGCTAGGGTTGAGAAAGAAGAAAGAAGAGAAAAATGGAAAAAAAGAAAGAAGGGAGGGTACTATTGTGTTTCACTATCTTTTAATTTTTGTAATAGAAGGGTAAAATGGTAATTTTGATAATTTCCAGCCAATTTGGCCATTGACATTTTGGTAAATGAAATTGAGGTTATTTTTTCACTTTGAGATTTTACAAGGCCATTTCTGCACTTTCGACAAAAAAATAGGGCTAAAAATGCACTCTCTTATTAATCCATATGGTAAATTTTCGGGTTTCAACCCACATATTTACTCATATGTATAACCATGTGGTCAACCCGCATATTAAAACCCAATTCATATTTTTCAATTACACATTTGATCTGTTACCCATTTTATCTATTACCTATTTTTCCCATATTTGTATGGGCTTAAAAATAAAAAAACACGTTTAACTCGTGAGTTACGATTCATTTAGCCACCCCTTGCAATAGAATGAGTAATGAGATTACTAAAAAGAACTACGAATCTATGATGACACTATAAGTGATTCACATATGTTCTTGAGGGATACAATGATGTTGACCAGAATACTCGTTCGGAGGACTTCAAGGTCACTAGTGGATACATTTATAGAAAGGAAAAAAAATATTTTCATACCCTCAGTTCTTTGATTAGTGTAAATATAATTCTCAATTTCTTAAAAGTGCAAATATACCCCTTGACCGACATTGACTCAAAAACTTGTACCCTTGACGCCAGAGACCGATGTTGGCCGGTCAAATTTTGGGATAGTATCAAAATACACCTATTCTATTTTCAATATAATTGAGTGTTGCTATACCACACCCTGTATTTTACTAGGTTATGCCCTAATGCGTATATACATGTATAATACAAATTTTAATTTTTTTAAAAAAACAATACACAAAAAATTATAAAAAAACAAAAACAATGGTACCGCCGGTGCCACCGCCGGCGCCACTGTTCCCTGCCACCACCATCCCCGCCACCATTCCCTGCCACAGCCGTCCCCACCACCATTTCCTGTCACCGCCATCCCCGGTGCCACCACCGTTTCCTAGCTCATCGTCCCCATCCTTAACCACCCGCTGGCGATGCTTCACTTTCGTCCCCAGCCATTCACCATAGCCCGCCGTCCCTGTCCCCATCCCTAGCCACCTGGAGGTTTTTGGCGTGGCTCTCGAGTGGATGACGAGAGTAGGCAAGGGTTGGGCAAAGCAGAGCCGGAGAAGCAGAACCGTCTGAAGAAGGAGAGCCGTCCGGAATCCAAAGAAGGAGAGCCAAAGATGGGGAGTGAGGAATGGAGAGCTGGGAATGGAGAGTCGGAGAAGGAGAGTCGGGAATGGAGAGCCGGGAAGGAGAGAGGCCCGAGATCTGGGAAAAGAGAACTGGAGAAGAGAGCCGGCCGAGGCTGGAAAACGAGAACAGAGAAGATGGCGGAATCCGGCGCACGGACGGCCATCTCCATTGCCGGCGAAGCACCACCGTCCACCGTCCTCCACCTTTGGAAAAATCACCGCCAACCGCTGTGTACCACCACCGTCCGCCGTGCACCTCTGCCGGGAAACACCTTCAGTGGCGGTGGTAATGTGTTTAAAAATATGTTTTATTTAATATTGTTTTAAACATATTTTAATTATTTAAATTAAATTGAAAATACATATTGTATATTGAATATTATAAATACAGGGCATAATCAAGTAAAATACAGGGCGTGATATAACGATTCACATATAATTTCAGACTATTTTACCCCTGAAGTGGGCCTTGTCATTAATTTGAACATAAACAAGAATTTCATGGTTATATCTGCACTTATTTTATAAAGTGGGGGATAGATCAACATTTTTTTAAGTGTGAATTGTCTGCATAAACATAATACATTATAAATAATTTTGGTCCATAGAAAAAAAAGAAAAAAGGACAACTATACAGAGATTCTGATACGTCTACTATAGCCATGATTGGACAAAAAATATTTTCCATAACTAATACACCCTCCGTCCCATAGAAATTGACATAGTTACTTTTGGATCAGTATTTTATGCAAGATGAGGTGGAAGTGTTTATGGGAAATAAAGCAAGGATATTTTGGTAATGGAGTAGTTGACTAGTAGCAAGGATAATATAGTAAATGTATAAGCTATTTTTTTGCCAATTTAGGTAAGAATTGAATTGTGCCAATTTCTGTGAGACGGACGAAAATAAAAATTGTGCCAATTTCTATGGGACGGAGGGAGTATGTTGGGATATTGGTGTAATTAACCAACCTAATCATCTAATCAATTGACATCTATTGCCAAAACACTTGGGCTAATTCACTTTCGTAGTTGTTGTCATCATATTTAAAGCTGAAAATAGAAACATCTGCTGCAATTGGCTTGATATCCGCAGGAAGCTCTTCAACCGCTTTTGTCTACTTTAGTGCACTCCAAATGCATGTTCTAAAGTTGGAAGTGCACTTGGAAGTGCCTTAAAATGGTAGTTTTTAGTGCATAATTTTTGTAGGGTTTCTAAACGGTGATTCAACATCCATTGTCTACTCTAGTGCACTCCAGACACATGTTCCAACTTCAGAATTGTCCTCGAAAGTGCACAAAAATAAACAACTGAGCCATCATAGTACACTTTCAACAACGGTTCAAACTCATCCGTCGTTGATCGTACAATGTTAGACAACGATTATTCATCAATCGTCGTTAATATAGCTTTAAAATTGTTATATTAGTTAGCGCCTTAATGTAAATGACCGCAACGATGTAAATATCACTTGATTGTAGCTCTTTTGACCAATCTGATTAATACAAATGGTTGGATTCTCGAACATCCCCACCATTATCTGTTTTAAATAAAAAAAAAAATATGCGTGAATTAATGTTTAGAAATAGTTTAAAAATTTTGGCAATCAACATAAATTACTGCATATAATTAACTGTAATTATATTATGCTTGTTGATTATCTTTTAAATCGTTCAGATTACTGTAATTATCTTGTGTAAACTTACCATCATAGAATTAAAAGTTATATTTTGTCAAATTATCTTTTATTCTAGTAATCTATATTAAATTTTATTTCACGTATATATATATATACAATATTTAATAGAGATGGTCTCCTGTGAGGCAGACTAAACCTTAGGCATGGGACTTTATACAATTCTAATAATATTTCAGCTCCAAGGATCTATCTCTAATAATTTTACATGGACCTATCGCTAACAATTTTCCAGGGTTCCATCATTTTCCCGCCATCTGCAATCTGCAAAAAAATAAAAATAAAATCAATATGAACAACGAGCTGAAAAATTATAAACGTCAGCAAAAAATAACAGAATATCAACGAAAAATCATAAAACTTCAACTAATATCAACCTACAACACCCAAAAACTACAAACATCAAATCCTAACAACTGAACCTCATCAGAAAAATAAAAAATATCAATATAAGAATACAAACATCAACTCCTATTACCAAAACCTCAGCCGAAAAATGAAAAACATCAGCATGAGATAATTAAAAAACTGCAAATATCAATCCATATCACCCAATTTTTTTTACAAAACATCAACTCATATCAATTAAACCTCACCCGAATAATAAAAAACATCAACATAAGAGAAAAAAAGCAAGAAACATCAACAAAAAGTTACAGTACATCAAGAATAAAATTATTTAAAAAAAAGACCTCATTGGGATTTGAACCCTGACCTCTAACCTCAAAGGCTAGAGCAATGACCACTACACCAAAGACTCATATTAAACATAGACTACACCAAATAATATTAAATCTCATTATGCACATCAAGAAAATAAATTCTTCAAAATGAAAGGTCCAGTGAGACTCAAACCCCAGAGCTCTAACCTCACCAACAAGAGTCCTAACCACAAGACCAAAGAACATTTATTAATCCTAACTCAGACAAGTACATATTCAACCTCAGTATATCTCTTTGAAAAAATAAAGCACAAATTTGAACCTCACGAGTAAAAGTTCATTCCATCGCCATCCTCAGTCCTCTGCGTCTCCATCGGCGCCGCTGTCTGCGCGTGTTTACACGCACAAGTTGTCTTCTTCCTTGACACGTGTGGATCTCACACGCCTAAAGGAAGACCGCAACAACACTATCGCCGTCTTCTCGTCGTCACTGCACCTCTCGTCGCCATCGCTACCTTCACTTCCAGCAAACCCTAGCCCCTATCGATCGAAACGCCATCGTCGTCGATTGGAGCGCCGTCGTCATTAATCAAAGCACCGTCCTCGTCGATCGAAGCGCCGCTGTCGTTGAATCCGGAGGAGTCGCTGGCGTCAATTTCTAGAGCTCAACTTAGGCCTTGCCGACATCATACGTACACACATTCTGATTTTAACCAGGAGAAGGAGAAGCACCGACAGAATAGACAGAGGCGTACAAAAATTCGGCGGAGGCGTCAGAAATCTGGTATAAAACCGACTGAAATCTGGCGTAAACCGGCGATTACCGTCGGCCGAACGCGGTTACCGGTAGGAGGAGGCTGTTTCCGATCGATTGCTAAAAAATGATAGTTCTGGATATTTTTGTGATATTTATAATATTTTTATGATTACACGATAGGTCCATGGATTTATCAGCATATTAAAAAAAAAACTCCATCCCAAATGAAACTTTTAATAATTGCACAATAAACCTTTCCTAAAGTTTAGCATGGGTAATACAAAACTTTGTGTATTTAATACCAGTATTAATAAAGGATGCAAATTCATTCATTCTCCATGAAAAAAAAGCCTGATAATAAAGACGGTGTATATAACGAGTTATAACAAATTAAAGATACTACTATGAATGAAAATTAATTTTTAAAGTTTTTTTGTTGAAGTGTTTTCAAACTTATTGTGAAAGTATATTCTGCAAATATATTCTTTAGCCGTTAGATCCATTCAAGCACAGACAATTTATAACAATTTGAAATATTATTAATTCACACCAAATGCACGTACTGGCACGAGATTTACCTTTTCTTACAGCGCAAAAATATTTGTGCTCTTCTCAATCTTCAAGCGATGGAACCAAACACGTGTCTTTTTGAAGTCTTTAACCGTTCAAACCAAGGGTTTAGAAATGCCTCGGTCCAAGAGTCTTCATGAACTTGTCACGATTCATTGCCTACTTACAAAAAAAAAGGCAATGGAATTATGGAAATTACATCGTCCCAAACTCCAAAGGCGCACATAGATTTAACCCGCAAAACTCCTATAAGTACTAAGGTCTTCCAGTCCTGTCGTTCATACACAAAAACTGTTAAATGTGCACATTACATTTTAGTCTGTTTGACACAGTGAAGAAGATGGATGCGTACATTTTGGAAGAGTACATGAGGAAGAGAAAAATGGAGAAAAAAGCTGCAGCTTTGAAGAATGATGAGAGGGCCAATGGGAGAAGAGGTGGTTCCGCTGCACCGGGCGTCAATGGTGGTAGAAACAAGAGATCATCGGTGTTAATGGATCAAAACCTTGCCATTTGCAGCACTAGTTTATGCAATGATTACCAGAAGGGTGTTATCTACTTCAATTTCATTTCTGCTTGATTGATTCACAGATTTTGAAGTGATGCCATGTTTCGAATTATTCTTTACAAAATGTTGAGTGAGATTCATCAATTCTGATATGAAGTTATTATTTTGTGATTATGTACATCAAGTTATTATTATTATTATTTTTTGTTTCTCTACTACTGACAATTGTCATTGACTCATTGCTCTTGTGTACAAGAGTATACTTAGGTGCACTGAAGTGGGGATTTAGATCAGAGTGAGTGCAGGATCAAAATTCATACTTATATCATCTCTATGAATTCCCTCTGATCATTTTATCACTTTTTTACCCTCTAAAAAGTGTAAAATTTTGAAGGTAAAATGATAATAACTAAGTTGGATATGCTTAGCGTCACTTGCAGCCAATTAGGAGAGGTTTAGTCATTTATTGTTTTTTTAAAAACTTAAAATCACCTGGGTTGTTTTTTTTTACAATTGAGGCGATCCTAGTTGGAGCTCAAACCCCTTATATGCTCTAGAATTAAAATATTCAAATCTAGGATTATTCTAGCAATATGAGAGTTAGCGCAAAAAAAAAAGAGCAATTGATGTAGCATAATAAATCAGCAAATAAGAAATAATACTTAGTAGTCAAAACAATAGCAAACCATTTTCCTTATGGTTGCAACTCCTACACTAAAATGACGTGCATCACCACTACAAACTTGAACACTTCCTACCTAAATCCAATTGCCGATTCCAATCCTCCGCTCATTATGTTATATGCAACTAGTCCGTAACTATATTGCATTCCTAAATATATTAATCAAAGTTTTTCTCTCTCGGATCATTGTGTGTGAATTGCATATCCAACTGCTTTAGGTGCTCTCGACTTTGTGACTTCCGTCTAAAAAGTTTTCAGAGGAGGAAGGAAATAGTGGTGGCAGCTCCACCGTAGAGCCACCAAAAGAGATTACAACAAGATTTCTCTATCACCTAGCAACTTATATGTAAAAACAGTTTAACTATAATTATTCCTATAAATTGGATGATTTTCAGTAAAGTAAAAAGTAAGAACCAGTTAGTTAGCTCTCTCTAGCGTGAAAGAAAAAACTGGTAGATCTGTTAGCTTAATTCGGTGACCAGATTTAGCCGTTTTCTAGCCTGACCAAACCCACCACGGTCCTGATAGAGGCACATCGAACCAACGATTTTTGTTGGAAATTAATGGTTAAAAGGATGATCTTTGTCAACTTTTGAGTGTCATTATGAGTGAGACTTGAACAGATATAGGGTCGGTGGATATCATATTTGGTTTATCCTCCGCGAGTACTATAAAATTGACTATTCAAAATGGATCAAGCGTGAATGAGATATGAATGCTCGAAATATCACACTTGAAAGAGAAAAATTGGGCAGAAATTGGCCCAAATTAATTTTCTTTGGACGGTCTAAAATGCATATGGGCCGTATGGAAGTCTCTAGAAGGTCGAACCACATAATAGATAAAGAATTAATTGTGTGTAATTCTAGATATAAGAAAGAAAAACTTCCATATTTTGTGCAAAATTTTGTCTTAAATGAATACGCAGTTTATCATGTTTAATGCTCTGAAAAATATTGCGGAAATATTTCTTCAGTTTCTAGCTTATTTAATTTGAGTAATCTTGGCCTTAGAAACTCTGTATCAATCACAACATCCGAGGCCTTCCCTTTTACTTTTTCACTCTTGGCTAGTGCAGAGACCAAAGCAGGGTAAATGATGACATCATTGACTTTGGGAGCAGTAGCTTGTCTGATTAAATGCTGCTGAATAAGTAGACCAAGGTTAACCTCCTTCTGTGTTCCAACACAGTACAGCAGTTTAGTCATTTCCCTTGTCAAGGCTGTGGTATTTGTTGAGGGCAACCAACAATGCACAGCCACCTGATATAAACCAAAAAATCTTGAAGACAAGCAGGATGCTTGTGAATACCCAGTTGCTGGCCATTCAACCTTATAACCACCAGATATAACACCTAATATTTCATTGTCAGACAATCCCAGATTTTCAGGAAAGACTCCCCCTGTCTCAGGTGTTGTAAGACCCAGCAATGTGTTAATCCTAGAAGTAGAGACATCTATGATCTTCCCCCGTACATATACCCTACCATACCATGGGGAAATTATTTCTAAATTACCAGTCATGAGGTTAGAATATACCTCAAGTATAACCTGCCTGTTGTACTGTAACTGGATAGTTGCTGCAGTAGTCATACCAGTCAGCTTTAGAAAATCTGTGAAGCCGCTCTCCTTATAGGCTTTTAAATCCAAAGGCCTTTCTGCTATGAACTTCTTCTCCGAGAAAAAATCTCCCATCTCTGCACCTTTTTCGTCAAAATAAACAGCAGAGAATGCCTTACTAACAGAGGGTGGAGGTAAGACCTTCCTTTCCTTGCTGTCATGCCTTCTCTTGCTCCTTTTTGCTTGAGCAGAATTCTTGACTTTGTCATAATTTCTCTTGCCTTTTGCCATCTGATAGTACCCATCCAGTACCTCATCACTTGAATATTCCAGATCAGGAATATCCTGTGTTGGAACACTCCCTGATCTTTCAGCATCCTTTTTAATTTCTTCCTCGCTCTCAGAACCATCTTTCTGGTTAGACAGGCTCTCTTTAGGTGTTTCATCCTTCTGACCTTCATGGAAATCACCATCATCTGCACCCCCCCAGATCATTATCAGAATCTAACTCCATATAGTTAGGTTCATCTCTCTGTGTTGGAACACTGTCATCACTGTCCGACAGAACAATGATGATAGGCTTCCTCAATTCTTCCATCCTCTTTGCTGAATTCGTATCATAGAATCCCACCTGAAGTTTATCTCCGTTCCTAACCACTTCTCTTCTAGCTACTTCACTTTCACTAATTTCTCTCAAAGAAACACAACTTGGTACTGGAATATAGCAATGCACATAGAATTTATCTTTTTCCCTAAACTCGGCATATCTCCCCATCACAAATTTCACCGTATAATTCTCAAGTCTCCTAATTTCACCTATGTTTCCAGTCACCAACTCCTTAACTTTAACCGTCAAATATTCTCCTCTAATTTTCTTGATCTTTCTTAAATCTACAGAAACTCTATTAGCCTCAAGCCATTCAAAGATTTCATTCATACCCGTACATTCAACACCCATGAATTTTAATGGACGGGGGTCAGGGCCAGTTACCGTAGGTTTCTTCTTCTTCTTCTTGGTTCCAGAAGATTGTTCCCGTGCATCAGGTTCAACTTCGGTTGTCTCTTTAACCTCTGCATTCTTCGTGCTTCCTCCGATCTGAGCTTGATAGACATATTTTCTCTGCTCAGCAACCAGCACCAATTCCAAATCAGTTGAAACTCGATCTTCCTTCATGATTTCTGACACCTTTGCATCATGTGCGGGAGAATTTGGAGTTGACATTCTTTAATCCAATATCGCGACAGAGGAGAGTTGTTGAAGCAAAAATTTTCGGCAGAGTTTTTGGAGAGACAAATTTCGGCCGAGAGTAGAGGAATGCAAGGAGTTTTTTAACAAGTTTGAATCCCACTTTAACTCTTCATCTATTCACCTCTTTTCCCGCGAAGTCCCTTTTTAGATTTCCCAAACTTGTGATGATGGCACTTTCTCCTCTTGTCAAATCAAGTTGTCATGCCACAAATAACTTCCAACACACCATACTAACCATCTCCTATTTTTGTACACCTTTGCTTCCTTCCATTTTTTTTGTTCTTTTTCGATTTTGCTAAACAAGAATAACCAAAATAAATATTTACAAGAAAGAGTAATTATGTAAAAATTACCTCAGATTTGACAAACACCTAAGTGTTGTCGAAGGCTCTCAAAAGAAGTGGCATCCAACGGCTTTGTAAATATATTAGCAAATTGCTCATGTGTTGGAACATAGACTACTTCCACTTCTTTTCTTTCAACCAGATCTCTAATAAATGGATGCCGTATGTCAATATGTTTGGTCCTCGAGTGTTGAACTGGATTCTTCGAAATATCAATAGCACTTGTGTTGTCACATAGAATCTTCAAGGGGCCTTGATGAATTCCATAATCTTTCAACATTTCTTTCATCCATAATAATTGTGCACAACAAGTCCCTGCTGCAAGATACTCTGCTTCTGCAGTAGATAGAGAGATCGAGTTCTGTTTCTTTCTATACCAAGACACCAAATTTGTTCCAATAAAGAAACATCCACCTGTGGTACTTTTTCGATCATCATCATTACCAGCCCAATCAGAATCACTATACCCAAATACCTTAGAATCTTGACTCTTAGAATACCAAACACCATACTCAGAAGTCCCACTTACATATCGAATAACTCTTTTAACTGCAGTGAGATGAGATTCCTTAGGATAAGCTTGAAACCTCGCACATATCCCAACACTGAAACATATATCTGGTCTGCTTGCGGTTAAGTATAATAAGCTTCCAATCATGTCTCTATATAACTTCTGATTGACCGGAACTCCTTTTTCATCCTTTACCAGTTTATCAGAAACTCCCAGAGGAGTTCGAACTGCTCGAGCACTACTGAGTCTGAATTTTTTTAATCAAATTCAAGGCATACTTACTTTGATTTATGAATAGACCATTCCATCCTTGTTTGACTTGCAATCCCAGAAAGTAAGTCAACTCTCCAACCATGCTCATTTCGAATTCAGATTGCATAATGGTGACAAAATCTTGTACCATAGATGGTGAAGTAGAACCAAAAACTATGTCATCAACATAAATTTGAGCAATAAAACACATTGAAGCCATGTCAAGCACAAATAAAGTGCGATCTACTCCCCCTCAACGATAACCTTTCTGGAGAAGAAAGGTAGTAAGTCGTTCATACCATACCCTGGGTGCCCGCTTTAGTCCGTATAAAGCCTTCTTGAGACGATATACATGATGTGGATACTGAGGATCTTCAAAGCCTTTAGGTTGTTCCACATATACTTCTTCATTCACTACTCCATTTAAAAAAACACTCTTGACATCCATTTGATACAAAGTAAAGTTCAAAGAGCAGGCAATAGCGAGTAGAATTCGGATAGATTCTAACCTGGCAACTGGCGCAAAGGTTTCATCAAAATCAATACCTTCCACTCGTGTATATCCTTGAGCAACAAGTCTAGCTTTGTTTCGAGTGACTAAGCCATCTGCATCTGACTTATTCTTGAAGATCCATTTCGTACCAATGACATTAATGCCTTTGGGGCGAGGAGTAAGATACCAAACATCATTCCTTGTAAACTGACCAAGTTCATCTTGCATTGCAACAATCCAATACTCATCAAGTAAGGCTTCTTTATAGTTCTTGGGTTCAATTAGAGAAACAAAACAGTGTAGTCCAGCCAGTCATCGACAATCAACTCGAGGCACTAATCGAGTACTTCTCATGGTGGAACCGGGTTAGTCATGTGTTGGAACATGGGCGTCAGTAGCGGGGGACTGCGTTCCAACATGGTCAGCTTCGGCAGAGTTAGGATTCTTTTGCTCATTTGTTCCAGCACATTGGTGAAGGTCAGAGTCAGCTGATGGATTTTCTTTGTCTGAGCTGTGAGACTGTGTTGGAACATGAGTGTTGCTAGGTTCTTCCTCTACACCTTCTGGATGTTGTTCCTTCTCTGAATCATCCAAAATAACATTTATGGATTCCATGAGAGTGTTGGTTCGATGATTAAAAACTCTATAGGCACGGCTGTTGATGGAATATCCGAGAAAAAATCCTGTATCACTCCGATTATCAAATTTTGTCAACTGTTCTCTATCTCTGAGAATATAGCATGTGCTCCCGAACACATGAAAATATGAGACATTTGGTTTCCTGCCCTTCCAAATCTCATAGGATGTCTTGCTAGTGAACGGTTGAATATACACTCTGTTGATTGTATAACATGCTGTATTGATCGCTTCTGCCCACCATTTCTTGTGAACATCTTTCTCTGCCAACATAACTCGAGCCATCTCTTATAGAGTTCTGTTCTTTCATTCTACGATACCATTCTGTTGAGGGGTGATAGGAGCCAAGAACTCATGTTGGATACCAAGCTCATCGCAGAAGGAACTGAATTGTTCATTCTCAAATTCTCTACCATGATCATTTCGAATTCGAATTATCTTTCCTACTGGACTCCCCTTTTCAGTTTGTAACTTCACTACAAGGCTTCTAAATACTTCTATCGTATCATATTTTTCTTTCAAAAAGGCTACCCATGTAAATCTGGAGAAGTCATCAATATATACAAAGATATATTTCTTTCCACCTATACTAGGTGTATTAATCGGACCCATCAAATCCATATGCAATAATTCCAGATTTCTAGATGTAGTAATATACTGAACTGAAGAGTGAGGAGATCAAATTTGTTTACCTTGTTGATATGGTCCGCATACAACTCCATCCTTGCTGGTTAAGGTAGGCATTCCTCGTACAGCTTTCACATTTGCGATTTTCACCAATGTTTTATAATTGATGTGGCCGAGCTTCCTGTGCCAAAGAATTCCTTCATCTTGCTTTGAAATCATACACCTAACTCCTTGTTCTAGAAAATAGCAATTGTCTGATGATCTTATTCCTGAAAGAACCTTGTTTTCTCCATGCACTATACATTTGTCCTTCTGGAACTCCACTACCATATTGTCGTCACACAGCTGGCTTATACTTAGCAAGCTTGCCTTTAAATCTTCAACAAATAATACACTTGTGAATACTGGAAACCCTTCAATTTTCAATTCGCCCTTGCCAATTACTCTGCTTCTCTTTCCATCACCAAAGGTTACATATCCTCCATCATATAGAGTAATGTTCGTGAGATATTCTGGAGTGCCAGTCATGTGGCGAGAACAACTGCTATCAAAGTACCACGAATCACTGGAATAAGCTCTTAGAGAAGTGCGTGCCACCAGACACGTACTAGATTTTTCAACCATCCATACCTTTCTGATCAATTTTACTGTATGAATATTGCCTGTATTGGAACACAACAGAAGTTGTCTTCCTGTCATTTGATCTCTGATCAATCTTCTGCACTGCTTTTCAGTATGTCCTTGATACATATATTATTTACATATGAGTGGCTTTCTCTGATATGGCATCCCATGCTTTCTCTTTACTTCTCGGATCTTAGCCTTGAGGGTTACTGGTTTTTCATGTGATTCAGTCTTGGGTTCTTTCTCGTATCCAATCCCATGTCGATCACCAAAGTTTCTTCCCATATCCAGAATATCATCAAGTTTTGCCTTTCCGAAATTTAATTTAACAATAGTTACTTCAGACATCTCGGCCCTCTTGACTGCTGCTAATAGTTTTTCATTCAGTTCTTCATTACTTTTTTCAAGTTTTGCAACTGTGAACCGTAATTCTCTTTCACTTTCCATTAACTTCCTTTTTTCTTTGTTCAGCTCTTTGTTTGCGTCAGCTACTTGGACCCACATAGCATACATTTTTTCATAGGTGCTGTAGATTTCTTCATCACTTACAGACAAATCATCATCTTCATTGCTGTGTGAGTCTTCCAGATCTATGTTGGAACATACAGCTTTACCTTTATTCAGTGTGTTAGAACATTGGTCTTCTGATGTATCATGAACCTTTGCTCCGAAAGCTACGTAGTTACTGGTGAATTCCTCTTCGTCCTTCTCATCATCTTCATCTTCACTCCAAGAGGTGGCATATGATTTTCCTTGTTTCTTGCGTGTGTTAGCACATTCAGCCTGAATATGACCATATCCTTCACATTCTCTGCACCGAATTCTCCCAGCCTGTTTTGGTTCGTTGTTCTAATTTCTCGCGAACTACGGATTCTCTGGTTCAAATCTCATTCCACGATTATTACATGAGTCTTGTTGTCTTTGTCTATTTCCGCCAAATCTTTCCTGAGATTTCTTGTTGACCACCTTCTTTAGCATTCTCGAGAAATTCTTATTGATCAGTGCAAGTTTTTCAATCTCATCGTCGCTGTCAGACTCGTGATTATCCTTAGGTGGAGACACTTTGAACGCCAATTCCTTAGAGACTCTTTTCGTAGCTTGTTGGAATGTCATCTCATATGTCTGTAATGAACCCATTAGTTCATCTAGGCTCATGGTGGCAACGTCTCTTGCTTCCTCTATTGCTGCTACTTTCATTGCAAATCTTTTGGGAAGTGATCTCAGGGTCTTTTTCACCAGTTTTGTTTCCTTGTACACCTTTCCAAGTTGATAAGCCATGTTGGAGATGTCCCTGAGTTTTCCATTAAATGTAGCAATGGTGTCATCTTCATCCATTTTGAGTTCCTCAAACTTTGTAGCCAGCATCTGTAGTTTGGATTCACGAACTCGACTGGTTCCTTCATGAACAGTCTGTAAAATGTCCCATGCTTTCTTTGCTTGGTGACATGTAGAGATAAGATTGAACTG
This sequence comes from Rubia yunnanensis, assembly GCA_037428765.1. Lineage (NCBI taxonomy): Eukaryota > Viridiplantae > Streptophyta > Magnoliopsida > Gentianales > Rubiaceae > Rubia > Rubia yunnanensis. The sequence goes on along the minus strand of CM075064.1, from coordinate 112,232,795 downwards.
ATTTTCATCGACTGCAGTGAAGATTGCATTAAGTGCCTTTAAATTTGCCAGAGATTCATTGAGGTCATCTGGAGTCCATCTAGCCTTGTCTTTGGGTTTCTGCTTCCTTTGGCTTGACTCTCCTTCTACCGCCATAGAACTTGCATCAGCATCTTCTGTAGGATGATTCCATTCATTCTCAACATAAAACCATGCAAGTTCATCCAGTGAATTAATGAAAACCCTTATACGTGCCTTCCAATAGTTGTAGTTGTTACCTTCTAGCAGGGGTGGTCGAGAGACTGAAGCTCCTTCTCTTGTTGTCATGGTAAAACTGGATCTCACTTTCCTTGAAACAACCAAGGGAATAATAAGTGACGAGGCTCTGATACCAATTAAATTTTAGTTTTACCACTTTTTCTAGTAGTTACTAGTGTGTTCCAACATGACTAGTCTAACCAAGTGCATAATAATGTAAAACGTAAAGAACACATGACTTGGTTACGCAGTTCGGTGTAATCCACCTACATCTGTGGGGCCTGGCCCAGTTCAGAATGAATCCACTAATTAGAAAGATACAGTACAGAGTACAATTTACAAAATACTTATCTTTGCTAACTATATAGTGTGAATTCTGCTAGCTCCCCTAGCTACCGATCCGCCTTGATCAGACTCCCTCTAACCTCGAACTCTGTCAACGCTGGATCTCCTCCTCCTGAGGAATTAAGGTTTCTGATTCTGAACTTTGTGCGATAGGTCAGGTGTGTTGGAACACAGAAGTCTGACTCTTTGCAATTCTCAAAAATCTCAAAAATCTGTATGCAGATTTTTGCTCTATTAAATCCGTGAGTATGCAGCCGTGTTTGTCCCAATTTATATCCATGAACAGATTAGAATACTCCTTGATTATCTCCACAATATTCCTATTCCAAATCTGCTTCTTGAAGCATATCCAAATCCCATAAATAAAGGGATTTACCTTATATCAATCTATCCCATATATTCGAATATATCATCTCCTTATAAGTAGGGATTTTCCATAAATCAATTATGCTTCACACGCCTGATATACATAGCCAAATATACAACTTCCATAAGTTATAAAATACTCCAATATTTCAGCTTTTATTTCCATAAAACCTTGGCGTGAATATTCTGCATCAGCATGTTCCAACATGGAATGTTTTCTTGTTCACAAAATTTCCAATCAAATATTCACTTGCAAATCTCTTGACTTTACAAAGACTTTCTTCAAAGAGTTGAAGACTTGAAAAATGAGAAGAATCATTGTGAAGATAAGTGTTTACCACAAGAAGAAGAAAAGAAAACAAGGTTAAGTTCTAGCACCCGTCGCGAGTCGCAACTAACCCATCGCGAGTCGCGACCAACGGGTGGCCAGAACCTAACCTTATCCTTTTTGTACTATAAATAACACTCTCTTTCCTCTCATTCACATCTTCTTCTTTTCTGTATTTTGGTACTATTTCTAACCCTAGTTTCTACCATTTTTCATCTTTGAATTCTCTTGTATTATGTTTGGTTTGTTAGCATTAATTATCATGAACTCTTGTAGCTAAATCTAGTTCTTGGGAGCAATTGACTAAGGCTTCCAAGCCCATGTCTTAAGAACAATTTGTAGCCTATATGATACTCTTACTATTATGCATTTATGGAGTACTGAATGTGTTTGTTAATTTCATTAATGTTCTTGAAATCTTGAGTATATGAAGTACTTGTATGATATCCTTGTTAGGATTTGGGGAAATGAGTTGATTCCCCTTTTCTTGATAGGAATCCAAGAGTATGATTTAGAGCTTTTGATTGTGTTAATGGATTGATAATTGCTAGATGAATATGATAATGTTGAACTCTTTGTCATGTTTGTTGCTTGTAGAAAATGAGAGAATTCTATGAAAGTCGATCGTTCTTGACTAATCTTGTGTAAATTCATGAATTGGTTAAATGCTTAGACACGGTGTAGTGTTTATAAGTGTTGCCAAGCTTATTGATTCTTCATGCTCAATACCATCAATGTGATACTTTTAGTCGTGTTTCGACAACGGGAGTCATTGGTGAGGTTTGACAAGTGATGTCAAATTCACTCTTGCAAACTACTATCTAAGAAGGATAGAAGTTTAGTCTTCACAACAAGTAGTGAAAGTTGTAAATAGGTTGCATGTTCAATGATGGATAAGAGGCTTGGAAGTGGAAGTCAATTGCACCAAGTTTCCGTTAATTGTTATTTTAGTCTTGTCTTTAGTTGTCTTACATGATTAGCATCTTGCTTTGCTAATTGTTGTCTTTCAATTTGATAACTTAGGATAAAAAACCAACCAAACCCCCCCCCCCCTTTTCTACATGCTTTTATATGTATGTATATATGTATATGCCTAGTACGTTTTCTCCTATATATGTTTAAACACTTGAAAAGATCCCTCTTCTCGTGGACCACCCCGACTTGCCATTATCTACTTAATTGTAGATAGGAAGCATTAGGGCTAAAAAGTATAACTTTGAGAGGTACGACGATGACCTCACAAATTTTGACGCCGTTTCCGGGGAAGAGGCATTTATTTTTAAGTGTTTGGGCATATTATGTGTGATTATATGCTAATTGTAAATATCTATTAGATTGGTTTTATTTTGATTTGCCATTTTCTCTTGGCTTAGAGACGTATTGTTCAAGTTCTTGGTGTATGGTTCGTACGTGATCATCTTCACAAGAACCCCTACACTACGACCCTGAGTTAGAGTTGAATTTGAGATGGGCTAGGAGGCTTTCTTTGGAAAGTGTGAATAACACCCCTCTTAGTGACCATTTTGTGAATAATTCCAATTCTATGGAGCATTAACATGAGCACGAAGATGAGCATCCGGGAGGAGAACCTCAACATCCTCCTCTCCAAGGGAGAGCTCCTCCTCTCCAAGGGCGAGCTCCTCCTCTTCAAGGAAGGGAGATTCCGTTGGGGCAAGCATTGTTAAGAGACATCATGGACCCCAACCTCGATCAACAACTAATATGCATTAAGTATCCCTTGGTTGGATTGAACGGGCACTTCGAGCTAAAGACCGGGTTCATAAACATTCTACACACCTTCCTTAGTAGTCAAAGGAAGAATGCCAACAAACACTTTACCAAATTTCACTTTTTGTGTGGTGGTACGGTCTCCTATTGAGTGGATTAATACTTCTATAAGTTGAAGGCATTCTTTTTCACACTAAGGGATGGTGCAAGAGATTGGCTCCACTACCTACCACCCAAGAGCCTTAAGAGTTGGCTTGTTATGAAAACAAAGTTTCTAGCTAAATACTTCCCAGCCTCAAGATCCACCGCCTTGAAGAAGGACATAAGTAACATCCTCCAATGGCAAGAAGAATCTCTCTTTGACTATTGGGAAAGGTTCAAGAAGGTTCTCGCAAGTTGTCTTTACCACGGTTATTCGGAGGGGGATTTGGTCTATCACTTCTACAATGGTCTTCTTGATAAGGATCAAAGGTTGGTGAGGAGTTCTTATGGTGGCACTCTTGGGAAAAAGACGTCATCCGAGCCTATGGAATTGTATAGGGAGCTAGCAGAAGAATCAAGGAACTTTAGCTCAAGGGCCGATTTGAGAAGGAGAAGACCAATGTCCGCAAGTGACTCTTCTAATAGTGGGAAGCTCGATAACCAAGTCTCGGCCCTTGCATATATGGTGAAATCGTTGATGACAAAGCCCAAAAATGCGCCACATGTTAAATCATGTGAAATTTGTTACTTGACGCATCCTACGGACACTTGCCCTACTTTGTAAGGGGACTATCTCGAGGAAGTGAGTGCAATGTGGTATCAAGGAAATCAAGGCTACCAAAGAAATCAAGGTGGGCAAGGCTACCAAGGTCACCAAGGCTACCAAGGTAATCAAGGCTACCAAAACTGGCCGCACAATTCGGGAAATCGTGATAACCCGAACCTCCGGTATGGAAACCCTCAAGGAAGACAAAACCCTCATTCATATTGGCCTCCTCAACAAAAATATAGGTCACCTAAATAACAATTTTAAAGGTTTCACGACAAACCCCGAGACCAAGGGGAGAGCTCGGGGCTAACAAAGGATGAGGTGATGCAAGCCATTCACCGGTTAGGCATGTGTGCGGAGAAAAGTGAAAAATTCCAAGATGAAGCCAAGACGAGCGTCAAGAACTTGTAAACTCAAGTGAGCCAAATAGCTCAAGTGGTGAATCGGATGGAGGCCCAGGAAAAGGGTAAACTACCCTCCTAACCGGAGATCAACCCTAGACAAAATGCAAGTGCTATCGCTTTGAGAAGTTGTAGAGAGGTTGGCACTTCCCCGGGTAATGAAATTATTGAAGAGGAGCCTATGAGGATTGAGGTGTTTGAAAAAGGGGTTGAGAAAGAAGAAGCCCATGAGAAGAAGGCCGATGAGTTAGCCAAAAAGAGCAAGGAAGAAGAAATTGAGGTGGAGACATTTGCACCAAGACAGAAGTCAACCTCTATCCCAGAACCTTCATCTCCCCCTCACAAAAAAACAAAGATGGTGGAGATCCTTCCATATGTACCGGAACCTCCATTTTCGGAAGCCTTGTAAGAGAAAAAGGAGGAAGGAGGACAACAAGGACATCTACGAAGTCTTTCGTAGATGTGGGGTAAATATCTAACTCTTGGACGCCATTGAACAAATTCCTAGATATGCTAAATTTCTCAAGGAATTATGTTTTGTGAATAGAAAACAAAGGCCCAAAAATAAGTTGAAAAATGGAAAAAGTGAGCATGTTTCCGCCCTCTGTCAAAAAGAGCTACCCCCTGAGTGTAGCAATCCCAGCATGTTCACAATCCCTTGCATAATAGGAAATACACATTTTAAAAAATCTATGCTTGATCTAGGTGCATCGATAAATGTAATTCCTTACTCTTTGTATGAAAACCTCAACTTGGGTACATTGCACAAAACCAGGGTGGTAATCCAATTGGCCGATCGTTCTAGTGCATACCCTAAAGGTATTGTCGAGAACGTATTGGCTAAGGTGGATTCCTTAGTTTTCCCTACGGATTTTTATGTCCTTGACATAGAGCATGATAAACATGCCACCCCGATTTTGTTGAGGGAGGCCATTTTTGGAAACCCCTAGGACAATGATTTATGTGCATAAGGGTACCTTCCCCGTGGAATTTGATTGAATAAAAGTAGAGTTTAACATAAATGAATCTATTAAGTATCCTAGTGAAGAACATGATTGCCATGCCCTAGATGTTGTTGAAGAAGTTGTGCAAGATGTTTTTGAGCTAAGTGGTGATGATTCCTTGCTAGTTAATTTGCAATGTGATAGTGATGATGCCCACAATGTATACTCCATTAGCACTAACTTGAAGGAAATCTTTGAGGACTTGAACCTGCTTGAAGAGATGAAACCAAGCCTCTCGAAACCTCCTCTTCTACTCTTAGAGGAATCGGAATTCCTCCCGTCACTTGTGAAAGTATCAGTGATTGAACCTAAACCTTTGCCAAGTGACCTCAAGTATGCATCTCTTGGGGAAGGAGAGACGCTTTCAGTTATTATTTCAAGCAAGCTCACCAAAGAGCAAGAAGAAAAGTTGAGGTGATGTTACGAGAGAACAAGGAAGTAATTGGATGAACTATTACCGATATCAAAGGCATAGGTCCATCCACTTGCATGCATAGAATCTTGTTGGAAGAAGATGGAAGACCCGTGCGACAACCCAACTCCGTTTAAACCCACCAATGATGAAGGTGATGAAGGCGGAAATCCTCAAGTTACTCCAAGCAAGCATGATCTATCCAATATCGGATAGCAAGTGGGTGTGTCCAACTCAAGTGGTACCCATGAAGAGTGGGGTGACACTGGTAAAAAATGAGAAGGGTGAAATGGTGCCCACCCGAGTTCAAAACAGGTGGTGCGTTTGCATTGACTACCGGAGGCTAAATGCGGAAACCCGGAAGGATCACTTCCCGTTGCCATTCATTGATCAAATGCTCAAGAGGTTAGCAAGACACCATTTCTATTGCTTTTTGGATGGGTACTCGGGGTACTTTCAAGTAGCTATCGCCCCGGAAGACCAAGAAAATACCACTTTCACGTGCCCCTTTGGTACATTTGCCTACCGGCGTATGCCTTTCGGGTTATGTAATGCCCCCGCAACTTTTCAAAGGTGTATGGTAAGCATTTTCTTAGAATTTGTTGAAAACTTTGTCGAGGTATTTATGGATGATTTCACCATTCATGGTAGTTCTTTTGACAATTGTTTAACAAATTTGGCACAAGTTCTTAAACGCTGCATTGGTACTAATCTTGTGTTAAATTCTGAGAAGTGTCATTTTATGGTAGAGTAAGGCATTGTCTTAGGCCATGTTGTCTCCTCTAAGGGTATTGAGGTTAACAAGAAAAAGATAGATACAATTCAAACTTTTCCTTATCCTACTAATGTGCGCGAAGTGCGCTCTTTTCTTGGCTATGCAGGATTCTACTGCCAGTTCATTAAGGACTTCTCGAAGATAGCATCTCTTTTATGCAAGTTGTTGCAAAAGGAGGTGGAATTTGTGATGGATGAGGGTTGTAACGGGGCCTTCGATACATTGAAAGGAAGGTTAGTCTCGACCCCCTATAATACAACCCCTAGATTGGTCGTTGCCTTTTGAGATTATGTGTGCTGCTAGTGATTATGCCGTTGGAGCGATACTTGGTCAAAGGGTGGGGAGAGAGCCCACGCTATCTACTAAGCATCCATGTCTCTCAATGAGGCCCAAAGAAACTACTCCACCATAGAAAAGGAGTTGCTAGTAATGGTATTTTCTTTGGAAAAATTTCGATCTTACTTGCTTGGTACAAAAGTTATTGTGTACACTGACCATGCAGCGCTTTGTCACTTGATGACAAAGAAAGAGGCCAAGCCAAAATTGATTACAAATTTGAGTTGGAGGTGCGAAGGGCGTGGAAAACCTTGCGGCCGATAATTTGAACCGGTTGATTCCATGCCAAGACTTTGAGGTAAATCCCACAGTGAAGGAGAAACTACGGGAGGAATTCCCTGATGAAAAGTTGTTTATCATTAGGGATCTCCAATCGTGGTATGCTGACATTGTCAATTTCCTTGTTACTGGTAAATTCCCTTCTCATTTTCTAAGGCCTAAAAGGATAAATTAAAGTGTAATGCTAAGTATTATGTGTGGGATGATCCTTTTTTGTGGAGACATTGTGTGGATCAAGTTGTTAGAAGATGTATCCCCGATAATGAAGTACACGTAATTCTTGAATTTTGTCATTCTCATGCATGTGGCAGTCATTTTGGATCAAAGAGGACCGATAGGAAAGTTTTAGAAAGTGGATTTTATTGGCCTATATTGAATAAGCATGCATACACATTTTGAAAATCTTGTGACGAATTCTAAAGAGTAGGAAACATCTCCTCTAGGAATGAAATTCCCCGAAGGCCTATTTTTTATTGTGAAATCTTTGATGTTTGGGGTATTGACTTTATGAGACCTTTCCCTAGTTCTTATGGCTTTACATATATTCTTCTCATCGTTGATTATGTGTCGAAATGGGTTAAAGCAAAACCAACTAGGACTGGCGATTCTAAAGTGGTTGTAGAATTCCTGAAAGATAATATCTTCTCTAGGTTTGGGGTACCCCGAGCCTTGATTAGTGACCGTGGCACCCATTTTTGCAATAGGACCATGGAGGCCCTCTTGAAGAAGTATGGCATCACTCACAAGACATCCACCGCCTATCACCCTCAAACCAATGGGCAAGCCAAAGTTTCTAATTGGGAAATCAAGTCCATCCTTCAAAAAATGATTAACCCTAACCAGAAGGATTGGAGTTCTCGGTTGAATGATGCCTTGTGGGCATATAGGACGGCTTACAAGACACCAATCGGTATGTTACCATACCGGTTAGTGTTTGGTAAGCCCTGTCACCTACCGGTCGAAATTCAACATAAGGCTTACTGGGTGGTCAAAGAATTCAATCTTTATATAGATAAGGCTTGCATAGAAAGTTACAATTGGATGAAATAGATGAGATCAGGATAGAGTCCTAGAGAAGGCTAAAATCTATAAAGAGAAGACAAAGGTGTTGCATGACAAGATGATCATTAGAAAGGAATTTGACGTTGGTAAAAAAGTCCTCCTATTCCAATCCCGCCTTCGTCTATTCCTAGGTATGTTGAGGTCCCGATGGATCAGTCCTTTTAAGGTGGGGAAGGTATTCCTGCATGACGTGGTGGAGATTCTAGACCGAGCTAAGTCCAATAGATTCATGGTTAATGGACAATGTTTGAAACCTTACAACAAGAATATTGTGCCGGAAAAGGGAGAGGATGTTGATCTCCTCGATTTGGTTTGTGAGTAAACTCCAAGAATGTTGACGACTTTAAAAATACTTGGTTTTAATCATCTGGATCGTCATTCATGACTTTCCGTTAATGTTGCTTTGTTTTGGATTTTGTCATTAGTTTCATTATTTTTCTTTGTGCTTTTTACGACTTGTTTTTCCATGATTTTGTAGCAATTTGAAACCAAGGCATTGGACTTTTGAAGGGAGAAATGCTTGGAGTCAAGAAAGAAAGACTTGGACAAGAGGTGAAATTAGATAAAATTTCTAAGTACCAGGAGGGTAGCCCGTCGCGAGTCGAGACCACCTCGTCGCGAGTCACGATGGGCTTAAAAAAGTTTGTGCTCATTTTAGGTTTTAGCCTCCATTCATCGCGAGTCGCGATGGCCTCCAGATCAGGAATTTTAGGGTGAAAATAGAGCTCTCAGCCTCCACTTTATGCGAGTCGCGATGGCATCATCGTGAGTTGCGGAGAAGAGGTTGCGACTCGTGGCGTAAACATTGACCTGATGCACCCGTTGACCTACCCGTTGCGAGTCGCGATGGACACATCACAAGTCGCAAACTTGTTTTAAAAAATGGCCAAAACTAGAATCTCATCTAACCTTGTCCGCCACTTTCCCTTCACCTTCCCGTATTCCCTTCACTTTCTCCGGCCACCACCTCACCGCCGCTACACCTCACCGCCACTCACCACCACAACTCAGTACCCCTATTCCATCTTCCCAAGCTCTACCCACAAATCAACCTAATTTGTTGAAGAACACAAAACCGTAGAATTTTGAGGTTTTGTGATTTTTGGCAATTCAACTTCAAATTGCTTGTGGGCTCAGTTCCTTTCTCATCCTAGGCATCTAAGTGGTACAATTCTTTACTCTCTTAAGCTTCACATGTGATTATGATTGAATCAATTATTTTGTGGGATATTGTGTGAATTTTATGTGATGCCTTAGGAATTTTGATTGATTCAAACATTGTAGATTCTTTTAAATATATTGTGCTTGAAATTTTATTTGATGGGGATTGTGTGAATATATTGTGTTTACGGCTTGGTTGGATGTAGGATAACATCATAATCACTTTGAGTGTGTTGAGTTGCTCGTATTGGTCTTGTGCTTGCATTGCGCTATTAGTGTTGCTTTGGTTGAGAATGGATTGTGACTTACTCTAGATATGAGGCATGTTGACCCTTGATTAGACATAGTTAATATTTGGATAAAATGTTATTGCGCTTTGCAATGTTATTTTGTTTAGGGTAGTTTAGCCATAGAACTTGAATGTTGACATTATGAATGTACTAATGATGGCTAAACTAGTTAGGCATAACTGTGATTTTTGGGATATAGCATATTAGATTTCAACTATGTGAGACTTTCATGGACTTGAGAATATGGGCATGTTGGACATAATATGGATTGTATGTGCAATTGTGATTAGGACTTGTACTAGTTGGCTTAGACTTGATTTGGCTTGTGATGATTGGCAAAAACTAGTTTAAGGTTGAGTATAGTTTCTACAATATTGCATATATACATATTCCTATGCATTTGACTTGTTTGTTGTGGTTGTTAGATATGGCCCCTACCAAGAGGCCTAGGGCTCCTCCATGAGGTGGGCGCACCGCCGCTCCACCTCAGCCTCCACCACCGGCTCCGGAGTCAAGCCATGTACCTCCCCTATGGATAGGTACATGGGTTTGACCCGGATCACTGGGTCCTATGTTGAGAGATGAGAGGCCCTGGCCATCCGTCAGCTCAAGGAGATGATTTTTGTAGACATGCCCACATTGGATGCTCTTGGGCTCACCTAGCCAGTCTGATGCCTCCTCGCCAAAGGGGGGATGAAGGGTTTCATGAGTAGGAGTGCCCCCTTTTACCGGCGATATACACTGGAATTCCTATCCACGGTCAGGATATGCAGCATGAGAGACGATCAACCATGTAAGAAGTACATCATTTTCAACTTGGATGATATCTCTTGACAGATGACCATCTCACAGGTTGATGAGGCGTTTGGATGGGACACTGTGGAGATACGGGCAAGGTTGGACCCAAAGTCCCAGGAACGATCGATCGAGGATGACATGCAAGTTTGTACTTTCATCAACATGAGGCCAAAGAACTCCCATGACAAGAGCACTTTCATCATCCATCCCACACTCTATTATGTGCACCGACTTTTGGCTGGCACAGTACTTTGCTCAGCGGAGCCAAAAAATGTGCCAGTCAATGATATTCACTTCTTACGGGACTTGACGAGTGAAGAACTGGGATATGGGTTATGGGCTGAGCTGTGGATGAAGAGGATTATAGAGGTGGCGGGATTGCCAAAGGGGAAGATTATGGTTGGAGGTATGATAGGACTCTTAGCGGAGTACCTAGGATTGGTTCCTCCGGCTGACTTTCTGCACTTAGGGAGACACACTTCCTACCTCATCACTGCAGAGAGATTGGTTAGATTCGAGATGCTTAGCACAACACGGGCCACAGGGGTATTCCACTGGTTATATGGCACAATGCAGGTCACATTCATGGCACTTCCTTAGCCTAACAAGACGAAGCTGGGGTTTGATACACCTCTAGCAGACTTGGCAATTTCACCTGACTCCTCGTGCAGGGAGGACTTCCAGCACGAGCTCCACAATATTTTTTTGGAATATGGACTTGTTATTAAAAACCTTTTTTAAGATCACAAGTCCATTTATTTGGAATTTTATCAACTTGCTAACATGCTTTTATTCTAAAAGCTTTGGAATGAACATCTGCTAGTAGATTTTTTAGGAACTTCTTAATTCTACGTGTAAGACCATTATTGTTGTATCTAATTTATTTATCTATCTATGGAAGATTTGAGGAGCCAATACAAGTCCTCCCACCTCCGGTGGTTTATTCCATGAAAAAACTCGATATACCCAGATTCTCAAACCTAGCTGGTCTGATTGTTCAAACATGCAATGAAACTAAACCTAAGACTGTCTAAAGCTTAAAAAAATAGCACAACTTTATTGTTTTATACACTATATGATCATCATTAGAAAGCAAGGGAACATGACAAAAGTAATTTTAATTGGCCATAGCTATAGGAAACACTAAACATTACTTATCACCGGGGCCAACTACAAATTATGGTCAGAACATGTCTCCCCCAACCCCAACCACTACAAAAAGGGTTAAAGATGATAGGAAGGATTGGCAGTGAAGTGCATTGCAAAACCTTATCAACACTTGTCTCAGAGATGAATACAGCACTGAGAGGGTTGTTAAACGAGGAAGCTGCAATTTGCACAACCTTTGTGTGCAATCCTTGCCCCATTTTAACACCTCCTTGAGTGACTAAAACTGCTCATCTGTGTAAACTTGAACAAAGACACCGGCCTATTTTCAGAGAGAGAGAAAAAGAAAGAAGCTTGCAATCAATTATTCTTCTTAGATGTTATAAAATTAGAATGAAAACAACCTGTCATGCTATTTTGAAGAGTAAAAAAATTATACAATAGAATATACCAAAAGCATCCCAGCGCAAGCGACACTCAGGTCACCAGCATGTTCAATTTAGCTGATAAGCAAGTATCCATAAGAAAGAAGATGAATTATTTAAACAAAATCACTAGCGTGGAGAATTGCTTTTGGTCAATACCCTATAGAAAGCTAGACCACTGTTATCTTTCCCCACTTCTGACATGCAAAACGAGTTTTTAGTAGCACCTTATTTACAGTAAACTAAATGTGAAACATATCTAAAATCCAAGAATCATGACAAGAACTGATGAACCTACCTAATTGTTGATATCATGACATCTAAAGATTGGATTTCAGTGCGGTAAAACAAGGAAGCCTACCTGATTCATAAACTTAGTCGTAAAAGAAATTCCAAACTTTGTAGGGATTATAGCAATTCTATGTTTCTTCCATCCATTGTGACTATGACAAGATGCCACATGACAATCACCACAACATGCAAAAAAAGTGTCTCAATAATCCGAATATATCACAGAGCTCTCAAGTGGGAGCATAGATGTGATGCAAGTTCACGAAAGTGTTGTACATCATCATCTTACAATACTTAGCATCAATCAGCATATAGGAGTAGAATGAACTTTTAATTTGCAACATGAGCCGCTTTGACTAGTTTATCTCAACAATAAAGGATTAACTTCAACACCAAAGAAAATTACCCCGGCATGCTTCATCTTTTCCTCCAAACCAGAGCACCGAGCCAAGAAAAGGAATCACCAAACAGTAAAGATTTAGGAAATAAGTTACCAAGAAAAATTAAAACACATATACAATAAGCAGATGAACAAGAATCCCAGAAACAAAAACCTCAGCAACAATTACTCTAGCCTCAGCCGTAGCCAGATTAGGCAAAGCTTTACTCAGTGCTTCTTCTGCTTGTTTCAAGGCATTATTCATGCCATTCTTGTGCTCAAATGTAAGATGACGTGCTTCTTCAGCTTGTTTCAAGGCATTATTCATGCCTTTGCCCTAGCTCCGCCACCTCCTAGCTCTACCCTAGCTCCGCCAGAAACCCACACCACCAGTCACTAGAAAGAACTATGCCCCTACCTCCACCCTAGCTCCACCACCTCCTAGCTCTGCCCTAGCTCCACCAGAAACCCACACCACCAGCCATTAGAAAGAACCATGCTCCACCAGAAAGAACCATGCGCCACCAGAAAGAACCATGCACCACCAGAAAGAACCATGCGCCACCGCTGCCCTAGCTCTGCCCTAGCTCTACCACCTCCTAGCTCCACCAGAAACACTATCCCTATCTCGAAAGAGCTCTCAATGAAAGAGATCTCAATCTCAAGAAAATTCTCTCTCTAGCTCTGGGGCGAAAAAAGAAGAAAAAAGGCGCAGCCTTTCTTCCTTCCTTTGGAGGCCGATCTCTTCAATTTCATTAACTTTCCACCGATGAATTATGGTTTAACGGATTCTACTCTTGATTCCGCACAAAACTATATGCAATTTGTGGCGAGTTTTTGATCTTATTCGGTCTTGGAGTAGGGTTTGAATTCGGTAAATGAGGGTTCTTGGTGGATCTTGATCGTGAATTTGGTTTGGATCATTGATTCGGACTCGGATTTGGATTTGGTTGGGAGATCGCAATTCAATTCCTTGTTTGTGAAGGAGTTTGGACGAAAAAATCCAATCTTTTTTGGGTTTTGATTTGGATTTGGATTGCGCAAAGGTGTATAAAGGGTTTGATTAAAAATTTTCAGCACACTTTTTAATCAAATTCCCACCATCTTGGCCGGATTTAGCATAAGGTTGGGAGAACTCGGATCGGACTACAAATCGGATGCAAAGGTGCTAGATCGGATTGCTTGGTGCTCACGGATTCCACGGATTCCACGGTTTCCAGGTTTTTCGATTCAACTACTTGCGGCCTACTTGTTTTTTGATTTGAAGCATGATGTTATGTGTGCTTGAATCCGTTTTGGTGTTTGGAGGATTTCGGTTTTGAGTGCAAATTTTGTAGTTATTTCCGATTGATCATAGGGTTTTATCGGTTTTGATTATAAGATTTGCGATTTGTTTTTGTCTTGTTGAAACTCGTTTTAGAGACTTTGTGTTTATTTGTATATCCGATCGGTGTGTTTCCGATTGGATTAGTGTTTATTCTTGTGTGCTTTTGTTTAACTGGTGAATCCGATCTGTTTTATCGGATTCATTTATGGCTCCTATGGGTACTAAGAACAAGAATACTCCTCGGAATCAAGCCACGGCCGAGGGTGATGGTAGTATGAGGCCAAATCAACAAGTGCAACCAAGAGATTGGAATGATCCGAAACTAGAAAGAAGAAGGAGATGGGATGATCCAAATATCCTTATGAATAAATCGCCTATTGAAGTTGTTGAAAACAATGGAGAAAGTGTTGATTTTGTGCTCACGGATGAAGAGATACACAACGATCTTCATAAACCTTTCTTCGGGTTTTTGGGTGTGTTTCCGGGCTTCTTTCCAGGAATGTTTGCCATTCGAACACTGTTGATCGCAAAGTGGAATGTGCAGTGTAATGTCCAGAGTAAGCAGAATGGTTATGTCATGTTCAGGTTTAACAGTGCTGAAGATAGGGATATGGTGATGAATGGTCCTGACCATTATCTCCATAGCAAGAAGTTGTTCATGATGATGATAGATGAATCTGGGCAATATGATGCTACCATTCAAGCCACCAAGCCAGTTTGGCTAAGGATGAAACACTTGCCAAAGGCGTATTGGCATAAGAAGGCACTAGAAAAGATTGCTACTTCACTAGGAGAACCTATCCTTATGGACAATGGTACTCTAGAGCTAAGGGGCTATTATGCACGCTTATTGGTTTGGATTGACACATCTAAAAAGCTAAAGGAGGAGGTGAGCTTTCGTACACCAAATGGTGAGGTGTTTGTGCAAAAAATCATCTATGATTACTGCAGATCTTGGTGTATGACTTGTGGTGAAAATAATCATCTCTTGGAAGGGTGTGATGACTATTGGAAAACTAAGGAGATAGAGCAAAAGAAGCCTAAGGATGATGGCAAGGTATCGAAGGAAAAAGGCAAGAAGAGTTGGAAGTCTCGTTTTAATGATCAAATTTGGATTCGGAAAATGCAAGCCAAAACCATTGGTGAGACTCTAAGTTCAAATTCTGTTAGAGGTGATGAGCATGTGATCATTGAGGATGCTTCTTCGGACAATGAGGAAGTTGAGAGAATGCGGAAAGGGAAGGGCAAACTGGTTGAAGGCATGGTTAAAAGTATTGAGCAAGTTGGAAGTGCTAAAAGAGGTCCAGGTATAACCATTGGAGGAATACGGGATGAGGCCATTGTAGCGCTGCCCGCATCGCAAAAACCTGGAATTAAAGGTGCTGGAAACCGTGGCAATGGTGCCAGCACGGGCCAAGCAGTGGGAGATGCTAGCGCTGGAGACCATGGTCTTGGCGCTAAACCTGTCCAAACAGCGCCTGGAATTGCTAGCGCTGGAAACCGTGGCGTTGGCAATAAGACACAAATAACGGTTGAAGCTGCTGGCGCTGGAAATCAAGCACAAATAGTGCGCGGCAGAAGCACTGAGCGCCAGAAATCCAGCACCCGTGCTGCCAAGGAGCTCGATACGAAGCAACAAGCATTTGGAGATGACGATAATCCGATTGAAGGTGCTGGAAAATTGCCAAATCAGATGATTCATCCAGATGCTCGAGGTTCAAAAATTCCAAGGGTGCATAGGAGCAAGAGTCAGAGTAGACCTCCCTCCACGCCAGGGGCTTTGACTAGGTCCAGAAGTAAGAGCAGGACTCGTATAAATGAGCAAAGGAAGGGAGTGCTAAAACCCTTTCAACGTATGTTATCTGCTACAAGTAGTCACTCAGACAGCTCGGGAAGTAAATCACTGGAAGGCGGCGCTCCGTAGCCAAAAGGGACCTCTGTTTCCCAATGAATACATCCGCAATGAATGTCAGGGGTCTCTCGGCCCCTGTACGGAGGAGGTGGGTGAAAAATATCATCTCCACAAATAGAGTTGGATTGTGTGGATTGTTGGAAACGAAAATGGAGGACAAGGCGTTGCGTATTTTTTTGAAAAGTTTTAAGGGATGGAAGTTTACGCACAACTTTGAACTGTGGCAGAATTCGAGGATACTCATTATCTGGGATCCGAAAGGCTTCTGGGTTGACGTCCTTGGGAAGTCTCCGCAATGTATTCATCTGAATGTACGTAATCTTGCTTCTAGTATTCAGTTTTTCTGTACATTTGTATATGGCCATAGTGAAGGACGTCTGGCGTGTCTGCCACTTTGGGCGGAATTGAAGTCATTTGGTGCCAATCTGAATGCTCCATGGATGGTTCTTGGTGATTTTAATGCTATACTTAGTGTTGACGATCATTATGGAACTACTGTGCCTAGCTTGTACCCAATGAAGGAGTTTCAGGATGCTTGTGTAAAGTGTGGACTACGGGATGCGCCATCTCTGGGTGAGCATTTAACCTGACATAGTGCGGATTGGAAGACTTGGAGGAAGCTAGATAGGGTGCTTTTGAATCACGGTTGGGATGCTGCTGCATGTCGTACAACTTTTCTTCCAATCTCGGCTCAATCAGACCACTCTCCTATGGTGGTAGATATGTCGCAGGAAATTGTTGGAAAGGGTAGGCCTTTTCGTTTTCAGAATATGTGGTTGAATCACCCGAATTGTGGGCAATTAGTGGAGGATTATTGGAGTCCGTCGGTTGAAGGGACTAAACAATTTTCGGTGGCCAGGAAACTATTTCGGATGAAAAACCCATTGAGGGAGTTGGCTAAGCTTGATTTCGACCACATCTCTGAAAAGGCTAAGCGTGCGGATGCGGAATACAATAAGGCTTTTGATGAATTTGATGCTAGGCTTGCTTCGGATCAGGAGATTTTGGCTTTGCGAAAATTAAAGAAACAAGCTATGCTGTATTATCTGGCGGAGTCTTCTTTCCTCGCTCAAAAGGGAAGGATAAATCATATCACGCAGGCGGATAAGGGATCACAGTATTTTCACACTATGGTTTCTGAAAGGAAAGGAGGAGGTATCCCAGCGATTACTGATGGTGAAAATCGGATTGTAACTTCTAATAGTCGCAAGGGTGAACTGTTTGCGGATTTTTACAAGGGTTTATTTGGGACAAGGAGAGATAGACTGGCCACGGATCCGAATGTTTTTGGTGCGGGTCATAAGCGGTCGGACATGGATAGAGCTTACCTAAATCAGGAAGTTGAGGGTATTGAGGTATAGCGGGCACTGTTTGCAATGGCGGATGACAAGTCCCTGGGACCTGATGGTTACACGGCCGGATTCTTTAAGAAACAGTGGAATATCGTGGGCGAGGAAGTGACGGCTGCAGTCCTGGAATTCTTTCGGACAGGTGACATTTTAGCGCAGCTTAATCATACTTCAGTGGCATTGATACCGAAGAAGCCTGATAATCTGAAAGTTAGTGACTTTAGACCAATAGCGTGCTGTAATGTGGTCTATAAAGTCATCACGAAAGTTATAGCAAACAGGCTTGAGGGTATTTTACCAGGGATCATTGACCCTTGTCAGGGTGCATTTGTAAAAGGAAGAAGTATCTCGGACAATGTAATGTTGGCACAGGAGTTTGTTAGGGGTTATGGAAGGGTGCGCAATTCTCCTCGATGCATGATTATGGTGGATTTGCAGAAAGCTTTTGATACTGTCTCTTGGGACTTCCTGGAAGAAGTACTGCTTGGACTGGGATTTCCTGAAAGACTAACTAATAGAATCATGCAGTGTGTGCGCACTTCTACATTCTCGATAGCAGTAAATGGTAAGCTGTGCGATCATTTTCAGGGACAAAGGGGTATTCGTCAGGGAGACCCATTGTCGCCTCATCTGTTCGTGATCTGCATGGAATATTTCTCGAGATTGTTGAAAAGGAGAACGGCCTCTAAGCACTTCACTTTCCATCCGAGATGTGAGACACTTCGGATCACGCATTTGGCTTTTGCGGATGATCTCTTGCTCTTTTCCAAGGCTAACACGAGTTCAGTACATATACTCATGGACGCCTTGAATGAGTTTGAGCGCACTTCAGGCTTAGGGATCAATGCTGTAAAGTCGAAATTCTTTGGAGTTGGTATAAAAGAGGATTTTAGTTTCATGGGTATTCCTTGGGCGACATTCTCGGTTCGTTATCTAGGCGTGCCACTTGATTCCAGCAAGTTGAAGGTGACACAATTTGGTACTCTGCTGGGGAAGGTTGATTCGGAGATCGCAAAATGGAAAGGTCACACTCTTTCGTATGCAGGCAAGCTGGAACTTGTGAGATCAATTGTGGGAGGTATTGCGGGATTCTGGATTCAGAATTTTATAATACAGTCTACAGTCATGGATGCTCTCGAGCAGAAGTGTAAACGCTTCCTATGGGGGGGTAAGCATAAAGCTAAGGTGGCGTGGAAGAAGCTTTGCGCACCCAAATCTTTTGGCGGCCTCGGTTTGAGAGATTTCTTCACGTGGAATCGTGCTTTAATGGCTAAACGGCTATGGGATATTCACTTGAAGAAAGATTGTTTGTGGGTTAAATGGATCCTCATTTTATCTTCATTGCAAATGGTCGATTGGGAGAGAGATACTCGAGTTACTTCGGTGATCTTTGTAAGCTCAGGGATGAGTTGTGCGTAATGTTTCAAGGTAATACGCAAGAGGTAATTACCCATCTTGGCTTATGGTCTAGTTCGGGGAAGTTCACTAGTGCGGCTTATCTTCATATGCATCGCCATAAATATCCGGGTGTTTATGATGTTGGCCGATCAAGTGAGAAGGTCTTTAACAATATTTGCCGTGGTTTTGTTCCACCTAAATTCTCATTCATCACTTGGTTGGCGGCAATAAAGAGACTACATACCAAGGACAAGCATCGATTGGAGGAAGGGGACAGTATGGAGAAGGTATGCTCTTTATGCCAACTGGAAGAGGAGACGAACGAACAATTGTTCTTCAAATGTGAGTTTTCTGAGGTTGTATGGGGGCGCATAAGAACTTGGATTGGTTTAAGGAGACGAACTAATTCAATACCAAGTTCCATGACTTGGGTGAAGAGGCAAATTAAAGGCTCAAAGATGAGAAAGAAGTTTGGTATTTTAGCCTTGATCACCACGGTTTATCGCCTTTGGAGGGAAAGGAATAATGTGGTTATGGATGGTGCTCAACCAAGTTCGGAAAGAGTGGTGAAAATCATTATGAAGGATTGCTACATGGTGATGAATAGGCTATTTCCGGATGAGCACTTGTTTCTCATGGAGGGTTGATGGGTGCTGGCTGCCTTGCGCTTGGTGCTTCATGTTGCGGGACTTTGTGTTGCACGGGTGCTTCATAACACGGGTCACGGTGTTTCATTTCAGGCGCGGTACTGGGCGTCCGGACCAGCGCTGGAGTTGGCCGATTGATGCGATACAGAGCACCACGCAGGGCGACGGTTTGTGAGTTTGGCTGCTGGATCCCACGCCACGGTTAGCTTCTCTTGGCGCGGGTGTTTGGAATTTTTGTGGGACGATTGAAGCGGTTTTCAGCGATGGGAGCGTGCTGCTTTGTGCCCGATGGAGTCCAGGTTTGCTATGGATTTTATTGGATTTCTAGTGGCACCACCAGCCCATTTTTTCTGGAGGAGGCAATAGGTTTTAGAGTAAGGATTTACACTCCGATGCTCTTTCTCCTAAGCCTAGTTTTTACTATTCATTTAACGGTTATTTTTTGCGCTTTATGCTTGCGCTACACTTTGTGTTAAACTAGCATTTAGCTGTCCATTTGTTCAAAATGGAGTGGGCGAGTACATACTCGCCACGCTTGGTGCACGCGGTACAAGTGCATCCATTCTCACATCCTCAGGAAGTTGCTTTTATTGGGAAACACAAAGGTTGGAGGCACGACCTCATTAATCTTTGCCCATTGGATCAACTTCGGTGCAAACAGAGAATGTCAGAAGGCCAATAACATCCCTCTTTCTTCATCTTAGGGATGTAAATGGTAGAAGCTGTTATTCATTTGGGTCATCGGCTTCAACTTACTTGCGACATCCAAGACCCGAGACATCCTCG
Organism: Rubia yunnanensis; assembly: GCA_037428765.1. Classification (NCBI taxonomy): domain Eukaryota; kingdom Viridiplantae; phylum Streptophyta; class Magnoliopsida; order Gentianales; family Rubiaceae; genus Rubia; species Rubia yunnanensis. Next base: position 112,212,901 of record CM075064.1, on the reverse strand, counting down.
GCTGCATTAGGATACTCTTATCATCCGATCTTGGATCTTAGTTTCTTCATCAACGTTCCATCAACTACACCAGTCAAGACCCGAGACTCTATCTCTCGGCTGCATTCTGGAATTAGAATGAAGAAGGCCCCATTTGTTCGGAGTAGAAGCGGATTGTTTTGTTTATGGGTAGTGAGTTTGTTCTCACCTCATTATTTTGTTTGTGTTATAGCCTGTGTTTTTCCAGGTTGTTTTGTGCTCCTTCTGCTCGTTTATCTTGCATTGGGTTGGTTGTTATTTTACTAGACATAGGGGGGGGATAGGAGAGTGTTGCCCTCCGGATTTACATTCTTCTATTCCCCCCCTACCTCTTTTGGACTTTGCTCCTTAGGTCTACTACGTAGCCTAAGGTTGGATTCTTTTGTATTTGGTGGGGCCCTTTTCGAGCTCCACTGCAGGTTCCACCGTCTACACTATTTACCTATTTACGCAGAAACACAATCCCTCACAGCACTGTGCCGCTTTACCACCGCTTCTCCACAACTGCTCCAATCGAACCACCGTCGCATCGCCGCCAACTCATCTCCAATCAAACCACCACGCCCACACCAATCAAACCATTATCAATCGTCGATTAGTCGAGCAACGGTGAGGAAAACGAAAGAAAGGAAATGAAGTAATAAGGGCATGGTTTCCTTTTTTATTTTTTATCCCAGGGGTATAATAGTCATTTCACTTATTTCCAGCAATTTTTTTATATTTATGTATACTAATTCAAATAAAGTTTGACCGTGGATTAGTTAAAGTCAATTTAGTTATTAGTATTTATATATTGAAAGTTGAGTAAAGTTTGACTGTTGATTAGTAAAGTCAGCCTAGTCACTAGTGTTTCTCTACAGAGAGAGAGTGTCAAGTACAGTTTGACCGTTGATTAGTTAAAGTCAACTTAGTCACTAGTATTTATATATAGAAAGTCAAGTAAGGTTTGACCATTGATTAGACAAAGTCAATCATTTTTATTAGTATTTATTATATACTAATTCAAATAAATTTTGACCGTTAATTAGTTAAAGTCAACTTTGTTATTAGTGTTTATTTATTGAAAGTCATGTAAAGCTTGACTGTTAATTAGACAAAGTCAACCTAGTTGTTAGTGTTTATATATTGAAATTCGAGTAAAGTTTGACCGTTGATTAGTTAAAGTCAGTTTAGTCACTAGTGTTTCTATATAGAGAGAGTCAAGTAAAGTTTGAACATTGATTAGACAAAGTCAACCTAGTTATTAGTGTTTATATATTGAAAGTTGAGTAAAGTTTAACCGTTGATTAGTTAAAGTCAGCTTAGTCACTAGTGTTTCTATATAGAGAGAGTCAAGTAAAGTTTGACCATTAATTAGTTAAAGTCAACCTAGTTATTAGTGATTATATATTGAAAGTTGAGTAAAGTTTGACTGTTAGTTAGTTAAAGTCAACTTTGTTATTAGTGTTTATTTATTTGTAAGTCAAGTAAGGTTTGACCGTTGATTAGACAAAGTCAACCATTTTAATTTGTATTTATTATATACTAATTCAAGTGAGGTTTGACCTGTAACTAGTCAAAGTCAACTTAGTTATTAGTGTTTATATATTGAAAGTCGAGTAAAGTTTGACCGTTGATTAGTTAAAGTCAACTTAGTCACTAGTGTTTCATTACAGAGAGAGAGTAAAGTAAAGTTTTACCGTTAATTAGTTAAAGTCAATTTTGTTATTTGTATTTGTATATTGAAAGTCAAGTAAGGTTTGACCATTGATTAGATAAAGTCAACCTAGTTATTAGTATTTATTATATACTAGTTCAAATAAAGTTTGACCGTTAATTAGTTAAAGTCAACTTTGTTATTAGTGTTTATTTATTGAAAGTCAAGTAAAGTTTGACCGTTGATTAAATAACGTCAACCTAGTTATTAGTGTTTATATATTGAAATTGGAGTAAAGTTTGACCGCTGATTAGTTAAATTTTGCTTAGTCACTAGTGTTTCTATATAGAGAGAGTAAAGTAATGTTCGACCGTTGATTAGTTAAAGTCAAGTCTGTCACTAGTATTTATATATAGAAAGTCAAGTAAGGTTTGACCGTTGATTAGACAAAGTCAAACATTTTTATTAGTATTTATTATACACTAATTCAAATAAAGTTTGACCATTAATTAATTAAAGTCAACTTTGTTATTAGTGTTTACATATTGAAAGTCAAGTAAGGTTTCACCGTTGATTAGACAAAGTAAAACAGTTTTATTAGTATTTATTATATACTAATTCAAATAAAGTTTGACCGTTAGTTAAAGTCAAATTTGTTATTAGTGTTTATATATTGAAATCAAGTAAAGCTTGATCATTGATTAGACAAAGTCAACCTAGTCATTAGTGTTTATACATTGAAAGTGGAGTAAAGTTTGACCGTTGATTAGTTAAAGTCAGCTTAGTCACGAGTGTTAATATATAGAGAGAGTCAAGTAAAGTTTGACCATAGATTCGTTAAAGTCAACCTAGTCACTAGTATTTATATAGAGAAAGTCAAGAAAGGTTTGACCGTTGATTAGACAAAGTCAAACATATTAGTATTTATTATATACTAATTCAAATAAAGTTTGACCGTTAATTAGTTAAAGTCAACTTTGTTATTAGTGTTTATATATTGAAAGTCAAGTATAGTTTGACCGTTCATTAGTCAAAGTCAGCCTAGTTATTAGTGTTTATATATTTAAAGTCAAATAAGGATTAACCGTTAACTAGTTAAAGTTGTATTTACGTATACTAAATCAATTAAGGGTTGAACATTAATTAGTTAATGTAAACAAATTTTGTTGTTATTTGTATATATTAGATTAGTAAAGGTTGATCGTTCATAAATTTAACTTAACTTAGTTACTAGTTGAAGTCAACAAAACAAGTGAACGATTTGGAAAGTTTAAAAAAAAAAAAAGCTTAGAGCAGCTGCGCAGCTGGTCTCAGCCCTTGAAATTTCTACCAAGATTATTTGAAATTTCTGGCGAATGTTTTTAAAATTTTTTGAATTGTTTGGCTGAAAAATTGAACTTTGAAAAATTTTAAAATTTTTGGCGGGAAGATTGAATTATAAATTTTTTTGCTATTTCTTTGGTGGGAAAATGAATTTTTGAAATTTTTAGCACCGGCTTTTAAAACTGGCTCTATTTTTGAATTTTTTTTGCAAATTTTAGGTGAGAAGATAGAATTTTTAAAATATTTAGCTCCAGTTTTTAAAAACCGGTGCTATTTAAAAAAATTGGCGATTTCTTTGGTGGGAAAAATGATTTTTAAAAAAGTTTTAGCACCAATTTTTAAAACCGGTGCTATATTTTAATTTTAAGCACCAATTTTTAAAACAGGTGCTAATTTTTCCAAAATCGGTGCTATTTTAAATTTTTTTGGCTATTTCTTTGGCGGGAAAATTAATTTTGAATTTTTTTAGCACCGGGCTATTTTTTTAAAAACCCGGTACTATTTTTAAATTTTAGCACCAATTTTAAAAACTGGTGCTACATTTTAATTTTCAAACGTAGCACCAGTGCTATTTTAAAACTTTTAGCTCCAATTTTTAAAACTTGTGCTATTTTTTTACTAAAACCGGTGCAATTTTTAATTTTTTGGAGTGAAGATAGAATTTTACAAATATTTAGCACCCATTTTTAAAAACCGGTGCTGTTTTAAAATTTTTGGCCATTTCTTTGGTAGGAAAAATGAAATTTTCAAAATTTTAGCACCGGTTTTTGCTAATTTTTTCCAAAACTGGTGCTATTGTAAAATTTAGCACCGATTTAAAAAAACCGGTGTTAAAATTAAAAAACCGGTGTTAAATTAACAACTGTTTTAAAAACAGGTGTTAGAATTTTAAAAAACCAGTGCTATTAGATTTTTAGCATCATTTTTTAATATTGGTGCTAAAGAACTGGTGCTAGAGGGGGGGTCTATGTGGTAGTGAAATATGTTAATCTTTTTTAAATAAGTTTAATGTTGTCGAAACTAATAAAAAAACCTTTGGCAAGCTAGCACCCAAAACACGAACGTGCAGATAGTGGGTGCACGACACGATTTGTGCACAACTCTTTTGTGCGGTCATTGTCCCCTATCTCTCACTCTACGCCTGACCTCCTGCAGTTTGTAGAATTTTCTTACAGTTTGATTTGCTAACTCTGTTATCCATGAAAATAATAAGTAGAATTTATTTAGTGGTTCAAAGGAACATCATAATTACGACGTACCGTTTATTGTGAAGATCGTGGGTGAACAACACGGACCATGCACAACTCTTTTGTGCAGTTAGTGTGCCTTGTCAAACGATCTAGTGTGCCTTGTCAAACGACCTGCACTACACCTGCTACAATTTGAAATTTCAAGATTTTCGTATCCTCTTGTCTGTAAATTGCTCAATCTTATTCATTTAGAGAATTTTTTTTTAAATTTCTTCCAATTAAATTAATGAAATATTAGAATTCTTGATTAAGCTCCGGGTATCATGAAATAATGAAATGTATTCATTAATTTTTCAAACTATAATAATACCAAGACTTGGGAATATCCGCCGGGCTGCTATAATACCTCATGAAATATTAGTTTTCTTTAATTTTCCTACCTGAGTTTTCTTCATCTATCACATTGATTCGATACATTTTTCAGAAAGAATTGTCATTTGGCTATGCGGTGGTAGAAACATTGTTGAAACACTTTGTTCTTTTGATCAACATGGTGCACATTTTAACCTAGAATGTTTGCTTTTTTTCATTGATTTGGTCATTTCTACGGAGATTCCCAAAGCCTCATTCTCTGCGTTTCGCAGAAATGGCGATAAAGATCATCTTTGGGTAACATTTCCATTTTTACCTTTTGCTACAACAATTACACTGTTATATTGAATGTTTTAGTGGTTGAGTGTTTGGTAGACTTAGTTATAATGTTGTCTAAATATGTTATTATTTTTTTAAATAATTATAATGTTCTGGAAGCTATTCAAAAACCTTTAGCAAGCTAGCACCCAACGCATGAATGCGCAAGCCGTGGGTGCATGACACGGTTCATGCACAACTCTTTTGTGCGGTCATTGTCCCCTGTCAGACGGTTCATGCCCGACCTACTGCAGTTTGTAATTTTAGAATTTTCTTACAGTTTGATTTATTTACTCCGTTATCCATAAAAATAATAAGTAGAATTTATTTAGTGGTTTAAAGGAACATTATAATTATGATGTACCATTTATTATGCAAATTGTGGGTGCACGACACAGACCATGCACAACTCTTTTGTGTAGTCTGTGTGCCTCATTGATGAGGCCATTTTATGTGGTTATTTTAGGGTTTTTAGGATGTGGATACGTCATTTCCTCCGTGTGCTTGAATCTTTTCTTACTCGAGGGCGAGTAAGGTTTAAGTGTGTGGAGGTTTGATGTGTCCATTTTAGATGGTTATTTTAGGCTTTTTAGGATTAGGTTTTGTGCAATTTTGTGCTCTCCATGTGGCATTTTGCCTTGAAATCATCTAAGGAGGGATAAAGGCGGCTTTGACGTTTTTATCACTTTTTAGATGATTTTGTGTGACAAGGTGATTTGTTTGAAGACTTTGAAGATTTGAAGACTTTGAAGATTTGAAGACTTTGAAGATTTATCTTTGAATATTTGAAGATTTGAAGACCTTTACATTTGAGCTTTGTGAAGATTTGAAGAAGTGAAGAGATGAAGAAAGGAGAGCAAAGCAACGGATGAATGATGATCCAGGGTTCTCAGAATTTTCCGAGAAGAATCAGCCCTCAAGAGTGGCACAATTGGATTCCTCTTCTCGAGTACTATAAAATAGACTACAAGAACTCCCGAAACGGATCAACGGTTCACCCGGAGGAAGCAAAACAAAACAGGGCTGCAGTTTACTGATTTGGTCGCGACTCGCGATGAACTTGGTCGTGAGTCGCGACGACAGCGTCCAGTCAGCCCTGCAGCAGCGTTTTTCTTCCCTTTTTTCTTCCACTATAAATACATCTTCACCCCTTCTTCTCCACAACTTTTGGCCCCTGTTTTGGGCCAAAACCCTAGGTTTTATCTTCTTGTTTTCTTAGTTTCTATGTCTTTTGTTGTTCTAGAGTAGTTTTTGTACTTGGGAGCAAGGATTGAAGCATCCATTTCTATGTAGTAAGGAGCATTTATATCTATCTATTTGGTGTTTTTGCTATTGTGCTTTTATTGTGCTTTGAATGTTAATTGTTGATGCCATTGATATTGTTGAAAGCTTGAATGAAATACTTGTATGAATTGCTAGCTAGGGTTTGGGGGATTTGGGTTAATTTCCCCCCTTTTCTTGTTAGGAATGTATGAGTATGATTTAGGGCTTTTGATTGTGTTGATGGATTGATAATGTGCTAGACGAATGTGATTGATGTCGAACTCCTCGTCATGTTCGTTTGTGTAGCAAACGAGAGAGTTATATGCTCTTGGATGAATGTGCGTTGCACGTTCATCCAATCTCGTGTAATTGCATGAATTGGTTAAATGCTTAGTCATGGTGTAGTGGTCATAAGCATTGCCAAGCTTGTTGGTTCTTCGTGATTAAATGCCACCAATGATACCTTGAGTCGTGGTCGCGACAACGGGAGTCATTGGTGAGGTTTGACGAGAGATGTCGAACTCACTCTTGCAAACTACGAACTAAGAAGGATAGGAGTTTAGTCTCCGCAACAAGTAGTTGAAGTATTGAATAGATGATTTTAACTCATCCTTGAAGCATTTGTTATTTAGCATTTGTGTATTCTTGATGGTGTGTTTCACTTCACTTGTGCCATGAGTTGCTTGAGCATAGGGAGTGCTTGTATGATTGAATTGGTTAGGTGTTAGGAACGTGACGAATTCCGTAGCTCCTTTGCATGAAAATCTATGAGCGTGAACTTAGAACTTCTTGTGATTTACGTGTTGTGATTCTTGCTAGATGGGTATGTTGATGTTGAGCCATGTAATGTTATATGATAGAATGAGTGAATGATTCAATGACCTACATTAGATTCGGAAGTGGATATCCATTGCCCCCAAGGCTTTTTATCTTTGTAGTTTAAAACCCCTTTTCTTAGTTTTGTTTGATGATTAGCATAGTCACTTGACCTTGCTAGTTATCTTGTCTTTTTACTTTCGTAACTTAGGAAAACCAACCAACCAACCTCCCCCATTTTACTTGCTTTTATGTGTGTGTATATATTTTATCCTAGCATAATATTAACCATTTGTGCTTAAGCGCTTAGGAAGATCCCTCTTCTCCTTGGACGACCCCGATTTGCCGCTATCTACCTAGTTGTAGAAAGTAAGCAAAAAGGGCTTACAAATATTCTTTTGCACGGAGGGCGCGATGACCGCCCGCTGTCAAAATGGCGCCGTTGCCGGGGAAGAGGCGTTTATTTTTAAGTATTTAGGTGTATTTGGTTGTGTATTGGCTAGTTGTTTTTATTTTCCACTACTTGGTGGTTGTTTTTGTTCGGAGTAGGTATTGCTTGAGTTCTTGGTAATTTATTTTATCGAGAATCCTTGCACTATGATTCCGAACTTTTGAAAAAAAATAAAATTTAATGGAGCGTCTCACCTTGAGGGAACTCATGATGAGAAGAGAGGCTCAACAAGCAAGGTTTTGTAGGATGTGTCATTCCGATCATCCTACCGAATCTTGCCCTTTGTTGTGGGAAGAGCACTATGACCGAGAAAGAACCCTTGGTTTTCAAAACCATGGGTACTATGAAGAGTGCTATCAAGAGGTTGGAGATGTTGGTTTTCAAGGGCAAAATGCTCAAGAGTGTTTTCCATACCACAACTCTTACAATCCGGAATGGAGTGGTAGTCCGGATTGGTGGTATGAGAATGAGCCGGAAAACCAACATTACGAGCAACTTAGTTGGCCATCACCACCCTATACCATACCCCAAACCAAGCCCAACAAGGAAGTTCAAGTTTGACACGTGAGGATGTCTTAAATAGGATCGCAAACTTGAACTCCTTTACTAGTGAGGAGCCGGATACCCAGCTCTCCTCTAGTGTTGAGGCCATTGAGGGGCATGTGAGGAACATAATAGAGGTATTGGCCCGCATGGAAGCTCGTGATTCCGAAAACACACCATCCCAACTTGAACTCGATGACTCGGTGAGTGAGGTCACCAATAAAAATGATTTTGAGTTTGAAAGGGGTGAGGAGTTGGTTGTAGAGGATAGACATATGGAGGAAGAGGTGATAGTGCTACATTCATTAGTATCGTCACCCCTTCTCCCACCTAGTGAACCAACTCCACCATTTTTGGAAGTTTTGAGGGAAACGAGAGAGGAGCCGAAAGATTATCCCAAGCTCCCTAACCACTCAATTCCCTTTGAACCATCTCCACCTCCACAAAACTTTCCTCTTCAAAGTTTTGTACCCCCACCTCTCGACTTTTGGAAGCTCATGGTGAAGGGGTTCAAGCCTTCACCATACGGATAACATTAGGGTCGTGCCGACGACCTTAAAAATACGGAGCTTCGTCGTGCCGATGACGTTAAATAAATTTGGCATTTCTTTTAGTTTTTGTTTCTTAGTTTGTGTTTCTTAGTTTGTTTTTGTTGTTGTTTTGTTTTGTTCTTTTTATGGCATGTTTTTCTGTGATTTTGTAGCAACATGAAGTGCATTGCAATGAAGGAGATGAAGGAACGAGATCAATGAACGAGGGAAGAAAGCTTGGACAGTTGGTAAGAAAATGAAAAAATTTAAAGCCTGGGATACCCTGCCGTCGCGAGTCGCGATGAGCTTCGTCGCGAGTCGCGACGAACAGGGGAGAAAAATCCACTCCCAGCACCAACTTTCCACGAGTCGCGATGACCTCGCGATGCTCGTCGCGATGAGCTTCGTCGCGAGTCGCGACGAGCTCAGAATTTTTGGGCTCTCGGAACCAACTTTTCGCGATTCGCGACAGACTCGCGATGGGCCATCGCGAGTCGCGACGTGATCAGAAAATTTTTCCAAAAATTATGCTCCCGGCCTCTACTTTTCGCGAGTCGCGACCACTACAGTCGCGAGTCGCGATGAAAATTCCAAGTTTTCAATTGATCTTAAACATTGCATGATTCTTCCTTCTTCTCCACCCAACACTCCCAAGAACCACCACATCTCCACTTATTCTCAACCGTCCGACATATATTGGCATATGAACATTCTTGCATCTTTATAGTACATTTGTTGATTGTAGTATGCCGACTACATCATTGTGATCGTAAGTGCATATCCTATAATGATGCTTGTATACATGTCAATATATGTTGGATATTTTTCATGATTATTCTTATAGTGTTGGTTGAGTGTGATTTGGTTGTTCTTTGAAAATACTATGGTTATTAACTCTTGATGCTAAACCTAGTATTACATATCCTTATGTACTTGTGAGTTTAATGTGTTCTTCGTGGTGTTAGTCTTGATCAAACGGCGCCATGGAGACAATGCTTTTCTCGAGGGGTGAGTTCTTCTACGGCATCTTTGCTCACCCGTCCGGTTCCGACACCTATTTTGGAACCATACAAGTGCTTGGATTACGCCATATCACTGGCGAATTGCGGAGACACGGGTGTCATTCTACACCCTTACCGTGATTTTTATTATTCTTGCCTTAGATGTTTACATTGAGGGCAATGTACTGTTTTAAGTGTGGGGAGGGGTTAGAGGATTCACATGCATGCTAGATAGTTTTGGAATGCTTTTTGCTACTTTTCATTGGAAAAACATGAGAAAAGAAAAAAAAATATAGAAAAACAAAAAAAAGAAAAAAAATAGAAAAAGAAAAAGAAAAAAAAAGAAAAAGAAAACCCGCTGAGTTGAAAACCCGAGAGGGCAACTTAGGCAACATTGGGGGCCCAGATAGGTCGAAAACCCAAAAGGGCAGCCTAGGAAAAAATGAGAGGCTAAAATGTGCGGAAAAAGGTGAGATGTGAGCTAAAGAAACATGATGTGTGGCTAGGATGAAAACTCGAAAGAGCTCCTAGGCAAAATGAGAGAAAAAGAAAAATTCTAAGATTTCACTCATTTGCCGGCGTTGGAGTCATAAGGTTGCGGTTGTCACATGGATGGATCGGGTAGCTCAACATCTATAGACCTCTTGGGATTGGGTAGCTTAGTGGGTTAGGAAACGAAGTGTGGTTATGAAATTCCTTATCTCTTTCTACTTCATTTTTGGTTATTATATTGGCATTTAGTGAAACATGTGTTTGAACCTCTTATATGGCTTTAGCTTCATTTTATGTCATTGGATTTTGGTGGATATATTGGCATTAGGTGAAGTATGTGCTTAAACCTCTTAAATGGTTTTAACTTCATCTTGTGTCATTGGACTTTGGGAATATCAATTCTGGGCTTTGAAATATTTTTATGGGTAGTGAATTGATAAGTGGTAGGTTTGGTTAGATTTAGGATTGGGGATGTGTGTGTGAAAAATTCTCATGTGAGCTTTTATTTTGGGATTTATGATATTGAGAGTTTTTGTGAGGCTTTGTTTGGGGGATTAGTTTAGGATATGGCCATATGAATTCCTCCGTGTGCTTGGATCTTTTCTTACTCGAGGGCGAGTAAGGTTTAAGTGTGGGGAGGTTTGATGAGGCCATTTTATGTGGTTATTTTAGGGTTTTTAGGATGTGGATATGTCATTTCCTCCATGTGCTTGAATCTTTTCTTACTCGAGGGCGAGTAAGGTTTAAGTGTGGGGAGGTTTGATGTGTCCATTTTAGATGGTTATTTTAGGCTTTTTAGGATTAGGTTTTGTGCAATTTTGTGCTCTACATGTGGCATTTTGCCTTGAAATCATCTAAGGAGGGATAAAGGCGGCTTTGACGTTTTTATCACTTTTTAGATGATTTTGTGTGACAAGGTGATTTGTTTGAAGACTTTGAAGATTTGAAGACTTTGAAGATTTATCTTTGAATATTTGAAGATTTGAAGACCTTTACATTTGAGCTTTGTGAAGATTTGAAGAAGTGAAGAGATGAAGAAAGGAGAGCAAAGCAACGGATGAATGATGATCCAGGGTTCTCAGAATTTTCCGAGAAGAATAAGCCCTCAAGAGTGGCACCATTGGATTCGTCTTCTCTAGCACTATAAAATCGACTACAAGAACTCCCGAAAAGGATCAACGGTTCACCCGGAGGAAGCAAAACAAAACATGGCTGCAGTTTACTGATTTGGTCGCGAGTCGCGACGACAGAGTCCAGTCAGCCCTGCAGCAGCGTTTTTCTTCCCTTTTTTCTTCCACTATAAACACCTCTTCACCCCTTCTTCTCCACAGCTTTTGGCCCCTGTTTTGGGCCAAAACCCTAGGTTTTATCTTCTTGTTTTCTTAGTTTCTATGTCTTTTGTTGTTCTAGAGTAGTTTTTGTACTTGGGAGCAAGGATTGAAGCATCCATTTCTATGTAGTAAGGAGCATTTATATCTATCTATTTGGTGTTTTTGCTATTGTTCTTTTATTGTGCTTTGAATGTTAATTGTTGATGCCATTGATATTGTTGAAAGCTTGAATGAAATACTTGTATGAATTGCTAGCTAGGGTTTGGGGGATTTGGGTTAATTTCCCCCCTTTTCTTGTTAGGAATGTATGAGTATGATTTAGGGCTTTTGATTGTGTTGATGGATTGATAATGTGCTAGACGAATATGATTGATGTCGAACTCCTCGTCATGTTCGTTTGTGTAGCAAACGAGAGAGTTATATGCTCTTGGATGAATGTGCGTTGTACGTTCATCCAATCCTGTGTAATTGCATGAATTGGTTAAATGCTTAGTCACGGTGTAGTGGTCATAAGCATTGCCAAGCTTGTTGGTTCTTCGTGATTAAATGCCACCAATGATACCTTGAGTCGTGGTCGCGACAACGGGAGTCATTGGTGAGGTTTGACGAGAGATGTCGAACTCACTCTTGCAAACTACGAACTAAGAAGGATAGGAGTTTAGTCTCCGCAACAAGTAGTTGAAGTATTGAATAGATGATTTTAACTCATCCTTGAAGCATTTGTTATTTAGCATTTGTGTATTCTTGATGGTGTGTTTCACTTCACTTGTGCCATGAGTTGCTTGAGCATAGGGAGTGCTTGTATGATTGAATTGGTTAGGTGTTAGGAACGTGACGAATTCCGTAGCTCCTTTGCATGAAAATCTATGAGCGTGAACTTAGAACTTCTTGTGATTTACGTGTTGTGATTCTTGCTAGATGGGTATGTTGATGTTGAGTCATGTAATGCTATATGATAGAATGAGTGAATGATTCAATGACCTACATTAGATTCGGAAGTGGATATCCATTGCCCCCAAGGCTTTTTATCTTTGTAGTTTAAAACCCCTTTTCTTAGTTTTGTTTGATGATTAGCATAGTCACTTGACCTTGTAGTTATCTTGTCTTTTTACTTTCATAACTTAGGAAAACCAACCAACAAACCCCCCCCCCCATTTTACTTGCTTTTATGTGTGTGTATATATTTTATCCTAGCATAATATTAACCATTTGTGCTTAAGTGCTTAGGAAGATCCCTCTTCTCCTTGGACGACCCCGATTTGCCGCTATCTACCTAGTTGTAGAAAGTAAGCAAAAAGGGCTTACAAATATTCTTTTGCACGGAGGGCGCGAAATAATTTATAAGCCCTTTTTGCTTACTTTCTACAACTAGGTAGATAGCGGCAAATCGGGGTCGTCCAAGGAGAAAAGGGATCTTCCTAAGCGTCTAAGCACAAAATGGTTAATATTAGGCTAGGATAAAATATATACACACACATAAAAGCAAGTAAAATGGGGGGGGGGGGGGGGGTTGGTTGGTTGGTTTTCCTAAGTTACGAAAGTAAAAGGACAAGATAACTAGCAAGGTCAAGTGACTATGCTAATCATCAAACAAAACTAAGAAAAGGGGTTTTAAACTACAAAGATAAAAAGCCTTGGGGGCAATGGATATCCACTTCCAAATCTAATGTAGGTCATTGAATCATTCACTCATTCTATCATATAGCATTACATGACTCAACATCAACATACCCATCTAGCAAGAATCACAACACGTAAATCACAAGAAGTTCTAAGTTCACGCTCATAGATTTTCATGCAAAGGAGCTACGGAATTCGTCACGTTCCTAACACCTAACCAATTCAATCATACAAGCACTCCCTATGCTCAAGCAACTCATGGCACAAGTGAAGTGAAACACACCATCAAGAATACACAAATGCTAAATAACAAATGCTTCAATGATGAGTTAAAATCATCTATTCAATACTTCAACTACTTGTTGCGGAGACTAAACTCCTATCCTTCTTAGTTCGTAGTTTGCAAGAGTGAGTTCGACATCTCTCGTCAAACCTCACCAATGACTCCCGTTGTCGCGACCACGACTCAAGGTATCATTGGTGGCATTTAATCACGAAGAACCAACAAGCTTGGCAATGCTTATGACCACTACACCGTGACTAAGCATTTAACCAATTCATGCAATTACACGAGATTGGATGAACGTGCAACGCACGTTCATCCAAGAGCATATAACTCTCTCGTTTGCTACACAAACGAACATGACAAAGAGTTTGACATCAATCACATTCGTCTAGCACATTATCAATCCATCAACACAATCAAAAGCCCTAAATCATACTCATACATTCCTAACAAGAAAAGGGGGGAAATTAACCCAAATCCCCCAAACCCTAGCTAGCAATTCATACAAGTATTTCATTCAAGCTTTCAACAATATCAATGGCATCAACAATTAACATTCAAAGCACAATAAAAGCACAATAGCAAAAACAACAAATAGATAGATATAAATGCTCCTTACTACATAGAATTGGAAGCTTCAATCCTTGCTCCCAAGTACAAAAACTACTCTAGAACAACAAAAGACATAGAAACTAAGAAAACAAGAAGATAAAACCTAGGGTTTTGGCCCAAAACAGGGGCCAAAAGCTGTGGAGAAGAAGGGGTGAAGTGGTATTTATAGTGGAAGAAAAAAGGGAAGAAAAACGCTGCTGCAGGGCTGACTGGACGCTATCGTCGCGACTCGCGACCAAGTTCATCGCGAGTCGCGACCAAATCAGTAAACTGCAGCCCTGTTTTGTTTTGCTTCCTCCGGGTGAACCGTTGATCCGTTTCGGGAGTTCTTGTAGTCAATTTTATAGTGCTCGAGAAGAGGAATCCAATGGTGCCACTCTTGAGGGCTGATTCTTCTCGGAAAATTCTGAGAACCCTGGATCATCATTCATCCGTTGCTTTGCTCTCCTTTCTTCATATCTTCACTTCTTCAAATCTTCACAAAGCTCAAATGTAAAGGTCTTCAAATCTTCAAAGATAAATCTTCAAAGTCTTCAAATCTTCAAAGTCTTCAAACAAATCACCTTGTCACACAAAATCATCTAAAAAGTGATAAAAACGTCAAAGCCGCCTTTATCCCTCCTTAGATGATTTCAAGGCAAAATGCCACATGTAGAGCACAAAATTGCACAAAACCTAATCCTAAAAAGCCTAAAATAACCATCTAAAATGGACACATCACTCGTCACATGATCTGTACCAGACCTGCTGCGATTAGACATTTCAAGACTTCAAGATTTTCTTCGTATCCTCCTGTACTAAAATAGCTCAATCTTATTAAATTAGAGAAAATATTTTGAATTTATTCCAATTAAATTAATTAAATAAATGAAATCTTGTTTAAGCTTTGGGTATCACCGAGTGTAGTCAGTGGCTTGATCCAAACCTAGAACAATATGAAGTATTAGTGGTTGCATTTCTCGAGAGATATGCCACCTACATGGACTTTGGTCAAGATACACTTTTTCTTGGAACGAATAAACTTTAATTTCTCCTCCCAAAAATAAGACTTTACAATCTCTATCCTCCTTTCTTCCAACATATAGGCCTCAACCAAAAGCTTAGCACATTGCTTTTTATGCTTTGGTTTCATCCATGCTCTACGTACTACACAATCCAAAGTTGAATTTGTAACATCTATATCATTTACATGGTTTCTATCCATAGCAAAACATAAGCCATTCCTCATATTCCATAATGCATAAACCGTTTCCGCAAAGACAACCTCCATGAGCTCCGATCTCCTGCCCTTTCCTTTGCATATGTTCAACACCCAATTCAGCTCCTCATCCCATTGTTGTGGCTTTCTCAGAATCTGCATCAATTTTTGTACTTCAACCCAGATTTTGTTCATTCTATTGTATTCAAAAAACAAATGCTCCATTGTTTCCACTCTTCCACACAATTCACACTTCTCATCAAGACAACTAAAATACATCTACTAAAATCTTAACACTCTCAATTCAAGCCACGAACTCCTTAACTAACCGAGTAGAGTTAATCCATTCAGTTAGATAACCAAAATAGTATTTGTATGTGTGTGAGATTACTTATCTGTGTAGGTACTTCCTATAATCCGAACCCATAGGATACACGAATAAACAGTATATTGATATATTTGATTGAATAAATGATCCCACAAGCATGAAACATCCAAAAGGGCCGAGATCAACTAATCTAGCTAAAATCCTGAAGCAAGAAATGCCAAATTTCCGTTGGTTAACAACTTCAACCTGGAATAAAATTTTTTCTAAACCGGATTTTAACAGTAGATCAGAAGCCAAACAAGTTCTTTTCAAATATAGGGTCATCGAAAAAACCTAGGTTGACTGAGGAAGTCACATCTAATACTTCAAACAAAAAAAAGATATGATTTAAATTTTTGAAAAGGTAAAAGCTTGAAAAAGAACAACTCTAAATGAAGGCTAAAAATAAAGCAATTACATGATGGGTATGGTACTTACTTTTATAAGAAAGCTTGAGGAACCATAGGCAATGATATCAAAAGTGCCAACATTTTTCTCTCTCCTTCGATTCTGAGCCCAACGGGTTTCTCTACGCCGGTAACGGCTTTTTCTGCCACTAACGGCTCCTCTTGGCCGACAAGCGACTGCGCTGGCTTCGATTCTCCTGCGGCCGGTCACCATGGCAGAGAATAGCAACTCCATCCACAACCAAAAATCCTTCCTCTCTGTCCTTCAATCAAAATCACCACCCCTTCGCCAATCGCTCCCGGACAACCCTGAATTGTCCCCAAAATCGGAGCACCTTGGTGAACCCGCATGCTTATACTCTGAGGATGAAATCACAAAACTCTCAGCTCACTACGCCAACGCACTTGTGGGCAAATTTACCAAAGGCAGGCTCACAATGGAACAGCTGGAGTCATCTTTCAATACTGTGGGTTTTACCGGTAAATACCAATTGGGATCTCTGGACTTCAAGCATGTCCTCATCAGGTTCGACCACATTAATGACTATCAGCGGTGTTAGATCAAAGGGAACTGGAGCTTCAATGGTGTCCTGATGAAAATCCTGAAATGGTCGCCAGATTTCTCAACGCACAAGGAATCCCCAATCATTCCTGTCTGGTGCATGATCAAGGAAGTTCCCCTATACTATTATAATACTTCATCAATTGAGGCCATTGGTTATAGTATAGGTAATTTCATCAAAATAGATTTGGCTACTGAGAAGTTAACCAGGCCTTCTGCCATCAAATTGTGTGTTGAAGTAGACTTACAGAAACCACTTCACACCTCTATTAGATTAGGATCAGAAAGTAACAACAAGAAGTATAACATTGAGTATGAAGATGTTCCCCTGTACAGTGACCACTGTGCCAAATTGGGACACTCGCTTAGTCAATGTAAAGCTATCCATTATAATAATGCTGATCCAATGCCAAAATGGAATGCTACAGGGCATAAGTTTGATAGAGCTCTTGTGAGATTTGCTAATAATCAGCCTCCCTCTAAGATGCCCAACTTAGGAACCATCCCTCATCAGTTAGCTAATACTAATCCTGGCTCTGATCCCCTTTCATATGGCCCTAAGATAATAGAAGCAATCCCTAACATCAGCATATCTCAGTTACCTCACCCCTTCTCCCCACACCAAACTCCTGCAATACAAGAAGTAGATAAGTTCCAATCATCTCTCAGGGAACTAATAAATCAAACTGAGGTCATTACTCTTATTAGAGCCCCTAGATTTTATGCTAAGGATGATAGTGCGATTGGTTCCCATAGCTTGACACTCTCCCAACTCTCTCCTACTAACCCCTCACGTTCACACCAAGGAAAGATGGAAAACAGATTTTCTATTTTGCAGGAAATGGAAGATCATTCTAGCACTGACGAATGTGTGGCTCAGGACCCCTAGGACTCTGAGCTTGTTAAGGACTCTCTCCCACTGCCTGATCCTCATGAAGGTTCAAGCAAACTATCAGGTAACATTAATGGACAAGGTAAGGCTAGGATAAAACAAAACTCTTACATTAGTCAATTAAATAAGATGATGCTCAGATCTACCACCAAAAGCCATAAATCGGGTGAACAATGATGCACAGTCCCAAGTTTAATTTCCTGATATGGAATCTGAGAGGAATTGATACCTCAGTGCTAAGGCTGAAACATTTGATTCTTCATAAGAAAATTCAGCTTCTATGTATTATAGAACCTATGCATGATAATTCTCAATGCCAAACATATATGGAGAAGTTGCATTTCTCACATAATCTCCCTCTTCATAATGGCAAAATTTGGCTTATGTGGAATGACTCAATGACTGTTAATCTCGTATGCCATCATGAGCAATTTTTAAATGTAAAAATCACCCATCTAGGATCTAACTCTCAAATGGAAATGGTCTTTATATATGCACTTAGGAATAGAGAAGGTAGGAAGAAACTATGGCATGACCTAAGCCTTCTCCCACCAAATGAAACTGTTTTCAAAGGGGATTTCAATACAATTATCACACCTGATGAATATAGAGACCCTAGTTCTCCTAATCTAGGCACTATTAGGGATTTTCATAATTGGATTAATAACCAGGGACTTCAGGAGATTAATACAGTAGGGAATTTGTTTACATGGACTAATTCTAGGCTTAGAAAGCCTACTTCTAAAAGGTTAGATAGAGGTTTGTGTACTGTTCAATGGAGTAATACATTCTCAGCCTCTTCTATTCAGATCCTTAATAGACAATCATCAGATCATTCACCCCTCCTCCTACAAATTGCTTCCCAGACCTCATCACACCTAAAACCATTTAGGTTTCTTAACTGCTAGTTTAATAGATCAGAATTCCTAGACTTGATTAAACATAATTGGACCATTCCTGTGCCCCAAACAGGAATGATGGGACTATACCTTAAGCTTATTATAGTTAAGAAAGTGATTAAGATCTGGAATAAAGAAATTTTTGGTGACATCGATGCCAATGTAATTAATGCTGAAGAAAATCTGAGGAGACATGAAGCTGTCTATGATTTAACACATTTAGAAACTGATTGTATCAATCTTAATAAAAAAAGGCTCTACTTCTTAGAGCTTTAAAAGAAAAAGAAAAGTTCTGGAAACATAAATCTAGGTTGAATTGGTTTAAGAGTGGAGATAACAACACCCAATTTTTTCACAAGTCCGTTCAGGAGAAAAATTGTAAACTGCATATATCTAAGATAAAAAATTCTCTTGGGCAATGGCTTGATAACCCTGTAGACATCCAAGAGGAAGCTGTTTCCTTCTTCTCTGACATGTTGACCGAGCCCAGAAATTCAGTAGATTCTACCTACTACCCACATTTCATCAGTCAAATTCATGCCATCATTACTGAACAAGATAATCTTAGACTATCCCAGCCTGTAACTGAAACTGAGCTCAAAATTGTGGTTATGAGTCTAAATAAGAATAGTAGCCCAGGACCTGATGGTTTTTCAAGAAAATTTTACATTAAATGCTGGGATTTCATAAAAGATGACCTCATAATTGCAGTAAATGATTTCCTTTCTGGATCTAACATGCCAAGAGGTATTACAAGCACTTGGATAACTTTGATTCCTAAAAAATCCACTCCATCTTCTTTTGATGATTTCAGACCTATTAGCCTCTCTAATGTAGCTAACAAAATCTGCTCTAAGGTTCTGATGGAAAGATTGAAACCTCATATGGAGAAACTAATTTCAAACAATCAAACAGCCTTTATGAAGAACAGAGATATCTCTGACAATATCCTATACCTGCAGGAGATGGTTAGATTCCTAGACAAAAAAAATAGAACCACAAACTGTATGCTCAAATTGGACTTAAAAAAAGCCTTCGATAGGGTTAGCTGGGATTTTTTTGCAAAATATTCTGTGTAAATTTAGGTTCTCAGGTAAATTCCTCAAGGCTGTTATGAACAATCTTGCTCAGGCCTATTTCTCAGTGCTTATTAATGGTAATCCTATTGGTTTTTTTAAATCAAGCAGAGGAATCAAACAAGGTGATCCACTCTCTCCTTTCCTTTTTAATATCTTCACTGAATCTTTTTCTAGGAGCCTTGCATTCATTTTTCAAAATAACAGTCTGCCATATTTCTCAATGCCCTCCAATATTTCCCCAGTCACTCATTTAAGCTATGCGGACGATACCATTATTTTCATGCAAGCTTCTAAACCTGGTCTAATTAGGATTAAAGCTTTCCTGCATTTTTTTGAGTTAACATCAGGCCAGAAAATTAGTTATGAAAAATATGAGTTCTACATCAGTAAGAGGGCTACAGTTACAAAGAATCATCAGATCAGAGCTATCCTAGGTATGAAAAAGGGCACACTCCCCTTCAAGTATCTGGGCTGCCCTATTTTTAAAGGTAAAACTCTATCTAGATACTTCTATCCCATCCTTGAAATCATGGATAAAAGATTAAAAAATTGGAAGAACAGATGGTTAAGCCCTGGAGGGAAGATGATACTGATCCAATCATGTCTATATTCTATCCCTCACCACATTTGAACTGTCTTTAAACCCCCTATTTCTATTATTCACTCCATCGAAAAAAGAATGTCTAAATTCTTTTGGGGAGAAACTGAGGATAGAAAGCACAGGGTTTGGAGAAAATGGGCTGATATTGCTATTCCTAAATCCCATTAAGGATTAGGTTTTAGATCCATCCAGTCAATTGTTGAAGCATGTTCACTTAAATCATGGTGGAAAAGCCAATTAGGTAACACTATGTGGGCCAAATTACTATGGTCCCTTCCCTAATCTCATAGGAATTAAAAAACATGGAAGAGAATCTGTAATATTAACCTTACTGCTGAAAGGAATTCTCTAATTATTCATGGACAGGGTAAGTGTGATTTCTGGTCTGCTAACTGGTGTCCAAATGGTCCTCTGATAAAATGTACTCCATCCTACATCATTTCCATGTTCTACCCCTGCTCAGTTGCTGAATTTATAAACAACAAAGTATCAATTCTATCTCCGATAGCTCCCTTCTTGGAAAATGATACTCTTCTTTTCTTGCAGGATGCTGAAATTGAGCATGGTAGAGAGGATAAACTGATTTGGAAACCTGAAATGACTGGTAGATTCTCATTCAAATCTGCTTGCAAAATGCTCAAATATAAATCAGGTAATTTCCCAGTTACTAAGCTCATATGGAATCCAAGGTTACCTAAGAAGATTTCCATTTTTACCTGGAAACTGCTTAACTCCTTCTTACCATTTGATGATATCCTCATAAAATGTGGTTATAGTTTGGCCTCTAAATGTCCTCTGTGCAATCAATCTGACTCCATGGAGCATTTCTTTATAAATTGTCATCTTGCTAAATCCATTTGGATTCAGATGCTGCTATAGTGAATTTCAATTTGCAGAATGTGCAAAATATAGTGGATTTAGGGTACTGACCTTACTGGAGTGCAGAGAATGTTATGTCATCTGATTCCTTCTCTGATCTGTTGGGCTCTATGGAAGGCAAGGAATGCCTATTTTTTCGATGACACGCCTTTTTCTATCTCCCATATTAGCAAGGAAGTTACAGATACTCTCTACATTTCCATTACCCCCTCTCCCTGCTTCCCAACTATATCTCTTAACCTAAGATTTCAGTTCCCTTCTCTGATGTTTCCCCCCAGACCACCGCCAAAGCCAACTATTTCCATGGTATACTTGGAATCCCCAGATCACAGTTTCATCAAGGTTAACGTAGATGCATCTTGGTCTAATTCCTCTGTTTCAATTGGCTTAATTGCCCACAATCACCAAGGTTTACCAATCCTTATTAGAGCAGAGACCATAACAGCCTCGTCTCCACTGGAAGCTGAATTTAAGGCAATTCTTATGGCTTGTCAGATATGTCTGGATAGATATCCCAACCTCATCATTGAATCTGACTCGCTACAGGCAGTAAATATGATCAATGATCCTTCAGTTTCCAAATGGACCCTATACCCTCTAGTTTTCCGAGTTCACACTCTTCTATCCCATGCTCCCTCAAGCACACATATAGAGAATGTAACTCAGTAGCGGATGCCATTGTGAAATATCAAGCATCCTCTGTAATGGTTTCTCCTTTGCATGTGACCAAAATTCCGGCACATATTAATGGCTTAACCTATATGGATAGTATTCATACACCTTATATTAGAGTCCATAGGCAAGCCTTTCAATAAGATTGATACTGCTGATCTTTCCTCATTTCTGTCTTAGGTTAGGGAATACTTCCCTCCATCGAGCACTTGAGCCCGGAGCCCTCAAGCTCTGGAGCACCCGTGGACTCAAGCCTTAGACCCCTCGAGCACTGGATACCTTGAACACTCAAGCCCTCGAACCTCGAGCCTAGGAGGCCTTGAGCCCTGGATCGCTGGATCTCTCGAGCACTTAAGCTCTCAAGCCCTGCCACCCTCGAGCTACTCAAGCACTCGAGCTTTCAAGCACTCGAGCTTTCGAGCACTGCAGACCTCGAGCACTCGACCCCTGTAACACTCAAGCACTCGAGTCCTTGAAACATTGAGCCTTGGAGCCCTCGAGCACTGGATACATCGAACACTCAGACACTCGAGTCCACGAGCCTAGGAGGTTTCGCCCTGTATCCCTCGAGAACTCAAGCTCTCGAGTCCTGCCGCCCTCGAACCATCAGGCACTCGAACCATTGAGCACTTAAGCACTCGAGCCCTCGAACCTTTGAGTCTCAAACACTGGATACCTTGGAGCCCTCGAGCACTGGAGCTTTCGAGCACTAGAGCCCTCGAGCACTCAAACACTCGAGCACTTGAACTATTGAGCCTTGGCGCCATCGAGCACTGGATACCTCAAACTATGAAGCTCTCGAGCCCTCAAGCCTAGAAGGTCTCGAGCCATAGATCACTCCATCACTCAAACTCTCGAGCTCTGTCTCCCTCGAGCTATCGGACACTCGAACCATAGCGCACTCAAGCATTCCATCTCTCGAACCATCGAGCCTCGACCCAGGCCTTGGATCCCTCGACCACTAAACCACTCGAGCCCTACCGTCATCAAGCCATCAGGCACCCGATCCATCAAGCACTCAAGCCCTCGAGGGCTCGAACCATCGAGCCTCTAATACTGGATACCGTGGAGTCCTCGAGCACTCGAGCCCTTGAGCACTCGAGCCCTCGACCATTCAAGTACTCGAGCCCTCGAAACATCGAGCCTTGGTGTCCTCGAGCACTGGATACCTTATTGGAGCACTCAAGCTCCCGAGCCCTGCCGTCCTTGAGCCTTCAGGCACTCGAACCATCGAGCACTCAAGCACTCGTATCATCGAACCATCGAACCTCGACCCCTCGAGATCTCGAGCCAGCAAGTACTAACTCCTCTACTTCTGAATCACTAGTCCGCTAGTATTAGATCATTCTTTTGAGGGAAACGAGGTTGCCATATCGATGTAATATTCCAAAACATCATTCTACATCTTTTGGTTTCTAAATAGGCTTGGGGAACCTAATAAATATTTCCCACCTTAGGGTGCAATTAAAAAAAAAGTGCCATCACAGGTTTTTTTCAGGGAGAGGATATACCAACTGGATTTAGCAGAGCAGTTCTTGTATTAATTCCCAAAAATGCACAGCCTCAGAAAGCTACAAAACTGGGACCAATAGCATGTTGCACCATCCCATACAAGGTCAAAAAAGATTTTATGCACCAGGTTGGGAGAGGTGATGCATATGCTGGTCAGCAAAAATCAAGGATCTTTTGTAAAAGGGAGACATATAGGCTATAATGTCCTTCTGGCACAAGAAATTCTGCACAAATACAAGGTGAAAAATATGAAGAAAAGTTGTGTTATCAAGATAGATATCCGAAAGGCTTTTGATTTAGTTAGATCCTTTTGTCTTGAATCAGGCTTCTCTCTGCAAGCACGTATGGGCTATTCAGAAGAAGGACGATATATTATGGGTAAAATGGCTTCAATCTTATTACCTAAAAATCTAAATCTTCTGCAGAACACAATCCTCAGTCTTCTAGCAGCTGGATGTGGAAGAGTTTAAATAAACTTAAGTGCTGAATGGAGGATAATTCAGGGAGATTCAGAATATCAAAAGTATATGATATCCTGAAAGGCTATGAAGAAAGGGAACTAATGGAGAGGGTTATCTTGCATTCAAAGTTAATTCCAAAGCAGGGTTTTTTTCTTTAGATACTATAGAAGAGGAAACTTCCCACATTTGACAGATTGCAGGAGTTTAATATCATCAATCGTCAGCAGCTCTGTGTGTTGTGTGAGACGGAATAGGAAGAAGATGATCACTTTTTCACCAGATGCAAGTTTGTAAAGGATATCATCAACACTCTGAATATACTAGCTTTTCATGGATTGAGAGAATTAAAAAGGAGGCTTAGATTTCTGAGTCACAGAAAGGAAAAGAAGTTGCTGGGGAAAACTATTTCAGTACTGTACCATGTACGGGAAGAGAGAAATCTTAGAGATTTTCAAGGAAAAATGAGCATTTCGAAGGAGATAAGTAGTAGAGTTGCAGAGGAAATGGATTCTTGTGGGATAATTCTGCTTCAGGTTTAGTTGTTTGCTTTTATTTCGAAAGAGTGTTTGATTAAAGGCAGCACATAAAGGCGATTTCTGAGGAACTCCCTTTAATTAAAATCCGAAGCAGGTTCTGAACTCGGAATTCCTTCCTAGATCATGCCTTTTTTTTAAAGGTTGATTTAAATTGAACAAAGGCGGTTGTGCCTTAAATGAAAATCAATTAAAGGTGATTTTGTTGTAGAACCGTCTTTAATTGGTTGTCTTTGTTTAGTATTTTGACCCAATACATAAATGAAAATCGGCCACATCCTCTCCTCCTTAAGGTTTCCATACTGGTTTATTTTCCTTTAACTAGCCTCCTCTCCTCCTTAGCATTTCCATCCACCTGCTCTCCTCCTTAGCTTTTCCAGCCGTTCCTCCACCTTCAGCCCTCCCTCCACCATCGGCTCCATCATCACCCTCACACCGGCCTCCACCATGGCCTCCATCGCTCTCACCTCCATCGATTAGAGATCCGTCGCTGGAGATGTGAAGGTCGCCGCTGGAGATGGGCTCCGTCGTAGCCAGGGAGAAGGGTTCCGCTGCGTCGGGAGAAAGGCGCTCTGCCAGCATGGGGAAAGGGTTTCTCAATAAGGAGAAGGACTCTGCCGCATTGAGAGAAGGGCCCCGCTGCTCGCCATGAAGAAGGCTCTGTCGCTCACCATTGGAAGAAGTGCTCCGCCGCCATCGAGAAAGGCCTCCGCCTCCACTAAATTTAGTTATTCTTTTGGTTTTTAGAAGCTTGTTGATTCATTGCTCTTACTCGTTATGTAGAGATCTAAAATTCTTTTAACAGTTTCAGATTCTATTGGAGGCTGTCAATAACCTAATTTGGTTTCGGCGGCTTTTTTTTTAACACCACAGATTCAAGTTCCAAATTCAAAACTTGAATCATGTTCTAACTAAAAGCGCTTTTCGTATCACCTTTGATCGATAACGATTAAAGGCGGAACCAGAGAAGTCACCCACAAAGTGATTTGGGTAACTTTTCTAGTCCATTATAATCACATTTAATTGGTTGGTTCTCAAATAGTGATAGAGTCAAATTGGGTAAATCTATTATATTTCAGCTTAACTCTCTTTTGCCTTTAGAAATTTTGTAAAAACCTAGAGGAGAAGGTTACATTTTAGTTTGTATTTTTGATTGATTATTAATGAGAATCCATAGTTCATCAAAAATAAATTACTCCATAAAAATATGATAATAAACAGCTACTTTATTACTCTGGATACAATAAGTATTGTATCCCCGTGTACCGTATGCCAATCGTTCATGGTATACTATAAAAATGTGATAGTTACACCGAAGCGAAGCTCTGAAATTTTGATTATATGTAGAAAAAAATACTAAGTAGAATTTGTTTAGTGGTTTAAATTAAGGAGCATCAGAATTCAGATGTACCATTTATTACATCAAATACCATTTATTACATCATATAAGATTGAATCAAAGCACAGAACATATGCCCCTGCGCACGCCCCCGCCCGACTTCTCCTGAGCTTCCACAAGCTTCTGTCTTAACATACGGATCTCATTCTTTGCTTTTTCCGATTGTTTTCCCTGGGAATTAACACTCTTTTGAAGTCTTTCCATTTCCTCTTCATACTTTTTAAATTTCTTCTCATCTGCCGCTTTCATCTTCTTTTCCACCTACAATTACATTAATCTCTCAAAATAAATAACTTAGTCATTTCCTATTTAAACACTATATAATCAATTAATTAGTGATCCGCTTCAGAAAAAACATACTATTTCAACAATACGCTGCTGAATCTGTTCTTCACTGCTTGCATTTTTTATGGCCAATATTTTTGGATCAGAATATGGGTTTCCACCATTTTTGAGCACATTTTTTCCAATGAGATCGATAAGTTGTAGACGTTGTCGCTCCTTCGTATTCACGTCATCTGTTATGTTATTGAATGCTACTCTTCTGTTCCCACACCTCTCAAGTAATTTCTAAACAATGCACAATCTCACATAAGAAAATTCATACCATTTGAATGCACAAAATATCTCTGGAAATATGGTGCTAATGGTACCCCGTGAATACTATATAATTTGCCTGTAATTTATGGCAAACACTTGTAAATAAATAAAAATATGAAAGATGTACCTTCAATGGAGGAGGAGGGTTGTTGGATAAGAATTGATCCAAAGTTTTTCCGGTCCTTTCCAGTCGATCGGCACCGGTGAAAACAAGAATGGTATAATCAAGAATGGTTTCTCCAAACAAATCCTTCAATGTTTCAACAATGGCTTCTTGTTGACCAGTGAATCGACCATACAATGAGAAAACCAAGAGGATCGCATGAAGCCCGTCTATTGCCATTGTAATGCATTTAGCTATCTCTCTTAGAACTACTTCAATCTTCGAAGTGGCATCAAATAACCCTACAATTTTTGTTTTACACATTAATTTCTTTCCTTCATCCCTGATGAATATCTGCGACCAAACTATGTACTCCCTCTATACTTTTTCAATCTATATATTTTGACTTTAGTCAGTTAACTTGAAAAATATTGGTCTTTAATCTCTTTCGATTAAGAATATGTAAATATACAAGACCAAACTATTTAAATTTTGTAATGGATAGAAAAAGCTACTCTCGTTACCTGGAGTATCGATGACATGAAGATAGGTACCATCTTGTAAATGAACGGCTCTTAGCAGACAAATTCTTGTCGGTTCTTCTGACACAAATTCTTGTCGGTTCAAGATTGAGTTACCTGTTGCGCTTTTTCCACTCCCGGTGCCACCAACAAGAACGATGTTTTTTGCCTTAGGAGTAGATTCTTCAGCAGTTTCATTTTTATTAGTCGTGATTGAAATACCAGCCATTGTGAGAACCTGTCTAAGACAATGATCACAACACTCCCTTCTATTTTCGACTACTTGGTGATGAATTTGCATGCAATTCAATTTATACGCGAGTTGAGGACAAGTGTTTGAAGAAAAGAATAGCTCAACAATAAAGTAACTTAGTACTTCAGGATATGGTAAAGCATTAATTCTTTAGGAATGAATCCAAGGGTTGAGGAAACGATATGGTAAAGTATTAATTCTTTAGGAATGAATCCAAGGATTGAGGAAAGGATCACTTGAGGTCAAAGCTACCCAAGGCCCTAGTGTTCCAGTAGTTGTAGTCATCCAATCCCTACGAATTTTAAGAGTTGACTCTCGCGGCAGCCTTTTTTTGGTAATTAAAATGTTTGTATGACATGAGGAGGATTCCTAATAGATGGTCTATCCATAGGCTATCGACTGTATGTTGTAATTTATAAACTTTATTTGTTAAAATTGTAAAATGTTAAATATTTTATTTCCCCTGTCTTATCTGAATTTGCACTTTTACTTTTTTACACTATTCTCCATTAAAGTTTGACCACATATTTGAATAGTTGTATGAACAACAATATTATGCATATGACATTGTTCAATTCGTCGTAACAACACTATTGCAGGATAGGAGCAATAGCACCAGTATTTTACCTCAATAGCACTGGTATTTTAGCACCCCAAAATACTGGTGCGTAAGTATAGTGGTGTAAAAAAAACTTATTAGCACATGTAATCCATACTGGTGTAACAAAGTGCTTTTCACCAGTATGTACAATCGGTGTAGAGAATTTTAAAAGGTTGGGGGCCACATATTATTTGCACCGGTAATTTATACCGGTCTAAAAATTATTATATGCACCGGTATATGCAATCGGTGTAGAAAGTTTAAAAAGGAAGGGGGGGGGAAGTAATTGCACATGTAGATTTGCAAAAACCAGTGTAAATTATATGCACCGGTTATTAGAAATTTACACTAGTTCGAATGAAAAACCAACATAATTTATGCACTAGTATTTGAAATTACACAGGTATGTTTAAGTACAGCGACATTTAATCAATGTCCTGAAATTGCGGAGTAATTTTTTTATTTAAATATGATTTTTTAACATCGGTAGTAATAATGTATAGCGGTATATGATTTGGGGAAGAATTGCAATGGCCAATTTGTTTTCTGGTGGTCCCTCCCGAATCATTTCCGTGGCAACGACAACCAAAAATACTTTAATAAAAAATATTATAATATTAAAACCACGGAAATTGTAATAAACTTCAAAAACCAATGACGATATTGATTGAAAAAACACAGTAACTTATTGAAACGGTGAATAGAAAAAGTATCTTCAGCATGAATGGAAATAAACTAAAAAACAACAAAAGTTTTGTATGACCGAACACAACAATAGAATTCTAATACGATCAACCGCACAAAACCAATTATGAACCTGCCATTTTGTTCTATTAATCCAGAAGTTTCAACAAAGTGTTCGCCTGATGTTGGTACTTATCGAGCCAAGCCCCACACCATTTCTCTGCAACGGCTTGAATGTCGTACACATGGTAAGGTCTTTGGCCCTCTGGGAAGATCTATCAATTCAAAGCTTACAATGTTAGTCTAGAATGCTTTGTCTAATAGAACTTAGAATAACTAATTTTGAGATCCAACGTGTACCTTCAAGATATTGTTGTCTCCAGGTGATTAACAAATTCTTCCATGAAGAGCGTTATGGAGTACTTGCATTGCCATGAACTATTCTGGGTTCGGTACTGCACATTGAATGGAATATGTCATTACCAATTTTGAACATAACAAATGGTGTTGATGAAAAGACCTTATGTCTGACCTTAATATTCTTGATTTTCCAAGTGTAGTCGGGTTCTAGCTCCTCCTTGTTCTTCTCCCTTTGGTATGTGCATGCAAGCATGCCAAGAAAGTAAATGAAAATTTTTACTTGTTCTAGTACATTCATAAAATTGGTTGTATTGTTTGAATAATTGTAATACTTGGATATGACCTTGAGTTCACACAAGTTGGTTGGTTTGATACTCCCGTGAAGACCTCTTCCATTCTGGGATGGGTAATGATGAGGTACCAATGATCGCTGGTGAAAAATGGTTGTTAATTAATGGCATAAATGGAAGTGGTTTGAAATAAAAATGTAAAATCTGGGGAAAAAACACTTACATTCTAATGCATGGGACGATGTAGTACTCAGTATCTGTTGCCTTCATTGTATCCCAGATAAGGTTGAAATGCTAATCGACCAACTGCTCGAAGTTGGACAAGTTTCCACAGTTGCAAGGGTAGAATTGGACGCGGCCTGCATTATTCCCATATTTTCTTCCAGAGGTGCCTGTACCGTTAATGATACTCAAAATGAAATCTTAATCGATTAAAAATATGAATTACGGTTGTAAGGTTTTAAACTCTCCCTATCCACACATCGATCTGTGCATTATTGATCCAGGTCATGGAATGCATAATCCCAAGTCTCTTTCAAAACACGACCAGGACATCTATTCCAACACCGCTGGTGTAATGGCGCCCAAAGGTCGATGATCAAAATACTAGGAAGAACTTGCAGTCCTTTCTCTTTATCATTTCTATGATAGCGACATTGGCTTCCCGGATGAATCCCACCATAATGGGCCAATCTTCCAGGTCCCATCTGATGATAATCTGTGGAGGCAAAACTACAGGAAATGCTCACTTAAGTATGTAGAAACGAACTGTAATAGGCATTGAATAATAAAGGTTTGTGGTTTTGTGAAGCACCTATTTTGGTAGCCTCTTTAATTGTGTTCTCGCTGATGGCCAGTAATTAGTGCTCGAGTGGGATTTTTTCTTGCCATCACCCTGTTAGAAGTATTAATAACTATGGGCATGTCAATGTAATATGTGCTAAATGAAATTTATGTTGTTACAAGATTGTACTTCATTGTCGGTGGTGAGAATCATAACCTCCTCGTCGTTGTCCATTTGCATACCGGCATCATCCTCATTGATGTCACTTGGTTGCTCGTCTCACTTGCTTATCAAAGATATGGGCTAATCCACGACTTTCTTCAAGGCTTCTTCAACGTTATCAAACCGGTGGTCCGCTGAGTGCAATCCCGCCCTAGGATGATAGACAGGCTCGCAAACTCTCACGGAAGCCACACTTCCTTGTTGAGCATTCCGACCACGAGGTATCTGTCGCAACCCATGCCTGACCATTTTATTTTTACCAACAATGTCCTTCACATATAGAGTCACTCGCCATCCATCATGTTCGTAAAAAAAGTGAAGTTAAATGATAAAATGGTTATAGATATTTTAAGACGTTCAATTCAATGTAAAGAAAATGCATATATTTATGTAGGCGTACCTTCTTATCTCTTTCTCTATCGCTGGGATCTTCACAGGACTTTGTAGCACCTGCAACAATGTTATCCATCGCCTTCTTGATAAACTTCTTGGGATCGTTAAGGCCTGGTAAAATCTAAAGATCGCTTGCAGATGCGATGCCCTTCACCAACTACTCAAGGTATGATACTTTAGCTTTCACGATTGGTTGATCATTAGATGGTCTCCTCTGGGGGGTCTGCTTGCTCGAGGAACTTTTATTGCACTTGCTGCAGGAAAGATGAGGAACAGCCACCGATATGGGTAGACCCATCTGAGTTCCCCTGTTCCTGACTAGGTGATCCTTCTCCTTTGTAGCTTTTATGCAGATGTCATCACCCGGTTGCAGTACCACTGTTCCTTTTTTCCTTCAGCTCGTTCAATTTCAACTGAACAGATATAGGAAAGCAAATTTCTATAAGAATAATGTAACAAACGATGTAAAAATTAATATAAGTTGAAGATTTTTATGTAACTTACAATGTCCAGTGCGATCTTCTCAACCTCTTTCGATGTGAATTTTCCTTTCTTGTCTTTATTTGCCTTAAGGTAGATATGAGATCTGTCCGGTGTGAACTCCTTCTGACTGAGCTGTTGCTCAATTTCCTCATCAGTGAATCCCTCAGAGGTCAACCTGATTCTCTCCTTTTTCTTTAGCTCCTCAGTCAATTTGTGGAGGACGTATCGATTACCTTTCCTCCCAGTGTGGTAGGTGTAATTCTTGCCCTCATTTTACTGAATGTTTGTCTCTCGAAGTGGCTAATAAATATAAATTAAGTTACCACAAATATAAATTTAGTTTAATATAATTTAGTTATCATTAATATCGTTATCATAAATATAAATTTAGTGTAAAACAATTTATGGGCAACATAGTTTCTAATAAGCACAATAGAAACCTAATTATACCTGAAATTCTGGCATCCGACGCCTCTGCTCAAACATATGGCATTCTTCTTCATCCATCCAATTGTACTTCTCCCACGGTAAAATACCTTATTTGTTTTGCCAATGTCCACGTCGTGGATGAACTTGTTTGCCATCTTTGCATTCCAGTTCCTATGCTGGTCTCTTGCCCTGTCCGTGCAATCCTTCCTCACCATTTGTAGTTGAGCATCGGTCAATGGTGTTTCAATTGTGAAGCTCACTTGAAACGAAACATATGAACATGCAAAAATTAATCATGTGTTGAATATGACATAGTTAATTTTTTTTTGCACTAATCGTGTCTTGAATAGCTTACCAAAACACCCTTCCATGAATCGTCCTTAACATCATCCAGCACATTACACCAGTGTTTGCATGCGCCAAATCTGATATGTTGCCTGAACGCATGATTTCCATAAGAGTGCCACACTGTCCAATTTTTAGTGTAAATAACTTGTTTGTTACTGAACTCAAACGCCATAGGGGTAGGCTTGTTATGCTTTTCCAACATCACAGACTAGCACGTGCTAGTTCCAAGTCTCCTCATATAACTTTTTATCTCAAACTTGTCAAGTCCCTCTACATTTTTGCCCCCAGTCTTGGACAAGTCGTCATTTGATTTACTAACACTCGGTCTTGATTTTAAGGGCGCCTTCCCCTTCCACTTTCCGACCGGTGATTTGGAAACCACTTCACCCGCATCTTCTCCCTCAACATCCCCTTCATTCTCATCTCCATGAGGGGCAGGTTCTTCTATCTCTGCACTAGTCGAGTCATTTTTTTGCGCTGTTTCTTCCTCAAATTGGATTTGCAAAGGGATCCTTTTTGGTAGGTTGTTAAGCCACATCGACCTACTCCTTCTTTTTTGCTACATGCTGCTTCCTCTTCGTGATTAACTTCCCCTTTTTTTTGTGGCATTTACGACAATAGAATAGTTAGTTGTTAATCCAATAAGTCAATTAATCCCTTAACCTTACAAAATTATTCCAAACAAAGTAATTGATGATCAACATTGAAAGCTCCTAATTGTATAGAAATTTAACAACAAAATGATAAAACTTGATACAACATGGTATAAAAATAGATGAATTCAATAATTAAACTTGAAAATTAATAGAACTTGATATAACACGACATAGATCTTGAACAAACATGGCATAGAACTTTATAATGACATGACATCGAACTTGATACGAGTTCATAAGACTTGAATAACACAACCCTAAACATACAAACAACCGTAAATATACAAACAACCCACATGACACACATAAAACGTCATTGAACTGAGCATGTATCAATCTCTTCTAATGTGACTATGAACATTATAACATACCAAAAAATAATAATAATCAAGAAATAGAACATATTTCCACAAAATAAGTTAAACTTGATATCCCCACACTTGCATAAACATCCCATTCATGGCTACCATTAAAAGTTTTCTTCATGAACTAGTTTGTGTTTGTTGAGGCATTTTGTCGAACATGTGTTGTGCATAAGGGTATTCATGATTCTTTGACAAAAAAATGATATGGAAACCCATACATAAATACACCAAGAATACGTACCTTCACAGATGCAATGAAAATGGGCAAAATTCCTCCACTTGAAGCCTCAAGAAATCAAATATGGTGAAGCAAGGGTAGTTCCTCTTCCTCTCGTACTTGGCCAATAGTTGTGTCTTCTTCAACCTTTTATAGGAAAAATGAGCGAATGTGATGGGGAGTTATGATGATTGATGAGGAGTTATGATGATTGAAGATATGGTGGGCGGTTTTGGAGAGAAATTCGTGGAGTTTGATGAGGAGTTGCAGTTATGTCCACTTGAATCCTCATTTTTTTGACATAACAACATTTCTTTATACTGGTAATTTAGATATTACTGGTGTGTATGTAGACTTTGGTAGCACCGGTGTAAATACTGATGCTAAAAGTTAAGTACCTTCGTAAATTGTAATTGAAAAGCAGCTGCATTAAAATTAATTTTTTTGACCTGAGAGTGTGAAAGTAAAAGTTTTTCTAGGTATGCTGCACAGGTACAAAGACCGGTGCTAAAAATTTGAATACCGGTGTACAAAATTAATAAGAGCAGCTCCCTGTGGCTGCTTTTACTCATTTCATTTTTTTTAAAAAGAGGTTCCATCCGAGAGCAACTCATTAAATTTTTGGTTAAGTATTCAGCACTGGTATTTGTACCGATGTTATTATAACTGTTACCGGTGTAAATATTTCCCGCGTTAAAAAAATAAATGAAAAATTGAAAAATTTTCATCTGGCGCCAAAACGTTTTGAAAAATACACCGGTGAAAATTAAAAAAATACTCGTGAACAGAAAAACTGACTGTAAACCCCCATATATTTTTTTAACAAGTCCAATTATTAAAATTGACGCTTATTTTATTTAATTAAATATCGTGCTAGTTCTTTCAACCTTATCTTGACTAACCATGGGCCCCGTATGGTGAAAATACGAAGCACTGTTATACTTTATAAAACTACCACTTTTACCCCAAACATTTCTATTCACCATGTCGACCAGTGTTCGATGGCTCCAAATACGATTCTATGACGAACAATACTTAAGAAGGACTGTATTATGACCTCCTAGGTAATTATGACTCTCAAAATTGTTGATATTTGTTTCTTGCAACTAGGTCCCCCAAATGAGAAATGCATTTACCACACGTTAGGAAACTAAATAAGTTACCAAATTTAATATTCTAGGCTTAAATCATAATTGCAACAAAAAATTGTTCTGGTGGTGAATTGACCGAAAGCACTAGTACGTATTCTAGAGTAAACGGTAAAGGTTTACCTCAAATTTTCAATGTGAAAAACGATCATCTCCCGAACTCAATATAGGATTCGAGCCCATCAATTTCCCCAATTGTGCAGGTTGTAAATAAAATATGGATGTTTGGAGAACCATCCAGTTCAAGCGAATTTCAATTTCGATGCACGAGTAACATTTTTACTTTTTGCACTTTAGTCCCTCCAAGAATCCTGGAAGCGACGAAATAAAAAATTGGTGTCACATATATGAAATTCAATACAATACAATCAGATTCATGTGTTTCCAAGTTCAACTGGTACACAGAAGGACCTCTAAAACCTAGATTGAAGGTTTGCACTATACTTCCCAAATTTGCACTATGGCCCCAAAATTTATATGGGGAACCTCCATAGCTCCTAATTGTGCATTTTTTTGATAATTTTAGCAATTCATGTAATATAATGAAGCTTTCATACACGGTTTCAATATGTGTTTGTAGCCCAACTATACGTTTCAAAAATAATTTTTAGATTCGGGAGTAATTTCACCAAAAAAGACCCCGTAGATTATAAATTCTCTAACTCGTCCCATCAAGCGTACCCTTTTCTTTTAAGCTGAATGAAATTAGAATAATCTGAGAAAGTTTGACAATCTAAGTGCAACAAAGTATGGGGTTGGTGCGGGATCACAAGTTTAGTACAACTACCACATGTTTACTACGTATAGTAACGAGAAAATGGTTCGACATGAGCATCATCTCCTGTTCCATCCCCATTACGGGTACTTGTACCCACATCCATGTCCTTCACATTGCATTTGCGGAAGGTAGGGAAATTTCCAACGGCATTCACGGCATCAGAAGATTGATACATCATAATCTTTTCGATGTTGATTCTTCAATCAAGTTCTGCACTCCGACCTCCAAGGCAACGACTCTGGTTTCAATGGTAGGGACAGGCATGTCAGATGGTTTTATGTAGATAGAGTCCGCACAAACCTAACCCATTGGCTGGCCATAAACATTGTGTGGGTGGGCATTAACTCCCCGCTCTTGAACAAAGGGCCGGAATGATACTACAAAAACTATATAACCCCATCTTATCCCATTCCGCCTTCAAGGTGCTAAAATTCCATCGACCAACATTCCACCAAAGATCCTTTTTATTGCATACAAGTATCTAAGTCAACTTTTGTTGACTTCCCTGTTTAAATTTACCGGGTTAATCCTAGTAGCTACGAAGTGATACCACCCATTCGAATCTGTAGTTAGAGTCTTCTTCGGTATTTTTCCCCAACCAGGTTAGACCAGCTCATAAATGTTTGTACCTTGCATAGTCACTGTCCCGCCAATCTCCTTCCCAAT
Organism: Rubia yunnanensis; assembly: GCA_037428765.1. Classification (NCBI taxonomy): domain Eukaryota; kingdom Viridiplantae; phylum Streptophyta; class Magnoliopsida; order Gentianales; family Rubiaceae; genus Rubia; species Rubia yunnanensis. The sequence goes on along the minus strand of CM075064.1, from coordinate 112,177,737 downwards.
GTGATCTTCTAGATAATAGTCGTTGCCAATGTTGCATGGAGTGCGTGGAACTCATCTTCATCGTTTGGAACATCGGGAAATCCAAATAAACCATTAACAGCGTCTAGTGTGACATAGACAGTTTTGCCTCAACAATACACCTGACTGAGGTTCAGGCCGCACCTCACATTTGCATAATACTCACTTACGATACATAGGTTGAAAGGTTGTGGAGAATCACAAAATATTTCCCACCCAATCGTGCGGATGGTGTGTTCGAATGGGGGAGAGGCCTCAATTTCTCTCTCTGGGTGACGACAACGTCCTTTGTATGATTTGTGTACCTACATTGCCTCCTCAGTCACAAAGGTACCATCCGGGTAAACGTGTGACGACACTTTTGGCCAAGAAGGAGATGATGAATGGCTCATCATTTTCAAATTTAATTTAGGAGCCATTTCCTATATAACACATTGAAGCATTTTATGAAACACCTTGCATGCAAGTCAAGTTATTCATTATATCACATTCTCAATGATTGTAGCTGAGATCCTATTGTTAATTAATCTTAAAGAGTAGGCATTGAAGTGATTCATCTTATATTAGCGGCACCGTTGTCTGATTTGAAGTGATATGCTTATGAAGGAGATGCTAGATAGGAAAAGATGTTAAAATTGTTTAGTGAAAATGGGTGTTCTGGGATGAATATAATGGCATCCCATTTTTTTTACACCAGTATTTTGTTATGACCCATGTAAAAATATCCTAACGTAGCTGCCTTAGACTTCTTTTAATAAAAAAACATCAACATTTTTTCACCAGAGAGGAAAAACCTAAAATTTGGGCTAAGTATCCAGCACCGGTAGTAATATTGGTGCATTTGTTGAAGGTACCGGTGCAAAAAGATTGCCTTACACAGCCGCCTTAGGCTGTTTTGTTTTTTTTAAAATCAACATTTTTTCACCCGAGAGGAAAAACCTAAAATTTTGGCTAAGTATCAAGCACCAGTACCGGTATTAATACCGGTGCTTTTGTAGAAGGTACCAGTGCAAATAATTGCCTAATGTATCTACTTTAGGCTACTTTTAATGCAAAAAGCACCAAATTTTCACGCAGGAGCAAAAAACTAAACATTTGGCCAAGTATCCAGCATCGGTATTGATACCGATGCGTATGTAGAGGGTACCAGTGCGTATGTAAAAAAATAGAGTATATGCTCTGTTTTCTACATCGATATCTTGTTACTGTACCAGTGTATACACAAAAACATTACAAAAATTGAAAGTGTATTACTCAACATTTTCATCAATGCAATTCACATACATTCCAACAAAATTACGGATTGTACCAAGCATTTCTAAAACAAACAGGATCCAACTATATTTCACGCTAATTGACATCATAATCGGAGGAGTATTACACAAAACATTAGTAGACAAACCAACAGCGTGGCAATCACTATCTATTGCTTCCGCTTCAACACATTGTCACCACCTACTATTTCACCACTCTCATCAACCCAAAGCCCATCACCATGAGAACGCCATCCCACCACGGCTCCCCCAACATCCTCCAAACCCAAAAATACCGATGTAAACTCCTGACTGTCAATTACGACCGATTGATCAATTTCCTCTTCGAAGTAAAACTTCTTCCCATATAGCACCACATGAAACTTCTCATTTGAAGGGTCATTGATATTAAAAACCCGTTGTTCCTGGGCAGCTAAGATGAATTCGTCCTCTTCATATCCTACAGATTCAAGTCGACCAATGTTAAGCCCATGGGCTTCTCGACTACAACATGGGAACCATGTTCCACCCAACGACACTTGAACGCAAAAACTTTGAACTCTAGAAAATCCAACTCCCAAATTTCCTCAACCGCCCCATAGAAAGGCATCACAGCAATAACCGGATGTTTATCTCTCTTGTTTGCCTGCCGCATGGATTCAGATTCAACATAAACACTACTGTTTTGCGTCGTTCTCTTCTCATCCTTCTCCAATGTAGAGAAACTGAAGCCATTAATGTCATAACAATGTAGCGTCTTAATGTGCACTTTGGTGTCCTTGCAAATGGCCGTAACTTACTGGGCATCCCTTCAACATTGCAATGCTTGTAAAACCAGTTAACAAACCTTGAAGAATGCTCTACCTATTTTTTATTCGAGGGCCAGTCAGGTTGAATCTCTTCCAACATGGAAACATTCTCTTGAACATAGATTGCGGTCTCGCTACTACTACGTAAAACATACAGGTGAACTGTCATCAATTCAGCATTTAAGGGTTTTGAACGATTGTGAGAAAAATCATTAGAGCTAGATATTTCTGGCCAACCATGTTTAATGACGCATATAACTTTGTCTTCAAGTGCAAAAGTTTCAAGATGAATGCTCTAATATCTAACAAGCCACAATTAGCGTTAATAGGAATATACGGAGCTTGACCTTTTGATAAATGGGAAATTGATCTAGTCAGGAATTTTTGATAAATGTGAAGGTCGCCGCTGGAGATGGGCTCTGCCGCCGGCGGGGAGAAGGGTGCCGCTGTGTTGAGAGAAAGGCGATCTACCACCTAGGGGAAGGGGGTTCGTAATTAGGAGAAGGTCTCTGCCACATCGAGAGAATGGCTCCGCCACTAGCCAGAAAGAAGGCTCTGTCGCTCGCCGTTGGAAGAAGGGCTCCTTCGGCGCCGGGGAAAGGCTCTACCTCCACTAGATTTAATAAGTCTTTTGGTTTTCATAAGCTTGTTGATTCATTGCTCTTACTCGTTATGTAGAGATCTAAAATTATGTTAACAGTTTCAGATTCGATTGGAAGATGGCAGAAACCTAATTTAGTTTCGACGGTTTTTTTTAGTACCTCAGATTCAAGTTCCAAATTCAAAACTTGAATCAGATCCCAACTAAAAGCACTTTTCGAACCACCTTTGATCGATAACGATTAAAGGTGGAACCAGAGAAGTCACCCATAAAGTGACTTCTCTAGTCCATATTTCGGCTTTAATTGGCTGGTTCTCCACTAGTGATAGAGTCAAATTGGGTAGATCTGTTATATTTCGGCTTAACTCTCTTTTGCCTTTAGAAATTTTGTAGAAACCTAGAGGATAAGGTTACATTTTTGTTTGTAGTTTTGATTGATTATTAATGAGAATTCATAGTTCATCAAAAATAAATTACTCCATAAAAATATGATAATAAACAGCTACTTTATTACCCTAGATACTGAGCAAAAGGCGTTGTAATCCTGGCACGCCCTCAGCCAGCCTATACCGCCCTGACCCACGGACAACATATAGGAGGTTTTAGCCAGCTCAGCAGTCAGTCGCCATTGCCCCAATGAAGGGAGACTCGAACCCGTGCCGTTACTGAGCAAGTGGGACACGAAGCAACAGCTATGACCAACTGAGCTATGCGGCTGGGTCTATTACCCTAGATACAATAAGTATTGTATCCCCGGTGTAGTGTATACCAATCGTTCATGGTATACTATAACTAACTTGTTCATAACATTAGTTTAGTATTATACCGATGATTGGTAAACAAAACAAACATGGAAAAACTAGAAACCAAATCATCTTCTTCTTGATAACCTCATCATAGTATTTTTAGTTAGTTTAACATTTTGAAAACAATCCTTCATATAAAAATGTGACAGTTACACCGAAGCGAGGCTCTGAAGTTTTGATTATCTGTATAAAATAATACTAAGTAGAATTTATTTAGTGGTTTAAATTAAGGAACATCAGAATTCAGATGTACCATTTATTACATCAGATACCATTTATTACATCAAATCAAGTTTACATCATATAAGATTGAATCAAAGCACAGAACATCCGCCCCCGCTCGGCTTGTTCTGAGCTTCCACAAGCTGCTGTCTTAACATACGGATCTCATTCTTTGCTTCTTCCGATTGTTTTCCCTGGGAATCAACCACCTTTTGAAGTCTCGCCATTTCCTCTTCATACTTTTTAAATTTCTTCCCATCTGCCACTTTCATCTTCTTTTCCACCTACAATTACATTAATATCTCAAAATAAATAACTTAGTCATTTCCTATTTAAACACTATATAATTAATTAATTAGTGATTCGCTTCAGAAAAAAACATACTATTTCAACAATACGCTGCTGAATCTGTTCTTCACTGTTTGCATTTTTGATTGCCATTATTTTTGGATCAGAATATGGGTTTCCACCATTTTTGAGCACAGTTTTTTCAATGAGATCGATAAGTTGTTGACGTTGTCGCTCTTTTGTATCCACGTCATCTGTTATGTTATTGAATGCTACTCTTCTGTTCCCACACCTCACAAGTAATTTCTAAACAATGCACAATCTCACATAAGAAAATTCATACCATTTGAATGCACAAAATATCTCTGGGAATAAAGTGCTCATGGTACCCCGTGAATACTACATAATTTGACTGTAATTTATGGCAAACACTTGTAAATAAATAAAAATATGAAAGATGTACCTTCAATGGAGGAGGAGGGTTGTTGGATAAGAATTGATCCAAAGTTTTTCCGGTCCTTTCCAGTCGATCGGCACCGGTGAAAACAAGAATGGTATACTCAAGAATGGTTTCACCAAACAAATCCTTCAATGTTTCAACAATGGTTTCTTGTTGATTAGTGAATCGATCATACAATGAGAAAACCAAGAGGATCGCATGAAGCCCGTCTATTGCCATTGTAATGCATTTAGCTATCTCTCTCAGAACTACTTCAATCTTCGATGTCGCATCAAATAACCCTGCAATTTTTGTTTTACACATTAATTTCTTTCCTTCATTCCTGATGAATATCTACGACCAAACTATTTACTCCCTCTATACTTTTTTAATCTATACATTTTGACTTTAGTCAGTTGACTTGAAAAATATTGGTCTTTAACCTCTTTCGGTTAAGAATATGTAAATATACAAGACCAAACTATTTAAATCTTGTAATGGATGGAAAAAGCTACTCTCATTACCTGGAGTATCGATGACATGAAGATAGGTACCATCTTGTAAAAGAACGGCTCTTAGCAGACAAGTTGTAGTCACCCGATCTAAAGAATCTTCCGACACAAATTCTTGTCGGTTCAAGATTGAGTTACCTGTTGCGCTTTTTCCACTCCCGGTGCCACCAACAAGAACGATGTTTTTAGTCGTGATTGAATTATCAGCCATTGTGAGAACCTGTCCAAGACAATGATCACAACACTCCCTTCTGTTTTCGACTACTTGGTGATGAATTTGCATGCAATTCAATTTATACGCGAGTTGAGGACAAGTGTTTGAAGAAAAGAATAGCTCAACAATAAAGTAAATTAGTACATCAGGATATGGTAAAGTATTAATTCTTTAGGAATGAATCCAAGGGTTGAGGAAACGATAAGGTAAAGTATTAATTCTTTAGGAATGAATCCAAGGATTGAGGAAAGGATTACTTGGGGTCAAAGCTACCCAAGGCCCTAGGGTTCCAGTAGTTGTAGTCACCCAATCCCCACGAATTTTAAGAGTTGACTCTCGTGGCAGCCTTTTTTTGGTACTCCCTCTATCCCATATTAAATTGTACGGAATCTTTTTCACAGTGTTCAACACACACGTTTGACCATTAATATTTTTAACTTCGTACAATATCGGTGAACAAAAAATTACTTTCTAGAAACTATTTGTTATAACGAATCCAACAATATCACATACAACAATATTATTATTTGTATATCTATTCAAATATGTAATCAAAGTTTTCTTAGTTTGACTGAATCTTTGATCTTGTGCAATTTAATCCGGGATGGAGGGAGTATTTAAAATGTTTCTGTGAAATGAGGAGGATTCCTAATAGATGGTCTATCCATAGGCTATCGACAGTTCACCATATGATATAATTTATAAACTGGATTTGTTAAAATTGCAAAATGTTAAATATTTTATTTCCTCTGTCCCAACTGAATTTGTAATTTTACTTTTTTACACTATTCTCTATTAAAGTCTGACCACATATTTGAATAGCTATATGAACAACAATATTATCGCATATGACATTGTTCGATTCGTCGTAACAACACTACTGCAGGACGGGAGCAATGGCTTCGGTATTTTTTTTGGGAGGGGGGGGGGGTACCAGTGGGTAAGTATTGTGGTGTAAAAAAGAAACTTATTAGTACCGGTAATCCATACCGGTGTAACAAAGTACTTTGCACCGGTATGACCAATTGGTGTAGAAAATTTGAAAAGGTAGGGGGCCACATAGTATTTGCACCGGTAATTGATACCGGTGTAAAAATTGTTATATGCACCCGTATATGCAATCGGTGTGGAAAGTTAAAAAAGGTAGGGGGCACAAAGTAATTGCACTGGTAGATTTGCAACATCTAGTGTAAATTATATGCATCGGTTATTAGAAATTTACACTGGTTTGAATGAAAAACCAACACAATTTATGCACTGGTATTTTAAATTACACTGGTATGTTTAAGTACACCGGTATTTAATCAATGTCCTGAAATAGCAATGTAATGTTTTTTATTTAAACATGATTTTTTTACACCGGTAGTAATACTGTATACCGGTGGTCCCTCCCAGATCATTTCCAGGGCAACGACAACCAGAAATTCTTTAATCAGAGTTATTATAAAATTAAAACCACGGAAATTGTAATAAATTTCGAAACTAGTGACGATATTGGTCGAAAAACACAATAATTTATTAAAGCGATGAATAGGAAAAGTATCTTTAGCAAGAATGGAAATAAACTAAAAAACAACACAAGTTTTGTATGACCGAACACCAACAACAGAATTCTAATACGATCAATCACAAAAAATTAATTATGAACCTACTATTTCATTTTTATCATCCAGAAGTTGCAACGAAGTGTTTGCCTAATGTTGGTACTCATCGAGCCAAGCCCCGCACCATTTCTCTGCAACGGCTTGAATGTCGTACACATGCCAAGGTCCTTGGCCCTCTGGGAAGATCTATCAATTTAAAACTTACAATGTTAGTGAAATTGTTTTGTCTAATAGAACTTAGAATAACTAATTTTGAGATTCAACGTGTACCTCCAAGATATTGTTTGTCTTCGGGTGATTAACAAATTCTTCCATGACGAGCATTATGACGTACCCACATTGCCATAAACTATTCTGGGTTCGGTAGTGCACATTGAATGGATTATGTCATTACCAATTTTTAACATAACAAATGGCGTGGGTGAAAAGACAGAATGACTGACCTCAATGCTCTTGATTTTCCAAGTGTAGTTGGGTTCTAGCTCCTCCTTGTTTTTCTCCCTTTGGTATGTGCATGCAAGCGTGTCAAGAAAGTAAATGAAAATTTTTACTTGTTCTAGTATATTCGTAAAATTGGTTGCATTGTTTGAATAATTGTAATCCCTGGAAATGACCCTGAGTTCACAAAAGTTGGTTGGTTTTATATCCCCCGATAAATTGTCTAGTGTGAAGACATCTTCCATTCTGGGATGGATAATAATGAGGTACCAATGACCGCTGGTGAAAAATGCTTGTTAATTAATGACAGAAATGGAAGTGGTTTGAAATATAAAAGTAAAATCCGGGAAAAACATACTTACATTCTAATGCATGGGACAGTGTAGAACTCAACATTCGTTGCCTTCATTATATCCCAGATAAATTTGAAACATTAGTCGACCTCTTGCTTGAAGTTGGACAAGTTTCCACAGTTGCAAGGGTAGAATTGGATGCGGCCTGCATTATTTTCCCATATTTTTCCCAGAGGTGGTGCCGTTAATGATACTCAAAATGAAATATTAATCGATTAAAAATATGAATTAAGGTTGTAAGGTTTGAAACTAACCCCATCCACACATTGATCTGTGCATTATTGATCCAGGTCATCGAATGCATAATCCCGAGTCTCTTCCCGAACTCGACCAGAACATCTATTCCAACACCGCTGGGTTAAGACATCATGTTCGTAAAAAAGTGAAGTTAAATGATTAAATGGTTATAGAGATTTTAAGACTTTCAATTCAATGTAAAGAAAATGCATATATTTATGTAGGCGTACCACCTCATCTCCTTCTCTGTCGCTGGGCTCTTCACCAGACTTTTTGCACCCGCAGCAATATTATCCATCGCCTTCTTGATAAACTTCTTTGGATTGTCAAGGCCTGGCGGAATCTGAACACCGCCTGTAGATGTGATGCCATTCACCAACTGCTCAAGGTATGGTACCATGGCTTTCACGATTGGTTGATCATTAGATGGTCTCCTCTGGAGGGGTTTACATGCTCGAGGAACTGCTACCGTACTTGCTGCGGGAAAGATGAGGAATAGCCACCAATGTGGGTAGACCCATCTTAGTTCCCATGTACCTGCCCGGGTGATCTTTCTTCTTTGTAGCTTTTATGCGGATGTCTTAACCCGGATGCAGTACCAGTGTTCCTTTTTCCTTCAGCTCATTCAATTTCAACTGAATGGATATAGGAAATCAAATTTCAATAAGAATAATGTAACAAACGATGTACAAATTAATTTAAGTTGGAGATTTTTGTGTAACTTACAACGTCCGCTGCAATCTTCTCAATCTCTTTCGATGTGTATTTTCCTTTCTTACCCTTATTTTCCTCAAGGTAGACAAGAGATCTGTCCGGTGTGAACTTCTTCTGAATGAGCTATTACTCAATTTCCTCATCAGTGAATTCCTCAGAGGTCAACCTGATTCTCTCCTTTTCCTTTAGCTCCCCAGTCGATTTGTGGTGGATGTATCGATTACCTTTCCTCCCAGTGTGGTGGGTGTAATCATTTTCCTCGTTGTACTGATTGTTTGTCTCTCAAAGTGCCTGATAAATATAAATTTAGTTACCACAAATATATATTTAGTTTAATAGAATTTAGTTATCAAAAATACGTTATCATAAATATATATTTAGTATAATAGAATTTATGGGCAACATAGTTTCTAATAAGCGCAATAGAAACCTAATTATACCTTAAATTCCGGCGTCCAATGCCTCTGCTCAAATAGATGCCATTCTTTATCATTCATCCACTTGTACTTCTCCCACGGTAAAATTCCTGATTTGATTTTTCCACTGTCCACGTCGTGGATGAACTTGTTTACCACCTTTGCCTTCCAGTTCCTATGTTGGTCTCTTGCCCTGTCTGTGCAATCCTTCCTCACCATTTGTAGTTGAGCACCGGTCAATGGTGTTTCAATTATGAAACTCGCCTGAAACGAAACATATGAACAGGTAGACATTAATTATGTGTTGAATATGACATAGTAACATTTTTTTGCACTAGTCGAGTCTCGAATAGCTTACCAAAACATCATTTCATGACTTGTCCTTAACATTATCTGGCACATTGCACCAGTGTTTGCATGCGCCGCCTGAACGAGTAATTTCCGTAAGAGTTCCATGCTATAAAATTTTTAGTTCAAATAACTTGTTTGTTACGAAACTCAAACGCCACATAGGTAGGCTTGTTATGCTTTGCCAACATCACAGACTAGCACGTGCTAGTTCCACGTCTCCTAATATAACTTTTTATCTCAAACTCATCAAATCCCTCTCCATTTCCCCCTAGCCTATGACAAGTTGTCGTTGGCTTTATCAAAATGCGATCTTGATTTGCGGGTGGCCTTCCCCTTCCACTTTCGGACCGGTGGTTTTGCAACCCCTCCACCCGCATCTTCTCCCTCAACATACCCTTCATTCCCATCTCCATGAGGGGCGGGTTCTTCTTTCTCTGCACTATTCGAGTCATTTTTTGTGTTGCTTCTTCCTTACATTGGATTTGCAAAGGGATCCTTTTTGGTGGGGGTTCTTGTTCGGCCACATCGATCGCATTATCGACCACATCGACCTACTCCTTCTTCTTTGCTACAGGTTGCATCCTCTTCGTGATTAACTTCCCCCTTTTCGGCGGCATCTACGACAATAGAATAGTTAGTTGTTAATCCAATAAGTCAATTAATCCCTTGACCTCACAAAATTATTCCAAACAATATGTAATTGATGATCAACATTGAAAGCTCCTAATTGTATAGAACTTGAACAAAAAAATGATAAAACTCGATACAACATGGTATAGAAATAGAAAAATTCAATAATTGAACTTGAAAATCAATAGAACTTGATTTAACACGACATAGATCTTAAACGAACTTGGTATAGAACTTTATAATTACAGGACGTCGAACTTGATACGAGTTCATAAGACTTGAGCAACACAACCCTAAACATACAAACAACCCTAAACATACAAACAACCCTAAACATACAAACAACCCACACGACACACAAAAAATTCATTGACCCGAGCATGTATCATTCTCTTCTAATGTGACTATGAACATTATAACAAACCAAAAAAAAATCAAGAAATACAACATATTTCCCCAAAATAAGTAGAACTTTATATCCCCACACTTGTATAATCATCCCATTCATGGCTACCATTAAAAGTTTTCTCCATGAACTAGTTTACGTACGTTGAGGCATTTTGTCGAACATGTGTTGTACATAAGGGTATTCATGATTCTTTGACAAAAAAATTGATATGGAAACCCATACATAAATACACCAACAATATGTACCTTCACCGATGCAATGAAAATGTGCAAAATTCCTCCACTTGAAGCCTCAAGAAAACAAATTTGGTGAAGCTAGGTAGTTCCTCTTCCTCTTGTACTTGGCCAAGGGTTGTGTCTTCTTCAACCTTTTATAGGAAAAATGAGGGGATGTGATGGGGAGTTATGATGATTGATGAGGAGTTATGCTGGTTAAATGTTGTGGAAATTGAAGGGATAAAGAGATGGTTGGAGGTTTTGGAGAGAAATTCGTGGAGTTTGATGAGGAGTTGCAGTTATGGCTGCTTGAATCCACATTTTTTATATGACTGCATTTTTTACACCAGTTATTTAGATATTACCGGTGCGTATGTAGTGACTTTGGTAGCATCGGTATAAATACCGATGTTAAAAGTTAAGTAACGGTGTAAATTTTAATTGAAAAACAACTTCTAGCAGCTGCCTTTAATAAAAAAATTGACCTGAGAGTTTGAAAGTAAAAGTTTTGCTAAGTATGATGCCCAAGTACAAAGACGGTGCTAAAAGTTGGAATACCGGTGTACAAAATTAATAAGAGCAGCTGCCCGCGACTGCTTCTACTCATTTCCTTTTTTTAAAAAAAGGTTCCACCCGAGAGTAACTCATTAAATTTTTGGCTAAGTAATCAACACCGGTATTAATACCGATGCTATTATAACTCTTACCAGTGTAAATATTTCCCGCGCTAAAAAAAATGAAAAATTGAAAAAATTTCAACTGGCGCCAAAACAATTTGAAAAATACACCGGTATAAATATAAAAAGAATACCGGTGCACTGAAAAAGTGACTATAAAAAAAATTCTCCTACTCTTTCATCCCCCCCCCCCACACACATATTTTTTTAACAAGTCCAATTATTAAAATTGATGCTTATTTTATTTAATTAAACATCGTGCTAGTTGTTTCAACCTTATCTTGACTAACCATGTGCCTCGAATGGTGAAAATACGAAGCATTGTTATACTTTATAAAATTACCACTTTAACCCCAAACATTTGTATTCACCCCGTCGACCACTATACGATGGCTCCGAATACGATTCTATGATGAAAAATACTTAAGAAGAACTGTATTAGGACCTCCAAGGTAGTTACGACTCTCAAAATTGTTGATATTCGTTTCTTGCAACTAGGTCCCCCGAATGAGAAATGCATTTACCACACGTTAGGAAACTAAATAAATTACCAGATTTAATATTCTAGGCTTAAATCATAATTGCAACAAAAATGTGTCCGAGTGGTGAATTGACCAAAAGCGCTAGTACATGTTCTAGAGTAAATGGTAAAGATTTACCTCATAGTTTCAATGTGAAAAACGATCATCTCCCGAACTCAATATAGGGTTCGAGCCCATCAATTTCCCCAATTGTGCAGGTTGCAAATAAAATAAGGATGTTTGGAGTACCTTCCAATTCAAGCGGATTTCAATTTCGATACATGAGTAAACTTTTTACTTTTTGCACTTTAGTCCCTCCTACAATCTTTGAAGCGACGAAATTAAAATTTTGTGGCACATAAATGAAATTCAATACAATATGATCTGGTTCATACGCTTCCAAGTGCAACTGGTACACAGAAGGACCTTTAAAACCTAGATTGAAGGTCTGCACGATACTTTCCAAATTTGCACTATGGCTCCAAAATTTATATGGGGAACCTCCATAGCTCCTAACTGTACATTTTTTGGGGATTCTAGCAATTCATGTAATATAATGAAGCTTTCATACACGGTTTCATTTTTTTTGTAGGCCAATTATATGTTTCAGAAATAATTTGTAGATTTGGGAGTAATTTCACCCAAAAAAACCCCCGAAGATTATAAATTCTCTAACTCGTCCCATCAAGCGTACCCTTTTTCTTTTAAGTTGGAATGAATTAGATTAGAATAATATGCAAAAGTTCAACAATCTAAGTGCAACAAAGTATGGGGTTTGTGCAGGATCACAAATTTAGTACAACTGCCACATGTTTATTACATATAGTAACAAGAAAATGGTTCGACGCCAGCATCGTCTCCTGTTCCATCCCCATTACGGGTACTTGTACCCACATCCATGTCCTCTACATTGCATTTGCGGATAGTAGGGAATTTTCCAACGTTGTTCACGGCATCAGGAACTTGATAGTTCATAATCTTTTCCATGTGGTCGAACCACAATCTCTGTTACTTTGACTCTACAAGAAAGTTCTGCACTCCGACCTCCAATGCAGCGACTCTGGTTTCAATGGTAGGGACTGGCATGTCAGATGATTATCTGTAGATAGAGTCCGCACAAATCTTACCCATTAGCTGGCCTTAAAGGTCGTGTGGGCAGGCATTAACTCCTGCTCTTGAGCAAAGGGACGAATTGATACTACAAAAACCATATGACCACATCGTATCCCATTTCGCCTTCAAGGTGCTACAAATTTGAAGACCAACATTCCACCGAAGTTCCTTCTTCATTGCGTACAAGTATCCAAGTTGAATTTTGTTGACTTTCATGTTCAAAGTTACCGAGTCAATCCTAGACGCCACGAAGTGATGCTACCCATTCATTTTTGCAGTCAGAGTCTTTTTCGGTATTATTGTCCAACCAGGTTTGACCAGCTCATCAATGTTCGTACCTTGCCTAGTCACTGTCCTGATGATCTCCTTCCCCATTGGATCTTCCAGATAATAGCCATTTCCAACGTAGCGTGGAGTGCAAGGAACTCATCTTCATTGTTGGGAACATTGGGCAATCCAAACAAACCATTAACAGCATCTGGTGTGACATAGACAGTTTTTCCTCAATAATACACCTGATTAAGGTTCGGGCTGCACCTCATGTTTGCATAAAACTCACTTACGATACTTAGGTTGAAAGGTTGTGGAGTCTCACAAAAATTATCCCACCCAAGCGTGTAGATGATGTGTTTGAATGGGGGAGAGGCCTCAATTCCTCTCTCTGGGTGATGACAACGTTCGTTGTATAATTTGTGTACCAACATCGTCTCCTTGATCACAAAGGTACCATCCGGGTAAGTGTGCAATGACACTTTTGGCCAAGAAGGAGGTGATGAATGGCTCATCCTTTTCAAATTGGATATAAAGTCATTTCCTATATAATACAGTGAAGCATTTTATCACACACCTTGCATGCAAGTCAAGTTATTCATTATATCACATTCTCAATGATTGTAGCTGAGATCCTATTGTTAATTAATCTTACAGAATAGGCATTGAAGTGATTTACCTGATATTAGCGGCATCGTCGTCCGATTTGAAGTGATATGCTTTTGAACGAGACACTACCACAAAGTCCCCCCTCTAGCACCAATTTTCAAAACCCGTGCTAAATATGTAATAGCACTGGCGTTAAAATAACACCAGTTTTTTAAAAACATGTACTTAATTTTACAATAGCACCGGTTTTGGAAAAAATTTGCACCAGTATTTAAAAACCGGGGATAAAAATTTTAAAATTTCATTTCCCACCAAAGAAATAGCCAAAAAATTTTAAATAGCACCGGTTCTAAAAAACGGTGCTATGTTTTTGTAAAATTCTATCTTCCCGTCAAAAAATTGCAAAAAAATTCAAAATAGCACTGGTTTTTGTAAAAAATAGCAGTAGTTTTAAAAAACGGTGCTAAAAATTTAAAATAGCACCGGTTTTAAAAACCGATTCTAAAAATTTTAAAAGGGCACCGGTTTTTTTTTAAATAGCATCGGTTTTTTTTTAAAAAAATAGCACCGGTTTTTTTTAAAATAGAACCGGTTTTTTTAATAACCGGTGCTAAAAATTTTTAAAATTCATTTTTCCCGCCAAAAAAAGCCAAAAATTCTAAAATAGCATTGGTTTTGGAAAATTTAGCACTGGTATTTAAAAATCGGTGCTAAATATTTTAAAATTTCTATCTTCCCGCCAAAACATTTACAATAGCACAAGTTTTCAAAAAATTGAAAACTGGTGCTATTTAAAAAAAATTGCCAAAAAATTTCAAATAATATTGCTAGAAATTTCATTGGTTTAGGAGCAGCTGCGCAGTCGATCTAAGCTTTTTTTTTCACTTTCAAAATCGTTCACTTCTTTTATTGACTTTAACTAATAACTAAGTTAAGTTAAATTAATCAACGATCAACTTTTACTGACCTAATATATACAATTAAGAATAAAGTTTGTTTACATTAACTAATTAACGTTCAACCCTTAATTGATTTAGTGTACATGAATACAACTTTTAATAGTTAACGGTTAATCTTTATATGACTTTCATATATAAACACTAATAACTAGGCTGACTTTGACTAATCAACGGTCGAACTGTACTTGACTTTCAATATATAAACACTAATAACAAAGTCGACTTTAACTAATTAACAGTCAAATTTTATTTGAATTAGTGTATAATAAATACTAATAAAAATGTTTCACTTTGTCTAATCAACGGTCAAACTTTACTTGACTTTTTATATATAAATACTAGTGACTAAGTTGACTTTAACTAATCAACGGTCAAACTTTACTTAACTCTCTCTATATAGAAACACTAGTGACTAAGCTTACTTTAACTAATCAACAGTCAAACTGTACTCGACTTTCAATATATAAACACTAATAACTAGATTGACTTTGTTTAATCAACGGTCAGACTTTACTTGACTTTCAATATATAAACACTAATAACAATGTTGACTTTAACTAATTAACTACCAAACTTTTTTTGAATTAGCATATGATAAATACTAATAAAAATGTTTGACTTTGTCTAATCAATGGTCAAACTTTACTTGACTTTCTACATATAAATACTAGTGACTAAGTTGACTTTAACTAATCAACGGTCAAACTTTACTTCAAGTCCAGAGAATGGCATGATCTGCGACTTGAGAGAAAAAGGTAGTGGGATGACGCGGATATCACCTTGAACAAAGTAGATATTATCACAGATCAGGATGTGGATTTTGTCCTCTCAGAGGAAGAAGTTAACAAGGAACAAGTACGAGTGTTCTATGGTTTTTTAGGCATCTTCCCAGGTTCTTTCCCAGGTATATATGTTGTCCGAAAATTGCTCATGGCAAAGTGGGATGTCCAATGCTGGGTTCAGACAATGACAAATGGGTACCTAAAATTCGGATTCAAAACAGTGGAGGACAGGGACAGGGTACTACAAGGTCCGAACCATTTCCTCCACGGTAAAAAGTTGTTTATTGTTCCTATACCTGAGTCTGGGAAGTACGATATGTATATCATGGCCAAGAAACCGATCTGGATCCGCATGAACTACCTACCAAAGTTATGCTGGCACAAAAGAGCCCTCGAGAAGATAGCCTCCACCCTTGGTGAACCCGTACTCATGGACAATGGAACTCGTGATCTCGTGGGCTACTACGCCAAGATCCTGGTCCTCATCGACACCTCCAAACAGCTCAAAGAAATGGTAAAATTCCGTTTGCCGGACGGAACTACCCGCTCGCAACGGATACTGTATGACTACTGCAAACCGTGGTGCCCAAACTGCGGAGAAAATACACATCTCTTTGAAGGTTGCGATGAATTCTTCAGGGCCAGGGACAGGTTTTTCAGGAGTGCATGGAAAAAAACCGGGCTGGAAACTTCGACAAAAGCGTTCTGCACACATAGGTGAATGATGGAAAAAACCCAGACGGAGAGCTCTCCCGTACAAATGGCGACACAGTTTCGGGGTCAAAACCAGTACACCCAGGACCTAGCACCACGGAGCAAGAAGTAAACTCGGTAAATGAAAAGTGCGACGACACAGAGGTAGCCATGGAGTTGGACCGAGGGAAGGAAACAACTGACCCCACACCACCGGGCACCCATCCCCATCTCAGTGATGATGCCGGCTTGGTAGTGCCTCCGGCTTTCGGCGATGTAGACAGACCGATAAAGGTTACAGGAAGCATACCGGACATCATGTTCCATCCGGAGGCAAGAAGAAGGAGCAACCCCCCCAGGGCAGGAAGACCCCCGGCACCAAAAGGAAAGAACACAGTTGAGAAACATATGTTCAAGAGCAGCGGCAGAACCAGGTTCTCTTACATGCTCCTCAACCTATCAACAAAGACCTACCAAAGAGTGGCGGAAGCAGCAAAGAGTTCCTCTTCAAATGATAGCAGTAAAGGTCTGAGGCCAGAAGAGACCTTCGCCCCCCCAATGAATGCAACCTACATAAATATACGGGGCCTTGGCTCCCCAGCAAAAAGGAGATGGGCGAAGAACATCATCTCCAAAAACAATGTCGATTTATTAGGTATTCTGGAAACAAAGGCAAGTGAATGAACACTGAACAACTTCATGAGGAGTCTTAAAGGTTGGAGATACACCCACAATTTTGAATCGGCGCCTAACTCAAGAATTCTTGTTGTTTGGGACCCCAAAAAGTTTCATGTCGAGACAATGGGCAAAATGGCATAGCTGATCCACCTCAGAGTACGACACCTATCACTGAATGTGCATTTTCTTTGCACCTACACGTATGGAAACAGTGAGGGAAGACTATACAGATTACCCCTTTGGGTAGGACTGAAGCGATATGGTGCGAACCTTGACTCACCTTGGATGGTCCTTGGAGACTTTAACGTCATCCTTAGTGTAAATGATCATATGGGCAACACATCCCCCGGGGTATACCAAATGAGAGAATTTCAAGAAGCATGTACCGCCTGTGATCTGAGGGATTCCCCAGCAATCGGGGATCATCTAACATGGCACAATGCAGACTACATAATCAGGCGCAAACTGGACCGCATCCTACTGAATCACAAATGGGATGAAGATTACTGTCGTACCACCTTTCTCCCTGGATCAGCCCTCTCTGACCACCTACCTTTCGTAATAGCTCTACCACAAGAAAATGAGCAGTTAAACAGACCTTTCAGGTATCAAAATATGTGGAATACACATCCGAGGTGTAAGCAGGTTGTTCATGATCACTGGTCACCAGCAGTTGTTGGGTTCAGACAGTATGTTCTATGCCGCAAACTACAAAGATTGAAGAAACCCCTCAAAGAGCTGGGGAAAAGGGACTTCCACCACATATCAGAAAAGGCGAAAAGAGCAGATATGGAGTATGCGAACGCGTTGAAAAGTTTAACGTCAGGGAATGCATCACAGGAATTGATACACCAACTGACTATTCTAAAGCAAACACCCCTGATCTTCTACTCAGCGGAGTCGAAATTCCTAACATAAAAGGGAAGAATAAATTTTGTCACTTTGGTGGATAAGGGCACAAGTTTCTTCCACGGCTTGGTAGCCAACAGAAAGGGCGGTGGAGTCCCGGCAATTCTGGACGCAGAAGAAAGATTAGTCACATCCAGTGAGAAAAAGGGGGAATTATTTGCGGAGTTTTATAAGGGCTTATTCGGGTTAGATGTACCGCGTGCACCAATCGATCCAGATATAATCAGTTCAAGCCCCTTACTTACCGACTTGGAGAGAGCCACTCTGAGCCAAGATATCGAAAGGCATGAAATCAAGTCAGCCCTCTTCTCCATGTCCGATGACAAAGCACCGGGCCCGGATGGCTTCACGGCGACTTTTTTCAAGAGTCAATGGAAATCGTGGGACAGGATGTCACAAAATCGGTCTTGGAATTCTTCCGCACTGGTGAACTGCTAATAAGGCTAAATCATACCGCTGTTGCACTTATTCCAAAGAAAGAAGACAACCTAAGGGTGGCTGACTTTAGACCCATCTCCTGCTGCAATATCATTTACAAGATTATTTCCAAAGTCATCACCAACATAATCGACCCTCTCCTCCCCGGCCTCATCGACCCCTGTCAAGCAGCATTCGTAAAGGGAAGGAACTTTCTGATAATGTTATGATGGCTCAAGAGCTCGTGCGGGGTTTCGGACTATCACGATCCTCTCCCCGCTGTATGATTATAGTAGACCTCGCAAAGGCATTCGACACAGTTTCCTGGGACTTCATACGGGAGGTACTCAATGGCCTGGGTTTCCCACAAAGTGGGTTGATAGAATCATGGAATGCATCACAACATCGACGTTCTTCATTGCGATAAATGGCAAATTCTGTGATTTCTTCAAAGCCAAAAGGGGACTGCGACAAGGCGACCCCCTCTCTCCCCAACTTTTTGTCATTTGCATGGAATATCTTTCCAGGTTACTGAAAAACAAGGCAGAAACCTCCCAGTTCTCATACCACCCGAGATGTGAACACCTAAAAATCACCCACCTGGCATTCGCGGATGACCTGATGCTCTTCTCGAAAGTAGACCGGAACTTTGTCCATACCATCATATCCGCTCTAAATAATTTCCATCATACCTCATGCCTAGCCATCAATACCGTAAAGTCAAAATTCTTCGGAGTGGGTATAAAGGAGGACATAAACTTCACCGGCATTCCATGGGCTACTTTTCCAGTCAGGTACTTAGGTATCCCATTGAATTCCAGTAAACTAAAGGCCTCCCAGTTTCAAACGCTTCTAGACAGCGTAGACAACGAAATTGCAATATTCAAAGGTCATACATTATCTTATGCAGAGAAACTAGAACTCATAAAATCCGTGGTACAGGGAGTTGTTGGATTCTGGATACAGCACTTCATCATCCAGGGAAATGTTATGGACTCACTGGAACAAAAATGTAAACACTTCCTGTGGGGTGAAAAGAAGCAGAAAAAGGTTTCCTGGAAAAGGCTTTGCACCCTGAGGAGTAATGGGGGTTTGGGAATTCGGGACTTCAAGACTTGGAATATGGCCGTCCTCGCACAACAACTATGGGACATACACTCAAAAAAGGAGTCACTCTGGATCAAATGGGTACATTCACAGTTCCTAAGCACGAGCAACATATGGAATGTACACACAAGGGCTCCGTGCGGCAGAATCTCGGAGAAGTTCTCACTCTAATTCACGAATCTGTACCAAATATGGGACAACCTGTTAATCATGTGTGGAGGCTCAAGGGAAACACTCATCGACTTACTGGCAGTTTGAACAGGATCTGGAAAATTCACGGCAATGGTTCATGATCATTTGCACAGGTTCACTTACCCACATCTGTATGACATATCCACCCTCCCAAGACCAAGATTCTTCAAATCAATCTGGAATGGCTCCATACCACCCCGGATCTCTTTCATTACATGGCTTGCATTGCTTAGTCGTCTCCAAACCAAGGACAGATGCCAAGTAGGAGTTGACGAACCCCCAGACGACATCTGCTGCCTATGTCGCTCTGAAGCAGAGTCACACGATCACTTGTTTTTCAACAGTGATTTCGTTAAACCAATATGGGAGAGAGTGCAAAACTGGATTGGATTGAGCCGAGCTACCACCTCCATTGCAGCCTCAGAAAAATGGATCAGAAGACAAGTAAGAGGATCAAAATTGAAAAAAAAAAAAGATGTGGCCACTGGCGCTGACAACCTCAATGTACTACATATGGAGTGAAAGGAACGGAGTCCTCAAAAACGGTCTCCGCCGGACTTGGCAAGGGTCTTCAAGCTTATCCAAAAGGACTGTTACCTCATCCTCAACAGATTATTCCCACACGAACTGCTGTTCTAGACAGGGATCCTCCGCAAACAAACGTCAAAAAATGAGGAAGTCCATTCTTTTTTCCTAAACTTTCCTGCAGGTAAGCTTAGGGGACATCATCGATAAAGCACCAGAGAGGTACTTATTTCTTTTGCAGGTACAAACAGACGCGAGCATCAACCCGGTGGCACGAAAAAAAGAAGAAGTTAAAATTCATTACAGGCATCGAGGGCCAGTTGTTCGACAGATCCCAAGGACCGGTTGTTTGAGAGGACTCAAGGGTTATTCGTTTGGTTCGAGAGGCTTCGAGAGCAACCGATTCGAGATGCATCGAGGGCCATCGGTTCGTCAAGTATCGAGGGCCACCGGTTCGAGAGGCCTCAAGGGCCACCGGTTCGAGAGGCCTCAAGGGCCACCGGTCCGAGAGGTACCGAGCTCCAGAGGCTCATAAGGTCTTGAGAGGTCTTATCAGGTCTTGAGGACCAGAGGTGCATCACGTATCGAGGGCTAGTTCTTCGAGAGGGCTCGAGGGCCAGTGTTTCGAGAGGTCTCGAAAGCCAGTGTCTCGAGAGGTCTCGTGGACCAGTGTTTCGAGAGGTCTCGAGGGCCAATGGTTCGAGAGATCTCGAGGGCCACTAGCTCGAGAGGTCTCAAAGACCAGTGGTTTGGGAGGTCTCGAGGGCCAGAGGTTCGCCAGGACTCGAGGGCCACAGGTTCGTGAGGTCCCGAGGGCCAGCGGCAACAGGTCTCGAGTGCCAGGGGTTCGAGAGGTCTCAAGTGCCAGGGGTTCGTGAGAACTCAAGGGCCAGTAGTTCGGGAGGTACAGAGCTCCAGAGGTTTGTGAGGACCAGTGGTCCGACTGGTTTCGAGGGCAAAGTGAAAAAAACCAAAAAAACAAAAAAAACAAAAAAAACAAAAAAAAACTTAAAAACTTAATTTTGAACACGGTAAATTTTTTTTTTGAGTCTTGGAGGGCCAGATGTTCGAGAGGTCCCAATTGATCAAGGGGTCTCGAAGATCAGCCATTCCGAGATGTCTCGAGGAAAACCTGTTCGAGAGGTTCCTCTCGTGGGGTGGAGATTCGAGTACTCGAGCGATGGTTTGAGGATAAACATTACTGGAGGGGCTCGAGTGCTCGAGGAGGATACTCGAGTGCTGTAGGTGCCCGAGAGCTCGAGGGGGGGTTTCGAGTGCTACAGGGTGCTCGCCCCCTGGTGGAGTCGCAAAGGTTTGAAGTATTCGAGTGCTCAAGGAATACGAGCGCAAGTGGAGCTCGAGTACTCATGGGGGAAATGTGAGTGTTGGAAGCTTTCGAGTGCTTGTGTGGGGGCATTCGAAGGTTGAAGGTGTTCGTCTGCTCCATCCTCGAGATGGTTGGTGCTAGAGTACTCGAGGAGGGCTTTCGAGTGTTGGAAGATTTCGAGTGCTGCGGGGGGGGGGCATTCGAGGAGTGAAGGTGTTCGAGTGCTTTGTCCTAGAGGAGGGCATTCGAGTGCTACAGGGTGCTCGTCCCCTGGTGGAGTCGCGAAGGTTTTGAGTTATTCGAGTGCTCAAGGCATACGAATACTGGTGGAGCGCGAGTACTCGTGGGGGCAATGTGAGTGTTGGAAGCATTGGGGTGCTCGTCTGAGGGAATTCGAAGGTTAAAGGTGTTTGTCTGCTCTGTCCTCGAGATGGTTGGTGCTCGAGTACTCGAGGGGTGCATTCGAGTGTTGGAAGCTTTCGAGTGCTGCTGTGGGGCGCATTCGAGGGCTGAAGGTGTTCGGGTGCTTTGTCCTCGAGGAGGGCATTTGAGTGCTACAGGGTGCTCGTCCCCTGGTGGAGTCGCAAAGGTTTTGAGGTATTCGAGTGCTCAAGGCATACGAGTGCTGGTGGAGCTCGAGTACTTGACGGGGCCATTCAAGTGTTGGAAGCTATCGAGTGCAGGTGCGGGGGCATTTGAGGGATGAAGGTGTTAGTCGGCTCGGTCCTCGAGATGGTTGGTGCTCGAGCACTCGAGGTGGGCATTCGAGTTTTAGAGGCTTTCGAGTGCTCGTGGGGGGCCATTCGAGGGCTACAGGTGTTCGAGTGCTCTCTCCTCATGAGGGGATTCTAATGTTCCCTCGAAGGATGGCTACTACTTGGGGAAAAAAGGAATTAATTTATTTACTAATTTACATATTTTGCAGCAGCTTCCCTCCGTATGGTGGATAGGATTCTCCATGGTTACAGCATGGCCACGAAGGTCGGGTAGGGGGTAAATTAATTATGTGTTCGCATATTAATTAACCCCTTGCTAGGTATCACTTGGAATTAACGGTTTGTGCAATTTGCCTGCGCTGCACTGAAAAGTACAAAATGGCATCAGGCTGTCCATTTGCCTAAAATGGAAAGAACGGTTACAAAACCGTTATGCGGGGCGTGCGCGGTAGAAGTCATGCCCGATCTCTTATGCTTAGGAGGTCTATCCATGGGGAACACATGGGAGCACAACGGACTTCGGTCAAACTGCACCCAACCCCACAGAGAAAGCCTCGGCCCTCATCCAGAGACCATTATCGAAGGCCAATAACACCTCTTTATCTTCATCTTAGAGGTGTACATGGTAGAAGCGGTGTGCAAAGCCCTTTCAGGAGGACAGGTCATACTACTTCATTCATTGGAAGACCGAGTACCACTCTCGGATTAGAAGACAGATTACCACTCTCGGATTTGAAGACACCCGTGGGGAGCAAACCACGGCGCAAGAGCCGGTTCACACCACCGGTAGCAAGAGTTTCTTGGTCGGTTGTAAGAGACGGTTGTAATACTTTTCATGGATGATTCCCACAGGCACCGGTCATCACGACGGGAATAGTTTCTTTTGTTCACTTGGTTGTAACATTCATATCAGGGGTAGTTCTTTTTTCTAGGTAGCATGTATTAAGGGAGTGGGATAATGTTCCCATTCCCGTACACTACCACGATTTCTTTTTATTTACCATTACCTTCAACTAGTGACTAAGCTGACTTTAACTAATCAACGGTCAAATTTTACTCGACTATCAATATATAAACACTAATAACTAGGTTGACTTTGTGTGATCAACGGTCAAACTTTACTTCACTTTCAATAAATAAACACTAATAACAAAGTTGACTTTAACTAATTAACAGTCAAACTTTATTTAAATTAGTATATAATAAACCTTTTAAAAAAATTGACTTTGACTAATAAACTGTCAAACCTTACTTGACTTTCAATATATAAACACTAATAACTAACTTAACTTCGAATAATCAACGGTCAAACCTTACTTGACTCTCTCTATATGGAAACACTAGTGACTAAGCTGACTTTAACTAATCAGTGGTCAAACTTTACTCGACTTTCAATATATAAACACTAATAACTAGGTTGACTTTGTTTAAACAACGGTCAAACTTTACTTGACTTTCAATAAATAAACGTTTATAACAAAGTTGACTTTAACTAATTAATGACCAAACTTTATTTGAATTAGTATATAATAAATACTAATAAAAATATTTGACTTTGACTAATCAATGGTAAAACTTTTCTTAAATTAGTATATAATAAATACAAATAAAAATGTTTGACTTTGACTAATCAATGGTCAAACCTTACTTAATTTTCAATATATAAACACTAATAACTAAGTTGGCTTAAACTAATACACAGTCAAACTTTATTTGAATTAGTATATATAAATACAAATAAATAATGGCAGGAAATATGTGAAATGACTATTATACCCCTGTGTAAAAAAATAAAAAAGGAAACTCTGGCCTCATTTCTTAATTTTATTTCTTCCCAAAATTATTTCTTCGTTTTCCTCACCGCTGCTCGACTAATCGACGATTGAGAGTGATTATATTGGTGTGGGCAACGGTGATCGTAGGAGATGAGTCAACGGCGGTGCGACGGACCGGCAGAATGAATGTGGACTGGAGCAGTTGTGGAGCAACGCCGGCAAAGTGGCACGGTGCAGCGGGAGATAGGGTTTCACGGAGCTAGGGATGAGATAGGGTGTGGCGGAGCTAGGGCAGCGGTGGTGCATGGTTCTTTCTGGTGGCTGGTGGTGTGGGTTTCTGTCGGAGCTAGGGCAGAGCTACAAGGTTGCGGAGCTAGGGCGGAGGTTGGGGGTGGCAGAGCTAGGGCAGCCGCGGCGATTTGTATAGATTTGCCATGGATTTGTAAGTCTTATACACACCACATATCTCACATCTTGTTCTTGGTTTAAGTGTTGATTAAAAGTTTACTATGCTTAGGATTCATGCCTAATTTTCAAACATAGATTCTAAGCATACATGTGCATGAATTGTACTGCTTGTAGGAATTTTCAGCATTCGTATTTTATACCGATTTGAAACTGAAATTTTTACTTGTCAACTGTTCTTTGTGTATATGTAAAACTTAAGAGTTAAGAGCATTGTTTCTTAGGATGGATGGTATTTCTATTGCAGTTACACAGAGTGATGTCTAGGCATTGCACGAGTTATTCAAATAAATCAACAACTCTATAACCAGTTTGGATTTCACGTTAAAGCTAGCAGATGCATTTTTGGTACAGTATTAGTTTTGTTACTACTTCAAATATCATTTTTGCTTGCACTTGGAAAAATTATTGAGCCTTTCTTGCCTAATGAATGAATATTGGTCAATGGAATGTCATTATCAGGAGGAGTTTACACACACGCTCTTTCAAAACCAGAAATGAAATTTCGGACTGGGTTAGTGTTTATTGCCGCTTTTCTGGATGATTTGCAACAATGATTGTCTGAATCTTATTTGCCTCTTTCTCTCTTTGGTAT
Source organism: Rubia yunnanensis (assembly GCA_037428765.1). NCBI lineage: Eukaryota > Viridiplantae > Streptophyta > Magnoliopsida > Gentianales > Rubiaceae > Rubia > Rubia yunnanensis. The sequence continues at coordinate 112,152,878 of CM075064.1, read as the reverse complement.
TCCTATATGCATATCGGTGTCAATTCAGGATAAAACAATTAGCTTTCATCTTCATAATTTGTGAATAAATTTGAGAACTAGAAGTACATTTTTTCCTTTGGAAAACAATCTCTCAATATGTAGAGTATATTTTGGTTTGTTGCCTTAAATTGTAATTCACCAACTAAGGCCATCTATCTCCAGTTTCAACCCATTTGTAGTTCTCCCGTTAATGTGCCAAAGAAGATTTCATCAATTTTCTTTTATAACCTCACATGCCATTGAGATTTAAGTATGCAAATGTTCTTTTTCAATTCTAGAATAATTGATCGTGTAATATTCAATTTTGCTCTGCTTTTGAAGAACTACCTCATCTTTCACACCTTGCTCGGATGTGTGGATACCTTTAGAAGCATCGCGATCACTTTGGAGAAACCGGCGATATACGCCGGAGCTTTCTGCACCACGGCGAGCATCTTGCTAAATGTTATGGTGAATGTTGGTGTTCTTCGTTGTGTTTGCGGTGATGACTAGGCTTTGGACGTGTTTTGTTGAGTTTTTTTGTTAGTGTTCTTAGCCTTATACGAATGTTCTTGAGCTAGAAATCCACCAAATGGCTCTAGAAAATTGTGTATCATTCTCACTTTCAATTCAAAAAATAATCTTATGTTTGCTTTAGATCATTTCATTTCTCTTGTCAATTATGTGAATATGTCTAGGTTAAGCATTATATGAGTGTTCTTGAGCTGGGAAATGCATCAAAGTTTAAATAGTAGTCCAATCTGTATATATTTTTAATGTTGTTTTTTTAAAGTAGCTTGTACTTTTTTTTGTTACTATCTCAAGAAGATGATTTTCAATTGAAAAATGAGAACCTTTTTGTGCTATTTTGATTGAAAATAATAAAGCATATCTTTTTGAAAGACACATTTTCATCACATAAATTCATTTCCTAGCTATTCAGTATTTTTTTTGTTAATATGGTACTACTTTCTCGGGTTATTTTTTAACACTCTGATGTTTTTGTGGGGTGAATTATAATTTGTAGATGTGGGAGGATCACATAACCAAGGCTAAAGATGGAGGCTTTTGGAATGTTTTTGAGCCTACTCAGGGAAAGGTATGGTGCATTGTGCTGAAGAGTTTGTACATTTCCTAAGAAATGGAAAGGTTTTAGTTAATTTTGTTTTCATCTTGTAGTATAACTCTAAAGGAAGGTATGGTTTGATGAGGTTCAGTAAGACCATACAGAAAGCTAGGCTTTATGCCCATATCAGAATTGGCCCTTATGTTTGTGCTGAATGGAGTTTTGATTACTCTTTGTTTTTCTCCATGTTTATTTAGATCTAAACTACTAGCCCCTTTGTGTGTATGTTTAATTTATTTGTTTGTTTGAATATACAAAGGATTTCCAATTTCACTTAAGCATGTTCCAGACATTAGCTTTTGAACATACAATGAGCCTTCCAAGGTAAGATTTATTGATTTAGTTACATTTACCTTTTCCCCCTACCATTTTGGCAAACTATATTGAAGTTTGTAGTTATATGGTCTTGTAGATGCATATGGAACGGTACATTTGAGCTTTTTTAAGGATCATAGATTCAAGATTAGTTGTGTGGTTTAGCCTTGATGTGTAGACGCCACATGATTCAGTTTCTAGTTCAAGCTAAAGTTATGTTTAGTCCCGTAGATTGTTATGTTTGGGATAGTTATGTTTAGCCCCATAGATTATTAATTTTGTATCATAACTTATTTTGGTTTTAGTTCTATATTATCAATTTTGTGAAGTTGATTTTTTTATTAAATTAATGTCCTAATAAATTGTTGATTTTGGGTCTTTTTCCCTTTGAAGCGGCAGTTCGCTGCCGCTTTCAGAGGAAGGGATTTATTTTAGTCCTTGGAAATAATTTAGCACGGGTTAAAAAACCGGTCCTAACAAAAAAACCGTTCTAAAATTATCACCGATTGAAAACTGGTGCTAACAAAAACACCGGTTGAAATACCGGTGCAAACGAAAATACCGGTGCTAAAATTAGCACCGGTTTAAAAATCGGTGCTAACAAAAAAAACGGTGCTAAAAGTAGGGATTTAGCACCGGTTATTTTCCAACCTATGAAAATGTTTCATCGATTACTTAGGCACCGGTTTTTTAAAAAAAGCTGGTTTTAGAACAAAAACAAACTGGTGCTAAAGGGGGGTTCCTGTGATAGTGAGATGCTAGATAGGAAAAGATGTTAAAAGTTTTTAGTGAAAATGGGTGTTCTGGGATGTATGTAATGGCATCTCATTTTTTTACTCCGGTATTTTGTTAATACCCACGTAAAAATATCCTAACGCAGCTGCCTTAGGTTGCTTTTAATAAAAAAAATATCAACATTTTTTCACCCGAGAGGAAAAACCTAAAATTTTGGCTAAGTATCTAGCACCGGTAGTAATATCGAGGCATTTGTAGAAGGTACCGGTGCAAAAAAATTGTCTTACGCAGCTGCCTTAGGCTGTTTTTTTAAAAAAAAATCAACATTTTTTCACCCGAGAGGAAAACCCTTAAATATTGGCTTAGTATCAAGCACTGGTATTAATACCGGTGCATTTGTAGAAGGTACCGGTGCAAAAGTTGCCTAATGTAGCTACTTTAGGATGCTTTTAATGAAAAAAAGCACCAATTTTTCACCCGAGAGCAAAAACCTAAACATTTGGCCAAGTATCCAGCACCAATATTGATACCGGTGTGTATGTAGAGGGTACCAATGCGTATGTAAAAAAATAGAGTATATACTCTGTTTTCTACATCGATATTTTGTTACTGTACCAGTGTATACACAAAAACTCTACAAAAATTGAAAGTGTATTACTCTACATTTTCATCAATGCAATTTACATACATTCCAACAAAATTAAGAATTGTACCAAGCATTTCTAAAACAAATAGGGATCCAACTACATTTCATGCTAATTGACATCATAATTGGATGAGTATTACACAAAACATTGGTAGACAAACCAACGGCGTGACAATCACTATCTATTGCTTCCGCTTCAACACATTGTCACCACCTACTGTTTCACCGCTCTTATCAACCCACAGCCCATCACCATGAGAACACCATCCCACCATTACTCCCCCAACATCCTCCAAATCCAAAAATACCGATACAAACTCCTGACTGTCAATTACGACTGATTAATCAATTTCTTCTTTGAAGTAAAACTTCTTCCCATGTAGCACCACATGAAACTTCTCATTTGAAGGGTCATTGATATTAAAAACCTGCCGTGCTTGGGCAACTAAGATGAATTTTTCATCTTCATATCCTACACGATTCAAGTCGACCAATGTAAAGCCCATGGGCATCTCGACTACAACACGGGAATTATGTTCCACCCAATGACACTTGAACACAAAAACTTTGAGCTCTACATAATCCAACTCCCAAATATTCTCAATCGTCCCATAGAAAGGCATCACAGCAATAACCAGATGTTTATCTTTCCTATTTGTCTGCCACATATATTTAGATATAACATAAACCCCACTGTTTTGCGTCGTGCTCTTCTCATCCTTCTCCAATGTTGAGAAATTGAAGCCATTAATGTCATAACCAAAGTAGTGTCTTAATGTGCAGTTTGGTGTCCTTGCAAACGCCTGTAACTTACTGGGCATCCCTTTGGTATTGCAAAGCTTGTAAAACCAGTTAACAAACCTTGAAGAATGCTCTACCTGTTTCTTATTCGAGGGCCACTCTAGATGAATCTCTTCCAACATGGAAACATTCTCTTGAACATACATTGCCGGTCTCGCTACTATTACGTAAAACATACAGGTAAATTGTCATCAACTCAGCATTTAAGGGTCTCGAACGATTGTTAAAAAAATCATTAGAGCTAGATACTACTGGCCAACAATGTTTAATGACGCATATAACTTTGTCATCAAGTGCAAAAGTTTCCAGATGAATGCTCCAATATCTAACAAGCCGCAATTACGGAGCTTGGCCTTTTGATAAATGGGGAATTGATCTAGTCAAGAATTTTTTATAAATGTGAAGGTCACCGCTGGAGATGAGCTCCATCGCCGTTGGGGAGAAGGGTTCCACTGCGTTGAGAGAAAGGCGCTCTGCCACTGAGGGGAAATGGGTTCGTAATCGGGAGAGGGACTCTGCCGCATCGAGAGAAGGGCTCTGCCACTCGCCCATAAAGAAGGCTCCGTTGCTCGCCGTTGGAAGAAGTGCTCCGCCGCCGTCGGGAAAGGGCTCCGCCTCCACTAGATGTAGTTAGTCTTTTGGTTGTTAGAAGCTTGTTGATTCATTGCTCTTACTCGTTATGTAGAGATCTAAAATTCTGTTAACAGTTTCATATTCGATTGGAGGCTGGCAGAAACCTAATTTGGTTTCGGCAGCTTTTTTTAGTACCTCGGATTCAAGTTCCAAATTCAAAACTTGAATCAGATCCCAACTAAAAGTGCTTTTCGAACCACCTTTGATCGATAACGATTAAAGGTGGAACCAAAGAAGTCACCCATAAAGTGACTTCTCTTGTCCATTACCTGCCTTTAATTGGCTGGTTCTCCACTAGTGATAGAGTCAAATTGGGTGGATCTATTATATTTCGGCTTAAATCTCCTTTGCCTTTAGAAATTTTGTAAAAACCTAGAGGAGAAGGTTTCATTTTTGTTTGTATTTTTGATTGATTATTAATGAGAATCCATAGTTCATAAAAAATAAATTACTCTATAAAAATGGATAATAAACAGCTATTTTACTAATACTTTATTACTCTGGATACAATAAGTATTGTATCCCGGAACTGTAAACCAATCGTTCATGGTATGCTATAACTAACTTGTTCATAACATTAGTTTAGTATTATACCGATGATTGGTAAACATGGAAAAACTAGAAATCAAATCTTCTTCTTCTTGATAATCACATCATAGTATTTTTAGTCAGTTTAAAATTTTGAAAACAATCCATTATATAAAAATGTGATAGTTACACCGAAGCGATGCTCTGAAGTTTTGATTATCTGTAAAAAAATAATACCAAGTAGAATTTATTTAGTGCTTTAAATTAAGGAACATCAGAATTCAGATGTACCATTTATTACATCAAATACCACTTATTACATCATATAAGATTGAATCAAAGCACATGACATATCTCCTTCGGCTTGTTCTGAGCTTCCACAAGCTGCTGTTTTAACATACGGATCTCATTCTTTGCTTCTTCCGATTGTTTTCCCTGGGAATCAACCAGCTTTTGAAGTCTCTCCATTTCCTCTTCATACTTTTTAAATTTCATCTCATCTGCCGCTTTCATCTTCTTTTCCACCTACAATTACATTAATCTCTCAAAATAAATAACTTAGTCATTTCCTATTTAAACACTATTTAATCAATTAATTAGTGATTCGCTTCAGAAAAAAACATACCATTTCAACAATACGCTGCTGAATCTGTTCTTCACTGTTTGCATTTTTTATGGCCATTATTTTTGGATCAGAATATGGGTTTCCTCCATTTCTGAGCACAGTTTTTCCAATGAGATCGATAAGTTGCTGACGTTGTCGCTCTTTCGTATCCACGTCATCTGTTATGTTATTGAATGCTACTCTTCTGTTCCCACACCGCTCAAGTAAATTCTAAACAATGCACAATCTCACATAAGAAAATGCATACCATTTGAATGCATTCCCATACCGCTCAAGTAAATTCTAAACAATGCACAATCTCACATAAGGAAATGCATACCATTTGAATGCACAAAATATCTCTGGGAACACGGTGCACATGGTACCCCGTGAAAACTATATAATTTGCCTGTAATTTATGGCAAACACTTGTAAATAAATAAAATTCTAAAAGATGTACCTTCAATGGAGGAGGAGGTTTGTTGGATAAGAATTGATCCAAAGTTTTTCCGGTCCTTTCCAATCGATCGGCACCGGTGAAAACAAGAATGGTATAATCAAGAATGGTTTCTCCAAACAAATCCTTCAATGTTTCAACAATGGCGTCTTGTTGATTAGTGAATCGATCATACAATGAGAAAACCAAGAGGATCGCATGAAGCCCGTCTATTGCCATTGTAATGCATTTAGCTATCTCTCTTAGAACTACTTCAATCTTCGAAGTCGCATCAAATAACCCTACAATTTTTGTTCTACACATTAATCTCTTTCCTTCATCTCTAATGAATATCTACGACCAAACTATTTACTCCCTCTGTACTTTTTCAATCTGTACATTTTGACTTTCATCAGTTGACTTGAAAAATGTTGGTTTTTAATATCTTTCGATTATGAATATGTAAATATACAAGACCAAACTATTTAACTTTTGTAATGGATAGAAAAAACTACTCTGATTACCTGGAGTATCGATGACATGAAGATAGGTACCATCTTGTAAAAGAACGGCTCTTAGCAGACAAGTTGTAGTCACCCGATCTAAAGAATCTTCCGACACAAATTCTTGTCGGTTCAAGATTGAGTTACCTGTTGCGCTTTTTCCACTCCCGGTGCCACCAACAAGAACGATGTTTTTTGCCTTAGGAGTAGATTCTTCAGCAGTTTCATTTTCATTTGTCGCGATTGAAATATCAGACATTTTAGAACCTGTCTAAGACAATGATCACAACACTCCCTTCTATTTTCTGACTACTTGGGGATGAATTTGCATGCATACGCATGCAATTCAATTTATACGCGAGTTGAGGACAAGTGCTTGAAGAAAAGAATAGCTCAACAATAAAGTAAATTAGTACTTCAGGATATGGTAAAGTATTAATTCTTTAGGAATGAATCCAAGGGTTGAGGAAACGATATGGTAAGGTATTAATTCTTTAGGAATGCAAGGATTGAGGAAAGGATCACTTGAGGTCAAAGCTACCCAAGGCCCTAGGGTTCCAGTAGTTGTAGTCATCCAATCCCCACGAATTTTAAGAGTTGACTCTCGTGGCAGCCTTTTTTTGGTAGTTAAAATGTTTATATGACATGAGAAGATTCCTGACAGATGGTCTATCCATAGGTTATGGACAGTTTATCGTATTTTATTATTTATAAATTGTATTTGTTAAAATTATAAAATGTTAAATATTTAATTTTTATTATATGTGTACATATACTCTTTTTGTCCCAGTTCAAACTTTGACTATATATTTGAATATATATATAAACAATAATATTTCATATGTTATATGGTTGAATTATCTGTAACAAGTAATTTTTTATTTGCCATTATTATACGTAGTTAAACATATTAACGGTCAAACATGTTAATTTGAGCTGGGACGGAGGGAGTATATATTTTCACATTCAAATGTATATTTTTTTTAACTTATAAAAAATTTGTTTTTATATTTTCTCATAAGCTAGCATCACGTAGTTTTCCATGTATTTTCTTGGGTTATGACTCTCCGTTATAAGGACTATCTGTGCTTTGATCTTGTGACGAAGAAGAAATGCATCACTCGTCATGCTCGGTCTCATAAGTAATTTTTGCCATCCTTTAGCCTTGGGATGCCAATTGCTCCTACTTCTCTTGATGTGTCAATATTTTAAGAGTAGGTCTCCTGACAGGCGCCATGTCCATAAGCTTATGGACAGGCCACTTATTTCTTACCTTATATACTGCATTTCTTAAATTACATACAAAATTTAAAATTTTTTAAAATATTTTTTTATATCATATATTTTTATATTTTCACCTTCAAATACATATTATTACTTGTTTTAACTTATAAAATGCAATATTTAAATTTTATAAAAAATTACAACATTTAAGTCAAATGCCCCTGAGACTGTCCATAAGCTTATGAAAATGTCGTCTTTTCTGAGACTTTCCCATATTTTAAATGCCTATTTCGGTTCCTTTAGAGGAGTTTGAGCAGTCTTCTTTAATTAGAATCCTAACCCATTTTCTGGATGACCGTGTTTACTTTCCTTCTACAACCAACGTTTATCCATTCACTGTTAGTAATAAATCTTGTCAGTTTTTTTCTTTGTGTTTAATTTCATTTAGGAACATTTGTTATTCCTATTTTGTAACTCCTCATTTAGGAGCATTTAGAAGCATTTAGGAACATTTGTTATTCCCATTTTGTAACTTGTTTTTCAATTCTATTTATAGCAAAATATATGAAGAAAAGCAGTAAGTTTTCTGCACCAAAGTATTGTGTTCTTATTTAAAATCTAACATTTGGTATCAGAGCCACAACGATCCTATGGCCGACGCTACGAGTTCAGCATCACGATCTCCGGTACGTGCGGAACGCCAGAGAGAACGCGGACGCAGCAGGGCACGGCGGGGCAACGGCGGCGAAGTTATCATTCACGAACGTGTCATCCAAGAACGTAACAATCTTGGTGCCAACATCGTGTATCCCACGTTGACGACAACAAACTACATAGAATGGGCTCTCGTGATGAAGATAAACCTACGGGCACAAGGTTTATGGGAGGCCACCTCCGGCATCGGAGATACGTCCGAACGGGAAGACATGGCGGCTCTCTCGGCGTTGATCCGCGCGGTGCCACCGGAGATGTACCGACGCTAGCTGTCAAAACGACGGCACACGAGGCTTGGGAAGCCATCCGGATGATGCGAGTCGGCGTAGATCGGGTGCGAGAGGCCACGGCGCAGCGTCTGCGCAAGGAGTTCGAGCAAATCACCTTCAAGGACGGGGAGTCGCTCGACGCTTTCGGCATGAGGATTACGGGCATCGTCAATAACCTTCGATCTCTCGGTGATGCCATAGAAGAGATCAAGGTGGTCCAAAAGTTTTTGCGGGAGGTGCCGAGCCAGTACGCCCAGATCGCTTGTTCGATCGAGACGTTGCTCGACTTGAACGGCATGACGGTGGAGGAGCTCATCGGCCGGCTCAGGTCGGCAGCCGAACGTTGCTCCATCAACACCATGGACAACACCAGCGGCCAGGTCTTACTCACGGAACAAGAATGGATCGCACGGGGCTGGGGCTCTAGCTCCGGGAACAAAGGCAAAGGCAAGGCTTTCCAGAAGGGGAAGAAACCAAGCCATGACCGAGACGGAAGCCAACGTGCAGTAAGCGGTGACCGGGACTTGACGAAGATGAAGTGTTACAATTGTAACAAATACGCCGGCCACATCTCCAAGTACTGCCCCGAGCCACGGCGCGAACGGAGGGAACGCGCCAACCTCGTGCAAGACCAAACGGAGGAACCAACGCTTCTTGTGGCAAGGCTTCACTCCCTCACGATCGGGAACCAGGCCTCCAGATCTTTTTTGCGCCTCCATCGATCGGCTGGTGTCTACGAAACCATGACTGGGGATAAGCCCATCAAACGGATCGGGTCACCCATTGGATAACCGTTATCCATATACATTTTTCACTTATTGGATAATGACCCATTGGGTTAATGGATATAATTGGGTTGTAGTTATTTGGTTTAGTTGGTTTGGATAATGGTTACCCGTTGGATAATTTTGGGTGGGTTGAGTTGGGTTGGGTAATGGGTGACTCGTGGATAATTTCATATCACAAGATAATTAAATTTTCACAAGTTTGATTACGAATGATTTAATTTTTCCCTAATATATAATCATTTAGTATATTATGTAATATAATATTATGCACATTAAATTATTTAATAAAAATAAAAAATATATAATATGTTGCGTTTGTAAATTCGACGAAATTAACGTACAATATTAGTTAGGATTGAGCTCGAGCTCAAATACTGTACGAGCTCGAATATTGTACGAACTCGAATACTGTACGAGATTGAGCTCGAATACTGTACGAACTCGAATACTGTACGAGATTGAACTCGAATACTGTACGAACTCGAATGCTGTACGAGATTGAGCGCGAATATTGTACGAACTCAAATACTGTACGAGGTTGAGCTCAAATATTGTACGAACTCGAATACTGTACGGGATTGAGCTCGAATATTGTACGAACTCGAATACTGTACGGGATTGAGCTCGAATATTGTACGGGATTGAACTCGAATATTGTACGAACTCGAATACTGTACGAGATTGAGCTCGAATACTGTACGAGATTGAACTTGAATATTGTACGAACTCAAATATTGTACGAGATTTAGTGCGAATTTTTTACGAACTTGAATACTGTACGAGATTGAATTCAAATACTATACGAGATCGAACTCGAATACTGTACGAACTCGAATACTGTACGAACTTGAATACTGTACGAACTCGAATATTGTACGAGATTGAACTCGAATAATTTGTGAATTATAATTTGTGAATTATAATGAATTTTTATGTTAAATATTACACATGCATTTAATTTGGTAATTTTGGATATTTATTGGGTATTTGTTAGGTTCACATTGAGTTAACATAATATGTGACCCATTGAGATCAAAATTTTTCATTAATATAATTATTCTCATCCCAAATCCTAAAAAATAATGAGCATTTAATACATGATCTCATTGGATAATGACAACTTGTAACCCAAATCGATAGAAAATATTTAATGATAACTTATTGGGTTAATTATATAATGACTTATTGGATAATGACTTATTGCATAATATATTTTAACCCATTGGGTCATATGAATATCTCATGGGTTATCCAATGAGTTATCCATTTAATGACCCAACCCATTTATGACTCAACCCATTATGACCCAACCCATTATGACCCATTAATAAATTGGTTAATTGGATAATGACCCATTGGATAATGACCCATTGGGTATGGATAATGGATTTATCCAATTAACCCATTTGATGGGCCTAACTAGGGATGGTGAAACAACTCATCGCATATATCGGAATCGCCTACAAGACAGATTTTATAAGCATCTCCTTTACTGCTTTTGAAAGATTTCTCTTACTCCATCCATCTATCCTCTGCATGATTTTGTCTTTCAGGTTTTAAAAGGTGTCCGTCTTGCGTTAACCTATTTCCGAGGGAAGACCAAAATAGGTGCCATGTGCCGCTAATTCAGGGATCTTCAAAATGTCACATACCTTGGATCTCGCCTCTTCAGTCGTGTTAGGGCTGAATAGGAAACCTAATTTATCTGCATTTATTCTCTGCCCCAAAATATTCTCAAAGAGAGTAATGACCCAGTGGAACTATTCTGCCTCTTGTTCTATGGCCTCCCAAAATAAGCGTATCATCTGCAAAGAACAAATTGGAGAGTTTGGGGATGAACCCGGTGGTACCCATGCCTTTGATTTTCCCTAAGCACACGAGATCTGTCAACAGTCCTGAGAACACCTCCGAACAAATACTGAAGAGATATGGGGAGAGAGGTTCTCCCTATCTTAGTCCTCTCTTTGGATGAAGAAATCCCATCTCACCACCATTCAGGATAAATGAAAAGGTAACTGTTGACAAGCATAAGCGAAACAAGCTTACAAAAGCCTCCGAAAAGCCCATTGCTTTCAACGTACAACAGAAAACTCCCATTCAATTCTCTCAAAAGCTTTACTCATATTCAACTTTATACTCATATGTCCCAAACCACCTGTCTATGATTATATGTCCTACTGCTTCAACTAATATTGAACATAGTGGTTAGTATTTGAATTATTAGTTCATATTTATTGCTGTTTAGTTTTGCTATTAAACTCATTTGTTTTTGTATTTATTTGCATCACAGCCTGGAAATGTTTCTGCTGAAAGAAATGAGGATTCTGCTGAAAGAAATAAGGATTCTGATGAAAGAAATAAGGATTCTGCCGAAAGAAATATTGATGGTATGTTTAAATATATTTATTATTGTGTATCTTTCATTACTTTATGTTTTATTTAGAATCTGTTAATTTTTAAAATTTGTAGGTTCTACTTGTGTTACTGCATGTCCCATAAGTGCCCAGATAAATGTTGTTATTGAAGGTTTGAGATGTGAAACCAATTTCTGGTATGCATTGATTTCTCTGCTCTAATTTGTGTTTTTGATTTAGTATTTATTTTTTTATTTTTTATTTGTGTGTTGTAGGTTAGAAAATTTGTCAAAAGAAACGTGTTAGGAAGAAGGTTAAAGTTAAATGAATTATTAGTGATGAAGATTATATGGAAGATGATGATTTTATTGATCTGCCTTTGCGTGGTGGATGCAAATGAAGAGGGTGAACAAAAGGTTTGTGAAGGGAAAGGAAATGAGCCGGTTGCGAGGAAGGCGGCTCCAAAGAAGCCTGCTGCAAAGGAGCCGGTTGTGAAGCCTGCAGCAAAGAAGCCTGCTGCGAACGAGCTGGCTGTGAACGAGCCTGCTGCAGAGGAGCCACTTGTGAAGGACCCGGCAGTGAAGCCCGCAGCGAAGAAGCCTGTAGTGAAGAAGCCTGCTCCAAAGAAGCCTGCTGTAAACGAGCCAGCTGTTAACGAGCCTGCTGCAAAGGAGTCAGTTGTGAAGGAGCCAACTGTGAAGCCCACAGCGAAGAAGCCTGCAGTGAAGAAGCCCGCATTGAAGCCTGCAGCGAACAAGTCAGCTGCGATGGAGCCTGCAGCGAAGGTGTCTGCACCGAAGAAGCCTGTTGAGAAGAAGCCATCTGGAAACAGTGATGAGGATGTTGTTGGAGATGGGAGTGGGCCGTCAAAGAATTCTTCTACAGCGGGAAAGTGCAAGCGGGATGGAGATGGTGTTTCTGGACCTGCTGCAAAGAGAAATGTTTCTGATCATCGTTTAGCAGGGAACACAAATGATGGCACAAAAGTGACACGCCCGATTAAAAAAGTCTGTGAAATTCAGCTTCCTGATGGTTCTAGGTACGTTTTATTACTTTCAGTATTTGTGATTTTACTTTATGTGTGTACGTATACTTTGAATATTTCAGTTTTAATATTTTTGCATAATAACTTGAATGATTTAGAATTTATTAGTTTAGGTATGTTGTCCTTTACCTTTGGTGTTTCAGTGTTTTGTTTCCCTATACTTTTAATTGTTTATGTGTAGAGTTGCAGTACAAATAGTTTATGTACTTGTTGATTTTATTTATGTGTTTACCTGTTTAGTTTTACTAAACAATAAGTTGCTTTTTTTATTAATTTCATATTGATTTGGATGTTTATTAATTAAACTTTCTTTTTAAAATTACTGTATGTTTACTTGATGTGTTTTATCTCTTAGTTTGGGTATTTGTGCGCATAGTTGTTATATTTACTAACTTGTTGTATTATATTGTTTTCCAGGTTTTTAAAGAAGCTTATGCATGGAAGCCAGCATGTAAAGATCACAGATTTTTGCGCTGATCTCAGTGCTAAGCAGAAAGCTGATGTTGAATCCATTGGTTTTGGAGACATTTTGAAGCTAAGATGGGAGATTGCACTTTCCTCGGTTATTGTGCCTTGGTTGGTGAGTAATTTTAACCCTGGTACATGTGTTCAACTGGTTGGGGTAGATAGATACTTTGTTACTGCTTATGATGTATATGATGTTTTGTGCTTGCCTCGAAACCCTGGTAGGAAAGTTGTGGAGAAGAGAAATTCTGGTATGCAATTGAAGGATAGTTACAAGGCTAGGTTTGGTAGGGAGAATGAACATGATATACCCTTTCATTTGATTTTGGATAGGATAAATGAACTTAAGGAGGGAGGGGATGAGTTTAAGAGACTTTTTGTGATCTATTGTTCTTCATACTTTTTAGCTCCTATAGCTAATAGGAAGGTAGATATGAAAATTCTTGAAGCTATTGAAAATGTTGACGAGATTAAGAATCTCGATTGGTGTACTTTTGTGTTAGACAAAATGGCTTCAATGATTAGGAGGTATAAGAACAATGTAGAATACCAAACCTGTAGTGCTTGTGTTCGTATCCTTTTGATTCTATATTTGCACTAATTTCCTATCTGTGGTGTGTTGGAGCCAACATCCCTTCCTCTAGTCCAGCATTGGACTGATGCAAAGTTGAGGGAGAGAGTGAAGATGTTAGACATTGGAGGAGGTTATGACAGGACAATCATGGTGAAGGGTTATCCAATCAGCTGTGCCAGAAAAGTGAAAGAGGGTCATAGGGGTAAGAGTGGTGTTGGAGCTCAGCTTGAGATTGGAGCTAATTCTGTTCCTGAAGGTGATGAAGTTCTGCAGTTCAAAATCCCACGCGGAGTTTTGACCGACTCCAAGATTAAAAGTCTTGCTAAGAATGTAAGTGTTTAAAATTTTACCTGATGTCTTTGCTTTGTTAGTTATGTGGTTAGCATGGTTTCTTATGTGTTTCAGTATTTAGTTTAAATTTTTATGTGCTAATTTAGGTTTTTAGTTTCATTATTTTATATTGTTGACTTTTAGCATAGTTAGTTCATGTGCTTAATCTTTCTGTTTAGGTGTTTAATAGTTTGGTATGGTTTATATATGAATTGTTTATGGTTAGTTGATTGTGCTTTCATTGACTATTTAATATGTTTTTTTAGGTTTATGCATAAATTTATTGATATTTTTCTTGTGTAGGCTTATGATGAGGCTTTGATGATCGTGAAGCGTAACTTTGAAGTTGTTACTGTTGATATGTATCAGAGGTTGGAGATGGTGAAGAGTAATGTTGTGGATGAAGCATCGCTAGACTTGCCACCTATTATTGGGACCAGTGCAGAACCTGAGATTCAGAAAAATGACTCGGCACCAATTGAAGAATCACCAATTGAATGGAATGATAAGTTAACTGCAATGGTTGATTATGGCCGCAACCAATGGAGGAGAAGGAAACAGTTTCAGCCTCATAACCAGCCTCTTCCAACTTTTAACTTGTTTGAAGATGGTGATTTGGATGGCCTGGGAGGAACTTCCACAAAGAAAGGAGTTTAAGATGTTATTTGAATGATTTTATTTGAATGATGTGATTTGGATTTGTTATGAAGTGATTTGAATGTTTGAATTTGTTGAAATGATGTTATGGATGATTCTAAATGGTCTATTTACTAGGTTGTTGGATTGATTGATTCTGAATGATGTTTTTTAGATGATTCTAAATGATGTTTTTTAGATGATTCTAGAATGGATTGGAACTTCAAAATTTTTTATGATGATTCCAGTATGAGTTTAGTTCTGATGTTTATCTATTTAGTTGCATTGTTTATCTCTTTAGTTTCTATTATAGTTTAACAGTTTGTCTAGTGATTATATTTTGTATGTTCAAAGCCATGTGTCCTTTAGGTAAATTGTTCGGTTATTAAGGTATATAGTTTGGTTTAAATATTAGATATTTTCCAACTATGTGTTGTTTAATTTTTGCCACTTATATTTTTATTTACATTTTCTAACATTAGTTCATGTATATTTCACTTTAGCTCATTTGTTAGAGTCATTAATTTCAGACACAACTTACTTGATGAATATATTTTTGTTTAATTAAACCGCACTCGTGAGTTCAAGTGTTTAAACCATTTGAAGGGCAATTTAAATGATCTGTTCATGTATAGAATACTAATATAAATAAATGTCAAATTGTAACTCATAGGTCTAGACTTGTTGCTTTGGTGTCTTGTTACCAAACTCCTTTGTTTTTTTGTTTCTTTCTGTGCTTCCATCCTTCAATTCTCTTGCTTCTTCCTTTTGTCTTTGTGGGAGATGGATCTTGGATTATTGGCGGTTTAGTGATAGAAGATTCTGTTACGCTGCTTGAATTTTCATGTTCTTTTGTACTTTTTGAGACAAGAATTCGATCTACCTTTTCATTGACTTTTTTAAGACTTTCTTCAAGAATGTTCCGGGTTTCTATGTCACCTTCACATTTTAGTACCAGATTGTAGTAGTTTCTTTCCATTTGGTGTCGCTATGGAACTTTGTCTTTGGTTTTGTCTACTTCTTAATTTTCTTATGCTGCTTTCAGTTTGTCCCATACTTGCATTTTAGCAAGCTTTGTCTATCGCTTCAGAATGTATTGTGATGGTATCTCACTGATTGAGTTGATGTGCAATATACGGATACAGTGAAAGTAGAGAATTCCTTGCATAAAAAGATAACCATGCATATATTCAAGTTAATTAGATAAACATCCAAACTAAAGCTCTAAAACATATAATGTCCCGCATTTTAAAGTTAAATGTACGAATGAAGAACTAATGACATATATATAAGATGTATTATCATATTCTTGCTATGAAACCTTCTTACAAAAAGATGAACCTTAATATTTAACAAAACTTAATGATCCAAACTAAAGAACTAGAGATATGTACATAAGAGGTAACATGTAAATTTTATCTCATCACTACATACCTATTTCTTCAAAAAGTTTTACAAGAGCACTTAACTTCCACCATTCCACTTTGTTGTGTGAAGGTGACAATTTCAACTTCTGTATCATCTTCTTCTGGACTTACTTCATACTTTGTTGCCAATCCTAGGGTGAAAACTCTACATGCTTTTGTTGCTTGTGTAATCTTGTATTCCTTCTCAAACTTATAGTACATTGATAATGTGTACTCTTGAGCTGAATGTTTGAGTAGTTTTGATCCATGTATAGCAGACTTTGGCACTTATTTTGAGCATTGATTTTCCTTCGCTATATCCTTTGCTCTCCAGCGATCAATAGTCTCATTGAAGATGGTTAAGAACCTGTTGAGTGTTGTCCTTTTGCTGGCATTGAATGACAAAGATTTGTTTGTGCTCTCACTTCGTTGTGATGAAAGGGTTCCTGCTGAGAAAAAGTATTTGCTCATTGCAGGGCACCACTTATCTCTAATGGAATAAAGCCTCTTGAACCATTCCTTGTCTTCAAGCTGAAAATTCTTGATCATGTTGTTCCATGCCATTTCAAATTCTTCTTATTTTTTTACTGTATTTCAAACAATGCTCAAATGCTTCCTTGAAGGGATCATCATTTTTAAATTCACCAAAATGACTGGTGGCATTCTATGTAATGTGCCACAGGCACAATCTATGCCTCATGAATGTGAAAACCTACAAAATTTCATGAATAATTTTATTCAAAACAAGTTCATGTATAAACATATGATCTAAAAGCAATTAAACACGAACTAAAGATATAAACATGGAATGTAATTGTTTATGATTTTTTCCCAATAATCAGGGTTTTTTATATTGACAATGATTACTAAAATTACATTAGATGTTGTGAACAAACACAAGAACTATTAAACTAAATACTAAAGGTAAGTACATAAACATATCAACCCATTATAGTCCAGATCAATCAAACTAAAGAATGGTCACCTTTTCGATTGCTTTGGCCATGGCCGGATCTTGGTCTGTAAATATTGTTACCGGCTCGTTACCACTCATTGATTTTTTGAAAACATGAAGAAGCCATTCGAAAGTTGAAGCACATCCAAACGGTTGTTCATTCCGACTATTGGAGCACAAATCAAGTTGTATTTGTTGGTCCTGTATGTTGACGGATCACTTAACAAAGTTAGATCATGTTAACTCATATGTTAATGCAGTTACATTATTTATTTAGTATGTTACTTAGTACGTTTCAACAAACTTTAAAATACATAAATTTTCTCAATAAAATACATATAGGCCAATTTTAGACATTGGTGAATTATCAAGTTGAATTATTTCACTTTTATTCATGTTTTCATACTGTTACATCGTGTTTCTAATAAATTACCTAATACGTTTTAGCAAATCTAAAAATAGCCAAATTTTCTCCAAAAAATGTAACTTTTTTTTACTCCATTTGTTTATGAATCTACATTGTGTATATAACATACTACATAGTGTGTTCCTGTCGTTACTTCATGTGTTTAAATGTATTTTACGAAAAATAACCATACCTGTATGTGGTGTCAAATACAATTAGATCGCCAAAGAGGGAATAGTCTTCCTTCATCATTGAGTCCCTCCAAAATAATGTTGCCAGCCTACCATTATCATCTAATTTAACTCTAACGAAGAAATCTTCCTCTTTGGTACTTTTCTGTGAGAATCTTTCAATTACTTGTTGAGCATCGCCTCCTTCAATCTCCTCCATACGCAACCTGTTCACATAGTTTAGATGATCCTTAATCGTGTGTCCTAGATTCTGAATACCACTAGCTTCAAAAGCCATAAACTTGAATCCATGACTAGGTTTTACTCCTGCACCTTCCATTCCTTCTATAGCTTTTCCTTTTTCTTCGGTAATTCTTCTTTCACTTCTTTGGAAATACTACCATTCAACTCGAGTGAAAGGATGATTGTGAGATGTCACATGATGCAAAGCTTCATAGGCTCCATTGATAAATTTAATCAGAATTCCAGCCTTGCATCCAGTTCTCGTAACCACATTTTTCCTTGTTTTTGTTCTTTTCTTCTCAAAGCCCTCTTCAATGATATAGTTATTGGAAGGTGTGTCGGGTGTTTCATTCTTCAATTTTGTATTTCCCTGATTTGAGTAAAAAAAATACTTCTCTAGGATGGTTCCATCTTTTTTACCTCTTTGGGTTGAACATCGCACCCCAAATCCCAATGCGTTTGACTATTTTCGGTATAAATCATGGAACTCTGATAGTTTTTTTGCTCTCAAACCTTTGAATCAATCTGTGACATTAACTTTCAATAGGTCGCTTAAATTGGTGACAGAATCTGGTCCTGCAAAATTGTATCCTTTCAGTAACTCATTACATCAACTATTATATTAGTTTGTTCATGTATTTCACAATTTAGTTCGTTCTTCATTAACAGTTGTTTAGTTACTGATAAATTTTTACAATTTCTAATAATTTTGATAACATATCCTACTAATTAAATGCCAGACATTAATGACAACAGATTATGTTTTTATTAAGTTACATCGTGTATTTAACATATTACTTGTTGTGATAAAGTAAATTTGAAAATATAAAAATAGTCTTAACAAAATGAATGTAACTGATTTTAGTTCATGTGTTCCTGCAGTCACATCATTGATTTACCATGTTACTCCAAACATTTAAACACCTACATTTTCCCAACAAATTGCATATAACCATATTGTAGACCTTGGGGATTTGTCAATCAGATAATTGTCACGTTACTTCATGTGTTCATGCAGTTACATTCAGTGTTCATCACATTACCTCATATGTTTCAGAAATTATAAAACACCTACATTTTCTCAACAAATTGCATCCAACCAAATTTCAGACCTTGGGAAATTGTCCATCAGAATATCATCACGTTACTTCATGTGTTTATGCAGCTACATCATTTGTTCATCATATTACCTCATATATTTCAGAAATTTAAACATCAACATTTTCCCAACAAATTGCATTTAACCATATTTCAGCATTTGGGGAATTATTTATTAGAATATTATTGCATTACTTCATGTGTTCATGCAATTACATCCAATGTTCATCATATTACCTAATATATTTTCAGAAAATTGTAAAACACCCGCGTTTTCTTCATAACATGCATATAATTGAATTCCAGATCTATCAAAATAAAATTCACAATAAATAAACATTACTTCATGTGTTCATGCAACTACTTCATGCGTTTAACTGTATATACAAAATCAAAACCTAACCTGGATGTAAACTCGTTGAATTTTCAGACTGAACATAATCGTTGCTTTCTCCTTCATACAAAACAATTTCATTGCCTTGAATTGTTTCGTCTTCCATAATTTATCACAGCAACACCTTAGATCGTAGATTTCAACCCTTAAAATAAAGATTTTAAACTATTAAAACTAAGAACTTAGATCACAGATCTCACCTTCGCAGATGTAGAAGTTTGTTTGATGTTTCCGTCGCAAAGTTCCATCGCTGAATTCGATTCTGGTGCAAATATGAAGCAATTCCGATGCAATTCCGTCAAAAAATTTGATTTCCGTCGCAATTGTATTGATCGGCAATTTCAGAGCATTGATCGACTTCTTAGAGCTTGAATTTCAGGCTGAGTTTGAAGAGGAATAAAATTCCTTGATTTTTGGGGGGGGGAAAGATCTGACAGTTATTTGGGGCGAGAGAGAAAACTGGTTTGACCCTTATTTTTTTTTGTTATAATCCAGTTTTCACCCATATTTTGCCCTATTTTCTAGTATTTGCAATCTGGTCCCATTATTTTTTTGCTTCCTTCCTATTTATTGCAGCTTGGCCTCTGATCTCACCATTTGCTATGGTAAGACGGTCTCACATGAGTTTTTCTCTTTTTTTAATAAAGCGGGACATTTGTTTTTTGTATTGTCAATATCTTTGCTTCATACAACAATTCTGCATACAAAATTGATATTTATAAAATAGATGTTAAGATGAATCTAACAATATCTCACATGATATTTTGATTATAAACATATAAATTTATATTTAGAGTCATAGTTTACCAAGTTTGACTTGAAAAAAGTAAATATGTCAATACTTGTGGGACGGAGGGGGTATTCACAAAAGTAGCTGATGTGGGAGGAAAGTTGAGCAGGGGCATACCTGAAAAGTTTAGCTATTCTCATTTGTAATTCAGTACTCCCTTCGTTTATTTAATAGTGACACACTTTCTAATTTGAGATGTTTCTTTTATATTGACACTTTCTATTTATGAAAAGTTTAAGGTTATTACATCCACTTATTTAGCTTTTCCTTCTTTCAATTTAATTTCATCCACTTATTTAGCATCTCCTAAATTATAACACAAAAAATGATGTGGTACTGTAGAGTCCTCGAGAGTTGGACTTATTTATGGCATATTGTGAATACTAGTGATATGGTGTTTTAACACCACTGCTATCCAGTTGTTCCAGACAGCAGGTTTCTAGCCACGAATTATGGAGCGAATTATGAAGTATAATTATGCGATCAGATCAGAATATTGTGAAGATTAATATGTGATTTCGTGGCAATCTATTTCTGGTAAACAAATATTCCTTGTAATAGTTAGGAATTGATTAAGTAGTTTAGTTATGGTACAAGTCTTATTGATAAAGGATTGTCCATTTAAATACCAGATTAGAATTAGATATTTCCTTAGTCTAGAAGTCTATTCTTGGTAGAGTTAGATAAGGAAAGAGTTGTGTACAAGGCAGGATTGCGAAGATGATAAAAGGAAGAAGATACAACGCAATCAGAGAGGATCAAGTATTAATCTCTACGTGAGATATGGTGGTTTTGAGCAATCTGCCCGTGCTGTTTTGGAGGTTCGAAAATCAACCGACCAAGCTTGTAAAGATCAGAAACAAGGAAGCCTTAATTCCTCGGGAGGAGGAGATCCAGAGAGACGTGTTGATCGTGAGGGTTCAACGGCGTAGGATCGGCAGTGAGGGGATCTCACAACATTCACTCGATAGGTTAGCAATGTATTAGTATTTAAGTTAAGCTTCTTGTACTAAAGACTGCTTTCTAGTGAATGGTTTCTGATCTGGGCAAGGCCCCGCAGATGTAGGTGTGTTTGCACCGAACTGCGTAAACAAGTTGTGTGTGCACCGCGTATTTTACTTCGTGTTTTAACACCAAACATTAAACAATTTGTCATAAAAGTGTAGACATAGGTGGAACAGAATTTCAGGTACTATTAGATAAAAAGGGGGAGTAACATAATTCTCATCACATTAAAAAATTCTACCATCCACATCTGGTCGATCCCAATTCTTTACTATTGCATTAATGTTCCAGATGTTCCGATCATATAGAAAATGGCCCTTCTTTATCGCTTCTCCAATCATCTATTTTTACCCCTAATCTTAATAAATTAATGGCAAGTGATTAGTTTCCACTCATTTTCTTTCATTACCAATGCATAAGCCCCTCTTATAGGTCATAAAAATCCACTTTTCTGAGAATATCAGTTTGATCTCTGTATGAAATTGTTTCTTCAAGAAAAATGTCTTTCAGCGGCACAGTGCAAAAATGCAAGGCCTGCGACAAGGTTGTCCATTTCGCGGAAATGATGTCCGCAGACGGGGTGCCCTATCACAATACTTGCTTCCGGTGCTGCCAATGCAACGGCCGCCTCACGGTAAATACAGAGTCGTGTATTTGATACTATAAAACATGGTTTTAATTATAATTTCTTTTTCTTTTTCGGGATTAACAATTGATTAACCCTTACGTTGCAGATGAGTAACTACTCTAAATCCTCTGACGGTGGGGCGTTGTATTGCAGGCCTCATCTTGAGCAAATGCTAAAGGAGAAGGGCATTGTTAACAAGTCATGTGAGTTAATTTTTTTAATGCCCTTATGGAAATACAAACTCAACCTTAATAATATTAGAAAATTATGGCAAAAGAGAGTATTTCATTTTTCCATGATATTCCTTAGAGTTTTACTATTAGAGTTTATCATGTAGTAGTATTTAAACTAGGTATGCATTATATATAGGGTTTATGAACATCTCGTAAGTTATTGATGAGTTGTTTTTCTTCCTTCGTGCATACATGCTGATCAGCTCCGAAGCCAAATGGATTGGTACGTAATTATTTGGATGGATATACTTATGGATATAAATTGAAGAGATTTTTTATTAAATCATTGAAAGATGAGACTCAGTTTGTTTTTATGGTGACATATATATGCAGAATAGAACTCCAAGCAAGGTCTCCTCAATGTTTTCTGGCACTCAAGAAAAGTGTGCTTCTTGCAAGAAAACCGTTTATCCATTGGAAAAGGTAGATTTTTGGCACTCAAGTATACATTTTGTATTTTTTTTCATATAAATTTGAACAAAAATTCGGGCTAAATATGATGTCATAATTGTCATAACATTTTCATTTATTATTTTTCCTTATCATCCTAATACATATCTAGGAGGCAAACTCTTAGAAATGCAGTCTTTCCCACATTTATGAACGATCGGTGTACCTTTACTATTGTTACAGTTAAGAGGCCACCTGAATCATTTTTGCTCTAAATTTGATACCGTATTTTTAATTAAGATATTAGACATTATAAGGTAAACATATAGTAGGAATTATTAGAATATAAAAATATTTAAAAAACATTATATAAAAAAATTACAGTATTTATACTGAAAAATATATCGTATTTAAGTTAAATGTTACCGTGATTGTTCTATAACTTTAAAAGATCCATCATTCAGAAGACTTTCTCTATCTAATCTAATAAGCACATGTGATGCACCCATGTGATCAGTCAAGTGGTTAAGTGTCTAGTTAAATACTCCAATGATCCTAGATTTGAATTCTAACAGCCGTAGTATGATAATTTCCTCCCGTATAGGATTTCTTGTGGGTATCAAGAAATGATCATCTATATGGTTAACCCTAGAACACCGTAATTTATCTACTAATCAACTGTACCGGGATAGAAGGACCTTGAGGACAAGAGATTTCACCTTTACTCCAATGATATGCACATACGATAGTATGTCATAATCACTCTAACACTTAATGTATCCTAAATGTACATAGGTGACAGTCGAGGGAGAATTCTTCCACAAAACATGCTTCAGGTGTGCCCATGGGGCATGTTTCTTGACCCCTTCATCATTTGCTGCACTTGATGGGATTCTGTACTGCAAACCCCATTTCTCCCAGTTGTTTAAGGAAAAGGGCTCCTACAATCACCTCACCAAAGCCACTTCCCTCAAAAACAGTGCCGATGCCGCCGCCATGGAGGAGATAACCGCCAAGCTAGAAGCTGAGAAAGAAGCAGGGAAACTGGAGGGAGAATCCGGCGACGCCGAACCGAAAGAAGACGATCAATGAACAAACCAAGGCGCATATAAGTCCATTTTTGTAGTGGTTTCGCTGAGTCTTTCTTCATGTTCGACTGTTTTCTCTTTAGGTCTGAACTTTTGATCATGCACATGAATGTTGTTTTGATTTTGTTGTATTTTATTTCTCAGCCCTTCTCCTCTTTTTTGTCCGGGGATCAAACCATACTTTGTAGTTTGTACGCATCCACCTAATTTATGTATAAACTCAAATTTTTGTGTGACTAAAACCAGGCAGGTTATTTTCTACTTCCTCATTCCACCCAAATTTGCACAAATCTTTATTTAATCAAAATTATTGAACTTTAACCACATATTTAAATATTGGATAAAATACAGATCTGACCCTATGTTTTGGTCAAAAGTGCCAATATAACTCTGTAAAGTTCGAAAGTGCGATTATAACCCTATCTTTATCATCAGAAGTGCCGATATAACTTTTTGACACTATTTAATCGTTGACTGGGTATTTTCTGGCATTGACCAAATGTAAAAAGATTAAACTACCCCTAGTTTTAAAACAAAAAGTGTAATGACAAAAATACCCCTAAGTTCTTCTTCACCATCTCCATAGCTACTGCTACTCCAACCGCTGCTCCACCACTTCCACCACTGGCCGGAATCTGGAAATTCGTCGGAAATCAAAAAAATAAAGGCCAGAAGATTACCACAAATATTTGATAAATTTCAAGTGGAGAGAGACTAAACACAACATTCACATGCCAAAAAGAACTAAATTGAGACCG
This sequence comes from Rubia yunnanensis, assembly GCA_037428765.1. Taxonomy (NCBI): domain Eukaryota; kingdom Viridiplantae; phylum Streptophyta; class Magnoliopsida; order Gentianales; family Rubiaceae; genus Rubia; species Rubia yunnanensis. Next base: position 112,128,588 of record CM075064.1, on the reverse strand, counting down.
TATGAAACATTGTGAAGTTCAGAAAAGACTAATCTTTGCCCAGCACCACCACCGCCATCCAACACCACCACCGCCATCCAACACCACCACCGCCATCCAACACCACCACCGCCACCATCTCCTCTATAGACCTAGAATCACCGCAACCACTAGAACAACAAATCATAGCAAATCCATCCAGATACGATGAATCGAAATGATCTGTAATGAACTTTGATGGATTCCGATTGAGAGAGTGACGAGAATGAGATTTAACGGCAAAAGAGAGACCTCATCCGCTCCTTCGCCAATCGCCATCCTCGGCCACCTGTACTCCCCATTGACCTCCTCGAGTGTTAGATTTCACAGGACACCGCCACCCCATCTTTCCCAGCCTCGCCAAACCTATCGGCACCGTCGAGTCCATCTTTCGCATCACCGTCGCATATGGGCGGGTTTACGTGTGAGGGTCTTCTGTTTCGCTGTCGCATATAGGCGGGTTTACGCTTGGGCGGGTCTTCCGCGTCACCGTCATGTATGGGCGGGTCCACGTCGCCTTAGCACCAGAGCCCTCCCACCGTAGCACCTGTGGTCTATAGATTCTTGCTGTCTTCGTTCAGCGATATATGTAGCAATGGCGTCGTGGGATAGATATAGGACTAATTTTTTGTCCGTCTTAAGGCCTATCGGAGAGAGAAATGCTAGGGTTTAGACTCTTGGGCTGCAAAAGAGAATGAAAGAAAATGGGGAAAAAGAGAAGAAAAGAAAATGGGGAAGAAGAAGAGGAGGGAAGGGTAAAAATGACCATTTCTTTTTATTTATTTTTGAAATTTTAAAATTAGGGATATAATGGTTATTTTATTGAATTTCGATCAATTTCAAGTTATCAGGGTTAGATTGGCACTTTCGACCAAATAATAGGATTATAATTGCACTTTTGAATTTTATAGGGTCATATTAGCCTTTTCGACCAAAACATAGGGAATATGGGCACTTAACTCTTAAATATTTATAAACTATAATTTTATCGTATGAGATATTAATTTAGATTCATCGTAATATATAGTTTCTAAACATCAATTTTTTATGCGTCATTATTGTCCGTAGCTACACATTTTTACAGTCAAACATGTTTATTATGAAAAAGATTTTGCGCAATTTTGGCTGGGACGGAGCCGGAGGGAATAGTTTGCTGGATAATTACTTTTACTCTCTCTGGTCCTCTTTAAATGGCCCCTTCAAAATGGCACATACTTTTTTGAAAAGAGAAAGGAGTGGTGGGAGGTTGAATTGAGAGTATAAAAAGTATGATAAGTGGATTAAAATAACATAAAATTTTCTAAAAAGAGAATGGGACAAAATAAAAAGGACCATCCAAAAATGGAATGAGGACTTTATAAGAGGACCGGAGGGAGTAACTCAGGTGACACACACTTAGACAACTTTGCATATACATGATGTTTTATGAGTAGCATAAAGCCTTGTAAATTTATCCACAAGACCATTGGTAAAACTGGAGTAAAACGGCGTCGTTTGTGTAAACAAGGGTTGTCAAAATGACAAACATACCCCCGATTCATAGCAGAAAGTAAACAATTCTTATTATATTGTGCTTTCCAATTAGAATGTCATCAAAGAATACTAAAACATTTTTCTCCAGATAAACTCGAAACACTTAATTCATTAATGACTAAAAAGTTAACGGTGCACATGTTAAACCGGAGGCATAACTGGAAAGGTGTTTTAGAAATATCATCTTTATGTACTCTAATTTGATGATAACTTAGTTTAAGATATATCTTAGCAATGAAATAGATCCATACATAAAACTTATCTAAAATTTCACTAATCAGAGATATGGAATGTGTCCTAGAATCTAGATAGTCAACTCATTTAACTTTTTGTAATGAATGCAAAACATATATCTTTCATCTTCTATCTTTCCTCTTCTGGTTTACTATATAAAAGGAATACTTGAAAACTGCATGCTTGTGTCAACCATCGTCAGGGGCATAGTGGTCATTTCCTAGCAAGGCCGAACGTGTGCCCTTCTATGTGCTCTCAAGTGGCCGCCCAAAATGATGTCATTTTGGGCATCACTTTTATCCTTTTGTGCATCCCATTTGTCAAAAGTTGCGGTGCCTCCATGTGCGGTTGCATGTGCTGCCAGGTGGCCAACGAAAACGACGTCGTTTTGGGATGGAATCTTCAGTCCTCGAAGGGGTCTAGCTCTCAGTCCTCAAAGGGGTATAGCTCTCAGCCCTCAAAGGGGTCTAGCTCTTAGCCCTCGAAGTGGTCGAGCTCTCAGCCCTCGAAGGGATGGACTCTCAGCCCTTGAAGGGGTCTAGCTCTCAGCCCTCGAAAGGGTCTAGCTCTGAGCCCTCGAAGGGATCTAGCTCTGAGCCCTCGAAGGGATGGACTCTCAACCCTCGAACGGGTCCAGCTCTCATCCCTCGAAGGGATGGACTCTCAGCTCTCGAAGGGGTCTAGCTCTCAGCCCTCGAAGGGGGTCCAGCTCCCAGCCCTCGAACGGAAGGACTCTTCTATCCTCAAGGGGGTCTAGCTCTCCGCTCTCGAGGGGTCCAGCTCTTAGCCCTCGAAGGGATCTAGCTCTCAGCCCTCGAAGGGGTCCAACTCTCAGCCCTCGAAGGGATGGACTCTCAGTCCTCAAAGGGGTCCAGCTCTCAGCCCTCAAAGGGATGGACTCTCAGTCCTTGAAGGGGTCTAGCTCTTAGCCCTCGAAGGGGTCCAGCTCTTAACACTCGAAGGGGTCCAACTCTCAACCCTCGAAGGGATGGACTCTCAGCCCCCGAAGGGGTCAAGCTCTCAGCCCTCGAAGGGCTCTAGCTCTTAGCCCTTAAAGGGGTCCAACTTTCAGCTCTTGAAGGGAAGGACTCTCAGTCCTCGAAGGGGTCCAGCTCTCACCCCCATACTTTGATAATGAGCCTTGAATATTCTTTGATTCTTTGATAATGAGCCTTAAAGGGGTCCATCTCTCACCCCCATTCTTTGATCCCCATACTTTGATAATGAGCCTAACTTTCTCAATCAACCCTTCACAATATGTTTTATCCCACTTTACGGTGGATAGAGGAAGCCTTGAATATTTTAAAGGGAACTCTCCTTTTTCTATCTATAAAATAGATATCAACTTAGTTTGCTCAACTTCACCCATTTTTTAAAGCACAATTTTTTATTTGGCTTTATTAACCTCAAAACCTGTCACCATGCTGAAATCTCCAAGTATAACCTGCACATTCTGCACAGACTTTTTACTTGCAACACAGAAAATAAGTAAATCATCTGCAAACAGCAAAGAGTGAACCCCGTCTCTTCTACATCTCTGATAGTAATCAAAAGCCCTATTAAGAAATCTTGTTATGTACTCCATACATACCACAAATAACAAAGGGGGTATAGGATGCCCTTGTTCCCCCCCCCCCCCCTCCCGTTGCAACAAAACCCTCAGTGTATCTACCATTCAAACATACAAAAAAAAAACTCCTTATACATCTTAATATCCAGTCAATCATCCTTCCAGGAAAATTTAAAGCACTTAGCCAATCTTTCAAATAAAATCCCTATCAATACTATCAAAACATTTACATAGGTCCAATTGCATCAGATAACTTGGCCTCATTTTTTCATTTTTATATCTGTGGGGGAACTCTTGTGCTAGTACACTAGTGGAGAAAGGGACCATTAAAGGAGGTTCTATTAAACGAGAATAGGCACTTTAAAGGTTCCTTCTCTGGTCTTGTCAATAATCGTGATTGATTAAGACGATTTCGAGAACTGCCTTTAAAATCAGCAATTAAAGGTGGTTATGAACCGCCTTGAAAAGGCCGGTGGAACTGCCTTTAACGTTCCAAGATTGGAACCTGCATCGTTTCCCTTGGCCCTGTCAAGGGTTACAAACTCGGAACTGCAATGAAAGGCGGTTATAAACTACCTTTATTTGACATGCTAAACCTCCTTGTTATGTTCCTCACTTGAAATGGGGTCAATTTGGTTGAACATGGTTGAATGTTCCGAGTTTAGAACTAAACCGCCTTTGATACGTTCCTCACTTAGAAGTAAAAATTGGGTCCATTTGAAAATTTCAATTAAGTCAGCCCGATTATCCTTACGAGTTCGGAACTTAAGTCGGCACAAATGGCACAAAATAATTTTCATTCAATTCCCGGCTCACAACAGGCCTCTTTCAATAGCCACAAATATAATTCAATACACACAATTATTCTACGAGCTAATAAAAATCTATAGAAAATGCTAACTAAGCAATAATCTATATATAGGAATAGAAAAAAATCAAATTCTATTCCAAAGCTTTACATCACTACTAGTTACCTAAATTGTGTTAAATTCCCAACTCACAACAGACCTCTTTCAATAGCAACAAATGTAATATAATACACGCAATTGTTCTACGAGCTAACAAAAATCTATAGAAAATGCTAACTAAGCAATAATCTATAGATGGGAATAAAAATTAATAAAATTCTATTTCAAAGCTTTATATCACTACTAGTTACCTAAATTGTGTTACTCCACCAAGGTAGGGTTCGCAAGAAGATGTGAGTGGTTGAGAATGAGATGCCTAGCGAAACAGTTCCTAGCGGTGTTGATATCTTATTTCGAATAAGGCCTTGTTGTCTTTGGGAAAACCTATTTGCATAGCGAGTAAGTTGGAAATATTATTATTGACATATAGACACTACTAATGTCTATTACAACCAAATGTACAATTACCTTGTCAATCTCAAGTAAATCCAAGTTCACGGCCTCTATGCACTCTATTGCGTATAAGATTATGTAATAGCCGCACTCCCATATATGCGATTGTTTCTTGTACTGTTTTAAACAATATAAATTTTATAATTTATAGAAAAATATAATGTTATCTCCCTGGAAAAATGAAGTAATTTATTCATATTATACCTTGATTTCGACCACATGAAACTTTTTTCATCATCTTCGCTATTATCCTCCATAGCAGACTCCAAAATCTTGACAAATGACTCCCTAGTTTGGAAATGCAACGGATCCATCCAATACACACGTTTTTTTCTGGAACGATGATGATCAATCTCCAATGATCCCTGTACAAAAATATAGTGTAAATTTATTAAAGTGCGTAGATGATGTGGTCGAACATAGTGGGGATTCTAAATATAACCTTTCAATGTAGGGTGTAATGAATAATTTCTTATCCTTTCTCCCAAGATTTTTGCGAATGTAGTCGATCCTCTCTTGATTTGTACAACCTATCTCTTGAGCCATCACTGGGTACATGTATCCGACCCACTCCTTCTTTTGATTTTACATATAATACATGTACCTTGAAATCATGAAATGTTTCGCGTTAGTCATAAACAATTAGAGAAAATGAAATAATACACATGAATTCAATATGTAAATATAAATGTTACCCACAAGATGTATATGGACATTATCGTCTGATTAACTTGCTCACATTTCCAAAGGTCCTTGAAATTACTCCACATCGCGATGATGTCTCTCTTGGCACCAAATCCATCATTGTTTCCAATGAATGAGTAAGTTGAGTTGTGTTGATGTGGTTGAAGCTAGATGTATAGCAATCTTACAAAGTGAGGGGCATCATTCAGGAGTTGTGGCCTTGGAAGCGGTTGTCTCATCTTGTCCGGTGTTATTGAACTGGTTTTGGTTCCCTTTGGACCAGTTTGGGTGTAGTGTGGATGGGTTTAGGTGAAGTATTGACCACCTTTGGTGTACATTGGTCCACTTTCACTGTTGTCGGCCATTTGACTTTCAAATGGCAATCCTTAATGGGATCGGCATGTAGTAGTCGATGCGGCCACAATAGAAACATGCCACGAGTGGAACCAACATTCTTGTATTCTCCATTCGGAAATGGAAACGGGGCACCCTTCACCAATGCCTTCTCCAAAGAGACTCTTGAAAAACCTTTTGGAATTGGTACGCTATGATGATGTTTCATTAACTCATGCAAAACTCCATTGGCTACATGGAGTGGAATATCACCTATGCCTCGATCTATGTATAGCTCGCACATAAGTGAACCCTAATCGACACCAACTACATTTGTTAAATTTGAAAAAAAAACTTTGAATTCATGATTTGATAAATGTGAAATGTTTACCTTTTTATCACAAGCGGGGATGGCCTTGTCATGGTTGTCGGCTTCATTTGCCGGACTTTCAATATTTTCCTCCCGATTGACCTCGACATCTTTGGTGAATGGTGTGAACCTCTTGATGGCGGTGTCCAATTGGGTGTCAAATCATCTAAATTTTCGGGAAGCACTAGGCCTGTGTGTTGGATCAACTTCCGAATGAGAATGTCTTGTTGCTCTATTCGCTTCTCTTGTTGAAGGGTGTGTTTTTCCAAAGTGTGGGCATGCGGTGGTTGGGCACGACCAAAGTAACGATTAACTCCAAATGCCTCACGTTGGTTCAAGTACCCAACCACTCCCCTAACACGGCACACATGGTTGGGTTTATTTATAGACGCAGAAAGGATGTCGTTCTTAAACATGGGTATGAATTTCCCTTCCAATGCATCATTCGTTAATTTTTCCTACAAATGTATTGCAAGTACGGGAATTTCATAACATAAATAAAAGCTAAGATGTAAACGAAGGAAGTCAAAAAAGAGTTGTAGGAAGTCGGGTTTACCACTCATTCCGCAAGTTCTTTTTCTTCAGGCTTCTCGTACTCACCCTTCTTGTTTTGCCTACCTTTGAGGAATAAATCACATCTCTTTATGTCCTTAACATCCATTGGTTGTATTGTAGCCCTAGCCTCCTCTTCGGACATTCCCGCAACGATTGCATTTTGGATATCCATCTCAAGACGTTCTTCAATGTATTTAAGAGCCGCCAATTCATACCCCCCATGGCTCAATCGATGCGGAATCAAATTCAAACTGATGTTGCGTTGTTTTTCTTGCCTTAGACCCTATGTTAGCTTGTTAGAGGCATGACATTACAAAAACCATTAAAATCTAAGTAGTTTTAAAATTAATTAATTAAAGACTAACGTTAGAAGCATTCTCCAAAGCCTTTCTCTTATGGATCTCCCAACTCTCCTATTGAATGTGTGTGTAAGTTATCCACAGCCGATCACCCTTGTTCGTAGAAAAAATGTAGTCCCATGACAAATTGTACTTGTGCTCTCGCCAACTCTTGCACATCATGGTCCTCGCCTTCTTTTTAAAAAAATTTCATATTTGGTGCGTCGATTTTGAATGGTCTCTATGGGAATAGTTATAATTAATTTTTCTACTAAGTTGGGAAAATCATTAATAGTTAATTTTTGTAATTATGGTACCTTGCACTCCATGCATAGAGTCTCCTTATAGTCTTGAGGAACCTCATACCAACTATCGTATTTTATGTCCACCCTTGTTCTACCCACTTTCGCTACCCAACTTGACCATTTTGGGCGCTCTTTGGAAAAAACATTTGCCTGACTTATTAAATACCAAGGGAATGAACTCTTTTCTAGTTATCCTACGTTCTAATGTTCAACAATGTGTTTTTCCTATGCCTACCTCATCGGATCTATTATGTTCATCATCACAACCATATTCCGATGTCACGGGACGGCTATTTTGTGAAAGTGACATGTTATCATGAGCCCTTTTTCTAGACATTAGTGGCCCTACATCGAAAAATTATCCACTAAATCATGTCTCTAACCACAAAAAAATTATTTTCATAAGGAATTGGCACATTAATGAGACAAAACTTTCAATCACATTATCATCACTACATAACATTTTTAAACATTTATTTTCATAATAAATTGGAAAAATAATGATACAGAACTCACAATCACAATTTCATCACTATATAACATTATTAAACATTCAAAATAATCAAATTCCTCAAATTTGGCTAACTAAACAAGAAGCAATGGGTGTGCACTACATAATCTAGGGTTTTAAAGCACCTACCTTTACATCTGACAAGTTGGAACATCAATTTTTTAAGACTTCTAGCATCATCAAGTCCCATAGCACTCGTTAAATCATCCATTTCAAACAAAGACAAAATGAGAAGATACAAGTGGAGATGATGAATATTGGAGTTGGATTGTTGTAATCATACCTTGAATCAACCCTTGAAGAAAAAAGTATTAGAGATGGAGGGTTATGGAAGAAATAGGGAGAGATGGGTTTTTTTGAGGGAAAATGTTGAGAAAATGCGGGCTTCCTAAGGTATTTATTACCCTTTGAAAAACCTGCATTTTTTGCAGGATAAATTGACTTCCAAACTCGGAACCCATTCCGCTCTTTAAAAACTAGAGCTAAACAGGTAGCGAGTACTCTTCCCTTGAGAAAGTGAACCCCGAAGATGGCCACAGACTCTTAGAAATATATCACCAACAATTTTAGCCCTCTGTCACCGAAATTAGACTGATTGACTCCAAAGAAATGGTTCGGAGGTACTTCCGTAGGAGTGGAGCCCCCGGTCTGGCAGATAGCTATGACATACAGCAGTTGACGGTAGGACATGGCTCATTTATGAGTGGGTGTGCCTGAATGTGTTTCCCACCGGTGGACACATATGTAAGCTAACGATTGGTAATCTAATGATTTTCTATTATGTCATGGAGGGTGTGAAAATTAACCCTGGCTATACAATTTTGATGTGTATGCTCAAAGCCGCCAATACCAAAAAGAATGATCTCTCTTATGGTGAATTGATCACCGAGATGATCAAGAAAGCTGATGCTTAACTGAAAGATCACCCACTCCGCTCGAATTTTTATGACGAGGCATGGTTTTATCATAAGGGGCTAATGCTTGGTCCTGATAGTAAATGAGTGCCAAGGGTTGTGCCGAGATAGGCGGTGAAGAATGCCAAAAGGGCCAGGGAGGCGAAAGCTGAAATAGATAGGCCATTCAGATCTAGTAAGTAGTTTGTTACAAATATTTTTGTTCAAGTTTCACTAATTTCCTCTTGTCCTCGTGCTTATTACTAACTGTGGATTTATCTTTGTTGGGAAGGTTCCACAAGCAAGTGAAAGGCCATTATAGGACGTTACTTCAACTGCATCCGAGGCGACGCAGAAAAGACTTCTGAGATGTTGGCCAGAGCGCAAGCTCAACAAGAAAGATTCTTGGAATCACAAGGAATCCAACTTGTACTGAGTGAGGATGAGGAGGCCCAAAACTTTGACCCAGTCATGACAGATAGTGATGTGGATGGCGAAGACAATGACAATGATTCTGAGATTGAGCACATGTTTGGCTCACACTAGGCTTTAAGTAAACATTGTTTTTGTTGTTGATTATGGTTCAAACAATTACTAGTTTTTATGGAATTAGACCATGTTGGTTTTTTGGAAGTTACTTTGAGAAAATTGTGTGTTTGGATTACGAGTTTCAATTATGTTTGGAGTCTTAATTTGTGAAGTCATAAATTATTTTTTCATTTCATTGCATTTTAAATTGTATTTTTTTAATTTCTTACTTTAGTTAAGAAATTGAAAACAACTGCAAAATAAAAAATTTAACACTTAGAAAAAAACTCTCTTTCGAGCTCGGAAGTGATTCGGCAATTTATTGTTATAGGGCCAATCAAGTTCCGAACTCTTAAAGGTGTATGTACTGAACTGGGTAAAAGGCTGATTTGACCTTCCGTACTTGGAACATTAATGGTCCTGAACAGAGTATAGGGCCGAATGACGCTCCAAACTTGTAAATATTGCTTCCGAGTTCGGCCATAAAATATGGGTCATCTTGGGTTGGAAAAGGTGTCTTTTTTTATCTCATTTACCAGGTACGAGCTCGGAACTGAATTTTCTCCAAAAGATAAAGGGCCGGTCAACACATTCCTATTAACGGGGCCAATTATGTTCCGGACTCGGAACGTGTCCTATATATAAAAAAACCCCCCAAATTTTCATTTAGTCCGTTGAAATCACCCACGAATCAAGCCCTAGAGGCAATTTCGAGCTCGAAGGTGCGATCAGCGGCATTCAATCAACAATCAACCATAAGGGAAGAGGATTTACAATGGAAAAGGGTGGGTCACGTTAGATTCTGCATTCTCAATTGGCCGGTAACAACCCCGGGTATGATACCGTCAAATTTGTATCTTTGCCTTCACAAGCTAGGTACAATATTTTCATGAGAAGGGTAAATTGATTAACCCATACATTTTTTATTTTGTTGAGTATTTAAGAATAGGATTAACCGATCCATTAGATAAGTTTAAGGACCAGCATGTCGATACTTTGTTCGGGCTCAATGAACCTTCTTATTTGATTTCTGTTGTCAATTCTATAGCAAGTTCAAAGATGTTAACGTTGATTACTCAACTAGGGTTGGTGGAATTGAGATTCCGATTAGAGAGTGGATTTTGAATGAAACCCTAGATTGCCACTATAAAAACCCCAAAGATGTATACCAGGAAAACACCAATGGGTCATTGGATGATTGTTACTTTAGGGAAGTATGGCCATTAGTAACACAAGACCCATACATTGACCCTATCTAATGAAGTGTTAAGTATTTATGCCATAATGCAAACAATTTAGGTAAACCGGGGACTTTTGGCCTCAAAGTTCCACCCGTAGATGCCCGTATTTTCTATGAAATGATTGCATGCATCCCAGTTCCTACATCCAAACATGTCACCGAGCTGACATATTGTGCCTTGATAATATTTTATTTGATAATGGAAGATAGGAAAATAAACCTGGGGCGGCAATATTTAGGCATATGCTTTATGTGGGCACATTGACTAGGGTTGTCCGGAGCCTCCTTTATGGTAATTTGATAACTAGAATATTGAGAAAGGTTGAAGGTTTCACAATCACAGGATAGGAGAAATCACTAAAGTACTTTGACAAGGGTTACTTCAAAAATAGGGGAATGGTGTTGGTTGATGGAAAATGGTGCTATTGGGACACAGAACAAGAGGAGCCGAGCAAGAGCCCTAGGGTTGATGATGGTAAGTGATTTCTTTTAATTCATAGTAATTCATACTTGTTATAAATAACCTATTAAACATATTTATTTCGATGTGTTTAGAAGTTGAAGACTCGGGAAAAGCCTACCTTAGGGGTGTTCGTGATTGCTACAAGTGGGTGTCAAAGGAGTTTGGCAAAATGAAGGCCATGATCTTGAAAATCTAAAAATGACAATGAGCGTTTGAATGCCACCTCGCTTCTACCCATCGTTCTCATCTTGACCGGTCAACGTGTACGGGTTATCTCGAAGATGACTTGGAATCGCAATTACTGTGAGAAGGCATGCTTTTGACAATTGTGCACTCTATTCGACAACTATGGGTGTATGGATGTTTCGGTTAACCTTTTGAATATTTTGCAAACATTTTCTATGGATGTTTATTTAGTTGATCCTTTTGCGATGTTTGATTAAAATTTTCTATGGATGCCAATCCTTTTGAATATTTTTGAAAACATTTGCTATAGATATTTATTTGCAAAAAGATAGAAACTGAGAATTACAATTAAAATATGAAACTTTCTAATTCTTCTTTTTCCTTTTCTTCGTAGCCTTTTTCCGTTTATGGCTCAAAGTCGCACTAAGTACCGAATGTTTAGAACCATTGTACAATGATGTTTTTTTTAATGCACCCTGAGGTGGGGGATATTTATTAGGTTCCCCAAACCAATTTAGAAACAAAAGATGTACAATGATGTTTTTGAAAAATAATACATCGGTACGGCAACATCGTTGCCTTCAAAAGAAAGTTCTAAAAAACTAGTGTACAAGTTAATCAAAAGGAGAGGATGTAATATTTGGGATGTCGAGGTCTCGATGGCTCGGAAACTCGATGGTTACAGATTTGAGTGTTAGGGCTGGGGTGGTTGGGTATTGTAGTGCTCGAGTGCACAATGATTCCTATTCAAGGCCTGCTCCAGTGTCTGATGGGTCCAGTGCTCGGTGGCTCCAGAGTTCGAGTGCTCCAGTGCGCCAGGGGTCTAGAGTCTTCAGTGGTCAATGGACCATGTGTCTTCAGAGCTCAAGGGCATGGGTGCTTGAGAGCACGAGTACACAAAGGACTACAGGTCGAGGACTGTTCGAAGGGTTCGGGCCTCCAGTGGTCGATGGCATCAGTGTTCGAAAGCTTCAGTGCTCGATGGCTCCAGAAGCTCGAAGGCTCCCGTGCTCGAGTGATACAGTGGCATCAGTGCTCGATGGCGCAGGAGCTCGAGGGCTCTAGTGCTCGAGAGATTCAGTGACTGCAGTACTCGATGGCTCAGGAGCTCAAGGGCTCTAGTGCTCGAGGGGGCCCGTGACTTCATAGCTTGAGAGATCCATCGTCTTCACAGTTCGAGGACTCCAGTGCTCGCGGGCACCAGTGCCCAAGGGCTCCGGTGCTTGAGGGCTCCTGTGCTCGAGTGTTCCGGTGTCGAGGGCTCTAGTGTTCGAGGGCAGAAGTGCTCGAGAGTTCCAGTTCGAGGGCTCCAGAGTGCGAGGGCTCCTTTGCTCGAGGGCTACAGAACTCAAGGGCACCCGCGCTCGAGGGCTGTAGGTATACTTTGGGACTCGACAGTTTAAGGACTCCAGGGCTCGAGAGATCTAGCGTCTTCACAGTTCGAGGACTCTAGTGCTCGAGGGGTCCCATAACTTCATAGCTCGAGAGATCCAGCGTCTTCACTGTTCAAGGACTCCATTGTTCGAGGGCACCAGTGCCCAAGGGCTCCGGTGCTTGAGGGCTCCTGTGCTCGAGGGATCCGGTGCTCAAGGGCTCTCGTGTTCAAGGGCACAAGTGCTCGAGAGTTCCAGTTCGAGGGTTCCAGAGTGTGAGGGCTCCTTTGCTCAAGGGCTACAGCACTCGAGGGCAACTGAGCTCGAGGGCTGGAGATATACTTTGGGACTCGACGGTTCAAGGGATCGAGTGCTTGAGTTCTTGATGGTTCAAAGTGTTTGATGGCTCCCGGGTCACCAAGCTCGATAGGTTGAGTGCTCGAGAGGGTCCAGTGCTCGAGACCTCCTATGCTCGAAACCATGCAGGGCTCGAGGGCTTGAGGCCTTCAGTTCACAAGGTATCTAGAGCTCTGGACTCGCCGGTTCAAAGGCTCGGTTGTTTCAGTGTCTGATGTCACGAAGGGCATCTGAGCTCGGAAGCTTGAGTGTTTGAGTGGGTCTAGTGCTCAAGGCCTCCTATTTTTGAGTCCTCGAGGCCTTCTGCGTTCGAGTCCTCAAGTGCTCGGGAGCTCGAGGCCTCCTGCGTTCGAAACATCGAGGCCCCCTGCGTTCGAGTCATCGAGGCCTCCTACGTTCGAGTCCTCGAGTGCTCGAGAGCTCGAGGCCTTCAGTGTCCGGTTTGAGATGAAACCTGCATAGAGTAGGAAAACTTTTTCAGCAGTATCAATCCTATGAAGAGCCGTTTTTATGCATTTTAATATAGGGAGTATGCTCTTTATCTAAGCAAATAATGCCTTTGATATGTGTTGGAACATTAGAAAGGCAAAGACTCTGATAATGAGTAGAGTGATGTTTAGAAATTGCATTTGCCACTGAATTGCATTCTCTGAAAACATGCTTAAGCTTAGCATTCCTTAAGAGGGAATGTATTTTCGAGGTTAGATTAAACAGGGGCCAATTTGTGGAATAGGGATCCTTAACCATTTTAACTGCCAATATGGAGTCAGATTCAATTGTGTAAGTTTGATCAAGTTGTGGAAAGGTTTGGCAGGCGAATAAAAAGGCTAAGATATCTACTTGGAGTGGGGAGGAAGCGGAAACTGTTGTTGATTTAATCAGGAGTGGTGATCCTGAACTATTTCTTACAATTAGCCCTACTGCTGCATTGTTAGGGAACCAAGATGCATCAATGTTGATTTTTATTGAACCCACTTTAGGCCTTTCCTAGAAAACAGTAGAAATATTTGGATTTTGGGGTGGTCTAATGTATGGAGCCAGATGCCTAAGGCTAGTTGGAGAACCTGGAAGGGAGAATAGGTGGGAAGATTTAGCATGGAGGGACAGTTTAATTTGATCATATACATCCTTACATACAAGGTCTGGAGAAAAAAGCTTCTGATCGAATAGGAAACCATTTTGTGCCTTCCAAAGACACCAGCAAATCAGAGGGGGGAGGATATTACAGATCAATTGTTGCCATTTAGGTAGATCATGACTATTCCAGAAGAGAAAGAATCTATCAATGATGGAATGTTGTTGGTTAAGATGGAAGTCCAGCAAAGCTGCCAATTTATCCCATACAGTTTGAGCAAGAAGACAGGATATGAAGAAATGTTGAATGGAATATGAATGATAACATGCTGGACATTTAGAAGCAAGGCTAAAACCACACTTAATTAGCACATCATCGAAAGGTAGAAAAGAGTGTAGCATTTTCCATGTGAATATAGAGACCTTTTTCTGTAATGCAGTGTTCCAGATATACTTGGAAGTAGGAAAATTACCTGATGTAAGTGTGAGTTCCTTATAAGCTGACTTGAAAGTGAAAGCTCCTGAATTTTCTGGTTTCCATATTAACCTATCCTCTCTATCTTGTGTAATTTCAGCTTCCTGCAGAAAGGAAAGAGTATCATGTTCTAGGTATGGTGAAAGCTGTGCTAAAATGGAAGCTTTGTTATTAATGAAATCTGCCACTGAACAATAGAACAATTCAGAAGAGATGTGGCTGGGGATATAGTTAGAGAGAGGGCCATTAGGACACCAGTTAGCGGTTAAAAGATTGCAGTTGCCTTTGCCATGAATGATGAGAGTATTATTTTCAGCAAAGGGGTTCATAGAATAGATTCTTCTCCAAGTAATTGACTTCCTATGTGATTGTGGTAAGCCCCATAATAATTTAGCCCACATTGTAGTACCTAATTGGCTCTTCCACCATAATTTGAGGGAGCATGAATCAATAATGGCTCGGATTGATCTAAAACCTAGGCCATTCAGACCATTTTTTCCAGCTTTTGTTCTTTTTACCATCTGTCTCCCCCCAGAAAAATCTAGCCATTTTTCTCTCTAGGCTATTTACTATGTGGTTTGGGGGTTTGGTAACAGTCCATAAATGTTGAGGCATGGAGTATAAACAAGAATTGATTAGAATCAATTTACCACCTGAACTTAAACATTTATTTTTCCAGTTTTGTAGCTTTATGTCAAAACTATCCATCAAAGGTTGGAAGTATCTGTTTAAAGTTCTGCCTTTGAAAATAGGGCAGCCTAAGTATTTAAATGGAAAGGATCCTTTTTTCATTTTCAAGATCATCTTCACCTGATTCCATTTAGCTACTGTGGCCCTTTTACTTAAGTAGAAATCAGATTTGTCAAAATTAAAATTTTGACCTGAGGTATATTCAAATATCTCTAGGAAAGCTTTAATCTTGATGAGGTTAGTCTTAGAGGCTTGCATGAAGATGATTGTATTATCAACATACATTAAGTGAGAGGCAGCTAGAACTGAAGCATGCAGTTGATAATATGAGAGGCTCTTATTCCAAAAAAAAAGAGGCTCCTAGAAAAGGCCTCTGAGAAGATATTGAAGAGGAATGGAGAGAGGGGATCACCTTGTTTGATGCCTCTAGTGGGTCTGAAGAAGCACACTGGATTACCATTGACTAGGACCGAGAAATGTGTTTGTGAAAGATTGTTCATTACAGCATTTAAGAAATGACCATTGAAACCAAACTTAATCAAAACATTCCTAAGGAAATCCCAGTTTACTCTATCAAAAGCCTTTCTTAGATCTAATTTGAGTATACAGTTAGGGACTCTACTTTTTTTGTCTAGATATCTTATCATTTCCTGCAAATATAGAATGTTATCTGAAATATCTCTACCTTTCATGAAGGAAGATTGGTTAGGGGAGATTAGTTTATCCATGTGAAGCCTTAATCTTTCCATTAATATCTTTGAGCAGATTTTATTTATTACATTAGATAAACTGATTGGCCTGAAATCATCAAAGGAGCAAGGTGTAGACTTTTTAGGAATTAGGGTTATCCAGGTACTAGTTTTACCCCTTGGTAGATCCATACCTAAAATAAATTCATTCACAGCTTCGGTTAGATCCTTTTTTATAATAGTCCAGCACTTGCAATAGAATTTATTTGAAAAACCATCTAGACCTGGACTACTATTTTTATTCAAACCCTTAATCACAGAATCCAGTTCAGTTTCTGAGACTGGCATGGATAAGGCCTGGTTGTCCTGGTCTGTGATGATGCTTGGGATTTGAGTGAGGAAGTGGGGATAGTAGGTATCATTCACTGTTTGGTTAGGCTCAGTTAACAGATCAGAAAAATAGGAAATAGCTTTCTTTTGTATGTCTAAATTTGAGTTTAGCCACTGTCCTTCCCTGTTTTTAATCTTAGTGATCTGAAGCTTACAGTTTCTCTCTTGAACAGTCTTGTGGAAAAATTGGGTGTTATTATCTCCTAGTCTATGCCATTTAGATCTTGCTTTTTGCTTCCAAAATTTTTCCTTCTCTTTAAGGGCTCTAAGCAGTAAAGCTTTTTTCTCATTTAATTTGATAAGCTCAGAGACTGAGGGGGTCGAATCAAAGACAAGTTCCTGAAGTCTTAAAGCTTCCTCTGCTGAAATCACATTAGCATATATATTTCCAAAGCAATCTCTATTCCAGATTTTTATCACCTTCTTAAGTCTAACTAATTTTAGATAGAATCTAAGCATTCCAGACTCGGGAAGTGATTTATCCCAATTTTCCTTAATTAGATTGGTGAATTCTGGCCTATTAAACCAAGTATTTATGAATCTAAAAGGTTTAGGGTGGGAATTAGTCTGAAGTAGAAGAGGGGAATGATCTGAGGTATGCCTATTTAGGATTTGGATAGAGGATGAAGGGAATTTATAGCTCCATGACATTGTGCAAAGGTCTCTGTCAAGTCTTTTGGAGGTAAGATTTCTACGTCTCGAGTTGCACCATGTGAAAAGATTTCCGACAGTGTTGATTTCCTGAACTCCGGAGGAACTAATCCAGTTATTAAAATCTCTAATACTTCCTAAAGAAGGGGAGCTAGGGCCTCTATATTCTGAGAGTGTGGTGATGGTATTGAAATCACCTATAAATATGGTTTCTCCTTTAGAAATGCTAATCAAATCTTTCCATAAATGTTTTCTACCCTCTCTGTTTCTAAGTGCATAAACAAAAACTGCCTCCATATCTAAAGATAGAGATTGGTGTGCTATCTTGACATGCAGAAACTGTTCGTGGTGAGAGATGAGTGTGACAGAAACTGAATTAGTCCACATAAGCCATATTTTTCCATTTTGGAGAGTCAAATTATGGGAGAACTTTAGCTTATCCATATATGTGTGACATTGAGTGTTATCATGCATTGGTTCAATTATACACAGGAGTTGAATTTTCTTAATCTTGATTAGATTAGTTTGTCTTAGCATAGAAGATTCCATACCCCTAAGATTCCAGACTAAAAAATTGACAGTTAGAGTGCGTGTCATTGTTCACCAGATTTATGACTCTTTGTCGCTGACCTGAGCATCATCTTATTCAGCTGGCTAAAGTAGTTATTCATTTTAATCTTAGACTTACCTTGCTGGGGATTCTTACCATTGAGCTTCATCTCATGAGGAGCTGTGATATCAGGGTGATTGACACTAACCTCATCCTCAGAGTCCAGCATATCCAGTTCTTCAATACCCTGTGGGAGAATATCTAGGTCCTGCAAAACAGAAAACCTGTTTTCCATTTTATCCTGTAGGGAAAGTGGGGGGTTATTAGTGGGGGATTGGTTCAGCCTTAGCCTGAGTGAGCCAATTTGGATATCGTCTTTTGCATAGGCAATGGGGGTAGATTTGGACAGTGTCGTAGCATTTAAAAGCTTAGAGATGGAGTTATCAGTGCCTTCCTGAGGTTGGATTCTGGGTGGTGACTATAAGTGTATTTTCCTAGGCATTCTGTTGACCTCAGAGTAGGAGTTGGCATCAAGGTTTAGGGGAGAGATTGCTGTAGCTCTCTGGTTGTCGACACTGTCTTTTTTCTGGGAGGTGGCGTCAATCTGATTACCAAAGGAGATTAGAGGAGGATTGCTAAACTTGTTGCCAGTGGCCTGCCAATGGGAATGAGTTCGGCTCTGGGTAGTGTGATTTTCCACTGACTTATCATTAGTATTTTCCACTGATTTGCCATTAGGATTTTGTGGGATAGCTCTACATTGACTTATAGATTGTCCTAACTTAGCACAGTGATCACAATAGAGGGGGACATCTTCAAATTCTATAGGATATTTCTTATTGTTTGAAACTGAACCCAATCTAATATAGTTACACATAGGCTTCTGAAGATCAATCTCAACACAAAATTTTATGGCAGATGGCCTAGTGAACATATTAGTGGCTAAGTCATTTTTAATGAAGCTACCTATGCTATTCCCAATTGCTTCAATACATGCAGAATTGTAGTAGTACAAGGGTACTTCCCTGATAGTACACCAAATGGGTACAACTGGGGATTCTCTATGTGTTGAGAAATCTGGGGACCATTTCAGCATCTTAAGGAGGATACCATTGAAATTCCAGATTCCTTTCATCCAACATCTTTGGTAATCATTGACGAGCTCAAACCTAATCAGAACATGTTTATAATCTAAGGAACCTAATTGGTATTTACCTGCAAAACCAACCGTTTTGAAGGCCAATTCCAGATGCTCCATTGTGAGTCTCCCTTTTGTGAACTTTCTGACCAGAGCATTTGCATAGTGTGCTGAGAGTTTGACAATTTGATCGTCAGAATAGAGACAAGCTGGATTCCCTAGATGTTCTAATTTTAGGATTAATTCTGGGTTACTGGGCAGTGATTTTGAGAGGGGAGGGGATTTTTTTTAAGAACAGCCGCAAAGGATTTAGGTCCCTCAATTGGGATTGGTGTTGGGTTGGCGTTGCTGGCATTGCTTACCGCCACAACGGGCGGATTAGCGGTGGCCATTTCTGACGAGAAATTTTAGCAGTTGGGTTAGCCGTTAACGGCTGGATTAGCCATTACCGGCGAGCCGAGGGAAGAAGAGGAAGAAAATGCAGTTCAGTTACTGTAGCAAGAGGAGAGATGAGAGAGCTTGGTTTATTGTACAATGATGTTTCTTTGTCGTCAATTAAAGCTTGTAATACTTAAGGTTTACCTTTGAACTCTCTTGCAATATCCTTAACCATTTCATCAAATTCCGCATTCCCATCTAATTCATCTTCCACATTTGTTTTACTCGAATCAATCGTCCGAGCCATTTCTCCAACCTCCCCATGCCACACCCAACTAGTGTAGCTAGTTTCAAACCCCTTCATTATGAAATGTGACTACAATTTCTTCCTCCCTACATACACTTCGTTTTTAAAATCTTTACACGGACACCAGGCTCGCACAACACCATTTTTAGAAGCATCCTCAAATGCAAACGTGACAAATGTTTCGATCAATGACATGCAATCGGGTGATTTTCTAAGATCATTACCAATAAGTTTATTGCAATTCATTATCCTACAAGTCAATTACAATGCAACCCATTAACATCATTAATTACAACATTAATCATAACCCACTCCTATTTAATCTAAATACAAACCTTAAATCCGAATTAAATATGTAAAATCATAATTTCAAGATAATTTCCACCAACAAAATTATAAACAATTCTTACGTTCTCCAGTGAAAATTGCTTCTCTTCGATGTATATATTGGCTTTACTTCTTAATCAATGGATTGAAAGAGGGAGCAAAACCCTAACAATGTCTTTGTTTTCTGTGTTCCTAATAAATGGCATTATCCCCGCAGGACTTTTTTCAAGTTTGGAAACATACCTCCGATGAAATTCCGAGTTTGGAATAGTGGTCGTCTATTTATAAACGCATGATGGATCGTCTTTTGGACTCGGAAGATGAATCGGCTCCCTGCTGCAAACTCGAAACCAACCTATTTTAAAGGTGGATAGATACAACTGCCTTTAATTAGGGCTAATTAAAGGTAGTTTTAACCAAAACTGCCTTTAATCAATGAGATTTAAAGGCCGTTATTTCAAAACCGCCTTAACATAGAAAATAATTGTCTTTAAAACGTGATTTCTGGTCCCGACTAGAGGTTCCAAGTTTGGAACCTCTTGACCAAGGCGGTTTCGCATTTTTTGACCAAAACCACCTTCAATAGGTGCCTTCCATAGGCTTGCCTCCACTAGTGGTAGGAGGTTATGAGCAATGTGTCTACCTTTTATAAAAACACTTTGGTTTGTACTTATTATATCAGGTAGAACAATTATCAATCTAGCACATATGATTTTAGTAACCAACTTGTATACACTAGAGCAACATGCTATAGGTCTGAATTCTGAACATATCTTTGGGACTGCAACTTTTGACATCAAGGCAATGAGAGTGCTACTAAATTCAGCTGGTATTTCCTCCCCTTCAAAGAAATTCTTCACTGCCTTAACCACATCCCTTCCAATAATGTTCTAGGTTTCTTTAAGAAATTGGCTTGAGTAGTCCTCTTGTCCTGGACTTTTTGATGAATGCATCCCTTTCTAGGCCTGCTTAACCTCCACCTCACATACTGGTTGTATCAACATTGCTTGCTGATTTAGATTCAGTTTACCACTATAATCTGCAACATTCCTATAAAGTTTCCTTGTTTTAGATCTGCTTCCTAGTTGGTGCTTAAAGTGTCTCACTAATTCAGCCTCTATGTCTCCCTGATTTGTCAGCACTGCATTTCCAATTCGAAGAGTGATAATACTATTTTTGCTCTGTCTTGATTTCATGGAATCATAAAATAACTTTGTTGGCATGTCCCCATCACAAAGCCATTGCAATTTTGACTTCTGTTGCAAGAGCATGTATTATGCTTCTTGTATTATCTCATGCTCTTTTCTTGCATTAGCCTCAATTTCCTGACAATTCAAAGATAATGGATCTCTATTCATTTTTTCAAGTGTTGCCTCCCATTCATTTGATCTCAACTCCAATTTTTCCCCTATAGCACCAAATTCCCTCTTGCTCAGGTTTGTGAGTGGCTTTCGCAAAACTTTTAACACAACTGCCATGTCAGCCAGGGAATCCACTTTTCCACTACCCCATACATGTTTCACTGTACCCTCAAACAAAGGAGATTGTGAACACATATTGTAATATTTAAAAGGTTTTCTGAATTTTTTTTACTCCCATATTAAACCTGATTACAAGTGGCAAGTGATATAACATTGCCTCACTCATAACTTCACGGACAACTTTCTCCAATTCTTTCCACCAAGACTGATTTACCATTCCCCTACCCAATCTACTAATGACCCTTTCAGCCCCTTTTCTTTTGTTGCTCCAAGTGTACATATTTCCAGTGGTTTTGATTTCTATCAACTCCAAGTCTTCCACTGTCTCCTGAAAATCCTGTATTTCTTTCTCCTCCACTGGAAGTCCTCCAATGCTATCATTGAATTCCAATGGAGTATTATAGTCGCCAACAATCAACCATGGCTTAACTCTTCCTCCACAACTCTCAGATACTGCCATAACTTTTCTGTTTTCTACCCAGTGTTAAAGCCATATACCACAGTTCAGTAGCAACTCACCTGTGATACTTTGAAAATACTGTATTTCTTTCTCCTCCACTGGAAGTCCTCCAATCCTATCATTGAATTCCAATGGAGTATTATAGTCGCCAACAATCAACCATGGCTTAACTCTTCCTCCACAACTTTCAGATACTGCCATAACTTTTCTGTTTTTTGCCTAGTGTTAAAGCCATATACCACAGTTCAGTAGCAACTCACCTTTGATACTTTAATTAATACCTCCAGATCCATCCATCGCTCCCCTTTACTCAGTGTTTTTACCTCCAACAAATCTATTCTCCACATCACCTAGATTCTCCCTCCAGTGGCCACATCCACATTTGTTTCATACTCCCACTATAACCCCCAAACTTTTCCACACCTCTTTTTCTTTTTTTGATTTTTTTCTCTAGTAAACCCAATAAACCAATATTATTCTGCAAGCAGATTTTCCTGATTATACCGTGTTTACTAGTCTTATTCAGCCCTCGTACATTTCATATTAACCAATTACTTTCCATCAGGAGGTTTTTCCTCCAATCTCTCATCTCCATTACCACCATTTCTCCCTTTTCTCAGACTCCCTGTTATGGTTGTATCATGGTTAGTTTCAGCTAAAACTCCTACACCAACTTCAGTTTCAGACTTCTTCACCTCACTTTCATAATCCACTTTCTGCCTTACTGGAATATAGACTTTCCAGTTTCTTTTTACTTTCTCCACTTCAGTTTCAAATTTTCCTCTACATTCACTTTTACCATGCCCTAGCTGGTTACACTCTTTACATTTCACTGGTTTCCATTCATAATACACTTTCTGTTGCATAATGACTTTATGCTCATTCAGATACAACACCTTGTCAGGAACTTCTTCTCCTGTCTCAACATCCACATTTACCCTTGCATAAGTCAATCTGTCTTTTTGTTGAGTAGCCCAGACAGATTGGTATACCAATAGAGCTAATAATTTTACAGATCATTCTTCGTTGCCAATAAGCAGTGGGAAGGTTTGGCAATTGTATCCATACATGGATTCTAGTAGGCTCAGAAAAATCAAAATCAGAAGACCAGACCTTAACAATTATAGGCTTCCCATAAAAAAATATTCCTACAGCCTTAACAACTTCATTCTTAACATCTATACTCATCAGTTTCACCATAAAAACATTCCTATCCAACATCCAAACTTTACTGACCATTTTCCCCCATATTCTGAGAAAGAAACCTTCCATTACCAGCACCCAGAATTCTGCAAATCATTGTCGTGTTCCATTGCATCGAGCTTTCTTCCACATCCTCCAGAGTTATTTCACCCATCTTCAATCCTTCGATTTCAATTGGCTTATTGTATTTGATCTCTGAGCTATCCCCTTCACACAGAGTCTTCCATTTCAATTCTTCACCATTTTCCACTCGTTCTTCCCAAGAGAGCCGTTTACCTTTCTTCACTGTAGTGCTAACTTCCACCTCTATTTTCACAGGTTTGTTCTTCACTGGAGGTATCAACCCCACGAATTCCACATCCTCAGCAGCTCGTTTTGTTAAGCTTTCCATCACTACTATTGACTTTGGAGTATAACTACTCTCTCCGATTTCACTACTCAAAACCACTTTTAAACCCTGCTTAAACCCTTCTCCATCAATTTTCGATAGAGTTTTCTCCCCTTCACCAAGATTGCTCAACCAAACCACCGTTTTCCTCCCCAGATTCTTCTTCCCTGACCTACCCATGGGTGGCGATGTTCAGGAACACATCATATTAACAAAGAAAAAGGTGGCGTGAAAAACACATAGTTCAAGGTGAAATCGACCGCAGTAGATGAGAGTCATTTTAGAATTTTACTAAACCAACTTCTACAACATTTTTAATGGTTTTAATTTAACTCACAAAGTATAGATAAGATTTCAACACAATAATAAAACTATTTCTTCAGTATCAGCTGCTTTTAATTTTCGCACAAACAAAACAAAGCCATTAATTCATTCTATAACTTCTGCATTCGGAATTGAAGGAATTCCCCGCCATGGAATCGATATCATCCCTTTCCGCCACTATCTCCGCCGCCACTGCTGGGGCATCCACCGCCGCGCAATTTTGCTTGCCTTCTTCTAGCATTTCCCTGCATGTAATAAACCCCAGAAGATCAAGAAAATTCTGCGTTTTGGCGTCTAAAGGCGGGCCCTCTGAGCTGGACGGATGGGAGAAAATGGAGCTCAAGTTCGGGAGAATGATTGGTGAAGACCCCAAGTTAACCTTGGCCAAGGTAAGCTTTCTTTGTGTGTAATTCATGGTACTGGTTTTTATACTTATATTGCATATAATAAGAACATGTTGTAAATGGTTGTCTGATTTTGTTGTTTTTGCTGAATGTACTGTTGGCATTTGGGAAAAATGATGATGATAGTTCTTGGAATTTGTTTTCAACACACATTTTTTAAGGTGGTTCTCTATTTTCGAGACATCTTACTGAGTAATCCACTAGATTAAAAATGGATGCTAGGAAATGAGGCTTTTTAATTTGCATTCTAGCTGATGTTTGATATACTATATGTATGTCTTGAAAATGTTTCTGATTCAAAGGAAAGTTTACTTGCTAGATAATGGCTAGGAAGGCTAATCCAGAGATGACTCCCCTAGAAGTTGAAAAGTTACTTGAGAAGAAGAAAAGGAAGGGGAAATCGAAAAAAGAGGAGGTAGAGGAGGTTTCGGTTGATATGGAATGGGAAAGAAAGGCAGTCAGTTCCATTGGCGGAATAAACTTAGTTCGGCCTGTGACCAGGAAAGGAGTGAACTTTGAGACTAATGAGAAGCCTGTTGAGGCTCAGGATATGAAGCCAACTAAACCAATCGGAAAGGTTGTCAAGGACAGTACTCGCAATGTGCCTAATGTAATATTGAGGAAACCAACATCATATAGGGATGATAGTGAGGATTCATCAAGGTTCAGCTTTAGGCCAAATTTGTCACTGAGAATGATGAAAGAACAACAAAAGGACAGGTTTAGTGACATGACATTGTTGAAGAAGCCTGAGCCTCTGAATGTTGATGCTGAAAGTGAGGGTGAAAGTAGCCATTCAGGTGATTCTCAAGCTAATGTTAGTGATATGACACTGTTGCAGAAGGCCAAGCCTCTGAGCGATGGTGCTGATAGTGAGAGTGTAAGAAGCCAATTGGGTGATTCTCAAGCTAATGTTAGTGATATGAAATTGTTGAAAAAGCACAAGCTTCCGAGTGATGGTGCTGAATCTGCTGACAGTGAGGGTGTAATTAGCTATCAGGGTGATTCCCAAACTACTGTTAGTGATATGGCTCTGTCGAAGAAGCCTGAGCCTCTGAGCATCGGTGCCGATAATGAGGGTAAAAATAGTCTCCCGGGCTATTCCAAGACTGATGTTAGTGATGTGACTTTGTCTGCGAAGCCTGAGTCTTTGAACACCGATGTTGATTGTGAGAACAATAGTAGCCATTTGGGTGATTCAGAGACAAATGCCAGCTCTTTAAATAGTCAAAGCGTACAGAGGGGAGAAGAGCCCCTGAATCCCACTTTGACTGATAAGCCATATCAGAAATCAAAATCAGGATTATCTGAACCTGTACCCTCTATTGGTGCTGCGCTTCTGGGTAGGCCGAAAAGGTAAAAGTATAGGAAGTTATTGCGACAAATTATTCGCTGCTTTTATGCTTCTGATTTTCTAATTATATATTGTCCAATAGATTAGATCCCTCAGTAAAGGCAACATCTGAAATTAGTAAAGAGCAAATGATACCTGAAGATCCTGAGAGGAATGGGAAGATTTTAGAGATTGAGAAGAACCTTCCATCTTCTTTGAAGGTTGTTGGCAACTTATTATCTCCATCACGGATTTACTTTATCTGAGTTATATGTTTGGATTGAATCTAACTGTTCAGGATTTATAGGATCTTGATGAGAAAGACTGGAAAAAGGCAGAAGATTTGGCTGTGTCTGGAGAAAGAGAAGAAGTGGAAATTGTTGGCTCTAGTACCCGAGGATTTACTGTAAGTCTAATGTTGCTAGATTATGAGATTGGACTATATCTTTCAATCCATTTTCCCTTCATTTTTAGCTTTTGTTTTGCAGGTCTCATTTAATTCCTTGATAGGAATTTTACCATATCGAAATCTTACTTCCAAATGGAAGTTCTTAGCTTTCGAGTCTTGGTTGAGAAAAAACGGCATTGATCCATCCAAGCATAGGAAAAGCTTAGGTGTCATCAATACCTCCGATACAGCTGGCGTGATACCTTCTTCTGATTTAAGATTAGATCCAACAATAGATGCTGATTTAGATATCAATATCTCCCCAGACATGAAGCTTGAAGATTTTCTCAAGATCTATGACCAACAGAAACTTAAGTTCTTATCGTCTTTTGTTGGCCAGGTTAGGATGAAACAATTTGGATTGAAGTGGTTGTGTGTAATTTGACCTTAGCAATCTGAAAACACCTGGTTTGCAGAAAATCAGAGTGATTGTAGCTTCGGCTGACAGAAATTCTAGACGGCTGATATTCTCCACTAAACCAAAGGAAACTGATGAAATGATTGAGAAAAAGAGAAGTCTCATGGTAATATGTGCATGCATTATGAAACATACTGATAAAGTTCTTTTTCAAATAAAAATTATACTTTTCTGGAGTAGACAAATTCTGATACTGTATGGAGCTGCTGAGTTTATTTATTTCTTTCAGCTTTCCATTCTTTTCTTTTGTGTGCTTCTTTGATAATTTTCTAGTTCATACTATTGGCAGGCTAAGCTGAGTGTAGGAGACGTCGTTAGCTGCTGTATTAAGAAGATTACTTATTTTGGTGTGTTTGTTGAGGTGAGTTAAGCTTTCAATTCAAATGCTTTCCAGTTATCGTATACATCGAGTAGAGGAATGAACAGTGGAATATCATGCATAAACTATATGCTAAATGCAGGTTGAAGGAGTACCTGCTCTGATTCACCAGACAGAAGTGTCTTGGGATGCCACATTGGACCCTGCATCGTTCTTCAAAGTCGGTCAGGTAATATCCTAATCACCATCTGATTTCCAAACTCCAAAAGTTCATTGGTTTGGTGTCTGAAGCTCTAAGACTGTCCATTTTCCGGTCAGATTGTAGAGGCAAAAGTTCACCAGTTGGATTTTTCCCTGGAACGCATTTTCTTGTCATTAAAGGAAATAACGGTAATCCTTGCCGGGTTTTCTTATTACACAAAGCCCTTTACATCATTGCTCCAACGCTCTCATTTTTGCTGTTTCCTTTGGCAGCCCGATCCCTTAATTGAGGCCTTGGATGCGGTTGTGGGTGGTCACGATTCAGATGCCAGATTTAAAGAATCTCAGGCCGATACAGAGGTAGATCAGAGTCCCTTCATAGGTTTTCGTTTGTTTTTCCACATACACATTGCAAAATGTGGGGAAAATATGTAGAGTTTAAATATGTTCGGAGTAATTATGAACATCTCAATTGGAATTTTTGACAGTGGGCAGAGGTAGAGTCTCTGATTAAAGAACTGCAGCAGGTGGAGGCGATTCAGTCTGTGTCCAAGGGGCGATATTTCGTGAGTCCCGGCTTGGCTCCTACTTTTCAGGTGACCATATGCGCTGCAGCATTGTGTTAACTTTGGTTCCTTATTGTTTGCCTTAGGTTTAATGTTGAACATGCAGGTTTACATGGCGTCGATGTTTGAAAACCAGTACAAACTACTCGCGCGATCTGGCAATCGGGCACAAGAAGTGAGTTTGGAGCCTTTGTTTTTGTTTGACAAAGCAGTTCTTAGGACCAAATTGTTAACATGTGTTTTTGATGGCAGGTGATAGTTGAGACTTCCCTGGATAAAGAAGAGATGATATCCATCATCCAAACCTGCACAAACAAAGTCCAATAATTTCCTTTTTCGTTTCTTTGTGCAGCCTTTTGTATTAACACGTGTAATTATTTCTCGACTAAGCCCCAATTTTAGTATCTGACATCTTTTTAGTCCTCTACTTTTCAAAAGGCTTTTGTTGGTACCTTACAAGTCCACTGCTTTTCAAAAAGATTTTTTTATTACCTTACAAATGACTAAAATATTTTTTTAGTACTCTGCTTTTTAAAATAATTTTTTGGGTATCATAAAAAAATCATTTAGTCTTTTGTAAAGTACCCAAATTGAGATTTTGTCTTCTTATAATTCTTATACCATATCGATATTTATATTAAAGAGCCCATCTTTTGAAAAATAATATTTTTATAAGTTATTAAAAAATTAAAGTTTAATTTACAAAATAAAATAAATAAAGATAATTTTTTTAGGTTGTATTAATTGGTCATTTACTTATAACTAGTGCATGTTGTATAATATATTTTTATTATTGCAATTAAAAAATTTTACACTTTTATAATCCTAATTCAATCATGTATTTCCATATGACTAAGTAAATGCAATTTTTTCGAAGACTTGCCTAGATTAAAAGTACTCCCTCTGTTTCTTTAACAGTGGCACACTTTCTAATTTGAGGTGTTTCTTTTATATTGACACTTTCTATTTATGGCAAGTTTAAGTTTATTACATCCATTTATTTTACTTTTTCTTCTTTCAATTTAATTTCATCCACTCATTTAACATCTCCTAAATTCTAACATAAAAAATAATGTGCCACTATTAGAGAAGCAGACGCTATTTCAATTTTTCCGATGTCGTCATTATAAAAATTACCGATGTAAATAGATGCCTTTGTCGCTTTTTCTACCAAATCTATTTTATGTAATATGGACACACACGGGTCCCATCCAGTCAGGCCAGTTTGCGGTGCCTCTGCGTTTGGTTTTTGCGACTCTAACGTTACCCTAATAATTTCATTTATGTTACAGGTGGATATGTTATTTTTATGAATTCATAGTACGTACGGTAGTAAATGTAGTGAAGTGATATCACTTGCTCCCTTCATCCCAGCCTACTTTGCACAGAATTTTTTTACGGTCTTTATTAAATATATTTGAATATAAATATATGTAACTACGGACAATAATGACATACAAAATATTGATATTTAAAAACTACATGTTACGATGAATCTAATTATGTCTACGATAAAATTATTGTTTAGCATCTTTAACAAAAATATATATATTCCTGTAAGAGAAGGTCTCAGGACAGGTGGCCTGTCCATAAACTTATGGAAGGCCAGGGACCAGTTTGCAATTAATAAAATAAAAGGAAACCGTGGGCCAAGCCTGATCCTCCTCTTCCTCGGCCTCATCGTCGCAATTTCACTCTGAACTTCCTTCTCTTCTTCGTCGTCGTCATCCTTAATCACAATCCAAAGACCGCAATTTCGATTAGTCACCTCGCAACCAGCATCGTCGTCATCCTTAATCACAATCCAAAGACCGCAATTTCGATTAGTCACCTCGCAACCAGCATCGTCGTCCTCCAGGTTCTCAGCTTTCTCCTCCTCTGAAGAAGACTCAATTTCAATTTGACTGTTATTGGAACGGCTCGGCGAACCAGCAAGCCTGAATCTGTGAAGATGGTGATGAAAGCATGTTGAGCATCGAAGAGCCAGGAGAGTGAGGCGAGGAAGGACTGGGTGAACTGTTTCCGGCTAAAGTCGCCTAGGCAGCGCTCGATTTTCTCGTCCAGCATCATCGGGATTTTCGGGTTGCCGGAGCAATGGTGATTGATCAATGGAGTTGTGTCCGGAGGAGTAATACTCATGGTGTGTCTACTTTCAGTTTGTTCGTTCTTTGAAGTCTATAGTTTCTTTTTAATCAGTTGATTTTGAAATTTGATTATAATAGCAGCTTACACGGATTAATATTTCATTTTTGTACTTAGTTGTTTGCAGAATCTGATTTTTAGATTTCTTCAAAGCGTAAGTATTTCTTGTGTTTAAGCGTAAGAGTAATCTGATCTTCAGAAAATCAGAATTTAGTCTCACTGGAGATGCTGTTTTCCTTTTTCTGTATGTGATGTGTCCCTGCAGAGGCCGATGGTGTTCCTGGAGCCTGTTGCGCCACCATTGCAGTCTGTGAATGCTCAAGTTGTTGCTACTCATATTGACCCAAAGGTAGCTGAGTTAACCAATAGGGTTCAGATGGCACAGCAAGTTCAAAAAAAATGTCTTTGTGTTGCCGAGCCAGTTTGATCAGTACCAGCAGATGTAGTATGTCCGAACCGGTGCTCAGATGAGGCAACACCACCACAACCACCACACTTCTGGTGCAGTGCCGATGTACTACTATGTGTTCCCTTCTCAGCAGTTAGGTCATCGTCAAGCACAAACTATGGAACAACTACATCAATATCAGCGTAATTTTGAGATGTTTGAAGTCTATTTTTAGTTTGCACAGATATTCGATGGATGTGAAGATAGACAAAGCAGAAGTGTGCTCTTACATAAGCAGAAGATAACACGCTTGTGTTTGAAACATGTTATATGCCCTGTGTATGACTCAATTTGGCTCATTTGGCTCATTTTGAGTTGAGACCTATTATTGTTTGATGAAAGCTGTTATTCTTTTTTAATTCTAATCATATATGCTACATTCTGTGCTTTGATGTATAGATGAATTCATTGTAATATCTGGTCCTGATTTTTCTAGATTGATGGCTATGAAGTGTACGCTTTATGAAATTACGAGGTGCATTCGTTTATTTATATGTTGCAGTTGTTATTATCCAACATGTATTTGTTAGTTGTACTGTGAATGACCTTTTTTTTCTTCTCTTTTTTGTTGATCGTTTGTTTTGCATTACGAGTTGCATATGTTTACTGATATGTTGCATATGTTAGTATTCAATGTGTACTTGTTAGTTGTACTGTTTTGTGAATGACTTTTTTTTTCTTCCCTTTTTTGATGATCGTTCATTTTGAATTACGAACTGCATATGTTTACTTATATGTTGCATTTGTTAGTATTCAATATGTACTTGTTAATTGTACTATCTATAGACCTTTTGTGAATGACTTTTTTTCTTCTCTTTTTTGCTGATCGTACGTTCTGAATTACGAACTGCATCTATTTACTTATATGTTGCATATGTTAGTATTCAATGTGTACATGTTAGTTGTACTGTCTACGACCTTTTGTTTTTATTTATTGTTAGTTGTACGTTTTGAATAACGAGTTGCACTTGTTTACTTATATGTTGCATATGTTAGTATCTCATATGTACTTGTTAGTTGTACTTTCTATATATCTGAACATCTTGTCCAGACTATGTACTTGTTGGTTGTTCATTTTGAATTAAAAACTGAATTTTTTTACTTATATGTTGCATTTGTTACTATTCAATGTGTACTTGTTAGTTGTATTGTCTATACACCTTTTGTGAATGACTTTTTTTCTTCTCTTTTTTGCTGATCGTGCATTTTGAATTACAAACTGCATCTGTTTACTTATATGTTTCATATGTTAGTATTCAATGTGTATTTGTTAGTTATGCTGTCTATGACCTTTTGTTTTCATTTGTTGCTAGTAGTACATTTTGAATAACGAGTTGCATCTGTTTACTTATATGTTGCATGTGTTAGAATCCCGAATGTACTTGTTGGTTTTATTGTGTTTGACTTTTATCTAAATTAAAACGAGCCTATATCAACATCTCTGCTCAATCATGTCAATCAGTTGTTTGATGTTGCATTAAATGTGTTATCGATAGTTGGGAGAACCTGATCGGGTTATAACTTACAATACCTGTCATGTTTTTGTCTCTTGGCACATCAACTAGCAAAGTTGGCCCTGAAATTTAACTTAGATAGGAAAAGAATGTGACTAAATGACGCCATGAGAAATAATCATCCACATTGCAAATGATGACAGGAGATACACAAAAAACATGAAAATATCATATTTACTAACACTAATCATGGCATCATAAACAAGTTAAGAAAATGACTCTGTGCAAAAGAAATCAGATTATCATTACAGAAAGAAGGAGAACCACTTCAACGGTACCATTCAGAACCCTAAGGTCTAAAGAGTCGACATCAAATCCAGCTTCAAAGTAGTGATCATACATATCATCAGTGGCGGATCTATTGATACGCGAGGTAGGGCTCCAGCCCTACCTCGGTCGCCGGCCGTAGCTTGGAGGAGGCGGGAGCGCGTCTCCGGCGCGGCGGCAGTAAGGGCCAAGCCCTGCTCGCCGGAGAAGAAGGCCACGCTGCGGCCTTCTTTTTTTTAAAGTGATACACACTAAAACGACGTCGTTTCGTTTGGAATTATTTTTTTAAAACCTAAGTAGTAAAATGACGTCGTTTCACGTTAGTGAAACGACGTCATTTCACTAAGTAATACGAAAAAAAAAGAAATCGAAAATGGATTGGGCCAAAAACTGAGCCCAATCCAATAGCCAATTGATCCATTCTTATGTTGCTAAGGACGAGAAGGACAGAAGGCAGAGCACAGCACTCCTCCTTCCTCCTCTCTGCCTCACTCGCGCTGCTCAGCCCCGTCGCCGCCGCCGCACCACCGCCGTCCACCACCGCCGTCCGCCACCGCCAGCGCTGCTTGCCTGCCTCATCCCGCCGCCTCTCCAAACCTGAAACCACGGTAATTCTTCTCTTCTCTTTAATCTTTATGCTAATATTTATTAATTTTAGGGTTTATAATTTATTGTCTTTTTAATTTATTTATTCAAAACTTAAATATATGTATAATGTGAACATGATTTCTAGATTGGATGTTGAATTGAATTTATATGGTTGTATTATATATGATTGTTGAAGTTTAGTTGAATTGCATAAATTGATTTAGTTGAATTGCATATTTAGTTGGAATTTAGTTGGAATTTAGTTGAAATTATAATTGTTTGATTTATTTTGTATAATTGTATGTGACAGTGAAATTGTCAATTTGTCATAATCTCGGTTTATGGAAATATGGAATTATCAATTAGGGATATTTGTTAAATTGAATTTAGATGAATATGATTTTATGAACTTTTTATTTTCATTTGTTAATTATCAATTAGGGATATTTTATTAAATTGAATTTGAATCGATGAAAAATAAATCAATTTACATATTTTTCCTATTTGATATTTAATAGGTTATGGATAAATTTTTAATTCGAAGTAGCGGAGTAAAGAGATCGAATGAGTCTAATGAACAAAGGCACAATGAAGAGGGTAGTAGTACAAAACAATCTCGTGTAGAATTCAATCAGAATGATGTTATAAGTGATCCCGGGCTGCGTAAACCTATTGAAGAGATTGATGTTTCTATTAGAGATGAAGTGCTAAGAGAATATATATTAAGAGGTCCTTGCCAACCTAAGAATCATACTTTTCCAAAGACAGTGTTCAATGATGAATTTAGAAGTTTTCAAAAGGGTTGGTTTGATGAATTTAATTGGTTGGAGTATAGTGTTTCAAAGGATGCGGCATTTTGTTTTCCATGCTATCTTTTTAAGAATTCAGCAAAGGGGACCGCATATACTGTGGATGGGGTGATGAATTGGAAGAATGCCCTTAAAGTATTTAGGAAATATGCTAAGAATGTGGATGGAATTCATCATGGTGTAGCAATTAAATTGAGAAATTTTAGCCTTCAAAAGCAAAGTATCTCACATTGTTTGGATGGTCATTTCACCGAAGCAAAAAAGGCATATCGCACACATTTGAATGCGGTTTTGGATGTGACAAGATACTTGTTAAATCAAGGTTTGGCTTTTCGTGGTCATGATGAAGGTTGGGATTCGCTCAACAAGGGTAATTATCTTGAATTGGTTGAATGGTATTGCAAGCGAAGTGAAGATGTTGCTAAGGTAATGAATGAAAATGCTCCCAGAAATTGCAAGTTGACATCCCCTAAAGTTCAGAAATAGCTCTCAAGTGCTTGTGCTGGTGAGGTAACTGATGCTATTGTTAATGACATTGGAGATAGTGTATTTTCTATTCTTGTTGATGAGGCTCGAGATGCATCAATAAAAGAGCAAATGGGGGTTGTTTTGAGATTTGTCAACAAACAAGGATGTATTCTTGAGCGTTTTCTTGCTCTTGTGCATGTTTCTAATACTAAAGCTATTACTTTGATGGAGGCTCTTAAGCAACTGTTTGTAGATAAGAAATTGTCCTTGTCAAAGTTGAGAGGCCAAGGATATGATGGGGCTTCAAATATGCGAGGGGAGTTCAATGGATTGCAAGCTTTGATATTGAAAGAAAACTCTTCTGCGAGGTATATTCATTGTTTCTCTCACCAACTTCAATTGGTTGTTGTTTCTGTTGCATATTGTACTCTATCTGTGGGTGAATTTTTTGGGTATCTTGTTCAAACTGTGAATCTGGTTGGAGGTTCATGTGTTAGAAAAGAGATGCTTGTGCAATTAGAACATGCTAGACTTGTAGAGGCATTGGAGAGTGGGGACAAGGTTAGTGGAAGAGGCAAAAATCAAGAAATGAGTTTGAGAAGGCCTAGTGATATACGTTGGGGATCACATTACAGTACTATTCTTCACTTTGAGGCTATGTGGTCTTCAATTATTCAAGTGCTTCTTAATATCTGTGAGCATGGCAATTTAGTTGAAAATGCCTCTACAGCAAAGGGTTTGATTGATAGAATGGAGAGCTATGAATTTGTGTTTTGTATGTTTTTGATGAAGCATTTGTTGGGAGTTACAAATCAATTGTCCCTTGCCTTGCAACAAAGAGATCAAAATATTTCGATGGCTGTGCGAATGATGAATAGAATGAAGACTGAATTGCAAGAATTCAGAGATTGTGGTTTTGATAAATTATTGGATGAAGTCAACACATTTTGTGTGAAGCATGAGATCACATTAGACGTGATGGAAGCACAACGGAAAATTCGTCACCGTTCTAGACGACGGGGAGAAATGTCAACCAATCATGATTTCTACCGTGTTGATATTTTTCTTCAGGTACTACTTTAATATTTACATAGTTTAATTTATTTTGTTTATAATATTTTATATGTATTCTTTATCTTACTGTTATATTTTTTATTGTTTCAATACTAGACCGTTGACAAGATGATTCTTGAAATGAATCATCGATTTTGCGAAGCAAGCTCGGAATTACTCACTTGTATTGCATGCCTTGATCCGAGAGAAAGATTTTCCATGTTTGATGTTGGTAAGTTGCTTCGCCTTGCTGAACTTTATCCGAATGACTTCTCCCTTGTTGAGCGTTTAGAACTAGAGCAACAACTTGATTTCTTCATTCATGATGTGAGAGATGATGATGCCTATTCGGCCATCAATGATCTTGGAAGTCTTTCTCAGCATATGGTTCGATCACGTAGCATGGTACTTTATCCATTGGTATATCGTCTGATTGAGTTAGCATTAGTTCTACCAGTTGCAACTGCTTCAGTTGAGCGAGTTTTTTCTGCCATGAAGAATATTAAGACCGATCTTCGTAATAGAATGGGAGATGAATGGTTGAACGATGTTAAGATTGAGAATGAACCGATTATGCAACGTTATCAAGCCATGGAGTCTCGTAGATATCTGTTGCCCCCACCTTTTTCTAGTTCTACTTCTAGTAATTCGAGTGTTAGAAAGTAGTTATTTTAGTAGTTTAGTGAACTTGTAAAAATATTATTGTATGCTACTTGATTTATTATATTATGTAGTATTTTTCATTATTGTTGAGTTGAATTTTTAAAATTTATATGCCATTAATATTTATCACCCTTTCTTCCCTCCGCCAATTCCCTCCTCAGCCGAGAGCCCTCCGCCACCAGGTCTCCGCCGCGACGCCACCGGAAGCTGCCTCGTCCCGACGCCTCGGCACGCCGACCCCAAAAATTTTTCAGCCTCCCCTGAAAAAAATTTCTGGTTCCGCCCCTGCATATCATTACAGCTGTAGTTCGCATCCACGTGTGCAGATCCTCTTGCTCACTCAACTGTGATCAATTAGCAACAAAATCCCCGACCAAGCACTCGGACACGCACGTGTTACAGAGGTTTTGAGAAGCCCTCATCAGTTCCTGACATCAAAACCAGTTCCTGACATCAAAACCAGTTCCCAGCTCATGTGCAAGACAAATTCTTTATGAGCATAGCATGAAGCATGGGATTGCAAATTGCAACCACACAAATCACAAAAATAAGAACTTATTTCTCTCTTTTTTTCCCACTATGAGAAGCATTCAGCATTGAGAACACATAAAAAATCTAAGAGAAAGGGAGCACTGAGAGAACAAAAAAGTGCACATGCACTACCAAATGATCCACAAGTAACTTGCCTGAAATTACGATCGTCATAAAGAGATTCAACCGAAATGGCAGCCCCTATATTAGCACTAAGAATCTCAGCTCATAACACCAATCTCAGCTCATAATTTCATCTACAGTCATGAGTAATACACATACACTACCATAACAGGAACAAAAAAAGCTCAACAAAAAACTAAAACTAGAAGCACCTGAGAGATAAGAACTTCAGTCTTGAATTTGGATAAGTTCGCCTCCTGCGTCATCTCCGTCTACATTTGCAACAATACATAAACTATTCACTATCTCCAAACCTGACTCCGTTCCATATAAACAGTCATATTTCAAAAGTAAATGACAATTTCCAACAAAATGTTCATGAAATCAAACAGTTAACTCCAATCAGAATTAAAAGAAATGCGTACTTTCTGCATTTCAACTTTGAAGACAAAAGTCTGCGCCACATTTTCCAGGATATCATTTAGGACTTTGGTTATAGTATCGGTGATAGCCTCGACCAGCAACAATCCCCAGCTTAATCAACGCCAATGGAACATCGCCACCAGGAACCTTGGGAACTTTCACGTCTTTAAAATTTTTCTCCACAACACAAACTAAACAAATCCAACAGACAGTGATCCAACTCAAACACTTAAACCACACAAATTCACCTCGGTTTTCTTCGAAGATTCAAATCAAAATCGAATAGCTATGCTATGAAATTGGGAGATGGAAGCTTACTAAACTAGCAGTTCACTTCATAAGAGCTTGAATTTGAGTACAATACTTGAAAAAATACAGAAATATTACATTGAAACAAAAATATGTAGAAGCAGAGCTCACCTTTAGAGATGCAGAGAGGGTAAGGGATCAACATTTTTCCAAATCATGTCTCCTAAGTAGTAAAGTACACCAGAGCTGCATAATTTCAATTGAACAATAAAAGTTGCTAATATGTTTTCGCTTCAATTTCATAACAGAAGCTCTGTAACACTACGTTTTATCAACATGAGGAAATGCAAAATCTGTAGAAGAAAAGGTTACCTAGGGTGGAGCGGAGTTTGTCGACATTGCCGAGTTGAGCAGCTGCCGCCAGTTTGCAGAGGTGTGTGGGAGTGCCGGAGTCATGGAGCCATTTCATGGAGCTCCGGTGAGATAACGCCAATCGGAGTCGCCCCGTTGGAGATAACGCCACCATTTCCTTCGACCGGGATGGGAACCTTGACCTCCCCGACTCCGAATCCAAGCTGTAGAGATCGCATCGTAGTTGTAATCCAGCTGCACGACGGCGGTGGATCTGTATTCACGGGCCGCTGAAGAAAGGTGGAGGAGCCCGCGAAGCTCCATAAAAAAGATTCGCGTGTTTTTTCTTGTTAAATTTACATTATTTGCAAACAAGCCCCTCCCTGTTCATAAGTTTATGGACTGACCTCTGGCCTGTCTATAAGCTTATGAACAGGCCACCTGTCAGGAGACCTACTCTTTCTGTAAAGAATAAGATGAAACAGAGGGAGTAAGTTTTCTGGCTGTGTCCGTTTCTCAACATCTTCCGGTTGTCAGGTTTTCGCACTCTCCCTTACAAATTATTCAGTCGTTTGTAAGTGGGGATTTGTTTGTAAGCAAATCATTTCCACACTTAAAAAAAATCATTCAGTTCGTTTGTAAGTACCAAAAAAATATTTTAAAAAGTAGATGACTAAAAAAAATATTCAAACATTTGTAAGGTATCAAAAAAAGTATTTAAAAAAGTAGATGACTAAAAAAAATATTCAGTCATTTGTGGGTACCATTTTTTTTTTTGAAATGTAGAGGACTAAAAATAAATCACGCAGTCATTTGTTAAGTACCAACAAAATATTTTAAAATGTAAGGAACTAAAAACGTCATTCAATCATTTGTAAGTTACTAAAACGTGAGTTTAGTCTTATTTCTCCTTCTTCTGTGTGCTTTAAAATGTAAATAGAAGCTGTCGCACGCGGCACTCAAAACTAGACATATTAGTTTCATTCCGTGATGTAAAATTTTTATGGTTTAAACTTTATGTATAGTTCAAAGTGACTTTTATTTTAAATGCTATAATTTTTTTATAAAATTTAAAGGCAAAGTCTTAGGAAAGACGGTCTTTCCATAGGCTTATGGAAAGACGGGGTTTGATTAGAATAATAAAAGGTAAAAGGTTTTAGTTGCAATATTAAAGTTTTAGTATGAAACATGTAGTAGTTATAAAATTTATAACCCGGTTCATGCAACCCGAAAATTTTATCTTAATTTCTTTTAATTTACACTTTAAACCTTGGTCTTTCCATAACTTATGGAAAAACCGTCTTTCAAGAGACGGACTCAAATTTAAATATAGTATTTAAAAGTTAAAATAAGTAATAATATGTATTTGAATGTAAAAATATAAAAATATATGATATAAAAAATATTTTAAAAATTTATAAATTTACTACTCCCTCTGTTTCTCTAGTAGCGGCACACTTTTCTTTTTGGGTTGTTTATCTTATATTGGCACACTTTCTATTTTTGACAAGATTATTTCAATTTTATCCACTCATTCTACTTTTTACTTTTTTACTTCCTAAATTCAATTTCACCAACTTATATCTTTCATCCCAAATTCAAGCACCTAAACCTATGATGTCACTATTAGTGGAATGGATGGAGTACTCCCTCTGGTTTTCTAACATTGGCTCCGTTTGGCCGCCAAATTTTTCTAGTCATGTTTAACCATTAATAATTTCAATTGCATACAATAACGAAGTAATGTGAGGTGTCTTTGGATTCTCTATAACATGTAGTTTCTGAAAAGTAAAATTTTATAGTCCGTTATTATATGAAATTAAAGTTATCAGTGGTCAAACATGCTTTAAAAAATTTCAGAAAAGAGAGTCATTGTCAAGAAATCAGAGGGAGTATGTAATTTAACAAATGTGGTGTATAAGGTAAAAAATAAGTGACATATCTATAAACTTATTGACAGAGCGCATGTCAAGAGACCTACTCTAACTAAAAAAATATTCTTCTTATGAATGTACTTTCTTGGTAATTATTATTGTTTTAGGAATGAAGATTAAGGTTGTGAGATGTGGATCTCATACGAAGAATTTTATTTGAAAGTCTGTTCATTAGTGAAACATGTTCTTAGCTTATTTGTAGAAAATAAGGGTAATAATGTGTGGTTATATTCGTGACCTCATGATATATTATGTAATGGTACAAAATACCTATACAATCTAAAAAAGGTAAAAGAATATTTACAAGTAATATTCTAATTTCTTAATCCTCCTCCTTAAGTTGGAGCATGGGGATCAGAAATACCAACTAGCAAGCAGGGAATGAAACTGGTTACGTCCGAGAGCCTTAGTGAACAAGTCTGAAGGTTGGTCTGACGTTCGGATATGCTGAGTAACAACAGTGCTAGATTGAACAAGACCCCGGACAAAATGACAATCAACTTCAATGTGCTTTGTGCATGGAACACTGGATTTGCCACAATATGAATAGCAGATTGACTGTCACAAAACACTCACATAGGAGAAGTGCATAACTCCTAAGTATTTCAGTAAACAATTAAGCCATAAAAACTCATAGCAGGTAACGGTCATAGCATGATACTCTGCTTCAGTGAAAGATCGAGAAACTGTAAATTGCTTCTTGGTCTTCTAAGAAATCGGAGAATCACCAATTATCACAAAATATCCAGAAAGAGAACGTTGGGTAATTGGGCATGCAGTCCAATCTAAATCACAGTAAGTAGTCAACTCTAACGCACTGGTGGAAGAGAGAAATAAACCTTGACCAGGATGACTCTTCAGGTAGTGCAACACACGAACTACAGCTTGCCAGTGAGGAATACAAGGAGACTTTAGGAATTGCACAACTGTATGAACTGAATAACTAAGCTCAGGATGTGTGATAGTCATGTATATTAGGTGCCCAACCAAACGCCTGTACTGCTTGGGATCATGGTCAGCTGGACCCTCACCACACACCAGACATGTTGTTGCTCCATTGGAAAGTCAGTTGGTTTAGAAGCAGATACACCTATATCAAATAAAATGTCCAAGACATATTTCCTTTGTGAAAGAAACACCTATTCTGGTCTTCTAGCAATCTCTATGCCCAAGATATACTTAAGTAAACCAAGATCTTTCATATAGAAACAAGAACTCAAGTACTTTTTGAACTCAAAGATGAGCACAGAAGAGATGAGCGCAGAAGTACCATCTGACTTAAACTTTGTCCGGTAAACCCATTTGCAGCCAATCGCCATCTAATCCAGAGCAGAGGGGCCAAAGTCCAAGTCTGATTGCGCTCAAGGACAGTAAGATCTTTAGTCACAGCATCTCGCCAATGAGCATGTTGTGATGCCTCAGAATAAGTTATGCGATCTGCACTAGATGTTACCGCATCCAAAAATCTAGAATGTATACTAGAAAATTATCACAATTTACATAATCAGTAAGAGGATAGAGAACACCTGAGGATAGTGATGGTGCATGAATGAATGTAGCAGTATAGGGGTCTTCAGTAGTAAGAGCACATGCATAATCATCACAATCATAATCTTCCAAATAAGGAGGAGGTCGGTGAGCATGAATACTCTATCTGATAGGTGGCAACTCGGCAGCGGAATTATCTAGAGCTGGAGATACCACAGAAGGAGGCTAGGCAGGCGGCACGTGAGACTCCGTCGCTGGTGGCACATGAGGCGCGTGAGGTGGCGGCGTTCTTGGCGACGCAACGTCTGTCTGAGATGGAAGTAGAATCCGGTTGTCTTGTTCGGGATCCGACGATGGAACCTTGTCCATCAGGGATTGACCGGTGAGCACCGGTGGGTCAGTGCCAGTGATGGCCTACGTAGATAAGCCAGCGGCAACTGACGGTAGGGGACTGGCCTCAGCCGGCAGTGAAGGACCGATGGCGACCAGCGTCGGAGAACTGGCAGCGGCTGGCGATGGGTGACCGGTGGCAGCCGGAGGAATGGGGTCGGCGGTGTCCGGAGGCAATGGACCGTGTGACTTTGGTAGCGACAATAAGGAGTACGGCAGTGAAGTGGTGGCACCGTCAGGGTCTTCTAATGAGGCCGATGTCAGAGTTACGGAATAC
Organism: Rubia yunnanensis; assembly: GCA_037428765.1. Classification (NCBI taxonomy): domain Eukaryota; kingdom Viridiplantae; phylum Streptophyta; class Magnoliopsida; order Gentianales; family Rubiaceae; genus Rubia; species Rubia yunnanensis. Next base: position 112,087,804 of record CM075064.1, on the reverse strand, counting down.
GGAAAATGGCCTTCAAAAAAAATCTGCATCCCGACTGGTAAAGATTACGCGGGATTCCAGGTCAAAAAGGCGATAGCCTTTCTTTTCGGCAGGGTTACCAAGAAACAAACAACGCCAACTTCTTTAAACAAACTTGTCATGGTATTTGGGAACCTGAGCAGCAAAACACAAGCATCTAAAAACTCTCATGGATGAGTAGTTTGGAGGTTGCCCATAGAGCAACTCAAAGGGAGTACGACCATTGATATTCTTCGTCGGTGTCTGGTTAATCAGATAAGCAGCAGTAAAAACACATTCTCCCCAAAAATTAACTGGAAGACTGGCTTGAAACCATAAGGCACTCGCCACATTGAGTAAATAAAGATTCTTTCTTTCAACTCGACCATTCTGCTGTGGTGTATCAACCATAGATGTCTAAAAAATGATCCCTGATGTAGCAAAATGAGATCTCAAAGGCAAAACCAGTCCCGTTATCGGTCCTAACACGCAGTATGGTTTAGCCCTATTGGTTCTTGACCAAGGCATAAAATTCCAAAAATCTAGAAGCTACTTCTTAGTTAGCCACTAATAAATAAACCCAAATAGCTCGGGAATAATCATCAACTATAGTTAAAAAATAAAATGCACCACTAGAAGATGGTGTTCTATAAGGACCTCAAACATCACAATGTATTGATTGAAATAGTGCAGTAGCATTTGTAGAACTCAATGAAAAACTATGTCAAGTCTGTTTTTCTTTATAACATGTAGAGCAAGGAACAGAAGTCTTATTAGTGCTAAAATCAATAGAAGAAACAAAAGACAACACCGTAGAGGAAGGATGCCCAAAATGCTGATGCCATAAATTAGAAGAAGACACAGTAGCAACTGTCGGAAGAGACTGCTGGATAGGAGGATGATCACAAGTATCCAGCAGACGATGCCAAAACACCCCCCTTTCTGTTCACTCACACCAATCACTTTCCTCGTACTGATTTTCTGTAAAATGCAATAGTTTTCAGTAAACAAAGCTAGATATTTTAAGGCAGATAACAATCTAGAGCATAATAATAAGTTGCACCGCAAAATAGGTATGTGAAACCCCGAACCCAACTAGATTAATAAATAAAATATACCTCCGATACAATTCATGTTATCTCAATTGAACCTTTTTAATCCCTCTAATTGGAATTTTTTTTATTATTATGGATTAACCTAGATGTTAATCTCGGACGAAGTATATTTGAATTAATAATCTTAATTATTGGAAAATATATATAAGTTAATATCAAACGATGATAACGTTTAGTATAGGTTTCACTTAAGAAAGAGGAAGGAAATAATAGTACGTCGAATCATAATGGAAACACGATATACAAATTGCACATTTTAAAAGAGTTAAGTAATAAATGATAAATTGAGTTGTTAAATAATTATCTAGAAGCATCTCCAATGGTTTACCTTGTATCTTCCTCTAAAACAAATATTCCTTCAATTTATTGAGCAACACTAATTTTATATATATTCTTTCATACTTATCACAATTTTATATAATGGTAATTTTCATATGTAATTACAAATAAGAATAAAATAAATAAGTTATCATTTTTAATATTATTTTGATTTCAAGGAATATAATTGTATTTTATATATATGATTGATTATAAGTATTGTAAATTAAAAAGAAGAAAAACCAGTAAATAAAGATTTAAAAGAAATGAACAAATAAAGATAAAATGAGAAAATAAGTAATTAAACAAATTAAAACAGCAAAAAGGAAAACAAATAGTACGCTGGGATGTGGTGTCATAAGAAAATATTTGGGGTACAGGAGAAAATAAAGCAATGATTAAAATAATAAGAATACTAATAATAATAGTAATAAATAAATAAAAAAGTAAATGAACAAATAAATAAATCAAAAGGAATTACCAGGAAGAAAAAAAATATATATATATATATAATAGTGATAAATAAATAAGAGAAATTACCGAGAAGAGAATATACCTATTTATACGTAAGTATACATTATATAATATACTAATAATGAAAATAAAAAAATACTGGTAGCAGATATTGCCGTGAAGGAAATTAATAGCAAATAAATAAAATGAATAAAAAAATAAAAATAATAGCAATAAATAAAAACGGATGGCGGACGTAATAAAAATAAATAAAATGAATAAACAAGCAAAGGAAATTAACGTGAAGAATAAATGGACGGCGGACGTGAAAGAGAGTTCTCCAAAGTAATTTTTGGGCAAGTGGACATAGGCACTTGAGTGTTAAAGGGATAAAATTCTAGGTAGGTAGGGTGGTAGAGCCTTTGATTTTACCTAGTATAAATACCAGTGATATCCTCCCCAAAACTCACAGCCTTAAGAAAAAAATTCTCACCAAAGAATAATGGTTAAGCAGTGAAGTAGAAACGAAAGTTGCCCGAGCCTAACCAAGGTGAGTGCTTTCATTGTCTTAGTATGAATTGAAGTAATATATATATATATATAGTCTTATATGCGTACAGACTGCCACCAGCGAATAGTACCCCTTGAACCCATGTCCTCGAATCCCTATTAAACCCATGCCCTCGAACCCCTGTCCTCGAACCACTGTCCTCAAATCCCTATTAAACCCGTGCCCTCGAACCCCTGTCCTCGAACCCCTGTCCTCGAACCCCTGTCCTCGAACCCCTGTCCTCGAACCCCTGTCCTCGAACCCCTGTCTTCAAATCCCTATTAAACCCATGCCCTCGAATCCTTGTTAAACTTTGACCCCTCGAACCCTTGCTAAACAGTACCCCTCGAACCCCTGTCCTCGAATCCCTGTCCTCAAACCACTGTCCTCGAACCCTTGTCCTCAAACCTCTATCCTCGAACCCCTGCCCTCAAACCTATGTCCTCGAATCCCTGTCCTCGAACCCCTGCTAAACAGTAGCCCTCGAATCCCTGTCCTCGAACCTCTGTCCTTGAACCCCTGTCCTCGAACCCCTGCTAAACAGTAGCCCTCGAACCCCTATCCTCGAACCTCTGTCCTCGAACCCCTGTCCTCGAACCCTTGTTAAACCTTGACCCATCGAACCCCTGCTAAACAGTAGTCCTCGAATCCCCGTCCTCGAACCTCTGTCCTCGAACCCCTGTTAAGCCTTGACCCCTCGAACCCCTGCTAAATAGTACCCCTCGAACCCCTACTAAATCCCTACCCTCGAATCCATGTCCTCGAACCTCTGTCTTCGAATCCTTGTTAAACAGTAACCTCTCGAACCCCTGTCCTCGAACCCCTACTGAATCTTTGCAATAGTACCTCTCGAACCCACTGAAACCTCCACCTCTCGAACCATTGAAAATTTCACCTCTCGAACTACTGAAAGACTTCACCCCTCGAACCCACTAGACTTCACCCCTCGAACCTTACCCTCGAACCAGTACCACTGGAACCTTACCTCTCAAACCTCACCACTCGAGCTGGTAATACTTACCACTCGAACCTTACCACTCGAACTGGTACCACTTGCCCCTCAAACTAGTACCACCAGATACCCGTCCCACTTGAACCTTCTCCACTCGAATTCCTTACTCGAACCCCTTGTACCTGAACCCAACTACTCGAACCCCTTGTATCCGAACCCAACTACTCGAACCCCTTGTACTCGAACCCAACTACTCGAACCCCTGTACTCAAAATACATACTCGAACCTGTACTTGAACTCCATTATAAAGGGACATACCTGTCAAAAAAATAAATTGATAATATATACTGACTGTTAAACTGAGTGTGTATATTACTGTGTTCAATTATCGTGAAACTGAGTTATGAACTGCTCCGATATTTTTCTGTGAATGACCGGCTTGTACTTTATCTTGTCCTGTCAAACTTGAATTATATACTGCTCTGATATGTTATGTGGATGACCGGCTTGTACTCTATCTTGCCGTGTCAAACTTGAAATATCTGATACCTGATTACCTGTCTGTGATTTTGGGGCCCCCGATGAGATTGTAGTTCGGTCGAAGTCGGCGGGGAACAGTTTTGACCGGACCGTCTGATTAGACCGGCTACTCGTGGAGTTTCTGAATGCTAGCATTACCCACTGTACTGTACTGATACGAGCTCGTAACTGAACATCTGATTGGGCGTGGTTGTCGAGACTGAATTCTGAACTGATTGCCTTCGGGCACTACTGAAAGGTTGTGCCTTGTATGTTAGTTAGAGTTGCCACATAGGCACTTGGCACCAACCACCCGTATCCTTTTACTATGTGCTAGGACATATGTGGCTATTTTTTATTTGTTATTCTATGATCACTAAAACTCAACTGGGTAAATACTAACAATGAAACCTCACTAAGCAAGGAGCTTACCTAGTTAATCCTTTTTCAGGTGAAAAGTAACTGTAAGAGAAAAGCTCTTTTATGTCTTTACTTATTTTGAGAGGGATCCTGGATGAACTTTAATATAAATTTTGAATCTATAATAGTTAGGTGAAACTTTCATTTAACACTTATATTAACACTTTCACTGTAATAGTAATTTAGGTTTTGAATTTATCTAAATCGCTTCCACATAAAATCTTTCTGCTTGTTACTGTTATCATTTTCGGTAGCACAACCAAACCCGACCCGACAATGTACGTTGGGTTTGGGGTGTTACAGATGTGGTATCAGAGCTTTCTCAAATCAAGTAAAGGCAAATCAAAACTTAATTTAATAAAAGACTTCACATTTTCTTAACAATTATAGATATTTGAGACATGGTTGAACCTTGTCTACAAAACTAACAATTTATTGATGCCACTGTGTAATAGGGAAATAAAATAATTTATCAAATGTAATTTGATATACAGAAGTCTATGAGGATTGTAAAGAAAAGGGTATAAATGAATCCAACCATTACTGAACTATAACAAATTTCTTCCGGCTAATATCCCCGGTGAGATTACTGACATGTAGTACAACGATAATTACAAATTACATTCAATGAATCTGGTTTTTAATACATAAGGTGCCAACGACCCTTTGGCCTAATTGATAGGACCATTGGGAAGTAGTGCATTCGTGGTGGAAGCCCGTGACGTAATCGCACGGGGGATAAATAGACCTACAACAATGGTCGGACCTTTTTGTACTCCCCTAATTACGATGGCAGTGTCGATGGAGGGTTGCGAGCTCACCCACCATGACCGGGATGGTGAAGTGTATGCCACAGCCACACCAGGTGTTATGAACACTCTATTAGGTTTGCCTAAATCTCTATGTGAATGAATCAAGGATGGAAACATTAGATTAACCATGTTGCTCAATGTCTCCCCAAGTGGTTAGTTCAATAGCTTACTTTTCTTTTTTACTTTTATGCTTAGTTGTTTTTAGTTTGAAAAACCAACCCCCCCTTGCATGTTTGCTTTACTAGATATTCCTTTCACTCGTATGGATTGATGACCCGTACGAGGTTGTGTTTTGAGCATCTCTGTGGACAAATCCTAGGCTTACCGCTAACTACCCCATAGGTAGCATAGCAGTGAGAACGGGTGAAGAACTATAAATTTCTAACTTTGACCCCTCGTCTTCCGCCCAGGTTAATTAGCTACGTTTTACGACCCCGGGTGGAGGCATGTCAAATATCTAATAGAATCTCTGTCTCACCATAAACTTGTGTGAGACCGTCTCACACAAGTCTCTGTACTGACAGAGAATACTCTTAAAAATTAAATTTAAAGTTTTCTTCTATTTGATCAGTCTCACACAAGTTTATGTACTGACAGAGAATACTCTTAAAAATTAAATTTAAAGTTTTCTTCTATTTGATCACTTGAAACTTGTAAACTTTTCCATATATTTTCATTACTTCAATATATCTCACACACTATCGATAATACCTTACTATTTATCATCAAAAATAACTTGAAAGTAAACTTACAATTCACTCCTAGAAAATACCTCATTTTACAATAAAATATTTGAAAAAAAAAGTATTTACATTGAGAATTTTAAATCAGAGTAAGAGCCCTCGACACATGTACAAGGGATAAAATATGTGGTAGTCAGTTATAAAATTGTTGTAAGAGGTTTTTTGCATCCTTGTCATTTGGATTTGACTACGGAATAAATATTAGGGCAAAATTATAGAATAACGTCCCCCAAGTATTTTAATAAGTGCTAATATAACGTACCATTGATTCGGAAACTCAAAAATCTGACATCGGAGGCCGACATTTACTGGTCAAATTCTGGCGTTGACAAGATTAAAAATAACCAAAATACCCCTATTCTATTTGAGATTTAATTTGGATGATTTTACCCCCTAAAATTGGCCCCACTAGTTGGACATAAACAATAATTTTAGTATTATATCAGCACTTATTATAAAAACTGGGAGTAAGATCATGAACACTTATACATTTATTTTTGTAGGAAATAAGGGTAATGATCTGTATTCTATTCATGAATTCAGGATACATTATCTAGTAGTACAAGATACCTATCCCAGCTAGGAGAAGGTAACAGAATACAATTATATCTACAATTATGGTAGGAATACAAATCCAATTCCAATACCAATACTAATTAACACTAATTCCATAACAACTATAATACTAATTCCGTAACACTCCTCCTCAAGTTGGAGCATGCGGATCAGAAATGCCCAACTTGCCAAGTAAGGAATGAAACTGGTTACGTCCGAGAGCTTTAGTGAACAAATCCGCGGGTTGGTCAACTGTACGAATATGTTGAGTAACAATAGCGCCAGATTGAACAAGATCTCGAACAAAATGACAATCAACTTAAATGTGCTTAGTACGTTCATGGAAAACCGGGTTGTCGCTATGTGAATAGCTGATTGACTGTCACAAAACAATTTCATAGGAAAAGAGTGCGAAACCCCTAAGTCTTTCAGCAAGGACTGAAGCCATAATAACTCACAGCAGACAACTGCCATAGCACGATACTCTGCTTCAGCAGAAGACCGAGAAACAGTAGGTTGCTTCTTAGTCTTCCAGGAAACTGGAGAATCACCAATCGTAACAAAATAACTGGATAAGGAATGCCTAGTAATTGGACAGGCGGCCCAATCCGAATCACAATAAGCGGTCAATTTTAGAGTACTACGGGAAGAAAGAAATAAACCTTGACCAGGATGACTCTTCAGATAGTGCAAAACACGAACCGCAGCTTGCCAGTGAGAAACACAAGGAGACTTCATGAATTGCGCAAGAGTATGAACTGAATAACTAAGTTCAGGACGAGTGATCGTCAAATAAATCAGGAGCCCAACTAAGCGACGATACTGCTCCGGGTCATGGTAGGCTGGACCTTCAACACGTGCCAAATCATGTTGTTGCTCCATTGGAAAATCAATTGGTTTAGAAGCAGATAAGCCTGTATCAGATAAGATGTCCAAAACATATTTCCTTTGCTAGAGAAACATCCCCTCCGGTCTTCTAGCAATCTCTATGCCCAAAAAATACTTAAGCAAACCAAGATCCTTCATGTGAAAACAAGAACTCAAGTATTTCTTGAACTCAGAGACGAGCGAAGAAGAGCTACCAGCAATGACCAAATCATCCACATAAACCAGAACATGTAAAGAATGTGAACCATGGGAAAAGATAAATAAAGAATAATCTGCCTTACTTTGAACAAAACCAAATGTCCGTAGAGCCTGCGCCAGTTTAGCAAACCAATTCCGAGGAGCTTGACGAAGACCATAAAGGGATTTCTAAAGGCGACAAACCTGACCATGCGGAACTGCATAGCCAGGCGGAGGACGCGTGAACACTTCTTCATGCAAATCACCATGTAGGAAGGCATTATGGACATCCATCTGATGCAATTCCCAACCACGTATAACAGCAACTGACAGGAACAATCGAACGGAACTCATCTTCGCGACTGGAGCAAAAGTCTCTGTGTAATCAATTCCTTCAACCTGGCGGTTTCCAAGAACCACGAGATGAGCCTTATAACGTTCAATGGTACCATCAGAGGGAAACTTCGTTCGGTAAACCCATTTACATCTAATGGCCTTTTTATACGCAAGCAAAGGAGACAAAGTCCAAGTCTGATTGCGCTCTAGGGCAGTGAGATCCTCAACCATAGCATCTCACCAATGAGAATGACGGGAAGCCTCTGAGTAAGTAGTGGGATCTGCACTAGAAGTTACAGCACCCAAAAATCTAGAATGCATACTAGAAAATTATCACAATTTACAAAATCAGTAAGAGGGTAGAGAACATCTGAGGACAGTGATGACGCATGAGGGAACGTAGTCGAAGAGGGGAGGTCTTCAGTAACAAGAGCACAAGTAGAATTATCACAATCATAATTAACCAAATACGATGGTGGACGTCGAGCACGAACACTTTGTCTGGTGGATGGTGGATCGACGGCAACTGGCAAAGAAGGACCGGCATCAGGCGGCGTAGTCGACGGTATTTCACCAGAGACCACCAACGGGAGTTTGTCGATCGGAGGTGGCATGCCGGTGGTGACCGGAGTTGGTTGGAAGCCGTTGACCGGCGTAGAGTCGCCGGCGTTGACCGGAATTGACCGACCGGCGTTGACCGACTGGCGTGGACCGGCACTGGCTTATCTGTGTTGACCGGTGTTGACTCGCCATCGTTAACTTGCCGGCATTGACCGGCGTTGAACGGTCAGCATTGACCGGCGGAAGGGCTGCCGGTGGTAGTGCGCCTCCATCGGACGGTGGAAGGGCTGCCAGCGGTTGATCGGAAAAACCGTATGGTTACGACGAGTAGGAGGAGGAAACGACAGTGTAGTGGTGGCACCGCCAGGTTCATCAGAAGAAGCAGATTGCTGAGATGCAGAATACGGGAACTGGTCTTCGAAGAATTCAGCATCCCGAGTATGAAAGATAACTCGAGAGTCCAAGTCAAGAAGACGATAACCTTTCTTTCCGACAGGATAACCAAGGAACAAACACCGATGACTTCTTGGTGCAAACTTGTCACGGTATCTTGGAACACGAGCAGCAAAACACAAGCATCTAAATACTCGTATGAAAGAGTAATTTGGCGCCTGTCCATAGATTAACTCAAAGGGAGTACGACAGTTGAGAAGCTGTGTCGGTGTTCAGTTGATCAGGTAGGCAGCAGAAAGAACACATTCTCCCCAGAAGTCAATAGGAAGATTGGCTTGAAACCGTAAAGCTCGCACCACATTGAGTAAATGACGATGCTTTCTTTCAACTCGACCATTCTGTTGCGGAGTATCGACCATAGACGTCTTAAAAATGATCCCAGATGCAGTAAAATGAGATCAGAGAGGCAAAAATTCAGTGCCGTTATCAGCTCGAACTCGTTGAATTGTTTTTCCCCACTGGTTCTTGACTAAAGCACTAAATTCTAAAAATCTAGTAGCTACTTCAGATTTAGCTACTAACAAATAAACCCAAACAGCTCAGGAAAAATCATCTACTATTGTCAAGAAATAAAAAGCACCACTAGAAGATGGTGTATTATAGGGTCCCCAAACATCACAATGAATTAATTGAAATAATGCAGTAGCATTAGTAGTACTTAACGGAAAACTATGTCTAGGCTGTTTTGCTCTATAACATATAGAACAAGGCACAAAATGTTTATTATTGCTAGGAGAAATAGAAGACAACACCGTGGAAGATGGATGACCAAAACGCTGATGCCATGAATCAGAAGATGACAGTGAAGCAACTGTAGGAAGAGGCTGCAGGACAGGACTTCGAACACGAGCATCCAGCAGACGAAGCCAAAACACCCCCCCTTTCTGTTCACCCGCGCCAATCACTCTCCTCATACTGATTGTCTGTAAAATGCAATAATTTTCAATAAACAAATCTAGACAGTTTAGGGTAGATAATAATCTAGAGCATGACAGTAAGTTGCTGTGCAATGTGGGGATATATAACACGTGCGACAGTATAAAACCATCGAAACAAATGGAACCAAATTGTGTAGCGGAGAACATCGAGCCATCGGGCAGAAAAATATTCACAGCATCAATAGTAGTAGTAAGATCAGAAAGAGAACCTTTTTCACCGATCATATGATAGGAGGCTCCCGAATCAAGAATCCATGGTAAAGTATGCTTACCAGACTCATCACCAGGAAGAGAGTGAAGCTGATTAAACAGGTTCATGGTCGTGCTCCATTGTTCATCAGACAGAGCAGGGCCAAAATCGGAGTGGGCAGGTACAGCAGAGGAGGCCGCCGCCGCCAAACTAGGTGGCGACAAGGTGGCTCCGGCGAATGGCGGTGGGAGCGAGAAATCGGTGGCGCCACTTGCTTGAACAGCGTTGACTAATGGCCGGTCAGGTGGTGCCGATTTCTTGCCCTTCTTGAACCACTCTGGGAGACCATGTATCTTGAAACAAGTATCTTTATCATGGCCCTTGCGACGACAATGGGTACAAACAAGATTCTTGCGGTCGGCTGCAGAAAGAACAACTGGCGAAGAACTTGCAAGTGGGGTACGTCGTGCAGCATATGCCATGGAGTTAGAAGAAGACTCACGAGCTCGAATGATAGCTCTATGATTCTCCTCATGAGTAACAAGGGCATATACCTTCATGACAGATGGCTGTGGCTCAATGCTCAAGATGTGGGATCGCAAGGTGTGAAAACCTTCGTCGAGACCAGAGATGAATTGGTAGATCAAATCCTTCTCTCTCTCTTGGAGGATTTTCGCCTGAAAATTGCACTGGCATAATGCCTTGCAATCTTCACAGATACAAACCAGAGGAGGTCGCATGCAGTGATAATCTGCAAACAACTTCTTCAGTGTGGCAAAATAGATGTCGATGGGCTGACCGTTCTGCCTGCAACCTTGAATGGCTTCTTGTGTCTGCAAAAGCTTCATTCCATCGGCGAAAATAAATCGTGCCTTAAGATCATCCCACAAATCCTTGACCGTGGAAAAAGAACTTGTAGAAGATCTTATCATCGGATCCAGAGTTTGCAAGATCCAGTAGACAAGAGTAGCATTAACCCCAGGCCAAACATCAGTATCAGGATGATCATCCTGGGGTTTGGTGATGGATCCAGTAATGAACGAAATCTTGTGTTTGGCCAAGAATGCGCGACAAATCGCATCGGACCATTCATTGTAATTTTCTTGACCTTTCATCATGATTGGTACAAGTTGTAACCCTGGACCATCCCCAGGACCAATGAAGTAAGGATCAGTCGACACACGACCAATCGCTAAAGCAGGACGAGGACCAGATTGCAATTGCAGCTGCTGAAGTAAAGCTGTAATCACATCATAACCACTCATATCCTGAAGTTTCGAACCCTCAGGGATATCCAAACGAGGTTGTTCTTCAGAACCAGACATATTGTAAAAATCAGGGACGGATCAGAACACACCGGCGGTGATCGGCGGCCCGTGAAGGAGTTCGGTCGGTGGTGGCGGAACAAAAATTTGAGTAGCGAACAGCGTCGAAGGGCGGCGTCGGAAACCGGTGGACAGCGGCGGCACTGGTGCAGCGGCGGCGGCGCGTGGGCTTGGCGGCGGGGCGGGAGGCGACGGGCGGCAGCTCGGAAAACTTGAGCAGCGAGCGGCATCGAAGGGCATCGTCGGAAACCGGCGGACGACGGCGACACTGGTGCATCGGCGGCGGCGCGTAGGCTTGGCGGCAGCTCGGAAAAAAAAAATAAATTTAGGGCAGCGAAAAATTTTCTGTTTCAGGTTTCAGAATTTTAAGCTCTGATACCATGTAGGAAATAAGGGTAATGATTTGTATTCGATTCATGAATTCAGGATACATTATATAGTATTACATGATACATATCCCAGCTAGGAGAAGGTAACAGAATACAATTATATCTAAAATTATGGTAGGAATACAAATCTAATTCCAATACCAATACTAATTAACACTAATTCCATAACAACTATAATACTAATTCCGTAACAATTTTACTTCATCTCATTATATTGTTAGCATCCAGATAAAATTAACAACAAAGTGCATAAATCTGTGTTATTTATCCTTAGTTTGAGCAATTAAAATCCATTAATTCAAGATTAATAATTCTTTATGTTTTCATAAGAATTAAATAGTAATAGTGTGGCGAGATGAGTAATTCCTTGACAAGTCTTCAAATTTATTGGTATAAAGAGGATGTCCCGAAGGAGATGAAAGCGAAGAAATGAACCATGAGTGTATCAGACCTTTCACAGTTTATGTTCTTTTCTTTTATTTATTAGAGGGGCATTTTGATCTACAAAATCGGTAAAGACTATCATTGATAAAAACTTCATATCAGACCAGGGTTATATATATATATATTATATATAAATAAATAAAAATATTTATATATATTTATTTGTTTATATATAAATAAATATTTATATATATACATATATATTTATTTATATATATACATACATATTTATTTTTATATATATATATTTATATATATATATATATATTTATATATATATATATATATATATATATTATATTTGCACTTATCAAAGAACCGATGTTTATGAAAGTACATTATTTTAATATTACACGCAATATTTTCTGTAATGTTTAAAAAATTATTATTAGAAAAAATAAAATTCAAAAGATTAGGCGCTCATTTCCCTCATTACTGCGCTCAAAATTTTCAATTTTTTCCTCTTAGAATATAAATTAAAACTCCAAAATTGTTATCTTCTATAAACAGAAATAAAAAAATATTCTAAAATTTTAGTTCACGAAATTCACCTCCTGCGGTGTGTTCTTCCCGAAACTTCAAAACTTTTAACCCTAAACCCCCCTGATGCATCATAAGCTTGTCAAACGAATAGGGTCACGCGTTGGATAACCGTTATCCATATACTATTTTCACTTATTGGATAAGACTTATTGGATAATGACCCATTGGGTTAATGGATATAATTGGGTTGTAGTTATTGGGTTTAGTTGGTATGAATAATGGTTTATCTGTTGGATAATTTTGGGTGGGTTGAGTTGGGTTGGATAATGGATGACCCATGGATAATTTCATATCACACGATAACTAAATTTTCACAAGTTTGATTACGAATGATTTAATTTTTCCCTAATATATAATCATTTATTATATTATGTAATTTAATATTATGTACATTATATTATATTTACTAAAAATAAAAAATATATAATATGTTGGCTTTGTAAATTCGACGAAATTAACGAACAATATTAGTTGGGATTGAGCTCGAGCTCAAATACTGTACGAGCTCGAATATTGTACGAACTCAAATACTGTACGAGATTGAGCTTGAATACTGTACGAGATTGAGCTCGAATACTGTACGAACTCGAATACTGTACGAGATTGAACTCGAATACTGTACGAGATTGAACTCGAATACTGTACGAACTCGAATACTGTACGAGATTGAGCTCGAATATTGTATGAACTCGAATACTGTACAAGATTGATCTCGAATATTGTACGAACTCGAATACTGTACGAGATTGAACTCAAATATTGTACGAACTCGAATACTGTACAAGATTGAGCTCGAATATTGTACGAGATTGAACTCAAATATTGTATGAACTCAAATACTGTACGAGATTGAGTGCGAATTTGGTACGAACTCGAATACTGTACGAGATTGAATTCGAATACTGTACACGCTCGAACACTGTACGAACTCGAATATTGTACGAGGTTGAACTCGAATAATTTGTGAATTATAATTTGTATAATTTGTGAATTATAGTGAATATTTATGTTAAATATTATACATGCTTTTAATTGGGTTATTTTGGATATTTATTGGGTATTTGATAGGTTCCCTTTGAGTTAACATAATATGAGACCCATTGAGATCAAAATTTTCATAAAAACATGATTATTCTCATCCCAACTCCTAAAAAATAATGGGCATCTAATTCATGATCCCATTGGATAATGACAACTTGTAACCCAAATCGATAGAATATATTTAATGATAACTTATTGTGTTAATTATATAATAACTTATTGGATAATGACTTATTGGATAATCTATTTTAACCCATTGGGTCATATGAATATCGCATGGGTTATTGTCATAAGTGAAGGCCTTAAGGGAGGGCAAAAGAGGAAATACTTGGAGCAGCTGAAGCTGATAACAGAAGGAGCAACGGCCAACAGAAGAAGCAACGGTCTTGGCTGGCAAAACGGTTGCAACGGCTACAACAGCTGGAGAAGCTACAGCTCAATCAGAGAAGGAAGAATGTCTATATAAAAGAGAGGTAATCAGTAGGAGAAGGATCGATTTGGCATTCATGTAACAGAATCCGTTACCTTCTTCTTCTTCCCCAAAATCTCTTCCCCTACAACCTGCTTTCTTCAAGCTCTTCGCCTTCCTCTTTCGTTTCTGTATTTCTTTTCTTTCTTTCTTTCTGCTACAACATTAAGCAAAATTGAGTAAAGATTACTCTAATATCCTTACTGAGAAGTTGGGCTCGTGACAAGTGGTATCAGAGCGGTTCAGTTCTCGGCAAAAGAAAATGGCGGACAACACTCGGATGAAGGCTCTAGAATCTAGGGTCAACGACATTCTACAAGAGGTGAAGTTTCAGTTTGAAACAAACAAGGAGCAGTTGAATCGCAACAACGCTCAAGTTTACGAAGCTATAGAGGAGAAGTACAAGATTTTGAGTTCTAATATTGAAAATAAAATTCAGAGACAGATGAACAATCATTTGGAGAAGTTTATGGATAGCCAGGAAGAACAAAAGAAGGAAATCTCAATTATGAGAGAAATAATGTCTCAGTTCATGCAGGGGGATTACAAGCAGAAATCAACGGTAAGGGAGGAGGAAAATTTAACTGTGGAGAGGCGCAATCGATCGCCGGAAGTGATGCGCAGGAATGGAATTCAGTATTTTTTGCCTGAGATGGAGGATAGGCACAATTCTCCTGAAATAGAACACAGAAGAGGAACATGATTTCAGTTTAAGAAAGACATATTCAATCTTGATATGGAAGAAACAAGCAACTGGAGAGATAAGGTAGGAAAGAGTATTGGTTTATATCAACCAAAAATAGAGTTAACTATGTTTTCCGGTGATCGACCTAAAGAATGGTTGAGACGTTGTGAGAGATTCTTCAATTACTTTCAGATTGATGATCTGCAAAGGGTGGAGGCGGTGGAGATATATTTGGAAGGAAGGGTTGAGGTGTGGTTTCAGAGTTTCAAAAGAACTAGAAGATTTTGGAATTGGGAGGATTTTGAAGAAGCGGTAATGAGGCGATTTTCAGAATTGGGAAATAAAGATCCAGTGGAGGAGTTCAATAAACTCTATCAGAGGGCAATGTAAGAAGCTATCAGGAACAGTATGAGGAATTACGAGCAATCATCATAGGTAAGGATCCCTACCTTTCTGAGCATTATTTCATTTCCAGTTTTGTTAGTGGATTAAAAGAAGAGATCAAACCTATGATAAGGATGCTCAGACCAAACACACTGCAAGGAACAATGGAGTTGGCTATTTTACAAGAACAAAATGTGGAAGCCAGTAATAGGAAGCATAGGATGTTTGGGAACCCTGTGAATAATACTCTGCCTAGAAGAGATGAGAAAATGTCAGGAAAGGTTACTGATCCAGCAGGAATTGATAGCGAGGAAAGGAGAAAGACGTTTGGAAACATTAAGAGGTCAACTCCTCAAGAATTACAGTACAGGAGGGATAATCAGATCTGCTTCAGATGTGGAGAAAGATTTGGTCCAGGCCACATGTGTAAATTCAAGCAGGTAAGTCTCATTAACTCATAGGAAGTGGCCGAGAATGATGACATGTATTTGGTTGAGGTGGAACAAGATGAAGAAATGATAGAAGAAGAACCTGAACAACTGTGTTTGAAAGCTATTGAAAATCGAGACAAAATTTATTCTATAACAGTGTATGGATGGGTGGAGGGTAGAAAAATCAGTATATTGTTGGATATAGGGAGCAATGATTCTTTTATTGATCCTGATATTGTGAGACAGGTAGGGTTAAAGCAGGTGCCTACTCGATCATTTGTAGTAACGGTGGCAGATGGATCACAGTACAGAGGAACTACCTTCTGTCCTAAGGTTTTGTGGAAATTACAGGGACACAAATTCTGCTATGATTTCAGAGTGATGCCTTTGGGAGAATTGGATATGATATTGGGGGTCGATTGGATGAGACTTTACAGTCCAATCACATTTGATTTTGCAGAAAAAAGTATTTCATTCAGAAGTGAAGGGAACTGGTGGACATTACAGGGAGATGATGATGAAATATTCATGAAACTGATTCGGGGTTATGAGGCTAGGCGAATGAGTGAAATGAAGAAGAGAGGGCTATTCCATCTAGAATTAAAGGAAAACACAGCAAATGAGCTGGAGTGTAGGGTGATCAGAGAATCAAACTCAGAACAAGCTCAGAGGGAAAGTGAATTTGATCACAGCAGTTTGCCTAAAAATGTGCACATGGTGATTAAGGAATATGCGGATGTGTTTTCTGTGCCAAATTCTCTACCCCCTATAAGAGCCACGGATCATCAATTTTTTTTAAAGAATGGGGCCGAATCATTCAGGAGCAACGCTTACAGATATGCTCATGCTCACAAAGAGGAAATTGAAAAAAAAGTGGAGGAAATGAAGAAGAACCAAATCATCCGTGATAGTAGCAGTCATTTTTCATCACCAGTGATTCTAGTAAAGAAAAAAGACGGCACGTGGAGGATGTTCATTGATTATCAGAAGCTAAATGAGCTCACCATTAAGGACAAGTTCCCTATTCCTATCATTGATGAGTTGATGGACGAACTTCATGAAGCGAGGTACTTTACTAAACTAGACTTAAGGTCAGGGTACCATCAAATAAGAGTGAAACCTGAGGATGTTCACAAGATAACATTTCAAACTCACCATGGACATTATGGATTCCTTGTCATGCCTTTTGGCCTCACTAATGCTCCAGCAACATTCCAGTCATTAATGAATTTAGTTTTTAAAGACTATATGAGGAAGTTCGTGTTAGTGTTTTTTGATGACATACTAATCTACAGTAAGACACTTGAAGAACATAGTACGCACCTAGAACAAGTCTTGAAGCAAATGAGAAACCATCAACTGTTTGCTAAACAATCTAAGTGTGTGTTTGCCCATGACAAAATAGAATATTTGGGACATACTATATCAAGAGAAGGAGTGTCAATGGATAAGCAAAAAATAGAATGTATATTAAATTGGCCAAAACCAGATTCAGTCAAGAAACTTAGAGGATTTCTGGGATTAACAGGATACTATAGAAGATTTATTGCTTCATATGGAGAGATTTGCACACCCTTACATGATCTATTGAGAAAGGATTCTTTTAAATGAGCATGCTACTACTGCTTTTGAAAGACTTAAGGTAGTTATCACAACAGCTCCAGTACTCAGGCTTCCAGACTTTAGCAAACCTTTTGCAGTTGAAACAGATGCCAGTGACTGTGGCATGGGTGCAGTATTGATGTAAGAACAACGGCCTATTGCATTTTTAAGTAAATCTTTTTGTGCCAAAAATAGAACTCTCTCTACATATGAAAAGGAATTGTTCGCCCTAGTCCTAGCAGTAGGGAAGTGGAAGCATTATCTCATGGGAAGCCACTTCGTGATACGAACTGATCATCAATCGCTTAAGTATTTGTTAGATCAGAAACTGACCAGTGCATTGCAGCACAAATGGATCACTAAATTACTGGGGTATAGCTTTGAGATTCAGTATAAGAGAGGGTTATAAAATACAGCTGCAGATGCTCTCTCTAGACAAATGGGAGAAATAGTTCCAGAACTAAAGAGGATAGTAAAGGTGGATATAACAAACAAATGTATGGAATGGAGCAGGATAAGGTGAGAAAGAAGACTGTAACAGAGGTAACTCAGAATTCTACAGATGGTAGAAGGGATCTTCAGGCTAATAAAGGATCCACAGAGGGGTCTAACAAAAAGGATCTTCCTACTGTGATCTCAAGTCAACAAAGGGCAAAGGTTTATACCATTACTTCAGCTAGACCCGAATGGATTAGACAGATCAGCAGCAGCTATGTTAATGATCAAGAAGCTCAAGAAATAATTGTGGAATTGTTATCTAGCTGCCCAGCAAGAGCACCTGCTCAGTACCAGTTTATAAAGGGCATAATCAAGAAAGGAAAAAGGATCTATGTGGGCAATAGTTGGAATATTAGACAACAGATTATTGATACCATGCATTCATCAGCTTTGGGAGGGCACTCAGGCCAGAATACCACTCAAAAGAGGGTGGAAACCTTATTCTATTGGCCAGGAATTAGAAAGGAAGTGGAAGATTATATCAAGAAATGTGTGGGTTGTCAACGGAATAAAGGGGAACATTGTCATCCCCCGGGATTACTACAACCACTTCTTATTCCTACACAAGTATGGAGACAAATAACTATGGATTTTATTGAGAGTTTGCCTCAGTCTCAAGGATGTGACACAGTTTTAGTAATTGTGGACAGGTTATCTAAGTATGCTCATTTTTTTACCAATATCTCATCCTTTTACAGCTCAATCCATAGCTACTCTATTCCTTTCTGAGTTTTATAAACTACACGGTCTACCAGAATCCATTACAAGTGAGAGGGATAAAATATTTTTGAGTCATTTCTGGAAGGAGCTGTTTGGACAGCTGGGAGTTAAACTCCACTTTAGTACAGTTTATCACCCTCAAACAGATGGGCAAACTGAACGTGTGAACCAGGTATTGGAGACATATCTCCATTTTTTGTGGTGATAAACCAGATACGTGGAAGGCTTGGTTAGGGGCAGCAGAATGGTGGTACAACACATCGTGTCACTCAAGTATTAAGATGACACCCTATGAAGCAGTTTATGGTACTAAGCCAATTATGATGCCTATGGGACCTTTTAGAGACATCATCATACCAGCAACAATTGATATAGTTCAACAGAGGGAAAAAGTCCAATTCTACTACAACATCATCTTATGAAAGCTCAGGAAAGAATGCAGTATTTTGCCAATAAGCACAGAACAGAAAGGATGTTTCAGGTGGGAGATTTGGTATATCTTTAACTTCAAAAGTACAGGCAAACCACTCTAATGAATCAGAACAACCACAAACTTTCTCCAAAGTTTCATGGTCCATTTCGGATTCATTTAAGAGTGGGAGCTGTTGCATATAAACTACATCTACCAGAAGGTTCAAGAGTTCACCCAGTATTTCATAGTTCATTACTAAAAAAACATGAGGGACCTGGACCAAGCACCATCACACAACTCCCTCCGGACGATGCCTATGAACATCCTAAACTGTATCCGAAATATATCAAATAGAGGCGATTGATTGACCTACATGGTCAATCCACAGTACAATGGCTCATAGTTTGGGAAGGATTGTCAGAGGAGGAGGCCTCTTGGGATGACAGTACATTCATCACACAACAATTTCATGCATTTCCACACTAACTAATCCTAGTTCACTCGAGGATAAGTGTGGTTTAACAGGGAGGGATTGTCATAAGTGAATGCCTTAAGGGAGGGAAAAAGAGGAAATACCTGGAGCAGCTGAAGCTGATAGCAGAAGGAGCAATGGCCAACAGAAGAAGCAACGGTCTTGGCTGGCAAAACGGTTGCAACGGCTGCAACAGGTGGAGAAGCTATAGCTCAATCAGAGAAGGAAGAATGTCTATATAAAAGAGAGGTAGTTAGTAGGAGAAGGATCGATTTGGCATTCATGTAACAGAATCCGTTACCTTCTTCTTCTTCTTCCCTAAAATCTCTTCCCCTGCAACCTGCCTTCTTCAAGCTCTTCGCCTTCCTCTTTCATTTCTGTATTTCTTTTCATTCTTTCTTTCTGCTACAACATTAAGCAAAATTGAGTAAAGATTACTCTAATATCCTTACTGAGTAGTTGGGCTCGTGACAGTTATCCATTTAATGATCCAACCCATTATGACCCATTAATAAATGGATTAATTGGATAATGACCCATTGAGTTTGGATAATGAGTTTATCCAATTAACCCATTTGATAGGCAAGGATGCATGTTCTTCCGCGTGTGTTTCAACGATCCCCCTTCTACTTGATTTTAGGAACAAAATTTGAACGTGTTCAGTTGATCATCGTCTTGAAGACCCACAACTTCTCTATCAATAATTTGATCAAATTATTTAGATACCAGGATTTGTTTTAGCTAAACCTGGCAAACGGGTCTCTTCGGTCGGATACGGGTGAGACCCAATCTGTTCGGGTATAATTCGGTAGATTTTTTTGTCTTCGGGTATCGGGTCTTGATCGGGTGTGTTCAGGCTCAGATGTCTTTCGGTAGTTTTGAAAAATATCTGAACTGGTCGGGTTTGGTTCTAGTTGTTTCAATTTCAATACAATTCGGGTGTTATATTTTTGAATCGGGTTTGGATCAAATTTGGTTCCGGTTGTTTCGGTTACAGGTACAATTTGATTTTACATTTTTTTAATCAGGTTCGGATCGGGTTTGGTTTGAGTCAGTTTGGTACTAGTACTTTTCGGGTACATTCTCTTTCGGGCCGGGTTTAGTTGGATTCCAATATATTCAATCTGGGTCTTATTCAAATAAATATAGCAAATTGTCATTATAATAAACACAAAATTTTAATATATTAATTTTGTAAAAATACTTTCGTTGAACTAATCTATTATATATATATATATAATTCTATTAGTCATTTTTTTAATGTATACTTTCGATTTTTTGAAGTGAAAAATTATTTCTCTTGTAAAGAACATGACATTTATGCAAGCATTGATCTGTATACGTTACCGCATAAAGATTATACTAGTATGTAAGAACAAAATAGAATGGTTTGTATTTAATTTTTTTTCTATATTATGTTGTCGATCATAGGTTCATAACTCACAAAATTCCTAACTTGCAAGTTATAATATATATATATATATATATATATATATATATATATATATATATATATATATAGTAGTTCTCCTGACAAGCGGTCTGTCCATAAGTTTATGGACATACCACTTATTTTTTACATTATACATTCACATTCAAATGCATATTATTACTTGTTTTAACTTTAAAAATACAATATTTAAATTTTATAAAAAAAACTTATAACATTTAAAGTAAAAATCACCGTGAACTGTCCATAAGCTTATGGAAAAACCATCTTTCCTGATATATATATATATATATATATATTCATGATTGCAATACATTTTTAAAATATAGCATATTAAATTAAGATAAGAAAACATTCATAGAAACTAGAAAGACATTCTCATTTTTTCTTAATCAGGTGAAATATTAGTATATTACCAATAAATCCCTTTAGAACTATTTAACTTTATATAAAAAGTCTTACTCTTGACCGACTTTATATAGAAATTAAATATCCCCTATTTAGTAATTATAAATTATGAGTCTCATGACTTAATACTAATTAGTTATTTATTTTCATAACTATGTTGACTTATATAATCAACCATCGAATTGGCTTTTTAATAAATATTAATTCTCATTTATTTTTATAAATTGTGTCTTACTATTTTACTTAGTTATATTTCACCGTAACTAATTTGATTAACATACATATTTGAGTTCTATAAGTACTTATTAATAGTTATATATTTTATATACACTTTACACTTATGACTTAATTGAGTTAATTCTATATGATATATTGTACACCCAAAAATTGAAATTGTTTAACTACAAGCTTTATTAATATTTATAATGACGAGTAATGCTCTTGTGTAACTTGTATGAATATGTTTATTTTCTAGTTCTAGTTAATTGCTTATATGATATATTCTCTTATAATCGAGTTTACTTTGAATATCCGTGATATTTTATTTTATTTGAACGTTAATACCTTTTAAGTTCATAATCTCAAGCACCATATAATATAAATTGTTTGGATAGCTGTCAGCGGGATATTTAAGTCATTTTGACTAACCTAAACTCAAGTTCTCTAAAAATAACACACTAATATTATAATATGATACTGATTTTAATTATTTACTACATATAATCAATCTTAATTTGTTAAAATATATAACTTCTTAAGATAATCAAAACCATAAACATCTCATTGTAATATATATATATATATATATATCATATAACTGAAGAAAATCCCAAAAAATACATCATCTGAAATAACAAAATGTTCGAATTTTTTTATACATTGTCACATTGATAGAGTACTTTTGATAGAAATACGTATACATATTATTTATTTATTTATAACAAAATCTTGTTTTAGACCGACTAACTGTTATATGAGGACATTTTATAATTAGTGAGACTAATAAGGTCATTTGATATTCACTTTTATTTATTGCAATGAGATACATATAAGTATGATAGAATTTTAAAATAATTCTCAACAAATAAATAATTAATTTTTAAATAATTTGAATGAAATATTATAAAAATAATCAAATTTTAATGTATTCAATATTTAACTATTTTTAACGATCTCATATAGTTTTCCTTAGATGACTAAACTTTAAAATTTTAAATAAAATTCTTTGTCTTCAATTTAAATGTAGGCAAAGTCTAGGGAATGATCGTCTTCCATAGGCTTATGGAAAGACGAGTTTAATTAAAATAATGAAAAGGTGAAGTGTTTTGATTGCAATATTAAAAATGTATTCTATAACATATTGTAGTTATAAAGTTTATGACCCAATTAATGCAGCCCAAAATTTTATCTTCATTTTTTCTAATTTGCAGTTTAAACTCTTCAATTTACTAGTATCTATTTATAAAAATAAAATTAAAAAGTAAAACCAAAATATATCTAAGAACTAAGATAGAAACCAATCAAGTGAATCATTAATCAACCATGATTCAAATTATCTTTGTAATTAAAGAGCTAATTAAGACTAATATTTTACAACAAACTTACAAAGAATTGGATGATTGAAAATATTGATTTAAAATATTGCTAAAATCAAGAGTAGAAACAGAAGACAACACCGTAGAGGATGGATGACTAAAACGTTAATGCTATAAATGAAATGAAGATGCAGAAACTGAAGCAACTTAGTGACTGTGGATGATTAAAGACAACAAACTTACAAAGAATTGGATTATTGAAAATATTGATTTAAAATATTTTGCAAAATTTAATGAAAATAATTTTTCCGAAAGAAAATAATATAACGAAAAGTTAATATTGTACGAATTTTTTTCTAATAATAAATAAAATAACTAATCAATATTAATTTTAGTTTATAAAATAATTTTAAATTAATAATTTACAATGTTCTTTTATTTAATACATAAATTTTAAATATACTCTTAAAATAATTTCATCTAATTGTGCTATTAATACACATTTTAAATTTATAAATTTAATTTATTATATGATATTTTAATATTAAATTACATATCAACACTGTTTATAATCGTAATGTTATTTTCAACTAAATATGATCAAGTTAAAATTTTAGACAATAACAATTGTAACACACTATTCAATCATATTCGGGTCTTGTTCGGTTTGAGTTAACATTAATCCGGATGTCTTTAAATTTGGGTTAACATCAATTCGGTTCATTTCGAATCGAATAGTAGTTGGGTATTATCAGGTTTCTTTCAGATACGGGTCCTTTTCGGGTTCAGATTCAGGTTCGATCCAAGTGCGGGTCCTTTTCGGATTTCGGTTCAGATTCGATTCGAGTTCAGGTGTTATTTGAGTTTGGGTCCCATCAAGTCTGGTAATTTAAGTTTGGGTATGGTTCAATGAGGTGATTTCGGTTTCCGGTTATTGATTGGGTCTCACTATTTGAGTGTCGATTCGATTCGATTATTTATTACCGGGTTTTCGGGTTCGGTTATATTTTTCCAGGTCTACTTGTAGCTGAGGGGAGACCTATAGCGTAGGAGCGTCATCTACTCTGTTGTGGAATTTGTATCGGGTGATTCCTGTAAATGATTATCTTTGATGTATTTAATGCAGTGTCAAGAAAACCACTTAATTCTAATAATTTACTACATAAATTCTCCATTTATCCATTTCTAAGTGGCACAACACTACCATAGTCCATGAGTTAACCATTATTTCTGATTTGGTATTTGCCATTTTTATTTGACTTGTTCATCTGATCACAAACAAGATTTTTGGGAACATTATGTGCAATCTTGATGGTGCTTAAGTTGTGAACATTATGTGCAATATTGGTCAAGTATAATCCTTTACACATTTTGTGATTTATATCCCCTGCAGTAGGTCATCTCAACCAAAACAACACGGTTTATATTTGAAGGCAGGAATCACTCTACTCAAAATGAAAAAAAGAAGAAGAAGAAGGAAATAGCCTAACATGTCTTTTCTTGCAAGACCTCAACTTTTCTTGTAATTCCTTGTTATCTTCCCTGCATTTCGTGAGTTTGTTTGAAGACATCAATTGTTATAAACTTTTGTTTCAAATTCTAACATTTACATGTACTTTTAGTGATTAAAGTAGCTCTTAATTTGACAATAAGAAAAATTTTTATGATTTTGTCGACTTAAGGTTTAGTCATTTATTATGTATATTAAATTTAGTTCAGAGGTAAATAATATTTTGATCTCATGAATACAATGCACGATTGAATTCTAGTCGACACGGGAATGCATAATTTTCTTGTAACAAGTTGTTACTCTATGGCATCATGTTAATAGTAATACAATAGAACTTTTCCATTTATTAAAGGGTATCAACATCAATCAAAATTCTTCAAAATCATGTTTCAGTAATTCAATATAATTTTTCCATTTATTAAAGGAGTCAATCCCTTGAAAGATGGTCTTTCCATAAATTATGGAAAGATCAAGGTTTAAAGTTCAAATTATAAGAAATGAAGATAAAATTTT
The DNA here is from genome assembly GCA_037428765.1 of Rubia yunnanensis. Lineage (NCBI taxonomy): Eukaryota > Viridiplantae > Streptophyta > Magnoliopsida > Gentianales > Rubiaceae > Rubia > Rubia yunnanensis. The sequence goes on along the minus strand of CM075064.1, from coordinate 112,062,995 downwards.
CAGATTGCATGGATCGGGTAATAAACCTTATAACTACTACATGTTGCATTATAATTTTTTAATATTGCAACTAAGACATTTTACCTTTTATTATTCTATTTAAAGACTGTCTATCTATAAACCAATGAAAAGACGATATTTCCCAAGACTTTGCCTTATTAAAGTGGTCAACATCATTAATATTCTTAACTGAACGTGAACGTATATGGTTGGAAGGGTGTAATTGTGGGTGGATCTTATCAAAGAAATCTTGTCTATTAATTGCACTTACGTTATCACAGTGGACGACTACTAATGTTACATTTGTAAAATCATACTCCCTCCGTTTTTTTTTCATTGGCACCTCTCTTTTGGTGTTAGAATTGAAGAGATGCTAAATGAGTGGATGAAATTGAATTGAAAGAAGAGAAAGTAAAATGAGTGGATGTAAAAACCTTAAACTTGCCCAAAATAGCAAGTGGCAATTAAAAAAAAACACCATTTTTAGTAAGTGTGCCAATGAAAAAAAAACGGAGGGAGTATAACATTTATATTATTGTTATTAATAAAAATAGTAAATTCCAAATTAGCACAAAATACATTAATTATGTTTTATAAATATTTATTACTTTCCGCATTATATTTACGATGCAGTTAATTAGTAGTCCGCAAAAAGATATCAATAATTAACTATATGACCATTTATAGATTCAACCTTAAAAATAACGTTGTGGACAATTATCCTCTTAAGAATTTATAGAAAATAGAAAAAAAATAATATTTTGGCAAATATTATATAAAAGCTAATGAAGATGGTCCTCTTTTCCTTCTAAAAATAGTTGAAAACACTATTACATAATAAGAATCCATGAAGTTCACTATTATAGTTTTACTATAAACAAGAGCCAGCAAAATTGTCGAGGAAACAAAGTGATTGCAATGCTCTGCTTTAAACGAAATATTTTGGCGAGGTCATGGCTAGCACTCGTCCTTAAAGATTCCAATGAGGTTACGGTCGGGCACTGCTATTTTTATTGTATTTTTTCCTTTTTCTTTTTTTGGAATGCAAGGCTTATATTTAAATGTAAAAATAATTTATTTGTATACATGTAATTATTCAAAATTCATTTCTGTTTCATTTTTATTTATAACTTTTATATCACTTCTTTATCATTCTTTTATAGGATAAATTTATGATATTCGCCTTATATCAATGGAAGATAATAGATGTGGAGTTCTTTGGCCTCTTGTTATTTTTTTAGTTAGTGTATACTATATTGTAATACAGTAAGAAATTTTTTATTTAATTAATTATAGTTAAATAGATTAAAGTGAAGACTAATAAAAGTTGAAAACTTTTTTAAGACAAAATTAAATTCTAAAAATTGTTTTTTTTTAAAAGAAGACTATTGATGAATTTCGATTTTTTATCCCTTTTGAAGATGGTTTAACTTAATAAAAGCAGTTTCAGAAGATATAGTACTAGAATAAATCTTTTTTTCAGTTTACATGACCAAAGCAAGAAAAACCTTAAAGTTTTAGGATTATTTGTGTAGTTAATTGTGCTGACACTAAACCTTTTAAATAACCATGCTGCATTTTGATTTTTCTTCCACATTGATAGAAACCTCAATTCTATATTCATGGATTCTTCCCTATGTTCCGTACTCGATCTGCACCTTCCCTCATAAATTGAGACTCTTCTTTAGATTATGTTTCTTTAGATTTTTTTTTAATTTGGTCAAAATTTTAATAATATGATTTTGAGCAGATATAGAAATGTACTTTGAATATTTTCTTGAAAACATATTATTACATAAACAATCCCCTACACTCAATTGTTAATCTCTGTACTCCATAAATTAATGTCCTCTTTAAATACCTTACTTGAAATTAATATTTGCATATTCTTTACAGGCAATTCAATATTACTTTCTATATTTTAAATTAACTTCTAATTTATTTTGACACTATCACTTATTCTATTCGTGAGAGATTGTCCAAAATGGTACTCACTTTTAATCGAAATTCACAATTTGGTACTAGTTTTTTAAAATTATTCTGAAAAGGTACCCATTTTTGCATTAATGTCCCAAAAAGGTACCTTTCAACAAAGAATAGGTACCAATTTGGATCAAAATTGTACCATAATGTACCCACTTTTAACTAAAAGGTATCTTTTTGGGACATTAATAAAAAAAGTGGATACCTTTTATGAACAATTTTAAAAATTGAGCACCAAACCGTGAATTTCACCTAAAAGCAGGTATCATTCTGGACATTTTCTTTTTATCCATCATGGGAAACAAAGGCGGCCTCCGTAGGAGCCATGGGTTGAAAGATGAAAAGGATGCAGAAGTTGTTTGGTCCAACATCCCTTACGAACTCCTTTTACGTATTTTGTCTCTCGTGAGTTTGGTTGATCGCTTAGAGAATGTAGCTGCTATGTATCGCTTGTCAAGAGTCGTGGTTTCTGATCCTCTCTTGTTTGAAAATAATCTTGACATATCAGAGTGCACCCGTGAACTCCGCCATTTGACTCTAGCTTGTAAGAGAGTTATGCTAAGGATCGCAATTTGTTCAAGGCATAAACACCGGACTAGGGTCTCTGAAGACTATAGTATTTGATTATTCCATCCAGGTGAGAGACAAGGATTTACTCTATGCACCTTCAAGGTATGTACCTGCTTTTTCTCAATATGTCACAAAAGTTATATATTTATATATTACCTTTTATACGGTAGTTTTTAACACTCATTTTCGTGTGATTCCTATAAAACTAGGTGCTTGAATGTGCAATAATTGGTGTTGCTGTGCATATTCGGGAATACAACAATGAGAGGGCTATCAAAGGCTTTTAGGAGCTGGACACAGATCGACTCTTTAGTCCACGGGTGGGAATTCGAAGAACTCAGCATGCTTGAAATCGCGGGTCGCAACTGCCTTAATGTCAGCCATGTTAAACAAGACTTTATGATTTTTTTAGTTGTCATATTTTAAAACTAGATTTCTTCTAAAATATATTACAGTTAATGTTTAATTTTTTACATATATATTGAATGATTATTTTTATCATCATATTTGAATATAATACTATATTTTAAGGTATACTTTTATAGCACTATATGCACTTCGGTATTTTTTAAATGGGTCTTTGATATTGTCAATATAGTTTCTTTTGTTTAGAGCTTCACGAATATTGAAGTATTCTTCAGATTCAATGCTTTCTCTTACTTAACTCTCTACCTTCTCTCTACCTTTACCTTCTTCCTTAGTTATAACGTTCACATCTTGCCGGGACCTACACCGGCAAAAACCTCTGCAACTATGGCAGCCATACCTCCAATGGGTGGCAACAAATATTTTTTGCAAATCCTCACCTCTCGTCATGTTGTGCTCTCCCAATCCCTCCAAATTAACCATAATTTCAATCCAGGCACTGAAATTTGCGGCAACCTAGCTTGCCTCTACTCAAATGAGGAAGTTCCAAAACTCTCAGAACCCTACAATTATGTCCTTATTGGAAAAATTCTCCGTGGTAGACCTACTATGGAGATCGTCCAATCGTTATTCAAAACCGCAGGCTTGAAGGGGAAGTTTAAGCTAGGAGCACTCGATTACAAATATATACTCAGTAGATTCGAGCTCATCGAGAACTTTCAACACTGCTGGATCAAAGGAGGTGGAGTTTCAACGGAGCTACGATGAAAGTACTCCGTTGGATGCCGGATTTATCCCCAAACGCTGAATCCTATTTTGTGCCGATCTGGTACTAGTGTATGAATGACCTATTAAAGATGGTTCTATCAGCAACTTAAAGTAACTTTTTGGGTGCCTTCTTTGGCCATTCCTTTAATCAATTAGAAAATAAGGCGGTACCGAGAACCGCCTTTAAAAAGCATCATTTAAGGCAGTTAAAAACCACCTTTAATTTACCCGGGGAACCGCCTTTAATATAATTCCAAACTAGGAAACTGGGAACTTTCCCTTGTGTCTAGCTATACATTCCGAACTTGGAAAGTATCTATGTATTCCGAACACGAAAAGTCGCCATACTTACGTGTCCGCTCTTTGTAAAATGATAATTAGTTTCTGGATTTTTCTCCACATTCATGTCTCTCTGTAAATTTGTTGAAGAGCATTTTTTTCCTTGATCAATTTTTGAATTCCGAAACTATATCACATTAGAGGTTTCCGAGTTTGGAAAATGTTTTTTACCCTATGCAATTTGAACATTAAACAAACGATCAAGTTTCAGAATTTGGAAATATTTTCTGTTCTTTTGGTAAAAAATTATTTCTTTATATTACCGACATAAAAATAGCCTTGATACACCACCACAATTTCAAAAGAATACACGATAATATCTTGCACCTAAACATAAATCTATAGATATTGCTCATCAAGCAATAATCTATAGATAGGAATAGAAATTGCTACAAATTTATTAAAACATTTGTAAGGTTCATTTTTTTAAATCTAACTTGAGTGTCCCTCCCAATATTGAGAATTCCCAGTGTGAGTCACCGATTGAGAATTACATGCCTAGCCATTGAATTCCGTGGTTGTTGATATCTTCTTGCGAGTAGGGTTTCCAATCATTTTTAAAAATCTTAAAATAACATTATAGTATTAATTATTTGGTGAAGGATATTTAGAAACATTACCACTAATAATTTGTGCAATTACCTTGTAAAGTTCAAGTACATCTTCCTGGACTTTGTCTATGAGCTCGGATGCGTATAACATGACATAATATCTACACTCTCAAGTTTGAGAATGTTGCTCGTACAATATTTAAGAATCACAAATTATTAAGATGTGAAATGAAGAATTTGTTTGCTCATTATTTTCATTCGTTGCAGATTCAAAAATCTCAACGAATGCATCAGACGGTTGGAAATAGAGGGGATCCATCCAATACACTTGCTTCTCTGCTGGTACTGTCAATATTAGTCTCTAATGGTCCATGGAGAAAAAGATTAATTATTTGAAATTTTCAAAAATGATGTTGGTCAAGAAATTGAATGTAGTAAATAACCTTTTGATGTAGGGCGCAATGAAAAGCATCTTATCCATCGGGCCTAGGCATTTGCGAATGTATTCGATCATTTATTTTTTTTGTACAACCAATTTCCTAAATCACCACTGGGCACATATATCCAATCCATCCTTTCTTTTGATTACTTGTAAAAAACATGTTCCTGGAAAATTCCTTAGTAGGTATTAATTGTAATAATGGATAGTGAAATTTATATCAAATTTTGAAATGAAATGAATAAATCACTCACAAGGTGTAGATCGACATCACCGTTTGATTAACTTGCTCACATCTCCATAGGTATTCAAAATAACTCCATAACGCCATGATTTCACGTTTGCATCTAAATACACATTCATTTCCCGAGAATGTGAATGTTGAGTTTCAATCATGGGGTAGTAGCAAATTTTAAAGGACACGTACGAATCCCGGTAAGTCTCGAGGGATGTTGGATCTTTCCAATGGTGGTTTAACCCAAGTTGGTGCTGTTGGAACCATATTGGGGGTCGATTTTACTGGTTATGGTGTTTTTATCACCATTTTTGGTGACGGTGGAATTGTTTCTTTCAAATATCCATCCTTGATTGGATTGGCGTATATAAGTCAACAGGGCCAAGTAAGGAACATTCCCTGGTAAGGCCCAACTTTCTTGTATTCTCCATCCGGGATGGGAAAAGGGGCACCCATCACCAATGTATTCTTCAAGGAAACCCTCGAAAGACCTTCCGCAATTGGTATGAAGTGATAATGTTTCATTGACTCATGTAAAACTCCATCGGCTACATGTAGCGGCTTACAATCTAAGCCTTGATCAATGTATAGTTCACACATATATGATTTCTAAAACATAGGAAAAATATTTATCAAATATTAAACTTAAATCAAAGTATCATAATTTAGAAAATGATCCTTTGTACCTTGTTTTTTCATTTGCGAGGGTGGCATTGTCGAGGTTGTCAGGTTTGAATAATTGTCTATTCTTTGATTTGAACAATTGCCCTGCAATTTACCTCTACATCTCTAGGAGAATGTCGTGAACCCCTAGATAGGGGTGTCCAATCGGTTGTTAAGTCCTTTAAATTGTCCGAAAGAACTAGCTCGATGTGTTAGACCAACTTCCAAATCACAATTTCTTGTTGTTCAATTCGTTTGTCTTAAAGTTGGGATTTTTTTTACAACAAATGGACTCTTGAGGGTTTCGCTCCGTCGTAGGACCGTACGCTACCAAATGCTTGCTGGTGGGTCATGAAACAAACCATTCTCCTAACCTAGTCTGGATGGTCTGGGTTTTCCATGGTTTCACAAAGGGTGTCGTGTTCATCCCTTGGTATGAATTCCACTTGTAATTGACCATTTTTCAATTTTTCCCAATTGAAAACATAAATAACCTTTGTTACTTCGATATAACATTTGCTATGATTGTTTGCATGATGTCTCGAAAGACTACAACACATTATGGATGGAGTTTAGGGTAGCGTTAGTGAGGCGTTATTCCCCACATTTATCCTTAATTTAATATTTAAATAAACTCCCCATGATTGACTCTATGTTTTGAAAAACCTCATAGATGCCATTTGACATCGAAACACCAGACATAGGTGATTTGCAGAAGAAGGCTACGTTGATGATGTCCAAGAGCTAGCATGAACATATATACACTTTTTGAAGGACTGCATTTTAGCAATAAGAGAGGGGATCATCCTTAGCTAACTTAAACTCACATTGAACCGGGGAGTTGGGAGATCCACAAGAAAAGGGCCTTGCAGAATAGGGATAAAATTAGTAAATTTTTTTTTTAATTTTTAGAATGTTTGGATTTACATGTCTATAGTGATGACATGACTCTAACATCCTAACTTCAGGTACATGGGATGAAAACAGCACATTGCTGTGCTTAATGTAATTCCTCACTGATTGATTTGTGGCAATCAAGCTAGTATAAGAATGTCTTGAAAGATATGTGCATATTGAAAATGAGGGCGGGATGAAAGAAGATGAGGCAAGGGCTTCAGTCTAACCACTCAATGTGTATGATCATGAGAGGCGCAATTCATTCCTAAAAGGCTGAAAAAACAAAAACAGTGTTTACGTCAAGGATAAAGAAAACAAATTGCCAAAAAAGTGGTAAGTAAATGTTTAAGGAAGTTTTTTTATTATTTTAAAAACATTTATGTTAATCACGTATTGACAAACAATTTAATTTATTTTTTGTTCATAGGAAAAACTGAACAATGATCAAGTGCAAGGGCAATTCATTCAAATGGATAAGCACGATATCCTTTGTGAAGCTATGGAAAAACCCGACCACCCAGGCCATGCATGGAGCATGTGTGCATTCCTGACCCAATGAGAGGCGTCGTACGGTCCTACGGTCATGCAGAACCCTTGAGAATCAACACATTGAAAAACAATTACTACTCCTAAAGAAACGAATTGAGTAACAAGAAATTATAATTTGTAAGTTGGTAAAACACGCTGAGCTTGCTCTTACAAACAATTTAAAGGATTTGATGCCTGATTGGACACTGTCATCAAGGGGATCATGGCATTCTCTAGGAGATGTTAAGGTCAATCGAGAGGCAATAGTTTAAACTCCAAGAATCGAGAGGCAATTGTTCAAACCCAACAACTTTGACAAGTGAAAAGAATGTACACATTTCATTTTCTTCAAAATCTTCCTAGGCAATAAGTTTCATATTTAACATATATTTTGGTGGGGAAGTAGAAATCATGGCCGTGTTGGCTATACATTGATCAAGTCATAGGTGGTAGATCGCTCCACGTAGCTGATGGAGTTTTTCATGAGTTAATGAAACAACATCACTCTGTACCAATTGTAGATGGTCTATCTAGGGCTTCTTTGGAGAATCCATTGGTATTGGGAGCCCTTTTTCCAATCTCAGACGTACAATACAAGAATGTTGGGCCCACTCGGGAAATGTTCCTTCTTTGGCCTTGAGGACTTATTTACGTTGATCCATCGACACTTGAAGGAAACACGGGTTGCATCACTTAAACCAGTGAAAACAACACTAAGAGCAGTCAAAGCAGCACACAAATCGGTCTCAAAAACACTGAATAAAATTAGACCTCTAGTTGCTAGAGAACATGTCCTTACAGACTCACCTCGCTTCGTACGGGAGCTCTACAATTGGCTTCAACCGCATGATTAAAACTAAACATACACATTTTTGGGAAATGAATGCATATTTCGATGCAAGTGTGTAATCATTGAAGACCTATGGAGATATGACCCAGTTAATCAAATGATCATGTCGACTACACCTTGTAACTGATTTTAAATTTTTTTATTTCAAATCCAACATTTTTTACTATAAACATTAGTAAAATTAATGACAAAATTAAAATTATGAAGGTGCATGTTTTTTTTACTAATAATCAAAAGAAGTGATGGATTGGATACACTTGTCCGGTAAAGATTCAAGAAATTGGTTGTACAACACAGAGAGGATCGACTACATTTGCAAATGGCCAGGTTGGAAGGATAAGAAGCTTTTCATTCCGCCATATATCGAAATGTTACACATACAATGTTCAATTCATTTACCAACATCATTTCCACACATTAGAAGATAATTTACATGTTTGTAATTGGGGACCATTGGAGATTGATTTGATTTTTCCTGCAAATAATCGTGTCTATTGGATGGATATACTACACTTCCAACCGCCAGATTAATTTATCAAGATTTTGGATGTAATGAAGAACACTAGTTACCAAAATAAAACTACTTTAGAAGTGGTCAAAATCAAGGTGGACTATCCAAATTTTTTATTCTAGTATACTATACTTATTTGATACAACTGTCATAATACTTTATGTTGTTTAAGTCAGCACAAAAAACAAGCGCAAACATGGGAGCGCGGCTATTACGTCATGTTATATGCGACTGAGTGCATTCAAGAAGTCTGCAAAGATTTACTTGAAATTGACAAGGTAATCTTACTTTTGTTTTTAGTAATTTATCTAACTAACCTTTCTAAATATTTTCTACTATCTTGCTATTATTGGATTTTCAAAAAGTATTCGAAGCCCTGCTCGTAAGATGATATCAACAATGCGAGAAATTCTTTGGCTAAGCATTTAATTCTCAATCGATCAGCAACCCTAGGGAATCCTAATATTTTTAGAGTATCACAAGTTTGATAGTAACTGAAGCATAGAAATGCTGGAATCAATTTCTAGTTATTTCTATTCCTATCTATAGATAATTGCTTGGTTATCGATAGATTTTTGTCAAGGTGCAAGATACTATCATGTATTGTGTTACATTTGTGGCTGTGAATTGAGGCCATTTTTGTGCCGAAAATATTAAAAGAATAATATTTTTACCACAAGAGCATACAGTACTTCCGAGTACAAACACCGTTTCAGCCCTTTTCATTACTATTTTCCATATGACCGATTTCAATTTTCATACTCGGAAATGGAAGACACGACAATGTTTCCAACTGCAGAAATGTGGATTTTTTTTTTAAAAAAAGAGCCACAAATGAAATGAAACGGAACGGAAATGTCAGACAAATTTGGAACCTAAATAGGTTTTCCCAAAGAGCCAAACATCATAGTTCCAAGTTCGAAAAAGTGTAAGCTTTGGTGTTTGTAAATGCGTCCAAGGTCCCTAACTCAAAAATAATTAAACGCGGTTTCTACGCCCTTTTAAAGGCCGATTTTAACCTCCTTCATTGGCATTTTTAAAGGCGGTTCTTGGAACCACCTTTGTTGATGGGATATCAAAGGCAGGAGCATTAAACCCAAACCGGACCCATCAACATTGTCGATATGAGCTTACACTAACCAACCATTTAGAATTTTAGAAATCAAAATTGACCAAACTTAAGATTATGGTTGATACAGTATGTGGATAAGGCAATTTCCTACATATCAAGTGACAGGGAAATGGCTATCAAAGAAAAGCAAATAAAAAGAAATAGTATATGGCAACATGTTCAATTAAACAATCTCATCAATATATAGTAGAACAAACCATCTAAAACTATAAATTAATGATGATAATAAAATAAATGATCAAGTAACCATGATTAGTAAGTAAAGTAATGACATTAACACATATATAAAGTGATGAAAACATCAAACTAAAAAATACAGGCACAATATTAGGAAAAAAACACAACAAAGTAAAAATATTTTCAATTAGAGTGAATAACAACACATACATGCATCAAATGTCATTGCAGATAAAGATATACAACAAAAATTAGTGCCAACCAAGAGTTGACGATTCCTGACTTTTAGAAGAAGCAGAAACAAGAAATCACTGTATTCACTTGCCTTAATGATCATGACATCAAATTAAGCGCCGTTGGGATGAAGAATCCGCTGTCCGGAGAAAACTAGATTAATGTATGAACTAATATAAAAATTGATCGGACAAAATTGGAATGAATATAATTGAAGAATTTAGAATCCTCTAAAAGCTTTGGACTTCACCTGAGAGAGAGGAGCACATGGATTCAATGGCAGTCGGATGTAGCCTTAGCTCGTCTTCTCCGGTCAATGTCAGGTAGAAGATACTGAGATCAAAGTTCAAACGTGAAAACAGGAAAAGAATCAAATCATCAACATCCGAAAAAACTAACTACTAAGTAGAAAACTTACCTTCTACATGCGCGGAATGACGAAATTCAACACAATTCACCAGCAAAATCGTTGATTGAAGAAGGAGATTTAGATGAAATTGAAACCTGGGTTGAGACAATTTTTGGGCAATTAAGAGGAAGAGGAATGGTTATGGAAAGAGAAAAATAAAATTAGAAAATAAAATTTACTATATAGTAGTTATTGATTAGTCCCTATAACATATAATATCTAATAGAACCTCTATCTCACAATACACTTGTGTGAGGCCGTCTCACACAAGTCTTTGTACTGACAGAGAATACTCTTAAAAATTAAAATTAAAATTTTCTAATGTATGATCACTTGAAACTTTTAAAAAATGTCCATATATTTTCATTACTCCAATATATCTCACACACTATTGATAATACCTTACTATTTATCATCAAAAATAACTTGAAAGTAAACTTACCTTTTACTACTAGAAAATACCTCCTTTTACAGTAAAATATTTGAAGAAAATACCTCCAAAACTTTTAACCCTTAACCCCCACTGATGCATGTTCTTCTGCGTGTGTTCTTATCGATCTCCCTTCTATGTGGTTTTAACGTGTTCAATTGATCATCAACTTGAAGACCCACAACTTTTTTATCAATAATATGATCAAATTATTTAGATACCAAGATATGGTGTAGCTGAGGGGAGACCTATTGCGAGGGAGCGTCATCTACCTGCTTTGGAATTGGTATCGCGTGGTTCATGTAAATGATTATATTGGATGTATTTTTTTTTATTATTATTATATTGGATGTATTTAATGCAGTGTCAAGAAAACCACTTAATTCAAATCATTTACTACATATATTCTCTATTTCTCTATTTCTATGTGGCACAACACTACCATAGTCCATGAGATAACCATTGTTTCTGATTTGGTATTTGCCATTCTTATTTGACTTGTTCATCTGATCACGAACGAGATTTTTGGGAACATTATGGGCAATCTTGATAATGCTTAAGTAGTGAATATAGGGCCTTTTTAATCCCTTACAAAGAGTACTAAAAAGGTTATCCAAGTATAATCCTTTACACATTGTGTGATTTATATCCTCTAAAGAAGGTCATCTCAACTAGAATGGCACATTTTACATTTTAAGGCGGGATTTTTCTTACCTTTTCTGTTATAAACATGACTATTTGAATACATTCCCTCTACTAAAAAAGAGAGAGAGAGAGAAGAAAATAGCCTAACATGTCTTTTCTTGCAAGACCTCAACAGATTTCACCTTTTCTCTCTACTTTTCTTGTAATTCCTTGTTATCATCCCCGGATCTCGTGAGTTTGTTTGAAGACATCAATTGTTAGTAAAATTTGATTTCATCTAATTACTTCAAATTTTAATTACCATGTTCCAGCATAAACTAATTAAGCAATTACGTAATAAAGTAAATAGTCAAAGATACACGACTTGGTTACGCAGTTTGGTGAATGTCACCTCCATCTGCGGTGCCTGACCCAGTTCAGAATGAATCAAATAATAAAAAATATGGTACAAAGTACACCATACAAAATGCTTATCTTTTCTAATTAAACACGTAAATTCTACTAGCTCCCCTAGTTGTCGATCCGCCTTGGTCAGACTCCCTCAAACTTCAAAACCCGTCGATGCTAGGTCTCCTCCTCCCGAGGAATTAAGGCCTACGTTCTGAACATTAAGATCAAAAGATTTGATCATGTTGGAACATGATAGTACATTTCTTGGGTACTTCTGAATATCGAAAACTTGAGTGCAAATTTTCTCAAAATAAATCCGACGGTAGCTTAGCCAGAATGCCCACACTTTATAGCTGGTTACATGCCTTCAATTACTTGTGCGGCTGGAATTCTATCTCCACAAAATATTCTGATAACAATCAAATTTTTTGAAGATAGAATTACCAAATCTAATCCCTTGGAGATTGGAATAAGAATATCTCGTCCTCATCCATACCATAGACAAAACCCACATCAATTCCAACTCTTCAAATCTAATCCAATCCCACAAATATAGGAATTAATGTATTCTTCAAATCAAATCAAATTGGATGAGATGTCCTACCTCTCAGATTCCTTCTTTGCTCATACCATAACTCACAAACTTCCTTCTTTGATGTTACAACATAATACTTCCATATTTGCATAATTTCCTCAAATTCCTAATTAGCCAAATCTGGACTTTACAGTCTCCCCCTTTTACATTTTGTGGACTCGTCAATCTTTTTACTTTTAACGCAACAACTATGCAAATAAAGATATCAAGTTAACACTAGCATGGATGTTGGAACATGAGCTAAAAAGAATTTTAGCTCCCCCAAAATACCACAACTTCAAATCATCAAGACCTCAACATCCATGTTGGAACGTCAAACAGATAATCAGAACTTAGTTTCTCAGAAAACCATGTTGGAACACAGGACAACCATAAACACACATATGCACTAGGTATCTAAGACTAGAACACATATCAGTTATCGGCCTTCCAAACTGCCCTAGCTTCCAGCTGGGCCCAAATAACAAATTAAACATAAAAATCGGAACCAAAAATCCAGAATTCTAAACACAAATCCAAATCCAAAAGTACTCCCCCTTGGGGCCAGAAGCCATGCCAAAATAAAAAAAAATTCAGAATATCCAGAAAATCATGCATCAACAGTAGCATCCTCAATATCATTAACTGCATATTCTAACTTCTTCAACTCCTCTTCAAGTGCAGCAATTTGAACCTGATGTGCTGCAATATTAGCTTATAGATTCAACTTCTTGGCTTCTTTGGCCTTCTTTGCACCCACTGCTAAAGATGAAGTTCCTATCTCAGACCAGTCCAGGAAAGATAATTTATTTTCCTTGTGGAGAAAGTCATGGACTTAGCCTTGACCACTTTGGGTATTTCAATCTCATCATCACTGTGAACCTTCACCCTACCTGCTCTAAGCAATGCAGTAATCACACAGGGGTGTGGAAAGGAGTTCTTCATTCTGGATTAGACAGCCTGTGCCACATTGTTTTTTTATAACAGCTTTTCCATCTCCTTGGTTAAGGGTGAGGTATTGGTGGAGGGAATCCACCAGTTGATGGCTATCTAGGATAGGCAGAAGTACTTGGTCGTTAAGTTTGACATGGAAGCATTTACTTGAGCTGCCCAATGTGATACAAACCCTCAAGAGATCTCATTTATAATCTAGTCATTTGTCAAATCCAGATTTTCTGCATACGACCCATCAAACTCATGAGTGGGCAACCATGGAATCTCATTTATTTTACCCGCATAGAACTTAATAATATTTACCTGTAGACAAGACCATATATACTAGCCTGATTCAATATCTAAGTTTTCTTCCATGACATTGGCATAAAACTTCGAAACCATCTCTTTCTTGTATTCCTCATAAACAGTAGTAGCAGTGACATGCCCCAAATCCTCCAAGAGGGCTGCAAAGCCACAAGTTCTGTAAGTCTCCAAATCTAGTGGCCTTTCAAAAATAATATTCCCTCATTTATGAGATCCCAACTGTCTTGGCAATCTTCATTGAAATAAATTTCATTCAGATCATTTCTGGCAGATGGTGCCTTCCTTGAACTCTGCCCAATATCTTTCTTCACTTTCTTATTCTTCTTCTCTGGTTGAACCTCCCTTGATTCACTTCTAGTGTTGGAGAATCAGTTCCACCCTCTTCATCAGTTTAAGTGTGTTCCTCTGTTGGAACATCACCTTCTTCCACATTATCTTCTATCTCTGGTTGGCCTAATATTGGAACATCATCAAGGCCAAACTCATCAATCTTAGCTTCGTCTTCCGTATTATCAGGCTTATACGCTTCAACTTTTTCTCCCCATGTCTCCACAAAATCTCGAACAAAATGGTGCCTTATATTAATGTGCTTTGTTCAAGAATGCTGGACTGGATTCTTGGATATGTCTATAGCACTTTTGTGATCACATAAAAATTTCAAAGGCCCTTGATGAATTCCATAATATTTAAGCATTTGCTTCATCCATAATAATTGTAAACAACAACTTCCAGCAGCAAGATATTTAGCTTCAACAGATGATAAAGAAATATAATTTTTCTTCTTGCTTTACCAAGATACCAAATTCATAGCAACAAAGAAGCAACCACTAGTAGTAATTTTTCAATCATCTGCATTATCAGCCCAACCATAATCACTATAGCCAAATAGACCTGAGTCTTGATTTTGAGAATACCAGATATCATACTCATAAGTCCCACTAACATAATTAATAATCCTCTTTACTGCAGTCAAGTGAGCTTCCTTTGGATTAGCTTGAAATCTTGCACATACCCCAATACTGAAACATATATCTGGTCGACTGGCTGTAAGATATAGAAGGCTGCCAATCATACTTCTATACAATTTTTGATCAACTGAAATACCTTTCTCATCCTTCACCAACTTGTCTGTAACCCACATAGGAGTTTGAACTGATTAAGAGTTGTTCTTGCCAAATCGTTTCATAAGGTTTATGGCATACTTACTCTGATTTATAAACAAGCCATTCTTTTGCTGCTTTACCAGAAGTCCTTGAAAATAAGTAAGTTCACAAACCATAATCATCTCGAACTCATCCTACATGAGATTTACAAAATCATGTACCATAGATGGTGAATTAGAGTCGAACACAATGTCATCTACATATTGAGCAATCAGAAATTTTGATGACCTATTAAGCATAAATAAAGTGCAACCTACTCCCCCTCGACTATAACCTTTCTTAATAAGAAAGTTATTAAGTCGCTCATACCATTCCCATGGCACCTATTTCAACCCAAAGAGTACCTTTTTGAGTTAAAACACCTGATGGGGATAGTGAGGATCCTCAAATCCTTTTGGTTGTTAAACATAGATTTCTTCATTCACCACTCCATTTAGAAAATCACTTTTCATGTCCATCTAGTACAACGTAAAACTTATAGTACACAAAATAGCAAGTAAAATCTGAATAGATTCTAACCTAGCAACTGGTGCAAATGTCTCATCAAAATCTACTCCTTCTACTAGAGTGTACTCTTGTTCCACCAACCTTGGTTTATTTTGAGTAATCTAACTATCAGCATCTGACTTGTTTTTAAAGATCCACTTGGTGCCAATAACATTTACACCCTTGGGACGAGGGGTGAGATACCACACATCATTCCTTTCAAACTGCCCGAGTTCTTCTTGCATTGTCGCAATCCAGTGTTCATCCAGTAGGGTTTCTTTTATAGTTCTTTAGTTCACTCGGTGAAATGAAACATTGTAATCCTGCAAGTTCCCTGTAGTTAGGGTTCAAGTTCTCTTTGCACTTGGTTTAGGTTCAACCTGTGTTGGAACACGAGGTGGAGAATCAGGGGTCAATGTTCCAACATCGATGTTTTCAGGGTCATCATGATTTTCAGAAGGATGTGGTGTTCCAACATTGAATTGTTGGCTGGTTGTAGTATTTTATTTTGTGTTTGAACATGAACATGATCTGGTTCATCGTTTTCTTTTCCTGATACTTGCTGGTCATCCGAATCATTAACAATCACATTAATTCACAACATGAGACTTTTAGTATTGAGATTAAACACTATGTATGCACGAATGTTCATTGAATAACCTAGAAAAATTCCTTCATCAGTGCGGCTGTCAAACTTTCTCATCTGTTCTCTATCTCTGAGCATGTAGCACTTGCATTCAAACACATGAAAATAAGCAACTTTTGGCTTTCTGCCCCTCCACATTTCATAGAGGTCTTGTTTGTTAATGGACGTAGATACACCCTATTTATAGTATGACTCACTGTGTTGATTGCTTCTACCCACCATTTTTTGTGAATAACCTTTTCTGCCAACATAACTCGAGCCATCTCCAGCATGGTCCTATTCTTCCTTTCGACAATCCAATTTTTTTGAGGAGTAATGGGTGCCAAAAATTCATATTGGATACCAAGTTCATCACAGAATTTACTAAACTGAGAGTTTTCAAATTATTTTCCATTATCACTGTGGATTCTAAAAAGCTTTCCAACAGGACTCCCTTTTTTCTGTCTGTAACTTTACCATTAGACTTATGAAAACATCCACTGTATCAGTTTTTTTTTAAAAAAAGCCACTCAAGTGTATCTGGAATAGCCATCAACACATGCAAAAATATACTTTTTCCTTGTCATACTAGGAGTATTAACTAGACCCATTTAATCCATGTGAAGTAATTCAAAATTTGTTGAAGTAGTAACATATTGAACAAATGAATGAGGAAATCAAATCAGTTTACCTTGTTGGCATGGTCCACACACAATTCCCTTTTTGTTAGTGAGGATAGGCAAACCTCAAATTTCTTTAGCATTTGCAATCTTCATCAGTGTCTTGTAGTTGATGTTACCAAGCTTTCTGTGCCACATTGTTCCTTCATCCTCTTTAGAGCTTAGGCTCCTCACTTCTTGTTCCAGCAAATAAAAGTTGTGTGAAGAATAAACCCCGGAAAATAATTTATATTTTACATGCTTCACAAAGAATTTGTCCTTTTGAAACTCAACATTCATATTATCATCACACAACTGACTGATGCTCAATAGATTAGCTTTCAAATCTTCTACCAGCAGAACAATTGTAAAGATGGGAAATCCATCAAGCCACCATCATATGTTTTGATGTTGTTAAAGTATTCTTGAGTTACAGTCATATGTCTAGAGCAACCACTATCAAAGTACCAAGAATCTCTAGAATGTGCAATGAGAGATGTGTGAGCAAAAAAAATTAGTACTTTGTTTAGGGATCCATACCTTCCAGACCCATTTGGCTCGTTGGGCATCGTTCATGTTGGAACATGCGGACAGTTATTGCCCATTCATGATGTCTCTGAATAGCCTCAGAAATTGGTCATGTTCGTGGCCTTCAAATGAATAGTATTGACATAGAATAGGCTTACGCTGACGTGTCTTCATTATCCTTTTATTCATAGCTTATACCTCTACTTTGAAATCAATTTGGCCTTTTTCAGCCTTGTTATATCCAATTCCTTGTCTATCTCCAACATTATTTCCCATTGCAAGTATATCATCGAGCTTTTCCTTTCAAGTGTTCAACTTTGTGATTGTAGTTTCAGCCGTCTCAGCTCTGGGAGTTGCTGATTTTACATTCTGTTTTAGAAAATCAATCTCATTCTCCAATCTTTCAACTAGATCTACCAACTCCGTCTTTCTTTCCACAAGCTAATGTTTTTCAGATTTTATAATTTTTTTGCCTCAACAACTTTGAGCCACATTGCATACATATTCTCATACTCCTGGTAGATATCATCACCATTCAATTCTTGACCATCATTGTCTGAAGAGTTTTCACTCAGCATCTCAGTCTTCTCAGTGTTGGAACATGCACTGTCTGTCTTCTCGGTGTTTGAACATACACAGTCAGATTCAATAATCTTTGCTCCAAGTGCCACATAGTTTCTAGTGAATTATTATTCTTCCTCCTCTTCCTCATCTTCACTCATGAAATGACATACGATCTCCCTTTCTTCTTTCGAGTGTTTGCACATTCAGCCTGGATGTGACCGAAAACCTTCACATTCTCTGCATTGAATCCTTCCTTGCTGCTTTGATTCACTGTTCTGATCTCTCAGAAATTGCAGATTGTTTCGTTCCATTTACGGTTCTAGAGAGTTACCAAACTCCTGTGAAAGAGGTCTATTTCCAACAGATATGTCTTGTGATTTTCTATTCACCACCTGTTCCAGCATTTTTGAAAAGTTCTTGGTTATAAGAGCAAGTTCTTCGGCTTCACTTCCACTGTCAGCTTCATGATTATTCCTTGAGTTTGAGGCTTTGAACGCTAATTCCTTGTGCATTTTCTTTAATGGTTGTTCAGGAGCCATCTCATATGCTGCAATGATCATATCAACTCATGTAGTGTCATGCTTCCCAGGTCTCTTGCTTCTTCAATAGCTGTAACCTTCATAAAACAATGTTTGGGAAGAGATCTTAGAGTCATTTTCACCAATTTTTCATCCTTGTAGATTTTTCCATGTTGGTATGCCATATTGGAGATATCTCTTAGTTTTCCGTTGAACATAGCAATCCTTTCATTCTCTTTCATCTTCAACTTCTCCAATTTTGTGGCTAACGTTTGTAACTTTGAGTTACGTACTCGACTTGTTGCTTCATGCACTGTTTGCAATATATCCCATGTTTTCTTTGCTTGGTAACAATTTGATATGAGTTTGAACTGATTTTTATCCCCTGATGTGAAGATAGAAATCAGGGCCTTGGATTTTTCCATTGAGGCCTTCAGCTCATCTGTACTCTAAGTTGACTTATCTTTAAGCCTTTGCTTTTTTGCACTTCTTTCTCCTTCCTTCTCCTTTGAGCTAGATTCGGTATCCTCCATAGGATGATTCCATTAAGTTTGAATGAAAAACTAGGAAAGTTCATCAAGAGAGCTAATAAAAACACGCATTCACACCTTCCAATAGTTATAATTCATTCCTTCTAGCAGTGGGGGCCGATACACCGAAGCTCCTTTTTTGGTCGCCATGATAAAACCGGATCAGCACTTTCCTTGACACAATCAATGTAAGAATAAGTAACTTAGCTCTGATACCAATTGAAATTTGGTTTTACCTAATTACTTCAATTGTGATTATTGTGTTCCAATATAAACTAATTAACCATGTATGTAACAAAGTAAATAGTCTAAGACACACAACTTGGTTATGCAGTTTGGTGGATGTCACCTACTTCTATGGGGCCTATCCCAGTTCACAATGAATCCACTAATTAGAAATACAGTACAAAGTACACCATACAAGATACTTATATTTTCTAATTAAACATATGAATTTTACTAGCTCCCCTAGTTGCCGATCTGCCTTTATTTGACTCCCCGTGACCTCAAAACTCATCGATGCTGGATCTCCTCCCCCTAAGGAATCAAGGCTTACTTTTTGAAATTTAAGATCAAAATGTTTTGGTCATGTTGGAATATAATAGTACAGCTCTTGACTACTACTGAATATCAAAAACCCGAGTATAGATTTTCTCAAAATAAATCTGCCAGTAGCTTAGCCAGATTGTCCACACTTTATAGTTAGTTGCACACCTTCACTTTCTTGTGCGACTGGAATTCTATCCCCACAAAATATTCTGACAACAATCAAATACATTGAAGATAGAATTACCAAATCGAATCCCTTTGAGATAGGAATTCAAGTATCTCATCCTCATCCACACCATAGCCGAAACCCATATCAATTCCAACACTACAAATCTAATCCAATTCCACAAGTATAGGAATTGATATATTCTTCAAATAAAATCAAATTAGATGAGGTGTACTGCCTCTCGGATTCCTTTGATCATACCATAACTTGCAAACTTCCTTCTTTGATGTTACAACATAATAGTTCCATATTTGCATAATTACCACAAATTTCCAATTAACCAAATATGGACTTTACATATTTGAATGAAATACTAGGCAAGTTCATCAAAAGAGCTGATAAAAACTCGCATTCGTGCCTTACAATATTTGTAATTCGTTCCTTCTAGCAATGGAGGCCGAGACACGGAAGCTACTTCTTTGGGTTATGGTAAAACAAAATCAGCACTTTCCTTGACACAACCGAGGTAAGAATAAGTGACTTAAATATAATAACAGTTGGAATTTGGTTTTACCTAATTACTTCAATTGTGATAACCCTGTTCCAACATAAACAAATTAATCAAGTACGTAATAAAGTAAACAGTCAAAGACACACGACTTGGTTACGCGGTTCAATGAATGTCTCCTACATTTGTGGGGCCTGGCCCAGTTCAGAATGAATCCACTAATAAAAAAGATAGTACAAAGTACACCATAAAAGATACTTATCTTTTCTAATTAAACATGTGAATTCTACTAGCTCCCCTAGTTGCCAATTCACCTTGATCAGACTCCCTCTGGCCTCAAAACTCTTTCACGCTTGATCTCCTCCTCCCGAGCAATTAAGGATTACGTTCTGAACTTTAAGATCAAAAGATTTTGATCATGTTGGAACACAATAGTACAACTCTTGACTACTTATTAATGTCGAAAACCTGAGTGCATATTTTCTCAAAATTAATCCGTCAGTAGCTTAGCTAGGATGTCCACACTTTAAAGCTGGTCGCATTTCTTCAATTACTTGTGTGATCGGAATTCTATCTTCACAAAATATTACGATAACAATCAAATCCCTTGAAGATAGAATTACCAAATCTAATCCCTTGGAGATAGGAATTACAATATCTCGTCTTCATCCATACCATAGCGGAAACCCATATCAATTACAACTCCACAAATCTGATCCAATCTAAAAAAATATAGGAATTGATATATTCTTCAAATCAAATCAAATTAGGCGAGATGTACTGACATGTACTGCCTCTCAAATTCCTTCTTCGATTATACCAAAACTCGAAAACATCACTCTTTGATGTTACAACATAATACTTCCATATTTACATAATTACCACAAATTGATAATTAACCAAATCTGGACTTTACAGTTAGAAACTCTTGCTTCAAATTTTGACATTTACATGTACTTTGAGTGATTAAAGTAGCTCTTAATTTGACAATAAGAAAATTTTTATGATTTTTTCGACCGAAGGTTTTTCCATTTATTATGTATATTAAATTTAGTTTAGAGGTAAATAATTTTTAAATGAATATAATGAACTATTGAATTTTACTCGACACAGGAATGCATAATTTTCTTGTAACAAGTTGTTACTCAATGGAATCAAGTTATAGTAATTAAATAGAACTTTTCCATTTATTAAAGGGCATCAACATCAATTAAAATTCTTAAAAATCATGCTACAATAATTCAATATAATTTTTCAATTTATTAAAGGGGTCAACATCAATTAATATTCCTAACTAAACATATGGTTGAAATGGTGTAATTGTAGGTGGATCTTATCTTAGAAATCTTTTCTATTAATTACACTTACGTTATCACAGTGGACGGCTACTAATTTTACATTTGTAAAATCATATAATATTTATATTATTATTATTATTAATAAGAATAGTAACTTCCAAATTAGCACAAAATACATTCATTTATTTTTTATAAATATTTATTACTTTCCGCATTATATTAACAATATAGTTAATTAGTAGTCTGTAAAAAAATATCAATAATTAACTATATGACCATTTATAGCTTCAACCTTAAAAATAATGTTGTGGAGAATTATCCTCATAAGAATTTATAGAAAATAGGAAAAAAAGAATATTTTGAAAAATAGTAAATAAAAGCTAATTAAGATGGTCCTCTTTTCCTTTTAAAAATAGTTGAAAACACTTTTACTTAATAAGAATCCATGGAGTTCACTATTAAGTTTTACTATTAACAAGAGATAGCAAAATTGTCGAGGAAGCGGAGTGATTGCAACAATTGGCCTTAAACAAAAGATTCTGACGAGGTCACGGCTAGTGTTCGTCCTTGAAGATTCCGGCGAGGTCACGGCTAGCGTTCGTTCTTGAAGATTCCTGTGAGGTCACTGCCGGGTACTACTATTTTTATTGCCTTTTTTCCTTTTTCTTTATTTTTTTTGGGTTGAGAGGCTTATAATTCTATAATTGCTAGTTTTCATTTTTTTGTTCTAGTTAACTTCTTTCCGATCTTCTCAAAATTGATGTTTTTTACTTGATTATTATTTCATATGAATGTCTATGTTTCAAAATTTATTTGTCTGCCTCTGATTGAGCAGATCTGGAGTAGTTTCTCCATTTCTTCACCAAAAATCGTGCCAAACACTTTCTCCATTTGTTTTTTGTCAGTCTACGTCTTTAAGGGAGGAGGTTGGGGAGGGTGGGATTGAGAGGTGGGGGGGGGGGGGGGCTGGGAAAGAGTTCAGAAGAAGATTTTCTTGTCCAAGTCAGAAAATGTATATCTTAGATAGGGAAAGGACATAAGTGGAATTTTATTGAAAATTTATAGATTTTAATTTTCTTATAATATTTTTAGCTTATACATTTATCTTAAAAAAGTTTCAAAGTCCTTAAATTAAAATTTTCCGTGCATTATTACTTCCAAAATATACTTAAATTACATTTAAATATAAAGATAATTTATTTGTATATAGGTAATTATTCAAAACCCAGTTCTATTTCATTTCTTTATGCGACTTTTGTATCACTTCTATATCATTTTTTATATGATAAATTTATGACAATCACCTTATATCAGTGGGAGATAATAGGTGTGGAGTTATTTGTCCTCTTGATGTTATTATTTTAGTTACTGTATACTATATCGTAATGCAATAATAAAATTTTTATTTAATTAATTATTGTTAAATAGTTTAATGTGAAGACTAATAAAAAAATTGAAGATTAATAAAAGATCAAAAATTTTTAAAGTCAAAATTAAATTCTAAAAATAGTAAAAAAATTTATTTAAAAAAAGAACATTAATGATGAATTTCGATTTTTATCCCTTTTGAAGATGCTTTAACTTATTAAAAGCAGTTTTAGAAGATATTGGACTAGAATAAAGCTTTTTTCAGTTCACATGACCAAAGCAAGAAACACCTTAAAGTTTTAGGATTATTTAAGTAGTTAATTGTACCGACACTAAACCATTCAAATAACCAGGTTTATTTTGATTTTGCTTCCACATTACTAGAAACCTCATATCTATATTCATGGATTCTTCCCCGTGTTCCATACTCGATCTGCACGTTCCCTCATAAATTGAGTATCTTCTTTAGATTTTGTTTCTTCAGTTATTAATCATAGATTTTAATTTGTCTTTTGCTATGTTTTGTTTTGATTTTTTTTATTTGGAAAAAAATTTAATTATATGAATTTATAATGTACTTGTTTAAAATATATTTTGAGCAGATATAGAAATGTAGTTTGAATTTTTTCTTGGAAACATATTACATAAACAATTGGCCCAACAGTAAGCCCCCTACACTCAATTGTTAATCTCTACACTCCAGAAATTAATGTCCTTCTTAAAAACCTCACTTGAAATTAATATTTGTATATTCTTACAGGAAATTCAATCTTACTTTCCATATTTTTAATTAACTTATAAATTCTTTTGACATTACAGGTTCACTTATTTTATTCATCATGGAAAACAAAGGCGGCCTGCGTAGGAGCCATAGGTTGAAAGCTCAGAAGGATGCAGAAGATATTTGGTCTAACATCCCTTCCGAACTCCTTTTACGTATTTTTTCACTCGTGAGTTTAGCTGATCGCTTGGTGAATGTTGCTGCTGTGTGTTGCTCGTGGAGAGCCACGGTCAATGACCCTCTATTGTCTGAAAATAAGTTGGACATATCCGAGTGCAGCTGCGAACTCAGCCTTCTACCTGTATCTCGTAAGAGAGCTATACTAAGGCTCGCCTTTGTTCGAGGTATAAACATCGGACTAGGCTCTCTGAAGACTATAGTATTTGATTATTCCTTCCAGGTGAGGGACAGGGATTTACTCTATGCAGCTTCAAGGTACGTACTTGCTTTTTCTCAATATGTGACAAAATTTATTTTTTTCTATATTACCTTTTATACAGTAGTTTTTTACACTCATTTTTGTGTCATTCCTATAATACTAGGTGCTCGAATGTGCAACAATTGGTGTTGCCATGCATATCCAGAAATACAACAATGAGAGGCCTATCAAGGGCTTTCAGAAGCTGGACGCAGCTTGACTCTTTAGTCATCGGGTGGGAATTCGGAGAACTTAACATTCTTGAAATCGCGGGTCGTAACTGCCCTAACTTAAAGGAACTCTATATTTTTTGTCCAACGTTACATGTACATATGGCGGTGGCTATAGTATCTGGCATGCCCCGGCTGAAGGTGTTGAACATGCACTGTAACTTCTATAACAATGCCATGGTGCATGCGATGAATGTGCTTAGATGCGGATCACTGGAAAAATTCTCCATAACCACTGAAACCAGGTGACTAAATATAGAAGATTAATCTCGTCGGTTCATTGGGCTATGAATATAGGCTTTATTGAAGAGAGTGAGGCTGGGGCATTTCCTATGCGCCCAGTAGTTTGCAATTTTTGACGTTGAAGATGTGGAAACAATTTGATCATTTCCATTTCAAATGTCTATGCTTATTTCCCCTGATCATTAGGTCAAAAGAATACATTGTGTGAAATCTTAAATTGTGTTTTAATTGTGTTTGAACTATATGAATAAAGTGAACATGTGTGTGTGGACATGTATTGTCTTAGGTTCTCTTTACATCATCTTTTAGAGTCAAAAGATTGTCCTTTAGATTGCATTGTTAGTTGTGATTCGATTGAGTTTTTAAAAGGTAGGTTTAAATGCATTCCTAACTTAATACTGTCTTCTTTCTCTTTCTTTGGATGAAATTAGAAATTGAATCCTTTTAGACCGGATTGTCAATACGAATTTATTGGTTAAAAGATAACCTATACATATGAAGGTAGGGTTAACTTGAGATTGAGTGCTGAAATTGGATATCTTATTTTGGACATCATGAATGTTTAATCATATTTTTATTACCTTTTCAAAGATTATTTTGGAGATATTGTTACACCTTATTTCTACGGCTAAAGAAGTTATGAAAATAGTCATAGATATATAGTGGTTGTATTTACATGGAAGTGAATAAACCCACAGATCATATGGCAAAGTCTACAATGAATGGAATTGTAAAGAATTTGAATACTTTCCCAAGCTTGTCCCAATTAGAGCAAGCTGCCGTATTGCTAAATTGATTATCATTTCCAGACGCTCGTTCTAATCTCAGTTCACTTCAAGACATAGGACTATTTACCTCGCTTCTAGAGACCTTTTTACCAATGTTTTCGTGGAAATAGCCAAGGTAAAAAGAAATGCAGTAAAAAAAATCTAAATTTTACCTTGATTCAAAACCAAGGTAAAAAGAAATTTTTACTCCAGTTATTTTTGAAAAAATAACTGAGGTTAAAAGTTTGACCGACATCGGCATCAGCGAGGCGAACGACATGCAGTAGTGGAAAAAGGTGAATATAAATGCATGTAATCAAAGGCAATTACTCAAGAACCACCTTTAATTAGGATCTTAAAAAGGTTCCAAATTTGGAAATCCCTCCCAAGCCCCTTCTTTGAATTTAAAGGCAGCTTAAAATCGATTAAAAGCGGAACCTCCTTTAATGAAAATCGATTAAAGGTTGTTTTATTTTAGATACTCCTTTAATGGGCTGCCTTTATTGGCCCCATATATAAACAACTATTAAGTTTTTATACCTTAGTCATTTTACAAAATTAAACCCTCCCATTCCATAGCTAATGGAGTAAACACTCCCATTCTTCCGATCGAAATTAAACCCTCTTCCACTCTACCGCTCCAGCGAACCAGCACCCCTTTCTCAATTCCTCTGCTCGCTTCCACGTCGAGGCCCTCCGCCTCTGCCTTTTGGCTCCGCTTCCATTGCGTCGAAACCTTTTGTCACTTTGTTTATTGTTGCTAGTTTGAACCAATTTTAACAAATACATGTTTTTTTTGTTATGGTTAACACAACATGATTTGCTATTGTTTCCAGATCTAGTTTTGATTCGCTGCCGAAAACCTCAGCTATTTTTTGGACCCTAATTGAAGGCAGCATTTTAACTGCCATTGATCAATTTTGAGGGTTTTCCAGTAGTGATTAGTCCATGTGTCATATGACTGAAAGGAAGGTGCATGACCGATGTCTGTTATTACTGAGTACACGATCAGTTATGGTTGCTATCGAGACCATAGCTGACATATGTCATGAAACAATTAATCAATTTGACCAACTTTGGCTGTAGCGTAGGTTGAAATAGATATTAGCTTTTGTGGTCTGCCGATGGTGGAGGCAACATTGGTCTATCAGTTTTTGTAGAATTAATGGCCTAGCGACATGCAACTGACTTCTATCATTAATTTCATTACATCGCTTTTCGAGAAAAATGGAAGTCTATCACAAAATTACCGATAGAATAATATATGCAAAAGATGTACTACATACAAAAAAATATTAAAATAATATCAAAATGAAGTCTACCACTGATACTCGATCTCAAATGCTTAGAAAGTTTTCATCGGCATTATACAGAATAATATTTAGATATGATTTCCCTTACAATACATTAGTCGTATGGTAATAGGTTGAAAGAATTATTGCAACTGCTTTACCATCATATAAACAATCAATATTGTGATGAAGCAGTGTTCTTCACGGTTATCCATTTTCTAAAGGGAATTCCCAGAGCTCTTTTCATGACCCCGTTCTTTTTTTCCCCAAAATTTTCTGGTTTTTAAGGAGGTGTTTGGTTTGCTTCGTTAGGGTTTCAGATTGAAGTCGTGCTGTCGCATTTGCAAGGTTCGCCAAGTCTGCATTGGTTCATTGTCGGACAAAATCAAATGTCGGTAAAGGCCAAGTTTTAAGCAGGACAAAACCAAATCTATTTCAGTTTAAATGTTGGGGTATACTCACTGGGCTGATTTATTTTTGATTGTGGTCCTTGAAATGGGCCAACAAAGTTTTCCAAGATCGTGTCAGGCTTCAAAATAATCATATAGAATTTTCTGTTGTTTTTTTTTGTTTCAAAATTCATTTATTTTTAATTTAGGTTTTGTTCAATAGTGGAAAAGCCTCTATTTTAGAAGGAGGTTCAAAGAAATTTCCCGGGAACCGTCTTTGATTGAGATCCGAATGAGGTTGCAAGCTCGGAACACATTTTGGATACGATTAAAGGCAGTTTGAAGTTGACAAAAGGCAGTTCCGCCTTTGATTGCATCAACTAAAGGTGGTTCAATTGAAGAACCGCATTTAACAGGTTGCCTTTGTTGGGTTTTTGTGTCCTAATGTAAATAGCTAGGGTTTTCTAAAGCAAACCCATTTCCTTAGCTTTTTCCCAGATCTATCATCCTTCACCCATTTACTCTTTGCAATATACATTTTCTAAAGCAATTAATCTGAAACACTCTCCCTTTTCTCCCTTTTCACATTTTCTAAGCACCCAATTTCTCTTCCCTCTCCCGCCTCACAACTTCTCCCTCCGCCGCCGGGTCGCCTCGCCTACTCCTTCGGGATTCAAATCCACTCCACTCGGTGCCCGTACGGCTCTCTCCCTCCGCCGGTATCCTCTCCTCCCCCCGTTGGTGTCTTCTCTCTTCCTCCACCGGTGTCCTCTCTCCCTTAGCCACTGTTCTTTCCTTCTTCCATTGGGCCACACGCCTCTCTCCACCGGGCCGCGTTAGATTTTCCTCCGCTCACTGCCAATGCGTCACCTCTGCCCACCACTACATGCTCGTCTCCGCCAGTAGATGGTGTTTCCACTTCCTTATTTACAGATTTTTTTACATGTTTATTTATCTATGTTTAAACTGATTTGTGTAATTTTTATTGCTTTTCTGATTGTCCAATGTTGTCAGATCTTTTTCTTATGCTGCCAAAAACTAGGTTTCTAGAAGCCTTTTTTTGGGACCCCATAAATAGGTTCCGAATTTGGAACCCATTTCCGATCCAATAGAAGGCGGTTCTCAGAACCTTCTTTGATCAAAATGATCAAAGACACGACCAGAGAAGGCACTTAAGAAGTGCTTTTTCTGGTCCAGTAATCCAGCCTTAAATAGGCCCCTTTTAGAGATTTTATCTTCTTTCCAGGTAGATTTTAGAACTCTTTCTTAGGGTTTGATGCTTGCGAGCCTTATTTTGTTTCTCTAATTTGTTCTTGTGAAGCCTTACGTTTCCAGCTGTATCAGTTGTATACTATTAAAGTTGGACAATATCAATATTGTCCTGTAACTTTTAGTAAAAGTTTACTTTCGAAAGACAGACTCTTAATAGGTTAAATTATTTCCAATTAATACGATAACCTCTTTATAACGAGAGCAATAGTTATGAATATAGATTTTTTATTAATGTGATTACCTATTCTAAAAAAATCAAAATAAGAAAAGCCTCAAAATAAGAAAAAATATAAAATCAAACCTAATATACAAAAACATGCCAACACAGTTTATAAACTCAAGAACGAGAGACAACCACTGGATGAATGTGGAAAATTTAAGACAAAACTTAAACATAAACATGGAGAAAGAAATTATATATAGAGGGTGGGGGAGAAAACAGTTCTAAGAATAATATGTGAGAAGATGAAACATAAAATTTGAATTTTAAGTTTTAATTCAGCAATTGTCGAAATCACACACGAAATCCACCAAATCTTGTAAACATTATAAAACAATATCATACTCATAATTTTTTTAAAGATTATAAAAAGGCATATCCAACCATTAGGCTATTGATATGAATCTAGAAGATGAAGCTGCACGAATTGTGCCACCTTTACCTGCATCCGTACGGAGCGTGTCGCCCACACGGGTCATGTCACTCGCACCTGCACGGATCGTGCCTCAGTTAGATCAAAGCTTAAAAGGTCATGTCAGAGATCATCTATATGATTTGATTGGTATAATGAAAAGAGCCAAGAATAAACTTAGATATGAAGAGTTGAATGCTTTGATTGTTTAAGTGCACGAAGAGGAGCTGAAGAATTCAAAATATTCTTTGAAGAATTGCACTATAATTTCGTATTAGGTAGGTTGGGTTTCCTATTCCTGAATTTAAAAATTATGGTTTGATTTAGGTTTTCTATTTCATTATTTTGAGATTAGGATTTTTGGTAGATTCACTGTTTTTGGTAGATTCACTACAATAGATGGCACCTTTTACCTCAGTTCTTGGAGGGGTTTTTAACTGAGACTTTTTCCAAAAAATTGAGGTAAATACTAGCAGCGTAAATTTTGAATGTAGATCAAATTTTGCAACGTAAATAAAGTCGACCTCAATTACACACCTCGTAATAGCTAACACTTTTCGATTATCGTACAATTCACTGCACAACGAAGGCACCTAGAGCCTTTTTTTCTTTGACATTGAATATCATTCCATGGCTATTGATAGCCTACATTTCGAATGCACTTTGAAGCAACTCAGTATTGGGAAAATACCAACTTTGGTAAAGCGCCTGAATAAATATTATTTGTAGACAAATGCAAATGTAGATATATATGTATATGTATATATATATATATTTATATTTCTAATCTATATTTTTACTATAACTTAGTACATCCCAAGGGAGATTTTACAACTCCTACCAACTGAGAAGACCCTCGTAGTGATGTGGTGCTACGGGACAGACTGGCATATGGACAACTCGGGGTGGGAAGATGAAGCCCTTTCCCCAAAGGGTTTTGGCGAGTTCCTTAGGGGAAACAACCTACGCATCGGGGACACCTTGTTCTTTGAGATGATAGAAGATAGGGTACATATCGTCTTCAAGGTCATCATTGTCTGAGCTGATTAAGTTTATTGTAATTTCTGTTATGTGTGAACTAAGACAATTATATATTCGAATTTATGTACTTGTAAGGATATTCTCATGCCTACATTTTTTCTAATTAATTAATTCAGTATCTTATTTTAACATTATGTAATTGTTTGCACATGTTTATACGTGTGACTTCATGTGAGCACTATTTTATGAATCATTTTTTGGTCATATGATTTAAAAACATTGAACAAAAGGGGTACTAGTCGCGTACGAATTAGAAAAGGTTTCTTTTCTATCACCGTAAATTTCATGTGTGCGACATTGCAATGTCATTCACAATTGTATCTCTAGAAATGACGTATTGCTCAAAATCGGCCCAACTTCTACCACATCAAACAGTGACGTCGCATGCTACTCGGTAACATTATTTACCTCATTTTTTATCTTTTACTTCGGTTATTTTATTAACCAAAGTAAAAAACTAATTATTTACCTCAGTTTTTTAACCAAGGTAAAAAAAACCTTTTACTTCGAAAGAACCGAGGTAAAAGAAATTTTTACCTCAGCTTTTTGGGGTTAAGGATAAAACCGAGGGAAAAGGGGTGAAGTAATAGATGTTGTTTCTTGTAGTGACTACACTACACTCTTTTTCCCACTCGGTTTTTAAGTGACATAGTGTATTCATCATAGGAATAATCTCAAAATTCATGTAATATTTGCAGATTAGATCAGATAAAATTAGATTAGATAAGTTTAGATTAGATTAGATTAAATTAGATTAGATAAGTTTAGATAAGATTAGATAAAATTAGGAAAGATTTGATAGATAAAATTAGGAAAGATTTGATAGGATGAGTGAATCTGGCCATTCTTATTAGGAGATTCCGGCCATGCTTCTTCGAAGTTTAGGACATTTATTTTGATTAGGATTTAGATTTTCAAATACAGTTTCATTCAACAAGGAATAATAATAAATCCTAGCTAATATATGTCTTCTGATTTCTTGTGATCTAGCCAAATTAAACCCTATACATAGGGAAGGCTCTCACTGAATTAATTACCTTTTTAATAAATCATATAATTCAGAATTTGAGTTTATTAATATTTTCTTATGAGCATCCTTAAACTTGCAAATTTATTTTCGAAATTATGAGACTAGAATTTGTGAGAATTTCGTGAACAATTCGTGCAACTAATGCTTAGGTTTAGGGATTTCTACTTTGTGTTAGTCAATATCTAAAGTTGTGTTTTCTACAATGTCCTTTTGATTTCAAGAGAGTGCTTCTTCAAAAATTTCCCATCCAAAATCTTCAAAAGGAAATTAATATCAGCCATGTTCAAGAGAGTGGTTTCTTAGTTGTCATATTTTATAACTAGATTTCTTCTAAAATATATTAAAGTTCAAGTTTAAATATTTACATATATATTAAATGATTAATTTTATCATCATATTTAAATATAATACTATATTTTAAGGTATAGTTTTATAACACTATTTGCACTTCAATACTTTTAAAATGGGTATAGTTTTATAACACTATTTGCACTTTAATACTTTTTAAAATATTTTCTACTATCTTGTTATTAATAGATTTTCAAAAGGTATTCGAATCCCTACTCACAAGATGATATCAACAATGTGAGAAATTCTTTTGCTAAGCATCTAATTCTCAATTGGTCAGCAACCCTAGAGATCCCGATATTGTTAGAGTATCACATGTTTGATAGAAAGTGAAGCTTAGAAATGCCAGAATATATTTCTATTCCTATCTATACATTATTTCTTGGTTAGCGTTATCTATAGATTTTTGTCAAGGTGAAATATACTATCATGTATTGTGTTAGTGAATCGAGGCCATTTTTGTGTTGGGAATATTAATAGAATTGTTTTTTATCACAAGAGCAGATAGTAATTCCGAGTATGAAAATGGTTTTGGCCCTTTTCATTACTATTTTCCATATGACGATTTCAATTTTCAAACTCGGAAATGTAAGACATGACAATGTTTCCGACTTCAGAAATGTTGTATATATATATTTTAAAAGAGCCTCAAATGGGGAACGAAATGGAATGGAAATGTAAGACGAGTTTGGAACCTAAACAGGTTTTCCCAAAGAGCCAAAAATCATAGTTCTGATTTTTGAAAAGCGTAAGCCTCCGAGTTTGTAAATTGTGTCCAAGGTCTCGAACTCGAAAATACTTAAAGGCGGTTCCACCGAATTTTTAAAGGTGAGTTTTAACCGCCTTCGTCGGTGTTTTTAAAGGTGGTTCTTGGATCCGCCTTTGTAGGTGGGAGATCAAAGGCGGGAGCATTAGAGGCACCTTGAAACTGCCTTTAATGGTTCGATATAACCGCTTTCAATGGCCCTCTCCTACACTAGTGTCACTTTTATATTCTCTCTATATTATTATTTTTAATTTAACAAAATATTGTGGATTGTATTTGTTTTCATGAAGAATTAACTCAGGTGCATATTGGACTTGAATTATTTGTATTTAAGATAACATATGGTTTATATAGTGAAGATAAAATTAGAATGTTAGACCCATTTAGGCATTTTGGACCCAAGACCCGTTTGACCAATCGGGTTTGGATATGGGTCTAAGATTTTTAGATCCTATGGGTCTTGGTTGGATTTGGGTCAAAGTAAAATTTTTAGGGCCAGATCTGGGTTTTATTAAACCCAGCCTAGACCCAAATACACTAGAGAATCAATCTGCAAAATAATCGTAGCGACGCCTATCCTCTGTTATCACAACTCGAGGCAATCTCCGAGACGGTGATCCCTGCGCATACAAACCCAAGGTAAGCTCTAGAGCCGGTGATAAAGGCCATATAAATACCCAAAAATACCAAAGCTCCATGGAATCTGTTAGGAATATAAATCCCACGAGATATCCGTTAGCCCGAAAAGATGGATAACAAAGACAACATAAAGAAAATAAAGGAAATAATGTACACAAGGATTTATGTGGTTCGGTCAAGTTGAATTACATCCACAGCCGGAGTAGACCGGAAGCTTCACTATATGTGGAGAAAGTATTACAAGGCTTTGCCTACCACCTATGAAGGAATTATGTGGCAAAATATAAATATGAGGGCTTTGGCTTCTATAGCTACAAAGAGAGTTAAAGGGAGAAGAAAGCAAGTAGCAAAGGAATACTATGCTTGAGGTGTGTTTGAACTACTAAGTTCATCCCCTATTTATAATACTCCAAGTTCACCAATGACCAAGAGCTCTCAAACAAAACTTATCCCAATATCCCAAGAAATCCTCCTTCTGCTTCAAGCATGGGTTGTGAACATTACTTCCAAATGGTTCTTGCCAAAAAACCATGATGGTTGAACCCCAGTAGTCTAAGAAATATTTCTTCAACTTGCTAAGCATGGGATGAGAATAGTGTTACAATTTAATGCTTTGAATTATTATCTTTGTTATCCTCCAAAGAAGTGAATGTTCATGGATAATTGGGTGAAGACCACATTTCTTCACAAATCTCCACCTTGGTCTGAACCCCAAAAGTAATAGCTTACTCACTCTCCTCCGGCATGGTCCTAATGGGCCGAATCACCAACAATGAACACCAATCAAGTCCAAGCACTGCTTGAACTTGAAATAGGGAAGAGCCTTCGTGAACATATCAGTAGGATTATCCTTTCTATGGATTTTCTTAACAAGGACCTTCTTCTGTGCAATGGTATCACAAATGAAGTGATACTTAATATCAATATGCTTCATCCGCTCATGATACATCTGATCTTTAGTCAAATAAATTGTACTTTGACTATCACAGTGAATAGTAGTAACCCTTTGTTGTAGAGTTAATTCGCCGAAGAGACCTCTCAACCATAAAACTTCTTTGATTGCCTTTGTGACTGCCACATATTCTGTCTCAGTAGTAGATAAAGAAACTACATGTTGTAGAGTAGCTTTCCAGCTCATTGCACAACCTCCAATGCACAATACATAACCTGTTAGAGATATGCGGTTATCAAGATCACTGGCAATGTCTGAATCTACAAAACCAACCAGAGTGTTATTGGTTCTACCAAACTCCAAACACATGTTTGAAGTACCCTTTAAGTATCTAAGAATCCACTTCATATCCTTTCAATGTGATTCTCCCGGACTGGCCATATACTTACTAACAACACTAACAACTGGTGAGATATCAGGGCGAGTACAAACCATTGCATACATTATACTTCCGACTGCATTTGAATAAGGAAATCTAGCCATATAATCTTCTTCTTCCTCTCTTTTTGGTGATTGGGCAGCATATAGCCTAAAATGGCTATCAAGAGGAGTGCTAACTGGTTTGGCATCATGCATGCCAAATCGCTCCAAAACCTTCTTCAGGTAACTCTCTTGGGTCAGGTACAACTCTCTAACTTCTCGATCTCTTCTTATCTGCATACTAAGAATCTCTTCAAATTCACTATTCAACAAGGCTTTCAACTCATGAATTTCTGCAAGATTCTTTGCCGCAATAAGCATGTCATCAACATATAATAGCAAATAAATGAATGAGTTATCTTGTAACTTTCGGAAGTAAACACAACTATCATACATACTTCTAGAGAAACCATGACCCAACATAAATGAATCAAACCTCTTATATCATTGTCTTGGAGATTGCTTTAATCCATACAAGGATTTCATCAACAAGCAAACCCGATCTTCCTTACCTTAAACTTCAAAACCTTTAGGTTGACTCATATAGACATGCTTATCTAATTCATCATGCAAGAAAGCTGTCTTGACATCTAGCTATTCTAACTCTAGATCATACATGTCAACCAAAGCAAGCAATACACGAATAGAGCTATGTTTCACAACGGGTGAGAAAATATCATTGAAATCTACACCTTGTACATGATAGTAGCCCTTTGCAACCAATCATGATTTGTACCATGCATTATCAACACCTGAAGTATCTTCCTTTCTCTTGAAAACCCATTTGCAACCAACAATTTTCTTTCCTTTTGGTGGCACCACAAGATCCCATGTTCTATTCTTGTGTAGAGATTCCATCTCTTCGTTAATAGTGACCAACCATTTGTTTTAATTTGATAAGATGTATTTTGCATAAGTAATATTGTATTGCTGACAAGAATATATAGAGTACAATAAGGTGATAGAATATGAGTAGAACTCTAGGTTAGTCAACATGACTTATCAAGAATCAATTATAATCTAATCAAAAATATGATTTACTCTAACACCCCCCTTCAAGCAAAGCGTCGGATGTTGAACGATGCAAAGTTTGGACTAGAAGAACTCAAAGAGAGGACGAGAAATTCATTTGGTGAAGATGTCAGCAATTTGAAGACCAGTGGAGACATGTGCAACACGCAACTTGCCATATGCCACCAACTCACGAACAAAATGATAGTCGATATCAATATGCTTGGCCTGCTTATGAGCAACCGGATTTTGAGCCAAGAAAATGGCACTACTGTTGTCACATAACAACATTGGGGAGCTCAAAAGCGGAAAACGAAGGTTGCAAAGGAAATGAGTCAACCAAACCATCTCTGAGGCACTTTTGGCAAGGGCTCAATACTCGGACTCAGTGCTGGATCGAGAAATGGTGGGTTGCTTCTTGGCACACCAAGAAATAATATTTCCACCAAGAAAGACTGTATATCCATACGTCGATCGACGAGTCTCAAGATAACGAGCCCAATCATCATTCGAATACCCCTAGACCCAGGAGTACTGGCCCAGCGATAAGTTAGGCTGAAATTAAGAGTGCCTCTGACATAGCGAAGAATCCGAGTGACTGTGGCATAATGGTCAATACGAGGATCCTGAAGAAACTGGCTAACTGTGTGCCAGATCAGGACGAGTGATCGTCAGATACTGGAGGGCACCAACAAGAGATCAATACAGCGTAGGATTCTGAAATGGTGGACTAGTGGAGCTGTGTAACTGCGAACCAGGAACAAAGGGGGTAGAGAACGGGACCGCATCAGACATTCCTGCACGAGTGAGAATATATCTAGCATACTTAGCTTGACCGAGAAACAGACCAGAGGAAGTGGGTGATACTTCTAAGCCAAGAAAAATGGAAAGCACCCAAATCCTTAGTAGAAAACTCCTGATGTGTCCGATCAATAAACTTTCGAAGAAGCTCAGAGTCATTGCATGTGAGAATAATATCATCAACACAGACCAGGAGATAGAGCAAGGACGAGCCTCGACAGAGAACATAAAGAGAAGTGTCGACAGAACTACATCGAAACCCGAGTTGAGACAAATATGTCTTCAACCGCTGGAACCATGCTCGAGGTGCTTGCTTAAGACCATAAATGGCCTTTTACAAGCGGCAGGTTGAAGAGAGTCCTTGTAACCAACCAGTTGTGCCATATAGGCCAGTGTATCAAGAATACCGTTCAAGAAGGCGTTCTTGACATCCAACTGATGAAGAGGCCAGGACCGCATAGTGGCAATGGCAAGAATGGTTCGGACAGTGAAGGCCTTGACAACTGGACTAAAGGTATGATCAAAATTAAAACCCAGAATCTGAGAGAACCCTTGCGCAACAAGGCAAGTTTTGTGACGATCGACTGTACCATCAGATAGATACTTCAGCCGGTAAACCCATTTGGAACCAACAACGTTGACACTAGAAGGATGTGGAACAAGGTCCCAAGTATTCTATCCTCGTAAGGAAGCAGTTTCCTTATTCATCACAGCAATCTAAGATGGGTCCTTCAACGCCGAACGATAATCCATAGGCTCAGACTAAGCGAGAAGGGCAAAAGTAGGCCATGTGCCACTAGACCAGAATATTCTCGATGTGGAACAACCCCAGTGAAGATCGAGTGGCCATGGGATAAGTACGATGTTGCGAAGATGAAGCTGGAGGAGAAGAAACCGGAGAGGGCACCGGGGACTGAATATCAGAGGTGGCTGAAGATGATGCAGCAGAGGGAGGAGAGTTGGCCATCTGTGACTAGTATGGGGTGGACAAATCAACGATCGAAGAAACAAATTCCATCGAGCAAATAGAGTCGGGAATAGGAGACGGCTGATCAGAAGTCGAGAGGGGTAGACCAGAGCTGCCATCAGCATCCAGAAAAATAGCAATGTTCAAAGTCGAGAGAGTAGAGCCAGTGGCCGAGATCGAAGACGAGGTAAAAGGAAAATAACCTTCATCGAAGCGTGCATGACAGGTGACAAAAATCTTGCCAGTGGCAGGATCAAGGCAATGAAAGCCCTTATAATGAAAGTTGTAACTGATGAAAACACAAGGAATGCTTCGTGGAGATAGCTTATGAGGGGCCATAGGATGAGCATAAGGAATTACTCGACGACCAAAGAGATGGAAGTTCGAGTAGGTCATAAACAAGACAAAACACACCATTACACATATTTTCATTGGTAAAAAATACGAAAAATGAACACGATCTTTTTGCTACACAATACTAAACGTGTCATGCATGTCCATGTATAAGCATGTGAATCGATCAACTGCATGTTCTCGGGATACATATAAATATATATACCATCTACCAAAAGAAATACAAAAATGTTCACATCAACACTCATTAATTTACACTCCCACAACATGATCGATACTCAACCAACATAAGCTAGGCATAGAGAAACCAATAATAAATACGAAAAAACTACCTCCAGTCATGCATTTATGGTTCTAGGTTATCGAAATTTCCAAAAATTAATGAATACTTACTTCCATGAGTCTTCATTTGTTTGAGTTATTGCACACCTTCCCAAGAAATCTACCATCTAATAATGGAAAAGGTTCAAGCTCAGAACTAACTAAAGAGGGTAACTTCGGAGCATTAAATGCTCGATTTTGCACCATTTTTTGTCAATAGTACACAAAACCGCTGCCAGTTTTCCCGCCTTTTTCCACGAATTTATTCAGCACCGGTTTCTACATTTTCATAACACCGGTTCCTATAACCGGTGCCAAAAACATACATCACGCCGGTTTTCTAGTATTCTTTGCACTGGTCTTAAAACCGGTGCGAATATAACATTAGTTATCGTTATTTTTAGCACCAGTTTCTTGACCTGTGCTAAACTCTCAATGGTTTCCACAAAATCTAGCGGCAGTTTCTCGACCGGTGTAAAAATAACACCGGTTTTTATTTAAATAACCGGTGCAAAAATATTTTTAACCGTTGCCACAATAACACCGGTTTTAGAACTAGTGCTAACACAAAAAAAAACCGTTGCTAAAACATGATTTGCATCGGTTTTCGTAACCGGTGTTAAAAACCCAGTGCCAGAGGTGGTCTCTGTGGTAGTGTTAGATCATGATGATAAAGAAGTCTATACGGAGAAGTCCCTTGTAACACCGGAGTGGGAAGCCGATTTATGGTGTAAACCGCAGTAGCAAAAGCATCATCCCATCTTGAAAAGGGCAAATGGGAATGAAAGGCATAGTAAGTCTTATTTCGGCAACACGAAACTTGATGATGGATGCCTTTGGAGGCAAAATGGGAGCGTAAGAGCATATTTAAGAACTCAGTGCCACCGTAACTCTGAAAAACCTTAATTTTGGACGTAAATTGATTCTCAACTAAGGCCTCGAACTGCAAGTAAGTGTCAACAAACTCGGATTTTCGACGCAAGGGTAAAATCCATGTAAAGTGAGAATAATCATCCACAAACAAGGCATAATAAGAAAACCCATTTGAAGACAAAACTAGGGAAGGCCCCCACAAATCACAATGAATCAAATCCAGAATGTGCACAACATGCTTATTATTCTCAAGAAAAGCTAACCGCTGCCCCTTTCCCATAACACATGGAGTGCAAGTATGCGGTTTGGGTAATAAAGAAAAAACTGACAAGAGACCAGACTTCTGTAAGCCAGAGTTGATAAAGGATGAAACATGCCCTAGATGAGCATACCGAAGCTCAAAGGATGCCCGTCCAGTATTCTGCTACAAGAAGGAAACGAGTGCTGCGCCACCTTTGTCCAAAACGTACAGGCCCCTTCACTGTGCCCCTTACCCTCGACTTCCTTGGAAACTTTGTTCTGAATCACAAAGTTTCAATCATTAGAAGTAACAAAGACATTTAAATCCCTGGTCTGTTTACTAATGGACAGTAAATTCTTAGTGATGGAAGGTACAACTAGAACATCAGATAGTGTCAAAGAATCAGAAATCTGAGAATCACCAATATGTGAAATTGGCACAGATGCACCATTACCGACAGAAACATAGGAATTACCAGAGTAAGGTGCTTATGTATCAAAGAGTGTGGCTCTATCTGTATCAAAGCCTGAAAATTATCAGCCAGGTGCGAGGGATCAGAACGATGAGTCTGTGCTAACATTTTGTAACAGGTCCCTGCATAATGGCCGGACGACAACACCAAGTACAATGGGGACGATCGCATCCAGAACTGGCCCCAGCCATGAACTGACTAGGACAAACGCTAGAACATCTGCCTCTGCGACCACCAGAACGATCACCACGAGGGGTACGGGAACCACATGTGCCGCCGCCCCTAGCATGTGCGTGATCCCAAGAACGGCTGGTAGAAGGTTGTTCACCTGCAGAGAATGCCACTTGACCAGAAGAAAGTATCGAATTGCCTTCAAGATTTTTCAAAAATGCCTCATGATTCTTGGCATGAGACAAAACATCAGCATAAAGTGGGGTAGGGGAAGAATTAATCGGAGGAGCAGGAAAATCCTTGAACTCAGACCTGAGAGCAGTTAAAAACCAGATGATTTGATCATCATTAAAAATAGGAGAACCCATAAGAGATAACTGCTAAAAATGTCTTTAAACGGTAAGTGAATTTCATTAACAATACCACTCTTACGTATACCATGGGCATCGGCCCGAAGACGAATAATGATGGAAGTGCTGCTGGTCTGAAAAGTGGCACAAAAACTATCCCAGATATCCTTGGCAGTCACACACAAACCTAGAAGTTAGGAGAGGGCCTCAGGGGAAAGATAGGAGAACAGTAGACTACAGACCCTCTGGTCTTCATCCATCCAGAGATCATAAGCATCCTTGCTATATTGTGAGCTGCCTGAGCAGCCGTACGATCAGGAGAAGGAGCTCGGGGGGCAGTGGCAAAGAAGGAAGACGTTGAACTGATCGTCAGCAGAGTGGGAAGAGGAGGGCGTGGAATCGACCCAGAGAGATATCCAAAAAGCCTTTGAGGGCAACAAACGTATTCAATCTGGCGTTTCTAGAGAATAAAATTGGTTTTAATGAGTTTAATTTGTAGCATCTAATGAAGAGTATTAAATGATAAATTTTCACTGGCTATGATGAGAACGAAAGAGGAGTTCGGCTGCTAGAGGAAGAAGAAGGAGGAGCGGCGGCCAGAAAAAAAAAGTTTAGGCTTTAGAAGGTAAATAAAAACACTGCTCTGATACCATGATAAGATGTATTTTGCATAAGTAATATTGTATTGCTGACAGGAATATATAGAGTACAATAAGGTGATAGAATATGAGTAGAAATCTAGGTTAGTCAACAGAACTTATCAAGAATCAATTATAATCTAATCAGAAATATGATTTACTCTAACAGAATTAGCACCTGAAACTGCCTCTGAATATGTGAAAGGTTTCTCGTCTCCACCTGTTTCCTCTGCCACTAATAAAGCATATGCAACCAAATTCGCATACCTCAATGGTGGTCAAATGTCACGTCTCGGTCTATCTCTAGCAATGGAATAATACTCATCTCCTGGTTGATCTTCAGTACGTTCATGATCAGATTCTTCAACCACTTCTTGGGTTGGTTTTCTCCTAGAAGAACCACCAATCTCTAACTCCACCTGCTTTTGTGCACTATCCTCTTTTTCTGAATCACAAGGATTACAAGGCTCTTTTCCAGGATGTAACATATAAGATTCATCAAATGTAACATCTCTACTAATTAAAAATTTGATTGATTTAGGATCAGGATACCATAATCTATATCATTTCACTCCTGAAGCATAACCGATGAAAATACATTTCTTAGCCCTAGGCTCTAGCTTCCACTCGTTAACATGCCTATAAGCTAGACACCCAAATATTCTTCAA
Source organism: Rubia yunnanensis (assembly GCA_037428765.1). Taxonomy (NCBI): domain Eukaryota; kingdom Viridiplantae; phylum Streptophyta; class Magnoliopsida; order Gentianales; family Rubiaceae; genus Rubia; species Rubia yunnanensis. Next base: position 112,021,994 of record CM075064.1, on the reverse strand, counting down.
TTAGAGTAATCAGCAAGAGTACCTGACCAAACTTCCTTCGGAGTCTTGAAATCAAGAGGTGCACATGGAGAGCGATTGACAATGTGACTAGCCGTAGCTATGGCTTCTACCCAAAAGTCTAATGTCAACATGGCATTTGAGATCATGCACCGAGCTCTTTCCAAAAGAGTACGATTAATCCACTCTGCCACATCATTATGTTGAGGCATCATTCTAACAGTATGATGTCGAGCTATTGCTTCATTTTTGCAGAACTCATTGAATTCATTTCCACAAAATTCCAACCCATTGTCAGTCTTCAGTAGTTTAATTTGTTTTCCAGTATGTTTTTCAATCAAAGTTTTCCATTGTTTAAATGTTAGGAAAAAATCACTTTTAAGTTTCAAAAAATATACCCAAACTTTTCTTGAATAGTCATCAATAAAAGTAAGCATATATCTTGCACCACCCTTAGAAGGAACATGAGAGGGCCCCCAAAGATCAGAATGAATGTAGTCCAAAGTACCTTTTGTTTTATGAACTGCAGGTGAAAGAAGCTAATTCTTTTCTACTTTCCAAAAATACAGTGTTCACAAAAGTTCAACTTACTAGTACTTTGACCACAAAGTAGACCTCTCTTTCTTAACAATGTTAAGCCTTTCTCACCGATATGTCACAACCTCATTTGCCACAATTTGGTGATGTCTTCATCTGAGGAAGTTGAGACAGCCACTGCCCCAGTTTCTATAGATCCATGCAAAACATACAAAGTGCCAACTCTGCAAGCCTTCATTAGCACAAGAGCACCTTTACAGATTTTCAGGATTCCACCATCACCTGAATATCTGTACCCGAGAGCATCAAGAGTGCCAAGAGAGATGAGATTTTTCTTTATGTCAAGAACATGCCTAACATTAGTGAGTGTCCTAATAATGTCATAGTACATTTTGATTTGAATTGTTCCCCTACCAACAACCTTACAAGGAGCATTATTACCCATCCAAAAAATTCCACCATCCCATTCTTCATAAGTGGAAAAACACCCCCTATCATAACTCATGTGGTAAGAACAACTCGAATCTAAGAGCCACTCACTAGAAGACCTTGACTTATTATCCATGGCCACAAATATAATTCCATCAATCTCATCTTTTGGTACACTAGCTTCACTAGCATTGTTGCTATTCTGCTCATTTTTATATTTTTGTTTGTTTTTCAATTTAAAACAATCAGCGTTAATGTGCCCCTTTTTCTTGCAATAGTTGCAAATTTTATTTCTGTATCTAGACTTCGACCCTTCCTTTGGATCTACCACCTTCAAAATCTTTAATTTCACCTCTACCCCTCACAAGCAAACCCCCAGTAATGTCCCTATCAATCTGCTCATTAGATTTTAATGCAGATTTTATACTATTGTATGAGATCGACTCTTTCCCATAAATCATAGTATCTCAAAAATACTTAAAGGACAGAGGAAGGGAACATAACAATAAAATGGCTTGATCTTATTCATCAACTTTAGCATCTACATTCTCCAAATCCAAAATGATGGAATAAAATTTATCAAGATGTGAGAGTATAGATGTACCTTCCGCCATTTTCAACATGTACAACTTTTGTTTCAAATAGAGGCAATTCTCCATTATCATCTTCATGTATGTTGATTTCAACTGATCCCACATACCTTTGGCAGTTCTCTCACTAGCAACTTCCTGCAAAACCTCGTTAGAGTTATTTAAAATAATGGCGGATCCAGCCTTCTTGTCTAGGTCACCAAAATCTTCCGGCAACATGCCGCTGGCCTTTCCTCCACTCCTTCAAGGGCTAGCTCATATCCATCTCCGATTAGGATGGCTTCCATGTTGAGTTGCCACATACCAAAGTTTACACTCCAGTCAAACTTTTCAATAGAAGTCCTTGTTACCGTTATGATGGCTAATAGATAAAAAATGAGATATGGCTATGATACCAATTTATTAGTAATACGAATCCCACGAGATTTCTGTTAGCCCAAAAAGATGGATAACGAAGACAACGTAAAGAAAATAAAGGAAATAATGGACACAAGGATTTACGTGGTTCGGTCAAGTTGACCTACATCCACGGCCGAAGGAGACCAGAAGCTTCACTATATGTGGAGAAAGTATTACAAGGCTTTTCCTACCACCTATGAAAGAATTATGTGGCAAAATATAAATATGAGGGCTTTGGCTTCTTCCACTGCAAAGGAGAGTTAAAGGGAGAAGAAACCAAGCAGCAAAGGAATGCTATGCTTGAGGTGTGTTTAAACTACTAAGTTCATCCCCTATTTATACTACTCTAAGTTCACCAATGTCCAAGAGCTCTCAAAAAAAACTTATCCCAATATCCCAAGAAATCCTCCTTCTTGCTTCAAGCATGGGTTGTGAACATTACTACCAAATGGTTCTTTCCAAAAAACCATGATAGTTGAACCCCAATAGTCAAAGAAATAATGCTTCAACTTGCTAAGCATGGGATGGGAATAGTGTTGCAATTTAATGCTTTGAATGATTGCCTTTGCTATCCTCCAAAAAAGTGAATGTTCATGGATAATTGGGTGAAGACCACATTTCACAGAATCTATCGCAAAAGCTAGAGCTCTAGAATCTCCATTAAAAATCATAGCTCTTAACAACGTCGACGAATTTACGCCGACGACCATTCAGTATTCATAAGGTTAGATTTGATGGGATTAGATTCAATGAATCTGGCCATTCTTATTAGGAGAATCTGGCCATACTTCTTCATAGTTTATACATTTATTTTGATTATGATTTAGATTTTCAAAGACAGTTTAATTGAGCAAGGAATCAGATTAAATCCTAGTTGAATTATGTCTTCTATTTTCTTGTGATCTAGCCAAATTAAACTCTATATGTACGGAAGGCTCTCACTAAATTAATTACCTTTTAAATAAATCATATAATTCAGAATTTGAGTTTATTACTCATTTCTTGCGAGCATCCTTACACTTGCAAATTTATTTTCAAAATTGTGAGACTATAATATACGAGAATTTTGTGAACAATTCGTGAACAATTAGGATATTTCTATCTTTGTGTTAGTGAAGATCTAAAGTTGTGTTTTCTACAATGTTTTCTTGATTTCAAGAGGGTGTTTCGTTCAACCTCGATAGAGAGTGCTTCTTCAAAAAAATTCATCCAGAATCTTCACAAGGAGATTAATGTCAGCCATGTTAAACAAGACTTTATGATTTCTTTTGTCGTCATATATTAAAACTAGTTTTCTTCCAAAATATATTACAGTTAAAGTTTAAATTTTTACATATATATTGAATGATTAATTTTATCATCATATTTAAATATAATACTATATTTTAAGGTATACTTTTATAACACTATTTGCACTTCAGTACCTTTTAAATGGGTCTTTGATAATGTCAATATAGTTTCTTTTGTTTAGAGCCTCACGGATATTGAAGTATTTTTCAGATTCAATGCTTTCTCTCTCTTAACTCTCTACCTTCTCTCTACATTTACCTTCTTCCTTAGTGGTAACGTTCACATCTTGCCGGAACCTACACTGGCGAACACCTCTGCAACTATGGCAGTTATACCGCCGATGGGTGGCAACAAATATTTTCTTCAAATCCTCACCTCTCGTCCTGTTGTACTCTCCCAATCCCTCCAAATTGACCATAATTTCAATCCAGGGACTGAAATTTGCAACAGCCTAGCTTGCCTCTACACAAATGAGGAATTTAAGAAACTCTTAGAACCCTACAATAATGCCCTTTTCAGAAAATTTCTCCGTGGCAGACCTACTATGGAGATGCTCCAATCATCATTCAAAACCGTGGGCTTGAAAGGGAAGTTTCAGCTAGGAGCACTCGACTACAAATATATACTAAGCAGATTTGAGCTCACCATGAATTTTCAACGTTGTTGGATCAAAGGTGCTGGAGTTTCAACGGAGCTCCAATGAAAGTACTCCATTGGATGCCGGATTTCTCCCCAAATGCTGACTCCTAATTTGTGCCGATCTGGTAGTAGTGTATGAATAACCTATTAAAGGTGGTTCTATCAGAAATTTAAAGTAACCTTTTAGTTGCCTTCTCTAGCCCTGCCTTTAATCAATCAGAAAATAAGGCGGTACCGAGAACCGCCTTAAAAAGCGTCATTAAAGGTGGTTAAAAACCACCTTTAATTTACCCAGGGAACAACCTTTAATTTAATTCCGAACTCGGAAATTGGGAAATTTCCCTCGTGTCTAGCTATACATTCTAAACTTGGAAAGTATCTATATATTCTGAACTCAAAAACTCGTAATAGTTGTGTGTCTGCTCTTTGTAAAATGATAACTAGTTTCTGGATTATTGTCCACATTATGATCCCTCTCTGGAAATTTTTCAAGAGAATTTTTTCCCTTGATCAGTTTCAGAGTTCGAAAACTATATCACGTTAAGGGTTTCCGAGTTCGGAAAACATTTTTTGCCCTATGCAATTTAAACATGGATGAGACGACCGAATTTCTGAATTTGGAAACATTTTCTGTTCTTTGGTAAAAATTTGTTTCTTTACTATTACCGGCATAAAAATAGCCTCGATACACTGCCACAATTTCAAACGAATACACGATAATAAATTGCACCTAAAAAAAATCTATAGATAATGCTCATCAACCAATAATCTATAGATAGGAATAGAAAATGCTACAAATTTATTACGACATTTCTAAGGTTCATTTTTTAAATCTAACTTGAGTGTCCCTACCAATATTGAGATTTCCCAGTGTGTCACTGATTGAAAATAAGATGCCTAGACAATGAATTCTTCACATTGTTGATATATTCTTACAAGAAGGGTTTCCAATCATTTTTTAAAATATGAAATAACATTATAGTATTAATTATTTGGTGAAGGATATTTAGAAACATTACCACTAAGCATTTGTGAAATTACCTTGTCAAGTTCAAGTACATCTTCCTGGACTTTGTTTATGAGCTCGGACGCGTGTAAAATGACATAATATCCGCACTCCCAAGTTTGGGAATGTTTCTTGTACTATATTTAGGAAACATAAATGATTAAGAATATTGCACTAAATAATTGAGGATAGCATTTTGAAAATGAACATACTCATAGGCCTACCTTAATTTAAACCACGTGAAATGAAGAATTTGTTTGCTCATTATTTTCATTTATTGTAGATTCCAAAATCCCAACGAATGCATCCGATGGTTGGAAGTGAAGGGGATCCATCCAATACACTCACTTCTATTCCGGTACTATCAATATTAGTCTCTAATGGTCCCTGGAAAAAAAGATTAATTATTTGAAATTTTCAAAAACAATGTTGGTCAAGAAATTAAACGTAGTAAATAACCTTTTGATGTATGGCGCAACAAAAATCATCTTATCCTTCCGGCCTAGGTATTTGCAAATGTATTTGATCATGTATTTTTTTGTACAACAAATTTCCTGTATCACCACTGGGCACATATATCCAATCCATCCTTTCTTTTGATTACTCAAAAAAAACATGTTCCTAGAAAATTCAATAGTAGGTATTAATTGTAATAGTGGATAGTAAAATTTATATCAAATTTTGAAATAAAATGAATAAAATCACTCACAAGGTGTAGATCGACATCACCGTTTGATTAACTTGCTCACATCTCCATAGGTTTTCAAAATAACTCCATAACGCCATGATTTCACGTTTGCATCTAAATACACATTCATTTCCCGAGAATGTGAATGTTGAGTTTCAATCACGGGGTTGTAGCAATTTTTATAGGACACATACGAATCCCGGTAAGTCTCGAGGGATGTTGGATCTTTCCAATGGTAGTTTAACCCAAGTTGGTGCTGTTGTAACCATATTTGGGGTCGATTTTACCGGTTATGGTGTTTTTATCACCAGTTTTGGTGACGGTGGAATTGTTTTTTTCAAATATCCATCCTTGATAGGATTGGCATATATAAGCCAACTGGGCCAAGTAAGGAACATTCCCTGGTAAGGCCCAACTTTCTTGTATTCTCCATCCGGGATGGGAAAAGGGGCATCCATCACCAATGTATTCTTCAGGGAAACCCTCGAAAGACCTTCCGCAATTGCTATGAAATGATAATGTTTCATTGACTCATGTAAAGCTCCATCGGCTACATGTAGCGGCTTACAATCTAAGCCTTGATCAATGTATAGTTCACACATATATGATTTCTAAAACATAGGCAAAATATTTATCAAATATAAAACTTAAATCAAAGTATCATAATTTTGAAAATGATCCTTTGTACCTTTTTTTTCATTTGCGAGGGTGGCATTGTCGAGGTTGTCAGGTTTGAAGTTGCCCCACAATTTACCTCTACATTTTTAGGAGAATGTCGTGAACCACTAGATAGGGGTGTCCAATCGGTTGTTAAGTCCTTTAAATTGTCCGAAAGAACTAGCTCGATGTGTTAGACCAACTTCCAAATCACAATTTCTTGTTGTTCAATTCGTTTGTCTTAGAGTTGGGATTTTTTTACAACAAATGGACTCTTGAGGGTTTCGCTCCGTCGTAGGACCGTACGCTACCAAATGCTTGCTGGTGGGTCATGAAACAAACCATTCTCCTAACCTAGTCCGGATGGTCTGGGTTTTCCATGGTTTCACAAAGGGTGTCGTGTTTATCCCTTGGTATGAATTCCACTTGTAATTGATCATTTTTCAATTTTTCCCAATTGAAAACATAAATAACCTTTGTTACTTCGATATAACATTTTCTATGATTGTTTGCATGATGTCCCGAAAGACTACAAGGACACATTATGGATGGAGTTTAGGGTAGCGTTAGTGAGGCGTTATTCCCCACATTTATCCTTAATTTAATCTTTAAATAAACTCCCCATGATTGACTCTGTGTTTTGAAAACCTCATAGAGGCCATTTGACATCGAAACACCGGACATGGGTGATTTGCAGAAGAAGGCCACGTTGATGATGTCCAAGGCTAGCGTGAACATATATACACTTTTTGAAGGACTGCATTTTAGCAATAAGAGAGGGGATCATCCTTAGCTAACTTAAACTCACATTGAACCGGGGAGTTGGGAGATCCACAAGAAAAGGGCCTTGCAGAATAGGGATATCATTAGTAAAAAAAATAATTTAACTTTTAGAATGTTTGGATTTACATGTCTATAGTGATGACATGACTCTAACATCCTAACTTCAGGTACATGGGATGAAAACAGCACATTTCTGTGCTTAATGTAATTCCTCACTGATTGATTTGTGGCAATCAAGCTAGTATAAGAATGTTTTGAAAGATATGTGCATATTGAAAATGAGAGCAGGATGAAAGAAGATGAGGCAAGGGCTTCAGTTAACCACTCAATGTGTATGATCATGAGAGGCGCAATTCATTCCTGAAAGGCTGAAAAAACAAAAAATGTGTTTACGTCAAGGATGAAGAAAACAAATTGCCAACAAAGTGGTAAGTAAATGTTTAAGGAAGTTTTTTTATTATTTTAAAAACATTTATGTTAATCACGTATTGACAAACAATTTAATTTATTTTTTGTTCATAGGAAAAACTGAACAATGATCAAGTGCAAGGGCAATTCATTCAAATGGATAAGCACGACATCCTTTGTGAAGCTATGGAAAAACCCGACCACCCAGGCCGTGCATGGAGCATGTGTGCATTCCTGACCCAATGAGTGGCATCGTACGGTCCCCTAGTTTATCTTTTCTAATTAAACACGTGAATTCTACTAGCTCCCCTAGTTGTCGATCCGCCTTGGTCAGACTCCCTCAAACTTCAAAACCCGTCGATGCTAGATCTCCTCCTCCCGAGGAATTAAGGCTTACGTTCTGAACATTAAGATCAAAGGATTTGATCATGTTGGAACATGATAGTACATTTCTTGGGTACTTCTGAATATCAAAAACTTGAGTGCAGATTTTCTCAAAATAAATCCGTCGGTAGCTTAGCCAGAATGTCCACACTTTATAGCTGGTTACATGCCTTCAATTACTTGTGCGGCTGGAATTCTATCTCCATAAAATATTCTGATAACAATCAAATTTTTTGAAGATAGAATTACCAAATCTAATCCCTTGGAGATTGGAATAAGAATATCTCGTCCTCATCCTTACCATAGACAAAACCCACATCAATTCCAACTCTTCAAATCTAATCCAATCCCACAAATATAGGAATTAATGTATTCTTCAAATCAAATCAAATTGGTTGAGATGTCCTACCTCTCAGATTCCTTTTTTGCTCATACCATAACTCACAAACTTCCTTCTTTGATGTTACAACATAATACTTCCATATTTGCATAATTTCCTCAAATTCCAAATTAGGCAAATCTGGACTTTACAGTCTCCCCCTTTTACATTTTGTGGACTCGTCAATCTTTGTACTTTTAACACAACAACTATGCAAATAAAGATATCAAGTTAACACTAGCATGGATGTTGGAACATGAGCTAAAAAGAATTTTAGCTCCCCCAAAATACCACAACTTCAAATCATCAAGACCTCAACATCCATGTTGGAACGTCAAACAGATAATCAGAACTTAGTTTCTCAGAAAACCATGTTGGAACACAGGACAACCATAAACACACATATGCACTAGGTATCTAAGACTAGAACACATATCAGTTATCGGCCTTCCAAACTGCCCTAGCTTCCAGCTGGGCCCAAATAACAAATTAAACATCAAAATCGGAACCAAAAATCCAGAATTCTAAACACAAATCCAAATCCAAAAGTACTCCCCCTTGGGGCCAGAAGCCATGCCAAAATAAAAAAAATTCAGAATATCCAGAAAATCATGCATCAACAGTAGCATCCTCAATATCATTATCTGCATATTCTAACTTCTTCAACTCCTCTTCAAGTGCAGCAATTTGAACCTGATGTGCTGCAATATTAGCTTATAGATTCAACTTCTTGGCTTCTTTAGCCTTCTTTGCACCCACTGCTAAAGATGAAGTTCCTATCTCAGACCAGTCCAGGAAAGATAATTTATTTTCCTTGTGGAGAAAGTCATGGACTTAGCCTTGACCACTTTGGGTATTTCAATCTCATCATCACTGTGAACCTTCACCCTACCTGCTCTAAGCAATGCAGTAATCACACAGGGGTGTGGCAAGGAGTTCTTCATTTTGGATTAGACAGCCTGTGCCACATTGTTTTTTTATAACAGCTTTTCCATCTCCTTGGTTAAGGGTGAGGTATTGGTGGAGGGAATCCACCAGTTGATGGCTATCTAGGATAGGCAGAAGTACTTGGTCGTAAAGTTTGACATGGAAGCATTTACTTGAGCTGCCCAATGTGATACAAACCCTCAAGAGATCTCATTTATAATCTAGTCATTTGTCAAATCCAGATTTTCTGCATACGACCCATCAAACTCATGAGTGGGCAACCATGGAATCTCATTTATTTTACCCGCATAGAACTTAATAATATTTACCTGTAGACAAGACCATATATACTAGCCTGATTCAATATCTAAGTTTTCTTCCATGACATTGGCATAAAACTTCGAAACCATCTCTTTCTTGTATTCCTCATAAACAGTAGTAGCAGTGACATGCCCCAAATCCTCCAAGAGGGCTGCAAAGCCACAAGTTCTGTAAGTCTCCAAATCTAGTGGCCTTTCAAAAATAATATTCCCTCATTTATGAGATCCCAACTGTCTTGGCAATCTTCATTGAAATAAATTTCATTCAGATCATTTCTGGCAGATGGTGCCTTCCTTGAACTCTGCCCAATATCTTTCTTCACTTTCTTCTTCTTCTTCTCTGGTTGAACCTCCCTTGATTCACTTCTAGTGTTGGAGCATCAGTTCCACCCTCTTCATCAGTTTAAGTGTGTTCCTCTGTTGGAACATCACCTTCTTCCGCATTATCTTCTATCTCTGGTTGGCCTAATATTGGAACATCATCAAGGCCAAACTCATCAATCTTAGCTTCGTCTTCCGTATTATCAGGCTTATACGCTTCAACGTTTTCTCCCCATGTTTCCATCACCGGGGTCAGAATCACAAACTCTTCATTTTTATCCTCTTGATTTTTTAGGGCATGGCCTCCTCCCTGATCATAATTATCCACAATCTCCATATCAACATCCTCTTCCCCTGCATCCTGATCTTGGCTGGAGAAGCATCCTTGACTTCCAGCTCCTCCTCATCAGAATCCTTATATCATTAACATTAGGGGATAATTCCCTAAGATTTTTCAGGCTCTCATCCACACTGGCATCATGCACATGAATGGCCTTATAACTTCCAAAACTCGGCACACTCAACTCCTCTGGCCACTCATTAATTCTTCTGAGTCTATGCTTTCCTGGCCCAGAAGCCCTGTATACACATACATCATTTTCCTTCCCTAATAATTTATGTATGCTAGTTCTATTAACCTAGGGTTCCAATCTTCCATATATCTAATACCTCCAATAATCCATTTCAATAAATGGCTTAAATCATAACCATTGATCTTACCAGACATGGACTTATATCCTTTTAAATCTACACTCCTATTGTGCTTCATATAATACTTCAGGCAATCCTCTAAAGACTTGAAGGTTTGACCTTTGAAAGTGAAGAGTTATCCTAAAATACCATGATTTTGACCGGCAGAGAAGGGTCTTGCTTTGGCTGAGCGGGCTAGATTAGTGGTGGTATCACTTCAACTCTGAGTTCTAGCACACCATCCCAGGGCTCAAACATATTACTTTCTGACAAATTGATGCTCTGTTCGGGCTCCCCAAATAGGTTCTTGAAATTATTGCTCTTCTCCATGTTGGGGGTTCTAATTCATTCCCATTTCATTTTCCAACATGCCTATATCACTTCCAATTTTTCTTTTTCTCCTTTTTAATTTTTTCAGATTTTTCTATTTTTTGTACACAAAAATTTGAAACCAAACATATACAACTAATATAAATGCTCCACAAAAATACCTCAAATGTGACACATACCTAGATGTTGTCTGAGGAGCTCAAAAGTCGCTGAATCTATTGGTTTTGTGAAGATGGTAGAAAATTGACCTGATGTTGGAATATAGACAACCTTGACTTTTTTTCTCTCCACAAAATCTCGAACAAAATGGTGCCTTATATTAATGTGCTTTGTTCAAGAATGCTGGACTAGATTCTTGGATATGTCTATAGCACTTTTGTGGACACATAAAAATTTCAAAGGCTCTTGATGAATTCCATAATATTTAAGCATTTGCTTCATCCATAATAATTGTAAACAACAACTTCCAGCAGCAAGATATTTATCTTCAGCAGATGATAAAGAAATATAATTTTTCTTCTTGCTTTACCAAGATACCAAATTCATAGCAACAAAGAAGCAACCACTAGTAGTAATTTTTCAATCATCTGCATTATTAGCCCAACCATAATCACTATAGCCAAATAGACCTGAGCCTTGATTTTGAGAATACCAGATATCATACTCAGAAGTCCCACTAACATAATTAATAATCCTCTTTACTGCAGTCAAGTGAGCTTCCTTTGGATTAGCTTGAAATCTTGCACATACCCCAATACTGAAACATATATCTGGTCGACTGGCTGTAAGATATAGAAGGCTGCCAATCATACTTCTATATAATTTTTGATCAACTGAAATACCTTTCTCATCCTTCACCAACTTGTCTGTAGCCCACATAGGAGTTTGAAGTGATTAAGAGTTGTTCTTGCCAAATCGTTTCATAAGGTTTATGGCATACTTACTCTGATTTATAAACAAGCCATTCTTTTGCTGCTTTACCAGAAGTCCTTGAAAATAAGTAAGTTCACAAACCATAATCATCTCGAACTCATCCTACATGAGATTTACAAAATCATGTACCATAGATGGTGAATTAGAGTCGAACACAATGTCATCTACATATTGAGCAATCAGAAATTTTGATGACCTATTAAGCATAAATAAAGTGCAACCTACTGAATAGTACACAAAATAGCAAGTAAAATCTGAATAGATTCTAACCTAGCAACTGGTGCAAATGTCTCATCAAAATCTACTCCTTCTACTAGAGTGTACTCTTGTTCCACCAACCTTGCTTTATTTTGAGTAATCTAACTATCAGCATCTGACTTGTTTTTAAAGATCCACTTGGTGCCAATAACATTTACACCCTTGGAACGAGGGGTGAGATACCACACATCATTCCTTTCAAACTGCCCGAGTTCTTCTTGCATTGTCGCAATCCAGTGTTCATCCAGTAGGGTTTCTTTTATAGTTCTTTAGTTCACTCAGTGAAATGAAACATTGTAATCCTGCAAGTTCCCTGTAGTTAGGGTTCAAGTTCTCTTTGCACTTGGTTTAGGTTCAACCTGTGTTGGAACACGAGGTGGAGAATCAGGGGTCAATGTTCCAACATCGATGTTTTCAGGGCCATCATGATTTTCAGAAGGATGTGGTGTTCCAACATTGAATTGTTGGCTGGTTGTAGTATTTTATTTTGTGTTTGAACATGAACATGATCTGGTTCATCGTCTTCTTTTCCTGATACTTGCTGGTCATCCGAATCATCAACAATCACATTAATTCACAACATGAGACTTTTAGTATTGAGATTAAACACTATGTATGCACGAATGTTCATTGAATAACCTAGAAAAATTCCTTCATCAGTGCGGCTGTCAAACTTTCTCATCTGTTCTCTATCTCTGAGCATGTAGCACTTGCATTCAAACACATGAAAATAAGCAAAATTTGCAATCTGACCCATTTAATCCATGTGAAGTAATTCAAAATTTGTTGAAGTAGTAACATATTGAACAAATGAATGAGGAAATCAAATCAGTTTACCTTGTTGGCATGGTCCACACACAATTCCCTTTTTGTTAGTGAGGATAGGCAAACCTCAAATTTCTTTAGCATTTGCAATCTTCATCAGTGTCTTGTAGTTGATGTTACCAAGCTTTCTGTGCCACATTGTTCCTTCATCCTCTTTAGAGCTTAGGCTCCTCACTTCTTGTTCCAGCAAATAAAAGTTGTGTGAAGAACAAACCCCGGAAAATCATTTATATTTTACATGCTTCACAAAGAATTTGTCCTTTTGAAACTCAACATTCATATTATCATCACACAACTGACTGATGCTCAATAGATTAGCTTTCAAATCTTCTACCAGCAGAACAATTGTAAAGATGGGAAATCCATCAAGCCACCATCATATGTTTTGATGTTGTTAAAGTATTCTTGAGTTACAGTCATATGTCTAGAGCAACCACTATCAAAGTACCAAGAATCTCTAGAATGTGCAATGAGAGATGTGTGAGAAAAAAAATTAGTACTTTGTTTAGGGATCCATACCTTCCAGACCCATTTGGCTCGTTGGGCATCGTTCATGTTGGAACATGCGGACAGTTATTGCCTATTCATGATGTCTCTGAATAGCCTCAGAAATTGGTCATGTTCGTGGCCTTCAAATGAATAGTATTGACATAGAATAGGCTTACGCTGACGTGTCTTCATTATCCTTTTATTCATAGCTTATACCTCTACTTTGAAATCAATTTGGCCTTTTTCAGCCTTGTTATATCCAATTCCTTGTCTATCTCCAACATTATTTCCCATTGCAAGTATATCATCGAGCTTTTCCTTTCAAGTGTTCAATTTTGTGATTGTAGTTTCTGCCGTCTCAGCTCTGGGAGTTGCTGATTTTACATTCTGTTTTAGAAAATCAATCTCATTCTCCAATCTTTCAACTAGATCTACCAACTCCGTCTTTCTTTCCACAAGCTAATGTTTTTCAGATTTTATAATTTTTTTGCCTCAACAACTTTGAGCCACATTGCATACATATTCTCATACTCCTGGTAGATATCATCACCATTCAATTCTTGACCATCATTGTCTGAAGAGTTTTCACTCAGCATCTCAGTCTTCTCAGTGTTGGAACATGCACTGTCTGTCTTCTCGGTGTTTGAACATACACAGTCAGATTCAATAATCTTTGCTCCAAGTGCCACATAGTTTCTAGTGAATTATTATTCTTCCTCCTCTTCCTCATCTTCACTCATGAAATGACATACGATCTCCCTTTCTTCTTTCGAGTGTTTGCACATTCAGCCTGGATGTGACCGAAAACCTTCACATTCTCTGCATTGAATCCTTCCTTGCTGCTTTGATTCACTGTTCTGATCTCTCAGAAATTGCAGATTGTTTCGTTCCATTTACGGTTCTAGAGAGTTACCAAACTCCTGTGAACGAGGTCTATTTCCAACAGATATGTCTTGTGATTTTCTATTCACCATCTGTTCCAGCATTTTTGAAAAGTTCTTGGTTATAAGAGCAAGTTCTTCGGCTTCACTTCCACTGTCAGCTTCATGATTATTCCTTGAGTTTGAGGCTTTGAACGCTAATTCCTTGTGCATTTTCTTTAATGGTTGTTCAGGAGCCATCTCATATGCTGCAATGATCATATCAACTCATGTAGTGTCATGCTTCCCAGGTCTCTTGCTTCTTCAATAGCTGTAACCTTCATAAAAAATGTTTGGGAAGAGATCTTAGAGTCATTTTCACCAATTTTTCATCCTTGTAGATTTTTCCATGTTGGTATGCCATATTGGAGATATCTCTTAGTTTTCCGTTGAACATAGCAATCCTTTCATTCTCTTTCATCTTCAACTTCTCCAATTTTGTGGCTAACGTTTGTAACTTTGAGTTACGTACTCGACTTGTTGCTTCATGCACTGTTTGCAATATATCCCATGTTTTCTTTGCTTGGTAACAATTTGATATGAGTTTGAACTGATTTTTATCCCCTGATGTGAAGATAGAAATCAGGGCCTTGGATTTTTCCATTGAGGCCTTCAGCTCATCTGTACTCTAAGTTGACTAATCTTTAAGCCTTTGCTTTTTTGCACTTCTTTCTCCTTCCTTCTCCTTTGAGCTAGATTCGGTATCCTCCATAGGATGATTCCATTAAGTTTGAATGAAAAACTAGGAAAGTTCATCAAGAGAGCTAATAAAAACACGCATTCACACCTTCCAATAGTTATAATTCATTCCTTCTAGCAGTGGGGGCCAATACACCGAAGCTCCTTTTTTGGTCGCCATGGTAAAACCGGATCAGCACTTTCCTTGACACAATCAATGTAAGAATAAGTAACTTAGCTCTGATACCAATTGAAATTTGGTTTTACCTAATTACTTCAATTGTGATTATTGTGTTCCAATATAAACTAATTAACCATGTATGTAACAAAGTAAATAGTCTAAGACACACAACTTGGTTATGCAGTTTGGTGGATGTCACCTACTTCTATGGGGCCTATCCCAGTTCACAATGAATCCACTAATTAGAAATACAGTACAAAGTACACCATACAAGATACTTATATTTTCTAATTAAACATATTAATTCTACTAGCTCCCCTAGTTGCCGATCTGCCTTTATTTGACTCCCCGTGACCTCAAAACTCATCGATGCTGGATCTCCTCCCCCTAAGGAATCAAGGCTTACGCTTTGAAATTTAAGATCAAAATGTTTTGGTCATGTTGGAATATAATATTACAGCTCTTGACTACTATTGAATATCAAAAACCTGAGTATAGATTTTCTCAAAATAAATCTGCCAGTAGCTTAGCCAGATTGTCCACACTTTATAGTTGGTTGCACACCTTCACTTTCTTGTGCGACTGGAATTCTATCCCCACAAAATATTCTGACAACAATCAAATACATTGAAGATAGAATTACCAAATCGAATCCCTTTGAGATAGGAATTCAAGTATCTCATCCTCATCCACACCATAGCCGAAACCCATATCAATTCCAACACTACAAATCTAATCCAATTCCACAAGTATAGGAATTGATATATTCTTCAAATAAAATCAAATTAGATGAGGTGTACTGCCTCTCGGATTCCTTTGATCATACCATAACTTGCAAACTTCCTTCTTTGATGTTACAACATAATAGTTCCATATTTGCATAATTACCACAAATTTCCAATTAACCAAATATGGACTTTACATATTTGAATGAAATACTAGGCAAGTTCATCAAAAGAGCTGATAAAAACTCGCATTCGCGCCTTACAATATTTGTAATTCGTTCCTTCTAGCAATGGAGGCCGAGACACGGAAGCTACTTCTTTGGGTTATGGTAAAACAAAATCAACACTTTCCTTGACACAACTGAGGTAAGAATAAGTGACTTAAATATAATAATAGTTAGAATTTGGTTTTACCTAATTACTTCAATTGTGATAACCCTGTTCCAACATAAACAAATTAATCAAGTACGTAATAAAGTATACAGTCAAAGACACACGACTTGGTTACGCGGTTCAATGAATGTCTCCTACATTTGTGGGGCCTGGCCCAGTTCAGAATGAATCCACTAATAAAAAAGATAGTACAAAGTACACCATAAAAGATACTTATCTTTTCTAATTAAACATGTGAATTCTACTAGCTCCCCTAGTTGCCAATTCACCTTGATCAGACTCCCTCTGGCCTCAAAACTCTTTCACGCTTGATCTCCTCCTCCCGAGCAATTAAGGATTACGTTCTGAACTTTAAGATCAAAAGATTTTGATCATGTTGGAACACAATAGTACAACTCTTGACTACTTATTAATGTCGAAAACCTGAGTGCATATTTTCTCAAAATTAATCCGTCAGTAGCTTAGCTAGGATGTCCACACTTTAAAGCTGGTCGCATTTCTTCAATTACTTGTGTGATCGGAATTCTATCTTCACAAAATATTACGATAACAATCAAATCCCTTGAAGATAGAATTACCAAATCTAATCCCTTGGAGATAGGAATTACAATATCTCGTCTTCATCCATACCATAGCGGAAACCCATATCAATTACAACTCCACAAATCTGATCCAATCTAAAAAAATATAGGAATTGATATATTCTTCAAATCAAATCAAATTAGACGAGATGTACTGACATGTACTGCCTCTCAAATTCCTTCTTCGATTATACCAAAACTCGAAAACATCACTCTTTGATGTTACAACATAATACTTCCATATTTACATAATACCACAAATTGATAATTAACCAAATCTGGACTTTACAGTTAGAAACTCTTGCTTCAAATTTTGACATTTACATTTACTTTGAGTGATTAAAGTAGCTCTTAATTTGACAATAAGAAAATTTTTATGATTTTTTCGACCGAAGGTTTTTCCATTTATTATGTATATTAAATTTATTTTAGAGGTAAATAATTTTTAAATGAATATAATGAACTATTGAATTTTACTCGACACAGGAATGCATAATTTTCTTGTAACAAGTTGTTACTCAATGGAATCAAGTTATAGTAATTAAATAGAACTTTTCCATTTATTAAAGGGCATCAACATCAATTAAAATTCTTAAAAATCATGCTACAATAATTCAATATAATTTTTCAATTTATTAAAGGGGTCAACATCAATTAATATTCCTAACTAAACATATGGTTGAAATGGTGTAATTGTAGGTGGATCTTATCTTAGAAATCTTTTCTATTAATTACACTTACGTTATCACAGTGGACGGCTACTAATTTTACATTTGTAAAATCATATAATATTTATATTATTATTATTATTAATAAGAATAGTAACTTCCAAATTAGCACAAAATACATTCATTTATTTTTTATAAATATTTATTACTTTCCGCATTATATTAACAATATAGTTAATTAGTAGTCTGTAAAAAAATATCAATAATTAACTATATGACCATTTATAGCTTCAACCTTAAAAATAATGTTGTGGAGAATTATCCTCATAAGAATTTATAGAAAATAGGAAAAAAAGAATATTTTGAAAAATAGTAAATAAAAGCTAATTAAGATGGTCCTCTTTTCCTTTTAAAAATAGTTGAAAACACTGTTACTTAATAAGAATCCATCAAGTTCACTATTAAGTTTTACTATTAACAAGAGATAGTAAAATTGTCGAGGAAGCGGAGTGATTGCAACAATTGGCCTTAAACAAAAGATTCCGACGAGGTCACGGCTAGCGTTCGTCCTTGAAGATTCCGGTGAGGTCACGGCTAGCGTTCGTTCTTGAAGATTCCTGTGAGGTCACTGCCGGGTACTACTATTTTTATTGCCTTTTTTCCTTTTTCTTTATTCTTTTTTGGGTTGAGAGGCTTATAATTCTATAATTTCTAGTTTTCATTTTTTTTGTTCTAGTTAACTTCTTTCCGATCTTCTCAAAATTGATGTTTTTTACTTGATTATTATTTCATATGAATGTCTATGTTTCAAAATTTATTTGTCTGCCTCTGATTGAGCAGATCTGGAGTAGTTTCTCCATTTCTTCACCAAAAATCGTGCCAAACACTTTCTCCATTTGTTTTTTGTCAGTCTACGTCTTTAAGGGAGAAGGTTGGGGAGGGTGGGATTGAGAGGTGGGGGGGGGGGGGGGCTGGGAAAGAGTTCAGAAGAAGATTTTCTTGTCCAAGTCAGAAAATGTATATCTTAGATAGGGAAAGGACATAAGTGGAATTTTATTGAAAATTTATAGATTTTAATTTCCTTATAATATTTTTAGCTTATACATTTATCTTATAAAAGTTTCAAAGTCCTTAAATTAAAATTTTCCGTGCATTATTACTTCCAAAATATACTTAAATTACATTTAAATATAAAGATAATTTATTTGTATATAGGTAATTATTCAAAACCCAGTTCTATTTCATTTCTTTATGCGACTTTTGTATCACTTCTATATCATTTTTTATATGATAAATTTATGACAATCACCTTATATCAGTGGGAGATAATAGGTGTGGAGTTCTTTGTCCTCTTGATGTTATTATTTTAGTTACTGTATACTATATCGAAATGCAATAATAAAATTTTTATTTAATTAATTATTGTTAAATAGTTTAATGTGAAGACTAATAAAAAAATTGAAGATTAATAAAAGATCAAAAATTTTTAAAGTCAAAATTAAATTCTAAAAATAGTAAAAAAATTTATTTTAAAAAAGAACATTAATGATGAATTTCGATTTTTATCCCTTTTGAAGATGCTTTAACTTATTAAAAGCAGTTTTAGAAGATATTGGACTAGAATAAAGCTTTTTTCAGTTCACATGACCAAAGCAAGAAACACCTTAAAGTTTTAGGATTATTTAAGTAGTTAATTGTACCGACACTAAACCATTCAAATAACCAGGTTTATTTTGATTTTGCTTCCACATTACTAGAAACCTCATATCTATATTCATGGATTCTTCCCCGTGTTCCGTACTCGATCTGCACGTTCCCTCATAAATTGAGTATCTTCTTTAGATTTTGTTTCTTCAGTTATTAATCATAGATTTTAATTTGTCTTTTGCTATGTTTTGTTTTGATTTTTTTTATTTGGAAAAAAATTTAATTATATGAATTTATAATGTACTTGTTTAAAATATATTTTGAGCAGATATAGAAATGTAGTTTGAATTTTTTCTTGGAAACATATTACATAAACAATTGGCCCAACAGTAAGCCCCCTACACTCAATTGTTAATCTCTACACTCCAGAAATTAATGTCCTTCTTAAAAACCTCACTTGAAATTAATATTTGTATATTCTTACAGGAAATTCAATCTTACTTTCCATATTTTTAATTAACTTATAAATTCTTTTGACATTACAGGTTCACTTATTTTATTCATCATGGAAAACAAAGGCGGCCTGCGTAGGAGCCATAGGTTGAAAGCTCAGAAGGATGCAGAAGATATTTGGTCTAACATCCCTTCCGAACTCCTTTTACGTATTTTTTCACTCGTGAGTTTAGCTGATCGCTTGGTGAATGTTGCTGCTGTGTGTTGCTCGTGGAGAGCCACGGTCAATGACCCTCTATTGTCTGAAAATAAGTTGGACATATCCGAGTGCAGCCGCGAACTCAGCCTTCTACCTGTATCTCGTAAGAGAGCTATACTAAGGCTCGCCTTTGTTCGAGGTATAAACATCGGACTAGGCTCTCTGAAGACTATAGTATTTGATTATTCCTTCCAGGTGAGGGACAGGGATTTACTCTATGCAGCTTCAAGGTACGTACTTGCTTTTTCTCAATATGTGACAAAATTTATTTTTTTCTATATTACCTTTTATACAGTAGTTTTTTACACTCATTTTTGTGTCATTCCTATAATACTAGGTGCTCGAATGTGCAACAATTGGTGTTGCCATGCATATCCAGAAATACAACAATGAGAGGCCTATCAAGGGCTTTCAGAAGCTGGACGCAGCTTGACTCTTTAGTCATCGGGTGGGAATTCGGAGAACTTAACATTCTTGAAATTGCGGGTCGCAACTGCCCTAACTTAAAGGAACTCTATATTTTTTGTCCAACGTTACATCTACATATGGCGGTGGCTATAGTATCTGGCATGCCTCGGCTGAAGGTGTTGAACATGCACTGTAACTTCTATAACAATGCCATGGTGCATGCAATGAATGTGCTTAGATGCGGATCACTGGAAAAATTCTCCATA
Source organism: Rubia yunnanensis (assembly GCA_037428765.1). Taxonomy (NCBI): domain Eukaryota; kingdom Viridiplantae; phylum Streptophyta; class Magnoliopsida; order Gentianales; family Rubiaceae; genus Rubia; species Rubia yunnanensis. Next base: position 112,001,536 of record CM075064.1, on the reverse strand, counting down.
ACCACTGAAACCAGGTGACTAAATATAGAAGATTAATCTCGCCGGTTCATTGGGCTATGAATATAGGCTTTATTGAAGAGAGTGAGGCTGGGGCATTTCCTATGCGCCCAGTAGTTTGCAATTTTTGACGTTGAAGATGTGGAAACAATTTGATCATTTCCATTTCAAATGTCTATGCCTATTTCCCCTGATCATTAGGTCAAAAGAATACATTGTGTGAAATCTTAAATTGTGTTTTAATTGTGTTTGAACTATATGAATAAAGTGAACATGTGTGTGTGGACATGTATTGTCTTAGGTTCTCTTTACATCATCTTTTAGAGTCAAAAGATTGTCCTTTAGATTGCATTGTTAGTTGTGATTCGATTGAGTTTTTAAAAGGTAGGTTTAAATGCATTCCTAACTTAATACTGTCTTCTTTCTCTTTCTTTGGATGAAATTAGAAATTGAATCCTTTTAGACCGGATTGTCAATACGAGTTTATTGGTTAAAAGATAACCTATACATATGAAGGTAGGGTGAACTTGAGATTGAGTGCTGAAATTGGATATCTTATTTTGGACATCATGAATGTTTAATCATATTTTTATTACCTTTTTAAAGATTATTTTGGAGATATTGTTACACCTTATTTCTACGGCTAAAGAAGTTATGAAAATAGTCATAGATATATAGTGGTTGTATTTACATGGAAGTGAATAAACCCACAGATCATATGGCAAAGTCTACAATGAATGGAATTTTAAAGAATTTGAATACTTTCCCAAGCTTGTCCCAATTAGAGCAAGCTGCCGTATTGCTAAATTGATTATCATTTCCAGACGCTCGTTCTAATCTCAGTTCACTTCAAGACATAGGACTATTTACCTCGCTTCTAGAGACCTTTTTACCAATGTTTTCGTGGAAATAGCCAAGGTAAAAAGAAATGCAGTAAAAAAAATCTAAATTTTACCTTGATTCAAAACCAAGGTAAAAAGAAATTTTTACTCCAGTTATTTTTGAAAAAATAACTGAGGTTAAAAGTTTGACCGACATCGGCATCAGCGAGGCGAACGACATGCAGTAGTGGAAAAAGGTGAATATAAATGCATGTAATCAAAGGCAATTAATCAAGAACCACCTTTAATTAGGATCTTAAAAAGGTTCCAAATTTGGAAATCCCTCCCAAGCCCCTTCTTTGAATTTAAAGGCAGCTTAAAATCGATTAAAAGCGGAACCTCCTTTAATGAAAATCGATTAAAGGTTGTTTTATTTTAGATACTCCTTTAATGGGCTGCCTTTATTGGCCCCATATATAAACAACTATTAAGTTTTTATACCTTAGTCATTTTACAAAATTAAACCCTCCCATTCCATAGCTAATGGAGTAAACACTCCTATTCTTCCGATCGAAATTAAACCCTCTTCCACTCTACCGCTCCAGCGAACCAGCACCCCTTTCTCAATTCCTCTGCTCGCTTCCACGTCGAGGCCCTCCGCCTCTGCCTTTTTGCTCCGCTTCCATTGCGTCGAAACCTTTTGTCACTTTGTTTATTGTTGCTAGTTTGAACCAATTTTAACGAATACATGTTTTTTTTTGTTATGGTTAACACAACATGATTTGCTATTGTTTCCAGATCTAGTTTTGATTCGCTGCCGAAAACCTCAGCTATTTTTTGGACCCTAATTGAAGGCAGCATTTTAACTGCCATTGATCAATTTTGAGGGTTTTCCAGTAGTGATTAGTCCATGTGTCATATGACTGAAAGGAAGGTGCATGACCGATGTCAGTTATTACTGAGTACACGATCAGTTATGTTTGCTATCGAGACCATAGCTGACATATGTCATGAAACAATTAATCAATTTGACCAACTTTGGCTGTAGCGTAGGTTGAAATAGATATTAGCTTTTGTGGTCTGCCGATGGTGGAGGCAACATTGGTCTATCAGTTTTTGTAGAATTAATGGCCTAGCGACATGCAACTGACTTCTATCATTAATTTCATTACATCGCTTTTCGAGAAAAATGGAAGTCTATCACAAAATTACCGATAGAATAATATATGCAAAAGATGTACTACATACAAAAAAATATTAAAATAATATCAAAATGAAGTCTACCACTGATACTCGATCTCAAATGCTTAGAAAGTTTTCATGGGCATTATACAGAATAATATTTAGATATGATTTCCCTTACAATACATTAGTCTTATGGTAATAGGTTGAAAGAATTATTGCAACTGCTTTACCATCATATAAACAATCAATATTGTGATGAAGCAGTGTTCTTCACGGTTAGCCATTTTCTAAAGGGAATTCCCAGAGCTCTTTTCATGACCCCGTTCTTTTTTTCCCCAAAATTTTCTGGTTTTTAAGGAGGTGTTTGGTTTGCTTCGTTAGGGTTTCAGATTGAAGTCGTGCTGTCGCATTTGCAAGGTTCGCCAAGTCTGCATTGGTTCATTGTCGGTTCAATTGAAGAACCGCATTTAACAGGGTGCCTTTGTTGGGTTTTTGTGTCCTAATGTAAATAGCTAGCTAGGGTTTTCTAAAGCAAACCCATTTCCTTAGCTTTTTCCCAGATCTATCATCCTTCACCCATTTACTCTTTGCAATATACATTTTCTAAAGCAATTAATCTGAAACACTCTCCCTCTTCTCCCTTTTCACATTTTCTAAGCACCCAATTTCTCTTCCCTCTCCCGCCTCACAACTTCTCCCTCCGCCGCCGGGTCGCCTCGCCTACTCCTTCGGGATTCAAATCCACTCCACTCGGTGCCCGTACGGCTCTCTCCCTCCGCCGGTATCCTCTCCTCCCCCCGTTGGTGTCTTCTCTCTTCCTCCACCGGTGTCCTCTCTCCCTTAGCCACTGTTCTTTCCTTCTTCCATTGGGCCACACGCCTCTCTCCACCGGGCCGCGTTAGATTTTCCTCCGCTCACCGCCAATGCGTCACCTCTGCCCACCACTACATGCTCGTCTCCGCCAGTAGATGGTGTTTCCACTTCCTTATTTACAGATTTTTTTACATGTTTATTTATCTATGTTTAAACTGATTTGTGTAATTTTTATTGCTTTTCTGATTGTCCAATGTTGTCAGATCTTTTTCTTATGCTGCCAAAAACTAGGTTTCTAGAAGCCTTTTTTTGGGACCCCATAAATAGGTTCCGAATTTGGAACCCATTTCCGATCCAATAGAAGGCGGTTCTCAGAACCTTCTTTGATCAAAATGATCAAAGACACGACCAGAGAAGGCACTTAAGAAGTGCTTTTTCTGGTCCAGTAATCCAGCCTTAAATAGGCCCCTTTTAGAGATTTTATCTTCTTTCCAGGTAGATTTTAGAACTCTTTCTTAGGGTTTGATGCTTGCGAGCCTTATTTTGTTTCTCTAATTTGTTCTTGTGAAGCCTTACGTTTCCAGCTGTATCAGTTGTATACTATTAAAGTTGGACAATATCAATATTGTCCTGTAACGAAAGACAGACTCTTAATAGGTTAAATTTTTTCCAATTAATACGATAACCTCTTTATAACGAGAGCAATAGTTATGAATATAGATTTTTTATTAATGTGATTACCTATTCTAAAAAAATCAAAATAAGAAAAGCCTCAAAATAAGAAAAAATATAAAATCAAACCTAATATACAAAAACATGCCAACACAGTTTATAAACTCAAGAACGAGAGACAACCACTGGATGAATGTTGAAAATTTAAGACAAAACTTAAACATAAACATGGAGAAAGAAATTATATATAGAGGGTGGGGGAGAAAACGGTTCTAAGAATAATATGTGAGAAGATGAAACATAAAATTTGAATTTTAAGTTTTAATTCAGCAATTGTCCAAATCACACACGAAATCCACCAAATCTTGTAAACATTATAAAACAATATCATACTCATAATTTTTTTAAAGATTATAAAAAGGCATATCCAACCATTAGGCTATTGATATGAATCTAGAAGATGAAGCTGCACGAATTGTGCCACCTTTACTTGCATCCGTACGGAGCGTGTCGCCCACACGGGTCATGTCACTCGCACCTGCACGGATCGTGCCTCAGTTAGATCAAAGCTTAAAAGGTCATGTCAGAGATCATCTATATGATTTGATTGGTATAATGAAAAGAGCCAAGAATAAACTTAGATATGAAGAGTTGAATGCTTTGATTGTTTAAGTGCACGAAGAGGAGCTGAAGAATTCAAAATATTCTTTGAAGAATTGCACTATAATTTCGTATTAGGTAGGTTGGGTTTCCTATTCCTGAATTTAAAAATTATGGTTTGATTTAGGTTTTCTATTTCATTATTTTGAGATTAGGATTTTTGGTAGATTCACTGTTTTTGGTAGATTCACTACAATAGATGGCACCTTTTACCTCGGTTCTTGGAGGGGTTTTTAACTGAGACTTTTTCCAAAAAATTGAGGTAAATACTAGCAGCGTATATTTTGAATGTAGATCAAATTTTGCAATGTAAATAAAGTCGACCTCAATTACACACCTCGTAATAGCTAACACTTTTCGATTATCGTACAATTCACTGCACAACGAAGGCACCTAGAGCCTTTTTTTCTTTGACATTGAATATCATTCCATGGCTATTGATAGCCTACATTTCGAATGCACTTTGAAGAAACTCAGTATTGGGCAAATACCAACTTTGGTAAAGCGCCTTAATAAATATTATTTGTAGACAAATGCAAATGTAGATATATATGTATATGTATATATATATATATTTATATTTCTAATCTATATTTTTACTATGACTTAGTACATCCCAAGGGAGATTTTACAACTCCTACCAACTGAGAAGACCCTCGTAGTGATGTGGTGCTACGGGACAGACTGGCATATGGACAACTCGGGGTGGGAAGATGAAGCCCTTTCCCCAAAGGGTTTTGGCGAGTTCCTTAGGGGAAACAACCTACGCATCGGGGACACCTTGTTCTTTGAGATGATAGAAGATAGGGTACATATCGTCTTCAAGGTCATCATTGTCTGAGCTGATTAAGTTTATTGTAATTTCTGTTATGTGTGAACTAAGACAATTATATATTCGAATTTATGTACTTGTAAGGATATTCTCATGCCTACATTTTTTCTAATTAATTAATTCAGTATCTTATTTTAACATTATGTAATTGTTTGCACATGTTTATACGTGTGACTTCATGTGAGCACTATTTTATGAATCATTTTTTGGTCATATGATTTAAAAACATTGAACAAAAGGGGTACTAGTCGCGTACGAATTAGAAAAGGTTTCTTTTCTATCACCGTAAATTTCATGTGTGCGACATTGCAATGTCATTCACAATTGTATCTCTAGAAATGACGTATTGCTCAAAATTGGCCCAACTTCTGCCACATCAAACAGTGACGTCGCATGCTACTCGGTAACATTATTTACCTCGTTTTTTATCATTTACTTCGGTTATTTTATTAACCGAAGTAAAAAACTAATTATTTACCTCAGTTTTTTAACCAAGGTAAAAATAACCTTTTACTTCGAAAGAACCGAGGTAAAAGAAATTTTTACCTCAGCTTTTTGGGGTTAAGGATAAAACCGAGGGAAAAGGGGTGAAGTAATAGATGTTGTTTCTTGTAGTGACTACACTACACTCTTTTTCCCACTCGGTTTTTAAGTGACATAGTGTATTCATCATAGGAATAATCTCAAAATTCATGTAATATTTGCAGATTAGATCAGATAAAATTAGATTAGATAAGTTTAGATTAGATTAGATTAAATTAGATTAGATAAGTTTAGATAAGATTAGATAAAATTAGGAAAGATTTGATAGATAAAATTAGGAAAGATTTGATAGGATGAGTGAATCTGGCCATTCTTATTAGGAGATTCCGGCCATGCTTCTTCGAAGTTTAGGACATTTATTTTGATTAGGATTTAGATTTTCAAATACAGTTTCATTCAACAAGGAATAATAATAAATCCTAGCTAATATATGTCTTCTGATTTCTTGTGATCTAGCCAAATTAAACCCTATACATAGGGAAGGCTCTCACTGAATTAATTACCTTTTTAATAAATCATATAATTCAGAATTTGAGTTTATTAATATTTTCTTATGAGCATCCTTAAACTTGCAAATTTATTTTCGAAATTATGAGACTAGAATTTGTGAGAATTTCGTGAACAATTCGTGCAACTAATGCTTAGGTTTAGGGATTTCTACTTTGTGTTAGTAAATATCTAAATTTGTGTTTTCTACAATGTCCTTTTGATTTCAAGAGAGTGCTTCTTCAAAAATTTCCCATCCAAAATCTTCAAAAGGAAATTAATATCAGCCATGTTCAAGAGAGTGCTTTTTTAGTTGTCATATTTTATAACTAGATTTCTTCTAAAATATATTAAAGTTCAAGTTTAAATATTTACATATATATTAAATGATTAATTTTATCATCATATTTAAATATAATACTATATTTTAAGGTATAGTTTTATAACACTATTTGCACTTCAATACTTTTAAAATGGGTATAGTTTTATAACACTATTTGCACTTTAATACTTTTTAAAATATTTTCTACTATCTTGTTATTAATAGATTTTCAAAAGGTATTCGAATCCCTACTCACAAGATGATATCAACAATGTGAGAAATTCTTTTGCTAAGCATCTAATTCTCAATTGGTCAGCAACCCTAGAGATCCCGATATTGTTAGAGTATCACATGTTTGATAGAAAGTGAAGCTTAGAAATGCCAGAATATATTTCTATTCCTATCTATACATTATTTCTTGGTTAGCGTTATCTATAGATTTTTGTCAAGGTGAAATATACTATCATGTATTGTGTTAGTGAATCGAGGCCATTTTTGTGTTGGGAATATTAATAGAATTGTTTTTTATCACAAGAGCAGATAGTAATTCCGAGTATGAAAATGGTTTTGGCCCTTTTCATTACTATTTTCCATATGACGATTTCAATTTTCAAACTCGGAAATGTAAGACATGACAATGTTTCCGACTTCAGAAATGTTGTATATATATATTTTAAAAGAGCCTCAAATGGGGAACGAAATGGAATGGAAATGTAAGACGAGTTTGGAACCTAAACAGGTTTTCCCAAAGAGCCAAAAATCATAGTTCTGAGTTTTGAAAAGCGTAAGCCTCCGAGTTTGTAAATTGTGTCCAAGGTCCCGAACTCGAAAATAATTAAAGGCAGTTCCACCGAATTTTTTAAGGTGAGTTTTAACCGCCTTCGTCGGTGTTTTTAAAGGTGGTTCTTGGATCCGCCTTTGTAGGTGGGAGATCAAAGGCGGGAGCATTAGGGGAACCTTGAAACTGCCTTTAATGGTTCGATATAACCGCTTTCAATGGCCCTCTCCTACACTAGTGTCACTTTTATATTCTCTCTATATTATTATTTTTAATTTAACAAAATATTGTGGATTGTATTTGTTTTCATGAAGAATTAACTCAGGTGCATATTGGGCTTGAATTATTTGCATTTAAGATAACATATGGTTTATATAGTGAAGATAAAATTAGAATGTTAGACCCATTTAGGCATTTTGGACCCAAGACCCGTTTGACCAATCGGGTTTGGATATGGGTCTAAGATTTTTAGATCCTATGGGTCTTGGTTGGATTTGGGTCAAAGTAAAATTTTTAGGGCCAGATCTGGGTTTTATTAAACCCAGCCTAGACCCAAATACACTAGAGAATCAATCTGCAAAATAATCGTAGCGACGCCTATCCTCTGTTATCACAACTCGAGGCAATCTCCGAGACGGTGATCCCCGCGCATACAAACCCAAGGTAAGCTCTAGAGCCGGTGATAAAGGCCATATAAATACCCAAAAATACCAAAGCTCCATGGAATCTGTTAGGAATATAAATCCCACGAGATATCCGTTAGCCCGAAAAGATGGATAACAAAGACAACATAAAGAAAATAAAGGAAATAATGTACACAAGGATTTATGTGGTTCGGTCAAGTTGAATTACATCCACAGCCGGAGTAGACCGGAAGCTTCACTAAATGTGGAGAAAGTATTACAAGGCTTTGCCTACCACCTATGAAGGAATTATGTGGCAAAATATAAATATGAGGGCTTTGGCTTCTACAGCTACAAAGAGAGTTAAAGGGAGAAGAAAGCAAGTAGCAAAGGAATACTATGCTTGAGGTGTGTTTGAACTACTAAGTTCATCCCCTATTTATAATACTCCAAGTTCACCAATGACCAAGAGCTCTCAAACAAAACTTATCCCAATATCCCAAGAAATCCTCCTTCTACTTCAAGCATGGGTTGTGAACATTACTTCCAAATGGTTCTTGCCAAAAAACCATGATGGTTGAACCCCAGTAGTCAAAGAAATATTTCTTCAACTTGCTAAGCATGGGATGAGAATAGTGTTACAATTTAATGCTTTGAATTATTGTCTTTGTTATCCTCCAAAGAAGTGAATGTTCATGGATAATTGGGTGAAGACCACATTTCTTCACAAATCTCCACCTTGGTCTGAACCCCAAAAGTAATAGCTTACTCACTCTCCTCCGGCATGGTCCTAATGGGCCGAATCACCAACAATGAACACCAATCAAGTCCAAGCACTGCTTGAACTTGTAATAGGGAAGAGCCGTCGTGAACATATCAGTAGGATTATCCTTTCTATGGATTTTCTTAACAAGGACCTTCTTTTGTGCAATGGTATCACAAATGAAGTGATACTTAATATCAATATGCTTCATCCGCTCATGATACATCTGATCTTTAGTCAAATAAATTGCACTTCGACTATCACAGTGAATAGTAGTAACCCTTTGTTGTAGAGTTAATTCGCTGAAGAGACCTCTCAACCATAAAACTTCTTTGATTGCCTTTATGACTGCCACATATTCTGTCTCAGTAGTAGATAAAGAAACTACATGTTGTAGAGTAGCTTTCCAGCTAATTGCACAACCTCCAATGCACAATACATAACCTGTTAGAGATATGCGGTTATCAAGATCACTGGCAATGTCTGAATCTACAAAACCAACCAGAGTGTTATTGGTTCTACCAAACTCCAAACACATGTTTGAAGTACCCTTTAAGTATCTAAGAATCCACTTCATATCCTTTCAATGTGATTCTCCCGGACTGGCCATATACTTACTAACAACACTAACAACTGGTGAGATATCAGGGCGAGTACAAACCATTGCATACATTATACTCCCGACTGCATTTGAATAAGGAAATCTAGCCATATAATCTTCTTCTTCCTCTCTTTTTGGTGATTGGGCAGCATATAGCCTAAAATGGCTATCAAGAGGAGTGCTAACTGGTTTGGCATCATGCATGCCAAATCGCTCCAAAACCTTCTTGAGGTAACTCTCTTGGGTCAGGTACAACTCTCTAACTTCTCGATATCTTCTTGTCTGCATACTAAGAATCTCTTCAAATTCACTATTCAACAAGGCTTTCAACTCATGAATTTCTGCAAGATTCTTTGCCGCAATAAGCATGTCATCAACATATAATAGCAAATAAATGAATGAGTTATCTTGTAACTTTCAGAAGTAAACACAACTATCATACATACTTCTAGAGAAACCATGACCCAACATAAATGAATCAAACCTCTTATATCATTGTCTTGGAGATTGCTTTAATCCATACAAGGATTTCATCAACAAGCAAACCCGATCTTCCTTACCTTAAACTTCAAAACCTTTAGGTTGACTCATATAGACATGCTTATCTAATTCATCATGCAAGAAAGCTGTCTTGACATCTAGCTATTCTAACTCTAGATCATACATGTCAACCAAAGCAAGCAATACACGAATAGAGCTATGTTTCACAACGGGTGAGAAAATATCATTGAAATCTACACCTTGTACATGATAGTAGCCCTTTGCAACCAATCATGATTTGTACCATGCATTATCAACACCTGAAGTATCTTCCTTTCTCTTGAAAACCCATTTGCAACCAACAATTTTCTTTCCTTTTGGTGGCACCACAAGATCCCATGTTCTATTCTTGTGTAGAGATTCCATCTCTTCGTTAATAGCGACCAACCATTTGTTTTAATTTGATAAGATGTATTTTGCATAAGTAATATTGTATTGCTGACAAGAATATATAGAGTACAATAAGGTGATAGAATATGAGTAGTACTCTAGGTTAGTCAACATGACTTATCAAGAATCAATTATAATCTAATCAAAAATATGATTTACTCTAACACCCCCTTCAAGCAAAGCGTCGGATGTTGAACGATGCAAAGTTTGGACTAGAAGAACTCAAAGAGAGGACGAGAAATTCATTTGGTGAAGATGTCAGCAATTTGAAGACCAGTGGAGACACGTGCAACACGCAACTTGCCATATGCCACCAACTCACGAACAAAATGATAGTCAATATCAATATGCTTGGCCTGCTTATGAGCAACCGGATTTTGAGCCAAGAAAATGGCACTACTGTTGTCACATAACAACATTGGGGAGCTCAAAAGCGGAAAACGAAGGTTGCAAAGGAAATGAGTCAACCAAACCATCTCTGAGGCACTTTTGGCAAGGGCTCAATACTCGGACTCAGTGCTGGATCCAGAAATGGTGGGTTGCTTCTTGGCACACCAAGAAATAATATTTCCACCAAGAAAGACTGTATATCCATACGTCGATCGACGAGTCTCAAGATGACGAGCCCAATCATCATTCGAATACCCCTAGACCCAGGAGTACTGGCCCAGCGATAAGTTAGGCTGAAATTAAGAGTGCCTCTGACATAGCGAAGAATCCGAGTGACTGTGGCATAATGGTCAATACGAGGATCCTGAAGAAACTGGCTGACTGTGTGCCAGATCAGGACGAGTGATCGTCAGATACTGGAGGGCACCAACAAGAGATCAATACCGCGTAGGATTCTGAAATGGTGGACTAGTGGAGCTGTGTAACTGCGAACCAGGAACAAAGGGGGTAGAGAACGGGACCGCATCGGACATTCCTGCACAAGTGAGAATATCTCTAGCATACTTAGCTTGACCGAGAAACAGACCAGAGGAAGTGGGTAATACTTCTAAGCCAAGAAAAAAATGGAAAGCACCCAAATCCTTAATAGAAAACTCCTGATGTGTCCGATCAATAAACTTTCGAAGAAGCTCAGAGTCATTGCATGTGAGAATAATATCATCAACATAGACCAGGAGATAGAGCAAGGACGAGCCTCGACAGAGAACATAAAGAGAAGTGTCGACAGAACTACATCGAAACCCGAGTTGAGACAAATATGTCTTCAACCGCTGGAACCATGCTCGAGGTGCTTGCTTAAGACCATAAATGGCCTTTTACAAGCGGCAGATATAATCAGGTTGAAGAGAGTCCTTGTAACCAACCAGTTGTGCCATATAGGCCAGTGTATCAAGAATACCGTTCAAGAAGGCGTTCTTGACATCCAACTGATGAAGAGGCCAGGACCGCATAGTGGCAATGGTAAGAATGGTTCGGACAGTGAAGGCCTTGACAACTGGACTAAAGGTATGATCAAAATTAAAACCCAGAATCTGAGAGAACCCTTGCGCAACAAGGCAAGTTTTGTGACGATCGACTGTACCATCGGATAGATACTTCAGCCGGTAACCCATTTGGAACCAACAACATTGACACTAGAAGGATGTGGAACAAGGTCCCAAGTATTCTATCCTCGTAAGGAAGCAGTTTCCTTATTCATCATAGCAACCTAAGATGGGTCCTTCAACGCCGAACGATAATCCATAGGCTCAGACTAAGCGAGAAGGGCAAAAGTAGGCCATGTGCCACTAGACCAGAATATTCTCGATGTGGAACAACCCCAGTGAAGATCGAGTGGCCATGGGATAAGTACGATGCTGCGAAGATGAAGCTGGAGGAGAAGAAACCGGAGAGGGCACCAGGGACTGAATATCAGAGGTGGCTGAAGATGATGCAGCAGAGGGAGGAAAGTTGGCCATCTGTGACTAGTATGGGGTGGACAAATCAACGATCGAAGAAACAAATTCCATCGAGCAAATAGAGTCGGGAATAGGAGACGGCTGATCAGAAGTCGAGAGGGGCAGACCAGAGCTGCCATCAGCATCCAGAAAAATAGCAATGTTCAAAGTCGAGAGAGTAGAGCCAGTGGCCGAGGTCGAAGACGAGGTAAAAGGAAAATAACCTTCATCGAAGCGTGCATGACAGTTGACAAAAATCTTGCCAGTGGCAGGATCAAGGCAATGAAAGCCCTTATAATGAAAGTTGTAACTGATGAAAACACAAGGAATGCTTCGTGGAGATAGCTTATGAGGGGCCATAGGATGAACATAAGGAATTACTCGACGACCAAAGAGATGGAAGTTCGAGTAGGTTATAAACAAGACAAAACACACCATTACACATATTTTCATTGGTAAAAAATACGAAACATGAACACGATCTTTTTGCTACACAATACTAAACGTGTCATGCATGTCCGTGTATAAGCATGTGAATCGATCAACTGCATGTTCTCGGGATACATATAAATATATATACCATCTACCAAAAGAAACACAAAAATGTTCACATCAACACTCATTAATTTACACTCCCACAACATGATCGATACTCAACCAACATAAGCTAGGCATAGAGAAACCAATAATAAATACGAAAAAACTACCTCCAGTCATGCATTTATGGTTCTAGGTTATCGAAATTTCCAAAAATTAATGAATACTTACTTCTATGAGTCTTCATTGGTTTGAGTTATTGCACACCTTCCCAAGAAATCTACCATCTAATAATGGAAAAGGTTCAAGCTCAGAACTAACTAAAGAGGGTAAGTTCGGAGCATTAAATGCTCGATTTTGCACCATTTTTTGTCAATAGTACACAAAACCGCTGCCAGTTTTCCCACCTTTTTCCACGAATTTATTCAGCACCGGTTTCTACATTTTCATAACACAGGTTCCTATAACCGGTGCCAAAAATATACATCACGCCGGTTTTCTAGGATTCTTTGCATTGGTTTTAAAACCGGTGCGAATATAACATTAGTTATCGTTATTTTTAGCACCGGTTTCTTGACCTGTGCTAAACTCTCAATGGTTTCCACAAAATCTAGCGGCAGTTTCTCGACCGGTGTAAAAATAACACCGGTTTTTATTTAAATAACCGGTGCAAAAATATTTTTAACCGTTGCCACAATAACACCGGTTTTAGAAACAGTGCTAACACAAAAAAAAACCGTTGCTAAAACATGATTTGCATCGGTTTTCGTAACCGGTGTTAAAAACCCGGTGCCAGAGGTGGTCTCTGTGGTAGTGTTAGATCACGATGATAAAGAAGTCTATACGGAGAAGTCCCTTGTAACACCGGAGTGGGAAGCCGATTTATGGTGTAAACCGCAGTAGCAAAAGCATCATCCCATCTTGAAAAGGGCAAATGGGAATGAAAGGCATAGTAAGTCTTATTTCGGCAACACGAAACTTGATGATGGATGCCTTTGGAGGCAAAATGGGAGCGTAAGAGCATATTTAAGAACTCAGTGCCACCGTAACTCTGAAAAACCTTAATTTTGGACGTAAATTGATTCTTAACTAAGGCCTCGAACTGCAAGTAAGTGTCAACAAACTCGGATTTTCGACGCAAGGGTAAAATCCATGTAAAGTGAGAATAATCATCCACAAACAAGGCATAATAAGAAAACCCATTTGAAGACAAAACTGGGGAAGGCCCCCACAAATCACAATGAATCAAATCCAGAATGTGCACAACATGCTTATTATTCTCAAGAAAAGCTAACCGCTGCCCCTTTCCCATAACACATGGAGTGCAAGTATGCGGTTTGGGTAATAAAGAAAAAACTGACAAGAGACCAGACTTCTGTAAGCCAGAGTTGATAGAGGATGAAACATGCTTTAGATGAGCATACCGAAGCTCAAAAGATGCCCGTCCAGTATTCTGCTACAAGAAGGAAACGAGTGCTGCGCCACCTTTGTCCAAAACGTACAGGCCCCTTCACTGTGCCCCTTACCCTCGACTTCCTTGGAAACTTTGTTCTGAATCACAAAGTTTCGATTATTAGAAGTAACAAAGACATTTAAATCCCTGGTCTGTTTACTAATGGACAGTAAATTCTTAGTGATGGAAGGTACAACTAGAACATCAGACAGTGTCAAAGAATCAGAAATCTGAGAATCACCAATATGTGAAATTGGCACAAATGCACCATTACCGACAGAAACATAGGAATTACCAGAGTAATTTGCTTATGTATCAAAGAGTGTGGCTCTATTTGTATCAAAGCCTGAAAATTATCAGCCAGGTGCGAGGGATCAGAACGATGAGTCTGTGCTAACATTTTGTAACAGGACCCTGCATAATGGCCGGACGACAACACCAGGTACAATGGGGACGATCGCATCCAGAACTGGCCCCAGCCATGAACTGACTAGGACAAATGCTAGAACATCTGCCTCTGCGACCACCAGAACGATCACCACGAGGAGTACGGGAACCCCATATGCCGCCGCCCCTAGCATGTGCGTGATCCCAAGAACGGCTGGTAGAAGGTTGTTCACCTGCAGAGAATGCCACTGGACCAGAAGAAAGTATCGAATTGCCTTCAAGATTTTTCAAAAATGCCTCATGATTCTTGGCATGAGACAAAACATCAGCATAAAGTGGGGTAGGGGAAGAATTAATCGGAGGAGCAGGAAAATCCTTGAACTCAGACCTGAGAGCAGTTAAAAACCAGATGATTTGATCATCATTAAAAATAGGAGAACCCATAAGAGATAACTGCTAAAAATGTCTTTAAACGGTAAGTGAGTTTCATTAACAATACCACTCTTACGTATACCATGGGCATCGGCCCGAAGACGAATAATGGTGGAAGTGCTGCTGGTCTGAAAAGTGGCACAAAAACTATCCCAGATATCCTTGGCAGTCACACACAAACCTAGAAGTTAGGAGAGGGCCTCAGGAGAAAGATAGGAGAATAGTAGACTACAGACCCTCTGGTCTTCATCCATCCAGAGATCATAAGCATCCTTGCTATATTGTGAGCTACCTGAGCAGCCGTACGATCAGGAGAAGGAGCTCGGGGGGCAGTGGCAAAGAAGGAAGACGTTGAACTGATCGTCAGCAGAGTGGGAAGAGGAGGGCGTGGAATCAACCCAGAGAGATATCCAAAAAGCCTTTGAGGGCAACAAACGTATTCAATCTGGCGTTTCTAGAGAATAAAATTGGTCTTAATGAGTTTAATTTGTAGCATCTAATGAAGAGTATTAAATGATAATTTTTCAATGGCTATGATGAGAACGAAAGAGGAGTTCGGCTGCTAGAGGAAGAAGAAGGAGGAGCGGCGGCCAGAAAAAAAAGTTTAGGCTTTAGAAGGTAAATCAAAACACTGCTCTGATACCATGATAAGATGTATTTTGCATAAGTAATATTGTATTGCTGACAGGAATATATAGAGTACAATAAGGTGATAGAATATGAGTAGAAATCTAGGTTAGTCAACAGAACTTATCAAGAATCAATTATAATCTAATCAGAAATATGATTTACTCTAACAGAATTAGCACCTGAAACTGCCTCTGAATATGTGAAAGGTTTCTCGTCTCCACCTGTTTCCTGAGCCACTAATAAAGCATATGCAACCAAATTCGCATACCTCAATGGTGGTCAAATGTCACGTCTCGGTCTATCTCTAGCAATGGAATAATACTCATCTCCTGGTTGATCTTCAACACGTTCATGATCAGATTCTTCAACCATTTCTTGGGTTGGTTTTCTCCTAGAAGAACCACCAATCTCTAACTCCACCTGCTTTTGTGCACTATCCTCTTTTTCTGAATCACAAGGATTACAAGGCTCTTTTCCAGGATGTAACATATAAGATTCATCAAATGTAACATCTCTACTAATTAAAAATTTGATTGATTTAGGATCAGGATACCATAATCTATATCATTTCACTCCTGAAGCATAACCGATGAAAATACATTTTTTAGCCCTAGGCTCTAGCTTCCACTCGTTAACATGCCTATAAGCTAGACACCCAAATATTCTTCAATTAGAGTAATCAGCAGGAGTACCTGACCAAACTTCCTTCGGAGTCTTGAAATCAAGAGGTCCACATGGAGAGCGATTGACAATGTGATTAGCCGTAGCTATGGCTTCTACCCAAAAGTCTAATGTCAACATGGCATTTGAGATCATGCACCGAGCTCTTTCCAAAAGAGTACGATTAATCCGCTCTGCCACATCATTATGTTGAGGCATCATTCTAACAGTATGATGTCGAGCTATTGCTTCATTTTTGCAGAACTCATGAATTCATTTCCACAAAATTCCAACCCATTGTCAGTCTTCAGTAGTTTAATTTGTTTTCCAGTATGTTTTTCAATCAAAGTTTTCCATTGTTTAAATGTTAGGAAAAAATCACTTTTAAGTTTCAAAAAATATACCCAAACTTTTCTTGAATAGTCATCAATAAAAGTAAGCATATATCTTGCACCACCCTTAGAAGGAACATGAGAGGGCCCCCAAAGATCATAATGAATGTAGTCCAAAGTACCTTTTGTTTTATGAACTGCAGGTGAAAGAAGCTAATTCTTTTCTACTTTCCAAAAATACAGTGTTCACAAAAGTTCAACTTACTAGTACTTTGACCACAAAGTAGACCTCTCTTTCTTAACAATGTTAAGCCTTTCTCACCGATATGTCATAACCTCATATGCCACAATTTGGTGATGTCTTCATCTGAGGAAGTTGAGACAGCCACTGCCCCAGTTTCTATAGATCCATGCAAAACATACAAAGTGCCAACTCTGCAAGCCTTCATTAGCACAAGAGCACCTTTACAGATTTTCAGGATTCCACCATCACCTGAATATCTGTACCCGAGAGCATCAAGAGTGCCAAGAGAGATGAGATTTTTCTTTAAGTCAAGAACATGCCTAACATTAGTGAGTGTCCTAATAATGTCATAGTACATTTTGATTTGAATTGTTCCCCTACTAACAACCTTACAAGGAGCATTATTACCCATCCAAAAAATTCCACCATCCCATTCTTCATAAGTGGAAAAACACCCCCTATCATAACTCATGTGGTAAGAACAACTCGAATCTAAGAGCCACTCACTAGAAGACCTTGACTTATTATCCATGGCCACAAATATGATTCCATCAATCTCATCTTTTGGTACACTAGCTTCACCAGCATTGCTGCTATTCTGCTCATTTTTATATTTTTCTTTGTTTTTCAATTTAAAACAATCAGCGTTAATGTGCCCCTTTTTCTTGCAATAGTTGCAAATTTTATTTCTGTATCTAGACTTCGACCCTTTCTTTGGATCTACCACCTTCAGAATCTTTAATTTCACCTCTACCCCTCACAAGCAAACCCTCAGCATGAGTTCCACTCGATTCCCCAGTAATGTCCCTATCAATCTGCTCATTAGATTTTAATGCAGATTTTATACTATTGTATGAGATCGACTCTTTCCCATAAATCATAGTATCTCAAAAATACTTAAAGGACAGAGGAAGGGAACATAACAATAAAATGGCTTGATCTTATTCATCAACTTTAGCATCTGCATTCTCCAAATCCAAAATGATGGAATAAAATTTATCAAGATGTGAGAGTATAGATGTACCTTCCGCCATTTTCAACATGTACAACTTTTGTTTCAAATAGAGGCAATTCTCCATTGTCATCTTCATGTATGTTGATTTCAACTGATCCCACATACCTTTGGCAGTTCTCTCACTAGCAACTTCCTGCAAAACCTCGTTAGAGTTATTTAAAATAATGGCGGATCCAGCCTTCTTGCCTAGGTCACCAAAATCTTCCGGCAACATGCCGCTGGCCTTTCCTCCACTCCTTCAAGGGCTAGCTCATATCCATCTCCGATTAGGATGGCTTCCATGTTGAGTTGCCACATACCAAAGTTTACACTCCAGTCAAACTTTTCAATAGAAGTCCTTGTTACCGCTATGATGGCTAATAGATAAAAAATGAGATATGGCTCTGATACCAATTTATTAGTAATACGAATCCCACGAGATTTCTGTTAGCCCAAAAAGATGGATAACGAAGACAACGTAAAGAAAATAAAGGAAATAATGAACACAAGGATTTACGTGGTTCGGTCAAGTTGACCTACATCCACGGCCGAAGGAGACCAGAAGCTTCACTATATGTGGAGAAAGTATTACAAGGCTTTTCCTACCACCTATGAAAGAATTATGTGGCAAAATATAAATATGAGGGCTTTAGCTTCTACCACTGCAAAGGAGAGTTAAAGGGAGAAGAAACCAAGCAGCAAAGGAATGCTATGCTTGAGGTGTGTTTAAACTACTAAGTTCATCCCCTATTTATACTACTCCAAGTTCACCAATGTCCAAGAGCTCTCAAAAAAAACTTATCCCAATATCCCAAGAAATCCTCCTTCTTGCTTCAAGCATGGGTTGTGAACATTACTACCAAATGGTTCTTTCCAAAAAACCATGATAGTTGAACCCCAATAGTCAAAGAAATAATGCTTCAACTTGCTAAGCATGGGATGAGAATGGTGTTGCAATTTAATGCTTTGAATGATTGCCTTTGCTATCCTCCAAAAAAGTGAATGTTCATGGATAATTGGGTGAAGACCACATTTCACAGAATCTATCGCAAAAGCTAGAGCTCTAGAATCTCCATTAAAAATCATAGTTCTTAACAACGTCGATGAATTTACGCCGACGACCATTCAGTATTCATAAGGTTAGATTTGATGGGATTAGATTCAATGAATCTGGCCATTCTTATTAGAAGAATCTGGCCATACTTCTTCATAGTTTATACATTTATTTTGATTATGATTTAGATTTTCAAACACAGTTTAATTGAGCAAGGAATCAGATTAAATCCTAGTTGAATTATGTCTTCTATTTTCTTGTGATCTAGCCAAATTAGACTCTATATATACGGAAGGCTCTCACTAAATTAATTACCTTTTAAATAAATCATATAATTCAGAATTTGAGTTTATTACTCATTTCTTGCGAGCATCCTTACACTTGCAAATTTATTTTCAAAATTGTGAGACTATAATATACGAGAATTTTGTGAACAATTCGTGAACAATTAGGATATTTCTATCTTTGTGTTAGTGAAGATCTAAAGTTGTGTTTTCTACAATGTTTTCTTGATTTCAAGAGGGTGTTTCGTTCAACCTTGATAGAGAGTGCTTCTTCAAAAAAATTCATCCAGAATCTTCACAAGGAGATTAATGTCAGCCATGTTAAACAAGACTTTATGATTTCTTTTGTCGTCATATATTAAAACTAGTTTTCTTCCAAAATATATTACAGTTAAAGTTTAAATTTTTACATATATATTGAATGATTAATTTTATCATCATATTTAAATATAATACTATAATTTAAGGTATACTTTTATAACACTATTTGCACTTCAGTACCTTTTAAATGGGTCTTTGATAATGTCAATATAGTTTCTTTTGTTTAGAGCCTCACGGATATTGAAGTATTTTTCAGATTCAATGCTTTCTCTCTCTTAACTCTCTACCTTCTCTCTACATTTACCTTCTTCCTTAGTGGTAACGTTCACATCTTGCCGGAACCTACACCGGCGAACACCTCTGCAACTATGGCAGTTATACCGCCGATGGGTGGCAACAAATATTTTCTTCAAATCCTCACCTCTCGTCCTGTTGTGCTCTCCCAATCCCTCCAAATTGACCATAATTTCAATCCAGGCACTGAAATTTGCAACAGCCTAGCTTGCCTCTACACAAATGAGGAATTTAAGAAACTCTCAGAACCCTACAATAATGCCCTTTTCAGAAAATTTCTCCGTGGCAGACCTACTATGGAGATGCTCCAATCATCATTCAAAACCGTGGGCTTGAAAGGGAAGTTTCAGCTAGGAGCACTCGACTACAAATATATACTAAGCAGATTTGAGCTCACCATGAATTTTCAACGTTGTTAGATCAAAGGTGCTGGAGTTTCAACGGAGCTCCGATGAAAGTACTCCATTGGATGCCGGATTTCTCCCCAAATGCTGACTCCTAATTTGTGCCGATCTGGTAGTAGTGTATGAATAACCTATTAAAGGTGGTTCTATCAGAAATTTAAAGTAACCTTTTAGTTGCCTTCTCTAGCCCTGCCTTTAATCAATCAGAAAATAAGGCGGTACCGAGAACCGCCTTAAAAAGCGTCATTAAAGGTGGTTAAAAACCACCTTTAATTTACCCAGGGAACAACCTTTAATTTAATTCTGAACTCGGAAATTGGGAAATTTCCCTCGTGTCTAGCTATACATTCTAAACTTGGAAAGTATCTATATATTCTGAACTCAAAAACTCGTAATAGTTGTGTGTCTGCTCTTTGTAAAATGATAACTAGTTTCTGGATTATTGTCCACATTCTGATCCCTCTCTGGAAATTTTTCAAGAGAATTTTTTCCCTTGATCAGTTTCAGAGTTCGAAAACTATATCACGTTAAGGGTTTCTGAGTTCGGAAAACATTTTTTGCCCTATGCAATTTAAACATGGATGAGACGACCGAATTTCTGAATTTGGAAACATTTTCTGTTCTTTGGTAAAAATTTGTTTCTTTACTATTACCGGCATAAAAACAGCCTCGATACACTGCCACAATTTCAAACGAATACACGATAATAAATTGCACCTAAAAAAAATCTATAGATAATGCTCATCAACCAATAATCTATAGATAGGAATAGAAAATGCTACAAATTTATTACGACATTTCTAAGGTTCATTTTTTAAATCTAACTTGAGTGTCCCTACCAATATTGAGATTTTCCAGTGTGTGTCACTGATTGAAAATAAGATGCCTAGCCAATGAATTCTTCACATTGTTGATATATTCTTACAAGAAGGGTTTCCAATCATTTTTTAAAATATGAAATAACATTATAGTATTAATTATTTGGTGAAGGATATTTAGAAACATTACCACTAAGCATTTGTGAAATTACCTTGTCAAGTTCAAGTACATCTTCCTGGACTTTGTTTATGAGCTCGGACGCGTGTAAAATGACATAATATCCGCACTCCCAAGTTTGGGAATGTTTCTTGTACTATATTTAGGAAACATAAATGATTAAGAATATTGCACTAAATAATTGAGGATAGCATTTTGAAAATGAACATACTCATAGGCCTACCTTAATTTAAACCACGTGAAATGAAGAATTTGTTTGCTCATTATTTTCATTTATTGTAGATTCCAAAATCCCAACGAATGCATCCGATGGTTGGAAGTGAAGGGGATCCATCCAATACACTCACTTCTATTCCGGTACTATCAATATTAGTCTCTAATGGTCCCTGGAAAAAAAAGATTAATTATTTGAAATTTTCAAAAACAATGTTGGTCAAGAAATTAAACGTAGTAAATAACCTTTTGATGTATGGCGCAACAAAAATCATCTTATCCTTCCGGCCTAGGTATTTGCAAATGTATTTGATCATGTATTTTTTTGTACAACAAATTTCCTGTATCACCACTGGGCACATATATCCAATCCATCTTTTCTTTTGATTACTCGAAAAAAACATGTTCCTAGAAAATTCAATAGTAGGTATTAATTGTAATAGTGGATAGTAAAATTTATATCAAATTTTGAAATAAAATGAATAAAATCACTCACAAGGTGTAGATCGACATCACCGTTTGATTAACTTGCTCACATCTCCATAGGTTTTCAAAATAACTCCATAACGCCATGATTTCACGTTTGCATCTAAATACACATTCATTTCCCGAGAATGTGAATGTTGAGTTTCAATCACGGGGTTGTAGCAATTTTTATAGGACACATACGAATCCCGGTAAGTCTCGAGGGATGTTGGATCTTTCCAATGGTAGTTTAACCCAAGTTGGTGCTGTTGTAACCATATTTGGGGTCGATTTTACCGGTTATGGTGTTTTTATCACCAGTTTTGGTGACGGTGGAATTGTTTTTTTCAAATATCCATCCTTGATAGGATTGGCATATATAAGTCAACTGGGCCAAGTAAGGAACATTCCCTGGTAAGGCCCAACTTTCTTGTATTCTCCATCCGGGATGGGAAAAGGGGCATCCATCACCAATGTATTCTTCAGGGAAACCCTCGAAAGACCTTCCGCAATTGCTATGAAATGATAATGTTTCATTGACTCATGTAAACCTCCATCGGCTACATGTAGCGGCTTACAATCTAAGCCTTGATCAATGTATAGTTCACACATATATGATTTCTAAAACATAGGCAAAATATTTATCAAATATAAAACTTAAATCAAAGTATCATAATTTAGAAAATGATCCTTTGTACCTTTTTTTCATTTGCGAGGGTGGCATTGTCGAGGTTGTCAGGTTTGAAGTTGCCCCACAATTTACCTCTACATTTCTAGGAGAATGTCGTGAACCACTAGGTAGGGGTGTCCAATCGGTTGTTAAGTCCTTTAAATTGTCCGAAAGAACTAGCTCGATGTGTTAGACCAACTTCCAAATCACAATTTCTTGTTGTTCAATTCGTTTGTCTTAGAGTTGGGATTTTTTTACAACAAATGGACTCTTGAGGGTTTCGCTCCGTCGTAGGACCGTACGCTACCAAATGCTTGCTGGTGGGTCATGAAACAAACCATTCTCCTAACCTAGTCCGGATGGTCTGGGTTTTCCATGGTTTCACAAAGGGTGTCGTGTTTATCCCTTGGTATGAATTCCACTTGTAATTGATTATTTTTCAATTTTTCCCAATTGAAAACATAAATAACCTTTGTTACTTTGATATAACATTTTCTATGATTGTTTGCATGATGTCCCGAAAGACTACAAGGACACATTATGGATGGAGTTTAGGGTAGCGTTAGTGAGGCATTATTCCCCACATTTATCCTTAATTTAATCTTTAAATAAACTCCCCATGATTGACTCTATGTTTTGAAAACCTCATAGAGGCCATTTGACATCGAAACACCGGACATGGGTGATTTGCAGAAGAAGGCCACGTTGATGATGTCCAAGGCTAGCATGAACATATATACACTTTTTGAAGGACTGCATTTTAGCAATAAGAGAGGGGATCATCCTTAGCTAACTTAAACTCACATTGAACCGGGGAGTTGGGAGATCCACAAGAAAAGGGCCTTGCAGAATAGGGATATCATTAGTAAAAAAAATAATTTAACTTTTAGAATGTTTGGATTTACATGTCTATAGTGATGACATGACTCTAACATCCTAACTTCAGGTACATGGGATGAAAACAGCACATTTCTGTGCTTAATGTAATTCCTCACTGATTGATTTGTGGCAATCAAGCTAGTATAAGAATGTCTTGAAAGATATGTGCATATTGAAAATGAGAGCGGGATGAAAGAAGATGAGGCAAGGGCTTCAGTTAACCACTCAATGTGTATGATCATGAGAGGCGCAATTCATTCCTGAAAGGCTGAAAAAACAAAAAATGTGTTTATGTCAAGGATGAAGAAAACAAATTGCCAACAAAGTGGTAAGTAAATGTTTAAGGAATTTTTTTTATTATTTTAAAAACATTTATGTTAATCACGTATTGACAAACAATTTAATTTATTTTTTGTTCATAGGAAAAACTGAACAATGATCAAGTGCAAGGGCAATTCATTCAAATGGATAAGCACGACATCCTTTGTGAAGCTATGGAAAAACCCGACCACCCAGGCCGTGCATGGAGCATGTGTGCATTCCTGACCCAATGAGTGGCATCGTACGGTCCTACGGTCATGCAGAACCCTTGAGAATCAACACATTGAAAAACAATTGCTACTCCTAAAGAAACGAATTGAGCAACAAGAAATTATAATTTGTAAGTTGGTAAAACACGCCGAGCTTTCTCTTACAAACAATTTAAAGGATTTGATGCCTGATTGGACATTGTCATCAAGGGGATCATGCCATTCTCTAGGAGATGTTGAGGTCAATCGAGAGGCAATCGTTTAAACTCCAAGAATCGAGAGGCAATTGTTCAAACCCAACAACTTTGACAAGTGAAAAGAATGTACACATTTCATTTTCTTCAAAATCTTCCTAGGCAATAAGTTTCATATTTAACATATATTTTGGTGGGGAAGTAGAAATCATGGCTGTGTTGGCTATACATTGATCAAGTCATAGGTGGTAGATCGCTCCACGTAGCTGATGGAGTTTTGCATGAGTTAATGAAAAAAATCACTCTATACCAATTGTAGATGGTCTATCTAGGGTTTCTTTGGAGAATCCATTGGTATTGGGAGCCCTTTTCCCAATCTCAGACGTACAATACAAGAATGTTGGGCCCACTCGGGGAATGTTCCTTCTTTGGCCTTGAGGACTTATTTACGTTGATCCATCGACACTTGAAGGAAACACGGGTTGCATCACTTAAACTGGTGAAAACAACACTAAGAGCAGTCAAAGCAGCACACAAATCGGTCCCAAAAATACTGAATAAAATTAGACCTCCAGTTGCTGGAGAACATGTCCTTTAAGACTCACCTCACTTCGTACGGGAGCTCTACAATTGGCTTCAACCGCATGATTAAAACTAAAAATACACATTTTTGGGAAATGAATGCATATTTCGATGCAAGTGTGTAATCATTGAAGACCTATGGAGATATGACCCAGTTAATCAAACGATCATGTCGACTACACCTTGTAACTGATTTTAAATTTTTTTATTTCAAATCCAACATTTTTTACTATAAACATTAGTAAAATTAATGACGAAATTAAAATTATGAAGGTGCATGTTTTTTTTTACTAATAATCAAAAGAAGTGATGGATTGGATACACTTGCCCGGTAAAGATTGAAGAAATTGGTTGTACAACACAGAGAGGATCGACTACGTTTGCAAATGGCCAGGTTGGAAGGATAAGATGCTTTTCATTCCGCCATATATCTAAATGTTACACATACAATGTTCAATTCATTTACCAACATCATTTCCACACATTAGAAGATAATTTACATGTTTGTAATTGGGGACCATTGGAGATTGATTAGACTTTTCATGCAAATAATCGTGTCTATTGGATGGATATACTACACTTCCAACCGCCAGATTAATTTATCAAGATTTTGGAATCTGCAATGAAGAACACTAGTTACCAAAATAAAACTACTTTAGAAGTGGTCGAAATCAAGGTGGACTATCCAAATTTTTTATTCTAGTATACTATACTTATTTGATACAACTGTCATAATACTTTATGTTGTTTAAGTTAGCACAAAAAACAAGCGCAAACATGGGAGCGCGGCTATTACGTCATGTTATATGCGACTGAGTGCATTCAAGAAGTCCGCAAAGATTTACTTGAAATTGACAAGGTAATCTTACTTTTGTTTTTAGTAATTTATCTAACTAACCTTTCTAAATATTTTCTACTATCTTGCTATTATTGGATTTTCAAAAAGTATTCGAAGCCCTGCTCGCAAGATGATATCAACAATGCGAGAAATTCTTTGGCTAAGCATTTAATTCTCAATCGATCAGCAACCCTAGGGAATCCTAATATTTTTAGAGTATCACAAGTTTGATATTAACTGAAGCATAGAAATGCTAGAATCAATTTCTAGTTATTTCTATTCCTATCTATAGATAATTGCTTGGTTATCGATAGATTTTTGTCAAGGTGCAAGATACTATCATGTATTGTGTTACATTTGTGGTTGTGAATTGAGGCCATTTTTAATATTTTTGGCACAAGAGCATACACTACTTCCGAGTACAAACACCATTTCAGCCCTTTTCATTACTATTTTCCATATGACCGATTTCAATTTTCATACCCGGAAATGGAAGACACAACAATGTTTCCAACTACAGAAATGTGGATTTTTTTTAAAAAAAGAGCCACAAATGAAATGAAACGGAACGGAAATGTGAGACAAAGTTGGAGCCTAAATAGGTTTTCCCAAAGAGTCAAAAATCATAGTTCCAAGTTCGAAAAAGTGTAAGCTTTGGTGTTTGTAAATGCGTCCAAGGTCCCTAACTCAAAAATAATTAAACGCGGTTTCTACGCCCTTTTAAAGGCCGATTTTAACTTCCTTCGTTGGCATGTTTAAAGGCAGTTATTGGAACCACCTTTGTTGATGGGATATCAAAGGCAGGAGCATTAAACCCAAACCAGACCCATCAACATTGTCGAGATGAGCTTACACTAACCAACCATTTAGAATTTTAGAAATCAAAATTGACCAAACTTAAGATTATGGTTGGTACAGTATGTGGATAAGGCAATTTCCTACATATCAAGTGGCAGGGAAATGGTTGTCAAAGAAAAGCAAATAAAAAGAAATAGTATATGGCAATATTTTCAATTAAACAATCTCATCAATATATAGTAGAACAAACCCTCTAAAACTATAAATTAAGGATGATAATAAAATAAATGATCAAGTAACCATGATTAGTAAGTAAAGTAATGACATTAACACATATATAAAGTGATGAGAACATCAGACTAAAAAATACAGGCACAATATTAGGAAAAAACACAGCAAAATAAAAATATTTTCAATTAGAGTGAATAACAACACATACATGCATCAGATGTCATTGCAGATAAAGATATACAACAAAAATTAGTGCCAACCAAGAGTTGACGATTCCTGACTTTTAGAAGAAGCAGAAACAAAAAATCACTGTATTCACTTGCATTAATGATCATGACATCAAATTAAGCGCCGTTGGGATGAAGAATCCGCTGTCCGGAGAAAACTAGATTAATGTATGAACTAATATAAAAATTGATCGGACAAAATTGGAATGAAAATAATTGAAGAATTTAGAATCATCTAAAAGCTTTTGACTTCACCTGAGAGAGAGGAGCACATGGGTTCAATGGCAGTCGGATGTAGCCTTAGCTCGTCTTCTCCGGTCAATGTCAGGTAGAAGATACTGAGATCAAAGTTCAAACGTGAAAACAGGAAAAGAATCAAATCATCAACATCCGAAAAAACTAACTACTAAGTAGAAAACTTACCTTCTACATGCGCGGAATGACGAAATTCAACACAATTCACCAGCAAAATCGTTGATTGAAGAAGGAGATTTAGATGAAATTGAAACCTGGGTTGAGACAATTTTTGGGCAATTAAGAGGAAGAGGAATGGTTATGGAAAGAGAAAAATAAAATTAGAAAATAAAATTTACTATATAGTAGTTGTTGATTAGTCCCTATAACATATAATATCTAATAGAACCTCTATCTCACAATACACTTGTGTGAGGCCGTCTCACACAAGTCTTTGTACTGACAGAGAATACTCTTAAAAATTAAAATTAAAATTTTCTAATGTATGATCACTTGAAACTTTTAAAAAATGTCCATATATTTTCATTACTCCAATATATCTCACACACTATTGATAATACCTTACTATTTATCATCAAAAATAACTTGAAAGTAAACTTACCTTTTACTACTAGAAAATACCTCCTTTTACAGTAAAATATTTGAAGAAAATACCTCCAAAACTTTTAACCCTTAACCCCCACTGATGCATGTTCTTCTGCGTGTGTTCTTATCGATCTCCCTTCTATGTGGTTTTAACGTGTTCAATTGATCATCAACTTGAAGACCCACAACTTTTTTATCAATAATATGATCAAATTATTTAGATACCAAGATATGGTGTAGCTGAGGGGAGACCTATTGCGAGGGAGCGTCATCTACCTGCTTTGGAATTGGTATCGCGTGGTTCATGTAAATGATTATATTGGATGTATTTTTTTTTATTATTATTATATTGGATGTATTTAATGCAGTGTCAAGAAAACCACTTAATTCAAATCATTTACTACATATATTCTCTATTTCTCTATTTCTATGTGGCACAACACTACCATAGTCCATGAGATAACCATTGTTTCTGATTTGGTATTTGCCATTCTTATTTGACTTGTTCATCTGATCACGAACGAGATTTTTGGGAACATTATGGGCAATCTTGGTAATGCTTAAGTAGTGAATATAGGGCCTTTTTAATCCCTTACAAAGAGTACTAAAAAGGTTATCCAAGTATAATCCTTTACACATTGTGTGATTTATATCCTCTAAAGAAGGTCATCTCAACTAGAATGGCACATTTTACATTTTAAGGCGGGATTTTTCATACCTTTTCTGTTATAAACATGACTATTTGAATACATTCCCTCTACTAAAAAAGAGAGAGAGAAGAAAATAGCCTAACATGTCTTTTCTTGCAAGACCTCAACAGATTTCACCTTTTCTCTCTACTTTTCTTGTAATTCCTTGTTATCATCCCCGGATCTCGTGAGTTTGTTTGAAGACATCAATTGTTAGTAAAATTTGATTTCATCTAATTACTTCAAATTTTAATTACCATGTTCCAGCATAAACTAATTAAGCAATTACGTAATAAAGTAAATAGTCAAAGATACACGACTTGGTTACGCAGTTTGGTGAATGTCACCTCCATCTGCGGTGCCTGACCCAGTTCAGAATGAATCAAATAATAAAAAATATGGTACAAAGTACACCATACAAAATGCTTATCTTTTCTAATTAAACACGTGAATTCTACTAGCTCCCCTAGTTGTCGATCCGCCTTGGTCAGACTCCCTCAAACTTCAAAACCCGTCGATGCTAGATCTCCTCCTCCCGAGGAATTAAGGCTTACGTTCTAAACATTAAGATCAAAAGATTTGATCATGTTGGAACATGATAGTACATTTCTTGGGTACTTCTGAATATCGAAAACTTGAGTGCAGATTTTCTCAAAATAAATCCGTCGGTAGCTTAGCCAGAATGTCCACACTTTATAGCTGGTTACATGCCTTCAATTACTTGTGCGGCTGGAATTCTATCTCCACAAAATATTCTGATAACAATCAAATTTTTTGAAGATAGAATTACCAAATCTAATCCCTTGGAGATTGGAATAAGAATATCTCGTCCTCATCCATACCATAGACAAAACCCACATCAATTCCAACTCTTCAAATCTAATCCAATCCCACAAATATAGGAATTAATGTATTCTTCAAATCAAATCAAATTGGATGAGATGTCCTACCTCTCAGATTCCTTCTTTGCTCATACCATAACTCACAAACTTCCTTCTTTGATGTTACAACATAATACTTCCATATTTGCATAATTTCCTCAAATTCCTAATTAGCCAAATCTGGACTTTACAGTCTCCCCCTTTTACATTTTGTGGACTCGTCAATCTTTGTACTTTTAACGCAACAACTATGCAAATAAAGATATCAAGTTAACACTAGCATGGATGTTGGAACATGAGCTAAAAAGAATTTTAGCTCCCCCAAAATACCACAACTTCAAATCATCAAGACCTCAACATCCATGTTGGAACGTCAAACAGATAATCAGAACTTAGTTTCTCAGAAAACCATGTTGGAACACAGGACAACCATAAACACACATATGCACTAGGTATCTAAGACTAGAACACATATCAGTTATCGGCCTTCCAAACTGCCCTAGCTTCCAGCTGGGCCCAAATAACAAATTAAACATCAAAATCGGAACCAAAAATCCAGAATTCTAAACAGAAATCCAAATCCAAAAGTACTCCCCCTTGGGGCCAGAAGCCATGCCAAAACAAAAAAAAATTCAGAATATCCAGAAAATCATGCATCAACAGTAGCATCCTCAATACCATTATCTGCATATTCTAACTTCTTCAACTCCTCTTCAAGTGCAGCAATTTGAACCTGATGTGCTGCAATATTAGCTTATAGATTCAACTTCTTGGCTTCTTTGGCCTTCTTTGCACCCACTGCTAAAGATGAAGTTCCTATCTCAGACCAGTCCAGGAAAGATAATTTATTTTCCTTGTGGAGAAAGTCATGGACTTAGCCTTGACCACTTTGGGTATTTCAATCTCATCATCACTGTGAACCTTCACCCTACCTGCTCTAAGCAATGCAGTAATCACACAGGGGTGTGGCAAGGAGTTCTTCATTCTGGATTAGACAGCCTGTGCCACATTGTTTTTTTATAACAGCTTTTCCATCTCCTTGGTTAAGGGTGAGGTATTGGTGGAGGGAATCCACCAGTTGATGGCTATCTAGGATAGGCAGAAGTACTTGCTCGTTAAGTTTGACATGGAAGCATTTACTTGAGCTGCCCAATGTGATACAAACCCTCAAGAGATCTCATTTATAATCTAGTCATTTGTCAAATCCAGATTTTCTGCATATGACCCATCAAACTCATGAGTGGGCAACCATGGAATCTCATTTATTTTACCCGCATAGAACTTAATAATATTTACCTGTAGACAAGACCATATATACTAGCCTGATTCAATATCTAAGTTTTCTTCCATGACATTGGCATAAAACTTCGAAACCATCTCTTTCTTCTATTCCTCATAAACAGTAGTAGCAGTGACATGCCCCAAATCCTCCAAGAGGGCTGCAAAGCCACAAGTTCTGTAAGTCTCCAAATCTAGTGGCCTTTCAAAAATAATATTCCCTCATTTATGAGATCCCAACTGTCTTGGCAATCTTCATTGAAATAAATTTCATTCAGATCATTTCTGGCAGATGGTGCCTTCCTTGAACTCTGCCCAATATCTTTCTTCACTTTCTTCTTCTTCTTCTCTGGTTGAACCTCCCTTGATTCACTTCTAGTGTTGGACCATCAGTTCCACCCTCTTCATCGGTTTAAGTGTGTTCCTCTGTTGGAACATCACCTTCTTCCGCACTATCTTCTATCTCTGGTTGGCCTAATATTGGAACATCATCAAGGCCAAACTCATCAATCTTAGCTTTGTCTTCCGTATTATCAGGCTTATACGCTTCAACTTTTTCTCCCCATGTTTCCACCACCGGGGTCAGAATCACAAACTCTTCATTGTTATCCTCTTGATTTTTTAGGGCATGGCCTCCTCCCTGATCATAATTATCCACAATCTCCATATCAACATCCTCTTCCCCTGCATCCTGATCTTGGCTGGAGAAGCATCCTTGACTTCCAGCTCCTCCTCATCAGAATCCTTATATCATTAACATTAGGGGATAATTCCCTAAGATTTTTCAGGCTCTCATCCACACTGGCATCATGCACATGAATGGCCTTATAACTTCCAGAACTCGGCACACTCAACTCCTCCGGCCACTCATTAATTCTTCTGAGTCTATGCTTTCCTGGCCCAGAAGCCCTGTATACACATACATCATTTTCCTTCCCTAATAATTTATGTATGCTAGTTATATCAACCTAGGGTTCCAATCTTCCATATATCTAATACCTCCAATAATCCATTTCAATAAATGTCTTAAATCATAACCATTGATCTTACCGGACATGGACTTATATCCTTTTAAATCTACACTCATATTGTGCTTCATATAATACTTCAGGCAATCCTCTAAAGACTTGAAGGTTTGACCTTTGAAAGTGAAGAGTTATCCTAAAATACCATGATTTTGACCGGCAGAGAAGGGTCTTGCTTTGGCTGAGCAGGCTGGATTGGTGGTGGTATCACTTCAACTCTGAGTTCTAGCACACCATCCCAGGGCTCAAACATATTACTTTCTGACAAATTGATGCTCTGTTCGGGCTCCCCAAATAGGTTCTTGAAATTATTGCTCTTCTCCATGTTGGGGGTTCTAATTCATTCCCATTTCATTTTCCAACATGCCTATATCACTTCCAATTTTTCTTTTTCTCCTTTTTAATTTTTTCAGATTTTTCTATTTTTTGTACATAAAAATTTGAAACCAAACATATACAACTAATATAAATGCTCCACAAAAATACCTCAAATGTGACACATACCTAGATGTTGTCTGAGGAGCTCAAAAGTCGCTGAATCTATTGGTTTTGTGAAGATGGTAGAAAATTGACCTGATGTTGGAATATAGACAACCTTGACTTTTTTTCTCTCCACAAAATCTCGAACAAAATGGTGCCTTATATTAATGTGCTTTGTTCAAGAATGCTGGACTGGATTCTTGGATATGTCTATAGCACTTATGTGATCACATAAAAATTTCAAAGGCCCTTGATGAATTCCATAATATTTAAGCATTTGCTTCATCCATAATAATTGTAAACAACAACTTCCAGCAACAAGATATTTAGCTTCAACTGATGATAAAGAAATATAATTTTTCTTCTTGCTTTACCAAGATACCAAATTCATAGCAACAAAGAAGCAACCACTAGTAGTAATTTTTCAATCATCTGCATTATCAGCCCAACCATAATCACTATAGCCAAATAGACCTGAGTCTTGATTTTGAGAATACCAGATATCATACTCAGAAGTCCCACTAACATAATTAATAATCCTCTTTACTGCAGTCAAGTGAGCTTCCTTTGGATTAGCTTGAAATCTTGCACATACCCCAATACTGAAACATATATCTGGTCGACTGGCTGTAAGATATAGAAGGCTGCCAATCATACTTCTATACAATTTTTGATCAACTGAAATACCTTTCTCATCCTTCACCAACTTGTCTGTAGCCCACATAGGAGTTTGAACTGATTAAGAGTTGTTCTTGCCAAATCGTTTCATAAGGTTTATGGCATACTTACTCTGATTTATAAACAAGCCATTCTTTTGCTGCTTTACCAGAAGTCCTTGAAAATAAGTAAGTTCACAAACCATAATCATCTCGAACTCATCCTACATGTGATTTACAAAATCATGTACCATAGATGGTGAATTAGAGTCGAACACAATGTCATCTACATATTGAGCAATCAGAAATTTTGATGACCTATTAAGCATAAATAAAGTGCAACCTACTCCCCCTCGACTATAACCTTTCTTAATAAGAAAGTTATTAAGTCGCTCATACCATTCCCATGGCACCTATTTCAACCCAAAGAGTACCTTTTTGAGTTAAAACACCTGATGGGGATAGTGAGGATCCTCAAATCCTTTTGGTTGTTAAACATAGACTTCTTCATTCACCACTCCATTTAGAAAATCACTTTTCATGTCCATCTAGTACAACGTAAAACTTATAGTACACAAAATAGCAAGTAAAATCTGAATAGATTCTAACCTAGCAACTGGTGCAAATGTCTCATCAAAATCTACTCCTTCTACTAGAGTGTACTCTTGTTCCACCAACCTTGCTTTATTTTGAGTAATCTAACTATCAGCATCTGACTTGTTTTTAAAGATCCACTTGGTGCCAATAACATTTACACCCTTGGGACGAGGGGTGAGATACCACACATCATTCCTTTCAAACTGCCCGAGTTCTTCTTGCATTGTCGCAATCCAGTGTTCATCCAGTAGGGTTTCTTTTATAGTTCTTTAGTTCACTCAGTGAAATGAAACATTGTAATCCTGCAAGTTCCCTGTAGTTAGGGTTCAAGTTCTCTTTGCACTTGGTTTAGGTTCAACCTGTGTTGGAACACGAGTTGGAGAATCAGGGGTCAATGTTCCAACATCGATGTTTTCAGGGTCATCATGATTTTCAGAAGGATGTGGTGTTCCAACATTGAATTGTTGGCTGGTTGTAGTATTTTATTTTGTGTTTGAACATGAACATGATCTGGTTCATCGTTTTCTTTTCCTGATACTTGCTGGTCATCCGAATCATCAACAATCACATTAATTCACAACATGAGACTTTTAGTATTGAGATTAAACACTATGTATGCACGAATGTTCATTGAATAACCTAGAAAAATTCCTTCATCAGTGCGGCTGTCAAACTTTCTCATCTGTTCTCTATCTCTGAGCATGTAGCACTTGCATTCAAACACATGAAAATAAGCAACTTTTGGCTTTCTGCCCCTCCACATTTCATAGAGGTCTTGTTTGTTAATGGACGTAGATACACCCTATTTATAGTATGACTCACTGTGTTGATTGATTCTACCCACCATTTTTTGTGAATAACTTTTTCTGCCAACATAACTTGAGCCATCTCCAGCAAGGTCCTATTCTTCCTTTCGACAATCCAATTTTTTTGAGGAGTAATGGGTGCCAAAAATTCATATTGGATACCAAGTTCATCACAGAATTTACTAAACTGAGAGTTTTCAAATTATTTTCCATTATCACTGTGGATTCTAAAAAGCTTTCCAACAGGACTCCCTTTTTTCTGTCTGTAACTTTACCATTAGACTTATGAAAACATCCACTGTATCAGATTTTTTTTTTAAAAAAAGCCACTCAAGTGTATCTGGAGTAGCCATCAACACATGCAAAAATATACTTTTTCCTTGTCATACTAGGAGTATTAACTAGACCCATTTAATCCATGTGAAGTAATTCAAAATTTGTTGAAGTAGTAACATATTGAACAAATGAATGAGGAAATCAAATCAGTTTACCTTGTTGGCATGGTCCACACACAATTCCCTTTTTGTTAGTGAGGATAGGCAAACCTCAAATTTCTTTAGCATTTGCAATCTTCATCAGTATCTTGTAGTTGATGTTACCAAGCTTTCTGTGCCACATTGTTCCTTCATCCTCTTTAGAGCTTAGGCTTCTCACTTCTTGTTCCAGCAAATAAAAGTTGTGTGAAGAACAAACCCCGGAAAATAATTTATATTTTACATGCTTCACAAAGAATTTGTCCTTTTGAAACTCAACATTCATATTATCATCACACAACTGACTGATGCTCAATAGATTAGCTTTCAAATCTTCTACTAGCAGAACAATTGTAAAGATGGGAAATCCATCAAGCCACCATCATATGTTTTGATGTTGTTAAAGTATTCTTGAGTTACAGTCATATGTCTAGAGCAACCACTATCAAAGTACCAAGAATCTCTAGAATGTGCAATGAGAGATGTGTGAGCAAAAAAACTTAGTACTTTGTTTAGGGATCCATACCTTCCAGACCCATTTGGCTCGTTGGGCATCGTTCATGTCGGAACATGCGGATAGTTATTGCCCATTCATGATGTCTCTGAATAGCCTCAGAAATTGGTCATGTTCGTGGCCTTCAAATGAATAGTATTGACATAGAATAGGCTTACGCTGACGTGTCTTCATTATCCTTTTATTCATAGCTTATACCTCTACTTTGAAATCAATTTGGCCTTTTTCAGCCTTGTTATATCCAATTCCTTGTCTATCTCCAACATTATTTCCCATTGCAAGTATATCATCGAGCTTTTCCTTTCAAGTGTTCAACTTTGTGATTGTAGTTTCAGCCGTCTCAGCTCTGGGAGTTGCTGATTTTACATTCTGTTTTAGAAAATCAATCTCATTCTCCAATCTTTCAACTAGATCTACCAACTCCGTCTTTCTTTCCACAAGCTAATGTTTTTCAGATTTTATAATTTTTTTGCCTCAACAACTTTGAGCCACATTGCATACATATTCTCATACTCCTGGTAGATATCATCACCATTCAATTCTTGACCATCATTGTCTGAAGAGTTTTCACTCAGCATCTCAGTCTTCTCAGTGTTGGAACATGCACTGTCTGTCTTCTCGGTGTTTGAACATACACAGTCAGATTCAATAATCTTTGCTCCAAGTGCCACATAGTTTCTAGTGAATTATTATTCTTCCTCCTCTTCCTCATCTTCACTCATGAAATGACATACGATCTCCCTTTCTTCTTTCGAGTGTTTGCACATTCAGCCTGGATGTGACCGAAAACCTTCACATTCTCTGCATTGAATCCTTCCTTGCTGCTTTGATTCACTGTTCTGATCTCTCAGAAATTGCAGATTGTTTCGTTCCATTTACGGTTCTAGAGAGTTACCAAACTCCTGTGAACGAGGTCTATTTCCAACAGATATGTCTTGTGATTTTCTATTCACCACCTGTTCCAGCATTTTTGAAAAGTTCTTGGTTATAAGAGCAAGTTCTTCGGCTTCACTTCCACTGTCAGCTTCATGATTATTCCTTGAGTTTGAGGCTTTGAACGCTAATTCCTTGTGCATTTTCTTTAATGGTTGTTCAGGAGCCATCTCATATGCTGCAATGATCATATCAACTCATGTAGTGTCATGCTTCCCAGGTCTCTTGCTTCTTCAATAGCTGTAACCTTCATAAAAAAATGTTTGGGAAGAGATCTTAGAGTCGTTTTCACCAATTTTTCATCCTTGTAGATTTTTCCATGTTGGTATGCCATATTGGAGATATCTCTTAGTTTTCCGTTGAACATAGCAATCCTTTCATTCTCTTTCATCTTCAACTTCTCCAATTTTGTGGCTAACGTTTGTAACTTTGAGTTACGTACTCGACTTGTTGCTTCATGCACTGTTTGCAATATATCCCATGTTTTCTTTGCTTGGTAACAATTTGATATGAGTTTGAACTGATTTTTATCCCCTGATGTGAAGATAGAAATCAGGGCCTTGGATTTTTCCATTGAGGCCTTCAGCTCATCTGTACTCTAAGTTGACTTATCTTTAAGCCTTTGCTTTTTTGCACTTCTTTCTCCTTCCTTCTCCTTTGAGCTAGATTCGGTATCCTCCATAGGATGATTCCATTAAGTTTGAATGAAAAACTAGGAAAGTTCATCAAGAGAGCTAATAAAAACACGCATTCACACCTTCCAATAGTTATAATTCATTCCTTCTAGCAGTGGGGGCCGATACACCGAAGCTCCTTTTTTGGTCGCCATGGTAAAACCGGATCAGCACTTTCCTTGACACAATCAATGTAAGAATAAGTAACTTAGCTCTGATACCAATTGAAATTTGGTTTTACCTAATTACTTCAATTGTGATTATTGTGTTCCAATATAAACTAATTAACCATGTATGTAACAAAGTAAATAGTCTAAGACACACAACTTGGTTATGCAGTTTGGTGGATGTCACCTACTTCTATGGGGCCTATCCCAGTTCACAATGAATCCACTAATTAGAAATACAGTACAAAGTACACCATACAAGATACTTATATTTTCTAATTAAACATATGAATTCTACTAGCTCCCCTAGTTGCCGATCTGCCTTTATTTGACTCCCCGTGACCTCAAAACTCATCGATGCTGGATCTCCTCCCCCTAAGGAATCAAGGCTTACGCTTTGAAATTTAAGATCAAAATGTTTTGGTCATGTTGGAATATAATAGTACAGCTCTTGACTACTACTGAATATCAAAAACCTGAGTATAGATTTTCTCAAAATAAATCTGCCAGTAGCTTAGCCAGATTGTCCACACTTTATAGTTGGTTGCACACCTTCACTTTCTTGTGCGACTGGAATTCTATCCCCACAAAATATTCTGACAACAATCAAATACATTGAAGATAGAATTACCAAATCGAATCCCTTTGAGATAGGAATTCAAGTATCTCATCCTCATCCACACCATAGCCGAAACCCATATCAATTCCAACACTACAAATCTAATCCAATTCCACAAGTATAGGAATTGATATATTCTTCAAATAAAATCAAATTAGATGAGGTGTACTGCCTCTCGGATTCCTTTGATCATACCATAACTTGCAAACTTCCTTCTTTGATGTTACAACATAATAGTTCCATATTTGCATAATTACCACAAATTTCCAATTAACCAAATATGGACTTTACATATTTGAATGAAATACTAGGCAAGTTCATCAAAAGAGCTGATAAAAACTCGCATTCGCGCCTTACAATATTTGTAATTCGTTCCTTCTAGCAATGGAGGCCGAGACACGGAAGCTACTTCTTTGGGTTATGGTAAAACAAAATCAGCACTTTCCTTGACACAACCGAGGTAAGAATAAGTGACTTAAATATAATAACAGTTGGAATTTGGTTTTACCTAATTACTTCAATTGTGATAACCCTGTTCCAACATAAACAAATTAATCAAGTACGTAATAAAGTAAACAGTCAAAGACACACGACTTGGTTACGCGGTTCAATGAATGTCTCCTACATTTGTGGGGCCTGGCCCAGTTCAGAATGAATCCACTAATAAAAAAGATAGTACAAAGTACACCATAAAAGATACTTATCTTTTCTAATTAAACATGTGAATTCTACTAGCTCCCCTAGTTGCCAATTCACCTTGATCAGACTCCCTCTGGCCTCAAAACTCTTTCACGCTTGATCTCCTCCTCCCGAGCAATTAAGGATTACGTTCTGAACTTTAAGATCAAAAGATTTTGATCATGTTGGAACACAATAGTACAACTCTTGACTACTTATTAATGTCGAAAACCTGAGTGCATATTTTCTCAAAATTAATCCGTCAGTAGCTTAGCTAGGATGTCCACACTTTAAAGCTGGTCGCATTTCTTCAATTACTTGTGTGATCGGAATTCTATCTTCACAAAATATTACGATAACAATCAAATCCCTTGAAGATAGAATTACCAAATCTAATCCCTTGGAGATAGGAATTACAATATCTCGTCTTCATCCATACCATAGCGGAAACCCATATCAATTACAACTCCACAAATCTGATCCAATCTAAAAAAATATAGGAATTGATATATTCTTCAAATCAAATCAAATTAGACGAGATGTACTGACATGTACTGCCTCTCAAATTCCTTCTTCGATTATACCAAAACTCGAAAACATCACTCTTTGATGTTACAACATAATACTTCCATATTTACATAATTACCACAAATTGATAATTAACCAAATCTGGACTTTACAGTTAGAAACTCTTGCTTCAAATTTTGACATTTACATGTACTTTGAGTGATTAAAGTAGCTCTTAATTTGACAATAAGAAAATTTTTATGATTTTTTCGACCGAAGGTTTTTCCATTTATTATGTATATTAAATTTATTTTAGAGGTAAATAATTTTTAAATGAATATAATGAACTATTGAATTTTACTCGACACAGGAATGCATAATTTTCTTGTAACAAGTTGTTACTCAATGGAATCAAGTTATAGTAATTAAATAGAACTTTTCCATTTATTAAAGGGCATCAACATCAATTAAAATTCTTAAAAATCATGCTACAATAATTCAATATAATTTTTCAATTTATTAAAGGGGTCAACATCAATTAATATTCCTAACTAAACATATGGTTGAAATGGTGTAATTGTAGGTGGATCTTATATTAGAAATCTTTTCTATTAATTACACTTACGTTATCACAGTGGACGGCTACTAATTTTACATTTGTAAAATCATATAATATTTATATTATTATTATTATTAATAAGAATAGTAACTTCCAAATTAGCACAAAATACATTCATTTATTTTTTATAAATATTTATTACTTTCCGCATTATATTAACAATATAGTTAATTAGTAGTCTGTAAAAAAATATCAATAATTAACTATATGACCATTTATAGCTTCAACCTTAAAAATAATGTTGTGGAGAATTATCCTCATAAGAATTTATAGAAAATAGGAAAAAAAGAATATTTTGAAAAATAGTAAATAAAAGCTAATTAAGATGGTCCTCTTTTCCTTTTAAAAATAGTTGAAAACACTGTTACTTAATAAGAATCCATGGAGTTCACTATTAAGTTTTACTATTAACAAGAGATAGCAAAATTGTCGAGGAAGCGGAGTGATTGCAACAATTGGCCTTAAACAAAAGATTCCGACGAGGTCACGACTAGCGTTCGTCCTTGAAGATTCCGGCGAGGTCACGGCTAGCGTTCGTTCTTGAAGATTCCTGTGAGGTCACTGCCGGGTACTACTATTTTTATTGCCTTTTTTCCTTTTTCTTTATTCTTTTTTGGGTTGAGAGGCTTATAATTCTATAATTGCTAGTTTTCATTTTTTTGTTCTAGTTAACTTCTTTCCGATCTTCTCAAAATTGATGTTTTTTACTTGATTATTATTTCATATGAATGTCTATGTTTCAAAATTTATTTGTCTGCCTCTGATTGAGCAGATCTGGAGTAGTTTCTCCATTTCTTCACCAAAAATCGTGCCAAACACTTTCTCCATTTGTTTTTTGTCAGTCTACGTCTTTAAGGGAGGAGGTTGGGGAGGGTGGGATTGAGAGGTGGGGGGGGGGGGGGCTGGGAAAGAGTTCAGAAGAAGATTTTCTTGTCCAAGTCAGAAAATGTATATCTTAGATAGGGAAAGGACATAAGTGGAATTTTATTGAAAATTTATAGATTTTAATTTTCTTATAATATTTTTAGCTTATACATTTATCTTATAAAAGTTTCAAAGTCCTTAAATTAAAATTTTCCGTGCATTATTACTTCCAAAATATACTTAAATTACATTTCAATATAAAGATAATTTATTTGTATATAGGTAATTATTCAAAACCCAGTTCTATTTCATTTCTTTATGCGACTTTTGTATCACTTCTATATCATTTTTTATATGATAAATTTATGACAATCACCTTATATCAGTGGGAGATAATAGGTGTGGAGTTCTTTGTCCTCTTGATGTTATTATTTTAGTTACTGTATACTATATCGTAATGCAATAATAAAATTTTTATTTAATTAATTATTGTTAAATAGTTTGATGTGAAGACTAATAAAAAAATTGAAGATTAATAAAAGATCAAAAATTTTTAAAGTCAAAATTAAATTCTAAAAATAGTAAAAAAAATTATTTAAAAAAAGAACATTAATGATGAATTTCGATTTTTATCCCTTTTGAAGATGCTTTAACTTATTAAAAGCAGTTTTAGAAGATATTGGACTGGAATAAAGCTTTTTTCAGTTCACATGACCAAAGCAAGAAACACCTTAAAGTTTTAGGATTATTTAAGTAGTTAATTGTACCGACACTAAACCATTCAAATAACCAGGTTTATTTTGATTTTGCTTCCACAATACTAGAAACCTCATATCTATATTCATGGATTCTTCCCCGTGTTCCATACTCGATCTGCACGTTCCCTCATAAATTGAGTATCTTCTTTAGATTTTGTTTCTTCAGTTATTAATCATAGATTTTAATTTGTCTTTTGCTATGTTTTGTTTTGATTTTTTTATTTGGAAAAAAATTTAATTATATGAATTTATAATGTACTTGTTTAAAATATATTTTGAGCAGATATAGAAATGTAGTTTGAATTTTTTCTTGGAAACATATTACATAAACAATTGGCCCAACAGTAAGCCCCCTACACTCAATTGTTAATCTCTACACTCCAGAAATTAATGTCCTTCTTAAAAACCTCACTTGAAATTAATATTTGTATATTCTTACAGGAAATTCAATCTTACTTTCCATATTTTTAATTAACTTATAAATTCTTTTGACATTACAGGTTCACTTATTTTATTCATCATGGAAAACAAAGGCGGCCTGCGTAGGAGCCATAGGTTGAAAGCTCAGAAGGATGCAGAAGATATTTGGTCTAACATCCCTTCCGAACTCCTTTTACGTATTTTTTCACTCGTGAGTTTAGCTGATCGCTTGGTGAATGTTGCTGCTGTGTGTTGCTCGTGGAGAGCCACGGTCAATGACCCTCTATTTCTGAAAATAAGTTGGACATATCCGAGTGCAGCCGCGAACTCAGCCTTCTACCTGTATCTCGTAAGAGAGCTATAGTAAGGCTCGCCTTTGTTCGAGGTATAAACATCGGACTAGGCTCTCTGAAGACTATAGTATTTGATTATTCCTTCCAGGTGAGGGACAGGGATTTACTCTATGCAGCTTCAAGGTACGTACTTGCTTTTTCTCAATATGTGACAAAATTTATTTTTTTCTATATTACCTTTTATACAGTAGTTTTTTACACTCATTTTTGTGTCATTCCTATAATACTAGGTGCTCGAATGTGCAACAATTGGTGTTGCCATGCATATCCAGAAATACAACAATGAGAGGCCTATCAAGGGCTTTCAGAAGCTGGACGCAGCTTGACTCTTTAGTCATCGGGTGGGAATTCGAAGAACTTAACATTCTTGAAATCGCGGGTCGTAACTGCCCTAACTTAAAGGAACTCTATATTTTTTGTCCAACGTTACATCTACATATGGCGGTGGCTATAGTATCTGGCATGCCCCAGCTGAAGGTGTTGAACATGCACTGTAACTTCTATAAC
Source organism: Rubia yunnanensis (assembly GCA_037428765.1). Lineage (NCBI taxonomy): Eukaryota > Viridiplantae > Streptophyta > Magnoliopsida > Gentianales > Rubiaceae > Rubia > Rubia yunnanensis. The sequence continues at coordinate 111,959,637 of CM075064.1, read as the reverse complement.
AATGCCATGGTGCATGCGATGAATGTGCTTAGATGCGGATCACTGGAAAAATTCTCCATAACCACTGAAACCAGGTGACTAAATATAGAAGATTAATCTCGCCGGTTCATTGGGCTATGAATATAGGCTTTATTGAAGAGAGTGAGGCTGGGGCATTTCCTATGCGCCCAGTAGTTTGCAATTTTTGACGTTGAAGATGTGGAAACAATTTGATCATTTCCATTTCAAATGTCTATGCCTATTTCCCCTGATCATTAGGTCAAAAGAATACATTGTGTGAAATCTTAAATTGTGTTTTAATTGTGTTTGAACTATATGAATAAAGTGAACATGTGTGTGTGGACATGTATTGTCTTAGGTTCTCTTTACATCATCTTTTAGAGTCAAAAGATTGTCCTTTAGATTGCATTGTTAGTTGTGATTCGATTGAGTTTTTAAAAGGTAGGTTTAAATGCATTCCTAACTTAATACTGTCTTCTTTCTCTTTCTTTGGATGAAATTAGAAATTGAATCCTTTTAGACCGGATTGTCAATACGAATTTATTGGTTAAAAGATAACCTATACATATGAAGGTAGGGTTAACTTGAGATTGAGTGCTGAAATTGGATATCTTATTTTGGACATCATGAATGTTTAATCATATTTTTATTACCTTTTCAAAGATTATTTTGGAGATATTGTTACACCTTATTTCTACGGCTAAAGAAGTTATGAAAATAGTCATAGATATATAGTGGTTGTATTTACATGGAAGTGAATAAACCCACAGATCATATGGCAAAGTCTACAATGAATGGAATTGTAAAGAATTTGAATACTTTCCCAAGCTTGTCCCAATTAGAGCAAGCTGCCGTATTGCTAAATTGATTATCATTTCCAGACGCTCGTTCTAATCTCAGTTCACTTCAAGACATAGGACTATTTACCTCGCTTCTAGAGACCTTTTTACCAATGTTTTCGTGGAAATAGCCAAGGTAAAAAGAAATGCAGTAAAAAAAATCTAAATTTTACCTTGATTCAAAACCAAGGTAAAAAGAAATTTTTACTCCAGTTATTTTTGAAAAAATAACTGAGGTTAAAAGTTTGACCGACATCGGCATCAGCGAGGCGAACGACATGCAGTAGTGGAAAAAGGTGAATATAAATGCATGTAATCAAAGGCAATTACTCAAGAACCACCTTTAATTAGGATCTTAAAAAGGTTCCAAATTTGGAAATCCCTCCCAAGCCCCTTCTTTGAATTTAAAGGCAGCTTAAAATCGATTAAAAGCGGAACCTCCTTTAATGAAAATCGATTAAAGGTTGTTTTATTTTAGATACTCCTTTAATGGGCTGCCTTTATTGGCCCCATATATAAACAACTATTAAGTTTTTATACCTTAGTCATTTTACAAAATTAAACCCTCCCATTCCATAGCTAATGGAGTAAACACTCCCATTCTTCCGATCGAAATTAAACCCTCTTCCACTCTACCGCTCCAGCGAACCAGCACCCCTTTCTCAATTCCTCTGCTCGCTTCCACGTCGAGGCCCTCCGCCTCTGCCTTTTGGCTCCGCTTCCATTGCGTCGAAACCTTTTGTCACTTTGTTTATTGTTGCTAGTTTGAACCAATTTTAACGAATACATGTTTTTTTTGTTATGGTTAACACAACATGATTTGCTATTGTTTCCAGATCTAGTTTTGATTCGCTGCCGAAAACCTCAGCTATTTTTTGGACCCTAATTGAAGGCAGCATTTTAACTGCCATTGATCAATTTTGAGGGTTTTCCAGTAGTGATTAGTCCATGTGTCATATGACTGAAAGGAAGGTGCATGACCGATGTCAGTTATTACTGAGTACACGATCAGTTATGGTTGCTAACGAGACCATAGCTGACATATGTCATGAAACAATTAATCAATTTGACCAACTTTGGCTGTAGCGTAGGTTGAAATAGATATTAGCTTTTGTGGTCTGCCGATGGTGGAGGCAACATTGGTCTATCAGTTTTTGTAGAATTAATGGCCTAGCGACATGCAACTGACTTCTATCATTAATTTCATTACATCGCTTTTCGAGAAAAATGGAAGTCTATCATAAAATTACCGATAGAATAATATATGCAAAAGATGTACTACATACAAAAAAATATTAAAATAATATCAAAATGAAGTCTACCACTGATACTCGATCTCAAATGCTTAGAAAGTTTTCATGGGCATTATACAGAATAATATTTAGATATGATTTCCCTTACAATACATTAGTCTTATGGTAATAGGTTGAAAGAATTATTGCAACTGCTTTACCATCATATAAACAATCAATATTATGATGAAGCAGTGTTTTTCACGGTTATCCATTTTCTAAAGGGAATTCCCAGAGCTCTTTTCATGACCCCGTTCTTTTTTTCCCCAAAATTTTCTGGTTTTTAAGGAGGTGTTTGGTTTGCTTCGTTAGGGTTTCAGATTGAAGTCGTGCTGTCGCATTTGCAAGGTTCGCCAAGTCTGCATTGGTTCATTGTCGGACAAAATCAAATGTCGGTAAAGGCCAAGTTTTAAGCAGGACAAAACCAAATCTATTTCAGTTTAAATGTTGGGGTATACTCACTGGGCTGATTTATTTTTGATTGTGGTCCTTGAAATGGGCCAACAAAGTTTTCCAAGATCGTGTCAGGCTTCAAAATAATCTTATAGAATTTTCTGTTGTTTTTTTTTTTTTTCAAAATTCATTTATTTTTAATTTAGGTTTTGTTCAATAGTGGAAAAGCCTCTATTAAAGGCACCATTAGAAGGAGGTTCAAAGAAATTTCCCGGGAACCGTCTTTGATTGAGATCCGAATGAGGTTGCAAGCTCGGAACACATTTTGGATACGATTAAAGGCAGTTTGAAGTTGACAAAAGGCAGTTCCGCCTTTGATTGCATCAACTAAAGGTGGTTCAATTGAAGAACCGCATTTAACAGGGTGCCTTTGTTGGGTTTTTGTGTCCTAATGTAAATAGCTAGCTAGGGTTTTCTAAAGCAAACCCATTTCCTTAGCTTTTTCCCAGATCTATCATCCTTCACCCATTTACTCTTTGCAATATACATTTTCTAAAGCAATTAATCTGAAACACTCTCCCTCTTCTCCCTTTTCACATTTTCTAAGCACCCAATTTCTCTTCCCTCTCCCGCCTCACAACTTCTCCCTCCGCCGCCGGGTCGCCTCGCCTACTCCTTCGGGATTCAAATCCACTCCACTCGGTGCCCGTACGGCTCTCTCCCTCCGCCGGTATCCTCTCCTCCCCCCGTTGGTGTCTTCTCTCTTCCTCCACCGGTGTCCTCTCTCCCTTAGCCACTGTTCTTTCCTTCTTCCATTGGGCCACACGCCTCTCTCCACCGGGCCGCGTTAGATTTTCCTCCGCTCACCGCCAATGCGTCACCTCTGCCCACCACTACATGCTCGTCTCCGCCAGTAGATGGTGTTTCCACTTCCTTATTTACAGATTTTTTTACATGTTTATTTATCTATGTTTAAACTGATTTGTGTAATTTTTATTGCTTTTCTGATTGTCCAATGTTGTCAGATCTTTTTCTTATGCTGCCAAAAACTAGGTTTCTAGAAGCCTTTTTTTGGGAACCCATAAATAGGTTCCGAATTTGGAACCCATTTCCGATCCAATAGAAGGCGGTTCTCAGAACCTTCTTTGATCAAAATGATCAAAGACACGACCAGAGAAGGCACTTAAGAAGTGCTTTTTCTGGTCCAGTAATCCAGCCTTAAATAGGCCCCTTTTAGAGATTTTATCTTCTTTCCAGGTAGATTTTAGAACACTTTCTTAGGGTTTGATGCTTGCGAGCCTTATTTTGTTTCTCTAATTTGTTCTTGTGAAGCCTTACGTTTCCAGCTGTATCAGTTGTATACTATTAAAGTTGGACAATATCAATATTGTCCTGTAACATTTAGTAAAAGTTTACTTTCGAAAGACAGACTCTTAATAGGTTAAATTATTTCCAATTAATACGATAACCTCTTTATAACGAGAGCAATAGTTATGAATATAGATTTTTTATTAATGTGATTACCTATTCTAAAAAAATCAAAATAAGAAAAGCCTCAAAATAAGAAAAAATATAAAATCAAACCTAATATACAAAAACATGCCAACACAGTTTATAAACTCAAGAACGAGAGACAACCACTGGATGAATGTGGAAAATTTAAGACAGAACTTAAACATAAACATGGAGAAAGAAATTATATATAGAGGGTGGGGGAGAAAACGGTTCTAAGAATAATATGTGAGAAGATGAAACATAAAATTTGAATTTTAAGTTTTAATTCAGCAATTGTCGAAATCACACACGAAATCCACCAAATCTTGTAAACATTATAAAACAATATCATACTCATAATTTTTTTAAAGATTATAAAAAGGCATATCCAACCATTAGGCTATTGATATGAATCTAGAAGATGAAGCTGCACGAATTGTGCCACCTTTACCTGCATCCGTACGGAGCGTGTCGCCCACACAGGTCATGTCACTCGCACCTGCACGGATCGTGCCTCAGTTAGATCAAAGCTTAAAAGGTCATGTCAGAGATCATCTATATGATTTGATTGGTATAATGAAAAGAGCCAAGAATAAACTTAGATATGAAGAGTTGAATGCTTTGATTGTTTAAGTGCACGAAGAGGAGCTGAAGAATTCAAAATATTCTTTGAAGAATTGCACTATAATTTCGTATTAGGTAGGTTGGGTTTCCTATTCCTGAATTTAAAAATTATGGTTTGATTTAGGTTTTCTATTTCATTATTTTGAGATTAGGATTTTTGGTAGATTCACTGTTTTTGGTAGATTCACTACAATAGATGGCAGCTTTTACCTCAGTTCTTGGAGGGGTTTTTAACTGAGACTTTTTCCAAAAAATTGAGGTAAATACTAGCAGCGTAAATTTTGAATGTAGATCAAATTTTGCAACGTAAATAAAGTCGACCTCAATTACACACCTCGTAATAGCTAACACTTTTCGATTATCGTACAATTCACTGCACAACGAAGGCACCTAGAGCCTTTTTTTCTTTGACATTGAATATCATTCCATGGCTATTGATAGCCTACATTTCGAATGCACTTTGAAGCAACTCAGTATTGGGCAAATACCAACTTTGGTAAAGCGCCTGAATAAATATTATTTGTAGACAAATGCAAATGTAGATATATATGTATATGTATATATATATATATATTTATATTTCTAATCTATATTTTTACTATGACTTAGTACATCCCAAGGGAGATTTTACAACTCCTACCAACTGAGAAGACCCTCGTAGTGATGTGGTGCTACGGAACAGACTGGCATATGGACAACTCGGGGTGGGAAGATGAAGCCCTTTCCCTAAAGGGTTTTGGCGAGTTCCTTAGGGGAAACAACCTACGCATCGGGGACACCTTGTTCTTTGAGATGATAGAAGATAGGGTACATATCGTCTTCAAGGTCATCATTGTCTGAGCTGATTAAGTTTATTGTAATTTCTGTTATGTGTGAACTAAGACAATTATATATTCGAATTTATGTACTTGTAAGGATATTCTCATGCCTACATTTTTTCTAATTAATTAATTCAGTATCTTATTTTAACATTATGTAATTGTTTGCACATGTTTATACGTGTGACTTCATGTGAGCACTATTTTATGAATCATTTTTTGGTCATATGATTTAAAAACATTGAACAAAAGGGGTACTAGTCGCGTACGAATTAGAAAAGGTTTCTTTTCTATCACCGTAAATTTCATGTGTGCGACATTGCAATGTCATTCACAATTGTATCTCTAGAAATGACGTATTGCTCAAAATCGGCCCAACTTCTACCACATCAAACAGTGACGTCGCATGCTACTCGGTAACATTATTTACCTCATTTTTTATCTTTTACTTCGGTTATTTTATTAACCAAAGTAAAAAACTAATTATTTACCTCAGTTTTTTAACCAAGGTAAAAAAAACCTTTTACTTCGAATGAACCGAGGTAAAAGAAATTTTTACCTCAGCTTTTTGGGGTTAAGGATAAAACCGAGGGAAAAGGGGTGAAGTAATAGATGTTGTTTCTTGTAGTGACTACACTACACTCTTTTTCCCACTCGGTTTTTAAGTGACATAGTGTATTCATCATAGGAATAATCTCAAAAATTCATGTAATATTTGCAGATTAGATCAGATAAAATTAGATTAGATAAGTTTAGATTAGATTAGATTAAATTAGATTAGATAAGTTTAGATAAAATTAGATAAAATTAGGAAAGATTTGATAGATAAAATTAGGAAAGATTTGATAGGATGAGTGAATCTGGCCATTCTTACTAGGAGATTCCGGCCATGCTTCTTCGAAGTTTAGGACATTTATTTTGATTAGGATTTAGATTTTCAAATACAGTTTCATTCAACAAGGAATAATAATAAATCCTAGCTAATATATGTCTTCTGATTTCTTGTGATCTAGCCAAATTAAACCCTATACATAGGGAAGGCTCTCACTGAATTAATTACCTTTTTAATAAATCATATAATTCAGAATTTGAGTTTATTAATATTTTCTTATGAGCATCCTTAAACTTGCAAATTTATTTTCGAAATTATGGGACTAGAATTTGTGAGAATTTCGTGAACAATTCGTGCAACTAATGCTTAGGTTTAGGGATTTCTACTTTGTGTTAGTAAATATCTAAAGTTGTGTTTTCTACAATGTCCTTTTGATTTCAAGAGAGTGCTTCTTCAAAAATTTCCCATCCAAAATCTTCAAAAGGAAATTAATATCAGCCATGTTCAAGAGAGTGCTTTTTTAGTTGTCATATTTTATAACTAGATTTCTTCTAAAATATATTAAAGTTCAAGTTTAAATATTTACATATATATTAAATGATTAATTTTATCATCATATTTAAATATAATACTATATTTTAAGGTATAGTTTTATAACACTATTTGCACTTCAATACTTTTAAAATGGGTATAGTTTTATAACACTATTTGCACTTTAATACTTTTTAAAATATTTTCTACTATCTTGTTATTAATAGATTTTCAAAAGGTATTCGAATCCCTACTCACAAGATGATATCAACAATGTGAGAAATTCTTTTGCTAAGCATCTAATTCTCAATTGGTCAGCAACCCTAGAGATCCCGATATTGTTAGAGTATCACATGTTTGATAGAAAGTGAAGCTTAGAAATGCCAGAATATATTTCTATTCCTATCTATACATTATTTCTTGGTTAGCGTTATCTATAGATTTTTGTCAAGGTGAAATATACTATCATGTATTGTGTTAGTGAATCGAGGCCATTTTTGTGTTGGGAATATTAATAGAATTGTTTTTTATCACAAGAGCAGATAGTAATTCCGAGTATGAAAATGGTTTTGGCCCTTTTCATTACTATTTTCCATATGACGATTTCAATTTTCAAACTCGGAAATGTAAGACATGACAATGTTTCCGACTTCAGAAATGTTGTATATATATATTTTAAAAGAGCCTCAAATGGGGAACGAAATGGAATGGAAATGTAAGACGAGTTTGGAACCTAAACAGGTTTTCCCAAAGAGCCAAAAATCATAGTTCTGAGTTTTGAAAAGCGTAAGCCTCCGAGTTTGTAAATTGTGTCCAAGGTCCCGAACTCGAAAATAATTAAAGGCAGTTCCACCGAATTTTTTAAGGTGAGTTTTAACCGCCTTCGTCGGTGTTTTTAAAGGTGGTTCTTGGATCCGCCTTTGTAGGTGGGAGATCAAAGGCGGGAGCATTAGGGGAACCTTGAAACTGCCTTTAATGGTTCGATATAACCGCTTTCAATGGCCCTCTCCTACACTAGTGTCACTTTTATATTCTCTCTATATTATTATTTTTAATTTAACAAAATATTGTGGATTGTATTTGTTTTCATGAAGAATTAACTCAGGTGCATATTGGGCTTGAATTATTTGCATTTAAGATAACATATGGTTTATATAGTGAAGATAAAATTAGAATGTTAGACCCATTTAGGCATTTTGGACCCAAGACCCGTTTGACCAATCGGGTTTGGATATGGGTCTAAGATTTTTAGATCCTATGGGTCTTGGTTGGATTTGGGTCAAAGTAAAATTTTTAGGGCCAGATCTGGGTTTTATTAAACCCAGCCTAGACCCAAATACACTAGAGAATCAATCTGCAAAATAATCGTAGCGACGCCTATCCTCTGTTATCACAACTCGAGGCAATCTCCGAGACGGTGATCCCCGCGCATACAAACCCAAGGTAAGCTCTAGAGCCGGTGATAAAGGCCATATAAATACCCAAAAATACCAAAGCTCCATGGAATCTGTTAGGAATATAAATCCCACGAGATATCCGTTAGCCCGAAAAGATGGATAACAAAGACAACATAAAGAAAATAAAGGAAATAATGTACACAAGGATTTATGTGGTTCGGTCAAGTTGAATTACATCCACAGCCGGAGTAGACCGGAAGCTTCACTAAATGTGGAGAAAGTATTACAAGGCTTTGCCTACCACCTATGAAGGAATTATGTGGCAAAATATAAATATGAGGGCTTTGGCTTCTACAGCTACAAAGAGAGTTAAAGGGAGAAGAAAGCAAGTAGCAAAGGAATACTATGCTTGAGGTGTGTTTGAACTACTAAGTTCATCCCCTATTTATAATACTCCAAGTTCACCAATGACCAAGAGCTCTCAAACAAAACTTATCCCAATATCCCAAGAAATCCTCCTTCTACTTCAAGCATGGGTTGTGAACATTACTTCCAAATGGTTCTTGCCAAAAAACCATGATGGTTGAACCCCAGTAGTCAAAGAAATATTTCTTCAACTTGCTAAGCATGGGATGAGAATAGTGTTACAATTTAATGCTTTGAATTATTGTCTTTGTTATCCTCCAAAGAAGTGAATGTTCATGGATAATTGGGTGAAGACCACATTTCTTCACAAATCTCCACCTTGGTCTGAACCCCAAAAGTAATAGCTTACTCACTCTCCTCCGGCATGGTCCTAATGGGCCGAATCACCCACAATGAACACCAATCAAGTCCAAGCACTACTTGAACTTGAAATAGGGAAGAGCCTTCGTGAACATATCAGTAGGATTATCCTTTCTATGGATTTTCTTAACAAGGACCTTCTTCTGTGCAATGGTATCACAAATGAAGTGATACTTAATATCAATATGCTTCATCTGCTCATGATACATATGATCTTTAGTCAAATAAATTGCACTTTGACTATCACAGTGAATAGTAGTAACCCTTTGTTGTAGAGTTAATTCGCCGAAGAGACCTCTCAACCATAAAACTTCGTTGATTGCCTTTATGACTGCCACATATTCTGTCTCAGTAGTAGATAAAGAAACTACATGTTGTAGAGTAGCTTTCCAGCTAATTGCACAACCTCTAATGCACAATACATAACCTGTTAGAGATATGCGGTTATCAAGATCACTGGCAATGTCTGAATCTACAAAACCAACCAGAGTGTTATTGGTTCTACCAAACTCCAAACACATGTTTGAAGTACCCTTTAAGTATCTAAGAATCCACTTCATATCCTTTCAATGTGATTCTCCCGGACTGGCCATATACTTACTAACAACACTAACAACTGGTGAGATATCAGGGCGAGTACAAACCATTGCATACATTATACTCCCGACTGCATTTGAATAAGGAAATCTAGCCATATAATCTTCTTCTTCCTCTCTTTTTGGTGATTGGGCAGCATATAGCCTAAAATGGCTATCAAGAGGAGTGCTAACTGGTTTGGCATCATGCATGCCAAATCTCTCCAAAACCTTCTTGAGGTAACTCTCTTGGGTCAGGTACAACTCTCTAACTTCTCGATATCTTCTTATCTGCATACTAAGAATCTCTTCAAATTCACTATTCAACAAGGCTTTCAACTCATGAATTTCTGCAAGATTCTTTGCCGCAATAAGCATGTCATCAACATATAATAGCAAATATGTACCATGCATTATCAACACCTGAAGTATCTTCCTTGTACATGATAGTAGCCCTTTGCAACCAATCATGATTTGTACCATGCATTATCAACACCTGAAGTATCTTCCTTTCTCTTGAAAACCCATTTGCAACCAACAATTTTCTTTCCTTTTGGTGGCACCACAAGATCCCATGTTCTATTCTTGTGTAGAGATTCCATCTCTTCGTTAATAGCGACCAACCATTTGTTTTAATTTGATAAGATGTATTTTGCATAAGTAATATTGTATTGCTGACAAGAATATATAGAGAACAATAAGGTGATAGAATATGAGTAGAACTCTAGGTTAGTCAACATGACTTATCAAGAATCAATTATAATCTAATCAAAAATATGATTTACTCTAACACCCCCCTTCAAGCAAAGCGTCGGATGTTGAACGATGCAAAGTTTGGACTAGAAGAACTCAAAGAGAGGACGAGAAATTCATTTGGTGAAGATGTCAGCAATTTGAAGACCAGTGGAGACATGTGCAACACGCAACTTGCCATATGCCACCAACTCACGAACAAAATGATAGTCGATATCAATATGCTTGGCCTGCTTATGAGCAACCGGATTTTGAGCCAAGAAAATGGCACTACTGTTGTCACATAACAACATTGGGGAGCTCAAAAGCGGAAAACGAAGGTTGCAAAGGAAATGAGTCAACCAAACCATCTCTGAGGAACTTTTGGCAAGGGCTCAATACTCGGACTCAGTGCTGGATCGAGAAATGGTGGGTTGCTTCTTGGCACAACAAGAAATAATATTTCCACCAAGAAAGACTGTATATCCATACGTCGATCGACGAGTCTCAAGATAACGAGCCCAATCATCATTCGAATACCCCTAGACCCAGGAGTACTGGCCCAGCGATAAGTTAGGCTGAAATTAAGAGTGCCTCTGACATAGCGAAGAATCCGAGTGACTGTGGCATAATGGTCAATAAGAGGATCCTGAAGAAACTGGCTGACTGTGTGCCAGATCAGGACGAGTGATCGTCAGATACTGGAGGGCACCAACAAGAGATCAATACCGCGTAGGATTCTGAAATGGTGGACTAGTGGAGCTGTGTAACTGCGAACCAGGAACAAAGGGGGTAGAGAATGGGACCGCATCGGACATTCCTGCACAAGTGAGAATATCTCTAGCATACTTAGCTTGACCGAGAAACAGACCAGAGGAAGTGGGTGATACTTCTAAGCCAAGAAAAAAATGGAAAGCACCCAAATCCTTAATAGAAAACTCCTGATGTGTCCGATCAATAAACTTTCGAAGAAGCTCAGAGTCATTGCATGTGAGAATAATATCATCAACATAGACCAGGAGATAGAGCAAGGACGAGCCTCGACAGAGAACATAAAGAGAAGTGTCGACAGAACTACATCGAAACCCGAGTTGAGACAAATATGTCTTCAACCGCTGGAACCATGCTCGAGGTGCTTGCTTAAGACCATAAATGGCCTTTTACAAGCGACAGATATAATCAGGTTGAAGAGAGTCCTTGTAACCAACCAGTTGTGCCATATAGGCCAGTGTATCAAGAATACCATTCAAGAAGGCGTTCTTGACATCCAACTGATGAAGAGGCCAGGACCGCATAGTGGCAATGGCAAGAATGGTTCGGACAGTGAAGGCCTTGACAACTGGACTAAAGGTATGATCAAAATTAAAACCCAGAATCTGAGAGAACCCTTGCGCAACAAGGCAAGTTTTGTGACGATCGACTGTACCATCGGATAGATACTTCAGCCGGTAAACCCATTTGGAACCAACAACGTTGACACTAGAAGGATGTGGAACAAGGTCCCAAGTATTCTATCCTCGTAAGGAAGCAGTTTCCTTATTCATCACAGCAACCTAAGATGGGTCCTTCAACGCCGAACGATAATCCATAGGCTCAAACTAAGCGAGAAGGGCAAAAGTAGGCCATGTGCCACTAGACCAGAATATTCTCGATGTGGACAACCCCAGTGAAGATCGAGTGGCCATGGGATAAGTACGATGCTGCGAAGATGAAGCTGGAGGAGAAGAAACCGGAGAGGGCACCGGGGACTGAATATCAGAGGTGGCTGAAGATGATGCAGCAGAGGGAGGAGAGTTGGCCATATGTGACTAGTATGGGGTGGACAAATCAACGATCGAAGAAGCAAATTCCATCGAGCAAATAGAGTCGGGAATAGGAGACGGCTGATCAGAAGTCGAGAGGGGCAGACCAGAGCTGCCATCAGCATCCAGAAAAATAGCAATGTTCAAAGTCGAGAGAGTAGAGCCAGTGGCCGAGATCGAAGACGAGGTAAAAGGAAAATAACCTTCATCGAAGCGTGCATGACAGGTGACAAAAATCTTGCCAGTGGCAGGATCAAGGCAATGAAAGCCCTTATAATGAAAGTTGTAACTGATGAAAACACAAGGAATGCTTCGTGGAGATAGCTTATGAGGGGCCATAGGATGAACATAAGGAATTAGTCGATGACCAAAGAGCTGGAAGTTTGAGTAGGTCATAAACAAGACAAAACACACCATTACACATATTTTCATTGGTAAAAAATACGAAAAATGAACACGATCTTTTTGCTACACAATACTAAACGTGTCATGCATGTCCGTGTATAAGCATGTGAATCGATCAACTGCATGTTCTCGGGATACATATAAATATATATACCATCTACCAAAAGAAACACAAAAATGTTCACATCAACACTCATTAATTTACACTCCCACAACATGATCGATACTCAACCAACATAAGCTAGGCATAGAGAAACCAATAATAAATACGAAAAAACTACCTCCAGTCATGCATTTATGGTTCTAGGTTATCGAAATTTCCAAAAATTAATGAATACTTACTTCCATGAGTCTTCATTTGTTTGAGTTATTGCAAACCTTCCCAAGAAATCTACCATCTAATAATGGAAAAGGTTCAAGCTCAGAACTAACTAAAGAGGGTAAGTTCGGAGCATTAAATGCTCGATTTTGCACCATTTTTTGTCAATAGTACACAAAACCGCTGCCAGTATTCCCACCTTTTTCCACGAATTTATTCAGCACCGGTTTCTACATTTTCATAACACCGGTTCCTATAACCGGTGCCAAAAACATACATCACGCCGGTTTTCTAGGATTCTTTGCACTGGTTTTAAAATCGGTGCGAATATAACATTAGTTATCGTTATTTTTAGCACCGGTTTCTTGACCTGTGCTAAACTCTTAATGGTTTCCACAAAATCTAGCGGCAGTTTCTCGACCGGTGTAAAAATAACACCGGTTTTTATTTAAATAACCGGTGCAAAAATATTTTTAACCGTTGCCACAATAACACCGGTTTTAGAACCAGTGCTAACACAAAAAAAACCGTTGCTAAAACATGATTTGCATCGGTTTTCGTAACCAGTGTTAAAAACCCGGTGCCAGAGGTGGTCTCTGTGGTAGTGTTAGATCACGATGATAAAGAAGTCTATACGGAGAAGTCCCTTGTAACACCGGAGTGGGAAGCCAATTTATGGTGTAAACCGCAGTAGCAAAAGCATCATCCCATCTTGAAAAGGGCAAATGGGAATGAAAGGCATAGTAAGTCTTATTTCGGCAACACGAAACTTGATGATGGATGCCTTTGGAGGCAAAATGGGAGCGTAAGAGCATATTTAAGAACTCAGTGCCACCGTAACTCTGAAAAACCTTAATTTTGGACGTAAATTGATTCTTAACTAAGGCCTCGAACTACAAGTAAGTGTCAACAAACTCGGATTTTCGACGCAAGGGTAAAATCCATGTAAAGTGAGAATAATCATCCACAAACAAGGCATAATAAGAAAACCCATTTGAAGACAAAACTGGGGAAGGCCCCCACAAATCACAATGAATCAAATCCAGAATGTGCACAACATGCTTATTATTCTCAAGAAAAGCTAACCGCTGCCCCTTTCCCATAACACATGGAGTGCAAGTATGCGGTTTGGGTAATAAAGAAAAAACTGACAAGAGACCAGACTTCTGTAAGCCAGAGTTGATAGAGGATGAAACATGCCCTAGATGAGCATACCGAAGCTCAAAAGATGCCTGTCCAGTATTCTGCTACAAGAAGGAAACGAGTGCTGCGCCACCTTTGTCCAAAACGTACAGGCCCCTTCACTGTGCCCCTTACCCTCGACTTCCTTGGAAACTTTGTTCTGAATCACAAAGTTTCGATTATTAGAAGTAACAAAGACATTTAAATCCCTGGTCTGTTTACTAATGGACAGTAAATTCTTAGTGATGGAAGGTACAACTAGAACATCAGACAGTGTCAAAGAATCAGAAATCTGAGAATCACCAATATGTGAAATTGGCACAAATGCACCATTACCGACAGAAACATAGGAATTACCAGAGTAATGTGATTATGTATCAAAGAGTGTTGCTCTATCTGTATCAAAGCCTGAAAATTATCAGCCAGGTGCGAGGGATCAGAACGATGAGTCTGTGCTAACATTTTGTAACAGGACCCTGCATAATGGCCGGACGAGAACACCAGGTACAATGGGGACGATCGCATCCAGAACTGGCCCCAGCCATGAACTGACTAGGACAAATGCTAGAACATCTGCCTCTGCGACCACCAGAATGATCACCACGAGGGGTACGGGAACCCCATATGCCGCCGCCCCTAGCATGTGCGTGATCCCAAGAACGGCTGGTAGAAGGTTGTTCACCTGCAGAGAATGCCACTGGACCAGAAGAAAGTATCGAATTGCCTTCAAGATTTTTCAAAAATGCCTCATGATTCTTGGCATGAGACAAAACATCAGCATAAAGTGGGGTAGGGGAAGAATTAATCGGAGGAGCAGGAAAATCCTTGAACTCAGACCTGAGAGCAGTTAAAAACCAGATGATTTGATCATCATTAAAAATAGGAGAACCCATAAGAGATAACTGCTAAAAATGTCTTTAAACGGTAAGTGAATTTCATTAACAATACCACTCTTACGTATACCATAGGCATCGGCCCGAAGACGAATAATGGTGGAAGTGCTGTTGGTCTGAAAAGTGGCACAAAAACTATCCCAGATATCCTTGGCAGTCGCACACAAACCTAGAAGTTAGGAGAGGGCCTCAGGAGAAAGATAGGAGAACAGTAGACTACAGACCCTCTGGTCTTCATCCATCCAGAGATCATAAGCATCCTTGCTATATTGTGAGCTGCCTGAGCAGCCGCACGATCAGGAGGAGGAGCTCGGGGGGCAGTGGCAAAGAAGGAAGACGTTGAACTGATCGTCAGCAGAGTGGGAAGAGGAGGGCGTGGAATCGACCCAGAGAGATATCCAAAAAGCCTTTGAGGGCAACATACGTATTCAATCTGGCGTTTGTAGAGAATAAAATTGGTCTTAATGAGTTTAATTTGTAGCATCTAATGAAGAGTATTAAATGATAATTTTTCACTGGCTATGATGAGAACGAAAGAGGAGTTCGGCTGCTAGAGGAAGAAGAAGGAGGAGCGGCGGCCAGAAAAAAAAGTTTAGGCTTTAGAAGGTAAATCAAAACACTGCTCTGATACCATGATAAGATGTATTTTGCATAAGTAATATTATATTGGTGACAGGAATATATAGAGTACAATAAGGTGATAGAATATGAGTAGAAATCTAGGTTAGTCAACAGAACTTATCAAGAATCAATTATAATCTAATCAGAAATATGATTTACTCTAACAGAATTAGCACCTGAAACTGCCTCTGAATATGTGAAAGGTTTCTCGTCTCCACCTGTTTCCTGAGCCACTAATAAAGCATATGCAACCAAATTCGCATACCTCAATGGTGGTCAAATGTCACGTCTCGGTCTATCTCTAGCAATGGAATAATACTCATCTCCTGGTTGATCTTCAGCACGTTCATGATCAGATTCTTCAACCACTTCTTGGGTTGGTTTTCTCCTAGAAGAACCGCCAATCTCTAACTCCACCTACTTTTGTGCACTATCCTCTTTTTCTGAATCACAAGGATTACAAGGCTCTTTTCCAGGATGTAACATATAAGATTCATCAAATGTAACATCTCTACTAATTAAAAATTTGATTGATTTAGGATCAGTATACCATAATCTATATCATTTCACTCCTGAAGCATAACCGATGAAAATACATTTCTTAGCCCTAGGCTATAAGCTAGACACCCAAATATTCTTCAATTAGAGTAATCAGCAGGAGTACCTGACCAAACTTCCTTCGGAGTCTTGAAATCAAGAGGTGCACATGGAGAGCGATTGACAATGTGACTAGCCGTAGCTATGGCTTCTACCCAAAAGTCTAATGTCAACATGGCATTTGAGATCATGCACCGAGCTCTTTCCAAAAGAGTACGATTAATCCACTCTGCCACATCATTATGTTGAGGCATCATTCTAACAGTATGATGTCGAGCTATTGCTTCATTTTTGCAGAACTCATTGAATTCATTTCCACAAAATTCCAACCCATTGTCAGTCTTCAGTAGTTTAATTTGTTTTCCAGTATGTTTTTCAATCAAAGTTTTCCATTGTTTAAATGTTAGGAAAAAATCACTTTTAAGTTTCAAAAAATATACCCAAACTTTTCTTGAATAGTCATCAATAAAAGTAAGCATATATCTTGCACCACCCTTAGAAGGAACATAAGAGGGCCCCCAAAGATCAGAATGAATGTAGTCCAAAGTACCTTTTGTTTTATGAACTGCAGGTGAAAGAAGCTAATTCTTTTCTACTTTCCAAAAATACAGTGTTCACAAAAGTTCAACTTACTAGTACTTTGACCACAAAGTAGACCTCTCTTTCTTAACAATGTTAAGCCTTTCTCACCGATATGTCACAACCTCATATGCCACAATTTGGTGATGTCTTCATCTGAGGAAGTTGAGACAGCCACTATCCCAGTTTCTATAGATCCATACAAAACATACAAAGTGCCAACTCTGCAAGCCTTCATTAGCACAAGAGCACCTTTACAGATTTTCAGGATTCCACCATCACCTGAATATCTGTACCCGAGAGCATCAAGAGTGCCAAGAGAGATGAGATTTTTCTTTATGTCAAGAACATGCCTAACATTAGTGAGTGTCCTAATAATGTCATAGTACATTTTGATTTGAATTGTTCCCCTACCAACAACCTTACAAGGAGCATTATTACCCATCCAAAAAATTCCACCATCCCATTCTTCATAAGTGGAAAAACACCCCCTATCATAACTCATGTGGTAAGAACAACTCGAATCTAAGAGCCACTCACTAGAAGACCTTGACTTATTATCCATGGCCACAAATATGATTCCATCAATCTCATCTTTTGGTACACTAGCTTCACCAGCATTGCTGCTATTCTGCTCATTTTTATATTTTTCTTTGTTTTTCAATTTAAAACAATCAGCGTTAATGTGCCCCTTTTTCTTGCAATAGTTGCAAATTTTATTTCTGTATCTAGACTTCGACCCTTCCTTTGGATCTACCACCTTCAGAATCTTTAATTTCACCTCTACCCCTCACAAGCAAACCCTCAGCATGAGTTCCACTCGATTCCCGAGTAATGTCCCTATCAATCTGCTCATTAGATTTTAATGCAGATTTTATACTATTGTATGAGATCGACTCTTTCCCATAAATCATAGTATCTCAAAAATACTTAAAGGACAGAGGAAGGGAACATAACAATAAAATGGCTTGATCTTATTCATCAACTTTAGCATCTACATTCTCCAAATCCAAAATGATGGAATAAAATTTATCAAGATGTGAGAGTATAGATGTACCTTCCGCCATTTTCAACATGTACAACTTTTGTTTCAAATAGAGGCAATTCTCCATTGTCATCTTCATGTATGTTGATTTCAACTGATCCCATATACCTTTGGCAGTTCTCTCACTAGCAACTTCCTGCAAAACCTCGTTAGAGTTATTTAAAATAATGGCGGATCCAGCCTTCTTGTCTAGGTCACCAAAATCTTCCGGCAACATGCCGCTGGCCTTTCCTCCACTCCTTCAAGGGCTAGCTCATATCCATCTCCGATTAGGATGGCTTCCATGTTGAGTTGCCACATACCAAAGTTTACACTCCAGTCAAACTTTTCAATAGAAGTCCTTGTTACCGTTATGATGGCTAATAGATAAAAAATGAGATATGGCTCTGATACCAATTTATTAGTAATACGAATCCCACGAGATTTCTGTTAGCCCAAAAAGATGGATAACGAAGACAACGTAAAGAAAATAAAGGAAATAATGGACACAAGGATTTACGTGGTTCGGTCAAGTTGACCTACATCCACGGCTGAAGGAGACCAGAAGCTTCACTATATGTGGAGAAAGTATTACAAGGCTTTTCCTACCACCTATGAAAGAATTATGTGGCAAAATATAAATATGAGGGCTTTGGCTTCTACCACTGCAAAGGAGAGTTAAAGGGAGAAGAAACCAAGCACCAAAGGAATGCTATGCTTGAGGTGTGTTTAAACTACTAAGTTCATCCCCTATTTATACTACTCCAAGTTCACCAATGTCCAAGAGCTCTCAAAAAAAACTTATCCCAATATCCCAAGAAATCCTCCTTCTTGCTTCAAGCATGGGTTGTGAACATTACTACCAAATGGTTCTTTCCAAAAAACCATGATAGTTGAACCCCAATAGTCAAAGAAATAATGCTTCAACTTGCTAAGCATGGGATGGGAATAGTGTTGCAATTTAATGCTTTGAATGATTGCCTTTGCTATCCTCCAAAAAAGTTAATGTTCATGGATAATTGGGTGAAGACCACATTTCACAGAATCTATCGCAAAAGCTAGGGCTCTAGAATCTCCATTAAAAATCATAGCTCTTAACAACGTCGACGAATTTACGCCGACGACCATTCAGTATTCATAAGGTTAGATTTGATGGGATTAGATTCAATGAATCTGGCCATTCTTATTAGGAGAATCTGGCCATACTTCTTCATAGTTTATACATTTATTTTGATTATGATTTAGATTTTCAAAGACAGTTTAATTGAGCAAGGAATCAGATTAAATCCTAGTTGAATTATGTCTTCTATTTTCTTGTGATCTAGCCAAATTAAACTCTATATGTACGGAAGGCTCTCACTAAATTAATTACCTTTTAAATAAATCATATAATTCAGAATTTGAGTTTATTACTCATTTCTTGCGAGCATCCTTACACTTGCAAATTTATTTTCAAAATTGTGAGACTATAATATACGAGAATTTTGTGAACAATTCGTGAACAATTAGGATATTTCTATCTTTGTGTTAGTGAAGATCTAAAGTTGTGTTTTCTACAATGTTTTCTTGATTTCAAGAGGGTGTTTCGTTCAACCTTGATAGAGAGTGCTTCTTCAAAAAAATTCATCCAGAATCTTCACAAGGAGATTAATGTCAGCCATGTTAAACAAGACTTTATGATTTCTTTTGTCGTCATATATTAAAACTAGTTTTCTTCCAAAATATATTACAGTTAAATTTTAAATTTTTACATATATATTGAATGATTAATTTTATCATCATATTTAAATATAATACTATATTTTAAGGTATACTTTTATAACACTATTTGCACTTCAGTACCTTTTAAATGGGTCTTTGATAATGTCAATATAGTTTCTTTTGTTTAGAGACTCACGGATATTGAAGTATTTTTCAGATTCAATGCTTTCTCTCTCTTAACTCTCTACCTTCTCTCTACATTTACCTTCTTCCTTAGTGGTAACGTTCACATCTTGCCGGAACCTACACCGGCGAACACCTTTGCAACTATGGCAGTTATACCGCCGATGGGTGGCAACAAATATTTTCTTCAAATCCTCACCTCTCGTCCTGTTGTACTCTCCCAATCCCTCCAAATTGACCATAATTTCAATCCAGGCACTGAAATTTGCAACAGCCTAGCTTGCCTCTACACAAATGAGGAATTTAAGAAACTCTCAGAACCCTACAATAATGCCCTTTTCAGAAAATTTCTCCGTGGCAGACCTACTATGGAGATGCTCCAATCATCATTCAAAACCGTGGGCTTGAAAGGGAAGTTTCAGCTAGGAGCACTCGACTACAAATATATACTAAGCAGATTTGAGCTCACCATGAATTTTCAACGTTGTTGGATCAAAGGTGCTGGAGTTTCAACGGAGCTCCGATGAAAGTACTCCATTGGATGCCGGATTTCTCCCCAAATGCTGACTCCTAATTTGTGCCGATCTGGTAGTAGTGTATGAATAACCTATTAAAGGTGGTTCTATCAGAAATTTAAAGTAACCTTTTAGTTGCCTTCTCTAGCCCTGCCTTTAATCAATCAGAAAATAAGGCGGTACCGAGAACCGCCTTAAAAAGCGTCATTAAAGGTGGTTAAAAACCACCTTTAATTTACCCAGGGAACAACCTTTAATTTAATTCCGAACTCGGAAATTGGGAAATTTCCCTCGTGTCTAGCTATACATTCTAAACTTGGAAAGTATCTATATATTCTGAACTCAAAAACTCGTAATAGTTGTGTGTCTGCTCTTTGTAAAATGATAACTAGTTTCTGGATTATTGTCCACATTATGATCCCTCTCTGGAAATTTTTGAAGAGAATTTTTTCCCTTGATCAGTTTCAGAGTTCGAAAACTATATCACGTTAAGGGTTTCCGAGTTCGGAAAACATTTTTTGCCCTATGCAATTTAAACATGGATGAGACGACCGAATTTCTGAATTTGGAAACATTTTCTGTTCTTTGGTAAAAATTTGTTTCTTTACTATTACCGGCATAAAAACAGCCTCGATACACTGCCACAATTTCAAACGAATACACGATAATAAATTGCACCTAAAAAAAAATCTATAGATAATGCTCATCAACCAATAATCTATAGATAGGAATAGAAAATGCTACAAATTTATTACGACATTTCTAAGGTTCATTTTTTAAATCTAACTTGAGTGTCCCTACCAATATTGAGATTTCCCAGTGTGTGTCACTGATTGAAAATAAGATGCCTAGCCAATGAATTCTTCACATTGTTGATATATTCTTACAAGAAGGGTTTCCAATCATTTTTTAAAATATGAAATAACATTATAGTATTAATTATTTGGTGAAGGATATTTAGAAACATTACCACTAAGCATTTGTGAAATTACCTTGTCTAGTTCAAGTACATCTTCCTGGACTTTGTTTATGAGCTCGGACGCGTGTAAAATGACATAATATCCGCACTCCCAAGTTTGGGAATGTTTCTTGTACTATATTTAGGAAACATAAATGATTAATAATATTGCACTAAATAATTGAGGATAGCATTTTGAAAATGAACGTGCTCATAGGCCTACCTTAATTTAAACCACGTGAAATGAAGAATTTGTTTGCTCATTATTTTCATTTATTGTAGATTCCAAAATCCCAACGAATGCATCCGATGGTTGGAAGTGAAGGGGATCCATCCAATACACTCACTTCTATTCCGGTACTATCAATATTAGTCTCTAATGGTCCCTGGAAAAAAAGATTAATTATTTGAAATTTTCAAAAACAATGTTGGTGAAGAAATTAAACGTAGTAAATAACCTTTTGATGTATGGCGCAACAAAAATCATCTTATCCTTCCGGCCTAGGTATTTGCAAATGTATTTGATCATGTATTTTTTTGTACAACAAATTTCCTGTATCACCACTGGGCACATATATCCAATCCATCCTTTCTTTTGATTACTCGAAAAAAACATGTTCCTAGAAAATTCAATAGTAGGTATTAATTGTAATAGTGGATAGTAAAATTTATATCAAATTTTGAAATAAAATGAATAAAATCACTCACAAGGTGTAGATCGACATCACCGTTTGATTAACTTGCTCACATCTCCATAGGTTTTCAAAATAACTCCATAACGCCATGATTTCACGTTTGCATCTAAATACACATTCATTTCCCGAGAATGTGAATGTTGAGTTTCAATCATGGGGTTGTAGCAATTTTTATAGGACACATACGAGTCCCGGTAAGTCTCGAGGGATGTTGGATCTTTCCAATGGTAGTTTAACCCAAGTTGGTGCTGTTGTAACCATATTTGGGGTCGATTTTACCGGTTATGGTGTTTTTATCACCAGTTTTGGTGACGGTGGAATTGTTTTTTTCAAATATCCATCCTTGATAGGATTGGCGTATATAAGTCAACTGGGCCAAGTAAGGAACATTCCCTGGTAAGGCCCAACTTTCTTGTATTCTCCATCCGGGATGGGAAAAGGGGCATCCATCACCAATGTATTCTTCAGGGAAACCCTCGAAAGACCTTCCGCAATTGGTATGAAATGATAATGTTTCATTGACTCATGTAAAGCTCCATCGGCTACATTTAGCGGCTTACAATCTAAGCCTTGATCAATGTATAGTTCACACATATATGATTTCTAAAACATAGGCAAAATATTTATCAAATATAAAACTTAAATCAAAGTATCATAATTTAGAAAATGATCCTTTGTACCTTTTTTTTCATTTGCGAGGGTGGCATTGTCGAGGTTGTCAGGTTTGAAGTTGCCCCACAATTTACCTCTACATTTCTAGGAGAATGTCGTGAACCACTAGATAGGGGTGTCCAATCGGTTGTTAAGTCTTTTAAATTGTCTGAAAGAACTAGCTCGATGTGTTAGACCAACTTCCAAATCACAATTTCTTGTTGTTCAATTCGTTTGTCTTAGAGTTGGGATTTTTTTACAACAAATGGACTCTTGAGGGTTTCGCTCCGTCGTAGGACCGTACGCTACCAAATGCTTGCTGGTGGGTCATGAAACAAACCATTCTCCTAACCTAGTCCGGATGGTCTGGGTTTTCCATGGTTTCACAAAGGGTGTCGTGTTTATCCCTTGGTATGAATTCCACTTGTAATTGATCATTTTTCAATTTTTCCCAATTGAAAACATAAATAACCTTTGTTACTTCGATATAACATTTTCTATGATTGTTTGCATGATGTCTCGAAAGACTACGAGGACACATTATGGATGGAGTTTAGGGTAGCGTTAGTGAGGCGTTATTCCCCACATTTATCCTTAATTTAATCTTTAAATAAACTCCCCATGATTGACTCTGTGTTTTGAAAACCTCATAGAGGCCATTTGACATCGAAACACCGGACATGGGTGATTTGCAGAAGAAGGCCACGTTGATGATGTCCAAGGCTAGCGTGAACATATATACACTTTTTGAAGGACTGCATTTTAGCAATAAGAGAGGGGATCATCCTTAGCTAACTTAAACTCACATTGAACCGGGGAGTTGGGAGATCCACAAGAAAAGGGCCTTGCAGAATAGGGATATCATTAGTAAAAAAAATAATTTAACTTTTAGAATGTTTGGATTTACATGTCTATAGTGATGACATGACTCTAACATCCTAACTTCAGGTACATGGGATGAAAACAGCACATTTCTGTGCTTAATGTAATTCCTCACTGATTGATTTGTGGCAATCAAGCTAGTATAAGAATGTCTTGAAAGATATGTGCATATTGAAAATGAGAGCGGGATGAAAGAAGATGAGGCAAGGGCTTCAGTTAACCACTCAATGTGTATGATCATGAGAGGCGCAATTCATTCCTGAAAGGCTGAAAAAAAAAATGTGTTTACGTCAAGGATGAAGAAAACAAATTGCCAACAAAGTGGTAAGTAAATGTTTAAGGAAGTTTTTTTTATTATTTTAAAAACATTTATGTTAATCACGTATTGTCGACAAAGGCAGGAGCATTAAACCCAAACCAGACCCATCAACATTGTCGAGATGAGCTTACACTAACCAACCATTTAGAATTTTAGAAATCAAAATTGACCAAACTTAAGATTATGGTTGGTACAGTATGTGGATAAGGCAATTTCCTACATATCAAGTGGCAGGGAAATGGTTGTCAAAGAAAAGCAAATAAAAAGAAATAGTATATGGCAATATTTTCAATTAAACAATCTCATCAATATATAGTAGAACAAACCCTCTAAAACTATAAATTAAGGATGATAATAAAATAAATGATCAAGTAACCATGATTAGTAAGTAAAGTAATGACATTAACACATATATAAAGTGATGAGAACATCAAACTAAAAAATACAGGCACAATATTAGGAAAAAACACAGCAAAATAAAAATATTTTCAATTAGAGTGAATAACAACACATACATGCATCAGATGTCATTGCAGATAAAGATATACAACAAAAATTAGTGCCAACCAAGAGTTGACGATTCCTGACTTTTAGAAGAAGCAGAAACAAAAAAATCACTGTATTCACTTGCATTAATGATCATGACATCAAATTAAGCGCCGTTGGGATGAAGAATCCGCTGTCCGGAGAAAACTAGATTAATGTATGAACTAATATAAAAATTGATCGGACAAAATTGTAATGAAAATAATTGAAGAATTTAGAATCATCTAAAAGCTTTTGACTTCACCTGAGAGAGAGGAGCACATGGATTCAATGGCAGTCGGATGTAGCCTTAGCTCGTCTTCTCCGGTCAATGTCAGGTAGAAGATACTGAGATCAAAGTTCAAACGTGAAAACAGGAAAAGAATCAAATCATCAACATCCGAAAAAACTAACTACTAAGTAGAAAACTTACCTTCTACATGCGCGGAATGACGAAATTCAACACAATTCACCAGCAAAATCGTTGATTGAAGAAGGAGATTTAAATGAAATTGAAACCTGGGTTGAGACAATTTTTGGGCAATTAAGAGGAAGAGGAATGGTTATGGAAAGAGAAAAATAAAATTAGAAAATAAAATTTACTATATAGTAGTGGTTGATTAGTCCCTATAACATATAATATCTAATAGAACCTCTATCTCACAATACACTTGTGTTAGGCCGTCTCACACAAGTCTTTGTACTGACAGAGAATACTCTTAAAAATTAAAATTAAAATTTTCTAATGTATGATCACTTGAAACTTTTAAAAAATGTCCATATATTTTCATTACTCCAATATATCTCACACACTATTGATAATACCTTACTATTTATCATCAAAAATAACTTGAAAGTAAACTTACCTTTTACTACTAGAAAATACCTCCTTTTACAGTAAAATATTTGAAGAAAATACCTCCAAAACTTTTAACCCTTAACCCCCACTGATGCATGTTCTTCTGCGTGTGTTCTTATCGATCTCCCTTCTATGTGGTTTTAACGTGTTCAATTGATCATCAACTTGAAGACCCACAACTTTTTTATCAATAATATGATCAAATTATTTAGATACCAAGATATGGTGTAGCTGAGGGGAGACCTATTGCGAGGGAGCGTCATCTACCTGCTTTGGAATTGGTATCGCGTGGTTCATGTAAATGATTATATTGGATGTATTTTTTTTATTATTATTATATTGGATGTATTTAATGCAGTGTCAAGAAAACCACTTAATTCAAATCATTTACTACATATATTCTCTATTTCTCTATTTCTATGTGGCACAACACTACCATAGTCCATGAGATAACCATTGTTTCTGATTTGGTATTTGCCATTCTTATTTGACTTGTTCATCTGATCACGAACGAGATTTTTGGGAACATTATGGGCAATCTTGATAATGCTTAAGTAGTGAATATAGGGCCTTTTTAATCCCTTACAAAGAGTACTAAAAAGGTTATCCAAGTATAATCCTTTACACATTGTGTGATTTATATCCTCTAAAGAAGGTCATCTCAACTAGAATGGCACATTTTACATTTTAAGGCGGGATTTTTCTTACCTTTTCTGTTATAAACATGACTATTTGAATACATTCCCTCTACTAAAAAAGAGAGAGAGAGAAGAAAATAGCCTAACATGTCTTTTCTTGCAAGACCTCAACAGATTTCACCTTTTCTCTCTACTATTCTTGTAATTCCTTGTTATCATCCCCGGATCTCGTGAGTTTGTTTGAAGACATCAATTGTTAGTAAAATTTGATTTCATCTAATTACTTCAAATTTTAATTACCATGTTCCAGCATAAACTAATTAAGCAATTACGTAATAAAGTAAATAGTCAAAGATACACGACTTGGTTACGCAGTTTGGTGAATGTCACCTCCATCTGCGGTGCCTGACCCAGTTCAGAATGAATCAAATAATAAAAAATATGGTACAAAGTACACCATACAAAATGCTTATCTTTTCTAATTAAACACGTGAATTCTACTAGCTCCCCTAGTTGTCGATCCGCCTTGGTCAGACTCCCTCAAGCTTCAAAACCCGTCGATGCTAGATCTCCTCCTCTCGAGGAATTAAGGCTTACGTTCTGAACATTAAGATCAAAAGATTTGATCATGTTGGAACATGATAGTACATTTCTTGGGTACTTCTGAATATCGAAAACTTGAGTGCAGATTTTCTCAAAATAAATCCGTCGGTAGCTTAGCCAGAATGTCCACACTTTATAGCTGGTTACATGCCTTCAATTACTTGTCCGGCTGGAATTCTATCTCCATAAAATATTCTGATAACAATCAAATTTTTTAAAGATAGAATTACCAAATCTAATCCCTTGGAGATTGGAATAAGAATATCTCGTCCTCATCCATACCATAGACAAAACCCACATCAATTCCAACTCTTCAAATCTAATCCAATCCCACAAATATAGGAATTAATGTATTCTTCAAATCAAATCAAATTGGATGAGATGTCCTACCTCTCAGATTCCTTTTTTGCTCATACCATAACTCACAAACTTCCTTCTTTGATGTTACAACATAATACTTCCATATTTGCATAATTTCCTCAAATTCCTAATTAGCCAAATCTGGACTTTACAGTCTCCCCCTTTTACATTTTGTGGACTCGTCAATCTTTGTACTTTTAACACAACAACTATGCAAATAAAGATATCAAGTTAACACTAGCATGGATGTTGGAACATGAGCTAAAAAGAATTTTAGCTCCCCCAAAATACCACAACTTCAAATCATCAAGACCTCAACATCCATGTTGGAACGTCAAACAGATAATCAGAACTTAGTTTCTCAGAAAACCATGTTGGAACACAGGACAACCATAAACACACATATGCACTAGGTATCTAAGACTAGAACACATATCAGTTATCGGCCTTCCAAACTGCCCTAGCTCCCAGCTGGGCCCAAATAACAAATTAAACATCAAAATCGGAACCAAAAATCCAGAATTCTAAACACAAATCCAAATCCAAAAGTACTCCCCCTTGGGGCCAGAAGCCATGCCAAAATAAAAAAAATTCAGAATATCCAGAAAATCATGCATCAACAGTAGCATCCTCAATACCATTATCTGCATATTCTAACTTCTTCAACTCCTCTTCAAGTGCAGCAATTTGAACCTGATGTGCTGCAATATTAGCTTATAGATTCAACTTCTTGGCTTCTTTGGCCTTCTTTGCACCCACTGCTAAAGATGAAGTTCCTATCTCAGACCAGTCCAGGAAAGATAATTTATTTTCCTTGTGGAGAAAGTCATGGACTTAGCCTTGACCACTTTGGGTATTTCAATCTCATCATCACTGTGAACCTTCACCCTACCTGCTCTAAGCAATGCAGTAATCACACAGGGGTGTGGCAAGGAGTTCTTCATTCTGGATTAGACAGCCTGTGCCACATTGTTTTTTTATAACAGCTTTTCCATCTCCTTGGTTAAGGGTGAGGTATTGGTGGAGGGAATCCACCAGTTGATGGCTATCTAGGATAGGCAGAAGTACTTGCTCGTTAAGTTTGACATGGAAGCATTTACTTGAGCTGCCCAATGTGATACAAACCCTCAAGAGATCTCATTTATAATCTAGTCATTTGTCAAATCCAGATTTTCTGCATACGACCCATCAAACTCATGAGTGGGCAACCATGGAATCTCATTTATTTTACCCGCATAGAACTTAATAATATTTACCTGTAGACAAGACCATATATACTAGCCTGATTCAATATCTAAGTTTTCTTCCATGACATTGGCATAAAACTTCGAAACCATCTCTTTCTTCTATTCCTCATAAACAGTAGTAGCAGTGACATGCCCCAAATCCTCCAAGAGGGCTGCAAAGCCACAAGTTCTGTAAGTCTCCAAATCTAGTGGCCTTTCAAAAATAATATTCCCTCATTTATGAGATCCCAACTGTCTTGGCAATCTTCATTGAAATAAATTTCATTCAGATCATTTCTGGCAGATGGTGCCTTCCTTGAACTCTGCCCAATATCTTTCTTCACTTTCTTCTTCTTCTTCTCTGGTTGAACCTCCCTTGATTCACTTCTAGTGTTGGAGCATCAGTTCCACCCTCTTCATCAGTTTAAGTGTGTTCCTCTGTTGGAACATCACCTTCTTCCGCATTATCTTCTATCTCTGGTTGGCCTAATATTGGAACATCATCAAGGCCAAACTCATCAATCTTAGCTTCGTCTTCCGTATTATCAGGCTTATACGCTTCAACTTTTTCTCCCCATGTTTCCATCACCGGGGTCAGAATCACAAACTCTTCATTGTTATCCTCTTGATTTTTTAGGGCATGGCCTCCTCCCTGATCATAATTATCCACAATCTCCATATCAACATCCTCTTCCCCTGCATCCTGATCTTGGCTGGAGAAGCATCCTTGACTTCCAGCTCCTCCTCATCAGAATCCTTATATCATTAACATTAGGGGATAATTCCCTAAGATTTTTCAGGCTCTCATCCACACTGGCATCATGCACATGAATGGCCTTATAACTTCCAGAACTCGGCACACTCAACTCCTCCGGCCACTCATTAATTCTTCTGAGTCTATGCTTTCCTGGCCCAGAAGCCCTGTATACACATATATCATTTTCCTTCCCTAATAATTTATGTATGCTAGTTCTATTAACCTAGGGTTCCAATCTTCCATATATCTAATACCTCCAATAATCCATTTCAATAAATGGCTTAAATCATAACCATTGATCTTACCAGACATGGACTTATATCCTTTTAAATCTACACTCCTATTGTGCTTCATATAATACTTCAGGCAATCCTCTAAAGACTTGAAGGTTTGACCTTTGAAAGTGAAGAGTTATCCTAAAATACCATGATTTTGACCGGCAGAGAAGGGTCTTGCTTTGGCTGAGCGGGCTGGATTAGTGGTGGTATCACTTCAACTCTGAGTTCTAGCACACCATCCCAGGGCTCAAACATATTACTTTCTGACAAATTGATGCTCTGTTCGGGCTCCCCAAATAGGTTCTTGAAATTATTGCTCTTCTCCATGTTGGGGGTTCTAATTCATTCCCATTTCATTTTCCAACATGCCTATATCACTTCCAATTTTTCTTTTTCTCCTTTTTAATTTTTTCAGATTTTTCTATTTTTTGTACACAAAAATTTGAAACCAAACATATACAACTAATATAAATGCTCCACAAAAATACCTCAAATGTGACACATACCTAGATGTTGTCTGAGGAGCTCAAAAGTCGCTGAATCTATTGGTTTTGTGAAGATGGTAGAAAATTGACCTGATGTTGGAATATAGACAACCTTGACTTTTTTTCTCTCCACAAAATCTCGAACAAAATGGTGTCTTATATTAATGTGCTTTGTTCAAGAATGCTGGACTGGATTCTTGGATATGTCTATAGCACTTTTGTGGTCACATAAAAATTTCAAAGGCTCTTGATGAATTCCATAATATTTAAGCATTTGCTTCATCCATAATAATTGTAAACAACAACTTCCAGCAGCAAGATATTTATCTTCAGCAGATGATAAAGAAATATAATTTTTCTTCTTGCTTTACCAAGATACCAAATTCATAGCAACAAAGAAGCAACCACTAGTAGTAATTTTTCAATCATCTGCATTATCAGCCCAACCATAATCACTATAGCCAAATAGACCTGAGTCTTGATTTTGAGAATACCAGATATCATACTCAGAAGTCCCACTAACATAATTAATAATCCTCTTTACTGCAGTCAAGTGAGCTTCCTTTGGATTAGCTTGAAATCTTGCACATACCCCAATACTGAAACATATATCTGGTCGACTGGCTGTAAGATATAGAAGGCTGCCAATCATACTTCTATATAATTTTTGATCAACTGAAATACCTTTCTCATCCTTCACCAACTTGTCTGTAGCCCACATAGGAGTTTGAATTGATTAAGAGTTGTTCTTGCCAAATCGTTTCATAAGGTTTATGGTATACTTACTCTGATTTATAAACAAGCCATTCTTTTGCTGCTTTACCAGAAGTCCTTGAAAATAAGTAAGTTCACAAACCATAATCATCTCGAACTCATCCTACATGAGATTTACAAAATCATGTACCATAGATGGTGAATTAGAGTCGAACACAATGTCATCTACATATTGAGCAATCAGAAATTTTGATGACCTATTAAGCATAAATAAAGTGCAACCTACTCCCCCTCGACTATAACCTTTCTTAATAAGAAAGTTATTAAGTCGCTCATACCATTCCCATGGCACCTATTTCAACCCAAAGAGTACCTTTTTGAGTTAAAACACCTGATGGGGATAGTGAGGATCCTCAAATCCTTTTGGTTGTTAAACATAGACTTCTTCATTCACCACTCCATTTAGAAAATCACTTTTCATGTCCATCTAGTACAACGTAAAACTTATAGTACACAAAATAGCAAGTAAAATCTGAATAGATTCTAACCTAGCAACTGGTGCAAATGTCTCATCAAAATCTACTCCTTCTACTAGAGTGTACTCTTGTTCCACCAACCTTGCTTTATTTTGAGTAATCTAACTATCAGCATCTGACTTGTTTTTAAAGATCCACTTGGTGCCAATAACATTTACACCCTTGGGACGAGGGGTGAGATACCACACATCATTCCTTTCAAACTGCCCGAGTTCTTCTTGCATTGTCGCAATCCAGTGTTCATCCAGTAGGGTTTCTTTTATAGTTCTTTAGTTCACTCAGTGAAATGAAACATTGTAATCCTGCAAGTTCCCTGTAGTTAGGGTTCAAGTTCTCTTTGCACTTGGTTTAGGTTCAACCTGTGTTGGAACACGAGGTGGAGAATCAGGGGTCAATGTTCCAACATCGATGTTTTCAGGGCCATCATGATTTTCAGAAGGATGTGGTGTTCCAACATTGAATAGTTGGCTGGTTGTAGTATTTTATTTTGTGTTTGAACATGAACATGATCTGGTTCATCGTCTTCTTTTCCTGATACTTGCTGGTCATCCGAATCATCAACAATCACATTAATTCACAACATGAGACTTTTATTATTGAGATTAAACACTATGTATGCATGAATGTTCATTGAATAACCTAGAAAAATTCCTTCATCAGTGCGGCTGTCAAACTTTCTCATCTGTTCTCTATCTCTGAGCATGTAGCACTTGCATTCAAACACATGAAAATAAGCAACTTTTGGCTTTCTGCCCCTCCACATTTCATAGAGGTCTTGTTTGTTAATGGACGTAGATACACCCTATTTATAGTATAACTCACTGTGTTGATTGCTTCTACCCACCATTTTTTGTGAATAACTTTTTCTGCCAACATAACTCGAGCCATCTCCAGCAAGGTCCTATTCTTCCTTTCGACAATCCAATTTTTTTGAGGAGTAATGGGTGCAGAAAATTAATATTGTATACCAAGTTCATCACATAATTTACTAAACTGAGAGTTTTCAAATTATTTTCCATTATCACTGTGGATTCTAAAAAGCTTTCCAACAGGACTCCCTTTTTTCTGTCTGTAACTTTGCCATTAGACTTATGAAAACATCCACTGTATCAGATTTTTTTTTAAAAAAAAGCCACTCAAGTGTATTTGGAATAGCCATCAACACATGCAAAAATATACTTTTTCCTTGTCATACTAGGAGTATTAACTGGACCCATTTAATCCATGTGAAGTAATTCAAAATTTGTTGAAGTAGTAACATATTGAACAAATGAATGAGGAAATCGAATCAGTTTACCTTGTTGGCATGGTCCACACACAATTCCCTTTTTGTTAGTGAGGGTAGGCAAACCTCAAATTTCTTTAGCATTTGCAATCTTCATCAATGTCTTGTAGTTGATGTTACCAAGCTTTCTGTGCCACATTGTTCCTTCATCCTCTTTAGAGCTTAGGCTCCTCACTTCTTGTTCCAGCAAATAAAAGTTGTGTGAAGAACAAACCCCGGAAAATAATTTATATTTTACATGCTTCACAAAGAATTTGTCCTTTTGAAACTCAACATTCATATTATCATCACACAACTGACTGATGCTCAATAGATTAGCTTTCAAATCTTCTACCAGCAGAACAATTGTAAAGATGGGAAATCCATCAAGCCACCATCATATGTTTTGATGTTGTTAAAGTATTCTTGAGTTACAGTCATATGTCTAGAGCAACCACTATCAAAGTACCAAGAATCTCTAGAATGTGCAATGAGAGATGTGTGAGCAAAAAAAACTTAGTACTTTGTTTAGGGATCCATACCTTCCAGTCCCATTTGGCTCGTTGGGCATCGTTCATGTTGGAACATGCGGACAGTTATTGCCCATTCATGATGTCTCTGAATAGCCTCAGAAATTGGTCATGTTCGTGGCCTTCAAATGAATAGTATTGACATAGAATAGGCTTACGCTGACGTGTCTTCATTATCTTTTTATTCATAGCTTATACCTCTACTTTGAAATCAATTTGGCCTTTTTCAGCCTTGTTATATCCAATTCCTTGTCTATCTCCAACATTATTTCCCATTGCAAGTATATCATCGAGCTTTTCCTTTCAAGTGTTCAACTTTGTGATTGTAGTTTCAGCCGTCTCAGCTCTGGGAGTTGCTGATTTTACATTCTGTTTTAGAAAATCAATCTCATTCTCCAATCTTTCAACTAGATCTACCAACTCCGTCTTTCTTTCCACAAGCTAATGTTTTTCAGATTTTATAATTTTTTTTGCCTCAACAACTTTGAGCCACATTGCATACATATTCTCATACTCCTGGTAGATATCATCACCATTCAATTCTTGACCATCATTGTCTGAAGAGTTTTCACTCAGCATCTCAGTCTTCTCAGTGTTGGAACATGCACTGTCAGTCTTCTCAGTGTTTGAACATACACAGTCAGATTCAATAATCTTTGCTCCAAGTGCCACATAGTTTCTAGTGAATTATTATTCTTCCTCCTCTTCCTCATCTTCACTCATGAAATGACATACGATCTCCCTTTCTTCTTTTGAGTGTTTGCACATTCAGCCTGGATGTGACCGAAAACCTTCACATTCTCTGCATTGAATCCTTCCTTGCTGCTTTGATTCACTGTTCTGATCTCTCAGAAATTGCAGATTGTTTCGTTCCATTTACGGTTCTAGAGAGTTACCAAACTCCTGTGAACGAGGTCTATTTCCAACAGATATGTCTTGTGATTTTCTATTCACCACCTGTTCCAGCATTTTTGAAAAGTTCTTGGTTATAAGAGCAAGTTCTTCGGCTTCACTTCCACTGTCAGCTTCATGATTATTCCTTGAGTTTGAGGCTTTGAACGCTAATTCCTTGTGCATTTTCTTTAATGGTTGTTCAGGAGCCATCTCATATGCTGCAATGATCATATCAACTCATGTAGTGTCATGCTTCCCAGGTCTCTTGCTTCTTCAATAGCTGTAACCTTCATTAAAAAATGTTTGGGAAGAGATCTCAGAGTCGTTTTCACCAATTTTTCATCCTTGTAGATTTTTCCATGTTGGTATGCCATATTGGAGATATCTCTTAGTTTTCCGTTGAACATAGCAATCCTTTCATTCTCTTTCATCTTCAACTTCTCCAATTTTGTGGCTAACGTTTGTAACTTTGAGTTACGTACTCGACTTGTTGCTTCATGCACTGTTTGCAATATATCCCATGTTTTCTTTGCTTGGTAACAATTTGATATGAGTTTGAACTGATTTTTATCCCCTGATGTGAAGATAGAAATCAGGGCCTTGGATTTTTCCATTGAGGCCTTCAGCTCATCTGTACTCTAAGTTGACTTATCTTTAAGCCTTTGCTTTTTTGCACTTCTTTCTCCTTCCTTCTCCTTTGAGCTAGATTCGGTATCCTCCATTGGATAATTCCATTAAGTTTGAATGAAAAACTAGGAAAGTTCATCAAGAGAGCTAATAAAAACACGCATTCACACCTTCCAATAGTTATAATTCATTCCTTCTAGCAGTGGGGGCCGATACACCGAAGCTCCTTTTTTGGTCGCCATGGTAAAACCGGATCAGCACTTTCCTTGACACAATCAATGTAAGAATAAGTAACTTAGCTCTGATACCAATTGAAATTTGGTTTTACCTAATTACTTCAATTGTGATTATTGTGTTCCAATATAAACTAATTAACCATGTATGTAACAAAGTAAAGAGTCTAAGACACACAACTTGGTTATGCAGTTTGGTGGATGTCAACTACTTCTATGGGGCCTATCCCAGTTCACAATGAATCCACTAATTAGGAATACAGTACAAAGTACACCATACAAGATACTTATATTTTCTAATTAAACATATGAATTCTACTAGCTCCCCTAGTTGCCGATCTGCCTTTATTTGACTCCCCGTGACCTCAAAACTCATCGATGCTGGATCTCCTCCCCCTAAGGAATCAAGGCTTACGCTTTGAAATTTAAGATCAAAATGTTTTGGTCATGTTGGAATATAATAGTACAGCTCTTGACTACTACTGAATATCAAAAACCTGAGTATAGATTTTTTCAAAATAAATCTGCCAGTAGCTTAGCCAGATTGTCCACACTTTATAGTTGGTTGCACACCTTCACTTTCTTGTGCGACTGGAATTCTATCCCCACAAAATATTCTGACAACAATCAAATACATTGAAGATAGAATTACCAAATCGAATCCCTTTGAGATAGGAATTCAAGTATCTCATCCTCATCCACACCATAGCTGAAACCCATATCAATTCCAACACTACAAATCTAATCCAATTCCACAAGTATAGGAATTGATATATTCTTCAAATAAAATCAAATTAGATGAGGTGTGCTGCCTCTCGGATTCCTTTGATCATACCATAACTTGCAAACTTCCTTCTTTGATGTTACAACATAATAGTTCCATATTTGCATAATTACCACAAATTTCCAATTAACCAAATATGGACTTTACATATTTGAATGAAATACTAGGCAAGTTCATCAAAAGAGCTGATAAAAACTCGCATTCGCGCCTTGCAATATTTGTAATTCGTTCCTTCTAGCAATGGAGGCCGAGACACGGAAGATACTTCTTTGGGTTATGGTAAAACAAAATCAGCACTTTCCTTGACACAACCGAGGTAAGAATAAGTGACTTAAATATAATAACAGTTGGAATTTGGTTTTACCTAATTACTTCAATTGTGATAACCCTGTTCCAACATAAACAAATTAATCAAGTACGTAATAAAGTAAACAGTCAAAGACACACGACTTGGTTACGCGGTTCAATGAATGTCTCCTACATTTGTGGGGCCTGGCCCAGTTCAGAATGAATCCACTAATCAAAAAGATAGTACAAAGTACACCATAAAAGATACTTATCTTTTCTAATTAAACATGTGAATTCTACTAGCTCCCCTAGTTGCCAATTCACCTTGATCAGACTCCCTCTGGCCTCAAAACTCTTTCACGCTTGATCTCCTCCTCCCGAGCAATTAAGGATTACGTTCTGAACTTTAAGATCAAAAGATTTTGATCATGTTGGAACACAATAGTACAACTCTTGACTACTTATTAATGTCGAAAACCTGAGTGCATATTTTCTCAAAATTAATCCGTCAGTAGCTTAGCTAGGATGTCCACACTTTAAAGCTGGTCGCATTTCTTCAATTACTTGTGTGATCGGAATTCTATCTTCACAAAATATTATGATAACAATCAAATCCCTTGAAGATAGAATTACCAAATCTAATCCCTTGGAGATAGGAATTACAATATCTCGTCTTCATCCATACCATAGCGGAAACCCATATCAATTACAACTCCACAAATCTGATCCAATCTAAAAAAATATAGGAATTGATATATTCTTCAAATCAAATCAAATTAGACGAGATGTACTGACATGTACTGCCTCTCAAATTCCTTCTTCGATTATACCAAAAGTCAAAAACATCACTCTTTGATGTTACAACATAATACTTCCATATTTACATAATTACCACAAATTGATAATTAACCAAATCTGGACTTTACAGTTAGAAACTCTTGCTTCAAATTTTGACATTTACATTTACTTTGAGTGATTAAAGTAGCTCTTAATTTGACAATAAGAAAATTTTTATGATTTTTTCGACCGAAAGTTTTTCCATTTATTATGTATATTAAATTTATTTTAGAGGTAAATAATTTTTAAATGAATATAATGAACTATTGAATTTTACTCGACACAGGAATGCATAATTTTCTTGTAACAAGTTGTTACTCAATGGAATCAAGTTATAGTAATTAAATAGAACTTTTCCATTTATTAAAGGGCATCAACATCAATTAAAATTCTTAAAAATCATGCTACAATAATTCAATATAAATTTTCAATTTATTAAAGGGGTCAACATCAATTAATATTCCTAACTAAACATATGGTTGAAATGGTGTAATTGTAGGTGGATCTTATCTTAGAAATCTTTTCTATTAATTACACTTACGTTATCACAGTGGACGGCTACTAATTTTACATTTGTAAAATCATATAATATTTATATTATTATTATTATTAATAAGAATAGTAACTTCCAAATTAGCACAAAATACATTCATTTATTTTTTATAAATATTTATTACTTTCCGCATTATATTAACAATATAGTTAATTAGTAGTCTGTAAAAAAATATCAATAATTAACTATATGACCATTTATAGCTTCAACCTTAAAAATAATGTTGTGGAGAATTATCCTCATAAGAATTTATAGAAAATAGGAAAAAAAGAATATTTTGAAAAATAGTAAATAAAAGCTAATTAAGATGGTCCTCTTTTCCTTTTAAAAATAGTTGAAAACACTGTTACTTAATAAGAATCCATGAAGTTCACTATTAAGTTTTACTATTAACAAGAGATAGTAAAATTGTCGAGGAAGCGGAGTGATTGCAACAATTGGCCTTAAACAAAAGATTCCGACGAGGTCACGGCTAGCGTTCATCCTTGAAGATTCCGGCGAGGTCACGGCTAGCGTTCGTTCTTGAAGATTCCTGTGAGGTCACTGCCGGGTACTACTATTTTTATTGCCTTTTTTCCTTTTTCTTTATTCTTTTTCGGGTTGAGAGGCTTATAATTCTATAATTTCTAGTTTTCATTTTTTTTGTTCTAGTTAACTTCTTTCCGATCTTCTCAAAATTGATGTTTTTTACTTGATTATTATTTCATATGAATGTCTATGTTTCAAAATTTATTTGTCTGCCTCTGATTGAGCAGATCTGGAGTAGTTTCTCCATTTCTTCACCAAAAATCGTGCCAAACACTTTCTCCATTTGTTTTTTGTCAGTCTACGTCTTTAAGGGAGGAGGTTGGGGAGGGTAGGATTGAGAGGTGGGGGGGGGGGGGCTGGGAAAGAGTTCAGAAGAAGATTTTCTTGTCCAAGTCAGAAAATGTATATCTTAGATAGGGAAAGGACATAAGTGGAATTTTATTGAAAATTTATAGATTTTAATTTCCTTATAATATTTTTAGCTTATACATTTATCTTATAAAAGTTTCAAAGTCCTTAAATTAAAATTTTCCGTGCATTATTACTTCCAAAATATACTTAAATTACATTTAAATATAAAGACAATTTATTTGTATATAGGTAATTATTCAAAACACAGTTCTATTTCATTTCTTTATGCGACTTTTGTATCACTTCTATATCATTTTTTATATGATAAATTTATGACAATCACCTTATATCAGTGGGAGATAATAGGTGTGGAGTTCTTTGTCCTCTTGATGTTATTATTTTAGTTACTGTATACTATATCGTAATGCAATAATAAAATTTTTATTTAATTAATTATTGTTAAATAGTTTAATGTGAAGACTAATAAAAAAATTGAAGATTAATAAAAGATCAAAATTTTTTAAAGTCAAAATTAAATTCTAAAAATAGTAAAAAAATTTATTTTAAAAAAGAACATTAATGATGAATTTCGATTTTTATCCCTTTTGAAGATGCTTTAACTTATTAAAAGCAGTTTTAGAAGATATTGGTCTAGAATAAAGCTTTTTTCAGTTCACATGACCAAAGCAAGAAACACCTTAAAGTTTTAGGATTATTTAAGTAGTTAATTGTACCGACACTAAACCATTCAAATAACCAGGTTTATTTTGATTTTGCTTCCACATTACTAGAAACCTCATATCTATATTCATGGATTCTTCCCCGTGTTCCGTACTCGATCTGCACGTTCCCTCATAAATTGAGTATCTTCTTTAGATTTTGTTTCTTCAGTTATTAATCATAGATTTTAATTTGTCTTTTGCTATGTTTTGTTTTGATTTTTTTTATTTGGAAAAAAATTTAATTATATGAATTTATAATGTACTTGTTTAAAATATATTTTGAGCAGATATAGAAATGTAGTTTGAATTTTTTCTTGGAAACATATTACATAAACAATTGGCCCAACAGTAAGCCCCCTACACTCAATTGTTAATCTCTACACTCCAGAAATTAATGTCCTTCTTAAAAACCTCACTTGAAATTAATATTTGTATATTCTTACAGGAAATTCAATCTTACTTTCCATATTTTTAATTAACTTATAAATTCTTTTGATATTACAGGTTCACTTATTTTATTCATCATGGAAAACAAAGGTGGCCTGCGTAGGAGCCATAGGTTGAAAGCTCAGAAGGATGCAGAAGATATTTGGTCTAACATCCCTTCCGAACTCCTTTTACGTATTTTTTCACTCGTGAGTTTAGCTGATCGCTTGGTGAATGTTGCTGCTGTGTGTTGCTCGTGGAGAGCCACGGTCAATGACCCTCTATTGTCTGAAAATAAGTTGGACATATCCGAGTGCAGCCGCGAACTCAGCCTTCTACCTGTTTCTCGTAAGAGAGCTATACTAAGGCTCGCCTTTGTTCGAGGTATAAACATCGGACTAGGCTCTCTGAAGACTATAGTATTTGATTATTCCTTCCAGGTGAGGGACAGGGATTTACTCTATGCAGCTTCAAGGTACGTACTTGCTTTTTCTCAATATGTGACAAAATTTATTTTTTTCTATATTACCTTTTATACAGTAGTTTTTTACACTCATTTTTGTGTCATTCCTATAATACTAGGTGCTCGAATGTGCAACAATTGGTGTTGCCATGCATATCCAGAAATACAACAATGAGAGGCCTATCAAGGGCTTTCAGAAGCTGGACGCAGCTTGACTCTTTAGTCATCGGGTGGGAATTCGGAGAACTTAACATTCTTGAAATCGCGGGTCGCAACTGCCCTAACTTAAAGGAACTCTATATTTTTTGTCCAACGTTACATCTACATATGGCGGTGGCTATAGTATCTGGCATGCCCCGGCTGAAGGTGTTGAACATGCACTGTAACTTCTATAACAATGCCATGGTGCATGCGATGAATGTGCTTAGATGCGGATCACTGGAAAAATTCTCCATAACCACTGAAACCAGGTGACTAAATATAGAAGATTAATCTCGCCGGTTCATTGGGCTATGAATATAGGCTTTATTGAAGAGAGTGAGGCTGGGGCATTTCCTATGCGCCCAGTAGTTTGCAATTTTTTACGTTGAAGATGTGGAAACAATTTGATCATTTCCATTTCAAATGTCTATGCCTATTTCCCCTGATCATTAGGTCAAAAGAATACATTGTGTGAAATCTTAAATTGTGTTCTAATTGTGTTTGAACTATATGAATAAAGTGAACATGTGTGTGTGGACATGTATTGTCTTAGGTTCTCTTTACATCATCTTTTAGAGTCAAAAGATT
This sequence comes from Rubia yunnanensis, assembly GCA_037428765.1. Taxonomy (NCBI): domain Eukaryota; kingdom Viridiplantae; phylum Streptophyta; class Magnoliopsida; order Gentianales; family Rubiaceae; genus Rubia; species Rubia yunnanensis. The sequence continues at coordinate 111,919,728 of CM075064.1, read as the reverse complement.
GTCCTTTAGATTGCATTGTTAGTTGTGATTCGATTGAGTTTTTAAAAGGTAGGTTTAAATGCATTCCTAACTTAATACTGTCTTCTTTCTCTTTCTTTGGATGAAATTAGAAATTGAATCCTTTTAGACCGGATTGTCAATACGAGTTTATTGGTTAAAAGATAACCTATACATATGAAGGTAGGGTTAACTTGAGATTGAGTGCTGAAATTGGATATCTTATTTTGGACATCATGAATGTTTAATCATATTTTTATTACCTTTTCAAAGATTATTTTGGAGATATTGTTACACCTTATTTCTACGGCTAAAGAAGTTATGAAAATAGTCATAGATATATAGTGGTTGTATTTACATGGAAGTGAATAAACCCACAGATCATATGGCAAAGTCTACAATGAATGGAATTTTAAAGAATTTGAATACTTTCCCAAGCTTGTCCCAATTAGAGCAAGCTGCCGTATTGCTAAATTGATTATCATTTCCAGACGCTCGTTCTAATCTCAGTTCACTTCAAGACATAGGACTATTTACCTCGCTTCTAGAGACCTTTTTACCAATGTTTTCGTGGAAATAGCCAAGGTAAAAAGAAATGCAGTAAAAAAAATCTAAATTTTACCTTGATTCAAAACCAAGGTAAAAAGAAAATTTTACTCCAGTTATTTTTGAAAAAATAACTGAGGTTAAAAGTTTGACCGACATCGGCATCAGCGAGGCGAACGACATGCAGTAGTGGAAAAAGGTGAATATAAATGCATGTAATCAAAGGCAATTACTCAAGAACCACCTTTAATTAGGATCTTAAAAAGGTTCCAAATTTGGAAATCCCTCCCAAGCCCCTTCTTTGAATTTAAAGGCAGATTAAAATCGATTAAAAGCGGAACCTCCTTTAATGAAAATCGATTAAAGGTTGTTTTATTTTAGATACTCCTTTAATGGGCTGCCTTTATTGGCCCCATATATAAACAACTATTAAGTTTTTATACCTTAGTCATTTTACAAAATTAAACCCTCCCATTCCATAGCTAATGGAGTAAACACTCCCATTCTTCCGATCGAAATTAAACCCTCTTCCACTCTACCGCTCCAGCGAACCAGCACCCCTTTCTCAATTCCTCTGCTCGCTTCCACGTCGAGGCCCTCCGCCTCTGCCTTTTGGCTCCGCTTCCATTGCGTCGAAACCTTTTGTCACTTTGTTTATTGTTGCTAGTTTGAACCAATTTTAACGAATACATGTTTTTTTTTGTTATGGTTAACACAACATGATTTGCTATTGTTTCCAGATCTAGTTTTGATTCGCTGCCGAACACCTCAGCTATTTTTTGGACCCTAATTGAAGGCAGCATTTTAACTGCCATTGATCAATTTTGAGGGTTTTCCAGTAGTGATTAGTCCATGTGTCATATGACTGAAAGGAAGGTGCATGACCGATGTCAGTTATTACTGAGTACACGATCAGTTATGGTTGCTATCGAGACCATAGCTGACATATGTCATGAAACAATTAATCAATTTGACCAACTTTGGCTGTAGCGTAGGTTGAAATAGATATTAGCTTTTGTGGTCTGCCGATGGTGGAGGCAACATTGGTCTATCAGTTTTTGTAGAATTAATGGCCTAGCGACATGCAACTGACTTCTATCATTAATTTCATTACATCGCTTTTCGAGAAAAATGGAAGTCTATCACAAAATTACCGATAGAATAATATATGCAAAAGATGTACTACATACAAAAAAATATTAAAATAATATCAAAATGAAGTCTACCACTGATACTCGATCTCAAATGCTTAGAAAGTTTTCATGGGCATTATACAGAATAATATTTAGATATGATTTCCCTTACAATACATTAGTCTTATGGTAATAGGTTGAAAGAATTATTGCAATTGCTTTACCATCATATAAACAATCAATATTGTGATGAAGCAGTGTTCTTCACGGTTAGCCATTTCCTAAAGGGAATTCCCAGAGCTCTTTTCATGACCCCGTTCTTTTTTTCCCCAAAATTTTCTGGTTTTTACGGAGGTGTTTGGTTTGCTTCGTTAGGGTTTCAGATTGAAGTCGTGCTGTCGCATTTGCAAGGTTCGCCAAGTCTGCATTGGTTCATTGTCGGACAAAATCAAATGTCGGTAAAGGCCAAGTTTTAAGCAGGACAAAACCAAATCTATTTCAGTTTAAATGTTGGGGTATACTCACTGGGCTGATTTATTTTTGATTGTAGTCCTTGAAATGGGCCAACAAAGTTTTCCAAGATCGTGTCAGGCTTCAAAATAATCTTATAGAATTTTCTGTTGTTTTTTTTTGTTTCAAAATTCATTTATTTTTAATTTAGGTTTTGTTCAATAGTGGAAAAGCCTCTATTAAAGGCACCATTAGAAGGAGGTTCAAAGAAATTTCCCGGGAACCGTCTTTGATTGAGATCCGAATGAGGTTGCAAGCTCGGAACACATTTTGGATACGATTAAAGGCAGTTTGAAGTTGACAAAAGGCAGTTCCACCTTTGATTGCATCAACTAAAGGTGGTTCAATTGAAGAACCGCATTTAACAGGGTGCCTTTGTTGGGTTTTTGTGTCCTAATGTAAATAGCTAGCTAGGGTTTTCTAAAGCAAACCCATTTCCTTAGCTTTTTCCCAGATCTATCATCCTTCACCCATTTACTCTTTGCAATATACATTTTCTAAAGCAATTAATCTGAAACACTCTCCCTCTTCTCCCTTTTCACATTTTCTAAGCACCCAATTTCTCTTCCCTCTCCCACCTCACAACTTCTCCCTCTGCCGCCGGGTTGCCTCGCCTACTCCTTCGGGATTCAAATCCACTCCACTCGGTGCCCGTACGGCTCTCTCCCTCCGCCGGTATCCTCTCCTCCCCCCGTTGGTGTCTTCTCTCTTCCTCCACCGGTGTCCTCTCTCCCTTAGCCACTGTTCTTTCCTTCTTCCATTGGGCCACACGCCTCTCTCCACCGGGCCGCGTTAGATTTTCCTCCACTCACCGCCATTGCGTCACCTCTGCCCACCACTACATGCTCGTCTCCGCCAGTAGATGGTGTTTCCACTTCCTTATTTACAGATTTTTTTACATGTTTATTTATCTATGTTTAAACTGATTTGTGTAATTTTTATTGCTTTTCTGATTGTCCAATGTTGTCAGATCTTTTTCTTATGCTGCCAAAAACTAGGTTTCTAGAAGCCTTTTTTTGGGACCCCATAAATAGGTTCCGAATTTGGAACCCATTTCCGATCCAATAGAAGGCGGTTCTCAGAACCTTCTTTGATCAAAATGATCAAAGACACGACCAGAGAAGGCACTTAAGAAGTGCTTTTTCTGGTCCAGTAATCCAGCCTTAAATAGGCCCCTTTTAGAGATTTTATCTTCTTTCCAGGTAGATTTTAGAACTCTTTCTTAGGGTTTGATGCTTGCGAGCCTTATTTTGTTTCTCTAATTTGTTCTTGTGAAGCCTTACGTTTCCAGCTGTATCAGTTGTATACTATTAAAGTTGGAAAATATCAATATTGTCCTGTAACTTTTAGTAAAAGTTTACTTTCGAAAGACAGACTCTTAATAGGTTAAATTATTTCCAATTAATACGATAACCTCTTTATAACGAGAGCAATAGTTATGAATATAGATTTTTTATTAATGTGATTACCTATTCTAAAAAAATCAAAATAAGAAAAGCCTCAAAATAAGAAAAAATATAAAATCAAACCTAATATACAAAAACATGCCAACACAGTTTATAAACTCAAGAACGAGAGACAACCACTGGATGAATGTGGAAAATTTAAGACAAAACTTAAACATAAACATGGAGAAAGAAATTATATATAGAGGGTGGGGGAGAAAACGGTTCTAAGAATAATATGTGAGAAGATGAAACATAAAATTTGAATTTTAAGTTTTAATTCAGCAATTGTCGAAATCACACACGAAATCCACCAAATCTTGTAAACATTATAAAACAATATCATACTCATATTTTTTTTAAAGATTATAAAAAGGCATATCCAACCATTAGGCTATTGATATGAATCTAGAAGATGAAGCTGCACGAATTGTGCCACCTTTACCTGCATCCGTACGGAGCGTGTCGCCCACACGGGTCATGTCACTCGCACCTGCACGGATCGTGCCTCAGTTAGATCAAAGCTTAAAAGGTCATGTCAGAGATCATCTATATGATTTGATTGGTATAATGAAAAGAACCAAGAATAAACTTAGATATGAAGAGTTGAATGCTTTGATTGTTTAAGTGCACAAAGAGGAGCTGAAGAATTCAAAATATTCTTTGAAGAATTGCACTCTAATTTCGTATTAGGTAGGTTGGGTTTCCTATTCCTGAATTTAAAAATTATGGTTTGATTTAGGTTTTCTATTTCATTATTTTGAGATTAGGATTTTTGGTAGATTCACTGTTTTTGGTAGATTCACTACAATAGATGGCACCTTTTACCTCGGTTCTTGGAGGGGTTTTTAACTGAGACTTTTTCCAAAACAATTGAGGTAAATACTAGCAGCGTATATTTTGAATGTAGATCAAATTTTGCAATGTAAATAAAGTCGACCTCAATTACACACCTCGTAATAGCTAACACTTTTCGATTATCGTACAATTCACTGCACAACGAAGGCACCTAGAGCCTTTTTTTCTTTGACATTGAATATCATTCCATGGCTATTGATAGCCTACATTTCGAATGCACTTTGAAGCAACTCAGTATTGGGCAAATACCAACTTTGGTAAAGCGCCTGAATAAATATTATTTGTAGACAAATGCAAATGTAGATATATATGTATATGTATATATATATATATATATTTCTAATCTATATTTTTACTATGACTTAGTACATCCCAAGGGAGATTTTACAACTCCTACCAACTGAGAAGACCCTCGTAGTGATGTGGTTCTACGGGACAGACTGGCATATGGACAACTCGGGGTGGGAAGATGAAGCCCTTTCCCCAAAGGGTTTTGGCGAGTTCCTTAGGGGAAACAACCTACGCATCGGGGACACCTTGTTCTTTGAGATGATAGAAGATAGGGTACATATCGTCTTCAAGGTCATCATTGTCTGAGCTGATTAAGTTTATTGTAATTTCTGTTATGTGTGAACTAAGACATATATATTCGAATTTATGTACTTGTAAGGATATTCTCATGCCTACATTTTTTCTAATTAATTAATTCAGTATCTTATTTTAACATTATGTAATTGTTTGCACATGTTTATACGTGTGACTTCATGTGAGCACTATTTTATGAATCATTTTTTGGTCATATGATTTAAAAACATTGAACAAAAGGGGTACTAGTCGCGTACGAATTAGAAAAGGTTTCTTTTCTATCACCGTAAATTTCATGTGTGCGACATTGCAATGTCATTCACAATTGTATCTCTAGAAATGACGTATTGCTCAAAATCGGCCCAACTTCTACCACATCAAACAGTGACGTCGCATGCTACTCGGTAACATTATTTACCTCGTTTTTTATCATTTACTTCGGTTATTTTATTAACCAAAGTAAAAAACTAATTATTTACCTCAGTTTTTTAACCAAGGTAAAAAAAACCTTTTACTTCGAAAGAACCGAGGTAAAAGAAATTTTTACCTCAGCTTTTTGGGGTTAAGGATAAAACCGAGGGAAAAGGGGTGAAGTAATAGATGTTGTTTCTTGTAGTGACTACACTACACTCTTTTTCCCACTCGGTTTTTAAGTGACATAGTGTATTCATCATAGGAATAATCTCAAAATTCATGTAATATTTGCAGATTAGATCAGATAAAATTAGATTAGATAAGTTTAGATTAGATTAGATTAAATTAGATTAGATAAGTTTAGATAAGATTAGATAAAATTAGGAAAGATTTGATAGATAAAATTAGGAAAGATTTGATAGGATGAGTGAATCTGGCCATTCTTATTAGGAGATTCCGGCCATGCTTCTTCGAAGTTTAGGACATTTATTTTGATTAGGATTTAGATTTTCAAATACAGTTTCATTCAACAAGGAATAATAATAAATCCTAGCTAATATATGTCTTCTGATTTCTTGTGATCTAGCCAAATTAAACCCTATACATAGGGAAGGCTCTCACTGAATTAATTACCTTTTTAATAAATCATATAATTCAGAATTTGAGTTTATTAATATTTTCTTATGAGCATCCTTAAACTTGCAAATTTATTTTCGAAATTATGAGACTAGAATTTGTGAGAATTTCGTGAACAATTCGTGCAACTAATGCTTAGGTTTAGGGATTTCTACTTTGTGTTAGTAAATATCTAAAGTTGTGTTTTCTACAATGTCCTTTTGATTTCAAGAGAGTGCTTCTTCAAAAATTTCCCATCCAAAATCTTCAAAAGGAAATTAATATCAGCCATGTTCAAGAGAGTGCTTTTTTAGTTGTCATATTTTATAACTAGATTTCTTCTAAAATATATTAAAGTTCAAGTTTAAATATTTACATATATATTAAATGATTAATTTTATCATCATATTTAAATATAATACTATATTTTAAGGTATAGTTTTATAACACTATTTGCACTTCAATACTTTTAAAATGGGTATAGTTTTATAACACTATTTGCACTTTAATACTTTTTAAAATATTTTCTACTATCTTGTTATTAATAGATTTTCAAAAGGTATTCGAATCCCTACTCACAAGATGATATCAACAATGTGAGAAATTCTTTTGCTAAGCATCTAATTCTCAATTGGTCAGCAACCCTAGAGATCCCGATATTGTTAGAGTATCACATGTTTGATAGAAAGTGAAGCTTAGAAATGCCAGAATATATTTCTAGTTATTTCTATTCCTATCTATACATTATTTCTTGGTTAGCGTTATCTATAGATTTTTGTCAAGGTGAAATATACTATCATGTATTCTGTTAGTGAAACGAGGCCATTTTTGTGTTGGGAATATTTATAGAATTGTTTTTTATCACAAGAGCAGATAGTAATTCCGAGTATGAAAATGGTTTCGGCCCTTTTCATTACTATTTTCCATATGACGATTTCAATTTTCAAACTCGGAAATGTAAGACATGACAATGTTTCCGACTTCAGAAATGTTGTATATATATTTTTTAAAAGAGCCTCAAATGGGGAACGAAATGGAATGGAAATGTAAGACGAGTTTGGAACCTAAACAGGTTTTCCCAAAGAGCCAAAAATCATAGTTCTGAGTTTTGAAAAGCGTAAGCCTCCGAGTTTGTAAATTGTGTCCAAGGTCCCGAACTCGAAAATAATTAAAGGCAGTTCCACCGAATTTTTTAAGGTGAGTTTTAACCGCCTTCGTCGGTGTTTTTAAAGGTGGTTCTTGGATCCGCCTTTGTAGGTGGGAGATCAAAGGCGGGATGATTGGCGGAACCTTGAAACTGCCTTTAATGGTTCGATATAACCGCTTTCAATGACCCTCTCCTACACTAGTGTCACTTTTATATTCTCTCTATATTATTATTTTTAATTTAACAAAATATTGTGGATTGTATTTGTTTTCATGAAGAATTAACTCAGGTGCATATTGGACTTGAATTATTTGTATTTAAGATAACATATGGTTTATATAGTGAAGATAAAATTAGAATGTTAGACCCATTTAGGCATTTTGGACCCAAGACCCGTTTGACCGATCGGGTTTGGATATGGGTCTAAGATTTTTAGATCCTATGGGTCTTGGTTGGATTTGGGTCAAAGTAAAATTTTTAGGGCCAGATCTGGGTTTTATTAAACCCAGCCTAGACCCAAATACACTAGAGAATCAATCTGCAAAATAATCGTAGCGACGCCTATCCTCTGTTATCACAACTCGAGGCAATCTCCGAGACGGTGATCCCTGCGCATACAAACCCAAGGTAAGCTCTAGAGCCGGTGATAAAGGCCATATAAATACCCAAAAATACAAAAGCTCCATGGAATCTGTTAGGAATATAAATCCCACGAGATATCCGTTAGCCCGAAAAGATGGATAACAAAGACAACATAAAGAAAATAAAGGAAATAATGTACACAAGGATTTATGTGGTTCGGTCAAGTTGAATTACATCCACAGCCGGAGTAGACCGGAAGCTTCACTAAATGTGGAGAAAGTATTACAAGGCTTTGCCTACCACCTATGAAGGAATTATGTGGCAAAATATAAATATGAGGGCTTTGGCTTCTACAGCTACAAAGAGAGTTAAAGGGAGAAGAAAGCAAGTAGCAAAGGAATACTATGCTTGAGGTGTGTTTGAACTACTAAGTTCATCCCCTATTTATAATACTCCAAGTTCACCAATGACCAAGAGCTCTCAAACAAAACTTATCCCAATATCCCAAGAAATCCTCCTTCTACTTCAAGCATGGGTTGTGAACATTACTTCCAAATGGTTCTTGCCAAAAAACCATGATGGTTGAACCCCAGTAGTCAAAGAAATATTTCTTCAACTTGCTAAGCATGGGATGAGAATAGTGTTACAATTTAATGCTTTGAATTATTGTCTTTGTTATCCTCCAAAGAAGTGAATGTTCATGGATAATTGGGTGAAGACCACATTTCTTCACAAATCTCCACCTTGGTCTGAACCCCAAAAGTAATAGCTTACTCACTCTCCTCCGGCATGGTCCTAATGGGCCGAATCACCCACAATGAACACCAATCAAGTCCAAGCACTACTTGAACTTGAAATAGGGAAGAGCCTTCGTGAACATATCAGTAGGATTATCCTTTCTATGGATTTTCTTAACAAGGACCTTCTTCTGTGCAATGGTATCACAAATGAAGTGATACTTAATATCAATATGCTTCATCTGCTCATGATACATATGATCTTTAGTCAAATAAATTGCACTTTGACTATCACAGTGAATAGTAGTAACCCTTTGTTGTAGAGTTAATTCGCCGAAGAGACCTCTCAACCATAAAACTTCGTTGATTGCCTTTATGACTGCCACATATTCTGTCTCAGTAGTAGATAAAGAAACTACATGTTGTAGAGTAGCTTTCCAGCTAATTGCACAACCTCTAATGCACAATACATAACCTATTAGAGATATGCGGTTATCAAGATCACTGGCAATGTCTGAATCTACAAAACCAACCAGAGTGTTATTGGTTCTACCAAACTCCAAACACATGTTTGAAGTACCCTTTAAGTATCTAAGAATCCACTTCATATCCTTTCAATGTGATTCTCCCGGACTGGCCATATACTTACTAACAACACTAACAACTGGTGAGATATCAGGGCGAGTACAAACCATTGCATACATTATACTCCCGACTGCATTTGAATAAGGAAATCTAGCCATATAATCTTCTTCTTCCTCTCTTTTTGGTGATTGGGCAGCATATAGCCTAAAATGGCTATCAAGAGGAGTGCTAACTGGTTTGGCATCATGCATGCCAAATCTCTCCAAAACCTTCTTGAGGTAACTCTCTTGGGTCAGGTACAACTCTCTAACTTCTCGATATCTTCTTATCTGCATACTAAGAATCTCTTCAAATTCACTATTCAACAAGGCTTTCAACTCATGAATTTCTGCAAGATTCTTTGCCGCAATAAGCATGTCATCAACATATAATAGCAAATAAATGAATGAGTTATCTTGTAACTTTCAGAAGTAAACACAACTATCATACATACTTCTAGAGAAACCATGACCCAACATAAATGAATCAAACCTCTTATATCATTGTCTTGGAGATTGCTTTAATCCATACAAGGATTTCATCAACAAGCAAACCCGATCTTCCTTACCTTAAACTTCAAAACCTTTAGGTTGACTCATATAGACATGCTTATCTAATTCATCATGCAAGAAAGCTGTCTTGACATCTAGCTATTCTAACTCTAGATCATACATGTCAACCAAAGCAAGCAATACACGAATAGAGCTATGTTTCACAACGGGTGAGAAAATATCATTGAAATCTACACCTTGTACATGGTAGTAGCCCTTTGCAACCAATCATGATTTGTACCATGCATTATCAACACCTAAAGTATTTTCCTTTCTCTTGAAAACCCATTTGCAACCAACAATTTTCTTTCCTTTTGGTGGCACCACAAGATCCCATGTTCTATTCTTGTGTTGAGATTCCATCTCTTCGTTAATAGCGACCAACCATTTGTTTTAATTTGATAAGATGTATTTTGCATAAGTAATATTGTATTGCTGACAAGAATATATAGAGTACAATAAGGTGATAGAATATGAGTAGAGCTCTAGGTTAGTCAACATGACTTATCAAGAATCAATTATAATCTAATCAAAAATATGATTTACTCTAACACCCCCCTTCAAGCAAAGCGTCGGATGTTGAACGATGCAAAGTTTGGACTAGAAGAACTCAAAGAGAGGACGAGAAATTCATTTGGTGAAGATGTCAGCAATTTGAAGACCAGTGGAGACATGTGCAACACGCAACTTGCCATATGCCACCAACTCACAAACAAAATGATAGTCGATATCAATATGCTTGGCCTGCTTATGAGCAACCGGATTTTGAGCCAAGAAAATGGCACTACTGTTGTCACATAACAACATTGGGGAGCTCAAAAGCGGAAAATGAAGGTTGCAAAGGAAATGAGTCAACCAAACCATCTCTGAGGCACTTTTGGCAAGGGCTCAATACTCGGACTCAGTGCTGGATCCAGAAATGGTGGGTTGCTTCTTGGCACACCAAGAAATAATTTTTCCACCAAGAAAGACTGTATATCCATACGTCGATCGACGAGTCTCAAGATAACGAGCCCAATCATCATTCGAATACCCCTAGACCCAGGAGTACTGGCCCAGCGATAAGTTAGGCTGAAATTAAGAGTGCCTCTGACATAGCGAAGAATCCGAGTGACTGTGGCATAATGGTCAATACGAGGATCCTGAAGAAACTGGCTGACTGTGTGCCAGATCAGGACGAGTGATCGTCAGATACTGGAGGGCACCAACAAGAGATCAATACCGCGTAGGATTCTGAAATGGTGGACTAGTGGAGCTGTGTAACTGCGAACCAGGAACAAAGGGGGTAGAGAACGGGACCGCATTGGACATTCCTGCACAAGTGAGAATATCTCTAGCATACTTAGCTTGACCGAGAAACAGACCAGAGGAAGTGGGTGATACTTCTAAGCCAAGAAAAAAATGGAAAGCACCCAAATCCTTAATAGAAAACTCCTGATGTGTCCGATCAATAAACTTTCGAAGAAGCTCAGAGTCATTGCATGTGAGAATAATATCATCAACATAGACCAGGAGATAGAGCAAGGACGAGCCTCGACAGAGAACATAAAGAGAAGTGTCGACAGAACTACATCGAAACCCGAGTTGAGACAAATATGTCTTCAACCGCTGGAACCATGCTCGAGGTGCTTGCTTAAGACCATAAATGGCCTTTTACAAGCGGCAGATATAATCAGGTTGAAGAGAGTCCTTGTAACCAACCAGTTGTGCCATATAGGCCAGTGTATCAAGAATACCGTTCAAGAAGGCGTTCTTGACATCCAACTGATGAAGAGGCCAGGACCGCATAGTGGCAATGGCAAGAATGGTTCGGACAGTGAAGGCCTTGACAACTGGATTAAAGGTATGATCAAAATTAAAACCCAGAATCTGAGAGAACCCTTGCGCAACAAGGCAAGTTTTGTGACGATCGACTGTACCATCGGATAGATACTTCAGCCGGTAAACCCATTTGGAACCAATAACGTTGACACTAGAAGGATGTGGAACAAGGTCCCAAGTATTCTATCCTCGTAAGGAAGCAGTTTCCTTATTCATCACAGCAACCTAAGATGGGTCCTTCAACGCCGAACGATAATCCATAGGCTCAGACTAAGCGAGAAGGGCAAAAGTAGGCCATGTGCCACTAGACCAGAATATTCTCGATGTGGAACAACCCCAGTGAAGATCGAGTGGCCATGGGACAAGTACGATGCTGCGAAGATGAAGCTGGAGGAGAAGAAACCGGAGAGGGCACCAGGGACTGAATATCAGAGGTGGCTGAAGATGATGCAGCAGAGGGAGGAAAGTTGGCCATCTGTGACTAGTATGGGGTGGACAAATCAACGATCGAAGAAACAAATACCATCGAGCAAATAGAGTCGGGAATAGGAGACGGCTGATCAGAAGTCGAGAGGGGCAGACCAGAGCTGCCATCAGCATCCAGAAAAATAGCAATGTTCAAAGTCGAGAGAGTAGAGCCAGTGGTCGAGGTCGAAGACGAGGTAAAAGGAAAATAACCTTCATCGAAGCGTGCATGACAGGTGACAAAAATCTTGCCAGTGGCAGGATCAAGGCAATGAAAGCCCTTATAATGAAAGTTGTAACTGATGAAAACACAAGGAATGCTTCGTGGAGATAGCTTATGAGGGGCCATAGGATGAACATAAGGAATTACTCGATGACCAAAGAGATGGAAGTTCGAGTAGGTCATAAACAAGACAAAACACACCATTACACATATTTTCATTGGTAAAAAATACGAAAAATGAACACGATCGTTTTGCTACACAATACTAAACGTGTCATGCATGTCCGTGTATAAGCATGTGAATCGATCAACTGCATGTTCTCGGGATACATATAAATATATATACCATCTACCAAAAGAAACACAAAAATGTTCACATCAACACTCATTAATTTACACTCCCACAACATGATCGATACTCAACCAACATAAGCTAGGCATAGAGAAACCAATAATAAATACGAAAAAACTACCTCCAGTCATGCATTTATGGTTCTAGGTTATCGAAATTTCCAAAAATTAATGAATACTTACTTCCATGAGTCTTCATTTGTTTGAGTTATTGCAAACCTTCCCAAGAAATCTACCATCTAATAATGGAAAAGGTTCAAGCTCAGAACTAACTAAAGAGGGTAAGTTCGGAGCATTAAATGCTCGATTTTGCACCATTTTTTGTCAATAGTACACAAAACCGCTGCCAGTATTCCCACCTTTTTCCACGAATTTATTCAGCACCGGTTTCTACATTTTCATAACACCGGTTCCTATAACCGGTGCCAAAAACATACATCACGCCGGTTTTCTAGGATTCTTTGCACTGGTTTTAAAACCGGTGCGAATATAACATTAGTTATCGTTATTTTTAGCACAGGTTTCTTGACCTGTGCTAAACTCTTAATGGTTTCCACAAAATCTAGCGGCAGTTTCTCGACCGGTGTAAAAATAACACCGGTTTTTATTTAAATAACCGGTGCAAAAATATTTTTAACCGTTGCCACAATAACACCGGTTTTAGAACCAGTGCTAACACAAAAAAAACCGTTGCTAAAACATGATTTGCATCGGTTTTCGTAACCGGTGTTAAAAACCCGGTGCCAGAGGTGGTCTCTGTGGTAGTGTTAGATCACGATGATAAAGAAGTCTATACGGAGAAGTCCCTTGTAACACCGGAGTGGGAAGCCGATTTATGGTGTAAACCGCAGTAGCAAAAGCATCATCCCATCTTGAAAAGGGCAAATGGGAATGAAAGGCATAGTAAGTCTTATTTCGGCAACACGAAACTTGATGATGGATGCCTTTGGAGGCAAAATGGGAGCGTAAGAGCATATTTAAGAACTCAGTGCCACCGTAACTCTGAAAAACCTTAATTTTGGACGTAAATTGATTCTTAACTAAGGCCTCGAACTGCAAGTAAGTGTCAACAAACTCGGATTTTCGACGCAAGGGTAAAATCCATGTAAAGTGAGAATAATCATCCACAAACAAGGCATAATAAGAAAACCCATTTGAAGACAAAACTGGGGAAGGCCCCCACAAATCACAATGAATCAAATCCAGAATGTGCACAACATGCTTATTATTCTCAAGAAAAGCTAACCACTGCCCCTTTCCCATAACACATGGAGTGCAAGTATGCGGTTTGGGTAATAAAGAAAAAACTGACAAGAGACTAGACTTCTGTAAGCCAGAGTTGATAGAGGATGAAACATGCCCTAGATGAGCATACCGAAGCTCAAAAGATGCCTGTCCAGTATTCTGCTACAAGAAGGAAACGAGTGCTGCGCCACCTTTGTCCAAAACGTACAGGCCCCTTCACTGTGCCCCTTACCCTCGACTTCCTTGGAAACTTTGTTCTGAATCACAAAGTTTCGGTTATTAGAAGTAACAAAGACATTTAAATCCCTGGTCTGTTTACTAATGGACAGTAAATTCTTAGTGATGGAAGGTACAACTAGAACATTAGACAGTGTCAAAGAATCAGAAATCTGAGAATCACCAATATGTAAAATTGGCACAAATGCACCATTACCGACAGAAACATAGGAATTACCAGAGTAATGTGATTATGTATCAAAGAGTGTGGCTCTATCTGTATCAAAGCCTGAAAATTATCAGCCAGGTGCGAGGGATCAGAACGATGAGTCTGTGCTAACATTTTGTAACAGGACCCTGCATAATGGCCGGACGAGAACACCAGGTACAATGGGGACGATCGCGTCCAGAACTGGCCCCAGCCATGAACTGACTAGGACAAATGCTAGAACATCTGCCTCTGCGACCACCAGAACGATCACCACGAGGGGTACGGGAACCCCATATGCCGCCGCCCCTAGCATGTGCGTGCTCCCAAGAACGGCTGGTAGAAGGTTGTTCACCTGCAGAGAATGCCACTGGACCAGAAGAAAGTATCGAATTGCCTTCAAGATTTTTCAAAAATGCCTCATGATTCTTGGCATGAGACAAAATATCAGCATAAAGTGGGGTAGGGGAAGAATTAATCGGAGGAGCAGGAAAATCCTTGAACTCAGACCTGAGAGCAGTTAAAAACCAGATGATTTGATCATCATTAAAAATAGGAGAACCCATAAGAGATAACTGCTAAAAATGTCTTTAAACGGTAAGTGAATTTCATTAACAATACCACTCTTACGTATACCATGGGCATCGGCCCGAAGACGAATAATGGTGGAAGTGTTGTTGGTCTGAAAAGTGGCACAAAAACTATCCCAGATATCCTTGGCAGTCGCATACAAACCTAGAAGTTAGGAGAGGGCCTCAGGAGAAAGATAGGAGAACAGTAGACTACAGACCCTCTGGTCTTCATCCATCCAGAGATCATAAGCATCCTTGCTATATTGTGAGCTGCCTGAGCAGCCGCACGATCAGGAGGAGGAGCTCGGGGGGCAGTGGCAAAGAAGGAAGACGTTGAACTGATCGTCAGCAGAGTGGGAAGAGGAGGGCATGGAATCGACCCAGAGAGATATCCAAAAAGCCTTTGAGGGCAACAAACGTATTCAATCTGGCGTTTCTAGAGAATAAAATTGGTCTTAATGAGTTTAATTTGTAGCATCTAATGAAGAGTATTAAATGATAATTTTTCACTGGCTATGATGAGAACGAAAGAGGAGTTCGGCTGCTAGAGGAAGAAGAAGGAGGAGCGGCGGCCAGAAAAAAAAGTTTAGGCTTTAGAAGGTAAATCAAAACACTGCTCTGATACCATGATAAGATGTATTTTGCATAAGTAATATTGTATTGCTGACAGGAATATATAGAGTACAATAAGGTGATAGAATATGAGTAGAAATCTAGGTTAGTCAACAGAACTTATCAAGAATCAATTATAATCTAATCAGAAATATGATTTACTCTAACAGAATTAGCACCTGAAACTGCCTCTGAATATGTGAAAGGTTTCTCGTCTCCACCTGTTTCCTGAGCCACTAATAAAGCATATGCAACCAAATTCGCATACCTCAATGGTGGTTAAATGTCACGTCTCGGTCTATCTCTAGCAATGGAATAATACTCATCTCCTGGTTGATCTTGAACACGTTCATGATCAGATTCTTCAACCACTTCTTGGGTTGGTTTTCTCCTAGAAGAACCACCAATCTCTAACTCCACCTGCTTTTGTGCACTATCCTCTTTTTCTGAATCACAAGGATTACAAGGCTCTTTTCCAGGATGTAACATATAAGATTCATCAAATGTAACATCTCTACTAATTAAAAATTTGATTGATTTAGGATCAGGATACCATAATCTATATCATTTCACTCCTGAAGCATAACCGATGAAAATACATTTTTTAGCCATAGGCTCTACCTTCCACTCGTTAACATGCCTATAAGCTAGACACCCAAATATTCTTCAATTAGAGTAATCAGCAGGAGTACCTGACCAAACTTCCTTCGGAGTCTTGAAATCAAGAGGTGCACATGGAGAGCGATTGACAATGTGACTAGCCGTAGCTATGGCTTCTACCCAAAAGTCTAATGTCAACATGGCATTTGAGATCATGCACCGAGCTCTTTCCAAAAGAGTACGATTAATCCGCTCTGCCACATCATTATGTTGAGGCATCATTCTAACAGTATGATGTCGAGCTATTGCTTCATTTTTGCAGAACTCATTGAATTCATTTCCACAAAATTCCAACCCATTGTCAGTCTTCAGTAGTTTAATTTGTTTTCCAGTATGTTTTTCAATCAAAGTTTTCCATTGTTTAAATGTTAGGAAAAAATCACTTTTAAGTTTCAAAAAATATACCCAAACTTTTCTTGAATAGTCATCAATAAAAGTAAGCATATATCTTGCACCACCCTTAGAAGGAACATGAGAGGGCCCCCAAAGATCAGAATGAATGTAGTCCAAAGTACCTTTTGTTTTATGAACTGTAGGTGAAAGAAGCTAATTCTTTTCTACTTTCCAAAAATACAGTGTTCACAAAAGTTCAACTTACTAGTACTTTGACCACAAAGTAGAACTCTCTTTCTTAACAATGTTAAGCCTTTCTTACCGATATGTCATAACCTCATATGCCACAATTTGGTGATGTCTTCATCTGAGGAAGTTGAGACAGCCACTGCCCCAGTTTCTATAGATCCATGCAAAACATACAAAGTGCCAACTCTGCAAGCTTTCATTAGCACAAGAGCACCTTTACAGATTTTCAGGATTCCACCATCACCTGAATATCTGTACCCGAGAGCATCAAGAGTGCCAAGAGAGATGAGATTTTTCTTTAAGTCAAGAACATGCCTAACATTAGTGAGTGTCCTAATAATGTCATAGTACATTTTGATTTGAATTGTTCCCCTACTAACAACCTTACAAGGAGCATTATTACCCATCCAAAAAATTCCACCATCCCATTCTTCATAAGTGGAAAAACACCCCCTATCATAACTCATGTGGTAAGAACAACTCGAATCTAAGAGCCACTCACTAGAAGACCTTGACTTATTATCCATGGCCACAAATATGATTCCATCAATCTCATCTTTTGGTACACTAGCTTCACCAGCATTGCTGCTATTCTGCTCATTTTTATATTTTTCTTTGTTTTTCAATTTAAAACAATCAGCGTTAATGTGCCCCTTTTTCTTGCAATAGTTGCAAATTTTATTTCTGTATCTAGACTTCGACCCTTTCTTTGGATCTACCACCTTCAGAATCTTTAATTTCACCTCTACCCCTCACAAGCAAACCCTCAGCATGAGTTCCACTCGATTCCCCAGTAATGTCCCTATCAATCTGCTCATTAGATTTTAATGCAGATTTTATACTATTGTATGAGATCGACTCTTTCCCATAAATCATAGTATCTCAAAAATACTTAAAGGACAGAGGAAGGGAACATAACAATAAAATGGCTTGATCTTATTCATCAACTTTAGCATCTACATTCTCCAAATCCAAAATGATGGAATAAAATTTATCAAGATGTGAGAGTATAGATGTACCTTCCGCCATTTTCAACATGTACAATTTTTGTTTCAAATAGAGGCAATTCTCCATTGTCATCTTCATGTATGTTGATTTCAACTGATCCCACATACCTTTGGCAGTTCTCTCACTAGCAACTTCCTGCAAAACCTCGTTAGAGTTATTTAAAATAATGGCGGATCCAGCCTTCTTGCCTAGGTCACCAAAATCTTCCGGCAACATGCCGCTGGCCTTTCCTCCACTCCTTCAAGGGCTAGCTCATATCCATCTCCGATTAGGATGGCTTCCATGTTGAGTTGCCACATACCAAAGTTTACACTCCAGTCAAACTTTTCAATAGAAGTCCTTGTTACCGTTATGATGGCTAATAGATAAAAAATGAGATATGGCTCTGATACCAATTTATTAGTAATACGAATCCCACGAGATTTCTGTTAGCCCAAAAAGATGGATAACGAAGACAACGTAAAGAAAATAAAGGAAATAATGGACACAAGGATTTACGTGGTTCGGTCAAGTTGACCTACATCCACGGCCGAAGGAGACCAGAAGCTTCACTACATGTGGAGAAAGTATTACAAGGCTTTTCCTACCACCTATGAAAGAATTATGTGGCAAAATATAAATATGAGGGCTTTGGCTTCTACAACTGTAAAGGAGAGTTAAAGGGAGAAGAAACCAAGCAGCAAAGGAATGCTATGCTTGAGGTGTGTTTAAACTACTAAGTTCATCCCCTATTTATACTACTCCAAGTTCACCAATGTCCAAGAGCTCTCAAAAAAAACTTATCCCAATATCCCAAGAAATCCTCCTTCTTGCTTCAAGCATGGGTTGTGAACATTACTACCAAATGGTTCTTTCCAAAAAACCATGATAGTTGAACCCCAATAGTCAAAGAAATAATGCTTCAACTTGCTAAGCATGGGATGAGAATAGTGTTGCAATTTAATGCTTTGAATGATTGCCTTTGCTATCCTCCAAAAAAGTGAATGTTCATGGATAATTGGGTGAAGACCACATTTCACAGAATCTATCGCAAAAGCTAGAGCTCTAGAATCTCCATTAAAAATCATAGTTCTTAACAACGTCGACGAATTTACGCCGACGACCATTCAGTATTCATAAGGTTAGATTTGATGGGATTAGATTCAATGAATCTGGCCATTCTTATTAGGAGAATCTGGCCATACTTCTTCATAGTTTATACATTTATTTTGATTATGATTTAGATTTTCAAAGACAGTTTAATTGAGCAAGGAATCAGATTAAATCCTAGTTGAATTATGTCTTCTATTTTCTTGTGATCTAGCCAAATTAAACTCTATATATACGGAAGGCTCTCACTAAATTAATTACCTTTTAAATAAATCATATAATTCAGAATTTGAGTTTATTACTCATTTCTTGCGAGCATCCTTACACTTGCAAATTTATTTTCAAAATTGTGAGACTATAATATACGAGAATTTTGTGAACAATTCGTGAACAATTAGGATATTTCTATGTTTGTGTTAGTGAAGATCTAAAGTTGTGTTTTCTACAATGTTTTCTTGATTTCAAGAGGGTGTTTCGTTCAACCTTGATAGAGAGTGCTTCTTCAAAAAAATTCATCCAGAATCTTCACAAGGAGATTAATGTCAGCCATGTTAAACAAGACTTTATGATTTCTTTTGTCGTCATATATTAAAACTAGTTTTCTTCCAAAATATATTACAGTTAAAGTTTAAATTTTTCATATATATTGAATGATTAATTTTATCATCATATTTAAATATAATACTATATTTTAAGGTATACTTTTATAACACTATTTGCACTTCAGTACCTTTTAAATGGGTCTTTGATAATGTCAATATAGTTTCTTTTGTTTAGAGCCTCACGGATATTGAAGTATTTTT
Organism: Rubia yunnanensis; assembly: GCA_037428765.1. NCBI lineage: Eukaryota > Viridiplantae > Streptophyta > Magnoliopsida > Gentianales > Rubiaceae > Rubia > Rubia yunnanensis. Next base: position 111,900,129 of record CM075064.1, on the reverse strand, counting down.
CAGATTCAATGCTTTCTCTCTCTTAACTCTCTACCTTCTCTCTACATTTACCTTCTTCCTTAGTGGTAACGTTCACATCTTGCCGGAACCTACACCGGCGAACACCTTTGCAACTATGGCAGTTATACCGCCGATGGGTGGAAACAAATATTTTCTTCAAATCCTCACCCCTCGTCCTGTTGTACTCTCCCAATCCCTCCAAATTGACCATAATTTCAATCCAGGCACTGAAATTTGCAACAGCCTAGCTTGCCTCTACACAAATGAGGAATTTAAGAAACTCTCAGAACCCTAAAATAATGCCCTTTTCAGAAAATTTCTCCGTGGCAGACCTACTATGGAGATGCTCCAATCATCATTCAAAACCGTGGGCTTGAAAGGGAAGTTTCAGCTAGGAGCACTCGACTACAAATATATACTAAGCAGATTTGAGCTCACCATGAATTTTCAACGTTGTTGGATCAAAGGTGCTGGAGTTTCAACGGAGCTCCGATGAAAGTACTCCATTGGATGCCGGATTTCTCCCCAAATGCTGACTCCTAATTTGTGCCGATCTGCTGTAGTGTATGAATAACCTATTAAAGGTGGTTCTATCAGAAATTTAAAGTAACCTTTTAGTTGCCTTCTCTAGCCCTACCTTTAATCAATCAGAAAATAAGGCGGTACCGAGAACCGCCTTAAAAAGCGTCATTAAAGGTGGTTAAAAACCACCTTTAATTTACCCAGGGAACAACCTTTAATTTAATTCCGAACTCGGAAATTGGGAAATTTCCCTCGTGTCTAGCTATACATTCTAAACTTGGAAAGTATCTATATATTCTGAACTCAAAAACTCGTAATAGTTGTGTGTCTGCTCTTTGTAAAATGATAACTAGTTTTTGGATTATTGTCCACATTCTGATCCCTCTCTGGAAATTTTTCAAGAGAATTTTTTCCCTTGATCAGTTTCAGAGTTCGAAAACTATATCACGTTAAGGGTTTCCGAGTTCGGAATACATTTTTTGCCCTATGCAATTTAAACATGGATGAGACGACCGAATTTCTGAATTTGGAAACATTTTCTGTTCTTTGGTAAAAATTTGTTTCTTTACTATTACCGGCATAAAAACAGCCTCGATACACTGCCACAATTTCAAACGAATACACGATAATAAATTGCACCTAAAAAAAATCTATAGATAATGCTCATCAACCAATAATCTATAGATAGGAATAGAAAATGCTACAAATTTATTACGACATTTCTAAGGTTCATTTTTTAAATCTAACTTGAGTGTCCCTACCAATATTGAGATTTTCCAGTGTGTGTCACTGATTGAAAATAAGATGCCTAGCCAATGAATTCTTCACATTGTTGATATATTCTTACAAGAAGGGTTTCCAATCATTTTTTAAAATATGAAATAACATTATAGTATTAATTATTTGGTGAAGGATATTTAGAAACATTACCACTAAGCATTTGTGAAATTACCTTGTCAAGTTCAAGTACATCTTCCTGGACTTTGTTTATGAGCTCGGACGCGTGTAAAATGACATAATATCTGCACTCCCAAGTTTGGGAATGTTTCTTGTACTATATTTAGGAAACATAAATGATTAAGAATATTGCACTAAATAATTGAGGATAGCATTTTGAAAATGAACGTGCTCATAGGCCTACCTTAATTTAAACCACGTGAAATGAAGAATTTGTTTGCTCATTATTTTCATTTATTGTAGATTCCAAAATCCCAACGAATGCATCCGATGGTTGGAAGTGAAGGGGATCCATCCAATACACTCACTTCTATTCCGGTACTATCAATATTAGTCTCTAATGGTCCCTGGAAAAAAAGATTAATTATTTGAAATTTTCAAAAACAATGTTGGTCAAGAAATTAAACGTAGTAAATAACCTTTTGATGTATGGCGCAACAAAAATCATCTTATCCTTCCGGCCTAGGTATTTGCAAATGTATTTGATCATGTATTTTTTTGTACAACAAATTTCCTGTATCACCACTGGGCACATATATCCAATCCATCCTTTCTTTTGATTACTCGAAAAAAACATGTTCCTAGAAAATTCAATAGTAGGTATTAATTGTAATAGTGGATAGTAAAATTTATATCAAATTTTGAAATAAAATGAATAAAATCACTCACAAGGTGTAGATCGACATCACCGTTTGATTAACTTGCTCACATCTCCATAGGTTTTCAAAATAACTCCATAACGCCATGATTTCACGTTTGCATCTAAATACACATTCATTTCCCGAGAATGTGAATGTTGAGTTTCAATCACGGGGTTGTAGCAATTTTTATAGGACACATACGAATCCCGGTAAGTCTCGAGGGATGTTGGATCTTTCCAATGGTAGTTTAACCCAAGTTGGTGCTGTTGTAACCATATTTGGGGTCGATTTTACCGGTTATGGTGTTTTTATCACCAGTTTTGGTGACGGTGGAATTGTTTTTTTCAAATATCCATCCTTGATAGGATTGGCGTATATAAGTCAACTAGGCCAAGTAAGGAACATTCCCTGGTAAGGCCCAACTTTCTTGTATTCTCCATCCGGGATGGGAAAAGGGGCATCCATCACCAATGTATTCTTCAGGGAAACCCTCGAAAGACCTTCCGCAATTGGTATGAAATGATAATGTTTCATTGACTCATGTAAAGCTCCATCGGCTACATGTAGCGGCTTACAATCTAAGCCTTGATCAATGTATAGTTCACACATATATGATTTCTAAAACATAGGCAAAATATTTATCAAATATAAAACTTAAATCAAAGTATCATAATTTAGAAAATGATCCTTTGTACCTTTTTTTTCATTTGCGAGGGTGGCATTGTCGAGGTTGTCAGGTTTGAAGTTGCCCCACAATTTACCTCTACATTTCTAGGAGAATGTCGTGAACCACTAGGTAGGGGTGTCCAATTGGTTGTTAAGTCCTTTAAATTGTCCGAAAGAACTAGCTCGATGCATTAGACCAACTTCCAAATCACAATTTCTTGTTGTTCAATTCGTTTGTCTTAGAGTTGGATTTTTTTACAACAAATGGACTCTTGAGGGTTTCGCTCCGTCGTAGGACCGTACGCTACCAAATGCTTGCTGGTGGGTCATGAAACAAACCATTCTCCTAACCTAGTCCGGATGGTCTGGATTTTCCATGGTTTCACAAAGGGTGTCGTGTTTATCCCTTGGTATGAATTCCACTTGTAATTGATCATTTTTCAATTTTTCCCAATTGAAAACATAAATAACCTTTGTTACTTCGATATAACATTTTCTATGATTGTTTGCATGATGTCCCGAAAGACTACAAGGACACATTATGGATGGAGTTTAGGGTAGCGTTAGTGAGGCGTTATTCCCCACATTTATCCTTAATTTAATCTTTAAATAAACTCCCTATGATTGACTCTGTGTTTTGAAAACCTCATAGAGGCCATTTGACATCGAAACACCGGACATGGGTGATTTGCAGAAGAAGGCCACGTTGATGATGTCCAAGGCTAGCGTGAACATATATACACTTTTTGAAGGACTGCATTTTAGCAATAAGAGAGGGGATCATCCTTTGCTAACTTAAACTCACATTGAACCGGGGAGTTGGGAGATCCACAAGAAAAGGGCCTTGCAGAATAGGGATATCATTAGTAAAAAAAATAATTTAACTTTTAGAATGTTTGGATTTACATGTCTATAGTGATGACATGACTCTAACATCCTAACTTCAGGTACATGGGATGAAAACAGCACATTTCTGTGCTTAATGTAATTCCTGACTGATTGATTTGTGGCAATCAAGCTAGTATAAGAATGTCTTGAAAGATATGTGCATATTGAAAATGAGAGCGGGATGAAAGAAGATGAGGCAAGGGCTTCAGTTAACCACTCAATGTGTATGATCATGAGAGGCGCAATTCATTCCTGAAAGGCTGAAAAAACAAAAAATGTGTTTACGTCAAGGATGAAGAAAACAAATTGCCAACAAAGTAGTAAGTAAATGTTTAAGGAAGTTTTTTTATTATTTTAAAAACATTTATGTTAATCACGTATTGACAAACAATTTAATTTATTTTTTGTTCATAGGAAAAACTGAACAATGATCAAGTGCAAGGGCAATTCATTCAAATGGATAAGCACGACATCCTTTGTGAAGCTATGGAAAAACCCGACCACCCAGGCCGTGCATGGAGCATGTGTGCATTCCTGACCCAATGAGTGGCATCGTACGGTCCTACGGTCCTACGGTCATGCAGAACCCTTGAGAATCAACACATTGAAAAACAATTGCTACTCCTAAAGAAACGAATTGAGCAACAAGAAATTATAATTTGTAAGTTGGTAAAACACGCCGAGCTTTCTCTTACAAACAATTTAAAGGATTTGATGCCTGATTGGACATTGTCATCAAGGGGATCATGCCATTCTCTAGGAGATGTTGAGGTCAATCGAGAAGCAATCATTTAAACTCCAAGAATCGAGAGGCAATTGTTGAAACCCAACAACTTTGACAAGTGAAAAGAATGTACACATTTCATTTTCTTCAAAATCTTCCTAGGCAATAAGTTTCATATTTAACATATATTTTGGTGGGGAAGTAGAAATCATGGCTGTGTTGGCTATACATTGATCAAGTCATAGGTGGTAGATCGCTCCACGTAGCTGATGGAGTTTTGCATGAGTTAATGAAAAAAATCACTCTATACCAATTGTAGATGGTCTATCTAGGGTTTCTTTGGAGAATCCATTGGTATTGGGAGCCCTTTTTCCAATCTCAGACGTACAATACAAGAATGTTGGGCCCACTCGGGGAATGTTCCTTCTTTGGCCTTGAGGACTTATTTACGTTGATCCATCGACACTTGAAGGAAACACGGGTTGCATCACTTAAACTGGTGAAAACAACACTAAGAGCAGTCAAAGCAGCACACAAATCGGTCCCAAAAATACTGAATAAAATTAGACCTCCAGTTGCTAGAGAACATGTCCTTTAAGACTCACCTCACTTCGTACGGGAGCTCTACAATTGACTTCAACCGCATGATTAAAACTAAAAATACACATTTTTGGGAAATGAATGCATATTTCGATGCAAGTGTGTAATCATTGAAGACCTATGGAGATATGACCCAGTTAATCAAACGATCATGTCGACTACACCTTGTAACTGATTTTAATTTTTTTTATTTCAAATCCAACATTTTTTACTATAAACATTAGTAAAATTAATGACGAAATTAAAATTATGAAGGTGCATGTTATTTTTACTAATAATCAAAAGAAGTGATGGATTGGATACACTTGCCCGGTAAAGATTGAAGAAATTGGTTGTACAAACACAGAGAGGATCGACTACGTTTGCAAATGGCCAGGTTGGAAGGATAAGATGCTTTTCATTCCGCCATATATCTAAATGTTACACATACAATGTTCAATTCATTTACCAACATCATTTCCACACATTAGAAGATAATTTACATGTTTGTGATTGGGGACCATTGGAGATTGATTTGACTTTTCATGCAAATAATCGTGTCTATTGGATGGATATACTACACTTCCAACCGCCAGATTAATTTATCAAGATTTTGGAATCTGCAATGAAGAACACTAGTTACCAAAATAAAACTACTTTAGAAGTGGTCGAAATCAAGGTGGACTATCCAAATTTTTTATTCTAGTATACTATACTTATTTGATACAACTGTCATAATACTTTATGTTGTTTAAGTTAGCACAAAAAACAAGCGCAAACATGGGAGCGCGGCTATTACGTCATGTTATATGCGACTGAGTGCATTCAAGAAGTCCGCAAAGATTTACTTGAAATTGACAAGGTAATCTTACTTTTGTTTTTAGTAATTTATCTAACTAACCTTTCTAAATATTTTCTACTATCTTGCTATTATTGGATTTTCAAAAAGTATTCGAAGCCCTGCTCGCAAGATGATATCAACAATGCGAGAAATTCTTTGGCTAAGCATTTAATTCTCAATCGATCAGCAACCCTAGGGAATCCTAATATTTTTAGAGTATCACAAGTTTGATATTAACTGAAGCATAGAAATGCTGGAATCAATTTCTAGTTATTTCTATTCCTATCTATAGATAATTGCTTGGTTATCGATAGATTTTTGTCAAGGTGCAAGATACTATCATGTATTGTGTTACATTTGTGGTTGTGAATTGAGGCCATTTTTAATATTTTTGGCACAAGAGCATACACTACTTCCGAGTACAAACACCATTTCAGCCCTTTTCATTACTATTTTCCATATGACCGATTTCAATTTTCATACCCGGAAATGGAAGACACAACAATGTTTCCAACTACAGAAATGTGGATTTTTTTAAAAAAAAAGAGCCACAAAAGAAATGAAACGGAACGGAAATGTGAGACAAAGTTGGAGCCTAAATAGGTTTTCCCAAAGAGTAAAAAATCATAGTTCCAAGTTCGAAAAAGTGTAAGCTTTGGTGTTTGTAAATGCGTCCAAGGTCCCTAACTCAAAAATAATTAAACGCGGTTTCTACGCCCTTTTAAAGGCCGATTTTAACTTCCTTCGTTGGCATTTTTAAAGGCAGTTATTGGAACCACCTTTGTTGATGGGATATCAAAGGCAGGAGCATTAAACCCAAACCAGACCCATCCACATTGTCGAGATGAGCTTACACTAACCAACCATTTAGAATTTTAGAAATCAAAATTGACCAAACTTAAGATTATGGTTGGTACAGTATGTGGATAAGGCAATTTCCTACATATCAAGTGGCAGGGAAATGGTTGTCAAAGAAAAGCAAATAAAAAGAAATAGTATATGGCAATATTTTCAATTAAACAATCTCATCAATATATAGTAGAACAAACCCTCTAAAACTATAAATTAAGGATGATAATAAAATAAATGATCAAGTAACCATGATTAGTAAGTAAAGTAATGACATTAACACATATATAAAGTGATGAGAACATCAAACTAAAAAATACAGGCACAATATTAGGAAAAAACACAGCAAAATAAAAATATTTTCAATTAGAGTGAATAACAACACATACATGCATCAGATGTCATTGCAGATAAAGATATACAACAAAAATTAGTGCCAACCAAGAGTTGACGATTCCTGACTTTTAGAAGAAGCAGAAACAAAAAATCACTGTATTCACTTGCATTAATGATCATGACATCAAATTAAGCGCCGTTGGGATGAAGAATCCGCTGTCCGGAGAAAACTAGATTAATGTATGAACTAATATAAAAATTGATCGGACAAAATTGGAATGAAAATAATTGAAGAATTTAGAATCATCTAAAAGCTTTTGACTTCACCTGAGAGAGAGGAGCACATGGATTCAATGGCAGTCGGATGTAGCCTTAGCTCGTCTTCTCCGGTCAATGTCAGGTAGAAGATACTGAGATCAAAGTTCAAACGTGAAAACAGGAAAAGAATCAAATCATCAACATCCGAAAAAACTAACTACTAAGTAGAAAACTTACCTTCTACATGCGCGGAATGACGAAATTCAACACAATTCACCAGCAAAATCGTTGATTGAAGAAGGAGATTTAGTTGAAATTGAAACCTGGGTTGAGACAATTTTTGGGCAATTAAGAGGAAGAGGAATGGTTATGGAAAGAGAAAAATAAAATTAGAAAATAAAATTTACTATATAGTAGTTGTTGATTAGTCCCTATAACATATAATATCTAATAGAACCTCTATCTCACAATACACTTGTGTGAGGCCGTCTCACACAAGTCTTTGTACTGACAGAGAATACTCTTAAAAATTAAAATTAAAATTTTCTAATGTATGATCACTTGAAACTTTTAAAAAATGTCCATATATTTTCATTACTCCAATATATCTCACACACTATTGATAATACCTTACTATTTATCATCAAAAATAACTTGAAAGTAAACTTACCTTTTACTACTAGAAAATACCTCCTTTTACAGTAAAATATTTGAAGAAAATACCTCCAAAACTTTTAACCCTTAACCCCCACTGATGCATGTTCTTCTGCGTGTGTTCTTATCGATCTCCCTTCTATGTGGTTTTAACGTGTTCAATTGATCATCAACTTGAAGACCCACAACTTTTTTATCAATAATATGATCAAATTATTTAGATACCAAGATATGGTGTAGCTGAGGGGAGACCTATTGCGAGGGAGCGTCATCTACCTGCTTTGGAATTGGTATCGCGTGGTTCATGTAAATGATTATATTGGATGTATTTTTTTTTATTATTATTATATTGGATGTATTTAATGCAGTGTCAAGAAAACCACTTAATTCAAATCATTTACTACATATATTCTCTATTTCTCTATTTCTATGTGGCACAACACTACCATAGTCCATGAGATAACCATTGTTTCTGATTTGGTATTTGCCATTCTTATTTGACTTGTTCATCTGATCACGAACGAGATTTTTGGGAACATTATGGGCAATCTTGGTAATGCTTAAGTAGTGAATATAGGGCCTTTTTAATCCCTTACAAAGAGTACTAAAAAGGTTATCCAAGTATAATCCTTTACACATTGTGTGATTTATATCCTCTAAAGAAGGTCATCTCAACTAGAATGGCACATTTTACATTTTAAGGCGGGATTTTTCTTACCTTTTCTGTTATAAACATGACTATTTGAATACATTCCCTCTACTAAAAAAGAGAGAGAGAGAGAAGAAAATAGCCTAACATGTCTTTTCTTGCAAGACCTCAACAGATTTCACCTTTTCTCTCTACTATTCTTGTAATTCCTTGTTATCATCCCCGGATCTCGTGAGTTTGTTTGAAGACATCAATTGTTAGTAAAATTTGATTTCATCTAATTACTTCAAATTTTAATTACCATGTTCCAGCATAAACTAATTAAGCAATTACGTAATAAAGTAAATAGTCAAAGATACACGACTTGGTTACGCAGTTTGGTGAATGTCACCTCCATCTGCGGTGCCTGACCCAGTTCAGAATGAATCAAATAATAAAAAATATGGTACAAAGTACACCATACAAAATGCTTATCTTTTCTAATTAAACACGTGAATTCTACTAGCTCCCCTAGTTGTCGATCCGCCTTGGTCAGACTCCCTCAAACTTCAAAACCCGTCGATGCTAGATCTCCTCCTCCCGAGGAATTAAGGCTTACGTTCTGAACATTAAGATCAAAAGATTTGATCATGTTGGAACATGATAGTACATTTCTTGGGTACTTCTGAATATCGAAAACTTGAGTGCAGATTTTCTCAAAATAAATCCGTCGGTAGCTTAGCCAGAATGTTCACACTTTATAGCTGGTTACATGCCTTCAATTACTTGTGCGGCTGGAATTCTATCTCCACAAAATATTCTGATAACAATCAAATTTTTTGAAGATAGAATTACCAAATCTAATCCCTTGGAGATTGGAATAAGAATATCTCGTCCTCATCCATACCATAGACAAAACCCACATCAATTCCAACTCTTCAAATCTAATCCAATCCCACAAATATAGGAATTAATGTATTCTTCAAATCAAATCAAATTGGATGAGATGTCCTACCTCTCAGATTCCTTCTTTGCTCATACCATAACTCACAAACTTCCTTCTTTGATGTTACAACATAATACTTCCATATTTGCATAATTTCCTCAAATTCCTAATTAGCCAAATCTGGACTTTACAGTCTCCCCCTTTTACATTTTGTGGACTCGTCAATCTTTGTACTTTTAACGCAACAACTATGCAAATAAAGATATCAAGTTAACACTAGCATGGATGTTGGAACATGAGCTAAAAAGAATTTTAGCTCCCCCAAAATACCACAACTTCAAATCATCAAGACCTCAACATCCATGTTGGAACGTCAAACAGATAATCAGAACTTAGTTTCTCAGAAAACCATGTTGGAACACAGGACAACCATAAACACACATATGCACTAGGTATCTAAGACTAGAACACATATCAGTTATCGGCCTTCCAAACTGCCCTAGCTTCCAGCTGGGCCCAAATAACAAATTAAACTTAAAAATCGGAACCAAAAATCCAGAATTGTGAACACAAATCCAAATCCAAAAGTACTCCCCCTTGGGGCCAGAAGCCATGCCAAAATTAAAAAAATTCAGAATATCCAGAAAATCATGCATCAACAGTAGCATCCTCAATATCATTATCTGCATATTCTAACTTCTTCAACTCCTCTTCAAGTGCAGCAATTTGAACCTGATGTGCTGCAATATTAGCTTATAGATTCAACTTCTTGGCTTCTTTGGCCTTCTTTGCACCCACTGCTAAAGATGAAGTTCCTATCTCAGACCAGTCCAGGAAAGATAATTTATTTTCCTTGTGGAGAAAGTCATGGACTTAGCCTTGACCACTTTGGGTATTTCAATCTCATCATCACTGTGAACCTTCACCCTACCTGCTCTAAGCAATGCAGTAATCACACAGGGGTGTGGAAAGGAGTTCTTCATTCTGGATTAGACAGCCTGTGCCACAATGTTTTTTTATAACAGCTTTTCCATCTCCTTGGTTAAGGGTGAGGTATTGGTGGAGAGAATCCACCAGTTGATGGCTATCTAGGATAGGCAGAAGTACTTGGTCGTTAAGTTTGACATGGAAGCATTTACTTGAGCTGCCCAATGTGATACAAACCCTCAAGAGATCTCATTTATAATCTAGTCATTTGTCAAATCCAGATTTTCTGCATACGACCCATCAAACTCATGAGTGGGCAACCATGGAATCTCATTTATTTTACCCGCATAGAACTTAATAATATTTACCTGTAGACAAGACCATATATACTAGCCTGATTCAATATCTAAGTTTTCTTCCATGACATTGGCATAAAACTTCGAAACCATCTCTTTCTTGTATTCCTCATAAACAGTAGTAGCAGTGACATGCCCCAAATCCTCCAAGAGGGCTGCAAAGCCACAAGTTCTGCAAGTCTCCAAATCTAGTGGCCTTTCAAAAATAATATTCCCTCATTTATGAGATCCCAACTGTCTTGGCAATCTTCATTGAAATAAATTTCATTTAGATCATTTCTGGCAGATGGTGCCTTCCTTGAACTCTGCCCAATATCTTTCTTCACTTTCTTCTTCTTCTTCTCTGGTTGAACCTCCCTTGATTCACTTCTAGTGTTGGAGCATCAGTTCCACCCTCTTCATCAGTTTAAGTGTGTTCCTCTGTTGGAACATCACCTTCTTCCACATTATCTTCTATCTCTGGTTGGCCTAATATTGGAACATCATCAAGGCCAAACTCATCAATCTTAGCTTCGTCTTCCGTATTATCAGGCTTATACGCTTCAACTTTTTCTCCCCATGTTTCCATCACCGGGGTCAGAATCACAAACTCTTCATCGTTATCCTCTTGATTTTTTAGGGTATGGCCTCCTCCCTGATCATAATTATCCACAATCTCCATATCAACATCCTCTTCCCCTGCATCCTGATCTTGGCTGGAGAAGCATCCTTGACTTCCAGCTCCTCCTCATCAGAATCCTTATATCATTAACATTAGGGGATAATTCCCTAAGATTTTTCAGGCTCTCATCCACACTGGCATCATGCACATGAATGGCCTTTTAACTTCCAGAACTCGGCACACTCAACTCCTCCGGCCACTCATTAATTCTTCTGAGTCTATGCTTTCCTGGCCCAGAAGCCCTGTATACACATACATCATTTTCCTTCCCTAATAATTTATGTATGCTAGTTCTATTAACCTAGGGTTCCAATCTTCCATATATCTAATACCTCCAATAATCCATTTCAATAAATGGCTTAAATCATAACCATTGATCTTACCAGACATGGACTTATATCCTTTTAAATCTACACTCCTATTGTGCTTCATATAATACTTCAGGCAATCCTCTAAAGACTTGAAGGTTTGACCTTTGAAAGTGAAGAGTTATCCTAAAATACCATGATTTTGACCGGCAGAGAAGGGAGCTTTGGCTGAGCGGGCTGGATTGGTGGTGGTATCACTTCAACTCTGAGTTCTAGCACACCATCCCAGGGCTCAAACATATTACTTTCTGACAAATTGATGCTCTGTTCGGGCTCCCCAAATAGGTTCTTGAAATTATTGCTCTTCTCCATGTTGGGGGTTCTAATTCATTCCCATTTCATTTTCCAACATGCCTATATCACTTCCAATTTTTCTTTTTCTCCTTTTTAATTTTTTCATATTTTTCTATTTTTTGTACACAAAAATTTGAAACCAAACATATACAACTAATATAAATGCTCCACAAAAATACCTCAAATGTGACACATACCTAGATGTTGTCTGAGAAGCTCAAAAGTCGCTGAATCTATTGGTTTTGTGAAGATGGTAGAAAATTGACCTGATGTTGGAATATAGACAACCTTGACTTTTTTTCTCTCCACAAAATCTCGAACAAAATGGTGCCTTATATTAATGTGCTTTGTTCAAGAATGATGGACTGGATTCTTGGATATGTCTATAGCACTTTTGTGGTCACATAAAAATTTCAAAGGCTCTTGATGAATTCCATAATTTTAAGCATTTGCTTCATCCATAATAATTGTAAACAACAACTTCCAGCAGCAAGATATTTAGCTTCAGCAGATGATAAAGAAATATAATTTTTCTTCTTGCTTTACCAAGATACCAAATTCATAGCAACAAAGAAGCAACCACTAGTAGTAATTTTTCAATCATCTGCATTATCAGCCCAACCATAATCACTATAGCCAAATAGACCTGAGTCTTGATTTTGAGAATACCAGATATCATACTCAGAAGTCCCACTAACATAATTAATAATCCTTTTTACTGCAGTCAAGTGAGCTTCCTTTGGATTAGCTTGAAATCTTGCACATACCCCAATACTGAAACATATATCTGGTCGACTGGCTGTAAGATATAGAAGGCTGCCAATCATACTTCTATACAATTTTTGATCAACTGAAATACCTTTCTCATCCTTCACCAACTTGTCTGTAGCCCACATAGGAGTTTGAACTGATTAAGAGTTGTTCTTGCCAAATCGTTTCATAAGGTTTATGGCATACTTACTCTGATTTATAAACAAGCCATTCTTTTGCTGCTTTACAAGAAGTCCTTGAAAATAAGTAAGTTCACAAACCATAATCATCTCGAACTCATCCTACATGAGATTTACAAAATCATGTACCATAGATGGTGAATTAGAGTCGAACACAATGTCATCTACATATTGAGCAATCAGAAATTTTGATGACCTATTAAGCATAAATAAAGTGCAACCTACTCCCCCTCGACTATAACCTTTCTTAATAAGAAAGTTATTAAGTCGCTCATACCATTCCCATGGCACCTATTTCAACCCAAAGAGTACCTTTTTGAGTTAAAACACCTGATGGGGATAGTGAGGATCCTCAAATCCTTTTGGTTGTTAAACATAGACTTCTTCATTCACCACTCCATTTAGAAAATCACTTTTCATGTCCATCTAGTACAACGTAAAACTTATAGTACACAAAATAGCAAGTAAAATCTGAATAGATTCTAACCTAGCAACTGGTGCAAATGTCTCATCAAAATCTACTCCTTCTACTAGAGTGTACTCTTGTTCCACCAACCTTGCTTTATTTTGAGTAATCTAACTATCAGCATCTGACTTGTTTTTAAAGATCCACTTGGTGCCAATAACATTTACACCCTTGGGACGAGGGGTGAGATACCACACATCATTCCTTTCAAACTGCCCGAGTTCTTCTTGCATTGTCGCAATCCAGTGTTCATCCAGTAGGGTTTCTTTTATAGTTCTTTAGTTCACTCAGTGAAATGAAACATTGTAATCCTGCAAGTTCCCTGTAGTTAGGGTTCAAGTTCTCTTTGCACTTGGTTTAGGTTCAACCTGTGTTGGAACACGAGGTGGAGAATCAGGGGTCAATGTTCCAACATCGATGTTTTCAGGGCCATCATGATTTTCAGAAGGATGTGGTGTTCCAACATTGAATTGTTGGTTGGTTGTAGTATTTTATTTTGTGTTTGAACATGAACATGATCTGGTTCATCGTCTTCTTTTCCTGATACTTGCTGGTCATCCGAATCATCAACAATCACATTAATTCACAACATGAGACTTTTAGTATTGAGATTAAACACTATGTATGCATGAATGTTCATTGAATAACCTAGAAAAATTCCTTCATCAGTGCGGCTGTCAAACTTTCTCATCTGTTCTCTATCTCTGAGCATGTAGCACTTGCATTCAAACACATGAAAATAAGCAACTTTTGGCTTTCTGCCCCTCCACATTTCATAGAGGTCTTGTTTGTTAATGGACGTAGATACACCCTATTTATAGTATAACTCACTGTGTTGATTGCTTCTACCCACCATTTTTTGTGAATAACTTTTTCTGCCAACATAACTCGAGCCATCTCCAGCAAGGTCCTATTCTTCCTTTCGACAATCCAATTTTTTTGAGGAGTAATGGGTGCAGAAAATTCATATTGTATACCAAGTGCATCACAGAATTTACTAAACTGAGAGTTTTCAAATTATTTTCCATTATCACAGTGGATTCTAAAAAGCTTTCCAACAGGACTCCCTTTTTTCTGTCTGTAACTTTACCATTAGACTTATGAAAACATCCACTGTATCAGATTTTTTTTAAAAAAAAGCCACTCAAGTGTATCTGGAATAGCCATCAACACATGCAAAAATATACTTTTTCCTTGTCATACTAGGAGTATTAACTGGACCCATTTAATCCATGTGAAGTAATTCAAAATTTGTTGAAGTAGTAACATATTGAACAAATGAATGAGGAAATCGAATCAGTTTACCTTGTTGGCATGGTCCACACACAATTCCCATTCTGTTTTAGAAAATCAATCTCATTCTCCAATCTTTCAACTAGATCTACCAACTCCGTCTTTCTTTCCACAAGCTAATGTTTTTCAGATTTTATAATTTTTTTTGCCTCAACAACTTTGAGCCACATTGCATACATATTCTCATACTCCTGGTAGATATCATCACCATTCAATTCTTGACCATCATTGTCTGAAGAGTTTTCACTCAGCATCTCAGTCTTCTCAGTGTTGGAACATGCACTGTCAGTCTTCTCGGTGTTTGAACATACACAGTCAGATTCAATAATCTTTGCTCCAAGTGCCACATAGTTTCTAGTGAATTATTATTCTTCCTCCTCTTCCTCATCTTCACTCATGAAATGACATACGATCTCCCTTTCTTCTTTTGAGTGTTTGCACATTCAGCTTGGATGTGACCGAAAACCTTCACATTCTCTGCATTGAATCCTTCCTTGCTGCTTTGATTCACTGTTCTGATCTCTCAGAAATTGCAGATTGTTTCGTACCATTTACGGTTCTAGAGAGTTACCAAACTCCTGTGAACGAGGTCTATTTCCAACAGATATGTCTTGTGATTTTCTATTCACCACCTGTTCCAGCATTTTTGAAAAGTTCTTGGTTATAAGAGCAAGTTCTTCGGCTTCACTTCCACTGTCAGCTTCATGATTATTCCTTGAGTTTGAGGCTTTGAACGCTAATTCCTTGTGCATTTTCTTTAATGGTTGTTCAGGAGCCATCTCATATGCTGCAATGATCATATCAACTCATGTAGTGTCATGCTTCCCAGGTCTCTTGCTTCTTCAATAGCTGTAACCTTCATTAAAAAATGTTTGGGAAGAGATCTCAGAGTCGTTTTCACCAATTTTTCATCCTTGTAGATTTTTCCATGTTGGTATGCCATATTGGAGATATCTCTTAGTTTTCCGTTGAACATAGCAATCCTTTCATTCTCTTTCATCTTCAACTTCTCCAATTTTGTGGCTAACGTTTATAACTTTGAGTTACGTACTCGACTTGTTACTTCATGCACTGTTTGCAATATATCCCATGTTTTCTTTGCTTGGTAACAATTTGATATGAGTTTGAACTGATTTTTATCCCCTGATGTGAAGATAGAAATCAGGGCCTTGGATTTTTCCATTGAGGCCTTCAGCTCATCTGTACTCTAAGTTGACTTATCTTTAAGCCTTTGCTTTTTTGCACTTCTTTCTCCTTCCTTCTCCTTTGAGCTAGATTCGGTACCCTCCATAGGATGATTCCATTAAGTTTGAATGAAAAACCAGGAAACTTCATCAAGAGAGCTAATAAAAACACGCATTCACACCTTCCAATAGTTATAATTCATTCCTTCTAGCAGTGGGGGCCGATACACCGAAGCTCCTTTTTTGGTCGCCATGGTAAAACCGGATCAGCACTTTCCTTGACACAATCAATGTAAGAATAAGTAACTTAGCTCTGATACCAATTGAAATTTGGTTTTACCTAATTACTTCAATTGTGATTATTGTGTTCCAATATAAACTAATTAACCATGTATGTAACAAAGTAAATAGTCTAAGACACACAACTTGGTTATGCAGTTTGGTGGATGTCACCTACTTCTATGGGGCCTATCCCAGTTTACAATGAATCCACTAATTAGAAATACAGTACAAAGTACACCATACAAGATACTTATATTTTCTAATTAAACATATGAATTCTACTAGCTCCCCTAGTTGCCGATCTGCCTTTATTTGACTCCCCGTGACCTCAAAACTCATCGATGCTGGGTCTCCTCCCCCTAAGGAATCAAGGCTTACGCTTTGAAATTTAAGATCAAAATGTTTTGGTCATGTTGGAATATAATAGTACAGCTCTTGACTACTACTGAATATCAAAAACCTGAGTATAGATTTTCTCAAAATAAATCTGCCAGTAGCTTAGCCAGATTGTCCACACTTTATAGTTGGTTGCACACCTTCACTTTCTTGTGCGACTGGAATTCTATCCCCACAAAATATTCTGACAACAATCAAATACATTGAAGATAGAATTACCAAATCGAATCCCTTTGAGATAGGAATTCAAGTATCTCATCCTCATCCACACCATAGCCGAAACCCATATCAATTCCAACACTACAAATCTAATCCAATTCCACAAGTATAGGAATTGATATATTCTTCAAATAAAATCAAATTAGATGAGGTGTACTGCCTCTCGGATTCCTTTGATCATACCATAACTTGCAAACTTCCTTCTTTGATGTTACAACATAATAGTTCCATATTTGCATAATTACCACAAATTTCCAATTAACCAAATATGGACTTTACATATTTGAATGAAATACTAGGCAAGTTCATCAAAAGAGCTGATAAAAACTCGCATTCGCGTCTTACAATATTTGTAATTCGTTCCTTCTAGCAATGGAGGCCGAGACACGGAAGCTACTTCTTTGGGTTATGGTAAAACAAAATCAGCACTTTCCTTGACACAACCGAGGTAAGAATAAGTGACTTAAATATAATAACAGTTGGAATTTGGTTTTACCTAATTACTTCAATTGTGATAACCCTGTTCCAACATAAACAAATTAATCAAGTACGTAATAAAGTAAACAGTCAAAGACACACGACTTGGTTACGCGGTTCAATGAATGTCTCCTACATTTGTGGGGCCTGACCCAGTTCAGAATGAATCCACTAATCAAAAAGATAGTACAAAGTACACCATAAAAGATACTTATCTTTTCTAATTAAACATGTGAATTCTACTAGCTCCCCTAGTTGCCAATTCACCTTGATCGTACTCCCTCTGGCCTCAAAACTCTTTCACGCTTGATCTCCTCCTCCAGAGCAATTAAGGATTACGTTCTGAACTTTAAGATCAAAAGATTTTGATCATGTTGGAACACAATAGTACAACTCTTGACTACTTATTAATGTCGAAAACCTGAGTGCATATTTTCTCAAAATTAATCCGTCAGTAGCTTAGCTAGGATGTCCACACTTTAAAGCTGGTCGCATTTCTTCAATTACTTGTGTGATCGGAATTCTATCTTCACAAAATATTACGATAACAATCAAATCCCTTGAAGATAGAATTACCAAATCTAATCCCTTGGAGATAGGAATTACAATATCTCGTCTTCATCCATACCATAGCGGAAACCCATATCAATTACAACTCCACAAATCTGATCCAATCTAAAAAAATATAGGAATTGATATATTCTTCAAATCAAATCAAATTAAACGAGATGTACTGACATGTACTGCCTCTCAAATTCCTTCTTCGATTATACCAAAACTCGAAAACATCACTCTTTGATGTTACAACATAATACTTCCATATTTACATAATTACCACAAATTGATAATTAACCAAATCTGGACTTTACAGTTAGAAACTCTTGCTTCAAATTTTGACATTTACATTTACTTTGAGTGATTAAAGTAGCTCTTAATTTGACAATAAGAAAATTTTTATGATTTTTTCGACCGAAAGTTTTTCCATTTATTATGTATATTAAATTTATTTTAGAGGTAAATAATTTTTAAATGAATATAATGAACTATTGAATTTTACTCGACACAGGAATGCATAATTTTCTTGTAACAAGTTGTTACTCAATGGAATCAAGTTATAGTAATTAAATAGAACTTTTCCATTTATTAAAGGGCATCAACATCAATTAAAATTCTTAAAAATCATGCTACAATAATTCAATATAAATTTTCAATTTATTAAAGGGGTCAACATCAATTAATATTCCTAACTAAACATATGGTTGAAATGGTGTAATTGTAGGTGGATCTTATCTTAGAAATCTTTTCTATTAATTACACTTACGTTATCACAGTGGACGGCTACTAATTTTACATTTGTAAAATCATATAATATTTATATTATTATTATTATTAATAAGAATAGTAACTTCCAAATTAGCACAAAATACATTCATTTATTTTTTATAAATATTTATTACTTTCCGCATTATATTAACAATATAGTTAATTAGTAGTCTGTAAAAAAATATCAATAATTAACTATATGACCATTTATAGCTTCAACCTTAAAAATAATGTTGTGGAGAATTATCCTCATAAGAATTTATAGAAAATAGGAAAAAAAGAATATTTTGAAAAATAGTAAATAAAAGCTAATTAAGATGGTCCTCTTTTCCTTTTAAAAATAGTTGAAAACACTGTTACTTAATAAGAATCCATGAAGTTCACTATTAAGTTTTACTATTAACAAGAGATAGTAAAATTGTCGAGGAAGCGGAGTGATTGCAACAATTGGCCTTAAACAAAAGATTCCGACGAGGTCACGGCTAGCGTTCGTCCTTGAAGATTCCGGCGAGGTCACGGCTAGCGTTCGTTCTTGAAGATTGCTGTGAGGTCACTGCCGGGTACTACTATTTTTATTGCCTTTTTTCCTTTTTCTTTATTCTTTTTTGGGTTGAGAGGCTTATAATTCTATAATTGCTAGTTTTCATTTTTTTTTGTTCTAGTTAACTTCTTTCCGATCTTCTCAAAATTGATGTTTTTTACTTGATTATTATTTCATATGAATGTCTATGTTTCAAAATTTATTTGTCTGCCTCTGATTGAGCAGATCTGGAGTAGTTTCTCCATTTCTTCACCAAAAATCGTGCCAAACACTTTCTCCATTTGTTTTTTGTCAGTCTACGTCTTTAAGGGAGGAGGTTGGGGAGGGTGGGATTGAGAGGTGGGAGGGGGGGGGTGGGAAAGAGTTCAGAAGAAGATTTTCTTGTCCAAGTCAGAAAATGTATATCTTAGATAGGGAAAGGACATAAGTGGAATTTTATTGAAAATTTATAGATTTTAATTTCCTTATAATATTTTTAGCTTATACATTTATCTTATAAAAGTTTCAAAGTCCTTAAATTAAAATTTTCCGTGCATTATTACTTCCAAAATATACTTAAATTACATTTAAATATAAAGATAATTTATTTGTATATAGGTAATTATTCAAAACCCAGTTCTATTTCATTTCTTTATGCGACTTTTGTATCACTTCTATATCATTTTTTATATGAGAAATTTATGACAATCACCTTATATCAGTGGGAGATAATAGGTGTGGAGTTCTTTGTCCTCTTGATGTTATTATTTTAGTTACTGTATACTATATCGTAATGCAATAATAAAATTTTTATTTAATTAATTATTGTTAAATAGTTTAATGTGAAGACTAATAAAAAAATTGAAGATTAATAAAAGATCAAAAATTTTTAAAGTCAAAATTAAATTCTAAAAATAGTAAAAAAAATTATTTTAAAAAAGAACATTAATGATGAATTTCAATTTTTATCCCTTTTGAAGATGCTTTAACTTATTAAAAGCAGTTTTAGAAGATATTGGACTAGAATAAAGCTTTTTTCAGTTCACATGACCAAAGCAAGAAACACCTTAAAGTTTTAGGATTATTTAAGTAGTTAATTGTACCGACACTAAACCATTCAAATAACTAGGTTTATTTTGATTTTGCTTCCACATTACTAGAAACCTCATATCTATATTCATGGATTCTTCCCCGTGTTCCATACTCGATCTGCACGTTCCCTCATAAATTGAGTATCTTCTTTAGATTTTGTTTCTTCAGTTATTAATCATAGATTTTAATTTGTCTTTTGCTATGTTTTGTTTTGATTTTTTTTATTTGGAAAAAAATTTAATTATATGAATTTATAATGTACTTTTTTAAAATATATTTTGAGCAGATATAGAAATGTAGTTTGAATTTTTTCTTGGAAACATATTACATAAACAATTGGCCCAACAGTAAGCCCCCTACACTCAATTGTTAATCTCTACACTCCAGAAATTAATGTCCTTCTTAAAAACCTCACTTGAAATTAATATTTGTATATTCTTACAGGAAATTCAATCTTACTTTACATATTTTTAATTAACTTATAAATTCTTTTGACATTACAGGTTCACTTATTTTATTCATCATGGAAAACAAAGGCGGCCTGCGTAGGAGCCATAGGTTGAAAGCTCAGAAGGATGCAGAAGATATTTGGTCT
Source organism: Rubia yunnanensis (assembly GCA_037428765.1). Classification (NCBI taxonomy): domain Eukaryota; kingdom Viridiplantae; phylum Streptophyta; class Magnoliopsida; order Gentianales; family Rubiaceae; genus Rubia; species Rubia yunnanensis. The sequence continues at coordinate 111,879,237 of CM075064.1, read as the reverse complement.
AACATCCCTTCCGAACTCCTTTTACGTATTTTTTCACTCGTGAGTTTAGCTGATCGCTTGGTGAATGTTGCTGCTGTGTGTTGCTCGTGGAGAGCCACGGTCAATGACCCTCTATTGTCTAAAAATAAGTTGGACATATCCGAGTGCAGCCGCGAACTCAGCCTTCTACCTGTATCTCGTAAGAGAGCTATACTAAGGCTCGCCTTTGTTCGAGGTATAAACATCGGACTAGGCTCTCTGAAGACTATAGTATTTGATTATTCCTTCCAGGTGAGGGACAGGGATTTACTCTATGCAGCTTCAAGGTACGTACTTGCTTTTTCTCAATATGTGACAAAATTTATTTTTTTCTATATTACCTTTTATACAGTAGTTTTTTACACTCATTTTTGTGTCATTCCTATAATACTAGGTGCTCGAATGTGCAACAATTGGTGTTGCCATGCATATCCAGAAATACAACAATGAGAGGCCTATCAAGGGCTTTCAGAACTTGGACGCAGCTTGACCCTTTAGTCATCGGGTGGGAATTCGGAGAACTTAACATTCTTGAAATCGCGGGTCGCAACTGCCCTAACTTAAAGGAACTCTACATTTTTTGTCCAACGTTACATCTACATATGGCGGTGGCTATAGTATCTGGCATGCCCCGGCTGAAGGTGTTGAACATGCACTGTAACTTCTATAACAATGCCATGGTGCATGCGATGAATGTGCTTAGATGCGGATCACTGGAAAAATTCTCCATAACCACTGAAACCAGGTGACTAAATATAGAAGATTAATCTCGCCGGTTCATTGGGCTATGAATATAGGCTTTATTGAAGAGAGTGAGGCTGGGGCATTTCCTATGCGCCCAGTTGATGTGTCCATTTTAGGCGCATTATTTAGTAGTATTTAGGATCACTTTTGTGCTCTTTTATTATCGAGAGCTTGTGTTTTACCTTGAAATTCACTTAGGAAAGGTAAAAGCAACTTTGTACTCTTTTACCTCTTTTAAGTGGATTTTGTGTGACAAGGGAAGAACACGGAAGCAACGAAGACCGGAAGACATTGAAGACTATACTTTCGAAGACTTTTGGGATAATCACTTCGAAGACATGAAGACCGGAGGCCGTTGAAGACCATTTTGGAGCTGTTGAAGACTTGAAGATTGAGAGGGATGGCTATGAAGAAGACAAAGAAACAATGCAAAACTGTGGCTGCCGTCGCGACACCGTCGCGAGTCGCGACCTCGCGACCAACACCGTCGCGAGTCGCGACGAACTCCGTCGCGAGTCGCGACCATCGGGCGGCCAGAAATCTTTCTTATTTTCTTTGCACTATAAATACCATTTCTTTTCCCTCTTCTTCTCCAAGCTTTCCAGCGCGCCTTTCTCTGGTTTTTGGGCGCCAAACCTAGGTTTTTCTTCTTCTTTCTTTTCTTAGCTTTCTCTTAGTTTGATTATGTCTTTTCTTGTTGTTCTAGAGTAGTTCTTGTTCTTGGGAGCAAAGGATTGAAGCTTCCACTATCTATGTAGCAAGAACTCATTTATATATATCTATTTGGTATTTTTGCTATTGTGCAATTATTGTGCTTTGAATGTTAATTGTTGATTGCATTGATGTTGTTGAGAGCTTGATGATATGAAATGCTTGGATTAATTGCTAGCTAGGGTTTGGGGGATTTGGGTTAATTTCCCCCCTGTTCTTGTTAGCAATGTGAGAGTATGAATTAGAGCTTTCGATTGTGTTAGTGTGTTGACAATGTGCTAGGCGAATGTGATTGATGTCGAACTCTTCGTCACGTTCGTTTGTGTAGCAAACGAGAGAGTCATATGCTCGCGGATGAATGTGCGTTGCACGTTCATCCAATCTCGTGTAATTGCATGAATTGGTTCAATGCCTAGTCACGGTGTAGTGGTCATAGGCATTGCCAAGCTTGTTGGTCCTTCGTGCTAAATGCCACCAATGACGCCTTGAGTCGTGGTCGCGACTCGGGAGCCATTGGTGAGGTTTGACGAGAGATGTCGAACTCACTCTCGCAAACTACGAACTAAGAAGGATAGGAGTTCAGTCTCCACGACAAGTAGTTGAAGTATTGAATAGGTGATTTAAACTCATTCCTGAAGCATTTGTTGTTTGGCGTTTATGTACTCTTGACGGTGTGTTTCGCTGCATGTGTGCCATGAGTGGTTTGAGCATAGGGAGTGCTTGTGTGGTTGAATTGCTTAGGTGTAGGAACGTGACGACTTCCGTAGCACCTTTGCATGAAGATCTACGAGCATGAACTTAGAACTCCTTGTGGTGTGTGTGTTGTGGTACTTGCTAGATGGGGTGTGTGATTGTTGGGTCATGAATGCTATATGATGGAATGTGTGAATGATTCGATGAACTACATTAGATGTGGAAGTGGATATCCGTTGCCCCCAAGACATTTTATCTTTGTAGTTTAAAACCTTTCTTTTTCTTAGTTTCGTTTGATGATTAGCATAGTCACTTGACATTGCTAGTTATCTCGTCTTTTTATCTTTGTTAACTTAGGAACCAACCAACCAACCAACCCCCCCCTTTTACTCGCTTTTAAGTGTGTGTATATATATTTATTTACTCCTAGTCTAGTATATCAACCATTTGTGTGCTTAGACGCTTAGGAAGATCCCTCTTCTCATTGGACGACCCCGATTTGCCACTATCTACCTAGTTGTAGAAAGTAAGCACTGAGGGCTTATAAATTATCTTTTGGCGCGCGGGCGCGACGACCGCTCGCGCCTGTCAAAATGGCGCCGTTGCCGGGGAAGAGGCGTTTATTCTTAAGTATTTAGGTGTATTTGGTTGTGTATTAGCTAGTCGTTTTTATTTTCCACTACTTGGTGGTTGTTTTTGTTCGGAGTAGGTATTGCTCGAGTTCTTGGTAATTTATTTTATCGAGAATCCTTGCACTATGATTCCGAACTTTTGAAAAATAAAAAAATAAAAATAAAAAAAATTTTCTTAATGGAGCGTCTCACCTTGAGGGAACTCACGATGAGAAGAGAGGCTCAACAAGCAAGGTTTTGTAGGATGTGTCATTCCGATCATCCTACCGAATCTTGCCCTTTGTTGAGGGAAGAGCACTATGACCGAGACAGAACCCTTGGTTTCCAAAACCTTGGGTACTATGAAGAGTGCTATCAAGAGGTAGGAGATATTGGTTTTCAAGGGCAAGATGCTCATGAATGCTATCCATACCACAACTCTTACAATCCGGAATGGAGTGGTAGTCCGGATTTGTGGTATGAGAATGAGCCAGAAAACCAATATTACGAGCAACCTAGTTGGCCATCACCACCCTATACCATACCCCAAAACCAAGCCCAACAAGGAAGTTCAAGTTTGACACGTGAGGATGTCTTAAATACCATAGCAAACTTGAACTCCTTCACTAGTGAGGAGCCGGATACCCAGCTTTCCTCTAGTGTTGAGGCCATTGAGGGGCATGTGAAGAACATATTAGAGGTATTGGCCCGAATGGAAGCTCGTGATTCCGAAAATACACCATCCCAACTTGAACTCGATGATTCGGTGAGTGAAGTCACCAATAAAAATGATTTTGAGTTTGAAAGGGATGAGGAGTTGGTTGTAGAGGATAGAAAAATGGAGGAAGAGGTGATAGTGCTACATTATCCATTAGCATTGTCACCCCTTCTCCCACCTAGTGAACCAACTCTTACATTTTCAGAAGTTTCGAGGGAAACGAGAGAGGAGCCAAAAGACTATCCCAAGCTCCCTAACCACTTAATTCCCTTTGAACCATCTCCACCTCCACAAGACTTTCCTCTTGGAAGTTTTGTGCCCCCACCTCTCTTATTTTGGATGCTCATGGTGAAGAGCTTCACGCCTTCACCATACGGATAACGTTAGGGTCGTGCCGACGACCTTAAAAATACGGAGCTTCGTCGTGCCGACGACGTTAAATAAATTCGGCATTTCTTTTAGTTTTTGTTTCTTAGTTTGTGTTTCTTAGTTTGTTTTTGTTGTTGTTTTGTTTTGTTCTTTTTATGGCATGTTTTTCTATGATGTTGTAGCAACATGAAGTGCATTGCAATGAAGGAGATGAAGGAACGAGATCAATGAACGAGGGAAGCAAGCTTGGACAGTTGGTAAGAAAACAGAAAAAAATTTTAAGCCTGGGATACCCTGCCGTCGCGAGTCGCGATGTGCTTCGTCGCGAGTCGCGACGAACAGGGGAGCAAAATCCACTCCCAGCGCCAACTTTCCGCGAGTCGCCCTGACGTCGCGAGGCTCGTCGCGAGTCGCGACACCCTTCGACGCGAGTCGCGACGAGCTCAGAAAATATTGAGCTCCCGGACTCCACTTTCCGCGAGTCGCGATGACTTCGCGAGGCTCGTCGCGAGTCGCGACCTACTCCGTCGCGAGTCGCGACGAGCTCAAAAACATTTGAGCTTCCGGACTCCACTTTCCGCGAGTCGCGATGACTTCGCGAGGCTCGTCGCGAGTCGCGACCTACTCCGTCGCGAGTCGCGACGAGCTCAGAAACATTTGAGCTTCCGGACTCCACTTTCCGCGAGTCGCGATGACTTCGCGAGGCTCGTCGCGAGTCGCGACACCCTTCGTCGCGAGTCGCGACGAGCTCAGAACATTTTGAGCTCCCGGGCTGTACTTTCCGCGCGTCGCGATGACGTCGCGAGGCTCATCGCGAGTCGCGACACACCTCGTCGCGAGTCGCGACGTGCTCAGTAACTTTCGAAAATTTTTTGAGCCCGGATTTCAAGTTTCCAAGCTTCCAAGTTTCCAAATGATTTTAAACATTGCATGATCTTTCCTTCTTTTCCACCCAACACTCCCAAGAACATCACATACCTCTCATTTCTTCCACCATCCTACATATATTGACATATGAACATTCTTGCGTCTTTATAGTACATTTGTTGATTGTAGTATGCCGACTACATCATTGTGACCGTAAGTTCTTATCCTATAATGATGCTTGTATACATGTCAATATATGTTGGATATTTTTCATGCATAATCTTATAGTGGTAATTGAGGGTTGATTGGTTGTTCTTTGACAATACTATGGTTATTAACTCTTGATGCTAAACCTAGTATTACATATCCTTATGTACTTGTGCGTTTAATGTGTTCTTCGTGGTGTAGTCTTGATCAAACGGCGCCATGGAGACAATGCTTTTCTCGAGGGGTGAGTTCTTCTACGGCATTTTTTGCTCACCCTTCCGGTTCCGAAATCCATCTCGGGACCATCCAAGTACTTGGATATCGCCATATCACCGGCGAATTGCGGAGACACGGGTGTCACTCTAACTCCCTTCCCTTGATTTTTATTCTTCTTGCCTTACGTGTTTACATTGAGGGCAATGTAATGTTTTAAGTGTGGGGAGGGGTTAGAGGATTCAATGTATGCTAGATTGTTTTGGAATGCTTTTTGCTACTTTTCATTGGAAAAACATGAGAAAAAAAATTGGAAAGAGAAAAAGAAAAAAAAAAGAAAAAAAAGAAAAAAAAAAAAAGAGAAAACGAAAACCCGCTAAGTTGAAAACCCGAGAGGGCAACTTAGGCAACATTGGGGGCCCGGATAGGTCGAAAACCCTTAAAGGGCGGCCTAGGCAAAAATGAGAGGCTAAAATGTGCGGAAAAAGGTGAGATGTGAGCTAAAGAAACATGATGTGTGGCTAGGATGAAAACTCGAAAGAGCTCCTAGGCAAAATGAGAGAAATTGAGGGAAATTGAAAAATGCTATGATTTTACTCATTTGCCGGCGTTGGAGTCATAAGGTTGCGGTTGTCACACGGATGAATCGGGTAGCTCAATATCTTTAGACCTCTTGGGATTGGGTAGCTTAGTGGGTTAGGAAACGGAGTATGGTTATGAAATTCTTGATCTCTTTCTACTTCGTTTTTGGTTGATATATTGGCATTAGGTGAAGCATGTGTTTAAAACTTCCTCTATGGTTTTAGCTTCATTTTGTGTCATTGGATTCTGGGAATATCAATTCTGGGCTGTGAAATATTTTTATGGGTAGTGAATTGATAGGTAGTAGGTTTGGTTAGATTTAGGATTGGGGATGTGTGTGTGCAAAATTCTCATGTGAGCTTTTATTTTGGGATTTTTGAGATTGAGAGTTTTTGTGAGGCTTTGATTGGGGGATTAGTTTAGGTTTTGGGATATATCATTTACTCCGCATGCTTGAATCTTTTCTTACTCGAGGGCGAGTAAGGTTTAAGTGTGGGGAGGTTTGATATGTCCATTTTGTGTGGTTATTTTGGGGGTTTTAGGATGTGGATATGCCATTTCCTCTGTATGCTTAAATCTTTTCTTACTCGAGGACGAGTAAGGTTTAAGTGTGGGGAGGTTTGATGTGTCCATTTTAGGCGCATTATTTAGTAGTATTTAGGATCACTTTTGTGCTCTTTTATTATCGAGAGCTTGTGTTTTACCTTGAAATTCACTTAGGAAAGGTAAAAGCAACTTTGTACTCTTTTACCTCTTTTAAGTGGATTTTGTGTGACAAGGGAAGAACACGGAAGCAACGAAGACCGGAAGACATTGAAGACTATACTTTCGAAGACTTTTGGGATAATCACTTCGAAGACATGAAGACCGGAGGCCGTTGAAGACCATTTTGGAGCTGTTGAAGACTTGAAGATTGAGAGGGATGGCTATGAAGAAGACAAAGAAACAATGCAAAACTGTGGCTGCCGTCGCGACACCGTCGCGAGTCGCGACCTCGCGACCAACACCGTCGCGAGTCGCGACGAACTCCGTCGCGAGTCGCGACCATCGGGCGGCCAGAAATCTTTCTTATTTTCTTTGCACTATAAATACCATTTCTTTTCCCTCTTCTTCTCCAAGCTTTCCAGCGCGCCTTTCTCTGGTTTTTGGGCGCCAAACCTAGGTTTTTCTTCTTCTTTCTTTTCTTAGCTTTCTCTTAGTTTGATTATGTCTTTTCTTGTTGTTCTAGAGTAGTTCTTGTTCTTGGGAGCAAAGGATTGAAGCTTCCACTATCTATGTAGCAAGAACTCATTTATATATATCTATTTGGTATTTTTGCTATTGTGCAATTATTGTGCTTTGAATGTTAATTGTTGATTGCATTGATGTTGTTGAGAGCTTGATGATATGAAATGCTTGGATTAATTGCTAGCTAGGGTTTGGGGGATTTGGGTTAATTTCCCCCCTGTTCTTGTTAGCAATGTGAGAGTATGAATTAGAGCTTTCGATTGTGTTAGTGTGTTGACAATGTGCTAGGCGAATGTGATTGATGTCGAACTCTTCGTCACGTTCGTTTGTGTAGCAAACGAGAGAGTCATATGCTTGCGGATGAATGTGCGTTGCACGTTCATCCAATCTCGTGTAATTGCATGAATTGGTTCAATGCCTAGTCACGGTGTAGTGGTCATAGGCATTGCCAAGCTTGTTGGTCCTTCGTGCTAAATGCCACCAATGACGCCTTGAGTCGTGGTCGCGACTCGGGAGCCATTGGTGAGGTTTGACGAGAGATGTCGAACTCACTCTCGCAAACTACGAACTAAGAAGGATAGGAGTTCAGTCTCCACGACAAGTAGTTGAAGTATTGAATAGGTGATTTAAACTCATTCCTGAAGCATTTGTTGTTTGGCGTTTATGTACTCTTGACGGTGTGTTTCGCTGCATGTGTGCCATGAGTGGTTTGAGCATAGGGAGTGCTTGTGTGGTTGAATTGCTTAGGTGTAGGAACGTGACGACTTCCGTAGCACCTTTGCATGAAGATCTACGAGCATGAACTTAGAACTCCTTGTGGTGTGTGTGTTGTGGTACTTGCTAGATGGGGTGTGTGATTGTTGGGTCATGAATGCTATATGATGGAATGTGTGAATGATTCGATGAACTACATTAGATGTGGAAGTGGATATCCGTTGCCCCCAAGACATTTTATCTTTGTAGTTTAAAACCTTTCTTTTTCTTAGTTTCGTTTGATGATTAGCATAGTCACTTGACATTGCTAGTTATCTCGTCTTTTTATCTTTGTTAACTTAGGAACCAACCAACCAACCAACCCCCCCCTTTTACTCGCTTTTAAGTGTGGGTATATATATTTATTTACTCCTAGTCTAGTATATCAACCATTTGTGTGCTTAGACGCTTAGGAAGATCCCTCTTCTCATTGGACGACCCCGATTTGCCACTATCTACCTAGTTGTAGAAAGTAAGCACTGAGGGCTTATAAATTATCTTTTGGCGCGCGGGCGCGACGACCGCTCGCGCCTGTCACCAATAGTTTGCAATTTTTGACGTTGAAGATGTGGAAACAATTTGATCATTTCCATTTCAAATGTCTATGCCTATTTCCCCTGATCATTAGGTCAAAAGAATACATTGTGTGAAATCTTAAATTGTGTTTTAATTGTGTTTGAACTATATGAATAAAGTGAACATGTGTGTGTGGACATGTATTGTCTTAGGTTCTCTTTATATCATCTTTTAGAGTCAAAAGATTGTCCTTTAGATTGCATTGTTAGTTGTGATTCGATTGAGTTTTTAAAAGGCAGGTTTAAATGCATTCCTAACTTAATACTGTCTTATTTCTCTTTCTTTGGATGAAATTAGAAATTGAATCCTTTTAGACCGGATTGTCAATACGAGTTTATTGGTTAAAAGATAACCTATACATATGAAGGTAGGGTTAACTTGAGATTGAGTGCTGAAATTGGATATCTTATTTTGGACACCATGAATGTTTAATCATATTTTTATTACCTTTTCAAAGATTATTTTGGAGATATTGTTACACCTTATTTCTACGGCTAAAGAAGTTATGAAAATAGTCATAGATATATAGTGGTTGTATTTACATAGAAGTGAATAAACCCACAGATCATATGGAAAAGTCTACAATGAATGGAATTGTAAAGAATTTGAATACTTTCCCAAGCTTGTCCCAATTACAGCAAGCTGCCGTATTGCTAAATTGATTATCATTTCCAGACGCTCGTTCTAATCTCAGTTCACTTCAAGACATAGGACTATTTACCTCGCTTCTAGAGACCTTTTTACCAATGTTTTCGTGGAAATAGCCAAGGTAAAAAGAAATGCAGTAAAAAAATCTAAATTTTACCTTGATTCAAAACCAAGGTAAAAAGAAATTTTTACTCCAGTTATTTTTGAAAAAATAACTGAGGTTACAAGTTTGACCGACATCGGCATCAGCGAGGCGAACGACATGCAGTAGTGGAAAAAGGTGAATATAAATGCATGTAATCAAAGGCAATTACTCAAGAACCACCTTTAATTAGGATCTTAAAAAGGTTCCAAATTTGGAAATCCCTCCCAAGCCCCTTCTTTGAATTTAAAGGCAGCTTAAAATCGATTAAAAGCGGAACCTCCTTTAATGAAAATCGATTAAAGGTTGTTTTATTTTAGATACTCCTTTAATGGGCTGCCTTTATTGGCCCCACATATAAACAACTATTAAGTTTTTATACCTTAGTCATTTTACAAAATCCCTCCCATTCCATAGCTAATGGAGTAAACACTCCCATTCTTCCGATCGAAATTAAACCCTCTTCCACTCTACCGCTCCAGCGAACCAGCACCCCTTTCTCAATTCCTCTGCTCGCTTCCACGTCGAGGCCCTCCGCCTCTGCCTTTTGGCTCCGCTTCCATTGCGTCGAAACCTTTTGTCACTTTGTTTATTGTTGCTAGTTTGAACCAATTTTAACGAATACATGTTTTTTTTTGTTATGGTTAACACAACATGATTTGCTATTGTTTCCAGATCTAGTTTTGATTCGCTGCCGAAAACCTCAGCTATTTTTTTGGACCCTAATTGAAGGCAACATTTTAACTGCCATTGATCAATTTTGAGGGTTTTCCAGTAGTGATTAGTCCATGTGTCATATGACTGAAAGGAAGGTGCATGACCGATGTCAGTTATTACTGAGTACACGATCAGTTATGGTTGCTATCGAGACCATAGCTGACATATGTCATGAAACAATTAATCAATTTGACCAACTTTGGCTGTAGCGTAGGTTGAAATAGATATTAGCTTTTGTGGTCTGCCGATGGTGGAGGCAACATTGGTCTATTAGTTTTTGTAGAATTAATGGCCTAGCGACATGCAACTGACTTCTATCATTAATTTCATTACATCGCTTTTCGAGAAAAATGGAAGTCTATCACAAAATTACCGATAGAATAATATATGCAAAAGATGTTCTACATACAAAAAAATATTAAAATAATATCAAAATGAAGTCTACCACTGATACTCGATCTCAAATGCTTAGAAAGTTTTCATGGGCATTATACAGAATAATATTTAGATATGATTTCCCTTACAATACATTAGTCTTATGGTAATAGGTTGAAAGAATTATTGCAACTGCTTTACCATCATATAAACAATCAATATTGTGATGAAGCAGTGTTCTTCACGGTTAGCCATTTTCTAAAGGGAATTCCAGAGCTCTTTTCATGACCCCGTTCTTTTTTCCCCAAAATTTTCTAGTTTTTAAGGAGGTGTTTGGTTTGCTTCGTTAGGGTTTCAGATTGAAGTCGTGCTGTCGCATTTGCAAGGTTCGCCAAGTCTGCATTGGTTCATTGTCGGACAAAATCAAATGTCGGTAAAGGCCAAGTTTTAAGCAGGACAAAACCAAATTTATTTCAGTTTAAATGTTGGGGTATACTCACTGGGCTGATTTATTTTTGATTGTGGTCCTTGAAATGGGCCAACAAAGTTTTCCAAGATCGTGTCAAGCTTCAAAATAATCTTATAGCATTTTCTGTTGTTTTTTTTGGTTTCAAAATTCATTTATTTTTAATTTAGGTTTTGTTCAATAGTGGAAAAGCCTCTATTAAAGGCACCATTAGAAGGAGGTTCAAAGAAATTTCCCGGGAACCGTCTTTGATTGAGATCCGAATGAGGTTGCAAGCTCGGAACACATTTTGGATACGATTAAAGGCAGTTTGAAGTTGATAAAAGGTAGTTCCGCCTTTGATTGCATCAACTAAAGGTGGTTCAATTGAAGAACCGCATTTAACAGGGTGCCTTTGTTGGGTTTTTGTGTCCTAATGTAAATAGCTAGCTAGGGTTTTCTAAAGCAAACCCATTTCCTTAGCTTTTTCCCAGATCTATCATCCTTCACCCATTTACTCTTTGCAATATACATTTTCTAAAGCAATTAATCTGAAACACTCTCCCTCTTCTCCCTTTTCACATTTTCTAAGCACCCAATTTCTCTTCCCTCTCCCGCCTCACAACTTCTCCCTCCGCCGCCTGGTCGCCTCGCCTACTCCTTCGGGATTCAAATCCACTTAACTCGGTGCCCGTACGGCTCTCTCCCTCCGCCGGTATCCTCTCCTCCCCCGTTGGTGTCTTCTCTCTTCCTCCACCGGTGTCCTCTCTCCCTTAGCCACTGTTCTTTCCTTCTTCCATTGGGCCACACGCCTCTCTCCACCGAGCCGCGTTAGATTTTCCTCCGCTCACCGCCAATGCGTCACCTCTGCCCACCACTACATGCTTGTCTCCGCCAGTAGATGGTGTTTCCACTTCCTTATTTACAGATTTTTTTACATGTTTATTTATCTATGTTTAAACTGATTTGTGTAATTTTTATTGCTTTTCTGATTGTCCAATGTTGTCAGATCTTTTTCTTATGCTGCCAAAAACTAGGTTTCTAGAAGCCTTTTTTTGGGACCCCATAAATAGGTTCCGAATTTGGAACCCATTTCCGATCCAATAGAAGGCGGTTCTCAGAACCTTCTTTGATCAAAATGATCAAAGACACGACCAGAGAAGGCACTTAAGAAGTGCTTTTTCTGGTCCAGTAATCCAGCCTTAAATAGGCCCCTTTTAGAGATTTTATCTTCTTTCCAGGTAGATTTTAGAACTCTTTCTTAGGGTCTGATGCTTGCGAGCCTTATTTTGTTTCTCTAATTTGTTCTTGTGAAGCCTTACGTTTCCAGCTGTATCAGTTGTATACTATTAAAGTTGGACAATATCAATATTGTCCTGTAACTTTTAGTAAAAGTTTACTTTCGAAAGACAGACTCTTAATAGGTTAAATTATTTCCAATTAATACGATAACCTCTTTATAACGAGAGCAATAGTTATGAATATAGATTTTTTATTAATGTGATTACCTATTCTAAAAAAATCAAAATAAGAAAAGCCTCAAAATAAGAAAAAATATAAAATCAAACCTAATATACAAAAACATGCCAACACAGTTTATAAACTCAAGAACGAGAGACAACCACTGGATGAATGTGGAAAATTTAAGACAAAACTTAAACATAAACATGGAGAAAGAAATTATATATAGAGGGTGGGGGAGAAAACGGTTCTAAGAATAATATGTGAGAAGATGAAACATAAAATTTGAATTTTAAGTTTTAATTCAGCAATTGTCGAAATCACACACGAAATCCACCAAATCTTGTAAACATTATAAAACAATATCATACTCATAATTTTTTTAAAGATTATAAAAAGGCATATCCAACCATTAGGCTATTGATATGAATCTAGAAGATGAAGCTGCACGAATTGTGCCACCTTTACCTGCATCCGTACGGAGCGTGTCGCCCACACGGGTCATGTCACTCGCACCTGCACGGATCGTGCCTCAGTTAGATCAAAGCTTAAAAGGTCATGTTAGAGATCATCTATATGATTTGATTGGTATAATGAAAAGAGCCAAGAATAAACTTAGATATGAAGAGTTGAATGCTTTGATTGTTTAAGTGCATGAAGAGGAGCTGAAGAATTAAAAATATTCTTTGAAGAATTGCCCTCTAATTTCGTATTAGGTAGGTTGGGTTTCCTATTCCTGAATTTAAAAATTATGGTTTGATTTAGGTTTTCTATTTCATTATTTTGAGATTAGGATTTTTGGTAGATTCACTGTTTTTGGTAGATTCACTACAATAGATGGCACCTTTTACCTCGGTTCTTGGAGGGGTTTTTAACTGAGACTTTTTCCAAAAAATTGAGGTAAATACTAGCAGCGTATATTTTGAATGTAGATCAAATTTTGCAACGTAAATAAAGTCGACCTCTATTACACACCTCGTAATAGCTAACACTTTTCGATTATCGTACAATTCACTGCACAACGAAGGCACCTAGAGCCTTTTTTTCTTTGACATTGAATATCATTCCATGGCTATTGACAGCCTACATTTCGAATGCACTTTGAAGCAACTCAGTATTGGGCAAATACCAACTTTGGTAAAGCGCCTGAATAAATATTATTTGTAGACAAATGCAAATGTAGATATATATATGTATATGTATATATATATATATTTATATTTCTAATCTATATTTTTACTATGACTTAGTACATCCCAAGGGAGATTTTACAACTCCAACCAACTGAGAAGACCCTCGTAGTGATGTGGTGCTACGGGACAGACTGGCATATGGACAACTCGGGGTGGGAAGATGAAGCCCTTTCCCCAAAGGGTTTTGGCGAGTTCCTTAGGGGAAACAACCTACGCATCGGGGACACCTTGTTCTTTGAGATGATAGAAGATAGGGTACATATCGTCTTCAAGGTCATCATTGTCTGAGCTGATTAAGTTTATTGTAATTTCTGTTATGTGTGAACTAAGACATATATATTCGAATTTATGTACTTGTAAGGATATTCTCATGCCTACATTTTTTCTAATTAATTAATTCAGTATCTTATTTTAACATTATGTAATTGTTTGCACATGTTTATACGTGTGACTTCATGTGAGCACTATTTTATGAATCATTTTTTGGTCATATGATTTAAAAACATTGAACAAAAGGGGTACTAGTCGCGTACGAATTAGAAAAGGTTTCTTTTCTATCACCGTAAATTTCATGTGTGCGACATTGCAATGTCATTCACAATTGTATCTCTAGAAATGACGTATTGCTCAAAATCGGCCCAACTTCTACCACATCAAACAGTGACGTCGCATGCTACTCGGTAACATTATTTACCTCGTTTTTTATCATTTACTTCGGTTATTTTATTAACCAAAGTAAAAAACTAATTATTTACCTCAGTTTTTTAACCAAGGTAAAAAAAACCTTTTACTTCGAAAGAACCGAGGTAAAAGAAATTTTTACCTCAGCTTTTTGGGGTTAAGGATAAAACCGAGGGAAAAGGGGTGAAGTAATAGATGTTGTTTCTTGTAGTGACTACACTACACTCTTTTTCCCACTCGGTTTTTAAGTGACATAGTGTATTCATCATAGGAATAATCTCAAAATTCATGTAATATTTGCAGATTAGATCAGATAAAATTAGATTAGATAAGTTTAGATTAGATTAGATTAAATTAGATTAGATAAGTTTAGATAAGATTAGATAAAATTAGGAAAGATTTGATAGATAAAATTAGGAAAGATTTGATAGGATGAGTGAATCTGGCCATTCTTATTAGGAGATTCCGGCCATGCTTCTTCGAAGTTTAGGACATTTATTTTGATTAGGATTTAGATTTTCAAATACAGTTTCATTCAACAAGGAATAATAATAAATCCTAGCTAATATATGTCTTCTGATTTCTTGTGATCTAGCCAAATTAAACCCTATACATAGGGAAGGCTCTCACTGAATTAATTACCTTTTTAATAAATCATATAATTCAGAATTTGAGTTTATTAATATTTTCTTATGAGCATCCTTAAACTTGCAAATTTATTTTCGAAATTATGAGACTAGAATTTGTGAGAATTTTGTGAACAATTCATGCAACTAATGCTTAGGTTTAGGGATTTCTACTTCGTGTTAGTAAATATCTAAAGTTGTGTTTTCTACAATGTCCTTTTGATTTCAAGAGAGTGCTTCTTCAAAAATTTCCCATCCAAAATCTTCAAAAGGAAATTAATATCAGCCATGTTCAAGAGAGTGCTTTTTTAGTTGTCATATTTTATAACTAGATTTCTTCTAAAATATATTAAAGTTCACGTTTAAATATTTACATATATATTAAATGATTAATTTTATCATCATATTTAAATATAATACTATATTTTAAGGTATAGTTTTATAACACTATTTGCACTTCAATACTTTTAAAATGGGTATAGTTTTATAACACTATTTGCACTTTAATACTTTTTAAAATATTTTCTACTATCTTGTTATTAATAGATTTTGAAAAGGTATTCGAATCCTTACTCACAAGATAATATCAACAATGTGAGAAATTCTAGAGATCCCGATATTGTTAGAGTATCACATGTTTGATAGAAAGTGAAGCTTAGAAATGCCAGAATATATTTCTAGTTATTTCTATTCCTATCTATACATTATTTCTTGGTTAGCGTTATCTATAGATTTTTGTCAAGGTGAAATATACTATCATGTATTCTGTTAGTGAATCGAGGCCATTTTTGTGTTGGGAATATTAATAGAATTGTTTTTTATCACAAGAGCATATAGTAATTCCGAGTATGAAAATGGTTTCGGCCCTTTTCATTACTATTTTCCATATGACGATTTCAATTTTCAAACTCGGAAATGTAAGACATGACAATGTTTCCGACTTCAGAAATGTTGTATATATATTTTTTAAAAGAGCCTCAAATGGGGAACGAAATGGAATGGAAATGTAAGACGAGTTTGGAACCTAAACAGGTTTTCCCAAAGAGCCAAAAATCATAGTTCTGTGTTTTGAAAAGCGTAAGCCTCCGAGTTTGTAAATTGTGTCCAAGGTCCCGAACTCGAAAATAATTAAAGGCGGTTCCACCGAATTTTTAAAGGTGAGTTTTAACCGCCTTCGTCGGTGTTTTTAAAGGTGGTTCTTGGATCCGCCTTTGTAGGTGGGAGATCAAAGGCGGGAGCATTAGAGGCACCTTGAAACTGCCTTTAATGGTTCGATATAACCGCTTTCAATGGCCCTCTCCTACACTAGTGTCACTTTTATATTCTCTCTATATTATTATTTTTAATTTAACAAAATATTGTGGATTGTATATGTTTTCATGAAGAATTAACTCAGGTGCATATTGGACTTGAATTATTTGTATTTAAGATAACATATGGTTTATATAGTGAAGATAAAATTAGAATGTTAGACCCATTTATGCATTTTGGACCCAAGACCCGTTTGACCAATCGGGTTTGGATATGGGTCTAAGATTTTTAGATCCTATGGGTCTTGGTTGGATTTGGGTCAAAGTAAAATTTTTAGGGCCAGATCTGGGTTTTATTAAACCCAGCCTAGACCCAAATACACTAGAGAATCAATCTGCAAAATAATCGTAGCGACGCCTATCCTCTGTTATCACAACTCGAGGCAATCTCCGAGACGGTGATCCCTGCGCATACAAACCCAAGGTAAGCTCTAGAGCCGGTGATAAAGGCCATATAAATACCCAAAAATACCAAAGCTCCATGGAATCTGTTAGGAATATAAATCCCACGAGATATCCGTTAGGCCGAAAAGATGGATAACAAAGACAACATAAAGAAAATAAAGGAAATAATGTACACAAGGATTTATGTGGTTCGGTCAAGTTGAATTACATCCACAGCTGGAGTAGACCGGAAGCTTCACTAAATGTGGAGAAAGTATTACAAGGCTTTGCCTACCACCTATGAAGGAATTATGTGGCAAAATATAAATATGAGGGCTTGGGCTCCTACAGCTACAAAGAGGGTTAAAGGGAGAAGAAAGCAAGTAGCAAAGGAATACTATGCTTGAGGTGTGTTTGAACTACTAAGTTCATCCCCTATTTATAATACTCCAAGTTCACCAATGACCAAGAGCTCTCAAACAAAACTTGTCCCAATATCCCAAGAAATCCTCCTTCTGCTTCAAGCATGGGTTGTGAACATTACTTCCAAATGGTTCTTGCCAAAAAACCATGATGGTTGAACCCCAGTAGTCAAAGAAATATTTCTTCAACTTGCTAAGCATGGGATGAGAATAGTGTTACAATTTAATGCTTTGAATTATTGTCTTTGTTATCCTCCAAAGAAGTGAATGTTCATGGATAATTGGGTGAAGACCACATTTCTTCACAAATCTCCACCTTGGTCTGAACCCCAAAAGTAATAGCTTACTCACTCTCCTCCGGCATGGTCCTAATGGGCCGAATCACCAACAATGAACACCAATAAAGTCCAAGCACTGCTTGAACTTGAAATAGGGAAGAGCCTTCGTGAACATATCAGTAGGATTATCCTTTCTATGGATTTTCTTAACAAGGACCTTCTTCTGTGCAATGGTATCACAAATGAAGTGATACTTAATATCAATATGCTTCATCCGCTCATGATACATCTGATCTTTAGTCAAATAAATTGCACTTTGACTATCACAGTGAATAGTAGTAACCCTTTGTTGTAGAGTTAATTCGCCGAAGAGACCTCTCAACCATAAAACTTCTTCGATTGCCTTTGTGACTGCCACATATTCTGTCTCAGTAGTAGATAAAGAAACTACATGTTGTAGAGTAGCTTTCCAGCTAATTGCACAACCTCCAATGCACAATACATAACCTGTTAGAGATATGCGGTTATCAAGATCACTGGCAATGTCTGAATCTACAAAACCAACCAGAGTGTTATTGGTTCTACCAAACTCCAAACACATGTTTGAAGTACCCTTTAAGTATCTAAGAATCCACTTCATATCCTTTCAATGTGATTCTCCCGGACTGGCCATATACTTACTAACAACACTAACAACTGGTGAGATATCAGGGCGAGTACAAACCATTGCATACATTATACTCCCGACTGCATTTGAATAAGGAAATCTAGCAATATAATCTTTTTCTTCCTCTCTTTTTGGTGATTGGGCAGCATATAGCCTAAAATGGCTATCAAGAGGAGTGCTAACTGGTTTGGCATCATGCATGCCAAATCGCTCCAAAACCTTCTTAAGGTAACTCTCTTGGGTCAGGTACAACTCTCTAACTTCTCGATCTCTTCTTATCTGCATACAAAGAATCTCTTCAAATTCACTATTCAACAAGGCTTTCAACTCATGAATTTCTGCAAGATTCTTTGCCGCAATAAGCATGTCATCAACATATAATAGCAAATAAATGAATGAGTTATCTTGTAACTTTCGGAAGTAAACACAACTATCATACATACTTCTAGAGAAACCATGACCCAACATAAATGAATCAAACCTCTTATATCATTGTCTTGGAGATTGCTTTAATCCATACAAGGATTTCTTCAACAAGCAAACCCGATCTTCCTTACCTTAAACTTCAAAACCTTTAGGTTGACTCATATAGACATGCTTATCTAATTCATCATGCAAGAAAGCTGTCTTGACATCTAGCTATTCTAACTCTAGATCATACATGTCAACCAAAGCAAGCAATACACGAATAGAGCTATGTTTCACAACAGGTGAGAAAATATCATTGAAATCTACACCTTGTACATGATAGTAGCCCTTTGCAACCAATCATGATTTGTACCATGCATTATCAACACCTGAAGTATCTTCCTTTCTCTTGAAAACCCATTTGCAACCAACAATTTTCTTTCCTTTTGGTGGCACCACAAGATCCCATGTTCTATTCTTGTGTAGAGATTCCATCTCTTCGTTAATAGCGACCAACCATTTGTTTTAATTTGATAAGATGTATTTTGCATAAGTAATATTGTATTGCTGACAAGAATATATAGAGTACAATAAGGTGATAGAATATGAGTAGAACTCTAGGTTAGTGAACATGACTTATCAAGAATCAATTATAATCTAATCAAAAATATGATTTACTCTAACACCCCCCTTCAAGCAAAGCGTCGGATGTTGAACGATGCAAAGTTTGGACTAGAAGAACTCAAAGAGAGGACGAGAAATTCATTTGGTGAAGATGTCAGCAATTTGAAGACCAGTGGAGACATGTGCAACACGCAACTTGCCATATGCCACCAACTCACGAACAAAATGATAGTCGATATCAATATGCTTGGCCTGCTTATGAGCAACCGGATTTTGAGCCAAGAAAATGGCACTACTGTTGTCACATAACAACATTGGGGAGCTCAAAAGCGGAAAACGAAGGTTGGAAAAGAAATGAGTCAACCAAACCATCTCTGAGGCACTTTTGGCAAGGGCTCAATACTCGGACTCAGTGCTGGATCGAGAAATGGTGGGTTGCTTCTTGGCACACCAAGAAATAATATTTCCACCAAGAAAGACTGTATATCCATACGTCGATCGACGAGTCTCAAGATAACGAGCCCAATCATCATTCGAATACCCCTAGACCCAGGAGTACTGGCCCAGCGATAAGTTAGGCTGAAATTAAGAGTGCCTCTGACATAGCGAAGAATCCGAGTGACTGTGGCATAATGGTCAATACGAGGATCCTGAAGAAACTGGCTGACTGTGTGCCAGATCAGGACGAGTGATCGTCAGATACTGGAGGGCACCAACAAGAGATCAATACAGCATAGGATTCTGAAATGGTGGACTAGTGGAGCTGTGTAACTGCGAACCAGGAACAAAGGGGGTAGAGAACGGGACCGCATCGGACATTCCTGCACGAGTGAGAATATCTCTAGCATACTTAGCTTGACCGAGAAACAGACCAGAGGAAGTGGGTGATACTTCTAAGCCAAGAAAAAAATGGAAAGCACCCAAATCCTTAATAGAAAACTCCTGATGTGTCCGATCAATAAACTTTCGAAGAAGCTCAGAGTCATTGCATGTGAGAATAATATCATCAACGTAGACCAGGAGATAGAGCAAGGACGAGCCTCGACAGAGAACATAAAGAGAAGTGTCGACAGAACTACATCGAAACCCGAGTTGAGACAAATATGTCTTCAACCGCTGGAACCATGCTCGAGGTGCTTGCTTAAGACCATAAATGGCCTTTTACAAGCGGCAGATATAATCAGGTTGAAGAGAGTCCTTGTAACCAACTAGTTGTGCCATATAGGCCAGTGTATCAAGAATACCGTTCAAGAAGGCGTTCTTGACATCCAACTGATGAAGAGGCCAGGACCGCATAGTGGCAATGGCAAGAATGGTTCGGACAGTGAAGGCCTTGACAACTGGACTAAAGGTATGATCAAAATTAAAACCCAGAATCTGAGAGAACCCTTGCGCAACAAGGCAAGTTTTGTGACGATCGACTGTACCATCGGATAGATACTTCAGCCGGTAAACCCATTTGGAACCAACAACGTTGACACTAGAAGGATGTGGAACAAGGTCCCAAGTATTCTATCCTCGTAAGGAAGCAGTTTCCTTATTCATCACAGTAACCTAAGATGGGTCCTTCAACGCCGAACGATAATCCATAGGCTCAGACTAAGAGAGAAGGGCAAAAGTAGGCAATGTGCCACTAGACCAGAATATTCTCGATGTGGAACAACCCCAGTGAAGATCGAGTGGCCATTGGATAAGTACGATGCTGCGAAGATGAAGCCGGAGGAGAAGAAACCAGAGAGGGCACCAGGGACTGAATATCAGAGGTGGCTGAAGATGATGCAGCAGAGGGAGGAGAGTTGGCCATCTGTGACTAGTATGGGGTGGACAAATCAACGATCGAAGAAACAAATTCCATCGAGCAAATAGAGTCGGGAATAGGAGACGGCTGATCAGAAGTCGAGAGGGGTAGACCAGAGCTGCCATCAGCATCCAGAAAAATAGCAATGTTCAAAGTCGAGAGAGTAGAGCCAGTGGCCGAGATCGAAGACGAGGTAAAAGGAAAATAACCTTCATCGAAGCGTGCATGACAGGTGACAAAAATCTTGCCAGTGGCAGGATCAAGGCAATGAAAGCCCTTATAATGAAAGTTGTAACTGATGAAAACACAAGGAATGCTTCGTGGAGATAGCTTATGAGGGGCCATAGGATGAGCATAAGGAATTACTCGACGACCAAAGAGATGGAAGTTCGAGTAGGTCATAAACAAGACAAAACACACCATTACACATATTTTCATTGGTAAAAAATACGAAAAATGAACACGATCTTTTTGCTACACAATACTAAACGTGTCATGCATGTCCGTGTATAAGCATGTGAATCGATCAACTGCATGTTCTCGGGATACATATAAATATATATACCATCTACCAAAAGAAACACAAAAATGTTCACATCAACACTCATTAATTTACACTCCCACAACATGATCGATACTCAACCAACATATGCTAGGCATAGAGAAACCAATAATAAATACGAAAAAACTACCTCCAGTCATGCATTTATGGTTCTAGGTTATCGAAATTTCCAAAAATTAATGAATACTTACTTCCATGAGTCTTCATTTGTTTGAGTTATTGCACACCTTCCCAAGAAATCTACCATCTAATAATGGAAAAGGTTCAAGCTCAGAACTAACTAAAGAGGGTAAGTTCGGAGCATTAAATGCTCGATTTTGCACCATTTTTTATCAATAGTACACAAAACCGCTGCCAGTTTTCCCGCCTTTTTCCACGAATTTATTCAGCACCGGTTTCTACATTTTCATAACACCGGTTCCTATAACCGGTGCCAAAAACATACATCACGCCGGTTTTCTAGGATTCTTTGCACTGGTCTTAAAACCGGTGCGAATATAACATTATTTATCGTTATTTTTAGCACCGGTTTCTTGACCTGTGCTAAACTCTCAATGGTTTCCACAAAATCTAGCGGCAGTTTCTCGACCGGTGTAAAAATAACACCGGTTTTTATTTAAATAACTGGTGCAAAATTTTTTTAACCATTGCCACAATAACACCGGTTTTAGAACCAGTGCTAACACAAAAAAAAACCGTTGCTAAAACATGATTTGCATCGGTTTTCGTAACCGGTGTTAAAAACCCGGTGCCAGAGGTGGTCTCTGTGGTAGTGTTAGATCACGATGATAAAGAAGTCTATACGGAGAAGTCCCTTGTAACACCGGAGTGGGAAGCCGATTTATGGTGTAAACCGCAGTAGCAAAATCATCATCCCATCTTGAAAAGGGCAAATGGGAATGAAAGGCATAGTAAGTCTTATTTCGGCAACACGAAACTTGATGATGGATGCCTTTGGAGGCAAAATGGGAGCGTAAGAGCATATTTAAGAACTCAGTGCCACCGTAACTCTGAAAAACCTTAATTTTGGACGTAGATTGATTCTCAACTAAGGCCTCGAACTGCAAGTAAGTGTCAACAAACTCGGATTTTCGACGCAAGGGTAAAATCCATGTATAGTGAGAATAATCATCCACAAACAAGGCATAATAAGAAAACCCATTTGAAGACAAAACTGGGGAAGGCCCCCACAAATCACAATGAATCAAATCCAGAATGTGCACAACATGCTTATTATTCTCAAGAAAAGCTAACCGCTGCCCCTTTCCAATAACAGATGGAGTGCAAGTATGCGGTTTGGGTAATAAAGAAAAAACTGGCAAGAGACCAGACTTCTGTAAGCCAGAGTTGATAGAGGATGAAACATGCCCTAGATGAGCATACCGAAGCTCAAAAGATGCCCGTCCAGTATTCTGCAACAAGAAGGAAACGAGTGCTGCGCCACCTTTGTCCAAAACGTACAGGCCCCTTCACTGTGCCCCTTACCCTCGACTTCCTTGGAAACTTTGTTCTGAATCACAAAGTTTCAATCATTAGAAGTAACAAAGACATTTAAATCCCTGGTCTGTTTACTAATGGACAGTAAATTCTTAGTGATGGCAGGTACAACTAGAACATCAGACAGTGTCAAAGAATCAGAAATCTGAGAATCACCAATATGTGAAATTGGCACAGATGCACCATTACCGACAGAAACATAGGAATTACCAGAGTAAGGTGCTTATGTATCAAAGAGTGTGGCTCTATCTGTATCAAAGCCTGAAAATTATCAGCCAGGTGCGAGGGATCAGAACGACGAGTCTGTGCTAACATTTTGTAACAGGTCCCTGCATAATGTCCGGACAACAACACCAAGTACAATGGGGACGATCACATCCAGAACTGGCCCCAGCCATGAACTGACTAGGACAAACGCTAGAACATCTGCCTCTGCGACCACCAGAACGATCACCACAAGAGGTACGGGAACCCCATGTGCCGCCGCCCCTAGCATGTGCGTGATCCCAAGAACGGCTGGTAGAAGGTTGTTCACCTGTAGAGAATGCCACTGGACCAGAAGAAAGTATCGAATTACCTTCAAGATTTTTCAAAAATGCCTCATGATTCTTGGCATGAGACAAAACATCAGCATAAAGTGGGGTAGGGGAAGAATTAATCGGAGGAGCAGGAAAATCCTTGAACTCAGACCTGAGAGCAGTTAAAAACCAGATGATTTGATCATCATTAAAAATAGGAGAACCCATAAGAGATAACTGCTAAAAATGTCTTTAAACGGTAAGTGAATTTCATTAACAATACCACTCTTACGTATACCATGGGCATCGGCCCGAAGACGAATAATGGTGGAAGTGCTGCTGGTCTGAAAAGTGGCACAAAAGCTATCCCAGATATCCTTGGCAGTCACACATAAACCTAGAAGTTAGGAGAGGGCCTCAGGAGAAAGATAGGAGAACAGTAGACTACAGACCCTCTGGTCTTCATCCATCCAGAGATCATAAGCATCCTTGCTATATTGTGAGCAGCCTGAGCAGCCTGAGCAGCCGCACGATCAGGAGGAGGAGCTCGGGGGGCAGTGGCAAAGAAGGAAGACGTTGAACTGATCGTCAGCAGAGTGGGAAGAGGAGGGCGTGGAATCGACCCAGAGAGATATCCAAAAAGCCTTTGAGGGCAACAAACGTATTCAATCTGGCGTTTCTAGAGAATAAAATTGGTCTTAATGAGTTTAATTTGTAGCATCTAATGAAGAGTATTAAATGATAATTTTTCACTGGCTATGATGAGAACGAAAGAGGAGTTCGGCTGCTAGAGGAAGAAGAAGGAGGAGCGGCGGCCAGAAAAAAAAGTTTAGGCTTTAGAAGGTAAATCAAAACACTGCTCTGATACCATGATAAGATGTATTTTGCATAAGTAATATTGTATTACTGATAGGAATATATAGAGTACAATAAGGTGATAGAATATGAGTAGAAATCTAGGTTAGTCAACAGAACTTATGAAGAATCAATTATAATCTAATCAGAAATATGATTTACTCTAACAGAATTAGCACCTGAAACTGCCTCTGAATATGTGAAAGGTTTCTGGTCTCCACCTGTTTCCTGAGCCACTAATAAAGCATATGCAACCAAATACGCATACCTCAATGGTGGTCAAATGTCACGTCTCGGTCTATCTCTAGCAATGGAATAATACTCATCTCCTGGTTGATCTTCAGCACGTTCATGATCAGATTCTTCAATTACTTCTTGGGTTGGTTTTCTCCTAGAAGAACCACCAATCTCTAACTCCACCTGCTTTTGTGCACTATCCTCTTTTTCTGAATCATAAGGATTACAAGGCTCTTTTCCAGGATGTAACATATAAGATTCATCAAATGTAACATCTCTACTAATTAAAAATTTGATTGATTTAGGAACAGGATACCATAATCTATATCATTTCACTCCTGAAGCATAACCGATGATAATACATTTCTTAGCCCTAGGCTCTAGCTTCCACTCGTTAACATGCCTATAAGCTAGACACCCAAATATTCTTCAATTAGAGTAATCAGCAGGAGTACCTGACCAAACTTCTTGAAATCAAGAGGTGCACATGGAGAGCGATTGACAATGTGACTAGCCGTAGCTATGACTTCTACCCAAAAGTCTAATGTCAACATGGCATTTGAGATCATGCACCGAGCTCTTTCCAAAAGAGTACGATTAATCCGCTCTGCCACATCATTATGTTGAGGCATCATTCTAACAGTATGATGTCGAGCTATTGCTTCATTTTTGCAGAACTCATTGAATTCATTTCCACAAAATTCCAACCCATTGTCAGTCTTCAGTAGTTTAATTTGTTTTCCAGTATGTTTTTCAATCAAAGTTTTCCATTTTTTAAATGTTAGGAAAAAATCACTTTTAAGTTTCAAAAAATATACCCAAACTTTTCTTGAATAGTCATCAATAAAAGTAAGCATATATCTTGCACCACCCTTAGAAGGAACATGAGAGGGCCCCCAAAGATCAGAATGAATGTAGTCCAAAGTACCTTTTGTTTTATGAACTGCAGGTGAAAGAAGCTAATTCTTTTCTACTTTCCAAAAATACAGTGTTCACAAAAGTTCAACTTACTAGTACTTTGACCACAAAGTAGACATCTCTTTCTTAACAATGTTAAGCCTTTCTCACCGATATGTCACAACCTCATATGCCACAATTTGGTGATGTCTTCATCTGAGGAAGTTGAGACAGCCACTGCCCCAGTTTCTATAGATCCATGCAAAACATACAAAGTGCCAACTCTGCAAGCCTTCATTAGCACAAGACCACCTTTACAGATTTTCAGGATTCCACCATCACCTGAATATCTGTACCCGAGAGCATCATGAGTGCCAAGAGAGATGAGATTTTTCTTTATGTCAAGAACATGCCTAACATTAGTGAGTGTCCTAATAATGTCATAGTACATTTTGATTTGAATTGTTCCCCTACCAACAACCTTACAAGGAGCATTATTACCCATCCAAAAAATTCCACCATCCCATTCTTCATAAGTGGAAAAACACCCCCTATCATAACTCATGTGGTAAGAACAACTCGAATCTAAGAGCCACTCACTAGAAGACCTTGACTTATTATCCATGGCCACAAATATGATTCCATCAATCTCATCTTTTGGTACACTAGCTTCACCAGCATTGCTGCTATTCTGCTCATTTTTATATTTTTCTTTGTTTTTCAATTTAAAACAATCAGCGTTAATGTGCCCCTTTTTCTTGCAATAGTTGCAAATTTTATTTCTGTATCTAGACTTCCTTTGGATCTACCACCTTCAGAATCTTTAATTTCACCTCTACCCCTCACAAGCAAACCCTCAGCATGAGTTCCACTCGATTCCCCAGTAATGTCCCTATCAATCTGCTCATTAGATTTTAATGCAGATTTTATACTATTGTATGAGATCGACTCTTTCCCATAAATCATAGTATCTCAAAAATACTTAAAGGACAGAGGAAGGGAACATAACAATAAAATGGCTTGATCTTATTCATCAACTTTAGCATCTACATTCTCCAAATCCAAAATGATGGAATAAAATTTATCAAGATGTGAGAGTATGGATGTACCTTCCGCCATTTTCAACATGTACAACTTTTGTTTCAAATAGAGGAAATTCTCCATTGTCATCTTCATGTATGTTGATTTCAACTGATCCCACATACCTTTGGCAGTTCTCTCACTAGCAACTTCCTGCAAAACCTCGTTAGAGCTATTTAAAATCATGGCGGATCCAGCCTTGTTGTCTAGGTCACCAAAATCTTCCGGCAACATGCCGCTGGCCTTTCCTCCACTCCTTCAAGGGCTAGCTCATATCCATCTCCGATTAGGATGGCTTCCATGTTGAGTTGCCACATACCAAAGTTTACACTCCAGTCAAACTTTTCAATAGAAGTCCTTGTTACCGTTATGATGGCTAATAGATAAAAAATGAGATATGGCTCTGATACCAATTTATTAGTAATACGAATCCCACGAGATTTCTGTTAGCCCAAAAAGATGGATAACGAAGACAACGTAAAGAAAATAAAGGAAATAATGGACACAAGGATTTACGTGGTTCGGTCAAGTTGACCTACATCCACGGCCGAAGGAGACCAGAAGCTTCACTATATGTGGAGAAAGTATTACAAGGCTTTTCCTACCACCTATGAAAGAATTATGTGGCAAAATATAAATATGAGGGCTTTGGCTTCTACAACTGCAAAGGAGAGTTAAAGGGAGAAGAAACCAAGCAGCAAAGGAATGCTATGCTTGAGGTGTGTTTAAACTACTAAGTTCATCCCCTATTTATACTACTCCAAGTTCACCAATGTCCAAGAGCTCTCAAAAAAAACTTATCCCAATATCCCAAGAAATCCTCCTTCTTGCTTCAAGCATGGGTTGTGAACATTACTACCAAATGGTTCTTTCCAAAAAACCATGATAGTTGAACCCCAATAGTCAAAGAAATAATGCTTCAACTTGCTAAGCATGGGATGGGAATAGTGTTGCAATTTAATGCTTTGAATGATTGCCTTTGCTATCCTCCAAAAAAGTGAATGTTCATGGATAATTGGGTGAAGACCACATTTCACAGAATCTATCACAAAAGCTAGAGCTCTAGAATCTCCATTAAAAATCATAGCTCTTAACAACGTCGACGAATTTACGCCGACGACCATTCAGTATTCATAAGGTTAGATTTGATGGGATTAGATTCAATGAATCTGGCCATTCTTATTAGGAGAATCTGGCCATACTTCTTCATAGTTTATACATTTATTTTGATTATGATTTAGATTTTCAAAGACAGTTTAATTGAGCAAGGAGTCATATTAAATCCTAGTTGAATTATGTCTTCTATTTTCTTGTGATCTAGCCAAATTAAACTCTATATGTACGGAAGGCTCTCACTAAATTAATTACCTTTTAAATAAATCATATAATTCAGAATTTGAGTTTATTACTCATTTCTTGCGAGCATCCTTACACTTGCAAATTTATTTTCAAAATTGTGAGACTATAATATAAGAGAATTTTGTGAACAATTCGTGAACAATTAGGATATTTCTATCTTTGTGTTAGTGAAGATCTAAAGTTGTGTTTTCTACAATGTTTTCTTGATTTCAAGAGGGTGTTTCGTTCAACCTTGATAGAGAGTGCTTCTTCAAAAAAATTCATCCAGAATCTTCACAAGGAGATTAATGTCAGCCATGTTAAACAAGACTTTATGATTTCTTTTGTCGTCATATATTAAAACTAGTTTTCTTCCAAAATATATTACAGTTAAAGTTTAAATTTTTACATATATATTGAATGATTAATTTTATCATCATATTTAAATATAATACTATATTTTAAGGTATACTTTTATAACACTATTTGCACTTCAGTACCTTTTAAATGGGTCTTTGATAATGTCAATATAGTTTCTTTTGTTTAGAGCCTCACGGATATTGAAGTATTTTTCAGATTCAATGCTTTCTCTCTCTTAACTCTCTACCTTCTCTCTACATTTACCTTCTTCCTTAGTGGTAACGTTCACATCTTGCCGGAACCTACACCGGCGAACACCTCTGCAACTATGGCAGTTATACCGCCGACGGGTGGCAACAAATATTTTCTTCAAATCCTCACCTCTCGTCCTGTTGTGCTCTCCCAATCCCTCCAAATTGACCATAATTTCAATCCAGGCACTGAAATTTGCAACAGCCTAGCTTGCCTCTACACAAATGAGGAATTTAAGAAACTCTCAGAACCCTACAATAATGCCCTTTTCAGAAAATTTCTCCGTGGCAGACCTACTATGGAGATGCTCCAATCATCATTCAAAACCGTGGGCTTGAAAGGGAAGTTTCAGCTAGGAGCACTCGACTACAAATATATACTAAGCAGATTTGAGCTCACCATGAATTTTCAACGTTGTTGGATCAAAGGTGCTGGAGTTTCAACGGAGCTCCGATGAAAGTACTCCATTGGATGCCGGATTTCTCCCCAAATGCTGACTCCTAATTTGTGCCGATCTGGTAGTAGTGTATGAATAACCTATTAAAGGTGGTTCTATCAGAAATTTAAAGTAACCTTTTAGTTGCCTTCTCTAGCCCTGCCTTTAATCAATCAGAAAATAAGGCGGTACCGAGAACCGCCTTAAAAAGCGTCATTAAAGGTGGTTAAAACCACCTTTAATTTACCCAGGGAACAACCTTTAATTTAATTCCAAACTCGGAAATTGGGAAATTTCCCTCGTGTCTAGCTATACATTCTAAACTTGGAAAGTATCTATATATTCTGAACTCAAAAACTCGTAATAGTTGTGTGTCTGCTCTTTGTAAAATGATAACTAGTTTCTGGATTATTGTCCACATTCTGATCCCCCTCTGGAAATTTTTCAAGAGAATTTTTTCCCTTGATCAGTTTCAGAGTTCGAAAACTATATCACGTTAAGGGTTTCCGAGTTCGGAAAACATTTTTTGCCCTATGCAATTTAAACATGGATGAGACGACCGAGTTTCTGAATTTGGAAACATTTTCTGTTCTTTGGTAAAAATTTGTTTCTTTACTATTACCGGCATAAAAACAGCCTCGATACACTGCCACAATTTCAAACGAATACACGATAATAAATTGCACCTAAAAAAAATCTATAGATAATGCTCATCAACAAATAATCTATAGATAGGAATAGAAAATGCTACAAATTTATTACGACATTTCTAAGGTTCATTTTTTAAATCTAACTTGAGTGTCCCTACCAATATTGAGATTTCCCAGTGTGTGTCACTGATTGAAAATAAGATGCCTAGCCAATGAATTCTTCACATTGTTGATATATTCTTACAAGAAGGGTTTCCAATCATTTTTTAAAATATGAAATAACATTATAGTATTAATTATTTGGTGAAGGATATTTAGAAACATTACCACTAAGCATTTGTGAAATTACCTTGTCAAGTTCAAGTACATCTTCCTGGACTTTGTTTATGAGCTCGGACGCGTGTAAAATGCATAATATCCGCACTCCCAAGTTTGGGAATGTTTCTTGTACTATATTTAGGAAACATAAATGATTAAGAATATTGCACTAAATAATTGAGGATAGCATTTTGAAAATGAACATACTCATAGGCCTACCTTAATTTAGACCACGTGAAATGAAGAATTTGTTTGCTCATTATTTTCATTTATTGTAGATTCCAAAATCCCAACGAATGCATCCGATGGTTGGAAGTGAAGGGGATCCATCCAATACACTCACTTCTATTCCGGTACAATCAATATTAGTCTCTAATGGTCCCTGGAAAAAAAGATTAATTATTTGAAATTTTCAAAAACAATGTTGGTCAAGAAATTAAACGTAGTAAATAACCTTTTGATGTATGGCGCAACAAAAATCATCTTATCCTTCCGGCCTAGGTATTTGCAAATGTATTTGATCATGTATTTTTTTGTACAACCAATTTCCTGTATCACCACTGGGCACATATATCCAATCCATCCTTTCTTTTGATTACTCGAAAAAAACATGTTCCTAGAAAATTCAATAGTAGGTATTAATTGTAATAGTGGATAGTAAAATTTATATCAAATTTTGAAATAAAATGAATAAAATCACTCACAAGGTGTAGATCGACATCACCGTTTGATTAACTTGCTCACATCTCCATAGGTTTTCAAAATAACTCCATAACGCCATGATTTCACGTTTGCATCTAAATACACATTCATTTCCCGAGAATGTGAATGTTGAGTTTCAATCACGGGGTTGTAGCAATTTTTATAGGACACATACGAATCCCGGTAAGTCTCGAGGGATGTTGGATCTTTCCAATGGTAGTTTAACCCAAGTTGGTGCTGTTGGAACCATATTTGGGGTCGATTTTACCGGTTATGGTGTTTTTATCACCAGTTTTGGTGACGGTTGAATTGTTTCTTTCAAATATCCATCCTTGATAGGATTGGCGTATATAAGTCAACTGGGCCAAGTAAGGAACATTCCCTGGTAAGGCCCAACTTTCTTGTATTCTCCATCCGGGATGGGAAAAGGGGCATCCATCACCAATGTATTCTTCAGGGAAACCCTCGAAAGACCTTCCGCAATTGGTATGAAATGATAATGTTTCATTGACTCATGTAAAGCTCCATCGGCTACATGTAGCGGCTTACAATCTAAGCCTTGATCAATGTATAGTTCACACATATATGATTTCTAAAACATAGGCAAAATATTTATCAAATATAAAACTTAAATCAAAGTATCATAATTTAGAAAATGATCCTTTGTACCTTTTTTTTCATTTGCGAGGGTGGCATTGTCGAGGTTGTCAGGTTTGAATAATTGTCTATTGATTCTTTGATTTGAACAGTTGCCCCACAATTTACCTCTACATTTCTAGGAGAATGTCGTGAACCACTAGATAGGGGTGTCCAATCGGTTGTTAAGTCCTTTAAATTGTCCGAAAGAACTAGCTCGTTGTGTTAGACCAACTTCCAAATCACAATTTCTTGTTGTTCAATTCGTTTGTCTTAGAGTTGGGATTTTTTTACAACGAATGGACTCTTGAGGGTTTCGCTCCGTCGTAGGACCGTACGCTACCAAATGCTTGTTGGTGGGTCATGAAACAAACCATTCTCCTAACCTAGTCCGGATGGTCTGGGTTTTCCATGGTTTCACAAAGGGTGTCGTGTTTATCCCTTGGTATGAATTCCACTTGTAATTGATCATTTTTCAATTTTTCCCAATTGAAAACATAAATAACCTTTGTTACTTCGATATAACATTTTCTATGATTGTTTGCATGATGTCCCAAAAGACTACAAGGACACATTATGGATGGAGTTTAGGGTAGCATTAGTGAGGCGTTATTCCCCACATTTATCCTTAATTTAATCTTTAAATAAACTCCCCATGATTGACTCTGTGTTTTGAAAACCTCATAGAGGCCATTTGACATCGAAACACCGGACATGGGTGATTTGCAGAAGAAGGCCACGTTGATGATGTCCAAGGCTAGCGTGAACATATATACACTTTTTGAAATGGAAAGCAATAAAAAGAAATAGTATATGGCAATATTTTCAATTAAACAATCTCATCAATATATAGTAGAACAAACCCTCTAAAACTATAAATTAAGGATGATAATAAAATAAATGATCAAGTAACCATGATTAGTAAGTAAAGTAATGACATTAACACATATATAAAGTGATGAGAACATCAAACTAAAAAATACAGGCACAATATTAGGAAAAAACACAGCAAAATAAAAATATTTTCAATTAGAGTGAATAACAACACATACATGCATCAGATGTTATTGCAGATAAAGATATACAACAAAAATTAGTGCCAACCAAGAGTTGACGATTCCTGACTTTTAGAAGAAGCAGAAACAAAAAATCACTGTATTCACTTGCATTAATGATCATGACATCAAATTAAGCGCCGTTGGGATGAAGAATCCGCTGTCCGGAGAAAACTAGATTAATGTATGAACTAATATAAAAATTGATCGGACAAAATTGGAATGAAAATAATTGAAGAATTTAGAATCATCTAAAAGCTTTTGACTTCACCTGAGAGAGAGGAGCACATGGATTCAATGGCAGTCGGATGTAGCCTTAGCTCGTCTTCTCTGGTCAATGTCAGGTAGAAGATACTGAGATCAAAGTTCAAACGTGAAAACAGGAAAAGAATCAAATCATCAACATCCGAAAAAACTAACTACTAAGTAGAAAACTTACCTTCTACATGCGCGGAATGACGAAATTCAACACAATTCACCAGCAAAATCGTTGATTGAAGAAGGAGATTTAGATGAAATTGAAACCTGGGTTGAGAATATTTTTGGGCAATTAAGAGGAAGAGGAATGGTTATGGAAAGAGAAAAATAAAATTAGAAAATAAAATTTACTATATAGTAGTTGTTGATTAGTCCCTATAACATATAATATCTAATAGAACCTCTATCTCACAATACACTTGTGTGAGGCCGTCTCACACAAGTCTTTGTACTGACAGAGAATACTATTAAAAATTAAAATTAAAATTTTCTAATGTATGATCACTTGAAACTTTTAAAAAATGTCCATATATTTTCATTACTCCAATATATCTCACACACTATTGATAATACCTTACTATTTATCATCAAAAATAACTTGAAAGTAAACTTACCTTTTACTACTAGAAAATACCTCCTTTTACAGTAAAATATTTGAAGAAAATACCTCCAAAACTTTTAACCCTTAACCCCCACTGATGCATGTTCTTCTGCGTGTGTTCTTATCGATCTCCCTTCTATGTGGTTTTAACGTGTTCAATTGATCATCAACTTGAAGACCCACAACTTTTTTATCAATAATATGATCAAATTATTTAGATACCAAGATATGGTGTAGCTGAGGGGAGACCTATTGCGAGGGAGCGTCATCTACCTGCTTTGGAATTGGTATCGCGTGGTTCATGTAAATGATTATATTGGATGTATTTTTTTTTTTTATTATTATATTGGATGTATTTAATGCAGTGTCAAGAAAACCACTTAATTCAAATCATTTACTACATATATTCTCTATTTCTCTATTTCTATGTGGCACAACACTACCATAGTCCATGAGATAACCATTGTTTCTGATTTGGTATTTGCCATTCTTATTTGACTTGTTCATCTGATCACGAACGAGATTTTTGGGAACATTATGGGCAATCTTGATAATGCTTAAGTAGTGAATATAGGGCCTTTTTAATCCCTTACAAAGAGTACTAAAAAGGTTATCCAAGTATAATCCTTTACACATTGTGTGATTTATATCCTCTAAAGCAGGTCATCTCAACTAGAATGGCA
The DNA here is from genome assembly GCA_037428765.1 of Rubia yunnanensis. Taxonomy (NCBI): domain Eukaryota; kingdom Viridiplantae; phylum Streptophyta; class Magnoliopsida; order Gentianales; family Rubiaceae; genus Rubia; species Rubia yunnanensis. The sequence goes on along the minus strand of CM075064.1, from coordinate 111,845,834 downwards.
CATTTTACATTTTAAGGCGGGATTTTTCTTACCTTTTCTGTTATAAACATGACTATTTGAATACATTCCCTCTACTAAAAAAGAGAGAGAGAGAAGAAAATAGCCTAACATGTCTTTTCTTGCAAGACCTCAACAGATTTCACCTTTTCTCTCTACTTTTCTTGTAATTCCTTGTTATCATCCCCGGATCTCGTGAGTTTGTTTGAAGACATCAATTGTTAGTAAAATTTGATTTCATCTAATTACTTCAAATTTTAATTACCATGTTCCAGCATGAACTAATTAAGCAATTACGTAATAAAGTAAATAGTCAAAGATACACGACTTGGTTACGCAGTTTGGTGAATGTCACCTCCATCTGCGGTGCCTGACCCAGTTCAGAATGAATCAAATAATAAAAAATATGGTACAAAGTACACCATACAAAATGCTTATCTTTTCTAATTAAACACGTGAATTCTACTAGCTCCCCTAGTTGTCGATCCGCCTTGGTCAGACTCCCTCAAACTTCAAAACCCGTCGATGCTAGATCTCCTCCTCCCGAGGAATTAAGGCTTACGTTCTGAACGTTAAGATCAAAAGATTTGATCATGTTGGAACATGATAGTACATTTCTTGGGTACTTCTGAATATCGAAAACTTGAGTGCAGATTTTCTCAAAATAAATCCGTCGGTAGCTTAGCCAGAATGTCCACACTTTATAGCTGGTTACATGCCTTCAATTACTTGTGCGGATGGAATTCTATCTCCACAAAATATTCTGATAACAATCAAATTTTTTGAAGATAGAATTACCAAATCTAATCCCTTGGAGATTGGAATAAGAATATCTCGTCCTCATCCATACCATAGACAAAACCCACATCAATTCCAACTCTTCAAATCTAATCCAATCCCACAAATATAGGAATTAATGTATTCTTCAAATCAAATCAAATTGGATGAGATGTCCTACCTCTCAGATTCCTTCTTTGCTCATACCATAACTCACAAACTTCCTTCTTTGATGTTACAACATAATACTTCCATATTTGCATAATTTCCTCAAATTCCTAATTAGCCAAATCTGGACTTTACAGTCTCCCCCTTTTATATTTTGTGGACTCGTCAATCTTTGTACTTTTAACGCAACAACTATGCAAATAAAGATATCAAGTTAACACTAGCATGGATGTTGGAACATGAGCTAAAAAGAATTTTAGCTCCCCCAAAATACCACAACTTCAAATCATCAAGACCTCAACATCCATGTTGGAACGTCAAACAGATAATCAAAACTTAGTTTCTCAGAAAACCATGTTGGAACACAGGACAACCATAAACACACATATGCACTAGGTATCTAAGACTAGAACACATATCAGTTAAGGGCCTTCCAAACTGCCCTAGCTTCCAGCTGGGCCCAAATAACAAATTAAACATCAAAATCGGAACCAAAAATCCAGAATTCTAAACACAAATCCAAATCCAAAAGTACTCCCCCTTGGGGCCAGAAGCCATGCCAAAATAAAAAAAATTCTGAATATCCAGAAAATCATGCATCAACAGTAGCATCCTCAATATCATTATCTGCATATTCTAACTTCTTCAACTCCTCTTCAAGTGCAACAATTTGAACCTGATGTGCTGCAATATTAGCTTATAGATTCAACTTCTTGGCTTCTTTGGCCTTCTTTGCACCCACTGCTAAAGATGAAGTTCCTACCTCAGACCAGTCCAGGAAAGATAATTTATTTTCCTTGTGGAGAAAGTCATGGACTTAGCCTTGACCACTTTGGGTATTTCAATCTCATCATCACTGTGAACCTTCACCCTACCTGCTCTAAGCAATGCAGTAATCACACAGGGGTGTGGCAAGGAGTTCTTCATTCTGGATTAGACAGCCTGTGCCACATTGTTTTTTTATAACAGCTTTTCCATCTCCTTGGTTAAGGGTGAGGTATTGGTGGAGGGAATCCACCAGTTGATGGCTATCTAGGATAGGCAGAAGTACTTGCTCGTTAAGTTTGACATGGAAGCATTTACTTGAGCTGCCCAATGTGATACAAACCCTCAAGAGACTCATTTATAAGCTAGTCATTTGTCAAATCCAGATTTTCTGCATACGACCCATCAAACTCATGAGTGGGCAACCATGGAATCTCATTTATTTTACCCGCATAGAACTTAATAATATTTACCTGTAGACAAGACCATATATACTAGCCTGATTCAATATCTAAGTTTTCTTCCATGACATTGGCATAAAACTTCGAAACCATCTCTTTCTTGTATTCCTCATAAACAGTAGTAGCAGTGACATGCCCCAAATCCTCCAATAGGGCTGCAAAGCCACAAGTTCTGTAAGTCTCCAAATCTAGTGGCCTTTCAAAAATAATATTCCCTCATTTATGAGATCCCAACTGTCTTGGCAATCTTCATTGAAATAAATTTCATTCAGATCATTTCTGGTAGATGGTGCCTTCCTTGAACTCTGCCCAATATCTTTCTTCACTTTCTTCTTCTTCTTCTCTGGTTGAACCTCCCTTGATTCACTTCTAGTGTTGGAGCATCAGTTCCACCCTCTTCATCAGTTTAAGTGTGTTCCTCTGTTGGAACATCACCTTCTTCCGCACTATCTTCTATCTCTGGTTGGCCTAATATTGGAACATCATCAAGGCCAAACTCATCAATCTTAGCTTCGTCTTCCGTATTATCAGGCTTATACGCTTCAACTTTTTCTCCCCATGTTTCCACCACCGGGGTCAGAATCACAAACTCTTCATTGTTATCCTCTTGATTTTTTAGGGCATGGCCTCCTCCCTGATCATAATTATCCACAATCTCCATATCAACATCCTCTTCCCTTGCATCCTGATCTTGGCTGGAGAAGCATCCTTGACTTCCAGCTCCTCCTCATCAGAATCCTTATATCATTAACATTAGGGGATAATTCCCTACGATTTTTCAGGCTCTCATCCACACTGGCATCATGCACATGAATGGCCTTATAACTTCCAGAACTCGGCACACTCAACTTCTCCGGCCACTCATTAATTCTTCTGAGTCTATGCTTTCCTGGCCCAAAAGCCCTGTATACACATACATCATTTTCCTTCCCTAATAATTTATGTATGCTAGTTCTATCAACCTAGGGTTCCAATCTTCCATATATCTAATACCTCCAATAATCCATTTCAATAAATGTCTTAAATCATAACCATTGATCTTACCAGACATGGACTTATATCCTTTTAAATCTACACTCCTATTGTGCTTCATATAATACTTCAGGCAATCCTCTAAAGACTTGAAGGTTTGACCTTTGAAAGTGAAGAGTTATCCTAAAATACCATGATTTTGACCGGCAGAGAAGGGAGCTTTGGCTGAGCAGGCTGGATTGGTGGTGGTATCACTTCAACTCTGAGTTCTAGCACACCATCCCAGGGCTCAAACATATTACTTTCTGACAAATTGATGCTCTGTTCGGGCTCCCCAAATAGGTTCTTGAAATTATTGCTCTTCTCCATGTTGGGGGTTCTAATTCATTCCCATTTCATTTTCCAACATGCCTATATCACTTCCAATTTTTCTTTTTCTCCTTTTTAATTTTTTCAGATTTTTCTATTTTTTGTACACAAAAATTTGAAACCAAACATATACAACTAATATAAATGCTCCACAAAAATACCTCAAATGTGACACATACCTAGATGTTGTCTGAGGAGCTCAAAAGTCGCTGAATCTATTGGTTTTGTGAAGATGGTAGAAAATTGACCTGATGTTGGAATATAGACAACCTTGACTTTTTTTCTCTCCACAAAATCTCGAACAAAATGGTGCCTTATATTAATGTGCTTTGTTCAAGAATGCTGGACTGGATTCTTGGATATGTCTATAGCACTTTTGTGGTCACATAAAAATTTCAAAGGCTCTTGATGAATTCCATAATATTTAAGCATTTGCTTCATAAGGTTTATGGCATACTTTCTCTGATTTATAAACAAGCCATTCTTTTGCTGCTTTACCAGAAGTCCTTGAAAATAAGTAAGTTCACAAACCATAATCATCTCGAACTCATCCTACACGAGGTTTACAAAATCATGTACCATAGATGGTGAATTAGAGTCGAACACAATGCCATCTACATATTGAGCAATCAGAAATTTTGATGACCTATTAAGCATAAATAAAGTGCAACCTACTCCCCCTCGACTATAACCTTTCTTAATAAGAAAGTTATTAAGTCGCTCATACCATTCCCATGGCACCTATTTCAACCTAAAGAGTACCTTTTTGAGTTAAAACACCTGATGGGGATAGTGAGGATCCTCAAATCCTTTTGGTTGTTAAACATAGACTTCTTCATTCACCACTCCATTTAGAAAATCACTTTTCATGTCCATCTAGTACAACGTAAAACTTATAGTACACAAAATAGCAAGTAAAATCTGAATAGATTCTAACCTAGCAACTGGTGCAAATGTCTCATCAAAATCTACTCCTTCTACTAGAGTGTACTCTTGTTCCACCAACCATGCTTTATTTTGAGTAATCTAACTATCAGCATCTGACTTGTTTTTAAAGATCCACTTGGTGCCAATAACATTTACACCCTTGGGACGAGGGGTGAGATACCACACATCATTCCTTTCAAACTGCCCGAGTTCTTCTTGCATTGTCGCAATCCAGTGTTCATCCAGTAGGGTTTCTTTTATAGTTCTTTAGTTCACTCAGTGAAATGAAACATTGTAATCCTGCAAGTTCCCTGTAGTTAGGGTTCAAGTTCTCTTTGCACTTGGTTTAGGTTCAACCTGTGTTGGAACACGAGGTGGAGAATCAGGGGTCAATGTTCCAACATCGATGTTTTCGGGGCCATCATGATTTTCAGAAGGATGTGGTGTTCCAACATTGAATTGTTGGCTGGTTGTAGTATTTTATTTTGTGTTTGAACATGAACATGATCTGGTTCATCGTTTTCTTTTCCTGATACTTGCTGGTCATCCGAATCATCAACAATCACATTAATTCACAACATGAGACTTTTAGTATTGAGATTAAACACTATGTATGCACGAATGTTCATTGAATAACCTAGAAAAATTCCTTCATCAGTGCGGCTGTCAAACTTTCTCATCTGTTCTCTATCTCTGAGCATGTAGCACTTGCATTCAAACACATGAAAATAAGCAACTTTTGGCTTTCTGCCCCTCCACATTTCATAGAGGTCTTGTTTGTTAATGGACGTAGATACACCCTATTTATAGTATAACTCACTGTGTTGATTGCTTCTACCCACCATTTTTTGTGAATAACTTTTTCTGCCAACATAACTCGAGCCATCTCCAGCAAGGTCCTATTCTTCCTTTCGACAATCCAATTTTTTTGAGGAGTAATGGGTGCCGAAAATTCATATTGGATACCAAGTTCATCATAGAATTTACTAAACTGAGAGTTTTCAAATTATTTTCCATTATCACTGTGGATTCTAAAAAGCTTTCCAACAAGACTCCCTTTTTTCTGTCTGTAACTTTACCATTAGACTTATGAAAACATCCACTGTATCAGATTTTTTTTTAAAAAAAGCCACTCAAGTGTATCTGGAATAGCCATCAACACATGCAAAAATATACTTTTTCCTTGTCATACTAGGAGTATTAACTGGACCCATTTAATCCATGTGAAGTAATTCAAAATTTGTTGAAGTAGTAACATATTGAACAAATGAATGAGGAAATCGAATCAGTTTACCTTGTTGGCATGGTCCACACACAATTCCGTTTTTGTTAGTGAGGGTAGGCAAACCTCAAATTTCTTTAGCATTTGCAATCTTCATCAGTGTCTTGTAGTTGATGTTACCAAGCTTTCTGTGCCACATTGTTCCTTCATCCTCTTTAGAGCTTAGGCTCCTCACTTCTTGTTCCAGCAAATAAAAGTTGTGTGAAGAACAAACCCCGGAAAATAATTTATATTTTACATGCTTCACAAAGAATTTGTCCTTTTGAAACTCAACATTCATATTATCATCACACAACTGACTGATGCTCAATAGATTAGCTTTCAAATCTTCTACCAGCAGAACAATTGTAAAGATGGGAAATCCATCAAGCCACCATCATATGTTTTGATGTTGTTAAAGTATTCTTGAGTTACAGTCATATGTCTAGAGCAACCACTATCAAAGTACCAAGAATCTCTAGAATGTGCAATGAGAGATGTGTGAGCAAAAAAACTTAGTACTTTGTTTAGGGATCCATACCTTCCAGACCCATTTGGCTCGTTGGGCATCGTTCATGTTGGAACATGCGGACAGTTATTGCCCATTCATGATGTCTCTGAATAGCCTCAGAAATTGGTCATGTTCGTGGCCTTCAAATGAATAGTATTGACATAGAATAGGCTTACGCTGACGTGTCTTCATTATCCTTTTATTCATAGCTTATACCTCTACTTTGAAATCAATTTGGCCTTTTTCAGCCTTGTTATATCCAATTCCTTGTCTATCTCCAACATTATTTCCCATTGCAAGTATATCATCGAGCTTTTCCTTTCAAGTGTTCAACTTTGTGATTGTAGTTTCAGCCGTCTCAGCTCTGGGAGTTGCTGATTTTACATTCTGTTTTAGAAAATCAATCTCATTCTCCAATCTTTCAACTAGATCTACCAACTCCGTCTTTCTTTCCACAAGCTAATGTTTTTCAGATTTTATAATTTTTTTGCCTCAACAACTTTGAGCCACATTGCATACATATTCTCATACTCCTGGTAGATATCATCACCATTCAATTCTTGACCATCATTGTCTGAAGAGTTTTCACTCAGCATCTCAGTTTTCTCAGTGTTGGAACATGCACTGTCCGTCTTCTCGGTGTTTGAACATACACAGTCAGATTCAATAATCTTTGCTCCAAGTGCCACATAGTTTCTAGTGAATTATTATTCTTCCTCCTCTTCCTCATCTTCACTCATGAAATGACATACGATCTCCCTTTCTTCTTTCGAGTGTTTGCACATTCAGCCTGGATGTGACCGAAAACCTTCACATTCTCTGCATTGAATCCTTCCTTGCTGCTTTGATTCACTGTTCTGATCTCTCAGAAATTGCAGATTGTTTCGTTCCATTTACGGTTCTAGAGAGTTACCAAACTCCTGTGAACGAGGTCTATTTCCAACAGATATGTCTTGTGATTTTCTATTCACCACCTGTTCCATCATTTTTGAAAAGTTCTTGGTTATAAGAGCAAGTTCTTCGGCTTCACTTCCACTGTCAGCTTCATGATTATTCCTTGAGTTTGAGGCTTTGAACGCTAATTCCTTGTGCATTTTCTTTAATGGTTGTTCAGGAGCCATCTCATATGCTGCAATGATCATATCAACTCATGTAGTGTCATGCTTCCCAGGTCTCTTGCTTCTTCAATAGCTGTAACCTTCATAAAAAAATGTTTGGGAAGAGATCTCAGAGTCGTTTTCACCAATTTTTCATCCTTGTAGATTTTTCCATGTTGGTATGCCATATTGGAGATATCTCTTAGTTTTCCGTTGAACATAGCAATCCTTTCATTCTCTTTCATCTTCAACTTCTCCAATTTTGTGGCTAACGTTTGTAACTTTGAGTTACGTACTCGACTTGTTGCTTCATGCACTGTTTGCAATATATCCCATGTTTTCTTTGCTTGGTAACAATTTGATATGAGTTTGAACTGATTTTTATCCCCTGATGTGAAGATAGAAATCAGGGCCTTGGATTTTTCCATTGAGGCCTTCAGCTCATCTGTACTCTAAGTTGACTTATCTTTAAGCCTTTGCTTTTTTGCACTTCTTTCTCCTTCCTTCTCCTTTGAGCTAGATTCGGTATCCTCCATAGGATGATTCCATTAAGTTTGAATGAAAAACTAGGAAAGTTCATCAAGAGAGCTAATAAAAACACGCATTCACACCTTCCAATAGTTATAATTCATTCCTTCTAGCAGTGGGGGCCGATACACCGAAGCTCCTTTTTTGGTCGCCATGGCAAAACCGGATCAGCACTTTCCTTGACACAATCAATGTAAGAATAAGTAACTTAGCTCTGATACCAATTGAAATTTGGTTTTACCTAATTACTTCAATTGTGATTATTGTGTTCCAATATAAACTAATTAACCATGTATGTAACAAAGTAAATAGTCTAAGACACACAACTTAGTTATGCAGTTTGGTGGATGTCACCTACTTCTATGGGGCCTATCCCAGTTCACAATGAATCCACTAATTAGAAATACAGTACAAAGTACACCATACAAGATACTTATATTTTCTAATTAAACATATGAATTCTACTAGCTCCCCTAGTTGCCGATCTGCCTTGATTTGACTCCCCGTGACCTCAAAACTCATCGATGCTGGATCTCCTCCCCCTAAGGAATCAAGGCTTACGCTTTGAAATTTAAGATCAAAATGTTTTGGTCATGTTGGAATATAATAGTACAGCTCTTGACTACTACTGAATATCAAAAACCTGAGTATAGATTTTCTCAAAATAAATCTGCCAGTAGCTTAGCCAGATTGTCCACACTTTATAGTTGGTTGCACACCTTCACTTTCTTGTGCGACTGGAATTCTATCCCCACAAAATATTCTGACAACAATCAAATACATTGAAGATAGAATTACCAAATCGAATCCCTTTGAGATAGGAATTCAAGTATCTCATCCTCATCCACACCATAGCCGAAACCCATATCAATTCCAACACTACAAATCTAATCCAATTCCACAAGTATAGGAATTGATATATTCTTCAAATAAAATCAAATTAGATGAGGTGTACTACCTCTCGGATATATTTGATCATACCATAACTTGCAAACTTCCTTCTTTGATGTTACAACATAATAGTTCCATATTTGCATAATTACCACAAATTTCCAATTAACCAAATATGGACTTTACATATTTGAATGAAATACTAGGCAAGTTCATCAAAAGAGCTGATAAAAAATCGCATTCGCGCCTTACAATATTTGTAATTCGTTCCTTCTAGCAATGGAGGCCGAGACACGGAAGCTACTTCTTTGGGTTATGGTAAAACAAAATCAGCACTTTCCTTGACACAACCGAGGTAAGAATAAGTGACTTAAATATAATAACAGTTGGAATTTGGTTTTACCTAATTACTTCAATTGTGATAACCCTGTTCCAACATAAACAAATTAATCAAGTACGTAATAAAGTAAACAGTCAAAGACACACGACTTGGTTACGCGGTTCAATGAATGTCTCCTACATTTGTGGGGCCTGGCCCAGTTCATAATGAATCCACTAATCAAAAAGATAGTACAAAGTACACCATAAAAGATACTTATCTTTTCTAATTAAACATGTGAATTCTACTAGCTCCCCTAGTTGCCAATTCACCTTGATCAGACTCCCTCTGGCCTCAAAACTCTTTCACGCTTGATCTCCTCCTCTCGAGCAATTAAGGATTACGTTCTGAACTTTAAGATCAAAAGATTTTGATCATGTTGGAACACAATAGTACAACTCTTGACTACTTATTAATGTCGAAAACCTGAGTGCATATTTTCTCAAAATTAATCCGTCAGTAGCTTAGCTAGGATGTCCACACTTTAAAGTTGGTCGCATTTCTTCAATTACTTGTGTGATCGGAATTCTATCTTCACAAAATATTACGATAACAATCAAATCCCTTGAAGATAGAATTACCAAATCTAATCCCTTGGAGATAGGAATTACAATATCTCGTCTTCATCCATACCATAGCGGAAACCCATATCAATTACAACTCCACAAATCTGATCCAATCTAAAAAAATATAGGAATTGATATATTCTTCAAATCAAATCAAATTAGACGAGATGTACTGACATGTACTGCCTCTCAAATTCCTTCTTCGATTATACCAAAACTCGAAAACATCACTCTTTGATGTTACAACATAATACTTCCATATTTACATAATTACCACAAATTGATAATTAACCAAATCTGGACTTTACAGTTAGAAACTCTTGCTTCAAATTTTGACATTTACATGTACTTTGAGTGATTAAAGTAGCTCTTAATTTGACAATAAGAAAATTTTTATGATTTTTTCGACCGAAGGTTTTTCCATTTATTATGTATATTAAATTTAGTTTAGAGGTAAATAATTTTTAAATGAATATAATGAACTATTGAATTTTACTCGACACAGGAATGCATAATTTTCTTGTAACAAGTTGTTACTCAATGGAATCAAGTTATAGTAATTAAATAGAACTTTTCCATTTATTAAAGGGCATCAACATCAATTAAAATTCTTAAAAATCATGCTACAATAATTCAATATAATTTTTCAATTTATTAAAGGGGTCAACATCAATTAATATTCCTAACTAAACATATGGTTGAAATGGTGTAATTGTAGGTGGATCTTATCTTAGAAATCTTTTCTATTAATTACACTTACGTTATCACAGTGGACGGCTACTAATTTTACATTTGTAAAATCATATAATATTTATATTATTATTATTATTATTAATAAGAATAGTAACTTCCAAATTAGCACAAAATACATTCATTTATTTTTTATAAATATTTATTACTTTCCGCATTATATTAACAATATAGTTAATTAGTAGTCTGTAAAAAAATATCAATAATTAACTATATGACCATTTATAGCTTCAACCTTAAAAATAATGTTGTGGAGAATTATCCTCATAAGAATTTATAGAAAATAGGAAAAAAATAATATTTTGAAAAATAGTAAATAAAAGCTAATTAAGATGGTCCTCTTTTCCTTTTAAAAATAGTTGAAAACACTGTTACTTAATAAGAATCCATGAAGTTCACTATTAAGTTTTACTATTAACAAGAGATAGCAAAATTGTCGAGGAAGCGGAGTGATTGCAACAATTGGCCTTAAACAAAAGATTCCGACGAGGTCACGGCTAGCGTTCGTCCTTGAAGATTCCGGCGAGGTCACGGCTAGCGTTCGTTCTTGAAGATTCCTGTGAGGTCACTGCCGGGTACTACTATTTTTATTGCCTTTTTTCCTTTTTATTTATTCTTTTTTGGGTTGAGAGGCTTATAATTCTATAATTGCTAGTTTTCATTTTTTTGTTCTAGTTAACTTCTTTCCGATCTTCTCAAAATTGATGTTTTTTACTTGATTATTATTTCATATGAATGTCTATGTTTCAAAATTTATTTGTCTGCCTCTGATTGAGCAGATCTGGAGTAGTTTCTCCATTTCTTCACCAAAAATCGTGCCAAACACTTTCTCCTTTTGTTTTTTGTCAGTCTACGTCTTTAAGGGAGGAGGTTGGGGAGGGTGGGATTGAGAGGTGGGGGGGGCTGGGAAAGAGTTCAGAAGAAGATTTTCTTGTCCAAGTCAGAAAATGTATATCTTAGATAGGGAAAGGACATAAGTGGAATTTTATTGAAAATTTATAGATTTTAATTTCCTTATAATATTTTTAGCTTATACATTTATCTTATAAAAGTTTCAAAGTCCTTAAATTAAAATTTTCCGTGCATTATTACTTCCAAAATATACTTAAATTACATTTAAATATAAAGATAATTTATTTGTATATAGGTAATTATTCAAAACCCAGTTCTATTTCATTTCTTTATGCGACTTTTGTATCACTTCTATATCATTTTTTATATGATAAATTTATGACAATCACCTTATATCAGTGGGAGATAATAGGTGTGGAGTTCTTTGTCCTCTTGATGTTATTATTTTAGTTACTGTATACTATATCGTAATGCAATAATAAAATTTTTATTTAATTAATTATTGTTAAATAGTTTAATGTGAAGACTAATAAAAAAATTGAAGATTAATAAAAGATCAAAAATTTTTAAAGTCAAAATTAAATTCTAAAAATAGTAAAAAAATTTATTTTAAAAAAGAACATTAATAATGAATTTCGATTTTTGTCCCTTTTGAAGATGCTTTAACTTATTAAAAGCAGTTTTAGAAGATATTGGACTAGAATAAAGCTTTTTTCAGTTCACATGACCAAAGCAAGAAACACCTTAAAGTTTTAGGATTATTTAAGTAGTTAATTGTACCGACACTAAACCATTCAAATAACCAGGTTTATTTTGATTTTGCTTCCACATTACTAGAAACCTCATATCTATATTCATGGATTCTTCCCCGTGTTCCATACTCGATCTGCACGTTCCCTCATAAATTGAGTATCTTCTTTAGATTTTGTTTCTTCAGTTATTAATCATAGATTTTAATTTGTCTTTTGCTATGTTTTGTTTTGATTTTTTTTATTTGGAAAAAAATTTAATTATATGAATTTATAATGTACTTGTTTAAAATATATTTTGAGCAGATATAGAAATGTAGTTTGAATTTTTTCTTGGAAACATATTACATAAACAATTGGCCCAACAGTAAGCCCCCTACACTCAATTGTTAATCTCTACACTCCAGAAATTAATGTCCTTCTTAAAAACCTCACTTGAAATTAATATTTGTATATTCTTACAGGAAATTCAATCTTACTTTCCATATTTTTAATTAACTTATAAATTCTTTTGACATTACAGGTTCACTTATTTTATTCATCATGGAAAACAAAGGCGGCCTGCGTAGGAGCCATAGGTTGAAAGCTCAGAAGGATGCAGAAGATATTTGGTCTAACATCCCTTCCGAACTCCTTTTACGTATTTTTTCACTCGTGAGTTTAGCTGATCGCTTGGTGAATGTTGCTGCTGTGTGTTGCTCGTGGAGAGCCACGGTCAATGACCCTCTATTGTCTGAAAATAAGTTGGACATATCCGAGTGCAGCCGCGAACTCAGCCTTCTACCTGTATCTCGTAAGAGAGCTATACTAAGGCTCGCCTTTGTTCGAGGTATAAACATCGGACTAGGCTCTCTGAAGACTATAGTATTTGATTATTCCTTCCAGGTGAGGGACAGGGATTTACTCTATGCAGCTTCAAGGTACGTACTTGCTTTTTCTCAATATGTGACAAAATTTATTTTTTTCTATATTACCTTTTATACAGTAGTTTTTTACACTCATTTTTGTGTCATTCCTATAATACTAGGTGCTCGAATGTGCAACAATTGGTGTTGCCATGCATATCCAGAAATACAACAATGAGAGGCCTATCAAGGGCTTTCAGAAGCTGGACGCAGCTTGACTCTTTAGTCATCGGGTGGGAATTCGGAGAACTTAACATTCTTGAAATCGCGGGTCGCAACTGCCCTAACTTAAAGGAACTCTATATTTTTTGTCCAACGTTACATCTACATATGGCGGTGGCTATAGTATCTGGCATGCCCCGGCTGAAGGTGTTGAACATGCACTGTAACTTCTATAACAATGCCATGGTGCATGCGATGAATGTGCTTAGATGCGGATCACTGGAAAAATTCTCCATAACCACTGAAACCAGGTGACTAAATATAGAAAATTGGATATCTTATTTTGGACATCATGAATGTTTAATCATATTTTTATTACCTTTTCAAAGATTATTTTGGAGATATTGTTACACCTTATTTCTACGGCTAAAGAAGTTATGAAAATAGTCATAGATATATCGTGGTTGTATTTACATGGAAGTGAATAAACCCACAGATCATATGGCAAAGTCTACAATGAATGGAATTGTAAAGAATTTGAATACTTTCCCAAGCTTGTCCCAATTAGAGCAAGCTGCCGTATTGCTAAATTGATTATCATTTCCAGACGCTCGTTCTAATCTCAGTTCACTTCAAGACATAGGACTATTTACCTCGCTTCTAGAGACCTTTTTACCAATGTTTTCGTGGAAATAGCCAAGGTAAAAAGAAATGCAGTAAAAAAAATCTAAATTTTACCTTGATTCAATACCAAGGTAAAAAGAAATTTTTACTCCAGATATTTTTGAAAAAATAACTGAGGTTAAAAGTTTGACCGACATCGGCATCAGCGAGGCGAACGACATGCAGTAGTGGAAAAAGGTGAATATAAATGCATGTAATCAAAGGCAATTACTCAAGAACCACCTTTAATTAGGATCTTAAAAAGGTTCCAAATTTGGAAATCCCTCCCAAGCCCCTTCTTTGAATTTAAAGGCAGCTTAAAATCGATTAAAAGCGGAACCTCCTTTAATGAAAATCGATTAAAGGTTGTTTTATTTTAGATACTCCTTTAATGGGCTGCCTTTATTAGCCCCATATATAAACAACTATTAAGTTTTTATACCTTAGTCATTTTACAAAATTAAACCCTCCCATTCCATAGCTAATGGAGTAAACACTCCCATTCTTCCGATCGAAATTAAACCCTCTTCCACTCTACTGCTCCAGCGAACTAGCACCCCTTTCTCAATTCCTCTGCTCGCTTCCACGTCGAGGCCCTCCGCCTCTGCCTTTTTGCTCCGCTTCCATTGCGTCGAAACCTTTTGTCACTTTGTTTATTGTTGCTAGTTTGAACCAATTTTAACGAATACATGTTTTTTTTGTTATGGTTAACACAACATGATTTGCTATTTTTTCCAGATCTAGTTTTGATTCGCTGCCGAAAACCTCAGCTATTTTTTGGACCCTAATTGAAGGCAGCATTTTAACTGCCATTGATCAATTTTGAGGGTTTTCCAGTAGTGATTAGTCCATGTGTCATATGACTGAAAGGAAGGTGCATGACCGATGTCAGTTATTACTGAGTACACGATCAGTTATGGTTGCTATCGAGACCATAGCTGACATATGTCATGAAACAATTAATCAATTTGACCAACTTTGGCTGTAGCGTAGGTTGAAATAGATATTAGCTTTTGTGGTCTGCCGATGGTGGAGGCAACATTGGTCTATCAGTTTTTGTAGAATTAATGGCCTAGCGATATGCAACTGACTTCTATCATTAATTTCATTACATCGCTTTTCGAGAAAAATGGAAGTCTATCACAAAATTAACGATAGAATAATATATGCAAAAGATGTACTACATACAAAAAAATATTAAAATAATATCAAAATGAAGTCTACCACTGATACTCGATCTCAAATGCTTAGAAAGTTTTCATGGGCATTATACAGAATAATATTTAGATATGATTTCCCTTACAATACATTAGTCTTATGGTAATAGGTTGAAAGAATTATTGCAACTGCTTTACCATCATATAAACAATCAATATTGTGATGAAGCAGTGTTCTTCACGGTTAGCCATTTTCTAAAGGGAATTCCCAGAGCTCTTTTCATGACCCCGTTCTTTTTTTCCCCAAAATTTTCTGGTTTTTAAGGAGGTGTTTGGTTTGCTTCGTTAGGGTTTCAGATTGAAGTCGTGCTGTCGCATTTGCAAGGTTTGCCAAGTCTGCATTGGTTCATTGTCGGACAAAATCAAATGTCGGTAAAGGCCAAGTTTTAAGCAGGACAAAACCAAATTTATTTCAGTTTAAATGTTGGGGTATACTCACTGGGCTGATTTATTTTTGATTGTGGTCCTTGAAATGGGCCAACAAAGTTTTCCAAGATCGTGTCAGGCTTCAAAATAATCTTATAGCATTTTCTGTTGTTCTTTTTTGTTTCAAAATTCATTTATTTTTAATTTAGGTTTTGTTCAATAGTGGAAAAGCCTCTATTAAAGGCACCATTAGAAGGAGGTTCAAATAAATTTCCCGGGAACCGTCTTTGATTGAGATCCGAATGAGGTTGCAAGCTCGGAACACATTTTGGATACAATTAAAGGCAGTTTGAAGTTTACAAAAGGCAGTTCCGCCTTTGATTGCATCAACTAAAGGTGGTTCAATTGAAGAACCGCATTTAACAGGGTGCCTTTGTTGGGTTTTTGTGTCCTAATGTAAATAGCTAGCTAGGGTTTTCTAAAGCAAACCCATTTCCTTAGCTTTTTCCCAGATCTATCATCCTTCACCCATTTACTCTTTGCAATATACATTTACTAAAGCAATTAATCTGAAACACTCTCCCTCTTCTCCCTTTTCACATTTTCTAAGCACCCAATTTCTCTTCCCTCTCCCGCCTCACAACTTCTCCCTCCGCCGCTGGGTCGCCTCGCCTACTCCTTCGGGATTCAAATCCACTCCACTCGGTGCCCGTACGGCTCTCTCCCTCCGCCGGTATCCTCTCCTCCCCCCGTTGGTGTCTTCTCTCTTCCTCCACCGGTGTCCTCTCTCTCTTAGCCACTGTTCTTTCCTTCTTCCATTGGGCCACACGCCTCTCTCCACCGGGCCGCGTTAGATTTTCCTCCGCTCACCGCCAATGCGTCACCTCTGCCCACCACTACATGCTCGTCTCCGCCAGTAGATGGTGTTTCCACTTCCTTATTTACAGATTTTTTTACATGTTTATTTATCTATGTTTAAACTGATTTGTGTAATTTTTATTGCTTTTCTGATTGTCCAATGTTGTCAGATCTTTTTCTTATGCTGCCAAAAACTAGGTTTCTAGAAGCCTTTTTTTGGGACCCCATAAATAGGTTCCGAATTTGGAACCCATTTCCGATCCAATAGAAGGCGGTTCTCAGAACCTTCTTTGATCAAAATGATCAAAGACACGACCAGAGAAGGCACTTAAGAAGTGCTTTTTCTGGTCCAGTAATCCAGCCTTAAATAGGCCCCTTTTAGAGATTTTATCTTCTTTCCAGGTAGATTTTAGAACTCTTTCTTAGGGTTTGATGCTTGCGAGCCTTATTTTGTTTCTCTAATTTGTTCTTGTGAAGCCTTACGTTTCCAGCTGTATCAGTTGTATACTATTAAAGTTGGACAATATCAATATTGTCCTGTAACTTTTAGTAAAAGTTTACTTTCGAAAGACAGACTCTTAATAGGTTAAATTATTTCCAATTAATACGATAACCTCTTTATAACGAGAGCAATAGTTATGAATATAGATTTTTTATTAATGTGATTACCTATTCTAAAAAAATCAAAATAAGAAAAGCCTCAAAATAAGAAAAAATATAAAATCAAACCTAATATACAAAAACATGCCAACACAGTTTATAAACTCAAGAACGAGAGACAACCACTGGATGAATGTGGAAAATTTAAGACAAAACTTAAACATAAACATGGAGAAAGAAATTATATATAGAGGGTGGGGGAGAAAACGGTTCTAAGAATAATATGTGAGAAGATGAAACATAAAATTTGAATTTTAAGTTTTAATTCAGCAATTGTCGAAATCACACACGAAATCCACCAAATCTTGTAAACATTATAAAACAATATCATACTCATAATTTTTTTAAAGATTATAAAAAGGCATATCCAACCATTAGGCTATTGATATGAATCTAGAAGATGAAGCTGCACGAATTGTGCCACCTTTACCTGCATCCGTACGGAGCGTGTCGCCCACACGGGTCATGTCACTTGCACCTGCACGGATCGTGCCTCAGTTAGATCAAAGCTTAAAAGGTCATGTCAGAGATCATCTATATGATTTGATTGGTATAATGAAAAGAGCCAAGAATAAACTTAGATATGAAGAGTTGAATGCTTTGATTGTTTAAGTGCACGAAGAGGAGCTGAAGAATTCAAAATATTCTTTGAAGAATTGCACTCTAATTTTGTATTAGGTAGGTTGGGTTTCCTATTCCTGAATTTAAAAATTATGGTTTGATTTAGGTTTTCTATTTCATTATTTTGAGATTAGGATTTTTGGTAGATTCACTGTTTTTGGTAGATTCACTACAATAGATGGCACCTTTTACCTCGGTTCTTGGAGGGGTTTTTAACTGAGACTTTTTCCAAAAAATTGAGGTAAATACTAGCAGCGTATATTTTGAATGTAGATCAAATTTTGCAACGTAAATAAAGTCGACCTCAATTACACACCTCGTAATAGCTAACACTTTTCGATTATCGTACAATTCACTGCACAACGAAGGCACCTAGAGCCTTTTTTCTTTGACATTGAATATCATTCCATGGCTATTGATAGCCTACATTTCGAATGCACTTTGAAGCAACTCAGTATTGGGCAAATACCAACTTTGGTAAAGCGCCTGAATAAATATTATTTGTAGACAAATGCAAATGTAGATATATATGTATATGTATATATATATATATATATATTTCTAATCTATATTTTTACTATGACTTAGTACATCCCAAGGGAGATTTTACAACTCCTACCAACTGAGAAGACCCTCGTAGTGATGTGGTGCTACGGGACAGACTGGCATATGGACAACTCGGGGTGGGAAGATGAAGCCCTTTCCCCAAAGGGTTTTGGCGAGTTCCTTAGGGGAAACAACCTACGCATCGGGGACACCTTGTTCTTTGAGATGATAGAAGATAGGGTACATATCGTCTTCAAGGTCATCATTGTCTGAGCTGTTTAAGTTTATTGTAATTTCTGTTATGTGTGAACTAAGACAATTATATATTCGAATTTATGTACTTGTAAGGATATTCTCATGCCTACATTTTTTCTAATTAATTAATTCAGTATCTTATTTTAACATTATGTAATTGTTTGCACATGTTTATACGTGTGACTTCATGTGAGCACTATTTTATGAATCATTTTTTGGTCATATGATTTAAAAACATTGAACAAAAGGGGTACTAGTCGCGTACGAATTAGAAAAGGTTTCTTTTCTATCACCGTAAATTTCATGTGTGCGACATTGCAATGTCATTCACAATTGTATCTCTAGAAATGACGTATTGCTCAAAATCGGCCCAACTTCTACCACATCAAACAGTGACGTCGCATGCTACTCGGTAACATTATTTACCTCGTTTTTTATCATTTACTTCATTTATTTTATTAACCAAAGTAAAAAACTAATTATTTACCTCAGTTTTTTAACCAAGGTAAAAAAAACCTTTTACTTCGAAAGAACCGAGGTAAAAGAAATTTTTACCTCAGCTTTTTGGGGTTAAGGATAAAACCGAGGGAAAAGGGGTGAAGTAATAGATGTTGTTTCTTGTAGTGACTACACTACACTCTTTTTCCCACTCAGTTTTTAAGTGACATAGTGTATTCATCATAGGAATAATCTCAAAATTCATGTAATAATTGCAGATTAGATCAGATAAAATTAGATTAGATAAGTTTAGATTAGATTAGATTAAATTAGATTAGATAAGTTTAGATAAGATTAGATAAAATTAGGAATGATTTGATAGATAAAATTAGGAAAGATTTGATAGGATGAGTGAATCTGGCCATTCTTATTAGGAGATTCCGGCCATGCTTCTTCGAAGTTTAGGACATTTATTTTGATTAGGATTTAGATTTTCAAATACAGCTTCATTCAACAAGGAATAATAATAAATCCTAGCTAATATATGTCTTCTGATTTCTTGTGATCTAGCCAAATTAAACCCTATACATAGGGAAGGCTCTCACTGAATTAATTACCTTTTTAATAAATCATATAATTCAGAATTTGAGTTTATTAATATTTTCTTATGAGCATCCTTAAACTTGCAAATTTATTTTCGAAATTATGAGACTAGAATTTGTGAGAATTTCGTGAACAATTCGTGCAACTAATGCTTAGGTTTAGGGATTTCTACTTCGTGTTAGTAAATATCTAAAGTTGTGTTTTCTACAATGTCCTTTTGATTTCAAGAGAGTGTTTCTTCAAAAATTTCCCATCCAAAATCTTCAAAAGGAAATTAATATCAGCCATGTTCAAGAGAGTGTTTTTTTAGTTGTCATATTTTATAACTAGATTTCTTCTAAAATATATTAAAGTTCAAGTTTAAATATTTACATATATATTAAATGATTAATTTTATCATCATATTTAAATGTAATACTATATTTTAAGGTATAGTTTTATAACACTATTTGCACTTCAATACTTTTAAAATGGGTATAGTTTTATAACACTATTTGCACTTTAATACTTTTTAAAATATTTTCTACTATCTTGTTATTAATAGATTTTCAAAAGGTATTCGAATCCCTACTCACAAGATGATATCAACAATGTGAGAAATTCTTTTGCTAAGCATCTAATTCTCAATTGGTCAGCAACCCTAGAGATCCCGATATTGTTAGAGTATCACATGTTTGATAGAAAGTGAAGCTTAGAAATGCCAGAATATATTTCTAGTTATTTCTATTCCTATCTATACATTATTTCTTGGTTAGCGTTATCTATAGATTTTTGTCAAGGTGAAATATACTATCATGTATTCTGTTAGTGAATCGAGGCCATTTTTGTGTTGGGAATATTAATAGAATTGTTTTTTATCACAAGAACAGATAGTAATTCCGAGTGTGAAAATGGTTTCGGCCCTTTTCATTACTATTTTCCATATGACGATTTCAATTTTCAAACTCGGAAATGTAAGACATGACAATGTTTCCGACTTCAGAAATGTTGTATATATATTTTTTAAAAGAGCCTCAAATGGGGAACGAAATGGAATGGAAATGTAAGACGAGTTTGGAACCTAAACAGGTTTTCCCAAAGAGCCAAAAATCATAGTTCTGAGTTTTGAAAAGCGTAAGCCTCCGAGTTTGTAAATTGTGTCCAAGGTCCCGAACTCGAAAATAATTAAAGGCGGTTCCACCGAATTTTTAAAGGTGAGTTTTAACCGCCTTCGTCGGTGTTTTTAAAGGTGGTTCTTGGATCCGCCTTTGTAGGTGGGAGATCAAAGGCGGGAGCATTAGAGGCACCTTGAAACTGCCTTTAATGGTTCGATATAACCGCTTTCAATGGCCCTCTCCTACACTAGTGTCACTTTTATATTCTCTCTATATTATTATTTTTAATTTAACAAAATATTGTGGATTGTATTTGTTTTCATGAAGAATTAACTCAGGTGCATATTGGACTTGAATTATTTGTATTTAAGATAACATATGGTTTATATAGTGAAGATAAAATTAGAATGTTAGACCCATTTAGGCATTTTGGACCCAAGACCCGTTTGACCAATCGGGTTTGGATATGGGTCTAAGATTTTTAGATCCTATGGGTCTTGGTTGGATTTGGGTCAAAGTAAAATTTTTAGGGCCAGATCTGGGTTTTATTAAACCCAGCCTAGACCCAAATACACTAGAGAATCAATCTGCAAAAATAATCGTAGCGACGCCTATCCTCTGTTATCACAACTCGAGGCAATCTCCGAGACGGTGATCCCTGCGCATACAAACCCAAGGTAAGCTCTAGAGCCGGTGATAAAGGCCATATAAATACCCAAAAATACCAAAGCTCCATGGAATCTGTTAGGAATATAAATCCCACGAGATATCCGTTAGCCCGAAAAGATGGATAACAAAGACAACATAAAGAAAATAAAGGAAATAATGTACACAAGGATTTATGTGGTTCGGTCAAGTTGAATTACATCCACAGCCGGAGTAGACCGGAAGCTTCACTAAATGTGGAGAAAGTATTACAAGGCTTTGCCTACCACCTATGAAGGAATTATGTGGCAAAATATAAATATGAGGGCTTTGGCTTCTACAGCTACAAAGAGAGTTAAAGGGAGAAGAAAGCAAGTAGCAAAGGAATACTATGTTTGAGGTGTGTTTGAACTACTAAGTTCATCCCCTATTTATAATACTCCAAGTTCACCAATGACCAAGAGCTCTCAAACAAAACTTATCCCAATATCCCAAGAAATCCTCCTTCTGCTTCAAGCATGGGTTGTGAACATTACTTCCAAATGGTTCTTGCCAAAAAACCATGATGGTTGAACCCCAGTAGTCAAAGAAATATTTCTTCAACTTGCTAAGCATGGGATGAGAATAGTGTTACAATTTAATGCTTTGAATTATTGCCTTTGTTATCCTCCAAAGAAGTGAATGTTCATGGATAATTGGGTGAAGACCACATTTCTTCACAAATCTCCACCTTGGTCTGAACCCCAAAAGTAATAGCTTACTCACTCTCCTCCGGCATGGTCCTAATGGGCCGAATCACCAACAATGAACACCAATCAAGTCCAAGCACTGCTTGAACTTGAAATAGGGAAGAGCCTTCGTGAACATATCAGTAGGATTATCCTTTCTATGGATTTTCTTAACAAGGACCTTCTTCTGTGCAATGGTATCACAAATGAAGTGATACTTAATATCAATATGCTTCATCCGCTCATGATACATCTGATCTTTAGTCAAATAAATTGCACTTTGACTATCACAGTGAATAGTAGTAACCCTTTGTTGTAGAGTTAATTCGCCGAAGAGACCTCTCAACCATAAAACTTCTTTGATTGCCTTTGTCACTGCCACATATTCTGTCTCAGTAGTAGATAAAGAAACTACATGTTGTAGAGTAGCTTTCCAGCTAATTGCACAACCTCCAATGCACAATACATAACCTGTTAGAGATATGCGGTTATCAAGATCACTGGCAATGTCTGAATCTACAAAACCAACCAGAGTGTTATTGGTTCTACCAAACTCCAAACACATGTTTGAAGTACCCTTTAAGTATCTAAGAATCCACTTCATATCCTTTCAATGTGATTCTCCCGGACTGGCCATATACTTACTAACAACACTAACAACTGGTGAGATATCAGGGCGAGTACAAACCATTGCATACATTATACTCCCGACTGCATTTGAATAAGGAAATCTAGCCATATAATCTTCTTCTTCCTCTCTTTTTGGTGATTGGGCAGCATATAGCCTAAAATGGCTATCAAGAGGAGTGCTAACTGGTTTGGCATCATGCATGCCAAATCGCTCCAAAACCTTCTTGAGGTAACTCTCTTGGGTCAGGTACAACTCTCTAACTTCTCGATCTCTTCTTATCTGCATACTAAGAATCTCTTCAAATTCACTATTCAACAAGGCTTTCAACTCATGAATTTCTGCAAGATTCTTTGCCGCAATAAGCATGTCATCAACATATAATAGCAAATAAATGAATGAGTTATCTTGTAACTTTCGGAAGTAAACACAACTATCATACATACTTCTAGAGAAACCATGACCCAACATAAATGAATCAAACCTCTTATATCATTGCCTTGGAGATTGCTTTAATCCATACAAGGATTTCTTCAACAAGCAAACCCGATCTTCCTTACCTTAAACTTCAAAACCTTCAGGTTGACTCATATAGACATGCTCATCTAATTCATCATGCAAGAAAGCTGTCTTGACATCTAGCTATTCTAACTCTAGATCATACATGTCAACCAAGCAAGCAATACACGAATAGAGCTATGTTTCACAACAGGTGAGAAAATATCATTGAAATATACACCTTGTACATGATAGTAGCCCTTTGCAACCAATCATGATTTGTACCATGCATTATCAACACCTGAAGTATCTTCCTTTCTCTTGAAAACCCATTTGCAACCAACAATTTTCTTTCCTTTTGGTGGCACCACAAGATCCCATGTTCTATTCTTGTGTAGAGATTCCATCTCTTCGTTAATAGCGACCAACCATTTGTTTTAATTTGATAAGATGTATTTTGCGTAAGTAATATTGTATTGCTGACAAGAATATATAGAGTACAATAAAGTGATAGAATATGAGTAGAACTCTAGGTTAGTCAACATGACTTATCAAGAATCAATTATAATCTAATCAAAAATATGATTTACTCTAACATCCCCCTTCAAGCAAAGCGTCAGATGTTGAACGATTCAAAGTTTGGACTAGAAGAACTCAAAGAGAGGACGAGAAATTCATTTGGTGAAGATGTCAGCAATTTGAAGACCAGTGGAGACATGTGCAACACGCAACTTGCCATATGCCACCAACTCACGAACAAAATGATAGTCGATATCAATATGCTTGGCCTACTTATAAGCAACCGGATTTTGAGCCAAGAAAATTGCACTACTGTTGTCACATAACAACATTGGGGAGCTCAAAAGCGGAAAACGAAGGTTGCAAAGGAAATGAGTCAACCAAACCATCTCTGAGGCACTTTTGGCAAGGGCTCAATACTCGGACTCAGTGCTGGATCGAGAGATGGTGGGTTGCTTCTTGGCACAACAAGAAATAATATTTCCACCAAGAAAGACTGTATATCCATACGTCGATCGACGAGTCTCAAGATAACGAGCCCAATCATCATTCGAATACCCCTAGACCCAGGAGTACTAGCCCAGCGATAAGTTAGGCTGAAATTAAGAGTGCCTCTGACATAGCGAAGAATCCGAGTGACTATGGCATAATGGTCTGTACGAGGATCCTGAAGAAACTGGCTGACTGTGTGCCAGATCAGGACGAGTGATCGTCAGATACTGGAGGGCACCAACAAGAGATCAATACAGCGTAGGATTCTGAAATGTTGGACTAGTGGAGCTGTGTAACTGCGAACCAGGAACAAAAGGGGTAGAGAACGGGACCGCATCGGACATTCCTACACGAGTGAGAATATCTCTAGCATACTTAGCTTGACCGAGAAACAGACCCTAGGAAGTGGGTGATACTTCTAAGCCAAGAAAAAAATGGAAAGCACCCAAATCCTTAATAGAAAACTCCCGATGTGTCCGATCAATAAACTTTCGAAGAAGCTCAGAGTCATTGCATGTGAGAATAATATCATCAACATAGACCAGGAGATAGAGCAAGGACGAGCCTCGACAGAGAACATAAAGAGAAGTGTCGACAGAACTACATCGAAACCCGAGTTGAGACAAATATGTCTTCAACCGCTGGAACCATGCTCGAGGTGCTTGCTTAAGACCATAAATGGCCTTTTACAAGCGGCAGATATAATCAGGTTGAAGAGAGTCCTTGTAACCAACCAGTTGTGCCATATAGACCGGTGTATCAAGAATACCGTTCAAGAAGGCGTTCTTGACATCCAACTGATGAAGAGG
Organism: Rubia yunnanensis; assembly: GCA_037428765.1. Taxonomy (NCBI): domain Eukaryota; kingdom Viridiplantae; phylum Streptophyta; class Magnoliopsida; order Gentianales; family Rubiaceae; genus Rubia; species Rubia yunnanensis. Next base: position 111,821,107 of record CM075064.1, on the reverse strand, counting down.
CCAGGACCGCATAGTGGCAATGGCAAGAATGGTTCGGACAGTGAAGGCCTTGACAACTGGACTAAAGGTATGATCAAAATTAAAACCCAGAATCTGAGAGAACCCTTGCGCAACAAGGCAAGTTTTGTGACGATCGACTGTACCATCGATTAGATACTTCAGCCGGTAAACCCATTTGGAACCAACAACATTGACACTAGAAGGATGTTGAACAAGGTCCCAAGTATTCTATCCTCGTAAGGAAGTAGTTTCCTCATTCATCGCAGCAACCTAAGATGGGTCCTTCAACGCCGGATAATCCATAGGCTCAGACTAAGCGAGAAGGGCAAAAGTAGGCCATGTGCCACTAGACCAGAATATTCTCGATGTGGAACAACCCCAGTGAAGATCGAGTGACCATGGGATAAGTACGATGCTGCGAAGATGAAGCCGGAGGAGAAGAAATCGGAAAGGGCACCAGGGACTGAATATCAGAGGTGGCTGAAGATGATGCAGCAGAGGGAGGAGAGTTGGCCATCTGTGACTAGTATGGGGTGGACAAATCAACGATCAATGAAACAAATTCCATCGAGCAAATAGAGTCGGGAATAGGAGATGGCTGATCAGAAGTCGAGAGGGGCAGACCAGAGCTGCCATCAGCGTCCAGAAAAATAGCAATGTTCAAAGTCAAGAGAGTAGAGCCAGTGGCCGAGGTCGAAGACGAGGTAAAAGGAAAATAACCTTCATCGAAGCGTGCATGACAGGTGACAAAAATCTTGCCAGTGGCAAGATCAAGGTAATGAAAGCCCTTATAATGAAAGTTGTAACTGATGAAAACACAAGGAATGCTTCGTGGAGATAGATTATGAGGGGCCATAGGATGAACATAAGGAAATACTTGACAACCAAAGAGCTGGAAGTTCGAGTAGGTCATAAACAAGACAAAACACACAATTACACATATTTTCATTGGTCAAAAATACGAAAAATGAACACAATCTTTTTGCTACACAATACTAAACGTGTCATGCATGTCCGTGTATAAGCATGTGAATCGATCAATTGCATGTTCTCGGGATACATATAAATATATATACCATCTACCAAAAGAAACACAAAAATGTTCACATCAACACTCATTAATTTACACTCCCACAACATGATCGATACTCAACCAACATAAGCTAGGCATAGAGAAACCAATAATACATACGAAAAAACTACCTCCAATCATGCATTTATGGTTCTAGGTTATCGAATTTCCAAAAATTAATGAATACTTACTTCCATGAGTCTTCATTTGTTTGAGTTATTGCACACCTTCCCAAGAAATCTACCATCTAATAATGGAAAAGGTTCAAGCTCAGAACTAACTAAAGAGGGTAAGTTCGGAGCATTAAATGCTCGATTTTGCACCATTTTTTGTCAATAGTACACAAAACCGCTGCCAGTTTTCCCACCTTTTTCCATGAATTTATTCAGCACCGGTTTCTACATTTTCATAACACCGGTTCCTATAACCGGTGCCAAAAACATACATCACGCCGGTTTTCTAGGATTCTTTGCACTGGTCTTAAAACCGGTGCGAATATAACATCAGTTATCGTTATTTTTAGCACCGGTTTCTTGACCTGTGCTAAACTCTCAATGGTTTGCACAAAATCTAGCGGCAGTTTCTCGACCGGTGTAAAAATAACACCAGTTTTTATTTAAATAACCGGTGCAAAAATATTTTTAACCGTTGCCACAATAACACTGGTTTTAGAACCAGTGCTAACACAAAAAAAACCGTTGCTAAAACATGATTTGCATCGGTTTTCGTAACCGGTGTTAAAAACCCGGTGCCAGAGGTGGTCTCTGTGGTAGTGTTAGATCACGATGATAAAGAAGTCTATACGGAGAAGTCCCTTGTAACACCGGAGTGGGAAGCCGATTTATGGTGTAAACCACAGTAGCAAAAGCATCATCCCATCTTGAAAAGGGCAAATGGGAATGAAAGGCATAGTAAGTCTTATTTCGGCAACACGAAACTTGATGATTGATGCCTTTGGAGGCAAAATGGGAGCGTAAGAGCATATTTAAGAACTCAGTGCCACCGTAACTCTGAAAAACATTAATTTTGGACGTAAATTGATTCTCAACTAAGGCCTCGAACTGCAAGTAAGTGTCAACAAACTCGGATTTTCGACGCAAGGGTAAAATCCATGTAAAGCGAGAATAATCATCCACAAACAAGGCATAATAAGAAAAACCATTTGAAGACAAAACTGGGGAAGGCCCTCACAAATCACAATGAATCAAATCCAGAATGTGCGCAACATGCTTATTATTCTCAAGAAAAGCTAACCGCTGCCCCTTTCCCATAACACATGGGGTGCAAGTATGCGGTTTGGGTAATAAAGAAAAAACTGACAAGAGACCAGACTTCTGTAAGCCAGAGATGATAGAGGATGAAACATTCCCTAGACGAGCATACCAAAGCTCAAAAGATGCCCGTCCAGTATTCTGCTACAAGAAGGAAACGAGTGCTGCGCCACCTTTGTCCAAAACGTACAGGCCCCTTCACTGTGCCCCTTACCCTCGACTTCCTTAGAAACTTTGTTCTGGATCACAAAGTTTCGATCATTAGAAGTAACAAAGACATTTAAATCCCTGGTCTGTTTACTAATGGACAGTAAATTCTTAGTGATGGCAGGTACAACTAGAACATCAGATAGTGTCAAAGAATCAGAAATCTGAGAATCACCAATATGTGAAATTGGCACAGATGCACCATTACCGACAGAAACATAGTAATTACCAGAGTAAGGTGCTTATGTATCAAAGAGTGTGGCTCTATCTGTATCAAAGCCTGAAAATTATCAGCCAGGTGCGAGGGATCAGAACGATGAGTCTGTGCTAACATTTTGTAACAGGTCCCTGCATAATGGCTGGACGACAACACCAGGTATAATGGGGACGATCGCGTCCAGAACTGGCTCCAGCCATGAACTGACTAGGACAAACGCTAGAACATCTGCCTCTGCGACCACCAGAACGATCACCACGAGGGGTACGGGAACCCCATGTGCCGCCGCCCCTAGCATGTGCGTGATCCCAAGAACGGCTGGTAGAAGGTTGTTCACCTGCAGAGAATGCCACTAGACCAGAAGAAAGTATCGAATTGCCTTGAAGATTTTTCAAAAATGCCTCATGATTCTTGGCATGAGACAAAACATCAGCATAAAGTGGGGTAGGGGAAGAATTAATCGGAGGAGCAGAAAAATCCTTGAACTCAGACCCGAGAGCAGCTAAAAACCAGATGATTTGATCATCATTAAAAATAGGAGAACCCATAAGAGATAACTGCTAAAAATGTCTTTAAACGGTAATTGAATTTCATGAACAATACCACTCTTACGTATACCATGGGTATTGGCCCAAAGACGAATAATGGTGGAAGTGCTGCTGGTCTGAAAAGTGGCCCAAAAACTATCCCAGATATCCTTGGCAGTCACACACAAACCTAGAAGTTAGGAGAGGGCCTCAGGAGAAAGATAGGAGAACAGTAGACTACATACCCTCTGTTCTTCATCCATCCAGAGATCATAAGCATCCTTGGCTATATTGTAAGCCGCCTGAGCAGCCGCACGATCAGGAGGAGGAGCTCGGGGGGCAGTGGCAAAGAAGGAAGATGTTGAACTGACCGTCAGCAGAGTGGGAAGAGGAGGGCGTGGAATCGACCCAGAGAGATATCCAAAAAGCCTTTGAGGGCAACGAACGTATTCAATCTGGCGTTTCTAGAGAATAAAATTGGTCTTAATGAGTTTAATTTGTAGCATCTAATGAAGAGTATTAAATGATAATTTTTCACTGGCTATGATGAGAACGAAAGAGGAGTTCGGCTGCTAGAGGAAGAAGAAGGAGGAGCGGCGGCCAGAAAAGAAAGTTTAGGCTTTAGAAGGTAAATCAAAACACTGCTCTAATACCATGATAAGATGTATTTTGCATAAGTAATATTGTATTGCTGACAGGAATATATAGAGTACAGTAAGGTGATAGAATATGAGTAGAACTCTAGGTTAGTCAATAGAACTCATCAAGAATCAATTATAATCTAATCAGAAATATGATTTACTCTAACAGAATTAGCACCTGAAACTGCCTCTAAATATGTGAAAGGTTTCTCGTCTCCACCTGTTTCCTGAGCCACTAATAAAGCATATGCAACCAAATTCGCATACCTCAATGGTGGTCAAATGTCACGTCTCGGTCTATCTCTAGCAATGGAATAATACTCATCTCCTGGTTGATCTTCAGCACGTTCATGATCAGATTCTTCAACCACTTCTTGGGTTGGTTTTCTCCTAGAAGAACCACCAATCTCTAACTCCACCTGCTTTTGTGCACTATCCTCTTTTTCTGAATCACAAGGATTACAAGGCTCTTTTCCAGGAAGTAACATATAAGATTCATCAAATGTAACATCTCTACTAATTAAAAATTTGATTGATTTAGGATCAGGATACCATAATCTATATCATTTCACTCCTGAAGCATAACTGATGAAAATACATTTCTTAGCCCTAGGCTCTAGCTTTCCCTCGTTAACATGCCTATAGGCTGGACACCCAAATATTCTTCAATTAGAGTAATCAGCAGGAGTACCTGACCAAAATTCCTTCAAAGTCTTGAAATTAAGAGGTGCACATGGAGAGCGATTGACAATGTGACTAGCCGTAGCTATGGCTTCTACCCAAAAGTCTAATGTCAACATGGCATTTGGGATCATGCACCGAGCTCTTTCCAAAAGAGTACGATTAATCCGCTCTGCCACATCATTATGTTGAGGCATCATTCTAACAGTATGATGTCGAGCTATTTCTTTATTTTTGCAGAACTCATTGAATTCACTTCCACAAAATTCCAACCCATTGTCAGTCCTCAGTAGTTTAATTTGTTTTCCAGTATGTTTTTCAATCAAAGTTTTCCATTGTTTAAATGTTAGGAAAAAATCACTTTTAAGTTTCAAAAAATATACCCTAACTTTTCTTGAATAGTCATCAATAAAAGTAAGCATATATCTTGCACCACCCTTAGAAGGAACATGAGAGGGCCCCCAAAGATCAGAATGAATGTAGTCCAAAGTACCTTTTGTTTTATGAACTGCAGGTGAAAGAAGCTAATTCTTTTCTGCTTTCCAAAAATACAGTGTTCAGAAAAGTTCAACTTACTAGTACTTTGACCACAAAGTAGACCTCTCTTTCTTAACAATGTTAAGCCTTTCTCACCGATATGTCACAACCTCATATGCCACAATTTGGTGATGTCTTCATCGGAGGAAGTTGAGACAGCCACTGCCCCAGTTTCTATAGATCCCTGCAAAACATATAAAGTGCCAACTCTGCAAGCCTTCATTAGCACAAGAGCACCTTTACAGATTTTCAGGATTCCACCATCACCTGAATATCTGTACCCGAGAGCATCAAGAGTGCCAAGAGAGATGAGATTTTTCTTTAAGTCAAGAACATGCCTAACATTAGTGAGTGTCCTAATAATTCCATAGTGCATTTTGATTTGAATTGTTCCCCTACCAATAACCTTACAAGGAGCATTATTACCCATCAAAACAATTCCACTATCCCATTCTTCATAAGTGGAAAAACACCCCCTATCATAACTCATGTGGTAAAAACAACTCGAATATAAGAGCCACTCACTATAAGATCTTGACTTATTATCCATGGCCACAAATATGATTCCATCAATCTCATCTTCTGGTACACTAGCTTCACCAGCATTGCTGCTATTCTGCTCATTTTTATATTTTTGTTTGTTTTTCAATTTAAAACAATCAGCGTTAATGTGCCCCTTTTTCTTGCAATAGTTGCAAATTTTATTTCTGTATCTAGACTTCGACCCTTCCTTTGGATCTACCACCTTCAGAATCTTTAATTTCACCTCTACCCCTCACAAGCAAACCCTCAGCATGAGTTCCACTCGATTCCCCAGTAATGTCCCTATCAATCTGCTCTTTAGATTTTAATGCAGATTTTATACTATTGTATGAGATCGACTCTTTCCCATAAATCATAGGAAGGGAACATAACAATAAAATGGCTTGATCTTATTCATCAACTTTAGCATCTACATTCTCCAAATCCAAAATGATGGAATAAAATTTATCAAGATGTGAGAGTATAGATGTACCTTCCGCCATTTTCAACATGTACAAGTTTTGTTTCAGATAGAGGCAATTCTCCATTGTCATCTTCATGTATGTTGATTTCAACTGATCCCACATACCTTTGGCAGTTCTCTCACTAGCAACTTCCTGCAAAACCTCGTTAGAGTTATTTAAAATAATGGCGGATCCAGCCTTCTTGTCTAGGTCACAAAAATATTCCGGCAATATGCCGCTGGCCTTTCCTCCACTCCTTCAAGGGCTAGCTCACATCCATCTCCGATTAGGATGGCTTCCATCTTGAGTTGCCACATACCAAAGTTTACACTCCAGTCAAACTTTTCAATAGAAGTCCTTGTTACCGTCATGATGGCTAATAGATAAAAAATGAGATATGGCTCTGATACCAATTTATTAGTAATACGAATCCCACGAGATTTCTGTTAGCCCAAAAAGATGGATAACAAAGGCAACGTAAAGAAAATAAAGGAAATAATGGACACAAGGATTTACGTGGTTCGGTCAAGTTGACCTACATCCACGGCCGAAGGAGACCAGAAGCTTCACTATATGTGGAGAAAGTATTACAAGACTTTTCCTACCACCTATGAAAGAATTATGTGGCAAAATATAAATATGAGGGCTTTGGCTTCTACAACTGCAAAGGAGAGTTAAAGGGAGAAGAAACCAAGCAGCAAAGGAATGCTATGCTTGAGGTGTGTTTAAACTACTAAGTTCATCCCCTATTTATACTACTCCAAGTTCACCATTGTCCAAGAGCTCTCAAACAAAACTTATCCCAATATCCCAAGAAATCCTCCTTCTTGCTTCAAGCATGGGTTGTGAACATTACTTCCAAATGGTTCTTTCCAAAAAACCATGATAGTTGAACCCCAATAGTCAAAGAAATAATGCTTCAACTTGCTAAGCATGGGATGAGAATAGTGTTGCAATTTAATGCTTTGAATGATTGCCTTTGCTATCCTTGAAAAAAGTTAATGTTCATGGATAATTGGGTGAAGACCACATTTCTTCACAGAATCTATCGCAAAAGCTAGAGCTCTAGAAGAAGAGATGGTCAATTATCTTTCTCGTAACAGATAATACTAACCACTATCCGACGATTTGTGCAAGTCCTTGTATGATATTCAATTGAGCTATGAATTTTGGCAGAGTATTTTTTGCAAAAATACAAACCCATTTCAAAGCAATACTCCGCAGTTCATCGCTCCCCAGTGGAGTGTAATCTTCCGGGAATTGCTAAAACAATGCATTAAATGACATGTTAAGAGAACGATGTATATGTGAGGATAACAAATCCATAGAAGAATTGTAGGAAAATGTACCGGAATAATCTCAATGTCATGGACGTGCCTAACAATTTTTTCCATGTAATACATGCAATGGTATCCGCACTCCCAAGTACAACTTTGTATCTAGTGCTGATGATGGAAAAGACAATTTGTTGAACCGTTTACGAAGATGAAAATGACACGTGAAATATGAAGGTATGAGATGATACGTACACTGATGTTTATAACATCCCAAGTGTAGTTAGAAGGGTAGAACCTATTTTGTTTGGAATTGGACCGTCGATATTTTGTTGCAATCCTACGATAGATGGAAACCTATTTTTGTCAACATGAGGAATATTATTTTCAGAAATTGGGGTTCACACAATATATGATAACATACTGAGTAACAGTAATTGTAAATAATTGAGCCAAGAGAGTGCGAAACGTACAAGAACACAATTACGGGAACAAACATTTTTGAATAACATCGAAGTTGAAGGAAAGAAACGAATGTGTTCCACTTACAAATGAATCATTTTAAGGCATGATCTATTTCGTTTGGAAATTCCCCCAATCATTGAGTCAATGCAATATACTCGATCGATTTCTGGTACGAAGACAAGCAAAAATCAATGGTCCCTATGGGAAAAATGGAAAAACAAAAGTACTTAAGATTCTTAGAATAAAATTACAGCACACGGTTGCTTTCACTTCCATGTGGCCGGGTCTAGCTACTCGGAAAACGAATGGAGCTTACTCTCGATTGTATGGGAAGATGTACATCCTCGCTTCAGTGCGGCACATGGCAGCCGAAACCTCGTCCGCAATCAATTCCACCCTTTAATTTGCCTTCTGAGCTATTGAGTTCGAAGAGGCAGGAATAAACTGGACGTGGCCTCCACGTACCACCCCATCGTAGAGGTATCTTGCAAATTAATATGGTTAGGGGAGCAAATATAATGATACTTGTATCTATGAATAATGAAAGCATGTAGTTCTTACGATGCCCATATATCAAGTTGGCACCCACTGATCCACTCCATTTCATCATCTGCGTCCAAGCTGTTCATGAACAGTCGTATCTTGTCAGTAAATATGGCTACGTAGACTTCTTCGGATCTAAACACCTTTGCGCTAAAATTGATGCGGAATATTTTGTCTGGTCCACATATTTGTGAAGATAGCCGTAAAGCATCATTAATCTGGTGAACAGCAGTGATGCATTCCTGGTTTTCCGTGGCTCCCTAATCATTACATTCAGAATCTAATAATGTTAGTTGTACAGTATTTCTATGTAATTCAGTAGTGGATGATGATAATGTAAAGGCTGAAATGAGTTCTCACAAATATGTACTAGGGACAAATCGACGAGGGAGGATTTGGTTGCCCATTCTCCGGTGATGTAGTTTTTTCTTTTGGTAGTAGCTAATGGGTAAAATGTTAGTGATGCGTAGGGGAAAATCAGTCGGAATGAAATAGTATGGGGGTATGTACCTCTCCTTTTACCTGTCGAGCGGCCACCTCTCCACGAGGAGTATCTTCCTTTGCCGCTGGTGTGAGGTTTGTTTGAGGACTTCCAATTTCATCGACCACCATTTCCTGCGGAGTCGGTTGCTGCTCGTTCTCCTACGTTCGTAAATGAATAACATATCATGTCATTGTATTAGCAAGAAATATATGTATGAGCACCGATGAGAAGAAGAATACAATTGTCACACCTCATCATCCTGTTACTCTATGACACTTATCAGCTTCCCCGACCATAGAATGTTATATCTAATGGCCTGAGTGACAAACTCAAATTCTTTATGTTCAATCGGCAAAGGTGCCTTTGGTATGATCACAGGTCCTTTTAGATTTACCCGCTCCCACTTGATGGGTAACTCCGCTTCCGCTTCCTTTGGAAATAATATACCGAATGCAGCTACCTCCCTTTCTCCATGATGGTTCAAAACATATAGGCAACATTTTTTGCTCTCTGAAAGATAAACTTAGAGATTGGGTAAATACATCGGTCGAGCAATAACTAAGTATTCTCTATTGAAGGAAAATAGATAAAGTCGAAAGTGCAAGCGATAGATGATAAGAAGTAATGAATTGTACATGTAGCTGCTGAAGGCTGCAGCGCGCTGCAGCTTTCAGTGCCCAGAGACTGAGAGCTACAGCGCGTTGCAGCTTCCAGCGTTCATCAGCATTGAACTGTATCCCCACAACATCAATCCAAATCAGGAAATGGAAATCCATGTACTACAAATCACATAGCAAGAAGGGAACAAATACGATTGCAGTTCACCGTTTGGACTACCTTGTCATCCGCTGCAGTTCCTTGTGGGTCACTACATCCCGATGCTGAAGGAATGAATACCCAGTTGTCCTTGTTCCTGGGGGTGGAAGATGCAGCAAGGAAATTACGGGCATCCAAGTGTGGGGGAATAGCTTTACCCAATTGCCCAGCTAGCCAATTTGTTTAGGCCTCAAGTAAAGCAACAAATGTTTCCCTGAGCTCGATGACATCTGTTGGTTGTTTGTTTGAATTTGAAATTTCCTCAGATGGCTTTGTGTTTGTGCTCCCACATCGACTGGATGCGTAACGAGTGACAGTCATATGTGGTAGGGCCTCGTTCACCTTAGAGGTTACGGAGCAACCTCTCCAACGACCCTCGTGATCCTTCCTACCCGTTGCTTGAACTAGAATATCTTCTTTTCCATGTATAACCAAGTATCCCTTTTGCTTCTTATCCAAAAGGTTTTTCTAAGAAACAAAGCAAATAGAAGCCCTTTGATCAAGATAACATCAAAGAATATCAATAGAGATAGATTCAATTATGAATTATGCTCACAATTGTGGGGGCTGCTCTTCAGATGGAGTCATTGGTGTAGGTTGATAATTTATTGTCCCAGTTAGCGGCAAGGAATACTTCCGAGCAGTCTGGTTTGAAATCCATGCTTTGAACTAAAGCCTCTGCTTCTTCTACACTCTGACCTTCATCCAAAAGTGCCTCAATTTTAGCGTTTCTTTTCCTCTTCTCGAGTTCTACTGCAACCCTACGGTTCCCTCCACTCCCCGTGTGATGGATGTAGTCTTTCTGTGAGGCGCTTAATTTTGCTGCTTCACTTACCGCCTGTTTTGACATTAGTTTGTAAACTGCTCTCATCGTAAAGACTACAGAAAAATTATATTGAAGGAAGTACCTTGAATTCAGGGGTTGACCTGTGTTTCACAAACAGCTCCCACTCATTTTTGTCCATCCAGCGATAGTCTCTCCATGCACAACAGCCCGGTTTTTTCTACACAATGTATTTGTATGCCACCTTAGTCTTCCAATTCCTCCACTTTTCTCCTGTATAAATTGTCCATTTATTTCAGAACTTATTCATCTCATTGAAAGTCATTTTCGTCTGTATATCCCAGCTAATCTGGAGTATAAGGAGACATTTTGTTAGTGCGACATGTAATGAAGTTGACATAAACAATGGAGGATTAGCAAACACTTACGAGAATGTCTTCCCATGCGTCCTTCTTCACATGGTCTGGGACTGATCTCCAATTATGCCAAGTCCCGAAGCGGATTCTGCGCCGGAAGGCATAGCCAACATATATCGACCATCGACTGCGCATAACTAGGGGTTCGAAGTCATCATCGAAGAATATTTTCAGAGGCTTCTTTTGTTTCGCAAGCAACACGGACTTGCATGTGGCTATTCCTCTGCACTTGCAATACTCCCCAATCTCAAACTTGTCGAAGCTCCCACTCATGTCTTCTTTTACCATTTGCGCAACAGTTTGTCTACCACCGGAGTCAAACAATTTCTTCCTCAGTGGCGCCATTGAATCTCTTCTAGGAGTAAATCAAACACAAGAAAAACATTTATCCAACACAGCCCTTTGCGGATTTCCACGAAAATCCAACCGAGTTCAACAATTTCGTATACGGGGCACGTGGGTAGGCAAAAATTATGACATAACAAGCATGCATATCATGTATTAGCATGGAACAACACCCACAATAGTATAACAAGAAACGTCAACAAAAACTCACATTCAAAGAGACCGACCAACATATAGCTACTCATTAAACCCGGGAAAGATGGAAATTACCAATGGGTGTTACCTTATTCTGTCAACTGCCGGCCGTCTTGGTTACCCCCTCCCCTGTGAAGATTCCGACCTGGGTACGAAATTTGTGGAGTTGAATGTCGACAAAATTGGTGTATTTGGTTTGCGACCAGGATTGGGAGGTTGAAGCCCGACATAAATGGTGAAGGGAGAGACACTGTTTTTGGGGGAAATCTGGATGGGGTTACGGTGGGAAGAGGGGGAACTTGGGATTAGGGATGTGGTGGGTGGAAAGAACTCGGCTCAATGTGGTGGAGAGGGAAGGGTACGGAAACCGAGGGTGAAGGATATGGAGGAAAAAGGGAAACATTTGGAGGGAATGAAAATGAAGCTTTGTTGGCACATTTTGGTGTCTATAATTTAAAATGCTTTAATTTTAAAAAAAATAATCCATACGAATGTGAGGGATACGTATTATATTCCCCAGGACCTAGAAAAGATCATAAAATCTTTAAAATCTTATATTCCCTCCGTCCGAAAATAAATGGTGTGTGAGAGACTTCCACGTTCATAAAGAAACCTGTTTAACCGCTAATGCGTAGAAGCCATCTAGCAAGGAAGTTACAGATACTCTCTACCTCTCCATTACCTCCTCCTCCTGCTTCCCAACTATATTTCCTAGCCTAAGTTTTCAGTTCCCTTCTACTGATGTTTCCCCCTAGACCACCACCAAAGCCAACTACTTCCACAGTATACTGGGAATTTACTAATCACAGTTTGATCAAGGTACACGTGGATGCATCCTGGATTTCTTCCTCTGTTTCAATTGGCTTAATTGCTCGCAATCACCAAGGTTTACTAATCCGACATTGATCAGAGACCATAACAGCCACATCTCCACTGGAAGCTGAAGTTAAGGCAATTCTTATGGCCTGTCAGATCTGTCTGGACAGATTTCCCAACCTCATTATTGAATCTGACTCGCTACGGGCAGTAAATATGATTAATAATCCTTCAGTTTCCGAATGGAACCTATACCCTCTAGTTTTTCAAGTTCACACTCTTTTATCCCATGCTACCCTCAAGCACACATACAGATAATGTAATTCAGTTGCGGATGTCATTGCGATATATCAAGCATCCTCTGCAATGGTTTCTCCTTTGTATGTGACCAACATTCCGACACATATTAAAGGCTTAATCTATATGGATAGTATTCATACACCTTATATTAGAATCCATTGGCAAGTCTTTAAATAAGACTGATACTACTGATCTGTCCTCTATTCTGTCTCAGGTTATGGACTACTTCCCTTCATGGAATTGGATTTTTTCCCTCCTCTTTCGTGATGGCTACCATTTTTCATAGTCTCATTTGCGCTTTCACCGTCTCATTTGTGCCTTGGAGCACTCGAGCACTGGATACCTCAAACACTCAAGCACTCAAGCCCTCGAGCCGAGGAGGCCTCGATCCCTGGATCCCTCAAGCACTCAAGCTCTCGAGCCATCCCACCCTCGAGCCATCAGGCACTCGAACCATCGAACACACAAGCATTCGAGCCCTCAAACCATCGAACCTCAACCCCTCGAACATTCGAGCCATCAGGAACTTGACCATCAACCCCTCGATTCTAAAACTTAATGTTCAATTGGTCTAACATTCAGCCCAAAAATCAAATGTAATCTTCAGCCCAATTAGTATAAGGTGTTAGTGTGTTAGTTTTTGGCCCACAACCTCTGCTCTTCCATCAACTATATTCCCGCCGTTCCCAAGGCCATTCCTCCGGCGTTCCCAAGCCCCATCCTCCGCCGTCCCCAAGACCCTTTCTCCGCCGTTCCCAAGCCCTCCACCTCCCCATGCTCCCTCCGCCTCCCCCTGCTCCCTCTGCCTCCCCCTGCTCCCTCCGCCATCCTCTACTCTCACGGCGCCGTCCCCTGCCACCTCCGTCGTGCCCTTCTCACTCCGCCATCCCGGCTCTCTCCGCCGTCCACTTCTCCAGCCGCGCCCCTTCATTGGCCAAGCTCTGTCCGACCATCATCGACTCTACACCGAACACCACTCGTCAACAACCCGTACTCCGAATTAGGTAAGGGGATTATTATCCTAAGGTTTACACAACTATATTTTTTCTTCCTCACGGGTAGATTTCATGATAATGCCTCATTGTGTCAATGCCCTCATCGTGCTCTTGTTTTCGGCATTGGTGAAAAATATTGTGCCTAACCCAATTGCTCATGATATGTGATTCTGGATGGCATAACCCGTGCTCAGATATGATATGATAATTTTGTGCATAACCTGATTGTTCATAAAGTTTGTTCTTGCTCAAGGGTTGATATCATGATAATGCCTCATCGTGTCGATGCCCTCACTGTGCTATAGTTTTTGGCATTGGTGAATAATTTTGTGCATACCCTGATTGTTCATGACATGAGATTCTGGGTGGCCCATTGATTCATCCCAGGATTTATGGAATGTCCATCTAGTTTAATTATTTTGCTTCTGTTAATATTATCTGAAATTGGGATTCACTGTGAATAAACATTATTCCATATTCAGCCTACGAGAAAAATTGCTTCATTTAGAATAAGTTGATTCCGTATTATTTACCTTTTTGATTGTGTCTTATTTACCGTTCTGCATTCTGGCTTCTGTTAACACATTTAGTTTAACAGAAATGGCCTCCAAAAAAGTTGCAACCAAGCAAAAGAAGAACACCCATAACCCAGCCAAAAAGGCTAGAGTGGTAGACGGGGAGGATGTCGAGCACGGGACTCAGATTGTTCCGTCGACTGAGCCCATACCAGCCGCAGAGGCGGACTGTACTGAGCAAATTACTGTGTACAAGGACTTCATCTCGAGGGGCATCATCCTTGAGAGAGGGTTGAGGCTGGAAAAGCCCTTCAGGAACTATGTGAAGGAGCACGGCTGGGAAGGCTTCATCGGACAACTGACGCGTGCAAACCAGACCATGGCGTGTGAATTCCTATCGCTCATGAAGTACAAGAATTCTGCAACTGTTTTCCTCCAGGGTCATTTGGTCGAATTGTCTTCGGATTTGATCAACACGTTCTACAGGATCCCACCAAAGCTCTCGAGCTTGTACGAAGCCACTGACACCGCCGTTGAACAAGCTTCATGGGAGGACATCATCACAGAAATCTGTGATGACAGCGATGCAGTAATTCGGAATCTACCACAAGAATGGTCAAGCATAGAGAAAAATACTTGAATGAAGACATGAACGTGTGGTACAGTTTCATAGCTGCCCGGCTACTTCCTGTGAAATTGAATAGCGAGGTTCATCGGTCCCGTATGCTGCTGCTCTACAAGATAAAGAAGAACATGAGCATCGATGTTGGGAGTACAATAATGGTATACATATGGGATTGTGTCAATGCCCATAACTGCATAGGGCCGCAACAAGTAAATCATCGAATGAGAACTCGGATGGGGACTTGGCTGCATTGCAACTAAAGGTGGATCATTTGGTGCGCTGGACATCGCAGGTTGGAAAGATTCTCACAGCCATATGTGGCGAGAGAATCAATGAATTAGGTCCAATCCCTACCTTTTATTCGCCAAGGCCCAACACGGTGGAGAAGAGGCCGTGGAGGAAATGACTGCCCACATTGAGCTCACATCTTCGTATCATCAGGTTGTTTCATTTGCTAGTTTAATTTTGCTGATCTGTCCTCGTACATTGATTGCTTTTAAAACATACATTTCTCCTTTGTTGGTACTGTTTGGATATGATTTTGGAATGTTAGCTTTCAAGCCACATAACACATTTATGCTGTTGTCTTAAACGTACTGCATGAGCAATTCGTTTCAGGTTCATGTGTGTGTAAAATTGCTGCAGGGCGCTGAACCAGTAGAGCTGTAGCGCGCTGAAGCGGCCAGAACCTACCATAGGAAAAGAGAGCCAATTTTTTTACCAGGATTTACCAAAAGCGCTGAAGTACGCTACAACGGACAGTACTGCTCGAGATGGCAACAAATTGGGAGATTTTCTTACATTAGTTGCCAGGGGCAACGACCAACAACAAAGTACAAACAGTAAATAAATTTTAACTTCGACATCATTGTTCGACCCCCCTAGTCTACAACCAACTTCATCTTCTTGGATTGACTGTCTAGAAGTTCTCGGCCATCTTCATCTATCCAAATGCCATCTTTGTGTTTCCTCCGTATGTCTCCCGCCTCAATCTCGTTGTCAATAGGTAGAGGGGAAATAGAGGGGAACTCTAACCTTCCACTTGTAACCTCAAAATCAATTTCATCTCGGAAAGAGAATTTCCTACCTTGTACCACAACAGACCAACCTACATTGCACGGGTCATTTACGTAGAAAACTTGTCTTGCTTGCGCAGCCAAAATAAACTGATCATTTTCATATGCCACACGATTCAGGTCAACAAGGGTAAATCCCATTGGATCATCATTTTGAACCAGTCGTGTTATCAAACCATTGGCACTTGAATACCGAAATCTTGAATTCTCCATAGTCAAGCTCCCAAATCTCATCAATAACACCATAGAATGACATCACAGCTAGGACTGGTTTTTTGTCTTTCTTACTTGCTTGCCACATAGTCTCCGACTCAATGTATACCCCACTATTTTGTGTTGTGCTCTTTAAATCTTGGTCCCTAGTAGCAAACGAAAAACCGTTGATGTCATATCTGGAATACCTCAAAACCGTGCAGTTAGGCTTCCTCGCAAATGCCCTAATTTTTGGGTCGTAATCAGCAACATTGCATCGATCATATAACCAATTCACAAACTTGTCACTGTGCTCCAACTGAACTTTATTAGGGGGCCATGTGGGATGACACTCTATTATCGAATTAAGGTGCTCGGTCACATAAGCAGTATTCTCCAAACAATTCCTCAACACATACAAATGAACTGACATCATATCACTATTCAATGGAGTAAAAAACGTTCCCCTCGACCTCGGCTTGCCCCCCTTCCTCCCAACATGTCGATTCAGGGGCACCCCAAATTTTCTGTGTCCCTGCAAATAGGAAGAGACAAATTCCATCACTTCTTTGGTAACATACCTCTCAACGATACTAACTTCCGGCCGACTCATACATTTCACGTACCCCTTAAAGACTTTCATGTGATGCTCGAATGGATACATCCAACGCATGCCAACTGGACCGCATATCTTTACCTCCCGCACTAGATGGACGACCAAGTGACCATTATATCAAAAAATGATGGAGGGAAATGCATTTCCAACTTGCAGAGCACAAAAACAACATCTTTTTGTAGGACATCCAGATGGTCCCGGTAAATAGACTTCCGGCATATGGAGGCAAAAAATATACAAAGTCTAGTGATTGAGTGCCTTACGTCGGCCTCCATTACCCCTCGAATAGCAATAGGTTAAAGTTGTTGCATCAAAACATGACAATCATGAGATTTCAACCCCGTCATTCGACAATCCTTTTTAACTACCCGACTCACGTTCGATGAATAACCAATGGGGACCTTGACTGATTTCAAACTATCACAAATTGAGATTCTCTCCTCCTTAGACAAGGTACAAGATGCAGGGGGCAAGTACGTCCTCTTACCCTTCACTTCTGGGGCGAGGTCATTTCTGATTCCCAAATCAACCAAGTCCAACCGAGTATTCAAACAATCTTTCGTCTTCCAAGGAATATTCAAGAGGGTGCCTATCAAACTTTCACAAACATTTTCTCAATATGCATCACGTCTAGGCAATGCCTAACCTCAAGATGCTCCCAATATGGTAGATAAAAAAATATTGACTTTTTCTTCCAAGGCCCACCACATTGTATTTTGTCCTTGCCTTTGTACTTTCCCAACACCACTCTTAATTTCTTAACCTTACTGTGAATCGCACACCAGTTAGTGGTGTAGGGGATTTCCTTCGTTCTTTCCCGCCAACAAAATTGACGACATCATCCCAGTATTTATGGTTTCCATGGAGCCATTTTCTATGGCCAAGATACACTGTTTTCCTTCCATGTCTTAGCTGTTTGAATTCAGTCTTCTCCTCACAAATGGGACATGCTTTTTGCCCCTTCACAACGTACCCCGACAAATTTCCATAGGCTGGAAAATCATTGATCGTTCAAAAAAGCATGGCACAAAGTTGAAACTCCTCATTCATATGGCCATCAAATACAAACACCCCTTTATCTTCCCACAATATCTTCAAATCATCAATCAATGGTCTCAAATACACATCAACCTCATTCCCAGGCCAGGTTGTCTAGGACCTGAGATTAACATAGGCATCATAACATATTTATGTTTCATGCACAAATATGGGGGCAAATTGTATATAACCAACATCACAGGCCACGAACTATGCTTCGATGACATATTACCAAATGGATTCATCCCATCAGTACACAATGCAAGACGAAGATTTCTAACCTCCGAAGAAAAGGAAGGATATCACTTGTCAAAATTTCTCCATTGTTCACCGTCCGCCGGATGTCTTATCCTCTCGTCATGTAGTCTTTCATGCTCTCCATGCCATCGCAAGTTCTTCGCATCTTGTGAATTCGCAAATAACCTCTTCAGCCTAGGAATTGTAGGAAGATACCACATACACTTCAATGGGACCTTCTTCTTCTTCTTAGCCAAACACCCATCATCATCATTCGTCACACCCTTATATATTGCATTTTGGCACACGGGACATTCAACAGCATCTATCAAATCACCGTCATACAATACACAATCATTTGGACATGAGTGTATTTTCTTGTATTCCAAACCAAGTGGACACAATATTTTCTTCGCCTCGTAATAGTTTTTCAGAATTCCATTCCCATCCGGAAACTTATCCTTCAGAATCTTTAGTAGTGAATTCACACTTGCATCACTCCAAGAACTTGTAGCTTTCAAATTGAAAACCTCCATAAAAAAAAGATTACGGTATCCTTACTTTTACATCCCGGATACAATGGCTTCTCTTTCTCGTCGAGCAAAGCAGTCAACATTGTAGGCTTCCCCTCAAAATCTCTCACAATGTCATCGAACATACCATCAACTGTACATTTGTTTCCATCTACCTTGTCAAACCCACCGTCATGTCCTTTCTCAACCTCTCCATGAAATGTCCATACAATGTAACCTCCGTCAAATCCATTCTTCAACAAGTGAAATCTAACAACCCCACAATCATCAAACCGTTCACGACACAAGCATCTTTTGCATGGACAAAGTATCCTCTCCTCCCGACCAAAGGAATAATCTAGAAACAAATCAATAAATGCAATATGTTCACCATTCCCTCTAGCTACACTTGGACAGTTAACCATTTTTCCCCTCCACGCAAACATTGATTCTCGGTCCGTTCGATCTAAACAAGTCAAAACACACCATTACACATATTTTCATTGGTCAAAAATACGAAAAATGAACACGATCTTTTTGCTACACAATACTAAACGTGTCATGTCTGTGTATAAGTATGTGAATCGATCAACTGCATGTTCTCGGGACACATATAAATATATATACCATCTACCAAAAGAAACACAAAAATGTTCACATCAGCGCTCATTAATTTACACTCTCACAACATGATCGATACTCAACCAACATAAGCTAGGCATATAGAAACCAATAATAAATACGAAAAAACTACCTCCAATCATGCATTTATGGTTCTAGTTGATCGAAATTTCAAAAAATTAATTAATACTTACTTCCATGAGTCTTCATTTGTTTGAGTTATTGCACACCTTCCCAAGAAATCTACCATCTAATAATGGATTAGGTTCAAGTTCAGAACTAATTTAAGAGGGTAAGTTCGGAGCATTAAATGCTCGATTTAGCACCGGTTTTTGTCAATAGTACACAAAATTGGTGCCAGTTTTCCCTTCTTTTTCCATGAATGCATTCAGCATCGGTTTCTACATCCCATAACACCGGTTCCTATAACCGGTGCCAAAAACATACATCACGACAGTTTTCTAGGATTCTTTGCACTGGTCTTCAAACCGGTGCGAATATAGCACCGGTTATTCCAGTCGGGGAAGATCGCCAAATCTCCCAGAGGTGTGTCGAATTCCAGTCGGGTCCTGCTGTGCTGAGGGAGCGCCATGAAAGTGACCTTTCTTGCACCGTACAACCAATGATAGAGCCCAGTGGTCCTGGTGACACTGAGCATCTCAAATTTGACCAGTCGATCAACGGTGATGAGATAGGATGTCCGCTTCCCAAGGCGTGGAAAGTCGGTCGGAGGGACTAATCCCAAGTACTGGGCTAGAATGCTGATCAATCCTCCAACCATGATTTTCCCTTTTCTCTTTCCTGCCAACTCGACCACTCTTTTCATCCAGAGTTCTGCCCACAACCCGTACCCTTGCCCCGCGCTCGTTAAGTGCCACAGAAAATGAATGTCATTGTCTGGCACATTCGTCGGCTCCGCGGAGCAGAAGACTGTGCCAGCCAAGAGTCGGTGCACATAACGGAGCGCGGGGTGAACGATGGAGCTGCTCTTGTCATGGGCATTCTTGGGCCTCATGTTGATGACATTCCAGAACAGCATGTCATCTTCTATTGTTCGCTCCGGGGCCTCAGGATTTAACCTGCTCCGTATTTCAGCAGTGGTGAAACCGAAAGCCTCCTCCACCTGGGAGATGGTCATCTGGTACGAAATGTCATCCAAGTGAAAGGCGATGTACCTCTCACAAGGTTCATCACCCCTCATACTGCTGATACGGACGGTGGATAGGAACTCTAGGGTGTACCGTCTGTATGTTGGCGCATTCTTCATCAAAAATCCTTCCAGTTCCCCTTTGACGAGGAGGACTCTGACAGGCTGCAGGAGACCAAGGAGGTCCAATGTGGCTATATCGACGAAGCTCGTCTCCTTTAACAGGCGCCCCTGTAAGCCCTTCCATCGTTCCGCGTAGGACCCGGTGATCCGGGTCAAGCCCATGTACCTATCCGGAGGGGGCGGTACATGGTCTGATTCCGGAACCGGTGGCGGAGCTGGAGCGGCCGTGCGCTCGGCTGGTTGGGTAAGCCGGTATCTCCTCTTGGGAGCCATATCTGTCAATCACAGTAAACAGAGCAAACAGGTCAAACGTGAAGAATATCTGTATAAGCAATAATGCAAGTCTGTAACCAATCTCAAAATAGTTCAGCATCACAGGCCGAAACGAAAGCTGTCCAACTAGTTCAATCCGTACTCACAATGGCATATACCATGTAAATTACGCTCAACAAGCCCATACCATTAAATTCACTAAGTACTCACAAAGTCTAAATGCTATATTTCAAAATAACAGTCATGCTCAACTAATTTTAGCCATCATTAGTATAATGACAATGTCAATCTCTACATTCCATGGCTAAATTACGGTAAACCACATAGCATTTAAAAGCATACTAATCCACATCGAAACACTTTATCTTAAGAACAACGGGTTGACATGCTTCCGATACATACTCACAACCTATTCTCCAGCCCAAACATCACGAATGCATATATTTTAAAATCAAGCAGCAACACGGGGAAATCAACCCACTTCCCCCAAATCAGAACAATAATACATTCGTATTCACCATGGAATTAAATTAGATGCATAGCATATTCACCACAATCCCCACAACAAGAATAACCATTTAAATCCGAACACCATTCACACAATGTACACCATATATAACAATAATAGCATATATATTCAAAATTGCAATTAGGGCTCAAAAGAGTGAAGAGGTGTACCAAGAGCAAGCTTGGGAAGGATAAAAATGGAAGCCCACGATCAGATTGCTTACAAAGTGTAAAACCCCCAAAAAAAAATATAGGGTTTCGGTGTACGATGGATCTGGGATTTACGGTGGAGAAGTCGAGAGGTTGTGGAGAGTGTGAGAAGTGTGCACGAGGGTGGAGAGTTTAGTGATGGTGCGGCGCGGCGAAGATCGGCGGCAGCACTGAGATGGCGGCGGTGATTGGGAGTGTATCGGGCTAATGGGGAGAAGGAGGAGGAAAAGAGACAGAGGGAAAACGAAGGGGAAGGGACTATATTATTTATTTGTTTTTTTTTCTGCCCGAACGTAGCGACTCGCGATCCGTTCGTCGCGACTTGCGACCGGCGTCGCGAGGTCGTCGCGAGTCGCCAAAAGATGAATCTGAAAGGCCAAAAATTCCTGATTCCATCGCGACTCGCGACGAGTCTCGTCGCGACTCGCGACGGACGTCGCGAGGTTGTCGCGTGTCGCGGAAAGTGAAGTCTGAGAAGCCAAAATTTTTCAAAACTGTCTGATTCCGTCGCGACTCGCGACGAAGCTTGTCGCGACTCGCGGAAAGTATAATTCGAGAGGGCAAAATTCACTGAGCCCGTCGCGACTCGCGACGAAGTCGTCGCGACTCGCAACGAGGCTGCTAACCTGGACTTAGAAAATTTTTCTGCTTCTTTCTCTTGTCCAAGTTCTTCCTTCTCGAATTCAAGTATTTTCCCCTTCCAAAATCCAATGCCTTAGCTTCAAAATTGCTGCAAAATCATGGAGAAAACAACCCGTGAAAAACATAAAACAAAACAATAAATCTTAATGATAAAAGCTCAAAAATAAACAACATCAACAGAAAGTCTAAAGTGACAATCCGGATGATCAAAACCCAGTATATTTAACGTCATCGGCATGACTCACTTCCCTCTACGGGGTTCAATCACAACTTGGATCGAGGAGATGAACGTCTTCCCCTTTTTCCGGTACAAAAGTCTCATGGTAAGGTTTCAAACGTTGTCCATTAACCTTGAAGGTAGTGGACTTAGCTTGATTTAAAATTTCCACCGCACCATGCGGGAAGACCTTGACCACCTCAAAAGGACCGATCCATCGGGACCGTAACTTACCTAGGAATAGGCGAAGGCGAGATTGGAATAAGAGGACCTTCTGACCAACGTCAAAATCCTTTCTGATGATCATCTTGTCGTGCCATGCCTTTGTCTTCTCTTTGTATATCTCGGCGTTCTCATAGGACTCCCTCCGGATTTCATCCAATTCCTCTAATTGTAACTTCCTATGCAAACCGGCTTCATCTATATCAATATTAAACTGTTTTACCGCCCAATAAGCCTTGTGCTGAATTTCTACCGGTAGGTGACAGGGCTTACCAAACACTAACCGGTATGGGGACATACCGATTGGTGTCTTGTAAGCCGTCCTATACGCCCACAGGGCATCATTCAACCGAGAACTCCAATCCTTCCGGTTAGGATTAACCGTTTTTTGAAGGATGGACTTGATTTCCCGATTGGAAACTTCGGCTTGCCCGTTGGTTTGTGGGTGATAGGCAGTAGATGTCTTGTGAGTGACTCCATACTTCTTCAAGAGTGCTGCTATGGTCCGGTTGCAGAAATGGGTGCCACGGTCACTAATCAAGGCTTGGGGTACCCCAAACCTAGAAAAGATGTTATCTTTCAAGAATTCTGCAACCACTTTAGAATCGTCAGTCCTAGTGGGTTTTGCTTCAACCCACTTCGATACATAATCAACAGCAAGAAGAATGTATGTAAAGCCATAAGAACTAGGGAAAGGCCCCATAAATTCAATACCCCAAACATCAAAGATTTCACAATATAAAAGAGGTCGTTGGGGCATTTCATTCCTAGTGGAGATATTTCCTACCCTCTGGCATTCATCACAAGACTTGCAAAAAATGTATGCATGCTTATTCAACGTAGGCCAATAAAACCCACTTTCTAAAACTTTTCTAGCGGTTCTCTTGGCTCCAAAATGACCGCCACAAGCATGAGAATGACAAAACTCAAGAATTGAGTGAACTTCACTATCAGGGACGCATCTCCTAACAACTTGATCCGCACAATGTTTCCACAAAAAGGGATCATCCCACACATAATATTTTGCATCACTCCTTAACTTATCCTTTTGGGCCTTAGAAAAATGATGAGGGAATTTATCACCGACAAGAAAGTTTACAATGTCGGCATACCACGGTTGGAGATCCCTAATGCGATTAATGGTGAACAATTGTTCATCAGGGAATTCCTCCCGTAGTTGCTGCTTCATTGCTGGGCTTACCTCAATGTTTTCCCCCGGAGTCAACCGGCTCAAATAATCGGCCACAAGGTTTTCAGCACCCTTCTTATCCCGCACCTCCAAATTGAATTCGCTCAAAAGCAGGATCCACCTAATCAATCTTGGCTTGGACTCTTTCTTCGTCATTAAATGACGAAGCGCTGCATGGTCAGTGTATACAATAACTTTTGTACCAAGCAAGTAAGATCGAAATTTTTCCAAAGAGAATACCACTGCTAGCAACTCCTTTTCAGTGGTGGAGTAGTTCCGTTGGGCTTCATTTAGGGACATGGATGCGTAATAGATGGCGTGAGGTGCTCTCCCCACCCTTTGACCAAGCACTGCTCCAACAGCGTAGTCACTCGCATCGCACATTATCTCAAAAGGCAACGCCCAATCCGGGGGTTGTATGATAGGGGCCGAGACCAACCTTTCCTTCAATGTATCAAAGGCCCCTTGACACCTCTCATCCACTACAAATTCCACCTCCTTTTGCAACAATTTCCATAGAGGAGATGCTATCTTTGAGAAGTCCTTGATGAACCGGCGATAGAATCCTGCATGGCCAAGAAAAGAACGCACTTCGCGCACATTAGTAGGATAAGGCAAAGTTTGAATCGTGTCTATCTTTGCCTTGTCAACCTCAATACCATTAGAGGAGACAACATGGCCTAAGACAATACCTCTCTCCACCATAAAGTGACATTTCTCAGAATTTAGCACTAGGTCAGTTTCAATGCAACGGTTAAGAACTTGCGCTAAATGTGCTAAACAATCGTCAAAGGAATTACCATGAACAGTGAAGTCATCCATAAATACCTCGACAAAATTTTCAACAAATTCTGAGAAAATGCTTACCATACACCTTTGGAAGGTTGCAGGGGCGTTACATAGCCCGAAAGGCATGCGTCGGTAAGCAAATGTACCGAAAGGGCATGTGAAGGTGGTCTTCTCTTGGTCTTCTGGAGCGATAGCCACTTGAAAATACCCCGAGTATCCATCCAAGAAACAATAGTAGGGGTGGCTTGCTAACCTCTCAAGC
Organism: Rubia yunnanensis; assembly: GCA_037428765.1. NCBI lineage: Eukaryota > Viridiplantae > Streptophyta > Magnoliopsida > Gentianales > Rubiaceae > Rubia > Rubia yunnanensis. The sequence continues at coordinate 111,796,522 of CM075064.1, read as the reverse complement.
ATTTGATCAATGAACGGTAAGGGAAAGTGATCCTTCCGGGTTTCTACATTCAATCTCCGGTAATCAATGCAAACTCTCCACCCATTTTGAACTCGGGTGGGCACCATTTCACCCTTCCCATTTTCAACGACTATCATTCCACTCTTCTTTGGTACCACCTGAGTTGGGCTCACCCACTTGCTATCCGAGATTGGGTAAATCATGCCTGCTTGAAGCAATTTGAGGATTTCCGCCTTCACCACATCCATCATAGGCGGGTTCAAACGGCGTTGGGGTTGTCGGACGGGTCTCGCACCTTCTTCCAATAAGATTCTGTGCATACAAGTGGAGTGACTTATGCCTTTGATGTCGGTAATAGTCCATCCAATTGCTTCCTTGTTCTCCCGCAACACCACCATCAACTTTTCTTCTTGCTCCTTGGTGAGCTTGCTCGAAATGATAACTGGAAGCGTCTCGCCTTCCCCAAGAAATGCATACTTAAGATCATCTGGCAAAGGTTTAAGGTCAAGCACCGGGGCTTTCACAAGCGAGAGGAGGAATTCCGGTTCCTCGAGTTCCTCTAAGAGTAGAGGAGAAGGTGTTGAGACACTCGGTGTCATCTTTTCAAGCAAGTTCAAATCTTCAAAGCTGCCTTTCAAGTTAGTGCTCATAGAATATACATTGTGGGCATCATCAACATCACATTGCAAAGCAACCAATAAAGAATCCTCACCATTTAGTTCAAAAACATCTTGCACAACTTCTTCAACAATATCTATGGTATGGCAAGAATGTTCTTCACTAGGATATTTCATAGAATCATTTATGTTAAACTCTATTTTCATTCCATCAAATTCCATGGTGAGGGTACCTTTATGCACATCAATCATTGTCCTAGATGTTTTCAAAAATGGCCTCCCCAACAAAATTGGGGTAGCATGTTTATCATGCTCCATGTCAAGGACATAAAAATCTGCGGGGAAAATTAAGGAATCCACCTTAACCAACACATCCTCGACAATACCCTTAGAGTATGCACTAGAACGATCGGCCAATTGGATTACCACCCCGGTTTTATGCAATGTTCCCAAGTTGAGATTTTCATACAAAGAATAAGGAAGAACATTTATGGATGCACCTAAATCAAGCATATAGCTTTTTCAAAACGAGTATTTCCTATTATGCACGGGATTGTGAACATACCGGGATCGCTACATTTAGGGGGTAGCTCTTTTTGACACAATGCAGAAACATGCTCACTTTTTCCACTTTTCAATTTATTTTTGGCCCTTTGTTTCCTATTCACAACACATAATTCTTTGAGAAATTTGGCATATCTAGGGATTTGTTCAATTGCATTCAAGAGAGGAATGTTTACCTCACACCTACGAAAGACTTCGTAGATGTCTTTGTTATCCTCCATCCTCATCCTGTCCTTCAAGGCCTCTGGAAATGGGGGTTCCGGAACATATGGGGGGCTCTCCACCATCTTTGCTTTCTTGTGTGGAGGAGAGGATGGTTCCGGGGTGGAGGTTAACTCCGGTTTTGGTGGCAATGTCTCCAACATGATTTCTTCCTCCTTATCTTTGTTGGCTAGCTCATTGGTCACCTTCTCATGGATTGCTTCTTCCTCAACTCCCTTCTCAAACTCTTCAATTCTCGTTGGCTCCTTCTCATGGATTTCCTCTTCCTCAACTCCCTTCTCAAACTCTCCAATTCCCGTTGGCTCCTTCTCTTGGATTGCCTCTTCCTCAACTCCCTTCTCAAATTCTTCAGTTCTCGTTGGCTCCTTCTCAACATTTTCAGCCTCCGGTGAAGCACCGACCTCTCTACCACTTCTCAAAGCGATAGCACTTGCATTTTGCCTCGGGTTGATCTCGGGTTGGGCAGGTAGTTTACCCTTCTCCCGGGCTTCCATCCGGTTCACCATTTGAGCTATTTGGCTCACTTGAGTTTCCAAGTTTTTGATACTTGCTTTAGCTTCATCTTGGAATTGTTTGCTCTTTTCAGCACTCATACCTAATCGGTGAATAGCTTGCATTACCTCATCCTTGGATAGCCCCGAACCCTCCCCTTGGTTTCGGGATTTGTCTTCAAATCTTTGGAACTGTTGTTGAGGTGGCCGGTATTGTTGTGGAGGGAGCCTGTACGGTTGAGAGTTCTGGCCTCCTAGAGGGTTTCCATACCGGAGGTTCGGTTGATCACGATTTCCTGAATTATATGGCCGGCTTTGGTATCCTGGGTATCTTTGGTATCCTTGGTTACCTTGGTAGCCTTGGTTACCTTGGTATCCTTGGTTACCTGGGTAGCCTTGACCACCTTGATACCCATAGGTACCTTGGTATCCTTGATTTCCCTGATACCCCATAGCACTTACTTCCTCAACGTAATCCTCTTGTAGAGTGGGGCATGTGTCCGTAGGGTGCGCCAAATAGCAAATTTCACATGACTTAACATGTGGCGCACTTCCTCCGGGGTTGGTCATCAAGGTCTTCACCATGGATGTAAGGGTCGTGACTTGATCCTCCAATTTCCCACTGTTGGCAAAATCACTTGCAGGCCTTGGGTTTCTCCTCCTCAAATCAGCCCTTGAGCTAAAATTCCTCGACTCTTCCGCTAGCTCTTCATATAGTTGCATGGCTTCAACAGATGTTTTGTTTACGAGGGTGCCACCACAAGAACTTCTAACCAGCCTTTGGTCTTCATCCAGAAGGCCATTATAAAAGTAATACACCAAATCTCCCTCCGAATAACCATGGTAGGGACAACTTGCGAGGAGCATCTTAAATATCTCCCAATACTCGAAGAGAGACTCTTCATGCCACTGCAGAATGTTGCTTATATCCTTCTTCAAAGCAGCGGACCTCGAGGCCGGGAAATATTTGGCGAGAAATTTTGTCTTCAAATCAAGCTAACTCTTTATGCTCCTTGGTGGTAGGTAATGGAGCCAATCTCTAGCCCCATCCTTAAGAGTGAAAGGGAATGCCTTCAACTTGTAAAAATCTTCATCCACTCCGTGAGGAACCGTCCCGCTACACAAGAAGTGAAATTCGGTGAGATGCTTGTTGGCATTCTCCCCTTGCCTTCCAAGGAATGCGGGTAGCATATTGATGAACCCGGTTTTCAGCTCGAAATGCCCATTTGGTCCAATCACTGGGTATTTAATGCACATCGGTTGTTGCTCAAGATTGGGCGCCATGATTTCTCTCAACAAGGGCTGTCCCAAAGGGATCCCTCTTTGGTGGGGATGGGGATTGTAAGCTTCTTCTTCCCTTTGCTCATCTTCAGTCTCGATCCAGGGGTCCATTGAAGGAGATGTGTTCACAAAATGGTCACTAGGAGGGGTGTTATTCACACTTTCCAAAGAAAGCCTCCTAGCCCGTCTCAAATTCAACTCCAACTCGGGGTCGTAGTGTAAGGGTTCTTGTGAAGAGGATCGCGTGCGAACCATACACCAAGAACACAAACAACACGTCTCCAAGCCAAGCGAAAATGGCAAATCAACTAAGAAATCAAAATAAAATAAAATCAAACTAACCAATATTCACAAGTAGCACATAATCACACATAATATGCTAAAGCACTTAAAAATGAACGCCTATTCCCCGGCAACGGCGCCAAAATTTGGGAGGTCGTCGCCGTACCTCTCAAAGTTAATACTTGTAAACCCTTAATGCGTCCTATCCACAATAATGTAAATAGTGGTAAGATGGGGTCGTCCACAGGAAAAGGGATTTTTCTAAGTACTTAGACACCTATATGAGAAAACGTACTAAGCACATACATACATAGATATATATAAAAACATGTAAACAAAGAGGGGGGGGGGGTTTTGGTTGGATGGTTCCTAAATTAGCAAATTAAAGTACAACAATTAGCAAATCAAGAGAATGATGCTAATCATGTAAACGCAAATAAAGATGTGATGAAAATACAATTACGAAGCCTTGGGCGCAATTGACTTTCACTTCCAAACCTTGTTTCCATCATTGAACATGTAACTAATTCACTACTTTCACTACTTGCTGTGAAGACTAAACTTCCATCCTTCTTAGATAGTAGTTTGCAAGAGTGAATTCGACATCTCTTGTCAAACCTCACCAATGACTCCCGTTGTCGAAACACGACTCAAGGTATCCCATTAATGGCATTTAGCACGAAGGATCAACAAACTCGGCAACACTTATAACCACTACACTGTGACTAAGCATTTAACCGACCTATGCATTTACACGGGATTGGTCAAGAGCGACCACTCATAGACCTCTCCCATTTGCTACAATTGATAAACATGGCAAAGAGTTCAACATTGCATATTTATCTAGCAATCATCAATTCATCAACATAATCAAAAGCTCTAAATCATACTTATATATCCCTAACAAGAACAGGGGGAAATTTAACCCAATTTCCCCAAACCCTAGCTAGCAATTAATACAAGCATTTCATATACTCAAGCTTTCAACCACTATGATGAAATCAACAAACACATTAAATTCCCACAAATGCATAATAGCAAGAGTAATAAACAAGCTACAAAGTGTTCTTAGGACATAGGTTTGGAAGCTTAGGTCAATTGCTCCCAAGAGATGAGATTAGCTAATAGAGTTCATGCTAATCTATCTAAAACAACAAATCAAAACACAAGATGAATCAAAGATGAAAGAAATGAAAAAAACAAGGGTTTAGAATAGTACAGCAGCCGCAGATTCAGAATGAATAACAGAGGAGGAGAAAATATAGTATTTATAGTGAGAAGAAATAAAGTTAGGATTCTGGTCAGTCGCCGTCGCGACTCGCGACCTGTTCGTCGCGACACGCGACGGCTGTTGGTCGCGACTCGCGACGATGACCAGAATTTTTGCATTAACTTTCTTCTTCTTCTTGTGGCATGTAGTCATCTCCATAGTCACTCCTCTCAACTTCTAAGTCTTCAACTGGTTCAAAAGGGATCTTCAATGGCCTCCGATCTTCACGTCTTCGAAACAAGTCTTCAAAATCTTCGAGAGTGTAGTCTTCAATGGCCTCCGGTCTTCATTACTTTGTTCACACAAAAATCTACTTAAAAGAGGTAAAAGAGCGCAAAGTTGCTCTTACCCCTCCTAAGAGGATTTCATGGTAAAATACAATCTGTTGGTAATGAAAGAGCACAAAATGGATCCTAAATAGTACTAAAATAAGCATATAAAGTGGACGCATCAAAGATGTATTTTGCATAAGTAATATTGTATTGCTGACAGGAATATATAGAGTACAATAAGGTGATAGAATATGAGTAGAACTCTAGGTTAGTCAACATGACTTATCAAGAATCAATTATAATCTAATCAGAAATATGATTTACTCTAACAGAATTAGCACCTGAAACTGCCTCTGAATATGTGAAAGGTTTCTCGTCTTCACCAGTTTCCTGAGCCACTAATAAAGCATATGCAACCAAATTCGCATACCTCAATGGTGGTCAAATTTCACGTCTCGGTCTATCTCTAGCAATGGAATAATACACATCTCCTGGTTAATCTTCAGCACGTTCATGATCAGATTCTTCAACCACTTCTTGGGTTGGTTTTCTCCTAGAAGAACCACCAATCTCTAACTCCACCTGCTTTTGTGCACTATCCTCTTTTTCTGAATCACAAGGATTATAAGGCTCTTTTACAGGATGTAATATATAAGATTCATCAAATGTAACATCTCTACTAATTAAAAATTTGATTGATTTAGGATCAGGATACCATAATGTATATCATTTCACTCCTGAAGCATAACCGATGAAAATACATTTCTTAGCCCTAGGCTCTAGCTTTCCCTCGTTAACATGCCTATAAGCTGGACACCCAAATATTCTTCAATTTGAGTAATCAGCATGAGTACCTGACCAAACTTCCTTCGGAGTCTTGAAATCAAGAGGTGCACATGGAGAGCGATTGACAATGTGACAAGCCGTAGATATGGCTTCTACCCAAAATTATAATGTCAACATGGAATTTGAGATCATGCACCGAGCTCTTTCCAAAAGAGTACGATTAATCCGCTCTGCCACATCATTATGTTGAGGCATCATTCTAACAGTATGATGTCGAGCTATTTATTCATTTTTGTAGAACTCATTGAATTCATTTCCACAAAATTCCAACCCATTGTCAGTCCTCAGTATTTTAATTTTTTTTCCAGTATGTTTTTCAATCAAAGTTTTCCATTGTTTAAATGGTAGGAAAAAATCACTTTTATGTTTCAAAAAATATACCCAAACTTTTCTTGAATAGTCATCAATAAAAGTAAGCATATATCTTGCACCACCCTTAGAAGGAACATGAGAGGCCCCCCAAAGATCAGAATCAATGTAGTCCAAAGTACTTTTTGTTTTATGAACTGCGGGTGAAAGAAGCTAATTCTTTTCTGCTTTCCAAAAATACAGTGTTCACAAAAGTCCAACTTACTAGTACTTTGACCACAAAGTAGATCTCTCTTGCTTAACAATGTTAAGCCTTTCTCACCGATATGTCCCAACCTCATATGCCAAAATTTGGTGATGTCTTCATCTGAGGAAGTTGAGACAGCCACTGCCCTAGTTACTATAGATCCATGCAAAACATACAAAGTGCCAACTCTGCAAGCCTTCATTAGCACAAGAGCACCTTTACAGATTTTCAGGATTCCACCATTACCTGAATATCTGTACCCGAGAGCATCAAGAGTGCCAAGAGAGATGAGATTTTTCTTTAAGTTAAGAACATGCCTAACATTAGTGAGTGTCCTAATAATGCCATAGTACATTTTGATTTGAATTGTTCCCCTATAACAACCTTACAAGGAGCATTATTACCCATCAGAAAAATTCCACCATCCCATTCTTCATAAGTGGAAAAACACCCCCTATCATAACTTATATGGTAAGAACAACTCAAATCTAAGAGCCACTCACTAGAAGACCTTGACTTATTATCCATGGCCACAAATATGATTCCATCAATCTCATCTTCTAGTACACTAGCTTTATCAGCATTGCTGCTATTCTGCTCATTTTTATATTTTTCTTTGTTTTTCAATTTAAAACAATCAGCGTTAATGTGCCCCTTTTTCTTGCAATAGTTGCAAATTTTATTTTTGTATCTAGACTTCGACCCTTCCTTTGGATCCACCGCCTACAGAATCTTTAATTTCACCTCTACCCCTCACAAGCAAACCCTCAGCATGAGTTCCACTCGATTCCCCAGTAATGTCCCTATCAATCTGCTCTTTAGATTTTAATGCAGAATTTATACTATTGTATGAGACCGACTCTTTCCCATAAATCATAGTATCTCAAAAATACTTAAAGGACAGAGGAAGGGAACATAACAATAAAATGGCTTGATCTTCTTCATCAACTTTAGCATCTACATTCTCCAAATCCAAAATGATGGAATAAAATTTATCAAGATGTGAGAGTATAGATGTACCTTCCGCCATTTTCAACATGTACAAGTTTTGTTTCAGATAGAGGCAATTCTCCATTGTCATCTTCATGTATGTTGATTTCAACTGATCCCACATACCTTTGGCAGTTCTCTCACTAGCAACTTCCTGCAAAACCTCGTTAAAGTTATTTAAAATAATGGCGGATCCAACCTTCTTGTCTAGATCACCAAAATCTTCCGGCGACATGTCGCTGGCCTTTCCTCCACTCCTTCAAGGGCTAGCTCACATCTATCTCTGATTAGGATGGCTTCCATCTTGAGTTTCCATATACCAAAGTTTACACTCCAGTCAAACTTTTCAATAGAAGTCCTTGTTACCGTCATGATGGCTAATAGATAAAAAATGAGATATGGCTCTAATACCAATTTGTTAGTAATACGAATCCCACGAGTTATCTGTTAGCCCAAAAAGATGGATAACAAAGACAACGTAAAGAAAATAAAGGAAATAATGGACACAAGGATTTACGTGGTTCGGTCAAGTTGACCTACATCCACGACCGAAGGAGACCAGAACCTTCACTATATGTGGAGAAAGTATTACAAGGCTTTGCCTACCACCTATGAAAGAATTATGTGGCAAAATATAAATATGAGGGCTTTGGCTTCTACAACTACAAAGGAGAGTTAAAGGGAGAAGAAACCAAGCAGCAAAGGAATGCTATGCTTGAAGTGTGTTTGAACTACTAAGTTCATCCCCTATTTATACTACTCCAAGTTCACCAATGGCCAAGAGCTCTCAAACAAAACTTATCCCAAGAAATCCTCCTTCTTGCTTCAAGCATGGGTTGTGAACATTACTTCCAAATGGTTCTTTTCAAAAAACCATGATAGTTGAACCCCAATAGTCAAAGTAATAATGCTTCAACTTGCTAAGCATGGGATGAGAATAGTGTTGCAATTTAATGCTTTGAATGATTGCCTTTGCTATCCTCCAAAAAAGTGAATGTTCATGGATAATTGGGTGAAGACCACATTTCTTCACAGAATTTATCGCAAAAGCTAGAGCTCTAGAATCCCCATTAAAAATCATAGCTCTTAACAACGTCGATGAATTTACGCCGACGACCATTCAGTATTCATAAGGTTAGATTTGATGGGATTAGATTCAATGAATCTGGCCATTCTTATTAGGAGAATCCGGCCATACTTCTTCATAGTTTATACATTTATTTTGATTATGATTTAGATTTTCAAAGATGGTTTAATTGAGCAAGGAATCAGATTAAATCCTAGTTGAATTATGTCTTCTATTTTCTTGTGATCTAGCCAAATTCAAAGACGGTTTAATTTGAGTTTATTACTCATTTCTTGTGAGCATCCTTATACTTGCAAATTTATTTTCAAAATTGTGAGACTAGAATATACGAGAATTTGGTGAACAATTCCTGAACATAGGAGATTTCTATCTTTGTGTTAGTGAAGATCTAAAGTTGTGTTTTCTACAATGTCTTCTTGTTTTCAAGAGGGTGTTTCGTTCAACCTTGATAGAGAGTGCTTCTTCAAAAAAATTCATCCAGAATCTTCACAAGGAGATTAATGTCAGCCATGTTAAACAAGACTTTATGATTTCTTTTGTCGTCATATATTAAAACTAGTTTTCTTCTAAAATATATTACAGTTAAAGTTTAAATTTTTACATATATATTGAATGATTAATTTTATCATCATATTTAAATATAATCCTATATTTTAAGGTATACTTTTATAACACTATTTGCTTTTCAGTACCTTTTAAATGGGTCTTTGATAATGTCAATATAGTTTCTTTTGTTTAGAGCCTCACGGCTATTGAAGTATTTTTCAGATTCAATGCTTTCTCTCTCTTAACTCTCTACCTTCTCTCTACATTTACCTTCTTCCTTAGTGATAACGTTCACATCTTGCCGGAACCTACACCGGCGAACACCTCTGCAACTATGGCAGTTATACCGCCGATGGGTGGCAACAAATATTTTCTTCAAATCCTTACCTCTCGTCCTGTTGTGCTCTCCCAATCCCTCCAAATTAACTATAATTTCAATCCAGGCACTGAAATTTGCAGCAGCCTAGCTTGCCTCTACACAAATGAGGAAGTTAAAAAACTCTCAGAACCCTACAATAATGCCCTTATCAGAAAATTTCTCCGTAGCAGACCTACTATGGAGATGCTCCAATCATCATTCAAATCCGTGGGCTTGAAAGGGAAGTTTCAGCTAGGAGCACTCGACTACAAATATATACTAAGCAGATTCGAGCTCACCATGAATTTTCAACGTTGTCGGATCAAAGGTGCTGGAGTTTCAACGGAGCTCCGATGAAAGTACTCCATTGGATGCCGGATTTCTCCCCAAATGCTAACTCCTAATTTGTGCCGATCTGGAAGTAGTGTATGAATAACCTATTAAAGGTGGTTCTATCAGAAATTTAAAGTAACCTTTTAGTTGCCTTCTCTAGCCCTGCCTTTAATCAATCAGAAAATAAGACGGTACCGAGAACCGCCTTAAAAAGCGTCATTAAAGGCGGTTAAAAACCACCTTTAATTTACCCGGGAAACAACCTTTAATTTAATTCCGAACTTGGAAATTGGGAAATTTCCTTCGTGTCTAGCTATACATTCCAAACTTGGAAAGTATCTTTATATTCTGAACTCAAAAACTCGTAATAGTTGTGTGTCCGCTCTTTGTAAAATGATAACTAGTTTTTGGATTATTGTCCACATTCTGATCCCCCTCTGGAAATTTTTGAAGAGAATTTTTTCCCTTGATCAGTTTCAGAGTTCGAAAACCATATCACGTTAAGGGTTTCCGAGTTCGGAAAACATTTTTTGCCCTATGCAATTTAAACATGGAAGAGACGAACGAGTTTCTGAATTTGGAAACATTTTATGTTCTTTTGGTAAAAAAATGTTTCTTTACTATTACTGGCATAAAAACAGCCTCGATACACTGCCATAATTTCAAACGAATACACGATAATAAATTGCACCTAAAAAAAATCTATAGATAATGCTCATCAACCAATAATCTATAGATAGGAATAGAAAATGCTACAAATTTATTACGACATTTCTAAGGTTCATTTTTTAAATCTAACTTGAGTGTCCCTACCAATATTGGGATTTCCCAGTGTGTGTCACTGATTGAAAATAAGATGCCTAGCCAATGAATTCTTCACATTGTTGATATATTCTGACAAGAAGGGTTTCCAATCATTTTTTAAAATATGAAATAACATTATAGTATTAATTATTTGGTGAAGGATATTTAGAAACATTACCACTAAGCATTTGTGAAATTACCTTGTCAAGTTCAAGTACATCTTCCTGGACTTTGTCTACGAGCTCGGACGTGTGTAAAATGACATAATATCCGCACTCCCAAGTTTGGGAATGTTTCTTGTACTATATTTAGAAAACATAAATGATTAAGAATATTGCACTAAATAATTGAGGATAGTATTTTGAAAATGAACATACTCATAGGCCTACCTTAATTTCGACCACGTGAAATGAAGAATTTGTTTGCTCATTATTTTCATTCATTGTAGATTCCAAAATCCCAAAATGCATCCGACGGTTGGAAGTGAAGGAGATCCATCAAATACAATCACTTCTATGCTGGTACTATCAATATTAGTCTCTAATGGTCCCTGGAAAAAATATTAATTATTTGAAATTTTCAAAAACAATGTTGGTCAAGAAATTGAACGTAGTAAATAACCTTTTGATGTATGGCGCAACAAAAATCATCTTATCCTTCCGGCCTAGGCATTTGCAAATGTATTTGATCATGTATTTGTTTTGTACAACCAATTTCCTGTATCACCACCGGGCACATATATCCAATCCATCCTTTCTTTTGATTACTCGAAAAAAAACATGTTCCTGGAAAATTCAATAGTAGGTATTAATTGTAATAATGGATAGTGAAATTTATATCAAATTTTGAAATAAAATGAATAAAATAACTCACAAGGTGTAGATCGGCATCATTTTTTGATTAACTTGGTCGCATCTCCGTAGGTTTTCAAAATCACACCATAACGCCATGATTTCACGTTTGCATCCGAATACGATTTCATTTCCCTAGAATATGAATGTGAGTTTTAATCATGGGGTTGTAGCAAATTGTAAAGGACACATACAAAGCCCGGTACATCTCAATGGATGTTGGATCTTGCCAATGGTGGTTTAACCCTAGTTGGTGATGTTGGAACATTTTTGGGCATCGATTTTACCAGTTATGGTGTTGTTATCATCGTTTTTGATGACGGTGGCATTGTTTCCTTCAAATGCCCATCCTTTATTGGATTGGCGTGTATAAGTCTACGGGGCTAAGTAACATTCCCTGGCAAGGCCCACCTTTCTTGTATTCTCCATCTGGGATTGTAAAAACGATACCCATCACCAATGGATTCTCCAAGGAAACTCTTGAAAGACCTTCCGCAATTGGTATGGAGTGATAATGTTTCACTGACTCATGCAAAACTCCTTCGGCTACATGTAGTGGCTTACCAGCTATGCGTTGATCAATTTATAGTTCACGCAGACATTATTTCTAAAACATAGGCAAAATATGTATTAAATATAAAACTTAAATCAAAGTGTCATAATTTAGAAAATGATCATTTGTAACTTTTTTTCAATTGCGAGGGTGGTATTGTCGAGGTTGTCGGGTTTGAACAATGTTTATTAATTCTTTGATTTTGAACAATTTCCCCTTAATTTACCTCAACATCTCAAGGAGAATGTCGTGAACCCCTAGATAGGGGTGTCTAATCAGAGGTTAAGTCGTCTAAATTTTCCAGAAGAACTAGCTCGATGTGTTAGACCAACTTTTGAATCACAATTTCTTGTTTCTCAATTCGTTTGTCTTGGAGTTGGGATTTTTTTGCAACAAATGAACTCTCAAGGGTTCTGCTCCGTTGTAGAACATTACGATCCTGAATGCTTGCTAGTGGGTTATGAAACAACCCATTCCCCTAACCTGGCCCGGATGGTCTGGTTTTTCCATGGTTACACAAAGGGTGTCGCGTTTATCCCTTGGTATGAATTCCACTTGTAATTGATCATTTTTCAATTTTTCCTAAGTGAAAACATAAATAGATATACCTTTGTTATTTTGATGTAACATCTGCTACGATAGTTTGCATGATGTCCCGAAAGACTACAAGGACACATTATGGATGGAGTTCAAGGTAGCGTTAGTGAGGCATTATTCCCCCACATATATCCTTAATTTAATCTTTAAACAAACTCCCCATGATTAACTCTATGTTTTTGAAAAACCTCATAGAGGCCATTTTACATCGAAGCACCGGACATGGGTGATTTACAGAAGAAGGCTACGTTGATGATGTCCAAGAGCTGGCGTGAACATAAATACACTTTGTCAAGAAACTACATTTTTAGAAATAAGAGAGGTGATCATCCTTGGCTAACTTAAACTCACACTGAACCGGGGAGTTGGGAGATCTACAAGAGAAGAGACTTGCAGAATAAGGATAATGTTGGTAAAAAATAATATTTAACTTTTATAATGTTTGGATTTACATGTCTATAGTGATAACATGACTTTAACATCCTAACTTAGGGTACACGGGAAGAAAAATAGCACATTGCCGCACTTAATGTAATTCCTCACCGATTGACTTGGGGCAATCAAGCTAGTGAAAGAACGTCTTGAAAGATATCTGCATATTGTAAATGAGGGCGGGATGAAAGAAGATGAGGCAAGGGCTTCGGTCCAACCACTCAATGTGGATGATCTTGAGAGGTGCGATTTATTCCTAAAAGGCCGAAAAAAAATGGTGTTTATGTCAAGGATGAAGTAAACCAAATTGCCAAAAAAGTGGTAAGTAAAGGTTTAAGGAAGTATTTTATTATTTTAAACACATTTATCTTAATCACGTATTAACAAATATTTTAATTTTTTTTGTTCATAGGAAAAACTAAACAATTATTAAGTGCAAGGGCAATTCATTCATATGGACAAGCACGACATCCTCTGTGAAGCTATTGAAAAACCCGACCACCCAGGCCATGCATGGAACATGGGTGCATTCTTGACCCAATGAGAGGCGTTTGGCACTGTACGGTCCTACGGTCGTGCAGAACCCTTGAGAATCAACACATTGCAAAAAAATTTCTACTCCTAAACAAACGAATTGAGCAACAAGAAATTATAATTTGTAAGTTGGTAAAACACACCGGGCTTGTTCTTACGAACAATTTAAAGGATTTGACGCTTGATTGGACACTGCCATCAAGGGGATCACGCCATTCTCTAGGAGATGTTGAGGTCAATCGAGAGGCAATCGTTTAAACTCCAAGAATCGAGAGGAAATTGCTCAAACCAAACAACCTTAACAAGTGAAAAAAGGTACACATTTCATTTTTTTCAAAATCTTCCTAGGCAATAAGTTTCATATTTAACATATATTTTGGTGGGGGTGTAGAAATCATGTCCGTGTCAGATATACATTGATCAAGACATAGGCGGTAGACCGCTCCACGTAGCCGATGGAGTTTTGCATGAGTTAATGAAACAACATCACTCTGTAGCAGTTGTAAATGGTCTATCTAGGGATTCGTTGTAGAATCTTTTCATATTGGGAGCCTCTTTGCCAATATCGGACGTAGAATACAATAAAGTTGGACTTGCCCAGGGGATGTTCCTTCTTTGGCCTTGAAGACTTATATACGTTGATCCTGTGAAGGATCGACACTTGAAGGAAACACGAGCTGCATCACCTAAACCGGTGAAAACAACACCAAGAGCATTCAAAACAGCACCCAAATCAGTCCCAACAACACAGATTAAAATTAGACCACCAGTTGGAAGAGAACATGTCCTTCGAGACTCACCTCACTTCGTACGAGTGCTATACAATTGGATTCAACTGCATGATCAAAACTAACATACACATTTTTGGGAAATTAATGCGTATTTCTATGCAAGTGTGTAATCATTCCATATGGAATGATTTTGAAGACATATGGAGATATAACCCAGTATCAAACGATGATGCCGATCTACACCTTGTAACTAATTTTAATAATTTTATTTTAAATCCAACATTTTTTACTATAAAAATTACTACAATTAATGACAAAATTCAAATTATGAACGTACATGTTTTTTTTATACTAATAATCAAAAGAACTGATGGATTGGATAGACCTGCCTTGTGAAGATTCAATAAATTGGTTGTACGACACAAGAGGGGATCGACTATATTTGCAAATGCCTAGGTTAGAAGGATAAGAAGCTTTTCATTCCGCCATACATTGAAATGTTACACTTACAATGTTCAATTCATTTACCAGCATCATTTCCACTAATTAGAAGATAATTTACATTTTCGTAATTAGGGACCATTGGAGATTTATTTGATTATTCCCGCAAATAATCGCATCTATTGGATGGATTAACTGCACTTCCAACCACCAAATTTATTTATCAAGATTTTGGAATCTACAATGAAGAACACTAGTGACAAAAATAAAACTACTTCAGAAGTGGTCGAAATCAAGGTGGACTATCAACATGATTTTTTTCCAGTACACTATACTTATTTGATATAATTGTCTTAAGAATTTATGTTGTTTAAGTCAGCACAAAAAACAAGCGCAAACATGTGAGTGCGGCTATTACGTCATGTTATACGCGACTGAGTGCATTCAACAAGTACGCAAAATTTTACTTGAAATTGACAAGGTAGTCTTACTTTTATTTTTAGTAATTTATTTCACTAAGCTTTCTAAATATTTTCTACTATCTTTCTATTATTAGATTTTAAAAAAGTATTCGAAACCCTGCTCGCAAGATGATATCAACAATGCTAGAAATTCTTTGGTTAAGCATCTAATTATCAATAGGTCAGTAACCCTAGGGAATCCTGATATTGTTATAGTATCACAAGTTTGATAGAAACTGAAGCTTAGAAATATCGGAATAAATTTCTAGTTATTTCTATTCCTTTCTATAGATTATTGCTTGGTTATCTATAGATTTTTGTCAAGGTGAAAGATACTATCATGAATTATGTTACATTTGTGGTTGTGAATTGAGGCCATTTTTTGTGCTGGAAATATTAATAGAATAATATTTTTACCACAAGAGCAGACAGTACATCCGAGTACGAAAACGGTTTCGGCCCTTTTCATTACTATTTTCCATATAACCAATTTCAATTCTCATACTCAGAAATGGAAGACACGATAGTGTGAGAAAATTTTGGAACCTAAACAGGTTTTCCCAAAGAGCCAAAAATCATAGTTCCGAGTTCGAAAAAGCGTAAGCATTGGAGTATGTAAATTTTGTCCACGGTCCCGAACTCAAATATAATTAAAGACGGTTCCTCCGCCTTTTTCAAGGCGGGTTTTAACCTCCTTCATTGGCATTTTTAAAGGCACTTCTTGGAACCGCCTTTGTTGATGGGATATAAAAGACAGGAGCATTAAACCCAGCCTTGACCCATCAACATTGTCGATATGTGCCTACATTGACCAAACATTTAGAATTTTGGAAATCAAAATTTACCAAACATAAGATTACAGTTGAAGCAGTATGTGGATAAGGCAATTTCCTACATATCAGGTGGCAAGGAAATGGTTGTCAAAGAAAAACAAAAAAAAAAAGAAACAGTATATGGCAATATGTTCAATTAACCAATCTCATTAATATATAGTAGAACAAACCATCTAAAACTATAAATTAATGCTGATAATCAAATAAATGATCAAGTAACCAGGATTAGTAAGTAAAGTAATGACATTAACACATATATAAAGTGATGAAAACATCAAACTAACAAAATACAGGCAAAATATTAGAAAAAAACATAGTAAAATAAAAACATTTTCAATTAGAGTGAATAAAAACACATATATGCATCAGATGTCATTGCAGATAAAGCTATACAACAGAAATTAGTGCCAACCAAGAGTTGACGATTCCTGACTTTCAGAAGAAGCGGAAACAAGAAATCATTGTATTCACTTGCCTTATTGATCATGAAATCAAATTGAGCGCCGTTGGGATGAAGAATTCGTTGTCTGGAGAAAACTAGATTAATGCATGAACTAATATAAAAATTGATTGGACAAAATTGGAATGAAAATAATTGAAGAATTTAGAATCCTCTAAAAGCTTTGGACTTCACCTGAGAGAGAGGAGCACATGGATTCAATGGCAGTCGGATGTAGCCTTAGCTCGTCTTCTCCGGTCAATGTCAGGTAGAAGATACTGAGATCAAAGTTCAAACGTGAAAACAGGAAAAAAATCAAATCATCAACCTCCGAAAAAACTAACTACTAAGTAGACATCTTACCTGCTACATGCGCGGAATGACGAATTCAACAAAATTCACCAGCGAAATCGTTGATTGAAGAAGGAGATTCAGATAAAATTTGAACCTGGGTTGAGAAAATTTTTGGGCGATTGAGAGGAAGATGAACGGTTATGGAAGGAGAAAAATAAAATTAGAAAATATAATATGCTATATAGTAGTTGTTGATTAGTCCCTATAACATATAATATCTAATAAAACCCTATCTCACAATAAACTTGTGTGAGGCCGTCTCACACAAGTGTTTGTATTGACAGAGAATACTCTTAAAAATTAAAATTAAAATTTTCTATTATTTGACCACATGAAACTTTAAAAACTTTCCATATATTTTCATTACTTCAATATATCTCATACACTATTGATAATACCTTACTATTTATCATCAAAAATAACTTGAAAGTAAATTTATATTTTACTACTAGAAAATACCTCCTTTTACAGTAAAATATTTGAAGAAAATACCTCCAAAACTTTTAACCCTAAACCCCTCTGATGCATGTTCTTCTTCGTGTGTTCTTATCGATCTCTCTTCTATGTGGTTTTAGGAACAAAGTTTGAACGTGTTCAGTTGATCATCATGTTGAAGACCCACAACTTCTCTATCAATAATATGATCAAATTATTTAGATACCAGGATATGTTGTAGCTGAGGGGAGACCTATTGCGAGGGAGCGTCATCTACTCTGTTGTGGAATTGGTATCGGGTGGTTCCTGTAAATGATTATCTTGGATATATTTAATGCAATGTCAAGAAAACCACTTAATTCAAATCATTTACTACATATATTCTCTATTTCTCTGTTTCTAAGTGGCACAACATTACCATTGTCCATGAGATAACCATTGTTTCTAATTTGGTATTTTCCATTCTTATTTGACTTGTTCATCTGATCACAAACGAGATTTTTGGGAACATTATGTGCAATCTTTATAGTGCTTAAGAAGTGAATATGGGGTCTTTTTAATCCCTTACAAAGAGTACTGAAAAGGCTGGTCAAGTATAATCCTGTACACATTGTGTGATTTATATCCTCTAAAGCTGGTCATCTCAACCAGAACGAATTTTCTTACTTTTTCTGTTGTAAACATGACTATTGGAATACATTCCCTCTACTCAAAAAAGAGAGAGAAGAAAATAGCCTAACATGTCTTTTCTTGCAAGGCCTCAAGAGATTTCACCTTTTCTCTCAACTTTTCTTGTAATTCCTTGTTATCTTCCCCGGATTTCGTGAGTTTGTTTGAAGACATCAATTGTTAGTAAAATTTGGTTTCACGTAATTACTTCAATTTTGATTACCGTGTTCTAGCATAAACTAATTAAGCAATTATGTAATAAAGAAAACAGTCAAAGACCACGACTCGGTTACGCAATTTGGTGAATGTCACCTACACCTGCAGTGTCTGGCCCAGTTAAGAATGAATCAACTAATCATTAATATAGTACAAAGTACATCATACAAAATACTTATCTTTTCTAATTGAACATATGAATTCTACTAGCTCCCTAGTTAACGATCCACCTTGGTCACACTCCCTCTGACCTCAAAACCCATCAATGCTAGATCTCCTCCTCCCAAGGAATTAAGGCTTAGATTCTGAACATTAAGATCAAAAGATTTTGATCATGTTGGAACAAAATAGTATCTTTCTCGGCTACTTCTGAATATCGAAAACTCAAGTGCAGATTTTCTCAAAATAAATCCGTTGGTAGCTTAGCTGGAATGTCCACACTTTATAGTTGGTCGCATGACTTCAATTACTTGTGCGACTGAAATTCTATCTCCACAAAATATTCTAATAACAATAAAATCCTTTGAAGATAGAATTACCAAATCCGAACCCTTGGAGATAGAAATAAGGATATCTCGTCCTCATCCATACCATAGCCAAAACCCATATCAATTCCAGCTCTTCAAATCTAATGCAATCCCACAAATATAGGAAGTGGTGTATTCTTCAAATCAAATCAAATTGAACGAGATGTCCTGCCTCTCGGATTCCTTATTTGCTCATACCATAACTCACAAACTTCCTTCTTTTATGTTACAACATAATACTTCCATATTTGCATAATTTCCCCAAATTGCTAATTAGCCAAATCTAGACTTTACAATCTCCCCCTTTGGCATTTTGTGGACCCGTCAATATTTGGACTTTTAACACAACAACTATGCAAATAAAGATTCAAATTAACACTAGTATGGATGTTGGAACATTAGCTTAAAAGAATTTTAGCTCCCCCTAAATACCACAACTTCAAATCATCAAGACCTTAACATCCATGTTGGAACATCAAACAGATAATCAGTACTTAGCTTCTCTGAAAACCATGTTGGAACACAAGACCAACATAAACACACATAAGCACTAGATATCCGAGACTAGAACACATATCAGTTATCAGCCTTCCAAACTGCCCCTAGCTTCCAGCTGGGCATAAAATAACAAAATAAACACTCAACTCCAGAACCAAAAAACAAGAATTCTAAACACAAATCCAAATCCAAAAGTACTCCCCCCTTGGGGCCATGCCAAAATAAAAGAATGAGAATATAAAAAAATCATGCATCATCAGTAACATCCTCAAGATCTTCATCTGCATATTCTAATTTCTTCAACTCCTCTTCAAGTGCAGCAATTTGAACCTGATGTGTTGCAATATTAGCTTGTAGATTCAACTTCTTGGCTTCTTTGGCCTTCTTTGCACCCACTACTGAAGATGAAGTTTCTGTCTCTGACCAGTCCAGGAGAGATCATTTATTTTCCTTGTGGAGAAAGTCCTGGAGTTTTCCTTGACCACTTTAGGTATTAAAATCTCATCATCGTTGTGAACCTTCACCCTACCTTTCTAGAAAATGCATTAATAACACAGGGGTGTGGTAAGAAGTTCTTTATTCATGATGAGATAGCCTATGCCACAATGTTTTATTGGATAGTTCTGCCCAAGTTTACTGGAATCTTCATTCCAATGCAGTACAGCAGCTTTTCCATCTCCCTGGTTAAGGCTCACGTATTGGTGGAGGGAATCCACCAGTTGATGGCTATATGGGACAGGCAGGAGTACTTGCTAGTTATGTTTGACATGGCAGCATTCACTTGAGCTGGCCAATGTGATACAAACCCTCATGAGATCCCATTTATAATATGGTCATTTGTCAAATCCAGATCTTCTGCATACATCCCATCAAACTCATGAATGGGAAACTATAGAATCTCATTTATTTTTACCATCAGAGAACTTAATAATATTTCCCTGTAGATAAGACCATACATACCAGTCTAATTCAATATCCAAGTTTTCTGCCATGACATTGGCATAAAACTCCAAAACAATCTCCTCATTGTATTCCTCATAAACAGTAGTAGCAGAGACATGTCCCAAATCCTCCAGGAGGACTGCAAAGTAACAAGTTCTGTAGGTCTCCAAATCCAGTGGCCTTTCTAAAATAATATTCCTCTCATTTATGAAATCCCAGCTGTCTTGGCAATCTTCACTGAAAAGATTTGCATTCAGATCATTCCTGGCAGATGATGCCTTCCTTGAACTTTGCCCAATATCTTTCTTCACTTTATTCTTCTTCTTCTCTGGTTCAACCTCCCTTGATTTAGTCTCAGTTTTCTTCCTCTTGGATCTTCTGGTTTGAAAATATTCATTTAGTACCTCATCACTGGTGTAGGCTATATCCTCCAGACGCACTACTTGTATCGGAACATCAGTTCCAGCCTCATCATCAGTTTCGGTGTGTTCTTGTGTTGGAACATCACCTTCTTCCTCACCATCTTTTATCTCTGGTTGGCCTGATGTTAGAACATCATCAAGGCAAAACTCGTCAATCTTAGCTTCTTCCTCCGCATTTTTGGGCTGATCAGATTCTTCTTTTTCTCCCCCTGTTTCCATCACCAAGTTCAGAATCACAAACTCTTCATTGTCATCATCTTGATTTTTAGGGACATGGCCTCGTCCCTGATCATAATTATCCACAATCTCCATATCAACATCCCTTCCCATGCATCCTCATTCTTGGCTGGAGCAGCATCCCTGACTTTCAGCTCCTCCTCATCAGAATCACTAATATAAATAACAGTAGGAGATAATTCCCTAAGATTTTTCAGGTTATCGCCCACACTGGCATCATGCACATGAATGGCCTTATAACTTCTAGAACTCAGCACACTCAACTCTCCGACCACTCATTAATTCTTCTCAGTCCAAGGTTTCCTGGCCCAAATGCCCTTGTATACACACACATCACCTTCTTTCCCTCATAATATATGCATGCCAGTTCTATCAACCTAGGGTTCCAATCTTCCATATATCTAATACCTCCAATACTCCATTTCAATAAATGGATTAAATCATAACCATTGATCTTACTAGACATGGACTTATATCCTCTTAAATCTACCCTCCTATTGTTCTTCATATAATACTTTATGAAATCCTCCAAAAGCTTGAAGGTTTGACCATTGAAAGTGAAAGAGTTAATTTTGACTGGCAGAGAAGGGTCTTGCTTTGGCTGAGCAGGCTGGACTGCTGGTGTTATCACTTCAACTCCGCGTTCTAGCACACCATCCCAGGGCTCGAACATATTGCTTTCTGGCAGATTGATGCTCTGCTTGGGTTCCTCAAATAGCTTCTTGAAATTCTTACTCTTCTTCATGTTGGGGGTTCGAACTAATTGATGTATGAGGGCAATTTTTTGATAGAACTGACTGTTTCTCAGCCCCCTTGCAGTAGTGTGCAAGAAAAATCTGAGCACAATCCCACACGAACAACAGAAAATTTAAAGAATATCGGGAAGGTAGAGAGGTTGCGTGAAAGAGGCAAGGTGGGAATAAGATGGAAGGTTAAAATTTTGAAAATATTTTCTTTCTTTTCCTCAATATCCTAACCACTTTTTCTCTTTCCAATGCCACAATTACTCCAAGGTGCCAAAATTCAATAGGTTACTCTCTCTCTTTTCTAATGAATTCCCATTCCATTTTCCAACATGCCTCTATCACTTCTAATTTTTCTTATTCTCCTTTTTAATTTTTAAAATTTTTCAATTTTATGTACACAAATATTGGAAACCAAAAATATACAGCTAATATAAATGCTCGATAAAAATACCTCAAATGTGACACACACCTAGATGTGGTCACATAAAACTTTCAGAGGTCCTTGATGAATTCCATAATATTTAAGCATTTGCTTCATCCATAATAATTGTTCACAACAACTTCTAGCAACAAGATATTCAGCTTTAGCAGATGATAAAGAAATAGATTTTTCTTCTTGCGTTACCAAGATACCAAATTCATACCAACAAAGAAGCAACCACCAGTAGTAATTTTTCGATCATCTACATTACTAGCCCAATCACAATCACTATAGCCAAATAGATCTGAGTCTTGATTTTTAAAATACCATATATCATACTCAGAAGTCCAACTAACATAGCGAATAATCCTCTTTACTGTAGTCAAGTGAGTTTCCTTCAGATTAGCCTGAAATCTTGCACATACCCCAACACTGAAACATATATCTGGTCGACTGACTATAAGATATAGAACACTGCCAATCATACTTCTATACAATTTTTGATCAACTGAAATACCTTTCTCATCCTTCCCCAACTTGTATGTAGCCCACACAGGAGTTTGAACTGATTGAGAATTGTTCATGCCAAATCGTTTCACAAGGTTCATGGCATACTAACTCTGATTTATATACAAGTCATTATTTTGCTGCTTTACCTGAAGTCCTTGAAAACAAGTAAGTTAACAAACCATAATCATCTCGAACTCATCCCGCATGATATTTACAAAATCATGTACCATAGTTGGTGAATTAGAGCCAAACACAATGTCATCTACATACTGAGAAATTGGAAATTTGGATGACTTGTTGAGCATAAATAAAGTGCGATCTACTCCCCCTTGACTATAACCTTTCTTGATAATAAAGTTAGTAAGTCGCTCATACCATGCCCTTGGTCCCTGTTTCAACTCACAGAGTACCTATTTGAGTTGATACACATTATGGGGATAGTGAGGATCCTCAAATCGTTTTGGTTGTTAAACATAGACTTCTTCATTCACCACTGCATTCAGAAAATCACTTCTCACATCCATCTGGTACAATGTAAAACTTCTCACGAAATAGAAAGTAAAATCCAAATAGATTCTAACCTAGCAACTAGTGCAAATGTCTCATCAAAATCTACTCCTTCTACTTGAATGTACCCTTGTGTGACCAACCTTGCTTTTATTTCGAGTAATCTAACTATCAGCATCTGACTTTTTTTTAAAGATCCAGTTGGTGCCAATAACATGTACTCCCTTGGGACGAGGGGTGAGATACCACATATCATTCCTTTCAAACTGCCAGAGTTTTTCTTGCGTTGTCGCAATCTAGTATTCATCCAGTAGGGTTTCTTTATAATTCTTTGGTTCAATCAGTGAAATGAAACATTGTAATTATGCAAGTTCCTTGTAGTTAACCAATGGTAGGGTTCGAGTTCTCATTGCGCTTGGTTCAGGTAAAACCTATTTTGGAGTATGTGGTGGAGAATCAGAGGTCGATGTTCCAACATCGATGTTTTTAGGGCCATCTGGATTTTCAAAAGGATGTGGTGTTCCAACATTGACTTGTTCGCTTGTCGTAGTATTTTATTTTGGAACATGAACATGAACTGGTTCATCGTCTCCTTTTCCTGATACTTACTGGCTATCCGAATCATCAACAATCACATTAATTCATTCCATGAGAGTTTTAGTATTGAGATTAAACACTCTGTATGCATGACTATTAAATGAATAACCTAGAAAAATTCCCTCATCACTGCGGCTGTCAAACTTTCTCAACTGTTCTTTATCTCTGAGGATGTAGCACTTGTATTCAAACACATGAAAATAAGAAACATTTTTCTTTCTGCCCTTCCATATTTCATAAGAGGTCTTGTTGGTGAATGGACGTAAATACACCCTGTCTATAGTATAACTCACTGTCTTGATTGCTTCTGCCCACCATTTTTTGTGAATTACTTTTTCTACCAACATAACTCGAGCCATCTCTGGCAAGGTCTTGTTCTTCCTTTCGATAATCCAATTTTTCTGAGGAGTAATGGGTGCAAAAAATTCATGTTGGATGCCGAGTTCATCACAGAAATTACTAAATTGAGAATTTTTTAATTCTTTGCCACTATCACTGTGGATTCTCAAAACATTTCCAACAAGACTCCCTTTTTCCGTCTGTAACTTAACCACCAGACTTCTGAAGACATCCATTGTTCACATGGTCCACACACAATTACCTTTTTGTTAGTGAGGGTAGGCATACCTCGAACTGCTTTAGCATTTGCAATCTTCACCGGTGTCTTATAGTTGATGTTACCAAGCATTCTGTGCCACATGGTTCCTTCATCCTCTTTAGAGCTTAGGCACGTCACTTCTTGTTCCAGCAGATAAAAGCTGTTTGAAGAATGAACCCCGGACAGTACTTTATATTCTCCATGCTTCACGAAGAATTTGTCCTTTTGAAACTCAACATCCATATTATCATCACACAACTGACTGATGCTAAATAAATTAGCTTACAAATCTTCTACCAGTAGAACACTTGTAAAGATGGCAAATACCTCAATCTGTGGTTCTCCTTTCCCAACTACACGACTCTTCTTTCCGTCACCAAAAGTAATGAAGCCACCATCATATAGTTTGATGTTGTTCAAGTATTCTTGAGTTACAGTCATATGTCTAGAGAAACCACCATCAAAGTACCAAGAATCTCTAGAATGTGCAATAAGAGATGTGTGAGCAACAAAACACTTAGTACTTTGTTTAGGGATCCAAACCTTCCTGGCCAATCTGGCTCTTTGGGCACCGTTCATGTTGGAACATGCGAGCAGTTGTATTCATGATGTCTATGAGCAACATTCAATGTTGGAACATGCACTGTTAGTCTTCTCGGTGTTGGAACATGCACTGTCAGATTCAATGATCTTTGCTCTAAATTCCACATAGTTACTAGTGAGTTCTTCTTTTTCCTCTTCTTCCCCATCTTTACTCCATGAATTGACATACGATCTCCCTTGCTTCTTTTGAGTGTTAGCACATTTAGCCTGGATATGACCGAAACCTTCACATTCTATGCATTGAATCCATCCTTGCTGCGTTGATTCACTGTTCTAATTTCTCAGAAATTGCTGGTTGTTTCGTTGCATTTAGGGTCTTCGACAGTTACCAACTCCTGTGAATGAGGTCTATTTCAACAAGATCTTTCTTGTGATTTTCTATTCACCACCTTTTTCAACATTTTTGAAAAGTTCTTGGTTATAAGAGAAAGTTCTTCGGCTTCATTTCCACTGTCACCTTCATGATCATTCCTTGAGGTTGAGGCTTTGAACGCTAATTCCTTGTGCATTTTCTTTGATGGTTGTTCAAGAGTCATCTCATATGTGTGCAATGATTCCATAAACTCATGTAGTGTTAAGCTTTCCAGGTCTCTTGCTTCTTCAATAGCTGCAACCTTCAAAGTTTTTTTCACCAATTTTTATTCCTTGAAGATTTTTCCATGTTTGTTTTCATATAGGAGAGATCTCTTAGTTTTCCGTTGAACATAGCAATAGTTTCATCCTCTTCCATCTTCAACTCCTCAAATTTTGTGGCTAATATTTGTAACTTTGAGTCACGTACTCGACTTGTTCCTTCATGCACTGTTTGCCGTATATCCCACACTTTCTTTTCTTGGTAACAATTTGACATGAGTTTGAATTGATTTTTATCCCCTGATGTGAATATAGCATTCAGAGCTTTGGATTTTTCCATCAAGGCCTTCAGCTCATCTGTACTCCAAGTTGACTTATCTTTAAGCATTTGCATCTTTTCACTTGTTTCTCCTTCCTTCTCCTTTGAGCTAGATTCAACATCCCCCATAGGATGATTCCATTAAGTTAGAATGAAATACCAGGCAAGTTCATCAAGAGAGCTGATAAAAACTCACATTCGTGCCTTCCAATAATTGTTATTAATTCCTTCTAGTAGTGGAGGCCGATACACCAAAGCTCTTTTCTTTGGTCGCCATGGTAAAACAAGATCAGCACTTTCCTTGACACAACTAAGGTAAGAATAAGTGACTTAGGTAAAACAAAATTGCTTCGTAACTGACACCAGTTGCTTCTTAAGAATAACTGATACCAGTTGAAATTTTGTTTTACCTAATTGCTTCGATTGTGATTACTTTGTTCCAACATA
Source organism: Rubia yunnanensis (assembly GCA_037428765.1). NCBI lineage: Eukaryota > Viridiplantae > Streptophyta > Magnoliopsida > Gentianales > Rubiaceae > Rubia > Rubia yunnanensis. Next base: position 111,770,510 of record CM075064.1, on the reverse strand, counting down.
AACTAATTAACCAAGTACGTAATAAAGTAAATAGTTAAAGGCACGCGACTTGGTTATGCAGTTTGATGAATGTCACCTACTTCTATAGGGCTGGTCCCAGTTCAGAATGAATCCACTAATCAGAAAGATAGTACAAAGTACACCATACAAGATACTTATCTTTTTTAAATAAAAATGTGAATTCTACTAGCTCCCCTAGTTGCCGATCTGCCTTAATCAGACTCTCTCTGACCTTGAAATTCATCGACGCTGGATATCCTCCTCCTAAGGAATCAATGCTTACACTTTGAAATTTAAGATCAAAATGATTGATCATGTTGAAACACAATAGTACAGCTCTCGGCTACTTCTGAATATCAAAAACCTGAGTGCAGATTTTCTCAAAATAAATCTGTAAGTAGCTTAGCCAGAATGTCCACACTTTATAGCTGGTCACACGCTTAATTTACTTGTGCAACTGGAATTCTATCTCCACAACATATTCTGATAACAATCAAATCTCTTGAAGATAGAACTACCAAATCTAATCCCTTTGAGATTGGAATCCGAATATCTCATCCTCAACCATACCATAGCTGAAACCCATATCAATTCCAACTCTACAAATCTAATCTAATCCCACATATAAAGGAATTGATATATTCTTCAAATAAAACCAAATTTGACGAGATGTACTGCCTCTCTGATTCCTTTGATCATACCATAACTTGCAAACGTCCTTCTTTAATGTTGCAACATAATACTTCCATATTTTCAAAATTACCACAAATTTCCAATTAACAAAATTGCCATCCTCTATCTGCCAATCTCCATCCGTCGTCCTCTGTCCACCCAGCTCTGTCCGAACTAGGTAAGCCCATACCCTTTTATTTTAGGTTTCCCAGGAATTGTCTACATTATTGGTATGGTGATTGTTTGATTTCATGAAAATACCTAATTATTAAAATACCTAATTGTGATTTTGTTTCGGAGATGCGGGAGATTTTCTCGGAGTGTGTGTGTTGGGGAACACAGTTCTATGCATATGTTTTATGTGAATACAGTTCTATGCCTATTTTATAGGTATGGTGGACACCTATGTTCAAGATACAGTTCTATGCCTATGGTATAGATATGGTGGGCACCTATGTTCAGGATACAGTTCTATGCCTAAAGTTCTATTCTTATGTTCCGTGAAAATACTGGTTTGCGGATGAGAATACAGTTCCAACCCTATTTTATGTTAGTGATAGCCACTATTTTGTTCTACCTTTATTACTCATTTTTGATATGGTTTCGTTATTCTGCTAGTGTAGTAAAGGGTGATCACAACCACGGTGTGAAGTTTATGCCATTTTTCCTATCTTTTTTCATGTGCTGACATTCGAGATGAAGAATTGTTTTCTTCTCGTGTTAATATTCTCTCCGCCAAAGTTTTTCTTGTTCTCATGGGCTGGCATTTATTTACCGAGTGCTGACATTCTGGATGCTAATTTTACTTGTGTTAACATTTTGCTGGCTCCTTTCATACCATACAACATTTATGTTCCCATGTATGGCCCCCAAAAAAGTGCACCCAAGGGGAAGACCAACAGCCAGAATTCAAGGAAAAAAGCCAGAGTGGGAGATATGGAGGAGCCAGATATCGGGTCTCAGATGGTGCAAGGGAACTCTGCAATACCAATGACAGTGGCGGTATGTCCGGAGGCAATGAATGTTTACAAGGAATTCATTAGTCGGGGTCTTATACTGAAGAGAGGGTTGAGACTAGAAAAGCCTTACAAGGACTACGTCAACCAGGAAGGGTGAGAAGCCTTTATCGCACAACCGGATCGTGCGAACAAGACGCTAGCATGTGAGTTCTTGTCCCTAATGAATTACAAGAATACGGCACAGGTTTTCTTCCGTGGTCAGTTTGTTATGCTTGAACCGGATGTGATCTACGAGTTCTACAAGATCACACCGAAGCCCACAAGTATGTACAAAGCCACAGATAAAGCTGTTGAAAAAGCGTCTTGGGAACAGATCATAAGAGAAATATGTGATGATGGTGATGAAGTTATCCTGAACCTGCCACCAGAATGGTCCAACATTGAGATGAAATATGTGAGTGAGGAGATGAATGTGTGGTACAGTTTCATAGCTGCCCGCTTGTTGTCGGTGAAAATGAATAGTGAGGTTCATCTTTCCCGTATCTTGCTACTATACAAGACAAGAAGAACTTGAGCATCAATGTTGGCGCTACGATATTGGCGTACATCTGGGATTGTATCAATGGCCACAACTGTATTGGCTTCTCCTCCCTCATTACTGCCTTTTGCATGGAAGCTGGTTACAAATTTAAAGATGATGATCAAACAATGATGCCAAAGCTTCCCATCAACCCTCAAATATTCTCAAAGAAGAAGAAAATTGTTGTGTCATCAAGGTCGACAACAAGTCAATTGTCTAAGGAGAATTCAGAAGGGGACATAGCAGCATTCAAAGTGAAGGTGGATCACTTGGTGCGATGGACTGAGCAGGTTGAGAAGATCCTGATAGCCATGTGTGGCGAGAGAATCAAGCAGTTGGGTCCAATCCCTACTATAGATTCTCCATCTTCTAACACTGAGGAGGACAACTCGCGCGGGGATCGACTACCTTCATTCAGCTCACATCTTGATTTTCCCAACTTGTTTATTTTGCTTGGTTAATATGGATCTCTTTTTTTTTTGGGATGTTGATTTCCAAAACATATGTTGCTTCTCTGTGGATTTGACTTGGTAGTTTCTGACTGTGGAATTTTGATGCTATTAGTTGTGGGCATCTATTTGCCCTGATTTTGGAAGTTGACAGTTCTAGGTTTTTAACGTATTCATGTTTTTGTCTTAGAAGAACTGAACGAGCAATTCAAAATAGGTAATTTTTGTGTAAAAGAGCTGTAATGCACTCAACCAAAAGAGCTGCAGCGCGCTACAGCTGGCAGCCGCTACCATTGGAAAATGAAGCTTATTTTGTCCAAGCTTTACCTCAAGAGTGGTAGCATGGTGCATCTCAGAGCTGCTCAAAATAGGTACCAATTAGAACATAGTTGTAGAATAGTTAACAGTCATACAAAACACATCATACAACAAAAATATAAAATATTTTCTCGAATTCATTGCTCTTCAGCCGCTAGTCTTCAACCATCTTCCTCTTTTTGGATTCAACATCTCCAATTTCTTGGCCATCTTCATCTATCCAAATGCCATCTCCGTGTTTCCTCCGTATTGCTCCCACCTCAATCCCGTCGTTAATAAGTAGGGGGAAATAGAGGGGAACTCTAACCTTTCACTTGTAACTTCAAAATCAATTTCGTCACGGAAAGAATATTTCTTACCATGTAACACCACAGACCAACCTATATTGCATGGATCATTAACGTAGAAAACTAGTCTTTCTTGTTCGGCAAAAATAAACTGATCATTTTCATATGCTTCATGACTCTGGTCAACAAGGGTAAATCCCATGGGGTCATCACTTCAAACTCCAGTTGTGTTATAAAACCGTTGGCACTTGAAAACCGGAATCTTGAATTCTCCATAGTCAAGCTCCCAAATCTCATCAATAACACCATAAAACGACATCACAGCTAGGACAGGTTTATTGTCTTTCTTAGTTGCTTGCCACACTGTCTTTGACTCAATGTATACCCCACTATTTTGTGTCGTGCTCTTTAAATCTTGGTCCCTAGTAGAAAAGGAGAAACCGTTCATGTCATATCTGGAATACCTCAAAACCATGCAGTTAGGCTTCCTTGCAAATGCCCTAATTTTTTGTCGTAATCACCTACATTGCATTGATCTTAAAACCAATTCACAAACTTGTAATTGTGCTCCAACTGAACTTTATTTGGGGGCCACGTGGGATGAGACTCCGTGATCAAATTAAGGTGCTGGGTCACATAAGCAGTAGTCTCCCTACAATTCCTCAAAACATACAAATGAACTGACATCAGCTCACTGTTCAATGGAGTAAATAACATTCTCCTTGACATCGGTTTTCACACCTTCCTTCCAACATGTCGATTTCGGGGCACCCCAAAATTTCTACGTTCTTCCAAAATAGCTAGAAAAAAATTTAATTACTTCTTTGGTAACATACCTTTCAACAATACTAGCATCCGGCTGACCCATACATTCCACGTATCTCTTGAATACTTTCATGTGACGCTCAAAAGGATACATCCAATGCATACCAACCGGACCACATATCTTTATTTCCCGCACTAAATGAACAACAAAGTGAACTATTATATCAAAAAAGAGATGGAGGGAAATACATTTCCAACTTGCATAGCACAACAACAACCTCTTTTTGTAGGACATCCAAATGGTCCCGGTCAATAAACTTCCGGCATATTGAACAAAAAAAAAACAAAGTCTAGTGATTGAGTACCTTTTGTCGGCATCCATTACCCCATGAAAAGAAATAGGTAACAGTTGTTGCATCAAAACATGACAATCATGAGATTTCAACCCAGTCATCCGACAATCCTTTGTAACTACCCGACTAACATTCGATGAATAACCCATTGGGACCTTCACTGATTTCAAACTATCACAAACTGATATTCTGTCCACCTTTGACAATGTACAAGGTGCAAGGGGCAAGTAAGTCCTCTTACCCATCACTTCTTGAGTGAGGTCATTTCTGATTCCTAAATCTACCAAGTCCAACTGGGAATTCAAACTATCTTTCACCTTCCAGGGAATATTCAAGAGGGTGCCTATCAAACTTTCACAAACATTTTTCTCAATATGCATCATGTCTAGGCAATGCCTAACCTCAAGATGATCCCAGTACGGTTGATAAAAAAATATTGACCTTTTCTTCCATGGACTATCACAATGTATTCTGTCCTTGCCTTTATACTTTCCCAGCACCACTATCAATTTCTTAACCTTTTTGTGAATTTGCACACTAGTTAGTGGTGTAGGGGATTTCCTTTGTTCTTTCCCCCCAACAAAATTGACCACATCATCCCCGTATTTATGGTTTCCTTGTAGCCATTTTCTATGGCCAAGATACACTATCTTTCTTCCATGTCTTAGCTGTTTGAATTATGTCTTCTCCTCACAAATAGGACATGCTTTGCGCCCCTTCACAACATACCCCGAAAAATTTCCGTGGGCTGGAAAATCATTGATCCTACAAAAAAGCATGGCAAGTAATTGAAACTCCACATTCATATGGGCATCAAATACCAACACCCCTTCTTCCCACAATATCTTCAAATCATCAATCAATGGTCTCAAATACACATTAACCTCTTTCCCAGGTTGTGTAGGACCTAAGATTAACAGAGGCATCATAACATATTTATGTTTCATGCACAAATGAGGGGGGAAATTATATATAACCAACATCATGGGCCAAGAACTATACTTCGATGACATATTACCAAATGGATTCATCCCATCAGTACACAATGCAAGGCGTAAATTTCTAACTTCTGAACCAAATAAGGATATCGCTTGTCAAAATTTCTCCATTGTTTACCGTCTGCCAAATGTCTTATTTTGTCATCACTTGGTCTTTCCTGCTCTCCATGCCATCGCAAGTTATTTGCATCTTTTGAATTCGCAAATAACATCTTCAACCTAGGAAATAAAGGAACATACCACATACACTTCAATGGGACCTTCTTCTTCTTCTTAGCCAAACACCCATCATCATCATTTCTCACGCACTTATATCTTGAATGTTTGCACACGGGACATTCAACTGCATCTTTCAAATCACCATCATACAACACACAATCATTAGGATATGCGTGTATTTTCTTGTATTCCAAACTGAGTGGACACATTATTTTCTTAGCCTCGTAAAAGTTTTCCGGTATTCCATTCCCCTACGGAAAGTTATCCTTTAGCAGCTTTAGGAGTGAATTCACACTTGTATCATTCCAAGAACTTGTAGCTTTCAAATTGAAAGCCTCTATAACAAAGAAGATTATGGTATCCTTACTTTTACATCCTGGATACAATGGCTTCTCTTTTTCGTTGAGCAAAACACTCAACATTTTAGGCTTCCCCTAAAAATCTCTTACAATGTCATCGAACATAGCATCAACGGTACATTTGTTTCCATCTACCTTGTCAAACCCACAACCATGATGTTGTTGCTCAAACTCTCCATGAAATGTCCATACAATGTAACCTCCGTCAAATTCGTTCTTCAGCAAGTGAAATCTAACAAGCCCACGATCATCAAACCTTTCATGACACAAGCATCTTTTGCATGGACAAAGTATCCTCTCTGCCTGACCAAAGGCATAATCAAGAAGCGAATCAATAAATTCAATATGTTCACCACTCCCTCTAGCTACACATGGATAGCTAACCATTTTTTCCTCCACGCAAGCATTGATTCTCGGTCCATTGTATCTAAACAAAATAATACAAACAATTACACATATATTCATTGTTCAAACATAATAAAAATAAACACAATCAATTTGCTGCACAATACTAAAAGTATCATGTGTATGTCTATATGCATGTGAATCGATCAACTTGTTCTTGGGAGATGTATACATATACCATCTACCAAAACAAACACAACAATGTTTGCATCCACAATCATTTGATATACATACATATCGATCAACTTGTTCTTGGGAGATATTTACATATACCATCTACCAAAACAAACACAACCATGTTTACATCCACAATCATTTGATATATATACATATCGTTCAACTTGTCCATAGTATACATATACCATCTACCAAAACAAAGACAACCGTGTTTACATCCACAATCATTTACACTCTCACGACATGATACTAAACCAACTTAAAGCATAGAAACCATTAATAATACAAATAAACTCTCTCCATTCATGCATTAATGGTTATTATAACTACTATTTGATTGAAATTCAAAATAAGTTAAGGAAAACTTACATCCATGGGTTTTCATTGCTTTGGGCTATTGCTCACCATCCAAAAAATCTTCCATCAATGAAGAGAGAAGGGAACTACAAGTTCAGTTATAATTTTTGACGGGTAGTTTGAAGCATTAAATGCTCTATTAGGCACCGGTTTTTGTGAATAGTACGTAAAACCAGCGCCATTTTTCCCATTAGGACCGATTTTTAACCGGTGCTAAATCAACTGGTGCCATTTTTCCCACTTTTTCTTTTGGAATTATTTTAACACTGGTTTCTTTAATATTTTATCACCGGTTTTTAAAATCGGTGCCAAATTTTTACATTTCACCGGTTTTCTTCAATTTCTGGCACCGGTTTTCAAACTGGTGCCAAAATTTTCAATTTACTGGTTTTAGAGATTTTTAGCACCGGTTTTTAGACCGGTAATAATTTTAAACCGGTTATTGTAATTTTTAGCACCGGTTTTTAAACTAATGTTAGGTTTACACCGGTTTTCATCATTTTTAGCACCGGTTTTTTGACCGGTGATAAATCTACACCGGTTATTAGAAAAACAACCAGTAATACGGTTACAAAAACCGGTGTTAAATTTATACCAGTGTAAAAATTGCTGCTAACAAATAAAAAACTGGTGCTATTACAATTTTTGCTCCGGTTTTAATAATCGGTGCTAAAAATTCGATGCCAGAGGGTGGTCTCTGTGGTAGTGTTATCATAGTGAACGACTACTAATTTTACATTTGTAAAATCATATAATATTTATATTGTTATTATTACTAATAAGAATAGTAACTTCCAAATTAGCACAAAATACATTCGTTTATTTTTTTTAAAAATATTTATTACTTTCCGCATTATATGTACAATACAGTTAAGTAGTAGTCTGCAAAAAGATACCAACAATTAACAGTATGACCATTTGTAGCTTCAACCTTAAACATAATTTTGCGGAGAATTATCCTCATTAGAATTTACAGAAAATAGAAAAAAAAAGAATATTTTGAAAAATAGTATATAAAAGCTAATGAAAATGGTCCTCTTTTCCTTCTAAAAATAGTTGAAAACACTATTACTTAATAAGAATCCATGAAGTTCACTATTATAGTCTTATGACTAGAGATTAATAATTTTCAAGGAATTACCTTGAATTCAAGGTGTTTCACAAATAGCACCCACTCATTTTTGTCCATCCAGCGATAATCTCTCCATGCACAAGAACCCAGTTTTTTTGCACGATGTACTTGTGAGCCACCTTAGTCTTCCAATTCCTCCACTTTTCTCCTGCATAAATTGTCCATTTATTTCGGAACTTATTCATCTCATTGAACGTCATTTTGGTTTGTATATCCCAGCTAATGTAGTGGACAAAGATACAAGTTGTTAGTTCAAAATGTATTGAAGTTGACATGAACTGATGAAAATGGAGGATTAGAACACACTTACGAGAATGTTTTCATATGCTTCTTTCTTTACAAGGTCTGGGACAGATTTCCAATTATGCCATGTCCCGAAGTGGATTCTTCATCGGAAGGCATAGCCAACATACATCGACCATCGGTTGCGCATAACTAAGGGCTCAAAGTCATCATCGAAGAATATTTTAAGGGGCTTCTTTTGCTTTGCTAGCAACACAGACTTGCACGTGGCTGTGCCTCTATGCTTGCATTTAATCTCAAACTTGTTGAAGCTCCCACTCATGTCATCTTTTAACATAGTTTCTTCTTCTTCCTCCGACTTTTTAGATCCCGAGCAATATTTGTGTGCATCATCCACTTCATTGTTATTTTCATCACAGTTGCCATCTTTTGGAGGGGTAACACAATTCTCTTCAACAACTTTTGTACCGCCGGAGTCAAATAATTTCTTCCTCGGCGTCGCCATTCAATCGCTTGTATGAGTCAATAAAAAATAAGGAAATCTTAATACAACACATCCAAAGACGGATATCCACTAACAACTAACCGAGAATATATTGTATGGGTGCAAAAACAGGGTAGGTAAAAATTCGTATAGAGGCAAAAATAGGGTAGGCAAAAATTATAAAATTATTAGCAAACATATCATCTATCCACATGAAACACTACCCACACTAGTAACCCAAGAAATGAAAAAACAAACTCACAAACTGAGAGATCCACCAAAATATAGCTATTCATTAAGCGCGGGAAAGATGCAAACTACCAATCACTCATACCTTATTGGTACACACTCTCGGCGACTGTGTATTTTGCCAAGATCTGGTCGGCTTTGTAACCCGCTTTTCTAGACAAAAATTCTTACCAGTATGGCAACCAAAATTGGGAAGCAAAATCTTGACCAAAATGGGGAAGTAGAATCACGACCGAGATTGGGAAGTAGAATTGCGACATAAATGGTGAAGGGATGGACAATATCTTTGGGAAAAATCTAGAGAGGGTTATTGTGGAAAGAGGGAAAATTTGAGGTTAAGGTTATGGAGGGAAGAGGGAAATTGGTAGAGGTGTTGGGGTGGGAGAGGTACGAAAATTTGGGGTTAAGGTTATGGAGGGAATAGGGAAAATTTGGGAGGGAAGGAAAATGATGCTTTTTGGGCCATTTTAGTGTTTTATACTTTCAAATGTTTTTTAAAAAAACATTAACTCATATGAATAGGAGGGATATGTATTAACTTCCCCAGAACCTGAAATCATAAAAAAAACTTTTACTATGTGTTGGTTCAAAATTGATTTTGGAGACTTTGTACAAAAAGGTCTACTTATAGCAAAAAGGTAATTTGCGGCAGTCCAATTTGGCTGAGCAAAAGTCTACTTATAGAAAAAGTCTACTTAGAGTAGAAGTCTACTTGGAGTTTAATTATACCATTCTTGTTGCCTCTGTTGGCCAAACTGGTCATTTTCATGAGTTGAGTTAGGTTCAGTATTTTGTATACTACTTCGTGAAAATCGGCCGTATCAAGAATTGTGTATTTAGTGTTTTATACTATTACTTGTACAAATAGAATGTCTAGAGAATTAGAGTCTAACTAGGAATTAGTCTGAGTCAATACAAACATGTTTGTGTGCCTCGCTTACTTGCAGCCTCACTTAGTTGCACTTGAGGAAGATTGTATTTAAGTCGCCTCCGTAAGTAAGGGACGATAGGAAGACTGTATTTGAGTCACCGAAACCAATTATTGTATTGGACACAAAAATATATAGAGTACAATAAGGAAACATAATATGAGTACAACTCTAGCTTAGTAACCATGACTTATCCATAATCAATCAAGATCTGATCAGAAACATGATTTACTCTAACAATAGTATAACAATATTATAAAATGATTTATTACTGACAGGAATAAATAAAATACAAAAGGAAGTAGAGTCCTACTAACACTCTGGCCTAGTCAACATCACTTCTTCAGAATCATTAAAATCAATCCTGATTTACTAAAACACCCTCAAGCTCTCAAGCCCCTCGAGCCCTCGTATCCCTCAAGCCTCTCAAACCCGTTGAGCCTCTCGAAGCCCTCGAACCCTCTCGAGCCCTCAAACCCCTCGAGCCCTCGAACCCCTCGACCCCTCAAACCTCGAACCCCTTGACTCCTCAAACCCCTTGAGCCCTCAAATCCCTCAAACCCCTCGAACCCCTCGAACCTCTCGAACCCCTCGAGCCCCTCAAACCACTCGAGCTCCTCGAACCCCTCAATCCCCTCCCCTCAAGCCCCTCAAACCCCTCGCCCCTCGAGCTCTTGAGCCCCTTGAGCTCCTCGAGCTCTCCAGCCCCTCGAGCCCATCACCCCTCGAGCCCTTGAGCCCTCGAGCTCTCGAACCCCTCAAGCCCCTCGAACACCCTCCAGCCCCTCGACTCCAGCCCCTCCAGCCCTTGAGCCATTTGCATCGAACCTCAAAGGTAAGGGCTCGAGCCTCGATCTGTGGCTCCTAATACAGTTAACATCTTTCAGCCCATTTGTTTGTAGACTTGGTGCAATGGGTGTAAAATTGGTCACTCAACCAAGCTCCCTCCATATTCCCCGCTCCTTCCACCGGCAAACTCTATCACCACTCCCTCCAATGATATCACGAATGAAGTGGTACTTAATATCAATATGCTTCATCTGCTCATGATACATCTGATCTTTAGTCAAGTAAATTGCACTTTGACTATCAAAGTGAATGGTAGTAACCCTTTATTGTAGAGTGAATTCGCCGAAGAGAACTCTCAACCATAAAGCTTCATTGATTGCCTCTGTGACTGTCATATATTCTGCTTCAGTAGTAGATAAAGCAACTACATGTTGTAAAGTAGCTTTCCAGATAATTGCACAACCTCCAATGCAAAATACATAACATGTAAGAGACCCGCGCTTATCAAGATCACCGACAAAGTCAGAATCTACAAAACCAACCAGAGTGTTATTGGTTCTACCAAAATCCGAACACATGTTCGAAGTACCCTTTAAGTATCTAAGAATCCACTTCACAGCCTGCCAATGTGATTTTTCCGGATTGGCCATATACCTGCTAATAACACTAACAGCTTGTGAGATATCAGGGCGAGTACAAACCATTGCATACATTATACTCCCAAATGCATTTGAATAAGGAACTCTAGCCATATAATCTTCTTCTTCCTCTATTATTGGTGATTGGGCAGCAGATAGCCTGAAATGGCTACCAAGAGGAGTGCTAACTGGTTTGGCATTATGCATGCCAAATCGCTCCAAAACTTTCTTAAGGTAACTCTCCTGGTTCAGGTACAACTTTCCAACTCCTCGATCTCTTCTTATCTCCATACCAAGAATCTTCTTAGATGCACCCAAATCTTTCATCTCAAATTCACTATTCAACAAGACCTTCAACTCATGAATTTGTGTAAGATTCTTAGATGCAATGAGCATGTCATCAACATATAATAGCAAAAAAATGAATGAGTTATCTTGTAACTTCTGGAAGTAAACACAACTATCATACATGCTCCTGGAGAAACCATGGCCCAACGTAAATGAATCAAACATCTTATACCATTGTCTTGGAGACTGCTTTAAACCATACAAGGATTTCATCAACAAGCAAACCCGATCTTCCTTACCTTGAACTTCAAAACCTTCAGGTTGACTCATATAGATATATTCATCTAATTCACCATGCAAGAAAGCTGTCTTGACATCCAGCTGTTCTAACTCCAGATCATACATGGCAACCAAAGTAAGCAATACACGAATAGAGCTATGTTTTACAACAGGAGAGAAAACATCATTGAAATCTACACCTTATACCTGAATGTAGCCCTTTGCGACCAATCGTGCTTTGTACCTTGCATCATCAACACCTAAAGTATCTTCCTTTCTCTTGAAAACCCATTTGCAACCAACAATTTTCTTTCCTTTTGGTGGCACCACAAGATCCCATGTTCTATTCTTGTGTAGAGATTCCATCTCTTCATTCATAGCCACCAACCATTTGTCTGAATTAGTACCTGAAATTGCCTCTAAATATGTGGAAGGTTCGTCATCTTCACCTGTTTCCTGTGCCACTGATAAAGCATATGCAACCAAATTTGCATACCTCAATGGTGGTCGAATGTCACGTCTCGGTCTATCTCTAGCAATGGAATAATCCCCATCTCCTAGTTGATCTACAACATGTTTATGATCTGATTCTTCAACCACTTCTTGGGTTGGGTTTCTCCCGGAAGAACCACCAATCTCTAACTCTACCTGCTTTTGTGCACTATCCCCTTTTCTGAATCACAAGGATTACAAGACTCTTTTCCAAGATGTAACATATAAGATTCATCAAATGTAACATCTCTACTAATTACAAATTTGGGTGATTCGGGATCAGGATACCACAATCTATATCTTTTCACCCCTGAAGCATAACCGAGGAAAATACATTTCTTAGCCCTAGGCTCTAGCTTTCCCTCGTTAACATGCATATAAGCTGGACACCCAAATATTCTTAAATTAGAGTAATCAACAGGAGTACCTGACCAAACTTCCTCCAGAGTGTTGAAATCAAGAGGTGCACATGGAGAGCGGTTGGCAATGTGACAAGCCGTAGATATGGCTTCTGCCCAGTCTAATGTCAACTTGGCATTTGAGATCATGCACCAAGCTCTTTCCAAAAGAGTACGATTCATCCACTCTGACACACCATTCTGTTAAGGTGTCATTCTAACACTACGATGTCGAGTTATTCCTTCATTTTTGCAGAACTCATTGTATTCATTTCCACAAAATTCCAACCCATTGTCAGTCCTCAGTCTCTTAATTTGCTTTCATGTCTGTTTTTCAATCAAAGTCTTCCATTGTTTAAATGTTAGGAAAACATCACTTTTAAGCTTCAAAAATATACCCAAACTTTTCTTGAATAGTCATCAATAAAAGTAAGCATATATCTTTCACCACCCTTAGAGGGAACACGAGAGGGCCCCCAAAGATCAGAATGAATGTAATCCAAAGTACGTTTTTTTTATGAACTGCAGGTGAATGAAAGCTTACTCTTTTCTGCTTTCCAAAAATACAGTGTTCATAAAAGTCCAACTTACCAGTACTTTGACCATAAAGTAGACCTCTCTTGCTAACAATGTTATGCCTTTCTCGCCCATATGTCCCAACCTCATATGCCACAATTTGGTGATGTCTTCATCTGAGGAAGTTGAGACAGCCACTGCCCTAGTTACTGTAGATCCCTGCAAAACATACAAAGTGCCAACTCTGCAAGCCTTCATTAGCATAAGAGCACCTTTACAGATTTTCAGTATTCCACCATCACCTCAATATCTGTACCCGAGAGCATCAGAGTGCTAAGAGAGATGAGATTTTTCTTTGAGTCAGGAACATGCCTAACATTAGTGAGTGTCCTAATAATTCCATCGTACATTTTGATTTGAATTGTTCCTCTACCAACAACTTTACAAGGAGCATTATTACCCATCAAAACAATTCCACCATCCCATTCTTCATAAGTGGTAAAACACCCCCTATCATAACTCATGTGGTAAGAACAACCCGAATCTAAGAGCCATTCACTAGAAGACCTTGATTTATTATCCATGGCCAAAATATGATTTCATCACTCTCACCTTCTGCTACACTAGCTTCACCAGCATTGCCGCTATTCTGCACATTTTTATATTTTTCTTTATTTTTCAATTTAAAATAGCCAGCCTTGATGTGCCCCTTTTTCTTGCAATAGTTGCAAATTTTATTTTTGTATCTAGACTTCGACCTCCCTTTGGATCTACCACCTTCAGAATCTCAATTTTCTCCTCTACCCCTCACAAACAAACCCTCAGCATGAGTTCCACTCAATTCCCCTGTAATTTCCCTATCAATCTGCTCTTTAGATTTTAATGCTTATTTTATACTATTGTATGAGACCGACTCTTTCCCATAAATCATAGTATCTCAAAAATACTTAAAGGACATGGGAAGGGACATAACAATAAAATGGCTTGATCTTCTTCATCAACTTTAGCATCTACATTCTCCAAATCCAAAATGATGGAATCAAATTTATCAAGATGTGAGAGTATAGATGTACCTTCCGCCACTTTCAACATGTACAACTTTTGTTTCAAATAGAGGCGATTCTCCATTAGTCTTATGGTAGTAAGTTGAAATAATTGTTGCAACTGCTTTACCATCATATAAACAATCAATATTGTGATGAGGTTGTGTTCTTCCCAGTTAGCCATTTTCTAAAGGCAATTACCTGAGCTCCATTCATGACACCGTTCTTATTTTTTTTGCCAAAGTTTTTTGGTTATTAAGGAGGTGTTTGGTTTGTTGCAATAGGGTTTCAGATTGAAGTCACGTCGTCTTGTTTGCAAGGTTTGCCAAGTCTGCATTGGTTCATTGTCGGACAATATCAAATATTGGTAAAGGCCAAGTTTTAAGAAGGAAAAAATCAAATTTATTTCAAATTAAACGTTGGGGTATACTCACTGGGCTGGTTTATGTTTGATTTTGATCCTTGAAACAGGCAAACGAAGTTATCCAAGATCGTGTCAGACCTTAGAATAACCTTATAACATTTTCTATTTTTATTTTTTTTTCAAAATTCATTTATTTGTAATTTAGGTTTTGTTCAATAGTGGAAAAGTCTCCATTAAAGGCACCATTAGAAGGCGGTTAAAATAAATTTCACAGGAATCGCCTTTGATTGAGATCCGAATGAGGTTCCGAGCTTGGAACTCATTTTGGATCCAATTAAAGGCAGTTTGACAGGGTGCCTTTGTTGGGTTTTTGGGCCCTAATATAAATAGCTAGCTAGGGTTTTCTAAAGCAAACCCATTTCCTTAGCCTTTTCTCAGATGGGATTGGGGGGGATTCTTGGTTCAGATCTTTTCCTCGAATTTTCATTTCCCGCTCAAATTTTTGGCATAACCGATGTTGACTCATGTTCAATTACAGTGTCGTTGTATGCAGCATGCATGCGACTTCGCACATAGTGTCCAATAGTCAATTTTCAAAAATGTGTCGTATAATCGTAAATTCCTTGGTGTTAACCTAGCGGCCCTTCGATCGAACAATTTATGGGAACCAAAAAATAGAATTATTGTCAATATTGAACTAAAAAACCGCCAATTATCAATTTCTCCTTTCAAGTAAAAGGACTTGTGTGCAAAATTTTAAAAAATACATTGTCAGTCCAAAACTCCAATTACGTTCAGTCAGAAAAGAATGTTTTAAATCCATAGCTGAAATTATACTATCCGATTTTAATAAAGAAACTGAGACTAATCAACATATACTTCAACAACTTCTTTTGAATGAAACCTTGTGTACTTGTATCTAGTGTGCTACAATTTACTCTAGGTCATGTGCTATCGCTTTAAAAATCTTCATGGACATAACCCTATTAAATTTTTATTTCCTTAAAAAAGCACGAATATGAAATTTCATGCGATTATTTGTGTTGGAAAATATTGTTTTCATAACTCTTATCGTAGGGGTATAATTGTTATACTAAGAAAAATGACGGATGATTACATTGGTTTATCCGTCCATGACCATAACGGAACATTGTTGTTGTCAATTGATAATTCGATTGTGTGTATCTCCAGTTTTACATTTTGATTTCTCCTTTCTGGTGAAAGGACATAGGTGCAAAATTTTAAAAAAATAAACTATCAGTCAAAAACTCCAATTATGTTCAGTGTGAAAGAAAGTTTCAGATCCCTAGTTGAAATTATACTATCCGAGTGTAATAAAGAAATTGAGACTAATCAACATATACTTCAACAACTTCTTCTGAGTGACACCTTGTGTACTTGTAACTAGTGTGCTTCAATTTACTCTAGGTCATGTGCTATCGCTTTAAAAATCTTTAAGGACAGAACCTTATTACATTTTAATTTCCTTAAAAAACATGAATATGAAATTTCATCCAATTCTATGTGGTGGTACCCATCAAACTAGCTATACATTAATAAAGTTCACCGATTTTGTAAATTAAAATTGAATCCCCTCAAACTACACATCTATAAAGTTCATGGAAATATATAGACATTAATTCCTAGTATAAAATATACCAGTAACCATTATTAAAGTCAGTGATGCTCGTTTTGGTCAAACAGTGGTTCTTGTTATTATGTATATTAAATTTAGTTCAGAGGTAAATAATTTTTAAATGAATATAATGAATGATTGAATTTTAGTATATACGGGAATGCATAATTTTCTTGTAACAAGTTGTTACTCAATGGAATCGTGTTATAGTACTTCAATAGAACTTTTCCATCTAATAAAGGGCATCAACATCAATTAAAATTCTTTAAAATCATGTTAAAGTAATTCAATATAATATTTCCATTTATTACGGGATTCAACAATAATTAATATTCTTAACTAAACATATGGTTAAAAGGGTGTAATTGTAGGTGGATCTTATCTTAGAAATCTTTTCTATTGAATACACTTACGTTATCATAGTGAACGGCCACTAATTTTACATTTGTAAAATCATATAATATTTATATTGTTATTATTATTAATAAGAATAGTAACTTCCAAATTAGCAAAAAAATTCACTCATTTATTTTTTAAAAAATATTTATTACTTTCCGTATTATATTTACAATACAGTTAATTAGTAGTCTGTAAAAATATACCAATAATTAACTATATGACCATTTATAGCTTCAACCTTAAATATAATGTTGCGGAGAATTATCCCCATGAGAATTTATAGAAAATAGACAAAAAGAATATTTTGGAAAATAGTATATAAAAGCTAATGAAGATGGTCCTCTTTTCCTTTTAGAATTAGTTGGAAACACTATTACTTAATAAGAATCCATGAAGTTCGCTATTATAGTCTTACTATAAACAAGAGATATTAAAATTGTCGAGGAAGTGGAGTGATTGCCACGCTTGGCCTTAAATGAAAGATTTCAGCGAGGTCACGGCTAGCTTTCGTCCTTGAAGATTCCTGTGAGGTCACTGCTGGGTATTGCTATTTTTATTTTCTTTTTTCCTTTTTCTTTATTGTTTTTTGGGATGAGAGGCATATAATTCTATAATTTCTAATTTTCAAAAAATTTTTGTTCTAGCTACCTTCCGATCTTCTCATAATTGATCTTTTTTTACTTGATTATTT
The DNA here is from genome assembly GCA_037428765.1 of Rubia yunnanensis. Lineage (NCBI taxonomy): Eukaryota > Viridiplantae > Streptophyta > Magnoliopsida > Gentianales > Rubiaceae > Rubia > Rubia yunnanensis. The sequence continues at coordinate 111,753,042 of CM075064.1, read as the reverse complement.
GACATAAATGTCTATGTTTCAAAATTCATTTTCCTGCCTCTGACTAAGCAGATCTGGAATAGTTTCTCCATTTTTTCATCGGAAACTGCGCCAAACTCTTTCTCCATTCATTTTTCGTCGGTTTACATCTTTAGGGGAGGTTGGGGAGGGTGGGGACATCCCTTCTTGCTCGTTTGCTCTGCTCTCTTCTCTCTCCTCCTCCTGAAATCTGCTTTCTACTGTAGAGATCGGAAATGGTCACATCTCCGCTGTAAACGGCTCTCTCTCACCTTGATGAGAGAGTTTCTCCGTTTATCAGAAACCATGGCTGATAAAACAACCACAAATGCTAAATCTTTCATCGCAGTGCTCCAATCAAAAGCTCCGCCACTCCTTTCAGCCCTACCAAACAATCCAGAGATCACCCCAAAATCTGAACACCTCGGAGAACCCGCTTATTTATACTCTGATGATGACATATCCACACTCTCGGCTCACTATACAAATTCCCTTGTTGGTAAGTTCACCAAAGGGATATTATCCACGGAGCAGCTAGAAGGGGATTTCAAGACTGTGGGTTTCTCTGGGAAATACCAATTGGGATCGCTCGACTACAAACATATACTCATCCGCTTTAAACTCCCAAACGACTATCAACGCTGCTGGATCAAAGGTCTGTGGAGCTTCAACGGAGTTCACATAAAGATCCTCAAATGGTCGCCGGACTTCTCCACACCGAAGGAATCGCCGATCATCCCAATCTGGTGCATAATCAGGGAAGTTCCCCTTTACTATTACAACACTTCATCTATAGAGGCTATTGGAAATAGTATTGGCAATTTCATCAAAAACGATTTAGCAATTGAAATGCTAACTAGACCATCTGCAATCAAGCTCTGTGTTGAGATAGACCTGCAAAAACTCCTAAATCATTTCATAAGATTGGGCTCTGTCTCAAACAATAGGAAATATAACATTGAATATGAGGACATACCCCTGTATTGTGAAAATTGTGCTAAATTAGGACACTCACTGAACCAATGTAGAGGTCTAATCCAGAACAACACAGCTCCACAATGGCAACCCACAGGGAACAAGTTTGAGAAGATGCCTAAAATTGTCATTGATCCACAACCTGCTAACAGCAACCATCTCAAAGACCAGCTACTGCATCAAAAAGCCACTACTAACCCTACACTGCAACCATCCTCCTACATACCCAAGCACCTGGAAACTAGCCCTGCTAAGACTATTGCACTGCAATAGGTCAGTCCGGAAAGTAACACAGCACTGACACCTCATCCATCCCCAGTCCTTGACCTCACAGACTCACCCCAAGCTGATCCAGAATCACCTACTACGGACTTGATTAATGGAACAACACTACCAAGCCATAACAAGACTCTCAAAGTCTATGCTCAGGATGATATACAGATAGGGTCCCAAAATTTTATTCTCCATAAATTCTCTCACACTAATCCTCCACTTTCTCAACATAGAAAGATGGCAAATAGATTTTCTATTCTGCAGGACACAGGAGTACCCCCAGAAGCAGAAGAAGAATTGAACCATCCACCACACCAAACATTGCTAGGAGAAATGGAGGAAGAAGGACCTTTCATGGATGACACAACTACAATACCTGAGCTGGTTAGTGTTCAATCTCAATCCACAGGTAACATAAACACTACAGTTAAGTCCAAGTCTAGGAAGAACACTTACCTGAATCAGCTAAATAAGATGATGTTATAATCAAATACTAAAAGCCACAAATCAAGTGAACAATGACATACACCACTTCCATTAATTTTCTGGTCTGGAACCTTAGGGGCTTAGAGACTTCAATGCTTAGATTAAAACATATCATCAGGAAAACAAATTGAGTTGTTGTGTATAATAGAGCCAATGCATGATAACAGTGAATGCCACTCCTACATGGAGAAACTCAGTTATTCACATTTCTTACCTCTTCAAAATGGGAAAATATGGTTGTTCTGGAAAGGTACTCTAAATGTTGCTTTACTCTCCCAGCATGAACAATTTTTACATGTTAAAATTACCCCTGTAATAACAAAGATTGAAATGGATGTTGTTTTTGTCTATGGCCTTAGGAATAGGGAAGGCAGAAAGGTTCTATGGCATGAACTGAGTCACCTTCCAATTTCAGAAACTATTGTCATAGGCAATTTTAACACAATTTCTTCACTTACAGAATACAGGGGACCTTCCAACCCAAGTCTAGGTAGTATAAGAGATTTTAATAATTGGATAACCACTAATGGAATTCAGGAAATCAATACTGTGGGAAATCTCTACACATGGACTAACTCTAGGTTGAGAAAACCCACTTTCAAAAGACTAGATAGAGGTCTTAGTACCATGCAATGGAATACTAAATTCCCAGCATCTTCCATTCAAGTACTAAATAGACAATCCTCAGATCACTCCCCTCTTCTTCTACAAATCTCATCCACAATCCCCTCTCAGCCAAAGCCCTTCAGATTTCTTAATACATGGTTCAACAGATCAGAATTTACAGAATTGGTTAGGAATAACTAGGCCATACCAATCCCTAACCAAGGAATGCTCAGACTTTATCTTAAACTAGTTAGGCTAAAAAAGGTAATGAAGGTCTGGAATAAAGAGTCTTTTGGAAACATTGATTCCAATGTATTAGTTGCTGAAGAAAATTTAAGACTGCATGAGATAAATTATGACTCCATAGGCACAGTTGCAGAATTAATTAAACTTAATGAGAAAAAGGCCCTGCTAATTAGAGCTCTAAAAGAAAGAGAAAAATTTTGGAAGCAGAAATCAAGAATTAACTGGACCAAACTTGGAGATAATAACACAGAATTTTTCATAAATCAGTTCAGGAAAAGAACTGCAAGCTACACATCTCAAAAATAAAAAATAGACAAGGTCTCTGGTTAGAAACTCATACTGACATACAGGATGAGGCTGTGTCTTTTTATTCTGAACTGCTCTCTTAACCTAATCAGCCCAACACTACCACATATTATTCCCATTTTCTCAGCCAAATCCCTGCAATAATATCTCCCCAGGACAATCAGTCTTTGTCTAAACCGGTTTCAGAAGATGAATTTAAAAAAGTGGTAATGAGTCTGAATAGGAATAGTAGTCCAGGCCCTGATGGTTTTACCCCAAAATTTTATGCTAAATGCTGGGATATAATCAAACAGGACCTAATAGATGCGGTAAATGATTTCCTGCTAGGCTCAGAAATACCAAGAGGAATAAGTAGCACATGGATAGCCTTAATACCCAAAAAACAGACACCCTCCTCTTTTGATGATTACAGGCCCATTAGTCTATCAAATGTTGCAAATAAAATCTGTTCTAAGGTGCTAATGGAAAGAATGAAACCAGACATGGACAACTTCATTTCCCCAAACCAGACAGCTTTCATGAAAAATAGAGACATCTCTGATAATGTACTCTACCTCCAGGAAATGATTAAGTTCTTAGACAAGAAAAACATGATACCGAACTGCATCTTAAAGTTAGACCTTAGAAAAGCTTTTGATAGGATTAATTGGAAATTTCCGGAAAGGGTTCTTAGTAAATTTGGATTCACAGGGAGTTTCTTAAAAGCTGTAATGAACAACCTTTCTCAGGCTTATTTTTCTTTTCTTATAAATGGTAATCCGGTTGGATTTTTCAGAGCTACAAGGGGCATCAAACAAGGTGATCCTCTATCTCATTTTCTCTTCAACGTTTTCTCTGAAGCTTTCTCCAGAAGCTTATGTTTTATTTTTATGAATAAAAAGCTCAGTTACTATCAGCTCCCCACTGGTATCACACCTGCATCTCATCTGAGCTATGCTGATGATACTATCATTTTCATGCAAGCCTCAAAGTCTAATCTGATTAGAATAAAAGCCTTCTTAGGAACTTTTGAACTAACCTCTGGGCAAAAGATAAACTTTGATAAATCTGATTTCTATGCTAGCAAAAGAGCAACAACTGTTAAGATAAATCAAATAAAATAAATTTTAGGAATGAAGAAAGGAGTCTTTCCATTTAAATACCTGGGATGTCCAATTTTCAAAGGTAGGACTTTAAATATATATTTTGAACCTTTGTTGGAAGCTGTAGATAGAAAGCTCCTGAACTGGAAAAATAGGTGGTTAAGTTTGGGAGGCAAAATGGTGCTCATTGAATCTTGCCTATACTCCCTCCCACAACATATTTGGTCAGTACTAAAGCCCCCTAAACAGATAATAAAAGCACTAGAAAATAAAATGACAAGGTTTTTCTGGGGGGAAACAGACGGAAAATTACACAAAGTGTGGAGGAAATGGACTGACCTGAGTAAACATAAATACCATAATGGTCTAGGATTCAGATCTGTAAGAGCTATAATTGACTCATGCTCAGCCAAACTGTGGTGGAAAAGCCAATTGGGTACAACCATGTGGTCAAAACTGCTATGGGCACTTCCACAGTCCCATAAGAAGTCCCATACCTGGAAAAGGATATGTAGTATTAACTCCTTTGCAGAAGAAAACTCTCTCATTATACATGGTAAAGGATTGAGTAATTGTTGGAATGCAAACTAGTGCCCAAATGGTCCTCTCTCTAAAAATGTTCCACTCTCAGCCCTGTCACCCTTTTACTATCACACCATTGCTGACTTCATTAGGGAAAAAAACCAGATACTGCTGTATATCTCACCTTATCTGGAACATGATACTTTGACTTTCTTGCAGGATGCACAGCCTCACACAGAAAGGGAAGACAAACTAATATGGAAACTAGAAGATACATGTATCTTCTCTTTCAAATCAGCATATAGAGGCCTCACTCAGCAATCAGGTAATTTTCCAGCCACTACATACATCTGGAACCCCAGACTACCAAAAACGATTTCAACTTTCACATGGAAGCTGCTGAACTTTCTCCTTCCTTTTGATGATGTCTTAGTCCAATGTGGTTTTAGCTTAGCCTCGAAATGTCCTGCATGCAATCATCCTGACTCAATAGAGCATTTTTTCACTTCATGCCATTTAGCTCAAGAATTTTGGGATAATACTTCGGATATTCCGGGGATACAAATGCATACATTAGACAGCTTAACCCTAAGGTTTTTTGCATATTGGAACAATACTAAACTCTGTAAGGTGCATAGAGATATCTGTAAAATGTTGCCATCCCTGATATGCTGGTCATTATGGAAAGCAAGGAATTCCTTCTATTATGACAACAAAAAATTTTCACAAGCACTAATTATTAAAGAAGTGAGGGATCTTATCTTTCTGTCATTCTCAGCTAAACCTGCTCACTCCAATGTGTATCTTACCAGAAGCTATCCTATTTTCTCCCAAATTCCACCCCTGAGACCACCACCTAAGCCTTCGATATCCATTCTCTCTTGGAAAAAGCCACCAAAAAACAGTATAACTGTGAACGTGGATGCATCCTGGTCTCCCAACATGTCCACAATTGGCCTTATAGCTAGAGACTGGACTGGTAAGCCATGCCTAATTCAATCTTTCACTACCATTGCTAGTACGCCTTTAGAAGCTGAAATGAAGGCCATCCAGGTAGCAACTAGATGCTTCCCTAGTTTGTACCCCGGATGTTCTTATATAGTGGAATCAGATGCCATGAGTGCAGTGAACATGATAAACAATCCCAGATATGCCAAATGGTCTCTATATGTCTTAGCTTTCCAAAATCACTCTGAGCTTAACCAAGCTACTTTAAGACATGTATATAGGGAATGTAATACAGTTGCTGATGCAATCTCAAAGCATAAACTGACCCACCCTTCACAACAAAACATTAGTATCTCTAACATTCCAGCTTTCATCAGAGGTCTTATCGAACTGGACAAAAATAATTTCCCTTACATCCGAACACAGAAGCATGCTGCTAAATAATGGATACTGCCGAGTTTTTCCTTTCATTTTGTGCAGGGACACACCATTGAGCATAGATTACTTCTTTCTCGAGCCTGGAGCATCGAACACTCAAACAGGGAGCCCTTGAGCCCTAGCATCCTCGAGCAATCAAGCTTTGGTGGCTTCGTGTATTGGAGCCCTCGAGCTATAGAGCACTCGAGAACTGGACACCTTGAAGGATATGAGATTGAATCACGACATTGTACATAGACTATTTTCTTGCTTGAGCCTGGAGCATCGAGTACTCGAGCCAAGAGCATTGAGCACTCGACCTTGGAGCATCGAGCACTCGAGCCTGGAACATCGAGAACTCGAGACTGGAGCATCGAGCACTCGAGACTGGAGCATCGAGCACTCGAGCATGGAGCCCTGGAGACCTGGAACATCGAACACTCAACCTTGGAGCATTGAGCACTCTAGCCCGGAGTCTTGGAACCCTGGAGTCCTGGAGTCCTGGAGTCCTCACTCCCAGGAGTCCCCCGAGAACTCATGTTTTTGGATCCCTCGACCCTTGGCGTCCTGCCCAGTCCTCGAGCCTTGGAGCAATCGCACACTGGAATTCTTGAACACTCAAGCTCTCGAGTCCTACCGCCCTCGAGCCATCAAGCACTTGAGCCATCGAGCCTCGAACAATGGATACTTTCGGAGCCCTCGAACTCTGGAGCCCTCGAGGTTTCAAGTCATCGACATGAGCACTCGAACCACCTCACCTCAACACTGGATACCTAGAAGGCCTCGAGCACTGGAGCCCCCGAGCTCTGGAGCCCTCTAGCATTAGAACCCTCGAGCATTTTACCCCTCGAGAACTGGAACCCTTGAGAACCCGACACTTCGAGAACTCAAGCAATTGAGCTCTGAATTCAGCCCTCGAGCCTGGAGCATTGAGTACTCAAGCCTGGAGCCCTTGAGCCTTAGAGTCCTCGAGTACTGGAAGCCCTCGACCCATGGAGTCCTCGAGCACTAGGAGCCCTCGAATCATGGAGCCCTCAAATCATGAAGCCCTCAAACTATGGATACCTTGAAGACCTCGAACACGAGCGCACAAGCCCTCGAGAACTAAGGCACTCGACAACTTTTGGAACCCTCGAGCACGGGATACCCCGAACTTTCTAGCCATCGAACACTCAAGCTCTCGAGCCCTGGATACACACAAGCCCTCGAGCCCTAGTGCACTGGAGCCCTCGAGCACTGGAGTCGTTCAAGCACTCGAGCAATCGAGCACTCGAGTCACTGTAATCATTGAGCCTGAAGGCCTCGACATCCGGATACCTCGAACACCATGGCCCTCGAGCATGCTACAGCCCTCGACCCTAAGCGGCCTTCGAACCACCGAGGCTTTTAGCTGTTAAGCACTCAAACCATGGAGACTCGACCCCTCGAGACCTTGACCCAGCAAGTACTACTTCCTTTACAATTCATCCACTAGTCCACTGCTATTAGATTATTCTTTTGAAGGGAACGAGGTTGCCTTATTGAAGTAATATCCCAAACATCATTGTACATTTTTTGGTTCTACATATGTTTGGGGAACCTAATAAATATCCCCCACCTTAGGGTGCATTTAAAAAATAGGGGAGGGTGGGGAGTCCACCAGAAGGGGTGGTATTTGACAATCGCCTTATATCAATGGGAGATAATAGGTGCGGAGTTCTTTGTCCTCTTGATGTTATTTTTTTAGTTACTGTATACTATATTGTAATACAATAATATTTTTTTATTAATTAATTATATTTAAATAGTTTAAAGTGAAGACTAATAAAAAAAGTGAAGATTAATAAAAGTTCAAAAAAAATTTAAAGACAAAATTAAATTCTAAAAATAGTAAAAACAAATTTATTTTTTAAAAAAAGAATAATAATGATGAATTTCAATTTTTATCCCTTCTAAAGATGCTTTAACTTATTAAAAGAATTTTTAGAAGATATTGTACTAGAATAAAGCTTTTTTCAGTTCACATGACCAAAGCAAGAAATACCTTAAAGTTTTAGGATTATTTGAGTAGTTAATTGTACTAACATTAAACCAGGGTTGCATTTTGATTTTGCTTCCACATTGCTAGAAACCTCATATCTATATTCATGGATTCTTCCCTGTGTTCCGTGCTCGATCTGCACATTCCCTCATAAATTGAGTCTCTTCTTTAGATTATGTTTCTACAGTTATTAATCATATATTTTAATTGTATTTTGCTATGTTCTATTTTTTAAAAACAAAATTGGAAAAAAATTTTAATAATATGAATTTATAATGTACTTGTTTGAGATATGTTTTAGTAGATATAGAAATGTAGATTAAATTTTTTTCTTGAAAACATATTACATAAACAATTGGCCTAGCAGTAAGCCCCGTACACTCAATTGATAATCTCTATACTCCAGAAATTAATGTCCTCCTCAAATACCTCACTTGAAATTAATATTTGTATATTCTTACAGGCAATTCAATCTTTCTTTCTATATTTTTAATTAACTTCTAATTTCTTTTTACATTACAGGTTCACTTATTTTATTCAACATGGAAAACAAAGGCAGTCTGCGTAGGAGCCATCAATTGAAAGCTCAGAAGGATAAGTTATTTGGTCCAACATCCCTTACAAACTCCTGTTACGTATTCTTTCGCTCGTGAGTTTCGTTGATCGCTTAGTGAATGTTACTGTTGTGTGTCGCTCGTGGAGAGCAGCTGTCATTGATCCTCTCTTTTCTGGAAAAAAAAGTTGGACATATCCGAGTGCAGCCGCGAACTCGGCCATCTACCTGTAGCTTGTAAGAGAGATATACTAAGGCTCGCTTTTGTTCGAGGCATAAATGTTTGACTAGCCTCTCTGAAGACTATAGTATTTGATTATTCCTTCTAGGTGAGGGACGGGGATTTACTCTATGCAGCTTCAAGGTAAGTACTTGCTTTTTTCTCAATATGTGGCAAAAACCTTTTTTATGATACCTTTTATACAATAGTTTTTAACACTCATTTTTGTGTCATTCCTATAATACTAGGTGTTCGAATGTGCAACAATTGGTGTTGCCGTGCATATCCGGGAATACAACAATTAATAGGCTATCAAAGGCATTTAGGAGCTGGATGCAGCTCGACTCTTTAGTCCTCGGGTGGGAATTCGGAGAATTCAGCATGCTTATGGCGGAACTCTATATTAGCTGTCCAAAGTTACATGTGCATAGAGCGGTGGCTATGGTATCTAGCATGCCCCGGCTGAAGGTGCTTAACATGCACTGTAGCTTCTTCAACAATGCCACGGTGCATGCGATGAATGTGCTTAGATGCGGATCGTTGGAAAATTTCACCATAACATAACCACTGAATATCAGGTGACTAAATATAGAAGATTAATCTCGCCGGCTCATTGGGCTATTCATATAGGCTATATTGAAGAGAGTGAGGCCGAGGCATTTCCTATGCATCCAGTAGTCTGCAATTTTTGACGTTGAAGATGTGGAAACAATTTGATCATTTCCATTTCAAATGTCTATGCTTATTGCCGCCGATCTTTAGGTCAAAAGAATACAATGTGTGAAATCTTCAAAATCATGTTACAGTAATTCAATATAATTTTTCATTTATTACAGGGGTCAACATCAATTAATATTCTTAACTAAACATATGGTTGAAAGGGTGTAACTGTAGGTGGATCTTATCTTAGAAATCTTTTCTAGTTAATTACACGTACATTATCACAGTGGACGGCTACTAATTTTACTGTAAAATCATATAATATTTACATTATTATTATTGTTATTATTAAGAATAGTAACTTCCAAATTAGAAAAAAAATACATTCATTTATTTTTTTAAAAAATATTTATATCTTTCCGCATTATATGTACAATACAGTTAATTAGTAGTGTGCAAAAAGATACCAATAATTAACTATATGACCAATTATAGCTTTAACCTTAAAAATAATGTTGCGGAGAATTAAACTCATAAGAATTCATGGAGAATAGAAAAAAAAGAATATTTTTGAAAATAGTATATAAAAGCCAATGAAAATGGTACTCTTTTCCTTTTAAGCATAGTTAAAAACACTATTACTTATAAGGAATTCATGAAGTTCCCTATTATAGTCTTAAATAAACAAGAGATATCAAAATTGTTGAGGAAGCGGAGTGAATGCAACGCTTGGCCTTAAACGAAAGATTCCGGCAAGGTCACGGCTAGCGTTCGTCCTTAAAGATTTCTGTGAGGTCACTGTCGGGTACTGCTATTTTTATTGTCTTTTTTCCTTTTTCTTTTTTGTTTTAAGGGATGAGAGGCTTATAATTCTATAATTTCTAGTTTTCTTTTTTTTTTGTTCTAGCTATCTTATGATCTTCTCATAATTGATCATTTTTACTTAATTATTCGATATGAATGTCTATATTTTAAAATTCATTTTTCTACCTCCGACTAAGAAGATCTGGAGTAGTTTTTTCATTTTTTTCACCGGAAACTGCGCCAAACTCTTTCTCCATTTGTTTTTCGTCGGTCTACGTCTTTAGGGGAGGCTACCAGAAGAGGTGCTATTTGTCGGTGGTCCCCCAATGGAAGCGGCGCTAGGGTTTTTTTTGGGCTGGGGGGGGAAGGGGGTTGAGGGCAGGGAGAGAGTTCAGAAGAAAACTTTCATGTCCAAGTCAGAAAATGTATATGTTAGCTAGGGAAAGGTCATAAATGGAATTTTATTGAAAATTTATAGATTTTAATATCCTTATAATATTTTTAGCTTATACATTTATCTTATAAAAGTTTCAAAGTCCTTTAATTTTAAAATTTTGTGCATTATTATACATTTATCTCATTTCTATTTCATTTATATATACAACTTTTATATCCATTCTACATCATTTTTTTACAGGATAAATTTATGACAATCGCCTTATATCAATGGGAGATAATAGGTGTGGAGTTCTTTGTCCTCTTGATGTTATTTTTTTAGTTACTCTATACTATATTGTAATACAATAATAAATTTTTTATATAATTAATTATATTTTAATAGTTTAAAGTGAAGACTAATAAAAAAGTGAATATTAATAAAATTTCAAAAACTTTTAAAGACAAAATTAAATTCTAAAAGTGGTAAAAACAAATTTATTTTTTTTAAAAAGAACATTAATGATGAATTTCAATTTTTATCCCTTTTGAAGATTCTCTAACTCATTAAAAGCATTTTTAGAAGATCGGGAATTGAATGTTAGCCTAGCGGTTGAAGTCTAGTGCTACTACCATGAAATCATGGGTTCAATTCCCACCAGGGCAAGGGGAGGTGAGGGATTTTATTAGGGGCTCATTTGAGTTATTACCCAATTTTTTTTAAAAAAAAAGCATTTTTAGAAGATAATGGACTAGAATGAAGCTTTTTTTAGTTCACATGACCAAAGCAAGAAACACCTTAAAGTTTTAGGATTATTTGAGTAGTTAATTGTACTGACACTAAACCAAGGTTGCAATTTGATTTTGCTTCCACATTGCTAAAAACCTCAATTCTGTATTCATGGATTCCTCCCTGTGTTTCGTACTCGATCTGCACAGTTCCTCATAAATTGAGTCTCTTCTGTAGATTATGTTTCTTCAGTTATTAATCATAGATTTTAATTGTATTTTGCTATGTTTCGTTTTGATATTTTTTAATTTGGATTTTTTTAATAATATGAATTTATAATGTACTTGTTTGAAATATATTTTGAGCAGATATAGAAATATAGTTTGAATTTTTTCTTGAAAACATATTACATAAACAATTAGCCTAGCAGTAAGCCCTCTACACTCAATTGTTAATCTCTATACTCCAGAAATTAATGTCCTCCTTAAATGCCTCACTTGAAATTAATATTTGTATATTCTTTCAGTCATTTCAATCTTTCTTTCTATATTTTTAATTAACTTCGAATTTCTTTTGACATTACAAGTTCACTTATTTTATTCATCATGGAAATCAAAAGCGGCCTGCGTAGGAGCCATCGGTTGAAAGCTCAGAAGGATACAGAAGCTATTTGGTCCAACATTCCTTACGAACTCCTTTAACGTATTTTTTCGCTCGTGAGTTTGGTTGATCGCTTAGTGAATGTTGCCATCGTTTGTCACTCATGGAGAGCCGCAATCACTGATCATCTCTTGTCTGAAAAAAAGTTGGACATATTCAAGTGCAGCCGCGAACCCAGCCATCTACCTGTAGCTCGTAAAAGAGCTATACTAAGGCTCCCCTTTGTTCGAGGCATAAACGTCGGACTAGGCTCTCTGAAAAATATAGTATTTGATTATTCCTTCCAGGTGAGGGACAGGGATTTACTCTATGCAGCTTCAAGGTACGTACTTGCTTTTTCACAATATTTGACAAAATTTATTTTTTCTATATTACCTTTTATACAATAATTTTTAACACTAATTTTTGTGTCACTCCTATAATACTAGGTGCTCGAATGTGCAACAATTGGTGTTGTCGTGCATATCCGGGAATACAACAATGAATGGGCTATCAAACACATTTAGGAGCTGGACGCAGCTCGACTCTTTAGTTCTGGGGTGGGAATTCAGAGTACTCAGCATGCTTGAAATCGCGGGTCGCAGCTGCCCTAACTTAAAGGAACTCTATATTAGCTGTCCAACGTTACATGTGCATATGGCGGTGGCTATGGTATCTAGCATGCCCCGGCTAAAGGTGCTGAACATGCACTGTAGCTTCTTCAACAATGCCATGGTGCATGCGATGAATGTCCTTAGATGCGGATCGCTGGAAAATTTCTACATAACCACAGACAACCATGTGACTAAGTATAGAAGATTAATCTCACCGGCTCAATGGGCTATTCATATAGGATATATTGAAGAGAGTGAGGCTGAGGTATTTCCTATGCACCCAGTAGTCTGCAATTTTCGACGTTGAAGGTGTGGAAACAATTTGATCATTTCCATTTCAAATGTCTATGCTTATTGCCGCTGATCTTTAGGTCAAAAGAATACAATGTGTGAAATCTTCAAAATCATGTTACAGTAATTCAATATAATTTTTCTTTTATTACAGGGGTCAACATCAATTAATATTCTTAACTAAACATATGGTTGAAAGGGTGTAACTGTAGATGGATCTTATCTTAGAAATCTTTTCTAGTTAATTACACTTACGTTATCACAGTGGACGGCTACTAATTTTACTGTAAAATCATATAATATTTACATTATTATTATTGTTATTTTTAAGAATAGTAACTTCCAAATTAGAAATAAATACATTCATTTATTTTTTTAAAAAGTATTTATTTCTTTCCGCATTATATGTACAATACAGTTAATTAGTAGTGTGCAAAAAGATACCAATAATTAACTATATGACCAATTATAGCTTCAACCTTAAAAATAATGTTGCGGAGAATTATACTCATAAGAATTTATGGAAAATAGAAAAAAAGAATATTTTTGAAAATAGTATATAAAAGCCAGTGAAAATGGTACTCTTTTCCTTTTAAACATAGTTAAAAACACTATTACTTATAAGGAATTCATGAAGTTCCCTATTATAGTCTTAAATAAACAAGAGATATCAGAATTGTTGAGGAAGCGGAGTGAATGCGACAGCTTGGCCTTAAACGAAAGATTCCGGCAAGGTCACGAGTAGCGTTCTTCCTTAAAGATTTCTGTGAGGTCACTGTCGGGTACTGCTATTTTTATTGTCTTTTTTCCTTTTTCTTTATTGTTTTAAGGGATGAGAAGCTTATAATTCTATAATTGCTAGTTTTCTTTTTTATTTGTTCTAGCTACCTTCTGATCTTCTCAAAATTGATCATTTTTACTTAATTATTTGATATGAATGTCTATATTTTAAAATTCATTTTTCTACCTCCGACTAAGAAGATCTGGAGTAGTTTTTTCATTTTTTTTCACCGGAAATTGCGCCAAACTCTTTCTCCATTTGTTTTTCATCGGTCTACATCTTTAGGGGAGGTTGGGGAGGCTACCAGAAGAGGTGCTATTTGTCGGTGGTCCCCCAATGGAAGCGGTGTTAGGGTTTTTTTTGGGGGGGGGGGGGGGAGGGGGTTGAGGGGCAGGGAGAGAGTTCAGAAGAAAACTTTCATGTCCAAGTCAGAAAATGTATATGTTAGCTAGGGAAAGGTCATAAATGGAATTTTATTGAAACTTTATAGATTTTAATATCCTTGTATTATTTTTAGCTTAAACATTTATCATATAAAAGTTTCAAAGTCCTTTAATTTTAAAATTGTGTGCATTATTATACATTTATCTCATTTCTATTTCATTTATATATACAACTTTTATATCCATTCTATATCATTTTTTATAGGATAAATTTATGACAATCGCCTTATATCAATGGGAGACAATAGGTGTGGAGTTCTTTGTCCTCTTGATGTTATTTTTTTAGTTACTCTATACTATATTGTAATACAATAATAAATTTTTTATTTAATTAATTATATTTTAACAGTTTAAAGTGAAGACTAATAAAAAGTGGATATTAATAAAAGTTCAAAAACTTTTACAGACAAAATTAAATTCTAAAAGTAGTAAAAACAAATTTATTTTTTTAAAAAAGAACATTAATGATGAATTTCAATTTTTATCCCTTTTGAAGATTCTTTAACTTATTAAAAGCATTTTTAGAAGATAATAGACTAGAATGAAGCTTTTTTTAGTTCACATGACTAAAGCAAGAAACACCTTAAAGTTTTAGGATTATTTGTGTTGTTAATAGTACTGACACTAAACCAAGGTTCCATTTTGATTTTGCTTCCACATTGCTAAAAACCTCAAATCTATATTCATGGATTCCTCCTTGTGTTCCGTACTCGATCTGCACAGTCCCTCATAAATTGAGTCTCTTCTTTAGATTATGTTTCTTCAGTTATTAATCATAGATTTTAATTGTATTTTGCTATGTTTTGTTTTGATTTTTTTTAATTTGGATTTTTTTTAATAATATGAATTTATAATGTATTTGTTTGAAATATATTTTGAGCAGATATAGAAATATAGTTTGAATTTTTTGTTGAAAACATATTACATAAACAATTGGCCTAGCAGTAAGCCCTCTACACTCAATTGTTAATCTCTATACTCCAGAAATTAATGTCCTCCTTAAATACCTCACTTGAAATTACTATTTGTATATTCTTACAGGCATTTCAATCTTTCTTTCTATATTTTTAATTAACTTCGAATTTCTTTTGACATTACAGGTTCACTTATTTTATTCATCATGGAAATCAAAAGCGGCCTGCGTAGAAGCATCGGTTGAAAGCTCAGAAGGATACAGAAGCTATTTGGACCAACATTCCTTACGAACTCCTTTAACGTATTTTTTCGCTCGTGAGTTTGGTTGATCGCTTAGTGAAAGTTGCCATCGCGTGTCGCTCATGGAGAGCCGCAATCACTGATCATCTCTTGTCTGAAAAAAAAAGTTGGACATATTCAAGTGCAGCCGCGAACCAAGCCATCTACCTGTAGCTCGTAAAAGAGCTATACTAAGGCTCCCCTTTGTTCGAGGCATAAACGTCGGACTAGGCTCTCTGAAAAATATAGTATTTGATTATTCCTTCCAGGTGAGGGACAGGGATTTACTCTATGCAGCTTCAAGGTACTTGCTTTTTCACAATATTTGACAAAATTTATTTTTTCTATATTACCTTCTATAGAATAGTTTTAACACTCATTTTTGTGTCATTCCTATAATACTAGGTGTTCGAATATTCAATAATTGGTGTTGCCGTGCATATCCGGGAATACAAAAATGAATGGGCTATCAAACACATTTAGGAGCTGGACGCACCTTAAATCTTTAGTCCTCGGGTGGGAATTCGGAGAACTCAGCATGCTTGAAATTGCGGGTCGCAACTGCCCTAACTTAAAGGAACTCTATATTAGCTGCCCAACGTTACATGTGCATATGGCGGTGGCTATGGTATTTAGCATGCCCCGGCTAAAGGTGCTGAACATGCACGGTAGCTTCTTCAACAATGCAATGGTGCATGCGATGAATGTGCTTAGATGCGGATCGCTGGAAAATTTCTACATAACCACATACAACCATGTGACTAAATATAGAAGATTAATCTCGCCGGCTCATTGGGCTATTCATATAGGCTATATTGAAGAGAGTGAGGCTGAGGCATTTTCTATGCACCCAGTAGTCTGCAATTTTCGATGTTGAAGATGTGGAAACAATTTGATCATTTCCATTTCAAATGTCTATGCCTATTGCCGCTGATCTTTAGGTTAAAGGTATACAGTGTGTGAAATCTTAAATTGTGTTTTAATTGAGTTTGAACTGTAGGAATAAAGAGGACATATATATGTGGACGTGAATGGTCTTAGGTTTTCTTTATATCATCTTTCAGAGTCAAAAGATTGTCTTTAGACTGTGTTGTTAGTTGTGATTCTATTGAGTTTTGAACATGTAAGTTTAAATACATTCCTAACTTAAAACTCTCTTCTTTTTCTCTTTCTTTTTATGAAATTAGAAACTGAATCCTTTTGTACCGGATTGTCAATGCAATTTTATTGGTTAAAAGATAACCTATACATATGAAGGATGGGTTAACGTGAGATCGAGTGCTGGAATTGGATATCTTATTTTGGACATCATGAATTTTTAATCATATTTCTATTACGCTATCAAAGATTATTTTGGAGATATTGTAACACCTTATTTCTATGGCAGAAGTAGTTACGAAATTAATCATAGATATATAGTGGTTGTATTTACAGGGAAGAAAATTAACCCGCAGATCATATGGCAAAGTCTGCAGTGAATGGAATTGTAATGAATTTGAAAACATTCCCAAGCTTGTCCCAATTAGTGCAAGCTGCCATATTGCTAAATGGGAAATCATTTCCAAATGCTCGTTCTAATCTCAGTTCACTACAAGACATAGGACTGTTTTACCTTTGTTCTAGAGACCTTTTTACCTATGTTTTTCGTGGAAATAACCGAGATAAAAAGAAATGCAGTAAAAATTCTAATTTTTACCTTGATTCAAAAACAAGGTAAAATTAAATTTTTACTTCAATAAATTTTTTAACAAATAACTGAGGTTAAATGTTTGACCGACACTGGTACCCGCGAGGCGGGCGACATGTTGTAGTGGAAAAAGGGTGATTATAAATGCATGCAATCAAAGGCAGTTCCTCAAGAACCACCTTTATTTAGGACCTTAAATAGGTTCCAAATTTGGAACTCCCTCCCAAGTCCCTTCTTTCAATTTGAAGACAGTTTTAAATCGATTAAAGGTGGAACCACCTTTAACGAAAACCACCTTTAAAGAAAATCGATTATAGGTGGTTTTATTTTAGAACCACCTTTAATGGGGTTCCTTTATTGGTCCAGTATATAAACAACTCTTAATTTTTTATAACTTAGTCATTTTAAGAAATTAAACCCTCCCATTCCATCCCTAATGGAGTAAACACTCCTATTCTTCCGATCAAAATTAAACCCTCCTCCATTCTACCGCTCCAGCGAACCAGCGCTTCCTTCTCAATTCCTCCGCTGGCTTCCACGTCGAAGCCCTCAACGTCCACCATTTGGCTCAGCCTCCACCGCGTCGAAGCCTTCCGCCACTTTGTTTATTGTATCATAAGATGTACTAGATACAAAAAATCTTAAAATAATATCGAAATGAAGTCTACCACTGATACTCGATCTCAAATGCTTAGAATGTTTTCATGGGCATTATACAGAATAATATTTAGAAATGATTTCCCTTACAATACATTAGTCTTATGGTAGTAGGTTGACAGAATTGTTGCAACTGCTTTACCATCATATAAACAATCAATATTGTGACGAGGCTGTGTTCTTCTTGGTTAGCCATTTTCTAAAGGCAAATACCTGAGCTCTTTTCATGACCCCATTCTTATTTTTTTGGCCAAAATTTTCTGGTTATTAACGAGGTGTTTGGTTTGCTGCATTAGGGTTTCAGATTGAATTCATGTCCTTGTGTTTGCAAGGGTTTGCCAATTCTGCATTGGTTCATTGTCGGACAATATCAAATGTGGTTAAAGGCCTAGTTTTAAGAAGGACAAAATCAAATTTATTTCAGTTTAAACGTTGGGGTATACTCAGTGGGCTAGTTTATGTTCGATTTTGGTCCATGAAACAGGCCAACGAATTTATCCAAGATCATGTTAGGCCTCAGAATAACCTTATAACATTTTCTATTATTCTTTTTGTTTCAAACTAGCTATACATCCATAAAGTTCACCGGTTTTGTAAATTAAAATTGATTTCTCTCGAACTACACGTCTATAAAGTTCATGGAAATATATAGACATCAATTCCTAGTATGAAATATACTAGTAACCGTTATTAAGGTCAGTGATGCTCGTTTTGGTCAAACGGTGGCCCTTGTTATTATGTATATTAAATTTAGTTAAGAGGTAAATAATTTTTGAATGAATATAATGAATGATTGAATTTTAGTGGACACGGGAATGCATAATTTTCTTGTAACAAGTTGTTACTCAATGTAATCATGCTGTAGTAGGTCAAAAGAACTTTTCCATCTATTAAAGGGAATCAACATCAATTAAAATTCTTAAAAATCATGTTACAGTAATTCAATATAACTTTCCATTTATTACAGGGGTCAACATCAAAAAATATTCTTAACTAAATACATGGTTGAAAGGGTGTAATTGTAGGTGGATCTTATCTTAGAAATCTTTTCTATTGATTACACTCACGTTATCAATGTGGACGGCTACTAATTTTACATTTGTAAAATCATATAATAATAATATTATTATTATTAATAATAAGAATATTAGCTTCCAAATTAGCAAAAATGCATTCATTTATTTTTAAAAATATTTATTACTTTCCGCAATATATCTACAATACAGTTAATTAGTAGACTGCAAAAAGATACCAATAATTAAGTATATGACCATTTATAGCTTCAACCTTAAAAATAATGTTGCGGAGAATTATCCTCATAAGAATTTATAGAAAATAGGAAAAAAGAATATTTTGGAAAATAGTATATAAAAGCAAATGAAGATGGTCCTCTTTTCCTTTTAAAAATGGTTGAAAACACTATTAGTTGATAAGAACCCATGGAGTTCACTATTATAGTCTTACTATAAACAAGAGATATCAAAATTGTCAAGTAAGCGGAGTGATTGCAATTCTTGGCCTTAAACGAAAGATTCTGTATAGGTTATGGCTAGCGTTCGTCCTTAAAGATTCATGTGAGGCCACTGCCTGGTACTACTATTTTTATTATCTTTTTTTCCTTTTTCTTTATTTTTTTTGGGATGAGAGGCTTATTATTCTATATTTGCTAGTTTTAATTTTTTTTTTGTTCTAGCTACCTTTCGATCTTATCATAATTGATCTTTTTTATCTGATTATTTGATATGAATGTCTATATTTCAAATTTATTTGTCTACCTCTGACTGAGCAAATCTGGAGTAGTTTCTCCATTTTTTCTCCGGAAATTGTGCCAAACTCTTTCTCCATTTGTTTTTCGTTGGCCTACATCTTTAGGAGAGGTTGGGGAGGCCACCAGAAGAGGTGGTATTTGCCAGTGGTCCCCCCAATGGAAGGGGTGCTAGGGTTTTTTTTGGGGCGGGGGTGGGGGGGGTAGGGAGAGAGTTCAGAAGAAAATTTTCTTGTCCAAGTTAGAAAATGCATATCTTAGCTAGGGAAAGGTCATAAATGGAATTTTATTGAAAAATTATAGATTTTAATATCCTTATAATATTATAACGACGATGAGCTAGGTGGAATTACACACAGTCAAGGTGCAATTGCATCAGCCATGAAGCTTGAAGGGGAAGGCCGAGGAAGAAGGTGACTCTTTCCAAGGTGGAATGGGATGTCTCTGCGAGGGAGGATAATGTGGAAGATGAAGCTCCGAGTATTTATTTGGATTTGGATCCGGAGGAGGAGAGAAAGATAAACGACGATGAAGTTGCAGAAACAAACCGGGAATCAGTAGCTCGAAGAGGAAATTCAGAATCATTGGAGAAAGCGGTAAGACCTGAAATCCCTAGTCATGTTAATATTTTTCTATGGGTTGATGTGATTAGGGGAAATAGGGTACCAACAAATGGTCTGAATATGTAATGTTTTGCTCCTAAAGTAGTAAATGGGGGAATTGAGTTGGAAATTTAACCTGTTGATGTGGATTCTGAACTTAAATACTGGGATACTGCTATGATTATGTATGTAATAGGAGGGGATTAACGATTACTACTGTTAAGAGATTTGTGCTGAATTATTGGACATTTGTTGAGAATCATGAATTGATGTATAATCATGAGGCTTACTTTGTGATTAAATAAGAGTAAGAGGGACAAGGAGGAGGTCATGAGAAAGGGTCCTTAAACAATCTATGGAATGGCCATGTTTCTACATTTGTGGAAGGTTGGGTTCTCCATGGAGAAGCATATGCTTAGAACAGTCCTGGTATGGGTAAAGCTACCTAGACTACCACTGAACCTGTAGGGGGTTAAATGTTTGGGAAAGACAGGAAGTGTGATTGGGAAGCCTTTGTTCACAGATGAGTGTACAACTAGCAAGCTACGGATATCCTATAAAATAATGATGGTGGAGATAGATATATCCGAGGAAGTGCTAGAAAGTGTGAAAATCAGAGACGTTGATGGCAGTATACTCAATTAGAGAAGTGAAGTGGAGGGTAAGCCACTGTTCTGTGACAAATGCTAGGTTAGGGGACACAGATTTGGAAAAGAAATAAAGAAGGTGACTCAGCAATGGAATGTGAGGAAGAATGAGAAGGCCAAAGAAAACAGTGAAGTGAAGGAAAATGATAGAAAATTGAAAACAGGGGAAGCACAGGTGGAAGAGAAAATAAAGTCTGCTCAATGGACCCGGGTGCAGTAAAAAAATAGGCAGCAAAGGGGAATGGGATTAGCTCCCGTCTCATTGGCCAAAAACTAGACGTTGCTGTGCTTTTAGAAACAAGGGTAAAACAAGATAAAGCTGAGGGTATAAGGAAGAAGTTGGGAATAGATGGCAGTTTACTGATAAAGCCACTACAATGGAAGGACTTGGGTATTGTGGGATTCCAGGAGGGTGGAGATTCTAACCCATGAAATGTCTGATCAAATGATATTAGTGGAGGTGAAGGTCAAACTTTGAGATAGGAAGTACTGGTTGATTGCTGTGTATGCTGGGAATAAACTAAACATGAGAAAGAAGCTGTGGAAGGAAATAGAGGGGGTTACCTCAAAGCTGACAGGGCTAGTACTGGTTGTTGGGGATTTTAATAGTGTGCTTACTTTGAAAGACAGAATTGGAGGAAGTGAAGTAGTGGTGTAGGAATATTGGGACTTTGGGCAGATGATGCAAAAAGCTGAACTATTTTAATGTGAAAGCAATGGAGATTATACACATGGTCAAACGGGCAATTGAATGGAGTGATTTCTCAAGAATAGATAGAGAAGTTGCAAAGCTGGAGTGGTTTACAAAATATCTTGAGATGGTGGTGGATAACCTAGAACCTAGGGCTTCTGACCATGCCCTCATTAGGATTACTCTACAACAGGAGCAGAAAACAATGCATAAACAGTTTAAATTCCTAAATTGTTTATTGGAAAGGGAGGAGGTAATAGAGAATATAAAAAAGAGCTGGTAGAAGGAGTTAAAAGGGAGGCCAATGTTTGTGGTCTGGCAAAAGATGAAAAGGCTTCAGGGAGACATTAAGAAGCATTCTAAACAAGTCAGTGGAGCAAAGAATAAACTGGAAGAGGAGAGGAGAAATCTGGAAATGGCTCAGAAAGCTTTGGGGAATGATAAATTAAACAAGATGAAAATAGAGGCAGTGATAAAGGGGATTGAAATGGTCATGAAATGGAGTGATATTGATGAAGGCATAGCCAGGCAGAAGGCAAAGATAGATTGGCTAAGGCTGTGAGATGGCAATAATGCCTATTTTTATGCCACAGTAAAAGGGAAGAACCAAATGGTGGGATTGGAGAGACTGGAAACAGATTTAGGAGTATTGATCAGTAAAAAGGAGAACATGGAGGATGAGATATTAAAATTCTACAAGAAGCCGGTAGGGGGAAAAGCTGGAAGCCTAGGGGGAAGTAAATATTGAAGTCATCAGAGATGGAAAGAGGCTAGGAGTGGAGGCCAGGAAAATGCTAGTTCTGGAAGTTTGGGAGAAGGAGGTATGGGATGCTCTAAAGAGCATTGGTGATCTGAAAGCTCCAGGCACAGATGGATATGGAGCAAAAAATTTGAAAACAAATTGGCAGTTGATTAAGGCTGATGTGATGGAGGCAGTACAGAAGTTTTTTTAAAAAAGTAAAATGTATAGAGCAGTAAACAGCACCCTTGTGACCCTGATCCCAAAACATGCCTCTTCTTGGAAGGTAAAGGACCTAAGGCCAATATTTTGCTGCTCTACACTGTATAAGATCATCTCAAAGGTCTTAACAGGTAGACTAAGTAGGGTTTTACTAGAGGTGGTCCAGGAAAATCAAGCAGCTTTTGTGCCAGGAAGGAACATATATGACTACATCATGCTTGCATATGAACTGGTCAGGGGATACAACAGGAAAAGTGGAAGCCCTATATGTTTAATACAAATGGACATACAAAAGGCTTATGATACTATAGACTGGAAGGCTTTGCAGGTGATAATGAGTGAAATGGGAGTACCTCAGAAATTTGTGGAATGGGTTATGTTATGTGTATCCACAGTCAGCTACAGATACAACATAAATGGCAAGCTCACTAATTTTATTACTGCTGAAAGAGGTTTGAGACAGGGTGATCCAATCTCCCCACTGTTGTTTGTGCTGGTAATGAAGTATATGTGCAGGTGCCTCCAAGCAGTGGAAGGAAGAAAGGAGTTCAACTACCACCCGCACTGTCAGGAAATCAAATTGCTCAACCTCAGTTTTGCTGATGATGTGCTTTTAATGACAAGAGGAGATCCTGACTCAGTGGCAGCCCTGATGCAGGCTTACAAGAAGTTTGAGGAGTCCACTTGTTTGAGAGTGAATGCTGCAAAATGTAAAGTATACTTCAGAGCAGTTGAGGAGGCACAAAAATAGAAGATATTACCCATAACTGGCTTTGAAGAAGGTATGCTTCATTTCAAGTATTTAGGTGTTCCACTGTCTAGTAAAAAATTGATAGTGCTGGTAGTCTGCCATTGGTAGATAGGATGATTGAAAAACTGAGGCATTGGAGTTCTAGATTGCATAGCTATGCAGGTAGATTGTAGTTGGTGAATAGCATTCTTTTTGCTATGATTAATTACTGGATGTAGTGTTTCCAAATACCTAAAACTGTGATCAAGCATGTGGAAGCAATTTGTAGATCTTTCTTGTGGAGTGGTGGTGACAGCATTACCAGAAAAACACCTGTAGCCTGGGAGAAGGTATGTGATTCAAAAAAAGGCTGGAGGACTGAATGTTACAGATTTGCAGGAATGGAGCCTTGCAACTCAGAGTAAGAACCTCTGGAATTTGTGCTGAAAAGAAGATAGGTTGTGGATAAGGTGGGTTCATGCTATATACATAAAAGGAATAGAGGTGATGGAGGTGAAGTTCCCAGTTTCAGCTTCCTGCATGCTGAAGAGCCTTAGCAAGTGCAGAAGCAAAGTTAAAATGCTGGACTCCTAGAAGCAGCAACTTGACAAGGACAGATTTAATACCAGGGAGGTGTACAAAGAACTAAAAGGGGAAAAAAGGAGAGTAGAATGGAGGAAAATCTTCTATGGTAATTTAGCTAGACCAAGGTCACAATTTACTCTGTGGTTGGCATGTTATGGAAGACTACCAACAAAACAAAGGCCGAAAAAATTTGGCTTGCTGGCTGATGACAGGTGTGGCTTGTGTAGTGAAGTAGAAACCATTCAGCACCTTCTATTTGATTGTGTGAAAACAAGGCAAATTTGGGCTGGTGTGTTGCAATGGGAACAAATTTGGAGGAGGCCGCAGCAATGAGATGAGGAGCTGAAGTGGCTTATTTTCAGTTGTAAGGGAAAAGGATGGCGAGTTACTCTAATGAAGACACTGACTGCTGAGACGGTGTATGAAGTGTGGAGGGTAAGAAATGAGGCATGTTTCCGGCATAGTGAGATTGTAAATGTAATAGAAGTGAAAAAACAATTTGGATAGTGTGGTGTATAGAAGCATGGATGAGTTCTAAAGTTAGGAAGCACTGTGCACAACTTATGGTAGCTAATTTGTAGGTTTTGAAGAAAGTTGTAAAGATGGTTTACTGAAGATGAAATGAAAGTCGGATTATTCCAAGATAATATATATATATATATATATATATATATCCTTATAATATTTTTAGCTTATACATTTATCTTATAAAAGTTTCAAAGTCCTTTAATTTTAAATTTCCGTGCATTATTACTTCCAAAACATACTTAAATTACATTTAAATGTAAAGATAATTTTTTTGTATACATGTAATTATTCTAAACCCCTTATAATGTAAACA
This sequence comes from Rubia yunnanensis, assembly GCA_037428765.1. Lineage (NCBI taxonomy): Eukaryota > Viridiplantae > Streptophyta > Magnoliopsida > Gentianales > Rubiaceae > Rubia > Rubia yunnanensis. The sequence continues at coordinate 111,728,694 of CM075064.1, read as the reverse complement.
TACCTAAATCTAGAAATTTCCCAGCAAAAAGATGACAAAAGAGATGTTAAATGCTTTGGAAAATACATGCATCTGACATCTTATCAAACCTCACCGCACTTAAATCTTTACTTGTCCTCGAGTAAACAAGAACAAGAAAAGATCTAAGCGCAAACTAGCCTACAAATTTTTTTGCCAACAACATTCAACATCGTATTCCTAGACTACCCTGACCCCCAAGATATAAGAATCTCTCACACTCTCACATCTCAAAGTCTAAGATAATCTAAACAACCATCACACCAATCAAAGGTGAGGTATAAAATACAAGTGTAAAATCAGCTTACTCTACCAAAGAAGCCACCAAATAGACAAATCAAGAGAAGCATAAAATTTTTCAATTTCTCTCATTTTCTCTCATTTTGCCTAGGAGCCCTCTCGGGTTTTCATCCTAGCTTCACATATTTTTTTCAATGCTCACCCTCACCTTTTTTCCACACCATTTGGCCTCTTATTTTTCTATAGGTTGCCCGTTTGGGTTTTCAACCTATCTTGGCCTCCCAATTTTGCCTAAGTTTCCTTCTCGGGTTTTGAACTTCGCTGGAATTCTTTTTGTTTTTTTAAACAAAACAAATCAAAGTAGAGCATATGCACACTACAATACAATACAGTCAGATATATTTCTCTTAACTTCCCCACACTTGAAACACACATTGTCCTCAATGTGAACCAAAGGACAAGATAAAGAAATAAGGGAGAAAAAAATACTCATAACTAGGATCTTGAAGGTCCTTCCCGGTGATGGAAATGCTCACTTCTCTATGAATTTTCTTTCCTCCATGTTCTCGAACTCCGCCAAATATGCAACTTATGCCCATCCACTACAAATCCATAACTATGCAAGTCTTGATAAACACCCACAAAAAGAAACAACTAGTAGTACTCCTAGATGGTGGTTTTTTGTTTGTAGTGGATTGTGGTGGTATCATTGTGTTTTTGGGTAAGGGATTGAAGATATGGTTGAGGATTGTTTTTTTCAAAAAATAATGAACACTAGTCATAGCTTAAAAGCTCGGGTTACCTCCCGAGAAGCACCGTATTTTTGAGGTTGTGCCATGTTATCCATATGGTGAAGGTTTGAATACCTCCACCATGAGATTCCAAAAGTAGAGAGGTTGGGGTATAAATCTTCTAAGAGGAAGATTTTGTGGAGGTGGAGTTAGTCTTAAAGAAGATGGGTGGTTTTGAAGCTTGACATAATCATTTGGCTCCCCTATTGTCTCCTCCGAGAATTCCAAAAATGGTGGAGTTGGTTCAATTGGTGGAGGAAGGGGTGATGATTGCAATAATAATGAATATAGGACAATCACATCTTCCTCAACTTCTTTGTCTTCCTCAACCAACTCCTCATCCCCTTGGAACTCAAATTCATTTCTCAAGTTAACCTCACTCACCGTATCTTTGAGTTCAACTTGGGATGGTGCATCTTTGGAATAAAGAGCTTCCAAAGAAGCAATTTGGCTAATTTGAGTCTCCAAGTATTCAAATCATGAGGAAGTGCGAGCCTTCAAATCAAGCTTAAACCTCCTCCTTGAGCATAGTTTCAGGGCATGTCATAAGTCAATGAAAGCCAATTGATGAGGCTTCAAATGCATGTATTTTCCAAAGCATTTAACATCTCTTTTGTCATATTTTTGTTGTAAGATTGCTAGATTTAGGTAGGCTTACATGTTAAGGGGTTTAGATAGTCATTTTTGGTTTTTATATCTAAATCCTTCATTTTGTAACCTATGTTTAGTCTAATGACTTTTGGTCCTTACGAGCATCTAGATTTCTTTTTGTAAGATTAATTTGTAGATTGCTCATGAGCACTTAGGATTGGTTTAGTGAAGGCCATTCGAAAGGATGTTAGAAGATGGAAGGCCACTCACAAAGTGGTAGAAGATAAAGTGAAGAAAGGAGAGCAAAGAAAAGGGTGAAGAATGATCTATATTTTAAAGCAGAGTTATGAGAATTTCCCAAGAAGAATCAGCCTCCAAGGGTGATACCATTGGATTCCTCTTCTTGAGTAATATAAAATCGACTACAAGAACTCCCAAAGCGGATCAACGGTTCTCACGGAGGAAGCAAAACAAAATGGGACTTTTTTCCGTCGCGACTCGCGACAAGTGTGTTGAAACTTGCGAAATGTTGACCTTAGAGCTCACAATTTCCTGATCTGGTCGTGACTCGCAACGGAGTCATCGCGACTCGTGATAATTGACTTGCAACTTGCTTTTTACTCCTTTTTTTCTTGTACTATAAATAGATTTTCACCCCCTTCTTCCCCAACTATCTAAGCCTGACTTGGGGGCTCCAAAGTGTTTCACCATTTTCTTCCATTTTTTCTACTTTCTTTGTAGATCTTTGTTCCATGTTATGGGTTTTGATTATCTAGCTTAGGTTTGTACTTGGGAGCAATTGATTGAGACTTCCTTGCTAATGTCTTGAGAATCATTTCTATATATATATTGTTTTCTCTATTGTGCATTTATTGAGGTTTGAATGTGGATTGTTAATGAAATTAATATTGTTAGAAGTATAAGTATATGAATTGCTTGCATGATTGCTTGTTAGGGTGGGAGAAAGTAGCTAATTTTCCCCTCTTTTAATGTGGGATCCAAGAGCATGAGTTAGAGCTTCTAAATAATGTTGATGTGTTGATAATTGCTAGATGAATGTGATGATGTTGAACTCATTGTCATGTTTGTTTTAGGTAGCAAATGAGATAAGTCTATGAATGTCGATCGTTCTTGACTAATCTTGTGTAAATGCATTAATTGGCTAAATGCTTAGACATGGTATAGTGTTTATAAGTGTTACCAAGCTTGTAGATTCTTAGTGCTCAATGCCATCAATGAGATACGTTTAGTCGTATTTCGACTAAGGGAGCCATTGGTGAGGTTTGACAAGAGATGTTGAATTCACTCTTGCAAACTACTATCTAAGAAGGATAGAAGATTTATCTTCACAACAAGTAATTAAAGCAATTAATAGATTGGTTCACTCGTTCTTAAAGCTTTTGTTATTTAGAATTCATGTGCTCTTAAGGCTATGTTCTACTTCATTTATGCCATGGGGTGTTTGAGAATAGGAAGTGTTTGTATGATTAAAGAGTTATAGTATTAGGAAATTGACAAATTCCTTAGCTGTTTGGCATGAAAATCCAAGTACATTGACTTAGAACTTCTCATGCATAATGTGTTGTGATTCTTTCTAGATAAGTATGTTAATGTGGATTGTTCTCATATTTATCCTATAGATGCAATGAAAGGTTGAATCTTGAATGTGGTTTGTTCTAGGTTTAGCCTAATGAATGTTATGTTTGGTTGAATGACTATGTCTTTGATAGAAGGCTTGTTGTTATAAAATTTATGGTCCTTTGTGTGAAATGTCGTTCATGAAATACCTCTATGGTGTGGTTTGCTTAGAGTTATTGTCAACGAGGTTTGCAAATGGTCGTTGTTTGTCTTTGCAAATTACTATTAAGAAGGAATGAATGTTGATCTTCAAATGGGAAGTGATAACATTCCCCATAGGTAACAAAGTGATTGAAGGAGTGAATGGTTCATTAATCTACATGGGTTTGGAAGTGGATATCAATTACCCCCAGGGCTTTATCTTTTGTAGTTTTTAGCCCTTTTTCTTTGTTTTTTTATGATTAGCATAGGTACTTAACTTTGCTAGTTAGTTTGTCTTTTGATTTCATATCTTAGGAAAACCAACCAACCAAACCCCCCCCCCCCCCCCCCCAATTTACTTACTTTTATACATCTATATATATCTACTTCTAGCCTAATATGAACCTTGTATGTTTAAACGCTTAAGAAAATCCCTCTTCTTCGTGGATGACCTCGATTGCCATTATCTAATTAATTGTATTTAGTAAGCATACAGGGCATAAATTATAACTTTGAGAGGTACGGCGAAGACCTCCCAAATTTTGGTGTATCTTTGAAATATCAAGTTTCCAAACGGCTCACAGAAGATGCAAGTTGGCTAATTTGGGTCTCCAAGTTTTTAAATCTTTATGAAGTTTGAGCCTCCAAATCTTGGACCATATTTGATATTGCTTGCACGAGTTCCTCATTCAAGCTTAAACCTCCTCCGTGAGCATGGTTTCGGGGCATGTCATAAGTCGATGAAAGCCAATTATATTTTTTGTAGTGTTGGCTTTCCGATACATTCCCATACCACGAATCCAATTACCACTCCACTCCGGATTTTAAGAATTATAGTATGGATACCATTCTTGAGCTCCTTAATTTTGGAAACCAACAAATTCAACCTCTTCATAGCACTCATCAGGATATCCTTGGTTTTTAAAACAAAGGGTTCTATTCTCCTCGCAGTGCTCCTCTCTCAACAATAAAAATACTTGGTAGGATAATCGGAATGACAAATCCTACAATAACTTGCTTGTTAAGCCTCTCTTCTCATCATGAGTTCCCTCAAGGTAAGATCATTATTTCTTTTTTCTTCTTTTTTCAAAAATTTGGAATCGTAGTGTAAGGATTCTCGGTAAAAGTACACCAAGAACTCAAGCAATACACATTCCAAAAAAAAACAAATAAAAATAAAGAAGCACAAAAAATCGGGTTCATAGTGCAGAGGTTCTCGGTTCTTGGAACGAGCACATATCATAAACAAAGAACAAAAGCAATACCTCCTCCCGCAAAACAACAAAAACAAAACAAGCACAAACTATGAACAAACAAGAACACACAAAGAGAAAACGAAAAACATAAAGAACTACACTAACACTAAACAAAATACGCCTTTTCCCCGGCAATGATGCCAAAATTTAGGAGGTGGTCGCCATGCCTCTTAAAGAGAGTATTTATATGCCCAGGTATTAGCTAAATACTAAATAGTAGCTAGTGGTAAGACGAGGTCGTCCACGAGGAAAAAAGGGGTTTTGTCGAGTGTTAAATGTAGTTCAAAAGCACACTACAACTACTTTAAGGAACTAAATTAACAAACGATTCCAAAGAACAATGCAAACATGATCACAAATAACACATATAACTTAACTTAGATTATAACAAGTCTTGGGCGCGGGTCGATCATGAGGAGCTGGACGGTGGTTTTTTATTTCATTGTATCTCACACTGGGGGGGAGGTTCCTTAGTGTGCACATATTGCTGATAAAACTGTAGTCTAGAGGGCTCATGAACATATTCTAGAGTACGTGTGGTAACACCATGTACCCCCCTAATATCGTCCGCAAAACGTGGGGAACATTTGTCCAAATTAACATCTAACATAAGGCGCATCTCGGACATTGCCTGCAACTACATAAATGAGATAAATATGTTAGATATTAAAAAATGAGGGAATCTGAAGTATTATTTGTTGATACTATTAGAAATTTAGTAAATACTATGTACTCCATAGTAGCTATGTCTCCATGACCTAAGTGCATTAATTTGTTTCTCAGCTCGATGTTCCCACGCATCAAAATATCTTCTTAGTTCAACACGCCAATCCAAGCCTGACCTTCCCCGGCGGTATAATGAAGCAATTTGTGTTCATCCTTAGTGACCAACTGCGTGGGTATTTTCTAGATCATGCCAAATAACCTGAGAACATGATGAACATTATGATACTCCATGACGTGCCAAAAAATATAGTCAACACACAATAGCCAGTTGTTGCTACCATTTGTACAGTATTGTGGGAGATGTTGCATGGCATAGCTACCAAATAAACTGACATAATAGACGAGTCTTGTGGTTAGGAAAGAAACACATTTTCCCCACTAGTACCTGAAAAAGGAAATCCAAATTATACTATACCTGACTTTCATGGAGAGATGTCAGCTAATTGCAGTACACTTTCAGTACATACATGGGTGATTGTTATAAATCGTATTGGGCTCTCCACATGTGAGGAAGATAATGAATAATATTAGATATTCCTAGTAATTAAAAGGCTTAAAATTTGTGTTCTTACTAATTGAATATGAACCTGGACCCAAGAGCACTCATGGTGACGGTCACTAGAAGTCGTCTGGTAGGACGGATGGTTGGTATTCCCTCCTATGCCCACAAATGACAGTAAATTTTAAAAAATATAATATAATGTAAGATTTCATTTTGGACACATGTCCAACCAACAATTTTAACCAACAATGTTACCTGTAGTAGGACTAGTGGCCCGGATATGGTTTTTACTTGTAGAGTCACAGCATCACATAAGCTCATGTAAAAGGGTGCCAGAATCGTACTCCCCCAACTGTACTGATGCATTACTTATAAGTCTATGAGTACCAAAAAATAGAGCAGAGGGATCAGGTGCTCGGATGTGTTTGACATGAGCAATCCTCCGACCAGTAGTAGAATGAAAACCCTTGCCCATTATTGACAATCTACCTCATACGCATCAAAAGGCAATGGACTGCGCAATAAGTTTCCCAACAAGCTAGCCCTTATAGGACCCCCTGTGATAGCACTCGTGTCTGGTGTAGTCAGTGCACAATCTCTGCCAATCATCTGTGCGCCTACTTGTGTCTACACCAGTGATTGCCAAGCCATCGATCGGTAGACCCCTGATGCCCACATCCTGTAAAGTGATGGTAGCCTCCCCCATTGGTAGGTGAAATGTGTGCGACAATTACACTCCTTTCTCCGGTATTTCATAGTGTATTGGCTTTAACCAATGCTTCCATTAAAGGTCCTTGTCACAACCTTATAAGTTTGCGATGCATGATCATACACGGTGACAGTATGTCCTAGTCCCGAAGTGTCTTGCTTATGAAACTTTTTCGAAATCCTTCTTGGGAAATCAGACCTACACAATTCTACATCAATTTAGAATACATAAACTAGTCCACAAACACATAATGAAATATAATTCATCATGAAAGTAACTCCAATTTTTGGCGAATGGAAAATTTAATGTATCATGAGTCTCATCCACACTACTCGCCGGGCGGCAGTGGCGAAATGCATTGATAGCCTGATCAAATAGCCATAACACAAACTAAAATTTCCTACACCAATGATCGTGTATTCTATCAAGAACGTCTGCCCAATAAACAACGGTGCTCGGATTGGCCCTGATTAGCTCATCCATAAATGTTGGCAACATTTCAAAGGATTCCTCCTAAGTTCTGAATACCAAATCAATAGCCTTCTGGCAATCATACCACGTCTTCTTGTAAGAAAGGGTCACATTTAGCTCCCCCATCATATGCGCTTGGATATCCTTCACCATGTGAGAAGAGTTTGTGTCAATCAATTGGTGAATGGAACGAGCGATCATCAACGATGTCAGTTTAGTGTTACCATTTGACCGACCAACACCAATACAACCATGAGTACTTGCCCATTTGGTGATCTCCTACATCCCATGGGAAGCCTTCTTGCTGGCTCTAACAATCCAATTACAGTTGCCACTCTCTTCAACAATGTCCTTATATTTTGTATACCATGTACGTGACCTGCTCTCCACAACACGGCGTTCCCTATTCATCATCAAACTCCACCTGGAAATAGCTTCTACCAATTCTGGCTTACTCCGGAATCGCATACCCAATGCAACTTCACCAGTCGCTTGAATATAACTAGGAAGTCTTTAAACAAAATTAGATAGCCATCCTCATCAGGTCCCTCCATAATCCCTAAAGTAGGTGTTCGTATTAGGATTTGCTATAAGATGGAACGTCGTGGCTATATTGTTCGTGTACACCACTTGTTCATCATCGTCCCCTAGATTCAAATCAGTTGATAAGGAACGATCATCTTCACTTTCTTCTTTAAGTCCTCTTTCCTCACCTTCATCATCGCTACCAATATGTTCACCATGACCAAAAACACGCTTGCCAATTTCACCCACATAATAATCATCGAAGACTTTCAGCTCCTCACTATGCATACCATATATACCAACAGTTGTGGACGGCTGAGTGCAATTGATGTGAACATACGCACTGGGTTGACTCGACTCACCAATGATAGAAGGTTATCCAAAGCCTTGGCAATGTACAAGAGCTGGTAAGGTTGGCAAAGGTTTATAGTTCTGATTATTTCTCAATAATGACATGAACATGGTCGAACTAACATCACCCATACGGTCAACGGTGTTTGACATCTTCTCAATATTAATGTACAGATCAGCTGAGTACAATGACATTTGATCAAAAATGTTGAAGAAGGTCGCGGTAGACTCATCATCTTCATTATTATAACATCGATAGTATATAGACGAACCAATCAGCTGAGGACAACGATAATATATTTTCAATAGAAACCCCTCACTTGCAATGTCTAGCCTTCTAAAAATTAATTCAACTAACTCAAAGTGGCTTAACCTCCGTTCGAGAGTCACATTTTTCTCAGGTATGAGAGGATCATAATACACACCCACAGTCAAATCAAACTTAAGCTGACTCCCATTGTACAAGTACACCGTCAAAAATATCGTACAACTTCATTATACAAATATAGAACTATAATTCCATATTCGAACAAAAAGAGTGAACAAATCACTCATAATCAATTCAAACATAATCACGCATCCTCATTCAACACATTCACATAATCAAACCAAACATAATCATTCACACCGCACATAATCCTCCAACACATTCATATATTCAAGATTTTTTCAAGTACCTCACAAATTCCACTATTACTACGAGTCCAATAAAAAAATTAGTGAACAAATTCAATAGAAACAAACAACACATAATCATTCACTGCATTCATATAATCACAAAATTTTTAGGTACCTCTCGGAGACTCAGGAATTCCGGTGGCACGTATATGCAATGCGCGGAGCTGCTGGCGGCGCGTGAGCTACATGCGCGGACCAACCAGCGGCGGGTTCTGGGATCCAACGGATGGGCTACATTGAGCAACAGCCGACCGGAAGTTTAAACTAACATTTCAGCAAAAAATTAGTACCACACACATACAAACGGAGCAGATCTGAAGAAATCAAAACAAAACACGAACTACAACTTAGGGAGGTACGAACCCGGTGATGAAAATGGAAAAATATGAGAGCGTGATCCCGGCAAGGTAGATGGTGATGACCAGTGATATGTTCATTTTATGTGCATAATTTAGTACTATTTTGGGTCACTTTTTTGCTCTTTTTATTATCAAGAGCTTGTGTTTTACCTTGAAATTCTCTTAGGAGGGGTAAGAGCAACTTTACTCTCATTTACCTCTTCTAAGTGGATTTTACGTGACAAGGGAAGAACACGGAGGCATGAAGACCGGAGGTCATTAAAGATCACATTTTCAAAGACTTTTGAAGACTTGCTTCGAAGACATGAAGACCGGAGGCCATCGAAGACCATTTTTTATGACCTTGAAGACTTGAAAAATTAGAGGAATTACTGTGAAGATAAATGTTTACCACAAGAAGAAGAAAAGAAAAAGGGGTTAAATTCTGGCACTCATTGTGAGTCGCGATGACCCCTTCACGAGCCCGTTGCGAGTCGCTATGAACGGGTGGCTAGAATCTAACCTTATCCTTTTTGTACTACAAATAGCACTCTCTCTTCTGTCATTCATAATCTTCTTCATCTACGTTTTTGGTACTGTTTTAAACCCTATTTTCTTCCATTTTCAACTTTGAATTATCTTGTATTATGTTTGGTTGTTTAGCATTAATTAGTATGAACTCATGTAGCTAAATCTAGTTCTCTGGAGCAATTGTTTGAAGCTTCCAAGCTTATGTAGTAAGATTATATGTTTTCTCATTTATGAACATTTATTGGAGAGCATTTATTATGCCATTAATGTTGTGTTTTACCTCATTTATACCATGGGTTGTTTGAGTATATGAAATGTTTGTAAGATTAAAATGTTAGAGTGCTAGGAAAGTTGCAAATTTCTTAACTCATTTGATATGGAAATCCAAAAGCTTGGATTTAGAAATTCTTGTGTATAATGTGTAATAATTCTTGCTAAATGAGTATGTTAATGTGGTTTGTATTCATATATGTCACATAGATGCAAAGAAAGATTTAACCTTGAATGTTGTTTGTTCTAAGTTTAACCTAATAAATTCTTTGTTTGGTTAAATGAATATGTCTTTGGTAGAAGGCTTGTTGTTATCAAACCTATGGTCCTTTGGGTGAAACTCCATTGATGAAATAACCCTTTGATGTTATTTGTCTAGGGTGATCATCAATGAGGTTTGCAAATGGTCGTTGTTTGTCTTTACAAATTACTCTTAAGGAGGAATGAATGTGGATCTTTGAATGAGAAGTGATAACATTCCCCATAGACAATAAATGTAATTTAATGAGTGAATGAATCAATGAGCTATATGAAGTTTGGAAGTAGAAGTTGATTGCCCCCAAGGCTCTGTTAATTATCATTTAAATCATATATTTAGTTGTATTGCATTATTAGCATAGTTCTCTTGCTTTGCTAGTTTTTGTATTTCAATTTGATAACTTAGGATAAAAAACCAACCAAAACCCCCCCTTGTTTACATGCGTTTATGTGTATCTATGTATTTCTATGCTTTGTATGTTTTCTCCTACATATGTTTAAACACTTGAAAAGATACCTCTTCTCGTGGACAACCCCGACTTTCCATTATCTACTTAATTTTAGATAGGAAGCATTAGGGCTTAAAAGTATTAACTTTGAGAGGTACGGCGATGACCTCCCAAATTTTAGTGCCGCTACCGGGGAAGAGGCATTTATTTTTAAGTGTTTGGGCATATTATATGTGATGATATGATAATTGTAAATATTTGTTAGTTTCCTTTTATTTTGATTTCTTAGTTGATTTTCCATTTTCACTTGGCTTGGAGATGATTGTTCAAGTTTTTGGTGTATGGTTCGTACGCGATCCTCTTCACAAGAACCCCTACACTACAACCCCGAGTTAGAGTTTAATTTGTGACGGGCTAGGAGGCTTTCTTTGGAAAGTGTGAATAACACCCCTCCTAGTGACCATTTTGTGGATACATCTTCCTCTATGGAACATCAACTTGAGCACGAAGATGAGCATCCAGGAGGGAGACCTCAACATCCTCCCCTCCTAGGGCAAGCTCCTCCTCTCCACTAAAGGGAGATTCCTTTGGGGCAAGCTTTGTTAAGAGACATCATTGCCCCCAACCTCGACCAACAACCAATGTGCATTGAGTATCTCGTGGTTGGACCGAACGGGCACTTTGAGCTAAAGACCGGGTTCATCAACATGCTACCCATCTTCCTTGGTAGGCAAGAGGAGAATTCCAACAAAAACCTCACTGGATTTCACTTCTTGTGTGGTGGTATGGTCCCCTATGGAGTGGATGAAGATTTCTATAAGTTGAAGGCATTCTCGTTCACACTAAGGGGTGGTTCAAGAGATTGGCTCCACTACCTACTGCCCAAGATCATCAAGAGTTGGCTCGATATGAAAATGGAGTTTCTAGCCAAATACTTCCCGGCCTCTAGATCCGCTGCCTTGAAGAAGGACATAAGCAACATCCTCCAATGGCATGAAGAATCTCTCTTTGACTAATAGGAGAGGTTCAAGAAGCTTCTTGCAAGTTTCCCTTACCATGGTTATTCGGAGGGGGATTTGGTTTATTACTTCTACAATGGCCTTCTTGATGAAGATCAAAGGTTGGCAAGACGTTATAGTGGTGGCACTAATGGGAACAAAACATCCTTCGAGGCTATGCAATTGTATGAGGAGCTAGTGGAAGAATCGAGAAAATTTAGCTCAAGGGCTAATTTGAGAAGGAGAAATCCAATGCCCGTAAGTGACTCTTCAAATAGTGGGAAGCTCAAGAATCAAGTCTCGGCCCTTGCATCCATGGTGAAATTTTTGGTGACAAAGCCTAGACATGTGCCACATGTTAAATCATGTGAAATTTGTTACTTGGCACATCCTACGGACACTTGCTCTACTTTGTAGTAAGAGGACCATGTTGAGGAGGTGAGTGTCATGGGATACCAAGGAAATAAAGGCTACCAAGGAAACCAATGATATCAAGGTGGGCAAGGCTACCAAGGTTATCAAGGGTACCAAAATCGGCCGTACAATTTGGGAAATTGTGATAACCCAAACCCCCGATATGGAAACCCTCAAGGAAGTCAAAACCCCTAACAATATCGACCTCCTCAATAACAATATAGTCTACCTCAACAACAATTTCAAAGGCTTCAAGACAAACCCCGAGACCGGAGGAGAGCTCGGGGCTAACGAATGATGAGGTGATGCAAGCTAGTCACCAGTTTGGCATGTGTGCGGAGAAAAGTGAGAAATTCCAAGATGAAACCAAGGAAATTATCAAGAAATTGGAAACCTAAGTGGGCCAAATAGCTCAAGTGGTGAATTTGATGGAAGCCTGAGAAAAGGGTAAGCTACCCTCCTAACTGGAGATTAACCTCAACAAAATGCAAGTGCTATCACATTGAGAAGTGGTAAAGAGGTTGGCTCTCCCACGGTTGGTGAAGTTGTTGAGAACGAACCTAGGAAGCTTGAAATGCTTGAGAAAGTAGTGAAAGAGGAGAATGAGGAGGAGGCCAAGGATTAAGTAAGGAAGGGAAAGAAGAAGGAAAAGGAGATCACCGTTGAGAAAACAACCTCCATTTTCGAACCTTCATCCCTCCCTCACAAGAAGGCAAGAGTAGTGGAGATTCCTTCATATGTGCCGGACCCACCGTTCCCAGAAGCTTTAAAAGACAAAATGAGGAAGGAATCCAACAAGGACATCTACAAAGTCTTTCATAGGTGTGAGGTAAATATCCCTCTTTTGAGTGCGATTGAACAAATTCCTAGCAATGAAAATTTTTGAAGGAATTATGTGTAGTAAATAGGATACAAAGAACCAAGAACAAGCTTAAAAATGGGAGAAGTGAACATGACTTTGCTTTATGCCAAAGGGAGTTACCCCATCGGGATGTTCACGATCCCTTGCATGATAGAAAATACACATTTTGAAAAAGCAATGATTGACTTAAGTCCATCAATAAATGTGATTCCTTATTCTTTGTATGAAAGCCTCAATCTTGGTACGTTGCACAAAACCGGGGTGGTGATCCAGCTAGCCGATCGTTCTAGTGCGTACCCTAAGGGTATCATCGAGGATGTGTTGGTTAGGGTGGATTCCTTAAGATTCCCTGTGGATTTTTATGTCCTAGACATGGAGCATGATAAACATGCCGCCCCAATTTTGTTGGGGAGGCCATTTTTGAAGACCTCTAGGACCATCATTGATGTACATAACGGTACCCTCACCATGGAATTTGATGGGATTAAATTATATTTTATCATAAATGACTCTATGAAGTATCCTCTTGAAGAGTATTCTTACCATGCTATTGATTTTGTTAACAATGTTGTGCAAGATGTTTTTGAATTAAGTGGTGATGATTCCTTGTTAGTTTCTTTGGATGCTCCGATGATTGAGCTTAAACCATTGCCAAGTGACCTCAAGTATGCATTTCTTGGGGAAAGGGAGACGCTTCCGGTTATCATTTCAAGCAAGCTCACCGAGGAGCAAGAAGAAAAGTTGATGGTGGTGTTGCGGGCGAACAAGGAAGCAATTGGATGGACTATTACCAATATTTAAGGCATAAGTCCTTCCACTTGCATGCATAGAATCTTGTTGAAAGAAGATGAAAGACTCGTCCGGCAACCCCAACACCGTTTAAACCCACCTATGATAGGGGTGGTGAAGGCGGAAATCCTCAAGTTACTCCAAGCGGGCTTGATCTATCCAATCTTGGATAGCAAGTGGGTGAGTCCAACTCAAGTGTTACCCACGAAGAGTGGGGTGATAGTGATCAAAAATGAGAAGAGTGAAATGGTGCCCACCCGAGTTCAAAATGGGTGGTTCGTTTGCATTGACTACCGGAGGCTAAATGCAGAAACCTGGAAGGATCACTTCCCATTGCCATTCATTGATCAAATGCTTGAGAGGTTAGAAATCCACCCCTTCTATTGCTTTTTGTATGGGTACTCAAGGTATTTTCAGTGGATATTGCCCCGAAAGACAAAGAAAAGACCACCTTCACGTGCCTCTTTGGTACATTTTCTTACCGATATATGCCTTTCGGGTTATGTAATGCCCCTGCAACTTTCCAAAGGTGTATGGTAAGCATTTTCGCAGAATTTGTTGAAAATTTTGTTGAGGTATTCATGGATGATTTCACCATTCATGGTAATTCTTATGAAAACTTTTTAGCAAATTTGGCACAACTTCTTAAACATTGCATTGATACTAATCTTGTCTTAAATTCTGAAAAGTGTCATTTTATGGTAAAGCAAGGCATTGTCTTAGGCCATGTTGTCTCCTCTATGGGTATTGAGGCAAAGATAGGAACAATTCAAACTTTTCCTTATCCTACTAATGTGCGCAAAGTGCGCTCTTTTCTTGGCCATGAAAGATTCTATCGTCGGTTCATCAAGAGCTTCTCGAAGATAGCATCTCCTTTATGCAAGTTGTTGCAAGAAGAGGTGGAATTTGTGATGCATTAGGGTTGTAAAAGGGCCTTTAATACATTGAAAGGAAGGTTAGTTTTGGCCCCTATTATACAACCCCCGGATTGAACATTGCCTTTTGAGATTATGTGCGATTCTAGTGAGTACACTTTTGGAGCGATGCTTGGTCAAAGGGTGGGGAGAGCACCTCAAGGCATCTACTACGCATCCATATCTATCAAAGAAGCCAAAAGAAACTATTCCACCACCAAAAAGGAGTTTCTAGCAACGGTATTTTCTTTGGAAAAATTTCGATCTTACTTGCTTGGTACAAACGTTATTGTGTACACTGACCATGCAGATCTTCATCATTTAATGATGAAGAAAGAGGCAAAGCCAAGATTGATTAAGTGGATCCTGCTCCTGAGTGAATTTGAGTTAGAGGTGCGAGAGAAGAAGGGTGCAGAGAACCTTGTGGCTGATCACCTAAGCCGGTTGGCACCCTACTAAGATAGTGAGGTAAATCTATTAATGAAGGAACAACTACGGGAGGAGTTCCCCGATGAACAATTGTTCGCTATCAGGTACCTCCAACCGTGGTATGCCAACACTGTGAACTTTCTTGTCTCTGGTAAATTTCCTCCTCACTTTTCTAAAGCACAGAAAGATAAGCTAAAGAGTAATGCTAAATATTATGTGTGGGACGATCCCTTTTTGTGGAAACATTGTGTAGATCAAGTTGTTAGGAGATGCATCCACGATAATGAAGTGCATTCAATTCTCACTTTTTGTCATTCCTATGCATGCGATGGTCATTTTGGAGCTAAAAGGACTGCTAGGAATGTCTTGGAAAGTGGTTTTTATTGGCCTACTTTGAATAAGCATGCATAAATATTTTTTAAGGCTTGTGACAAGCGTTAAAGAGTAAGAAATATCTCATCTAGAAATGAGATGCCCTAAAAAGCTATGATATATTGTGAAATCTTTTATGTTTGGGGTATTGACTTCATGGGACCTTTCCCTAGTTCTTATGGTTTTACATATATTCTTCTTGCCATTGATTATGTGTTGCAGTGGGTTAAAGCAACACCCACTAGGACTGACGATTCTAAAGTAGCTGCAGAATTCCTGAAAGATAACATCTTCTCTAAGTTTGGGGTACCCCGAGCCTTGATTAGTGACCATGGCACCCATTTTTACAATCGGACCATAGAGGAACTCTTGAATAAGTATGACATTACTCACAAGACATTCACCGCCTATCACCTGCAAACCAACAGGCAAGCCAAAGTTTCCGATCGGGAAATCAAGTCACCAATAGGAAGGCTTACCAATAGGAAGCCAAAGTTTCCGATTGGAGTTCTCGGTTGAATGATGCCTTGTGGGCGTATAGGAAGGCTTACAAGACACCAATAAGTATGTCACCATACCGGTCAGTGTTTGGTAAGCCCTGTCATCTACCGGTGGAAATTCAACATAAGGCTCACTGGGCGGTCAAAGAATTAAATCTCAATATTGATGAGGCCGGCTTGCATGGGAAGTTACAATTGGATGAACTAGATGAGATCTAGGGGGAGTCCTATGAGAATGCCGAAAATAATAAAGAGAAGACAAAGGTGTGGCACGACAACATGATCATTAGGAAGGAATTTGACGTTGGTCAAAAGGTCCTCCTATTCCAATCTCGTATTTGCCTATTCCTAGGTAAGTTGAGGTCCCAATGGATTGGTCCTTTTAAGGTGGTTAAGATATTCCCGCATTGCGCGGTGGAGATCCTTGATCGAGCTAAGTCCAATACATTCAAGGTTGATAGACAACGTTTGAAACCTTACCACGAGAATTTTATGCCGGGAAAAGGAGAGGATGTTGATCTCCTCGATCCGGTTTGTGAGTAAACTCCAAGAAAAGGGAGTAAGTCATGCCAACGACGTTAAATAAACTTGGTTTTGATCATCTGGATCGTCATTTGTGACCGTTCGTTGATGTTGCTCGGTTTTGGATTTTGTCATTAGTTTCATTGTTTTGATTTATGCTTTTCACAGGTTGTTTTTCCGTGATTTTGTAGCATTTTGGAAGCCAAGGCATTGGACTTTTGATGGTGGAAATGCTTGAAGTCAAGAAGGATAGACTTGGAGAAGAGGAGGACTAGAAAAATTTTCTAAGTACCAAGTTAGTAGTCCGTCGCGAGTTGCAATGGCCTCGTCGCGACTCGCGACGGACCATCACGAGTCGCGACGAAGTGGTTGCGATTCGTGACCAAAGCAGAAGTTTTGTGTGAAAATAAAGCTCTCGGCCTCCACCTTTTGCGAGTCACGATGAAGTGGTCGCGAGTCGCGACCAAATTAGAAGTTTTGTGTGAAAATAGATGTCTCAGCCTCCACGTTTCGCGAGTCGCAATGGCCTCATCGCGAGTCACGATAGACCATCGCGAGTCGCAATGAACACATCATGAGTCACGGCGGGCGTATATCCTTGTTTTAAAAAAAAGGCAGAATTCCTTTTACCACAAATACAATCTCTCTCCGCCACTATTCCTCTTCTCTGGCATTCCTCCACTAACCCATCTCCTTCCGACTGCCACTCACCGCTGCTAACTGCCGCTCACAGCCACCACTCTATACCCCCATTCCTTCCTACCAAGCTCTACCCACAAATCCACCTAAAATTGTTGAAGATCACAAAACCCTAAAATTTGGGGGTTCTGTGATTTTTTGCAATCAAACTTGAAATAGCTTGAGTGTTTCACTCCTTTCTTATCCTAGGCATCTAAGTGGTACAATTCTTTATTCTCTTCAGATTTACTTGTGATTATGATTGAATCAATTATTTCGTGAGATATTGTATGAACTTTGTGTGATACCTTAGTGGGATATCATCGCCTTGCCTCTCAAAACTAATATTTATAAGCCCTAAATGCTTACTATCTACAACTAAGTATATAGTGGAAAGTCGGGGTCGTCCACGGAGAAGAGGGATTTTCTCAAGCGTTTAAACACAAATGGTTGCTATCATGCTAGGAGTAGATATATATATACACACATATAAAAGCATGTAAAAGGGGGGGTTTTGGTTGGTTGGTTGTCATAAGCTATGAAAATTACAAGACACGATAACTAGCAAAGTCAAGTAACTATGCTAATCATCAAACAAACTAAGAACAAAGAGGTTTTAAAACTACAAAAACAAAGTCTTGGGGGAAATTGATATCCACTTCCAAACCAAATTTAGATCATTGAACCATTCACTCATTCTATCACAATTGTAACCTATGGACGAAGGACCATAGATTTGACAACAACAAACCTTCTACCAAAAGACATAGCCATTTAACCAAGAACAAACCACATTCAAGGTTAAACCTTTCATTTCTCCTATAGGATAAATATGAGAACAATCAACATTAACATACTTATCTAGCAAGAATCACAACACACTATGCACAAGAAGTTCTAAGTTTATGTTCTTCGATTTTCATGCAAAGGGACTAAGGAAATCGTCACTTTCCTAACTCCCTAAAACTTAAGTCA
The DNA here is from genome assembly GCA_037428765.1 of Rubia yunnanensis. Taxonomy (NCBI): domain Eukaryota; kingdom Viridiplantae; phylum Streptophyta; class Magnoliopsida; order Gentianales; family Rubiaceae; genus Rubia; species Rubia yunnanensis. The sequence continues at coordinate 111,710,758 of CM075064.1, read as the reverse complement.
TACAAACACTTCCTATTCTCAAACAACCCATGGCATACATGAAGTGAAAAAGAGCATTAAGAACACATGAATGCTAAAGAACAAAGGCTTCAAGAACGAGTGAAACAATCTATTCACTACTTTGACTACCTATTGTGAAGATAAATCTTCCATCCTTCTTAGATAGTAGTTTGTAAGTGTGAATTAGACATCTCTTAATCGCCCTCGAGTAAGAAATAATTTAAGCCCACGAAGGAATTCATATGTCTACATCCTAACTAGTATTCCCCCAATCAACACCTCACAAAAACTGTCAATATCATAAATCCCAAAATCAAAGCTCAAATGAGAATTTTTCACACACACAACCCCAATTCCTAAATCTAACCAAACCTACCACTTATCAACTCACTACCCATAAAAACGTTTCAAAGTCCCGAATTGATAATCCCAAAGTCCAATGACACAAAATGAAGTTAAAACCATATACGATGTTCAAGCACACACTTCACTTCATACCAATATATCAACCAAAATCCAATGACACAAAATTAAGTAAAAAACATAGAGGAGGTTTAAACACATAATTCACCCAATGCCAATATATCAACCAAAATGAAGTATAAAAGAATCAAGAATTTCATAACCCTACTTCGTTTTTCAACCCACTAAGTTAGCCAATCCCAAGAGGTCTAAAGATGTTGAGCTACCCGATCCATCCATATGACAACCGCAACCTTATGACTCCAACACTGGCAAATGAGTGAAATCATAGCATTTTTTCTTTTTCTCTCTTTCTCCCATTTTGCCAAGGAGCCCTTTCGGGTTTTCATCCTAGCCACACATCATGTTTCTTGGGTTCACATCTCACCTTTTTCCACACATTTGGCCTCTCATTTTTGCCTAGGTTGTCCTTTTGGGTCTTCGACCTATCTGGGCCCCCAATGTTGCCTAGGGTTTTCAACTTAGCGGGTTTTCTTTTGTTTCTATTTTTTTTCTTTTCATTTTATTTTTTTTTTCAAAATTTTCAATTTTTCAATTTTTTTATTTTTCTCATTTTTTCCAATCAAAAGTAGCAAAAAGCTTTCCAAATGAAGCTAGCATGCATGTGAGTCCTCTAACCCCTCCCCGCACTTAAAACATTACATTGCCCTCAATGTAAACATGTAAGGCAAGAATAATAAAACTCAAGGTAAGAGGTAGAGTGTCACCTGTTTCTCCACATAGTTACCGGTGATATGGCGCAATCCAATGTAATTGTATAGAATCGGTCCCAAAATTGGTTTCAGAGCTGGAAGGGGGAGCAAAAGTGCCGTAGAAGAACTCACCCCTCGAGCAAAACGTTGTCTCATTGGCGTTGTTTGATCAAGACTAACACTATAGAGAACAACATCAAACTCACAAGTACATAAGGATTTGTAATACTAGGTTTTGCATCAAGAGTTAATAACCATAGCATTATCAAAGAACAACCAATCCATCATGAAATCACAACTATAAGATCGTCCAATAAAAATATCCAACATATATCAACACATATCCAAGCATCATTATAGAATATAGAAATTAAAGACTCAATGATGTAGTCGGCATACTACAATCAACAAAGATACTATATAGATGTAAGAATTTTCATATGTCAATATATGTGAAATGGTGGAGGAATGAGTGGATGTGTGGTGGTTCTTGGGAGTATTTGGTGGAGAAGAAGGAATGATTATGCAGTGTTTAAGCTCAGTTGAAAAGTTGGATTTTTCATCGCGACTCGTGACAGCACGGTTGTGACTTGCGATGCATCGTCACGAGTCGAGACAGGTAGGGAAGGCATGGGTCTGACTGGGATCAAGGATAAAAGATAATGTCTCGAGGGGTATATGTCTCGATGGACTAAAAGGCTTCACTGGTCTCGAGGGCTTCTAGCATCAAGAACCCGAGGTTTCGAGGGGATGAGGTCTCGAGAGCTTCAACTTAAGTCAAGGTTTGGGGCCTCGAGGACCCAAGGTCTCGAGGGCTTCAGCTCAAATCGAGGGCTTCAGCTCAACTCGAGGAATAATGGTCTCGAGAGATGATGGTCTTTCAGGTTCGGCTCAAACCAGGGGCTTGCTATCTTGAGGACCTGAGGTCTCGAAGGCTGACTGGTCTTGAGGGACTTGTCTTGAGGGATGATGGTCTTGAGGACTCATTGTTTTAAGGGTTCGGCTCGAGTCGAGGTCTTGAGGGATGATGGTCTGGAGGACTCATGGCTTTTCGAAGGGCTGGTCTTGCAGCCTCGAGGACCCAAGGTTTCAAGGGCTTCAACTCGAGTTGAAGGATTGCAGTCTCGAGGACCTGAGGTCTCGAGGGCTGATAGACTTTGAAGTTCTACTCGATTCGAGGGCTTGCTGCCTCGAGGTCTTGGGGGATGATGTCTCGAGGGTTGGTCTCGAGAACTGGCCTTGAGAGGGTGATGCATTTTCAAGTTCTGCTCGAGTCGAAGGCTTACATCCTTGAGGACTTGAGGGGATGATGTCTCGAGGGTTGGTCTTGAGAACTGGCCTCGAGAGGGTGATGCCTTTTTAGGTTTGGCTAGACTTAAGGTCTCGAGGGGATGCTGTCTCGAGGACCCATTTGTCGTGACTCGCGGAAAGTGGAGGGTGGGAGTTGAATTTTAGCACAAAACTTCTGATCACATCACGACTCGCAATGGTCTGTCACGAGGTCATCGCGAGGTTGTCGCAAGTCACGAGGACAGGCTTCCCCAGCACTTAGAAAAAATTCAATCTTTTCTTACCAGCATTCCCAGCTTTCTTCCTTTTCTCATGGATCTCATTCCTTCATCTCCTCCAATTCAATGCACTTTACTTTGCTACAAAATCACAGAAAAATACACCGTAAAAATAACAAGACAAAATAATAAAAACTAAACAACAAAAACCAAAATAAAGGCCGAGTTTAGTTGCATCATCGGCACAACAAAACTTCATACTTTTAAGGTCATCGGCATGACCCTAATGTTATCCAGGTGGTGAAAGCTTGAACCCCTTCACTATGAGTATCCAAAATTAGAGAGGTGGGGATACAAAACTTTCAAGAGGAAAGTTTTGTTGAGGTGGAGATGGTTTAAAGGGATTTAGGTGGTTAGGAGGCTTGGGGTGGTCTTTTGGCTCCTCTCTTATCTCCCTCAAGACTTCCGAAAATGGTGAAGTTGGTTCAATAAGTAGGGGTAGGGGTGATGATGCTAATAAATGTAGCACAATCACCTCTTCCTCCTTTTTATCATCCTCATTAACCAACTCCTCATCCCCTTCGAACTCAAGATCATTTCCCATGGTGACCTTACTCACTGAATCCTCGAGTTCAATTTGGGATGGTGTATTTTTGGAATCACGAGCTTTCATTCGGGCCAATGCTTCTAATATACTCCTCACATGCCTTCAATAGGCTCAATACTAGAGGAGATGCGAGTATCCAGTTCTTCATTAGCAAAGTTGTTCAAGTTTGCTATTGTATTCATGACTTCCTCACGTGTCAAACTTGATCTTCCTTGTTGGGCTTGGTTTTGGGGTATGGTATAAGGTGGTGATGGCCAACTATTTTGCTCGTATTGTTTGTTTTCTGGATCACTCTCATACCACCAATCCGGATTACCATTCCATTCCGGATTGTAAGGATTGTGGTATAGATACCATTCTTGAGCTTCTTGGCCTTGAAAACACACATCTCCTACCTCTTGGTAGCACTCTTCGTAATATCCTTGGTTTTGGAAACTGAGGTTCTTTCCCTTTCATAGTGCTCTTCCCACAACAAATAGCAAGACCCGGTAGGATGGTCGGAATGACACATCCTACAAAACCTTACTTGTTGAGCCTCTCTTCTTATTATGAGTTCCCTCAAGGTGAGATGCTCCATTATTTTTTTAAAAAAATTTTCAAAGGTCTGAAATCATATTGCAACTTTTCTCGATAAAAATTTTCCAAGAACTCAAGCAATACCTACTCCGAACAAAACAAATCACCAAGGAGTGGAAAATAAAAACAACTAGCTAATATGCAACCAAGTACTCCAAACACTTAAAAATATATGCCTCTTCCTCGGCAGCGGTGCCAAAATTTAGGAGGTCGTCGCTATGCCTCTCAAAGTTAATATTTATAAGCCTAAATGCTTACTATCTACAACTAAGTAGATAGCAGCAACACGGGGTCGTCCACGGAGAAGAGGGATTTTCTCAAGCCTTTAAACACAAATGGTTGCTATTATGCTAGGAGTAGATATATATACACATATAAAAACATGTAAAAATGGGGGTTTTGGTTGGTTTGTTGTCCTAAGCTATGAAAGTTACAAGACAAGATAACTAGCAAAGTCAAGTTACTATGCTAATCATCAAACGAACTAAGAAAAAGGGGTTTTAAAACTACAAAAATAAATCTTTGAGGCAATTGATATCCACTTCCAAACCAAATGTAGATAATTGAACCATTCACTCATCCTATCACAATTGTTACCAATGGACGAAGGACCATAGATTTGACAACAAGCCTTCTACCAAAGACAAAGCCATTTAACCAAACATAGCCTTCATTTGGAAAAACCTAGAACAAACCACATGCAAGGTTCAACCTTTCATTGCATCTATAGGATAAATATCAGAACAATCAACATTAACATACTTATCTAGCAAGAATCACAACACATTATGCACAAGAAGTTCTAAGTTCATGTTCTTAGATTTTCATGCAAAGGAACTAAGTAATTTGTCACTTCCCTAACTCCCTAACACTTAAGTCATACAAACACTTCCTATTCTCAAACAACCCATAGCATAAATGACGTGAAACATGGCATTAAGAACACATGAATTCTAAATAACAAAGGCTTCAAGAACGAGTGAAACAATATATTCACTACTTTGACTACCTGTTGTGAAGATAAATCTTCCATCCTTCTTCGATAGTAGTTTGCAAGAGTGAATTCGACATCTCTTGTCAAACCTCACCAATGACTCCCTTAGTTGAAACACAACTAAAAGTATCCCATTGATGTCATTGAGCACGAAGAACCAACAAGCTTGGCAACACTTATAAACACTACACTGTGTCTAAGCGTTTAACCAATTCATGCATTTACACAAGATTAGTCAAGAATGATCGACATTCATAGACTTCTCTCATTTTCTACCTAAATCAAACATGACAACGAGTTCAACATCATCACATTCATCTAGCAATTATCAACACACCAACATCATTAAGAAGCTCTAACTCATGCTCTTGGATTCCACACTAAAAGAGGGGAGAATTAGCTACTTTCTCCCAGCCCTAACAAGTAATCATATAAGCAATTCATATACTCAAGCTTCCAACAACACCAATGACATTAACAATTCACATTCAAAGCTTAATAAATGCACAATAGCAAAAGCACTAAATAGATAGATATGGAAGCTTCAATCTATTGCTCCCAAGATAAAACTAAACTGGATAATTAAAAGACATGATTAACCAACAAAAACTAAGAAAAGAAAGAAGAAAAACTAGGGTTTGAACCCAGAAAATTGCAGGAAGAAGAGAATGGATTCGTGTTTTTTTTAAGAGGAGAGGATAAGGTGCGTATTTACAGTACAAAAATGATACGAATTAGGTTTCTTTATTTATTTTTATTTATTAGGATTTTTAGAAGATAACACTATACTCTTTTTCCCGTTGGATTTTTTAATGAGGTAGTGTGATCATTTATTTATTTTAGAATAAGGCCCTTTAATTCAGCCATGTTGGCCTTGGAAGAATTAATGTTTCGGTCATGCATTTATTTTAGGTGTTAGAATATTCAGTTCTAATTTGATTAGAATTAGATTTGGTAATATTAGATAAGACAATATTCATTCAAGATTTATCTTGAAGAATATAGTCATTTATTTTAAATTAGTCTAGTTAAATATGGTTTTAGCTTCTTAAAGCTGTCATAATCCTTTTCATTTTCTTGTTTGTATTTTTTAAGACCATACCTATGTACTATAAATAAGGGTGGCTTTCAACATTAATGTTTACCTAACACTTTTCATGAATCAAATATGAAACTTTTTCAGTTCATAATCTTTGCTTGCAAGCTATTCCATTGCTGCTTAACCCTGAGGGCTATTTAAGTATCAATAAACCTTGTAATCTGATCCTAGGGGCTAGTTAGAGAGCGAGTCAAAATTGAGTGTATCCCAAGGGCTAGACCTTGAATTTCGTGCGGCATTGACGGGTTTGCGAGTTCCCTTATTTTGTCGAAGATCTTAATTCCGCAATCCAGATTCTTTGCAAGGGGATTCATATCAGTTGGTATCAGAGCAAAGCGAAAGATTTCCTGGTGACCAAAAATTCAACAGGGATTTCAAGTTTTATTTGAATTTATTTTCAAAAAAAATCATCTTAGAGCTTCTGCCGCCAGTCTTCAACACCGTCGCCGGTAAGCTTCATCTCTGGCAACTCCATCATCTCACCACTGCCGCCGCTCAGCTCCATCTTCAATCGACTTAATCAGCAGCTATCATCACCGTTGTTCCGACTGAATCTCCGTCGCCCGCCGCTCAGCTCGTTGTAAACTTCAGATCCAATCATCACCGGTCTTCCACATCGATCTCCATCTCCGAAGAATCTCGACGAATCCTCCATCTTTCTTTCTCCAGCGAGCTCGCCTCTCCACGAATGGTTTTCCGAAGATGGGAATTCTCGCCGTTCAGAGTTCTCCGACCACCGGCAATGTAGGTTCAGCGCCGAAGAAGAGAAGTTTGTGAAGAAGAAGACGAACAGTTGGGCGTGTGTAAGACACGTGTGAGCAGTAACAGATGCGCGTGGTACCCACGCACAGGAAACTTTTGAAGCGCATGTCCTCCACTCGCGAAACAGTCAGCCCACCTCTTCAACTCGTGAGCTGTTCAATATCTTGTGAGTTGTTCATTTTATCATGATTTATTGAATTTATCTCGAGTTTTTCTCCAGTTCTCTTAATCTCTCGAGTTAGTGCCACATTAGCATCCAGTTACTGCCTAGTCAGCGTTTTGTCACTGCTTTATTAGTAGTTCTTCACAGGGATGACTTGGGACGTTGATCTACAGTTATTTTTGAAGATAGTTCACGTTTTGAGGACGAAATTTTTCAACCTCAGAGGGAATGATACAAATTAGATTTCTTTATTTATTTTTATTTATTAGGATTTTTAGAAGATAACACTATACTCTTTTTCCCATCGGGTTTTTTAATGAGGTAGTATGATCATTTATTTATTTTAGAATAAGGCTCATTAATTCAGCCATGTTGGCCTTGGAAGAAATTAATGTTTCAGTCATGCATTTATTTTAGGTGTTAGAATATTCAGTTCTGATTTGATTAGAATTAGATTTGGTAATATTAGATAAGACAATATTCATTCAAGATTTATCTTGAAAAATATAGTCATTTAGTTTAAGTAGTCTAGTTAAATATGGTTTTAGCTTCTTAAAGCTGCTATAATCCTTTTCAGTTTCTTGTTTGTATTTTTGAAGACCATACCTATGTATTATAAATAAGGGTGGCTTTCAACATTAATTTTTACCTAACACTTTTCATGAATCAAATATACAACCTTTTGAGTTCATACTTTTTGCTTGCGAGCTATTGCATTGTTGGTTTACCCCGGGGGCTAGTTAAGTATCAATGAACCTTGTAATCTGATCCTAAGGGCTAGTTAGAGAGCGAGTCAAAATTGAGTGTACCCCGAGGGCTAGACCTTGAATTTTGTGCGGCATTGAAGGGTTTGCGAGTTCCCTTATTTTGTTAAAGATCTTAATACCTCAATCCAGATTGTTTCGTAAGGGGATTTATATCAAAAAATCAAGAAGAATTTCTGGCCATTCGTCCGTCACGAATTCCAACACCATTTCTTCTTTCTCGTTTTTGTTTTATATCCTCCTCTTCTCTTCACTTCTTCAATTCTTTAAATCTTCAAAAGCTCAAATACAAGCCTTCAAATCTTCAAAGGTATTCTTCAAAGTCTTCAAACAAATTTCCTTGTCACACAAAATCTACTAGAAAAGTAATAAAAGCGTAAAGTCGCTTTTAGCTCTCCTTAGATAATTTCAAGGCAAAACTCCACATTTAGAGCACCAAAGTGTACAAAAGTGAATTCTACAAGTCCTAATATAACCGTATAAAATGGTCACATCACTTTGGTTAGTTTGATTGATTGGAACATTGTAGATGCTATTGAATATATTGTGCTTGCAAGTTGATTTGAAAGGATTGTATGAATATTTGGTGCTTACGGCTTGGTTGGATGTAGGATAACATGAATAATCACTTTGAGTGTATTGAGTTGCTCTTATTGGTATTATGCTTGCATTGCACTATTAGTGTTACTTTGGTTGAGAGTGGACTGTGGTTTATATTAGATATGAGGCATGTTGATGAAACTTAGTCGTTATTTGGATAAAATGTTGTTGTGCTTTGAAATGGTATTTTGCTTAAGTTAGTTTAGCCATGGAACTTGACTGTGGACATTGTGAATGCACTAATGGTGGCTAAACTAATTAGGCATGACTGTGATGTTAACATATAGCATATCCAATTTCAACTATGTGAAAACTTCATGGACATGATAATATGGGCATATGGGACATAATATGGATTATATGTGCAAATTTGAGTAAAACTTGAGCTAGTAGGCTTGAACTCTCTTTCGCTTGTGATGATGAACTAGTTTAAAGTTGAGTATGAATTTGCAATATTGCATATACACATATTCCTATGCATTTGACTTGTTTGTTGTGGTTGTTAGATATGGCCCCTACAAAGAGGCCCAGGGGTTCCTCCCCGATGTGGGCGCACCACCGCTCCACCTCCGCCTCCACCACCGGCTCTAGAATCGAGCCATATACCTCCCCCGCCGAATAGGTACATGGGTTTGACCCGGATCACCGGGTACTATATTGAAAGGTGGGAAGCCATAGCAAGTCGTCAACTAAAGAAGATGAGCTTTGTAGACATACAGACACTAGATGCTTTTGGGCTCACCCAGCCTGTCAGATGCCTCCTCGCCAGGGGGGAATGGAAGAGTTCATGAGTAGGAGCGCACCGTCTTACCGGAGATACACGCTAGAGTTCTTGTCTATGGTTAGGATCTACATCATGAGAGATGATCAACCATGTGAGAGGTACATTGTTTTCTACTTGGATGATATATCTAGGCAAATGATCATCTCACAGATTGAGGAGGCATTTGAATTTGATACTACAGAGATACAGGCTAGGCTGGACCCACAAGCCCAGGAGTGATTGATTGAGGATGACATGCAGTTTTAAAATGTCATCAACATGAGGGCAAAGAACTCCTATGACAAGAGCAGTGTCATCATCCACCCTGCACATCGTTATGTGTTCCGACTGTTGGCTGGCACAGTACTTTTCTCGGTGGAGCTGACAAATGTGCCATACAACGACATTCACTTTCTGTGGCACTTGACTAGTGAGGGACCAAGATATGGGTTATGGGCTGAGTTATGGATGAAGAGGATTGTGGAGGTGGCAGGAAAGTCAAAAGGGAAGATCATGGTCGGACGTATGATAGGCCATCTAGCAGAGTACTTAGGATTGGTTCCTCTGGCTGACTTTCCGAGCTTAGGGAGGCGCACTTCCTACCTTATCACTGCTGAGAGGTTATTTACATTTGAGATGCTCAGTGCCACACAGACCACGGGGCCATTCCACTAGTTGTATGGTGCCAGGAAGGTCACATTCATGGCACTTTCGAAAACAAAAAGGTGAGAAGTAAGCCAAAAACAAAAACATGACGTGTGGCTAGGATGAAAACCCGAAAGGGCTCCTAGGTAAAATGATCCCGAATCTATGTTTTTGATGCTATGAAACATGTAGATGATCCTGAATGTATGTTTGCTCTTGATGTGATTGTCCCATCGGTTGATGATTTTGTAGAAAAGTATTCTAAGGATGACAAGCTTAAACAGGTACTCTTCAATGGATGGGAGGACAAGGACGCAATGTATGAGATGGATGAAATAATGCATGAGATTATCATGCAACTAAACTCCGTAAAAGAGTATAGCTCTCGGATGTTATCGGATAGGATGACTATCCCACCCGATCCAGGCCAAGAAAAACAAATTTTTTCTCTCATTACAATCACATCCGTAAACCCAGCAGACCGATTCCAGATGAGTAGATTGTTAACTCTCAGTCGACATCAGTCAGGATGGCCATCCCGACCAATCCTGAATGCATTGTTCATTTTATTCAGAATGCACCTAAGCTGAAGCTGAAGACATTACCTTTACTCAAGATAATCAATGTCCTCTTTTAATACCTCACTTGAATTAATATGTATATATTCTTACAAGCAATTCAATCTCACTTTGTATATTTTTAGCTTCTAATTTCTTATAACACTTCATGTTTACTTATTCATCATGGGAAACAAAAGCGACCTGCGTAGGAGACATCGGTTGAAAGCTCAAAAGGATGCCAAAGTTGTTTGGTCCAACATCCCTTACGAACTCCTTTTACGTATTTTGTCACTCATGAGTTTGGTGAATCTCTTAGTGAATGTTGTTGCTATGTGTCGCTCGTGGCGATCCTCCTTCTCTGATACTTTTTTCCAGAAAATAAGTTAGGCATATACGAGTGCAGCGGCAAACTAAGCCATCTGCCTCTAGCTCGTAAGAGAGCTATACTAAGGCTTGCCTTTATTCGAGGCATAAACGCCGGACTAGGCTCTCTGAAGGTATGTACTTGCTTTTCCTCAACATGTGGCAAAAGTTATTTTATTTTTATAGTACCTTTTATACAATAGTTTAACATTCATTTTCATGTCATTCCTATAATACTAGGTGCTTGAATGTGCAACAATTGGTGTTGCCATGCATATCTGGGAATACAGCAATGAAAGGTCTATCAAAGGCTTTCAGGAGCTGGATACAGCTCGACTCTTTAGACCTCGGGTGGAAATTCAGAAAACTCAGCATGCTTGAAATTGCGGATCGCAACTGCCCTAACTTGAAGGTACTGAGTATTTGCTGTCCAACACCACATATGCATATGGCGGTGGCTATGGTATCCGGCATGCCTCAACAATGACATGGTGCATGCTTAGGTGCGGATAGCTGGAAACATTCTGATGTGGCTTTTTTCCGGGAAAAATGTCAGGCTTTTTTTTTTCGTGAATGGTGGCAGGCTGATGTGGCTTGGAGGACACATTTTGTTTATGCGTCCTCTCGGTCCGGTCAAACTGGCCGTGGCAGGGGTAGACGGCAGGCAGGCTGATGTGGCTTGGAGGATGCATTTTGTTTATGCGTCCTCTCGGTCCGGTCAAACTGGCGAGCTGCAGGGTGGCAGACGACAGGTGCAGTAGGAGGACGCATTTGCAATGTACGTCCTCTGATCCCTGTCCCAGCCTATTTATCAGCCTCTTCTCCTTTTTCTTTTGTTATCTCTTCCCCATTTGGCCAAAAATTTTCTTCATTTCTCCCATCTTCCTTCCCGAGATTTTCCACCACTCTCCTCCGCCATTGCGCCGGTTGTTCTCCGCCGCCATTGCACCGGTTGTTCTCCGCCGCCATTGCGCCAGTTGTTCTCCGCCATTCCGCTTGTTCACGTTATCGGTAATGTATTTTTATTTTTTGGAAAATCCTACATTTTGCTCTTGTTTTATTTTGTTAAGGTTTTGTTCGAGTAAAATTTGTAATGGATTTGTGGTTGTAAAGATCACGATCGGCCTGAAGTTCGTACCGTTGACCGTCCTTGACCCGTCGCTGACCCGCTGTTGACCTCCGTTGACTTCCACATTTGTCACCTTGTCCGTGAGTCTCAGACTACCACCCTCTTTTTTCCCATTTTCTTGATGTTAATAGAACCCTAAATAATTTTATGAATGTGTTCCACGATTATGTGTGAGTTGTCGTAGAAAGTTTGTTGATTTTTTTGTTAAATTATAAGTTGCGGAGATCCGGAAATATTTTAGTTAATTCGGATGTGTTGTATGATTGTGTGTAGGTTTAGTGATTAAGTTTGGTCCGATGCTTTGATAGCGTTTAATGCTCACGCGTGACTAAATGAAGTAATTAAGTGAATTGTTGACTGATAAATGTATTTAGTTTGTAGCAATAGTAATGACTTTTGAGGATACTACGAAAAGGAATGTCGGGTGAGAATAAAATAAAAATGATGTCTTTGCATATTCGTTTACTTGTTAATGTATTATGTCTGTGTTAATAGTGTTGTTAATGTGGTCGGGTGGAGTATATGTACATATTTGACGATACAATGAAAATGAATGTAGAATGAAAATGAATTAAAAGTTATGTATTCGTGTACTGCAGTTGTACGATGTTTTTGACTGTGTATATGTATAGAGGCAGTCAGATCAAGTTTGATTTGACTGTGGGTGTGTATTATGATCCTCCGATACCGGAGCGAGTTGTGACTCTCGAGAGGAGGTTGAACCACTCAGAATTAGTTGATGTAATTGTCACGAGGCTTGGCATTGCGAGTGAGAGGTACATGTTGAAAATATATTACCGATGTCCTGAACTGATTGGTTCGACTGTATACTATCGGTGTTATAATGTGGAAGATGATGACTCAACCACGTTCTTCTTCAACATTATTGATAGATTGTCGTTGTCGTCTGCGGATTTTTACATTGTCATGGAACAGTTGGAAAGCACTAATGATTGGGCACGGCCAATGACGTTCATGTCGTTGTTGAGCAACATGCAGAACTTTGCAGATATACCAAGCGTACCGCCACCCGTTCATAGCCGGGGTTTAGAAATTGGTGAGTCCAGCCAACCTTGTGGGTATGCTCCCGTGGATTGTGCTCAGCCGTCCACAAGTGGTGGTATGTATGGTATGGACCATGACGAGCAGAATGTCTTGGATGATGATTATGTGGGACACGTTAGCGACCATGTTGTTCGGGATGACGGTGGCAAAGACGATGGTGACAAAGGTGAACTTGACGGTGGAAGTGAGGATGATCGTTCCTTATCAACTGATTCGAATCCTGGGGACGAGGAAGAACAGGTGGTGTGCACGAACAATGTACCCCCGTCGTTTCATATTCTGGCGAATCCGGATACACAGGCCTACTATAGGGATTATGGTGGCCCTGATGAGGATAGCTATGACCCAACTCATTTTGGGTCCGAAGTTTCTACTTACGATCGAGAGACTGGTGTAGTGGATGTGCGTATGCGATTCCAGATGAAGCCCCAGTTGGTTGAAGCTATCTCTAGGTAGAGTTCCGTGATGAACAGGGAACACAGAGTCGTGGAGAGCACATCACGCACATGGTATGCGAAATGCAAGGACGTTGTCGAAGGAACTGGGAATTGTGTTTAGGTTGCCAGAGCTTCCAAGAAGGCTTCACATGGCATGTGGGAGATCACCAGATGGGCAAGTAGCCATGGGTGTGTCGGTGCTGGTCGATCTACGGGTAACGTGAATATGACGTCGGTGATGATCGTTCAATTCGCCACCACATTGATGTAAACCCTTCATACACAGTGAAAGATGTACAAGTTCAAGTGAAGGAGGAGTTCAATGTCACCATTTCATACAAGAAGGCGTGGTATGCTCGACAGAAGGCAATTGACATGGTGTTTGGAACTTGGGAGGATTCCTTTGAACAGCTCCCAATGTTTATGGATGAGCTAGTCAGGGCCAATCCGAGCACCGTAGTTGATTGGGCTGACGTACCTGACAGAATACACGGTCACGGGCGTAGGAAATTTAAATTTGTGTTCTGGGCATTTGGTCAGGCAATTGAAGCCTTCCGCCACTGCAGGCCAGTCATAAGCGTGGATGGCACTCATTTGAAAGGGGCATATAAGTCCACAATGCTGGTCGCCGTGACGCACGATACAAATGATTACATCCTCCCCATCGCTTACGCTATTGTTGACGAAGAAACGAATGAAAGCTGGAACTGGTTCATGGGGAGACTGCATCTTCACGTCGTTGGTGGTGATAGCATGCCAATCTGTATCATATCCGATAGGCATGCTGGACTTATAAATGCGATGACACATATGGAGGGGTGGATGGAGCCGGCTGAATACCATCGAATTTTCCTGCGGCATTTTCAATCCAACTTCCTATCATATGATTCCGGGAAGTTCAAGAATGCGCTTATGAAGACTCTGGTGTGGCAGCTTAGTGGTGCCAGGCGAGAGAGCAAGTGGAGGGAGTACAAGGAGGAGCTGGAGAGTATAGATCCATCTGCTTGGGCTTGGCTGGAATGGCAAGATAGGAGTAAGTGGTGTCTTGCATTCGATGAGGGTGATCGACGTTGGGGAATTCTCACGATGAATTTGTCTGAGAGTTTCAACAACTGTTTACGCCGCGCACGCCATCTCCCGATCACAGCTTGTGTAAAAGCGACGTTCGAGCGAACAGTTGAAATGTTTGCGCAAAGGGTTATGGACACCATGAATTGGAGGTACTTTGTCACTTACGTACCCTTTTTTATGTGTCTGTAGAGCAGTTTATGGATTCTAAAATCTTGTTCGTTTGTCCAGGTCCGTGTTTCCTAAGAGGAACTGGAAAAAGTTTCAGAAGCAGGATACATAGGCACAGGGACATATCGTAACCTTGTTCGGCCATGCGTCGCAGACTTATAGGGTTGTGACAAGGAACATCGATGGGAGCATTAGTGAACGACATTACACGGTCAAATACCGAAGGAGAGAGTGTAATTGTCGCGAGTGGCAAATATTCCGTTTCCCTTGTTCCCATGCCTTGGCCGTCTGTCGGCATAGACGTGACGATCCTGCTAGTCTATGTGACAGGGTGTATCACACGACCACATATGTGCAACAATATAGTCAGGGTTTCATGCCTGTACGTGATCCATCACTCTGGTAACGTGCCCGTTGGAGGTTGGTTCCTGATGGGGAAAAGTTTCGCAATAGGAGGCGCGGATAGTTTGTGGAGAGAAGGATAAGGAATGAGATGGATGAGCGGGTGCCGGGTGAATCCAGGGGCGGCCGTAGGCGTGGCCGTGCTTAGTGTCATGTTGTCATATAGTGTCTGTAATATTACCTCGGTCATATGTTACTTCTTGTATTACTTTCGTTCATCGGAATATTTATCTCGTGATGTTATAGCTTCTATTTGCCAAATATGTTTGACATGGTAATCGTTTCAGTAATTAATTTGCATATGTTGTAATTGTAAACAGGGACAACACAATGTATCATTATCATCCAGGACCCATGGAGGATGATTTGTTGTACCTTCACAAGGAGCATCGTGCCCGGGCATTGTACAATAGCCAGTTAGAGGATGAGGCACTGCAGGTCCGGCAGTGCGATGGGGAACAGTTGTATTACATTTAATTTAATTTATGGAACAGTTGTGGGCATGGGAGCGCATACCATCCATCCGACCTGCAGGTGCTCTACCAATATCAGTGCCGATGAATGCTGTTAGGTCCCGGTAGGTGCCGAATAATTCTAGTTTTCAATTTTTAAAACCGTAGTCAATTCCATATACTTGCGAATATAATTCACTCATCACTGCTCGTAGGTGGAGAGCCCCTTACGATTTATCACAATCACCGATGCATGTTTTGAAAGTGTATCGCGATCAGATCACATCTCTCAGTCAGAATCAGGTATGGGCCAACTTGGATTATGTTCTTCTGATTTCGTGTGAAACATGGTTTCCAGTACCTAACCGCAACACCATCATGTTCTTTCAGTTTATTTGGGAGCCATACATGGTGGATATCGTGGGGAAACTCCTGTGGTACTGTACAGCTGGTAGCAACAATTGGCTAGTTTGCGTCGACCTCATTTGCTGGCATGTCGTGGAGTTCCACCACGCACATCGGGTTCTCAAGCAGTTCGGCCTAATCCAGCCAATACCCACCCAGTTGGTCAGTGGGGAAGAGTATAAACTGATTTATGCTAGAGACCGTCGCGGCAGGTCCGGCACTGATTGGCGTGTCGAACTAAGAAGATGTCTCGTTGCTTGGGAACAACGATCTGATCGACAAGTAAACCCACTTGGGTATGCAGATCCATATTGTCCCAGTCGTGAATACATGGAGTGGTACTTCCGCAAGACGGTGAGCATGATTGATCAGCCAGGATGGCCTCTAACGGCTACAGAGGGTTTCCACGGAGACGGTGCAACTGCGGAGTACTTGGTATTTCCTACAATCATAATATTGTCAATAAATAATGCTACGGATTTCCCCTACATTGCATATCTAACATATTTATCTCGATTCTATAGTTGCAGATAATCACTGAGGTGCACATCAGGTCGAACATTAACTTCGCGGACGCTCTCAGCGGAATCAATGAAGTTGTCACACGGGGTCTACAACAAGCGCATTAGGCCTCTAGACTGCAGTACTATCAGTCATTTGTGCACTGTGAGGATCCTCCCCCTGGTGTGAGATATGCGGACCTCAGAAGCCACCGCCAGGCTTCACCAGCTCGACAGGGAGGTTGGAGGCGGCGTCCTAGGGGCCAAACGGAACACGTTGGTCCATCACAAGCTGGCCCCTCACATGCGAGTCCACCGATTGGCGGACCATCACATGGTGAACCCTCACCTTACGACATGACTCCATCGGAATACACTGCATATGTCACTCCAACAGTGAGTCATCGATTCATGTCGCCTGATGCTCCATCACATACGGGTAGTGTTCCACATGCCTATCGTGAGGAGGCAGGAGACGAAATGGAGGACGAAATACCAGAGGGAGTTCCACATGAGGAAGTGCATGTACCTACACAGATGGCTGTTCCACGACGGACATCCAGGACCGCACGTCCTCCACCGTGTGGAACGGGCGGAAAGCTTTGCAGAGATCGTCACTAGGACAGTGCATGCCAGTGAACACTGATTTGCATTACATTTCACACGTACTGTTCGGCTATTGTACATTTATGATAATTCATACTCATTCTAACTATGCAATACTTCATTCCTACACCCTTATTCAGGACTAGTTACCAAACAGCAACTCACGCTTCCCTAATTTATCGTTTGACTAGTTCTCAACATATCATCAGACAAACACGAGTCTACTTATGCACAATCTTCACCGAAATCAATGGGATGACAAATAGTAAGGTATACATTGCAACAGTCAAGGATAATTTATTACTTAAATTCACGACTCATTCTGAAAAATACACTTTTGTTGAATTCATGACACAATTTTATAATCGGAAAAAAACTGAGAAAAAATCGCTGCAATTAAAAAAAACCTACATAACGGTCATTGGGAGTAATCATTTTGCACAATAATTAAAATTCTCCAGCCGATGGCATTACCCGATCTACCGAACAATTAATTTTTCAAATGTGTCCTCCATTATTTAAAGTTAAAAAAAATACTATTAAATTACCAAAAATTAAATTAAATTTCCTTGAGGACCTCCATTATTTAAAGCTAAAAAAATACTATTAAATTACCGAAAATAAAATTAAAATTCCATGAGGACGCATTTTTAAAATGTGTCCTCCATTATTTTAAGCTAAAAAAATTACTGCTAAATTACCGGAAAAAAAAGTTTCCTTGAGGACGCATTTTTAAAATGCGTCCTCTACTACTTTACAGCTAAATAAATTTGACGTAACATTATTAAAAAATCCTTGAGGACGCATTTCAAAAATGCGTCCCCTATTTTTCTGGACCAAAAAAATCAAAATCTGCAACCTGAGGATGCATTACCCTAATGCGTCCTCCACCATGTTGGCCATTTTCCAGAACAACCGTATCCGCAGCCAAGATTCAAATTTTTACAATAGTAAAATCAAGAACTCATATCTATTAGCCCGAAATAATGGATAACAAACAAAACGTAAAGAAACTAAAGAAATAATGGACACAAGGATTTACGTGGTTCAGTCAAGTTGACCTACATCCACGGCCGGAGGAGACAGGAAGCTTCACTATACGCGGAGAAAGTATTACAAGGCTTTGCCTACCACCTATGAAGCAATTATGTGGCAAAAATATAAATCTGAGAGCTTTGGCTTCTACAACTACAAAGGAGAGTTAAAGGGAGAAGAAAGCAAGTAGCAAAAGAATACTATATTTGAGATGTGTTTGAACTACTAAATTCATCCTCTATTTATGCTACCCAAAGTTCAACAATGACCAAGAGCTCTGAAACAAAACTTATCCCAATATCCCAAGAAATCCCCCTTCTTGCTTCAACCATGGGTCGTGAACATTACTTCCAAATGGTTCTTGCTAAAAAACCATGATCGTTGAACCTCAATAGTCAAAGAAATAATGCTTCAACTTTCTAAGTATGGGATGAGAATAGTGTTGTAATTTAATACTTTGAATAATTATTTTTGCTATCCTCCAAAGAATTGAATGTTCGTGGACAATTGGGTGAAAACCACATTTCTTCACAAAATATATATTCCAACATCACTTGTGTAAAATCATTTGATAAGCTCAAACACTTATAAACCTAACCCATTCGAAACAGATAGTAAACAAAATAGTTACTAAAAGTGAAAATCAAATAAACATACACTGATATATCAAATCACACTATCTTCATCAACATAAGTAAGCAACAGAATCTGTAATTAAACAAACTACATCAACATCGCCAAAACTGAAGCATTAATTACACTTTTTTTCCAGGATCTTGTCGAAAAGGCTGTGAATCTAAACAATTTTACCTCGACGTTTGCCAAGGGATCATCTGGTGAACAAAAATGCGGCAAAGCTTGGCGGTACCAAAACCTATAGAGATGCCTGCATGTTGATAAAATTGGGGTTTATAAATCAGAAAACTTATACCACAAATTCATCAAAATGTTATATTTTCTAAAACACAGAGCTGAAAATGTACACATGAGTCATAGCAAAAGTTCCTCACTCCATAAAGTTTGTTGGGTATTCCTCCCTAATTCTAAAATTTTCCTTTGGTAAAATTGGAAGAAGATTCTAGTATGATGGGGGATGTATCTAGACCATGAAGCATATTCTAGAAATACCTCCTAGAAGCCTCCAAGCATTAATTGTGGTAGTTGGAGAGATGGAGAAGAGAATTCTAGAGCTTGAGTGCTCATCTATAAATAGGGTGCTCTTGGAGAGGACTTTATCATTCAACCAAAAACCATTTCCTTTCCTTCTAGATATCCTCCAAGAGAGAGTAGTAGGGAGAAGTCTTCATCCTCTCTAGTTGATAGATATCCACCATAGTGTGAGAAAACCTTTGTAATCCATCCACATTTTGGGTGAGACATTGTAACCCCACTTTAATCATATAGTGGAAGAGTTGGACTACCTAGTCCCGCAGTTTTTCCCGTTTTGGGTTTTCCGCGTAACCAAATTTGGTGTCTTGCTTATTTTTCATTCATCATCCTAATCACACAAAGAGGGAAACTATATTTTTCCCCAACAGTGGTATCAGAGCAAGGTTGATCGGCGTCATATTCTTGTGTGATTCAAGATGGAGGCGGGAGATATGTTCAAACTCACGGCGGAAAATTACGCATATTGGAAGCCCATGATGGAGGACCACTTATATAGCAAAGATTTGTATGAACCAATCACGGAGGAGACCAAGCCGGAGGAAAAGGATGACAAAGAGTGGGAGATCCTAAATAGGAAGGCGGTCGCCATGATCCGTAAGTACATAGATCGAAGTTTATTTGAGCATGTTTCTACATACACCAATGCCTTTGAGCTATGGACAAAACTTGAGTCTATGATTCAAAAGAAGACACCACATAATAAAGCCCACCTAGTGAGGCGGTTGGTGAAATTGGAGTACAAGTATGGCCAAAATATGATCGAGCACTTGAATAGCTTCAAGGGGCTTGTAAACCAATTGGCAAAGACCGAGATGAAGATCGATGATGAGTTGCAAGATTTGTTGCTCCTAAGCTCACTACCTGAAAGTTGGGACACTTTGGTGGTCACGCTTAGCAACTCGGCTCCAACAGGAAAGCTTACTATGGATGATGTAGCCGATAGCTTGATAAATGAAGAAGCACGGAGAAGAGAACGTGGTACAACAACCTATGCGGAGGCAAACGTGATCGAGAATCATGGAAAAAATTAGTCGCGTGGAAGATTTAGAAATGGTGAACGTGACAGATCACGAGGCCGGTCAAAGTCTCATTCTCGAGTTACTTGCTACTATTGTGGCAAAGCAGGTCACAAGAAAGATGAATGTCACAATCTCAAGAGAGACCAGAAGAATGGCACGGTCAAACCTGATCAAGTCAATCCAAAGAAGAAGGAAGAAGAAAGCACTACGGCGATGGCATCCGTGGAGCATGATGATATCTTTGTCATTGACGATTATGTCAATCTCGCCTACGATGAAAATTTATGGATCGGTCATTCCGGTGCTTCCTTCCACGTTACCCCACATGAAGGGCTCTACTCGTCCTACCAGCGTGGAGATTTCGGTGTTGTGAAGATGGGAAATCAAGTCACAAGCAAGATTGTCGGCAAAGGCGACATCATCTTGAAGACAAACACGGGATACAAGCTCGAGTTGAAGGATGTGCGACATGTCCCAGAATTGCGGCTCAACCTTGTCTCGGCGGGGAAGCTTGACGATGCTGGAATGATAAGCCACTTTGGAGATGGAAAATGGAAGATCACACCAGGCAATATGGTGATTGGTCGAGGAAAGAAGGATGGATCCTTATATGTCATGCAAGGACAAATCTGCAAAGGAGAGGCTAATGTTGCACATGAAACTTCGAACATGGAGTTGTGGCATAAGAGGCTTGACCACATGAGCGAGAAGGGACTTCAAATCCTCGCATGGAAACATATCCTCCCTGACAAAAAAGGTACAACACTTGACCCTTGCACTGATTGTTTAGCCGGCAAACAACATAGAGTTTCTTTCCTCGAGCCTGCTTACCCCCGTAGAAGAGAGAATATTCTTGACTTAGTGCATACTGATGTTTGCTTAATGACCGAAAGATCCCTTGGAGGTGCACAATAATTTGTAAGTTTTATTGATGACCATTCTCGAAAGTTTTGGGTGTCTTTGTTGAAAACTAAAGACCAGGTACTTGAGGTGTTCAGGGAGTTCCATGCAAGGGTGGAACGTGAGATAGGCAGAAATTTGAAGTCTGTCAGAGCTGACAATGGTGGAGAATATCGCGGCCCATTGAAGAGTATTGCAAGTTGTACGGGATCCGACTTGAGAAGACACCACCGAAGACACCTCAGTTGAATGGAGTTGCAGAGAGGATGAACCGAACCATTGAAGAGCGAGTTAGATGCATGTTATCTCATGCAAACCTCCCTAAAGGTTTCTGGGGAGAAGCTGTGAAGACTGGTGTTGATATCATCAACTTGACCCCTTCAGTTCCCTTAGATGGAGACATACCGGAGGAAGTTTGGTCAGGGAGAAAGGCTTCATATGACCATCTAAAGGTATTTGGATGTCGAGCATTTGTTCATATTCCCAAGGATGAGCGGGCCAAGCTAGATTAAAAAACAAGAGAGTGTATCTATCTTGGCTCACCCAAGGATGAGTTCGGTTATCGGCTATGGGATCCACCCCAGAAAAGGATCGTGAGAAGTCGCGATGTCATTTTCTTTGAGGACCAAACCATTAGTAATTACAAGGAATCGCAAGAAGCTCAAACCAGGCGGACCAGAGAGCCTTTGGAGTCCATGCCATCTCCCGTGGTGCAAGATAATGCAAGAAGAGAATCAGTGGAGGATGTTCACGATGAAGAAGTTGAAAACCATGATCCCAGAGAAGATACAGAGCAATCTCAAACAAGTGGCAAAGAAATGGAGGAAGCAAATGACCCAGCAGTACCCATGCTTCGGCGTTCAACTAGAGAGAGACAGCCTTCGACCAGATATTCACCAGATAAGTACGTGACACTCACTAATGAGGGGGAGCCTCAACACTATGGTGCAGCTATGGAAAATGATCATAAAGATGATTGGGAAAAGGCTATGCAAGAAGAGATGAAGTCCTTGAACGAGAATCATACATATGAACTCGTAGAGCTACCAAAAGGGAAACGAGCTCTAAAATGTAAATGGGTGTTTAAGCTCAAGACCGAAGAAAACAATCTCAAACCCAGGTATAAGGCTCGAATCATTGTTAAAGGTTGCAACCAGAAGAAAGGTATAGATTTTGATGAGATTTTCTCTCCCGTGGTAAAGATGTCATCAATCCGAGTTGTGTTGGGTCTCGCTGCTAGCTTGGATTTGGAGGTTGAGAAACTCGATGTTAAGAAAGCTTTCTTACATGGAGACCTTGAGGAGGAGATTTACATGGCGCAACCTGAAGGATTCAAAGAGCCGGGAAAAGAGCATTTAGTGTGTCGTCTCAAAAGAAGTCTCTATGGTTTGAAGCAAGCACCCCGTCAATGGTATAAGAAGTTTGAATCCTTCATGAATCATCATGGATTCAAGAAGACACACACCGATCATTGTGTCTTCATGAAGAGGTACGATCGAGATGACTTGCTCATACTCATGCTTTATGCTGATGATATGCTGATTATCGGGCAGGATAAAAGGAAAATAGCTGCTCTTAAGAAAGCATTGAGTAATTCTTTCGTGATGAAAGATTTGGGGCCAGCGAAGTAGATTCTTGGGATGCGGATCACGCGGGATCGATCTGAAAAGCTACTTTGGCTATCTCAAGAGAGATATATTGATAAGATTCTTGAGAGATTTAATATGCATCAAGCCAAACCTGTTAGCGTACCACTGGCCGGACATTTCAAGTTCGATAAGAAGAAAAATCCAAGAAGGGATGAAGAAATGAGAGGTGTTCCATATTCTTCAGCTGTTGGTAGCCTCATGTACGCCATGATATGTACCCGGCCGGATATTGCGCATGCAGTTGGAGTTGTGAGCAGGCACTTTTCAAATCCTGGGAAGGAGCATTGGGCTGCTGTGAAATGGATACTTCGATATCTCAGAGGAACAACCAAAAGGTGTTTGCACTTTGAAACAACCAAACATGTGTTGGAGGAATACACAGATGCTGATATGGCCGGAGACTTGGAATCTCGAAAATCAACGTCGAGATATCTGACTACTTTTGCAGGGGGAGCTGTATCTTGGCAGTCAAAACTTTAAAAATGTGTTTCCCTTTCTACGACGGAGGCAGAGTATATTGCTGCCACCGAGGCTTGTGAGGAGATGCTGTGGATGAAGAATTTTCTACTTGAATTGGGGCTAAAGAAAGAGAAGTACGTCCTCTATTGTGACAATCAGAGTGCCATCCACTTAGCTAAGAATTCAGCCTACCACTCCCGAACGAAACATATTGATGTTCGCTATCATTGGATTCGAGACGTATTGGAAGAAAAGCAACTACAACTTGAAAAATTTCACACCAATGATAATTGGTCCGATATGATGACTAAAGCAATACCAAGTAAGAAATTCGATGATTGTTGTAAAGGCACTGGTGTGGAGATCCCTTCCAATTAGGTCGGAAGGGGGAGATTTGTTGGGTATTCCTCCCTAATTCTAGAATTTTCCTTTGGTAAAATTGGAAGAAGATTCTAGTATGATGGGGGATGTATCTAGACCATGAAGCATATTCTGGAAATACCTCCTAGAAGCCTCCAAGCATTAATTGTGGTAGTTGGAGAGATGGAGAAGAAAATTCTAGAGCTTGAGTGCTCATCTATAAATAGGGTGCTCTTGGAGAGGACTTTATCATCCAACCAAAAACCATTTCCTTTCCTTCTAGATATCCTCCAAGAGAGAGTAGTAGGGAGAAGTCTTCATCCTCTCTAGTTGATATATATCCACCATAGTGTGAGAAAACCTTTGTAATCCATCCACATTTTGGGTGAGACATTGTAACCCCACTTTAATCATATAGTGGAAGAGTTGGACTACCTAGTCCCGCGGTTTTTCCCGTTTTGGGTTTTTCGCGTAACCAAATTTGGTGTCTTGCTTATTTTTCATTCATCATCCTAATCACACAAAGAGGGAAACTATATTTTTCCCCGACAAAAGTGTACCATCACCGCCAACAGCCGAGAAGTTTCTTTGAATGTGCTATTTATCAAAAATCCGGATGCAACCATGGTGAGTTTGAAAATTTGGACACATATGTGGAGGACGCGTTCAGAATGTGTATAATATTTTCTTTAGTTGGTTTATTAGGACGCATTCTATGTGTATTATTTAATTAGCAGGTTGTGAGGAAGCATTCAGAACGCATTCTATGTGTATTTTTTTTAGCTGGTTGATGAGGATGCATTCTGAATGTGTCCTCAGTTATGTTTTTTTTTTTGAATGAATGTAGATGACACATTTAAAAAATGCGTCCTCAGTTATTTAATTTTTTATTTTTGATTCTGTTTAATTTATTTTTTTTGTCGAATGCATGAAGAGGACGCATTCTCTAAATGCGTCCCCTATGTAATTTATATTTTTTTTGTCGAATGCATAGAGAATGCGTCTTTAATTTAAATTTATTTTTTAAATTAGTCTTCTAACCCAGTAGACATGTGATTGTTTTAAAATTTTTAAAAATTTTTATAATGATAAATGCATTGGAAGAATTTGAAAGTAAATTTATGATAATGAAACTTCAACATCCTACTTACCTAGTTACAGAAAATGGGAAAATTTGATCGTGGGTATTTAAATTCTTTAAATATTCCGAAATACAGAAAATGAATGAATTATAAAAAATATTTGTAAGTTACTACAGTATTTGAATTGTAATTGTAAAATTTCATTTTTTTTTTAGTTTAAATGAATTAGACATGTAAATGAACAAAAATATACGTATTTTAAAAAATAAAATTCCACTTTTTTCACTTTTAACTAATATAAATAAACAAAAATATAAGATTAGACGCATATAATGTTTATGAAATTAGAGATGATAATTAAAGCCAAAAGATCATGAATTGTTCAAGAGATACAATATTCGAAGAACACGTGTCATGGAACAGCCAACGGCATGTAATGTACTAATGACGCCCTCTACAATGCTTCCACCTGTTCCACATGGGGGAAGACGTATGGTGTGGGATGTGCATCTTGGAGCAACCACATGAGTAGAAACATGTACGTCATTATACGGAACTCCCTCCGTAAAATCCTTCTTCATACCATCCCATGCGTTCTCATTCAAATCATCTTCGATATGGGGAACACTACATGTATCAAATGGAGTAGTAGGCGACATATACGCATGACTAGCAGTGGGAGTAAGGTATGCAGTAGAATCATCTGGAGTAGTGTCGTAGTGTGAGGGTCCACCATGTGATGGTCCGTCGTTGGTTGGACTCGCACGTGAGAGTCTAGCTCGAGATGAACCAATGTGTGCTGTAAGGTGCTAAGCACGTGGTCGCTGACCACCCTGTCGACCAGGAGGAGCTGGACGGTGGCTTCTGATTTCATTGTATCTCACAACGGGGGGAGGTTCCTTGGTGTGCACATGTGGCTGATAATACTGCAGCCTGGAGAGTTCATGCGCATATTCTAGAGTACGTGTGGCAACACCATGTACCCCCCTAATAACATCCACGAAATGTGGGAGACGTTCATCCAAATTAATATCTAACATAAGGCGTATCTCGGACATTGCCTGCAACTACATAAATGAGATAAATATGTTAGATATTAAAAAATGAGGAAATTTAGTAAATACCATATACTCCATAATAGCTCCGTCTCCATGAAAACCTTTCGTAACCGTTTGGCCCCGTCCTGGTTGATCAATAAGGGTCACTGTCCTACAAAAATACCACTCCATGTATTCTCAATCGGGTGAATATGGATCCACTAACCCAAGTGCATTAATTTGTTTCTCTGCTCGATGTTCCCACGCCAAGATATCTTCTTAGTTCAACATGCCAATCCATGCCTGACCTCCCCTGGCGGTCTCTAGAATGAAGCAGCTTGTGTTCATCCTTAGTGACCAACTACGTGGGTGTTGTCTGGATCAGGCCAAATTACCTGAGAACACGATGAACATGATGATACTCCGCGACGTGCCAATAAATGAGGTCAACACACAATAGCCAATTGTTGCTACCAGTTGTACAGTATTGTGGGACCTGTTGCATGACATCCTCAGTGTATGGCTACCAAATAAACTGACATAATAGACAAGTGTTGTTGTTAGGAAAGAAACACCTTTTTTTCCATTAGTACCAAAAAAGGAAATCCAAATTACATTATACATGAATGTAATGGAGAGATGTCAGCTGATCGTAGTACACTTTCAGTACATGCATGGGTGATTGTGATAAATCGTACCGGGCTCTCCACCTGTGAGGAAGAAAATGAATAATATTAGTTGTTCCTAGTAATTAAAAGGTTTAAAAATTGTGTTCTTACTAATTGAATACAAAACTGCACCCAAGAGCACTCATGGGGACTGTCACTGGAAGTTGTCCGGCAAGACGGATGGTTTGTTTTCACTCCCATGCCCAGAACTGACAGTATATTTTTTTAAAAATATAATATAATGTAAGATGTCATTTTGAACACGTGTCCAACCAACAAGTTTAACCAACAATGTTTCCTTTAGTAGGAGTAGTGGCTCGGATATAGATTTGACTTGTGGAGTTGTATCGTCACATAAGCTTCTATACAAGTGTGCCAGAATCGCACTCCCCAAACTATACTGAAGTGCTGCTTCTTAGTCCATGAGTACTGAAAAATATAGCAGAGAGATCAGGTGCTCGGATGTGTCTGACATGAGCAATCCTCCGACCAGTAGTTGAATGAAAACCCTTGCCCGTTGTTGACAATCTACCTCAGACGCATCAAGAGGCAATAGACTGCACAACAAGTTTCCCAACCAACTGGCCCTTATAGGACCCCCTCTGATAGCACTTGTGTTTGGTGTATCCCCATAGTAGTCAGTGCACAATCTCTGCCAGTCATCTGTGTGTCTGCTTGTATCTACACCACTGATTGTCAAGCCATCGAATTGGTAGACCCCATAGGAGGCCCACATCATGTAAAGTGATGGTAGCCTACCCCACCAGCAGGTGAAATGTGTGCGTCTCCGGTCTCTAACGCTTGACTAACGCAGTGATGAGTGAATGGTATATGTGAATTGGTGCGGAATCCAACAGTCCCTCGAATCCAGTGTCACACACATAGCACATCACTCGCTCAGGGATCCCACCAGTCCAACAAGCCCCATCGCACCGCCTCACCTGTAATGCCTCATCCTCCAAATTACCGTTGTACAGAGCACATGCACGATGCTCCCTGTAAAGTAAAGTAAATCCTCATCAATGGGTCATGGATGATACATAGTGTATCCCTGGTGAAAATCATAATCACTTGGAGAAATTATCAATCCATATTTCCACAAAAATAAATACTATTACATGTAATACATATTCAAACCAAATCGAACATTAGCTTCAATTTGAAAAAATAATACACATAATACAAATCCGCACGATCAATTACACTAAAAACGATAAAATTTAGCATAACAAGCTACATGGCTACATAATATCATGTTATACATATTGGTCTAAACAAAACATAAGGATCTCTAGAAACTCCATATTACAAACACGACCATAAGCATGCCCTCGCCCACGGACGCCTCTGCAATCACCTGGTAGTCTCTCATCCATTTGATTCCTTATCCTTCTCTCCGCAAACTGACCATGCTTCTTATTACGAAACTTTTCAATATCGGGAATCAACCTCCAATTGGCATGTTGCCATAGTGATCTTGTAGAGGCACCAAACCCTTACTATATTGTTGCACATAGGTGGTCATGTGATATACCTTTTCATATAGAGTAGATGAATCATCACGCCTATACCTACAAACAGCCAATATATGGGAACAAGGGAAACGGAAAATTTTCCATCCGTGATAACTACACTCCTTTCTCCGGTATTTCACAGTGTATTGGCTCACACCAATGATGCCATTAATGGTCCTTGTCACAACTTTATAAGTCCGCGATGTCTGACCATACACGGTGACAGGATGTCCATATCCCCTAGTGTCTTGCTTTTGAAACTTTTTCCAAATCCTTCTTGGGAAAGCGGACCTACACAATTCTACAACAATTTAGAATTAATAAACTAGTCCACAAACACATAATGAAATATAACGTATCATGAAAGTACCTACAATTTGTGGTGAATGGAAAATTTAATGTATCATAAGTCCCATCCACAGTAATAACCGGCCTGCAGCGGTGAAATACATTGATAGCCTGACTAAATGCCCAGAACAAAAACCTAAATTTCCTACACCTATGACCGTGCATTCTATCAGGTACGTCTGCCCAATCAATAATGGTGCTCGGATTGGCCCTAATTAGCTCATCCATAAATGTTGGCAACATTTCAAAGGATTCCTCCCAAGTTTTGGGGATTACTACGAGTCCAATAAAAATATTAGTGATTAAATCAAACAGAAACAAACAACACAGAATCATTCAATGCATTCATATAATCATAAATTTTTCAGGTATCTCACGGAGACTAAGGAATTTTGACGGTGCGTGAATGCAACGCGCGGAGCTGCTGGCGCCGCTTGAGCTACACTCACGGACCAGCCGGCGGTGCGTTCTGGGATCCAACGGATGCGCGACAGTGAGCAACGGCTGGCCGTAAGTTTAAACTAACATTCCAACAAAAATTTAGTACCACGCGGAGAAAACTATGATACCGTGTATCTTTCTCCTTCCTTGTTCAGAATTATTGGTTTTGTAACAAGAAGGATGAGGATGCATTCGCAGAATGCGTCCTCGACTTAACGAAATTTTTAAAAATGCAAATTTAGAGAACGCATTTACCAAATGCATCCTCTTCTTTTCTCCCAAAAAAACCTGGAAATTCATGATCATTTTTTCATGCAATAAAAAATATATAAATTACTGAGAACGCATTTAGCAAATGCATTCTCCACATTTGCATCCATTAGCATGTACTGTAGCCACATTATAAGAATTTTCTCCCAACAACCACCACAACATGAGCGCCTTCATGAATAGCCCGATCAGATGAGTCAACGTTACAGCCAGATGTATCCTACCACTCAATAGTGTATCTATCTTTTGCACACATTCCTCAAGAAGCTTACCTCTCTTGTTATGTTGCACAAAGACTAGCAAATCTGGTCCAACAGAAAAATAATTTGTCAATAAACAAAAAAATCTCAGCCATTTTTAAATCAAGTACCATCTTCAAGAACAAACACAAATCCAAAACCAAGAACTCTAATCACATCAAAATTACAGTAGGAATCATATATAGCTCATGCTTAAGCAAAAGCCTAAACACTTCTACAACAGCATACTGAATGCAACTTCAAATTTCCAATTCAAACACCATCCAGCTAAGCAAACACACATGAATGGTCTTAAAACTCAAATAGAAAACTAATGACTAAAACAAGGAGAGGATAAACGATCACATTGGATTCATAACCAAGGCGAGATCTATTGAGGTGGAAACGTTGCAGACTGCCGGAGAAGAAGAACTTGTAGCAAACAGATCTACCATATTTGACAAACAAACTCGACGGAATTTTGTTGGAGACGTCTAGAGAAGACCGATCGGCGAGACGCAGTGGTGAGGAGGAGGTTTGGGTCTCGAGTTGCAAACTGAACGGTGTTATTTTAGCAGCTTAGAAAATTCAAAAGGACAGAATTATCCTGGTTGAAGAACCATCCAAAGAAAAGTATATTTATTATATGGTGCTTGGGATAAATGATTATTACTTTTCGTATTATATTTACAGTACTGGTTAGGCTGATATTTCCATTTATTTTCGACTTCATTTTAGTTGATATGTTGACCAAATTTGTAGAAACTCATGTTTTGATAATATTTTATTGCAGTTTAGAATTTTGGAATGGAATTGATGAGTTGCTACAATTATAAGTCTAGACGACCATCCCGATCGATATTCTGGACATATGGATACATGAAGAAAAGCTGGACGTTCGCACTGTACGTGATTGCAAATAGAAGAAAAAAGAAAAGGAAAGTTTTGTGCAAGAAAGCTAGTCATTATGATGGAATTTTCTGGTGGATTAATTTTGCCAAGTCCAAATTTGAAATGGAATTGGATTGCTTGAAGACTCCTAAACTTTAGGAGAAGATATTTTCTAATCTTCTTGAATTTTAAATAGATAAGGACATACATAATTTATTCCTATCTATCTTTTGGTTGTATTAATTTTACATATATTTTTTTTACATTCAAACGCAGAGACATACGCAGACAGTCTAATTTGCACTGAACAGTATTCACATTTGGAGTTTTTCATCGTTCTATTCAGACAATTTCATCATTTATTTTTATGCTTTTGATTTTTAATTCAATTATGTTTTCTAGAAAAATTCATCTTTTCTGGTAAAGATCAAGGAAGTACTGACGGTGATTCTCATGACATCTAATTAGCTTTTATCCTTTGATTGCGTGCTAGCATCTGTTGTTCTTGATTATAATGTTTATCATTTATTTAATGTTATTGAGTAGTGCGCAATATTTGATAGCATTTTTGTTAAAATAATACCAATTGAACCAGTTATCCGTAATTGTGACTTCAGTTCAATTAGTGGCAGGGAACAACAGTCTTAATTTAACAATCCCGCGTTAGAGTTTGTTAGTAATGAATTGAGTCTTTCTCATTTATAAGGCTACTAGCATAAATCTATAGAGCGTCTCTTAGGTTACATGTTAGTTAATGAAATAGTTGGTGAGGCGTCCTCATATTTATCAACAAGGCAAGGAAAGATTGGTTGCTTGCAACTATAACCTTTTTTTTTATTATTAAACCATCCTAAGATGGGGGGATTATATTAGGCTCCCCAAACCAAGCTAAATTAGCCAAAATTGGCGCGTAATCCATGATAATTATACAAGATACAAAAGGATCAAATCCTAAAATTAGCTTGCAAAAGTGGTGATTTAAACCATGCTAAGCTCGAAGAATAGCAGTAGTTCGTCTATGTACCATTATTGACATACCACGAACCGAGCGGCGAATCGGAAATTCGAGACGCCTATTAGTCAATAGTATGCCAACTAATGGTAAATTTTAGTTGAAACAGAATTCCCGAAAGTTAAGTATTCATAGCTATATTGGGGAGATCACCAGGGCAAGAAATTGTGATGTGTGCCTCCTTATAGCATTTCAACTAGTAGTTAGCTGATTGAAGATCAGATCTTTCACTTTCCCTCCATTCTGGCATATTACCTGAAAAAAAGAAAGCAAGAAGCAGTACCCGAGAGTAAAAGAAGCAAGAAGAAAAAAGGAAAAGTAAGTCCTCCAATTCTATGTCCTATTGATGTCCATGGATGATCCAACCCGAATTGCAGGAAAACCAATGGAGTCTAAAAATAGCATTCCCCGAAAGAAATTAGGAGTTGACCGAATATCAATATCACCTTCCAAATTGGTTTTCCTAGCAAATTTTGCTAAATAATCTGCTGCCATATTAGCCTGTCTATGTATATGATGAAGTGAAATAGATGAAAGCAGTACTTGAAGTTCATTACATATAGAGAAAACTCTCCAAGGACATCTGTTCGGATTAAGAATGCTTTTAACCGCAGTTAAACTATCAGATTCAAAAATACATAATTCTAAGGCTAATTCAGATCTGATCTCTAATCCCATCTTGATTGCCATTAATTCTGCATGCAGAGGAGTTGTACAGTTCAGTTTTTTTGCCCTTAGTTTAACCACCTCCCCCATACAGTCCCTTATAACTACTGCAACAAAAGTAGATCCACTACTAATCCAAGAAGCATCTGTATTTATCTTATAGCCAGTGGTAGGTTTTTCCCAATTAGCAGTAGTTATTGCAGGTCTAATCTTCTGATAGATTCTTGGAATGATATTAGCCTGCACCCAGTGTTTATGCTTCTCCCTGTTCCCTTGAATTTTATGAGCAGTGAAAATTGTGTATAGGGTCTGTTTAATTTCATGTATGCAATTTTCACAAGTGAGAGTTTTTTTATCGAAAATATATGTATTTCTGCCTGTCCAGAATGTCCAGATAGTAGTTACAAAGGCAGCATTTATCAGTTTGGAATGTACTTTTGATTCCGAATTGTAAGTTAAATAGTACTCAACCCTACTCTTAAGATTTGGAAAACTAATTTGTGGCAGCTTTAGTAGGAAGTGAATACTATTCCAAACTGAGAGGGAACCAGGGCATGAGTTGAAGAAATGATCAAGATTATCTTTATTGCACAAACAGAAAGGGCATCTCGAGGCTAGATAAATCCCCATCCTACTTAGCACATTATCAAAGGGAAGGATGCAGTTTAAAACTCTCCAAGTTAGTATAGACATTTTACCAGGAATGTAAGAAGACCATACCCTGTGAAAATGTTTGATTTCTGGATTCCTTTGTCTGAGAATGTTGTATGCAGATCTGATAGTGAATTTCCCATCTATTGTTTGAGTCCATACCAGCTGATCCTCATGGAAATGTTGCAACTTGGCTTCCTGCAATAAAAGTATAATATTGGTAGCCAACCAAGGCTCCAGACTTGGTAAGTATGCAGGTTTGTAATTAATGAAAGAACTAAGAGTAAGATCCTCAAAAGGGATGTCCCTATCTTCAGGCCATTTATAATATAGAGCACCTATTCCCATCCAATTTGAATTCCAGAAGGAACAATCACCTTTACCAAAGATGATCCTACTTAGACAGTTTGCCATTGGAGTTACAGACATTATTCTTCTCCAGATTTGTGATTGTTTATAAGTATCAGGTAGAGTCCATAAAAGTGAGGACCATTGAGTCTCATTTCTCTGGAGCTTCCACCATAACTTACAAGAGAATGCATCCACTGTAGCCTTCAAATCTCTTAATCCTAGACCATTTTCGATTACCGGATAACTCATTCTTTTCCATAATCTCCAACATTTCCTACTCTCCTGATCTGACTTACCCCAAATTAGCCTAGATGCCATCTTTTCCATTATTTTGAGAACTATCCTAGGGGGTTTGAGGACTGCAAATATATGTATTGGAATAGATAGGAAGCAGTTATTGATCAGGATGATTTTACCAGCTAAAGTTAACCATTTATTCTTCCAATTGGTTATCATCTTTTCCATTCTCTCAATTACTGGCAAATAGTGCACCTTTAGATTCCTACCAGAGAATATAGGGACTCCCAAGTATTTAAAAGGAAAAGAGCCTTTATCCATTCCTAATATCCTTTTAATTACTTGGACTTGTTGCTTAGTAATGATATGAGATACAAAGAATTCTGATTTAGCAAAATTAACTTTTTGTCCTGATGTGATCTCATAAGCCTTCAGAAAATGTTTAAAGTGTCTTAAGTTTTGTGACCTAGTATTGAGGAAAACAGCCGTATCATCTGCATACATTAGATGTGTCAGTGGAGAGCATGTTCTGGGTAGATAAAAATGCTGTAAATATCCAATGGAGAATAATTTCCTCAATCCCCTAGAGAAGGCCTCAGATAAAATATTGTATAAAAAAGGTGAAAGGGGATCACCTTGTTTGATTCCCCTAGAAGAAGAGAAATAACCAGTAATAAAACCATTTATTAGAACTGAGAATTTAGCAGATGCAATGTTTAGCATGATCAGTCTAACAAATTTGCCATGGAATCCAAACTGGAGTAAAATGGAGTTAAGAAAAGACCAAGAGACCCTATCGAAAGCCTTTTGCATATCTAGTTTGATTATCAAATTTGATATCCTAGACTTCCGAGAGAGTAAGCTTGACATTTCATGCATAAGAATGACATTATCAGAAATTTCCTTTCCTTTAAAAAAAGCACTTTGCTCAGGTGAAATGATTAGATGCATTAAAGGTTTAATCCTCATCATTAACACTTTAGAGAAAACTTTGTTAACAAAGTTTGATAGACTTATTGGCCTATAATCTGCAAAAGTATTTGGAATGGCTTTTTTGGGTATTAGAGTGAGCCAAGTACTAGATATAGCCTTTGGAATATCTCCAGTGTTTAAAAAAT
Source organism: Rubia yunnanensis (assembly GCA_037428765.1). Taxonomy (NCBI): domain Eukaryota; kingdom Viridiplantae; phylum Streptophyta; class Magnoliopsida; order Gentianales; family Rubiaceae; genus Rubia; species Rubia yunnanensis. The sequence continues at coordinate 111,676,827 of CM075064.1, read as the reverse complement.
CATTAGCAGCACACAAGAGATCATACTTTATAACATCCCAGAAAGTGAAGTAGAAATCTCCAGGAAATCCATCATAGCCAGGTGAGCTAGTTCTATTAAGATCAAATACTGCATCTTTCAGTTCCTGAATATCAATTGGGTTAAGCAGTATTGAATTTTGTTGACCTGTTATTACCCTAGGGATCTCCTGCAGAAAGTATTTTAGATATCTCCCATCATTCTGATCTTTTTCTTCATTCAGAAGCTGCTCAAAAAATTTAACTCCCTCTTCTTTTATTAAGGATGGATCAGTTATCCAGTTTCCATCAACATTTTTAATTTTGGTTATTCTGGCTCTAATTCTCTTTTCCTTAATTGTGTGATGAAAATATCTTGTATTTGCATCACCTTGCTTAAACCAGTTAACCCTAGCTTTTTGCTGCACAAAAATGTTTTGTTCCTTCTGAGATCTGAGGAGCAAGGATTTAGATTTCAATAGATCTTGTAAAACCAAATCATCCTGCGTTTGCTGGTATTCAATTTCCAGTTCAGTAACCTTTTGCTCTGATATTTCCAGATTTTTATTAACATCTCCAAAAACAGTTTTGTTCCATTCTTTGATTACTATCTTGAGCCTTTTTAACTTGTGGACAAAATTTTTCATTCCTACCATGGGAGAGGGTAATTCCCAGTTAGAAGCAACTACATCATAAAATTCTGGTCTATTAGACCACATCTGTTGGTATCTGAAAGGTCTTGGAGCTACTTCTATTGCTGACTGAATTGATAAAAGAAGAGGGGAATGATCTGATGTATTTCTGTTTAGTACCTGTATGGAGCTATGAGGAAACATGTCTAACCAGTCTAAGCTACCTATTCCCCTATCCAGCTTTTGAAAGAGAAGATCTTTCCCTTTATCTTTATTTCTATTGTTACTCTAACTATAACCTATTTGTGTGCATGCATTTAAAGTCATCTTTGCATTAAATATGGAGATAGAAAGCCAGTACAAAACTGATCAAAATCGGAATTCTCTCATCATAGTTGAATCTTTTGAAATCTGTAACAATTTTCCAATTTTAATTGTTATCAATTTTTCATTTTTTTAATTCATCTTCATCAAATCATTGTTTTGGTCACAAAATCGCAGGTTAAGAATTAAGAAAAATCTCGCCAATCTCTTGGGAAATGAATTTGCTTGATGCTGTATTGATCAGGATAATCATCCCGACCACCGAATCATAAATTGGAATTTGGATTGGATCTCGAATTATTTTTTGTGTAAATCGACGCAACAAATTTTGGAGCTCATGCCACGGATTGGTTTTAAGTAGTATTTTTCTTAAATTTTTTATTTTCTTCTTTTTCCTTCTAGTATGTGTCTCGTTCTTCCCGTACAAAAGAATTGATCTTTACTCTAGAGATTGAGAAACTTGCACGAATTTTTACGAAGCAGAGAAAAACCTTGAAGGAATCTTCCTCATCTGAGTTAACTGCCACCGAAGAACAACTCTACATGGCCGACGAACAGAGACATGCGGAAGAACCAGCACCTCAGTTGATAAGAGACATGGGGTGTTACCCACATAATTGTCCACTGTGCATTGCCCTTTCGGACATCAACTGCAACTCAAAAATTAAACCAGGTTTTATACAAGTGTTACCTAAGTTCGATGATTTTCCACGTGAGAGTGCTCATAATCATCTTGATGAATTTGATCTAGTGTGTCTGACTCTGTGACCCCAAGGTTTTTCTTATGATCAAATTTGACTGCTCACATTTACACACACATAAGCAGGGAAAAGTTGATATTTGAACTTCCCTCGGGTTAAATCTGAGCTTGGGAGGATTTTGAGCTAAAAGTTTTACAAAAATTTTTTCCTACGTCTAGAACGGCTAACTTAAGAGCTGCAATTAATGGCATAAAACAAAAGAAGGGGGATAGCCTTGCAAGCTATAAGGATCGTTTTAATCAATTATGTCGTAAATGTCCTAACCATGGTTTTACTGAATATCAGCTCATAACTAATTATTTTTATGGAGGCATGTGTTCGATAGACTGGAAATTTTTTGATGCAGGTTGTGGTGGCAATCTGCTAAACAAAACCATGGATGAGGTGAAGGAAATCATTCTTAATATGGTCACCTAGGAGTATGATGAAGATGATGATAGATCTAGACCAGTCAAGGTAGCCAGAACTTCACAAATGGATGAGAAGTTAGATGCCCCCACATCCCTGGTATGGGAGCTAGCAGTGTAGATGGGACACTACACCGATGCTTTCTCTACTCTTCAAGATCCTCAAGCTGAGCAAGCTTTCTTTGGATTAAAATATGCTCCACCGAGACCAAGAAGGTATGATCTATATTCAAACATATAAAACCCGAGATGGAGAAACCACCCAAACTTCAATTGTACCCAGAAAGCTCCAGGAATGTATGCTCTGAGACAGCCACAGGCTAGTAGGGATGATCATCCCGCTCAGGACGGTTGGAAAATTTCCATGAATGATGTTCTTAAGAGTATTTCTCAAGGCAGTGAAGTGGTGAAAAATTTAGCCAAAAATACAAATGCTTTCCAGCAAGAAACATGAGTTGCCTTGGAAAATATTGAGACTCAAATCACACAAATGGTTGCGGAGATAAATAAGTTGTAATCAATCAATGGAAAACTTCCTTCCCGGACGGAACCAAATCCGAGAGAGAATGCAAGTGCAGTAACCCTTAGAAGTGAGAAAGAGTTAGCTGATTCTGCACCTAAGGAAGAAGACAAGAAGAAGGAAAAACAAGAAAAAGCCAAGGAGATAGAAAAGGTGTTCTCAAAGGCAAACACTCCAGAAATTTCACAAACATTCCCATCCAGGTTAGCTAGAAACATGAAGTAAAATAATGAGAAGGAGATCTTGGAGGTCTTCAAGAAGGTAGAAATCAATATGCCCTTAATTGAAGCTATAAAGTAGGTTCCCAGATATGCAAAATTTCTTAAAGAGCTTTGTTCTAAAAAGATGAGACATGGGAAACATGCAAAAATTAGGGTAGCTGAAAATGTTTCTGCAGTTATTCAACGTAAATTCCCATAAAATTGTAAGGATTCTGGGATGTTCTCTATCCCATGAAAAATTGGCCAAATGAATGTTGAAAAGTCCATGTTAGGTATACGCGCATCAATTAATGTTATGCCCATCTCTGTGTATAATAACTTGGAATTATGACCATTGAAGGAAACTCGTGTCATAATCCCTTTACCATATAGGTCTAATGCATACCTCGATAGTATGATAGAGAATGTATTTGTGAAAGTCGATGATATGATATTTCTTGTGGATTTCTACATTGTTGATATGGATGATTTATTCTCTGCTAATAAGTCCCTAATTCTTCTAGGAATGCCATTTATGAAGACAATGAAAACCAATATTGATGTTGATAAGGGAATACTTAACCTTGATTTGATGGAAATAGAGTCACATTCAATATTTTTGATGCCATGAAACATGTAGATGATCCCGAATCTTTGTTCACTCTTGATGTGATTGACCTGTTGGTTGATGATTTTGTAGAAAAGTATTCTAAGGATGACAAGCTTGAACAGGTACTCTTCAATGGATGGGAGGACAAGGACGCAATGTATGAGATGGATGAAACGATGCATGAGATTATCATGCAATTGAACTCCGCTAAAGAGTACAGCTCTCGGAAGTTATCGGTCAGGATGACTATCCCACCCGATCCAGGCCCAGAAATGCAAATTCTTTCTCTCATTGCAATCACACCTGTAAGCCATGTAGACCGATTCAAGATATGTAGATTATGTTAACTCTCAATTGACGTCAGTCAGGATGACCATCCCGACCAATCTTAAACGCATTGTTCATTTTATTCAGAATGCACCTAAGCTGAAGCTGAAGACGTTACCTTTACTCAAGATAACCAATGTCCTCTTTAAATACCTCAATTTAAATTAATATGTATATATTCTTACAGGCAATTCAATCTTACTGTGTATATTTTTAGCTTATAATTTTTTATGACACTTAAGGTTCACTTATTCTTCATGGGAAACAAAGGCGGCCTGCGTAGGAGCCATCGGTTGAAAGCTCAATAGTATGCCAAAGTTTTTTGGTCCAACATTCCTTACGAACTACTTTTATGTATTTTGTCACTCGTGAGTTTGGTGGATCTCTTAGTGAATGTTGCTACTATGTGTCGCTCATGGTGATCCTCGGTCTATGATAATTTCTTTCTTGGAAATAAGTTCGGCATATCCGAGTGCAGCGGCGAACTGAGCCATCTGCCTCTAGCTCGTAAGAAAGCTATACTAAGGCTTGCCTTTGTTCGAGGCATAAACTTCGAACCAGGCTCTCTGAAGACTATAATTTTTTACTTTTCCTTACAGGGATTTACTCTATGCAGCTCTAAGGTATGTACTTTCTTTTTCTCAATATGTGGCAAAAGTTATTTTATTTTTATAGTACCTTTTAAACAATAGTTTAACATTCATTTTCGTGTCATTCCTATAATACTTAGTGCTCGAATGTGGAACAATTGGTGTTACCATGCATATCCGGGAATCAAACAATAAAAGGGCTATCAAAGGCTTTCAGGAGCTGGACGCGGTTCGACTCTTTAGACCTTGGGTGGAAATTTGGAAAACTCAGCATGCTTGAAATCGTGGGTTGCAACTGCCCTAACTTGAAGGTACTGAGTATTTTCTCTCCAACGTTACATATGCATATGGCGGTTGCTATGGTATCTGGCATGCCTCAACAATGACATGGTGCATGCTTAGGTGCGAATCGCTGAAAAAATTCTCCACAACCACTGAATACCATGTGAATAGATATACAAGATTAATTTCCCTGTCTCATTGGGCTATTCATATAGGCTATAATGAAGAGAGTGAGGCTGAGGCATTTTCTATGCACCCGGTAGTCTGCAATTGTCGACGCTGAAGACATGGAATCAATTTAAAATGTCTCTGCCTATTTCCGCTGATCTTTAGGTCAAAAGGATGCAGTGTGAAATCTTAAATTGTGTTTGAACTATAAGAATAAAAAAACATGATGCATGGTCCTAGGTTTTCATTATATCATCATTCGGAGTCAAAAGATTGTCCTTCAGATTGCGTTGTTATTTGTGATTATTTTGAGTTTTGAAGATGCAAGTTTAAATATATTTCTAACTTAATACTCTCTTTTTTTCTCCATCTATATGGATGATGTTAGAACTTGAATCCTTCTTAGATCGGATTGACAATACGATTTTATTGGTTAAAAGATAACCTATATATACATATAAAGGTAGGGTTAACCTGAGACCTTGTGCTGAAATTGGATGCCTTGTTTTGGACATCATGAATGTTTAATCACATTTTTATTACCATTTCAAAGAGTACATTTCACCTTGTATTGTGGAGATATTGTAACAGATTATTTCTAGTTACGAAATCATAGAAATATAGTGGTTGTTTTACAGGGAAGCGAATCAAACTGCAGATCATACAGTAAAGTCTACAGTGAATGGAAGTGTAATGAATTTTAATACTTGCCCAAGCGTGTCCCAATTAGTGTGAGCTGCCATATTGCTATATAAGAAAGCATTCCCAAACGTTCTGAAATTTGGTTATACCGAATTCTCTTAATTATTACTAGTATGTTCCAACATAACCTATCTAACCAAGTATGTAATAAAGTAAAGCGTTAAAGACACAACACTTGGTTACGCAGTTTGGTGAAATTCACCTACATCTACAGGGTCTGGCCCAGTTCAGAATAAATCCATTAATTAGAAAGATACAGTACAAAGTACACCATACAAAATACTTATCTTTACTAATCAAACATGTGAATTCTGCTAGATCCCCTAGCTACCGATCCACCTTGATCATACTCCCTCTGACCTCAAAACTCGTCGACGCTGGATCTCCTCCTCCCGAGGAATTAAGGTATACAATTCTGATCTTTGAATGGCAGGTCATATATGTTGGAACATAGAATTCTGGCTCTTTGCTATACGTTCGAAAGAATAAAAATCTATGTGTAGATTTTCTTTGTTAAATCTGTGTATTGAATGCTGCCGTGGTGTCCCCTTTTAAAGCCATGAGCAGATCAGAACTCTTCATGATTATCTCCATAATATTCCTATTCCTCATCTGCTTCTTGAAGCATATCCAAATCCCATAAATAAAGGTATTTTCCTTATCACAATATCTCTCATATATTCGATAATATCAGCACGATATTTGTAAGGATTTTCCATGAACCAACTATGCTTCTACACACCTAATATATAGCAGAATATTCAGATTTCCATAACTCACAAATACCATAATATTCTGTCCTTTCAGCATAAGATCTTATTGGTGTATTTATGCTAATTTGCGTGTTCCAACATGGAAAGACTTTCGTTTCCAAATATGTTCGCAAAATTTCCAATTAAAATATTTAATGAATATCACTTGACTATACAATATCCCCCTTTGTCATTTTGTGGACCCTACCATTTTGGTCATTAATATCACGACAAACACATAGGTCTTCGCAAACTTCACCTATGATGGAACATATGCAAAATACTGAATCTAATGTAAAAGAATACCAACTGAATTCCAGAATACCATCTACCATCAAAATGATACTAATCATATTACAGCCAAAGTATTCTCCCCCTGGGGACTGAAGATGCTAAAGGCACACAAAAAAATTAACATAAACTGAAAGCAGGCTCCCCCTGAATGTGACTCCAGATCTATGTTGGAACATAGATACATCGGATAATCCTTCTCGTTCAGGAGCAGCAGTCTAGGCCTCCAGCTACGCTTTCTCCACCTCGAATTTAGCCTTCTTTGCTTCCAGTGCTTCCATTTGAATTGCTATCGCTCCCAACCTGGTATTCAGTACCACCAACTTGGTTGTCTTTTCAGCAGCTGCAGACGTAGAAACTTCAGGATTCAAAGGAAGATCATTGATGTGCCTCATACCAAAGGTCTTCTTGTTAGGCCGTAGGAACTCTATATCTATAATCAAATATTTCATCTTTCCTTTCACCTTGGCACTCTTAGCCCACGCAGAAATTAAGAAGGAATACACAATAACATGTTTTGCCTTTTGGACTGTAGCTTGCCTCACTAGATTATGCTGTATGAACAACCCAAGGTTTACTGATTTCTGTGTTCCAACACAGTACAACAGTTTAGCCATTTCTCTAGTCAGGGCAGTAGTGTTTGAGAATGGCATCCAACAGTTTACCGCTACTTGGTAAAGACCTAAAAATCTTGATGACAAACAGGAAGCTTGTGAATAACCAGTTTCAGGCCATTATGTCTTGTATCCTCCTGAGATTGCCTCCAGAATCTGATCATCCAACACTACTAGATCATCTCGAAACACTCCCTCAAATTCTAGAATATGTCCCAAAATCATGTTTATCTTGGCAGCTACGAAGTCAATAAGTTTCCCCCGTACATACACCCTTTCAAACCAGGGGGAATCAACCCCTAAATTTCTAGCCATCAAATTGGCGTACACTTCAATGACTACCTGTCTATTGTACTGAAGTTGTACAGTAGCAGCTTTTTTCCTTCCTATTAATTTCAAAAAATCATAAATCCCACTAGCCCTGTATGCTTCTAGGTTTACGGGTCTCTCAGAGATCACCTTCCTCTCTACAAATGCTTCTGTCATTTCTTCACAGTTTATATCAAAATAAGAGAATGACAGTGCTTCACTTACAGGCAGAGGTGGCACCACTTTCTTCTTGGGAGCTGTCTGAGTTTTCTTGGCCTTTTTGGTTGGTGAGGAATCCTCAGTAGCAGCCGCCTTTCTCTTACCCCTACCATTTTGTAAGAACTCATCTAACACCTCATCACTAGAGTATTTCATATCAGGTTGTTCCTATGTTGGAACATACTCAGTATCTCCATCCCCTTCTTTTTCAGCAGTATGTGTTCCAACATGCTGGTCTCCATCTAGTTCACTTTGTCCAGAAATAGGCCCTCCAGTCTGGTCTCCATCAACATCAGCATCACCAGTTACCTCAACTTGGTCTTCACCTCCCATATTTTCATCATCAATCTCCATCTCCTCAATATTTTTTGACTTTGCATTCTGTGTTGGAACATAGCCAACATTGTCTTCTTCGCTATCAGAAACTTCAATTATCACCAGTTTTCTCAGTTCCTCCATTCTCTGAGCAGCCTTAGAATAAAAAAATCCTACAGGCATTCTATCCGTAGACTTAATTACTTCCAATCATGCTGCCTCAGCATCACTTATCTCCCTAATGCTCACATAGCTCTCGCAAGGAATGGATGAATAAACATGGAACCTATCATTCCCGTTGTAAACATCATATCTTCCCCTTAGAAATTTAACTTTATAACTTTCAGTATCACAGAGATTACCAACATCACCTGATACTAATTCCTTGACATTCACATATAGGAACTATCCATCTATACTCTTGAGTTTATACAAATCAATTGTAGTTCTATTTGCTTCCAGTCATTCAAAAGTCTCGTTTACAGTATTGAATTCCATTCCAAGAATTTTGAGATTTTGAGGATCATGATCCATTACCTTCTGATATGAAACCTTTCCTTTTGTCTCTGAAGTGTTCACCCGGACCGTCACCACCGAAGCTTGAACCACCGGCTTCTACATTCTCTTCTCTTTGTTCAACATAGTCATCCTCTGGGGATTAAAGAGTTTCTTGCATTTCTTCTTCAACTGTGGGAGAGTTGGGGTTCGAAGACATCTTTCGTCAAAGATTTGTTGCGTCGAGAAAATTCGTGGAGGAGTTTGGCAACAAGAATCCAAAAGAAACCAAGATGAGTAGGAGAGTGGCCAAAAAGAGAGGGATTTGGAGAGATTTAGACAACTTTGAAATCAACGCAAACTCTTCACTTCACTTTCTCGTTTACCGCAAAGAGCTTTTTCCTTTTCCAAGCTCAGCAATGATGCTTCTTTTCTCTCTTGTCAACTCAAGACATCAACTTAAGACATACCAACTTCCAACATACCATAACTATACAACTATTTTTGTAGAAATTTTTCTTCATTCTAATTTTTTTTGTTTTTCTGAATTTCTGAACAGAGATAAAATAAATATTTACATTTCAATAAAGGAGAGAATTACCTGAAATTTGACACACACCTAAGTGTTGTCTGAGACTTTCAAAAGTGGTAGTGTCCAATGGCTTTGTAAAGATATCAGCAAATTGCTCATGTGTTGGAACATAGACTACCACAACTTCCTTCCTTTCAACAAGATCTCTAATAAAATGATGCCTTATATCAATATGCTTAGTTCGAGAGTGCTGGACTGAATTTTTTGAAATATCAATAGCACTTGTGTTGTCACATAAAATCTTCAAATGGCCTTGATGAATTCCATAGTCGTTCATCATTTGCTTCATCCATAACAATTGTGCACAACAACTTCCAGCAGCAAGATATTCAGCTTCTGCAGTAGACAAAGAGATCGAATTCAGTTTCTTACTATACCAAGAAACCATATATGTGCCAATAAAGAAACATCCACCTGTAGTGGTTTTTCAATCATCAGCATTATCATCCCAATCAGAATCACTGTACCCAAATAAATCAAAATCTTGATTCTTAGAATACTAGACACCATACTCAGAAGTCCCACTTACATATCGAATAACTCTTTTGACTGCAGTGAGTTGAGATTCCTTTGGATCAGCCTAAAATCTTGCACATATCCCTACGCTGAGACATATATCTGGTCTACTTGCTGTTAAATAAAATAGACTCCTAATCATTTCCCTGTATAACTTTTGATCAACTACGACTCCTTTCTCATCATTGAATAGTTTCTCAGAAACTCCCATAGGTGTTTGAACTACTCCAGTATTTCTTAGACCAAATCTCTTTACTAGATTCAATGCATACTTACTCTGATTTACGAACAGGCCATGTTTTCCTTGCTTAACTTGCAGTCCTAGAAAGTATGTGAGCTCTCCAACCATGCTCATTTTGAATTCAGCCTGCATAACCGGGATAAAATCTTGTACCATAGATGGTGAAATAGAGCCGAATACTATATCATCCACATAAATTTGAGCGATCAGAATTTTTGATAGCTTATCAAGCACAAATAAAGTGCGATCTACTCCCCCTCGACGATAACCTTTCTTAAGAAAAAACTTAGTAAGTCGTTCATACCATTCCCTGGGTGCTTGCTTTAAGCGATATAAAGCCTTCTTGAGGCGATACACATGATGAGGGTAATGAGGATCCTCAAATCCTTTAGGTTGTTCCACACAAACTTCTTCATTTACCACACCATTTAGAAATGCACTCTTGACATCCATTTGATGCAGAGTAAAGTTCATAGAGAAGGAAATAGCAAGTAAAATTCGAATTGACTCTAACCTGACAACTGGTGCGAATGTCTCATCAAAGTCAACACCTTCAACTTATGTATATCCTTAAGCTACCAGTCTGGCTTTGTTTCGAGTAATATGTCCGTAAGCATCAGATTTATTCTTGAAAATCCATTTTGTGCCGATGATATTTACACCTTTAGGGCGAGGAGTGAGATACCATACATCATTTCTTGCAAACTAACCTAGTTCTTCTTGCATTGTTGCAATCCAGTATTCATCCAATAATGCCTTCATGCAATTATTTGGTTCAATAAGAGAGATGAAGCATTGTAATCCTCCTGAGGAACCGATCGAGTACTCCATGCCATTTATTCAGGTTGATCCCGTGTTGGAACATAGGTTACGGAAGTGGGGGATGATGTTCCCACATGCTCAGTTTCAACTGGTTTAACATTAGTCTGACCAGATGTTCCAACATGTGCTGGATCTGCCTTGTCAGATTGCGAGGCTATGTTGGAACATGAGTGTTACCAGGTTTATCTTCTACGACATCTGACTTTTGTCCTTCTTCAAAATCATCAACAATAACATTTATAGACTCCATGAGTGTGTTTGTTTGATGGTTATAAACACGATAAGCTCGATTGTTCATAGAATAACCAAGAAAGATTCCAGTATCACTACGATAATTGAATTTTGCCAATTTCTCTCTGTCTCAACGGATGTAGCACTTGCTTCCAAACACATGAAAGTATAAGACATTTGGTTTCCTTCCCTTCCAAATCTCGTAGGATGCTTTTCTGGTGTATAGACGTAACTATACTCGACTAATTGTATAGCAAGTTGTGTTAATAGCTTCTGCCCACCATTTTTTGTGAATTTTTTTTTCGGCCAACATAACTCGAGCCATCTCCTGCAATGTTCTATTTTTCCATTCTACAACACCATTCTGCTGAGGAGTGATTGGTGCAGAAAACTCGTGTTGAATCTCGAGCTCATCACAGAAATCACTGAATTAAGAATTTTCAAATTCTCTACCATGATCACTACGAATTCAAACATTCTTCCCAACTGGACTTCCTTTTTCAGTCTTGTTGACATGGTCCGCACAAAATTCCACCCTTGCTTGTTAAGGTAGGAATACCTCGTACAATATTTGCATTTACAATTTTTACCAAGGTTCTGTAATTGATGTGGCCGAGCTTCCTGTGCCACAGAAATCCTTCATCCTGTTTTGAGATCATACATTGTACTTCATGTTCCAGCAAATAGCTATTATCTGATGATCGTGTGCCTAAAAGAACCTTGGCTTCTCAATGTTTCACTATGCATTTGTCTTTCTGGAATTACACAGTCATACTGTCATCACACAATTGGCTTATGCTCAGCAGATTGGCCTTCAAGTCTTCAACAAACAACACACTAGTGAATACTAGAAAACCTTCAATATGTAGTTCACATTTTCCAACAACTCTACTCTTCCTTCCATCACCAAACGTAACATAACTTCCATCGTATGGTGTGATGTTTGTGAGGAATTCTTGAGTGCCAGTCATGTGGTGAGAGCATCCGCTATCAAAGTACCATGAATCTCTAGAATATGATATAAGCGAAGTATGTGCTACAAACCTTGTATCAGAATGTTTGAAAACCCATACATTTCTGACCATTTTTGTTTTCTGGACTTCACCTATGTTGGAACATACCAAGAGTTGACGTCCGGCCATTAGATCTCTGATCAGTTTCTGACATTGCTCCTCTGAGTGGCCTTAATATGAACAGTAGTTGCAGAAGAGAGGTTTCCTTTGATGAGGCTTGCTAAACATTCTCTTTACCTCACGAATCTTTGTCTTGAGAGTTACTGGACTCTTGAGTATCTCCTGTGTCTCAGGCTTGAGTGTGACTGTGTTATTAAGTGATTTATGATACCCAATTCCGTGTCGATCTCCAAAGTTGTTTCCCATGTCCTGAATATCGTCAAGTTTTGATTTTCCAGAGTTCAGCTTATAAATTAATGCTTCAGAAGTCTCAGCTCTCTTGGTTGCTAACGTTTGCTTTTCATTCAAATCTTCATTCTTCTTTTAATGTTCAGCAACTTCCACATGTAATTCTTTTTCAATTTCCGTCAACTACATTTTTTCTTCCTTCAGTTCCTTGTTTGTGTCAACTACTTGGAGCCACATGGCATACATATTTTCATAAGTGATATAGATCTCTTCATCACTTATAGCGAGTCCATTATCTTCATCACTGGATACTTCATACGAGTCTATGTTGAAACATAAGGCTTCGTTTCTGTCTGATGTGTTGGAACATTCATCATCTGATGCACCATGAATTTTTGCTCCAAATGCCACATAGTTACTTGTGAGTTCCTCTTCGTCTTTGTCGTCTTCTTCATCTTCACTCCATGAGGTGACATATGATTTTCCTTGCTTTTTCCGGGTATTTGAACATTCAGCCTAAATATGACCATATCCTTCACATTCTCTGCATTGAATTTGTCCAGGCTGTTTTGGTTCACCACTTTGATTTCTAGAGAATTGCTGATTTCCTTGTTCAAATCTTGTCCCGCGATTGCCTCCGAATTGTTGTGACCTTGGTCTATTTCCACCATACCTTTCCTGAGATTTCTAGTTTACTACCTTCTTCAGCATTCTTGAGAAGTTTTTCATGATAAGTGCAAGTTTTTCAAGCTCATTATCACTGTCGAATTTGTGATTATCCTTTGATGAGGATGTTTTGAATGCCAACTCCTTTTGAACCCTTTTTGTAGCTGGCTGGAATGTCATTTCATATGTCTGTAATGATCCCATTAATTCATCTAGACTCATGGTAGCTACATCTCTTGCTTGTTCTATTGTTGGGATTTTCATTGCAAACCTTTTGAGAAGTGATCTCAAGGCCTTTCTCACCAATTTAGCCTCTTTGTAGACTTTTCCAAGTTGATACGCCAAATTGGAGATGTCCCTGAGTTTTTCGTTGAATATAGCAATAGTGTCATCTTCCTCCATCTTGAGTTACTCAAAATTAGTAGCCAAAATCTGTAGTTTAGATTCTCGAACTCGACTAGTTCCTTCATGAACAGTTTGTAAAACATCTTTTTTTTTTCTTGATGACATGTAGAGATGAGTTTGAACTGGTTTTCATCAACCACAGTGAAGATAGCGTTTAGTGCCTTTGAATTTTCTAGAGATGCCTTGAGGTCATTAGGGGTCCAATTAGATTTTTCTTTGAGTTTCTGCTCTCTTTGACTTGACTCTCCTTCTTTCGCCTTAGAACTTGTATCTGCATGTTCAGTAGGGTGATTCCACTCATTTTCAACATAATACCACGCAAGTTCATCCAGTGAGTTAATGAAAACTCTCATGCGTTCCTTCCAATAATTGTAGTTGTTGACTTCCAGCAGAGGTGGCCGAGACACCGAAGCTCCTTCTTTGGTTGCCATGGGAAAATCGGATCACGCTTTCCTTGCCACAACCAAGGGAAAAATAAGTGACCAATCTCTGATACCAAATGAAATTTGGTTTTACCGAATTCTCTTAATTATTACTAGTATGTTCCAACATAACCTATCTAACCAAGTATGCAATAAAGTAAAGCATTAAAAACACAACACTTGGTTACGCAGTTCGGTGAAATCCACCTACATCTGTGGGGCTTGACCCAGTTCAGAATGAATCCACTAATTAGAAAGATACAGTATAAAGTACACCATAGAAAATACTTATCTGTACAAATCAAACGTGTGAATTCTGCTAGCTCCCCTAGCTACCGATCCGCCTATCACACTCCCTCTGACCTCAAAACTTATTGCGCTGGATCTCCTCCTCCCGAGGAATTAAGTTATACGATTCTAAACTTTGAACGGAAGGTCACGTATGTTGGAACATAGAATTCTGGCTCTTTGCAATTCGCTCGAAAGAATGAAAATCTGTGTGCATATTTCCTTTCTAAAATTCGTGTATTGAATGCAACCGTGGTGTCCCCTTTTAAAGTCATGAGCAGATCGGATCTCTCCATGATTATATCCATAATATTCCTATTCCTCATATGCTTTTTGAAGCATATCCAAATCTCATAAATAAAGGTATTTTCCTTATCACAATATCTCTCATATATGCGATAATATCAACACCATATTTGTAGATTTCCATAAACCAACTATGCTTCTACACGCCAAATATATATTTGAATATTCAGATTTCCATAACTCACAAATATCATAATATTCTGTCCTTTCAGCGTATTTATGCTAATCTGCATGTTCCAACATGGAAAGACTTTCATTTCCAAATATGTTCACAAAATTGCTAATTAAAATATTTAATTAATACTACTTGACTTTACGATCTCCCCCTTTAGCATATTGTGGACCCAGTAATTTTGGTCATTAATATCACAACGAACACATGGATATTTTCTCCTGCGGTATGCCGATAGCAGAGGCGATGTCGATCGGTCGGTTTTGGTATAACTGACGGCCAAGCGACATGCAACTGACGGCCAAGCGACATGCAACTGACATCTATCATTAATTTCTTCACATTGCTTTTCAAATGAAATGGAAGTCCATCTTAAAAAACGTCGATAAAATAATTTATGCAAAAGATGTAGTACTCCCTCCGTCCCTGTCGAATATGCACACTTTTTTATCAACTTTCTCAGGTCATGTTTGACTAATGATAACTTTAGTTACGTATATTAATGGTGTGTTAAAACTTGACATTTAGAAAATAAATAATGCAGGAAATCCAACAAAATCTGAGATGATGATATTAGTGTCTATATACTAGTTGAAATTTATGGTCAAACATATTTTGAGAAATTAGTTGACCAAAAAGTGTGCAAATTTAGTTGGAACGGAGGAAGTACATAAAAAAAATCCTAAAATACTCTTGAAAAGAAGTTAACCCCTCGATCTTGAAAAGAAGTCTACCACTCGATCTCAAATGCATAATTAATCTATAGAAGAAATTTTTTATGGGCTTTATACATAATAATGTTTGGAAATGAGGTCCCCTTCAGTACATTAGTCTCATGGTAGTGGATTGAAGAATTGTTGAAAATGCCTTACCATCGTATAAACAATCAAATTGTGACGAGGCAGTGTTCTTGGAGCTCTACAACAAGGCGGTGTTCTCTCCGGTTAGCCATTTGCACCCATTCCCTAAGCTCTGATTCATGACCTTGTTCTTGTTTTTGCGGAAATTTTCTAGTTTTTAAGGAGGCATTTTTCCTGCGTTAGGGTTCTAGATTGAAGTCATATCTGAAATTTGGTCTTACCTAATTAATTCAATTATCACTACTGTGTTCCAACATAACCTATCTAACCAAGTATGCAATAAAGTAAAGCATAAAAGACACAAGACTTGGTTACGCATTTCGGTGAAATCCACCTAAATCTGCGGGGCCTGGCCCAGTTCAGAATGAATCCACTAATCAGAAACATACAGTACAAAGTACACCATACAATTATACTTACCTTATCAAACTCTGACGTGAATCCTGCAAGCTCCACTTGCTACCGATTCGCCGTGATAACACTCCCTCTGACCTCAAAACTCATCGACGCTGGATCTCCTCGTCCCAAGGAATTAAGGCATATGATTTTGAACTTTGAACAGCGGGTTATGTATGTTGGAACATAGAATTCTGGCTCTTTGCACTTCTCGGAAAATCAAAATCTGTATGCAGATTTTTCTATTAAATTCGTAAATAATGCAGCCGTGTTTGTCCTCTATATATAGTCCATGAGCATATCTGAATTCTCCATGATTATCTCCATAATATTCCTATTCCAAATCAGCTTCTTGAAGCATATCCAAAACACATAAATAAAGGGATTTTCCTTATCTCAATATCTCCATATATTTGATAATAACAACTCCATATTCATAGAGATTTTCCATAAAACAACTATGCTTCCATACACCTAATATATAGCAGAATATTCAGATTTCCATAAATCACAAATACCATAATATTTTGTCTTCTTTTTCCGTAAACATCTTGGCGTAAATATGCTCTTGGAGAATCAACAACTTCTGGCGTAAATATCATCTTGGTGCAAATATAATTCCTTCTCCACATAATATTTTGATTACATTAATCTAATCCCACATATATAGGAACTGATATATTCTCTAATCAAAAACAACTTGGACTAGATTTATCCTTCTCGGATTCAGTCTTCAACCTTTCCTTATTTCACCAAAATTCCTTCTTTGATGTTGCAACTCCATAATACAATATTTGCATAATTTCCACAAATTGCCAACTAGATAAATCTATACTTTACAATCTCCCCCTTTGGCATTTTGTGGACCAATCACCTTTTTCCATTTCATCACAAGAGCTTATGCAAATAAAGACATCAACCTTGAAAATCACTCTGGATGTTGGAACATAGAAACATAGCATCTCCCCCTAAATTTCAGATTCCCTCAACATCCAGGAATAATGATCATGTTGGAACATCAACCTAACGGAGTCAATAAAGTCATCCAAGAAATCCAAAACATCTCCCCCTTGGGAACATAAATATGTCAAACTCAATAGACATAGAAAACCATAATCTCCATTAAATGTAGCTCCCCCTGAAACAAATATCTGGCCTATGTTGGAACATAGCCATAACAGAACCTTTAAACATCTTCAGGAATAGCTATCTGTGCCTCATCTAATATGGCATTTTCTACCTCAAAATCTACCGTCTAAATGGATTGAGCTTTCAACTCACACCATTGTACCACTCAAAATCTGGATCAATGTTGCCTCCCATAGAATTCTTCTACAATCTCTCGGTTGTACTCCTTGTAGATTGAGGTAGCAGTCTTGAGACCCAAATAATCCAGGTAAGATGTAACTCCACACTCCTCATATACACCCAGATCAGTTGTCCTTTTGGCTAAAATTATATCTCTCATGGCAGTTTGATCAGAAGTGCCTTCAATAGTCTGTCAACCTTGTGTTGGAACATCAGTCATTGTACCATCAGCTTCACCCGCTTCTCTATGTTGGAACATAAGATCTTTTCATTGCTTCAAAATCAACACATCACCTACTCAGCTTCCTTCACTTCACTAGTACTTTCTCCCCCTATCTGGTGTTGGAACATAGTCTTGTTCACCATCCAGATCATAATCTTCTCCTGTCACAGTTACTGATGTTTGAACATCTAAAACTCTAATCCACGTCCACATCTTCTTAACCTGTCTCCATACTCTGTGTTGAAACATGACCAGCATCACTGCATTCCAAACTTCTCATCATCCTAAACCAGAATACTAGGAAGAGCCATCTCTCTGATCTATGCATCCCATCAATCACCATAATATCTTCAACACCAACTTCTAACATGTCCAACTACGCCTCCATTTTTTTTATTTTTCAATTTTTTATTTTTTGAATTTTCTAAAAAAATAAAAACCTACAGCTAACTAAAAGCTTTAAAGAAATACCTCAAATCTGACAAACACCTAAGTATTTTCTGAGGAGCTCAACCGTAGCATTGTCCAACGACTTTGTGATAATAATCGCAAATGGTCTCGATGTTGGAACATAGGCTACCACAACTTTTCTCTCAACCCGAATTATCCTTTTGACTTCATTCAAGTGAGATTCCTTAAGATCATCCCGAATTCTTACAAATACTCCCACCATACTCATCTTCAATTCAGCTTGCATCAAAGTCACAAAATCTTGTACCGAGAATGGTGAAGTAGACCCAAAGATTATATCATCAATATAGATTTGAGCAATCAGTGTATTTGATGATTCTCTAAAAAAAAAGCAAGGTGCGATCTTCTCCCCCTCGACGAGAACCTTTCTGAATAGGAAACGCTTATACCACGACTCTGGTGTTTGTTTTGATCCATACAAAGCCTTCTTGAGTCGATGATATACTTCCACATTAACTACACCATGTAGGGAAGCACTCTTGACAACTTTTTGGTACATCATAAAATTCATAGTGCACGTCATAACAAGGAGAATGTGAATAGATTCTAACCTGGCAACTGATGCGAATGTCCCATCAAAATTAACTCCTTCATCCTGAGTGTGGTCCTGAGCAACTAATATTGCTTTATTATCACTGGGTTCGATAAGGAGAGAAACCATTGTAGGCCAGCAAGTTCCCTATAATTAATTTGAGTGTTCGATCGAGTCCTTCTTCTACTTGATTCAGCCTGCACTAATGTTGGAACATGGGAGAGTTCTAGAGAGGACGATGTTCCAACATTGTTGAAGATTGTTCCAACATTGTTGAAGATATAAGAGTCAACAGCTTCATTTTTAAGATTTGTCTCATCTGATGTTCCAACATCATTACATCTTAGATCTGAGAAATCAACCGATGTTGGACATGGTCAGCCGTGCGATCTACTTCATCACATTTGACACTGTAGCAATTCACTTCTTGTTCCAATAAGTAGCATTTGTCTGATGACCGAATACCAGTAAGCACTTTGTTGTTTCCATGTTTCACTATGCACTTTTCTTTATGGAATTCCACGGTCATATTATCATCACATAGCTGGCTGATACTTAGGAGATTAGACTTTAGGTCTTCCACCAACAAAACACCAGTGAATACGGGAAATCCTTCAATATGCAGTTCACATTTTCCAACCACTCGACTCTTCTTTCCATCGCCAAACATAACAAAACCACCATCATATGGCTGGATGTTTGTTAGTAATTCCTGAGTTCCAGTCATTAGCAAGAGAAACTACTATCAAAGTACAATGAGTCTCTAGAATGTGCAATAGGAGACGTATGAGCAACAAGGCAAGTACTTGTGCGTTTAACAACCCATACCTTTTTTACCATTTTTTATCGCTGGACATCGTCTATGTTGGAACATACTGAGAGTTGTTGCCCTGTCATGATATCTCTGAGCAGTTTTCGGCATTGTTCCTCTGTATGACCTAGATACATTGAGTAGCTACAGATGAGAGGTTTCCTTTTATGGGTCTTGATAAACTTTCTTTTTACATCTTGAATCTTCGACTTGAGACTGAACTTGCTATCTGATGAATTATCAAACCCGATTCCATGTCGATCTCCAAATTGTTTTCCCATGATCAGAATGTCATCAAGTTTTGCCTTTCCAGTGTTTAACTGGGTAATAGCTGCTTCGGCCATCTCAGCTCTCTTATTTGTTGAGTTTAGATTCAAATTTAACTCTCTAATCTCTTTCTTGAGTTCACCAACAAAAACTCGCAACTCCTTCTCCTTCTCGCCCATATGATTTTTCTCTTCCTTCAACACTCTATTTGCATCAACATTTTGAAGCCACATGGCATACATCTGCTCATATATACTGTAGATATCTTCATCACTCACAACTAGTCTGTCATCATCACTGGACGTGTCATCAGAACCTATGTTGGAACATACAGCTTCGTCTTTCTCTGACATGTTGGAACATACCTCATCTGATCCACCGTGAAATTTTGCTCCAAATGCCACATAATTGCTTATAAGTTCCTCCTCGTCTTCTTCATCATCTTCACTCCATGAGGTGATGTATGATTTTCCTTCCTTCTTTAGGGTATTAGCACATTCAGCCTGGATGTGGCCGTATCCTCCACATTCTCGACATTGAATTCGTTCAGACTGCCTTCCTTCACCACTTTGGTTTCTATAGAATTGCTGACTTCCTTGTTCCATCCGAGTTCTACGATTACCAAAATCTTGAGGACGAGTTTTGTTTCCACCAGATCTTTCTTGTGAATTCTTGTATACCACCTTCTTCGGCATTCTTAAGAAATTCTTGGTGATAGGAGCAAGTTCTTCACTTCTATTATCACTATCATATTCATTGATGACCCTAGATGAAGAGGATTTGAAGGCCAACTCCTTCTGGAATTTCTTTGTAGGTTGTTGCATTGTCAACTCATAGGTCTGTAGTGATCCCATTAGTTCATCCAAGGTTATGGAGGCTATATCTCTTGCTTCTTCTATTGCTGCTACTTTAATAGAAAATCTTTCATAGCAAGGCCTTTTTCACCAATTTTGCTTCCTTGTAAACTTTCCCAAGTTGATACATCATATTGGAGATATCTCTGAGTTTCCCATTGAATATAGAAATAGTATCATCATCCTCCATCTTCAGTTCCTCAAACTTTGTAGCCAACATCTGTAGTTTGGATTCACTTACATGACTTGTCCCCTCATGTACAGTTTGTAAGATTTCCCATGCTTTCTTTGCTTGTTGGCACGTAGAGATGAGTTTAAACGGATCTTCATCTACTGCAGTAAATATGGCATTTAATGCTTTGGAGTTCGCCAAGCTTCCCATTCTTTCACCTGGTGTCCACAACTCTTTAGGTTTAGATTCTCCTCCTTTAGAACTTCCAACAACAGGGGGTTTCCATTCTGTTTCAACATAGTACCAAGCCAATTCATCCAGTGAATTTATGAACACCCGCATGCGAGCCTTTCAGTAGTTGTAATTTGTTCCTTCCAGCAGTGGTGGCCGAGAAAGATACAGTACAAAGTACACTATACAATTATACTTACCTTATCTAACTATAATGTGAATCCTGCAAGCTCCCCTTGCTATTGATCTGCCTTGATCAGACTCCCTCTGACCTCAAAACTCGTCGACGCTGGATCTCCTCCTCCCAAGGAATTAAGGCATATGATTCTGAACTTTGAACAGCGGGTTATGTATGTTGGAACATATAATTCTAGCTCTTTGCACTTCTCGGAAGATCAAAATCTGTATGCAGATTTTTCTATTAAATTCGTAAATAATGCAGCCGTGTTTATCCTCTATATATAGTCCATGAGTAGATCTGAATTCTCCATGATTATCTCCATAATATTCCTATTCCAAATCTGCTTCTTGAAGCATATCCAAATCTCATAAATAAATGGATTTTACTTATCTCAATATCTCCATATATTTGATAATAACAACTCC
This sequence comes from Rubia yunnanensis, assembly GCA_037428765.1. Taxonomy (NCBI): domain Eukaryota; kingdom Viridiplantae; phylum Streptophyta; class Magnoliopsida; order Gentianales; family Rubiaceae; genus Rubia; species Rubia yunnanensis. The sequence goes on along the minus strand of CM075064.1, from coordinate 111,655,560 downwards.
ATATTTATAGAGATTTTTCATAAATCAACTATTCTTCCATACGCCTAATATATAGCGGAATATTCAGATTTCCATAAATCACAAATACCATAATATTCTGTCTTCTTTTTCCGTAAACATCTTGGCGTAAATATGCTCTTGGAGAATCAACAACTTCTGGCGTAAATATCATCTTGGTGCAAATATAATTTCTTCTCCACATAATATTCTGATTACATTAATCTAATCCCACATATATATGAACTGATATATTCTCCAACTGAAATACAACTTGGACTAGATTTATCCTTCTCGGATTCAGTTTTCAACCTTTCCTTATTTCACCAAAATTCCTTCTTTGATGTTTCAACTCAATAATACCATATTTGCATAATTTCCACAAATTGCCAACTAGATAAATCTAGACTTTACAATCTCTCACTTTGGCATTTTATGGACCAATCACCTTTTGGCATTTTATGGACCAATCACCTTTTGGCATTTCATCACAAGAGCTTATGCAAATAAAGACATCAATCTTGAAAATCACTCTAGATGTTGGAACATAGAAACATAGCATCTCCCTCTAAATTCCAGATTCCCTCAACATCCAAGAATAATAATCATGTTGGAGCATCAACCTAACGGGGTCAATAAAGTCATTCAAGAAATCCAAAATATAATATTATGTGGAGAAGAAATTACATTTGTATAATTTCCACAAATTTTCAACTAGATAAATCTAAACTTTACAATATCGTCACGTCTTTAAGGTTCGTAAAGTCTGCATTGGTTCATTGTCGTTAAAAATCAAATGCCGGTAAAGGCCGGATTTAAGCAGGACAGAGATAGAACGGATTCAGATTAGACATTAGGGTGTACTCAGTGGGCAGGTTTTATGTTTGATTTTGGTCCCTAAAACACACATCAACATAATAACACATGAAAATAAAATGAGTGCGTCTCTTGAAAGACGGTCTTTCCATAAGTCATGGAAAGACCAAGGTTTAAAATGTAAATTAGAATAAATTAAGATAAAATTTTCGAGTTGCATGAACCGAATTATAAATTTTATAACTACTACATATTGCATACTAAATTTTTAATGTTGCAACTAAGACCTTTTACCTTTTATTATTTGAATTAAACTCCGTCTTTCCATAAGCCTATGGAAAGACCATCTTTCCCAAGACTTTGCCAAATAAAATAATCAAAAACTAAACAAAATCAAATAAAATATTTAAATATGCATAAAAATTAAACAGTTAATCATCAAATAAAATCACTGAAAAATACAATAAAGTAAATTCCTAAACATTAAACAAATAAGAAAATACACATTAATTTAAACTAGTGAAAAATAAAGTTAAAAAATATACATCAAATTAAAATAGTTAATGTCAAATAAAACACTAAATTTACATCAAATTAAAATTTCTATATAACAAATAAAAATACAAAAATACACATTAAAATAACATAGTTAAAAATAAAATAAAAACACTAAAAATACATTAAATTAAAATACATAAAAATAGAATAAAACACTAAATTAAACATCAAATTAAAGTTGTATGTCGCACCCGTAAGAAAAATTGGTGCTAGTTGTATACAAATCGATGTGACTAATTATAAAAACACAACCATATAAGGCTGCTTTAAATCGAAGAGTTTTTTTTTTTCCATTAATGGAACCAAATTAAAGCCCAAACAAAGCTATAAGTATGCAGCACCGATATTGCTTACCGATGCTAGCAACATTAGCACTGGTAAAATTTAGAATAATTTTGTTTCCCGGTAAAAATATACATGATTTTGGCGGGTTGAAATTTGGTTACATTGGGTTTATTGTGAAATAGCTGGAGCTAAAACATAAATAATTTATAACAGAATGACCCCTACAATTTTTGTAATCTTGACAAGTAGGACCTTCTCAGATAGTCGGTGATAGTAAAGTACGAAAATGCATCTGAGTTATGCAACTGTAAATTACGAGGGCCAATAACTGAAATTGGGACTGTAATGGAACACGGGAAATTTTACTAGATTATTTTCTAAAGTAACCCATTAATTTCCATATTCTCAATTAAGCCCAAAAACATGCAATTGTCCATATTGTCAGAGTACATTTTAGTACAAAGATAGGGGATTTCACATTATTCCCGCGAAGGCTTGAAGGACACAAGGAGCAAACGAATATATTGAAATGCAAAAAAAACTCAGCAGATTTTTTTGGGGGTATATTGACCTAAAACCTAAAAGATCATGGAGAAAATGGGATGCTCTCTGCTTCCCTATTAACCAAAATGGTCTAGGTTTCAGATCAATAAACACCATAATTGATACTTGCTCAGTTAAACTATGGTGGAAATATCAAAAGGCAGAGGCTTTATGGACCCATTTTGTTGCATCCCTACCACCCTCATATAGATCTTCTTCTAATTGGAAAAGAATCTGTTCATTTAATGCTTGGGCTGAAGCAAATTCCAGAGTCATAATTGGTAGGGGTGATTGCAATTTTTGGACTTCCAATTGGTTAGATATAGGACCTATTATGGATCTCTGTGATCCAAACCTTGTAGATATCTCGGATGAGTGTACAGTTTCAGAGTTCATCTCAAATAAACCTTCTCTGATTCAGAAAATTTCCCATCTACTTCCCTCTCATGCTATCCCTCTTTTGCAGGAATCTAAACTCTCACCACACAGGAGTGAAAGGCTTATATGGAAGCCTGGTATTACAGGTGAATTCACATTTAAATCTACTTATCTCTTGCTCAGCTCACAGTCAGGTACTACGGCTGCTACTCAACTTTTTTGGAATTCCAGAATTGAAAAGAAAATCTCAATTTTCATGTGGAAAATGATAAACTCGTATTTACCTTTTGATAATGTCCTGCAAAAACTGAGACTGTACTTGCCTTCTAAATGCTGCATGTGCAGTAATCATGTGGACTCTTTAGATCATTTCTTCAATTCCTGCTCCTTCTCTGTTCATGTTTGGAGTACTGTTCATCAATTCATGGGAATTAGGGATAGATCTTTCCCATCTATATGGTAAAGACTTTCATGCTATCTCACTTATCCTGGTTTGAGTTCCCTGCATTCAACAATAATTAGAACTGCCTCCCTAATTACATGCTGGAATCTGTGGAAAATGAGAAACAAATGCTTATATGAATCTGTCGTGCCAATTAGGGGTACAGTGCTAAATCAAATTAGGGAACAAATCTTCTATACTTTTTGTGCCAAACCAGTCTACATTACCACTACTATAGACTTAGGTATTGCTAATCACTCTTTCTTACCTTTGATACAATCTACTCCAAAGCCGACAATTTCCAAAATTGCTTGGAAAACGCCTTGTAAGGGGTTCAAAATTAATGTTGATGCTGCATGGTGTGGTTATTCTAACATGTGTGGAATAGGAATGATTATCAGAGATCCTAGAGGGAGCTTCATTTCGGCTCATACTAGGTTTACAAAGGCAAACTCCCCTTTGGAAGCTGAGTTGAGGGCAATACTTTTTGCGCTAGGTATTGGTGTAGGATACTCTGCCCCTGTATACATTGAATCAGATTGCTTAAATGCTATCAAATGTGTTGTTGATCCTACGCATGCACATTGGAAATTGTTTCAGCTGGAAGATAACATTCACCAGGCCTTAGGTGATATCATTTTACTACATATTCACAGACAAGCTAATTTGGTTGCTGATTCTTTGGCTAAAGCCTGTTTCTGTGCTCAGTGTAGTTCCTCTTTGAATAGCTTTCAAATGTTATCTCATACTTGTAAAGGTTTAATAAGGCTAGATCAGATGGGTACACCCTCATTAAGAATATCTCAATGAATGGATGCTACTGAGTTTGTGTTGTTGTTCTTGCAGATTGGGTGATAGCATCCTCTCCATGCTCAGGACGAATGTTGCAGGCTTCTCATGCCCGGGTTCAACTTTCTCCCTCAGGGCTTTCACTGCTTCACTGATTACAGCTGAGCCACACTGATCCATACTGACCAAACTGATCCAAACTGATACAATTGACACATACAGATCGAGGTCTTTCCCACTGATACAGCTGCATCATTTTTATTGTTAATTCATAGCCTTATACTATTAGTAGAGGATAAGCTCCTAAGTCTAAGTGAGGTGACTCTGACTGCATTGTGTTTCGTTAACTCGATTCACTAACAAGTTCGATGATCTCTTACTTAGTCTACTAGTTATTGTAATCCTCTAACTATCATCTACTTTACTTTCATTCTTTTGGAAGCAACAAATATTGCTTCATGAGCCTAATGCTCAACCTTGTATATCTTAACTAAGCTTCGGCTTCATCTTTCTTTCTGTTTTTATGTTCTTTTCATGGCTTGGGAAGGCCTAATATAATTTCCCCCATCCATGGATGGATTAATTTTTTTAAAAAAAAGCAAATAATTTTAACACACTAATTTTTTTATTCAAAAATGTTGGTGTGATAAAAGGGGAATCCATGTTACTCCAAGAAGGATTGGAGGACACGCAGAACTAACAAAAATGTCGAAATTAGATTAATTTTATAGTATTTTAAAATGAAATTGTTGTTTCGAGACTTCTAGGGGGGATTTACTTTTTTTTAAAGATAAAACCCATGTTAATGGGAGGGGATTTTATTAGGCTCCATAGTCTGTAAATAAAGGAGAAAACAAAGAGGTTTGAGATTCAGATACAAATTGATTTCGGAAAATATCGAAAGACAAAACCTTTGCCCGCTAGAGAACTGATAATGTGTAAAATCGTACAGGCTTAATGGACTGTGCATCCGACCATCTCTCTAAACCTTTACCCATTAGGTAGAGCCTTCTTTTGGGTCGGCCCAAGGTGAGAGCACTTGCTCTACAAGCAAACAAAATAGTAGTCCTACTTGCCTACCTATATAAAGGCTAAAGGTAATCATTCACACTCAACTATTCATTCATAATTACACTCTGATACACTGTTTGCTTACTTGGCCATCGAAGCCTCTTCCCCCGTACACCTCCGGGGGCTTTCTCTTGCACATTCAGGTAAGGCGAACGGCGGTGTACGAGGGTGTAGTAGCGGCATGTAACACCCCCAAACCCCAACACAAGTTTTGGGTCAGGTTTGAGCGTGCTATCAAAAGGGCCAGTATTAACGAGCAATTAAAGTTTATGCGGAAGCGTTTTAAGTAATTCAAAAACCTAATTTACTATTACAGTGAAAAGGATTTATTACAAATGTCAAACAAAAGTTTCTCCTAACTATTACAGCATCAAAGTTCACATTAAAATTCAAATAGCCATGATCTTTCTCAAAAGAAGTAAAGACATCAAGCACTTTTCTCTTACTGTTCTTCTTCACCTAAAAAGGGTTATTTAACTAAAGTAAGCTCCTTGCTTAGTGAGGTTCCATCGCCAATATTTACCCAGTTGAGTTTTAGTGATCACAGAATAACAATTAACAATTAACAACTAGCCACATATGTCCTAGCACACAGTAAAAGGATACGGGTGGTTAATGCCAAGTTGCTGCCGAGTGCCTATATGGAAACTATGACTAACATACACGATATAACGCAGTCAGTGATACCCAAAGGCTATAAGTTTAGAATTCACTTTCCCCATTCACGGCGGTGTTCAGTTATGAGCTCGTATCAGTCAGGTGGTTATGCTAGCATACCAAACTCCACGTGTAACCGGTCTAATCAGCCGGTCCAGTCTGTACCATTCCCCACCGACTTCGACCAAACTACAATCGCATTGGAGCCCCCAAAATCACAGACAGGTAATCAGGTAGTAGGTAATTCAACTTTGACACGGCAAGATAAAGTACAAGCCGGTAATCAGAGCAATATATGATAAAAGTTTGACACGGCAAGATAAAGTACAAGCCGGTATTTCAGAGAAATTATCAGAGCAGTTCAGGGGTTTAGTTTCACGATAATCTAGTACAGTATGATAAAATTCACACTTAATTCAACAGTCAGTAAATACCATCATTTGAGTGTAACCGTCATATCTCTCTCATGGTTCGAGTATCGAGTAGAAAGGTTCGAAAATTATGTTTCAAGTACCGGGGTTCGAGCAGATGAGTTCGAGACAAGGGTTTGAGTACTCACGGTGCGAGTAGTTGGGTTCGAGTACAGGAGGTTCGAGTGCAGAATTTGAGTGGAGAAGGTTCAAGTGGTATGGGTATCAGGTGGTACTGGTCCGAGTGGTAAGTGGTACCAGTTCGAGTGGTGAGGTTTGAGTAGTGAAGTTCTAGTGGCCCTAGTTCGAGAGGTCAGGTTCGAGAGGTTAGTCCGTAAAGGTTTCAGCGGTACTAGTTTGAGAGGTATGGTTCGAGAGGTAAAGGTTTCAGTAGTACTAGTTCGAGAGGTAAGGTTTGAGGAGTAAGTTCGAGAGGTAGTGGTTTCAGTGGTATAAGTTCGAGAGATACAGGTTCGAGAGGTGAATTCAGGAGGTACAGTTCAAGAGGTACGGTTGGAGGGACACAGTTCAGGAGGTTCAATTCGAGAGGTACAGGTTTCAGTGAGGGGTTCGACAGATATTCTCTGGTTTGGTGGGTGAGGTTCTCGAGGTACAGTTTTAGATGGTGAGGTTCAAGACGTAAGGGTTCAATGGTATTAGTTCGATAAGTATAGGTTCGAGAGGTAAAGGGTTCAGTGGTAAGGTTCGAGAGGTATAGTTCGAGGGGTAAAGGTTTCAGTGGTACAAGTTTGAGTGGTGAGGTCGAGAAGTAAAGGTTCTAGTAGTGAGGGTTCTAGTGAAAAGGTTTCTATAGGTGAAGTTATCGAGGTTACTAGTTCGAGGGGTAGGTTCGAGATATATTGTTTGAGAAGTAAAGGTATCAGTGGTTCTAGTTCTAGAAATAGGTTTGAGGTGTACTATTCCATAGGTAAAGGTATTAGTAATACTAGTTTGAGAAATACATGTTTACAGTGGCGGTTCGAGAGGTGAGGTTTTCAGAGGGGGTTCGAGAGGTGAAGTCATTCAGTGGGTTCGATAGGTGAAGTTTTCAGTAGAGGTTCGAGAGGTAAAGGGTTCAGTAGGGATTCGATAGGTGAGGTTTTCAGTGAGGTTCGAGAGGAGAAGTTTCTCAGTGGGGTTCGAGAGGTGATGGTTTCAGTAGGGGTTTGGGAGGTGGGATTTTCAGTAGGGGTTCGAGAGGTAGAGTTTTGGCAGGGGTTCGAGAAGTAGAGTTTTTGTAGGGGTTCGAAAGGTAGAGTTTCGGCAGGGGTTCGAGGGTAGAGTTTTGGCAGGGGTTCGAGGGTAGAGTTTTAGCAGGGGTTCGAAAGGTGGAGGCTTTAGTTTGAGAGAGAGCCAGGTTCTGATGGCATCATGTGTATACATACGTAAACATAAACTCAATTTAACTCAATTCATGCTAGGGCGATGCAACTATCACCTTAGTTAAACTTGGCTTGACAACCTCCACTCCTACTTCACTGCTTAACCTCTGAATTTTGGTACTCAAAGTATCTTAAGGCTGTAAGTTTTGGGGAGGACATCACAGGTATTTATACTAGGTAAAATATAGGGTTCTGACACCTACTTAACCTAAAATTTTATCCTCTAAACCTCAAGGCTACTTGCCCAAAATTACTTTGGACAAACTTCTCACATCCGTCGTCCGTTTCTTCTTCCCAGTAATTGCACTTGCTCAAAAATTATTTTGGATAATTTTTTTCACATCCACTGCAAGCTTCTCCTTCATGGTAATTTCTTGCATTATTTATTCATTTTCTTATTATTACTATTATCATATAATATTATGTATATTTTCTTCTTGCTAATTTCTCTTACTTATTTATTTATTTTCTTATTATTACAAGTTGTATATATAGACATACACATATATATATATATATATTTATTTATATATATACATATATATTTTTTGGAAAAATTAAAAGAAAGATTGGAATATTTGATAAAATTTAATTATTATATGTACTCTAATTCCGTTTCGATAGGGGTTTTAACAATCTCCCCCCCCCCCTCTCCCCCCCTAATGATTTTCGTCCCCGAAATTTCCATTTCCGGCGAACAACTCCGGGTAATTATCCTTCATTTCAGCTTCCAACTCCCAAGTTGCTTCCTCGACCTTTTGATTTCTCCATAACACCAAGACCATAGCAATCTCCCTAGTTTGCAAGGTTTTGATTTGTCGATCCAATATCTTCACGGGATTTTCCACGTACATTGGTTTTTCATTCACTGCTAAGTTTTCATGGTTTAACATGTGCCCGGGGTTAGGGTGGTACTTTTTCAGAAGTGACACACGAAAAATATTGTGTAATTTCCCCAACTGGCTAGGTAGGTTAAGTCGATACCCAACTTGCCCGATTCGCTGTACTATCTCGAAAGGGTCAATGTACCTAGGACTCAGTTTTCCTTTCTTGCCATGCCGGACTAGACCCTTGTAAGGGGTTACCTTGAAAAACACCTGATCACCCACTCCAAACTCTAAATCCCTCCTTCGATGGTCCGCGTAACTCTTTTGTCAACTTTGAGCCGTCTGTAAGCGTTTCTTTTTCAGTTTGACCTTATCCACAGATTCCTCGATTCAAGGTATATTGGCAACTAGAAAAATATTTTTCTCTCTCATTTCGTCCCAAAAGAGGGGATTCTGACACTTCCTACCACAGAGTATTTCATATGGGGCCATACCAATGGACGAATTATAACTATTGTAATAAGCGAATTCTACCAAAGGTAAATGAGTGTCCCAACTTCCCCCAAAATCCATAACACAGCTTTGGAGCATGTCCTCTAAGGTTTGAACTCTCCGAGTGTCCGTCTGTTTGTGGATGGGCACTTGTACTAAAGTTCAATTTGGTTCCCAAAGCTGCTTGTAGTTTGCCTCCAAAAACGGGAAGTGAATCTTGGGTCCCTATCGGTTACGATAATTATCGGCACCCCATGCAATCTTACGATTTCCTGGATGTATAAGAAAGCTAGCCTTTCCAAGGAGTATTTAACGTTGATCGGTAGGAAATGAGCCAACTTTGTCAACCTATCAACCACCACCCATATTGCGTCAAACTTCTTCGGTGTGTGGGGTAATCCTATCACAAAGTCCATTGTGATGTGATCCCACTTCCGTTCGGGAATCTTCAATGGTTGTAACAACCCCAATGGCTTCTGATGCTCGGCCTTGACCTACTGGCATACTAAACAACATGCTACATATTCAACCATGTTCCTCCTCACATTATCCCAACAGTACCATTGTTTCAAGTCTCGGTACATTTTGGTCCCCCCCTGGGTGTACCGTGTACTTGGATCGGTGATTCCAACACTCTTTGGGTGATTGCTGAATTTTGGGGTAGACAAAACCTACCTCTACAGGTCAGTATTCCTTCACTGTTCACTTAAACGTCCTGCAACATCCCTTCAGTGATAAGATTTTTCTTCTTCACCAATGATTCATCCGACTATTGAGCCTTCTTAATCTCTGTGGGTAAAACTGTTTGTACCCTTAGATTGAAGAATACAAGTCGATCAGGTTTAATCTCGCATTCCCAATTATGTGCCTGTGATAACATCTATGTCTCCTTTATCCAGATATGCGCCAAATTCACCTTCCGGCTTAGTGCATCTACCACCACATTCACCTTTCTAAGATGATAATTGATTATACAATCATAATCCCCCAAATAGGTACTCCATCCATCGACGTTGGCGCATATTCAGGTCCTTTTGGGAAAATTTGTACTTCAGGTTCTTATGATCTGACAATACTTCAAACGTGACTCCATATAAGTAATGTTGCCACTTCTTTAAAGCAAACACCACTGCAGCTAGTTCTAGGTCATGGGTGGGGTAATTCTTTTCATAAAGTTTCAACTTCCGAGATGCATAAGCAATCACGTGGCTCATTTGCATCAATACGCACCCTAGACCATCTCCTGAAGCATCAATATATACTATAGATCCATCATTTCCCTTAGGTAGGGCAACGATTAGGGCAGTGGTCAGAAACTTCTTCAGTCTTCTCATTCCATTCATACTTAACTCCCTTCTGAGTTAAGCAGAATAAAGGGGATCCTAGTTTAGAGAAGTCTTTAACAAAACGCCGATAATATCCTGCCAGTCCAAGAAAGCTCCGGACTTCTGTACTATTGTTCGGCACCCTCCAGTTTAGAATTGTCTCAACTTTAGAGGGATCCACGGATATTCCTTCCTTACTAATCACGTGCCCCAAAATGTACACTTGGCTTAGCCAGAATTCACATTTGCTAAACTTGGCGTACAACTTGTGCTCCTTAAGCAGTTTTAATACCTTTCTTAGACGCCATTTATGCTCTTGCTTAGATTTAGAATATACTAGGAAGTCGTCAATGAAGATGACAACAAACTCGTCTAGGTATGGCTGAAATACTCGATGCATGAGGTCAATAAACGCTGCTGGTGCATTGGTTACTCCAAATGGCATTACTAGGAATTCGTAATGACCATAACGAGTATTGAAAGCTATCTTTGGTATGTCCTCCCTCTTCACTCATAACTGGTAGTACCCTTGTCACAAATCCAGTTTGGAAAATACGACTGCCCCTTGGAGTTGATCAAACAAGTCCTTAATAATGGGAAGAGGATATTTATTCTTAATTGTTACATTGTTTAAGCCTTAAAAATCGATACACATCCAAAGAGAGCCATGCTTCTTCTTAACAAACAATACCTGGGCTCTCTAGGGAGAGGTACTCGGTTGAACGAATCCTCGAGCTAATAAGTCTTCAAGTTGTATTTTCAACTCTTGTAGCTCTAGCGGCGCCATACGATAAGGGGTTCGAGAAATAGGTGTGGCTCCTTATACTAGCTCAATAGTAAACTCAGTCTCCCTTTCAGGAGGTAAACTTACTAGTTCCTCTAAAAATACCTCAGGGAAGTCTTGGACCACAGTTATATCTTCTCCCTTTAACTGGTTCACTGGCTTATTCAAGATATAAGCCAATATTCCAGTTGCTCCCTTAAAAATCATTCGTCTAGCTTTAACTCCCGCTACAAGTAATGAGGAGAATCTCTTCCTTCCCACATTTACTTTAATCGGAAGTTCCCCAGGTCAACACAGCTTAACTTCCTTCGTATGACAATTTAACTAGGCGTGATTTTTAGCAAGCCAATCAATGCCAAGTATCACCTCATATCCCTTTAAAGGTAAAGCAATTAAGTCTATGGGCAATTCCCAACGTCCAACATTTACCTCACAGTTTCTACATACACATCCAGTTAGGATTTTAATATCATTTATGGGAATGCTAACTTCCAATTTATAAGGTAAGTCTTCTATTTCCTCTTCCATATTCTTAAGAAAGGAGTAAATAGAAAAAGAATGAGAAGCACTAGGATCAATCAAAACTTTAGTTATTTTACCCAGGATAGGAAGGGTACCTTCAATGACCTCGGTCAAAATCGGGGCTTCACTATCTTCCATTGCGTATACACAGGCCTGCACCTTTGGTTGACTGCCCCTACTTGCTCTTCCTTTCTAAGCAGGTTTGGCGACTGATACCTGGGATCCCATGGTGTGAGACAAGTGACTCGGCTCAGCTTGCGAGTATTCGGATATTCTATGTTCAGAAATTCCACACTGTAGACACTTGTTTTCCCTCTTCCTGTAATTCTTCTTATCATGGCCTCCCCTTTCCACAGTACGTGCAACGCACTTGAGTCATTCCTCTCGAGGAAATGCTTGAGCACCTTGATGTGGTCGAGGGTCGGGATGTGTCTCTCCTAGGGACTTTTTTTGCTCAAAGTTTACTTCTTGTGGGTCGGGGATTAATACCGATTGGGACTTCACATTTGTCCTTCTCGATTGGTGCATGGCTTGTAAGGCATTTTTGGTTTCCTCCACTCTGTAAGTGGATTCGATGGCTATGGCATAACTGTTCTAATAGGTCGGGGTTAGGGCATCCTTCAATTCAAGCCTTAACCCTTGGATAAATCTCCTATTGCGTTCCTTATTAGTCGAGACCATCTTCTCTGCAAATTTAAAGTGTCGGGAAAACTTTGCCTTATACTCTGTTACACTCATCAGTCCTTTTTTCAAGTTTATGAACTCCGCTTCTTTCCTTTCGATAACTAGAGGTGGAATGAACTTCTTCGTAAACTCCTTTTCGAAATTCTCACAGGTCTTGGGAGTTTCCTCTATGTCCTACTTCCTTTGTACCATGTTTCACCAATCTAGTGTGGCGCCTTCTAATTGGAATATAGCAAAATTCACCTTTCGTCCATCCCCATATCCCAGGGCTTGGAAAGTTCGAGTCATTGTTTCGATCCAATTTTTGACGACTTCATCATCTGGGCCACCGTTGAGCCTGGGTGGATGAAACTTCTGGAATCGTTCCAAGGCCACGTCGTCTGTCTCTGGTCTATGACTTTGATCCCTGGCAGGAGATCGAGATTGATTGTGTCTTTCTATTATGCGGCTCAAAATTTTGGTAACTTGGCTTGCGAACAGTTTCATCCCAACGGTTGGGGAATTCTGTCCCACGGGCAAGTTTGAACTTTCCCTTTGTTCCCTTTCCATTGTCCTATACTCAATAGGTTAGTTCCATGGATTGAACCAATCCTCATTTAGTTACCTAACCAAAAGAATATAATTCAAAAAATATTTTTATATCATCACAAACTTTTTACAGTAGTTATAGTTTCATTATAAGATATTTGCGATAATTTTATAGTCCTTTATCATCATCTTTCAACGTCGAAAATTGGGACTCGCTTCTTATTCTAATACTTATCTTACAAACGGTTAGTATCTTAGCTGTAAGTTTTCCCCCAAAAGTCAGCTTCCAATCCTAATCGACTCCTGAATCCTTGGTGGAGTCACCTCCTTCTTCTTGCTAAGCTCCAGGGTACGCTCGGTCCATTAAATCATCCCACAATGTGACGAGACCTTGTTCCATCATGCCTCGGGTCTCTCAAATATGCCTCCAACGTGATTCGGTTGGTTGTCAACGATAGGCTATCAGACCACCCTGTAGTTCTTGGGCATTTACCAGAGCTAAGTCTACTTTTCAAAAGACTTCTTGTCACTCTGCATCCCATTGTCCAGGCTTCCTACTTATTTGATTCCTCAGTCGATTTTTTTTATGGCCGCCGTATTCGCCCTTGTCTTTTCTGCATTAGCACACAAATATTGTTCCCACATTGCATCTCTCATTAATTGTTCTTGGGTCTCGAGGCTAAGGACCCTGCCCATTAATTCAGCCTGTTCCATGACTAAAGCATGCACAATCCAATTTGGGTAAGTATGAGTTTCTACCCATTGAGGATTGTCTATTATTTCCGTCCAAGGAAGAAACATCTCTGGGAATGCTCCGTAATGTCTTTTCACCTCAATAATTTCTTAATAGGCATTGCTCAAAATCTCTATGTTATTGTCCATCCATCGACATAAAAAACTTATTAGCTTGAAAATTTATACGCAACTAGCCCCCCTTACTTTATTCACAGTTCTTTTAGTTTCCTCTAAAATCTTTTATTAAGGTAAGTATGAATTTTCCTTTACTTGGTTTGAGAACCTGGCTCTGATACCACATCTGTAACACTCTCAAACCCCAACAAAATTTTTGGGTCGGGTTTGAGCGTGCTACTGAAAGGGCCAGTATTAACGAGCAATTAAAGTTTATGCGGAAGCATTTTAAGTAATTCAAAAACTTAATTTACTATTATAGTGAAAATTATTTATTACAAATTTCAAACAAAAGTTTCTCCTTACTGTTACAGCATCAAAGTTCACATTAAAATTAAAATAGCCAGGATCTTTCTCAAAAGAAGTAAACACATCAAGCACTTTTCTCTTACTGTTCATCTTCACTCGAAAAAGGGTTGTTTAACTAAGGTAAACTCCTTTCTTAGTGAGGTTCCATCGCCAGTATTAACCCAGTTGAGTTTTAGTGATCACAGAATAACAATTAACAACTAGCCACGTATGTCCTAGCACACAGTAAAAGGGTACGGGTGGTTAATGCCGAGTGGTTGCCGAGTGCCTGTATGGAAACTATGACTAACATACACGACATAACCCAGTAAGTGATGCCCGGAGGCTATCCGTTCATAATTCACTTTCCCCATTCACAGCGGTGTTCAGTTACAAGATTGTATCAATCAGTTGGTTATGGTAGCATACCAAATTCCACGTGTCGTCGGTCTAATCAGACGGTCCAGTCTGTACCGTTTCCCACTGACTTTGACCAAACTATAATCGCGTCGGGGCCCATGAAATCACAGACAGGTAATCAGGTAGTAAGTAATTCAAGTTTGACATGGCAAGATAAAGTACAAGCCGGTCATCACAGCAGTATATGATTCAAGTTTAACACGGAAAGATAAAGTAGAAGTCGATCATCAGAGAAGTATATGATTCAAGTTTTACACGGCAAGATAAAGTATAAGTCAGCCTTTCACAGAAATTATCAGAGCAGTTCAGGAGTTCAGTTTCATGATGATCTAGTACAGTATGATAAAATACACACTTAATTCAACAGTCAGTAAATACCATCATTTGAGTGTAACTTCCATATCTCTCTCATAGTTCGAGTATCGAGTAGAAAGGTTTAAGTATCATGTTTCAAGTACCGGGATTCGAGAAGATGAGTTTGAGTACAGGGGTTTGAGAACACATGGTGCAAATATGTGGGTTTGAGTACAAGAAGTTCGAGTGCAGAATTCGAGTGGAGAAGGTTCAAGTGGTATAGGTATCAGGTGGTACTAGTTCGAGTGGTAAGTGGTACCAGCTCGAGTGGCGAGGTTCTAGTGGCACTAGTTTGAGAGGTAAGGTTCGAGACGTGAGTCTGTAAAGGTTTCAGCGGTACTAGTTCGAGAGGTGAGGTTCGAGAGGTAAGTTTGAGAAGTAAAGGTTTCAGTAGTACTAGTTCGAGAGGTAAGTTCAGGAGGTAGTGGTTTCAGTGGTATAAGTTCGAGAGATACAGGTTCGAGAGGTGAAATCAAGAAGTACAGTTCGAGAGGTACGGTTCGAGGGGTACAGTTCAGGAGGTTCTATTGAGAGGTACAATTTTCAATGAGGGGTTCGAGAGATATTCTCTGGTTCAGTGGGTGAGGTTCTCGAGGTACAGTTTCAGATGGTGAGGTTAGAGACGTAAGGGTTCAGTGGTATTAGTTCGAGAAGTATAGGTTCAAGAGGTAAAGGGTTCAGTGGTAAGGTTCGAGTGGTACAGTTCGAGGGGTAAAGGTTTCAGTGGTACAAGTTTAATAGGTGAGGTCGAGAAGTAAAGGTTCTAGTAGTGAGGGTTCCTGTGAAAAGGTTTCTGGAGGTGAAGATATCGAGGTAACTAGTTCGAGGGGTAGGTTCGAGATATATTGTTCGAGAAGTAAAGGTATCAGTGGTTCTAGTTCGAGAAATAGGCCCGAGGTGTAATGTTCCATGAGTAAAGGTATTAGTAATACTAGTTCGAGAAATACAAGTTCTCAGGGGCGGTTTAAGAGGTGAGGTTTTCAGAGGGGGTTCGAGAGGTGAAGTCTTTCAGTGGGTTCGAGAGGTGAAGTTTTCAGTAAAGGTCTTAGAGGTAAAGGGTTCAGTAGGGATTCGATAGGTGAGGTTTTCAGTGAGGTTCGAGAGGAGAAGTTTTCAGTGGGGTTCGAGAGGTGATGATTTTAGTAGGGTTCGGGAGATGGGATTTTCAGTAGGGGTTCGAGAGGTAGAGTTTTGGCAGGGATTCGAGAGGTAGATTTTTTAAGTAGGGGTTCGAGAGGTAGAGTTTTAGCAGGGGTTCGAGAGGTAGAGTTTTGGCAGGGGTTCGAGAGGTAGAGTTTTGGCAGGGGTTCGAGAGGTAGAGTTTTGGCAGGGGTTCGAGAGGTAGAGTTTTGGTAGGGGTTCGAGAGGTAGAGTTCTAGCGGGGGTTCGAGAGGTGGAGGGTTCAGTTTGAGAGAGAGCCAGGTTCTAATGGCATCATGTGTATACATACGTAAACATAAACCCAATTTAACTCAATTCGTGCTAGGGCGATGCAATACTCACCTTAGTTAAACTTGGCTTGGCAATCTCCACTTCTACTTCACTGCTTAACCTCTGAATTTTGGTACTCAAAGTATCTTAAGGCTGTAAGTTTTGGGGAGGATATCACTAGTATTTATACTAGGTAAAATATAGGGTTTTGACACCTACTTAACCTAAAATTTTATCCTCTAAACCTCAAGCCTACTTGCACAAAATTACTTTGGACAAACTTCTCACGTCCGTCGTCGGTTTCTTCTTCCCAGTAATTCCATTTGTTGAAAGATTACTTTGGATAATTGTTTTCACATCCGCTGCCAGCTTCTCCTTTAATGTAATTTCTTTCATTTATTTATTCATTTGCTTATTATTACTATTATCATATAATATTATGTATATTTTCTTCTTGGTAATTTCTCTTACTTATTGTTACTAGTATTATTATTATATATATATATTATTTATTTATATATACATATATTGTTTCAGAAAATTTAAAGTAAAGATTGGAATATTTGATAAAATTTAATCATTACATGCACTCTAATTCCATTTCGGTAGGGGTTTTCACACGACAGCAAATTGTGACGCATTAAATTGGCACGCCTAGTGGGACCATCGGAGTAAAATCTACGCTGCATTACAGTTTATGTCCTCCCCTACGGCATGTTCATTGTGTAGGATCGAACGGTTGAATGATAAAGGAGTTTTGGCTGCCGAAGAAGAAGTATAGTCCCCTTACCGGAAAAGAAAAGGGTGTGGGACCAATCAGATTTATCCTACCCCCTCATGTATCGATAACCAACACACAGAGAGAAACCGGGATTAGATCCTGAAAACAAGAGGACTGGAGGTCCATCAGATGGAAGCCCTCGCTCAACCAAACACTCTAGGAAGTACAACCGCCATCGTCGATCCCCGATTGGGGGGCATTACAGCCCCTACCACATAAAACCAGGCATTGCGGCCGAGAGATGATGGGCAGAAATTCACAGAGGCTATAACCGATTCATAAGTGAAGCCTATGGAAGGGGGTCATTAAGAGGACAAGGGGCACGAAAAGTACGATCCCCCCATCGCAGCAGGACCTGGTGCAACTGGCCCAGACTCTCAGATCTGTGGGGTACCAGGTAGAACCCCCAATGCTCTGGTAACAGATGGCTCAGCAATAGGTGGGGGTCCCACCTTTAATGCCCCTGGCGTTAAACCCAAGGATCCGGGTGCAATCTCCAACATATCAAATCCACACGTTGGATATGGAGGGTCAGGACTGGGCTCAGCTAATGTTCCCAGGTTTCACTCAAACCATGGCTAATTTAGTAACAGCTTCGATCCCTAGTTTTGAAAGGCCGACGATCCCTTATTCGATGCCTTGGAAAATGGGTGGATATCCAGGTTCGAAGCACAAATGCACTCATGGTCTTGGTCAGAGATGCCCCCGTATTATCTCTATCATCTGGGGCATCAGCAGATACCATATAGTTTTACTATTGGAGGATCACGGCGGGGGTACATGGCTTCGAACCAGGGACCCACCAATGATGCATCTTGACTAAATTGGTGGGGAGATCCACGAATAGGGGAGAGTTAAGTGACTCTCTCATAAGAGAGCTTAATAGACTAATCTGTCCTTCGGGCCAAGCTGCAGCCTCTCCCTTCAGCCCCGCTATAATGGCTACCCGATGGCCCAGCAATGTTAAACCTCCCAAAGGGCTCCCCATGTACAGTGGAGATTCAGACCCCCAGGAATTCATCCAGACCTTCCTCAGTCTAATGAACTTAAGAGACTTAGATGAACAGCTGATGTGTGAGCAGGTCGGAAGCTACCTTTGAGGGAAGACCTAAGAATGGTTCAACAAGCTGGCTAAAGGATCATTGCATTCTTATAGGGACTTTGGAAAGGCCTTTCTAGGTCAGTTCTTTCTAAAGAAGAAGTTTACCAAAACCTTGGTAGAACGTTACTAGGTCAAGCAAATGCAGGGGGAATTAACCCAGGCATACTATTACAGATATACTGACGAGAGCATCAATGTGATAAACCGTACAGAGTATTGAGTAATCTTGGGGTATATGAACGGGATGTATGACATCAACCTGTACAAGAAGCTGGTCTTGTAAAAGTCGGAGACCTTACAATAGCTATAGGAGATTGTGGAACAATACTCCTAGATTGAAGAGGCAACGAAAAGGAAAAGAGAGAGAGATAGAGTTGGAGAAAAAGGCCCCAAGCACCCTGGTAAGTCTAAGAGACTTGAGGCTTTGAAAAAGAGCATCGGGAGCTACGTCCCCCTGACTAAATCTGTGATGGAAATATATTCTATTCATAAGGGCCTATTTCGAAGGCCACCCCAAGGAAAGGATTTTCCCAGAAAGAATGGCTCGCCCATGTAATGTGACTTCCATCAAGAATGGGGTCACGACTTAAATGAGTACCGCCACCTAAAGAAGGGTTCCCCTCGGATTGCATTGAGGGATCAAATGGAGGAACCTCTTTAAAATGCAAGAAAATTCATTGGAAGGGTGGATGAAAGGGAGGGAATTGAGGGGACAAAGAACAGCAAGGAAATGAGGCTGAACAAGCAAGAAATCAGGTGAGGGAGAATGACGGACCCGAAGTCGAAGCCAGGGTGGATCGAAACTGAAGAGATAGACCGAACCAGGTAATTAACTTCATCAATGGAACAATAGGTGACCAGTCATCAAACATCATCATTAAGGCACAGTCTCGATACATGCCCCCCGGAGAGCCCAATCAGAATCAGTTTCGACCATAAGAAGCGATCACTTTCTCAGAAGCACAATCGGTGCCTAGCCGACCCCCCATGCGGATATAATGGTCATACATGCGACAAATGGGTATTTCTGTGTTAAAAGGGAGTTCTTTGATGATGTCGGCATGGTAGAAGTGATGTTTGCCAATTGCTTTGATCAACTAGGGCTCGACCACGAAAGCTTGAAAAGAACAACCTCCCCCATCTCCGGCTTTATTAGGAAAATGTTTATGCCCTTTGGGGTTATAAACCTTCCATTTAGAGTGGTAGATGGAGAGAAGGAGGTCACAATTGATTGCAGTTTTGTGTGATCGATGATGTATCCCCCTACAACATGATATTAGGAAGACCTTGGATCTGCAAACGCGAGCCGTATAGTCCCCCTACCATCTGACAATGAAATTCCTTACAAAGAAGGGAACATCAGTTATAAGGGGGGATCAGGCAGCGGCCAGAAGTTGTTTAGACATTACGCTAAAAGAGGCTATGAAGTAGGAAATGGTGTCTTTGTTCAATGGGGAGATCAAACCCACGGACATAGAGCCAATGGCTATTCGAGAAAATGGAAAAGTGTCTTTGGGAAAAATGATACCCTCCTCGACAAAAAGAAAGCTGAAGGACCTGTTGGATAACTATGTCAATGTGTTTTCTTACAACACCCTTGACCTAACAGGGGTTCTGGAGAAGATGATGGTTCACAGACTAAATGTGGATCCCTCCCTAAATTCGATAAAACAGAAGAGAAGATCATATACTCGTGAAAAGGCGGAAGCTATTAAAGAGATCAAACCATCAAAGAGATCAAAGAGATGTTCTATCCCGAATGGATAGCGAATCTAGTGATGGTTCCCAAGCACGATGAGACTTAGAGAATCTGTATTGATTTTACAGACCTTAACAAATGTTGCCCAAAGGACAGCTATCACTTACCCTTCATTGACATACTGATATGAATCCCTTTGCGAAGAATCTAGATTGCGGAATTAAGATCTTTGATAAAACAAGGGAACTTTCAAACCCTTCAATGTTGCACGAAATTCAAGGTCTAGCCCTTGGGGTACACTCAATTTTGACTCGCTCTCTAACTAGCCCTCGGGATCAGATTACAAGGTTTATTGATACTTAACTAGCCCTCGGGGTTAAGAAACAATGGAATAGATCATAAGCAAAGAGTATGAACTCAAAATATTGTATTTTGATTGATAAAAGTGGTGTGAATTTCATCCAAAGGCCTCCCCTATTTATAGGATCACAATCTCGCCCCAAACCCTAATCACAACTGGAAACTGAATCGACTTATGGCAACTTTAAGAAGCTAAAATCATATCTAACTAAACTACCTAAAATAAATGGTAATCTAAGTTAATCTTGTCGAATTCTTCAAGAAGTAACCTTGAAGAATACTACCTTATCTAATCTTACCAAATCTAATTCTAATTAGAATAAAACTGAATATACTAAACCCTAATGGACTGTATATTTGAAATTCAGCTCTTCAAAACCCACATGGCCTAGCTATCAGTCTAATAAACCCAAAAATGAAATAATTTTACAATACTTTACATTAATCACACTACCTCATTAAAAACCTAGTGGGAAAAAAGAGTATAGTGTTCTTCATTATGTCTTCAATTCGTTGACAATCTTGAATCATGAATCCAAGATGTCAATGGTGACTCCTTCTTCAATTCTTCATCATAAAGATGATCAATAAAGTCATTTAAATCAGCATCACTAAGCTTAGTCCTTGACCTAGTCATAGGTCCCTCCATGTCACTCAGAGGATCCCAAACATATCCTTTAAATGTTTGATCGAGTCGTGGAATGTCTTCATTTGTGGTGGTAGTCGTCTTGGCATCTCCATCATGTACTGGTAGAAGCCATTTTTGGATATGAGGTTTTGGCATTTTTTATGCCCACAATGGTTATTATCAGATGCTCATGGCCGAAGACGACAAGCAGGAGATATATTTCATAACAGACGTGGGTACATTTAGCTATAAAAAGATGCCATTCATCCTGAAGAATGCCAGAGCCACCTATCATAGATTGCTCGATAAGCTATTCCAAAAGTAAATCGGAAGAAAAGTTGAAATATACATGGACAATATGGTGGTGAAAATTAGGAGCTTCGATCATTTCCTTTTGGACCTCGAGGAAACATTCTAGATGCTTTGAAAGACAACTTAAAGCTAAACCCAGCGAAGTGTGTAATCAGGGTAGGAGGTGGAAAATTCCTCGGATTTATGGTCTCAGAAAGGGGTATTGATGTCAACCCCAAAAAAATTGAAGCTTTAATGTAGATAAAGCCCCCTTAGTTGGTGAAGGACGTCTAAAGACTAACAGGGTCCCTTTGTCGATTCCTTCTGATAGAGGCAGAAAAATACTTGCCATTCTTTGACGTTCTTCGAAAAGCTAAGAAATTCGAATGGACGGCAAAATGTGACAAAGCCTTCCGAGAGTTGAAGGACCACTTACAAAGTCTGCCCACCCTAATTAATCCAGACTAGGGGGAGGATCTGTATTTGTACATCTCGACATCCCCCTTGGCCATCAATGTAGTTATGATAAAAGAAAACGATAGAGCCCAACACCCTATTTACTTCGTAAGTGGAGTTTTGCATGGTCCGAAAATAGATACACTACCCTCGAAAAGCTTATATTGGCCCTTGTCCATGTTGCAAGGCGCCTTTAGTCGTACTTCCAGGGTCATAGGATCATCTTGCTAATGATTCTCCCGATCAGGTACGTACTTCTCAAGCTAGAGACCTAGGGATGAATGATGAAGTGGGCCATCGAACTGGGTGAGCATGAAAGAGTCCGAAGAGGCCTGGAAGTTGTATATAGGCGGTTTATCACATTCCGGGGGTAGTGGGGCCGGCATCTTGCTAACAAACCTCGAGAAGAAAGACTACCCCTATGCTTACACTTTAACTTCAAGGACACGAATAACGAAGTGGAATATGAAGTCCTGATTACAAGCCTTCAAATAGCCAAGGACTTGGGCATTCAATGTTTGGACACATTCAATAATTCCCAGATCATGGTCCTTCAAGGCAACGGGGAATATGAGGCTAGGGAAAAGAGCCTACAATGCTATCAAGAAGTGGTAAGCCCCTTCTCGGACACTTTCACTTTATGCCCTCACACAGGTCCCTAGAGAGAAAAATCACACGGCTGGTGCTCTAAGAAAGTTGTCTTCATCCAATCTGGACTCGCAATCTCAAGGGCCCCTAATGGTAGAAACATTGAGTAAACCAAGCTTTGAAGAAGAGGCAATGATGATGATGGTATAAGAGCAAGATTCGTGGATAATGCCTATCATTAGCTATCTTCAAGATGGTACCCTTCCAAAAGATACTGTCAAAGTGAGGAAGATTAGGCTTAAAGAACCTAAGTATGTAATCCTCGAGGATGTGCTATATCGCCAAGGACATCTGCAGCCGCTCCTTTTGTGCATAGCCCCCCTTAAGGCTGATTATCTAATTCACGAGGCTCACAAAAAGGCCTGCGGAAGTCACCAGGGGGCTTGCTCGATAGAAAAGAAAATCCTCTTGGCTGGGTATTATTGGCCCAAGATATTTAACAAAATCCGCAAGCACATCAAGGCCTGTCACCAATGCCAAAGACATGCACCGATCACCCACGTCCCCCAAGAAGAGATAATGAACACCAGCAGCTCTTGGCCATTCGACAAATGGGGGTTTCGACTTGGTGGGTCCTTTCCCGAAGGCCTCTGTACACTTTTGATACTTGATCGTGTTCATTGACTATTTAACAAAGTGGGTTGAGGCCGAAGCCTTAATGGGGGTGAAGGAAAAGTCGATGATTGGTTTTTGCTGGAAAAATATTATATGCTACTTTGGAATCCCTCGAACGATTATAACCAAAAATGGTGCTCAATTTTTAAATTACCCCTTTCAAGAGCTGGTGTAAACAGTACAAAATTTGTCAAAGGGTTACCAACGTTTACCACCCACAAGCAAATGGACAGGTGGGGGTCACAAATCATACCATTGTTAACGGTATCCCCTCGAGGCTCGAAGGGGCAGGAGGAAGTTGAATCGATGAGCTGCCAAGTGTGCTTTGGTCATTTCAGACAACAAAGTCATCAGCCACAGGCGAAACCCCCTATGGCCTAGTATACAGTTCAGGGGCGGTTATCCCCATAGAAGTGAAACTTCCAACCTTAGAAAGGACCGCCATAAACAATGAGCACCAAGAAGTTAATGATGAACAACATTGATTAGATTTGGACCTCCTCGAAGGGAAAAGAGAGAAAACATCCCTTTATGGAGCCAAGTTCAACGAGAGGGTTAAGCAGTACCATGACCAGAGATTCCAGAAGGTCCAGTTCTCCCCGGGAGACCTCGTAATGAGGAAAAATGAGAAAAGTTGAAAAGAACCGTAGGGGAAGCTATCAGCTAATTGGGAAAGACCCTATCCGATTGTGGTAGTTGGTTCTGGAGGTAGCTATGTGCTTGAAACCCCCCAAGGTGAGGCGATTCCGCACAGATGGAACGTCTCATACCTTAAAAGATATTATGCCCAAAAATTCTAGATGACTTGATGAGATTGACAAATAGCCCACCTCGAAGTAGCTATGGGTCGGACGATGTCCTTGATCAACTAGTGCTTTAAGTCTATAGGATTCTTTATATCTTTGGGCTATATTTTAATATGAAAGTTTGTTCCTTATAATTTTTCCTTCCAAAAAATTAGAATACATTTCCTAAAAATGTAGTCAGAGGTGTTTGAAGGGTCTGAACTGCCCACCGAAGACCTTAGGGACACAGATCCCTTAAACATATTCAAAATAGGTCTGCTCAAATGTCCTCCAGGAATGTTCACCTTGGACATTCGGAGACCGCCTTAGGGGCACTAATCCCTCAGGCTAACAATTCGGAAGGGTCCGAACTGCCCACCAAAGGCCTTAGGGACAATTATCCCCCAGACTAATGTCTCAGAGGGTCTGAACTGCCCACCAAAGTCCTTAGGGACACAGATCCCTTAAACATAATTGAAATAGGTCTCCTCGAATGTCCTTCAAGCATGTTCCCCTTGGACGTTCAGAGACCGCCTTAGGAGCACTAATCCCTCGGGCTAACGATTCAGAAGGGTCTGAACTGCCCACCGATGGCCTTAGGGACACTGATCCCTTAGGCTAATGTCTCGGAGGGTCCAAACTGCCCACTGAAAACCTTAGGGACACAGATCTCTTAAAAATATTTGAAATAGGTCTCCTCAAATATCCTTTGGTTACGTTCCCTTTGGCCATTTGGAGACCGGTTATCCCTCAGGCCAACAATTCTGAATGGTCCGAACTGCCCACCGAAGGCCTTAGGGACACTGACCCTTTAGGCCAACATCTCGAAGGATCCAAACTGCCCACCAAAGACCTTAGGGATAAAGATCGCTTAAACATATTCAATGCATGTCTCCTCGAATATCCTTCGGGCACGTTCCTCTTGGATGTTTGGAGACCTCCTTAGGGACACTAATCCCTCATGCTAATGATTTGGAAGGGTTCAAACTGCACACCGAAGGCCCTTGGGACACTGATCCCCTAGGCTAACATCTTGGAGGGTCTGAAAACAATGGAAATAGATCTCCTCAAATGTTCTTCAGGCATGTTCCCCTTGGATGTTTGGAGACCACCTTTGGGACACAAACCCCTTAAGTTAGTGTTTGCAACATTCCCCTCGAACATATCCCAGAGATGAGATTTAAATGTGCAACAATCACTCAAGGCTTGAACCTTGTAAAATTTATGAGGGTCAGCAATGCCCCGTTCGATTGTGTAAACCACACAAGGCAAAAACCTCGTAAATTGCTTGAAAAAAGTCAGAAAAACAAGTTAAAGAAATTTAGCTTTCGAGGGGGGGATGGCCCTACCCAAAAAAGGAAAAATACTCTGATAGCGGCGATGGGAATAACATATTATTATTAGGCCAGTGCGGATTAAAAATATACAAAATAAATTAAAACTATTTTACAAAGTAGGAACCTTAAGACTCAACATTGAGGTATCCTAACTAAAGTTTCTTCTTCTATGTCGTCGAAGGACCATGGTTGGTGAAGGTCGTTTCACTCACCAATATAATCTGCAAACTCTAATGATGAAATTAGTACAGTAGCAAGCAGAGTCGATCCCACGAGGAACGGAGCAAAATCTATAATAAAATACCTACTAATATAGAACACTTTTGGTGTAGCCACCACGCCTTAATTTTCAGATTCATTTAACAACTAATAATGCAACTATAAGATATGAAATAATAATGCAACTAACAGATATAAATGTCTATAAAATATATGAATAAGGTAATCGGCTCGGAATAACTCACATTAGTTAAACATCGATCATAGGCGCAAAGATAAATCAATTCATATGCATCTATCAGTTATAGGAAAGTACGTACGCTTAACCTCCCCAATTCTTTCGTACTTTATAGACAATTAACCAATTATAATTAATTAATTGTTTCTCTTACCAAGATGCCTCCGGAAAGTATTCGCTGAACCAGATACACACCTTGATAGCATTAAGAATGAAAAGAACCCGAAATAGCAATTACCCAAGTATTCGCAAGTAGTAATGCACACTTAATTGTTCCCCATCTTGCTATTATAGTCTTAGCTAGTTAGCTGTTTTTCACAAGAACTCGCTACTTACTAACCCTTTCCAACGATTACGTATTGGTAGAATTAGATAGCATTATCCCAATAATATTCAAGTTGATCAGGCTTAAACACATCAGAAATAAATTTAACCAAGAACATTCAAGAACACATAAGAATTAATTATAAAACAATTAGGCCTCACGATTCATAAACTAATGCTTGTTATTCCATGCCGATATATAAATTAGCTACTCATAATAATCATGCTGAATAAATAAATAATATAAAATAAAAACAAAATTAAAATAAACTGAAGAGGGATGGAAACAATAAACTGAATAGTGACGAAAACAGTAAAATCAAACCAAGGATTTGATTTCATGCAAAACAATGTGAGTTGGCGTCCTCTGCAGATTAATATGTATCTCCCCTTCCCTTCCTCTGTTTGGCCGTGTATATATATTTATATGCACCAAACCAAAACCAAATCCAAATCAACTTCTAATTACTTTTCTTCTTATGGAAGAAATAAGGAAATAAGATAATATCTATTCTAATTCTAAATAACTAATTCCTAAAATTAAGGAATTTCAAATGGAAGGAGATAATACAATCCTTATCAATATGGGAAGTGAATATCTTTAATTCTTCAAATCCAAATCTCTTCGATAATTCACTTTTCACCCCATAACTTCAACAATTCTTCTTTTGCCTCTCTTCCTTCATCGCTGGAAAAATGTCTTATAAAATAAGAACATTTTTCATTGGAGCACATCGCCTCATTAAAAACCTTAACCTGGAAAACCCAGTGGGAAAAAACCATTGGTTAAGGGAAAAAGAGTACAATGTATAGCTCCCTCTCAATTCTTCGCAATCAATGAATTCCTGCACCAAAAACACCTTAAAGTGCAAATTATATCTTAATAAAATCATAATAATCCCACCAAATATGAACACAATATAACACACATCAAATATCCTCACACTTGAATCATGCTTGCCCTCAAGTATGAAGTGAAGAATATAAGAGTAATCAACAATCCACAACGTTCATAAATTCTCATTCCCTCATATGACTCTATCTAAAATGACCCTAAAAAGAAAAGGTAAGATAGAAACACAAATCACACAACTAAACAGATAAAAATTCAACATTCAAAAACTTCTAGATTCTACTCTTATAATGATAAATTTTCCCCTGCCAAGGAGTAAAGGATCACGTTAACGCACCTGGAAATCATCAACCCTTAAAGTAATTTAAATGAAATGTTCAAGATCAGAAAATGTAATCATCAATTCAGTCAAAATTGGACAAGCAATGAATATTTCTCACAGTTTCACTCAATCACTCTCAATATATGAAGGACATTCACTCAGTTAATTCACAAGTTATAACATAGAAAAGTTAATATGCAAATCAGGAAGGTCTTTCTCAAGGGTTGAAACGGGGCTAGGGACCATTCAGATTGGTGAGATCCTAAGGGTTCTAAGCTGAAACAATATCGATCAAAATATTATGCATGTTTTCTTCTTCTTCAACCATCATCCATGTATAGTAGACATTCACCAACAATCTTCATCTCATGGCTATTATGAGAAAGCCAACATCACATCAAAGTAGGTGCTATATATTTTTTCTTTTTTTTTCTTCTTTTTTTTTCTTTCTTTTTTCTCCAGCACCATTCTTCTTCAATACAGTCCAAAACTGGTACTTTTTGAGAGAAAATTGCAACATAAAAATGAGATTTTTTCTCTTCTTTTTTTCAGTTACGCCCCTCCAGTTTGGCCAAACGGAACCCCAGTGTCACTGTTCATCATAAAATTCAGCCTTCAATTTTTGAAACCGTTCAGTCTGGGAAAACTGGACACATACTCAGTAATGTCATCAGCTCAAGAGAACACAATGGATGAATTCATCAACATTAACTCCAAGAACATGCATAATAGGGCCAAGAGAAAGGATAAAACAAGGCTTTGGCTAAATATATAGTAACTCATATCAAAGAACATAGTCAAAGCTTCAAAGTGTTTCACTAGGGGTTAATGTAATTGGTAGGCAATTTAAGCTGTGTGGTTTATCCTAGTGCCTTTCATCACTTTCACACATAACAACTCCAATTATAACAATGTGATCTCTTAGAACAAAGATTGATGTAGAGAGTGCTCTACTCTAGCTCAAACCTCACTTTAGTAGGCTAAAATATTCAATTAAACTCATCCTTTTTCGTCATCCCAAAAATCATATCAATCAAATTTCACAAATCATAGAAAATCTCATTCAATAACTTCAAGGCATATTAGATTTACCAAGTTTGTTACAATGAAGTTTACAACTGTGCACGGTACTTTTATCAAAAGCCACTAGAATTTTATCATGTCAAATTATCGACTCAAACAACACAAAAACACATGTTTGACTGTAAAAAGAACTGAAATAAAATATATTTTTTTTATTTTTTCCAAAAATACAAAACAAACCACACAAGAAACCTCCTCACACTTAACTTTGCTTGCCCTCAAGCAAATAATGCAAAGCTCTTATGAGAAAAGGTTTAACACAGAGTCAACATCATAAAAAAATAAAAGGGAAAGAGGGAACTTATAGTGGTGGGTTTCGGAGAAATTCTCAATCAAGAGGAAACCGTTTGATCATAATCAGGTTCTGCCGCAGGCCTCCCGTTTGGCCAAATGAAACCCTGCGAGTTCAGCCTTCCAAATGTGTGAACTCTCCATGGTGCAAATTCAAGTGCTTCAAATCTGTAGATCAAGAATTGAGATCAGATGAGAAATTGAAATTCCTAAAAATAAATTTTAAAAAAAACTTTTAAAAGAAAAGAAATTTGGGTTGCCTCCAAACTAGCGCTTTTGTTTATAGTCTTTGGCTAGACATCCAGATGCCTTTAATTAATATTCGTTGGGCACAATGGAATTTCTTCCATTAATGCCACCTGAGAATTATCATAGTACGGAGTAAGGCGATGACTATCGACGAGGAATGCCCTTTTTGTGTCCATGCTTATAATCTCTACCATCCCATCAGGCCAAATATAAGCCACTTCGAATGGTCTAGTCCATTTAGACTTGAATTTCCATGACATATGTCGAAAGTTTGACTCAGATATAAGAACTATCTGCCCAACCACAAATTTCTTAGGCTTCAAATCTCTGTCATGCCACAACTTATTGCGCTCCTTGTACCGCATAGCTTGATCAAACCCTTTCAATCTTAGATCTCTCAATTCTTGGAGTTGGAACTTTGTTTCTTCCTCACACTTGAGCGACTCCATACTCACTGGAAGAGTATCATCATCTCCTTGGTAATCACATGAAATTTGAACATTTTCCTCTTCTGGACTTGTAGGCATTTGAATTCCCAACTTGTCCTGCAAAACTTTAGTCTCAAGAGAATCTTCGACAAATGGGTCAGTATGATAAATTGCATTTACATTCTCAGCATCTATAGATTTCTGCATGGGTTTATCAATGTTGAGTGTGTACTTATCACCAAAATAATCAAGTGAAATAGTTCCATTCCCAACATTAATAATGGTGTTTACAGTTTTCAAGAATGGACGACCCAACAATACCCCTTGTATTCCCTTATCATTGGCATGATTCATTTTTACTACATAAAAATCTGTGGGGTACACAAAGTTATTGACTCGCACAAGCACATTTTCCAACAACCCTTCAGGACATACACAAGATTTATCTGCCAATTGAATTACCACTCTAGTGTCTACCATTTCAGCTCAATTCAAAGTTTGATACACAGATAATGGCATAACATTAATTGAAGCTCCTAAATCACACATGGCAGCATTGATCTTCTTATCTCCTATATAACAAAGTAAGGAAAACATACCTGGGTCCTTGCACTTTTGAGGCATTTTCTTTTGGATCACAGCTGACACAGATTCACTCATTATAACCTTGCTTGAGTCTTTAGGTTTCCCTAAAATAAAATCTTTCAAAAACTTGCTCACAGGTGGAAGCCTTATAGCCTGCAAGAAAGGTAGGTTAATCTCCATTTTTCCAAAGATAGATAGGAAATCAACATAATCCTCTTTCTTTCTAGCTAAACTACGTGGAAAAGGAGGAAGAATTTTAATTGGAGGATCATTCTGACCCAACCTTGGATTTGACTCCTTGGTTTGATCAAAATGCCCTTGTACCTCACTTTCTGTTTCTGTCGTCAGCTCCTGTTTGGCCAAATCGGGGTCTGTGACAGACTGCTCCGGCCGCTTCTTAGCTCCTTTTGCTGCGGTCTTAGGAGGTAGTGGCTCAAGCTCCTTTCCACTTCTTAACGTGATCTGATTGGCCGTCTCTCTGGGGTTGAGTTGCACTTGAGATGGTAATCCAGGTTGCTTCATTCGGAGCTCATTCATCGAGTTTGATAGCTGTGAAATCTGACGTGTGTGCTCCTCCAAGGTGGCCTCAGTCTTTTTCAAACTTTGGATTTGGTTTTGAAGCATGCCCATCATCATGTATAGCTTTTCATCCATAGACTTCCCTTGAGGAGGTGGTGGATTCTGAGCATATGGAGGGGGAGGAGCTCGATGGGGTGGAACATATGGTTGTTGTACTGGATTTCCCGGATCTCGCCATCGAAAGTTGGGATGATCTCTCCAACCCGGATTATAGGTAGCTGAGTATGGGTCCCTCCTTGGCTGCGTTTCATTCCAATTCCCCATGGCATTTGCTTGTTCATCAAAAGGGCATTGTAAAGTGACGTGGCTTGGACTGCAGCAGATGTCACAAGGTTTTTCTTGAGGACCAACTGAGGTGCTAGCAATGGTGACCTTATCCACCAACTTGGATAGTACCCTCTCCATCCTGTCCATCCTCTCCTTAAAATCATCTTGGCTTGAGGGCTCTTTTTGTGCCACTCTTTTCAGGATTCAGATCTCATCAGTGTCATACTCTTTCTTGGAATTGATCAACTTCTTCACTATCTCTTTTGCTTCATTGACTCTGATTTCCGAAAATCCACCATTGCTTGCGGTATTCAGCAAATCCTTGTTCACAGATGTGGATCCTTGGTGGAAATACTGTAGCAGTTGCCCCTCGGTGTATCGATGGTTAGGGCAATGATCCACCAATCGTCTGAACCTCAGCCAAAATGTACTCAGTGGCTCATCATACTCCTGTTTGATGCTCAAAATTTCTTTCCTCAGTGCATCCGTCTTAGTGGCTGGAAAGAAATAGTCCAAAAACAACTTCTTGAGCGCATTCCAGGAAGTGACGGAGTTAGGATCCAAGCTTGAAAACCACTGGTTCGCTACCCCTGTCATGCTGAACGGAAAAGCCACCAACTTGAACTGAT
The DNA here is from genome assembly GCA_037428765.1 of Rubia yunnanensis. NCBI lineage: Eukaryota > Viridiplantae > Streptophyta > Magnoliopsida > Gentianales > Rubiaceae > Rubia > Rubia yunnanensis. The sequence goes on along the minus strand of CM075064.1, from coordinate 111,624,899 downwards.
CTTCTGTGACACCAACTGGTCTTTTTTGAACCTTACAAATCTTGATGAACTCGTTCAAGAAATTGTAAGGGTATTCATTACTCTTCCCATAGAACTTCGGAAGCACGTTCAACAATGCCAACTTAATCTCCACAGGGGTCGCAGCATCTGGCAAGGAAATTGGTGTGAGAGGGTCTTCTTCACTATGCCCCATTAATTCCCACATGTACGGATTGTCAGCATTGGGATCCGCCTCTCCTCTGTCCCCCATCTCAGTGTTGGAAACAAATTCGGGCTCAGATTCGGATTCTGCTCTGGAAACAGCCTCTGTTTGGCTAAACAGAGGGTCTGCGGCAGCTTTTAGCTTCCTCTCCCTGGCGAGTTTATAATTCTTCCTGGCTGTCTTTTCAACTTCATAATCAAATATCAATTCCTGCTCCTGGGACCTGGTCATATACCAATAACTAAAGAACAAAAATTAGTAGCAAAATAAATAGAAATTAACTACCGTTCCCCGGCAACGGCGCCAATTTGGTGAAGGTCGTTTCACTCACCAATATAATCTGCAAACTCTAATGATGAAATTAGTACAGTAGCAAGCAGAGTCGATCCCACGAGGAATGGAGAAAAATCTATAATAAAATACCTACTAATATAGAACACTTTTGGTGTAGCCACCACGCCTTAATTTTCAGATTTATTTAACAACTAATAATGCAACTATAAGATATGAAATAATAATGCAACTAACAGATATAAATGTCTATAAAATATATGAATAAGGTAATCGGCTCGGAATAACTCACATTAGTTAAACATCGATCATAGGCGCAAAGATAAATCAATTCATATGCATCTATCAGTTATAGGAAAGTACGTACGCTTAACCTCTCCAATTCTTTCGTACTTTATCGACAATTAACCAATTATAATTAATTAATTGTTTCTCTTACCAAGATGCCTCCGGAAAGTATTCGCTGAACCAGATACACACCTCGATAGCATTAAGAATGAAAAGAACCCGACATAGCAATTACCCAAGTATTCGCAAGTAGTAACGCACACTTAATTGTTCCCCATCTTGCTATTATAGTCTTAGCTAGTTAGCTGTTTTTCACAAGAACTCGCTACTTACTAACCCTTTCCAACGATTACGTATTGGTAGAATTAGATACAATTATCCCAATAATATTCAAGTTGATCAGGCTTAAACACATCAGAAATAAATTTAACCAAGAACAATCAAGAACAGATAAGAATTAATTATAAAACAATTAGGCCTCACAATTCATAAACTAATGCTTGTTATTCCATGCCGATATATAAATTAGCTACTCATAATAATCATGCTGAATAAATAAATAATATAAAATAAAAACAAAATTAAAATAAACTGAAGAGGGATGGAAACAATAAACTGAATAGTGACGAAAACAGTAAAATCAAACCAAGGATTTGATTTCATGCAAAACAATGTGAGTTGGCGTCCTCTGCAGATTAATATGTATCTCCCCTTCCCTTCCTTTGTTTGGCCGTGTATATATATTTATATACATCAAACCAAAACCAAATCCAAATCAACTTCTAATTACTTTTCTTCTTATGGAAGAAATAAGGAAATAAGATAATATCTATTCTAATTCTAAATAACTAATTCCTAAAATTAAGCAATTTCAAATGGAAGGAGATAATACAATCCTTATCAATATGGGAAGTGAATATCTTTAATTCTTCAAATCCAAATCTCTTCGATAATTCACTTTTCACCCCATAACTTCAACAATTCTTCTTTTGCCTCTCTTCCTTCATCGCTGGAAAAATGTCTTATAAAATAAGAACATTTTTCATTGGAGCACATCGCCTCATTAAAAACCTTAACCTGGAAAACCCAGTGGGAAAAAACCATTGGTTAAGGGGAAAAGAGTACAATGTATAGCTCCCTCTCAATTCTTCGCAATCAATGAATTCCTGCACCAAAAACACCTTAAAGTGCAAATTATATCTTAATAAAATCATAATAATCCCACCAAATATGAACACAATATAACACACATCAATGGTCGACTTTGACAAGCCATAGACGAACAACCTCTCCCTCGGCCAGTGGAGGAGTGGCTTCGAGTCATGTTAGTTCTTTGAGCTGAAGCCATAGAAGGAGGGGCTTCACCTAACACAGAAGCTTCAATTCTCCTAGGGGCAGTACGGGAACTTGAAGCTCCTACTTTCACCTTTTGCACTCTGTCCATCCACCTCTTAGCTTCTTTATACACTTCACAATACTTAGGATTCTGAGTATTATGTTTTTGCCTCATGATATTGTTTGTGTCTTGAATAAAGTCTTCAAAATCTTCAATTAGTGGAGCTTCAACCTTCCCAAGTCGGAGCCCATATGCTCAAAGGTTGTTGGATGTTGCTTTGTAGGTTGAATACAGTTCAAAAAGCTCTTTATCAACCTTCTCTTTGTCCCTGCAAATGGAAACAATTAGGGCCTGATTCTTCTCAACGGTTTGTTCCAACGATGGAACCAGTTCTCATTGATATGTCCGAACTTCTTCTTTCCACTGCTTAAGTTTTTCGGTAGCAGTTGTTAGGGCCACTCAAGCCACCTCTACGTTTTCTCGGGCCATCTCAGCCTGACAACAGTAGCTTTCGATGAACCCATTCAACTGAGAAGTTGATTCTCCCCTAGTGGCTTTGTAGGCTTTAGCAGCCGAGAAACACTCATGCATTAAAGAAAACCCGGCCTTGGTAGTTATCTCTTCGAGAACTTTGTTATGTCGGGCTTCAGAGATTGAAAATCTCCCAAAATTTCATTCTTAGCAGCAACTAAGGAATCCCTTTACTCTCTCGAAGGGCTTAGCGCTTCGAGGAGTTCCTGTTACCTTGTATGAAGGATACTGTGCCATAAGCTTAGTTCCTCGTATGCTACTCAAAGCTCCTCTCCAAGCTGGATAGATGTCTACCAAAACCAGGATGCCTCAATTTGATGCTCCCAAGCCCATTCCTCAATCCGGTGATACCACTCCTTTATGATTTGAAAGATGAAATCGAAAGAGGTACCCCTTTGCAAGCAAAACGGTACCAAGTCTAAAGTCTATGAAAGACTGAAGAAAAAATAGATAAGTGTGAGAAAAGAAGAGTCTTCATTAGTAGAAAGAAAGAAGTACATCAGGATTCCCCAAAGGGAGAAATTTTCATACATTTTTTCCTACACTAGATGCCTCTTAAGAAGAACTCGAAGGGGAATGCCTATGCCGAGATCTTGGAGCGATAAGGGGATCAGCCTCTTTCCACTCGGTGTTTTCATCCACCTCCACGCCACGAATCTCCTTCACCGAGAAATACTTGTCTGAGGTCTTCAAATGGTCGAGCAGGGGGATTTTGATCCCCCCTTCCTGGATAGACTTCCACCAGATATGGCTCAATTGTTTGGGCTCCAAATTTTTCTTGTAAACATCAAGCATAGTAGCGTACTCAGCCAGAAGGTCCTTGGAGATGGAGCAAGCCAAACTGTTTTGGTTAATCCCAACAAAGAGCGTGGAAAAAGAGGAGAAGAAATCCCGGAACCCCTGGGTCTTGACCACCCTATTGGTATAGGCCTCAAAAGTCGAAGCCTGTTGTTCGGGAGAGCAAAGGCTAGATAATGTAGAAATTTCTGCCTGGGCCTCTGAAAAGCTTGAGCTCGAGCCCTTTTAGAAGATTGCCTTTCTCAGTAGCCTGTTCCTCGAGCTCCCTTCTATGAACAAGGGACTATTTCTTGAGATCCCTATTGTGAATAAGAGCTTTTCTCTCCAGCTCTGCCTAATGGCAGAGGACAGTGACAGCATGCTCAGCCTTGTAGTCGGAGGACACCTTCTCTAGATCTTCCTTGTATTGGGAAACAGCTTTGTGCAAATCCCCTTTAAGTTCCTTAGACTTAGCAATAGCTTGCTCAGTGTCTTAAACTTTCATTAAATAGGCCTAGACAAAAGAGTCCAAGGCAACTGAGAAGGGTTTGCGGGACAAGGGTTAGGCGACCCTCCACAGGCGGATGAGGCAAGTTGCTCTTCCCCGAGAGGGGGCCAGCCTCTGAGCTGGTGATCTCGGGGGGACTAGGTTTGGCTGGGGGGTTTAACGGAGGGGGGCCATATCATTTCTTGGATTTTGAGGGGAAGATTGGGGCATCGAGGCACCATCGTGACCCCATTTCCTCCCACCGTCTTCACCCTGGAGCTCCGATTGAACCTTGGAGTGAGCCTCCAATTGAAAGGGGCTAGAAGTGGGATGAATGTGAGGGGCTTCCGAGGAGGCCTCTGCAAAAGTTTCCCCAGCCTCTATCTTGTTGTCGAAGCCAAGAGTTGCAGTAAAATCCACTGAACAAAAGGAGGGAGGGGTACAACACGAGGACTTCCCAGGGGATCACCCATCCTAATACTACTCTCACCCAAGAACGCTTAACTTGGAGTTCTAATGGGATCTGATGCATTAGTTCAGGTATGATCGTACCCGGAAGGTTTAAGGCTACTACCCATTGTCTTTCGCTTCTTGGCATCCTATGCCCCTCCATGAAAAGCCGAAGAGAACTTCCTTTTTATTCTAAGGGGCTGATCACCAGCATCTTTTTTCTTTATTGCAGCAGCTTCCTCCTTAGTGATATCAGTCGTCTTCTTGGTAAGCTTCTTTTTCTTGGCAAGCTTCTCCTTCTTTTTCCCTTAGCCGAAAACAGACTTTACAGCTTCCGTTGGAGGTTTAATCCGAAATGTCCCCTTGATTATAAATCAAGTCATATACTTCCTCCTGCTATACAAAGTCAAAATTCCTCGAGATATCAAGGGTATTGCTCAGAAATAGATCCCTATACCTCACGACACTCTCTAGAGCAACATATACGGCAGGGTTCTCGAACTTAGGTTTTATGTTCCAATCCGTAACAAAGTAATCCTCGATCTCCTTCTCAAAAGTGAAAATAGGAGCTCTGTGCCACCCTTTGCAGCTTGTAGCAATTTTTATGGGGTGATTCGAGAATCTATTGCACAGAGTCATGATCCTCCCACGAATTATATTCTGACCTCCGGCTGAATGCACTACCAATTCTGCTACCGAAAAGGTAGTATAATGACCTGAACAGCTCGTACCAAGGAGTGATACCTAAGTTGTTACACCGATTCATAAATGCCATAACCAGCAAGATGACGTTCAAATGCACTTGGGGAAATCTCACTTGATGCTCCTCCAGGAGATGAGAGGGGATGGAGGTTACGGGAAACATAATCGAAACTTGAAGTGGCACTAGTAGATAGCGCACTGACCGGACCTTGTATCCCTCAGATTTTTGTCTTCTTGGAGGACCTCCAACTTTAAGTCCTCTGGATTTATCCCCCATGAAAGGAGGATCTTCAACAACTTAGCTATCTCCAGAGCCAAGGTTTCCAGGCTTTCGGGAACATGAGTTAATATCTTCTCAAAAAAGTAAGGCCTTCTTGCCTCGTCTTCCCAAACCTTGGGACCTAAAACCTTGACAGTACTCATTTTCAGTGGAAACCCACAGGCAGTACAAAGCTAATGCTAGAACTCCCCCCAGCATCTGAACCCATAGAAGAATAGCCATTTGCTAAAGATTGAATGGCTTCAGAATTTTGGAGGTGGTAACCATCAACGCCGGCGGCTGAAGCAGCCGGGAAATTATCCGAAATGGAACCCTTTCTGGATTATGGCATTTACGACATCCTTAAGCAAAATAAAGGATAAGAGGTCAGGGGACTTACTAGGTAGTGGCCAGAAAAGGTAGCCAGAGCTCTCAAAAAGCGTGAATGGAGAAAGGGCACCAGCAAAGTGCTAAGAGAGAGAGAGAGAGTGAGGAGAGTTTGGAAGTTATGAGAATTTTGGGTGAGCTAAAAGTGAGAAATAGTGAAAGTCTTTGCGTGTATATTATAGGAAGTGGAAAAGGAAGAAATCATTACCTCAGGCCGTCATGTGAAAAATTTGTTGCGTGAGTAAGTAAGCCACGTATATCGAGGTAATTATAGGGAAGTGGTGCACGTGGAGCTCCACACCTAACAGGGGCTCCACGTGCCTAGAAAAGAAAGGGTAAGCATCATGTGTGTATTTTCCACTCCTCGCTTTGAATTCAAATTCTAATCCTAGGCGACCTTTCCACTTCCCATTTTCAATTTTTGGAATGCTTACATCTCTAAACGAGGGTAGGATAGCTTAGGGCCGAAACCATAATAACTTCGCATACGAACACTCTTGAAACTCAAGAGGACCAGGTCCGCAATGCCGAAACTCCTACTCCTCGGTCGAGGGATTCGAATGCCTCGGTTTCTGGCAAAGATCAAAAGGCTAGAAACCAAATCCCTTTACACTAAGTAATAGTTTCAAAACCCCTATCCCTTAGTGGAAGGATTCAAATGCCCAACTTTCTAGCAAAAAACAAAAGACTTGAAGCCAAATCCCTTTACACTAAGTAATAGTTTCAAAACCCCTATCCTTTAGTGGAAGATTCGAACTCCTCACTTTCTGGCAAAGACCACGGAAAGCTAGAAGCTGAATCCCTTTATACTATGTAAAAGTTTCGAAACCCCATCTCCTCAGTGGAGGGATTCGAACACCTTACTTTCTAGCAAAGATCAGAAGGCTAGAAACCGAATCCATTTATGCTAAGTAATATTTTCTCATCTCCTATCCCTGAGTGGAAGGATTCGAACACCTCGCTTTCTAGGAAAGACCAGAATGATAGAAATCGAATCCCTTTACACTAAGTAATAGTTTTAAAACCTCTATCCCTTAGTGGAAGAAGTCGAATGCCTCACTTACTGGAAAAGATCAGAGGGCTAGAGGTTGAATCCCTACACGCTAAGAAATAGTTTTGAAACCTCTACTCTTTAGTAGAAATATTCGAACACTTCACTTTTTAGCACAGATTAAAAACACAAGTCTTGAATACAATACCTTTAAGATATTAGGGATAACGGATTTTAGACCTTGATGCAGATCAGTAAGCTGAGGTTCGAACTCCCCCCCCCATCTGCCCAGCAAGGACCGGAGACCCTTGGTTCCTAACACAGATTAGAAGACCAGGACACGAACCCTTACCCTGGGCTACTGAGGCCCAAAGTCCACCAAGGGAAATAAAAGAGGTGTGATCCAGGACTTTAGGCCCTAGCACAGACTAGAAAGCCGAGGGCTGGACCCCCAAAACATTTTATCTGCTCAAGCGAAAAGTTCAACGCCAGCCTAGAACAGACCCTCAACTTGCCTCGAGGATGCCAAAATCATACCCCTCAGATGTTGGGAAGTTTCGAAGGCTAGTACGGATTAGAACCCCCTATCTGGGGACAAAATTTGAAGGCCAAACCCTCAATTTTCTAGGGGCTTATTGATAATGTGTAAAACCATACGAGCTTAATGGCCTGTGCGTCCGACCATCAGCAAAAGGCTTTACCCTTTAGAGAAAGCCTACTTTTGGGCCGGCCCAAGGTGAGAGCACTTTCTCCACAAGCAAACAAAATAGCATCCCTACTTTTCTATCTATATAAAGGCTAAAGGTAATCCAACACACTTAACTATTCATTCTTATTTACACTCTGATACATTGTTTGCTTACTTGGCCGTCAGAGCCTCTTCCCCCCAGACACCTCCGAATGATTTTTCTTGTAGATTCAGGTACGTTGGACGATGGCGTGCAGTGGCATAGTAGCGGTGGCAAATTGGGGCACATCAAGAACAGTGATATCCAATCAACAGTATGGTGATTTAGGACCTCGTTGGTAGTAATTCTGGTTGAACTACCTCCTCCATTGTGTGAGCATTTCATTGACGGCCATACCTCTAAATGGTTCTTGTATCTTCTCATCAAGAAACAGGTGGTTTGTTCCTGATATAGCTTTTGAAAGAATGTATGGCGTGAGGATTTGTTTTTGTGCCTGAGTGTTGAATCTTTGTATTCTTTAATGTCCAAAACATGAGCTGTGGGTTTAAGCTTGAAAATCCTCCCAGGAATGGTATGCAACATGTTTGAGGGAGCAAGTGACTAGAACTTGAGACTTTGATGCAATCATGTAAGAGAATTACAAGATAAATCAGTAGTATCCATTCGATTTATGCAAATTTTATCCAGATAAATGAGCCCTCTAGCTTTCTGATCTAGGTTCTGAAAATTTAGATTAATTTCCTACTCAGTTCCATTTCTAACGGTCCTAGCCACGTGATCTGCAACTAAGTTTCCTTCCCTATGCGTATATGTGATTTCTAAGTTTAGATCCTTAATATCACATACCAAATGAAAAATTTTCCATGGGCCTTTGAATGGATTGAGAATGCAGTTTATAGCTCCTAGACAATTGGTTTCTATTTGCTAGTCAATTAAGCATAATAGATCAGCACACTGATATCCATAAATAAATTCAAGAAACTCAGCATGTAAACTTGATAGCGCATTATCCTTTTTTGCTGAAAGCCCTGATTAGATTCCCATAATAATCTCTAATGATTGCAGCCAAATTACAACTTTTATTATACCTTATCTATGATGCATCTGTGCTAATTTTATAGGTATTTAGGGGTTTGATCCATGGAATTTTACTTATTTTTGGTTTGGGAGGGGGCTTTGGCTGAGGAATCAGTCCATTTGCTGACCATTCAAGATCAATGAGCTTTAAGATGTATGAGGGAGTTACATTAAAGGCAAGGTATATGTTATGCCTGATCTCTTGAATCATAGGTGGGAAGTGTGGCTGTATGAAGGGGCAGATCCACAAGGGGGCTGGAGGGGGCTCTAGCCTCCGCCGAGATGAAAATTACAGGGAATTTGGGTTGTAAAACTTTTTTAAAAAAATTATCAGTCCCCTCCAGTAAGGGAAAAAATTGAGAATTTTTTTTTTACTTATAGATCAGCCCCCGCCATATATGTATCATGGCTCCGCCCCTGGCTATATGAGAGTAGTGGTAATAGATGACCAGTAGTATGATATTCTATTCAACAGTCCCAGCATACTATCAAAGTGTTTCCACACATTTTTAGCCACAATGCAATTACTAAAGAAATTATATAATTCATCACAAATTGCACAAAAAGGGCATTTCGAGGCAATGCTTATATTAGAGAAAATGATGATGTCATCAAAAGGAAGGTCACCATTTAGAAGTCTCCACATAAACACAGAGATTCTACTTTGGGTTCTGTGATGCCATACCTTTTAAGAGCCCCCAGCTTTGGATTTTACCTGTAACTGCAGAAAAGACATCTTTGAAGGTGAAAGCTCCAGATACAGATTGCTTCCAGAAGATTTTGTCATCTCTGCCTTCCTTTATCTAAGCTTCCTTCAAAATAGATAGGATTTCAGTGGGATTGTTTTGCATCTGCATTAAGAGATGATTCTTATTGTTAATGAAATCAGCAATGGTGATTTGTACAGGAACAACAACTAGCAAGTCAGGGCATATGTCAATCAAAACACCTAAACCTGTCCAATTGGATGTAAACAAATTTGTTGGACAAGTATGTTTACCTCTTTTATTCTTTTCCAATCCTGGGAGGTTCTATGGTTACGTGGTAGAGACAAGATAAATTATGACCAGGGTGTTATACGTACTTAAACTTCCACCACAATTTTAAGGAGAAAGTTGTGATAATATCATCAAAATTCCGTAGACCTAGGCCCTTTTGTTCCTTAGGGTACAGTGGCGGAACTAGGGGGTGAGGGGGTGCTAGCGCACCCCTAGGATCCGGTGGCCCAGAATTTAGACCTAGAGCCACCGGAAGCCACCGGATTCCACCCCCCTTGAGCCATCGGCGGCGGCCGGATGTTTGCCGTTGCGCAGCGTGAATAAGATGACCATTTTTGTTTTTTTTCTTTTCTAACTAAACAAAACGACGTCGTTTTGGTTTAAGTGAAACGACGTCGTTTTGGTTTAAGCGAAACGACGTCGTTTTGTTTAGCCGAAGGGAAAAAAATGAAGACCAATTGGGCTGAAACCCAATTGGCCCAAATAAAATTTAAACAACTAACATAAATCCATCCAAGCCCAAATCAGCAAACCTAATATACTCTTGAGTGTTGAAACTTTTCTTTCTCCAAGGCTCCAAGCTCCAGCCAAAAAATGCACAGATCCACCACTGGCCACCGCCTTCCGCCGCCTTCCGTCGTCCCCTTCCTCAACCACAATCAGCAACTGCGTGGTCCGCGTCCAAGCCAAACCAAGGGCAACGTATCAACTATCAAGGAGCCAATATATTTTTGTTGTGTAATTTATGTTGAATAACTTGAATTGAATTGCTTATTTGTGTGAAATTGTGAATACTGAATATAGATATGAATAATTTAGTGGTTGTGTTGAAATTGTGAAATTGTATTAAATATAGATATGAATAATTAGACATATTTTTGAGAAATTGTGAATACTGAATAGCATATACATATTTAATTTGACATATTTTTCTTATTTTATGTCAAATAGGATATGGATATATTCTTAATTCGAAGTAGTGGATCATCTACTTTTAAGAGACCGAGTGAACTAAATGAAGAAAGGATTAATGAAGAGGGTAGTAGTCAAAAGTATTCTCGTGTTGAGTTCAATTCGCATGATGTTATAAGTGATCCCGGGAAACTTAAACCTATTAAGGATTTTGATGTTTCTATTAGAGATCAAGTGATGAGATAATATGTGTTGAGAGGTCCTTGCCAACTTAAGGGTCATTCTTTTCCAAAGACAAAGCAGGGAAATGACTATAGATGTTTTCAACCTTCTTGGTATGAAAAATTTGGTTGGTTGGAGTATAGCGAGTCAAAGGATGCAACATTTTTCTTTTGTTGCTGTCTCTTTAGGAATTCACATAAGGGATGTCGAGATGGAGAGGATGCATTTACTGTGAGTGGGGTTAACAATTGGAAGAAAGCGCTTGATATCTACAAGAAACATGTTGGCGTAGCGGGTAGTTCTCATAATGATGCAGCTGAACAATTGTATGCATTTAAGCGTCAAAGACAGAGTATCCTTCATTCTTATCAGGCACATGGACGAGAATCGGAGATTACATATCGCACGCATTTGACAGCCGCTTTGGATGTGATACGGTTCTTGCTAAATCAAGGTATGGTTTTTTGTGGCCATGATGAAGGGCTGGATTCTATGAATAAGGGAAATTATCTCGAAATGATTGACTGGCATTGCAAGCGAAATGATGTTGTTGCTAAGACCATGAATGAAAATGGCCCTGGAAATTGCAAGCTCACATATCCCAAAATACAGAAGGAACTATCAAGTGCTTGTGCAAGTGAGGTAACAAATGTTATTGTTAATGATATTGGAGATAGTTATTTTTCTCTATTGGTTGATGAGGCTAGAGATGCATCAATAAAAGAGCAAATGGGAGTTGTTTTAAGATATGTCAACAAACAAGGATGCGTTCTTGAACGTTTTCTTAGTGTTGTGCATGTGCATAATACTTCTGCTATTAGTTTGAAGAGTGCTATTGATGAATTGTTTGTAAAGCATAAATTATCAATGTCAAAGTTGAGAGGTCAGGGATATGATGGAGCCTCAAATATGCGAGGAGAGTATAATGGACTGAAAGCTTTGATATTGAAAGAAAACTCATGTGCAAGGTATGTCCATTGTTTTCCTCAATCAAAAAGATAATTTTCAGCCCATCATAAAGTGGAAAAATCTGCTCAAAACTGGCTGTAGTTACTAAGTGTTAGTAGTGGAATTTTTTTCTCTTTTTTTCTCTTTTGTTCCTCTTTTTCTTTCCATTTTTTATGATTTTTTTCATCATGTTTTCTTCTTTTTTCTGGGCACATCAGCCCTCTTTTTTCTGAATTTCCAGCACCAAATCACTCATTTTATTATCATTTACTGCACTTTTGAATTTAGTACCGCATGGTCACTTCATACATCAAAATCAAGGTACTCACTGATACATCAACAGTAAATAATCTGAGAAATCTGTCATAATCACAAGCATGCATATATATATATATAGGACACAAAAGAGGGGATAAAAATAGGCCTTGGCTTCATTTTTCTGTGGCTCAAACAAAGAAAAATGTCAAGGCTTCAAAGGGTTTACTAAGGGTGATGTATGGTAAGAAATATAAGCTGTGGGGTTAAATCCTAATGCCTTTCATCATTTTCACACCAAATAGTTCAAGTAATGCCATGACTCTCAAAAGAAAATATTGATGTAGAGAATGCTCTACTCTAGCTCAAAACCTCACTTTTACTGAGCTCAAATGTTCAATTACTTGTCTTTTTTCGTCATCCCAAGTATCATCTAGACCAATTTACCCCAATTATATTGGACACATTTACCAAGTGATTTTAGAGGTGTATCAAGTAACCAAATATGTCACACAAGAGCTTTCTCACAAGCAAGTTCAGTCTGTCAAGAAACAATAATATCAAGAATAGTATGCTGAATTTTTGTATTTTTTCATTAAATGACATTAACGCATAACACATAAACATATAATCCTCCTCACACTTAAACCTTGCTTGCTTACAAGCAAGTTCAGTAAAAATGTAAGAAAGAACAAAACCACTTAAAAACTAGACTCACCAAAAGAAATTAAAAAAATCAGGGATGGGGGAACTTATTAGGAGGGGTTTGGAGGAATTCCCAACAAGAAGAGAGTGTTGTATCTGAATCAGGTTTTGTCGCAGACCTCCAGTTTGGCCAAACGGAACCCTGCGAGTCCCAGCTCTCCAAAAGTGTGAATTCTCCATGCTGCAAATTCAAGTACTTCAACTCTGTAGATCAAGAATTGAGGGCAGATGAGAAATTGAAATTCCTAAAAGATTTTTTTAAAATAACAAAAATGAAAAGAAACTAAGAAAATTGGGTTGCCTCCCAATTAGCACCTTCGTTTATAGTCTTGGGCCAGACTGTGGATGCCGTCAATTTGGTTGAGTGGTGTGTAGAGGAATTTCTTCCTCACACTTGAGCATCTCCATATCCACTGGAAAAGTATCATCACTATACTTCAGATCGGGTGGTAACGGCTTCAACTCCCAATTTGAGGCTTTCACATCCAATGAGAGTAGTTTGGCGGATAGGTCTGGTTTGGCCAAACTGGACCCAGTGCGCCCTTCAGAATTTTTCCGAACACCCGACATGGATTGAGTGGGGCTAGGCCCTCCGTGGTTTACTTCAGTTCTGGGCACCACTTTCTGATAGTACACTGAACACAACAATTTGCGGATTTCCTTATCATTTGAGACTTGAACATCTACCTCTTCCAGAATTTTCATCATATCCTGTAGAATTTTAGTCTCAAGAGAATCTTGGACAAGGGGGTCAGTATGATTGATGCCAAACACATTCTCAGAATCTATAGGTTTCTTCATGGGTTTATCAATGTTGAATGTGTACTTATCACCAAAATAATCAAGAGAAATAGTTCCATCACCAACATTAATAATGGTGTTTGTTGTTTTCAAGAATGGACGACCCAATAATACCCCTTATGTTCCTTATCATTAGTATGATTCATTTTTAGCACATAAAAATATGCGGGGTACACAAAGTTATTGACTCGCACAAGCACATTTTCCAACAACCCTTCAGGACATACACAAGATTTATCTGCTAATTGAATTACCACTCTAGTGTCTACCATTTTAGCTCCATTCAAAGTTTGATACACATATAATGGCATAACATTAATTGAAGCTCCTAAATCACACATGGCAGGATCAATCTTCTTATCTCCAATGTAACAAGGTAAGGAAAACATACCTGGGTCCTTGCACTTTTGAGGCATTTTCTTTTTTATCACATTTGACACAGATTCATTCATCATGATCTTGCTCGAATCCTTTGGCTTTCCTGCAATAAAATCTTTCAAGAACTTGCTTATTGGTGGTATCCTTATTGCCTGCAAGAATGGAAGATTAATCTTCATTTTTCCAAATATTGATATAAAATCCATAGGCTCTTCTTTTTTCTTTTCTAATCTACAAGGAAAAGGAGGCACATTTTAAGTGAAGGATCATGTAAACTCAACCTCTTACTTACCCCAGCTGGTACCTTGGATTTACCTTTATCTCTGGTCTCAGTATGCTCAGGATTCTCATATTTTACTGTAGTTTCGTCGCCTTTTTCCTCCGTTACTTGATTCTGAATTTCTATTGCAGGGTTCGGTTTGGCCAATTTGTTTGCAGATTTCAATGGCAGTGCACCAACTATCTTTCCACTTCTAAGCATGACCTGATTTACCGTCTCATGAGGGTTCAATTGGACCTGAGAAGGCAATTCAAGCTGCTTCATCCTAAGTTCATTAAGAGAATTTGACATATGGGCAATTTTTCGTGCATGCTCCTCCAAGGTTGATTCAGTCTTCTTGGATTGCTTCACCATCATGTCCATCAACATATCCATCTTTTCATTCAGAGATTTCTCTTTACCTCCTTGCTGGGGAAGGGGAAAAATCGGAGCTTCTCGTTGCATTGGTGGAACATAGGGTCGTTGGTAATGCTGAGGCTGCTACGGAGGGGGGCCTTGTTCTCTCCACTGAAAGTTAGGGTGATCCCTATACCTTGGATTAAAATTTTGGGGATATGTTCCACCTTTTTGCTGTCTCTCATTGAAATTTCCCATAGTATTTTCTTTAACAGGTATCTCTCCCATAGTAAGAATACATTGCGACGTCGTATGGTTGACTACTCCACACGTATCTCAAGGCCCTTCTTGTACAGACGCAACCTTGTCAACGACCTTGGATAGAATTTTCTCCATTCTTTCCATCCTTTCCTTGATCTCATCTTTTTCGAAAGTGGAGGTCTGCGCCACCTTCTTCAAGATTCGTACCTCATGTTGAACATACTCCTATTTAGAGTCCACCAACCTCTTGATGATCTCTCTAGCTTCATTCACTCGAAGGTGTGAAAATTCACCACTACTGGAAGAGTACACCAAGTCCTTGTTGCTGGATGTCATCCCTTGGTAGAAGCATTGAAGCAACTGACCTTCCGTCATTCGGTGATTAGGGCAACTGTCTACCAACTTCTTAAACCTCAGCCAAAACATACTCAAGGGTTCATCATACTCTTTTGCTTGATGCTTGTGATATCCTTCTTCAAGGAATCTGTTCTTGTGGCTGGAAAGTAGTACTCCAAGAACAATATCTTCAATTCTGCCCATGTCGCAATGGAGTTGGGGGGCAAGCTCGAAAACCACTGATTTGCTGCTCCTGTCAAACTGAATGGGAATGCCACCAATTTTAATTGATGTTCCATCACGGTGGATGGCCTCTTCTGAACCTTACAAATCTTGATAAATTCGCTCAGAAAATTGTAAGGGTCTTCAGTGTTTCTCTCGTGGAACTTGGGGAGAACGTTCAGGAACACTAGCTTGATTTCAATAGGATTTTCGGTCTCTGGCAACTGAATGGGAGTGAGGGGGTCATCTTCACTATGACCGGTAAGTTCCCACATGTATGTGTTGTTTGGGTTCTGCCCAGTATTGGGATTTCGGTCAGCTCCGTCCATTTTGATGTCAGTTCCCGAATCAGAGGTAGTTGCTGAAATTGCGATGGGTTCGGTTTGGCCAAACCGAAGGGTCTCGGCAGAAACTATTTTTCGTATCTCTGTTCGATTTCTGTTCTGCTTGGCTGTCTTTTCAACTTCCGGGTCATATATTAAATTTGGCCTGGATGATCTGCTCATAAACCAAGCACAGTAACACACAGATTAGTAAAAAAATTATAGAAATTGACTTACTGCTCCCCGGCAGCAGCGCCAATTTGGTGAACGTCGTTTAACTCGCCAAATAACCTGCAAATTCAGATTAATACTAATTAGTACAATGGTAAGCAGGGTCGACTCCACGAGGAGCAAAATCAATAATCAATAATTCTTTTTCTACTATTTGTGAAAACCTTTTTGGTGATGCCACCACGCCTTAAATATAATGATTTTACTAACTCTAAAAATGCAAATGATAACCTTAAAAATATGAGAAATAAATATATAAATGAATGATATCTGCTAAGAATAACTCATGTTGGTTAATCATCGATCATAGGCGCAATAATGAATCAATTCCTACACATCTACCAGTTATAGGGAAGTAGGTACGCTTAAACCCCCTTCCCAAATCTTTCTTACTTTATCGACAGTCAACTAATTATGATTAATTAACTGTTTCCCGTACCAAAATATTCCCAGAAAGTATTCGCTAAACCAGAACACATTTTGATAGCATTAAGTATTAAAAGAACCCGATATAGCAATTACCAAAGTAAAAGCAAATAGTAATGCACGCTCAATCATTCCCTATCTTTCTATTACAGTCTTAGCTAGTTAGCTGTTTTTCACAAGACTGTGTTACTTACTAATCCCATCCAACAATTACGTATTGGCGGAAATTAGATAGCAGTATTCTAAAAACATTTAAGTTGATCAGGCTTAAACATATTAGAAATAAATTCAACCAAGAACAATTGAGAACATGCAAGAATCAATTATAATGCAATTAGGCCTCACGATTTATAAACTAACATTTGTTATTCTCTGCCGATATATGAATTAGCTATTCATAATAATTAAACTAAATAAACAACTAATATAAAAACAAAACATGCTTCATGAATCAAATAACAAGAAATAACTTCTTCTTGAATGCTGGCGCCGAAACAATTGAAACCAAATAATTTTTGGTATATTGCTTCTGCGCAGGAACCAAAAAGAAACAATCTTAATCTCTAGTGCCTAATAAAACAAAAACTAACCAAGATAACAATTCTCCCATCTGCCTAACTCCTTTCCCGATTTTATATGTCCAGTACTTCCGAGAAAAAAGAAACCAAGTCTAATTCAATCTTCCAAAAGCTTCCTTCTCCGAAAATTCCATTCCCCCATTAAAATACAATTCTTTCCTAATTTGAATTCTGATTTGAAGAGATAAAAATTAAATTAAATCTCCAAATTATCTCCAAATATCTTCAAGGATATCTTCACAAATCTCATCAAAATCAGCCCAAATCAGCTCCAAAATATCTGCTATGGTTTCTGCTCTCCATTTCACTGCTTCATTTGCAATAATTGCCCAATACTCTTTAATCTCCTCCAAATTCCTCTTGAACTCGAAAAATGTGATCTGTTACGAATAAAACATTTAAAGTGCACATTAATCCCGTAAAATCACAGTTAATCCCAATAAAATAAACAACAAAAATAACACACATCAAGCCTTTCAATCTTATGACTGTTTCGTTTTGGGCTTGCAGAAAAGCAATCATATCATCAACATAGTTGAGATGTGATGTGTTTATGCTTCCTTTTGGTAACTGAAAAATATTTCACTTTTCCATTTTGGAATATGAACTAAAGGCTTCTTGTAAAAGCCTCAGAAAAAATGTTGGATAAAAATTGGGAGAGTGAATCTCCCTATTTTATTCCTCTGTTGGATTTCAAGAATCCAGTAGGTTTGTCATTTATTGTGATTGAAAAGTGACCAGAGGCCAGATTGGAGGTGATTATTTTTGTGATTTCTTTGTTAAAACAAAATCTTTCCGTAAACAAAATATCAGTTTACCCTGTCAAAAGTTTTGGAAAGATCTAGTTTTAACATGCAATTAGGAAATCTTAGTTTTTTTTCAGAAATATTGACATTTCCTAAATGTAGATGACATTGTCAGCTATCTCTCTGCCTTTCATGAAGGTTTTTTGGTTTAGGGGGATTATTTTGGGCAAGTAAGGTGCAATTCTATCTATCCATAGTTTTATAATAATCATGTTTACAAAGTTGGACAGGCTAATCGGTCTGTAGTTAGCAAAGGTGTGTTGGACATGCTAATTGGTGGATTAAAGCGGTATGGTCTTTGAACGGCAACACAATGAGGGTCCTAAAGTGGATGCCAAAATCTATGCCAAACACTGAATCACCCATAGTACCTGTGTGGATTATCATCAAGGGTGTCCCCTTCTACTACTACAACTTACAATTTAGCAAAGAAATCGTAAATCAAGTGGGGGTCTTCATAAAAATGGATAGTGCCATAGAAAAGCTCACAAGACCATCCGCCCTGAAAATCTGTGTTGAAGTTGACATACAGTCTACATTGCTGCCCACTTTAAGGTTAGGTTCTCTTATTAACAATGATAAATACACTAAAGAGTTTGAGAATCTACCAGTGTGTTGTAGCCACTACAAGAAACTAGGGCATGATACCCTTAAATGCAGGATACTCAACCAACCCTAGCTTAGTCCCCAAAACCTCCTATAAACCTAAGGTAGTAGACAAGGAATACAAAAACCAGCCTATGGGGAAACCTCAACCTCCCAAAAATTCTCCCAGTATATCAGTTTCACAGAATGTAGAAAATAAGGGTAATAATGTGTGTTGTATTCATGAATTCAGGATACATTATATAGTAGTACGAGATACATATACAAGCTAGGAAAAGGTAACAGAATACAATTACATTTACAATTATGGTAAGAATACAAATCCAATTCCAATTCCATAACACTCCTCCTCAAGTTGGAGCATGAGGATCGGAAATCCCCAACTTGACAAGTAAGGAATGGAACTGGTTATGTCCGAGAGCTGGTCAATCGTACGGATATGTTGGGTAACAATAGTGCCAGATTGCACAAGATCTCAGACAATGACAATCAACTTCAATATGCTTAGTACGTACATGGAAAATCGGGTTGGCCGCTATGTGGAAAGCAGATTGACTATCACAAAACAATTGTGTAGGAAAAGAATGTGAAACCCCTAAGTCCTTCAGTAAGGACCGAAGCCTTAATAACTCACAGCAGGTAACTGCCATAGCACGATACTCTACTTCAGCAGAAGACCGAGAAACAATAGGTTGCTTCTTAGTCTTCCAGGAAACTGGAGAATCACCAATCATGACAAAATAACCAAATAAGGAACGCCTAGTAATTGGACATGTGGCTCAATCCGAATCACAATAAGCAGTCAATTGTAGAGCACTACGGGAAGAAAGAAATAAACCTTGACCAGGATGACTCTTCAAGTAGTGCAATACATGAACCGCAGCTTGCCAGTGGGGAACACAAGGAGACTTCATGAATTGCGCAAGAGTATGAACTCAATAACTAATTTCAGGACGAGTAATAGTCAAATATATCAGGCGCCCAACCAAGCGGCGATACTGCTCTGAGTCATGGTAGGATGAACCTTCAACACGTGCCAAATCATGTTGTTGCTCCATCGGAAAATCAACTAGTTTAGAAGTAGATAAACCTGTATCATATAGGATGTCCAAAGCATATTTCCTTTGCGAGAGAAACATCTCCTCCGGTCTTCTAGCAATCTCTATGCCCAAGAAATACTTAAGCAAACCAAGGTCCTTCATGTGAAAACAAGAACCCAAGTATTTCTTGAACTCAGAGATTAGTGAAGAAGAACTACCGGCAATGACCAAATCATCCACATAAACCAGAACATGTAAAGAAACTGATCCACAGGAATATAAAAATAAAGAGTAATCTGCCTTACTTTGAACAAAACTAAATATCCGTAAAGCCTGAGCCAGTTTAGCAAACCAATTTCGAGGTGCTTGCCGAAGACCATAAAGAGATTTCTGAAGGCAAAAAACCTGACCGGGCGGAACTGCATAGCCAGGTGGAGGACGCATGAACACTTCTTCATGTAAATCACCATGCAGGAAGGCATTATGAACATCCATCTGATGCAGTTCCCAACCACGTATAACAGCAACATACAGGAACAATCGAACAGAACTCATCTTTGCAACCGGAGCAAAAGTCTCAGTGTAATCAATGCCTTCGACCTGGAAATTTCCAAGAACCACTAGACGCGCCTTGTGACGTTCAATAGTACCATCGGAATGAAACTTTGTTCGGTTAACCCATTTGCATCCAAAAGCCTTCTTATGCGCAGGCAAAGGAGACAAAGTCCATGTCTGATTTTGCTCCAGGGCAATAAGTTCCTCAACCATAGCATCTCGCCAATGAGAATGATGGGAAGCCTCAGAGTAAGTAGTGGGATCTGCACTAGAAGTTACAACAATTATCACAATTTACATAATTAGTAAGAGGATAGAGAACACCTGAGGAAAGTGATGACGTGTGAGGGAACGTAGTCGAGGGGGGTCTTCAATAACAAGAGCACAAGCATAATCGTCACAATCATAATCTGCCAAATACGACGGTGGCCAACGAGATCGAACACTCTGTCTGGTAGATGTTGGATCTACAGCAACTGGCGGAGAAGTACCGGCGACGGATGATGTAGGTAGGCCAGCCGCGGTCGGCATAGAGGAACTGGCGTTGGGCTGCGGAGCACGGCCGATGGATGCCGGCGTCATGGCGTTGGAGATGACCACCGGGAGTTGGTTGGCGCCGGCCGGCGGTGAATCGCTGGAGATGACTGCAGTTGATCGACCAGCATTGACCGGCTGGCATTGACCATTTTTGACCGGCCGGCATTGACTGGCGTTGACTGGTCAGCATTGACCGGCGAAAGAGCAGTCGGCGTCAGCTAGCCCCCGGCAGATGCTGGAAGACCAACGTTGTCCGGTAACGGTTGATCGGAATCGGTAGGTGGAACGGAAAATCCGTTCGGCTCCGGCGAGAAGGAGGAGGAATATGGCGGTGTTGTGGTAGCGCCGCCAGGTTCATCGGATGAAGCAGATTGCTGAGTTGCAGAGTACGGGACCTGGTCTTCAAAGAAATCAGCATCCCGAGTATTAAAGATTACTCGAGAGTCCAAGTCGAGAAGACGATAATCTTTCTTTCCGGCAGGATAACCAAGGAACAAACACCGTCAACTTCTTGGTGCAAACTTGTCACGATATCTGGGAACACGAGCAGCAAAACGCAAGCATCCAAAAACCCGTAAAGAAGAGTAATTTGGGGCCTGGCCATAGAGTAACTCAAAGGGAGTACGACCGTTGAGAAGCTGAGTCGGTGTTCGGTTAATCAGGTAGGCAGCAGTAAGAACACATTCTCCCCAAAATTCAATAGGAAGATTGGCTTGAAACCGTAAAGCTCATGCTACATTGAGTAAATGACGATGCTTTCTTTCAACTCAACCATTTTGTTGCGGAGTATCAACCATAGATGTCTAAAAAATGATCCCAGATGCAGTAAAGTGAGACCGGAGAGGCAAAACTTCAGGGTCGTTATCGGCCCGAACTCGTTGAATTGATCTTCCCCACTGGTTCTTTACTAAGGCACTAAATTCTAAAAATCTAAAAGCTACTTCAGATTTAGCTACTAACAAATAAACCCAAACAGCTCGGGAATAGTCATCTACTATTGTCAAGAAATAAAAAGCACCACTAGAAGATGGTGTATTATAAGGTCCCCAAACATCACAATGAATTAATTGAAATAATACAGTAGCATTAGCAGTACTTAATTGAAAACTATGTCTAGTCTGTTTTGCTCTATAACATATAGAACAAGGTACATAATGTTTAATAATGCTAGGAGAAATAGAAGACAACACCGTGGAAGATGGATGACCAAAACGCTGATGTCATAAATCGGAAGAAGACAATGAAGCAACTGTAAGAAGAGACTGCAGGACAGGACTGGGAACATGAGCATCCAGCAGACGAAGCCAAAACACCCTCCCCCCCTTTCTGTTCACCCACGCCAATCACTCTCCTCGTACTGATTGTCTGCAAAATGCAATAATTTTCAGTAAACAAAGCTAGACAGTTTAGGGTAGATAACAATCTAGAGCATGACAGTAAGTTGCATCGCAATGTTGGGATATATAACACGTGTGGCAGTATAAAGCCATCAAAACAAATATATCCATATTGAGTAGTAGAGAACATCGAGCCATCAGGCAAAAAAATATTCACAGCATCAATAGTAGTAGTAAGATCAGAAAGAAAACCTTTGTCACCGGTCATATGATAAGAGGCTCCCGAATCAAGTATCCATGGTAAAGTATGCTTACCATACTCATCGTCAGTAAGAGAATGAAGCTGATTAAACAAGTTCATGGTCGTGCTCCATTGTTCATCAGACAGAACAGGGCCAAAATCGGAGAGTGCAGATACACCAGAGGAGGCCGCCGCCGCCAAACTAGGTGGCGACAAGGCAGCTCTAGCGAACGGCGGTGGGAGCGAGAGATCGGTGGCGCCGCCTGTTTGACCGGCGTTGGCTATTGGTCGGGCAGGTGGTGCCGATTTATTGCTCTTCTTGAACCATTCTAGTACACCGTGTATCTGGAAACAGGTATCTTTATCATGACCCTTGCAACGACAATGGGTACAAACAAGATTCTTGCGGTCGGCTGCTGAAAGAACAACTGGCGAAGAACGTGCAGGTGGTGAACGTCGTGCAGCATACGCCATGGAGTTAGAAGAAGGCACACGGGCTCGAATGGTAGCTCTATGATTCTCCTCCTGAGCAACAAGGGCATACACCTTCATGACAGATGGCAGTGGCTCAATGCTCATGATATGGGATCGCAAGGTGTGAAAACCTTCGTCGAGACCAGAGATGAATTGGAGGATCAAATCCCTCTCTCTCTCTTGGAAGACTTTCACAGCAAAATTGCACTTACATAATGCCTTGCAATCCTCACAGGTACAAACCAGGGGAGGTCGCATGGAGTGATAAACTACAAACAACTTCTTCAGTTTGGCAAAGTAGATGTCGATGGGCTGGCCGTTTTGCCTACAACCTTAAATGGCTTCTTGCGTCTGCAAAAGCTTCATACCATCGGCGAGAATAAATCGTGCCTTCAGATCATCCCACAAATCCTTGACTGTGGAAAAAGAACTTGTAGAAGATCTTAACACTGGATCCAGGGTTTGCAAGATCCAGCAGACAAGAGTAGCATTAACCCCAGGCCAAACAGCAACATCAGGATGATCATCCTGGGGTTTGGTAATGGATCCATCAATGAACCCAATCTTATGCTTGGCCAGGAATGCGCGACAAATCGCATCGGACCATTCAATGTAATTTGCTTGACCTTTCAGCATGGTCGGTACAAGTTGTAAACCTGGACCATCGTCAGGACCTATGAAGTAAGGATCAGTCGACACACAACCAATCGGTAAAGTAGTACGAGGGCCAGATTGCAATTGCAGCTGCTGAAGTAAAGCTGTAATCACATCATAACCACTCATATCCTAAATCTTCGGAGCAGCAGAACTAGGCTGATCTTCAGAGCCAGACATATTGTAAAAATTAGGTACAAATCAGGAGCACAGGACACACCGACGCAGAGTAAGCGGCGGCGCGTGAGGGTGAGCAGCGGACGTCGGACGTTGGACGGCGGCGTTTTAATGCACCAGAAAATTTTCTATTCAGGTTTCAGAATTTTAGACTCTGATACCATGCAGAAAATAAGGGTAATAATGTGTGTTGTATTCATGAATTCAGGATACATTATATAGTAGTACATGATACCTATACAAGCTATAAAAAGGTAAAAGAATACAATTACATTTACAATTATGGTAAGAATACAAATCCAATTCCAAATCCATTTCCAATTCCGTAACACAGAAGAACCTAGATGCTACTGATCCAAAAGCCAGCAACGAAGTCTCAAAATAGAATATGGAAAATAAGACACAATCCCAGACTGTGCCCAACTTGGGTACCCAAGAGACATCCCATGATAAATACTCAAAACTGATTACAGAACATGACATGGACAAACCTGCTGTGCAATCAAAATCACAACAGAAAAATGGCCATCATTCTTTGCAGAAAGCACCCATGGAAAACATACATATGTCTGCAATCCCCACAACTTATTCAAAAGATGATATAACAGGTATTCCCTCAACCCATTTGAATTTAGCTTTTGATACTAACCAAATTTCCCCTCCAACACTCAGGAATAGCCCGCAACACTCAAACAGATTCTCACTGCTAGGAGAATCTGAAGCTGAAAATGATGAACAAACAGGTGAAAATTCTAGTGTGCTTCAGCTGGACCATGTAAGTTTACAATCCTTTCTTGATAGCGAACTGAAACCTGCAAAAACAAGGAAGAGAACTTTGTTTAACAAACTAAATCAAATGAACCTAAGATCATCATAAAAAATTAAAGAACCCCAGTTACATTATTGACACAACCTAAGATCATCATAAAAAAAAACCGTGATACTTAAAGCTCTAAATGAAGAAAAGCTATTCTGGAAGGATAAGGCAAGCTATTCTAGATGACGAAAACACAATTTTTTTCATCAAAATGTGAGACAAAAAAGATCCAGACTAACCAAAAGTAAAATTAAACCTAAACATGGAACCTTGCTGGACAAAATGTCTGACATTAAAAATGAAGTTGTCATACTCTATACCAAGTTACTAACAGATGACCTAGATCCATCACCTTCGACCTTCCAGCCACATTTTCTATCCCAAATCCCCCAACTCATCACTCGGGACGACAATGCTTCACTGATAAATATCTCAACATTACAGGAACTAAAAGACAGTCTTTTCCTTGAACCAGAACAGTTCCCCTGGGCCTGATAGATACACTGCAAAGTTTTTTATGCATAACTGGGATACCTTAGGATAAGACCTCTTAGAAGCTACTCAGGAATTCTTAATTGGTAAAGAGATTCCCCCAGGAATATCCAGTACCTGGATTTGCCTGATCTCGAGGGGTTTAACACTGCTCCGACTTCTGGTAAATTATGTATTAGTTTGTTAAAACTCATCCAAGAATTCAATAAACAAAAGTCGGTCATCCAATCACGAATAGATCCAGTTAGTCGCTAAGAACATATCGGTGGGCTGAAACGGATCGAGAGAACTATGCCAAAAAATATTTCGTACAAGCCATAAGTTTCCATATTTTTTCTTTGGACCCACAAATTTTAGAAGGTCCACTTTTTCATTCAAAAATGTTATACTAAATGTTTAAATATTGAACTTTTTAATATGTGCTAGTAGTACAAGAATTAGCAAAACATATTCGCATTAGGATACAAGGATCATTTAATTTTTAGTACCCTCTCAAAATGGGGAATTCTCTTCAAAATAAGCTTATCATTTGCTTAAGATTATAAAACAGGAAGTTCTTTCTTTCAATCATCTTCAGTATAAATGCTACCACTAAAATTGAGTGTTTTCAAATGGAAATTATTAAATAGGTTAACCCAAAAACTTGTGTGAGACGGTCTCACGCAACCTTAAAACTGTGCACCAAAATATGACATTGATATCGGATAAAATAAAACGTCACAATTAAAATTTAAAAAAAACTAATTCGCACCATTAAAATATCAAAGGAAACAATTAATAAGAAATTTAATATTTGGAAAAAAAAAAAAGAAACATCACACTACTAGAATCACCCCCCTATTACAACCAAATTTTACAAAGGGATGAAAAAATGGTTGTAAAAATTTGTATTTACAATGAAACCTGAGAAGTCGTTGTAATAGAATCAATCTTTTTACAAGAACGAAAATAGGGAGTAGTTGTAATTGGTTATTAAACTGTTGTAAAAAGTTTTTCTCATCATTAGACCAAGACTTGGCAAACCTCATTTCTATAATTTTTTAGGTGATTTAACAATTGCTTTATATTTGGGGTTAATTTTAAAATTGTACCAAAAATTCTAGGGACTTATTTGCAATAAATCATAAGGTCTACTGACATTCCTAGCTTTCCTCTTGTGTAGAACCATATTTCCTCTTCTTTTGCCCTTACCACAACCACCTTTGCGAATTGGCCAGTAGAAGCTGGACGTAGCAGATCCTCTCGCGACCGTGGTCGAGCACGAAGCAGTCTCAGATGAGTCTTCTGTAGGTTAGGTTTCTCCTAACCATGCTTTCTTCTTTGATTTCACTCATTCTTTGAAAGAGACTATACTATGCCACTACCAGTGGATGGAGATCCATTGTGAAGTAGGTCTTATATTCAGTCTAGACAGTATGAGAGTCGTTGGTCTAGTAGTATTTATTACCTGAACACAAACAGTTTCCAGCATGACGACATCTGAGTCCTACGATAAGGGTGATCGAAATTTGGGATGTTGTTGATGTGAGAAAGCTCTGACGGAGATGAAGATGTGAGGTTTGAGATGGTTCTGGTCAAGTTATCAGCATAAATGTTAGGAATACGAATCCCACGAGATATCTATTAGCTCGAAAAGATGGATAACAAAGACAACATAAAGAAACTAAAGAAAATAATGGACACAAGGATTTACGTGGTTCGGTCAAGTTGACCTACATCCACGGCTGGAGGAGACCGGGAGCTTCACTATATGTGGAGAAAGTATTACAAGGCTTTACCTACCACCTATGAAGGAATTATGTGGCAAAATATAAATATAAGGGCTTTGGCTTCTACAACCACAAAGGAGAGTTAAAAGGAGAAGAAAGAAAGTAGCAAAGGAATGATATGCTTGAGGTGCGTTTGAACTACTAAGTTCATCCCCTATTTATACTACTCCAAGTTCACCAATGGCCAAGAGCTCTCAAACAAAACTTATCCCAATTTCCCAAGAAATCCTCCTTCTTGCTTCAAGCATGGGTTGTGAACATTACTTCCAAATGGTTCTTGCCAAAAAACCATGATAGTTGAACCCCAATAGTCAAAGAAATAATGCTTCAACTTGCTAAGCATGAGATGAGAATAGTGTTGCAATTTAATGCTTTGAATGATTGTCTTTGCTATCCTCCAAAGAAGTGAATGTTCATGGACAATTGGGTGAAGACCACATTTCTGGCCTTAAGACACCACATTTCTAGCCTCAAGACACCATATTTCGTGTCCTCGAAGGAATAACTATCGAAGAACCCATAGGTGGTGGGCGTCTAGCAGCATGTGCCAAGGAATCAGAAGAAGTCTCGCGAGACTGGATGATAGCTTAGTGATTCTCCTCCTGGACCACAAGCACATACACACGATTGACTGATGGCAGCGGATCAAGACTCATTCTATGTGATCTCAAGGTGTGATAGCCTTCATCGAGACTAGAGATGAATTAAAAAACCAAATCATTCTCTCTCTCAAGGGAGGCGCGTGCAACAAGATTACAAGTGCACAATAGTTTCATAGCTTCACAGTCGCAAACTAAAAGAGGCAGGACAGAATTGTAATCTCCAAACAGCTTCTTCAGTTTGCCAAAGTAATCGCGATAGTCTAACCATTCTGCCTACAACTCTGAATATCTTCCCACATCTGCAGAATTTTCATACCATCACCAAGAGTAAAATTACCTTTAAGGTCATTCCACAATTCTTTAACTGTGGCAAAAGAACTTG
Source organism: Rubia yunnanensis (assembly GCA_037428765.1). Taxonomy (NCBI): domain Eukaryota; kingdom Viridiplantae; phylum Streptophyta; class Magnoliopsida; order Gentianales; family Rubiaceae; genus Rubia; species Rubia yunnanensis. The sequence goes on along the minus strand of CM075064.1, from coordinate 111,597,731 downwards.
TAGAAGATCGCAATGCCGGATCCAGGGTTTGCAAAATCCAACAGATAAGAGTAGCATTAACAACAAACCACTCAGCAGCATCAGGATGATCATCCCGAGGTTTAGAAATGGATCCATTAATAAACCCAATCTTATGCTTAGCAAGCATAGCACGGAAAATTCCATCAGACCATTCAAGGTAATTCTCTTGACCCTTCGGGATGGTGGTGCAATAACCAAACCAGGTCCATCCGAAGAGCCAATGAATTAGGGATCGGTTGACAAAATATCAACATGTACAGTTATCTTAGGGCTTGATTGCAACTGCAACTGTTTTAGTAAAGTTGAAATTACCCCATAGCCATTCATGTCTTGAAGCTTAGTAGCCTCAGATTCAGCAGCAATACGTGCCTGTTCAGCATCACTTTCAGGAGCAGACATAGTGCAGGATCGGACCAGATTTTTGGAAGAAAATTGGATCGAAAAATAAGGTTTGGAATGCGGCGGCACATGGAGTACAGTGCAGTAGCACGTGCGAGTAGGCAGCATGCGTGCAGATAAAAAAGAGCAGCGGACAGATCAGCGACGGCAGTAACTGGTGAGCAGGCGGTGGCGGTCGGCGATCTGGCAACGATCGACGAGCTTTGGATGACGAGGACGGCGGTGTGTAGGCTATGTGCGGACGTCGGGCGGCGATCGGAGGCTCGGAAAATGGGCAGAGAAATTTTCTTAAGGTTTCTGGATATTAGGACCTACTACCATGTAGAATATAAGGGTAATAATGTGTTTGTATTCATGATCTCATGGTATATTACATAGTGGTACAAAATACCTATACAAACTAGGAAAATGTAATAGAATATAATTACAATTACAAGTAATATCTACTTTCATTAATATTAAGTTAAAACAAGTAAAAATGTGTATTTGAATGTGAAAATATAAAAATATATGATATAAAAAATATTTTTAAAAATTCTAAATTTTGTATCTAATTTAACTAATGTAGTGTGTAAGGTAAAAAATAAGTGATATATGGACAGGTCTCTTGTCAGGAGACCCACTCATGGAGAAATTTCTTTCTGTTCTTTTTTAAGATGAAATACAATATTTTTTTAGGATGACGGATTTAGGGTGGGGCACTAGGGTCATGTGTCTCTCGTCACCTCACTTTTTAGGTTTACTAAGTTTGCCTACCCACACACTGCTCCATCTCATTTCTTCTATTTTTTTCTCTTTCCACATAATCCTTTGTCTTAGCAAACTCATGCAGTCATATTTCCAATTCTTGTTTCTCTTTGGGTTGCCCATTCAGCTCCAGCTTTAGTTGTCCTTACTTTGTCACATTCTCCTGAGGATACAAATGATGGTCAACTTCTTATCTCGGATCTAACATACATCATAATAACATTCTCCAATGGATTCTTTTTCTTGGAAAAAAACAGCTCTTTTAACATGAAATCAATCATCTTTACCAGCAAAGATGCTGAAATATTGCATCAAATGTCCATACATGAAACCATTTTAAAAGAAACTCTCAATGAGTCTAAAATGGATGGTACAACAAGAAATAACTATGAATCGGCAACTGCAACAGAGTCACAGAGGATCAAAAGGGTCCATTCCAATGCGTAATGACTACATTCACTCTCATCAATCGCTACCATCGTCACCTCCAATTAAAATGAACAGATTGATCAAGAAAAGATAAAGATCAAGCTATAGCATAGTTATCCTGTCCAAGAACTCCTCTAAGCATACCAAGTAAAGATTTTATTGTGGAAGCACCAAAAACATTATTAGGAAACCTTTTTCACAATAATCGAATCTTTATGAAATAGCTAGCAATGAACTCTACATGCACAAATACCGCATGAACTCTGAATAGAGATGAAAACATTCACAAATAGAAAATTTGTCTGACAGAAAACCAAGTAAGCATTCAACTATAGAGACAATACGATATAATCAAAGAAACAAATTTTTAAAAATACAAAAATCTACAATTGAATACCGTAGCTAACAACTCTGCATATACATATATATCAAATGAACTCTCAATAAAGAACCAAGTATACCAAACAGATAAATTACGTAGTAAAACCAGACAAAACTTCTCATCACGGGAACAAAAAAATGAGAATCAAACAAACCATTTTCAAAAAATCTAAACCCTGTAAAATAATGAACTACCATTCTTGACAGATAATAGAAGAAAAAATCAAACAAAAATAATAGCTACCAGGACCTGTATCGCCAGCAACGCCATCGACATTTCTCTAAAAGGCAAACCCTACCAATAGGGGCACACACACTCCCCTATGACTTCTCCCCTCTCTTCTTCTTCTATCTCTCACGAGAGCTGGACGATTTGTCATTGTTGAAGTCATTGCTAGAGATGGATCACCGATGCCGAACCAGAGTCATCATCGTCGAACCTATTATAATTAAAGCCCTGCACATCAGATTGTGATAAACAAAACGAATCGAAGTTTTATGCCGGGAATCCAAAAGGGTTCAGGTTAAAATTGAAAATGGATATACCAGAAAAATCAACAAAACTTCAGCTTCAAGTACCAATACTTGCATTAGAGTTGTCATTGTTTAGGGTGAGAAGCTGAAGAAATGAATTACGAAAATGCTGAGAAGGTGTCAAGGTGAAGAAGGGATTGAAAGGGTCGAAGGAATTGTTGAAGGAAAGAGCTGCTGAAGTGAAAAGGAATGGCAAACAAAGAGGTTTGAAGAAAATAATAACATAATCAACGACGAAAAGTACTGTTCATTTCAGGATCCCCACATTTAAGATATAGAGATATAGTAAAAAGGTTAGATTATTTGGTATGTAATGTTTTTTTAATGAACGTATAGCCGACATTTATTAACACATAATCAATCCAATGCATATTAAAACACAAGTAACACAAATCATAATAATGAAAATCTATAAATTAAATGTTTTGATTAATCAAAATACTGGAAATCTCATTAGAATATTATCTATTAATTAATTTAAAAGTAATTTTGGAATTATATTTCTATATAATGAAATAATTGAAGATTATATATTTCAAATGAATTATGTTACTACTGCAGGATTGAATTGTCAACGACAGTTAAAGTGGCCATAGGACAGCGATTATGACACGTCGTCTCTGTCACTGTCATTGTTCAGCATACCGCAATGCATAATGGTGTATAACTGCCGTGTTAAAGTGAGAACCATGACGGTGTTTTGCATTGTGATTCCTTTTTTATATTTTACGGTACCAAAGTTCCATCCTTTATACTTTGATAGGGAATCTTGTTTTAGAATTTGGTATGTCAATGGAACTGCTATACCAGTGCATTTGAAGTCGAGATTCAATTTGGCAGGAGGGGTACAGAGCCTAGAAAGATAATCCTTTTGTTCGGCGTGGTCCCAGCAATTGTAGTTGCGATGTCGGAACTCAGGTTAGTTTCCTTTCAAAACATACACATGAAATTATGATCTGAGGTAGGTTACCATATTGGTTCAACTGTCAAAATATGTAGTCATTTTTCCAATTTACGAATTAGAAGCAATGTTCATCTACAGCTATGTGGCTACATGAACATGTTCACCTCGAAACTAAAAAAAATTTCATAACGATTCATGCATTTTTTTATGAAAACAAAAATTCATGCATTACAACTAAAAAAATCAAAGAACTATAACTATGAAGCATTAGTGACCATAACTTATTAAAAACTCATTCCTTTGAATTTGGAACTAACTACATAACATGAGTATTGAAAATGAACAAAAGAAAATTGTCTTGAAGTGTATTGTGATGGGCATGGCAAGAAAGTCATCCTCCAACCTATTGTGGAGAATTTTATCATGTTCCCTAAACTTCAAGGCGAGCTTCGGGCGACCGACTGATGCCGCCATCTTCTTGTAACGTAGGTTTCTGAGCAGACCTAACATATGACAAAAAACAAGGGGAATATTAAAGTTAGAATTCTGTGTCAACATCATTAGGTCTTGAAGAGATGAGCATCTACATTTGCTTAAATGAAAATGTACCTCACATTCCATATCTTATTCCCAGAATCCCGTTGTACCCAATGACAACTCAGTTTGGAGCTATATGGTATTCCATAGTTTGTTTTATTTGTAATTGCATACTTGTATGGAATAAATTCCACCTACACAAACTCGAGCAAATGCAGTTCATAACTTTAACAACGGAACAAGCAAGAACGATGGTCTAGGGTTTCCCCATAAACCTAAATCTTCAGATAAGTTGTAACAATAAAATTTTGTGGAAAAGTAGATTAACGACATTTGAAGCTCTATTAACATAAGTTGCTCCATTCAATCAACATTATATTTTGTTTGCAAAATCATTCATTCCAAGATGCTGGAAAAAATGCCCATGGCGATTACATTTAATGGAATTGACATCCAACCTAACTAGCCTCTAGCAATAACTAATCTATTGCAAGGAAATTCAAATTACATGTCAACCAGGCTGATCGTCTGTACTATTACAGATCAGAGATCCAATAAAAAACTATAAAATTGCCCTCGAGGATATTCACTGGCTTCCCACAAAAATCATGACCACTTGGCAGAGAGAAGCGTCTCACGCATCAATATCACTGCGCCAGCCAGGGATCTTCTACACCTGTAACACCACTTGATCCAACCACGATCTATGTTGTCCAAACCGTAAACACCTTAAAATCACAGATCTGGCAAACCCAAATTGATGGAAACCTAAAAATAAAACTACAAACGAAATTGCGAACACATAATCTGAACAAGCAGATTGAGAACAATACATCAATGTGAATAACTAAATCGAATTATCATCATGAACACAATGATTTAATCAATCGGGTTGAAAACCAAAACTAATATGTGGAGACAAATCCCACGCTTATTGAATAACAAAAACATAAATTAAAATATACAGTTGTTCCCCATCTCCCCTAATGGAAAATGGAGAAAAAAGATTGACGGAGAAGAAGTGCCGCGAGATTAGAGAGAGGCTTCACAAGGTTTTTGTTTCACCCTAGAGAGAGAGGCTGGGAGTTCGACCTTATATTTTATGTTTTTCTTTTGAATCAACATTATATAGTGTTAATTAAAAAGTTACCTGAATGAATCACTTCTTCAAATCTGAAACCTAGAGTGATGAGAAATTACCTTTGAAAATATTTTGAATGTCCTCCCTTCGTGATAAATCCATGTAAGTAAATTGGGGGGATGTGGGGAACAAAAATTGTAATAGGGGAAGAACAATTGTTTATATGGAGTAGGAGGATTAGGTTTTTTGGGCACGATGGGGGAATAAATAATCTGCAATTCTGGGTTGGAGGTTGCGCAGTGGTCATCTGTCATGCATTGACCACAGATTGAAATTCTGTTAAATATTTTGATATCAGGAGTTGTGTTCGTTATGTAGGTGATGTGGAAGTAAATGTTATTTAATTTACTCAAAAAATAAACATGTAATTTCAATGCCGTATTTGATCTCGACCGAGTGTAATGATTTCTGGAGCCATCTCTTTATTCGATAATGGAATATTGCAAGCCACCTTATCATTAAATTATGCTTTCGACTCCTGAAATCATATCAGCTAGGATTTGACATAAAGTCTCGTTCATTATTATTTTCAGCGCTTATTTGGAGATAGAGGCTAGTAGTGTAATTATATGCATATAGTTGAAAATATATCATGCTATCAAAGTTATGATATCGGAATTGTGTTGAAGCCCCCAAAAACCAAGGTTTCAAAAAATCGAAAGAAATAGGAATTGGGTTTGATGTGGTACTTGGGTTGCACACCCAACAATCCCCCTTAAACTAAGGACCATACAACTTTTATCTTTTATTGGAGCTATTAAAACATATTTCACAATATATTTTCTAACTACTGGAAAACAGGTACATAGGAATGTATCGGTGCCGATACCAGTGTTAAAAATGTCATAGGCATCGGTATGTCAGTGATACCGATGCTTAAAAACCAAAATTTAGCACCAGTACACAAAATATTGGTGCCTATGCACTGAATTCTGGTGCTACAAAACCAAAATTTATCACCGGTACACAAAAAACCGGTGCCTGTGAATAAATTTAGCACCGGTAACACAATTTTGGGCATCATTGTAATTTTCCAAGAATTTATAGAAGTAATAATCTTGACTTTTGAGATCCTTCCATTCACCCATACATTCCCAAATTATAGAGTTACAATGGTATATTATTGAATTGCATTTTAGTTCCGCCAATTTCGTAATTCGACGACTCCAATTTTCTTGGAAAGACCTAAGTGCAAAAGGTAAAAACTTTACTCATAACTCCAAACTGAAATCTGCTCGAACGTGATTGGTGAGCTTCGTTTAACTTGCCAAATAACCTGCAAATTCAGATTAATACTAATCAGTACAATGGTAAGCAAGGTGGATCCCACGAGGAGGAAAAGCAATAATCAATAATTATTTTTCCAACTAATTTTGAAAACCTTTTTGGTGATGCACCACTCCTCAAATATAGTGATTTTACTAACTCTAAAAATGTAAATGACAACTCTAAAAAATGAGAAATAAATACTTAAATGAATGATATCAGCAAAGAATAACTCATGCTAATTATTATCGATCATAGGCGCAATAATGAATCAATTCCTACACATATACTGGTTATAAGGAAGTAGGTACGCTTAACCCCCCAATTCTTTCTTACTTTATTGACAGTCAACTAATTATGATTAATTAACTGTTTCCCTTACCAAAATGTTCCCAGAAAGTATTCGCTTAACCAGAACACATTTTGATAGCATTAAGTATTAAAAGAACCCGATATAACAATTACCAAAGTAAAAGCAAATAGTATTGCACACTCAATTATTCTCTATCTTGTTATTACAGTCTTAGCTAGTTAGCTGTTTTTCACAAGATTGTGCTACTTACTAATCCCATCCAACAATTACGTATTGGTGGAAATTAGATAGCAGTATTCTCAAAATATTTAAGTTGATCAGGCTTAAACATATTAGAAATAAAATTCAACAAAAAACAATCAAGAATATACAAGAATAAATTATAATGCAATTAGGACTCACGATTTATAAACCAACACTTGTTGTTCTCTGTCGATATATGACTTAGCTACTCATGATGATTAAACTAAAAAAATTAATAATATAATAATTAAACATGATTAACGAAATCAAATAAGTAAGACAAGTAACTTGATATAGAATGCTTGGCACGGAAACCGATGAAAACAAATAATCTGGTGAAGGATTAATGAGCAATGTGCATGAATCCCATACCTGATATGGAAATCAATGCAAGAATATTTCTAACTAATATATGCTAATGAACTCTAAGCCAAAAGTCCGTTGCACAAGGAATGAATAACTAATGGCCAAAGGTGATTAGCCTTGGTACGAAAATCAATGGAAACTAAATATATGTTTGTTTTTGAAAACCAAACAAAAATACAAAAACTAACTAATGCCTCCCGGAAAAATGACTCATGCGTCAATATATAGACTCCTCTGATTCTAGGTTTGCGAAATTCTTAAAATAAGAGTACTCTCCAAAGTTCTCCCTAGCTGGACTCCAAATCTGAATATATTCCATAGGTCATTCCTTCTCAAATATGAAATTAGATCTTATCTAAATAAGGGATAAGACCTAATCAAATCTCTAATTTTATGTTCATAGACATCTCTTCAAATCAGCTCAAATCAGCTCCAAATCTTTCCAAATCAAAATTCAAATATGTTCTACGGATCTGCTCTCCATTTTGACTGCTTCATTTGCCATAATTTCAATACTTCTCACCAACTTCCTCCTAATTCCTCTTAAGCCCAAAACTTTTATCTGTTATAAATAAAACACCTAAAGTGCACATTAATCCCGTAAAATCACAGTTGATCTCAATAAAATAAACAACGTAATTAAGACACATCAAATATCCTCACACTTGAGTCATGCTTGCCCTCAAGTATGAAATGAAAATGAAATCATGTTGTTTATCACAAAGTTCCAAGTATCCTCAACTGAATCTAAGAAAGACTCAAAAGAAAATAAAAGACACTAACTACAACCCAACAAACAATCAAATTCAGCATACCAATCCTTGATTTCTTGATCCATAGACAAACTTTACCTTACTAATAACAAGGGCTCATGTTTAACACACTTGACACTCTCACACCTTTCAAATGACATTGGTAAACTCATCCTCAAATCAATGCAAACCCGACCTTAACTTAGTCAAAATCAGACAAGCATCAAACTTTTCTCACGTTTCACACATTCGCTCTAGATGTAAGGGACAGTCACTCAATATTGAATTTCACATGGTAATACTCAAATCATTCAATGCAAATCAGAAAGGTATTTATTCAAGGTTGTAACAGGGTTAGGGGGAATAAAAACGAGGTAAGGTCCCAAGGGTTCTAAGCTTAAAAAATTATAAATATACATGCATGATCTTTTCAGCCCAAAATTTCCTCAATCAAAGAGATAATTTTCAGCCATCATAAAGTGAAAAATTTGATCAAAACTGGCTGTAATTACTAAGTGCTAGTGCTGGATTTTTTCTTTTTTTTTCATTTTCCCTGATTTTTCTGATTTTTTTCATCATTTTTTCGGGGCACATCAGCCCTCCTTTTCTGAATTTCTAGCACCAAATCACCCTTTTTATTATCATTCTACTGCACTTTTGAATTTCATATCACATGGTCACTTCATACATCAAAATCAAGGTACTCACTGATATTTCTAAAAGCACATCAGGAGATAATAATCTGAGAAATATATCACAATCACAAGCATGCATATATAAGGGACACAAAAGAGGGGATAAAAATAGGCTTTGGCTTTATTTTTTCTGTAGCTCAAACAAAGAAAAAGGTCAAGGCTTCAAAGTGTTTACTAAGGGTGATGTATGGTAGGCAATATAAGTTGTGGGGGTTAAATCCTAATGCCATTCATCATTTTCACACCAAATAGTTTCAGAAATGCCATGACTCTCAGAAAAAAGATTGATGTAGAGACTGCTCTACTCTAGTTCAATCCTCACTTTTACTGGGCTCAAATGTTCAATTAATTATCTTTTTTCGTCATCCCAAGATCATCTAGGCCAATTTACACCAATTATGTTAGACTCATTTACCAAGTAGTTTTAGAAGTGTATCAAGTAATCAAACATATCACACAAGAGGTTTATCATTAGCAAGTTCAGTCCGTCAAGAAACAATAATATCATGATATGCTAAATTTGACTCGACTCAAAAAATATATTTTTTTATTTTTATTTAATGACACTAACACATAAACACATAATCCTCCTCACACTGAAACCTTGCTTGCCCTCAAGCATGCTTAGTAAAAATGTAAGAAAGAACAAAACCACCTAAAAACTGGAAAAATAAATTCTAAAGAAAAATAAATAAATAAATTCAAGGATGGGCAAACTTATTGGGAGGGGTTCGGAGGAATTCCCAACAAGAAGAGAGTGTTGTATCCGAATCAGGTTCTGTCGCAGACCTCCTTTGGCCAAACGGAACCCTGCGAGTCCCAGCTCTCCAAAGGTGTGAATTGAGAGCACCTGCAAATTCAAGTACTTCAACTCTGTAGATCAAGAATTGAGAGCATATGAGAAATTGAAATATCTAAAAGATAAAAAAATAAAAACTTAAAAGAACAAAAAAAATGAAGGAAATTGGGTTGCCTACCAATTAGCACCATTGTTTATAGTTTTAGGCGAGACTATAGATGCCGTCAATTTGGCTGGGTGGTGTCTAGAGGAATTTCTTCCTCACACTTGAGCATCTCCATATCCAGTGGAAAATTATCATCACCATACTTCAGATCGGGTGGTAATGGCTTCAACTCCCAATTTGAGGCTTTCACATCCAATGAGACTAGTTTGACGGACGGGTCCGGTTTGGCCAAACTGGACCTAGTGCATCCTTCAGAATTTTTCCAAACATCTGACTTGGATTGAGTTAGGCTGGGCTCTCCGTGGTTTACTTCAGTTTTGGGCACCACTTTTTGAGAGTAAACTAAACACAACAATTTACGGATTTCCTTATCACTTGACACTTGAACATCTATCTCTTCTGGCATTTTCATCATATCCTGCAGAATTTTAGTCTCAAGAGAATCTTCGATAAGAGGGTCAATATGATTGATGCCAAACACATTCTCAGAATCTATAGGTTTATTCATGGGTCAATCAATGCTGAATGTGTACTTATCACCAAAATAATCAAGAGAAATAGTTCCATCACCAACATTAATAATGGTGTTTGCTATTTTCGAGAATGGACGACCCAACAATACCCCCTGTGTTCTCTTATCATTGGTATGATTCATTTTTAGCACATAAAAATCTGTGGGGTGCACAAAGTTATTGACTCGCACAAGCACATTTTCCAACAACCCTTCAGAACATACACAAGATTTATTTGCCAATTGAATTACCACTCTAGTGTCTACCATTTCAGGTCCATTCAAAGTTTGATACACAGATAATGGCATAACATTAATCGAAGCTCCCAAATCACACATGGCAGCATCAATCTTCTTATCTCTAATGTAACAAGGTAGGAAAACATACCTGGGTCCTTGCACTTTTGAGGCATTTTCTTTTGGATCATAACTGACACAGATTCACTCATCATGATCTTGCTTGAATCTTTTGGCTTTCCTACAATAAAATATTTCAAGAACTTGCTTATTGGTGGTAACCTTATTGTCTGCAATAATGGAAGGTTAATCTCCATTTTTCCAAAAAATTGATACAAAATTCGTAGGCTCTTCCTTTTTCTTTTCTAATCTACGAGGGAAAGGAGGCACAATTTTATGTGAAGGATCATGTAAACTCAACCTCTTACTTACCTCAGCTGGTACCTTGGATTTACCTTTATCTCTGGTCTCAGTATCCTCGGGATTCTCAGATTTAACGGTGGTTTTGTCACCCTTTTCCTCCATTTCTTAATTATGCTGGGTTCGGTATGGGCAAACCGGACCCTCCATCAGTAAACTCCTTCACTTCTTTGCTCACGGATTTCAATGGTAACACACCAACTACCTTCCCATTTCTGAGTGTGACCTAATTTACCGTCTCACGAGGGTTCAATTGGACCTGAAAAGGAAATCCAGGCTGCTTCATCCTAAGTTCATTCAGAGAATTTGACAGATGGCCAATTTAATGTGCATGCTCCTCTAAGGTTGATTCGGTCTTCTTGGATTGCTTCACCATCATGTCCATCAACATATCCATATTTTCAATTAGATATTTCTATTGACCTCCTTGCTGGGGCTGGGGAAAAATTGGAACTTCTCGTTGCATTGGTGGAACATAGGGTCGTTGGTAATGCCGAGGCTACTGCTGTGGAGGGGGGCCTTGTTCTCTCCACTGGAAGTTAGGGTGATCCCTATACCTTGGATTGAAATTTTGGGGATATGGTCCACCTTTTTGCTGCCTCTCATTGTAATTTTCCATAGCATTGGCTTTGACAGGTATCTCTCCTATAGTCAGAATGCATTGCGACGTCGTATGGTTCACTGTTCCACACATATCGCAAGGCCCTTCTTGTACTGACACAACCTTGCCAATGACCTTGGATAGCATTTTATCCGTTCTTTCCATCATTTCCTTGATCTCATCTTTTTTGAGAGTGGATGTCTGTGCCACCTTCTTCAAGATTCATACTTCCTGCTGATCATACTCCTTCTTAGAGTCCACCAACCTCTTGATGATCTCTCTAGCTTCATTCACTCCAAGGTGAGAAAATCCACCACTACTAGAAGAGTTCACCAAGTCCTTGTTGCTGGATGTCATCCCTTGATAGAAGCATTGAAGCAACTGGCAAACCATCATTCGGTGATTAGGGCAACTGTCTAACAACTTCCTAAACCTCAGCCAATACATACTCAAGGGTTCATCATACTCTTGCTTGATGATTGTGATCTATCTTCAATTATGTCCATGTCGCAATGGATTTGGGGGGCAAGCTCGAAAACCACTGATTTGCTGCTCCTGTCAAACTGAATGGGAATGTCACCAATTTGAATTAATCTTCTGTCACGGTGGATGGCATCTTCTAAACCTTACAAATCTTGAAAAATTCGCTCAAAAAATTGTAAGGGTCTTCGGTGCTTCTCCCGTGCAACTTTGGAAGTACGTTCAGGAATGCTAGCTTGATTTCAATAGGATTTTCGGTCTCTGGCAGCTGAATAGAAGTGGGGGTCATCTTCACTATTACCAATAAGTTCCCACATGTATGGGTTGTTTGGGTTCTTCCTAGGATTCAGGTTTCTGCCAGCTCCGTCCATCTCGATATCAGTTCCCAAATCACAGGTGGTTACGGAAATCGTGATGGGTTCAGTTTGGCCAAACTGAATGGTCTCGGCAGAAATTGGTTTCCGCGCCTTTGTTCGCTTTCTGTTCTTCTTGGCTATCTTCTCAACTTCCAGGTCGAATATTAAATTGGGTCTGGATGATCTGCTCATAAACCAAGCACACTAACACACTGATTAGTAGAAAAAAATATTATAAATTGATTTACTGCTCCCCGGCAGCAGCGCCAATTCGGTGAGCGTCGTTTAACTCACCAAATAACCTGTAAATTCAGATTAATACTAATTAGTACAATGGTAAGCAGGGTCGATCCCACGAAGAGCAAAAACAATAATCAATAATTATTTTTCCTACTAATTTTGAAAACCTTTTTGGGGATGCCACCACGCCTCAAATATAGTGATTTTACTATCTCTAAAAATGTAAATGACAACTCTAAAAAATGGGAAATAAATATATAAATGAATGATATCGGCTAAGAATTACCCATGCTAGTTATTATCGATCATAGGTGCAATAATGAATCAATTACTACACATTTACCGGTTATAGGGAAGTAGGTATGCTTAACCCCCAATTATTTCTTTCTTTATTGACAGTCAACTCATTATGATTATTTAACTATTTCCCGTACCAAAATGTTCCCAGAAAATACTCGCTTAACCAGAACACATTTTGACTGCATTAAATATTAAAAGAACCCGATATAGCAATTATCAAAGTAAAAGCAAATAGTATCGCACACTATCTTGCTATTAAAGTCTTAGCTAGTTACCTATTTTTCACAAGATTGTGCTACTTACTAATCTCATCCAACAATTACGTATTGGCGGAAATTAGATAGCAATATTCTCAAAACATTTAAGTTGATCAGGCTCAAACATATTAGAAATAAAATTCAACCAAGAACAATCAAGAATATGCAAGAATCAATTATAATGCAATTAAGACTCACGATTTATAAACTGACACTTGTTATTTTCTGTCGATATATAAATTAGCTACTCATGATAATTACTCTAAACAAATTAATAATATAATAATTAAACATGATTAATGAAATCAAATAATTAAGACAAGTAACTTGATGTAGAATGCTAGACATGGAAACCAATGAAACAAATAATCTGGTGAAGGATTAATGAGCAATGTGCATGAATCCAAAACCTGGAACGGAAATCAATGCAAGAATAATTCTAACTAATATATGCCGATGAACTCTAAGAGCAAGTCCAACAGCTTCCCCATTATAGGGATTCTTGTTTTTAGAGATTTTACTTCATTTTTTAAGTCCAACAGCTTCCCTATATGCTTCCCCAAAACAGGGATTATGATGAGAGAGGATATTTCATTCCTCATATTTGTAGAAAGAGAATAAAATTATGGGGAAGCAAGATTTAATGCAATATTAATGGAATGCATTGAATACGAGTACAATATTCTCTCTTTTCTGTCAAAACTTTAAAGCAGTAACTCCTATTAGTAACTCCTATTGAGTTTAAAGCAGTAACTCCGTTAGTTTGAAAGTTAAAACCAAGAGAGCAGTAACTCCTATTGAATGCATATATTGAAAATTATGTTAATAAAAGATGATAATTATTATGTTAATAGATGTGAGGTTCTCCAAAATAGGGAATCTGTTGGAGATGAACATAAAAAATATAGGGAATATGAGTTTTGAATCCCTATTTTATAGAAAATTTTAGGGAAGCTGTTGGACTTGCTCTAAGCCAAAAGTCTATTGCACAAGGAATGAATAACCTTGTAATAGCCAAAGGTGATTAACCTTGGTACAGAAATCAATGTAAACTAAAAATATGTTTGTTGTTGAAAACCAAACAAAAATCCAAAAAACTAACTAATGCCTCCCGGAATAATGACTCATGCGTCAATATATAGAGTCTGATTCTAGGTTTGCGAAATTCCTAAAATAAGAGTACTGTTCGTAAATTCCTAAAATAAGAGTACTGTCCGAAGTTCTCCCCAGACTCCAAATCTGAATATATTCCACAGATCATTCCTTCCTAAATATGAAATTAGATCTTATATAAATAAGGGATAAGACCTAATCAAATCTCTAATTTTATCTTCATAGACATCTCTTCAAATCAACCCAAATCAGCTTCAAATCCTTCCAAATCAAAATTCAAATCTGCTCTACGGATCTGCTCTCCATTTTGACTGCTTCATTTGCCATAATTTTTTATACTTCTGACCAACTTCCTCCTAATTTCTCTTAATCCCAATACTGTGATCTGCTACAAATAAAACTCCTAAAGTGCATATTAATCCCGTAAAATCACAGTTAATCCCAATAAAATAACAACATAATTAACACACATCAGTGATCCGACCCTATACACTCCCATTGTATTTTCCATGCTTGTAAGGGAATATTTATAAAAAATCAAGCACAAGAACAGATCTATTGTGTGAAACTTCCAAGTAATTGAAATTGAAATATTTTAAATTGAAATATATTTTTTGTTTTAAAATATATATTGAAAATTAGTTTTATTAATTAGTAAACGGGGTGATTTTTTCCCTAAATAATGTTGTTACATAAAATTGATGGGGCAAACTATTTTTTGAAATAAAAATATTTTTTTTATTTATTTTAAAATTATATCATTCTCGGTAAATAAAATAGATTAATTGTTTCCACGCAAGTGATCCTGCTTTAAACAAAAATGCTCTGAGAGACGACTAAACACTGCCGCCGCTAACCCTAACGTCTCAACAGAGCCTCGTCGGCGCCACCATGATGGCGGAGCCACCAAAAGCTCCTCTTTTTTCTTATTCTCAAATGCTAAGTAAGACTCTTATCTACACACTCTCAAATTCTACAGGAGCTCCATTCAATCCAAAGCCAAGAATCGACCACCTCGGCGAACCTAGCCTCCAATTCACTAATGAGAAGTGCAAGTGAGTTGAAGCCCCTCTGCGTTGGACACTTGTTGGCAAATTTTCAAGGAGGCCAAGCTGACATTAATCTCCTGGATAAAAAACAGGTTCTAATCAACTTCTCCCTTCCTAATGATTATTATTAGTGTTGGATGCATAAAATATGGAACTTTGGTCCCTATTCTATTAGAATCACTAAGTGGACATCTGACTTTGATCCCAATTCTGATTCACCAATAGTCCCCGTCTGGATTTGTTTATATGGCTTGCCACAGCAATATTTTTATCAACGGGCAATGATGTCAATAGGGAGTCTAATAGGATCACTAATTAAGGGAGATAAGGCCACTTTGAGTTGAACTAGAACACATGTTGCTAAAGTTTGTGTTGAAATAGATATAACTAAACCACTGAGGGAAAGAATTTGACTGGAATTTTGAGAATTGGATTTTTGGCAATGTATTGAGTATGAAAGTTTGCTAGTTTATTGTTTAAAGTGTCAAAAACTTGGGCATGCTGTCTCTACTTGTAGAGCTGAACAAAACAAAAACACTCTTAATGTCTGGATACCTAAAGACTCACCTCCTGTTGACTCAAACAAAACTCTGAACTCAAACCTTAACACTACTAATATAGGAAAGAAAAATGCAGCTAGTAACAAACCCTCAGGCTCAGGAGTTGGAACAAAATAAAAAAAAAAATCTAAGTACAGTTTCAAGAAACAAACCCCAACTCTAAAGAGACTTCAAAGACTGATAAAGCAACAGGAAAGGTTGCAGGCCCTGGCAATAATGGCCTACAAAATAACACTGCAACAATTAAGCCACATAATCAAAACCATCCTAAATCAGTTACAACTAACCCTCATCTGGCCCCTAACCAAAGCTCCCCACTAATTAATGAACAAGGGAATTCTGAGAACATTCTTTCTATGAACTCTTTTGAAATATTAGAGGTTGAGGACACTAATCATCCAGGATGTCAGGAAACTAAATCAATTGAAACCACTAACTTAATAAATCAGGCAATTAATAAACATGCTCAGGAAAACACTAATCAGGCATAAGTTAGAAAGGAAATTTCAGAAGGTAATAAGACAAAAGCTAACCCTAAATCTCAAATACTTTCACCTAAAATGAAGACTTCATTGAAATTAATGGAGGAGACTCTCCTCTTTTAACTTGTGGCCAAAACTAAAAAAAAATTGGAATGGCTTAACACAGAGAGCTCAGTTACTAATCAGGAACCAAAATCAACTGAGCTAAATTTTGAACAAATAAAAAATAACCATCTAGAATCCCAAGGAAAACTAAATCTCCTAATAAAAGACACAAAAAATGAGCAAGTTAAACTGGACCAAAAAATCAAAACCAGGAAATATAATAGGAAGGATTATACATCCACTCCTAAAACAATCTTAACAAGATCCACTTTGTCATCTTCCAAGTCAATTCAATGATGGGAGTACACATTTGTGCCTTGAATGCAAGAGGGGTTGAAAACTCAACCACTCAAATTAGGATAAAAGACATTAAAAAAGACATAAAATCCAGCTAATGGAGTTAATAGAACCAATGTTGTTGTCTGACTCAGTTCAAGACACTGTATGAAAGATTGGTTTTAAAAACTTCTACTCTAATCTTCTTTGCAAAATTTGGCTTTTCTGGGAAGAATCACTAACAATAAATGTTGAATCAGTATCTCATCAACATATTTTAATAAGCCTTAATAAAACTGGAAAATAGGTACATACGCACTGGTATAAATTTATGAGTACAGGTATAGCGGTGCATATGTAACCAATTTCACCGGTATTTATAATGTTAATATCAGTACTGGTACAAATAAGTACATACACACCGGTATCCTGTCAATCGGTGTAATGTTCACCTATTTTCGTACCATTGTTGGTTCTACCGGTGTACCAATATCAAATATATTGCACCAGTTGTATTCGAATAGATCTTTGTACTGGTGAAATTGCTAACATGTGCACCGGTACAGGATTACTGGTGTGTACTTATTTAATCTTTATATTAATTTGGCATGAAGAGGTAAAATATTTAAACCGGTAATGGGAAATTATCGGTGCAGAAATTAAAAAGCGCGGGAAAAATTTGCATTTGTTCAACGATTACAATTAGCATCGGTGTAGGAATTGATCAAGCACCGGTATTTTATTAATACCGGTGCAAAAATAAATTCTTATTGTTGAAATTTGGTGCCAAAACTATTAGTTTTCGCATCGGTATTGTGATTGTACCAGTGCAGGACAGGAAAATATGCTCATTTTGGCTGAATGTCTACACCGGTAATGGATTTATCGGTGTAAAAGGCTTCAAATGCACCAGTAAAGTCTAAATACCTGTGTAAAAAAATAGAATTAAATGCTCACCTACCCTCTTTATTTAGCGGTTTAAAAATGGGATTTTTGGAATAAGAGGTTCATTAATGGTATTTTTTGGTTGATGAAGGCATTGAATTCTCCACAATGAAGACCCTTGAAGGTACCTTTTTCTTAATAACATTTATGGATATTAAGGATTTCATGTATGGTTTTGGTTAGTAGAGATATTTACATTTTGTGTGATCATTTGAGGGTGATTGAGATAGAATTGTAGATATTAGTTTGTGATTTGTTCTTAAGGTTGTTGCAGTTATAAGGCTATGACTTTTGATTCCTATAGTGTTTGACATGTTAAGAATGTTGTAATTGTAATGTGGAATGTTGTTGTATATTGTGAATTTATTATGTTGCATGATTAGGAAGTCATAATAAAAAATTCTATTGTATTAAATGTGTTGAAGTTTGATTGTTGAACATTTTTTTATATGTAGAGTTGTATCGCGTCATTGAGAGGCGTAAGCATGTGTATGCCAACGTTAGTAGGGTGAGTGATGAATATATTATGTTCCTGGATGAGTTCCTAGAGCATGCTTTTAGTCGAGAGAAGCGAATATTATGTCCCTGTAATGATTTTGGAAATCAAATTTGTACTGATAAGAAGGACAAACTCCATTTGTATAGCGAAAGATTATGTTGTGTGGACCTTTCATGGGGAAAAATCACCACCAGAAGTGAGAGTTCGTAGTGAGGGAGAGTGTTTTAGGGATTCCATGTTGGATGACATGTGTGAGGAGGTTTTTAATGATTTTAGATGGACGCCCGAGGTTTTGGCTAACTTCTTTGGTAAGAAGGATACACCATTGTATCCTAGTTGTAAGAAGAAAGACACGATCATGCCGTGTTTGATGGAGTTTTTTAATTTGAAAGGTGTAGGGTTATGGTGTGATACAAGAACGAATAAATTGCTTAAGTTTTTGAATGAAAAGCTTCCACCCGGTAACGGGGTTCCTGATAACCTTTTTGAAACTAAGAGAATTTTGTGTTCGATGGGATTGGAGTATGAAAAGATACATGCTTTTCGAACGCTTGTGTCCTATATAGGGGTGACCTTAAGGATAATATTGTTTGTCCACTATGTAATGTGGCGCATTATAAGAAGAAGAGAAATGTGGTTGTCGGTGGAGAGCATGTTGTGCCGGTGAGGAAGCGGGTGCTCGCCAAATGTATGTGGTATCTTCCCATTGTTCTAAGGCTGAGAAGGTTGTTTAAGAATGAAAAGGATACAAAGAACTTGACGTGGTGCGTTGATAGGGGAGGTTGTAAAGATGACGATATAATTCGACACCCAGCAGATGCGGACCAGTAGAAAAGGTTTGACAAGATGTATTCACACTTTGCATCCGAACCTAGGAATTTGAGATTTGCTTTGTGTACTGATGGTATGAACCCATTTGGGAATATGTCCTCGAAACACAGTTCATGGCCAGTTATGCTTGCCATTTACAATCTTCCCCCGTACTTGTGCATGAAGAGAAAATATGTGTTGATGCACATCAAGATTTCAGGCCCGAAACAACCTAAAAATGACATAGACAGTTATCTTACCTTTGATAGGAGATTTTAAGGTGCTTTGGTCTGAAGACGCCTTAATGTTTGATGGTTGTAGTGGTGAAGAATTTACAATGAGGATGATACTTTTTTGTACCATAAATGATTTCCCGGCACATGGTAACCTTTTCGGGTATGCTATCAAGGGTCACAAGGCTCGCCCAGTTTGTGAGGATGACACAGATTACCATCAGTTGAGGAATGGGTGAAAGACTGTTTATTTGGGTCACCATAAATTCCTACCTGTAGGTCACAAGTTACGGGAGAACGTGGTTGCATTCGTTGGTGGGAAGAAGAGGAGAAAGGTGTAGCTATTCACAACATGGTGAAGAAATTGAATGTTTTTCTAGGTAAGAAGTTATCAAAGGGTGGTGGAACTGTAGACGGACCGTGGAAGAAACGGTCAATTTTCTTTGATTTGCCATACCAGAAAGATTTGAATGTTTGCCATTGTTCGGATGCCATGCATATCGAAAAGAAAATTTGTGAGAGTCTAATTGAGATGCTTCTGAACATACCAGGGAAGACTAAGGATAGTTTGAATGCGAGGAAAGATTTAGTGGACCTTGGTATACAGTTGGATCTGGCTACTGCATATTGTTGAGGTAAGGCTTTATGTCCATCTCTTTCTTTGTACTTTTATTTTTTATTTAATAAATAGGTAGGGATCCGCCAAACCCCCTATCATCACATGTGGTATTCTCTAAAAAAAATAATTTATATAAAATTTAATATAGTAATTAATTTTATCTTTGGAAACAAGAATTTGACAATCTCTCCCTACTAAAATGTAAAGTGGAACCACAAGAATAGGAAATAGATAATGATGGTATTGAAGAAACATCTAATTTATGTATCTCAAGATTAATTATTTTATTTTAAAACTTTTATATAATGTATAACTATATGTAATAATAATTTTTTTTAGAAATTTTGATATTATTAATTTTAAAAGTTGTCATATATCAATGTTAACGATAATGATAAAATAGATTATGGTAAAAATATGAATATAATCAACTGAAACAAATTTATATATATTGAACTTCATTGAACTGAACTTAACTAAATATAAACATAATAATAATGAAATAAACAAATAAATAATTAGATAAATATGAAGTTTGAAAGAGAGATGCAGTTTGTTTGGCATGGCTTATAAGTGTTTTACTTTTAAAATAAGCACTTTTTGAGTGTTTGGTAAGCTCCTAAAAACTGCTTATTTTAAAAGCAAAATTTATTTTCAAGGAAAAAACAGAAGATGGTATCCCCATATTTTTAATATAAGTTAGCTTTGCTTATAAGCACAACTCCACCAAAACACACCCTAAAATGCATGCCAGGGTAATAATAGTCAAAACCTTCCATTTATTTGATATATAAAATTCTGTTCCACCTAAAGTCTATACTTTTGTGCCCAGTTGTTTAAAAGTTTGGTGTTAAAACACAAAACAAAAGACACAGTGCACACACAACTTGTTTACGCAGTTCGGTGCAAATACACCTACGTCTGTGGGGCCTTGCCCAGATCAGAAACCATTCACTAGAAAGCAGTCTTTAGCACAAGAAGCTTAACTTAAATACTAATCCATTGCTAACCTATTGAGTGAATGTTGTGAGATCCCCTCACTGCCGATCCTACGTCGTTGAACCCTCACGAACAACACGTCTCCCTGGATCTCCTCCTCCCGAGGAATTAAGGCTTCCTTGTTTCTGATCTTTATGAACTTGGTCGGATGATTCAATACTCCTCCAAACACCACAGGCAGATTGCTTTAACACTTCTCACGCAGAGATGGATTCTTCGTCGCCACTGATTGCATTCTATCTTCTTGCTTTTATCATCTTCGCAATCCTACCTTGTACGAAACTCTTTCCTTGTATAACTCTACCAAGCATAGACTTCTAGACTAAGGAAAGATCTAATTCTAATCTGGTATTTAAATGGACAATCCTTTATTAATAGGACTTGTACCATAAATAAACTACTTAATCAATTCCTAACTATTACAGGAATATTCGTTTACCAGAAATAGATTGCCACGAAATCACATAATAATCTGCACAATATTCTGATCTGATCGCATAATTATACTATATAATTCGCTCCATAATTCGTGGCTAAAACCTGCTGTTTAGAAAAAAAAACCTGATCGCAATGGTGTTAAAACACCAGATTACCAGTATTCACAATATGCCATAAATAAGTCCAACTCCCAAGGACTCTACAATCTCCCCCTTGGCATATTGGTGAATTCATCAGCACAAATAATTAGACAACCAGATAGCACAATTATCCAAATATCCAAACCGATTAAACAACCAAATTCCGAAACCCAAAAATCTACATAAAAAAGCATTCAAAACCAAAACCAAAAACTGTGCTCTCAAGTTTCTCCCCCTGAATTCAATAATATGTCAGAAAAACATTTATTCCAAAATATCATCGAAATCCTCTGAATCATCAGCATCTGAACCATTCTCATCCTGAGTTGCTGCCAGCAAATCTCCTCTCTCGGCCTCCAATGCAGCTAACTCCCCCTGAATCTTTATTACAGCAGCCTGATGGCGCTCAAGCAGTTCCTGACACACTGCTGCTCTGGCCTCAATAGCTCTCAACCTTGCTGTACCAGCATCCGAAACAGCTGTTGCCGGAGGTGTCCAGGGTATATCCTTCACAATTCGACCACTCAAGGTTCTGAGAGTCGGCCGTAAGGCTTGAGTAGAAACCACTTCATCAGACTCTCTTGCAACTGCTCCCCCCTTGATTAGCACCATTGTGATGACACAGGGATGAACCAAGGCTTCCTTCCTAGTCTTCCGGGCACAATCCATGATATCATTAAACACCAATTTTCCCATATATACCTTGTGCCTGGCTCCCAGACTGTATAGAAGTGTAGCCATTTCTTTGGTAACACTTGTGTTATTAACCGAAGGAATCCAATTATGGACTGCTACCATGTACAAGCAATAATACCTGGAGGTGAGATTTGATGCAGGTATCTGCTGTCTACCAGTCAGTGGCCAAGTATTTTCCACACCACCTGTAAGCTCTACTGCCACTTCATCAAAGCTGTCTGGCATCTGGTGTTGAAACACCGACTGGACATTCCTAGAGATGCCACACTGCAGAATTTTGTTCACTCCTGCAGGAGAGAACTCAATAACTGCCCCTCTCACGTACACTCTATGAAACCAGGGAGAATTTTCATCTTCACAAGCCTCTTTCAGATTTGAGTAAAACTCCATCACCAACTGCTTGTTGTAATTGCTAAAGCATGTAGCAGCTTTAAATACTTTGAGATATTGTAGGAAATCTGTAAATCCACACTCTCGATATTTCTCAGCATCTGCTGGCCTTTCTGCCAGTATTTTTCTTGCACAAATGACCTCCCATTTTTCTTGGCTCGCTTCATCATAAAATTTAGTACATATAGCCTCACTAGCCATGGGAGCAGGTAGTGTCTGAGACTCCATTTGCTCAGCTGATCTCTTCTGCCGATCTGCTCTCAACTTCTTCAATTTCTGCCCAATTGGCTCATCACTATCATCACTTACTGTCATACTCTTGTCTCTGCACCACTTTGATCGTCGAACCTTCTTGGACGTAGAGACCACACATTCCCTGGCCTTTTTGGACATCTGAGGGATAGGTATTTTCCCAGACTCAGGTGGTGTTTCAACACCCACCTCCTTACTTTTTCTTTTAAGTCTACGGGTTTGTCTGGCTTCTGGCGGTGTTTCAACACCAATGCCAAGACCCTCAGTAGTTTGCTCCCTCTCGACTGGGCTCACAACTGGTGTTTGAACACCAGTATCAAGCATATCAGTGCCCTCTAACCCTTCCACAACAATATTCTCACTGCTCACAGGAGCATCCTCATAACCTGTCCCACTTTCAATAACTCCCCCTGCACATACTTCCTCTTCTTCACTGTCACTAATCTCCACCACTGGAATGGGCAGTTTTCTCAACGATTCTTGAATCAAGAACATAGATTCATTAAAACACTCTACCTCTTTGCCACTAGCTCTGGCAAAGTCAGTGATTTAACCACTGTTACCCAGGGTTGTACCACAACATCATCACCTAGGCTTCTAATAACAGGCCTGTGCAGAGAACCTATTCTAGTGTAGATTGTGAAGTACTGATCTATGAACTCCCCTACCTTGTACTTTTCACCAAAATCGACTCCAACTAATGTGGCATAAAATTTACTAATCTCACTAATTTCTCCAATACCACCAGTTAACAAATCTTTCAAATTAAAACCATTCACCTTACCATGCAAGGTCTTGAATTTTCTAAGATTAACATAATCCCTGTTTTGGACCATCCAAGCAATAAACTCCAGAACATAGGCAAAATAAACACCGTCATAAACGAACGAATGGTCAAACCAGGCCTTCAGACGGCGGCGATTAACTCCATCCCAATTTATTACCCTCTGTTCCCGATCTCCATGGCATTCTCCTGTGTCTACTCAGGGTCCAGTTCTTCGAAATGAGGATTCTCCGGAACTTGCACACTCGTGAAACCCCCAAACCATTTCTTGTGGGTAAAATTTACCATTGTCGATGAGGTTTTAAGTTGGATATGCGGCTTCTGGGATTTTGAAAGTTTCAGTTTGCTCGAAAACTAGTTGCGGGAGCTCTGTTTGGGAAGATGAACAGTTGAGGAACTTGAATTTGTGTGGGAATCTACCATTTGTCACTTTCACTTTCCTTTTTCGGAAACCAAAAAACCACTCTATTTTTCCCCCCTTTTTTTTCAGAATACCATCTTGCGAACATTTCAGCCCATTATAACTTTCTGGCCCAATAATTAGCCCTCCTGGTCTTCTTCCAACATATTCCTCGGTGTTTAAACACCACTTCACATATTTTTGATATTTATGATATTTCTATTTTTTTTGTTTTTGACTATATATAAAAAAACAAAACAATAAAACTACAACATAATGATCAAATCTGGGTACCTTACATTCGACACACACCCAAGTGCTGTCTTAGGCCTTCAAAAGTCTCACCATCCAGAGGCTTTGTAAAGATATCAGCAAGTTGTTCTGATGTTGGTACATAATGAACTGTGACTTCTCCTTTTTCGACCAAATCTCTTATAAAGTGGTGTCGGATATCGATGTGTTTCATCCTAGAATGTTGCACAGGATTCCTGGAAATATCAATGGCGCTTTTATTATCACATAGGACTGTCAAACTCGCATCATTGAACCCATAGTTTCTCATCATCTGTTTCATCCATAATAGCTGCGCACAACAACTCCCAGTAGCTAAGTATTCTGCTTCAGCCGTAGACAATGATATAGAGTTTTGTTTTTTACTGTACCAGCTGATAAGATTTGATCCAGCAAAGAAGCATCCACCAGTGGTGCTTTTACGATCATCAGCATTCCCTGCCCAGTCAGAGTCACTGAATCCTACCAACTGCGAATCCTTGTTCCTAGAAAACCATACTCCATACTCCATTGTTCCACTTATATATCGAATAATCCTTTTCACGGCTGACATGTGTGATTCCTTTGGATTGGCTTGGTAGCGGGCACAAATACCAACACTCAAACAGATGTCTGGTCTACTTGCAGTTAAATACAACAGGCTGCCAATCATACTCCTGTACAACTTTTGGTCAACACTTTGACCCAGTTCGTCTTTTGTAAGCTTATCAGTGGTAGCCATTGGAGTGCGTACTGCCTTTGCACTAGTAAGCCCGAATCTCTTGATCAAGTTTTCAGCATATTTCTGTTGATTGATGAAAAGACCATTCTGCTCCTGAGTAACCTGCAATCCCAGAAAATATGACAATTTTCCTACCATACTCATTTCGAACTCCTTAGTCATTAAGTCAACAAACTCCTTCACCAATACCGAAGAGGTGGATCCAAAAACAATATCATCCACATAAATTTGTGCGATTAGAATATTTGTCCCCTTCTGCAGCACAAACAGTGTACGGTCCACTCCCCCTCGACGATAGCCTTTCTGAATCAGAAAGGTTGTCAGTCGCTCATACCATGCACGAGGTGCCTGCTTTAGTCCATACAGTGCTTTATTCAACCGATATACATGGTCAGGAAAATGTGGGTCTTCAAACCCCTTAGGCTGTTCCACGTAGACTTCCTCTTTTACTAGCCCATTCAGGAACGCACTCTTGACCAATCTGATGAATAGTAAAGTCCAGAATGCATGATACTGCCAACATCAGTCTGATCGACTCCAATCTAGCTACCGGTGCAAAAGTTTCATCGAAGTCAACCCCTTCTACTTGGGTGTACCCTTGAGCAACTAGTCGCGCTTTATTCCTGGTGACGTTACCATCCGCATCAGATTTGTTCTTAAAAATCCACTTGGTTCCAATCACATTCACATTCGCAGGCCGTGGGGTAAGATACCAAACATTGTTTCTTTCGAATTGCTGCAATTCTTCCTGCATTGCCGAAACCCAAAATTCATCGAGCAGAGCTTCTTTGTAATTTTTTGGCTCAGTAAGAGAGATGAAACATGATAGTCCTGCCAATTCTCTGTAATTTACCCGCGGTTGATCCCTCAATAGCATATATCTGGCCGGACTCTGTGCAGAGTCATGTGTTACAGTTTCCGGAGTTTCAACACCGGTTGACTGTGTTGGTGTTTCAACACCAGTAGGATTCACTGGGTCGAGCGTATCACCGTCACCCATAGTATCTTCTTCTGAATCATCAACAACCACATTAATAGACTCCATGACTACTCCAGAGCGTTGATTAAGAACTCAAAAAGCTCGACTCGTGGGGGAATAACCCAAGAATATACCGATATAACTTCTAGACTCGAATTTAGCTAAGGGTTCTCGATCCTTCAGAATGCAGCACCGACTCCCAAAAACATGAAAATACGACACATCTGGTTTTTTCCCTTTCCATATCTCATATGGTGTCTTCTCAGTAAACGGACGCAGATATACTCTGTTGATAGTGTAACATGCCGTGTGTACTGCCTCAGCCCAATATCTAGCATGAATTTTTTTCTCGGCTAGCATTGCTCGTGCCATTTCCTGCAACGTCCTGTTCTTCCTCTTTACTATGCCATTTTGTTGTGGAGTTATGGGGGCAGAGAACTCGTGGTGTATTCCGAGTGTCTCGCAAATATCATGAAATTTTGAATTTTCAAATTGTTTTCCATGGTCACTCCTGATTCGTGCAATTCTTACTTGATCGGTTCCTTTTTCTACAAATAACCTGTGTGCCAGGTTCTTGAAAACATCAGCAGCCTCTGACTTCTCTTTGAGAAATGATACCCACGTATACCTCGAGAAGTCATCTACACAGACGAAAATATACTTCTTTCCTGCCACACTGGGGGTGTTCACCAGCCCCATTAAGTCCATATGCAGGAGTTCCAAGAGTCTTGATGTTGTAACATCATGTACTGCATGATGTGGTGTCCGGATTTGTTTTCCTTCTTTACATGACCCACAAACAACCTCCTTGTTGTCACTGATTTCAGGAATACCTCTAACTGCATTCAGTCTGGAAATACGTGCTAGGGATTTATAATTTAGGTGCCCCAATTTTCTGTGCCACAGAGTACTAACTTCTTTCTTTGAACTCAGGCAGGTGACAACTTGATCGAGCAGGTAACAGTTATCCATTGATATTGATCCAGTGAATACTCCAGTCTCATGGTTTACTACACATTTCTCCTTATCGAAAACCACTGTCATTTCATTGTCACATAGATGGCTGATGCTCAACAAGTTTGCCTTCAGACCTTCCACTAGTAACACATCTTGGAACACCGGAAGCCCTTTGATAGCTAACTCACCCTTGCCGATTATTCTACTGCGTTTCCCATCACCAAATCTAACATGTCCTCCAAATCCAGGTTTAAATTTTCGCAGAAATTCAGGAACTCCAGTCATATGCCTTGAACATGCACTATCTAAATACCAAGAATTTCCTGTATGTGCCCCAAAACATACAAAACTTGAAAAACAAACATCTTGAGATTTTCGAATCCATACCTGGCGTGTTGGTCGAACGGTGCGTTGCGGACTTGGGTTATCACGCGTGTTCAGAAATCTGGTTCTGTATCCACCAGTGTTGAAACGATGCCTTGTATCATATCTTGAAACGGTGTTGAAACTTCGATTTGCTGAGTTGAAAGGCAGGGTCCTAAGCAGCTTAAAACATCTATTTCTTACATGTCCTTGCATTCCACAGTATCCGCATCGTCGAATCCTTTTGGTAGGAAAACTTCTCTCGATTATCCTGGGAGCTAGCGCACCTTGACCTTCTGTGTTACTCCATGAATTTACCGGTGTGGATCTTTCATAACCAATTCCGTACTTAGTCGTCTGTCTCATTCTTAGACAGTCTTCGAGTTTAGCTTTTCCTGTATTAAGACGTCTGATAGATTGTTCTGCTGCCTCTGCTCGTTGCATCATTTCAGCAAAATCCTTCTTGATTTCTTCCAGTTTGCCAATTGCCTTTTCCTTTTCAAGTTCCTTCATTTTGGCTTCTTCATGCAATCTCTTATTCTCAGAATTGAGCTCTTTGTTTTCATCTGCCACTTTTAACCACATCTTGTACATTTCCATGCTTTCCTTGCGAATGTCATCATTACTAATGCTTCTATCCTCTTCATCTGAGCTACCACTCTCGTCTTCATTCAGCCCACTGAGACCTTCCTTGAGAGAGTTTTCTAACTCCACTGACACACCGAAAGCAACATGATTGGTATACTCTTCTCCATTCTTACAATCATCCCCTACGTCATCATCACTCCAGGTTGTGACATACGATTTTCCTTTCCTTTTAAGTGTATTGGCACACTCAGCTTGTATGTGTCCAAAACCTTCACATTCTCTACACTGGATTTTCCTGTTCAGGGTTGGATTCGTTGATTTAAACTTTGGTGTTTCAACACCAATTGCTTGGCCAAATCTTGGAGTGGGGTTTGCGTTTGGATTTTTGTTCCCACTAAATTTCTCTTGTGGCTTCCTGCCCATCTTCTTCATAAATCTGGAGAAGTTCCTGGTTATGTTTGCAATTTCATCGGACTCTTCATTGTCTGAATGATCTTCTGACTTTCCAGAGGTTATGCTTGAAAAAGCCATCTCTTTCTTTCCTGCTTTAGTTTGCAACATTTCCATCTCATAAGATTCCAGGGATCCCATAAGTTCATCAAGTGTCATAGTCCCTATCCTTCCATTTTCATTAATCGCTGTGACCTTCATGTTGAAACGTGGAGGTAATGCTCTCAACACCTTCCTGACAAGCTTTTGATCTTTGTACTTTTTGCCGAACTGAAAAGCTTTGTTTGCAATATCTCTAACTCGTCCATTGAACTCAGAAATAGTCTCATCTTCACGCATCTTTAGTTCTTCGAATTTTGACGTATAATACTGCAACTTTGATTCTCTGACGGAGCTTGTCCCCTCATGATAAATTTGTAACACATCCCATGCTTCCTTAGCAGTCTCACAATTTGAGATCATCTTAAATTGATCTTCATCCACTGCTGTAAAGATGGCATTCAATGCCTTTGAGTTGGACACGTGTGCTTTGTGCTCCTCGATAGAATATTCAGAAAATGGTTTAGTCGTCAATGAGTTTGATCCCTCTGCTTCGTCAGTTGTAGGTGGGGTGTATTGATTTATGACATAGTTCCAAGCTTGATCATCTAGTGCTCCGATGAATACCTTCATACGTGCCTTCCAATAGGCATAATTACCTTGTTCCAGCAACGGTGGTCATGTGACTGAAGCCCCCTCCTTTGGTGCCATGGTGAAACCTGATCTCACTCTCCCTGTATAGGAGTCAGCAAGTGCCTTGCTCTGATACCAATTGAAATTCTGTTCCACCTAAAGTCTATACTTTTGTGCCCAGTTGTTTAAAAGTTTGGTGTTAAAACACAAAACAAAAAACACAGTGCACACACAACTTGTTTACGCAGTTCGGTGCAAATACACCTACGTCTGCGGGGCCTTGCCCAGATCAGAAACCATTCACTAGAAAGCAGTCTTTAGTACAAGAAGCTTAACTTAAATACTAATCCATTGCTAACCTATTGAGTGAATGTTGTGAGATCCCCTCACTGCCGATCCTACGTCGTTGAACCCTCACGAACAACACGTCTCCCTGGATCTCCTCCTCCCGAGGAATTAAGGCTTCCTTGTTTCTGATCTTTATGAACTTGGTCGGATGATTCAACACTCCTCCAAACACCACAGGCAGATTGCTTTAACACTTCTCACGCAGAGATGGATTCTACGTCGCCACTGATTGCATTCTATCTTCTTGCTTTTATCATCTTCGCAATCCTACCTTGTACGAAACTCTTTCCTTGTATAACTCTACCAAGCATAGACTTCTAGACTAAGGAAAGATCTAATTCTAATCTGGTATTTAAATGGACAATCCTTTATTAATAGGACTTGTACCATAAATAAACTACTTAATCAATTCCTAACTATTACAGGAATATTCGTTTACCAGAAATAGATTGCCACGAAATCACATAATAATCTGCACAATATTCTGATCTGATCGCATAATTATACTCCATAATTCGCTCCATAATTCGTGGCTAAAACCTGCTGTTTAGAAAAAAAACTGATCGCAATGGTGTTAAAACACCAGATTACCAGTATTCACAATATGCCATAAATAAGTCCAACTCCCAAGGATTCTACAATATATAATATTGCGATATATATAATATATTCTGATAATATGTTTTTCGTAACAAATAAATAATTATTGAGTGGGTCTCCTGACAGACGGCCTGTCCATAAGCTTATGGACAGGCCACTTTTTTCTTACCTTATACATTGCATTTCTTAAATTACATACAAAATTTAAAATTTTTGAAAATATTTTTTATATGATATATTTTTATATGTTCACTTTCAAATACATATTATTACTTGTTTTAACTTATAAAATGCAAATTTAAATTTTATTAAAAATTACAACATTTAAGGCAAATGTCCCTGAGGACTGTCCATAAGCTTATGGAATGGCCGCTTTCCTGAGACTTTCCCATAATTATTTAATCGTAATACTTCAATAATGGAATGAATTAACAAAAACATAAATCTTGATCTTCTTTCTCTCATGTGATCATGTCTCAACGGTCATGTTGGCACATACACACCAAGTCGTTTATAGCAGTAGCACTACTACTTTCTTTAGATGAGGCGGATGGATTTTATTCTGGATATTTGTTGTTACATATATAGTTGCAACACTCCCCATCACAACCTTTGTCGCACAGACCTATGATAGAATCACATCTGTTTGGTGCTTGTGTGACTGTAACCTCATGACCCTCGACTACCAGTTGATTCGTAACCGTAAAATCAAATTAATTATTAGAAAAAAAATAACTTTTGGTTAAGCACTTTTCTATTATTTTTCAAATTATTATTTAAAATATAAAATAAAATAAATAAAAATCGGAAACAATAGAACAATTTCAAAGGCCTTCCAAATAACTGTACCCTAAAATTTTAGCATGAGCGGCCGTGTAGGATAAAAAGCTTACCAAATCCCAATAAAAGAATGAGGTTAACACCATGGAGAGTTGAAGAAGAAACCGTACTACTCATTCTTCAAAAGTATAATATCAAATATAAATTAAAATTTTGTTTAAACTCCGTATGGACCGCTGTTATACTTTGAGGTTGAGATGGTATATATAGTTATTTTTATAGTGGTGAGTAATTACTGTAAATAATAGTGTTATAAAATTACATTTGTTGTATAAGATTCGTTTCTTGACTTTAGGCAAAAAAAATTTGTTTAAAACAATATCAAATTAAAGAATATGGATGATAAAATGTAGCGTTACAAAGAATAGTTCTAATAGTGACATTTATTTTGAACATTTATTATGTTTAGAAGTGTCACAAATAAGTATTATGACGTTTTGTCGAAGCACCTCAATTAGGCGTGTCACTAAAATAATAGTGAACCGTTCAAATATCGCTATGCTTTTATGAAACATAAAGATGCGGATTTCTTTTTGACATGCGCCAACATGAAAATTAATGACACGTCCGAGCGTCAGAAATTTAATGACATGCCGAATTGTCATAAAATGTATCCATGCTTAATACAGAGAATTTATAAAAATAATACCATTCAACACACATATATAGTTTTAATAATTACAATGAAATCCCAGACTATTTCTTTCCTATAGGGGTGATTTCTTTCCATTCTTTTTTAAGATCTAATTAATACAATAGACTATTTTGGAAAATTACATTCAGCACACTCTTAATACTAATGAAGAGTTGCGCTGATTCGAGTAAAAATTAAGAGGTATATATTATTTTAGTTTTTCTGGTTAGTAGTATTTTGTACAATGGTATTTTTTAATTGTTATATCTTGATGATATAAAAGCTTAGATAATGTTTTAAATTGTAATACTCCACATTTAAATTTCTGCGGTCTAACCAAACAATATAGTTTTATGCAACTTTAATCTATAATATAAGCGTCACTTTTGCTGATAATTTCAATATTGATTCCCTAAATGGAGCTTGAATGTTTTCAATTCAAGAAGTCGAAGTAGTTTTAAGCATATCAATCCAAAGTTAAAAGGAGGAAACATCGATAGATTAGTAGTACAGAATTTAGGGGTACATTCTTTCCGTGCGAGAATTACACCTAGAGTGAGAACAGATGCTGAATTGTGCTCCAGTTGTAATTTTGGGGGAAAAAAGGTCTACTTAATAGTGATAATAATTCCTATAAACATTACATTAATAAATTTTCAAACTATTCAACGCCTTCACTTAAATTGATATAAAAACAGTTTTATCATATATATTTTAATAATATAATTCTCGTAACAAATAAATATTGATTCTGTCATTAAATTTCAATATCTTAACAGTTATGATCACATACGCACATAACAAAGCTAGCACTTTGTTGACATGAGGGGACTGGATTTTCTCCTGAAAATTGGTTGTTACACATGCGGCTGCAACAATTTTCATCACACTTTTTATCGCACGCACCTAAGATAGAACCGCACCTCCTTGGTGCATTTTTGAGATCTGTAATGACCTCATGGCTTTCAATTACCTTTTGATTCATAACTGTAAAATCAATCAATTAAATACAATAAATGTATGCTAACATGAATACAATACACACTATATAAAAAAAAATGTTTACATTTTATGGGATAAACATCATTATGTGTTTGAAGTGTAGTATAGTACACTCAAGGGATATCATCAATAAATACCCTAGAGTACTGTATAATGTTTTATTTAGAAATGTATAATGTTTTATTTATAAAAGTATATATGTTGCAAGCACTTTTTATATTATTTTTCATAAGATGTTAATTCCTAATTTATATTATGATCTAGAGTTCTCATTCTCTCACTCATCCAATGGTGGACTTCATCAAAATGACTAAAATATATGACAAGGTAATCTATTGAAAATGAAAGTAAAATGGTTATAAAATGGCAAATGGTCATACAATTTCAAGTGTCTTCCGGTACCTTAAAATTTAGTATGGGTGATATTGTATCATAAAAGAAACTTACCCAATCCCAATAACAGAATGAGGGTAACATAGTGGATAGTGGATGAAATCGCCATTCTTCAAGAATATAATCTTGAATTTTGTTAGAGTTTCTAATGGACAGCCTTTGTTATATGTTTTAGCTTATTCATGTGAGATAGTCATGTGCATACATATATAGATTTATATATTTTGGTGAGTTATTAATGTAAATAAAAGAGTTATGAAACCAAATTTACTATATCCGGATAGTTTGTTGACTTTAAGCTAAACTTCAAACTAGTTCAAAACAATATCAGATTCAGAGAATATGGATGGATGAAATTGGTAGGGAGAAATTTATTTCCATTCTTTTAAAGATATATTACAATATATTTTTCATAGTAAATTACGTTTAGGATGACAGATTTAGGGCCAGGCACTAGGATCACGTGTCTCTCGTCACCTCACTTTTAAGCTTTATGTAGTATAAATGGTAGATTATTTGGTATGTAATTTTTTTAATAAACGTATAGCTGACGCATATCAACATATAATAATTAATGAGTAGGTCTCCCGATAGATAGTCTGTCCATAAGCTTATGGACAGACCACTTATTTCTTACCTTATATATTGCATTTATTAAATTACATATAAAATTTAAAAATTTTGAAATATTTTTTATATTTTCACCTTCAAATACATAATATTACTTGTTTTAACTTATAAAATGTAATATTTAAATTTTATAAAAAATTACAACATTTAATGTAAATGCCCCAGTGGACTGTCGATAATCTTATGAAAGACCGTCTTTACTGACACTTTCCCATAACTAATCCAATGCATATCGAAACACAAGTAATGCAAATCATACCAATGCAAATCTATAAATTAATTCTTTTGATTACTCAAAATATTGGTAATCTCATTCTAATATTATCTATAAACTAATTTTCAAGTAAATATTATAATACAATGATTTTTATACAATGTGTTTTGGTGATGAAATATTTCAAATGTACGTGTATATTTTACATAGTTTTCTTTATGTTTTGATATGTGATGATATGTAGTGGGGGGAAATAGCGCAGTTCTTGATTGAATTATATCGTAAGCCTT
This sequence comes from Rubia yunnanensis, assembly GCA_037428765.1. Classification (NCBI taxonomy): domain Eukaryota; kingdom Viridiplantae; phylum Streptophyta; class Magnoliopsida; order Gentianales; family Rubiaceae; genus Rubia; species Rubia yunnanensis. The sequence continues at coordinate 111,563,874 of CM075064.1, read as the reverse complement.
TTACATATAAACAATGCAGACAAAGTCTTGGGAAACACGGTATTTCCATAGGCTTATGGAAAAATGGTGTTTAATTAGAATAATAAAAGGTAAAAGGTTTTAGTTGCAATATTAAACATTTAGTATGCAACATGTAGTAGTTATAAAATTTATAACCCGATTCATGCAACCCAAAAATTTTATCTTCATTTCTTTTAATTTACACTTTAAACTTTGGTCTTTTTATACTTATGGAAAGACCGTCTTTCAAAAGACGGACTCAAAAATATATATTTTACCCAAAAATTTTATAGTTTAAATGTGTATTTAATTTAACTAAATTTATAAATATTTGAGCTCTAATTGTTGTATTATCCTATTACTTAAATCAAATTCATTATATTTTGTTACATCCATGTAATTGGTTAATTTAAATAATCATATTACATGATTTATGAGTGAATAGGTAAGTATTTTATTTCACACACATCAAATTAATAGAATGTAATATCACACATAATTAATAAGTTTCACGTTGGACAAAGTTCAGGTCGGACATTTTAGCACCAGTAAAGTCATTCCATGGGTTACGCGACTCAAATTTTGTTGTGCGGAATGGAATTAGAGTTGGTTTACAGAGAGAAGAGAGACATTTTATATGCTGTCTCCACTAAACCCTAACAAACTGGGCCAAAAACACAATTCGGCTCAAATCAACAGCAGTCTAATAAAGAGACAAGCTATACCGTCGGACTGGGGCCGACTCCGCCCCCCTGGACCCCCAGGCCAGGGTGCGCTCCGCCCCCCTGGACCCTCAACTCGCTGACCGGGCAGCGAGACCCCCGTTTGTTTCCCAGGGGCGACTGCCGCCCCCCCCCCCCGGACCCCCAGGCCAGGGTCGCAGAAGCGGCTATTACAGTATTCAAGGCATACCAACAAATCTCCACCTTGACTTGAATCCTCAAAGTAGAAAACTCTAGATGCACCATTACAGTGCCAGATGAGTAGACTTCGCCCTCCACTCCCGGGACTGCCCATAGAGCACCTAATCAGCTTTGATGTTCAGCAAGTCCAAACAATGTTGAAACTTGCTATGTGGAACAGATTTGGTGAACATATCAGCGGGGTTATTAGCAGTTCCCACTTTCTTCACCCTGATTCTCCTCTCACTCCTCAGGAAATGATATCTGACATCAATATGCTTGGTCCTCTCATGATGGACCTGATCCTTGGCTAGGCAGATTGCACTCAAGCTGTCACAGTACACAGTAGCCTGATCATGATGTAGACCAAGATCACTAACTATCCCTTTCAGCCATATTCCCTCCTTTGCAGCCTCTGTCAGAGCCATGTACTCTGCTTCCGTAGTAGACAATGTCACTGTAGGTTGCAAAGTCGCCTTCCAACTAACCACAGAACCTCCCAAAGTGAATACATAACCAGTCATCGATCTCCTCGTGTCAACATCACCAGCATAATCAGAATCAGAGTAGTCTGTAACTAAGCACTCCGTATCACCTCCATAAATGAGACCCACACTAGACGTACCTCTAAGATACCTGAAGATCCTCTTCACAGCTTGCCAATGTTCCTTTCCCGGTTGCCCCATGAACCTGCTCACAACACTGACTGCCTGTGCTAAATCTGGCCTCGTGCAAACCATAGCATACATCAAGCTCCCCACCGCGCTGGCATAAGGAACCCGAGACATATACTCCTTCTCCTCGTCTGACTGAGGAGCAAACATAGTGGTGAGATGAATATTTGCAGCACTAGGAGTGTCTATAGGCTTGGCTGTAGACATGCCAAACCTAGCCAAGACTTTCTGAATGTAGCCTTTTTGTGACAAGAAAAGCTTCCGCTGACTTCGATCCCTAAGAATCTCCATTCCTAGTATCTTCCGAGCTGCACCCAGATCCTTCATCTCAAACTCAGCACTAAGAAGTCCTTTCAACTTCTGAACCTCGTGCTTACTCTTTGCGGCTACCAGCATGTCATCTACATAAAGCACCAGATAGATGAATGACCCATCTCTCAACCTGCTGTAGTAGACACAACAGTCATAAGCACACCTCGTATATCCCAGCTGAAGCATGTAACTGTCAAACTTCTTGTACCACTGCCTCGGAGACTGCTTAAGTCCATACAAAGACTTCTTCAACTTGCAAACATACTTTTCCTTGCCAGGAACCTGGAAACCATCTGGCTGAGTCATGTACAACTCTTCCTCCAACTCTCCATGTAGAAAAGCGGTCTTCACATCAAGTTGCTCGATACCAGTTTGTTGTGCGGAATGGAGAAAGAACAGAAAATATGAACGAAAATAACAAGACAAAAGATTTACGTGATTCACCAATTTGTTTTCACCTTGAGTGACTTCAAGCTCCACCTGTTTATCAACTCCACTAGTTTCTGGCACAACTGTGGGCTTCACCATAGATCTAAGCAAAGAATTTTCATCAAAGACAACGTCCCTGCTCAGAATAACCCTCTTCTCAGATGGAAACCATATCCTGGAGCCTTTAACTCCATCTCCATAACCCACAAAGACACCCTTCTTGGCTCGGGGCTCTAACTTACCATCACTAACATGATAATAAGATGTACAACCAAAAACTTTTAACTTGGAGTAATCAACAACTTTACATGACCACAACTCCATAGGTATTTTGCACTCTATACCCGTGTGAGGCCCGCGATTGATCAGGTAACAAGCTGTACTCACCGCCTCTGCCCAGAATCTCGTTTCCAAACCAGCATTAGAGAGCATGCACCTCGCTCTCGCCAGCAATGTCTGATTCATCCGCTCAGCTACGCCATTCTGCTGTGGCGTATTCCTGACTGTATGATGACGAGCAATCCCTTCATCCCTACAAAACTGATCAAACTCAGACGAGCAGAATTCCAGCCCATTATCAGTTCGAAGCCTCTTGATCTTCTTCCCGGTCTGATTCTCCACCAAAACTTTCCACTCTTTGAACTTTGAGAAAGCTTCACTCTTATGTTTCATCATGATAATCCAAGTCATCCTTGAGTAATCATCAATCAGAGAAACAAAGTACCTGTGACCTCCCAGTGACTCAACTCGGGAAGGTCCCCAACAATCAGAATGGATGTAATCCATTGTGCACTTTGTTCTATGAATCGCCTTAGGAAATTTGCTGCGGTGATGCTTCCCAAAAATGCAATGCTCACAGAAGTCCAAGCTCTTGACCTTGTGACCACCAAGAAGATCATACTTCGACAGAATCTGCATCCCTCTTTCACCCATGTGACCAAGCCTCATAGGCCATAACTTAGTCATATCATCCTGGTGAACCTCCGAAGATGCAACATTAACAGAATCCATAACCGTGGAACCTTGTAGAAAATACAAAGTACCATGCAGAACACCTTTCAGAACCAGCCTAGAACCTTTGCAGACACACAGAACTCCATCACTCCCTGAGTAGACGAAACCCTTTCTATCTAACGTAGGAAGAGAAATCAGATTCTTTGTCATCGATGGAACATGCCTGACATCGTTCAAAGTACAGAAACTACCATCATGCGTCCTGATCTTGATTGAACCAATCCCAACTACCTTGCACGCAACACCATTTGCCGTAGTAATGATGCCCTCAGCTTGCTCGTAAGTTGAGAAATAATCTCTCCTTGGGCATATATGGTAAGATGCCCCAGAATCAAGAAACCATGCATTAGAATGATTATTTTGCCCAGTAACAGCTAGAGCAAAATCATCTTCAGAACTGAAATCCCCTTCAGCCACAGCAGCAGTACCAGATGTACTCCCGGATTTACTAGCCTTCTTCGGACACTCCTTTTTCCAATGCCCCTTCTCCTTACAGTAGTTACAAACATCATTGGCCTTGGGACCCTTTGAAGATGACTTCTTGCCCTTCTTCTTATTGCCGGTTTCCTTGCCTTTTGTGTTTTCGTCACTAGCAAACAAGCCAGTGGCCTGACTTTCTGTACCTGTACTGTTTGCCTTATGTCGCAACTCTCCACTATGGAGAGAGGATCTTACTTCCTCCAGAGACACAGAATCTTTACCAACAATAAATGACTGAACAAAATTCTCATACGAAAGTGGTAAAGAAACTAGCAAAATCAAAGCAGCATCTTCATCTTCAATTTTCACATTTATATTTCGCAGTTCTAATAACAAAGTATTCAATTGCTCTAGATGGTCTCTAAGTTGCGTACCTTCCTTCATTCGGAGACCGAAGAGGCATTGTTTCAGAAGTAACTTGTTGGTTAGAGATTTCGTCATATACAAACTCTCCAACTTCAGCCACAGTTGTGCAGCAGTCTCCTGATCTGAGACCTCAGTGATGATTTCGTCCGCGAGACACAACATAATCGTCGAGTGTGCCTTTTCTTCCAGACTCACAACATCGCCAGAACTGCTCGCGAAATACTTCGTCAGCGGAGTCCACAAACCTTGCTGTTTCAGCAAAGCTCGCATCTTGATCTGCCATAAACTGAAACTGTTTCTCCCAGTAAACTTGTCGATCTTCACGTTCAACCCAGACATCTTTCTCCCCGATCAGCCCCGATCTGATGAGCCCAGAATCCGATATACCCACTACGGATATCGCCGGAAAAAGAAACCGCTCTGATACCAGTTTGTTGTGCGGAATGGAATTAGAGTTGGTTTACAGAGAGAAGAGAGACACTTTATATGCTGTCTCCACTAAACCCTAACAAACTGGGCCAAAAACACAATTCGGCCCAAATCAACAGCAGTCCAATAAAGAGACAAGCTATACCGTCGGACCGGGGGCGACTCCGCCCCCCTGGACCCCCAGGCTAGGGTGCGCTCCGCCCCCTGGACCCTCGACTCGCTGACCGGGCAGCGAGACTCCCGTTTGTTTCCCGGGGGCGACTGCCGCCCCCCCGGACCCCCAGGCCAGGGTCGCAGAAGCGGCTATTACAGTATTCAAGGCATACCAACAAATTTTTTCAAGTTATTATGTTTTTTTAGGTACAATGTTATTTTTTTTAGTAGTTATTGATTATTTTAAATGCATAGATGATGTTAGTTAGAAATAATTAGAATTCTAATGGTAATATTTTGTCTTTGCGGTCCAACCAAATGATAGAATTTATATGCAACTTCAATATACAATCGAAGAGTCACTTTCTGATAGTTTCAAATTCATCTACTAAATCAAACTTTGGATTCTTTTGAAGAAAAAACTAATTCAATTCGCCTAGGGTTAATAATAGAGGTGTAAACTCAGGTTATCGTATCGGGTTGCAAACGGTTTGTATTGAATAGGGTCGGGTTAAAACGTGTTGATTTTCATTTGTCAGGTCGTGTCATGTCGGGTAGGGTTAATGTCATGAAATTTTCATACTCGGGTTAGGTCGTGACGGGTCAAAATATTGTCAGGTTGGATTGGGTTGGATTATTTTTTAATCGAGTTACTGTCGTATCATTTTTTATGCTGGAGTTTTGTTCGATTCAGATCATGGCAGTTAATTTTTATTATGTTTCATATTAGATTCGGGTATATTTTGGGTTGGTTTATTTTGGAACGGGTTATTAGGTTACTCGAAAATTCATGTTGGTTTAAGTTATGTTTCAATAATATTATTGTTACAATTTCATTATTATCGGGTTTTGTTTCGTTGTAACTTGTAACTTTTAGTTATAATTTATTAAATATTTTTTTATAGTCCATCGCAAATTGATTATTGAAATCAATATTTAGTTGACTTTATATAATTATTAATTCAAAATCATAACTCTAATTAAACATATCTCTTTATTTGACTATTATTCATTAGATTTATAAGCTTAACCATATGTGTACATTTTAAACATAACCTTGTGTATTCAGATTTGTTATAAGTTGAATTTAGGTAATCATATTTGTAGACGTTTAATATCCTCCTTTATTCTCATAAGTATGTCTAAAGAATGCATCGGTTTTTGGTTGATTTCGTATAGGGTTAAATAGTTGATTTATCGGGTTGAATTGGGTTCAGGTTGTTTACGTCTTTGGGTATATCTCAGGTTTGAATTCAAGTTGGATCGGGTCTAGATTATAGTGTTATATTCGGATTTTGGGTTGAATTCGATCATTTTGTGTTTTACTTCGTATCAATATTTCTCGGATCAAAATCAAGTTTTGGGTTGAGTTTGGTCATGGAGGGTTCTCCCAAGTCATAGTCGAGTTTTAGATTGAGTTCGATCATGTCAGTACGAATCAAGTTCTCATTTCAGATCAGATATTGAAAATTCTAGTTAACAACTAATCTCTAACAGGACCTAGTTGTATCAAATCCAAATATTCTAATAAATATGACAAAAAATACAGGTGTCTTATGAGGCCTTCACATCATAGAACACTCATTAAAATGGTTGTAGCCAGAATACGTAAATAATAAAATTATCAAGACAATTGAGATGTTTAGTAAAGTCACAGTTTTTTCACTTGATTTATGCTAGATTGGATTGAACTGTATTGAATTAAACTGGAATAAATTTTAAAAATGTAGTTGGTATTTTAAGAAAATCAAAATAAAAAGAATTGGGTGAGACCGTCTCACCCAAGCTTATGATAAAACCAGGGTTTACTATGAAATTTTTATAGTTATAGGGATTTAAATGCAATAGTGTATAAGATATATATTTTAGGTATCAATTAGATTTCTTTCCGTTTTTTCTTTCATTCGCTTTATCTTCTTCGTCATTCCAAATTCTCTCAAACAGCCAAAAATTGCATCCGTTTTTTTCGTATCAACCCATCAATAATCATGATTTAATCGAGAATATGTTGGCTATATAGCATCATATCTAAAAATCTGGCATCATCCAGGCATTAGTAACTTCATTCGTTAGATTTTGTAGTTGTTTTTTAGGTTTTTATGTTCTCACTAATTTCCACCAATTTTCTTTGTGTTTCTGGTCATGCATCTTGAATATTAGTTGTTTATTGTGCGTTTGTGACTTTTATTTTGTTAATTTGAAAATTGGTGAGCGTCGTTTAACTCGTCAAATAACCTGCAAATTCATATTAATACTAATCAGTACAATGGTAAGCAGGGTCGATCCCACTAGGAGCAAAAGCAATAATCAATAATTATTTTTCCTACTAATTTTGAAAACCTTTTTGGTGATGCCACCATGCCTCAAATTCAGGGATCATACTAACTCTAAAAATGCAAATGACAACTCTAAAAATGAGAAATAAATATATAAATAAATGATATCGGCTAAGAATAACTCATGCTAGTTATTATCGTTCACAAGCGCAATAATGAATCAATTCCTACATATCTATCGGTTATAGGGAAGTAGGTACGCTTACCCCCCCCCCCCCCCAAATCTTTCATACATTATCGACAGTCAACTAATTATAATTAATTAATTTTTTTCCCTTACCAAAATGTTCCCAGAAAGTGTTCGCTAAACCATAACACATTTTGATAGCATTAAGTATTAAAAGAACCCGATATAGCAATTACCAAAGTAAAAGAAAATAGTAACGCACACTCAATTATTCCCTATCTTGCTATTAGAGTTTTAGCTAGTCAGCAGTTTTTCACAAGACTGTGCTACTTACTAATCTCATCCAACAGTACATATTGGCGGAAATTAGATTGCAGTATTCTAAAAAATTAAGTTGATCTAGTTTAAACATATTAGAAATACAATTCAACCAAGAACAATCAAGAACATGCAAGAATCAATTATAATGCAATTGGGCCTCGCAATTTATAAACTAACATTTGTTATTTTCTGTCCATATATGGATTAGCTACTCATAATAATTAAACTAAACAAGCAATCCATATGAATAATAAACATGCTTAACGAATCAACTACTGAAATAATGAGCACAATATTAAACCCTAACACACTATCTGTGCAAGAAAAATGAAGCAAGTAATGGAAGAGGTGATTCTATGCATTCATGTGAAACCAATGGCAAGTGATAAATTTAGCGCACGAAAACCAAGACAAGCATAACTGGAACAAGGCAATAATCATCAAAGCTAACGGATAATTCTAGTTTGATGTCTCCATGAAAATAGAATTAAAGCCAAAGAGAAGAACTCTCTCTCTACGGAAACCAGGGCCAAAGAAATTACAAGTCTCCTCCTGACTCCTAGTTCGAAAAATAAAATGACAAGTTGAAAACCAAGTACAAGTCTTAACTTTCTACAATCACAAAATTATCTCCACTAAAATCAGATATCCCAAATTAAAATAACTCCGGTGCGACCGGGGCGGCTGAGTGCGAGCCGTTTGATCGCTGAAAACCAAAGTTCAAGTCTCCTTATATATCTCTGGACCGAGAATTCCATCTCCCCTTAAAATACAATCATTTCCCAATTTAAATTCTAATTTGAAGAAATAAGATCTAATTAAATCTTCAAATTATCTCCAAGGATATCTCCATAAATCTCATAAAAATCAGCCCAAAATATTTTCCAATCAGCTCCAAATATTTCTCTAAATAAGCTCCACTCGGTTTGCATTCTTCCTGCGCCCACTTTGACAGCTTAATTTTGCTACAATTGGTCAATGTTCCTTACTCTCCTCCAAATTCCTATTGAGCCCGAAAACTGTGATCAGTTACAAATAAAACACCTAAAGTGCACATTAATCCCGTAAAATCACAGTTAATCCCAATAAAATAGACAACATAATTAGCACACATCAAATATCCTCACACTTGAGTCTTGCTTGCCCTCAAGTATGAAATGAGAATGAAATCATGTTGTTTATCACAAAGTTCCATGTATCCCCAACTGACTCTAAGAAAGACTCAAATAAAATAAAAGACACTAACTACAACCCAACAAACAATCAAACTCAGCATACCAATCCTTGATTTCTTGATCCATAGACAAACTTTACCTTATTAATAACAAGGGCTCATGTATAACACACTTGATACTCTCACACTTTTCAAATTACATTGGTAAACTCATCATCAAATCAATGCAATCCAGCCCTTAACTTAGCCAAAATCAGACTAGCATCAAACATTTCTCACGTTTCACACATTCGCTCTAGATGTAAGGGACAATCACTCAAATATATGAATTTCACATGGCAGTACTCAAATCATTAAATGCAAATTAGAAAGGTCTTTATTCAAGGTTGTAACGGGGATAGGGAGAATAGAAATGAGGTAAGGTCCTAAGGGTTCTAAGCTAAAAATATAAATATACATGCATGCTCATTTCAGCCCAAAAATTCCTCAATCAAAGAAATACTTTTTAGCCATCATAAAGTGGAAAAATCAACTCAGAACTGGCTGTAATTACTAAGTGTTGGTGCCGAACTTTCTTCATTTTTCCATTTTTTTTCTTTCTCATTTTTTCTTCTTTTTTTTCTGGGCAATCAGCCCCCCATTTTTTTTTTGAATTTTCCAGCACCAAATCATCCATTTTATTATCATTTTATACATCGAATTCAAGGTACTCATTCATATTTTTCAAGCACAATCAGCAACAAATAATCTGAGAAATCGATATATTCACAAGCATGCATATATAAGGGACACAAAAGAGGGGATAAAAATAGGCTTTGGCGTAATTTTTTTGTGGCTCAAACAAGGAAAAGGTCAAAGCTTCAAGGCGTTTACTAAGGGTGATGTATGGTAGGCAATATAAGTTGTGGGGTTAAATCATAATGTCTTTCATCATTTTCACACAAAATAATTCAAGTAATGCCATGACTCTCAGAAAAAACATTGATGTAGAGACTGCTCTACTCTAGCTCAAACCTCACTTTTACTAGGCTCTATTGTTCAATTACTTATCTTTTTTCGTCATTCCGAGTATCATCTAGGCCAATTTACACCAATTATATTAGACTCATTTACCAAGTAATTTTAGAGGTGTATCAAGTAACCAAACATATCACACAAGAGCTTTATCACTAGCAAGTTCAGTCCGACAAGAAACAATAATATCAAGAATAGTATGATGAATTTGATTCGACTCAAAAAAATCAAAAATCTTTTTGTATTTTTATTAAATGACACTAACACATAAACACATAATCCTCCTCACACTTAAACATTGCTTGCCCTCAATCAAGCTCAGTAAAAATATAAGAAAAAAAACCACCTAAAAACTGGAGAAAAAAATCTGAAGAAGAAAGAAATAAAAAAAATACAAATTTAGGGATGGGGGAACTTATTGGGAGGGGTTCGGAGGAATTCCCAACAGGAAGAGAGTGTTTTATCTGAATCAGGTTCTGTTGCCGACCTCCAGTTTGACCAAACAGAACCCTGCGAGTCCCAGCTCTCCAAAGGTGTGAATTCTCCATGGTGCAAATTCAAGTACTTCAACTCTGTAGATCAAGAATTGAGAGAAAATGAGAAATTGAAATTACTAAAAGATTTTTTTAAAAAAAACTTGAAAGAGAGAAAAAAAACTAAGAAAATTGGGTTGCCTCCCAATTAGCGCCCTTGTTTATAGTCTAGGCTTGAATATGGATGCCGTCAATTTAGGTGGGTGGTGTGCATAGGAATTTCTTCCCCACAATTGAGCATCTCCATATTCACTAGAAAAGTATCATCACCATACATCAGATCGGGTGGTAACAGCTTCAACTCCCAATGTAAGGCTTTCACATCCAGTGAGACTAGTCTGGCGGACGGGTCCGGTTTGGCCAAACTAGACCTGGTGCGCCCTTCAAAATTTTTCTGAACATCCAACTTGGATTGAATAGGGCTAGGCCCTCCGTAGTTTACTTCAATAACTTTCTGAGAGTACATTGAACACAACAATTTGTAGAATTCTTTATCCCTCAAACTTTGAACATCTACCTCTTCTAGAATTTTCATCATATCCTGCAGAATTATAGTCTCAAGAGAATCTTGGACAAAAGGGTCAGTATGATTGATGGAAAACATATTCTCAGCATCTTTAGGTTTCTTCATGGGCTTATCAATGTTGAGTGTGCACTTATCACCAAATTAATCAAGATAAATAGTTCCATCACCAACATTAATAATGGTGTTTGCTGTCTTCAAGGATGGACGACCCAACAATATCCCTTGTGTTCCCTTATCATTAGTATGATTCATTTTTACAAAACAAAAATCTGCGGGGTACACAAAGTTATTGACTCGCACAAGCACATTTTCCAACAACTCTTCAGGACATACACAAGATTTATCTGCCATTGAATTACCACTTTAGTGTCTACCATTTTAGTTCAATTTAAAGTTTGATACATGGATAATGGTATAACATTAATCAAAACTCCTAAATCACACATGGCAACATCAATCTTCTTATCTCCAATGTAACAAGGTATGGAAAACATACCTGGGTCCTTGCACTTTTGAGGCATTTTCTTTTGGATCACAACTGACACGGATTTACTCATCATGATCTTGCTTGAATCCTTTGGCTTTCCTGGCTTCCTGCTATAAAATCTTTCAAGAACTTGCTTATTGGTGGTAACCTTATTGCCTGCAAGATTGGAAGATTAATCTCCATTTTTCCAAAAATTGATACAAAATCCATAGGCTCTTCCTTTTTCTTTTCTAATCTACGAGGGAAAGGAGGCAAAATTTTAAGTGAAGTATCATGTAAATTCAACATCTTACTTACCTCAGCTGGTACCTTAGATTTGCCTTTATCTCTGGTCTCAGTATGCTTAGGATTCTTAGATTTTACGGTGGTTTCATCGCCTTTTCCTCCGCTTCTTCCTGATTCTAAAATTTTGCTGTAGGGTTCAGTTTGGGCAAACCGGACCCTCCGTCAGTGAACTCCTTTGCTTCTTTGCTTGCGGATTTCAATGGTAACGCACCAACTACCTTTCCACTTCTGAGTGTGACCTGATTTACTATCTCATGAGGGTTCAATTAGTCCTGAGAAGGCAATCCAAGCTTCTTCATCCTAAGATCATTTAGAGAATTTGACAGATGGGCAATTTGTCGTGCATGCTCTTCCAAGGTTGATTCGATCTTCTAGGATTGCTTCACCATCATATCCATCAAAATATCTATCTTTCCATTCAGATATTTCTCTTGACCACCTTGATGGGACTGGGGGGAAATCGGAGCTTCTCGTTGGATTGGTGTAACATAGGGTCGTTGGTAATGCTGAGCCTGCTGCGGATGGGGACCCTATTCTCTCCACTAGAAGTTAGGGTTATCCATGTACCTTGGATTGAAATTTTGGGGATATGGTCCACCTTTTTGCTACCTCTCATTGAAATTTCCCATATCATTTGCTTGGGCATGTATCTCTCCCATGGTAAGAATGCATTGCGACGTTGTATGGTTCACTGCTCCACACGTATTGCAAGGCCCTTCTTGTACAGATGCAACCTTGTCAACCTTTTGGTAGCCGAGTTTTTCCTTTTGTTTTCCATTTGTCGATCATAAGTTGTCTCCCCGTAGTATTGCGTGCATATTTATTGGTTACAGCTCTTAGTATGAGGGGTTTCGGTGCCTCAACCCTTCCACTAGCAAGGTTCATGTTACTCGCCATGCTTGTTTTGACGAGACTTATTTTCCTCTGGCTCCGGCATCAGGAACTGGGTTTCCCTCTTTAGGTTTGGATGTCTCAGCCTTTAGTGATCTGGATCCAGCCGTGGTAGCTTCCCGTTCACATCCAGCCGTGGTTGCTCCTCGCCCGCGTCTAGCCACGGTGGCCCCTCGCCCGTATTCAGCTATGGTGGTCTCTCCCCCACGTCCAGCCGTGGTGGCCCCTCGCTCGCACCCAGCCGTGATGGTCCGTCTATTCCCTATTGTGATGGCACCTCAGTCATGGGCTCTTCAGGCGCCATGGCCACAAATGTGGATGGCCACGGCCCCGCCATCTCGGTCACGTCCCAAGTCTTGGGTACCCCACATCCACCAGCTTCTTAAATGGTTATATGCACTTCCACCAGAGTTATTCAGCGCCGAGATTATTCATATATTCATGCTCATGGTCTTCTTCAGCTCTTTCCTGCTCTTTCTACTGATTATCATTTTGCACTTCAGGATCCTTCTTAGGTTTCTGCCATGGATGAGAAGATTACAGCTCTTCATAGTCAGCATACTTGGGATCTTATTCAACGCCCTCCGGACATAAACATTGTAGGGTCCAAACGTTATTGGCTGAAGTACAAACCAGATGGTTCGGTTAATTGCTATAAGGCGAGCATGGTAGCTCACGGTTTCTCTTAGGTTCCTGGTTTTGACTTTGACCATACTTTCAGCCCTGTGGTTAAGGTATCTATAGTTCAGAAAGTTCTTGCTATTGCTACTATATGTGCTTGGTCTCTACATTAATTGGATTTTAAGAATGCCTTTCTGAACGGTGTGCTTGATTCTCCAATTTTTATGGTGCAACCAGTTGGCTATAAGGATCCCACTCATCCGGAATATGTTTGTCGTCTACCTAAGGTCATTTATGGTCTGAAAGAGGTGCCAAGAGCATGGTTTCAGGGTTTCAGTGCTTATCTTTTGCAGCTTGGGTTTCGTTGCAGTTCTTCTGATACTTCGTTATTTGTGTTGTCTCGTGGCTCCTCATTGTTGTATCTTTTGGTCTATGTTAATGATATCATTTTAACTGGGAATGATTCCACTCTAATTTGGAATTTCATTGATCGCACCCATTAGAAGTTTTTCATCAAGGATTTGGGTGCCTTACACTACTTTCTTGGCTTGGAGGTCACGCCCACAGCCTCGGGACTTCTTCTGGGTCAGGCGAAGTATGCTCGGGACATTCTTTCTTGGGTTGGTACGTTAGATGTAGTGTCGGTCTCTACACCATTTCTACCGAATTCCCAGCTTCACAGCAGTATGAGCTCACAATTCAAGAATTTGACGTTGTATCGCTCTTTAGTTGGCGCTCTCCAGTATCTAACCATCACTCGTTTGAACTTAGCATTTGCAATTAATTATGTCTGTCAGTATTTTCAGAACCCTAGGGAGGATCATTTTTTGGCTGTCACTTAGATTCTTCACTATGTTCGGGGGACTCTACATTTTGGTCTCAGTTTTTGTGCAGCTTCTTCTCTGGAGGTGCTCGGTTATTCTGATGCGAATTGGGCCAGGTGTTTGGAGACTCATCATTCTACTTATGGTTATGCTATCTTCTTAGGCGGTAACTTGGTTTCTTGGAGTGCGAAGAAACAGTTGAGTCAGAGTATCGTGCTTTGGCTAACACTACTTCTGAGGTCATTTGGATGACTCATTTTCTTTGTAATCTTCATGTTCCTCTTTCTGGTGCACCTCTCCTGCTTTGTGATAACAACAATGCGATCTTCTTGGCTCAGAATCCGGTGGCGCATAAGCAAGCTAAGCACATCGACATTGATTATCATTTTGTTTGCGAGTTGGTTTCTTAGGCCAAGCTTTGTGTTGCTCATCTTCCTACATCTCTACAGATTGCGAATATCTTCACCAAGAGTTTCTCTCGTCCCTTGTTTGAGTTTGTCAGTTCCAAGCTTTGCGCCTTTGAGAATCCGACGCTTCGCTTGAGGGAGGGGGTGTTAGAATAAATTAGATTACTGATTAGATTATGATTTATTCTGATTAGAGTTCTTTCCTTATTTCACCTCTATTGTACTCTCTATATATTCAGTTATCAATAATAAAATTATTTACGGAAAATCATTCAATCACCAAAATATTTAGTCAGGAAAATCAAAAGACAGCTGGAATAAGGGAAGCAGATGCGTGGGTTTGGGAAAAGAAAATTTGCAAATTGGAGACGTTAAAAAGAGATGGATTTGACGGTTGGATAAATCATAAGAAGGTCAAAGGACTATGGTCACAACAGCCAAAGTAATGCTTTAATCTGATTGGTTGCATGAGACTGCAAGTAGGGTTTTAGGGGCTCAGTATCAAAAGGAATTTGGGAACTGAGGAAAATGACAGATAGGAGTAGGAATGAGTACAGACAGAGACAATCATAAAGATCATCGGTATTCAAGCCAATAAAAGCAAGACAATTAGAAAATGGGGAATTTTTCATATTCAGGCAGTCATTATAAATGGATTTCCTTCACCAAACCAAAGTTTATTCACAATTAGTAAGCCAGTTCCAAAAAAAAATTGATTCGTTTAGAAAGTTCATCAGAAAGAGACATAACTCAGTCACTCAGTATGAATGGGAGAATTTCCAACGCTGATTCTTCAATGGTGTTCAAAGTCCAGGGCTCAGAATACTCTGAGGCAACGCGGGAACCGGAGGCACAGAGTGTGCTATTTCAAGACATCTATCGTCGGGAATTGAATGTTAGCCTAGCGGTTGAAGTCTAGTGCTACTACCATGAGGTCATGGGTTCAATTCCCACCAGGGGATGGGAGAGATTTTATTTGGGGCTCATTTGAGTTATTACCCAATTTAAAAAAAAAAAAAACATCTATCGTCATCATATAATTGGAGGAGAAATTCACATTCTTCAACAATAAATCAATGAAACTATAGAGCAAGAGGAGAAGTGTGTGTTGGGGTACTGGCTAGATGACAGGAACTACAGAAGATGGAGGATTGATCAGTATTTAAGAGATCATTGGAGTTTTGAGGCCAGAGTCCATCACAGGCATCAGAATTTCTATGTGATAAAGCTGGTAACAATGCCATGAAAATGGTGGTGTTACACAATATTCCATTTGCTATTGTCGGCGGTTTCTTTGCAGCAAGAAGGTGGGATCCAATGATTCCACTAAGTAGGGCAATAGTGCAGCAGATTATGGTCACAGTCAGAATGCATGGCATTGCCTCCATTTGTTTCACGCCGGAGATTGCACAGAGGCTGGAAAATCACGTTGGAGAAGTGGTGGAGGTGGAGTCGTATCAGTTTCCGGCACACAGCATAAGATACATGAGGGAAACAGTGTTGGTGCACATAGGCCAACCGCTAATACCAGATTCTTCATTAATATGCCGGAAGGCCACAGATACTGGGTTGAATATATATACGAGCGAGTACACAAGTTTTGTCGCCGCTGTGGCCGCATTGGGAATCCAATGTCCTGATGTCCGATCTAGATCTAGAGCAATGTCGCGTTAATGCAATTTCTGGAATCTCAGTTGTATTAGAATAATCAGGAATGCGGCACAAATATAATTTTTATCTTTCAAAAGAATTATACCCAGCATCAGTACTGGCACAAGGGCACAGACTGCACAAACGTTATACAACATTTTAGGCAGACTTCATGGAGGATCAACAGATGGAGGAAGATATCATACTAGAACAAAATGCTGGAGGAAAAAATGTAGGAAAACGAGGAAGAATAGCACCAAGAACATCACCAAGGGAATCCAAACCAATTACCTAATGGGTACTTACAAGCTGTTGACCAGCAAGGTTCAGACATAAAGTGGGAAGCATGGATTCAACAGGAATAAGAATGGACCTATCAGTTATAGCAACAAATCACATTGGAGGATACTCAGATGGATAGCTCACAAGGAGGAGATCTGGAGAACAATGTACAACTTGGTATACATGAGAAACCCTCATCATTACAAGCACCTGCACAAGATAATTTGCAAAGTGCTCAGGTAATTCAGGAATATATTCCTTCTGTGAAAAAAGATGTTGTAGAAAATAGAGATTTGTTGGTAAATCTGTAGACATAGGATTTGAAGAAGGCTTGGAAATTTTAGTTAAGACAAAACAGGAGGGAGGGAATGCTGGGGGGTGGGTGGTGGGGGCATTTGTATTGATCCCCATGCATTGGATTCAGTTAATAATCAGGTCGAAGAACTCATCATAATCTCAGACTCTACTGTTGATTAAGATGGAGCTAGAACAAACAGCAAGTCAAAATTCCAAAGGAGGAGATTCTAAGCACAGGCTGGGACCGGAGAAGATGATCAAGAAGAAAGCCTTTGCCTCTTCCAGAAAGAAGAAAATTAGGACAGAAAGTGAGGAGGAGACAGTGATTTGGTTGCAGGAGAGAGCTTTCAAATGCAAGCAAATTTAGGAGGATAGAGAGGTGATGCAATAGAATCAAATAGAGAATGAACAAACGGAGCAAGAGGGACAAAACAGGGGATCATAAGATATGGTCTCAGAAACCTAGTCTGAAATTCAAAAAAAAGAAGGGGGGCAAGGATTGGCTCACCCAGAGAAACAGAACCAGGAAATGAAAAAGAGTAACGCAGAAACAGAATTTTTCCAAGCCATTCATAAAAGGAAGGGGGAGGAGGAAGAGCAGAATGTCGAGTCAATCAACAGAGTTTTAAGGGCAAAATGGAAAGTGCAGACAGTTCCTTTGAAGAAAAGAAGAGGGGAGACACAGACTGAAGTTGTACAACTTATTTGGTATGGAACACAGATTCAGGTAGACGTCCAACAAAAGGAAGAGCAAGCAAGAATGGCAGGAAATCAAGAGGAGCAAGTGAGGAAAACTAAGGTTTCTCGCTTGGCTGTCCCAAATCAGCCAGCGCAGGCACCAAAACGATGCTTGTTTGGGATTGTAAGGGCATGAATAATTACCATACGAGGAGATGGCTGAGAAAGCTATTGAAGATGCACAAGCCACAGATAGTATGCCTTATGGAAACAAAGATGGAGATGGACAAGATGTTAAGGTGGCAGGAGAGCACAAAATATGGAAAAGGGTGGCACATCCCAACAGTAGGCTCAGCGGGGGGTATTTCACTTTTATGGATTAGTAATTTAGATCGTGTGGTAGTAGCTAGTAGTAATCACTATTCTTTAGCTAAATGTACTAGTCAGGATGTGAAATTTGGCTTTACCTAATTAATTCAATTATCACTACTGTGTTCCAACATAACCTATCTAATCAAGTATGCAATAAGGTAAAGCATAAAAGACACAAGACTTGGTTACGCAGTTCGGTGAAATCCACCTACATTTGCGGGGCCTGTCCCAGTTCAGAATGAATCCACTAATCAGAAAGATACAATACAAAGTACACCATACAATTATACTTATCTTATCTGTTGGTATGTCTTGAATACTGTAATAGCCGCTTCTGCTACCCTGCCTGGGGGTCCGGGGGGGGCGGCAGTCGCCCCCGGGAAACAAACGGGGGTCTCGCTGGTATAGCTTGTCTCTTTATTGGAATGCTGTTGATTTGGGCCGAATTGTGTTTTTGGCCCAGTTTGTTAGGGTTTAGTGGAGACAACATATAAAGTGTCTCTCTTCTCTCTGTAAACCAACTCTAATTCTGTTCCGCACAAAATTAGTGAATTCGTCTCCCGTGGATGTAGCCAAATTGGTGAACCACGTAAATCTTGTGTCTTGTTATTTTCGTTCATATTTTCTGTTCTTTCTCCATTCCGCACAACATTATCTAACTATAACGTGAATCCTGCAAGCTCCCATTGCTACTGATCCGCCTTGATCAGACTCCCTCTAACCTCGAAACTCGTCGACGCTAGATCTCCTCCTCCCGAGGAATTAAGGCATATGATTCTGAACTTTAAACAGCAGGTTATGTATGTTGGAACATAGAATTCTGGCTCTTTGCACTTCTCGGCAGATTAAAATCTGTATGCAGTTTTTCTATTAAATTCGTAAATAATGCAGCCGTGTTTGTCCTCTATATATAGTCCATGAGCATATCTGAATTCTCCATGATTATCTCCATAATATTTCTATTTCAAATCTGTTTCTTGAAGCATATCCAAATCCCATATATAAAGGGATTTTCCTTATCTCAATATCTCCATATATTCGATAATAACAAGAGATTTCCCATAAATCAACTATGCTTCCATACATCTAATATATAGCAGAATATTCTGATTTTCATAAATCACAAATACCATAATATTCTGTCTTCTTTTTCCATAAACATCTTGGCGTAAATATGCTGATTTTCGCATGCACACATGAACTTTATTCCATCTCCAATTCCATAACATTAATCCAATCCCACAAATATAGGAACTGATATATTCTCCAACTCAAATACAAATTGGACGAGATGTATCCTTCTCAAATTCAGTCTTCAACCTTTCCTTATTTCACCAAAATTCCTTCTTTGATGTTGCAACTCAATAATACCATATTTGCATCATTTCCACAAATTGCCAACTAGATAAATCTAGACTTTACAATCTCCCCTTTGGCATTTTGTGGACCAATCACCTTTTGGCATTTCATCACAACAGCTTATGCAAATAAAGACATCAACCTTGAAAACCACTCTGGATGTTGGAACATAGAAACATAGCATCTCCCCCTAAATTCCAGATTCCCTCAACATCCAGGAATAATGATCATGTTGGAACATCAACCTAATGGAGTCAATAAAGTCATCCAAGAAATCCAAAACATCCCCCCCTAGGGAACATAAACATGCCAAACTCAATAGACACAGAAAACAGAATCTCCATTAAATGCAGCTCCCCCTGAAGCAAATATCTGGCTTTTGTTGGAACATAGCCATAACAGAACCTTTAACCCTCTTAAGAAGCAGCTATATGTGCCTCATCTAATCTGGCATTTTCTGCCTCCAAAACTTCACATTAATGGCCAAAAAACCTGGTAGTCAAGCTAGATGAAAGATCGTTCCCTTGAGTGGTCACTGAGACTGAAATTCTCCAGTAATTTCTTGCTTCTCTTGTAAATTCTGTTGGAACATAAGATCCTTTCATTGCTTCAGAATCAACACATCACCTACTCAGCTTCCTTCACTTCATCAGTATTTTCTCCCCCTATCTGGTGTTGGAACATAGACTTGTTCACCATCCAGATCATAATATTCTCCAGCCACAGTTACTGATGTTTGAACATCTGAATCTCTAAACCATGTCCACATCTTCTCAACCTGTCTCCATACTCTGTGTTGAAACATGACCAGTATCAATGCCTTCCAAACTTCTCATCATCCTAAACCAGAATACCGGGAAGAGTCATCTCTCTGATCTATGCATCCTATCAATCACCATAATATCTTCAACACCAACTTCTAACATGTCCAACTACGCCTCCATTTTTTTCTCCTTTTCAATTTTTTATTTTTCAAAATTTCTTAACAAAAAATAAAAACCTACAGCTAAATAAAAGATTTAAAGAAATACCTCAAATCTGACAAACACCTAAGTGTTGTCTGAGGAGCTCAACAGTAGCAGTGTCCAACGGCTTTGTGAAAATATCTGCAAATGTTGGAACATAGACTACCACAACTTTCTTCTCAACCCGAATTATCATTTTGCCTTCATTCAAGTGAGATTCCTTAAGATCATCCTGAAATCTTACAAATGCTACCACCATACTCATCTTCAAATCAGCTTGCATCAATGTCACAAAATCTTGTATCAAGGATGGTGAAGTAGACCCAAAGATCATATCATCAATATAGATTTGAGCAATCAGTGTATTTGATGATTCTTGAAAAATAAGAAAGGTGTGATCTTCTCCCCCTCGATGAGAACCTTTCTGAATAGGAAAGGTAGTGATCGCTTATAGCATGCATGTGGTGCTTATTTTGATCCATACAAAGCCTTCTTGAGTCGATGATATACTTCCTCATTAACCACACCATGTAGGGGAGCACTCTTGACAACTTTTTGGTACATCATAAAATTCATAGTGCACGCCATAACAAGGAGAATGTGAATAGATTTTAACCTGGCAACTGATGCGAATGTCCCATCAAAATTAACTCCTTCATCTTGAGTGTGGTCCTGAGCAACTAATTTTGCTTTATTATCACTGGGTTCGATAAGGGAGAGAAACCATTGTAGGCCAGCAAGTTCCCCATAATTAACTTGAGGGTTCGATTGAGTCCTTCTTCTGCTTGATTCAGCCTGCACTGATATTGGAACATGGGAGAGTTCTGGAGAGGACGATGTTCCAACATTGTTGAAGATATAAAAGTCGCCAGCTTCATCTTTAAGATCTATCTCATCTGATGTTCTGACATCATTACGTCCCTGATCTGAGAAATCAACCGATGTTGGAACATGGTCAGCTGTACGATCTACTTCATCACATTTGACACTGTAGTAGTTCACTTCTTATTCCAATAAGTAACATTTGTCTGATAACCGAATACCAGTAAGCACTTTGTTGTTGCCATGTTTCACTATGCACTTTTCCTTATAGAATTCCACGGTCATATTATCATCACATAGCTGGCTGATACTTAGGAGATTAGACTTTAGGTCTTCCACCAATAAAACACCAGTGAATACGGGGAATCCTTCAATATGCAGTTCACCTTTTCCAACCACTCGACTCTTCTTTCCATCGCCAAATGTAACAAAACCACCATTATATGGCTGGATATTTGTCAGTAATTCCTGAGTTCCAGTCATATGGCAAGAGCAACCACTATCAAAGTACCAAGAGTCTCTAGAATGTGCAATAGGAGACATATAAGTAACGAGGCAAGTACTTGTGCATTTAACAACCCATACCTTTTTTACCATTTTTTATCGCTGGACATCGTCTATGTTGGAACATACTGAGAGTTGTCGCCCTGTCATGATATCTCTGAGCATTTTTTGGCATTGTTTCTCTGTATGACCTTGATACATGCAGTAGCTACAGATGATAGGTTTCCTTTGATGGGTCTTGATAAACTTTCTTTTTACATCTTGAATCTTCGACTTGAGACTGACCTTGCTATCTGATGAATTGTCAAACCCGATTCCATGTTGATCTCCAAAGTTTTTTCCCATGATCAGAATGTCATCAAGGTTTACCTTTCCAGTGTTTAACTTGGTAATAGCTGGTTCAGCCATCTCAGCTTTCTTAGTTGTTGAGCTTAGATTCAAATTTAACTCTTCAATCTCTCTTCTGAGTTCACCAACTAAAACTTGCAACTCCTTCTCCTTCTTGCCCAGATGATTTTTTTCTTCCTTCAACACTCTATTTGTATCAACAACTTGAAGCCACATGGCATACATCTGCTCATATGTACTGTAGATATCTTCATCACTCACAACTAGTCCGCCATCATCACTGGACGTGTCATCAGAACCTATGTTGGAACATACAGCTTCATCTTTCTCTGACATGTTGGAACATACCTCATCTGATCCACCATGAAATTTTGCTCCAAATGCCACATAATTGCTTATAAGTTCCTCTTCGTCTTCTTCATCATCTTCACTCCATGAGGTGATGTGAGATTTTCCTTGCTTCTTTAGGGTATTAGCACATTCAGCCTGGATGTGGCCGAATCATCCACATTCTAGACATTGAATTCTTTCAGACTGCCTTCCTTCACCACTTTGGTTTCTAGAGAATTGCTGACTTCCTTGTTCCATCCGAGTTCTACGATTACCAAAATCTTAAGGACGAGTTTTGTTTCCACCAGATCTTTCTTGTGAATTCTCGTTTACCACCTTATTCAGTATTCTTGAGAAATTCTTGGTGATAGGAGAAAGTTCTTCACTTCCATCATCACTATCAAATTCATTGATGACCCTAGATGAAGAGGATTTGAAGGTCAACTCCTTCTGGTCTTTCTTTGTAGGCTGTTACAATGTCATCTGATAGGTCTGTAGTAATCTCATTAGTTCATCCAAGGTCATGGAGGCTATATCTCTTGCTTCTTCTATTGCTGCTACTTTCATAGCAAATCTTTTAGGAAGAGATCTCAAGGCCTTTTTCACCAATTTTGTTTCCTTGTAAACTTTCCCAAGTTGATACGTCATATTGGAGATGTCTCTGAGTTTCCCATTGAATATAGAAATAGTATCATCCTCCTCCATCTTCAGTTCCTCAAACTTTGTAGCCAACATCGGCAGTTTGGATTCACGTACACGACTTGTCCCCTCATGTACAGTTTGTAGGATATCCCATGCTTTCTTTTATTGTTGGCATGTAGAGATGAGTTTGAACTGATCTTCATCTAATGCAGTAAATATTGCATTTAATGCTCTGGAGTTCGCCAAGCTTCCCATTCTTTCACCTGGTGTCCACGACTATTTTGGCTTAGATTCTCCTCCTTCAGAATTTCCAACAATAGGGGGTTTCCATTCTGTTTCAACATAGTACCAAGCCAATTCATCCAATGAATTTATGAACACCCGCATGCGAGCCTTGTAGTAGTTGTAATTTGTTCCTTCCAGCAGTGGTGGCCGAGACACAGAAGCTCTTTCTCTGGTCGCCATTTGTAAAACCGGAATACACTTTCTTTGTCAAAACTAAGGTAAAACAAGTGACTTAGCTCTAATACCAATTGAAATTTGGTTTTACCTAATTAATTCAATTATCACTACTGTGTTCCAACATAACCTATCTAACCAAGTATGCAATAATGTAAAGCATAAAAGACACAAGACTTGGTTACGCAGTTCGATGAAATCCACCTACATCTGTGGGGCCTGGCCCAGTTCAGAATGAATCCACTAATCAGAAAGATACAGTACAAAGTACACCATACAATTATACTTATCTTATCTAACTATAACGTGAATCCTGCAAGCTCTCCTTGCTATTGATCCACCTTGATCAGACTCCCTCTGACCTCGAAACTCGTCGACGCTAGATCTCCTCCTCCCGAGGAATTAAGGCATATGATTCTGAACTTTAAACAGCAGGTTATGTATGTTGGAACATAGAATTCTGGCTCTTTGCACTTCTCGGAAGATCAAAATCTA
Source organism: Rubia yunnanensis (assembly GCA_037428765.1). NCBI lineage: Eukaryota > Viridiplantae > Streptophyta > Magnoliopsida > Gentianales > Rubiaceae > Rubia > Rubia yunnanensis. The sequence continues at coordinate 111,540,366 of CM075064.1, read as the reverse complement.
TATGCAGATTTTTCTATTAAATTCGTAAATAATACAGCTGTGGTTGTCCTCTATAAATAGTCAATGAGCAGATCTGAATTCTCCATGATTATCTCCATAATATTCCTATTTCAAATCTGCTTCTTGAAGCATATCCAAATCCCATAAATAAAGGGATTTCCTTATCTCAATATCTCCATATATTCGATAATAACAACCCCATATTTATAAATATTTCCCATAAATCAACTATGCTTCCATACGCCTAATATATAGCAGAATATTCAGATTTTCATAAATCACAAATACCATAATATTATGTCTTCATTTTCCATAAACATCTTGGCGTAAATATGCTGGTTTTTGCATGCACGCATGAAGTTTATTCCACCTCCAATTCCATAACATTAATCCAATCCCACATATATAGGAACTGATATATTCTCCAACTCAAATACAACTTGGGCGAGATGTATGCTTCTCAAATTCAGTCTTTAACCTTTCCTTATTTCACCAAAATTCCTTCTTTGATGTTGCAACTCAATAATACCATATTTTCATAATTTCCACAAATTGCCAACTAGATAAATCTAGACTTTACAGGATGGGACAATTTGGTTCCAATGTTTTGTATTTGGACACCCTCAAGCTATTGAAAATGTAGACATTGGAATCAAATTAATGGAATTTTGCCTTTGGATGGTTACCCACTGGTGTTGATAGGAGACTTTAACCAAGTAATAACATCAACAGATAAGAAAAGAGGTTTTCCTTTCCAACACAATGCAAGCTCGGAAAGACTAATCAAATTGTTGTTTGAACATCAATTTCAGGAGTTGAAAAATTGGGATATGTGGTTTACCTGGTCTAATAATAGGTAAGGAAATGAACTAGTATTGCAACGGTTGGATAGGGCATTTGTAAATAAGGCCTGGTGTACCAAGTTCAACAGTTCTCTAATCAGTTGTCTCCCAGAAATAAAATTTGATTATAACTCATTTTTGCGAAAGTTATGCCATGATGTAAAACCTCTAAAACATATATTGATCAGATATGAATCATTTTGGAGGCATAGCAGGGAAGTTGATAATATTGTGGAAAGGGTATGGAGGAGATAATCAGTTGATCAGCAAAATGTGTCTCGTGAGCATAACAGTGTATCAAGGAGAATTCAGACTACTCTCAGGCACCTCATGAATTGGAGTGATAAGACTTTTGGGAAGCTGTAGGAAGTGATAAAAAGGAAAAGCAGACACCTTGAAAGGATTCAAAAGGAAATGCAATCAGTACATGGGGCATAGAGGCAATTCTATCAGCAAGAAATGGATCTCTGACAACAAATCGAAGAGTTAATACAAGTGCAATTTGAATATTGGCAGCAAAGATCCAAAGTATCTTGGGGAAGATTTGGGGAGCAAAACGCATATTTCTTTCACCAATGGGCTACTAAGAGGTAAGCTGTAAACCAAATCACTCAGATAAAAAAACTCAACATGAGATTGGGTACAAGATGAGAAAGAAATACAAACAATCATATATGCACATTTTAGATACATGTACACACAATCAGATAGTTATCCCCCATTGCTAAGACATGAAAGATCCATCCAACGGGTTTTAGCCACCAACGACAAAAATCTATCCCAGACTCATATACAAGATTTTCTCAGACCTTTTACCAGAGAAGAAATTAAGAAGGCTTTGTCAATAATGAAATCATGGAAGGCGCCGGGTTTGGACGGTATGCCAGCAGGTTTTTTACAAAGTTCATTGGAGTCATGTAGGAGATCAAGTGATAGATGATGTGTTGCAAATATTGCACAACTGCAGTATGCCACCAGATTGGAACCAAACACAAATTGTGCTAATCCCAAAGAATAGGAATCCCCAAAAGGTGGAGAACTACAGACTGACCTCCTTGTGTAATTTCAAATACAAGTTGGTAGCAAAGGCAATGACAGCACGGTTACAGCAAATAATTGGGGACATAGTGGAGACAAACCAATCTAGTTTTGTTAAGAACCGACTGATCAGGGAAAATGTGCTAATAGCACAAGAAATGCTACATAATCTTAAAAGGAAAACAAAGGGAAAGAAAGGGATCGCTGCAATAAAGCTTGACATGAGTAAGGCATATGACAGAGCATCGTGGGACTTTTTATATAACGCTTTGGAATACATCGGGATGCCACATAATTGGATTCAATTGGTGAGAATGTGTACTTGAACCATCACCATCTCTTTTAAAGTAAACCAGTGGCAGTCAGACATGTTCACCCCAGTAAGAGGATTGAGGTAAGGGTGTCCGTTATCACCTTATTTGTTTATACTTTGAATATCTATTAAGCATGATCCGCGAAACTCTAAACACTATGCCTCAAGCATAATATAGTCCAGGAAGAGGAGTGTCGAAGGTGTCACATTTAATGTATGCAGATGAAAACATTTTATTTATAGAATGCACACATCAGGAACTCCAACAGTTAGCAAGAAACTTGGATGATTTTGCGAGATATTCGGGACAAATGATTAATTTTTGAAAATTCATCCATTGTGTTCAGCAGAAACACAACACCACAAATGGTCAGTTATATCAGACATTATTTAAACATACACATGACAGAAATTGGAGGAAAGTATTTAGGCATGGAGATTGATTTATTTCGGTCAAGGTGTGACACATAAGAGGCTATTACAGTGTATTCAAGCTAAGTTTGATGACTGAAAAAACTATTTACTATCGGTAGTTGGGCGTATCACATTGGCTAAACATGTACTATCAGCCATGTTGTTATACCCACTTGGGATTTTTAAAATTCTAGAAATGGTGCTAAAAAAGATAGATGAAATAATTGCAAGATTATTTGGAAGGGAGATCAAGAACACAAAAGGGTTCACTGGGTCATGGGAACAGATGTGCAAGGCTACCAGTCAAGGAGGGTGGGGACTAAGATCTGTTGTGCATATGAATGCAGCTTTATTGACTAAGCATGCATGGAACATCCTGTCACAAAAGAACTCCTTGTTTGTCAAGGTATTCAAAACCAAATACTACAGACAAGAGAATTTTATGCATTACAGGTTGAAATCCTCGGACAGTTGGCATGGAGATCAATGCTTTGTGGCAGGGACCCACTTAGAAACCACATCATATGGGAAATAAGAACAGGTGAAAATATAGGGATTGCCAAAAATTGGATCTCGAAATGTCCCCCACAATAACTGGGATCAAGAGCACAACTGTGCAACAACATACAACAATGAAGGCAGCACAACTCATTGACAAAAATAAGTTGTGGGGAGTAGAACCCTTAAATATATTTTCCCTGCTGATGTAGTTTGAAGAATACAAGCGATTCACATTCAAGCGATTGGCAACGCAACTGAAAAACAAATTTAGCCATACATAGCGAAGTCGAGAAAATGGACACAAACGTTGGGTCGTGACAACAATATCAATTCTACATCTACGAGATGGAAATAGTTTTGGAAAATAAAAATTGCACGGAAAGTGAAAATCTTCATATGGAGAACGCTGAGGAATGCATTTCCTACTGCTCATAATCTAAGGATCAAAGGTTGCAGATACAAGATGAAAACCTATGTTGTAACTCACAAGAGACAGATCATGTTGAGCATATGTTTTTCAAATGTATTAGGGCTAAAAGATTTTGGAGAACGTTAACGTTGGGTTTTGGTTTCGATCAAGGGCAACCAACAACATACATAGACTCGTTTTTGGATTGGTTTAAGAGAGCCCCGGAGGAGGAGTTGGAGCTCATCAATGTACCTTTCAAAGTTACTATTTTTAAGCCCTAATGCTTCTTATCTACAATTAAGTAGATAATGGAAAGTCGGGGTCGTTCACGAGAAGAGGGATCTTTCCAAGTGTTTAAACATGTAAAGCGGAAAACATACTAGGTATAGATATACACATACATATATAAAAGCATGTAAATGGGGGGTGGTTTTTTTCTAAGTTATGAAATTGAAAGATAAGTAACTAGCAAAGCAAGGTAAAATTATTAAATATGCAACCAACTATGAGAGCGAGATTTAAAACACAAGTTTCGGGACCTTGGGCGCAATTGACTTCCCCTTCCAAGCCTCTTATCTATCATTGAATATGCAACCTATTTACTAATTTCACAACTTTTTGTGAAGATAAATCTTCTATCCTCCTTAGATAGCTGTTTGAAAGTATGAATTTGACATCTCTTGTCTAACCTCACTAATGGCTCCTTTAGTCGATAAACGGCTAAAAGTACTCCATTAATGGTGTTGAGCACGAAAAATCAACAAGCTTGGTAACACTTATAAACACTACACCATGTCTAAGCATTGAACCAATTCATGCATTTACACAAGATTAGTCAAGAACGTTCAACGTTCATAGATCTCTCCTATTTGCTATAATAAACAAACATGACAAAGAGTTCAACATTATCACATTCATCTAGCAATTATCAACACATCAACACCATTAGAAATTCTAATTCATGCTCTTGGATTCTATATCAAAAAAGGGAAAACTTAGCTACTTTTTTCCAACCCTAACAAGCTAAAATTCCCCCTCGTCCCATATCATACCCCACAATCCATATTTCATTATTCAATATATCACAATATGAAAATAATAGAAAAAATAAAATTAGAATAAAACAACAAAGCAAAGGGTGAAAGGAAATAAAAGATTCTCCATTTTGGTTGATTTTGGTCAACCGATTGACCAAACGAAAATAGTAATATAATAAAAAAACAAATTGCAACAAGCAATTCATATACTCAAACAACCAACAACATTGATGTCATTAACAATCTACATTTAAAGTTCCATAAATGCACAATAGCAAAAGCAATAAATAGATAGAAAGAACTGTCAAGACATGGGGTTGAAAGTCTCAATCAATTGCTCTCAAGTACAAAACTAAGCTAGATAATCAAAACCCATAACATAGAAGAAATATCTACAAAGAAAAAAGAAGAAAATGGAAGAAGGGGATGAAAAACTAGGGTTTAGGAGCCCTAAGTCGGGCTTGGAAAAATGGGGGAAAAGGGGGCTATTTATAGCCCAAGTTGGTAAAAAAGAAGGTCAAAGCACAGCACACCACACGGGGTACGCATCGAGTGTGTGCGGCTAGTCCGATGGCGTGAGACGTCTAGGCGCTGGCGCGAGACACTAGCACCATGGCACGAGAATGCAGGGTGTTGTCGCCGACGCTGGGGAGCTTGGTTGGGAGATACGCACGTGGGCGTGGGTTTCTAGACCAAGAATGTGGACCACGACTATTTTCTAGCACCCGGGCTGCGGGCGTGGTTTTTTTACCCGACTGGTCTTCGCATCGCTACGGGTGAACCGTTGCTCCAATTTTGGAGTTCTTGTAGTCAATTTTATAGTGCTCGAGAAGACTAATCCAATGATGCTAGCCTTGTATGATGATTCTTTCGAATCATTTTAAGAACTTGGTCCAAACTTTCGGGTCACAAATCATCCACTTCTTTGTCTTCCTTGTTCGACCCTTCTATCTTCTACCACGTTTTGGCTTGTGGCCTTCGCTAAAACACTCCAAAGTGCTCACGAGAAATCTAGAAATTAAGCTCACAAAATGGAATCTAGTTGCGTGTAAGGACCAAAAATCCATTAGACTAAACATAGGTTACAAAATGAAGGAATTAAATATGAAAACCAAAAATTGTAATCTAAACCCTTTATAATGTAAATCAACCTAAATCTAGCAATCTTACAACAAAATGATAACAAAAGAGATGTTAAATGCTCTGGAAAATACATGCATTTGACGTCTCATCAAATCTCCCCACAATGAAACCTTTACTCTCCCATATCATACCCTACAATCCATATTTCATTATTCAATATATCACAATATGAAAATAATAGAAAAAATAAAATTAGAATAAAATAACAAAGCAAAGGGGGAAAGGAAATAAAAGATTCTCCATTTTGGTTGATTCTGGTCAACCGATTGACCAAACGAAAATAGTAATATAATAAAAAACAAATTGCAACAAGCAATTCATATACTCAAACAACCAACAACATTGATGTCATTAACAATCTACATTCAAAGTTCCATAAATGCACAATAGCAAAAGCAATAAATAGATAGAAAAAACTGTCAAGACATGGGCTTGAAAGCCTCAATCAATTGCTCTCAAGTACAAAACTAAGCTAGATAATCAAAACCCATAACATAGAAGAAATATCTACAAAGAAAAAAGAAGAAAATGGAAGAAAGGGGTGAAAAACTAGGGTTTAGGAGCCCTAAGTCAGGCTTGGAAAATGGGGAACAAAAGGGGCTATTTATAGCCCAAGTTGGTAAAAAAGAAGATCAAAGCATAACAGACCGCATGTGGTACGCATCGAGTGTGTGCGGCTAGTTCAATGGCGTGAGACGTTTAGGCGTTGGCGCGAGACACTAGCGCCATGGCACGAGAATGCAGGGTGTTACCGCCGGCGTTGGGGAGCTCGGTTGGGAGATCCACACGCGGGCGTTTCTGGACCAAGAATGTGGGCCACGACTATTTTCTAGCGCCCGGGCTGCGCGTCATGGTTTTTTTACCAGGCCAGTCTTCGCGTCGCTATGGGTGAACCATTGCTCCAATTTTGGAGTTCTTGTAATTAATTTTATAGTGCTCGAGAAGACAAATCCAATGACGCCAGCCTTGTAAAATGATTCTTCTCGGATCATTTTAAGAGCTTGGTCCAAACTTTTGGGTCACAAATCATCCTCTTCTTTGTCTTCCTTGTTTGGCCCTTCTATCTTCTACCATGTTTTGGCTTGTGGCCTTCACTAAAATACTCCAAAGTGCTCACGAGAAATCTAGAAATTAAGCTCATAAAATGGAATATAGTTGCTCGTAAGGACCAAAAATCCATTAGACTAAACATAGGTTACAAAATGAAGGAAATAGATATGAAAACCGAAAATTGTAATCTAAACCCTTTATAATGTAAATCTACCTAAATCTAGCAATCTTACAACAAAATGATAACAAAAGAGATGTTAAATGCTCCGAAAAATACATGCATTTGACGTCTCATCAAATCTCCCCACAATGAAACCTTTACTCATCCTCGAGTAAACAAGAACAAACAAAGATCTAAGCGTAAACTAACATGCAAAAGTTTTCCCAAAACATCCAACATCGTATTCCTAGATTACCTGAGCTCCAAGACATAAAAATCTCTCACACTCTCACATTTCAAAGCCTGAGATAATCTCAACAACCAACAAACCATAACAAAAGTGATGCATACATATAATTCCAAGCCAACTTACTCTACCCGAAAAGCCATCCAATAGACAAATCAAGAAAAGCAAAAAAAATTTTAATTTCTCTCATTTTGCCTAGGAGCCCTCTCGGGTTTTCATCCTAACATCACACATTTTTCTTTTTCAATAATTACCCTCACATTTTTCCACACCATTTAGCCTCTCATTTTTGCATAGGTTGCCCTTTCGGTTTTTCGACCAATCTAGGCCTCCCACTTTTGCCTAAGTTACCCTCTCAGATTTTCAACTTAGCGGGAATTTTTTTTCATTTTTTTAAACAAAACATATCAAAGTAGAGCATATGCACACTACAGTACAATACAATGAGATGGTACAATGTATTTCTATAAGTTTTAAGGTCGGATAATTTCATTTTTATAAGTTTTAAGGTCGGATTATGATTATTTATATGTTGAAATTCATTTTAAAAGGTTTTCATAGTTATAATTACCTCATTGCAATTAATAAAAATAAATATCAAATCACTACAATGCTATACTGCATTAGTAACATAAGGCTATACTACTTTGTTACCCTATTAGTCCGGCTAATTATGAAACCTACTTATTAAATGACCCCGTCTGATCGCGGATAGTCGGCCTAAAATAAGACATTGTGCTTTTCTTAACTAAATACTATGGAGTCAAATAGCGGATAGTCGGTCTAAAACAAGACATTGTGCTTTCCTTAACTAAATACTATGGAGTCAAAATCTCTATAGAGGATGCCGTAAATTGTAACTCCTTGAGGAATTTTTTTACAGTTTTTTTTATTTTTACTGCCAATGTGATTGCTGACAAGTGACAATTAACCAGTATCAGCATCTGTGTTATAGAAGGTAGATGTGTGTATATACTTTATCTGTAGAAGAGTTGCCTAGAGGATATGGAAAACTCTTAATTACTAAAAGGAATTTTTAATTAGCTAGACTCTTTATGTGGACCAGAGGGAGTATTATTTTAGCCTTGTGTCACTGCTGATATTTATTTTAGATTGCTTGTTTGTCATATCTGATATAATATTTTCTTGCATTGAAACTTGAAAAAAGTGCTTTTATAATCCTACCTATTTGACATAAGTGTCAATATAACCTTTCAATATTTGAAAGTGTCAATATAACCATATATAGTTAGTGAAAGTGCCAATATAACCCTATAAGTTTTAAGGATGTGCTGATATAACCCAACAAACATTAGAAATGTACTGATATAACCCTACAAACATTAGGAATGTGCTGATATAACCCAATAGATTGCATAATGTGCTGATATAACTCTACCTAATTTCAACGAACTATGGCGTTCCAGCTAACTATGAGGGTAAAATTGTCCACCCAATTTCAGAGTTAGCCCAAAGGGTATTTTGGTCAATTTACATAGAATCAACGCTGAAAATTTGAGGTCAATGCCGGAAATGTGGTCTGAGGGTTATATTGGCACTTTCATTAACTAGTTAGAGTTATATTTGCACTAAAAAATTATCATAGGGTTATATTGGCACTTACTCAAGTAGATAGGGTTATTTTAGCACTTATCCCTTGAAACTTTTTATGTAGATATGTCTTGGTGTCTTGCTTGAACGACATTTCAGAAGTTCAAGGGTAAACTTAACACTCGCTGCCAAATTGCTCTCGATTTACTGTTACTGCGGGTGAAAAAACGTGCGAAACACACACACATCTTCTGTCCCTTATCTTCTTCCTCTCTTTCTCACCTTAGCCTGATAACGGTCATTTCCAGAGCCTCCTCCTGGTTTTGGTCACAAACGATGGCGTCTCTGACGCCTACGCCCCCTCCAATTCCTCCCCTACCGGTTAATAAAAGCTTTCTTCAAGCTCTTAATTCGAAACCATCTCCTCTCTTAGCATCCCTTCCTGACACTCCGAACCTTCATCCCATCACTGAGTATAAGGGTAAGATCGCCTTTATCCTCCCACCAGAGGAAGGCGATCTCCTGGCAATGCATTATCAGAATGCATTGGTTGGAAAATTCAACAAAGGGAAACCTCCTATGGAAACTCTTCTTACTGCTTTCAAGTCAATAGGTTTCAATGCTAAATTTCAATTAGGTTCAATTGACTACCGTCATGTTTTGATTCATTTTCAGGACAATGATGACTATCAGCGTTGCTGGATGAAAGGACAATGGATGATCCATGGATCGATGATGAAGGTACAGAAATGGTCACCAGATTTCTCTCCAACAGCTGAGTCTTCAGTAATTCCGGCTTGGGTAACGATTCATCAACTTCCAATCCATTTTTACAACACTTCAGCTATTATAGGAATCAGTAGTCAAATTGGCAAGTTTTTGAAAATGGATGCTGCCACTAAGGCACTAACTAGACCCTCTGCTATTAAGGTCTGTGTAGAAATCGATCTGTTGGCTCAGCTTCCTTCTACTATTGTCGTAGGAATTGGAAATAAGGTGGCAGACTACCCCATAGAATATGATCAATTGCCCCTTTACTGCTCCCATTGTAAGATAATAGGACATAGTTACCTAACATGTAATTTCTTGCACCCTGAGCTGAGAAACAACAAAACAAAAAAAGGTGAAATCAAAGAATTTCAGGTTAGGAAACCCCCAGCACAGAATCAATCTAGGTCGGATATAGGCAATATTCCACAAGCCACAGTGGAAGTAGAAGGAATTTCAACCTTATCAGTGTCACAAAAAGAAAAAGATGTTCACACTCAGAAAAAAAATCCAGTTTTAATAATGGAGAATCTAAATCCATATAAAGCCAATCAGTTGAAGAGAAACAACACCTTTTACTCTCTAGATGATATCTCAAAACCAATCACAAACTTCTTTTGGAGAAAGAAAAAACAATCAGTACTTACCCTTATAGAAGAAGCTCCATGTCACAAAAATGTGGTTTCAATCTCAAATGCCTTCCAATATTTAAATGATCTTAATGATATGGACAATGTTTTTAAAGAAGATGATATTGTTGACATTTTCCATGAGTCATTAGAAACACAGGATATAACTGAGCAGGCCATTGAGGAACAGGTAGTGATAACACCAGATGCTGTGCAAGGTGATCCCTCTGCCCTGGTACCTGTGCAGCCTATTGAGGAACTGGTAGTGACACCAACTGTAGCGGTGCAGGAGGATCCCTCAGTTCATATGGAAAATCTAGTGCCAGAATCCACAAATCACCATGATATTCCAGGTAATAGTCATGACAATGCTCTTCAGGAGGTAGGTATCTCAAACTCTGGAACTAAGGAGAAATGTGATGTTACACTGACACAAAACAGCAAGGCTAATGTTAGTAAACAAAGGATTTTAAGATCATCACAAAAAGCTACCCCAGCTAGTTTTAAATGATAAAATACACCAAACATGGTAATATTTTAGTTTGGAACGTTAGGGGTTATGGTACTTCAATTGATAGATTAAAGACTCTCAAAATGAAACACAAGATAGACATCATGTGTTTAATTGAACCATGGCATGATAATTAAGATTTGATAAAATTGAAGCATGTTTTAGGGTTTGAAAATGCAATATGTGCTCAGTATGCAAAAATTTGGCTCCTATGGAATCATAATTTCAACATACAAAGTTTACAGGAGTCAGATCAGTTCATAAAAACTAAAATAGAGGAAAGAGCTACCTCTTCTTCCTGGATTTGTTTTTTTATCTATGCCAGTGCTCATAGATCTTTAAGGGAAATATTATGGTCTGATTTACAGTCTTCTATGCCTGTGTCTGTATCTTCTGAGCCTGATCCAGCAGTCTACATAGGTGATTTTAACTCTGTAACTTCTGTTACAGAGTACAAGGGTAGAAAGACCACCCCCAGGAAGAGTATGAAACAATTCAATGATTTCATATCCAGTAAAGATTTGCATGAAATACCAACTGTAGGTAATTCGTACACATGGAGCAATAATAGATATCAAGATAAGTGTAGGGATTTACAGTTCCAGAGACTTGATAGAGGACTTAGTAACCTAGAATGGTTTGAACAATTTCCCAACAGCTCCATACAAGTCCTAAATAGACTAACCTCTGACCATTCTCCCTTACTGCTTTCAATTCAATCAGCTTTAGAGCAGGTTCCTAGGCCCTTCAGATACCAAGAAATGTGGGCTAATAGAGTTGAATTTCAGGAACTGGTAGTTTCAAATTGGAATCTGGGATCTAATTTTCAAGGGATGCATAATCTGGTTTATAAACTTAAAAGACTGAAGACTGTTATAAAAGATTGGAATAGGTCTAACTTTGGCAATGTGAATCAGAATCTTATCATTTCCGAGAATAGAGTAAATGAACTAGAGATACTTTTCCAGCTTTCACCTGATGATGCAATTTTAATGGAACTCACAAAATCTAAAGCTGACCTTCTCAGAGCTCAGAAAGAACATAACATTTTCCTTAAGCAAAAGGCTAGGCTTAATTGGATTAAACATGGGGATGCAAACACTAGTTTCTTTTATCATTCCATTAAAGAAAAAAAAGCAAGATCAAGAATTTGAAAAATTAAGGATGGACTTGGTAATTGGATCTCAGATCCTAAACTGATCAAACAGGAAGGAGTTAGGTTCTTCCAGGAATTACTTAATCAGGATGTACCACAAATAGAAGGAACCTATCATAACCACTTTCTTAAGGAGATTCCTAATCTCATTACGGAAGAACAAAATCTGTTACTTCTCAACCCCTTTAGCATACGGGAACTGCATTTTGCAGTTTTTAATCTTAACAAATCCAGTGCTCCTGGCTCTGATGGATTTTCAGGTGAATTCTACACTCATTTTTGGGAAACCATCAAACAAGATCTCTTGCTTGCTGCAAATGACTTCTTAATAAATGGTAACATCCCAAAAGCTATTTCAAGTACATGGCTCACATTAATCCCAAAAAAGAAAATCCCCATAACTTTTGCAGACTTTAGGCTAATCAGTTTATCTAACTTTGTTAATAAAGTTTTTTCTAAACTGCTTCTGGAGAGGATTAAACCTTTAATGCACATTCTGATCTCTCCTGAGCAGAGTGCATTCATCAAAGGGAGGGATATCTCTGATAATGTCATTTTAATGAAAGAGATGACCAGATTATTGTCTAGGAAATCTAAGGTCAAAAATCTGATAGTTAAATTAGATATGCAAAAGGCTTTTGACAGGGTCTCCTGGTCATTTCTAAATTCAATCCTACTAAAATTTGGCTTCCATGGAAAATTTGTAGCACTTATAATGCACAACATTGCTGCTGCACACTTCTCTGTTCTAGTGAATGGTGTGACATCTGGTTTTTTCTCTTCCTCCAGAGGCATCAAGCAAGGGGATCCTCTATCCCCTATTCTGTATAACATTCTGTCTGAGGCTTTTTCTAGAAGTCTCAAGAAAATGTTTTCAGATGGTTATTTGCAATATTTTAGTCTCCCCACTACATGCTCCCCCCTCACACATATCATGTATGCTGATGACACTGCCATATTTTTTACCACCATGTCAAGTGATCTAAAACTTTTTAAACTGTTTTTGTTAGCATATGAGAACACATCCGGACAAAAAGTCAATTTCTCCACATCTGAGTTTTTCTTAGCTCAGAACATCCCTCCTCAAACTGTTCTCACAGTCAAGAGGATTTTGGGAATGGAGAAAGGGTCTTTTCCTTTCAAATATCTAGGTGTACCTATTTTTTCTAGTAGAAACTTAAAGGTCCATTACCTTCCAGTTTTAGAAAGAATGGAAAAAATGATTAACAATTGGAAAAATAGATGGCTATCCTCAGCTGGTAGGATCACCTTGATTAATCACTGTCTCCTTTCCATCCCTACTCATATTTTTGCAGTTTTAAGACCCCCTAGGATAATCCTAAAAAAATGGAGAGAGCTTCTTCGAGTCTATTCTGGGGGAAGGGTGAACATGGGGAAAAAAAAGTGGAGAACCTGGAAGAAAATGTGTTTGCCAGTTCAGGAAAATGGCTTAGGATTTAGAGATCTAAATGCAACAGTAGAAGCTTTCTCTTGTAAACTGTGGTGGAAGTTGCAACATAACAATACTCAGTGGGCTTCTCTTATATGGTCTTTACCTGACTCATATAAAAAATCTCATACCTGGTCTAGGATTACAAGAATTACTGCTATTGCAAACAGTGCTTCTAGAGTCCTCTATGGAGTAGGAGATTGTTCTTTTTGGAATGCAAATTGGATAGGTAATGGAGCTTTAATTTACAAATGGCCAGAACACATTGATCTACCTTTTACAGATATCTCCCTCAGATCTTTCATTGACGGTAAATTATCTTTCCTACCACTTCTGGAGCCACACTTGGCTACCAACATTATCTATTCCCTGCAGGTGGCTACTTTGGAATACACACACAAAGACAAGCTCGTCTGGACTCCTAATTTGGATGGAAACTTCTCAATCAGGTCAGCATACTCAATTTTCAGAATACGGAAATCATGCATCAGAGATTTTTCTAAGGTCTGGACTTCTTTTCTTCCTGGTAAAATGTCTGTCTTATTATGGAGAGTCCTAAATGGCCTATTACCTTTTGACAACATACTTAACAGTTTTGGTTTCTCTTTTGCTTCCAGATGCCCTATTTGCATGAATCATTCTGACAATCTTGATCACTATTTTAATTCATGCATATCTTCCAATGCTGTATGGCAAAAGGTCCTCTCCTTGTTACAGCTACCTTCACCTGGATTCAGTAGTTTTAAAAATAGAGTACAATTTCTTTTAGCATATCCAGCTGATTCCAAGATACATGAAAACCTGATTTCTGTTTCCCTAGTGGCTACAGTCTGGTTCTTAGGGATCTATAGGAACAAAATAATCTTTGAAAACACAGGTTTCTCTTCTGAAGCATGTTTCCTTGAAATCAAAGGGATGATTTACCAAATCTTTACTGCTCATCAATTTTATGGAAATACTGAAAAGAACAAGAGATGGATTCTGGCTAATATCATTCCTAAAATTTCTAGTAAGAAGAAAAAACTTATATCGATTGTAAAATGGCAAAAACCAGATAGAGGCTACAAAATAAATACGGATGCTTCCTGGAAAATTGGTGGTCAATCTGCTACTGCAGTGATTGTAAGGGATTGGAGGGGATTCTTGATCAAAATGAGAGTTAATACTTTTCAAAGTTCTGATCCTTTACATGCTGAGCTTCTAGCTATTCAAAGTGCTTATAATATCTGTTCAGAACTCTCTTTGCACAACTGTATTATTGAATCAGACTGCCTAACTGCAGTCAAGGGGATTATCAATCCATCCCTTTGTCCTTGGAAAGTTTTCTCAATCTGTAGTACACTACACAGGGTCAGCATACTCAATCCCTATCCAGTATATCCCCCGGGAAGCTAACCATCCTGCAGATTTTTTGGCAAAATTGGCTATGGATAACCATCTCCAAGGAGATGTGGATATTATGTCAGTCCCAATTTTCTTTAAAGGTCTCCTTGCCCTGGATATCTCTGGAGTCCCGGGGATTAGAGTGGGAACAAATTAGGTTCCCCCCTCTTTGCTGTGGCTAACATTTCTTGCAGGACTATCTAAGTAATTTTATGGTTATGACTCTCTCTGAGCTACCAGCTTCTCTGATTATGCCTATCCCTGAGCTGCTAGTTTTCGAGTATAGATACTGCTGTCTTCTTCTTCATATCTCAGGTACCAGAAGACTCCTTCGGGAACTGATGCTGACGCTCTGATACTGCGGACATCTCCTCCCGCTGCATTTTGCTGACTTTTGGATGAAGACACTGCTAAGGGTAGCTGCTGCTACTTCCTTTCTCAGCTGAAGGACAAATCCGGATCCATGCTTGCTCTTTATGAGGCTTTTAAACATATTTCCTATGGTCTGAATATCACTGACTAACTGGGGTTTCGAATGTTGACTCCCCGACTCGTTCGTGATATCTCAGGGCTTAGAAAATATGTTTTTCTCCAGTCTGGCACTTAGACTTACATTTTTTTTACTGATCATCCTGTATGGAGGTTTTATTTTGCTTCCACAAGTAAGTCTTTCGCTACAAGTGCTCTTAGGGCTCTTGATCATCAATCGGATGACCTTTTGTAACGAACAAACTCATGATGCTATTTCTAGCTCTTTTACGGTTTGGGGAGCCCATAAATATCCCCCCATCTTAGGATGGTTATATTTAAAAAATGTCATGGTGTCTTGTTTATCTTAAACTTGTAGCATATATTTGTGAATTCATTTCAGCTTTTTATTAGTGTTCTTACATTGTTTTCTCTTGGACAGTGATGAGAAAGGGAACCTTGGCGTTCCACAAATACCAGGTCAAGGGTGTTCATTTCACAGCTTTCGGACAAATACCTACAAACTTAGTTTCATGGAGACTCCATCTGGGATAAAGGTTTGTTTACTACACCATTTACTGTTGTCCTGTTGCTGCTAGCGAGTAGTATCACTTTTAAACTAACTCCTGTCATTTACGAAATGCTTTTTATCTCGTTGCCAGTTAGTTTTTCCATATACACTTATGCCTTGCTTTGTATAAAGCGCTTCCTCCCTTTTCTTTTTTTGACCTTCTCTATTTTGTGTTTTGGAGATTTCGTGGCTCTGACTGTGTGAGTTTGTTGTGTGCACATTTTTATGCAGCTAATCCTTGTTACTCATCCAAGGACTGGTGATCTGAGGGAATCCCTGAAGTATATATACAAATTGTATGTGGACTGTGTTGTCAAGAATCCTCTTTACTCTCTTGGAACCCCGATTAGGTCAATCTCTGACTTTCATCTATTAATTAACTTCTTGTATAGTTATTAAAACTATCAAAGTACTTATTGCTTACATGATTTTTGTGCCTATTCTTAATCATGTCATATGGCTGCTTCAAAATTGAGTTTTGTTGTTTACCATGTGTGAATCTGGTGTTTTTACCCCTCCGGACGCAATAGGGATGTTATATTACAATGTTCTTCTCTCTTTTTGCTGGGTAGATGTGATTTGCTTAGTACAACTCTGGATCATTATGTTAGAGGTCTTGGTTGACATGAATTCCGAGCAATGAAGCTTTGGATGCTACTCATTGGTACTTTCCTTCATCTGGAGTGCCTCTGTTCTTGACAAGAGCGATATCATGTTGCTGATAGACAATGATCTAACGTTGGCAAGTGATTTTGATTCAATTGGGACTTGTACTTTTACTGCATTTACGAAACGGACTCGACTTGATGGTGGATCATTGCTCACAATTTGGTAGGGTTGCAGATGCGAAGAGGGGGAGGAGATGGCTCTTGTTGAAACGGATATTGACAACTTTCTAGCTGTCATTTCCTCCTGTTATAGGGTTCTATCTATAGTGTAATTTTTACTTGATGAATCTGTTGAAATATGGATCTCTTGTTTTGTTTGGGTGCTGCAACATGTTGATATTTGTGAAGAAATGTGTGGTCTTCACCCAATTGTCCATGAACATTCACTTCTTTGGAGGATAGCAAAGACAATCATTCAAAGCATTAAATTGCAACACTATTCTCATCTCATGCTTAGCAAGTTGAAGCATTATTTCTTTGACTATTGGAGTTCAACCATCATGGTTTTTTGGAAAGAACCATTTGGAAGTAATGTTCACAACCCATGCTTGAAGCAAGAAGGAGGATTTCTTGGGATATTGGGATAAGTTTTGTTTGAGAGCTCTTGGCCATTGGTGAACTTGGAGTAGTATAAATAGGGGATGAACTTAGTAGTTCAAACACACTTCAAGCATAGCATTCCTTTCCTACTTGCTTTCTTCTTCCTTTAGCTCTCCTTTGTAGTTGTAGAAGCCAAAGCTCTCATCTTTATATTTTGCCACATAATTCCTTCATAGGTGGTAGGCAAAGTCTTGTAATACTTTCTCCACATATAGGGAGAAGCCTTGAGCAATAAGGCGAGCCATGTAGCAATCAATACTACCATTAGGGCGATACTTAAGAAGAAAGACCCATTTGGAGTCGACCACGTTCACGTCCGGAGGGCGAGGCACCAAATCCCAAGTGTGTTAGTGGCGAACCACATTCATTTCTCCATCCATGGTCGAAATCCAACAAGGATCACGAAGAGCTGCACAATAGTCTCGTGGCTTAGTTTAAGTAACTAGAGTAGACAGAAAACCAGTGACCTCATAATTAGAGAAAGAACGAGGACGACTAGAACCGTCCATCATCCTAGTGATTATTCTATGCGTGCGAGTAGGACCTGGCTTGGCGGAGGCATCAGTGGCCGCAACAGGAGAATTTGAAGCAAGAGGAGTGCGAGCCTGGGGTGATGATGCAGAGGCCGCAGTTATGGGCACCGAGGCCGAAGAAGTAGTCACAGGGGCTGGAGAAGTGGGCTCAAGTACTACAGGAGCATAAAAAATCGTGCAAGGCAACTGGGTAGAGGGCAATTCAACCTAAGAGTTAGGTGGAAATGACCACATAGCCGAGGGCTCTATAAATGAAGAAAGCTCCAAATGAGAGGATGTACAGGTAGCCCGTGCAGAAGAGGCAAAAGGAAAGAAATGCTCATTAAACTGGACATGACTTGAAGCATAGATACACCCAGTTGTTGGATCGAGACACTTGAACCCTTTGTGACGAGGGCTATAGCCAATAAAAACACACGGAATGGAGCGAGGTGCAAACTTATGAGGAGCTATAGCACACAAGCAAGGATATGCACGACAACCATATGTGTGAAATGGAGAATAATCTGGTGCAGTACCAAACATGACCCAAAGGGGGACTTGCCACTAAGAATGGAACCAGGCATACGGTTAATTATATAAACCGCGGAAAAGAAGACATCTACCCCAAAGGATGTCGGTACAGAAGAATGAAATAACATGGCAAGGCCACTTTCCATGATGTGACGATGTTTCCGCTCAGCTTGACCATTCTGATGATGAATGCCACAAAACACAAAGTGGGCCTGCAAACGGTGATTGGTGAACTTTGTACCGCCATCTGTCTGTAAGACTTTAACCTAGATGGAGAACTGAGTCTCAATAAACTTCTGGAACTGGAGAAAGATGTCAAAAATGTCAGACTTTCGGTGTAAGTGAATAAACCATGGGAATCGTGAAAAATCATCAACAAACACAGCATAATATGAATAACCCTCTATAGATAAAACCGGAGCCAGTCCCTACAAATCACAATGCACCTTATCTAACAGACCAGTGGCTCGTTTATCGCTGGTAGAAAAGGGCATGTGTTGCTCTTGGCTAGCTGACAAGAAGAACAACTAACAGGTGCAGGCAGAATAGAGATTACTGAGATATGGTCATGTTTACTCAGTAACTGAAGAGTGGCATAAGACACGTGGCCAAGAAGAGAATGTCACAGATCAAAAGAAGCTCGAAACTTTCCAGAACGTAATTCACCTAAAAAGGTGGAATCATCGATCTCAAGAAAATAAAGATCCGAACGATTATAACATTTGCCAAGTATCTCTACTATATGTTTGTGCTTAATGAAAAATACTTTGCCATCAAATATAATAATAATTAAATCACGAGTAAATTTACTAAAAGACAGTAAACTTCTAGTAATTTGAGGAACCACAAAAACATCGTTAAGAAACAAGCCGAAAAGATTACACTGCTCAATATAAGAAGTGGATAATGATTCACACATAAATAAAATTAGAACGATAATGGTATACCTTTACAAGATGGCCAGAATTGAAAGTCATGTGAGCATTTGTGTTAAAATCAACAATCCATCAGCTACTATAACCATGTGAATGTGGGAAGGCATAATTGCACACCCACTGAATACCCCAACTGGTTAGGTGTTGTGGTTCCATTCCCCATGCGGAGGGGTTCGAATCTCGGCAGGCGCAGTGTGGGAGTATCCTTCTGTGGAAGTGCTCCTTGTGGCCACTGAGTAAATTTGAGGACCGCGTGTCGAACCCTTGGGAACAGTGATTTACCTCCTCGGTTGGCGCACGCCTTCTTCACTAGGTTGGCGCGTGATAGTCACGCGCTGGAAGAGAAATTTTTTTTAAAAAATATCAGCCTGTTCTGAAAGCTGAAATGCGGAGCATAAAAATCAACCACCGGTGGAAGTAGCGCTGAAAGAGCAGACAAAAGAAGATGCCAAAGATATCTGGGAAGAAATCTATACGTCGAGAAGGTAGAGTTCTGGTCGCCTGAAACCAAGCTGAACGGAGAGAAGGTCGAAGATGATGTCAGTGTTGAAGAAGCCGAGTGAGGAGATGCCGAGAAGAAGAAAACCCACCGAAAAAGAAGTGTTGGATATTGCCGGTGTTCGGAGAAGACAACGGCTGCTGGCAGTAGAGCGCTGGGAAACAAAAGCAAGTAATTTGGGGAAGAGAAACGGTCGCCGGAGATGCCGAAAACTGGCCAGAATATTGCCAGAAACTGGCCGGAACATTGTCGGGAAAGAAGGCAGCGTGAAAAATGAAGAAAGAGAGAATGTAAGAATTTAGCCAAGATCACAGCAGGTCTGATACCATGTAGAATTCTATTTCCCTTGATTTGGGATTTAGATTACAAAGTCAATAAATAGGGTACATGAGGGATATAAAAGTAAATATCTGAACACTAATCTAGTCTCTAAACTCTTTTATTCTAGCAAGCATAGGCTCAAAACAACATCATTTAAAAATTAAGGATAAAATGACAGAAATTCTATTGATCGATTATAAAAAATGAAACTAAACAAAAGCAAAAAAATCTTAGTTCAATGTGCTTTTTAATACTTTTAAATAACACCATATTTGTTTCTATTTATTGCAACAATTTTTTATATATTTTTTTGAAAATATTTTAAAATATATCTCTAAACATAAATAATTATAATCGCAAAGCACAATATAATAAGGATTGTTTGCTATCGCTATCAACTGGGGGCATTCACTGTCATTTTGACACCCGTAGTTTACCAAAATGTCATCATTTTCATCTGATTTAGTTCCCATGAATATCGGTGTACTCTTTCTTCTTCTTCTGTTTTTCAATCTGTGAAGCCGTTGTTTCTCTAATTGCCACCACCTGCGAATCTGCTATTTTGCAGTTGAAGGCGCTTCGCGAGAGCACCATGAATTTCGATAATGGAGCAACTAGTGTCGAAGATAACTGCCCACGCCTTGAGCTACCTAGATTATTCCATCCTTTGTTGGCTTTCGATAATGAACTCTCTTATATGGAAGGCTACCAATGATGACAATGCATAGAATGCGTTATAATTTTCGTGCTTTAAATTCATTAATGTTTAAATTGTCACCGTCGTACTCTTCCAGAGGCTTTCATTTGTCACCGTCTATGCTTTCGAGGAGTTCTAGTAAGTTTTTACAACTTATTGTTAGATTGGATTAATAGTTTATTTTGAACATTAATTGAATTGAGCTAATTAATTGTTTATTTTTAAGAGATGATTCAGAGTTCAATTTGGAAAAATATGTGTGTATATGTTGTTAACATAATGTTGTGTTTATATTTCTTTAAATGTTTAGATCTCACTGGCTGCCAGCAGTTTCGAAAGGAGAATCCCGAGGTGTTCTCAAGTTTGATGGCAAATAATATGTCTATTTAATCACTAGCCTTCGAAATTTTCTATTCTATTGTTTTTGTAAATATGAGATATCTATGATTTTTAACTTGAAGAAATGTTGAATTAGTTCCTTATGCCTTCAGAAAAAGGAAACGATTTTTGTTATTAAACTACGAGTTGTTTGAGTTTGCAGCACGAATTGTTTGGTGTGGAGTTAAGTTTTACAAAGCTGGCTGTTTTAAGAATCCAAACAAATGATACCAAGTTGGTTAATCGTTTCCTATTGGATTTTAAGATGTAAAATTTGAGATTTCTTAAACTCCAACAGGCAACAACTAATCAACTTGGTATCATATGATTATGAGTAATGAGTGTCGACGGTGTTTGCTTTGTGTGTTTTCACCCTCTTTCTTGAGTAGTTTGCTTAAGTATTTTGATTTTTATAATAGGTTTACAAGTTTGGCTGCTGCCCTTTGGTTTCAGTTTGATTGTCGAATGTCTATATGTTGTCAAGTTAGCCATTTGTGAGTGCACTAAATGGTGGCAACGAGAGCTCTTTTTCAGCTGGGGCTGATATATGGTTTGTGAAGTATTTGAGTTATCTGTATGTTATCGTTCATGAATTTAAAAGTAAAGTTCATCATTGTTTTCCACGTCCATCATAGAATGTGGCTAAAATATAACATTTGAAAGTTGCAGATGATTCAACTACTTTACAGTAATAGACGTTGGAGGTAATTAGTTGTATGGCTTTATTGTGCAAGTTGTACTTATTAAAATTGTGCTTAGGTGCCTTAAGATGAGTGGAGTTTGAGATTAAGTATCCTAGGAACTCCTATGTTACAAAAAAAAAGTGGAACTTTGCCAGTTTGATGTTTTTAGTGGCTTAACTTCAATTTGTGAATAGGCTCAAGCTTTATGTGAGAGCAGCATTTTGCTACTTGTAATCTAAGGAAATTTGAGCAATCCGGTATCTTTCTATATGTTATTCCATCCACCAGATAATACTTAGATAGTATATCAAATCTTAAACTTTTTAAACACTGACAATTTTAGTATTGACTACTGAAACCTAAGTCTTAGAATTCTTGAGGTTAAATATGAGCTTACCGAATTGTGTATAATTATGTCATGCACTTGGTCATCGTCTTTGTTCCTTCTGATAATGTGAAGTTGCTTCACATATATTCATACCTCCATTTACTTTGTTATTGTGGTTAGTTTGGTGTGTTATGTAATTTTAACTCAGGCATTTACTGATTCCATATACCCTCCAACTCAATTACTTTATTTAAATCATCTATTTATTTGTGTTTCTTTTATTATCTTTGAATTCTCATCGAAGAGTACTATTTGTCCCCAACCATTCAGATCCATTTCATGAAGTGAAGAGGAAAAGGGACAAGAAGAAAGAGGTATGAGGACTGCTTCTCTTTGCTCTATGTGAACTTGTTATGAAACTGCATTCCGGGTTAAAATTAGAGAATTACCCATACTTTCTACTCATATCTTTACATCTAGAACTGGTTTGAGCATATACTCATGATTAAGTAAAATCATTTTGAGCTTCAATATCAAGATTATGTCCATTCATGAACTTGAGATTTAGATTTATATTTACTTGTTTTCATGGTCGGAGTTTTAGTTAAGTCATGGTTATCTTTATGATTCTATATGGGCTGAATAGTATTGCTTTCTGCTTTTCACATTAGACACATCAGGCACATCAGAATCCAGTGTACAGGGGTTGGACTGCCTCAGAACCTAATCGAAATATTGAGTATGAAAGCCATTTAGTTAATCCTGCCATGTATTCAAATTGAAATATTAGGAGAGTTGGATATGGTTGCAATGGCTTGTATGGTAAGAGGATCTTATTTCACTTTTGCTCTACTTGATTGTTTTGCAATATATTTGTGTTTTGTTGGGTTCGCAAACTATGGTCCTCTATTTTGTATTACTCAATTTAATTGTCTGCAGCTTCAACCTCCTAGAATTTTTGTAAGGCATTTGTAGCATAAATGGATTTTAGAGTTTGTTAAATGTGACATGAATGGTTGGCTATTAGAAATATGCATCCATGGTATTCCTTTAATGAATGAACAAATACCACAAATGCATTCGCGGCATATGAAAATTCATTTTAAGGATGTATATGAATTGTAATTTTAAATTTTTCTTTAAAATTTTAGTTTATTTATTTTGATTTGGAATTTCATTTGTCTAAATTGCAGTGTGTCGAGATGAAAGACTGATGATAATACAAAATGGTTATGCGGAGGTACTTTTTGTTTTAATTGCTCGCCTTCATTAGGTAGTATCATATACCATAATGTTTGGCATTTCTTTTGGAGCCCAGATTGATTTTGATTCTCAATTTTTGTATAGTGTGTAAATTGATTAGCTTGAGTATTAGTGCTGAAATCGCCTTGTGTTATTTTAAGCAAACAATTATGTGTGTGTGCCAAAGCTTTAATTAATGTAATCAATTTCATAATATGTGAATTTGCTACTGGAGAGATGTCTCGTGGGTTAGAACTAAGATTTCAAGCTTATTTTATTGGATGGCAGAGAGGGAGGGGATATTTATGAACTCCATTTAGTTACTTAATTGGTTTATTTAAACTTTGGTTTAGAACGGTTTGTTCTGGAGTAAACAGTGATAAAAAAGGTAAAAATAAATCTTAACCCAAGTATCATGCAGCTCATGCTGTAACTGACCATACATAATTGTTTGGTAAATGGTTGTTGAAAGCCTGTGGATGAAACTAAATATGGTTACCAAACTTAGCAAGCTAACCAAATTGTGGAATTATTTAGAAGTTAATTAGTTTCTTAGGTATCTAGCTCCTAAATTCTTCAGGATTGAGCCGCTAATGGTTCACAAAAACAAAGATACCTTTTCCTTCATAGGGCTCGTCCCTCTCGAATGTATGCCCTCTCATTTCTTCTATGTGCTAGGAAGAGAGAGCTTCAAGCAGAAAGATTCCAGAAGGGGATTGGTGCAACAACTCAGAGAATGACCCGTAAACCGTGCACTGGTTGATCTGATTGAAAAAAAAATTTTATTCCCTGGCCAAAGTTGGGAGCTTATGGTTCTTTGCAAGAAGTAATAATAATATAATATTAAGTCAAAAGACCCAAAGGGGACTTTTTTCTTCTGTTGGAGTTTTTCCCCTCCATCGTAAGCATCACATCACTGTTTATAAGTTTCTATGATTTTGATATGTTGATGAAATGTGTCCTCATTCTTATCCCTGTCTGTCATTCGCTTCTTTTTAGTTTGTTCTTAAGAATGATACTTGCTTGACAAAGTGATGAATTGTGGTAATTGTTGGTGACGAGGTTTCAAGTTCAAGTAGAAAAATAGTAGCTTAGTGGTTCAGAGTTTGTGATGGAAATGAAACTGAAACTGATCTTTCTGGCTTCCTGCTACTTAATTATGACATAGCAATGAGCCCTGCATATCTTAAGCTCTAATTCCTCCTTAAGTGTTCTGGTGTGTATTTATAGTACTGAACAATGAATTCTTTCATTCTGCTTAGATAGTACATTTGCTCTTGCTTAAATAGGTTATAGCAATGCTTATGTTGCTCATGAAGAGAGAGATCAAGCAATGTAAGCTTATTGGACTACTTCTCGTTTCTTTCCTAGGTAGATTCCTTCTTTGTAGTTTGAAATATTCACTTCTAATTATAGTTGTTTGGCAAACCAATTTATCTTTGCTGATTTTGCCACCTGTCACAGATGCTCAGCTGAGGACAAAAAACTGTCAATAGATTCAAGTAGGCTATTCTCAATAGATGTGTGTGTACGTGTTGGGGATGATATGTCATATGCAAGCGGTATTAGCTTGCATTTGCAGGGGGAGAAAAACCAAGCTGACATTGTTTGTTGCATGCAACAGTTGCAGGTTTTCACACTTAAACATTATTTTTAAATGATGAAAGTCAGTTAGACAATAGGTTTTTGTGCTGATGTCAAAAAAGGCTTGCATTTGCAAGGCGAGAAGAATCAAGTTGACGTTGTTTGTTGTATGCATCAGTTGCAGGTTTTCACAATTACAATTTTTTTAAAGAAATATGAAAGTCAATTAGACATTAAGTTTCTGCGCTTAAGTTGTAAAAGGGTTTCATTTGCAGCTTTGCTTTAGTGAACCCTCTTTTGTAATTTTTTTCAAGTGAGCAAGTGATTTCATCTAAGGAAATATTGACGTACGGCACATATCTAGAGCAAGTGAGCTTAATCTATGTGAGATTTTATGAGATTATAGATGGTTTTGATGTCTTCTTTTTGGGATTGTGAGTAAATTATCCTCTTTAGTTTATGAGTTTATTCTGAGTTAGTGAACCTATGGTCTTTTGAACCACGTATTAATTAACTATCTAAATTATAATGATAAAATATGTTAAGCTGTGATTTTTCATTAAAGATAATTGATCAATAATAAAAAGTCTCTGATATTTACTCCATCTTTTTAAGAGTAGAAATAAGGATTTTTTCAAATGCAATATTGAACATCAATCAGACTAAAAGTATTTCCTTTCATTTCTAACCAAATTGATCATTTTACTTCATAATTCATATTAGACCTAAATATTAGGCTAGGATATGTGATAATGTTGTTTAAAATAAATGAAGGTGTTATGATGTCGAATTTTATGGTGTATATGATGTTGTTATGTTATAATAATGGTATATATGGTGATGTGGTTTGTTGTCGCACGTTAAGACCAGTCGTGTGTATTACCATACCCTTTAATTTTATAGTATGTGCAGATATAACCCTACATTTTTTACGGATGTGTTGATATAACCTATAAGTTGTGTTGATGTAACCCTATCAGTTTTCATAATGTGCTAATATAACCCTACCTGTTACGGCAGCGGCAACGTTGCTATGGCGGTTGTGGGTAAGGGTAAATTGTCCACCTAAATTCATTTTTTGGTCCGATGACATTATTGTCATTTTAAGGTGGGTCAACTGTCAAAATGTACGATCAAAGCCAGAATGTCCACCAAGAGGGTAATATTGGCACTTTCATAAATTATGTAGGTTTTTTTTCTAACTTTCAAACGATTAAGGGTTGTAATGACACTTTTGCAAGTATAGAAGATTATATTGGTATATTGTCCAATCGACAATGATTCCCCAAAATAAACATATAGACAATGATTATGAGAAAAACTTGTATGAACTTATGCCACCATGTTCTTTGTTTAGTTCACACATACCCCCAGTTCCTTGTTTTTCTACAATTTCAACATTTCTTATTTCATGTACTTGCAATATATTATTTCTTGAAAGGTTACAAAAATAATATTTTTATCTTATTAATTATTTAATAAAATCTAACTAAATCTATTATTTCTTTTATAATTTAGATAGTTACTCTTAGATGAATAAACTTATAATTTATTTTTTCAATTTAAATGTGAGATGTAAATATTACATATTAATTAAATTAAATATTTTTAATCAAAATTACCACGCAACGCACGGTGGGACTCCTGCTAGTATGGTTTTAAAAGTTATTGGAACGAGATTTTTCATGATTGTCCAATGATTATACTATGATGTCTAACAAGAGACGTCCCCGTGGGCTTTTGTGAGATCAAAAATGAAAAGGGATTTGTTGTGATCCAAAGGATCAATTCCTTTTCAGTGTAGGATTAGAAAACAAAGAAGAGTGTCACTGATTCAAATTGAGTGCAATCAACTCAACTTCCATAGATGAGAAATGAAGAGTTTGAGGTGAGAAAGAGAATTAGCTTTAAAGCTCCAAATATTTGATCAACAAGATGATAATTGCTCTAACTCCCTATCTATTTATACCCTAGTTGAGTAAAATAGAAAAGAAAGCAACATAATGGTAAAAACAGTAGTACTGCATTCTCTGAACATGAGCTAAGTTCAGCTGGGAAGCTAAACAATTAAAAGGAAAATTACCCTTAAACCCATGGATCATAACAATCCCTCCCTTTAGCATTAAACTTTTCCTCAAGCTTTGAAATGAGAAATTTGATTCATGACAAAAGAAGCATCCTCCCAAGAAGCATCCTCCTCAGGCATATCTTCCCATTGAAAAGGCCACTGCACCACTTGATCAGTGTCTCGGGTGATTAGTCTTCTTTGCAAAACAGTACTGGGATTAAGCATAGGGCCAGAATGAAGTTCCAGATAAAATATGAGTGATAACACCAGGGATCTCCCATGTGCTTTTTAAGCAATGAAACATGGAAGACAGGATGAATTTTGCTAGTTGGAGGCAATGTCAGTTTGTAAGCAACAATGCCTATCATCTTCTCAACTCTGCTGATCATAACCAGTCTTTCCAAGTTTCAGTTTTATCACAACAACAGCACCTAAAATAAGATTCCAGAGTTTGATTTAACCTCTCAGTTTGACCATCTGTCTCTAGGTGATAGGCAGTACTATACTGCAGTTTGACACCTAATTAAGTGAAAAGCTCATTCCAGAAGTGGCTAGTAAACACCATATCTCTATTGGTAGTGATAGTGATAGTTTTAGGTAAACCATGGAGTTTGCAGATCTGATCCATGAAACAGTGGTCAATGGACTTGGCTATAAAAGGATGTGCAAAAGCTATAAAGTGTGCATATTTAGTATATCTGTCAACAAAATTCAAGAACAATATTATATCTATGAGAATCGGGTAATCCTTCTATGAAATCCATGGTGAGTTGCCTCCAGGGATGATTATGAATAGGTAAAGGTTGGAGGAGATCTGTAGGTTTGCAATGTTCAGACTCGTGTCTCTGGCACACTTGGTAAGCTTTGACATAGTCTGTGGTATCTTGTTTTATCCCTGGCCATAAGAATAGTGTAAGGGCTCTCTTTATAGTAGCAGTTTGACCTGAGTGACCACTTAATGGGGAAAAGTGCGTAGCTTTCAAATTTTCTTGTTTTCTAGTTCCAGTTGTGCCAATATAGATCTTCTTCTGTCTTTTTAACAAACCATTGACATAACTGTATTCAGAAGTAAGATCAGGTGTTAAGGTTGCTGCTGCTATCAACGATTGGACAGTTTCATCTCCATCATAGTTGTTTTCAATTATCAGTATCCACAAAGGAGTAACATAAGCTGTAACTGCCTTAAGGCTGATCTCTTCTTGGTCAGAATGAGATACTGTAACTTGATCTTGATGCTCAACCATAGTTTCATCAACAGTTGTTTTGGATAGAGCACCAGCAGCTCTATTTTCAATCCCTTTTTATAATGGATCTCAAAGCGAAGCCCAAGTAGCTTTGTGAGCCATTTATGCTGCAAAGCATTTGTTAGCTTCTGATTTATCATGTATTTCAAGATTTGGTGATCTGTTCTTATTATAAAGTGACTACCAATAAGATGGATCCTCAACTTATCTACTGCCATAACCAATGCAAGAAGCTCTTTTTCATAGGTTGACAGTCCCCTATTTTTTTGACAAAAAGATTGGCTTAAGTAAGCAATTGGCTCTCCTGACTGCATTAGAATTGCTCCCATCCCCTGATCACAAGCATCTATCTTTATGACAAAGTGTTTATCAAATTCAGGTAGTTTCAGTATATGAGCACTGGTAATAGCCTTCTTCAACTGATCCATAGCTTATGTGGCATCTTGATTCCAATTGAAAGAGTCTTCTTCAAAAGATTATGCAATGGTCTACAAATAGTTCCATAATTGGCAATAAATCTTCTATAGTAACAAGTTAATCCTAAGAAACCTCTCAACTTTTAATACTTTTAGGTATTTCCTAGTTCAGTCCACATTCAACCTTACTCTTATCCATTTCCCCTCCATCAAATGATATGGTGTAACCCAAATATTAAACCCTTTCCTGTGCAAAGACACATTTACTCACTTTGTCAAAAAGCTGATGCTGCCTCATTAGACTGAGAATCTGTTGCACATGTATGATATGATCACCCCAAGTTTTTCTATACACCAGTATATCATCAAAGAAAACCAACACACTCTTTCTGAGATAAATTTTGAAAAACATGATTCATAAGTCCTTGGAAAGTAGCAGGTGCATTTGTTAAACCAAATGGCATCACAAGAAATTCATAATGACCATTGTGAACCCGAAAAGCAGTCTTTGAAATATTTGTATCATGAACCCTAATATGATAATAGCCAGACTTATGATCAAGCTTTGTAAAGTATCTAGCTCCATTTAGTTCATCTGGTAGCTTATCTATAACAGGTATTGGAAATTTGTCCTTCACAGTTAAGTCATTCAATCTTCTGTAGCCAATGCAAAGCCTCCAACTGCCATATTTTTTCTTGACTAGAAATACTGGTGAAGAAAAAGGATTGGTACTATCTTGAATAACTCCTTGCTCCAGCATTTCTTAGACTTGTTTCTCTATTTCATTTTTATGGGCATGAGTATATCTATATAGTTTGATCTTGAAGGGTTCTACATCAAGTTTAAAGAGGATTATATGATCAATGCTTCTAGATGGTGGCAATGAGTTAGAAATAGAAAAACATCAGAGAAAGATACCAAAATGGTTTTCAAATCCCGTGGAAGTGCAAGACTTTCGCACTGATTATGATAAACTATCAGTGCCTAATTCAGTGCGGATGCAATGCCTGATTCAGCTGTTGATATCTCAGTGTCATCCCTTGTCACCATCCATAGTTTCCTCTTCTTAAAATCCATGATCTGTCTAGCCTCAGCTCCAGAGTGTAGAATCTTCCTAGCTGCAGATAAGTCATCAAAGTTTCCCTGTAAGAACCATTTATATCTCATCTTGGACATGGAAATGTTCTGAGAATTGAAATCAAAGGTTATGGGGGCTGAAATGCTTCATCCAATCTACTCCAAGGATAATCCCAGACCCTCCAATATCCAAGACCTTCAAGTCATATTAAGTGGCTCTGAACTCTCCAAACCACACCAAGACACACAGTATTCCCCCCAATTTTTCTTCCATCAGCTATTGTTACCATAAAAGGTCTAATTAAAACTTCTTTCAACCTGAGCTTATCCACCAGCATAGGGTCAATGAAGCTATAAGTACTTCCACTATCTAGTAGCATAGAGACCTTATAGCCATCAATATAACCAATCAAACTAATGGCATCATTCCTACCTTCTCTTCTCATAACACTGAGAACAAATTCTTCAGCTTCAGTATTCATACTCAACTCTAAATGTTGTCCATCCACTACAATCAAATCTTCATCTTCACTCTCCAGTGTGTTAATGCAGTTAATTTGCCTGGATTTATAGAAATGCCTTGGAGAATAATTTTCTCCAAATTTATAACACAACTGATTTTCTCTTCTATACTTCACTTCCCGAGGAGTAGTTCTCATGTAGTTATCATTCAGATTCCTCTTAGGTTCTGCACTAGGTCTAGTCCCCTCAGGTATTGAGCTATTTCTATTATTTCCATGTTTAGGAATACCAGAGAAACAAGAATTCCTGAATGGAGAAGGAGAAGGTCCAGGGAGATTAGAAATCCAGCCTCTATTCTTCTTATGCATCAGTTCTAGGTTAAGTTTTTGTAACTGTGCTATTTCCATAGTTTCATGTAGAGTGTTAGGTTTGAACATCTTAACCATTGGCTTAAGTTCATCTTTAACTCCATTACTGAAGCTGGATATAAAGTACCCCTCATTCAATCTAGAACTATAGCACAGAACCAAGGATTTAAGTTCTTCAAAAACTTCTTGATATTGTTTGAAAGTTACTTTTTCCATTCTTTCTCCTTGAACCATAGGTTTAACCATTGTTTCTCCTTGAAGCCAAATCTCAGTAAATTTTCTAAGCAAGGCTTCACTAAACTCAGTCCATGTCATCTCAGGTTTAACCATTCTTTCTCCTTGAAGTCAAATCTGAACTCTGCCTTCTAAGTATAATTCAAAAGCATTCAATCTATGAGGTTCAGGAATTCCATAGTAATTAAAGAATTACATGCATTTCAACAACCCTAGCATGACTATTACCCCCATTCCTATCCAATTTATCCTTCAAGTCATCACAATTAGGCATATCTCTAGGATTCAGTAAAACATGACTGTTTCTAAAATGAGTTGAATCAATTCTGGCCTTAGTATGATTAGAACCTCTGATTGTCCTCTGTTGATAGGATCTACTGGAGTTCTCTGCTTTCTCCTTGCCTTTAGCACTCTCAGCTCCATTCTGTACAGTCTCTATCAACTTCTCCATCTGCAACCTCAGTTCTTCTTATTGTTTCTGAATCTCATGCGGTTGTCTTTGGTTTTCCTCCTGGTAGCTCTTCAAAATGATTTCTACAAAGGAGTTGATCTTCGAATTGGTAAGCTCCACCTGCTCTCACAGCTCTTGATTCTAAAGTCGCATCTCTTACGAAATCTCATTCACTCGAGCTTCCAAATCCTTCCAATGAGTCTCCAAGATCTTCATGTGTTTGTTTTCTGCCATAGGTCCGAGGCTAGTCACACTCTGATACCAATTGTTGTGATCATAAGGATCAATTCCTTTTCAGTGTAGGATGACAAAAACAAAGAAGAGTTTTACTGATTGGAATCAAGTACAATCAGCTCAACTTCGATAGATGAGAAAGGACGAGTTTGAGGTGAGAAAGAGAATTAGCTTTACAGCTCCAAAGATGTGATCAACAAGATCATAACTGCTCTAACTAACTCCCTCCCTATTTATACCCTAGCTGAGCAAAACAGAAAAGCAAGCAACAGAATGGTTAAGGAGTAGTACTGCTTTCTCTGAGCATAGCTAAGTTCAGCTGGGAAGCTGAACAATTAAAAGGAAAATTACCCTGAAGCCCCTGGATCATTACAGAATTGCCCCAAAAATTTGTAGTATTAAGAATTCAAGATACATATCCTGAAAGTGGGCTTGAGAAAAG
Source organism: Rubia yunnanensis (assembly GCA_037428765.1). Taxonomy (NCBI): domain Eukaryota; kingdom Viridiplantae; phylum Streptophyta; class Magnoliopsida; order Gentianales; family Rubiaceae; genus Rubia; species Rubia yunnanensis. The sequence continues at coordinate 111,508,747 of CM075064.1, read as the reverse complement.
CCTACATTCAGAAAACACATTCCCGCGAAAAAAACTCACATACAACTTCTGGCGAATTAACGCTCAATCAATTCCTCAGCAAAAACTCTACTGGGGTTACCACTCAGCTGTGCTTCTCGCCGGACTCTTCTCCATTCTGTTGAAATTGTGAGATCTCCTTTTCCATTTTAATCCTTTTCGCATTTATGAATATCTTCAGCTTTATAATTTCGACAGGTAGCGCGTAAACTGTTTGATGAAATGCCTGAATGAAGCTTACTTGCAGGAATTCAGATGGGGTGGTTCTTGAACGCGAATACGAGGCTCTATGACGGCTGTAAGGAGGTTATCAAAATCCAGAAGTTCAGGAGGATAGTGTCTTATGCGGGATTTTACGCTTTTACTGCCCTCATTAGCTATGCCTATACCAGCAACACGTGAGTTCATTATTTTGATTTTCTTGTTAATCAATCATCCAACAGTCTTTTTTTACAGATTAAACGAAGGGTTTTGATGAGATTGTGTGCTAACTCCAGTTTATGATAGGAACAGGATAGTGGTATTTTCTGCAATGTTCTTGAACAAATTAGAGCTAGGAATTTGTAGCTTTTTTATGCATTGTTACGTTAGTAGCAAAGAACTCCGCTTGTGTATTATGCATTACCTGTCACAAGCCTGAATAAAGAACGTGGATTGTGTTAGTTTGATAACCAGATTTATTTTAATCCGTAGAACTGTTGTTCAGCTATCTTAATTATCTCATCCAACCAAAACAAAGTTGTGTTTACAATCATCCTTTTCTACCCTATCAAGAAATAAGGCTGCTGTACATCAAATAAATGCACATCTAATTCACCAGGCTGAGCACAAAAGTAACAATTCTGTTGATTCACTTGAATACAATACCCCAGAAGCCTATCAAGAGTAGCCAACTTCCTTTCTATCAACATCGATAAGGAGAAATCATCTTTAGGCAAAGTCCTCTTACTCCAAATAAATCTGGCACCAGCATCCTCATATTCTCCACAGTCCACGTTGTAGGCCCTCCGAATACTGAAGTTACACTTCTCCATGAGTAGGCTTTTACATTATCTGGAAATGAAGTTTGTAAAAGTTTCCACACACATCAAAATGTGAACTTAATGAAGTATCTTCAAGCTTTTATGAGGTGAAGTGTTTGCTTAATTTCTCCTATTTTCCGTTGATATGGTATTGCAGAACAAGAGCAGGGTACTCTAGGGGTGACCAATTTTATGCGTCTTACCCAGCTGGAACTGAGCTCTTGACTGACACTACAAAGGTCTGTTCATGTACTTGTATCCTAATATATTTATTGCTTATTCTAACTTTAATAATGGTGTTGTAATTTGATTATGGAAACTGTGCCTGCTGGTAGCTATACAAAGCCGCACTTGGAAACTGTTTCGAAGAGGAAGAATGGGGACCTATTGAATGGTTGATAATGGCTAAACATTTCGAACGTCAAGGAAAAGGTCCATACGCATACCACGCAGTAAGCATCATTACTCTGTATTCCGTACATAGTTATATACTTTTTTCCCCTTCTTTTTTCACTGAAGATTGTACCTGGGCAGTAGAATCCAACTATTGGTACACAACCCTTGAACTGTGCCTTTATTGGCCCTTTTTTAATTACCAATCAGGCTTGAAGTCAAGATGGAGGTGTTTATAAAGACAAGATTGTCACAGGGCCACCATAATATGTACTGCATTTCTATTGATGGATAAATAGGTACTGGACCTCTAGGTTACAATCACATAGTTCATTGAAGCTGAATTCTCTCCCTTTTAGGAAAACCCGTAATTTAGCAGATAGCATTTGGTACTTTGAAGCCTGAAAGATCAGGAGTGGCTGTGAGCAGAAGAGCAAAACCTTTTGTAGTATTTTTCCCGTGTCATTAACCATGTCTAAATCAACTATTGCACCTTGTTTTTAAAGGTTTTGGTAGATAATTGGTCAGGGTCTCTGTTTGAGTTCCTTGCCATAATCGTTAATGGCGTTAATAAATCATCAATGAAAATGCATTAGGGCGACTGCTGATCCAGAACGTGTGACTGTGAAACTTTCTTACCCTCTCTTTGTACTACAGTTAGTATCCCATCAGTCTTCTGTAAGTTGGATCGAGCTCATATAGTTGGTATATTCTGAATTTCTGATCTTGTTTTATGCTGCAGCAATACATGGCACACCTTGCGTCCCATGGAAATGTTGATGGAAGTGGCTAGTCTGTTTCGGAGCACATAAAACCCGACCCGGCAGAAGAAGAAACACAGAAGTTCATAACTGACTTCAACGGCATTGTTCTAAACGCCGTTTTTGCTGTTTGATTAGGCATACATGTTAGCATATTAGTACAAACAGAACTTTACATAATTAATTAGTCAAGATTTTTTTTTAAAATTTAAAACCCATCTTAATTGGGGATGTATATAAGGTTCCCCAACCTTTAGGAAAGTTTGTTCAACTTTACAAGATAGTTCAAGTAGAAACTTGAACTTCGTATACAAAAGCTTAGAGCGTCTACTAGGAGAGCATATTTCTAAGACAAAAGATTTACCTAGAGATTTTTCGGAAGCGTTTTCGTTTGCCACACCTCCACTCCCTGTGTTCATGTGGACGAATCAGTCGGACTTCCAACAAATCCCTAGGTAAATGAGGCAAAATTTGAACTGACAAAAGGTAAGAGTAATGCTATGAGTTTCTTGAGATCACATTTCATTCTTTGATTGGTAACTTGTGAATCCACTGAATGTTGATCCCCTTCAGCACTCCCATTCTGCATCATAGGATTGAGAGCTCCTAATTCTTCATGCTAGTTAAGATAGAAGGTTGGAGCAATTGATTAAAATCATGATGAGCTCGGGTGTAGTCAAGATTGTATTTCTATTAGTATTAATATGCTAATTAACAAACATGAGTACTAATTAATGAATAAAAAGAGCTATTTTTCAGTTAATAACTGTTAAAGAGTTGTGTTTATGAAATTGGAAGTGACAAGGATGTAAGTGTGCAAGGAAACTCGGCGAATGAAAAAAATGCAATGATGGCAAATGTGCACATCGTTTTGGCCAATGTCATTGTTGTTATCCTTGCAGTAGAAATAAGTAAAATAATAAATTCTTATTGACGCAGTCTTGTGCGAGACTGTCTCGCAGCGAGATCAATGATTATTGTGCAATATTATAAAGTTTAATTAAAAATGGGGTTCCAAATAAAATTTAAAAAAGTTTAGGAGGGAAAGGAGGGATTTGGGTGCAAATACCACTTTTTGGGGTGTTGGACATAAATAATTAGGGAATTAATGATTTTGAGTCATAAGAATCTTGCGGGTCAAGATGAGAAATTCGTGCATCAGTTTTCTTTTTCCCATTTTTGCGCAATGCGCGAGTTTTTACTACCAGAGGCTTGATTTTCAGTATTTGATGTTTGGGTAATATGCAGATATAACCCTATATAATTGAGAAAGTGCAGAAAAAACCCTAAGATAATTTTTAGTGCAAATATAACCCTAACTATTATACATACGTGCAAATATAAACCTAATGCCATTATTCCGGCATTGACAGACCATTTTTGGCCATTGACCGATTAGAAATTACCAATATGCCCTTCTAACCTAATACAAAATTGAAAAGGACAAAAATGCCCCTACCACCCTTCTCTGCCACCAGCCTTGCCATCCCACCACCAATCCACCACCACCTACCACCCAGATCTGCCAACAGCTAATCCACAACCAATCCACCACCACCGATCGGCACGAATTTCAAAAATTCTAAACCAGGCTCAGCTCTTCCATCGCTGGAGCCAAGGTTCAGCTTCAGTGCCACAACACCAACAACGGTACCCTCACCCACACTGCCCTCAAATTGGTTAAGAAATTTGGCCATTTTTCGTCCAAGGGTTTGGGTCGGGGATCCGGGACTCTTGGCCCGGCTAAGGGGACGGGATTTTTGAGCTGCTGCTTCACTAACTCCACGTAGGGGCCCTCCATCTGGGTGCCGGTTTTTGTGAGGATGACGTCGCAATCGGTGAGCCCGGTAACGATGCAATCGTACACGGTAGCAGCGCCGTGGAAGCTCTTGAAGAGGTAGAGAAAGACCTTAGCCTTGAAGGTCTTCACTAAAGTGATGGAGATTATTGGGAACCCTGACGGTGGCTTACGCAATTCGTCCAGAGTCGGGTACTTTCCTACGGAACCCTCGCCGGAGAGGTGGCATAGGCAGTGGAGAGGGCGATGAAGATGGAGTAGAACGCCATCTTAATCCCCTATTTGCACACTCCAACGTCGCATTCAACCCTAAATAGGACGAGATCTCCATAGTGAGTATCCCCGTCGGGGCACTACAATGTCGCGTTCAAGAACGGAGGGTTCAGCTCCAACCGCCGTTGACTGACTTGAAGAATGAGAGAGAAGAGCCAAGGTACAGCTCCAACAACTTTGATTTAGGGTTTGGTTAGGGGTATGATAGTAATTTTAGTTTATTTTTAGTTTATAATTTTTTTAAAGGGGAAAAATGTCTTTTCATGAAATTCCGGTGTCAAACTACCCTAGATACACTAACTATCTAGGGTTATATTTGCACTCTCAAATATCACAGGGTTATATGTGCACTTTCATCAATCATTTAGGGTTATATATGCACTTCGCTCTTGATGTTTTAACCAAACCTAGTGATGTTTTTCAGTTTGATGAAACAGTTAAGTTTTCATATGTATATTTATTGTTTATATTTGATATTTAACTATTTGGATGAGTATTTTTAATATTTTTATTTGATGTTTGATTACTTTGATTTGATGTTTGACTTATTCAAATTTTGATATGTATTTTTAGGGTTTTCATTTGGTGCTTAACTATTTTTGAAGTGTGTTTTAAATGTTTTCGTTTGATGTTTAAACTCTTTTTTATTTTAATGTGCATTTTTAGTATTTTTATTTGATGTTTAACCATTACAATTTGATGTTTATTTTGTTATTTTTATTTAATATTTAAATATTCTAATTTAATTATACTTTTTATGTTTAATCATTCTAATTTGATTTGCTTTTTTAGTGCTTTTATTCGATGCTTAAATATTTTTATTTGATGTTTTAATAGTTTAAATTAGTATATTTGTTTAATGTTTAACTAATTTAGTTTGATATATCTTTAATTATTTTAATAAGATGTTTTACCATGTTAGTTTGATTTTTTTTTAATTTGATGTTTAGTATATTTTTAGATGATGTGTATTTTTTAAATTTGAATTTTAAACCCCAAACCCAAACTCATATCCAGCCTTTATCCAGCCCAAAGCAAAACAAACCAGACTCAAATAATCAACCAGACTTTAACCTAATAAACCAATTTTCCGGTCACTGGAAAACCGCACAGATGAACCAAAAAACCTTTCCAAATCCACTGAATTCGATGAATTTTAACTGTGACTCCAATTTCAACGTGTAACCCATCCAGCGAGGAGCTCGTTGATTGTTGTCATAGACTCATCTCCGACGTATTCAAACCACCCCATCCGTTTCTCATCCCCACATCTGGTGTATGACAATGAGGTGGCGACGATGTGACGACAATGGCAATGTGATGCGAGCAACGACAACAGCGAGATGAGCAACGACAACAGCGAGATGAGCAACGACGACGGCAATGCGAGCAACGACGACAACAAGGTGAGCAATGGTAACGGGGAGGTAACAGAGACTAGGGTTTCCCGGAGAAGAAAGGGTTTCTAATACTTTGTAACTCAGTCCCTATATTTCTCTGGGCTCTTTAAAATTTGCCCCGAGAATAAAGATATTGTAGTTTGACCCCCCAAATTATAACTTACTTCAGTTTTATGGTTCCACATTATCATATCAATCACTGGTCTAACTGTGAGACGGTTTTGCAGGAGACAAACTCATTGTTATTAGCGTGGTGAATCTGATATTACCTTAAATAAAAATGTATTATATGTTTAATACAAACACTCTTAATAAAATATAAAATAAAGACAAAGTCTTGTATGAGATCGTGTTTATATTGAAACTAAAGAATAATATATAATATAGTGATGTTTAATTAGGGATGAGATTTCAAAAGAAATTTACAGAAAGTTTGGGGATAAGGAGAGATTTATCATTTATGTGCAAATATCATTTTGTTAGGGTTGTTGGGTATAAATAATTGGGGAATTAATGATTCAAAGTAGAGTTGTCAATCTCTGACCCGAATTTCTGACTCGACCCGAACCAACTTGACCAAACTCAACCCAAACCCAATCCTGACTTGCAAAATATTGACTCGAACCCGAACCCGACCCGAACCAAACTCAACCCGACTCGCAAAATATTGACCCGAACCTAAACCCGACCCCAAACTAAACTCAACCCGAACTCGATCCTGACCCGTAAAATATTGACTCGGACCTAAACCGAATCGAGCCACACTCAACCTGAAACCTAATTCTGACCTGATAATATGGGCCCCGACTCAACCCAAGCTCAACCCAAAACCCGATTCTGACCTGATAATTGGTACCCAACATAACCCAAATTCAGCACGAAACCCAATTCTAACCTAGTAAAACATTTATTAATTTTTAAAAAAATTAAATGCAGTCCTAGCACTGGTATATTATAATTTATATTGTGGCTAGCTATTTTCCCACCACAATTTTATACGCAAAAATTACTATTCTGGACATAGGCACTAGTATTAGCACTGGTATATGTCATTCAGCCAAAATCGGTGTTGAAAATTATTAAATTCAAACATTTTTTTCTTCAGTGAACTGCTGCTGGATTTATTCACAGGCACCATTTTTTTGTTCAGTTGCCATATTGTCGGTGCCAATGAAATTCCTAACACCGGTATTGCTCTTCTAGCACTAACATATCAGTGTCTATATGCCTTTTTCTAGTAGTGTAACCCAACCCGACCAGACCCGAGAAACATTACAGACCTGTCAAAACCTGACTTGACATTTACCCAATCCGACGCGACAAATAGACTTTAGCCTTTTTCAACCCAAACACGTTTTGACCCGCCCCAACTAATAGACTTCGACCCGTTTCAACTCGAACCTATTTTGGCCCGATCTGACCCAATCCGACCCGACAAACAGACTTTGACCCATTTTAACTCGAACCTGTTTTGATCTAATCTGACCCGACCCGACCCGACCAACAGATTTCAACCAATTTCAACTCGAACACGTTTTGTCCCGACCCGAACCCAAATCGACTAGACAAACATATTTTTACATGTTTCAACCCGACCTGTTTGACCCGAACTCGAAGCCAACCCAAAAAACTGAATTGACAGCTCTAATTCTAAGCCATAAGATTCTCGCGAGTCAGGAGTCAAGGTCACCAAAATTCACGGATCGCTTTTTCACCTCATTTTTGCTTGTTTTTACTACCATATTTCATTTTCAACATTTTATATATGAAATAAGGCAAAACCTTGGGAAAGACCGTCTGTCCATTGGGTTATAAAAAGATGTGGTTTAATTAAAATAATAAAAGATAAAAGGTCTTAGTTGCAATATTAAAATTTTACTCTACAACATGTATTATTTATAAGGCTTATGGAAAGACCGTCTTTCAAAAGACAGACTCAAAATAGGTAAAATCTTGGGAAAGACGGTCTCTCCACAGGCTTATGGAAAGACGATGTTTAATTAAAATAATGAAAACTAAAAGGTTTTTGTTTCAATATTAAAAATTTACTATGCAACATGTAGTAGTTATAAAATTTATAACCCGATTCATGCAACCCAAAAATTTTATCTTTATTTCTTTTAATTTGCACACTAAACCTTGGTCTTTCCATGCTTTATGGAAATACCATATTTCAAGAGACGGCTCTTTAAAAAAATTAGCACTCATTAATTCTATTTAGACTGATAAAGAGTCCATCTCTTGAAAGATGGTCTTTCCATAAGCAATGGAAGGACAAGGTTTAAACAGCAAATTAGAAGAATTAAAGATAAAATTTTTGGGTTACATGAATCGAGTTATAAACTTGAGTCCATCTCTTGAAATATGGTCTTTCCATAAGCCATGGAAAGACCAAGGTTTAAAGTGCAAATTAGAAGAAATTAAGATAAATTTTTTGGGTTGTATGAATAGGGTTATAAACTTTATAACTACTACATGTTGTATAATAAATTTTTAATATTGCAACTAAGACCTTTTACCTTTTATTATTCTAATTAAACCCCATCTTTTCATAAACTAATGGAAAGACCATCTTTCCCAAGACTTTACTATAAACTTTGTAACTACTACACGTAGCATAATAACTTTTTAATATTGCAACTAAAATCTTTTACCTTTTATTATTCTAATTAAACCATATTTTTTCATAAGCGTATGGAAAGACGATCTTTCCCGATAGTTTTCCACTTATAAATTTGGTCAACGAATGAAACCTCATATAATTATCTAATTCAGTGTCCTTTAAAAGACCGCTACAATTTATTTATTTATTTAAAAATAATATGCTATTCTAACATGGCAAAGTCTTGGGAAAGATGGTCGTTCCATAGGTTTATGGAAAGACATGGTATAATTAGAATAATAAAAGGTGAAAGGTCTTAGTTGCAATATTAAACTTTTAGTATGCAACATGCAGTAGTTATAAAATTTATAACCCGGTTCATGCAACCCAAAAATTTTATCTTCATTTCTTCTAATTTACACTTTAAACCTTGGTCTTTCCATAACTTATGGAAAGACCGTCTTTCAAGAGACGGACTCTTCTAACATAACTGAAAAGGAAATCAAATGACGAAAAAATCAAGTAATGATTCTTTCCATCTGATCCCAACCATTAAAATACACAAACAAAGAAATAATATCATCACGAATAGTAAGAAAATCAGAGGATTCACTAGTTAATTCCACAAATTATCAGTATAAATAGATGCAAATAGTTATCATATTCTCATCCTCATCGTTCTTTTGAAATCAATTGTTTGAAGGTCGAAGAATACAAAAATGACAAAGTTCGCTGCAATCATATTGGCGCTTCTTCTTGTTTTTGTTTCCCGTGAGATTTTCTTTATCCTGATTAACTCAACATGCATGCATAAGTTACACATTCTTCTTTCCCTTTCCTTGTAGAAAAATAGAACTATTGCTGAAAATTATGATTGGAAAATTTTTATACCGTACCTCTAGTACCATGAGTATACATTATATATTTACCGAAAGTGTAATTCAATAATAGTCTTTATGCATCATTATGTCACGAGAAAGTCCCAGGAAAGACGGACTTTCCATAAATTTATGAACAGTCTACATAGATTTTATTTTAAATATTGTAATTTTTTAATAAAATTTAAATATTGTATGTTCTAAGTTAAAACAAGCAATAATATGTATCGTGAAAATATAAAAATATATGACATAAAAAAATATTTTAATAAATTTTAATAAATGCCGTGCATACAATAAAAATATAAGTGATATGTTCATAAGCTTATGAACAGGCCGCCTGTCAGGAGACTCACTCTTATATTTAAATAGTAATGACAATCAAATTATAATAATACACAATTTTACAAATAAAAGTGTACATTTTAACCATTTTTAATACCCAAAATATCCCTGGAATACAATGTTCAGAGATACTATATAATTTGTCATATTTGAATTTCTTGAATCATGAATACTGTAAAGTACTTTATCGAGGGAAAAGAACATTTTGTGAATTTTATTTGTATTTAGATTAGTAATCTTTTTCTTATTTGTTTAGGTCTTTTGTAAATGTACCCCAAATCATAAATACAATCACAACAACACTACATCTTTATTTTCTACACACTTCCTATTTTTCTTAGTTATTTTATAATAAACTACTATTCTGTCAAATAATACTTAGGCTATACTCATGCACCCAAGCATTTAATAAATTATTTTGATAATAATTGTGTTTATGAAATTGTAGATGACAAGGATATAAGAGTCGGAGCCCAATGCACAAAACCAGCGGCGAAATTTTATGGACCTTGCGTTTTCAATCAATCGTGCAAGGAAGCCTGTGAGCAGGAAAATTGCAGTGGTGGCAAATGTACGAAACTCTTTGGCAAATGTAAATGTTGTTATCCTTGTCATGTTTGCAATAAATAAATTTCTAGATTATTACTAGGGCAGTGAATTTGATAGTGCCTTGAATAAAAATATTATCACATATATATGTAATACAAACATTTTTTATATAATGTACTTGAACAGAATAAGAAGATGATATATATTCATTGCTCCAGGACCCTGATTCTACATTTGATTATAGCTAATAACGTCGGTCTTAAAACTGATAGTTTGGATTTGATTAAGTATAAAAAAGAAGAAGAAGTAAATCAGTACTCCCTTCTCCGTCCCACCTTTGTATGAACAACAATCATTATTACGTTGTTTAAGAAACATGTTTAACCATTAATATGTATACCTATTTATAATAACGGTAAATAAAAAGTTGATATTTGTAAACAATTTGTTACAATGAATTCAACATCATTCTATATGATACTATTATTGTTCATATATCTATTTAAATATGTGTTTAAACTTTGATAGTGAATAATGTCACAAGGGTGCAATTATAGAGTTGCGACAGAGGGAGTCACTAGTGGAGGGGAGGGGGGGGAGTTTAAATATTATCACATATATCTATTTAAATATGTGGTTAAAATTTGATAGAGAATATGTAGTTAAACTCTGGTTGCGCCTTTGATCGCCTCCGATTAAAGGCGATTCAAAAACTGCCTTAAAATTGCCATTAAAGGCGGTTTTAAACCGCCTTAGAATGGGCGGAAGAACCGCCTTAAATAACTTCCGAACTTGGAACATTGTTGCCTCCACCGCTCAGGAAGACCCTTTCCGAGCTCGGAAGAAAAATGAAGGCGGTTCTACACCGCCTTGTAATAGTCAAAGTAATTGCCTTAAATCGCTTCCGAGTTCAGAACTCGTCATGCCTCCGCCTGGTGTGACACATATTCTGAACTTGTAACATGGGTAAGTTCTGAGCTTGGAACAAATGTTGGACCCAGAATTGCCTTAAATGACAATGGACTTCCCTATTCAGATGCATAATCTGGACTGGCACGGTAAGTAGCATGCGTATAATTTTTGGGGTATTTTCTCATTTGCAAGTTCAAAATTGAAATCAGCTCTAAACAGATTGCATGGACGAATTTTCTTCCAATTTCACAAGATCCTACGACTCCAATGGTCAAAAACACAATTTACATTCATTTTTCCGACCAAAAATATGGCTCATTCAACAGCCACAATTGTTAAAACAATATATAAAATCATTCTACAAGCTAACAAAAATCTATTAAAAATGTTAACTAAGCAATAATCTATAGATATGAATAGAAATAAACACATTTCTATTCCAAACTTACACGTCATACTAAATTAACAAATATGTGTTACTCTACCACATTAGGGTTTGCGAAGGTTTGTGAGCAGTTGAGAATGAGATGCCTAGCCAAACAATTCCGGACGTTGTTGATGTCTTCCTTTGAATACGCCCTTGTTGCCTTTGGAAGAAGTTGTGACTCCAATAAAATAGCTAAACATTAAAGATGATCTAAAGACATGATTAATGTTTAGTTGAACCAAATGCGTGATTACCTTGTCAATTTCAAGGTGATCTAACGTCACGGCTTCTATGCACTCTATTGCGTACAACATTATGTAATAACTACATTCCCATGTTTGTGCTTGTTTCTTGTGCTAAATTGAAATAATTTCAAATTAGAGCTGAATCGAAACACACACAAAAAAGCAATTGAACTAGAATTCATACCTTGATTTAGACCACATCCATTTTAATTCTACCATCATCGCTAGTGTCCTTCATGGCAGACTCCAAAATCTTGATAAATGTTTCCGATGGTTGGACGTGCAAGGGACCTATCTAATAAACCCATTTTTTTCTTGAACAATCATGATCAATCGCCAATGGTCTCTAAACAAAAAACACTGGAAAATTTATGTTGATGTCATTGCATAAATAATGTTTGTAACAAGTAAATAATTTTGTAACTGTAATCTTTCAATGTAGGGCATAATGAATACTTTTTTATCCTTCCTCCCAATATTTATGCGAATGTAGTCGACTCTCTCTTGGTTTGTACAACCAATTTCTTCGGTCAACACTGGGCACATGTATGCAATGCATGCCTTCTTTAGATTATACAAAAAATACATGTACCTTCAAATTAAAAAAAATACTTGAACATTAGTCGTAAAAAATGAGAAAGTAATTAAATGGAAAAATGAATTAAATATATGACTAAATTGTTCTTTTTGTTCCCAAAAAAGTATCTTATACCTTGTTTTGGTCTCCGTTTGCAACAAAGTATCTGCAACAAAGTATCTTGTAGGGGACTAAAAAAATAATTTAGTCTAAATATATTGATATTGGACTCACAAGACCCAATGGACATTAGCGTCTGATTAACTTGCTCACATTTCCAAAGGTCCTCAAAATCACTCCACATGGCGATGATATCCCGTTTTGCACCAAATACGCAATCTTTTCCATGAAATCCATAAGTTGAGTTGTGATCATTTAGTTTAAACCAATTGTATAGCACTTGAGTGAGTCGTTTAGGACTTGTTGTGATGTTGGTACCAATTGTTGAACCTTGCATGGTGTTGTTTGAACCGGTTTAAGTGCTCTTTTGACCTGTTTTGGTGTATCTTGCTCCGGTTTTGTTGTAGCTACGAGGTCCTTCGATGTTGTTGGCCGATTGTGTTTCAAATGGCGGTCTTTAATGGGATTGGCATAAATTGGTCGATGAGCCCACAATAGAAACATTCCACTAGCAGCACTGATAATCTTATTCTCTGTCTGGAAATGGCAACGTGGCACCCCTTACCAATGCCTTCTCTAGAGATACTCTTGACAATTCTTCAGGAATTGGTACGATGTGATGATGCCTCATTAAGTCATGTAAAAAACCATCGGCAACGTGTAGTGGTCTACCACCTATGTCTTGATCAATGAATAACTCACAAACATGTAACCATACATTGCACCAATCATTAATGTATGTCATACACAAAGTTCATATCAAAGAGTTGGTATTATTAAATGTGTACCTTTTTATCACTTGCGAATAAGGTCTTGTCGAGGTTGACGCCTTCGTCTCTAGGACTTAGGATAATTGCCTCCCGATTAACCTCAACTTCTTTGGGAGAGTGGTGTGATCCTCTTGATGGGGGAGTCCAATCGGGTGTTAAATCATCCAAATTTTTGGGAAGAGGTAGGCATGTATGTTAGATCAACTTTTGAATAAGAATGTCTTGTTGCTCAATTATTTTTTTCTTGTTAAAGGGCATGTTTTTGCAACGTGTGGATCCGTGATGGTTGTGCACGACCATAGTACCGGGTAATTCCAAATGTGTCTCGTTGTGTCAAGGACCCATCCACTGGTGAGAGTCATTTTACTCGCCAAATAATCTGCAAACTCAGATTAACTATAGTTAGTACATTGGTAAGCAAGGTCGATCCCACGAGGAGCAAAAACAATAATTAATAATTATTTTTTCCTACTTAATAAGAAAACCGTTTTGGTGATGCCACCACGCTTTAATTTCAAGAATGATTTCTAACCCTAAAATGCAAATACTGACTCTAAAAATGAGGAATAAATATATGGATAAATGATATCGGCTAAGAATAACTCATGCTAGTTAACATCGATCACAAGTGCAATAATGAATCAATTCTTACTCATTCTAGGTACGCTTAACCCACCCACCCCCCCCCCCCCCCCAATTCTTTCTTAATTTATTGATAGTCAACCAATTATGATTAATTAACTGTTTCCCTTACCGAAATGTCCCCAGGAAGTATTCGCTAAGCCAGAACACGTTTTGATAGCATTAAGTATTAAAAGAACTCGATATAGCATTTCCCAAAGTAAAAGCAAATAGCAACGCACACTCAATTATTTCTTATCTTGTTATTACTGTCTTAGCTAGTTAGCTGTTTTTCACAAGACTCTGCTACTTACTAATCTCATCCAACAACTACGTATTGGCGGGAATTAGATAACAGTATGCTAAAAACATTTAAGTTGATTAGACTTAACAATCTTAGAAATAAAATTCAACCAAGAACATGCAAGAATCAATTATACTGCAATTAGGCCTCACGATTTAAAACTAACATTTGTTATTCTCTGCTGATATATGAATTAGCTACTCATGATAATTAAACTAAAAAAATAAATACTCCCTCTGGTCCACTTATATTGGCCCCCTTTTTTCTTACATTTTTTCAAGGCATGTTTGACCATCGATAACTTTTGTTACGTGCGATAATAGTTTATAAAATTTTACTTTTCAAAAACTATATGTTACGGAGAATCCAAAACATCTCACATAAGGTCCATTACTATATACAACAAAAGTTATGGATGGTCAAACATGCCATAAAAAATTGGTTGGTCAAAGGGGGCCAATATTAGTGGACCAGACCAAGTAACATAATATGTAAACATAATTATCGTAATCAAATAAAATAAAATAAACAATGCAAACTGTAATACTGGATGCTTGGCACGAATACCAAGGAAACAAATCAAAGGGCAAAGTGATTAAATCCTTAGCAGTATTCCAAGATGAAAACAAGAGCACGGATGATGATGTTTTCTATCTAATGTCTGTTGTAAGAAAAATAAAAGCCAAAGAAACACTGCTGTCCTGGTTCTGGAACCCAGAGTTAAGACCAAAACTCTAAAACTAACTAACTAAACTCATGTGTATTAAAGCCTGCGGTGGAATGAAAAATGGAAACTAAGATAAAAACTAAGACTAACTGAATCCGAAACAAAGTCTGCGTCTATAATGATGTCCGAATCAGAATTATTCTCCCGAAAATCTCTTTCTAAATCTTTTGAAATATAATCTTAAGAGATAAAATTATAATCAAATCTTTAAATTATTTCTTCAAATCAGCTCCAGAATATTCTCTAAAAATACTTCACAGTTGCACACGTCTGCTTTAATTTTGTGCAATATTTTGACTGATTGTTCTTGTCATAATTGCCATAATTATCCCCCACTTCTTCCTAATTCCTCTTAAGCCCTAAAACTGTTATATGTGATATATAAAACACCTAAAGTGCATATTAATTCCGTAAAATTACATTAAATTCCAATAAAATAAACAACATAATTTATACACATCACCCACTCCCCTAACACGGCCCGCATGGTTCGGTTTATTTGTTGTCTCACAAAGAATATCATGCTTGAAGGTGGTATGAATCTCCCTTCCAATTGATCATTATTTAATTCTTCCTAATTGATTAAATAAGGGGAAAATGTTAGCACGAGTGAATGGAAAATATGTGAATGAATAAATAGAAAGTCTGGATAAATGGTATACAACTCGTTTAGCAATTTCTCTTATATCCTCCTCCACATATTCACTCTCCTTGTTCTGTCGGCCTTTGAGGAATAGATCACACCTATCAATGTCATCCATATCCATTGGTTATACCTTTGCACAAGCCTCTTCTTCGATCATCCCGACTTCGATTGCAATTTGAACACATTTCTTAAGGCGTTCTACTAAATTCATTGCCACCAATCCATACCCACCAAGGCTTAAACGGTGAGGCATTTTATTCAAACCCACAAGGCTCTGTTTTTCTTTCCTCGTACCCTATGTTAGGTTGTTAGGGAAATTTTAACACTAGAAACTAGTTCATTTCAAATTTTTGAGCCACCGTGTATATAACTTTACGAACGTTAGAATCATTCTCCAAAACCCTTCTCTTGTGAATCTCCCAACTATCCGGCTGGATGTGTGTGTACGTCATCCACGGGAAATCACCTTTTTTTGAAGAAAATATGTACTCCCTCGACAATGTATATTTGTGATTCCATCAGCTTTTGCACATCATGGTCGTTGCCTTCCTCCTAATATATGTCATATCCGAGGCTTCGATTTCAATGGGTCTCTATGAGGATTTAGAGACGATAGTAAGTTTAGAATATTTTATTAGTAAAATATTTTTTGCGAACACACTATGACCATTAGAGTTACTTTGCACTCTATCCATAGGGTCTCCTTATAGTTTTTTGGTACGTCATGCCAACTATCAAACCAAATGTCAACCCTTGTTCTCCAGATTTTTGCGACCCAGTTAGATCATTTCAGATGATCTTTGGATAAACACTTGCCGGACTTGTTAAAAACTAACAGAGTTAACTCCTTCCTAACCATCCTACGTTCTAAAGTTTTACAATGGGGCTTGCCTATTCCTACCTCGTAGGATCCGTCATCGTCATTGGAGCCGAATCCCATAGTCTTTCCATTGCTATGTTGTGAATATGATGCATTATCACGAGTCCGTTTCTAAGACATGTTTTTTTTCCTACAACAAAATGTTTTAAATTTTTAACTACACTAATTTTATAATATATAGTTTAGGCCGGGAAAAATTCCACATTACATGGGATACCCTTCATATTCAAATTCTTACAATATTATACTATTTTTCATTAGGTTTTTACAATCATACTTTAAAAAAGTTGCATTCATTAAAATATCCAAAAAATATGACATTGAACACAAATAATATCCAAATAGCCCTAGGTTAAACAAAACATTCATGAGCACGCTAAGGAGGACAAGAATTTTTAGGGTTTAACAACACTAACCTTAAAAATAAGTAAATGGGAGCATGACGTTGATGAAATCTAGCGCTCCCTCAAGCCTTCTTCCTCCATGATCATCATCCCCCTAAAAAATGAGATAAATATGTTAGATGGAAAAAATGAGAAGAATATTGAAGGAGTCTTAGGCAATGACATCAACTTTTCATCAACTTGTGAAGAAATAATGGAGAAGAGATGAATAAGACAATGGATTTGATGAAGGAGAAAAGGATTTTTGGTGGGAAAATTGGGAGGGGAATGGCGAGTTTTCTTATGGTATTTAAAACCCTTTGAAAACACGCCTTTATAGCTATTTTTTGCTTGTCCGATTGTTCTTCCAAACTCGGAAGATATTTGGCCCTTCTTAAAAAACCCTCCGATTATCTTCCAAGTTCGGAACCTCTGTTAATATTTTTAAAAAAAGAATATACAACTGACCACTTTTACAAACGTTTTTCAAAACCTCTCCATTTCCCTCTCCCCGCCCAAACCCTAACCCTCACTCAAATCAACCAAATCTCAAATCCTACCACAATGTCGAAGCAACGATACACTAAGAAGAAAATCGGTGAAGCCAATGACCGGAGTCATAACCCGTTGGAGCATCCGAATGGTTTTTCAACATGAAATCGGAGGAGAGGTATGTCGAATTCTCCAAATGTAAAGTGATTAATGATAAAGTTCTTCGTGAATCGTCAATTGAAGATTTATGCTTAGGATATTTTTTGAGGCATTTTAAAGAGCACCATCTTGATAGATTGATGTGTTTGGAAGAACTCAATTATTTGGACGAGGTTATTCAGTTTTATGCGAATTTAGGACAAGCTTTTAAAACCGTGATGTGACTTTGGTGAATAGGAAGGAAATTTTGGTGAATAAGTACACAATTTGTGAAGCCCTAGGCAGCTCCTACACCACTCTTGAAAAACTCCTAATAACCGACAATCCACATGCCCCTACAAAATTTATCACCAACAGAGTTGGCCATCGGAAACCAAAGCAACCCCACTAGATCCCGTAGTGATGGCTGAGAAGTACTTTGATAGGAGTGGGGTGGCCTCGGTCAAGGCAGAGAACTACAACATAGGGCAATTGACGGTTGAGTAGAGACTTATTTATGAATGGGTTTGTTTGAATGTGCTCCAGACGGGTGGCCACACATGTGAGCCGACTATTGGTAACCTCATGCTATTCTACTATTTTATGGAGGGAAAGAAGATAAAACCCCGGCTTCACGATCCTAATGAGCATGCTTAAGACTGCCAACACAAAAAAGAAGGAGCTCCCTTACGGAGGCTTGATCACGGCTATGATGAAAAAAGCTGGTGTTTAGCCAAATGATCGTTCTATGTGCATAGATTTTTATGATAAGGGTTGGTTTAATCATAAGGGATTGATGCTCGATGAAGACAAGAAATGGGAGCAGCAGGCTCTTCTGGGCCAGTTGGCTGAAAATGCAAAAAGGGCTGGGGAGTCGGAACTTGAACGGGCCGAACCATCGGGATCTCGTAAGTATAAATTTTTTTGTTTTTTTCTACAATTTTAACTCAGCACTTCAATAAGACAAATTGTATTTGTTTCATTAACTTGTTATTTTTGTAGGTTCACAGAGCTCTTGGAAGACTACCATAGGGAGGTACTTGAATTGCCTTCTTGGAGACGTTGAGGAGACATCGCAAATGTTGACTAGATCTTATGCACAACATAAACGTTTCATGGAAGCTCAAGGACTCAATTTAGTACTAAGCGATGACAAGGAGCCACTATCATTTTGAGCCACAGTTCACCGACAGCGATGGAGAGGCCGATGCGAAGCCGAATGTTGGTGGTCCAACGTGGTGGACTTCAACGATAATAATTAGGAATTTTTTCCAATATGTTTAAGACTTGTGTTATTGGTTTTGTGAAATGTTTTCATTACACACTATCCTTTTTTTAGTCCCCAGATCATGTCTTTTTTAAAGGTTTAAGACTCAAATTTTGGTTGAATTGTAGTTGTGAATGGATTTTAATACTTGTGGAGTTGAAGTGACCACCAATATAGTCTGTCATTTCATTTTCCAAATATGTCGTAAGAAAAAAAAGACACCCCACACAATTACTAAAAACTATAACTTAATCATTACACACTTAATCAACGTGACAAGAACTACTATACAAGATGAAAATAATTCTTAATTTTTCTTTTCTTAGTAACCTTTTTGGATTTCCTCCTTTTACAACTCACCTTGCCACGAACATCCACCCACATTCCCTCATTATGATCGTTATGGCCTATTGAGCAGTTCAACGCAAGATTGTCCTCCTTAAGCAACGAAGTGTCATCCAGACTGACACCCGTTGTATTGTGACCGAATCCTACAATTTCTTTGGCTTCAAATTCTTGAACAAAAGCCTATTTTTCTTCCACAACACTATCCCACCTCGGATAGGAAGGATCCCTTACATAGAAAACCTGGTGCGTCTGGAGGCCATAAAGAAAGGATCATCCTGCAGACCTACCCGACTCCGATCGACAAGGGTGAAACCAAAATCCTTCGTTTGCTTCCCATTGTTGAAATCCACCTACTAACATTTAAAAACTGGGACTTTCATAGTCACATAGTCAAGCTCCCATATATCTAGAATTGTTCCAAAGTAACACTGATGAGCGTACATTGGATTATTCTATCTTCCATTGCCGACATGGACAGCTTCAGAAACGAGGGACACTCCACTATTCTGAGACAAGCCCTTATTATCCATTGCTTTCTTGCCAAATGTAAAACCGTTAATGTCAAAACCTCCATATGAAAGCACTGTACCCATAGGTCTACGAGCCAACCACTTAACTGTCATTGGATGATCGCCCTTTGCAACATGATCATGCAACCATGACGCAAAAGTCCCATTGTGTAATCGTAGAACTTGTGCCTCGTTGAAGTTTGGGTTGGCAACTCTAATGGCACCCATGTGAACCTCTATGTACGGTACAACATCTTCATGATTATCAAGAACATAGAGATGGATTGTATTTAATTCTTCTCCGCTAGGGCTGAATGGTTTCCCCTACCGAAGCGCATAACCTTCCAACCGTCCATCATGTCTATGTGTTGGACCCCGAACGAATCAACCTCCTTCAAATAATCAGTACAAAACTCTATGACCTCCTCCGCCTGGTGAGCGTTGTTTTACTCGTCAAATAACCCGCAAACTCAGATTAATACTAATTAGTACACCGATAAGCAGAGTCGATCCCACGATGAGCAAAAGAAATAATTAATAGTCATTTTCCTACTAATTTAGAATACCTTTTTAGTGATGCCACCACGCCTCAAATTCAATGATTTTACTAACCCTAAAAATGCAAATGATGACACTAAAAGTGAGGAAATAATCTATAGATGAATGATATCGGTTAAGAATAACTCATGCTAGTTAATATCAATCATAGGCGCAATAATGAATCAATTCTTACATTATCGGTTATAGGGAAGTAGGTACGCTTAACCCCCCCAATTCTTTCTTACATTATCGACAATCAACCAATTATGATCAATTAACTGTTTCCCTTACCAAAATGTCCCTATAAAGTATTCGCTAAACCAAAACACATTTTGATAGCATTAAGAATCAAAAGAACCTGATATAGCAATTGTCAAAGTAAAAGCAAATAGCAATGCACACCCAATCATTCTCTATCTTGTTGTTAGAGTCTTAGCTAATTAACTATTTTTCACAAGATTGTATTGTTTACTAATCCCATCCAACAATTACGTATTGACAGAAATTAGATGACAGTATTTCTAAAAACATTTAAGTTGATCAGATTTAAACATAATAGAAATAAATGCAACCAAGAACAATCAAGAATATGCAAGAATCAATTATAATGCAATTAGACTTTACGATTTATGAACTGGCATTTTTTATTCTCTACTGGAATTAGGTACTCATAATAATTAAACTAAGAAAATTATCAATATAATGATTAAACATAATTAACGAAATTAAAGAGAAAAAAACAAATAAACAAACCGTGTGCTGAATACTTGATACAGAAACTGACGAAAGCAAGCAAGGCAAAGGTGATTAATCATGAAAGGGAATGAAACAAAGGGCACGGTAACCAATGATAACAAAAAAAAATCTTCTCTTGCCATTGGAACGAAAATCAAAGAGCAAAATACTGATATTACCCTATGTTTTGGAGGTTTGTGCTAATATGACCCTGTGAAGTTGAAAAGTGCTATTGTAACACTGTGTTTTGCATCAGAAGTGCCCATATAACCCTATGGCACTATTCCGTCATTAACTTTGTTATTTCCGGCATTGACCAAATATAAAAATACTAAAATACCCCTAATCTTCAAATTAAAATTTTATTGGCTAAAATACCCTTGGTTCTTCTTCTTCTCCATAACCATAGCCACTGCCACCTCCGCCGCCGCTCCACCACCTCTGTCGCCACCGCCGGCCAGAATCTGGAAACGATAATCCAAACCAGTTCCAGCCACAATCTGAAAAAAAAACTAGTTCCAGCCAAGAAAAATCAAGAAATTACGAAAAATCAAGAAAAATCAGTTCCAGCCAAGAAATTGACGAAACAGATCCGTCTCCAACTCCCTCACTGAACAATCACAACACTACAAATGCACGTTATTCAAAAACCTAATCCCCAATCCCAATCCCAATCTAATAATGCCGATTAATAAGGGCACAGATTCATCAGACTCTCAATCGGATCCAACGTTGGTAACGAAAACACATAGAGAGAAACAGAGTGAAGCTTACGATGAGGTCAATGACAGAGAGATGGAGGAGCCCACCGCCGTCTCCGGTGAAGCACAGATGGTCGCTGCCGTGCGCCGCCTCTGCTCCGTCGTGCGCCGCCGCCTTAACCCCTGCCACCTTTGACCCTAAGCCATCCCCGCTACCCCTAGCCCTAAGCCTCATCGCCGCTCTGTCGTGCGCCACCACCACTCAGCCATACATCCGCCGCCAACCCCAGGCTCGCCTCCGACCACCAAACCCTAACATCTGCCCCAGATGACCACCAACCATCCACCTCCTCCTCCGACCACCAAACCCTACCCTCTGGAAATTGATGGGGATTTGTAGAGTGTGAAAAAATGGAATTGCAGAGCTTGGGGTTCAGACGAGCTAAGGGATTTGCAGAGCTAGGGGTTCAGACGAGAACGAAGAAGAAAAGAAGTGTGAAAAAATGGAATTGGAGAGCTTAGCGTTCAGACGAGCTAGGGGTTCAGACGAGCTAGGGGTTCAAACGAGAACGAAGAAGAAAAGAAGTGTGAAAAAATGGAATTGGAGAGCTTAGGGTTCAGACGAGCTAGGGGTTCAGACGAGAACGAAGAATAAAAGAGAAGAAGAAGAAAGGAGCAGAAGAAAAGAGAAGAAAATGGCATAATTGTCTTTTAATATTTTTTAAATTTTATTTTTTAAAAACAGGGGTATAATAGTCATTTCATGTATTTTCGGCCAAAATCAGGTCAATAGGGTTATATTAGCACATTTCGGCAAAATACAAGGCTATATTAGCACTTTCCAACTTCATAGGGTCATACTAGCACAAACGCTCAAAACATAGGGTCATATGAGCACTTTACTCAAAATCAAAACAAAAACTCCTGTTTTTCTAAGTCTGCGTACTGTAACAAAGAAAACTAAACTGAGGTACTCTCTGTTCCGAAAACTAATGAAACTCCAAACTAGGTCTCCGTCTGTCTCTCAAGATAACGAACTAAACTGGCTCAAATTTCTAGATCTGTGAAAAACTGATTCCAAACCAAACAAGTTTGCGTCTAAATAAAGACGTCCCAAATCAGAACTATTCTCCCGAAATATTTTCTTCCCAAATCTTTTGAATTCTAATCTTAAGAGAGAAGATTATATTCAAATCTTCAAAATTATCACCATGTATATCTCTTTATATCTCCTTAACTCATCCCACAAATCTCTTAAAATCAGCTCCATAATAATTTCAAATCTGCTATCACAGTTTTGCTCTTTTTGCTCTTTTTGCACCCAATTTTGATGGTTTCTTTTACCATGATTGTCATACTTCTCACCAACTTCCTCATAATTTCTCTTAAACCCTAAAATTGTTATCGGTAACAAATTAAACACGTAAAGTGCACATTAATCTACTTCCTCCGTCCCAGCCGAATCTGCACACTTTTTTGTCAACTTTCTCAAGACATATTTGACCACAAATTTCAACTAGGATATAGACACCAATATCATCATGTGAGATATTGTTGGATTCCCTGCATGATGTATTTTTTAAATATCAAATTTTAACACATTGTTAATATACGTAACTAAAGTTATCGTTGGTCAAACATGACCTGAGAAAGTTGACCAAAAAGTGTGCACATTCGGCTGGGACGGAGGGAGTAGTAAATTTACAGTAAACCTCAATTAAATAAACAACATAACTCATACACATCACCGACACATACCTTTGTACAATGCATGCATCAGGCCTGTACCGATTCTTCACAAAATATTTGAATATTTTCATGTACCTCTCGAACGAGTGCATCCACATCAAAAACCCAGGACCACAAAGCTTTATCTCCCGCACAAGATGAACACACAAGTGGACCATGATGTCCAAGAATGAAGGGGGAAAATACATTTCCATTCGGCACAAAACTTCAACAGTCATTGTCTGCAAACGGTTCAACTTTGACACACTAATGTTTTTGTTACAAATGGACTTGAAAAACAAACAAAACTCCGTTATGCACAATATTACATGGGATAGCAATGACGAGCGAATTACAATGACATTCAATTCCTGGATAAGACTATGACAATCATGAGACTTCAACCCAACCAACTTCAACTACTCAATTGACACACATGTACTGATGTTGGATGAATATGATGTCGGAACCTTAACGCTACTAAGCATCTCACAAAGTGACTTCTTCTCCATCTGAGACGTTGAATAGCAACCAGGGGACAAGTAGCAATTGTCACCCGAAGTTACTGGCCCTAAGGTCTTCTTAATTCCCATCTCAACCAAGTTTAACCAAGCCTTAAGCTCGTACTTTTTTTTCAAGGGGCATTGAACAACGTCCCGACCAGGGAATCGCACACGTTCTTCTCAAAGTGAATCACATCAAGGTAGTGTCTTACATCCAAATGCTCCCAATAGGGCAATCTGAAAAAATATAGAGCATTTCTTCCAGGGACCATCCACGGGGACTTTCCATTTCTTTTTCCCGAAATCATTTGCCAAAAATTCACTGTTTCAAACATCTGACTCCCTTTTCGAGCAACCGGTGTTCTCTTGACTCAACTTCCCCACTATACCATTTTTTTCCATTCTCCGTGGATGGTCCTCCAGAAGAAACCGTCGATGACCTTGATAAACTATTTTACAACCATGCTTCAATTGGCGATAATAAGTGTCCTTCTCATACACAGGACAAGAAAAATGACCTTTCACTGAGTAACCAAACAAATTACCATACGCAGTGAAGTCATTAATAGTGAAAAATAACATGGCTTTCAATGTAAAGTAATCTTCAACCATACCATCATATGTCCTAACACCATCCATAAATAGGGTCAACAAATCCCCCACAAGAGGTGCAAGATACACATCAATGTCATCACCCAGTTGCCTGGTACCGAAAATCATCAAAGATAGCAAAACGTAGTTACGGTTCATTGTCAACCATGAAGGAAGGTTGTAGGTAACCAACACCACATGGCAAGAACTATGTGTACTACTCATATTACCAAATGGATTATTCCATCAGTACATAGGCCTAACCTCAAATGCCGGGGTTCTTTTCCAAACTCAGAGTAAAGAGTATTGAAATTTTTCCATTGCTTGTCATCCGACATAAGTCTAACGACATCATCCATAGGTCGATCCCTCTCAGCGTGCCAGCGCAAAAAATTTAGAATCTTTCTTAGACGCAAATAATTTCTGCAATTGTGGAACTATAGGAAGGTACCAC
The DNA here is from genome assembly GCA_037428765.1 of Rubia yunnanensis. Classification (NCBI taxonomy): domain Eukaryota; kingdom Viridiplantae; phylum Streptophyta; class Magnoliopsida; order Gentianales; family Rubiaceae; genus Rubia; species Rubia yunnanensis. The sequence continues at coordinate 111,484,090 of CM075064.1, read as the reverse complement.
ATCACCTTTGTTGGGGTTTTTTCCTTTGATTTGGTTAACACTTCCACTCCCACTGCAATTCCACCTCTCTTTAACTTGTATCGAGACTCAACACATACCCGACAAGATTCGTGATTTCCATCTTCTATCCCGCAGTACAACATACAATCATTTTGGCAAGCAAGTATTTTTTTCAATTCCAACCCCCTCGGGCACAATACCTTTTTTTGAAGCTTACAACCTATCCGGCATAATATTTTCTTCGGGTAACAAATCCCTAAACAATTCAAGAGTTTCGGTCATCAACTTATCGGTCCACCCAAATTTGGCCTTCAAATTCATCATCCTCAAAGTCGCACTCAATACCGAATGTTTACAACCACTATACAATGGTGCCTTATTGTCATCATGCAAAGCTTGTAGCACCTCGGGTTTACCTTTGAACTCTCTAGCAATATCCTCAACCATTCCGTCAAATTCAACATTCCCATCCAACTCATCTTCCATATTCTTCTTATTTGTTTCACTCATATGAGAAGTTTGACCTACTTCCCCATGTCATACCCAAGAAGGGTACGTTGTTTGAAACCCCCTCATTATTAGATGTTGCCTCAATTTCTTCCACACTAAATAAACATCATTTCTACAATCTTTACATGGGCATCGAGCTCGTACAAAACCTTGGTTGAGACATCTTCAAACGATACCGTTAAAAAGTTTCAATCAATGGCATGTAATTGGGTGATTTCCTAATATCATTACCAATGAGCTCAATTTGATCCATTCTGCTACAAGTCAATTACAATGTAACCCATTAGTATTCACACAAGCATAATCATAACCAAGAACAAATGAACCACTACACAAGCCCTAATTCTACGTTTATATATTTCAAACCCTAATTTCAAGTAATAAATTCATATACAATTTTCCTTCACCAATGCAAAATGATGCACTATAATGTATTAGATTTGCTTCTTCATCAATGTTGGACTAGAAATGGAAGAACACCCTTTATCAACAATGTTGAGGGAGAATTAAAATTGATGACCGCCCTTTTTTATATAAATACATAGTGAGTTCTGAACTCGGAACCCACAGCCATTTTTAAAAAATACGCAATTTTCAACCTTTCTGAACTCGAAATGGTTATCTGATCCAGATTCCGAGTTCGGAAAGTTACTCCTTCTTTGACTAGGGTGAAAGAGGACATGGTTCCGACACGAAAGGCTGATCGGCCCATGGTTCCAAATTTGGAAGCTTGGACACGTTAAGGTGGTTATGTCTAACCACCTTTAATTAATGTTATTTAAAGGCAATTAACTAAATAACTACCTTAATTGAAACGTTACGGACTCGAAAGGTATTTCGGAGCAGTGATATGAGCTTAGAACAGCATACAATTCAAGGTGGTTGTGCCTAACCGCCTTTAATTAGTGTTAATTAAAGGTGGTTTTATGAATAAGCGCCTTTAACGGATTCTAATTAAATGCGGTTATTTGAAAATTACCTTTAATGGAATTTACACCGCCGTTAAAACAATTTGGCGAGATACAAACTCAGGTTCCAAGTTTGGAACCTTTATTTTAAGGCGGTTTCGCATTTTTCACTCCAAAACGCCTTCTATTGCTGCTTTTAATGGCCTAGCCTCTACTAATGAGTAGGTCTTCACCAATTTTTAATATTCATATGGGGAATGATGAGATCATGACAACTTTCAAAGTTGTTCCATGTCTTAAGCAAATGAGCTAACATTATTTAAAAAAAGAGCTAATGAATTAGAACCATTAGGTGTATATAGTTTAATGTAATGAAACAAATAGCCTCTCATGTAACAAATTGATAACTTCATCATGAAAAACTCTTCCGGGATCCATAATCTTACCAACCATTCAAATATTGAAGTTAGCCCCATTAGTGTGGAGTTCATGAACCAATGGCGATCACTTTCGTCGACAGTTAACCAAGATCCAACTCAAATATTCACAATATCATCCGTGGGTGGAATGAGTGGCGGAAGTAGGAAACGAGCCAATGCGCAAGGCTCACTTTAGAATCTTGTGACCCAAGGTTGTAGAACTAGGCGATGTTTAGTAAGGATTGTTTGAAATATTTGTCGAGACACGAAGAGGAAAGGGATTGGCATTGGCAAAAGGAGAGTTGGGAGATTATAGAGGGAAGAGGGGGATGTGTGTCGGACCTGTCGGTGCTGAAATTAATGATAAATGATAATGGTGGTGAGACAGGCCGCTACAAGGGTGCTATTAGTTCAGCGGTGTAAATTCCATATTTGATAAGTTGGCAATTTGTGGGAATTATGCAAATATGTTATTATTGTGTTATGAAAATATGGCAATTTTGGTGATATAAGGAATGGTTGAAGATGAAATCCGAGAAGCATATATCTCATTCAATTGATTTGAAGAATTTATCGAATCTTATATTTATGGGATTGGATTAGAGTTATGAAATTGGAATTGATATAGGAGTTTCAGCTATGGTATAGATATGGACGAGATATTCTAGTTCCTTATTTAAAGGGATTAGATTTGATAATTCCTATGTTTAAGGGCCTTGATATTGATGGAGAAGGAATTATACTCACACAAGGTTCGAGATACATGCGACCGGGCTTATATATTGTGAACATTCCGGCTAATCTACTTATGGATTTATTTTGAGAAAATTTGCACTCAAGTTTTTAATATTCAGAAGTAGCCAAGAGCTATGCATTTGTATTCCAACATGATCAAAACCTTTTGAACCAAAGTTCAGAATCATATGTCTTAATTTCTCGGGAGGAGGAGATCCAACGTCGATGAGTTTCGAGGTTACAGGGAGTCTAATCAAGGCGGTCGGAAACTAAGGGAGCTAGTAGAATTCACACATTTAATTAGAAAAGATAAGTATTTTGTATGGTGTATTTTGTACTATCTTTCTGATTAGTGGATTCATTCCGAACTGGGCCAGACCTCGCAGATGTAGGTTAATTTCATCGAAATGCTTAACCAAGTCGTGTGTCTTTTTGCTTTTACTTTATTACGTACTTGGTTAATTAGGTTATGTTGGAACACGGTAATCACAATTGGATTAATTAAGTAAAACTAAAATTTCAATTGGCATCAGAGCTGAGTCACGTATTCTTACCTTGGTTGTGTCAAGGAAAGTGCTAATTTAGTTTTACCATGGCAACCAAAGAAGTAGCTTCGGTGTCTAGGCTTCACTACTAGAAGGAACAAATTACAACTATTGGAAGGCACGTATGAGAGTCTTTAGCAACTCACTAGATGAACTTTCCTGGTATTTCATTGAAACATTATGGAGTCATCCTATGGAAGATGTCGAATCTAGCTCAAAGGAGAAGGAAGGGTGAAACAAGTGTAAAGAAACGAAGACTTAAAGATAAGTCAACATGGACTCCATATGAGTTGAAGGCCTCGATGGCAAACTCCAAAGCTCTAAATGTTATTTTCACAGCAGTGGATGAAAACCAGTTCAAACTCGTATCAACTTGTCACAAAGCAACGAAATCATGGCATATACTGCAAACAGTGCATGAAGGAACAAGTCGAGTGCGTGATTCGAAGTTACAAATGTTAGCCACAAAATTTGAGGAGTTGAAGATGGAGGAAGATTAAACGATTTCTATTTTCAACGGAAAGCTAAGAGATATCTCCAATATGGCATACCAACTTGGGAAAACTTACAAGGAAGAAATATTGGTGAAGAAAACTCTGAGATATCTTCCTAAACAATTTTCTATGAAGGTTGCTGCTATTGAAGAAGCAAGAGATGTGGCAAACATGACAATAGATGAGTTGATGTGATCATTGCAGACATATGAGATGACACTTGAACAACCATCAAAGAAAGCGCATAAAGAGTTAGCGTTCAAAGCCTCAGCCTCAAGGAATGATCATGAAACAGGGTGTATCTACATCCATTCACAAGCAAGACGTCTTATGAAATCTGGAAGGGAAGAAAGCCTAATGTTTCCTATTTTCATGTGCTCAGAAGCAAGTGCTACATACTCAGGGATAGAGAACAGTTGGGAAAGTTTGACAACCGTAGTAATGAGGGAATCTTTCTTGGTTATTCAGTGAATAGTCGTGCATACAGAGTATATAATCTCCACACAAATACTCTCATGGAGTCAATTAATGTGATTGTTGATGATTCAGATGACAAGAAAGTATCATGAAAATGAGACGATGAACCAGTTCCCGTCCATGTTCCAACTCAGAATAACTCGATCAATCACCAAGTCGATGTTGGAACACCAAATTCTTCTGAGAATCTCGATGACCCTTAAGACATCAACATCGCCCCTCAGTTCACCACCACATGTTCCAACACAAGTTGAACAAGAACCAAGTGTGAAGAGAAATCGAACTCTACCACAGGTTAAGTACAGGGAACTTGCAGAATTAAAATATTTCATTTCTCTGATTGAACCAAAGAATTACAAAGAAGCTCTACTTGATGAATACTGGATTGCGGCAGTGCAAGAAGAACTTGGACTTGAAAGGAATGATGTGTGGTATCTCATTCCCCGTCTCAAAGGAGTAAATGTTATTGGCACCAAGTGGATTTTCAAAAACAAGTCTAATGCTGATGGTCAGATTACTCGAAATAAAGCAAGGCTAGTGGCGCAGGGGTACACTCAAGTAGAAGGAATTGACTTTGACGAGACATTTACACCTGTTGCCAGGTTAGAATCTATTCGGATTTTACTTTCTATATTGTGTACTATGAACTTTACATTGTACTAGATGGATGTGAAAAGTGTCTTTATGAATGGAGTGGTGAATGAAGAAGTCTATATTGAACAGCCAAAAGGATTTGAAGATCCTCACTATCCGCATTATGTGTATCGACTCAAAAAGGCACTATATGGTTTGAAACATGCACCAAGGGCATGGTATAAGCGACTCATTAACTTTTTAATTAGGAAAGATTATAGTTGAGGGGGAGTCGATCACACTTTATTTGTGCTCAACATGTCATCAAAATATTTGATTGCTCAAATTTATGTAGATGTCATTGGCTTTGGCTCTACTTCACCATCTATGGTACATGATTTTGTCAATCTCATGCAGGATGAATTTGAGATCAGTATGGTTGGTGAACTTACTTACTTTCTAGGACTTCAGGTGAAGTAACAAAAGAATGTCTTGTTTATAAATCAAAGTAAATATGCCATGAATCTTGAGAACTATTTGGCTTGAGCAATTCTCGATCAGTTCGAACTCCAATGAGGGCTACAGATAAGTTGGTGAAGGATGAAAAAGGTGTTTCAGTGGATCATAAATTATACAGAAGCGTGATTGGGAGTCTATTATATCTTACAGCAAGTTAACCATGTATAAGTTTCAGTGTTGGGGGTATGTGCAAGATTTCAGGCTAATCCGAAGGAAACTCACTTGACTGCAGTCAAGCAAATTATTCAGTATGTTAGTGGGACTTCCGAGTATTGTATCTGACATTCTAAAAATCAAGATTCAGATCTATTTGGCTACAGTGATTTTGATTGGGCTGGTAATGCAGATGATCGCAAAAGTATTACTGGTGGTTGTTTCTTTATTGGCATGAATTTGGTATCTTGGTATAGCAAGAAGCAAAATTCTATCTCTTTATTATATGTTGAAATTGAATATCTTGCTGCTAGAAGTTGTTTTGCACAATTATTATGGATGAAACAAATGCTGAAAGATTATGGAATTCATCAAGGTACTCTGAAGATTTTATGTGACAACAAAAGTGTTATAGACATATCCAAGAATCTAGCCCAACATTCTCGAACGAAACACAGTGATATAAGGCATCATTTTATTCAAGATCTAGTGGAGAGAAAAGAATTAATGGTGGCATATGTTCCAATATCAAAGCAATTTGCTAATATTTTTACAAAGTCACTGGATTCAGCCACAATTGAGCTCCTCAAACAACACCTAGGTATGTGTCATATTTGAGGTATTTTTGTCAAGTTTTTTAATAGTTGTAGAATTTTTTGCTTCTTATTTTTGTGTACAAAAAAATGAAAAATACAAAAAAAAAATTAGAAAAGAGAAAAAGGACGAAAATTGGAAGTGGTGTATGCATATTGGAATATGAAAGGCTAATCAATTAGAGGAGAGAGAATTAGATTTGACGGTTGGAAGATGAAAGGAAGTAATTATGGCCTAGGAAAGAGAAAAAGATGGCACGATTACTGAGAAAAGTAAAGTAAAATTTTAACTCCACATCTCCCTCTCCCTCTCGTATTCCTCATTCCCACAACCTCTATCCGATATTCTTGCCATCTTCTTGAGATTGTGCTTGAAATTATTGGCCATTAACCTTATTTTTCAGAGAAGTATTAGCTAACCCATATTCAAGAACTATTCTTGTGCAAAAATCCCCTATGTATCACCATGGAGAACAACAAAACCTTCAAGAAACTTTTCAGGGAACCAGAGATGGAGTTAATATGACAGAGAGCACTGTGTTGGAAGAATGGAATGATGTTCAAGAACCAAGGGTAGAAGTAGTTCTGCCACCTATCCAGACACCACAAAACCCTTCCTCTCCAATTAAAGTCCATGTATTTTAGGACAAATCCTTTACCTTTAATAGTCAGTGGTTCAAATCATTTGATGACTCCATTGAATATTTTATAAAGCATGATAAGAGGGTAACTTAAGGGGTTTTTAATCTATGTCTGGGGTAATCAATGGGCATGATCTAAGTTAATTGCTTGAAGGGATTATCGGTGATATTCAATACATGGAAGAATGGAATCCTAGATTGACTGAGTTGGCATGTATAGAGTATGAAGGGAAGAAAATTATGTGTGTCTGTACTAGATCATCTGGCCGGAGAAGGCACGGATTAAGAAGAGTGAATGATTGGCCTAAAGGATTTAATGCACTAAGCTCTGCTAGCTTCAAAGCCTTACAAAGAGAATTCTGAGAGGGTTAGGGAGATACCCCCTGTTGTTATTGAGATTGATGATGATAATGAGGAAAATGTGGAGGATTTGTAAATCGATGAAGTAGAGGTTGTTCGAGAAACTGGTGTTCAAACATCAGTTCATGATGAGGATTATGATCTGGGAGGTGAGCATGTCCCTGAAAAATAGGAGAATGTGGAAGCTGAATATGTACATATTTTGACCCCAGAGATGGAAACAGTGGGAGAAGAGGCTGATGTTGATGATGTTCCAACATCAGATCAGCGTATGGAAGAAGAAGTTAAGATAGCTGAACCTGGCCTTGACGATGTTCCAATATCAGGCCAGTTGGAAGAAGAGATTGAAGTAATTGAGATTGATGATGTTCCAACACAAGGACATTCAGTGGATGGTCAAGCCTACACAAGTGATGAGGTACTGGAAGAGTTGGTTCAGACCATGAGATCAAAGAGAAAGATGACTGAGATAGAATCAAAGACAGTTCAACCCGAGAAGAAGAAGAAAAGAGTGAAGAAGGAGATTGGGCAGAGTTCAAGGAGGGTTCCACCTGCTAAGGATGCATTGAATGAAGATTTTTTTTCAATGAAGCCTATCAAGATAGCTGGGATCTCATCAATGAGAGAACCATTATTGCATAAAGGTCTATGGAGTTGGAGACTTACAGGATCTGTGGCTTTGCAGCCTTCTTGGAGGAATTGGGTTATGCCACTGCTACTACATTCCACAAGGACTACAATAAGGAGATGGCTTTAAAGTTTTATGCCAATGTCATGGCAGAAAACCTGGATATTGAGTCTGACTGGTATGGGTGGACTTATATACAAGGGAAGGTGATCAGATTCTCGGCTGAGAAAATTGATGACATCCTAGGGTTGACAACTCCTGAATTTGCTTGTCTATATGCAGAAGATCTGGAACTGATTATGACCAGATTACATATGAGATTTCAGGCAGTTTGGTGTCACAGTGCCAGCTCAAGGGAATGCAGTCGTGTCTAACCTGACCAGTAAGTATTTATGTCTGTCTCAAATAGCCATCAATTGTTGGATCCCTTTTACAAACACCTCATCCCTAACCAGAGAGATGGCCAGGCTGTTTCATTGCATATGGAAGAAGATTCCAATGAATCTGGGTAGAATCATCCAAGAAAATATTGTATTCCAAGTTGTATCATCCAGAAAGAAGAACTCTATGTCACACCCCTGTGTGATTACTGCTTTCTCACTAATTATGGGAAGTATTACTGCTTTAACTCAATCTGGTTGACCCAAGAGTGTTTTGTTGAGGATTTCAGGGATCGATAAAGGGAGGATTTTCAGTAGGTAGGGGTGTTTAAAAATACCTGGCCCGCAATACCCTATCAGTCTATTCATCGGCCTGGTATAAAAATAACTGGATACTTTTTTATTTTTCAGGGTTGGGTACCCGGCCCGAAAATTTTACATTTAAACGAGCCAGGGCCAGGGCCGTAAAAATACAATTTTTGGGTACTCGGATACCTGGTAATATTAAAATATATTTAATTACTTTTATTTTTAAATAATATTTTTCTACACATGTACTCTCAATTCTCATTTTCCATATCTCTGTAATATTAATTATTAAATAATGTAAATTTACATAATATTCAAGTGCTAAATTTTCAAGCATTCTCTTTCAACTCTGAATTCTCAATTGTTCCTTCTAAGTTATGGCCCTTCCATTTCAATCTCAAATTTTTAATTATAACCCCTGTCACAATCTTATTCTAGCAGTAGCAAGTATGTCAAGTTAATAAAAAATATATTTAATTTTCCATCACAACTTTCTTATCAAACTTTAATAAGGTCCCCACCAAATTAAAATTTATTAACACAATGATCTTATTCTCGTCATTTCAGTATTTTTTGTTATGTTCATCCAAACAAGGGAATAATGATGATAATTACAGACTTGTTACTCTTAGTGATCATTATATGCTAAATTTTTTAATGATAAAAGGTGATAACTATTTGTAAAAAAAAATGTCTCTAGAATTCAATTGTTAAACTACATTATAATCATTGTAAAGATATTTTTCTTGCACTAATACAAATTTACGTTACATAAAGAAATGATAATTACATCAAAAATATCAATTTTAAACGGGTCAGCAGGTACCTTGTTACCCGGATCGAACAATGCGGGTACCCGCAATACGGGTACCATGTTCTTCTGGGCCAGGCCACGGGCCGTATTTTCAACTACTTGTACATGTGGGTACCTGGATGTGCGGGTACCCGCACTTTCAGGTACACGCATTTGAGCACCCCTACTAGTAGGTAAGAATTCCGGGTCGAGAAGTTGATGTCTTTGGTTAGGGAAAGTTGGGCCAAAACGGGTCAGTGGATTTAAAGTTGGGCAGTTTTTGGGTCTACTTTTTTATTAAAATGAATCCACCGTAAGGTGGGGGGGTTATTTATTAGGTTCCCCGGACCTATTTAGAAACCAAAAGAGCTACAATGTTATATTAGAATATACATCGATAAGGCAATCTCGTTGCCTCCAAAAGAATGATCTAATACTAGTGGTCTAGTGGTTCTGCTTGGGAGGAAGTAGTAGACTATGTATAATACTAGAGGTGATGGAAGTTGTGTTTCCAAAGTAAGTGATCTCCACCCCCTGTGTTAATCGCTTACTTTGGCCGGGCAACTTCCTTTTCAACCGCAAAGTATAATCAGAGAGATTCGCAGTGGTAAGTGCTGGGATAGGGCTTATCATGTTTAGAGACTTCAGAGATGGTCTATTGAGGGGTACTGCTCCATTCCTTAGCTTAGGATATAGCCATCAATCCAGTACCATATGCATGCCCGCATCTAATAACTTGTCTGTAATTCAGTTAATTGTCGAAGATATGTACCTGTAAACACTTAAACAACATCAGCAGTATCTATTCTCCCTGTTAGCATGCTTCTGTGTACGAATGTATGGAAAATTGCTTTTATCTAGATGGTGAGACCTTTGATGAATGCTAGAATGTTAGACATGTTAATGTTTGGTTCATAAGGGTGAGTAGGTTTAAACTTAGCAATTGCATCAGCTTAAGTTCAGAGTGAATTTGAAAAGCTAGGACATATAAAGACCATTTGGCACTTCTAGGATTGTTAATCATGTTCACCGCAAGCATGACATCTGATTTCACTATGTAAGAACAGCCAGGGTCCAAACTAGTGAAACTTTTAGCTGTAGCTTGGATAGCTTTCATTTCAGCTTCCAATGGTGTACTAGCAGCGGCAGTTAAAGATCGAATTAAGCACGGGTTACCAATCCAATCTCTAGCTATAAGGCCAAGTGTGGACATGGTTGAGGACCAGGATGCATCCACATTTATAATTATGGTGTTTTGTGCCGGCCTATTCCAGAAGACAGTAGATATAGAAGGCATAGGGGGTGGTCTCAAAGGTGGGATTAGAGAGAAAATGGGATAGCTTCTATTCAAGTACACATTTGAGTGAGCAGGCTTGGCTGAGAAAGTTAGGAAAATAAGATCTCTCACCTCCTTACTGATTTGGGCTTGTGAAAACTTTTTGTTGTCAAAATAAAAGGCATTTCTGGCTTTCTATAGTGTCCAACAAATCAGTGATGGCAATATCTTACAGATATCTCTATGCACTTTACAGTTTTTGGGTCTACTTAAGTTCATTTTTTTGAAAATAAATTAAATCTAAATAACAAGTTAAATCAAAAATACTTTTAAACATCAAATAAATATAATAAACAATCAAAAATGTCAAACAAATACTAAGAATTACCTAAAATTTAAATAATGAAACATAAAATAAAAACACTAATACTATACACATCAAATTAACATAGTATAACATCAAATAAAAAAATAGTATGTACATCAAGTTAAAATGGTTAAACATCAAATTAAAATACTATATACATCAAATTAAAATAGTGAAACATCATATAAAATATTAAAATGTACACCAAGTAATAATAGTTAAACATCAAATTACAATAATATACACATCAAATTAAAGTAATTAAATATCAAATAAAATACTAAAATATACATTAAATAGTTGAACATCAAACAAAAACACTAAAAAACACATCAAATTTTAATTTGTAAGCATTGAATAAAGACGTGTGTAATGTACACCAAAATGTGACAATAATACTTGAAAAAGTAAAACATCAATAGTATTAAATTTTAAAATTCATTTCACACTATTGATACATCAAGGATATAAACTAAATTTTCAAACAAAGAAACGTTGATAATAATTTTTAAAACAACATGCTCAAAAATGAAAGCATCAATCAAAATAAGTGTATAAATTAAAAAATAAAAAATATGTAATTAAATATCGCTAATTAGTATCAAAATGTATAAAGTGTAAAAAAATGTAACATGTAAAGACATAATTTACAATAAAAGATCAAATTTAACTTTAAATCACACGATTTTAGTGGGGGGAAAAGGCTTATGAAAAAATATCACAATATTTGGTTGAAACATCAAGTACTCAAAAGGGAACCATTAAGTCTGGTAGTAAAAATATCTCCGCATTGCACGGGCCATGGGGAAAAAATGATCTGCAAATTTCTCTGACCCAAATTCTTGACACGCGAGATTCTTATGACCTAAAAAAATCATTAATTTTCCAATTTATGCCAAGCACCCCCTAAAATGTGGTATTTACACCCCAGTCCCTCATTCTTTTCCCAACTTTCGTAAATTATATTTGGAACCTCATATCTAATTAAATTGGCAAAGTCTTGGGAAAAACCGTCTTTTCATAGGCTTACGGAAAGACGGAATTTAAATAAATAATAAAAGGTAAAAGGTCTTAGTTGCAATATTAAAAATTTATTATGCAATATATAGTAGTTATACAGTTTATAACCCGATTTATGCAACCCAAAAATTTTATCTTCATTTCTTTTAATTTGCACCTTAAACCTTGGTCTTTTCATTACTTATGGAAAGACTGTTTTTCAAGAGACAGACTCTAGCAAATTTCATAATATTACACATTAATCTTTGATTTCACTATAAAAAGTATGTCTCGCACAAGGCTTTGTCTCTCTTTTATCAACAAAACTTTTATCCTATATATAGTGTAAACCGGAGTAACTAAAACTAATTAAATAAAGTCTCTTATAAAATTCATAACCGCATCCGCTAGGGGCAAAAGAAGAACAAATCCTTAATTAATTATCAACTCCAAAATTCAACTAACATAGCGACACGATGATGATCCTGAAATGAATGGTATATAAAGATTCTTCACCAATTTGTTGACTGCAACTTTGTCATCATTTATCATTCTTGAAATTTATTTTTAGTTACCTTAATATAAAAATCCCACAGCAATAAAAAAGAACATCAAGAACGACAAAAGGATAGAACATTTTAAAACTAAAGGGATCTTAGCTCAATTATTTAAAATATTGAAGGACGAACTATAACATTTCAGCTAGCCTTTACTGTTTATTTTATTTTACAAATGGAGCCGGGGGTTGACACAATTATTTATTTTCGCAATCCTTTATTTGTTTTATTATTCCAATTTTGATCCTTCTAGTTCCTAAATCAATTAACTATTTCTAAAGTCTCACCTTGTATAGAATAATTTATTGTGCAAACTTCTTGTCAAATGAGTTCCCAGTGGCATCCATGTCGCGACGGAGGGTAAGGTATACACCTCTATAAACGTACATCATCACAAACCAGTTTTAAAGGAGAACGTGGTTGAGTGAGAATGCGGGTATTATTTGCATGCAGTTCATGATAGAGTGCATCTCGGATGTCAAGGACAATAACTTTCAACTACAGGAGGATGGGCTTGTACTTGACGACCGATCCTAGATCCTTAATTATGATTTCGATCGACTGCATGTCAATAACTTACCGGTCATACAAACGACGGGCTTGCACTTGACGACGTCGCTCTAGCTGTTAGTTATCGACTCAAAATGATGTTGTTTCAGGACAAAACACACGTATCCTGAAATGGTGGCCAATTTCACTCAAACATTTCCAGTGCATGTCATCTAAAATGACATCATTCTACTTATCCACTACCTCATTATACACTCGACAGACCGACCAATGTTAGCTTTCACATCATATATTTAAACATATCCTTCAGTCCAACTATATAATACATCCCAGCCTACACACAACATCGTCCAGCAACTACCCATCGTGATTGGGTGTAGCCAAGACACCACGAGGGCTGTGAAGGTGAGATGACGCGATTTTGTTTAGTGGTGGTGTTGGGTTGCTAGTCATAGCCAAAATGGGTCATCTTGTGGCGGATAGATGGTCCGCCTCACTAAAAAAAGGAAAATGGATCCTACGGTAATCTGTATTCGTCGAATGGATGTTTCTGGCGCACATCAGAGATTCCACTGGCCTGTAGCACCACATCTCCGATAGGTTGGGAGGGCAATGCTCCTTAGTCGGTGCTTATTTCTGGGACTTGGAAGATTGGGATTGTGGATCTATTTACCTGGAACGAAAGTAGGGATTTGGTTTTATTTTTAACTTTAGTTGTTTTTAATGTTTTTTCTTTCTAAGTTTACTGTTGGTGATCTCCCGACTCCAATGTGATTTAGGTGCCTCCCCATCACTGATCGGAAAGATCCAACAACAACCTCGAAGACGGTTCTAAGTCGAAATCTTAGAATATGGAGTTTTGCCAACGGATGTAGTACTGCTCTAATTCAAAACAAAAAGGACAACTCAAGCCCTCGACACTTCTCTAACAGACACTTTCCACTCTTGATCGGAGAAATTTAGCAACAACCTCAACAAAGAGAAGTTTGGAGGCTGCCAATACGGCATATGGACTTTAATCAAAGAACTCCCTACTTGATAGGTTTATCTGTGGGAGGTCCACCACAGTGTGTGAGCTAAAATATATACTCCCTCTGTTTTCTTAAGTTTGGCACACTTACCATATTTGTATGTTTTTCTATGTTTTGTCACATTTCCTTTTATGGCGAAAAATACATCATTCTTATCCACTCATTAAACGCATTTCAACTTACAAGAAAAAATACTACCTAAACCTATAGTGCCAAACATAGTGAAACTGAGGGAGTATTTAAGTTTAGGAAGATTAGTTCTACTTATTAGTTAGGATTGGTACAATCCAAATCTGACATAATGATGTACTCCTTCAAACTGCCTTCAAATTAATGAGAATGTAAACATTGATTATCCAAAAAAAAAATGTTAAGACTAAAAGGTTTGACATAATTTGTGTATCATCACTTGAAATAAAACGCCTACCCAAGAAATTTAAACAATCTGAAATGCCGGACAAGAGAAATGCCCAGAGCCCCACCACCGTCACCCCATAAGTTGAAAATAATTAAAGAAAATAAGGAGATAGGGGCATGTGGAATGGCATCACATTGCTGGCCTTATGACACCGTCGGCACGTGTTAGTGTGTGCATTTGGGCGTCAGGTTTGAAAGCGAGCCATTAAGGCATTAATATCATCAACTTATAATTAAATTAGGCCAACCATTGCAGTTCAAATAACACACTTTTCTTAGTATTCCAAGCTAATATATAATTATTTTATGATTAGATTTTTGTTTTTACCATACTTTTATACTTATTCATATTTTCTTATTTTTTTGTGATTGTTGTCATTAAAAAATTTTCAATTCTCTCTCTGTAAAGTGAACTGGATAAAGAGAGCATTGAGGAATTAAATGCATGCTCCCCATGGCCATAGGATTCCTAACGATCATGTAAAGTCAACTCTTCCACCCAAAACCACACAGTTAAATATTGATTATTCCAGCAAGAAATGAAGAAACAAATCCCATCACATTATGCCAATTGACTATTTTGCCTTTGAGTGTGTTCTCCTTCTTCTTTCTTTTTCTTTGGCGGCCAAAGTAGGCATGGAAATCACTAATCCCCTTTTCAAACTTCTTGATTATCTACATGTATTACTCCCTCAGTCCCATCTAAATTGCCATCTTACTTTATGATAATATTTTGTGTTAAAGTTTAACTACATATTTAAATAATATATGAGACATAATATTATCATATGTAATATTGTTGAATTCGTCGAAACAAGTAGTTTCTAGAAAGTAATTTTTTGTTTGCCGTTATTATACATAACTAAACATATTAACTACCAAACATGTTTATCGATGTGTAATGATTAGGCTGTAATTTAATCTGAGACGGAGGGAGTATTCAATTCATCACTATTTCGAACTTATTAATATTTGTAATGAACTTAATTTTATTACTCTCTTTGTCTCAGTCAAATCAGTGTATTTTTTTTGTCAATTTTCTTAAAACACATTTGACCATTTATGACTATTATTAGTGTATCAAAATTCTATATTTATGAATATATGATGCAAGAAATATAACAATAACTCATATGATATCAGGTTTATATACTAATTAAAATTTATGTCATAAAAAAAAGTTAACTAAAAAGTGGGTAGAATTGGATGGAATTGGTGGATTATTATTAAAAAAAAATTTGGAGGCATGGAAATGAATTTCTGAACAGCCGCTGTCTGTAGCTTGACAATTCCATGACATAGTCAAAACAGTGTTTGAAAGTGAACGCCAGGAAATGGGCAAACAAGTCATTTCACTACATTATAAGTTTGGCTCTTCTTGTATAAATAATACACACCACTGATATCAATTGGATCATTTCTCTGCATTAATACTCAACAACAACAACAACATCAAAACCTCTGTTCCTGCCCCTTTTTTCTGCACTTCTCTCTTCAAAAACCTTCATCATTTTCTCCATCATCATCAACAACAAGATTTCCAATCATGTCGGTCCCGTCTCCGGCCGCCTCGTCGCTGCTAATCATGATGGTGGTGGTGCTTAACCTGGTCCATTCCTCCGACTGTCGGAACATGCCACCAGAATTCACTTCCACGGACAAAGAAGATCCCTCCGGGAGTTCTTTCAATGTGCCCGCCAGCCCGACCCCGCGAGAGCCCCAACCCAGGGGCTCCCGCAGGAGCTACGGGGTGTCGGTGCGCGTGGTCCCCGGAGGGCCAAATCCTCTTCACAATTGATCAATCATGATCAAGTTTTGCAGTTTCTTAGAGAAGTTTAAGCTATCTCAAATATTTTTATTTTTATTTTTGGTTCTTTCTAGATTTGGAATGTAAATGCATAGTGTGAGTACAGGGATAAGTATTGCTGTTTGTATTATTAGTACCTTTGTATACTTGAAACAGGAATTATATACTATAAAATTCATTGGTTAATAATTTGTTTTGTTTTTTGGTGCAAGAATGGGGGAATATAGTACCTTGCACTTTGATTCGGTTCTAAGGAGTACAGATTTCACACAATGCAAGAAATCATTGATGATTGTACAAAATTGAACCAGTTTTGGTGTTTGGTGTGTTAACATTTATGTGGTTACGGTGGAGAATGTATGAACATTGATGTTCATCTGGTCCACTTTTTTATGTTTTACTTTCGTACCACGATAGCAAATTTACAAGACTCATTAATAGCAGCGCATTCGGACTAATATAAAGGAGGCCCACTTTGCTAATAAACAAAATGTAAGTGTGAGATATATTCAGTTTATAATTATAATTTATCTGAAAAAGTATTACCTCCGTGTAAAAATTATTGGTAAAAATTTTGAGAGAAAATACTTATAAAAAACATTCTTGCATAATTTTGAGGTGACAACCGCAATCCAAACGCCCACACACCATTCTATATTTATGAGTGAGTTTGAACTCACTATTTGTTGCGTATGATTCTAATCCGGTTTGAATGGTAATAAAAGGAACAGTGATCCTCTATTCTATTGTGAACCGTTCAACAATCTAAATTCGATTCCAATAAACTCAATCTATTGACTTGAGATTGTATCATCTCAACCTGGATACAATAGCAGACATTAGATTAAGCAATTTTAAATCATTAACAAAGTGTCTCTTTCTTCAGTAATTCTAATCCGCTGTTGAATGTGAAAGATTTTAGCACAATCTAATACGGACATCTGAGAATGGCTTAATCAACGAAACTTGTAAAGTCTGCTCATTAATATAAAACCAACAGTAGAGAACTTCACTAAGTCAAAGGAAACCATCAATCACATCCAATTATTTTAAACCAAGCAATTATGTACGCCATTTGTATATTCTCCCATTTTGTCCCACCCTCTAGGGTGGGGTTTTTTCACATAGCAAGCTTATCCCAACTTTGAAAAACCCAATAATCTACCAAGAAAAACACAGTACAGAGTTTGTTATGATTCGTACGTGCTAATATTGTAACAATTTCTTGGTCAAATATTGCATCAAAATATAATTAGATTATAGAAAACACATTTTCTATCGATTCAAGAAGAAGAAGAAGAAGAAAGCTGGAAAGCTGTAGTGGAAGGAAAGTCTGACAAGCTGACATGTGCAAAAAATAGATCGTCAAATTCACAAGGGCTGCCTTAATACAAAAATAGAGACGAATTAAATTCTACCTATGACATGCAGTCTGATTATTTGTCATTGTCGTATGTTAGGGTAAATGTGTTAGGATAAATCAGATTATTGATTAGATTCTGATTTATTATGAATATAGTTGTTTTCTTATTACATCTCGATTGTACTCTCTATATATTCAGTTATCAATATATAATTTCTTACGGTAAATCATTATATTATAGTATCAGAGCAAGGTTCTGATCCTAAGCCCTAAATTTTAATTTTAATTTCTTGTTTAGCGCCTCCCTCCTTCTCCCTTTTTTCGGCCCTGATCCCGGCAAAGTTCCGGGCAAATTCCGGCAACCTCTAGCGGCTCTTCTCCGTCCACTGGCAGTAATCCTTTTGGCGTCGTCATCTTTCGGCGTTCGATTAATCTCCTCCGTCCGGCTTTCTTTCTTCAACCAGCGGCGTTTCTCGACAGTATCTATCTCCGGCTTCTCCAATTCCAACAGCGGTATCCATCTTCGGCATCCCCTCAACTTTCCCCTGCTTCGTCACCGGCGAACTCAATTCCGTCGGCGTCGTAGGATTCTCCGACGAGTCTCGGTGGCATAATTCTTGGGTCTTTGGTCTCGACGAATGCAAGTTTCTATTTTCCGACAAGTTCTTGCCTGTTGGTCTTTCTCCAGCAACGCTTTCTTCCAGCGGCGAGTTTCCATCTTCGCTGTCATTCTCTTCTAGCGGCGCCGCCGACATCTTCATCAGCAACGTCTTCCAGCGGCAAATTTCAGGCCTATCCTTTCGCGCACTTGTCACGGCTCCAGTGGCGAGATCCACGCGCTCACCCGAAGAAGACAACCCTCCAGCGCATGAAAGTCACGCACTCGTTGACTCGGACTCCCCTCTCTCCATTGGCACGTGTGGTCACACACCTCTATATTGGTAGCACACAGTTGAGCATCGCGCCTGTTTTAGGCAATTTTGGTGCAATTTTTGGCCTTTTGCTATGTTTATTTAGGCCCTATATCTCGGGCAGATTGTTCCACTAATTGGATTGGGAACAAAGTTTTGTTTTAGGATCCAGCCTGGGTTTCAGCCATGGATGATGAAATGGCCGCTCTTCGTGGTCAGCACACTTGGGACTTGGTGCCTCGACCTTCAGATGTTAACATTGTTGGCTCCAAATAGGTCTATAGGCTCAAGTATTGACCAGATAGCACTCATAAAGCTAGACTTGTGGCACAGGGTTTCTTGCAGATTTTGGGTTTTTATTTTGACCACACTTTCAGTCTTGTGGTCAAAGCCTCCACTGTTAGAACGGCTCTCGCCATAGCCATCATGCGTTCCTGGCCACTTCATCAGTTGGATGTCAAGAACGCTTTCCTTAATGGTGTTCTTGATGTTCCGGTCAACATGAAGCAGCCCATTGGTCATCAGGATTCTGCTCATCCAGACTATGTTTGTCGCTTGCAAAAGGCCATTTATGGTCTTAAGCAGGCCCACCGAACCGAGAAGGGGAATTCAATTCAAATGAATTTAAGGATTTTTGTGACAATGAAGGGATCAAACACTACACTACTGCACCCTACTCTCCCAACAAAATGGAGTAGTGAAACATCGAAATTGAACGGTGATAGAAATAGCCCGGTGTGTGCTCAAAACCATAGCTATATCGGTTATGTTTTTGGGAGAAGCGGTGAGGACCGCAATCTACATACTCAATCGTTCACCAACATAGAGTTTGGAAGGGAAAACGCCATATGAAGCATGGCACAAGTGCAAACCAAAGGTGCATCATTTGAGGACTTTTGGGTGTGTAGCTCATGTGAAGAAGGTTGGCCCTGGAGTAAGCAAACTTGTGGATCGTTCGACGCCGATGGTTTTCATTGGATACGAAGAAGGCTCTAAAGCCTATCGAGTGTATGATCCGATGGGAAAAACACTACATGTGTCTAGTGATGTGGTGTTTGAGGAGCATAGTGGGATTGGTTGACGGAGTTGGAAAGACCAATCAAATGAAGTGTTCATGGTTGATTATTTGGGTAAAACTGCACCTGGAGAAGGTAGCTTGTACACAAAGATCATTCCAAATGAAAATGAACCTTGCATTGAGTTAGAAGGCAGCAGCACTCGGACGCCTCAACCAGACTTGGGGAGTACAAAATTTGCAACGCCGCCGACTCACGATGATACACTTAGCACAAACCATGATGTTCAGTAGTATCGTAAGTTAACAGACATGTATGATACCACAGATGAGGTTAGTTTGGAGTTGAACGGTGTTTGTTTTTTGGCTAGTGAGGAACCCGCTAGTGTGGAGGAAGCACTTGGAGACACTTATTGGAGACAAGCAATGGAGAGTGAGCTAAATTCCATTCGTAGCAATGGCACATGGGAGCTCGTCACACTTCCGACGGGGCACAAACTATAGGTCTCAAGTGGGTCTTCAAGGTGAAGAAGAACCCAGCGGGAAACGTAGTGAAGCACAAGGCTCGACTTGTCGCGAAGGGTTACATTCAACAGCAAGGGATTGATATTGATGAAGTGTTTGCACCGGTGGCTCGAATGGAGACAGTTTGGCTACTAAAAGCACTTGCCGCACACAAAAGTTGGGAGATTCATCACATTGACGTCAAGTTTGCGTTTCTAAATGGTGATCTTGTTGAGAAAGTTTATGTTCACCAAACTCCAGGTTTCTTTGATTCCGGAAACAAAGAGAAGGTGTTTAAGCTACACAAGGAATTGTATGGTTTACGTCAAGCGCCACGAGCATGGAATGCCAAGTTAGATGCTTCACTAGTCTCTCTTGGCTTTGAACGTAGTCCATTGGAGCATGCCGTCTACCGAAGGGTAAGTGGTTCTTCATTGTTGCTGGTTGGAGTGTATGTTGATGATTTAATTATCTCGGGAGCTTGTGTTGATGAAATTACCAAGTTTAAAGATCAAATACAAAGCTTGTTTGATATGAGTGATCTCGGCCTCTTAAGCTACTATCTTGGAGTCGAAGTACAGTAAAGAGATGGTGAAATCATGCTTTGTCAAAGCGCCTATGCCACTAAGATTCTTGAAGTATCTAGTATGGGGGGTGCAATCCATGCTACACACCAATGGAGGTTCGACTAAAGTTGAGCAAAAAGGATGCCGGAGAGATCGTTGATGCAACAAAATATCGGAGCATTATTGGTAGCTTGCGCTACTTGTGAAATACAAGGCCCAATTTAGCTTTTTCAGTTGGTTTAGTGAGCCTTTTTATGGAGACATCGAAGGCATCACATTGGGTAGCAGTGAAAAATATTTTGAGGTATGTTAAAGGGACTATTAATTATGATTTTTGTTATGGGAAGAATGATATGTTAGAGCCTGGTTTGAAATGTTATAGCGACAGAGATCACGGCGGCGATGTAGAGGAGTACAAAAGTACCACGGCAATGGCATTATTCCTTGGTAAAAATCTGGTTAGTTGGACATCTCAAAAGTAAAAGGTGGTTGCATTTTCTTCTTGCGAGGCAGAGTATATTGCAGCTGCATCGGGGGCTTGTCAAGGTGTTTGGATGAGTCATTTGTATAGTGATCTCACAAATCAGGAGCCAAAGACGGTGAAGCTACTCTTGGACAACAAGTCGCCAATTGATTTGAGTAGGAATCTGGTACATCAAGAACGAAATAGGCATATTCATATTCGTTATCATTTCATTCGTGAATGTATTGAAAATGGTTCGGTGGAGGTTAGCCACATTGGGACACAAGAGCAATTGGCGGACATTCTAACCAAGACACTTGGGCGTGTTAAATTTGCTGAAATACGACATAAACTTGGTTTGGTCGAAGTTGGTTCAAGCAACAAGTTTTAAGGGGGCAAAATTTTGAGATTAACACTTGTTGCTTTGCATCAGAGTTTCTTGTTCTTGAGTTGCATGCATGAACGTTGTTGCATGTTGGTTTCTCTTAGGAATATTCATTCCCGAGTAACTTATTTGCTTAGTATTTGTTAGTTCCTTTAACTAAGGATTTAGTTAGTTTGTTGGGAGAATTTGTTAGCCACCTTCAGTAAGTTGTGCCAAACTCTTAGGCTATGATCAATAGTTGGTTAGGCCATGTTTAACTTTTTTAGTTAGTTGTTTTACTTCATGTAATTGGCTTTGAATGGTGTATATGGATAAACAAAAAATATGTAACTTCAGCACCATTCTTTGCCTTGTGTTTTAAGCAAATCACCTTCAAGTAATTTCAATTTCTACATCTATCACGGTGTGGCCTTATTCGTTCGTGAACGGATCTCCTTCCTCTCTGGCCTTTGTAGGTCTCTGTAGTTTCTTCTTCCAGGGGTTGAGGTCACATTTTCTTCTGCATGCTTCTTCTGCTATTTTATTCTTGTCTACCAAATCAATCATTAAACCATGGAATTAGGTGGATACCAAAAGCAATTCTAATGAAAGCGTACATGTCTTAGACCCGTTATGAGGTCAATGAGGAACACATGTGCTCAGTTATCCACCTGATTGGCCTCATCATTAAATTTTTCCCAAAAATCTCGTACGAATTCGTTCCCTTGACAATTCATCATCAATTTTTCCCTCATTTTTTGGAACTTTATCCTCTGCATAAACCTGGTGCAGAACTTGTGCTCCAAGTCATCGAAGTCCTTGACACTCCCTTATAGCAACCTCTTGAACCATGACCTTTCCTTATCTACCAGAGTAGTTGCGAAGGCATTGCACCAGATTTCCATAGAAAAGGGTATGTACACATGTTTGTGACAAATGTGTGGATGTGATATTCCGGGTCTGGCGTCCCATTATACATCCCTAGGTTCATCGGGATCTTGAACTTTGGTGAGGTCGTGCATTCTGCTATCTCGGGGATGAAGGGAAGAACTTTTTTTAAACTTGTGGAATGAGTTTCACTCCACGAAAGGCGCTCTCGGGCCGAATTTCTCGAGATGAAACTCAGTTCATGAGCGTACGGATTGTCTAGATCTGATTTGAAATCATTGCCTTTAAGCTGGGGTTTCTCATTTCAAGGTCGGAATCATCAAATGTGATCTTCCCATCTTGAGTGGGTCATCAACAATGTTTCTTTCTTCATTTTTGCAGGGTCAACAAATAATCTTGTCGGCATTACTCGGCCAGCCTGCGAGCCGAGGTTAGGGATGGCAGTGGCTCGGGTTTCAATGGAGGTCCGCCCCACGCCTGCCCCGAATGGGGCGGGTGTGGAGGTAGTTTTGGTAGGGGTGGGAGGGTATGGGTATGAAAATCATATCTGACATGGGTAGTAGGTCGGGCATGGATGTTAGTTCACACCATCCCATCCCCGCCCTGCCCCACTAAGGTCGTTATATACTTGACAATTTAATATAAAATAATGTACATATCTTACTAACAATAGTTTCATGTAAATACATTTATTAATTTTAATATAAAAGTTGCTATAAAAAAGTGGATTTTAGCTATTTTTGGAGATATAACTGGGATGAGTACAATGAGTATGAAGTAGATAGAGAGACCCAAGTGGGTGATGGGGAGGGTATGGATTTTTCATAATACCAGATGGGGCGGGTATGGATTTTTCATAATACCAGATGGGGCGGGGATGGATTTTAAAGTTGTACCCGCCATGGGTAATGATGAAGGTATGAGTATGAAAATTTTATGTGGTTATGGGTATAGAGGTACCATAATCCGTACCCGCTCTGCCCCATTAACATCCCTAGCAAGGTGGCTTTTTCCCCTTTGGAGGTGAAACTAGGTTATTCGGACTTGCATAGATTGCTTGCAAAAAAAAATCATCATTTCTTCCTGGGTCACCAGCGGAGCTGATGAGCCACCTGTAAGTGAAGTTGGGGTTACCAATGACTTTCCTTCTTCTTCCATGGAAGAACTGGTGGTGAATTCTTCACATACGGAGCTAGTGACAATGCCTCGTTGGGACCTTTCTGGGGTGACTGACTAGTGGTCGAGACAACCTGCAAAGGCAGAGAAGTACTCGAGGCTTAGCCAGGATTATTTTCGGGATTAAGATTCAACGCTCAAATTAGTTGGAATGGAGAATATATATTATTTGAGTAATGTGTAATGACTTGTCCATAGAGCATAGAGATGTCTATGGTCGATAGGATGTCACCCTATCTACTCTGTGCCAAAGAGACATGTACTTCATGGATATTAGAGAGCATGCGACTACCTCTTTACCGCAACCACTTGATGTTCTTCTTTAGCATACATTTAATTCCGCTTCATCACATGCCTTCTCATAATTAATAATGGACGATTGAGATTTGCCTCACGTGGAGGTGTGGGACCTTACTCCTCATTATAATGTGTGATTATTTTATCAAAGTGTGAGAATTTATTTGACGCCCATTACATTAATGGTGGAGCGACGTTAAAAAGAGCATTCGATGGATTGTAATTTGTAATTGTATTTTTCTTCAAAACTATCGAAGTGGGAGAATATATTTGGTGCCCCAAACCTACTTAGAAGGGGAAAAAACATTTGAGAGAGGTCGTAATGTGTTATTATTTTTCTTCAGAACCATCAAAATGGAAGGAATCTATTTGGCACCCAAACTTACTTAGAAGTAAAATAGAAATTAATCTTTGGCCCATGCAGGTCTCAAACCTGCGTACCTTCGCGTTATTAGCACGACGCTCTAACCAACTGAGCTAATGGGCCAAGTTGGTATTGTATGATTATTACTCATCTGCTTTGCAAATGAAATACGGCTAACTTGACATTAAAACTATTCCTCTATCCCAATCAAAGTTTCTTAGTTTGACCTCTGCATTCAAATCGAGTCAATTTCAACCATTAAATTGTATTAATGTAGATGCCATTATCATATAATATTTTGTTGTATTTATTATAAGTATTCTTTAAAATTGTAGTTTTATGCATATAAAAATATATCAGTAGTTAAATATTGATACATTTGACCCCAACATTTTTTAATAAAAAACTTTGATTGGGACAAATGAAGTAGCCGGAAAGAATTTGAATCTGGAATGATGAAGGTTGACGGGGTGGCTATGTAATCTCAATTGAACCAGCTCAACGGAAGGAGAATTTGCCGATTCAGTCCCTAATTGTTTCCTAGTATAGTAATTGAGATTTTTAATTTTTGAAAAGCAAACTAAATTACTACCTTATATTTGACTTATTGGCGGATTTGGTCTTTTGATGGATGTATTTGGCAGCTCTTCTAACTAAAGTAGTTTTAAGTGTTCAATAAATTTTAAAAACAAGTTATTTTTAAAGCGAGGGACATTTTTAGGAGAAAGTTTTAAGTCTTCAACACACATGTAGTTTTAAGTCTTCAACACACATGCGTGCACTTAACAGCCAGCTACTTCCAGGACTACACTAACGTGTCTGAAAACATACCCACCAAAAATGGCTTAAGCTGCATTGGCTATTAATGGTCATATATATCCCACAAAAGAGTCATTGGACCAAATGTTAAGATTAGGTACAGAAGATTAGTTTGAACAAAAAGCATGTTGCTTTCAGACAACCTTAAACCATGCAAGGATTTAGGGAGCCATGCACGTTATTGACTTCAAACAAGGAAACCTTTTTAGTTAGGACAACACTTCAAGCATAATGGAAGTTTCTTACAGATTGCTCAAGTTTGAATATGCTTGCCTTCAGAGTAGCTGATGAACTAAAACATGGAACTGCATATTTAAGGAAGAAAGAAAAGAATGTGAGCAGAAAAAACCAGCATTCTACCAAAACTCCAATCTCATAAACCTATATCAAGATGAGCTGAAACTTTCAGAGAACTGTTTCGATCTTAGATTAAATAATAAAGGCAGCTGTGTAATGAATTCAACCTATAGCTACTACATAAGCTCTGTGCCAACAGGATCGACAGAAAAATGCACCGAAATGGCCTTTTCCATGATGGGCTGTATTTTGGATCCCCAAATCTGCATTTTCCAAATAAGAAGTAGAGGTTTTAGTCACTGTACTAAAGGAAGAACAATGCTCCATAATGGAAAGAATCTGAATGACTTAAAGCCTCGCCCTTACGCTGTTGTACTCGGAAGATTTCATGAATATTTTGAAGGCCTCAGCTGATAAACACCCGAACAGTTGGTAGTGAATAAGCAGGGCGAGAAAGTTTAGCTAAAAGGTCTAGAACAGAAAAATGAAACCTTACATGATCGAAATCGTATCACTATTGCGTGAGTGTATTCGGCACCATTAGAATTAAAAATTGAACCTGAGAAGCAAAAAATTAGAACAGTTTCAGTATGCACTAGAAGCTTGGAATAGAAATACAACATGCTTTGGAGTTAGTAACTCCAATCCTGTTCGTTTCTCTACATCTTCCTAACAAGCTACCGATGTTTTATCATTTTTTATGTATTATTGGATAAATTGAGACAGAAAGATGCTATGATTTGTGGCGTGGTTCAGAAGATTAACCTTTTGTAGCTTGAACAATAAGCGAGGGCAACTCTGTTGTCAAATTTGCCAGAGCAGCCATTGCCTCTTCTGCTGGCCTCTCCAATGATTTTTTGTCAAATGCTATTAGAAGTACAAACTCAACGCCATAGTTGAACTCCTGCAAGAAGCAACGAGTAGAGAATAATTCGGAAACAGGAATGTGATTAATTTGGTCATTAAAAATGCCTAAAAGAAGTTAGGAAGCTATAATGATCATGTTTTACGACATAACTGCATAAGTTGTTTTTACCTCTCCTTTCCTGAATATTGGCAGGATGTCATCTTCTACTTCAGATTCATAATCCACATTTACAATGTCCTGTCAAAACAGCTACGCAAAAGAATCAGAAATTTGGAGCATATACCGATATCTGTAGTTGAGCCCGATAGTATGATACACTGAGAGGAAAAGAGAGCGCTGGTAATTACATGATAGGGCATACATGGCAGTAAGGTAACACATTCTCTGTAAGAACCTTGACATAGAATGGGTTATCGTAGAACCGAACCAAGTCCTCCTTCTTCTGAAAACGCATGAAGACTGCATGTGTATAGTCTGCATTCTGCTGATCAGAGACACAGCCTGCGTATAAAGAAGATCACTCAAGGGTATGTAAACATTTTGTACATATAGGAATATAAAAAACATATGGAAACGACAGTGTACAATATACATCAGCATGCATGTCAAATAAAGATACTGAGAAAAACTGAAGAACATAATACTTTTATCTTAACAAAGTCTTGGAAACAACTTGTTATTGATGATACACAGAGACTACTGACATTCTTTTCATAGAAAACTTTGACTTACTAAGTATAACGAAAAAATGAACATTATCAAAGCTCTGTATGTGATATTCACGAGCAATCAAACATTAACGCAGAGCTTCAGGCTAGATAAGAATGACTATTTTAGAGGCACGGAAGAAGGAAGGATCACCTAAAGATATGGCAACAATGCCACGCATTTGATATTGGGTGGTATAAAGATAATCAAGCATGTCCTTCTCCAGCAGATCAGAAAGATCATTGTTTGCTTTAAGCAGGCATATATGCTCAACTACTTTTCTGCAAGAATGAAGAACAAGGGAAACATTAAATCTAGGAAGAGAATCTAGGATTGGCAGCAGCATTCCCATTTTAGATCAACAGTTGACAAAATAACCAAAACAAAAAAAAATGACGAGTAATGGCATCATTTGCTATGGTAAGTAATCTATGAAAAGGTGAGAAAAACAAACTTAAAATGGTTAGGACACGCCCGACGCGTACATAGAAGAAGACATTAACTCATGTCACTATGACAGATACATAAATTGATGAGTAATGGCATCATTTAGGCACATAGATGCCTCACTATGACAGATATAAACTAGGGAAACATTAACTCATGTCAAAAGGGGAGGAGGAAGATCCAAAAAGATGATGAAGTAAACCATAAAAATTGATGCATCATACTTATATATAAAAAGATAAATGAAGTCATGATCAAAAACGATTGAGATATATGATCCATATGGTAGAAGAAGGATTTGGTTATTGTTGTACAACAATATACATATCGATGCTCTAAGATCACTGGATCTGCAGTTTAAACAAACGTAACAATGTTTCAACCCAATTGGATTAGATTGAATGAAAAATGCCATCTTGAACTGAACAGCCACCAAGACACAGGGGTTCACCTATCGAATACTTGAGGTTCTCAATGGGGAAAGATGCCCTAGATTCATACACTTCATCGATACAATGCGCTAGTTAGACAATCAAACATATGCAACTAAGTACAAGCAAAAAAAAACAAGAGTGTAATTAGAAATGCAAACCTATGAAGACTACCACTAGTGTCAAAAAACACTTGACAAACAAATTACGAGCTATTCTGCGTACATTAAAAATAATAGACAAAGTAACCACTAACCTGGCATAAAAAAACATAGGCTAGGTGTATGCCTTCATTTTCATACAGACAAAACAAACAACAATCATACAAATGTTTCTCCATCTGGGATCGATTATATGGATCAAATTTCCTCGCAGTATTCAAACAAGACACATTGTATTGTTTATAATTACGCGTAATTCTCTATATACAACACAAGAAGAACAGAATCAGGTGAAAGTTGGGACCTTTTCCTGCTAATACCAGCATTGCCATTGGAGTTGTGAGCAGCTGAAAAGACAACGGTTTTCTTCCTGGTGCTCCAAGAAAACAAATCCTTCCTGAAACGGAAAGCTACTCCCAGCAAGGAAAGTTAAAATGAGAACGAAAATCAACTCCATGTAAAAGAAATGTATTGATAGCAAACTCACTTAAATTAGCAGATGAAAAGGGATTTCTTGAAATCATAACTGGAGTAGCATTCAGGGGTTGAGCTTGAAGCCCCATTTGCAGCCACCAGGTTCTTGGTTGCCAGTTTGCCACACTATTACTCTACTCTTCAGTGCGGGAACTGGGATACTTTTGCTTCCAACGGGTGGACTAGGAAATACACAATTTATCTGTCTCAAATCTTTTTTTTTTGTGTAGACCATTTTGGCTCCGGGTCTTTCATGTAACCGGTGGACACTTTCACTTAACCTCTCATTCCATGCTACACTGATAAAATTTTGTTCCACGTGCCTCTCTTAACTTAACTCTAATCTAACTATGATTAATATTATTTAATATTATTCAATTAATTAATGATGATTCTTTTTTTAAAAAAGTAAACTCACCTAAGTGAGGAGGTATATATTAGGCTCCCCAAACCTTTCAGAGAAGACGAATTTGAATAGTACAGCTAGAGAGAATAAACTGGAAGCTAAATACAATCAGCTGTTACCAAATACTTCATCTAAAACCCTTATCTCGATGAAGGAGATGGCCCTATAACCCAGTCGAGTCGAGGTCCACTATGGTCTTACACTTCCTTGCCCCCACAACCCAATGTTGACAAGAAGAGGTGACCTTCCATGGTGTCCCCTTGCAAATTTCTTCCCCATGAGAGATTTACTAACTTTTCAGTCCTGATTGGAAGTGTGATGATTATGAATCCATTCATTTGCCGTCTTTCTGTTGTGTAGCTGCTTCATCCGCATCAGGATTGGCTCCTTGATGTCCATCCCAGCTGTACCTGTCAAGAAAAAAATAAAAGCCAACAGTAACAAGTTCCACTAAAAAAACACCTAGCAATGCATGTGCAAAAGATAATGTCAACTGAGTCATAGGCAAACCATATATGTAGCAAAATAGATGTGGTTTGTTAAGAAACTGATGGCAGGCTGGAGCCTTCTGATAGAAGGTATAGCCTGTTTATCCGCAATAATTATAGCTTTCAAATCTTTTGGTAATTGTGTAAAACGTGTGAAAGTGTGTACCTGATTTGAGCTACCCATTTCTGCTAGTAAATCCGCTGCTCCGTTGGCTTCTCTATAGATATGATGTAGTGTGACTTCAATGGTTTTCGTAAGCTCCCAGATTTTCCAAATTTCTTCAGTGGTTCTCCAATGTGGCTTAAGTTGTTTCTTCAACACTTTTATGAGCAGTTTATTGTCACTTTCAATCTAGAGATGGCCAATACCCAAATTGATTGCCATTTGTAATCCTGTTCTGATTGTGCTTGCTTCAGCATGAAAGGGTGGGGGGCTAAGTAAATGCTGAGCATCAACTATTAACATGTTCCCTTCGTAGTCTCTGATGATTGCCCTAGTACCTTCCTTACTAAATCCATCCATGATTCATCTGCATTTAACTTGTAAAAGGCTGATAATGGTGCTTTCCAGGTTGCAGTAACAAATTTTATTTGTTTTTGTTGACTGCCTATTAGTAACCTTGGTAAAGCATTGGAAAAATCCCATTTGAAGTTTAGGTTAAAGGCCAACATAATATCATTGAAAAGATGTAAATTTTTCCTAAACATATTGATAATTCCAGGCTTCACAATTTCATGATAGTGTTTGTTCCTAAAACACCATATAGACCATACTACTAAGCAAGGAATAGTCCTAAGAAGTTGCTTGTGGTCTGGAAAATGAGCTTTCAAGTTCCAGTACAGAAAGTATCTATCCCACAGGTATGGAGTGTGTTTTGACTGAACATTGAAGACAATATTAATCCATGTTCATAGTTTCTTTATTTCTTTGCAAGAATTGAAAATATGGTGTATACTCTCTTCATCATCAAAACAGAAGCAGCAAATTGAAGGTAGATTAAAGGAAAGATCCTCTAATACATTAGGAATGGGTAAGATTCTGTTTAGCATTTTCCAGTTCATAAAACTTACTTTCCTAGGCATAATTGAGGACCGGACATGATTGAAGGAGGGAACCACTGTTCTCCTATTTCTAATAAGTTCATATGCACTTTTCAATGAGAACTTTCCATTTTCAGTTGGTTTACATATCATAATGTCCTCATAATCAGGAAAGGTTGCTTGATCATGCTCTAGTACATCAATTATTTGTTCAGGTAAGTGGTTTCTAAGAGGGTTGATGTACAAATGTTTGTTGGCTAAGTATTCAGCCACTGTCAGATTTGGGAAAGGAATATCTAAGTTACTATCCCAAACCCTATATAGTGGACCACAAGTTGTCCAACTGGAATCCCAAAAAGAAACATCCCCTTTCCCTATCTGTATTTGTGAGTTCAGTATTGCTATATCCTGAATTTCTTTAATTCTCTTCCAAGTTTTGGAAGTTTTGTGGTTGTCTAGTATTGACCACATAAATTGTGACCAAAGTGAACTACCTGCTTGAAGCTTCCACCATAGTTTAATGGAGAAGCTGTTGATTAATGTGTAAAGATTTTTAAAACCTAAACCATTTTCATCAATTGGATAGCACAAACTTGGAAATGACCTTCAAACTCTTTTCCTTTGTGAGGAGTCTGTATTAGAGTTCCAGATAAATTTGCCAAGTAATTTGTGAATTACATAAATTATATGGTTTGTTGGTTTCAATATTATGATTTGATGGATTGGAATAGAAGACAATACATGCTTTATCATAATCATTTTTCCAGCTTGAGAAAGTAGCTTGTTATGCCAGTTTTTTAGTTTTGCTTGTATTGAAGATATCATGCTTGAGAAGTATACGTTTTTATTTCTACCTATGTATACTGGACATCCTAGGTATTTGAATGGAAAACTGCCCTATAACATCCCTGTTGCATTCTTGATATCTCTAATAATTCTCATAGGGCAGTGCTTGGCAATGTAAAAAGAAGATTTTTCAAATTTTACTTTTTGCCATGTGGTCATTTCATAGGATTCCAGGAAACAAGCCAGTGTTTTAAGTCCTGATTTTGAATATTTCAGCAGGATGACAGTGTCATCTGCAAAAGATAAGTGTGAGTTCTTCTTAATTGGATTATGTCGCTTATAGTATTTCAGGTTTGAATACTGAAATAGGAAATTAATATTCCTCGAGAATGTTTTTGCCATTAAAATGAATAACAAGGGAGACAGAGGGTCTCCTTATTTTAAACCTCTGGTTGCTTGGAAAAATCCATAAGATGATCCATTTATCAGGATGGAGAAGAAGACAGATCTCAGGTTTTTCATTATTAGGTCAATCATTTTTCTTGAAAAACCAAATTGACCTAATAATTTAGCTAGGAAAGACCAAGAGACTCTATCGAATGCCTTCATCATGTCTAATTTTATGATCATGTTAAGTCCTCTTGTTTTGGAATTAATGAAAGAGGCTAACTCTTGCATTAAAATAATATTTTCTGAGATTTCTCTGCCTAAGACAAAAGTTGTTTGTTCAGGACTTATTATGGAATCCATTAGAGGTTTTAGCCTTTCAGAGAGGATTTTGGTGAAGATTTTATTGATAAAGTTACAGAAGCCGATGGGTCTGTAATCTTTAAAGGATGAACACACTTCTTTTTTAGGTATTAGGATAATCAATGCGGTTAATAATGCTTTTGGAATGTTGGCTGATTGGAAGAGGTCATGCATAGCATGTAATACATCTGTGCTTATGATGTGCCAACATTTTTTATAGAAAAAAACCAGAGAATCCATCTGGCCCTGAAGCTAAGTTTCCATCCATTTTTTATGTTTGTTAACTCTTCAATAGTTACAGGTTTTGTAGGTCAGAATTCATTTCTTCTGTAATTAGCCTTGGTATATTTTCTAATATCCAAGCAGTGTTAATGCCAGAGGGATCTTTATCCTCTTCCTGTAATAAATTGGAGAAGAAGTTGACACCTTCTTCTGTAATTTCTTCCTGATTATTCAAAATTGTACCAGAGTCAGTTTTGATTGAAACAATGGATTATCTTTTATGTTTAGAATTTACTGTTTGATGGCAAAATTTAGTGTTTTGATCACCTTCTTTTAACCATTTAATTCTAGATTTCTTCCTCCAGTAAATTTCTTGATTTTTTAGGGCCATAGCTAACTTTTCTTTTGTGTTATTTAAAATTTTCAGGTTTGCTGGTGATTCATTTTGTTTAAGGTCAGTTTCTGCCTGTAGAAGATCCTCTTCACAAGTTTTGACTGCATCAAAGATGTTCCCAAAGGTGTGTTTGTTCCAAAATTTGAGAGCATAATTTAAGTTTTTAAACTTAAATGTTAATCTTTCTATTCCCTGTTTATTAGATTGGATGTTCCATGAGTCTTCTACAAGATTCATAAAAGTTGGGTGATTAGTCCAACATTCTTGGAACCTGAAAGGGGTTGGTTTAGGGAAATTTTGGATTTCAACAATTGTGAATAGTAAGGGGGCATGATCTGATTGCCCTCTTGCAAGTGTTTTGATTCCAGATGATCTAAAAGTATCCCACCATAGATTGTTAGATAAACCTCTATCTAATATTTTCCAGACTCTGCCTTTGGATCTCATTCCAGTCCAAGTAAAGAGTGAACCGGATGTGGGATTTGTGGACATATTTGCTTTTCTCTGAAAATGATTAAAATTCTCTATACTCTTTGGTTCAGGAATAGATTGACCTAGGTATTCATCCATGGAGCTTATGACATTGAAGTCTCCTATTAAACTCAATGGTGAATTTTTATGGTTTAGAACTTGTTTCCACAGGTTTTTCCTTTCTGTTACAGTATGTTTGGCATATATGAAACCTGTGAAACATTCTTGAGTTAAAAATTGGTTTTTGAACTTGGTTAATACCATTTGCTCATTCACTGAGATAATCCTCATTTGAACTGAATCATCCCACAGTATCCAAATTTTGCAGGTTGGATCTGAGAAGTAATGTAAAAAATTAGTTTGAAAGACTACATTTTGGATGGAATTAGCTTCTAACATTGGCTCAATTATGGTTAGGATATTAATTTTATGTCTTTTTTTAATATCTTTTATCCTATTCAGTGTGGCAGAATTGCCTACACCCCTTGCATTCCATACACATGTTCTCAAACCCGTCATTGAGAAGATTTATTATGTGTCGACACTGAACGGGTTAGGACCATTTTTGGGGTTTGAGTGTAAGACTTTTTATTGTATTTCCTGGTTTTATTGGAATCCAGGTTGCCCAATACGTCTTCTGAATTCATTAAGTGATTGAATATATTTTGTGATTCTATGAAAGTGGACTTAGAGTGTTCAAGATCTTCCACGGACAATGTTTCTTGAGTTGTACTATAAGAGATGGATCTTCTGTTAATTTTTTTAGTTGGAAGATAGTAGGGGGAAGTGTCCTCCATTTATTTCTATAAAAGCTTCTTCTGTGGTTTCAGATCCAACCATAGAACTATTTGGCTCAAGAATAAGATTTGATGCTTTATGGTCGTTTTGATTCTTATTAGGTTTGGCTTCTGAGACAGGATGAGTTATTAATGTCTGGGATGTTATTAAGTTTTCAACATTATGTACCTTAGGGGTCATATGATCATTAGCAAGTATTGGTTATGCTGGTTTCATATGTAGTACAATAGTAGGTTTTGTGATCATATGAACATTAGCAGGGATTTGCACAACAGGTTTCATTGGTGTTATAGAATCCGAGGCTAGGTTTTTAGTTATAGCATCAATACGCACAAAATGATTAGGGACAGAATGTAGAGCAACATTATCATTGGTAATTGAGACAGTATCTGTAATCTTTTTCTTTGTATCCATTTGGGGTTCAGTATCAACATGAGGAATATTCAAATTAGGTGTTTGCCCATTGTTCACATATCCAGTAGATTGAGTGTTAGCGAATGGAACCTGGGAACCTTGACCAAAGCTCAAAACTTTCAAACTTGAACCATTAACCTGGTCTGTCTCCTTGGCTTTTTCCTGATCACTCCGAGAAGCAGTAGTAATGTTGCTCTGGTTTGGTGCCTTGTCTATTGCTAATGTATTAGCCTGCACAGATTTGTGAGTTTTGTTCCTATTGACAGGTATAAATATTTTGTCCTGAGAAGTTAAGCTAGAAGAGGATGGCTTAATACCATTACCTATAGTCCTTCTCTATTCTCCTTTAGTATAAGCCATGTTACCTATATTACTGGTTGATGCTCCAGATGGTCTCCGGGCATGAAGAGTGGTTAGGCTTTGGTCATTCCTGCAAGATATGTTCGAGTGCCCTAATTTGAGGCATTTAGCACAGTACTCTGGCATACCCTCATATTCTAGATACTGCCAGAAATCCAATCCTCTATAGTCTATCCATATCCTTTCTAACTATGGCTTTTTGATATCTATCTCCACACAAACCTTAGCTACATAAGGTCTGGATCTACTTAGCGTAGCCTTATCTACCTTAATCGGTTTCCCAATTATATTCCCCAAAGATAACATTACCCATTCATCGAAAAATTGTTGGGGGAGGCCATACATAGCAATCCATATGGGGACTATGGGAGAGTTCGCATTAGGGTTAAAATTAGGTTCCCATTTGGTGATTCTAAGTGAGTATGCTCCAAAGTTCCATACATTGTGTAGCCAACAACGATAGTAGTCCTCCTGCAAGGAGAATCTGATCAATCCCTGGCGATTGTCGAGAAGGGAGATGTCTGTGTGGCCTTTGAAATTCGTTGTCTGGAAATCTTTTGTAAGACGATCAAGTTGGGGCCTGCTTCGAGCGAATTTTCCGATCAATGTCAACCGCAGTGGTGCTTCTAGCCTCTCGCATTCGTCGATAGTGAAGCTAAGACCTGGCTCGCTCAAGTGGTCGATCGATTGTTTTGGATTGAATGGACCTCTAGAGTGGGATGCTATGGAATCGGTGTTAGGTCGTAAAGATCTGAGTAATTCTTTGCCTGGCGCTTGCTTATAAGAGAAGGCCGGTTGAGGTTCCGGTGGTGGCTCCGCCATGAAGGTGTTTCCGGTGATTGATGGATGGTTTCGGCGGTCAGAAGGGAAGGGCTTTGATCGCCTCGATCGCCTCAGAGGTCAAGACTTAGTCACACCTGATGCTCAATATTATGATAGATTCAAAAAATTTAATACCGATTCAATGATAATTCTTTTAAGCCTGATTTTCCAATACTCCTTAGCCACTATATATTATTACCTAAACTCGTAATGCTCCTTTGGAATCAATCCATCATTATCCCAACCAACCTTTCACTTCTTCATCCACCAAAAATAAACTTTTCCTAAAACTATGTGCCATTTAAAAAGAGGTCAATGTTAATTAGCACTATATATTATGCCCAGTTTTCCGGCAAGAAGTACCGCTGTTCCGGCAATTTTGCCCTCCTGAACCATCTTCACAATGACTCTAGCGGCCTTCCGAGCAGAGGTCTCCATTCCCTCCCGCCACCAATTCACCACACCTCCACCCCTTCCTATGCCAGAATGAAGAAGAAGCTACGTCGACAGCGCCG
Source organism: Rubia yunnanensis (assembly GCA_037428765.1). Classification (NCBI taxonomy): domain Eukaryota; kingdom Viridiplantae; phylum Streptophyta; class Magnoliopsida; order Gentianales; family Rubiaceae; genus Rubia; species Rubia yunnanensis. The sequence continues at coordinate 111,448,506 of CM075064.1, read as the reverse complement.
CCGTCAAAACCCTAGACCCAGAATGAATTCAACACCATCCATCTGCCACCATTCCGGCGCCGCTCAGCCAAGCGCCGGAAAATGGAGACGTTCGCTATAGAGAATGGAACCCAATTGATCAGTGTGGGATCTGTGTGAAGAATGAGAGATTATCAGAAAGAAGAAGGTGGAATTGAGATGAGGGCATAATTGTCCTTTCACATTTTCTGAATATTTTTATTTTTAAAAAAATAGGGCTATAATAGCCCATTCATAAAATTTTGGCCAAATTGAGGACTCCATGGTTAGATTGACACTTTCGCCATAAAGTAAGGGTTATTTTATCAATTTACACAATTATGAAAATGAAAACATCTTTGTCAAATGTTATCGTTTTTTATAATATATATTTTAAATATTAGAGTACTAGCTAATTATTTTTTAAAAATAAGTCATGCGATTAAAACAGAAAATCTTTAAAGGAACAAAATGAGTAATCTTTCTAAAAAAAAGGAATAGTTACTCCCTCTGTCCCAAGGTAATCTACAGAGAGAAAAATCTCTCTGCAAATTTGACCCTCTGCAAATTTGACCCTGGTGAAAAGACTAAATTGCCCCTCCACTCTTCTTCCTCACGCCACCCCGCTTCCCACCACTGGTCCTCTCCGCCTCCCATCCTCCAGATCTGAATTGGTGCAGGTCAATCGATGGTGGCGTCAATGGTGATGATAGAATCGAGGGGTGGCACTAAAGAAGGGGGCGAGGGGTGGCACTAGCGGAGGAGGCAGAGGGATTGCGCTGGCGGGGCAGGGGTGGTGCTAGCGGAGCCAAGGGGAGGAGACGAGGGGTGACGCTAGGGTTTAGAGGGAGGGGTGGCAGAGGGAGGGGCGGTGGCGGAGGGGTGGTGAAAAGAGGCGGTGGCCGTGAAAGGGGTGGCTTCAGAGGCGGTAGCCGTGAGAATGGAAGGAGGGAGGGGCGATGGCTGAAGGCGGGGAGAGAAGATGGTGAGAGAGGTGGAGAAGAGGAGAAGGCAGTGTGATTCAAATCTTGAAAATTAGGGTTAGAGTAAAAAGGGGTTTCATGGAATGGGTTGAGTTGATGTAAAATGAGCAAAATGTAAGGGTAATTAGGTCTTTTAGAAATATGAATTTTACTTAAAGAGGAAAGTGTTCAGATTTGCTTGGGACACCCATAGAAGAAAAGTGACAAATTTGCCTTTAGATAGAGGGAGTATTTTAATTTAACTTATGTTACTCTCTCTGTCTTATTTCAAGCTACATATTTTGAATTTTGACAATTGACTTGAAATTTTTTTTATCTTTAATATCTTTTATTAAGGATAATTAAAACTTGTGAAAATTTAATATTTTGAAAATATATGTTATAACGAATCTAATAAGTTATCACATAATTATATTTATATTTGTATACTAATTCAATTTTATGGCCAAAGTTTAAGAAATTCTAAATGAATAGTTAAATTGCAACTTGAAATGGGATATGAGAGTAATAGTAGATTTTTTCAATAATCTTCCATAGGAGGGCGCTAATGTAATTTATTTACTTCCGAATAATAACCGAAAAGGAAAGAAAAGGAAAGGAAAAGTACATACTCCTTTTGTCTCACCCTATTCTGCACCTAATCTTTTCATCATTTTCAATAAACATATTTGACTATAAATATGTATGAACAATAATGACACAAACATTTGATATTTAAAAACCACGATAAATCTAATTATATCTCAGACGATGAAATTATTGTTCATATATTTATTCAAATATGTGATCAAAGTTTGACCTTTGATAGGAAAAAAAAAATTCTGTTTAATATAGAGACCGGAGGGAGTATATTGTTCAAGAAGTGGAGAATTATAGGAGACTGAAACATGATTTAATCAGTAACCGTCCCATTTCTCTGGTGGACAAGTTGTAGAAGAATTTACATAGAACAATAATATACAAATGGGCCATTCTTGAACCTCCATCCTAGAAGTTTGTCTGAACAAAAAATAGCAGAATGCTAAGACCATACCTACCGAAAACTGCAAAACATTGCCTCAATTTTGTAACTTAATGCCAGGAATATCTTTCAAACCCATCTTCAAGGCCGTTTTCCTGAAAAGTGCAGGAGCCTTTGGTAAGCCGATTGACTTGCAGAATTGGTTCGCCAGCTCAACAAGCGTTGTTTTATCCCTGCTTATTTCCCTGATGGAGTTGTAATACCCTAGCCATGAATGATAAGCTGCTTCTTTGGCACCTTTGTCGATCCTTGCCAAACACGCTTCAATCTGTAATCATCGAAAAATGGCATGAAAATGAGCACAATATGGAAATGATACACTATGAAATTAGTGTCATTAAAAAAATTGTGATTACAAACCTTTGCGTTCTCATTACGATCTAAACGTGGCGAAGCACATTTCTTTAGAGGGAGGTCTTTCACATCCTCCAAGAAATAATCCTCCCAAGGTGCGAGTAAGAGTATACCTTCGCCTTCTTTGCCTTCCCGTCCTGTTCTTCCAAGACGATAAATATACTGTTCCCGATCCAGAGGAACGCCAACCTGATCATAATTACCCAGGTCAGAAACCATTTAATAGGGATGAAAAGTTTTTAACACAATAAGAAATTTGCAATATGTTGAGCTTTCAAACTAAGCCTTTATCACAGAACAGAATGAAGACAGTGAAATAACAAGTTTGGGGAAACAAAACTACACTCATCTCACCCAATGAACTCTTCTCATTATGTCTTGTATACATAACATCATTTACATTAACACAGAAAGCCCGTTCACCTTCTTTCAAAATCAAATTCTCAAGAAGAGTCTTAAGCAAAATGCCGGCTAGAACTTGACACAGAGGCTGTCACACAGGTTTTAGAAAATAGACATTTCTCAGTAACTAATCTATCGTGCGTCATTCAAAACCTCAAATATTTGACTATGATTTGCGAAGCTGTCGCAAAGCTTCATGCAATGAGGAAATTTCCATCCATTTAGAAAACAGAACAAGCTGACTACACTTAGTGAGATAAAAGGCCTCGCTGTTGTTAGATAACAGAACACCACAGCTTTAACTACAGGTGCTAATCCAAAAAAAAATTTGAAATTGCAAATCAAAACCTGATCAATTTAGACATCAAATATCCAGTAATGTAATATCATCCGCCATAATCCATAGAATCAATCAACAGAAGGAAGGCTAATTTGTGCTTTATATATTACTGAGCTTGAAAATACTTTTTGTTTTCCCGTCTGCATTCTTGATGCAAAAAATTCTAACATAAAATGAGAATGGTTATAGAGGAGACCGTATTCCACCAAATGATTTGCCTACCTGGATGACCAGTGTAACATCAGGATAGTTCATTCCCCGAGATGAAACATCTGAGGTAACTAAAGTAAGTCGCTTAGCTCCCTTAAATTCCTCAGAAATTCGAGTCCTGTAGATCTGAGGTTTTCTGGAGTGGATCTCCCTCACATCCATTTTCATCTCATGCAGAAGAGCATACATGAGGGATGTCACCATAGCTGTTGTACAGAAAACAACTACCTGGCAAGTTCAAATGACGAGCACAAATGGTTTGTAGACAAAAAAAATCTTAAAACTCAAGTTTAGAATGCCTTTCAAAATTTAGATGTAAAAGACCGAAGAGTGAGGTTTAGGACTCTGCCCTCAAATCCCCATTATTACCTTAAAATCAGACACTTCAGAGATATGATCCTTTAAGAGATGATAAACAATCTGGAAATGCTGTTCATGTGATGCGACAAGATAAGACTGCTGTACCTGCATGACAGACCAAAATGAAAAACAAATATGGTATCTTCCCACAGTCCCATCCTCATCTAGTCTAAACAAGCATTAAAAGTTTGCTGCATAGTAGCTCTATGCAGAGGGTGTGAGGTAATAAATGTTTTTCTGATAGTGAACATGTGTACTTTCATTGAAAAGAAAAGGAAAAAACGTTGTAAAATGTAAACCAAAGCAAAGCCTGAAATTACTGGCTCATAGCCTCATACTTGAAAATTGATATTAAGATCAGATGCAATACCTTGGGATGTGTTTCCAAGCCATAGCCAACTACGTCCACATGAGCATGTTCTCTTTTCAATATAAGTTGTGATATTCGACGAACCTGTAATTCACAATGGTTATTTTGAACTCGATGCACACTTCAATGAAATTTCCAGTCATGTACAATACTCTTATCAGTGCCTGAAATATTTAGGTGTTTATATTAGCTCTGTCATATGCAGAGTAATTTTGTGACCAACACAGGCTCCCACACAATTACTCAGCAGGTTCTGCTCTTCCCAAGTTTTAGACACAGAACAAAGTAGAAAATTAACCTCTTTAGGAATTGTGGCTGAGAATAGTAAGGACTGTCTCTGCCGAGGTAAGCAATCAACAATTTTCTCCATGTCTTTCCTGAAACCAAGGTCTAATAACCGGTCGGCTTCATCAAGTATAAGCATTTTCAGTCCCATTAAACGTACAGATATTCCAGACTTGTTCTCAACATGATCCAACAATCTACCAGGGGTTGCAACTATAATCTGCACAGTGAGAACTGATTAAGAAGACATCTTACAACTTAGATCCCATTTTCAAGGCCTACAAACTAGATCCCACTTCAGAAAGGTCACACATTTAGACACGTCTATACCTGGCAAGGTTCGGATTCCAGGCGCTGCTGATCAACTTTAAAGCGTGTTCCCCCAACTAGTGTTTGCACACCAATGCCATCATGATACTTCAGCAATACAGTAGCTTCTGCGGCTATTTGACTTGCAAGTTCTCGAGTTGGACACAGAATAAGAACATATATGGGAGGAACCCGTTGGTTGGAGCTACTGACTGATGCCTTTAAAACTGTTTCGATAGCAGGAAGCTGTTTTTGTTTAATAGTTATGGAATGTAGAAGCATAGTACACCAGACCAATATCAAGAGCAGAAACAAAGGGGCAGGTAGCATACCAGAAAAGCTGCAGTCTTGCCAGTTCCAGTTCTAGCTTTTACCAAAGAATCTGTCCCTGTACAATGAACCAAAATTGAGCCATCAAAAATACAGTGAGCCAAACTTCAGAACAAGAGAAGAAAAATAATATGCAAAAAGTCACTTCAAGAAGAATGATTACATTTACACTATTATGAAATAAACTTGGTGCACTCTAATGCAAACAAAAGGTTGATCAATGTATCAAATCACTGTTACATCCATCATTTAATGCATAGATTCAAATTTGCTGTTGTTTGCTTCAATTGATGATTGAAGTCTCAACATATAACTACTCTTCTTTGCCATTTTAATAAAATAGGATATTGAAATTCAAATCTTAAAGGCATGGATCATGGGATTTAACACGAACTTAGGCAAAATATTAGCAGCAAATATATTCTTAAAAGAGCATACCCTGAAGGCAAGTTGAAAGAGTGGCCTCTTGAACCCTGGTCATTTGCACATAACCAGCTTCGTTAAGAGCCCTAACAGTCAAAGGAGAGATGCCAAACTCATCGAACCTAACAAACCAAAGCCCCAACACAATTACAAAACTGCTGCCAACAAATTCCATACATAGCAATCATAAGTCTAGCAAATTTAAGAATAACAGATACTTCTTGTTCTTGAGCACCTTTTTGAACTATATATAGTCTCTTCCTCCATTTTTCCCACTTCAGGTTCCTCAAGATGCCTATTCTTGAGCTCGTGGCGAATCATCTCCACCTGTTCCGATAAATCCCCCTCCTCCTCCAAAACCTGCAAGGGCACTTTCTTCTTTATCGTCACATCATGCTTCCCTAAAGCAGCACTGCTCGCCACCCTCTTTGCCTTCCCTCTACTCCCCTTTTCCTCACTACCATCACCACCATCATCCTTACTAGAATCAGCTAAATCACGAAACCTCGGCCACCTCACTCTCCCGTAATTCATGGATCCCACCTCCCTAACCTCAGAATCCGTATCATCCTCACTACAAGAACTCTCATTTCTACTAAAATGAAACTTTTTAGGCCTCTTAGTACCACTTGCAACCGCCGAATAACATCTCATTGCCATTAATCTATCCGAATTTATGCAGTGACCCTTGACATTTCTATACCCCAACCAAGTTGAAAACTTCCTAGTTCCCATAAAATTATGATCCAAACTATTTTCAGAAAACAGCTTCCTTAAATCAACAGGCTCACCGGAGACTCTCTTTTTGGGCATTTTCGGCGGTGATTTAAGGGGGCCATCATCTTCATTCCACAGGTCCTCAGCTCCTTCCTTCATGAACCGATCGGCGAGGGCTTTGATGTGTTCTTGGGGCGATAATGGGCTGTAATCACCGGGTTCGGGCTTTTGATCGAAAGCAGGGGAGAGTTTCGCTCTGATTTCGGAACGTACTCGGGCCTCGTAGACTTGCTTTTCTTGATCGAGCAGGCGCTTTTCCTTCTCTCGGGCTTTCTTCTCGTGGAGGCGCTTCCATTGCCATTTGTTCAGTCCTCCCGGAAACGTGCGGGCGCCTCCGCCCATGTGGCGGAGGAAGGAGAGGCTATGGTGGAGAGGTGTGGCAAGGTTTGTACGCCTTTGAAGGATGATGGCAATGGCGGACGAGTGCATTTATTCAAGTTCGGAGAAATTTTGCAGAGTGGAAGGGGTTTAGGGTTTTAGCAACTGTTTATTTATTGTCTTGCTGATGAATTGCAAAAGTTTGTTTTTAACTGTAAATAGCAAATACTAAGAAAATATTTTAAAAGTTTAGAGAAAAGTGCATATATATAACCCTATATAATTGATGAAAGTGTATGTATAACCCTGCAATAATGAAAGTGCAGATATAACCCTGCGATAATTGAAAGTGCAAATATAACCCTAGTAAGTCAATGCCGGAAATAATGGGTTTAGGGTTATATTTGCTCATATGTATAATAGCTAGGGTTATATTTGCACATATGTATAATAGTTAGGGTTATATTTGCACTAAAAAATAACTCAGGGTTATATTTGCACTTTCTCCAACCTATAGGGTTATATTTGCATATTACCCAAAAGTTTAATAATCCATCCGTCTCAGGACAATCTGTACACTTTCCTTAAAGGGGTGTCAAATCTGCACTTTTTTTTGTTTCTTTCCTTATTTGGAAAAAAAAGGCCTTGACTTCCCCAAACTACCCCCCCCCCCCCTCCGCCTATTTTCAGTTTTACAAAAAGCCCAAAATTGCTTATCCCAATTGTGCCCAAATTCATTCAATTAAACCCCTCAATCACTTTTTTTGCCTACCACTCACGCACTCTTCTCTATCTTCCTCTTACTCCTGAAACCCTAGTTCATATTTTTGAGCATCTACCCCCAATTTCCGTTGTTATTTTCACATGTTCTTGTTAGATCCGTTCACTTTCATCCATCTCCCTCCTATTGTCGTTGAAAATTGGTGGATTTTCAATGTCGTTTCAAACCAATTTCTCCATTCAATCATGCGGGGGGTGTTCGTTGTGCTACGTTTCTGATTCATACAGTAAATCGGAGTTTGTCCCTGAGACGGAGACGGATGATGTCACCTCCACCTGGAGGTTTGACGCAGCCCTCGGGGAAACGGTAGTCTGCGACCATAGTGAAAGCCTCTCCACTCCAGATTTGGGAGAATCTTGTCTTGTTAAGCCTCAGGTTGATGTTAAATCTCCCACCGACGACTTGCATGGTGAAATGGTTGTTGAAACGCGCCATGGCAAGCACGGTTTGGTAACTCCCAGCAGAGAAATCACCGGTGGTGAAGGCTAGGGGGTCGTCGCTGAGGTAACGCACTTCCCCTGGGACACAGATGTTTTAGACAACCTAGAGGACACCATGTACGGCAGCAACAAGGTGTTTTATCTGTTATGTCCTTGGTTACAGGAGGAGCACGACGCCAGGCGGTTCAAACCCTAGATCCGGTGGCGTTTCTTTAAGTACTTGCCCGAAAAAAGATAAGTCCACAAGTTCATATTATTATGGTTTGTTAGTTTTTAGCTTCGTTGTTATGGAAGGTTTAGTTTTCTCCATGAATCTAACTTTTGTGTTCTCTGTTTGGATATTCTGATAAATGTACATGGTTTAATTTCGTTGACGGGTCTCGGCCATGGTCAAAGAAATGACCACGAAAAAAGATAAGTCCCTAATTCACGATTGTTAGGGTTTGTATGATTATATTCATGATTGTTAGGGTTTGTATGAATATTGCCATAATATTAACATTTGTGTTCATTGCCTGATTTGCATACCAGTGCTGATGAATCCCTGTTCGTTGATTGTTCCTTGATAGTAAACAAAAAAATGAATACAAATAAATGGGATAAATGCATTGATCATCTTCCCTTACTTGATGACAAGTACTGAAGGAACATTAAATTTTCAAATGAGGTGAAATCATTCCTTCCATGAATGTAACTTTGAACATGTTATGTGAGAGAGCCACTGCTTGTTGCAGTTGCTCGATGATATATTTGTGATATTACTGTCCACTTTTTTCAATGAATTTAGCATATCATGCATGCATATTTATGTGCGAGAACCTCTGATTTCTTCAAGGGTTCGAGGATATATGTGAAACTGTGTTTGAAACCTTTGTGGTTGTGCATCTTCTCTGAATTTTGCTAATTTGTTGAAGCCTGAGTGTGTTGTAACATCGTGTACCTCTGTTGTCTATTTGAACATAACGGTAACATTGAGCATTTTTCCTGATTGTTGCCTGGCTGTAACATTGAGCATTTTCCCTAACTGTTGCCTGGCTGTAATATGGTCATTTGTGGTAATAACTGAATATGGAAAAGATTAGAGAGTAAGTGTTAAAAAAAAGTTAAATTTCATTAACAAAATGAACATTTAACCGGGGGTTGGTCTCAGAACATCCCATTCACACCAAAAGTGGGATGTTCTTGGCTTGCAAAATATGCCATCCCCCCCAAACCCAAAAAAATGTTTACAATTCTGCATCTAAGGTCTATAACCTAAGGCATGCATAAGTGGCAGCACAGTTTCATCTACTACTCCTTTAGTGATTAGATACTCAATGATGCCCCTTACAGCCTCCTCACTTACTTGTAGTGATCTTGGTAGAGTTCCATCCCTTATGTGTTTGTCCTTGTTCATGCAAGGCATCTTGTAGTTGTTTGACCCGTGTGCTTTCAGTATTTCTATCATTGATAGTTGATGTGTAAGAAATACCTTGTTCAAAGTGACTGCATCTTCTCTTTCGTATGCTGGTTGCACTGCTGCCATTAACTCCTCAACACTAGATGATGTTTGTTCTTGTTGTAAGCTTTGAATAGAGTTGAAAAATCCTAAGTCTGGGATGTTACAGTCGGGTAAGTTTGCTGGTTGGCTGACTAAGTGAGTGGTAAAACCATCTAATTCAGCTACTGCCCTGAAATCTGGATCATGATTAAATATGTGTGGCTTTGCATTGTCTTGCCGAATATGTATGAATTTGCCCAATATGTGTGATGGTCACCTTGCCTTGATTGCTAGGATGACTTCTGTGATTAGATTCTCTCTTGTGATATCTCTTGTGATCTTTGGTACTGGAGCCTTTTCCACTGCCCCTGCTGATTGCTACTTGATCTTGAACAAGTGGAAATATGCCTAGTTTACCATCAAATAACAGTTCACCATCTCCCCCCATGTAGGTTTGCTTACCGCACACATAAATATTAACCTTGGGATATGTGACGTGTTTAGCTGTGCGATACGACTCCAGCTCATTAGGGGCTAGCAGGTACCTGACTGTTTCCTGGCTTAAATAAAACCATTTCTCATCTAAGTGTATGATATGGTCCATTGATCTGAATCTTAGTTCGGGATCTAGCGTTTCTAAAATGAACCACATACGTGATGCCTTATTGTATTCTATGAGAGTTGGTTTAATGCTGTTTGTGTGGCTTTTTATTACCTTGGATGCCACTGCCCGTTGAACACTACTCTTCCCTATTCTTAGTGCTTTTGTTGTTCCCCTAATAGTGCTTCTCTTCAATGCAGGCAATGATTTCAAATTACCAAGGTTGATTTCTTTCTTGTTCTTTGGAGACTGGCCTGTCATCCGATGACGTAAGTCCGTAGGTCTTCCTTGTGACATTTGAGCTCGAGTAAGAGCCCATATGGTGCTCACTGTTTGTATAGAACAGTCGAACATTGCTGCTTCCTCCAACCGTGTCGAATGCAAAAGCTTCCCATCCTTGTGATGCTCCAGCAAAAACTCGCCCAAATGCTGCCTCTCCTCGTTAGTCAGATTCTTCTACATCGAACCTGAAAAAAAATCCAATGAGGAATGGGAAGATGCAAAACACTGAGAGCAACCAGCACCCTCGGATGACTCGGGGTGACTCGATGAAGTGTAAAACCACCTGAGGGTTCCCCAAAAACTCAAACTTTTATTGGGTTTGGGGTTTGATGCTGTGAATGGAGCTGAACCTTTCGTGGTGAAAATGATTTGTTTTATCACCGTTTGTTCCTTCCAGATTTTGAAGCCTTTATGATGCCTTTAATGTGTATGTATATATAGAGTAGGGGTTCTTGTTTTGGGTGTAATTTTTTTTTCTGTAATAGTGAATGTACAGTTGCCAGGAATTTTTTTTGGCGTCATCCTAGCTTGCCAAAACAGTGGGAAAGAGGAGGGAAAAATAATCCCTCCTAAGTTCCCTAAATTTAGTAGCACATGTGGGGGTGTGGGGGGTCAGACTAGAATGGGGCCTAGGGGAAAAATCTGTAGATATTTCTCTCTCTGCAAATTTTCCTGGGACGGAGTGAGTATAATTGAAAAAAATATAATTGAATTTATAGTGCGACAGAGTGAATGACAAATTAAATTTAACTATAGAACATAATCAAAATATTGAATCAAACATTATGTGATTAGATATAATCGATGATATCGATATTCTGCGCTTAGCTCTCGTAAACACTTCAGTACATGAATATTTTTTAGACGAGTAAAACGTAGCAGTTCATTTTATATCTGGATATACCAAAACAAATAATTTAGAGACCACTATATGAAATATCTCCTACTTTCTTTGTATTAATCGTTATTTACTTGACGTCTTTCAACAACCTAACATGACATTCATCTTTTTTTTAGGTGATTGAAAGTGGGACGGGGGAGTAGAATTGATGATATGGATGGTAGGGGTAGTGCAGCGTGTTTGAACGGTTTAAATGAAATTGAAATCTAAAAGGCTCAGGCTCAGCTATACCAAACGGATGATATGCCTTATATGCTAGCTGTGATGAATTATATTTAAAAGTGATATGCTTTAGTGGATCATGGATGAAAGTGTGATACAATCCAGTGATCAATTGGAGAGATTGGTGAATTGCATTAGAAATATGGGATGAGTTCTCTTATCGATTGTGTACGAATTGCTTAAATAGTGTCTTCTGTTTACATTTGGCCTTTTGAATTTCTATTTCTCTTCTTGAAAAAATGTCTACATCCTCTTAATATAGCATTTCTGAAAATACTATCACCAATTCAGCTGCCCTGAATCCGGATGCCGCATCTCCAGCAAATCCACCATTCTCCAAAAGGGTGGAAGATGGTGACGACGGTTCCACATTAGAACGGCCATTGGAAGTGAAAAGTGCGAAAATGAAGAGAAACACAATATTCGCTATACTTCAAAAAGAATGGAGATACAAAGGCATAAGATACCGCGCAATGAGTAAAGCTATAAAAGAAAACAACTTTTATGCAGGACATACACTATCACCGATCCACACGTGCATGGATAGAGCTCCAATGACAACAAATTGTAGCAAAAAGAACCCGAGATCGAGAGGCAACACCAACAGCCATGGGTTTATATCTAGAAAACTTTACTCTAAAGGGAATTCGTGCATCAATGCTATCATAAACCAAACTTCTCTTGAAACAAACTCAATTTTAGAACAGGACTAAAGCAGCATAAGAGTTCTGAAGGCACTCCTTCATAGACCAAATGGAAGCATGTGCTATTTTACATAATTATTGAAAGCAACAGAGTACTGCCTCAAGTAACTGGCACACAGTTGCATCCAAATCATAATCCATGACCTGGTTAACATAACCTATAAACCCCATACATAGAGTTCAATAGAGAAACAGTAGGGTTTCCTTATTTACTACTATCTGCAGCAAAATAGGTATTGTCATGCTATTATCCTGAAGATTATGGTTTATCATTCAGTCCAACTCCTAATGGGTGAAATCACCCACAAGGGGATACAATTCGCATAAACAATGATATTTCTAATTAAGTAGGGCGTGGAGGGGGTGCTAATCAGTCACCACAAGACTGCAAGAACTTCATGTATTCACTATCGCATCGCCAATCTTGTCACAAGCAGTACCTATACAAGAACACTTACTACAATATAGCTACGAATGGATGCCCTAAATCATTTCATACCAATCGAAACTATTCCATCTTCATCACTACAATACAGCTACAAACACTACCAAAATCCCGACAAAATAATAGTTACGCTCACGATAAGCGAAGACATTGATTAACAGGTATCAAAAGAACCAGAAATGCTAACAAGCAAGCATCCAGAATCAACAAGCACAAACTAAATCATTCCATAGACATAAGAATAATAAGATCCCAAAAGGCTAGGCCAGACAATATCCATCCTTAGTTGCAACAAAAAGAGTACTTCCCGCATACTCTGCAACTCAAACCCTAGCACACATACTACACAAACCCTAGATGACGTCGAAAAGACTAAACAAACCTTTCATTTCATGCCTTAATCTTAGCAACAATGTCGGAAATCACCTCCTCCATGTCCAGCGCCTTCATGGGAGCAAAGGGCCTCTTCATATCCAACAGAGTGACGAACTTCTCCCCATCTTCCCCATCCTCCCTGATCTCGAAGCACCCCCTCCTGGGCTTCTCCGGGTTCAGCACCACCTCCAAGGTCCCGGAAAGCCCCTTCTCCAGCCCCTCCTTCACCTTCAGAGCCCTGATCTTGAACTGGGTGCACTGCTTGCAGTACTCCACCACGATGGTCTTCTTCTTCGCCGACGTGGGCTCGTCAATCACCACCGGAGACTCTTCTTCTTGGGGGCTGGGGCTCTTCTCCTTGGGGGCCGCGGCGGCTTTCTTGGCCCTCTTCTTCGGTGGCGCTGCGGCGGCGATGGGCTTCAGGGGGCGGCGCGTGGAGCTACGGGTGACCCGGGTTGAGAGCTCAGCGGTGGTTGTCTTTCTGGGCGCCATTGTTGGAGGAGAAAAGCTTCGCTTTTTTACCTGGGAATTTTGCAGAGTGAAAAGGGGGACCGTAAAAGTGTGGAATGGGATGAAAATAGCTCAGCTTTTAATGACTTTACGGATTACTCCTTATTTTACATGGGCCAGAGGGAGTACTTTTCCCGCTTTTTTTCACGGCTGGGATTTTAGCTCACCCGATCAGTGATCGTCCACGTGGATTAGGCATCGTCCGATTTCCAGGCCATTTTCGCGCATCTTTTTGCAATTTCTAAGAGTAGTACCAGTGGGCACTTGCCGAATTTGTTTACAAACAAATAGTGATAATAATAATGCGGAGAAGGAAAAGTCCCGAGCTTCCACTTCCATTAGGATAGTGCATATATATAATTATACATAATTGATGAAAGTAAAAATATAATTTTATGTTCATTGGAAGTGCAAATATAACCTTACATGTTTACGCTATGCGTAAATATAATATTTTCGGTAGTTTAACATTGAAATTCAGTGAAAAGACTATTTTGCCCTTCTATAAAAAAAATTAAAAATACATTACCCCTGAAACCCTCTCCCCCATTTCTTTTCTCTCCCCGTTTATCTTCTCCTCGTCTTTCCCCATCATTCTCTCTGTCGTTTCTCTTCTCCTCATCTTCCTCATACATCTCTCCGCTGTTACTCTTCTCCTCATCTTCCCCATCCATCTCTCCGCCGTTTCTCTTCTCCTCATCTTCCCCATCCATCTCTTCGACATTTCACTTCTCCTCATCTTCCCCTCTTTGTCTTTCTCTTCTTCTCATCTTCCCCTCTTCGTCTTTCCCAGCCCTCATTTATGTGGATTCATCAATTTTCTGGCGCTTGGTTGAGCGGCACTGAAAATGGTGATAGATGGTTGACGGAGGTGGCGGCGCCGTCGAAGCTGGGGATTTGGGGTGGTTGCGAAGTGGTGCCGAATTGGAGTTTGAATTACTTTCCTTATTGCAATCCTCGAGCCCGAATTTCAATCCATGGCAGTAGACTTCAAGCCGGTTGAGCTTGCTCTCAAGCTAGGCCATAGAGCACTTCAATTTTGATGCCTCAAACAGGGCCTCGTCCCGCTTCCTGGTGGCCTGAATGATCTTGTGGGAGAGCTCCGCCGCCACGGCCTTCCACTGCTCCGCTGTCGGAACTCCGCCCTCCGCCATCGATGATCGGGGGCTCCGGTTCACCAGATTGGAGAATATGAACTTGATGAGCACGTTGGGGCTCACTAGAGACTGCCGGTGAACGCACCCATTGTTGTCCCAAACTCAGTTTTGACCTACCAAAGTCACTGAAAAATTAATCGGTGTTTAATTAACCGGTGCTCAAATCAGATTCGGCAACGAACCAAACTTTATGATTGAATTACCAAAAAAAGAATCAAAAAACCCCATAAAACACCACAGACTCAGCAAGAAACTGGGCATCTTCAATCTGGGATCCATTTTTATCCACTCAACTAAGATTTAACATGATGATGTCAGCACAAGACAGGATAAGAAAACAATTGGTAGAGGGATGGTGGGGTTGGTGGTAGAGCTGGGTGGGGGACAGTTTTGTCTTTAAAAAGTTTGTGTTAGGTTAGAAGGTCATTTCCGGTCGGTCAATGGCCGAAAATGGCCTGTCAATGTCAGAATTCTGGCTTCAGGGTTATATTTGAACTTATGTATAATAGTTAGGGTTATATTTGCACTAAAAAGCAACTCATGGTTATTTATGCATTTTCTCCAACATATAGGGTTATATTTGTGTATTACCCAAAAGGGAATTTACATGTACTGTATTGGTTGATAGAATAGGTAGAAGTTTGACTTATGAGTGGAAATATGAACTAATGATATTTTTACTTAATATTTAAATTATAACTATATTACTCATTATAATGATCATTATTATGTTAGATATCTATTCAAATTCTAAATGTGAATTAATAAGAGTTAAAAAGTTTTGAATTTATGTGTGGATAGTTCAAGGGATGGATCTTGAATTGAGAATTTCAAAAGATACTTCCTTCGTTCCTCTATTAATGACACACTTTCCTTAATGAGATTTTAAAAAAATGATACACTTTCCTTGTCACCGGTCATATGGTAGGAAGCATCGGTATCAAGAATCCAAGGTAAAGCAGTCTTACCTTACATATCGCCAGAAGGATTAAACTTAGAGAACGTGTTTAAAACCATACTCCATTTCTCCTTGGACAGTGTCGGACTGAAGGTAGATCGATCGAAATTGGTGACCACAGGCTGGGCGGCTTTGGCGAACGGCACTCCAGGTGGGGTGCAGTTCTTGGGATTTGCAGCAGCTTTCAGGCCTAATGCTGGGGTTCGATTCTTAGTGAACCAATATGGATATCTGATAATACAGAAGCAAGTAGTAACATCATGGCCCTTTCAGCCACAATGAGTGCAAGAAAGAGTCTGACGATCAATGCGGCGAGGGGGGGGTTGCTTCCCAGGGCAGCGACGGCTGACTTCGGACCGGAGGACTGCGTTTGACGATGTGCAGAATGGTGTCTGTCAATGTAACAGATTCACGGGCTGAGATGATAGTCTTCTGATACTCCTCCTGAGAGACAAGTGAGTAAACCTTGTTTAGTGAAGGCAATGGATCATGTGCAAGGATATAAAAGCGAAGAGTAGCATAGTTGTCATCCAGACTGATGAGGAATTGATGAACCATCTCCTTTTCTTGTTTAGCCTGAACCATAGCACCATCAGGGCATGAAACACATGTTCGCAGAAGCATGTAAGCAAGCAGATCATTCCACAGCTTCTTGGGTCTGCCAAAGTAGGCGTTAATAGGCTGACCATTCTAATGACAGTTGTAAATGTCTGCACGAATCTGACATATACGTAGGCCATTACCAACTGAGAAACGCTGCTAGAGATCATTCCAAAGCTCCTTAATCGAGTCATAATAAGTGATAATGGAACGAATGGATAGATCGAGGGTCCAAACAATCCAACCAATTAGCATAGAATTTAAACTACTCCAAATATTAGCAAAAATGTTCACCGGACAAAGGCTTGGTGATAGAACTATCCAGGAAACCAAGCTTATGTCTAGAATTAAATCCATGACAAATAGCGGTATCCAATATTTATAATTATCACCCTTGAAGACCACTTAAGAAATAAGAAAACTTGTGTGATCTGAAGGATGAACATAGTATGAATGTGATGCATGTTGGACGGCAGAATCTTTGGCAGAGTGATGCATGCTGGACGGCAGAATCTTTGGCAGGGCACTAGAAACCAAAAAATGCCAAGCCATCGCGCCGAACAGAAGATGGCGGAGAGCACGATGGAGCAAGGTAGTGTCATCAAGTTGCAGTGGGTCATTCACTAGCGGTAGCATCGTCAACGGGCTGTGGCGGATTAACGACCATAATGGGAACCGTATCAAGGTTTTCAATCACAATATGATCAAGTGAATCCATTGGGCGGCGGCGGTGGAGCGTGAGCGACAGTGGCGGCGGCACGTGTGAACGACAGAGAACATACGCGGTGGTGCATGAAGACGCTGATGACATGTATCAAATGGAAGAGGCGGCGGCGCTTATCTTCGACGGCGATGATGTTCAAGACGACGGCAGACATCAAAAATAACAATATATAGACAACATATACTGGATCACAAAATGGATAATGATTCTATCTAGGGTAGAATAATAATGCAGAAGATATTCACAACATATCTCCTACACACAACGGTGTTTTCAGTGGTTCAAAGTAGAAGTGAAAAAGGCTAGGAGCCAAAGTTCTTAGCCTCACTCTTTTCAATATGGGCTTGGTTTTGAATATGCTTGTCTTCATCAGGAGAAGAAATTGTTTTGAGATCTCAGTCTGAACATAACTATCAACGATTGGAGAAACGTGCTATATGATAGCAGAGTTGAAATCGAGTCAATGTCTTCTTTCTTTGATGCTTTAAAGTATTATTGAAGTTTGTCATTCAGAAAATCTCTTGCAATGTTAATGCTAATGATAATGGTAGCTATATATTAGCAACAAATCAGTATTAGTATTACTACTAACAAATTAGTGTTAGCATCATAAAATTTGTTTCAATAACAGATTTGGTTTTGTAACTTATGTATTGCTGGTGATGGCAGGTATGGTATGTGTCCTCGTGGTGGATTTGGAGCTGATTTGGAACAGATTGGAGCTCGTACCGTACTCGTGCTTTTCTATAGATTGAATTGCGGTGGTAAACAAGTCGAGCTTAAAGTTCAGAAATTACAAACGAGTTGGAACTCGAACTTGACTCGTTTACCACCCAGTGCCCTGGTGTACATATTGAAGTGTGCAATGGATATATACAAGACGGATGTACATCTCAAGTATGGAAGTATGCAATGGATATATACAAGATGGATTTACATATCACATATGGAAGTATGCAATGGATATATACAAGATAGATTTGTAAAGTCTAAATTTATCTAGTTGGCATTTGTGGAAGTTATGCAAATATGAAATTGTTGGGTTGAAACATCAAAGACGGTAATTTGGTGATATAAGGAATTTGGAGTTATAATCCGAGAAGAAGTATTTTCGTCCATGATGTTTTTATTGAAGAATATATCAATTCCTATATTTTTGGGATTGGACTGGATTTATGAAAATTGGAATTGGTGTAATAAATATTCTTTCAAATGAGATATGGACGAGATATTTTAACTCATATCTTCAAGGGATTTGATTGTAATCAGAATATTATGTGGAGAAGGAATTATATATGAACATGACTTTATGCGTATCGGATTTGGAGATGGAATAAACTTCATGCGTACAAAAACTATGTATGTTGTAACATACGTACAATCGCAGCCTAAAAGGATTTTGCGGAAGAATAGAATATTGCGATTGTGTTAATTTATGGAAGGTTGAATATTTTACAATATGTTAGGCGGTGTTAGAAGCATACTGGATTTATTGAAAACCCCTATAATTATGAAAAATGATTTATGGGATATTTGAGATAAGGAAAATCCTTTTATTTATGTGATTTGGATATGCTTCAGAAGCAGATAAGAAATCAGAATATTATGGAGATAATTATGGTAATTCTGATATGCTCATGGACTATATAAAGAGGATATCACGGCTGCATGGAGACTTAATAGAAAAAATTCGCAGACTGATTTTATATCTTTCGAGAGTATTGCAAGAGCCAGAATTCTATGTTCCAACATACGTAACCTGTTGTTCAAAGTTCACAATCGTATATTTTAATTCCTTGGAAGGAGGAGATGCAACGTCAACGAGTCTCGATGTCAGAGAGAGTCTGATCAAGGCGGGTCAGTAAGAAGAGTAGCTTGCAGGATTCACATTATCATATTTACATCTCAAGTAAAATATTAATGTGTTGAAGACACAAGATGTAACACCTTATAGTCTTAGGCATGGGCGTACCTCTAATAAAGAGGTCAAAAGAGTTGCTAGAATTGTGGGCATAGCAAAAAAAAAGGACGAACAGCCAAAGGAAGCGGTGGAGGATGTATGATGAGTGTCCTCGTGGTGGATTTGGAGTGGAGCGATACTCATGCTTTTATGCAGATTGAACATCAGGAAAACATCACTCTTTCCTCGTGACCCAATCGACTCGCACCATGATCGAAGATTCTGATTCAGATTTATGACACCCATTCCTTTGGTTTGAAGGAAAATGTATGCAATACATATTTGGTGTATAAAGGCATTAAAAGAAAAACAAAAACGCCCAGCTCGACTCGGCAAGAAAACAAAAATGCTCGGCTTGACGAGATTACCAATATTGCACGGATTTTCTTGTTTAGGCATGAAGGCATAATGTGATGAAAATATCCTTGGAAGGGTTCACGTTATAGGGAATGGTTCAAGTGAAAACACTCACTTAGATTAGAACACCACTTATGGGAGAACAAATCTAATCCGTTCAATAATTTAATTTAATGGTTGTTGTGATCAAATTAAAGACAGGAAGATTGTAATCATGCTGGTAACATTTTCGGGTTATAAGCCTAACAATTGGGTTATAGGCTTTGCACCGAAATCTCTCCTTAGTCCTCCAAACTTTTGGAACCCCCTATATAATATTACTTGTACCTAATCCATTTACACATTGTTTTCACCAAGAGATGCAAGATTTTGTTGCTAAAGTTATGAACCATGTATACTTAATATTTATTGAATTTAAGATAGATGACCATAACTCAAATATAGTATTAGAGCCCATGTGAGTCTAGTGACGTATATTATTACTGTTTGATCTGTGACCCTACTCCACGTATTTCACTGTTTGACTTATGACACCTTTTAGTCAACGTTTGTGTGATGAATATATTATTAATACACGTGAGGGGCGTGTTAGAATCTCACATTGGTTGTGAACTTAGCTATAACTTATAACTCTCTATGTAATATCAATAAATAATAAGATATAAGTATGCAATTCTAATAAGAATGGTGTAAATAAGACTATGTTTTGAGTGTCACATTGAAATAAACTGAACTACGATGAACTAAATCGAATTCAGTATACATTATTTACAATTAAATTAAATTGAGCGCTTAAGTTTGAAAAAAAAACATATAATATGATAAAAAGCAAGTTCATTTCAATAATAATCACTATTCTCATAATATGATTCTGCTATCTATTGGTTTGATTACTATCATCTCCGGTTACTCAATTCATAAATTTTAAGTACTTATGTTAGGTGAGAAAAGTGTACTAGTATTAAATGTAGTTTAATAACTACTGTTTTGCATAAAATCTCAAATGGTTTAGCCATTATAAAAGAACAACTGCAAATCGTCTCACATTATATCAGCTGCAAATCGTCTCACATCGGATTAGTCCTCCAAAGTTTAGTAAAATTCCAAGTAAGGTTGTGGCAGTATATTATAAAAGATGGTTGTTTCATTCACAAAAGTGCGCCATTCTGATTCTCTTTTTGACATATGGTAAAATAATTATCACAAATATATAACCTGTTGAAAGATGGCAAATTTAACAACGTTTTGTTCTGATAATTTGATTTTGCAGCTGCAAATAAAAGTGTGGTGGGTGAAGAAAGGTGCACTTCTGGTTTAGGTCCATGCGGTGAAGAATGCAATTTTGATTGTTGTAGTGGGACGTGCAAAAAAGACTATCCCGATGCCAATCCAATTGCATCCTGTGAAGAAATTCCTGGAGTTGCTAAGAGTTTTTGTCTTTGTCATTTTGACTGTCCAAATATAAAATAATTAAGAGTGGAGAAATGTTTCTTTCAATTTATAAAATGATTTGATTATTTTTCTTTTAAATAAATGGCATGCTTAAATACCCGCATTAAAATGGGAACCGGAAGCCAAATGCCCTTCCGGACTGCATCCTCCAATATCTTCCTATGTAGGTGAGAGAATGACTTATGATTGCCCATAATAATTCTGACTAATGATAAAGAGTACAAATAGAGAACAAAATATACTAGTCTAAATATAATTCTAACTTAGTCAACACGAAATAAAATATTATCTAATCTTCTATTTATTTTATTCTAACACCCCCCTCAAGCAGAGCGTCAGATGCTCGCCGACGCACAGCTTGGACCTGAAAAACTCGAACATCAGACGAGGGAGCCCCTTGGTGAAGATGTCCGCAATCTGAAGAGAAGTTGGAACATGAGCAATGCACAACTTTCTAGATGTCACCAACTCAAGAATAAAATGATAGTTAATGTCGATGTGCTTCGCCCGCTTGCGCGCCACCAGATTCTGAGCCAAAATGATAACACTGCTGTTGTCGCATAACAGTAATGGAAAACCAGAAAGTGGAACCCGAAGATCATGAAGCAAATGAGTGAGCCAAATCACCTCTGAAGCAGTGTTGGTGAGAGCACGGTATTCAGACTCAGTGTTGGAGAGAGAAACAATGAGTTGTTTCTTGGCACTCCAAGAAACCAGATTCCTACCAAGATAAACTGCATAACTATAAGTGGACTGACGAGTTTCCAGACAGTGGGCCCAGTCAGCATCAGAATACCCTAACACCTCATGAGTACTAGCATAACGAAAGCTAAGACCAAAATGAAGAGTGCCACGAATATACCACAAAATTCGTGTCACTGTAGCAAAGTGATCATCTCTAGGATCCTGAAGATAATGGCTCACCGTTTTGACCGAGAATGCCAAATCCGGACAAGTGGTGGTGAGATATTGGAGAGCACCAACAAGAGAACGATAAAGTGTAGAATCCCAAGACGAAGGACTGGTAGAGCTGGGGAGTTGAGAACCAACGATTAATGATGTAGAAACATGTGTCGCGTCACACATACCAGCCCGAGTCAAAATATGACAAGCATACTTTGCTTGCCCAAGAAGTAACCCTGATGAGGTAGCCAAAACTTCAAGACCAAGAAAGTAATGAAGAGCACCAAGATCCTTGATTGCAAACTCTCTGTGTGTCTGATCAATGAACATGCGAAGAAGAGTTGAGTCGTTTCCTGTAAGAATGATATCATCCACATACACAAGTAAGTACAGTAACGATGACCCTCTCGAGAGGATAAATAAAGAAGTATCAGTTGAGCTGCACTGAAAACTAAGCCATGTCAGATAACTGCTAAAGTGCTGGAACCAAGCCCGAGAAGCCTGCTTAAGACCATAAATGGCCTTTTGCAAGCGACAAACATAGTCTGGATGAGCAGAATCTGATAACCAACAGGCTGCTTCATGTAGACCGGAACATCAAGAACACCATTAAGGAAAACGTTCTTGGCGTCCAACTGATGAAGTGGCCAGGAACACATGGTGGCTTTGGCGAGGACCGTCCGAACAGTGGAGACTTTGACCACAGGACTGAAAGTGTGGTCAAAATCAAACCTTGAAATCTGTGAGAAACCTTGCACCATAAGTCTAGCTTTGTAACGCTCAATAGTGTCATCCGATCGATACTTGAGCCTATAGACCCATTTGGAGCCAACAATGTTGACATCCGAAGGTCGAGGCATCAAGTTCCAAGTGTGTTGACCACAAAGAGCGAAAATTTCATTATCCATGGCTGAAATCCAGGCTTGATCCTGAAGGGCAGAGCAATAATCAGTAGGCTCTGTCCGAGAAAGAAGTGCGGCAATGAAACCATGCACAATAATATTCGAATAATCCTAGCGCTAAAGGGCACTAGTAGAAGACCGAGTAGTCATTCGATGGGTACAAAGCTACGGCGGCGAAGATGGAGGAGTCGAACCAGCTGACGATGCCAAAAAAGACTGAGCAGAGCTGACCACAGAGTGGCCAATGAAAGATGTCAGAGAGAGGACGACTGAGACTGGCTGAGGCGTGGTGACCGCTGGCTGAGGTGTGGTGGCCAGCAGCTAAGGCATGGTGGCCGACGGCTGAGGAGCCGGGTCCGGGTCCGGGTCGGCTGTCCAAATGGAGCATGGCAGTGAAAGAGGTGCGACTGGAATGGGCATAGGTATTGTGGCCCCAATCGATGATGTAACAGCTCCATAAAAATGACGAAATCTCCAGATCTGAAATAGAATGACTGTCTACAAAAGATGAGACATGAGGGAATAAATTTTCATCAAAACGAACGTGGCGAGAGACATAGATACGCCCAGAAGTTTGGTCGAGATACTGGAAGCCCTTGTGACGAAGGGTTGTAGCCAATAAAAACACATGGAATAGATCGACGTGCAAACTTATCAATGGCATTGGCACGCAGATATGGCAATGCACAACATCCAAATGGGTGAAAGAGGGTATAGGCAGGCACATGACCAAAAACAACCTCCAAAGGTGATTTACCTCCAAGAACTGAACTAGGCAGACGGTTGATTATGTAAACCGCTGAGGAGAAAACTTCCACCCAATAACAATGCGGCACAAAAGAGTGAAAAAAACATGGCAAGACCAGTCTCTATGATGTGACAATGCTTCCGCTCAGCTCGGCCATTTTGAGCAAGTGTATAGGGCGAGGAAATCTAATGATGAATGCCACATAATATGAAGTGAGCCTGAAGTCGGTGACTAGTAAACTATGTGCCACCATCGGTCTGAAATTTTTTAACCCTAGCAGAAAACTAGGTCTCAACAAATTTTTGAAACTAGATAAATGTGTCATAGAAATATGACTTATGCCGCATCGGGAGAAACCATGTGAATTGTGAAAAATCATCGATGAAAATGGCATACTAAGAGAAACCACCTGCAGATAGAACAGGGGCCGGTTCCCACAAATCACGATGCACCTTATCCAACAAACTAGTAACGCGCTTGTCACTAATGGAAAAAGGCAAATGACTACTCTTGGCCATCTGACAAGGAGAGCAACTAACAGATGCAGGCATAATCGAAGTGAAATAAATAAGTCCCCGTTGACTCAATAATTGAATAGTATCATGAGACACATGACCGATGTGAGAGTTCCACTGCTCAAAAGAAGCATGAAGCTTTCCAGAGCGCAATTCGCCTAAAAAGATGGAATCATCAGTATCAAGAAAATAAAGACCTGAACTATGATGACATTTACCAATTATCTTCCATGTATGCTTGTGCTCAATGGAAAATGCATCGACATCAAATATAACACGGACATGTAAATAACCAGTAAGCTTACTAATGGACAATAAGCTTCTAGTAATCTTAGGAACCACAAGAACATCATTAACAGAGAAACCAGAGAAATGACACTGACCGATTTGAGAAATAGATAATGTTTCACCATTTCCAACATGAATAACATCAAAACCATGATAACATTGTACCTTATCAAGATGACTGGTACGAGCAGTCATGTGAGATGTAGCACATGAATCAACAATCCACTGATTCGAAAAAGGATGACAGTTGGAACCATTCAAACTGGCCTGAAACAAAGCTTTGTCAGCAATCCAATTAGTGGAAGATTCTTCTCGAGATAAAGGATAAGAGGAGATGAAATAGAGTCATCAAAAGGACAAAAAGGACAAAAATCATCAGGCTCGTGTACTTCACGCAGAGGGAAAGATTGGAGATCGTGCACGTCACGTGCAGTGGTTACTAGCGAGCGTGTTCCTCATGTGCGGATGCTAAAATGCACATATATGGCCTTGCGTGCGTGGATCTCATGCGCTAATGGTGATTGCTGGACAGGGATGCGAATCACATCGGAGACAACGATGGAAACGACCCCGCTAGTTCTGGAACTTGCCAAAGGAAGATCTGACGTCGTAGACATCGGAAACAATGCACAAATTTGAAGGTGTTAGAAACAAATTGACGATTCCAGAGATGAATTTGAAGGACGCCAGAAGTTGAATCGAACTTCGTGGAGAAAGCCGCAGACCAGAGATGACTGGAGATGGCTACTGCTGACGTCGGAGAATGGACCTTTGGAGAGGACGCCAAGAATCTGCTATGGGAATTGATCGGGACCGCCAGAAGTTAGCCAGAATTTGACCGGAACTTGACCAGAAGTTTTCCCGAACCTGATGGTGGTTCTGTCGGCTAGAAAAGATACAGGGAAGAACGGGAGATAGAATAAAAAATTAGGGATTAGAGTTTAGAGTTTAGGATCAGAACTTGCTCTGATACCATGAAAGAATAATTTCCCGTAATGATTTTGATTAATGATGAAAAGTATAAATAGAGTACAAAGTAGACTAGTCTAAATATAACTCTAGCCTAGTCAACATGGAATACGATATTATCTAATTTTCTTCTTGCTTTATTCTAACAGCAGGTGTATTTGAAATGACTTATAGCTTGCAAGTGCTTTACTAATACTTCTTTGTTTTACAATAAACTTCTTATATATATTTTTTTATTTTGTCCCACAAATAACATCTTACTTGTAAATATGTTCAGAGAAAAGTGCATATATAA
This sequence comes from Rubia yunnanensis, assembly GCA_037428765.1. Classification (NCBI taxonomy): domain Eukaryota; kingdom Viridiplantae; phylum Streptophyta; class Magnoliopsida; order Gentianales; family Rubiaceae; genus Rubia; species Rubia yunnanensis. Next base: position 111,423,458 of record CM075064.1, on the reverse strand, counting down.
CTCTAACTAATTCACATAGGTTGAAATATAACCTTTTGATAATTGAAAGTGCAAATATAATTCTAGATAGTAGAAAATTATTTGTGCTAGCAAATATTGTACATTAAGGTGTTGGGCAAATCAAATTTTGTCACGTGTTCCACAAATCACTCTTTATTTCCTAAAAAATCTCTCACTTTACTAAATATAGAATTTGTTGAACACGTGGGTGAATTTGATTTGTCTAACACCTTAACATGTAACATTTGTTTACATATAAAATTTTCAAGCTTATATGTGTAAATTTTACCCTTTCCGACAAGTTTGAGGCTGGATTGTGATAAAATGACAATTTTGCCCCTCTGGAAGAAAAACATAAAAATGAAATGTCTATAATGCCCCTAAACCCAAATTTCCATACTCTTCTCCTTCTCTCTTTCTTTTCCATCAATTCTCTCTTTTCTTTCCTTCTCTGACCCCTTCTAATTCCTCCTTCTTTTCCTTTCTCCAATTCTTTCCTCCTTCTTCTCCTTTCTCCGGCCGAAAGTGTTGTCGCAGGTGGTGGTGCGGCGGGATTGGGTGTGGGGTGGTGGCCAGGGGGAGGCGGTGACACAAGAGGCAGATGAGGGCTGGGTGGGGTGAGATAGGATTTCGATGGGGCATGGTTACGAGAAGTGGCGTGTGAGGCAGAAGTGGCGTAGGTAACGAAGAAGGCGGCAGAGATGGTGTTGAGGTGAAGCAAAGAAGGAGGTGGCAAAGATGGTGTGCAGCCATTAGGGTTCCTAGGGCGGTGGTTATGGTAGGGTGGTAGGGCTAGGGTTCCGCAGGGCGGCAGGTTTAGGTGGCAGAGGGTTTTCTAATCGGCTAGTTCTCAGGGGGGGTGGGTTTAGGTGGCAGAGGAGGAGGAAAGATCGGTGGTGGTGGACTTAGGTGGAGGGGTAGGGTTGAACTAAAGAGGTGTGGTGGTGGTGGACTGGCGGTGGTGCTGGGTGGCAGGGTGGGTGGGCTGGGTGGCTGGGTGAGACTGAACAGAGGAGGTGTGGTGGTGGTGGACCGGTGCCGAGGCCAAGTGGCGGGATGGTGGGGCTGGTAGCAGGGCTGAGTGGCGGGGATCAAGCGGTTGTGGGTTTGGTGGCGTAGCGACGACATTGTGGTGGCCCAGTCGGAGCGGTGGTGACGAAGGTGGTTGAGAAGTGGTCGTAGTGGCAGAAGCTCGGTGGGGCAATAGCATTTTTATCTTTCAAATTTTTCTATTAGGTTAAAAGGACATTTTCGGTTGGTCAATGACCGAAAATGGTCTGTCAATGCCGGAATATAGTTTTTAGGGTTGTATTTGTACTTATGTAAAGTAGCTAGGATTGTTATTGTATTTTGAGTTATATGTGTACTTACCAAAATATATATGGTTATATTTATATAATATAATTATTCAACCTACCAAATTTATCCTCATCAAATTCCCAAATTCACCATTATTTGTTACTTTTTGACACTATTCATAACATCACTCGTACAAAAACTTATAAAAGTTGTTTTGACAATAAAATATGCTTCTGCATCAGGTTGATTAAAGATTGAGTCAAAGCAAATAGAAAGTTTATTATGGAACAGAAGTAGTAGGTTAAGTAGTTTTTAGTGTTTAATAACCAACTAAACAAATATTTATTTTAGAAGCAAAATCTATATATGGAGGATAAACTAAGTTGATCTCCCAAAACTTTTTAAATAATACAGTTTTGATTATAAGCCCAGCTCACTGTTAGCATCTCTTATTGAACCGCTCCTAAACATGCTTTCTTCAAACCCACATGAACTGAACCATTTACGGTTTACACCGATCTTTTTGTAAGACTTTTTCCATGCTGTGATCATGATTCATGGGTTTTTTTTTCCATTTTAGTTCTGGGAGGGAACATGGCAAGATCTTGGCATTTGGTAAATATTTATCATGCACCACTTGCATATTGACCCAAGCTGCCTCAAAATAACTTTATTTTGCAGTTACAAATAAGACATCGGGCAAAGTTGAAGCAATTATCAACAAAGATGTGATCGAGTTCTTCAAATATAAACTGTCTATGCTATACCAAATTAAACAGTAAGAACAATGTCTGCAACAAAGCCTTTTAAGTCAGCAATGAACTTCTATCTTTCTTCTTTTGCCAGGTGGGGTCTTATGTGCTCCGAAACAGACTAGCCACTTCCATCAACATTTCCATAGGAGGCAAGGTGTGCCATATATTGCTGCACCATAAAACACAGTTATCGACATAACAGAAACAGAATATGTCAACTTATAGTACATTGCGGGATACTTTATTACCATACAAAAGATACAAGTAAAAGAGGGTAAGAAGTTTTCACATGTTCCAGATCAACAGTTACACATTTTCACAAATGGTTTACTAATGCAGTAACAAGCATACCCAAGAATTCAAACAGAGACTACGAGCAAGCATCTCCCAAAACCTTTAAGTAACCAGGTGGCATGTGCAATAGTTCAAGAGTTACGTACTAATAGTTGGAATCTACTGCCCCGACATGCAACCTTTAGCTAAAAAGGCAAAAATGCAAACAAAAACCAAACAAAAACGATCATGTGTTTTACTGTGAACAGAATGTGAAAAAATGATGCCGACTTACAGCGTGGTATGCGTATGGACCCTTTCCCTGACGCTCAAAATGTTTAGCCATAATCAACCATTCAATAGGTCCCCATTCTTCCTCTTCAAAACAGTTTCCAAGTGCGGCTTTGTATAGCTACCGTCATACAAAATTTTCATAGTCAAATTACATCCTCATTCTCACTTTCTCAGAGATAGAACATGCAATCAATGCATCGGGATAGAAGTACGTGACAGACCTTTGTAGTGTCAGTCAAGAGCTCCGTCCCAGCTGGGTAAGACGCATAAAATTGGTCACCCCTAGAGTACCCTGCTCTTGTTCTGCAATATCATATCAACAGAAAATAGGAGAGATTAAGCAAACACTTCACCTCGTAAAAGCTTGAAGGAACTTCATTAAGTTCACATTCTGAGATGTGTGGGAACTTCCACAAACATGAACCTAACCAGAGGCAAACCCACCCCTTATATTTGCTAATAAATTTTATACTAACTTGATTAAGTCCCCACGAATCTATTAATGAAAGAACTTTTTATAAATAGTCCCTGACTTATTATTTTTCTGGGTTCACCCCCTAACTCAATCCTAGTCTTCTATCGGGCTTGCTTGTCCACTACTAATGGATCAATTTATTAAAAAAGCTTCAAAGTCTAAGATCTGACTTGATCAGTCCATGCCCCGAGATTTGACCAATAATTTTACTCTGGTTCCCCGTTCTTTATTCAGGCTTGCGACCAGCAATGCGCAAGACACAACCATAAAAAGCTACATATTCCAGCTCTATTAATTCCTGATCATCGCAGAAAAAACCACTATCATATCACACACTGGAGTTTTCACACAATCCCATCAAAACCCTTCATTTAATCCTTGCAAATATGCTGATGAGTGATTAAATTTCGGGAGAATTGAAAAGATGAACTCACGTGTTGCTGGTATAGGCATAGCTGATGAGGGCAGTGAAAGCATAAAATCCAGTGTAAGACACTATTCTCCTGAACTTCTGGATTTTGATAATCTCCTTACAGCTGTCATAGAGCCTCATATTAGTGTTCAAGAACCATCCCATCCGGATTCCTGCAAGTAAGATTCATTGAGGCATTTCATCAAACAGTTTACATACACTTATATGCTTTTAAAGCTCATTGCATGAAAGTAATCATTGGAAAGAAATGATTTCTTTCATGAAAGTTTGCTAGATAAGACTTGCTATTTAGTTTTAAAGCAATAATTGAAAACCTAATACTCAAATACCTTACACAAACTTTCATGGAAGAACCAAGTATCAGCAAACTATTGTTCCTCATCATGTTAAACTTGGCAATCATTTCTTTTCAAGAACAAAACGACAATTTGACAATCAAGGGGGCTCTGCATTTTGATTAGGCTACATAGTATGTAAACCAAACCAAAAAACAGAACAAGCACAAGAAAATGCAAATGTCATGAGAGAAGTTACCGAAAAAGTTTAGATCGTCTGAATTTCTGAACAGGAAGACAAAAACTGGTAAAACTAACATTTCATAGTTCATAGCATTAACAACCTAATTTAGTATGCTAAGCCTATGCCCTCGATTCTACAATTCAGCCATACAGAATGAACATCACGGATAGGAATTCAAACGTTTGCCCTCATAACCACACCATGATTCATATCTTACTTCAGGGGGTTGGAGGAAAGAACCCCTACATAAAAGAATGCCTTTTAAACTGTATCTCCAGGTAGTCGATAATTACAATTTCATCAGTGCAAGCAAGAGCATGACGATCAGAGAAATCAAAACGAGAAAATCACAAATACTTTTTCATGAGCAAGAGAGAGCAACCAGAATTCTTTAATAGAAAATCCTCCAAACAGCTTTCCAACAACACTTCAAACAAAACTCAATTCTCCCAACCCATCAAAAACACAAAAGGTGCCATCTTTTGGAAGTTTTTACATCCTTAATCCAGACTGGTGAACATCAATCTAGCTCTCTATACAGTGTTTGCTCTATGATTTGAGTCACAAATCATAAACTGAACAATATAAGTGCAGTAAAAAATCTGACAAACGTGAAACGTAATCTGCAGAAATTCCTACGGCAGTTTAGGTTTAATTACCTGAGTTGGAATTGAAGCTTTTCAGTAGAAGTTGAAGCTTTCTTCACCTGTAGGCGAAGCGGAGAAGGTAGAATTGGAAATCCAAACGGCAAGAGATCACATAATTTTGGTGAATCGCTGTATCACACACGCCTGTATTTTACTTAAACACACCTGTATTTGTACTATTGTAAATAATAATATTCATTTCCAATTTATTTAAATGGAGAAAGAAATTGATTAGTTAATGATACGAGTGTTCATTGAAACACTGTCTTTTTATAAGTTATGCAAAAATTAATGTTTAAAGTGCAAATTAGAAGAAATGAAGATAAAATTTTGGTTTGCATTAATCAGGTTATAAACTTTATAACTACTACACGTTGTATAATAAAATTTTAATATTACAACTAAGACCTTTTACCTTTTATTATTAAAATTAAACTTCATCTTTCCATAAGCATATGGAAAGACGGTCTTTCCCAAGACTTTGCCTAATAATAATTGGCAAAGTCTTGGGAAAGACGGTCTTTCCATAGACTTATGGAAAGATGGGGTTTAATTCGAATAATGAAAGGTAAAATGTCTTAGTTGCAACATTAAAAATTTAGTATGCAACATGTAGTAGTTATAAAATTTATAACCCGGTTCATGCAACCCGAAAATTTTATCTTAATTTCTTCTAATTTACACTTTAAACCTTGGTTTTTCCATGACTTATGGAAAGACCGTCTTTCAAGAGACACACTCATAATAATTAGCTATAATTAATAAAAATTAATTACAATTAATTTGTAATTGAAATCCAATTAACTGAACTTCAGTGGTGGTCGCCGGACCTTCGCCGGACCTTTTGTTCTCTGGAGAGTTCTCCATCTGGTTCGGCTCATTCACCAAATCTCAGCCGCTCATCTCCGGTCCCCGGTCACCTTCTCCGCCGCTCGTCTCCGGTCTCCACCACCGCCGCTCGTTCCCTTCTCAGCCGCTCGTCTCCGGTGTCCTTCTCCACCGCCCGTCACCAGTCTCCTTCTTCGCCGCTTGTCTTCGGTTTCCTTCTCCGCCGGCCGTTCTCCTTCTCCAGATCTCGTTTTCCAGGACCGCCGGCCGTTCTCCTCTCCCGCTCTCGTCGCCCCGGCCCATTTTCATCACCCGATTCTCGCCTCCCAGTTCTCTTTGCCCAGTACTTCTCACCCGATTCTCCTCTCCGACCCGGCCCATTCACCGTTGCCCCATTCTCGTCGTCGACGGTTCAGGGTTTGCGAGCGTTTTCAAGCGGGTGGAGTTCAGACAGGAGGGGGCTGAAGATAGGGATGGTTGGGGATGAAGGTTAGGCGGGAGGATCTTTTCCGGCGGAGACTAAGCTGGGGACGAGAACATGGACGATAATTACTTAACGGGGGACAGGTGGTTTTCGGCAAAGACTAGGTTGAGGACGAAGGTGGGAGCAAGAGCAGTGGTGGTCTAGCGGGGTTTTTCGATGGGGTGGGGTTCATAAGGCAGTGGTGGTCCGACGGTGGCGCCGCACCACAGGCAGGAGTTAATTTGTTTTTTATTTTCTTAAAAAAATATTTTTTTTTGTTTTTTTCTAAAATATAATTTGTTATATACACGTACATGCGTATAAGGGCGTAAGTAAGTAAACTACCCGGTGTGATATATCACCGATAAGAGTGAAAAGGAATACAAACAACAAAGGCCAAGTTAGCTAATAGTAGTGAAATGAGCTTGGTTTTAAGGGAAAAATATATAAATGTAACCATATATAATTGAGAAAGTTCAGATATTAGTGCAAATATAACCCAAACTAATTTACATAAGTGCAAATATATCCCTAAAGACTATATTCCGGAATTGACTAGCCATTTCCATCTATTGACCAACTGGAAATGACTAAAATATCCTTTCAGCCTAAAGCAAAAACCTAAAAGATAAAAATACCCCCCATTACCCCCAGCCTCTGAACACCACCGCTAGACTACCCCTTTACTACTCCACTGCCACCAATCCACCATCTTCTTCTAACTCACCACCTTTCAACCCTAAAACCCCACCCTCACCACCTTCCAGCCAGCCCCCCACCAACTTCGGCACCACCTCTGGCACTTCCAGCCACCCTCTGTTGACGCGTAGCCTCCATCGATGTGGCCACCTCCACTGAGAAACGACAAAATTGGGTTATTAAATTTGGAAAATCTTGCTATTCAATGGTGCCAAGATCCAGCACTCCGAGGAGTCTCAAATTGAATAAATTTGAGGGCAAAAATTGGGACAATGTTAGAGATCGAATGCGTAGGCCCACCGCCGTGGCTATCTCCGCGACGCCCAGCCCTGCTGTGGCCACCTTCGCTGATGCCCAGCCCCGCCGTGGCCATCCCCACAATGCCCAGCCCTGCCGTGGCCACCTTTCTGACACCCATCCCCATTGTGGCCACCTCTATAATGCCCAGCCTCGATGTGGCCACCTCCACCGATGCCTAGCCTCGCTGCCATGGCCACCTCCACCGACGTCTAATTGACAGGTGAAAGAAAAGGTGAACTTATGTATTATGCCATTTAGTTGCTGATGTGCTTTTGAAGATCAAATGGTATGAGCCCCAAATCAGGTTAGCATATTCTCGAGCCCAAAAGGCATCTGGCTTGGAGGGAAAAAGATGGGTGAAGAGGATGGGAGGTGAAAGAAGGAAAGAAGAACTGCTGAATGAAGGAAGAAGATGGGTTAGGGTTTAGGGCTAGGGGGTATAATAGTCAATTCCCTTTTTATTTTTTATTATATTTTTAGAAGGGTAAAATAGTCTTTTCAATCAAATATGGCCTCAAACTACCAAAAAATGTTATATTTGCACATACACTAGTTAACTAGGCTATATTTGCACTTTTAATTATCACAAGGTTATATGTGCACTTTCGTGAATTATGTTGGGTTATATATGCACTTCACTCTTGTTTTAATTTACAGGTAAGGTATAAGATAGAGATATACTATAAGACTAAGGTAAATGTGCCTCAAAAAGTCAAAGTTTGGATATTCTAGTGCCACGCAAACACGGGCTGTGCCAAATTGCACGACATAGCATGTCCATTGCACATGATATTTTCTAGGTGTGCTAGAAATCAACGTATGAGCGCGCGAGCCGTGCCAAATTGCACGCCCATATTCCGGGTCTTCATCTTTGTTCTTCTGAGTGCACATGACGTACATTTTTGTACGTCCTATCGTCTAGACTTGAAGTTTTCTTCTGATATTCGTGCATGGACCGTGCAGGTTTGCATGGCCCATCTTGGGACAGACCATGGCATGACCAGTGCCATTTTTCACTGCCTGTGTTGCTTCTTCGACACTTTCATGCTTGGCTCTTTTCTTCAACTCTTCTACCTTATACCACAGTTTGACTCGTGGCCTTCAATCTTCTATCAATTTTTGCAATTGGCCTTCATTAATCCTACTTTGAAGTGCTTACGAACAATCGACAAATAATTTCACAAAAGAAAATCTAGACGCTTGTAAGGATAAAAATCCATTAGACTTAAAATAGGCTACAAAATGAAGGATTTAGATACGAAAAACAAAAATGGTCCTAAACCCCTTATAATGTAAACCTACCTAAATCTAGGAATCTACCCACAAAAAGATAATAAAAGAAATGTTAAGTTCATCAAGAAATACATGCATTTGACGTCTCATCAGTAAGGGTCATGGATAAAAGTGTTCTTCGGGCTTACGTGGATGGAGAAAGTTATGCAAAGATAACGTATTGGCACTGTCTTGAGAAGTTAAACGAGAACACTGGGAGGAAGTGGGAGTCGACAGACACGCCATCGGTGGATTTTGCAGACAAGGCAGTATGGCCAGAGGAACAATCTCCCTTCCAGTCAGAGTGGAAGAAGGAAGAAAGTGCAAAATCGTAGACATGGAGTCCATCGTGGTGAGGGCAAACAGTTCCTAAAACATCATATTAGGCAAGCTGGTGCTTGCACTCCTAAAGGACATTGTCTCCATATTGCACTTGCTGCTGAATTTCCTTACTTTCATAGGCATAGCAACTATTAGGGCAGATCAACATAAATCCAGAGAATGTCATCGAATTTCCCTTAGCAAGCAAAAAAGAGATGAATCAGGACCGTTAACGTCTAGACATGCCCTAAATGCGCATGCATTATAACTAACTACCAATATAAACAACCCTACGTGTTTGGGTGCAGAGGTTCAGGCGGTGCATCTTGAGCAAGACAGAATGGTTCAGGTCGGTAAATCTTTACCATAAGGTGAGAAGAAAAACTCGGCGAAAATGCTGAGGAAAAACATACACGCCTTTGCTTGGAAGTTTAGTAACATGACAGGGGTGTCCAAGAAGGTCGGGTGTCACACACTCAAGGTGACACAAACGTATAAGTCTGTCAAGCAGAAAAGGACAATGCTATGTAGTAAGAACAACAAAGCGGTCAACAAAGAAGTAGATGAGTTGGTTGTAATGGAAATACTGCAAGAAATACCATATCCGACATGGGTTGGCAAACCCAATGCCCGTTAAAAAGACAGATGGAAGCTGAAGGATGTGTGTATACTACACTAACATGAACAAGGCATGCCCTAAGGACTATTATCGTTGCCACCCATTGATCAGACGGTAGATGCCCTAACTAATTTCCCAATCAAATGCTTCCTGAACACATAGAAGGGGTACCATCAGATCCCAATGTTGGAGTTAGACATAGAGAAGACAATATTCATCATGGAGAGGGGAGATTTTGGGAATCGCATGATGCCGTTTGACCTGAGGAATGCTGACACCACTTATCAATGAGTCATGGATAAAATTTTCAAGAGGCAAAACAGAGAAATTTGGTGGTGTACGTTGATGATATGGTGATTAAAAGCACTCAATACAAAGACTTATTGAAGTATGTCAGCAAGACCCTGGAGCATTTCGAGGAAACATGGATGAAGTTTAACCCCACCAAATGCCAATTATGTGTGACAGAAGGGAAGTTCCTTGGTCACTTGGTATCCAATGAAGGTTTATAGGCAAACCCTAAAAAGGTGAAGGAGATCCAGACTATGGAGCCGCCCAAGACAGTTAAGGAGGTCCAGAGCATGAATGGAAAACTTGTTGCAATGAATAACTTAATGTCAAAGGCTTCAGAGAGAGCCCTACCCTTCTTCTAAACCTTGAAGGAGAGCGTCAACATGAAGAGGGTTAAGCAATGGGGAAAAGAGGAAGAAGAGGCTTTCACATAGCTCAAGTCCTAGCTTAAGGAGCTCCTCACATTTACTAGTTCTCAATAAGGCTAGGCTCTATACCGATATGTCACAATAAGTGAATGTACCATCGTTGCAAATTGGTTAGAGAGGATAATAAGGTTAACGATCAATGTACCGCATTAGTCATGCATTGCAGGGGTCAGAAAGAAGATACATGAGCAAAGAGAAGCTCACTTTAGTATTAGTGCATTCAGCAAGAAGGCTACGACAGTACTTTCAGGCCCATTTTGTGGTGGTACTGACCAGCCAGTCCCTTAAATCAATTCTTACTCAACCGGTAGCATTGGAGCGACTGATGAAGTGGGCAGTAGAATTTGGGGAGCATGCAATAGAAAATGCTCCATGATGGCCAGTGAAAGAGAATGTGATTGCACACATTTTGGCAGAAATTCCAAAGGAAAGGAAATGTTGAAAGAGAGCCTGGGCAAACCCACGTGGAAGGAACAACCACGGCTAGGTCTGAGTGGTCTAAAAAGTCTGGACATATGGAACTTTTACGTGGACGGAGCCTCTGGTGTCGAATGCGCAGGAGCATGCTTGGTCATCATGGGTCTCGAGTGACCTGAAGCAAAGTATGCCCTTCATTTCGATTTCGCAGCCTTGAATGATGAAGTTGAGTATGAAGCGCTAATAGCAGGGATAGAGATAGTAAGAAAACAGGGAGCCACAAAGTTGTGTATGGCTGGCAAGGATCTGGTTGACATTGTAGTTCGATGCCTCCATACTTTATCAGTGACAAAAATTATATCAATTCAATAACCAAGTCAACTATTCGATTCATATCTACAATCATTTACCCTTGGACTCCCTACATTTTTGCTAAAATTAATTTTTAATTAGTTCGGAGGTAAGTGGTTGTTGGTATGAATCGATCATACAATGAAGGATCCCAAATAACTAACCAAAATTTAAATTATATTCTCAACAAAGAACATCCTTCCAATTAAGTTAGTTATTTGGAGTCCTACTGTAGAAAATAAGGGTAATAATTGTGTGTTGTATTAATGAATTCAGGATACATTATATAGTGGTACAGAAAACCTATATAAGCTAGGAAAAGGTAATAGAATAGAATTACAATTACAAGTAATATTGCAGTAATATTCTAATTCCTTAACATTCCTCCTTAAGTTGGAGCATGGGGATCGGAAATGCCCAACTTGCTAAGTAATGAATGAAACTGATTATGTCCGAGAGTCTTAGTGAACAAGTCTGCAAGTTGGTCCGTCGTACGAATATGGTGAGTAACAATAGCGCTAGATAGAACAAGATCCCGGAAAAAATGACAATCGATTTCAATGTGTTTGGTAAGTTCATGAAAAACTGGATTGGCCGCAATATGAAGAGCAGATTGACTGTCACAAAATAGCCGCATACGAGAGGATTACGAAACCCCCAAGTCTTTCAGTAAAGACCGAGGCCATAACAACTCACAATAGGTAACAGCCAAGGCATGATACTTCACTTCAGCGGAAGAACGAGAAACAGTAGGTTGCTTCTTAGTCTTCCAAGAAATCGAAGAATCACCAATCATCACAAAATATCCAGAAAGAGAACGTAGAGTAATTGGACATGCAGCCCAATCAGAATCACAATAAGCAGTCAATTGTAACGTACTACGAGAAGAGAGAAATAAACCTTGACCGGGATGACTCTTCAGGTAGTGCAACACACGAATAGCAGCTTGCCAGTGAGGAACACAAGGGGATTTCATGAACTGCACAAGAGTGTGGATGGAATAACTCAGTTCAGGACGAGTAATAGTCAGGTGGATTAGGAGCCCAACCAGGGGTCGATACTACTCTAGGTCATGGTAGACTGGACCTTCAACATGTGCCAAATCATGCTATTGTTCCATTAGAAAGTCAGTCGACTTAGAGGCGGATAAACCGGTATCCGATAAAATGTCCAAAGCATGCTTCCTTTGTGAAAGGAACATCCCCTCTGGTCTTCTAGCAATCTCTATGCCCAAAAAATACTTAAGCAGACCAAGATCCTTCATATGGAAACAATAACCTAAGTATTTCTTGAACTCAGAGATGAACGAAGAAGAACTACCAGCAATAACCAAATCATCCAAGTAAACCAGAACATGTAAAGAAACTGATCCACGAGAAAAGACAAATAAGAGTAATCGGCCTTACTCTGAACAAATCCAAATGCTCGTAAAACCTGAGCCAACTTAGCAAACCAATTTCTAGGAGCCTGACGAAGACCATAAAGAGATTTCTGAAGGCGACAGACCTGACCATGCGGTACAGCACAGCCAGGTGGGGGACAGATGAACACTTCCTCATGCAAATCACCATGCAGGCAGGCATTATGAACATCCATCTGATGCAGTTCCCAACCACGAATAATAGCAACAGACAGGAACAAGCGAACAGAACTCATCCTTGCAACCGGAGCAAAAGTATCAGTGTAATCAATTCCTTCAACCTAGTGATTCCCAAGAACCACTAGGAGCGCCTTAGGACGTTCAATAGTACCATCTGACCGGAACTTCGTCCGATAGACCCATTTGCACCAACCACCTTCTTATTCACAGGCAAAAGAGCCAAAGTCCATGCCTGATTGCGCTCCAGTGCAGTAATTTCCTTAGCCATAGTATCTTGCCAGTGAGAATTATGGGAAGCCTCAGATAAGTAGTGGGATTTGCACTAGATGTTACAACACCTAAAAATCTAGAATGCATACTAGAAAAATTATCACAATTTACATAATCAGTAAGGGGATAGAGAACACCTGAGGAAAGTGACGACACATGAGGGAATGTAGTCGAAGGGGGGGGGTCTTCAGTAGTAAGAGCACAAGCATAATCATCACAATCGTAATCTTCCAAGTAAGACGGCGGACAATGAGATCGAACACTCTATCTGGTAGGTGGCAACTCGACAGCGGAACCATCCGGGACCAGAGAAACCGATAAAGTAGAAACCAAAGGAGAAAGATTGGCAGCAGTCGGATGACTGGCGGCAACTGGTGGTGATGCACCAGCGGAGGAAGATAGCAGTTGATCGGTGGCGGACGGCTGTGACTGGGCGGTGGCAGACGGCGGTGACTAGTCGGCGGCAGACTGCTGCGACTGGCCAGCGGCAACTAACCATCAGTGGACGGTTGCGATTGACCAGTAGTGGAATGTGGAAATAGGTCGGCAACGGTCGATAGTGATGGGCGGACGGCGGACGGCGATGAACGGCCGGTGGTGAACGGCAGGGATAAGCCGGCAGCAGCTGACCGCCGGTGGATGGCGGGATACCAGCGGCGACAAAATGACAGCGGCTGGTGGAATAAAAATTCCATGTGGCTCCGGCGGCAAGGAGGAGGAAACCGGCGGTGAGGAGGATGCACTATCGGGTTCGTTGGCAGAAGTCGGAGTAGCAGAAAATGGGAACTAGTCTTCAAAGAAATCAGCATCCCGACAGGTAAAGATCACACTGGTTTCCAAGTTGCAAAGGCGATAGCCTTTCTTTCCGGCAGGATAACCAAGAAATAGACACCGCCGACTTCTTGGTGCAAACTTGTCACGATATCTGGGAACATGAGCAGCAAAACACAAGCATCCAAAAACTTTTAATGATGAGTAATTCGGAGCCTGCCCATAGAGCAACTCAAAGGAAGTGCGACCGTTGAAATGCTGTGTCGGTGTTCGGTTAATCAAATAAGCATAAGTAAGAACACATTCTCCCCAAAATTCAATAGGAAGACTGGCTTGGATTCGCAATGTGCGTGCCACATTAAGTAAATAGCAATGATTCCGTTCAACTCGACCATTCTGCTGCAGTGTGTCAACCATAGATGTCTCAAAGATGATCCCAGATGCAGCAAAGTGAGATCGTAGAGGCAAAAATTCAGTCTCATTATCAGCCCGAACACGTTGTATGGTTCAGCCCCACTGGTTCTTCACTAAGGCACTAAATTCTAAAAATCTAGAGGCAACTAAATGGGAGCTGTCTGCGTAGAGACACAGGCGCATGAAGACACGCGCATGGAAGGTTAGGAGTGCATCTGGAGACAACCGCGCGTGGATTCAAGCACTGCTGGTATGGCGCGCGTGTGAGATTCATGCGTGCCTCTGTCGACCGAGCTTTCATCCGGCATTGGCGGCGAGTAAGCTTGGACCAGCATCGGCACAACCATGCGAGCAGAAAGATGGGCTGGCGGCCGGACGGAGAGCAAGGTTGGACTGGCATTGGTGGCGGCACAATCGTGCGAACAGAAAGATGGACCGGCGGCCGGTGCGAGAAAGCTTGGATCGCCAAGCAAAATTGGACCGCCGAACAAGCTTGGATCTCCAACGGTAACAAATTGGACCGGCGCAACGAGCAGAAGTCGTACCAGCGGCAGATTGAGGTTGAGGCGGCGGCGGCGAGTCTCGGTGGCAGAGGCTAAGGTTTTTTTAACAGCGGAAAATAGTTCGGATCGGCGGCGCGTGGATAACACGCACGGACGATGGTGAAAAATTTAAGATGGAAAGGTTTTAAGTTTAGGCTCTGATACCATGTAGAAAATAAGGGTTATAATTGTGTGTTGTATTCATGAATTCATGATACATTATATAGTGGTACAGGAAACCTGTACAAGCTAGGAAAAGGTAATAGAATACAATCATAGTTACAAGTAATATTGTAGTAATATTCTAATTCCTTAACACCTACACTGCATGATGTCGTGTAAACTGCAATGCAAAAGTAAAATCGTGGGTCCGATTTGTCCAAACGAACGAGAGATGCACTAGCAAATCGGGCCTGTCCAAACGAACGAGAAATGCATCAGTAAATCAGGGGAGCATATTGTTTGAATTTTTGGAAGCAGAAGGTTTTAATAATAGAGACACGCATATATGACCACTTCAAGGGCAAAATCGTCCAAATTTTAACTGAAATCTGGATGGTGGTATTTTTGTATTTACAAATTTGGTCAATGCCATAAATTGACAAGTCAATGTTGGCCTTCAACGAGAGAGTTATGAGTCTTTCAACCAATGTCGGATTTGGGTGTATCTGCACTTTAAAAAAATTGGGGTTACCAAACCATTTTCTCAATTTCTTTTGTGAATTGAATCCCGTGCAGAGGACGGATGTATCTAGCGTGAAAAAAGGACTTACGACGATTAAGCTTGAGTGACTAAAATACTTTAAATTCAGAAGAATTTCTAAATAATTAGACTACTTCATTCACTTATATTCTAAAGAGTAATAGATAATTATTAAAAGTTCTATTTTTGAATAAAATCAAAATAGTTATGCAAGAGATATTGACTTCTTAATTAAATTAAAGAGGAAAATTTTTGATTTCACAATTGAATCAATTCCAAAGAAATTGTCAAAAACAATTCCTCGCCAAAGAAATCGCCAAAAAATTTAAAATTTAGCATCGATTTTTGTAAATAATAGCACCGGTTTTAAAAAATCGGTGCTAAAAATTTTCAAAATTCATTTTCCCGCCAAAGAAATAGCCAATTATTTTTAAATAGCACCTGTTTTGGAAAAATTAGCACCAGTTTTTTTCAACCGGTGCTAAAAATTTAAAAATAGCACAGGTTTAAACCGATGCTAAATATTTTAAAATTTTAAATTATTCCAGCTAACGAAATTCCCAAAATATTTTTTTTCCTGTTGAGGGCTCGAGTAGGTCGAGGTTCGAGGTGCTCGATGGTTGTGATTCCCTAGGATCGAGGGCTCGATGGCTCAAGGGGTTCGATGGTTCGAGGGGCTCGATGACTTGACGGGCTCAATGGCTCGAGGGGCTTGATGGTTTGAGGGCTCGAGGAGCTCGATGCTGTAAGGGCTCGAGGGGCTCGATGCTTTAAGGGCTCGATGGGCTCGATGGTTTGAGGGGCTCGATGGCTTGACGGGCTCGAGGGATCGAGGGACTTGATGGTTTGAGGGCTCGAGGGGCTCGAGGGTGTTAGAGTAAATCAGGATTGATTTGATTGATTCTGGATAAATGTTTTTGACTAAGCCAGAGTCTTAGTAGGACTCTATTTCCTTTTGTATTCTATTTATTCTTGTCATCAATAGATCATTTTCTTACGACAAATAAATATTCTCAGAGGGTTCAAGCGTGAAGTTGTCGAAAATCACCGCATTCGGGATCGAGGGCTCTGGTTGAAGTTGTCTAAAATCTGAGGGCTGATTTCCAAAAATTATATTATTGTTAGAGTAAATCACGTTTCTGATTAGATCTTGATTGATTCTCGATAAGTCAAGCTGACTAAGCCAGAGTTCTACTCATATTATGTTTCCTTATTATACTCTATATATTCTTATCAGCAATACAATAATTGATTACGGAAAATACATCTTGTCATGGTATCAGAGCACTTCTGGATAAGTCATGTTGACTAAGCCAGAGTTCTACTTGACAACCCATACGGTTGTCTACAAGTCACCCGTATTCAGTGACCGTTCCATGTACACTGGTTAATCGACTATAACTTAATTGGCGATTCGTATACACTAGTTATATGCAATCCGTGAACTTTACTTGACTCTCTCTCTCTCTCTCTCTATCTCTCTCTATAGAAATACTAGTGACTAAGCTGACTTTAACTAATCAACGGTCAAACTTTACTCGACTTTCAATTTATAAACACTAATAATTAGGCTGACTTTGTCTAATCAACGGTGAAACTTTACATGACCCCCTCTCTCTCTCTTTATATACTAGTGACTAAACTGACTTTATCTAATCAATGGTCAAACTTTACTCTACTTTCAATTTATAAACACTAATAAATAGGTTGACTTTTTCTAAACAACGGTCAAACTATACTTGACTTTCAATGTATAAACACTAATAAAAAGTTGACTTTAACTAATTAACGGTCAAACTTTATTTGAATTAGTATATGATAAATACTAATAAAAAATATTTGACTTTGTCTTATCAAACAGTCAAACCTTAGTTGACTTTCTATATATAAATAGTAGTGACTAAGTTGACTTTAACTAATCAATGGTCAAACTTTAATCGACTCTCAATTTATTAACACTAATAACTAGGTTGACTTTGTCTAAACAACGGTCAAACTTTACTTGAGTTTCAATAAATAAACACTAATAACAAAGTTGACTTTAACTAATTAATGGTAAAAATTTATTTGAATTAGTATATAATAAATACTAATAAAAATGTTTGACTGTGTCTAAGCAACGGTCAAACCTTACTTGACTTTCTATATATAAATACTAGTGACTAAGTTAACTTTAACTAATTAACAGTCAAACTTTACTTGACTCTCTCTATATAGAAACACTAGTGACTAAGTTGACTTTAATTAATCAACGGTTAAACTTTACTCGACTTGAAATATATAAACACTAATAAAAATGCTTGACTTTGTCTAATCAACGGTAAAACTTTACTTGACTCTCTCTCTATATAGAAATACTAGTGACTAAGCTGACTTTAACTAATCAACGGTCAAACTTTACTTGACTTTCAATATATAAACACTAACAACTAGGTTGACTTTGTCTAATTAACGGTCAAACTTTACATGACTTTCAATAAATAAACACTAACAACAAAGCTAACTTTAACTAATCCATGGTCAAACTTTATTCGAATTAGTATATATTAAATACTAATAATAATGTTTGACTTTGTCTAATCTACGGTGAAACCTTACTTGACTTTCTATACATAAATACTAGTGACTAAGTTGACTTTAATTAATCAACAGTCAAACTTTACTTGACTCTCTCTCTGTATAGAAACACTAGTAACTAAGCTGACTTTAACTAATCAACGGTATAACTTTACTTGATTTTCACTATATAAACACTAATAACAAAGTTGAGTTTAACTAATTAACGGTCAAACTTTATTTGAATTAGTATATAATAAATACTAATAAAAATATTTGACTTTGTCTAATCAACGGTCAAATTTTACTTGAGTTTCAATAAATAAACACTAATAACAAAGTTGACTTTAACTAATTAACAGTAAGAATTTATTTGAATTAGTATATAATAAATACTAGTAATAATGTTTGACTTTGTCTAATCTACGGTCAAACCTTACTTGACTTTCTATATATAAATACTAGTGACTAAGTTAACTTTAATTAATCAACGGTCAAACTTTACTTGACTTTTTCTCTCTCTATGGTAACAATGTCTCTCTCTCTCATGCTCGAGTGGTTCGAGGGGTCTCGAGGACTAGGGGTTTGAGGGGTCTCGAGGGCTCAAGTGGGTCGAGGGGTGCGAGAGGTCTCGAGGGCTCGAGTGGATCGAGGGACAAGGGTTCGAGGGGCCTCGAGGGCCACAGGTTTGAGGGGTCTCGAGGGCCAAGGGTTCAAGGGGTCTCAAGGGCCAGGGTTCTTGAGGGTCTTGAGGCCTCGAGGGATTCGAGGTCCACGAGTTCGAGATAAAAAAAGGAAAAAAAGGGCAGTATTTCGCAATGAGTTTCAGCCTCCCCTTTGGGCTAAAATGTATTTGATGGGAGGGCAACCGTTCACCATTGGGTTGCATAACCATGTGGATTAATTAATTAGCATACGTGAAGTTAATTAACCCACCGCTACTTCTTTCCTTTATGTTACATGGCCATTCAGGCCGGGTAGGGGGCAATTAATTTGCATACACAAATTAATTAACCCCTTGCTAGGTATCACTTGGACTTGACGGTTGCGCTATTTGCATGCGCTGCACTGAAAAGTGTAAAATGGCATCAGGTTCTCCATTTTCCCAAAATGGAAAGAACGGTTACAAAACTGTTATGCGGGCCGTGCGTGGTAGAAGTCATGCCCGATCTCTTATCACTAGGAGGTCTATTCGCGGGGAACACTTGGGAGCACAACGGACTACGGTCAATCTGCTCTCAACCCCAAAGACAAAACCTCGGCACTCATACAGAGACCATTAACGAAGGCCAATAACACTTCTTCATCTTCATCTTAGAGGTGTACATGGTAGAAGCGGTGTGCCAGCTCTTCCCGGAGGAGATGACATACTACTTATTTTTAAGGCCGAGACCACTCTCAGTTTCGAAGACAACCGTGGGGAGCAAACCACAGCTTAAGAGCCGGTTCACACTACAGGTTGCATGGATGTTGCATGGAGTGAGGGGCTAGTGAGTTCGTTCTCATGCCCCCCGATATTTTCATGGATGGTTTCTATAGGCCCCTGTCATCACAGAGGGGTTAGCATTTTTCTCTCACGGATGGTTTCTACAGACCCCTGTCACTGTGAAGGGTTTAGCATTTCTTTGCCACCTGCTAGTAGCATCTAGACCAGGGGTAGTTTTATTAGGTATTATGTATTAAGGGAGCGGGACATTGTTCCCTCTCCCGTACACACTCCCGGTTCTATTTTATTTACCATTACCTTCGACTAGTGACTAAGCTGACTTTAACTAATCAACGGTCTAACTTTACTCTATTTTCACTATATAAACACTAATAACAAAGTTGACTTTAACTAATCCATGGTCAAACTTTATTTGATTTAGTATATAATAAATACAAATAAAAAAATGGCTGGAAATAAGTTAAATGACTATTATACCCCTGTGATAAAAAAATCAAAAAGGAAACCCTACCCTTATCTCTTCTGTTTCATTCTTTCTTCAAAAAATTCATCCTTTGCATTTTCCTTGCCGATGCTCGACTAATCGACGATCGACGGTGGTTGGATTGGTGTGGGCGCGGTGGTTCGCTTGGAGATGAGTCAGCGGCGGCGCGATGGTGGTTCGATTGGAGTAGTTGTGGAGCAGCGCTGGCAAAGCGGCGCAGTACGATGGGGGGATATAGTTTCTGGTGGAGCTAGGGCGGAGGTAAGGGGGTGGTGGAGCTAGGGCAGCGGTGGCGCACGGTTCTTTCTGGTGGTTGGTGGTGTGGGTTTCTGGCGAAGTTAGGGTAGCTCTAGGAGGTGGTAGAGCTAGAGCGGAGGTAAGGGCATGGTTCTTTCTGGTGACTGGTGGCGTGGGTTTCTAGCGGAGCTAGGGCAGAGCTAGGAGGGGATGAAGCGGATGTGGTGGCGGGACGAGGTGGCGGTGGTGGTAGACTCCAGTTTGCTCACCCCCTAAAACAAGGCTTCATCCGAAATGGTAAGAACTCGTCAATAAGTCCTCGATGTTGCTTTATTCTTTACCTCTGATTCCCCTTATGGAGTTGCTTTTGTTAATTGTTTGAGCTTTTGGGGTAAAATGTGCGAATGAGGGTGAATTTTCTAGGGTTTATATTCTTTTATAAATTTTTCTTGTTTTGTGGTGATTTCTGGGCTTGTGGAGATGTTAGCTTATCATATGATCCAATAAATTCTTGGTTTTTGCTTGCTCATTTGAACAAGCATAGCAAAACTTGAGAGTTCTGATACCAACCTAACCGAATTTGATATGCAGCTAATTTTTTAGAGATGTTTTTCTTCTTTTGTTTGCACGCTTAAAAAAATTCCATATTTTTTACTCTTTGTTCCACCTTGTAAGTGCAAAAATTGGCAGATTACGTAGGTTTGCCATGCAGGATTGTTCGAGGCTACGGGTATTGTGTTGCTGACCATAGATCTTCTTGTCTAGTGAAAATTGAGAATGACAGAAAATACTCGAGGTAATCAACAATTTCTGTTTTTGAACATTCTCTACATAGTGTGGTGTTGAAGTAGGAATCTATCATGAATGATAAAAGAGGATTTCAAAATTCGAACATTTTAATGCCCCTCTTGTTCTAAACAATTGTTTATGTAACAAGTTTGGGATCTTTCGTTTATTGAAGTTTTTAATGCATCCTTTGGCCAGGGAGTTTGTAGTAGATTTAGTTGGGGAACCAGGGAATGTACAAGGCGTAGACTTCTCGCTGAATGGAGCACTTTCCTCACTGCCCTCACCACTTTGGGTCTCTCATTTGAAATAGTACCAGGACCCTAGCTGTGGTGGTCAAATACAAAGTTCAAAGGGCATACCTAACTTTCCTGGAGCCTGTTGTGATACAGGTATGTAATATTTATTATACATTGTCGCGTTCAAGAGACGTGCTGATTTCAGTTTGGTGCATATTATTTTGATTAATTTTTAGTAACTTTCATTGGGTATATTCATAAAGTCCCATATTGAAAAAAGTTTTATGTTCTTGGGGATGCAATTGTTAGATGAGGGACAGTATTATTCGAAGACATTGGTGAGTGACCTTGCACTGCTATTCCAAAGACAATATCCATCTGGTGAGAATTACCCATCTGAAGAATTTGGATTAGTTAGAAGCTGTCTCTTTCGTGGACTGGATCCACATCAAGAGATGGTTCACTCAATCTCTAGTAGAGAAGTTATTGTTCGTTCAAGTAGAGGACTAACAGGATCAGGAACTTTGTTTAAGAATCTCATGGCCATTCTCCGTGATGTCATTATTTGCTATGGTGGCACTATCAGAAATGTGTGTACCAACTCTATCATTCAGTTTGAGTATGGGACAAATGGATTCACACTTGATAATGAGTTTGGTGCTAGTGAATCAGTTGGGGTGCTGGCTGCAACAACAATGTCCAACCCTGCTTATAAAGCAGTCCTTGATTTTTCACCAAGTAGCAACTCTTCTTGGGAGATGATGAAGGTGAAAGATTTACAAATGTTTTGCCGTGCTAATTATTGTTCTAATATGGTATTGACACACCCTTGTACTTTCTGAACACATGAGATTCTGTTTTGTAGTGTCAACTTAAAAAATGATGTATCCGACCATCGTGTTAGACTCTATCTAAATTACTGTGATTGTGGGTGGAAACATTGTGTAGAAAATGCTGCATGCACCGTCCAAAATCACTTGAAGAAGCTCAGCCTTAAAGATGCAGCGGCAGAACTTCTGATTGAGTATGCTCCACCCCTTATATTGGCTTGAAATATCATGGGATGACATACACATGAAGGAGCGTGTTGGCGCTGGTAGTTTTCTTGCTATCGTTTTTATGAAGAACTAATAATGAGTTAATAGAACTTTCTCCGCCTCCAAGACCTTTTGACTCTATGACTTAAATTATCATTTTCAGGTTCTTTCGGGATAGTACATCGAGCTGAATGGCATGGATCAGTGAGTCACATAACTTTGTTTCTTGTGAATTTGGCTATGATGTATGCAATTTCCATGAGAATATATACTTTTCAATTCTAAATGGTGTTTGCAATATTCTATGAAAATGATACTTTTTCTGAGTTTTTTTGTATTATTAAAACCAGATGTGTATTGTTGCCTGGGTTTGTAGTGTTTATGTCCATTCCTCTATACTCAGTCAAATACAAATTAACAGTATATATTTATTTGAGGATGAGATTGTGGATCCTGAACTCCCTTTGAAATAACATCTCTTTTTCATACTCGTACCTGTATGGGTTCAGAAACTTTAGGACTGAGATTACTTCTCATTTGCAAGATTTTGAAGATAATCGGTTGAAAGAGTTCTTGAGGGAGGTGAGTTCTGCAAAGGCTTCATTGCCTTTAGCAATCAATATAATATGATTGAGTTGCTTTTTGCTTGTACTCATTTTGGATCTTCATGGGCGGTCGGTAGTGGGTTACCAAACTTTGTAGTTCCTTAGAAATATGTTCGAAGTACTAGCTTGGCATCAATGCTTTCATGGATCCCTAGTCACGTAAATATTTTAGCATCGTTTAAAAAACTGGTGCTAAAATCGGAACTGGTTGAAAAACTGGTGCTAACAAAAAAATCGGTGCTAACAAAAAAATCTTGTGCTATCACGGTACATATTAGCACCGGTTTAAAAACCGGTGCTAACAAAAAAACCGGTGCTAAAAGTAGGAGTTTAGCACCAATTTTTTTTCAACCGGTGAAACCATTTCATCAGTTACTTAGGCACCGGTTTTTTTAACGAAAAAACCGGTGCTAGAACAAAAAAACCGGTACCAGAGGGGGGTCTCTATGGTAGTGTTCCTAAAAGCATTCTGGACAATCTCATCGACACCATTAAACAACTCAGAGTTATCAAAATCTTCCGAGTCAAAAGGAGAATATTCAGGCTGGGCATTAACAGTAGGTACAACATCCTTAGCACTTCCACCAAACTCAGAAACCAAGACCCTAGTGACAACCTCAATATTCATCTTGAACCTACGGGCAGCTTGATCAGCAACCTAGGAAAAAAGCAAAAAAAAAAAAGAAAAAAAGATAACAATAGTAGAAGTTTGAAATTTAAAACATCTTATACACATAAGAAGCATCAACCATTGATATTAAAACATCAAAGCTAGTAACACCAAAAGTTTAAACTTAAAACATACAAATTCTATAACACCAACTACTGATTGTAAAAACATCAAATCTATTAACACCTAAACCACAATCTTAAAACATCCCATAGAAAATCTAAAAAATCAGGTACTGCTATTAAAACATCAAAACTGAAAAGATATGAATACTTATAGATCCCTCATCATTCATAATCACAGCATCGGTAGGAAAATCTTCTAGAAGCACAAAGCTTAAAACTTGCGATCTTGAATCAGCTGCTTCTTCTTTTGTACGACTTCCTTCCTTAGATATCGCAGTTTCTTTGGATGTCATAGCATGCTTGGAAGTTGCAGCAGGACCACTGCCCATACACTTCCCCATAAAAGTCTAAGGAAATTTATCCCTAGACATGGGACATGAATCAAAATTTGCCTCGACAATCTTCCTACAACGTTTCAACAACAAAGTAGTGTCCCAGTGACGAATGAGAGGAATTATGAGAGGGCATGGTTTTCCTTGAAAAGGAAACCTATACAGGTAGCATATTAATGGAACAACTACACACACATTAACTGCTGAGTGTTTTAGTAGTCGTATACCTATGCGATGCATCACCTATCTTCCTAAGCACATACCCACACTAGTCATAACTCCTAATCTCTGCTACATTCTCAACAACACGAAACAACTTAAAATCCACAAAGCATCTAGCAGTAGGACTCAAGAAGCTGCAAACTACATATATCACAAACAATTTTTTAAACTCAACCCCACCATGGAATCCCATCATCTTATCATATAGCCTTTCACAATAAATGTTTCCCAATTGATCATACCCAAAATCTTCCCTCCATCTCTCCCTCAATTCTATATCTTTATTTTGCCCTTCCCGGTATTACTAACCTCAATAACTTCCTTATCACTTATACAAAGTGCTAAAACATCGTACACATCATCTCGGGTTAGAAAATACCTATAAGAACCAATTGTTTGAACATAACTAATTGGATTAAAGTTCTGAATAAGGAAGGGAAGGATATGTTTGGGAATGGAAGTAGCATTAATCTTAAGCAAACCATTAAATCCAATATCTTTCACTGATTTAATCTGTGCTGAAGTCAGTAAGGAAGATACTTTTTCAATTCTCCAAGGGTTACACTTCGTAGTAAAGCCCTTCTCAGCACTGAAAAAGAAAAGTAAAAATTCATGAAACATCACATACAGAATTTTAAAACATTAATAACTTAAAGTAAAAAAATCAAGTCACATTAAAAACATCAAAATGACACAGTTCACAAAAATCACATGCAGAACTTAAAACATCAGTCACAGAAAAAAACAGCAAGAAAACTGTCAAGAAAATACAATGCTAGAAAAATAAAAATGACAACTGATTACAGACATAACTGCCACATAAAGTACTCCATATTTATCAACAAGATGCATCAACAAAACTCCAAAATGAAAGCAACACATCAAGTCGCACAAAAAAAACTATCAATAACACCTAAACTAATAAACACCAAACACATTATTTAAAATATCAACTAACCTTTCATCATCATCAGACACATCCTATTTCCCTTTCACTTTCATCTGGTCAAACCGTCTAGAAGGCTTCTTCACAACCACCACCTCAGGTTGTGATTCAGAATCAGAACCACTTACAACATTCACAGCTTTACCACCCTCCTCCATGCTTTCATATTCCGATTCGACAGAATGAGAGCTACCATCATCATCATCATCATCATCTTTAGCTTTTGATGATTCACTTCTAGACTTCTCTTCAGCATCATCAACATTATCAGCTCCAGCATCTACATCAACATTATCTTGCACATTTTGGGTTTTAGGAACAGTGCAGAACACCTCCTTATCTACAAAAATTGAAATATCATATCAAAATGAAAAATTATCAAAAACTGATATCTCAAAAGAAGAGCTATTTAAAAATGTCTTTAAAAAAATCCTACCAGTAAAAATGATATCATCCTCATCAGCATTCCCAGAAGCTTGTTTCTCACTAACACCAGGTTTTTTTTTTGTTTCTCAGCAACTTTCTTTTTCACATTATCAACTAAGACAAAAAAAAAGAAATCAAACTAGATAATCAGACCTTGACATCATGAAAAAAAAATGATAGAAATCTGAAATAACCAACCATAGAATATGAAACATCATACTATAATGTTAAAACATCACGTCATCAATTTAAAATAGTACCTTTGCCATTGGAAACCTCAGAAGAAACTTTAGGTTTCTTCACAGCCGAAGTATTCCGCACAACCACAGTCTTCCGCAAAGTCCTCCTCTTGGCACTTTCACCTCCAACAACATCTTCCTTTTTCGATTGATTCTTCAAACCAGCAACATTCCTCAAAATATGATTTTTACCCTTACGAATACCAACTGCTAAAAAAAATACAACATCACATCAAATTTCATAAGAAAAGAGGATAAACCATTGGAAGGTTGAAAAATTGAAAACAACTAATTTAATTTCAATACCTTTACCACTGACACTCTCAACAACAACCTTGGATTTCTTCATAACCACAAACTTACACAACATCCTCCTATCATATTGAATCTCAGGATCAACAACTTTCTGAGCAGGATTAGAACTTGATTCAAGCACCACATTCTGCAAAATGGGGCCACCAGATCCTCCTGAAATTTCATCTCATTATACAAATTAACATTCCTCTTAACTTTCTACTTCTATCTTCTTTTTGCAGGGAAATCTCCCGAAACAGAACACTAACGTCAATACAAATGTATGAAACATTAATATACAAAATTCTGAAAAGTAAATAAAAAAAGTGAATGATAAACTCTCAGGTTTAGTAGCCTCACCATCAACAACACGATCCGAAGGCATAACAACTTCATCAACAACACCAACCTGTCCAGATTTGTCAGCCTTATCAGGAACATCCAAACCAACTTTATCAGCTTTTTCAGCAGCATCCAGACCAGATTTGTCAGCCTTATCAGCACCATCCAAACCAGCTTTATCATTTTTTTCATCACCATCGAGACCAGAACCTGATTCAGTCAGCACTGCATCCAAATGTGTGCACCATCCAGTCCATCTTTATCAACTTCATTAGTTTCATCTTCGTTGGCCAAATTAAGATTTCTATTGGCTTTCTCCTCCAGTCTCCTCTTCATAGAGGACATTCCCGAAACAGAAAAGCAGCATAAAATTTAAAATATAAAACATTAATATATATCTTTCACAAAAAGTAAATAAGAACAAACATACCTGATACCAAATCAACATTAGGATCACCTCTCAGTCAGTGTGATTGTCTCACAGCACAACCAACATTTGCATAATTATATAAACGTTAGGAAAATATAATGCAACAGTAAGCCCAAACAAATTCAAGGAAAAAAAATATAAATCATCATTTAAAAACTCATTTCACATCACAAACTGCATCACACTCCTAAGTTGAAACATACAACTAAACAGATATCCAACATACAAGCTCATACCCTGAAGTTATAACATGAATCAGTAAATTTAAAACATCATAGCCTGAACTTGAAAATGATATAAAACTAGAAGCATACATTATAATCTATATTTAAAATATCTTTTAGTAAACTTTAAACATCGTAGCATGAACTTAAAAAGAAAACCAAGCTGAAAAGCATACACCATAACCTGAATTTAAAACATCATTCTGTAAACTTAAACATCATAGCCTAAACTTGAAAGCATATCAAACTAAAAAACATCGAAGCCTGATCTTGAAAAGCAAATCAAGCAGAAAAGCAAACACCATAACCTGAACTTAAAACATCATCCAGTAAACATAAAACTCCATAGACTGAACTTGAAATCATATCAAACTAAAAATTATACATTATGACCTGAACTTAGAACATCATACAATAAACTTAAAAAATTAACATATCAGCTCAAACAGAAAATGACAAATCAAATACTTGAAAACATAGATAACAAAAACTGAAGCACAACACATGAAAGACACAATAGATGAAAAATCACACTAGAAAGACACAAGTGGATGACTGATGAACATGAAAAGAGCAAAAGTGAAACATCAACAGAAGTATATGAAACATCATGTCATAAAATTACAACATCACAAGTTACTGAACAACAACAATTTATAATTAAATATGGAAATACATTAAAAAATTCCTGCCAAAACAGAGGCAACGAGAAAATACCTTCAGAAGGTCCTCGTTTCTTTGGATATTTGATGATAGGAGGAGGACTAACTTCATCAGATTCTTCATAATTTTTCACAATGTTCGCAAGAACATCTCAAGTTGAATCACCTGCAACTTTGTCCCTCGACATCTACAAAACAACAACAAAAACACAGATATTAATACAGAAACTAAATGAACCCTAAAATATCAAACACATTCAATACAGAAACCAGATGAATGCAAAATCCAAGAAAAACAGTAATATAACATCATATGCGAGCAATAGAACACATAAACACTAAAACCTACACAACAAACACAAAAAATAGAGCAATCCCCAAAATATAAATACAGTCAACAACAGAAACCCTAGAAACTTCAAATCGAACACATTAAAGCAACATTAGACTACACAATCAAAAGATAAACACAAAATAAGCACAAGGAACACTAAAAAAACCTACACAAAGCATAAAACATCACATGCATCCAAAAAATTTGGAAAAATTAAAAAAAACAAAATACGAACAAAAAACCCTAGCAACTACATTACCTTCACAGATTAATCACAATCCAAACTCCTCTAGTCGTAGATCGTATAAAATCGAATGCACACATAAAATGCAGCTTCAATCTGATCAATGCACACATAAAATGGAGAAAAAACCAGAACAATAAACGATTAAATAGAAGAAATCTCAGCGGTTGTAAGAATCTAAGAGGTTGAATATAGTGAGAGAAAGTAGTTTGACTTTCAAAGAGAATGATTGAGCTTCTTGAAAAAACGGGAATGAAAAATGTGGCCAAATTTGGAAAAGAAGCTATCCGATAATATATATATTAGGACTAAATTGCAAATTATCACAATTACACATTGAATCCCTAAACTTTTAAAACATTAGTATGAAACCCCATCTTAAAATCTTTTCAATTTAATCACTGGTCTCACCGTAAAACGGTCTTATACATGTCATTATCTTATATGTCTATTTAAAATAATAAGATATAACACCATTTTTTAATAGACAAATGCAAAAAATCAGAATTACAAACTCACGAAACATCATTTTTCACTACACAAAGTCTTGTTTTAAATCACCTAAATATTAGACTAAACCATTTTAGGATGATTTGATGTTTATTTTCATTTATTGCAATGACTATTCCCATAATTTTGAGAACCTTTTGAAATATATTTCAAAATATAACTATAATCTTCTAACCTTAAAATTTATAAGAACGAGATTTTCCATAATTGATTTAACTGTTATAGCATCTCCAATGCTAAGAGTGTCACCCACAAAAATAGGAGTCATTTGGTGGATTATTACAGGGCTTCACTGTGACGTAGATAGTATAGTACTGATGACAGGGATTGTTAAAGTATCGATTTTCAATGCAAGCATCATAAATCAAACTTCAATGTGACATGTCAAAATATTCTAATTTATTATTATAATATTGTAGCATTTTTTATCTACTTTATATTAAACATGAATTTGATGATAGAATATGCTGATTTTATATTAAATTTTGTAATATATAAATAATTAATTTGAAAATAATACATGTAAATTTGTACAATAATTCACATTTTAAAAAGAATATGTATCTTGAAAGATAGTCTTTTTCATAAACTATGGAAAGACCAATATTTAAACTACAAATTATAAGAAATGAAGATAAAATTTTCTGGTTGCATTAATTGGATCATAAACTTTATAACTACTACACGTTGCATAATAAATTTTTAATATAGCAACTAAAACCTTTTACCTTTTAATTATTTTAAATAAATCTCATCTTTCCATAACTCTAAGGAAAGACGGTCTTTCCCAAAACTTTGCCTTTTAAAAATATACATACTTTAAAAAATTATCTTCAATTCTTTACATTTTATAATTGTAAGAGTGTTTAAAATTTCATTATTTTTATTTATTTTATGAAAAAAATACGAGTCCGTCTCTCAAAAGACGATCTTTCCATGAGCCGTGGAAAGGCCAAGGTTTAAACTGCAAACTAGAAGAAATGAAGATAAAAATTTCAAGTTGCATTAATCGGGTCATAAACTTTATAATTACTACACGTTGTATAATAAAATTTTAATATTGCAACTAAAATCTTTTACATTTTTTTCCAATTAAACTCAGTCTTTCCATAAGCATATGAAAAGACGACATTTTCCAAGATTTTGCCTAAAAATATAATATAATATATCAAATAAAATATGTGAAGTATTACCGTGTATAGTATAATTAATTTACTATAGGAATATTTAGTCAACAAAACTTAGATTAATAGAATTTATAATTGTTAAATATGTATAAATGCAATAAAATTGATTTATTTTTGATAAATATGTTAATTGAGCATACTGATGGCCTCAATGTGAGTCTCTGATAACAGAAGGTCTATTTAAAGGGGCATGTTGGAATTTTTACCACGTCAGACTGAAGGTCTTTAATGACGCTTGCGTTGGAGATGCTTTTTTAAATTGGGAATCTATTATGATGATGTGTCTTGTAACTTTTTACCAATTGGTGCCTGCATTGAAGATACTCTTAGATGGTCTGACAAGAAACGTTCTCTTTCTACTATGGTAATAAAATATATTGCAATAAATCATGGCAAAGGTAATTATCCTCTTTAATAGTCCATATGTAATCAACAATACTTTACAGTAAAAGAATATTACTAACAATAGTTTACAACAAAAGATTATTACGAATCATAACATTGACTACATTGGATATTTTGCACTAAAACTGTGCATTGCCTGTATTACTCTTAAAAATTAACGACGCGCGTTGAGCTTGATAACAAATTATAGAAATTATATAGGAATGTTGTTACAATATAGAAATATTAAAAGAGCTGTAATTGAAGCTACAAAT
Source organism: Rubia yunnanensis (assembly GCA_037428765.1). Classification (NCBI taxonomy): domain Eukaryota; kingdom Viridiplantae; phylum Streptophyta; class Magnoliopsida; order Gentianales; family Rubiaceae; genus Rubia; species Rubia yunnanensis. The sequence goes on along the minus strand of CM075064.1, from coordinate 111,393,237 downwards.
GTACCAAATTTACATGTAATTGAAGCGTGGAGATGGTGAGACCGTGGTGTGGTTGAAGAGGACGATTCGAGAGGTGCGGATTCGCAAGGTGAAGGTTCAGGTGAGGAGGTTCAGGTGGAGGGTTTCGAGTGGAAGGATTCGAGAGGAAGTGGTTCGAGTGGAGGGGTTCGAGTTGAGGGGTTCAAGAGGTTGAGTAGAGCGCTTGGAGAGGTGCCAATTCGAGTGTCCAATGGAACCTCCAATAGAACCTTCACCTCTCGAATCCGTACGTCTCGAACCCCTCCACTTGACCCTCTGTACCTCAACATTCACCTCTCGAATTGGTACCTATCGAACCCGTCCAATGGAACCCCTAACCTTCGCCTCTCGAATTGTCCAATGGAACCATCACCTCTCAAACCCCTCCCCCCAAACTCTCACCTCTTGAACCACCACTGAACCTTCACCTCTCCAACCTTCAATGGAAGTTTCACCACTAGAATCCGTACCTATTGAGCCTCCACCGGAACCTTCACCTCTCATACCTCCAATAGAGCCTTCACCTCTCGAATCCGTACATCTCGAAATTCTCATCACTCACTGGAACCTCTCCACTTGAACCCTCTCTACCTCAATCTTCACCTCTCAAATCGGTACCACTCGAACCCCTCTACTTGAACCCTTTCCATTTGAGCCTTCACCGCTCGAATGGGTACCTCTCGAATTGTCTAATGAAACCTTCACCTCTCGAACCATTACCCATTGACCCCCACACTCGAACTCTGACCTCTCGAATTCCACTAGAAACTTCACCTCTCCAACCCTCCAATAGAACTTTCACATCTCGAATCCATACACTCGAACTCCAATAGAACCCCTCCATTGGAACCCCTCCACTTGAACCCTCTGTACCTCAAACTTCACCTATTGAATCGGTACCTCTCGAACCCCTCCAATGAAACCCCTCCATCTGAACCCCTCCAATGGAACCTTCACCTCTCGAATCGGTACCTCTCAAACCCCTCCAATGGAACCCCTAACTTTCATCTCTTGAACCATGACCTCTCGAACCCCCACCTCTCGAACCATGACCTCTCGAACTCTCACCTTTCGAATTCAAGTGGAACCTTCACCTCTTGAATCGCTACCTCTCGAACCCCACCAATGGAACATGCACCCCTCGAATAGGTACCTCTCGAACTCTCACCTCTCAAATCTCCACTGGAACCTTCACCTCTCGAACTCCAATAGAACCTTCACCTCTCGAATTCGTACCTCTCGAACCCCTCCAATGGAACCCAGCAACCTGAACCCTCTGTACTTCAACCTTCACCTCTCGAGTCGCTACCTCTCAAACATCTCCAATAGAACCCTCTCCACCTGAACCTTCACCTCTCGAATGGTTACCTCTCGAACCTCTCCAATGGAACCCTCTCGAACCGCTCCACCTGAACCCTCTTGAATCGGTACCTCTCAAACCCCTCCACTTGAACCCTCTCCACCTGAATCTTCACCTCTCGAATCGGTACCTCTCGAACCCCTCCAATGGAACCTTAACCTCTCGAATCGGTAACTGTCGAACCCCTCCAATGGAACCTTCACCTCTCGAATCGGTACCTCTCGAAGCCCTCCAATGGAACCCCTCCACTTAAACCCTCTCCACGTGAACAATCACCTCTCGAACCCCTCCACTAGAACCCATCCACTTGAACCCTCTCCACTTCAACCATCATCTCTCGAATCCGTACCTCTCGAACCCCTCCAATGAAACCCCTCTACTTGAACCCTCTCCAACTGAACCTTCACTTCTTGAATGGTTACCTCTCGAACCCATCCAATGGAACCCTATCGAACCGCTCCACCTGAACCTTCACCTATCGAATCGCTCCACCTGAACCTTCACCTATCGAATCGGTACCTCTCGAACTCCTCCACTTGAACCCTCTCCACCTGAACCTTTGCCTCTCGAATCAGTACCTCTCAAACCCCTCCAATGAAACACTTAACCTTCACCTCTCGAACCCCCCGATCGAACTCTCACCTCTCGAATTCAAGGGGAACCTTCACCTCTCGAATCGCAACTTCTCAAACCCCTCCAATGGAACCTGCACCCCTCGAATCGGTACCTCTCGAACTCTCACCTCTCGAACACCAATAGAACCTTCACCACTCGAAACCGTACCTCTTGAACCTCCACTGGAACCTTCACCACTCGAATAAGTACCTCTCAAACCCCTCAAATTGAACCCCTCCACCTGAATCCTTTGTACTTTAACCTTCACCTCTCGAGTCGCTACCTCTCGAATCCCTCCAATGGAACCCCTCCACCTGAACCTTCACATCTAAAAAATTCATCTCTCGAACCCTTCCAATGGAACCCTCTCGAACCGCTCCACCTGAACCTTCACCTATCCAATCGGTACCTCTTGAATCGGTACCTCTCATACCCCTCCACTTGAACCCTCTCCACCTGAACCTTCACCTCTGGAATCGGTACCTCTCGAACCCCTCCAATGGAACCTTAACCTCTCGAATTGGTAACTCTCAAACCCCTCCAATGGAACCTTCACCTCTCGAATCGGTACCTCTCGAAGCACTCCAATAGAACCTTCGCCTCTCGAATCGGTACCTCTCGAAGCCCTCCAATGAAACCCCTTAACTTGAACCCTATGTACCTTAACCTTCACCTCTGGAATTGGTACCTCTCCAATCCCTCCAATGGAACCCCTAACCTTCACCTCTCGAACCCCTCCATTTGAACTCTTACCTCTCGAATCTCTACTGGAACCTTCACCTCTTGAACCTCCACCTCTCGAACCTCCAATGGAACCTTTACCACTCAAATCTGTACCTCTCGAACCCACTACCTCTTGAACCTCTACTGGAACATTCACCTCTCGAACCTCCAATAGAACCTTCACATCTTGAATCCGTACCTCTCGAACCCTTTCAATGGAACCCCTCCACCTGAACCCTCTGTACCTCAACCTTCACCCCTCTCCACCAGAACTTTCATCTCTGGAATCGGTACCTCTCGCACCCCTCCAATGGAACCCCTCCACTTGAACACTCTCCAACTGAACCTTCACCTCTCGAATGGTTACCTCTCGAACCCCTCCAATAGAACCCTCTCGAACCTCTCCACCCGAACCTTCGCCTATCGAATGGGTACCTCTCGATTGGGTACCTTTCGAATGGGTACCCCTCCAATCGGTAGCCAAAACGACATCGTTTTGGGCAGCCACTTGACACCGCCTGCATGGTTAGGCAGCCATGTGCGTGAACAGTTACTTGCAAATTTACCATTCTACCCCTGACGACAGTTTGTGTCAACCATGCGGTTGGCAGGATTTCTTTTATAGAGTTACCTAAGATGAAGGAGCTTACTACTATATAAAGCCCATTCTTATGGTGTTCCAAAACCAACTCAATCTCAATCTTAAGCATTTAGCATATCATCTTGACCTAATTTCTTTCTCCTCGAACAACATGGCTTCTTCATCTTCAACAACCTTCTTCATGCTGGTTCTCTTGATATCAGGTAACGATTCGCGTTGTGTTTGACCGACTCACGTATATGCTATGTGGAGTGATTTACTGATGTTAGAGTTACGATTTGATTTTACAGTTGCCATTGGAGGCGATGCAAGGCTAGAGAAGAAAAATGCAGTTCGAATTTAGCAAAACGTTTGCACTTTTAACCAAGGTCCATGCACTGCAAAATGCGACGATGATTGTTGCACTAAATGGTGCAAAGAAGTTTACCCAGGGGATCATGCATACGGAACTTGTGAAGATGATACTGTTGAAAGATTGTGTCTCTGTCACTATTATTGTTGACAATTTGAATATAATAGACAGAGATTTCATTTTTAGTTAGCCTGTTCTTTAGAGCTAATCTGCCTTCAATTCAGTTCAATACAAATCAGTTTAATTCCATAGAAAATTAATTTGGTTAAATATGACTTAATTTAGTTATGCATTGTTAATTTGAAACACACTTATTTTTAGTTCAGTTCAAATGAGATCATTTCAAATCTAATATAATCAAATTAGATTAGTTCAGATAAACTCTAGAAAACATAGTCTTACTTCATTTTTTCTTTTCCACACTGTCTCCAAAATTAAGTAGTTACGAGTTTTGTAATGAAAAAATAGAATCAGTACAGAATCTATTAATTAATTACGATCTTGTATCAAGAATTTGAAAATTTCAGCCTTCTTTCTCATTATTTATTTATTGTTCAAGGCATATTTTCTATCGTTATTCAGCTTTCTTTTTCATTTATTATTTATGCTAAAATATCTTTTAACATATTACGACTAAAATAGCTATTCAAACCATTATCTTTATATATTTAGGAAATATGTTCAATCATTCATCAAATATATTATTATTCATGTATTATTATAGTTAAAACTATGAAAAGTTAAATATTATTACGAATATGATAAGGTTTTGTTTGATAATATCATTACAATTTTATAAAAAATAAGTTTAGAATATTTTCTAGCTAGGCCTAGGATAGTAATATAGAGTAGACATTTTCGATCTTAAAATAAGAGAGAGTGACAGATATGTATTGTTAGTTACTCCCTCCAATCCCAAAATATTGGCACCAAACAATGAGTACATTTTTTTTTTAATAAAAAAAGTAAAATGTGTGGAGGAAATTATATTGGGAGAATAAAACGTAAATTTGGTAGATGAGAATAATCTAGGATATGGGTGCCAATATATAATGACTATCCCAAAAAGGAAAGATTGTCAATATAAAAAAATCGAGGGAGTATGATTAGGGGTGGGCATCAGTTCGATTTTCAAATGTTCAATTTATTTGGTTCGGTTTACTCGGGTTGACATTTTACAAAGTCAAAACCGAAAATCAAACCACATATGGAAAAATCCAATTCGATTTATTCGAATTCAATTTTTTGGTTTTTGGTTTCAATTCAAATATATATTTGAATAAACCAAATTAGATAATGGCTAGCAAATAAAAGTGTAATTTTTTTTTGGAAAAAATAAGGCACATATTTTCTCCTTTTCAACAAACAGATAACAAGTATGATGTGTTTTAGCATCTGCCCTTGATTTTCTACATTCATCGAAACGGTCAACTGTTACTAGAAAAAGAGACCAACACATATATTAAAGAACGAGGAAAGCTAAAAATGCAGCCTAGCTAATCAAGAAGAAATTCGTAAATTCACAACCAAAACATGTAGCCTAATACATTGGAGCACAAATATATAAATCAAAATTGTATCAGATTTGCTCGGCACTTTTACTTTAATTTTTCTATAAGTGGTTCGTCCCTTTATTTTCTCTATTTGCATATATTTGATATATTTTATTAGAATATATCATATATTTAATTAATTTATATATTATAATTCGGTTCTCGGGTTGATTTTCGATTACGTATAGAAACTAAAAAACCAAACAATAAACTATATTCATAATTTGGTTTAATCTATTCAAATATTTGAATATTAAATTTAGTTCGGGTTATCCAAATTCGGATTATTCGATTTTTGGTTTGATTTTTAATTTTTAATTTTTTTGCCCACCTTTAAGTATGATGATATCATTATAAAATATTATCTAGGATAGTAATATAGAGTAGTAGACATTTTCGATCTTAATATAAGAGTGTTAGATATGTACTGTTAGAAAATATAAATGCATTTGATCATATACTTACATAATTATTTGGATTGAATTAGGATTGATCTTGATAATTTGTTAGAATGTTTCTATTTATAAAATTTGCACGCAAACTGTACGTTGATTTGTAGAGAGAATATTTTAGAAAATGTTAATCTAACTTACAATGAATTATTAGTTTTTTAATTATTTGTGAGCAATGCATCCAATATAATAGTATTTACACTTAAATTTCTCTTTATACCTCAAACTTTTTTTTTATAAATTATATTTGTTATCTCATTCTTAATTACACTTCACCATATTATATTTTAATCCTTAATCCCACTATGTCGATTTTATACCAGACTTTATCACGAACCCAATTGTCACCCTATTGTGATCAACTTAGCCATACAAAACACTAAATATCAAAAACACTAATTATTCTAAGCCCACTTAGCCATTTGTTAAATACATCAAACTTAGCTCTAGATTGATGTTGCCTTGCCTTTGGACCCATGAAATCAACTGCCAGCAAATCTACCATGTAGAGTACTTATATTAAAAGGCCGACTACTTATATTAGAGTACTTAATGTGCTCTCCACTTCTGAAGAGATGTTACCGTCTGTCTCTGAGGATCCACACCCTGGCACTGAGGATACACACCCTGTCTCTGAGGATACACACCTTGGCTCCACAGAGCAAAATACCACCTCAACAATCAAGCCTCCATCCCACTGTAATGAGCTCAGTAGAGATGATCAGGTTAGTGAATCTAAAATATCATAACTGACTTCAGAAGTAGAACAAACCCCACCGCGACTGCAGGAAAGAAAGAAAAAGGAAGATAAGCACAGGCGGGCACAACACAACCAAGAAAGCACGCCATCAAGTGAGCTAGAGCTGGTACATCAGCATCAGAAGCAATAAAATATTCGCAGGCTAATAATCTCCGAGCTCTTCCGTCTGCGGTCCATCACAAGGAAAACGAAAACCAAGATTTTCTTTATCCGGTATAAACCGAGAGCTACGGGCAAATAGAACACCTTTTCAGGAGTATCAATACCGTCACATGAATCGTAAATGCATGAATGTGATGGACCAAAAAATATGCGGTTCCTAATGGAATAGGTAACAAAGCCACCTTGCCACCCACTGCTACTAAGAAAGAGGAACTTCCTAGCTCCGCGCATTGACCTTAGTAAGTGCCCCCTATTGCACTGACCAAAGTAGCTCCTTCTTGAGCTGACCTTAGTAAACTCCTTCTCGTTATACCGAAATAGAGTTGTTGTACCGAATTAGAGAAGTGAGGCTCGACCAAAGAAAGAGGAAGCAAACGCACTTGTCTACTCTACTAAAGAAAAAAAAAGAGTGATGTCCTACTCAACTAGAGGAAGAAAAAGTGGAACTACCAGCTGCGCAAATACCAGCTAACGAACCGAAACCCCACCAGATTGTAAGGCGTTTCCACATCCACACTACATAAGAAATAACTTGAATGAAGACCTTATTGACCGATCGACTGAAAGAAGAGGAATTGAAATAGGTTCGACCAGCGAGAAAAGAAAGAAGAGTACCATGTCAGCTGAACAAAAACGGATTCTATCAATTTCATCATGCTTTTTTTACTCATTCCTTAACTCGAAAAATATGACTGCAGCACCGCGGGCAAGAGAGAGTCGAAGTCAAACGAGAAGAAGGGAGTTTATCTACATCATTTAGTCAGGGGTGAACGACTTCTCATGAAAGAAAGAGCTTGAAGACCTAGTTAGGACCGTGTTGTGATTCCAGGCCTATCAAACTTGGAATGAAGTAAGCGATGTCTACATTACAGAACTTATATATATATATTATGATATTTCTATTTTAACAGAGTTGGATTCCAATAGCCCGAGGAAAGAATGCAATAGAGTTTACTTGACATATTGAAAACCAGGTACTCTTGTAACGCTTCTAAGTGTACTAAATAAGCTATCGCTTTCTCTACTTAAAGAACAAGTAAACTATCTCTCTCGTTGATCGAGCTACCGCCGTTGGCGCCTTTCTTCGTTCAACCCATGCTATAAGTCTCCTTCTTTGTCATCAAGTGCCAAGACTCCGCCCATGCCAACAAAAGAATCAGTCAAAACGAACCCTGAAGCTAAATCCGCAACAGAGCGAGTAGCCAGGTGTTATGGATCTAGCTCTTCACGAGCTGCAGAGCTACACAAGCAAGCAACAAGGCTCTTTTCAGCCTTTCCGAAGGGTGTTTATCCTGATGACATATATGTATTGTATATTATATTATATACAGGCTCGCTACTACTACTCGAACTACCCGAGATATAACCAGACTTGCGTAGGAGCATCGATAGGTCGAGGCTAATCCGCCGCCAAGTGTGTTACAGGCTATGTTTATTACCGCTTTCTAAGTTGTGGGAGTTTCCCGTTGAGTTGAGGCAAGCTTGGCCTTCAGCCCCTTTTATTATACATAGCAATCTCTCTGGGGTAAGGCGGCAGGTGCTCGTATGCAGTGGTGTCAGAGTTTCGCCCCGACGCTCGGCGAATTCTATCTTCCACTTGCTTCTCCATCATGACCCCTAGGCTGATTCCCCCGTCAGATTGTGGCTGGGGGGTTAGCTGATAATGGATATTCGGGTAGCTTAGAGGACCCATGGTTGACGTGTTTCAACTCCGATCGTATAGTTGGGTCTCCACCTACTCTAAGAATTCACATAAAAGGAAGACCTTACCAAGCTAGTGAGTGGGTTATTCACAACCAGGAGACAGAACCGAAGGCGAAGGAGAGGGTCTATGTTCATAGAGCTCGACTGAAAGGAGAGGAGCGAAAAGCAATTGAATCAGAATAGGCTGCCTCCGCTCCAGTTTGCTCTACCACCTATGCAATCACAGCTCAGTCATTGACTGGCGAACTTAAATGGATAGCTGCTGGGAGAATTGGCTCACCCGGGTACCACTGTTCGTTTTTCTTTTACTACGTGACAGCTGGATCGGTTCGTGCGGAGTCCTTGTTCTTTACTGCACCACGCCCTGCTCCTTGTCTATCTGGTGGCACTTTAACTTGGCCCAAGCAATGCCCAAAGACTCCCATGCCTTTTCTTGGTCGGACCAACCCAATCGGCGATTTGGGCATGCGAGTTTGATGTAGCCCATTTGATACCTTCGTATACGAGAATCAATAAATTCAACACCGCATTTCTCGCAAAATTTCGGGTCGTCGTTTTCCTCTCCGATTACGCGATAAAAATTTTATAGAATGTTATCTTCACCGTTTGGTATATGAGATAAATGAGGGTTACACTTTCTTTAAGCAGAATGATAGTAACTATGAACTTTCGGAAATTTATATTCTAGATATTAAAAACAAACTTCTATCTAAAAATTACCACTTTTCCGCCGCTCTTTCACCTTCCAAAGAGCAAAGTTGGCTTGATGAGCGCAGATAAGGAGGAGGAAGCGGAAGCAATAAAAAAAAATATTAAAATATTATCTTTCTTATACTAGTTTCGAAGAAATATCTCTTCGTTTGAGAGAAAGAGAATGCGCGTTCGTTTGATCTTGATCTTTGTGAAGCGAAAGGGAGGCGAGACTCGATCTGCACGGACCTCCCAATAATATCCATAAATGACTTGTTTTTGGTAATAAATGGATATTACCATACGTAAATTCCGGTGTATGATACACGTCGGTACTCCAGTGTATTTCGACTAAGCGAGAACGGTAAGGGGCGCACAAACAATGTCGTTGTGCGGGGGATGCGATTCGCCAAGCTGGGGCAAACAAAGCCGTCCGGCCCTACCGAAGTACCAAATTCGAGGCTTACACCTCCCCTATTACACGACCTAAAAAAAGGCTTTCAGTAGCGCCCTTAGAATCTAAGCCTTTTGTGAGTCATCTCTTTCTTTTTCCACCTTGTTCTCTTACTCATTCCCATCCAGTTCGTCCACTTGGCATAATAAACCTCCTTTCCAGGCACACCCAGAATATGGGGCAAAAAATTGCAGAGGAGCAGGATCCGAAGCGGTGGCTGCTACAAGAATGGAATATTCCAAAGCGAAAGAATTAATAAAAAAAAACTACAATACAATTTACTTTATTTCAAATATAAAAAAATCGATTGCTACGATAAATAATAAGAAAAATTCACATCTTTTTTGTGACTTATCCTATTTGTCTCTGGGTAAAGATTTGCCCGAGTTTTATTTGTACGTATAGGACAAAGGTCTTCATTACCGTTTCTTTTTATTATCACTTTTTGCAGAGGTTATGGAACTTCAATGGATAGACTAAAGGCTTTAAAATCAAAACATAACATAGACATATTATTTTTAATAGAACCATGGCACGATAAATAGAATTTAAATACCTTGATGCATGTCCTTGGTTACAAATATGCCCTTCCTGCTCAGAATGCTAAGATCTGGATTTTATGGAACCATGTTTTTAATATAACTAGGCTACGGGAGTCTGATCAATTCATACATGTCAGAATTTCGGATACTGCCACCTCTGTTAACTGGAATTGTTTTTTCATATATGCTAGTGTATGTAGACTAACTAGGGAGGCATTATGGCATGATCTGCAGATTCCAGTACATGACCCTTCCATTTATATTGGTGATTTTAACACTGTTGCATCAGTAACAGAGTATAAAGGTAGGAAAACCACACCAAAAATGAGCATGAAACAATTCAATGGTTTTATTAACAATATGGATCTGAATGAAATCCCTACAGTAGGCAACTCCTTCACCTGGAGCAATAATAGATTCAGAGACAAATGTAAGGACTTAACTTTTCAGAGATTAGATAGGGGCATTGCTACTTTAGATTGGTTGGAACTTTTTCCTAATAGTTCTATTCAAGTCTTAAACAGAATGACCTCAGACCATTTCCCTCTATTTTTATCAGTTCAATCAGCTGAAGAACAAGCTCCTAGGCCTTTTAGATATCAAGAGATGTGGTCTAATAGAGAAGATTTTCAGGGTGGTCTAATAGAGAAGATTTTCAGGCCTTAGTAGTCTCTAACTGGAATCTAGTCTCTCCATTCTGTGGAATGCAAAAGCTAGTTTATAAATTAAAGAGGCTAAAGATGGATATTAAACAATGGAACAAATCTCAATTTGGTAATGTCAATAAAAATCTACTGGAATCTGAGAACTCTGTCAATGACCTGGAAATTGCTTTCCAGCAAACACAAGATGATTTGGTTCTGGCTAACCTAATTAGAGCAAAGGACTTACTAATGAGAGCCCAAAAGGACAAAAGTATTTTTTTTGCAGCAAAAGGCTAGACTAAATTGGTTAAAACATGGAGATGCAAACACTAGTTACTTCCACCACTCCATCAGGGAAAAGAGAGCAAGATCAAGAATCAGTAAAATCAAGAATGGTAGTGGTAATTGGATATCAGAACCACATTTGATTAAAGAGGAAGGAGTGAGATTTTATAGGGAATTACTTAATGAAGAGGCCCCTCAAAAAATGGGAACTTATCTACAGCACTTCCTAAAAGAAATCCCTAAAGTCATCACTGATCAACATAATCTCAGCCTTCTTTTACCTTTTAATATTCAAGAACTAAAGTTTGCAGTATTTGATCTCAATAAATCCAGTGCTCCAGGTCCGGATGACTTTTATGGTGCCTTTTTCACTTCTTTTTGGGATTGTATTAAGGATGACCTTCTAGATGCAGCAAATGATTTTTTAAACAATGGTAATATCCCCAAGGCCATCTCTAGCACCTGGCTAGCTTTAATCCCCAAAAAACAAATTCCCATAACCTTCTCTGACTTTAGACCTATCAGCCTATCTAATTTTGTTAATAAAGTTTTCTAAAAAATGATAATGGAAAGGATTAAACCTCTAATGACATTACTAATATCCCCTGAACAGAGTGCATTTATAAAAGGTAGGGATATATCTGATAATGTTATTCAAATGCAAGAAATGACCAGAATTTTGTCCAGGAAATCAAAGGTTTCTAATCTTATAGTTAAACTAGACATGCAAAAGGCTTTTGATAGGGTCTCTTGGTTTTTTCTGAATTCTATACTTCTCCAGTTTAGTTTTCATGGTAAATTTATGCATCGCATCATGCATAATATAGCTGCAGCTCATTTCTCAGTTTTAATAAATGGAATAGCCTTAGGTTTCTTTGCTTCCTCTAGGGGTATAAAACAGGGAGATCCACTTTCTCCATTTTTGTACAATATCTTGTCTGAAGCTTTTTCCAGGGGCTTAAAAAAACTTTTTAGTATAGGCTATTTGCAACATTTCTCCTTGCCAAGGTCTTGCCCATCAGTTTCACATCTGATGTATGCTGACGACACAGCTGTCTTCCTGAACACTAATCCTACCAATTTGAAAAGATTTTAAAAAATTTTGAAGGCTTATGAGCAGACATCAGGGAAAAAAGTTAATTTTGCCAAATCAGAATTTTATGTTAGCCCAAATACCTGTGGGGCTACTTCTCAATCTGTATGTAGGATTTTAGGAATGGTGAGAGGCTCTTTTCCTTTCAAGTACCTAGGTGTTCCTATTTTTTCAGGTCGTAATTTACAGACTCATTACCATCCTATCTTGGAAAGAATGGAGAAAAGTATTAACAATTGGAAGAACAAATGGTTAAGTACCGCATGCAAAATTATATTGATTAACCACAGTTTTCTTTCAATTCCCACACATACGTTTGCTGTTTTAAGTCCTCCGAAGATAGTTTTAAAAAAAATGGAAAAACTAGCTTCAGGTTTTTTCTGGGGAAACTGTGATAACATAGATAGAAAAAAGTGGAGATCCTGGAAAAAAATGAGCCTCCCTGTAGTTGAAAATGGAATTGGCTTCAGAGATCTAAATGCTATAGTTAATGCCTTTTCCTGCAAATTATGGTGGAAACTGCAAATAAATAACACTCAATGGTCTGCTCACTTGTGGTCTCTCCCTGCTTCTTACAAAAACTCCCACACCTGGAATCGAATCTGTAAGGTTACAGCTAAGGCCAATACCCTTTCTAGAGTCATTTTTGGTATTGGAGAATGCTCCTTTTGGAATGCTAATTGGAAAGGGGATGGAGCATTGTGTTATGAATGGCCCCAGGACCTGGATATGCCTTTCGAGGATATTACCCTAAGGTCATTTATAACTAACAAAGCTTCATTCATTCCAAACCTAGAGCCTCATCTGGTTACCAATACTCTTAATATATTGCATGATGTTCAACAGGTTAATTCTCATGCAGACAGGCTAGTTTAGACTCCATCACCTGATGGGAACTTCTCTATCAGCTCTGCATACCAGATTTTCAGACAAAAAAAAGCAACTATGAGACACATAGAAAAGGTATGGTCCACTTTTATCCCTAAAAAGATGTCAGTCCTAATGTGGAGAGCTTTAAATGGTATCCTTCCTTTTGATAATGTTTTGTGTAGGTCTGGTTTTTCTATAGCATCCAAATGCCTCCTTTGCAAAAATCATTTCGATTCTCTGGATCACTACTTTAACTAGTTTCCTTCCTCAGTTGCAATATGGCATAGAGTTAATGATCACATACACTTTCCACATAAAGTTTTTGTTAATCTCAAGAGTAGAGTTGAATTTTATCTTTCTTTTAAGTCGGATTCTAAGATCCAGTCTAACATGATTACTGCTGCTCTGTTAGTCACAACATGGTCTCTTTGGACAATCATAAACAAAATCTTTTTTGAAAATGAAACCTTCTCAGAGGATGCATGTTTCCAGAATGTTAAACAATTGATTTACCTAATTTTTTCAGCTCACAATTTGAAAGGTAACATAGATAAACATAAGCAGCTGATCCAACAAAGAATCATCCCCAAAATCATTCCAAAAAATAAAAAACTGATTACTGTGGTAAACTGGAGTAAGCCACTAAAAGGTTATAAGATTAACACAGATGCTACATGGAAACCTGGTGGTCTATCTTCATCTGCAGTTATAGTTAGGGATTGGAATGGGGCAGTGATTAAAATGAGAGTTAACATCTTCCATTCCCCCTTCTCATTACATGCTGAACTTTTTTCTATCCAATGTGGATATGATTTGTGCACAGAACTGAACCTAAGCTGCTGTATCATTGAGTCTGACGGTTTACTGGCTGTAAAAGGAATTCAGAATCCTATGACATGTCTGTGGAGAGTGTTCTCTATTTGCTGCAATCTAAATTCAAAACATTTAGTTTTCCCTATCCAACACACTCCCAGGGAAGCTAACACTGCTGCAGATTTTTTGGCCAAATATGCTTTGGATCATAACATTCAGGGAGATCTCCATTTAGATAATGTTCCTCTTTTCCTTAAGGGACTTTTACTCCTGGATATCACACATTTCCCTGGGGTCAGAATTGCCTCTCAATCTAGACAGTAATAGGTCTGAGATACTACGTTGGTGCCCTCCTTCCCATGAGGACTTCCTTCTAATTCATATAATCATTGTTCATTTCATCTCGAAAAGATACTGTTGTTTTTTTCTCTATTCCAATTGCAGGTTTGAAGATGAGACATTGCTGCCTCTGTTTTTCCTTTGGGACATCATTTGGACTTCATGCTGGATTTCATGATGGATGCCTGCTCTACACTCCTCACCCTAATCCTCCTTTTCACTCATTGAAGGTCTAACATCTTTTATTCCTCTCAACGGCTTATCATTGACAAACAGGGGTTTCGAATTCTCGACTCCCCGAACTGTTCATGATTTTCAGTCAATGGGAATAATGAAAGTCACTATCAGGGCTCTGATGCATTATTGTTTTTACTATTAGCTTAGAATAGGAGTATATACCTTTTTGTTATGTACAAACTCATGTTGCGCCTTTTGGCCAAATCAAGGTAGGTTTGGGGAGCCTAATATATTTCCCCCCATCCTCGGATGGTTAAAATTAAAAAAAAATTAAAAGGCTGACTGATGATCCTGTAGTATTCCAACTATGCTTAAAGTTGTGGGACTGTTGTCTTTTACAAGGATTTGGCTGAACTGTCACATTCAATCTTGTGATGAGGCGGATGATCTAAATTCATATGTTAAAGATTGATAAAAAAATGATATTATAAGTTACTTTTTATAATTTTTAGAACGTTTAATTACTCTTTTGTCTCACTATAAGTTATTATAAGATGATCTTATACAAGTCTTTTGCATACTCTTTATATGTAGTTGATAGGGCTAATCTAACTGCTTCCAAAAAGCGTAATTACGGTGAAGAAAAATGCCATCACAAACTTATTCACATAGGCAATAATTATTTGGATTGTTAGAGATTTTCAATGCATCTAATCATATACTCACACAATTCTATTAGGGTATTATATAAAAGAAATCCTGCCAACTGCATGGTTGACAAAAACCATCATCAGGGGTAGAAGTGTAAATTCCCATCCACCTGTTGACACACATGGCTGTCTATCCATTAGGTCCTGTCAAGTGGCTGCCTAAAATGACGTCATTTTGGGCATTTTAAAAAACAATAATAATATACCATTGGACGGTTCGAGAGGTAGTGGATTCGAGTGGTACTGGTTCGAGAGGTACGGGTTCGAGATGTGAAGGTTCCATTGGACAATTCGAGAGGTGAAGGTTAGGGGTTCCATTGGAGGGGTTCGAGAGGTGAAGGATGAGGTGCAGAGGGTTCAAGTGGAAGGGTTCCATTGGAGGGTTTGAGAAGTCCCGATTTGAGAGGTGAAGGTTGAGTTACAGAGGGTTCAAGTGGCGGGGTTCATTGGAGGGGTTTGAGAGGTACCTATTCGAGAGGTGATAGTTCAGGTGAAGAGGGTTCAAGTAAAGGGGTTCCAGTGGAGGGGTACTGAATCGAGAGGTGAAGGTTCAGTTGGAGAGGGTTCAAGTGGAGGGGTTCCATTAGAGGGGTTCGAGAGGTACCGATTTAAGAGGTGAAGGTTCTATTGGAGGTTCGAGAGGTGAAGGTTTGAGTGGAGGTTTGAGAGGTGATGGTTCCAGTGGAGGGTTCGAGAGGAGGTTCGAGAGGTGATGGTTCCAATGGAGGGTTCGAGAGGTACAGATTCGAGTGGTGAAAGTTCCATTGGAGGTTCGAGAGGTGAAGGTTCCAGTACCAATTTGAGATGTGAGAGTTTGAGTGGAGGTTCGAGAGATAATGGTTCGAGAGGTGAAGGTTCGAGAGGTGAAGGTTCGAGAGGTGACGGTTCCATTGGACAATTCGAGAGGTGAAGGTTAGGGGTTCCACTGGAGGGGTTCGAGAGGTACCCATTCGAGAGGTGATAGTTCAGGTGGAGAGGGTTCAAGTGGAGGGGTTCCATTGGAGGGGTTCGAGAGGTACCAATTCGAGAGGTGCAGGTTGAGGTACAGAGGGTTTAAGTGGAGGGGTTCCAGTGGAGGGGTTCGAGAGGTACGGATTCGAGTGGTGAAGGTTCCATTGGAGGTTCGAGAGGTGAAGGTTCCAGTGAAGCGAAAGGTGAGAGTTCGAATGAAGGGTCGAGTGGTACTGGTTCGACAGTTACTGGTTGGAGAGGTGAGTTTCGAGAGAAGGATTCGAGAGGTACTCTCTTGTTCGAGAGGTGAAGGTTCCAGTGGAGGGTTCGAGAGGTACTGGTTTGAGAGGTTCGAGTGGAGAGGGTTCGAGTGGAGGGTTCAAGATGTATTCTCTGGTGCCATCATATGTATAATCATTTTAATTCGATTCGTGTTAAGGCGATGCAAACACTCACCCTAATGGAGATGTTCAAGTGGACAGGGTTCGGGTGGAGAGGTTCAAGTGGAGAGGTTCGAGTGGAGAGGGTTCAAGTGGAGACGTTCGAGTGGAGATGGTTCAAGTGGAGATGGTTCGAGTGGAGACGTTCGAGTGGAGAGGGTTCGAGTGGACAAGGTTCGAGTGGAGCGGTTCGAGTGGAGAGGGTTCCAGTACAGGGTTCGAGTGGAGGGTTTGAGTGGAGTGGGTCAAACATGTCAGGAACACATCAGTGAAATCAGGTACAATGTAGTACTGTTCCACCTTCTCCTCAAACTGTTTGTTGACCAAAATGTTTCATCATTTTCCCTACTCAAATAAATAAACTGTGCACAAAGTACATGTCACTTCCCTCTAACATTGTTCTTGTTTTCCCATCCTAACCCTTTCCAAAAAATTTGGAAATGGTACTGTTCACTCTAAAGTTAGCTTTACTCTATTGAGTTCCTTTTTTCCTTTCATCTCTTTTTGCACCAGTTTCTTCTACTCTTTCTTCTTATCTTATATTATCTTATTATATATATTATCTCTCGGTAAACTATAACATTTTATAATATTAAAAAAACATCCTACATGAGAATGGTACATTGCTTTAGTTGATAGCTCGATTAATTATGAGTTTCAATTACATGTAAACTTGGTACATTTGTAGCTTCAATTACCGCTCTCTTAACATTTCTATATTGTGGCAACGGGAAGGAACTGGCCACCGGCGAGACACCTTCATCGGATTCTTCGGGGCAACAGTGAGTCCATCCCCATCGTTCATATCGATGATTCCACCCTCCTTTTCGCCAATGCTGGTGAGCTCTTCAATCGATCTCTTTCCCGCCTTTTGAATAATCAAAATCACCTCATCAATTCTTTTCCTGTTTATATGCAATTCAATTCAATTTTGGCTGAGTTCAGTTGTTAATAGTGAGAAATTTGTGTTGAATTCGGTTTATTTAAGCTCAATTTTAAAAGGAACAGTGCCTGAATGTTGATGATCCCGATGATAACCTTGAATTATATGATTGCCCATTCATATATAGTTTGTAGTCACAACTGTTGGCAAAATGTGTTGTTACTCGTTAGCTGCAGAGCTATCACATAATTCTTGTTCAGATTCAGAATGCTCTAGTGTTACTGTGGTTAAAAAAAATCTTTGAATGTAAAACCAAGTTTGGTACTGTAAGAAATTTATTTGATCCCTTTGTGAAAACCAAACTACTTTCTTACTAACTCGAAAATACTATCTTACTAACTCAGTTATACACTCTTAGAGCCATGTTCATACTCGACTAAGCAACATACTGCTAGTTAGTTGTAGTCTTAGAATAGAATATAATTCAACCAAACCATTACAAACACACAATTCTCATTCATTCCTGTCTCAAAAAATAATCTTAATACACTGATGTGTGTCAATCAAAACAACAACAAAGCAGAGTCAAGGGGCAAATGAATTAGATTTCTGAATTGAAAAGGATCGTGGTAAGTATAGAAAGTATGCTCAAATTTACAAAAAGCATCTCAATTCCTCATGAGAATGCATTAGATTGTTTCTCGCAGACTGTTCTTTATCTTTTTGTTGATTGAAAATACTTATGATAGAGAAGTAGGAAAAGTAGGAAAATTTGTAGTTACTATCGGTTTATATATGAAATGTTAATTTTTCTAAATAATCAAAGAACCTTTTGTGCTGGATATAGGAATTAAATTACATCTGTTTGGATAAGAAAACTTCCAGCAGATATCATGAAGTTTGGTTTTGTCAACATTCCTTAGTATATATAATTATCAGCTGCTGTATCCGTTTTGATGGTCGAGTGCATGATTGCCTCTCTAGTTTTTTTTTTCTTTTTTTTCTAAAATTTTAAATTCATTAATGCATACTTTTGACTCTACAGCCTTGGTTAATTTTGTAAAAAATTTTGATTTCTTAAGTAGGCATTGAAATCCCATCTTTATGGAGTCCTATATCAGGATCATGAAAGCGCGATTAAAGCCTGGAGACTACTTCTGATTTAGCTGGATATCAGATTATGGAATTGTGGGGTTGCTTATGCACTGGATTAAGAGCCAGGTCTGTCTAAATATCTATTCAAACCGACACAACTGACACACACACACACACACAGAGGATTCAAGTAATTAACTCTTTTGTTATTTTATATAACCTTATCCCTTAATCTGTACTATATACAGAAGTGAGTTTGAAGGGCATCTCAGAAAATAATGGTATGGATCTAAGGTTACTTTATCCAGCAGCCTATGGTAGACCTTGGTTTGGTCAATGGGGCTACAAATTTGAGAGGGGAAGCTTCGGTTTAAGCCAATTAATGTATCATAAGCTTTGGCTATATTTGCTCATCATTATCAGAGCAGCGAGATCATGACGACACTGTTAAGGTACCAAATGCTATCAGGCCATTTCTTGGTTACTCTTGGAGATGTGATACATTTTATGTTAGAGATGAAAACATAACTTTCAAAGGAATCCATACTGATTTGGAGGCCAAGATTTCCATACTTGAGGTACTGAACTTTGTTACTCTTTCGGTTTTTGGTTTGGAAAACATAATATAATGGAAAATGAAGCGTTGTGTGCATGGTGTTAGTAGAATCAAGCCATGAAAGCCAAAAAGAAGACGGCTGAAATAGGAGCTTACTGCCTTGCATGAAAGGATTGCTAAAAATGAGAAAGTTGAAGCCGCGCTTACGGCTACTACTATAGCCCAGCTACAAAAAGGTGAGGTCTTAATAGTACACATACTGTAATTGTATATAGCCATTTTCAGATGCAATAACACAAACACACACTGCAATTAATAGGAAGGGTAGAAATCAATTAAATTGCAAAAGCTTAGAATGAGAAAACAAGTTGTCATCTATTTACTCAGCAGAGGATCATTTTTACAATACATGGTAAAACAAAGCAAAATTTCTGTCCAAAATATTAGTCTATAATCATCTTTTTAATACTGTTGTTTTACTAAAATACAAATCTTTCCTCTGAAGCATCCCATTCAATGCCATTCATCATGTCTTCGAATTCCAAGACATATGAATCCATCCATTCCCCAAAATGCAAAGGTTCCGATGCAATGCCATTCATCACCTCTTCGAATTCCAAGGCATTTGAATTCGTCCATTCCTCGAACAGCAAAGGTTTCGATGCAATGCCATTCATCAGCTCTTCGAATTCCAAGGCATCTGAATCCGTCCACTCTTGCGGCACCGTGGCCCCACCACCACCATCATCTAGCACCACCACCACTGGTGCAACCATTTGGTTGGAAGGCTCCGGCATCGTGGCACCACCATCATCATCATCCAGCACCACCACCACAGGTGCTGTCATTTGGTTGGAAGGCTCCTGCGATGATTTCAACTTCTTGATGGGTTCAGTACTCTCAATGGATGATGAGTTCTTCCTTTTGTTTGATACAGTGCTCCTCCGAGTGGATGATAAGTTGTTCCTAATCACCTTGCCTCCAATGCAACTCCTATCGTCATATCTCTTAATCCTGCAAATCACCCGATCCTCCCAATCACAGCCCTAAATTTCAGGAAAGGCATCAGCAGAGATGGTGTAATCGTTCATGGTCCAATGACCAATGGTTTCTTTGCCATTGTTGGTCCTGAAGGACAACTATTTGTAGTGTCCGATGACGAGGTCCTTATTGCCGGGGAAATGCACTTCGATCGGCGCCGCCGTGCTGTGCCAGGTTCCACATCCAGCCATTCTTTTCTTCTAGACATTGCTGGACTTGGAGGTGGTTCCGATGTTTTCCAAATTGGTGTGAAAATACAGTGTCAAATTGTTGTGGGAGTCGAGACACCAATGGGAGGGATTGGAGAACTTGTCCCAGGGATTGAGTTGATCGCCGAACACCGTCGATTGTGGGATGATGTCGGAAGCAAGGTACGAGATTCCAAGAATGTGGTTCTTCAGGTAGTATGAAATGTTGTGCGGAATACCCAAGAAAGAACAAGCAAAGAAAATAAAATGAAAAACAAAACACCGAGATTTTTACGTAGTTCACCAATTGGCTACATCCACGGCTGACCAAGATCGGATTCCACTAGAGAGAAAGGCCAGAATTACAGATTTCCTACTCTCTACCAATCCTATCTCTTAAGAGTTAAGATAAAAG
Organism: Rubia yunnanensis; assembly: GCA_037428765.1. Lineage (NCBI taxonomy): Eukaryota > Viridiplantae > Streptophyta > Magnoliopsida > Gentianales > Rubiaceae > Rubia > Rubia yunnanensis. The sequence goes on along the minus strand of CM075064.1, from coordinate 111,372,751 downwards.
ACGAGGCAATATATATAGTCCTCTCCACCATAAACCCTAACGGCTTTGGGCCCAGAAATAATTTGGCCCAAACCAGAACAGGAGACAGAATGCCAAAGCAGCGAGACCCCATAACAGCCTGTCGAAGTGGCTAATACGTATTCAAGGCATACCAACATGAAATGAGCTCCGCCGCGGGATTGAACTCCCTGCCACCGCGGCCCATCTCCGGCGAATTCTTGGGTGGGTAACTAAAATTTCCTTTTTCTTCTTTCTTTCTTTATTTTTCGAAACCTAATAGGATTCGCGAATGGATGAAAATGAATGAAGGAGGAGCACATGATGGATATTTACAACAAAAAAGTTTCTTTTTTTCTTTCTTTTCCAAAGGAAATCCGGAACAAATTAGATTTACTTTCGGGTTAGGCCCATTAGGGTTTACTATAACCGCCTTTGTATTAATTAAAATAAGTCTGAAAAAAAAATCTACCTAGAAAACACATTAAATACTACTACTAGTATAATTCTGTATTAAAAATATATTAATTACTAATAGAAATTTATAAAGAGTGCGTCTCTTGAAAGACGGTCTTTCCACAAGTCATGGAAAGACCAAGGTTTAAAGTCTAAATTAGAAGAAATTAAGTTAAAATTTTCGGGTTGCATGAACCGGGTTATAAATTTTATAACTACTACATGTTGCATACTAAATTTTTAATGTTGCAACTAAGACCTTTTACCTTTTATTATTCGAATTAAACCCCGTCTTTCCATAAGCATATGGAAAGACCGTCTTTCCCAAGATTTTGCCATTTATAAATATTAATTATTATTTATTGAAATATTGAAATATTGAGATAGTGTGATAAAATTATATAAGTGCATAAAATAAAGAGTAATTATTCAATAGTTGTAAAATTAAAAATAAAATTTAACTTTTTGGTATCGAAATAATATATTGTACGTAACTAAATTCTCAAAAATAGTTTTAGAAAGAGCCTAATAAACGATTGTCAACTGATTTATCAAAATTGACCTTGAAAAAACTCAAATCAACATGAATGACTTGAAAAAAATTGAACTTTTCACTAATACAAAGCCCTAATCGATAGTGGTGGACCTTTAAGAGAATTTTATTCAAGCACAACAAATTAAGGGTTGAAATTATATGAGAAAAATGATTATGCTCTCGAGTGAGGGGTTCGAGAGGTGAAGGTTCCATTGGAGGGGTTCCATTGGAAGGGTTCGAGAGGTACATATTCGAGAGGTAAAGGTTGAGGTACAGAGGGTTCAAGTAGTGGGGTTTCATTGGAGGGGTTCGAGAGGTGATGGTTCAGGTGAAGAGGGTTCAAGTAAAGGGGTTCCAGTGGAGGGGTTCGAGAGGTACCGATTCGAGAGGTGAAGGTTCAGGTGGAGATGGTTCAAGTGGATGGGTTCCATTGGAGGGGTTGGAGAGGTACGAGTTCGAGTGGAGAGGTTCGAGCGGAGAGGTTCGAGAGGCATGGATTCGAGTGGTGAAGGATCCATAGTGGGTTCAAGAGGTGAAGGTTCGAGTGGAGGGGTTCGAGAGGTAGTGGGTTCGAGTGGAGGGTTCGAGAGGTACGGATTCGAGTGGTGAAGGTTCCATTGAAGGTTCGAGAGGTGAAGATTCCATTGGAGCCGTTCGAGAGGTACCGATTCGAGAGGTAACTGTTGAGGTACAGAGGTTCAAGTAGAGGGTTCTATTGGAGGGGTTCGAGAGGTGAAGGTTCTATTGGAGGTTCGAGAGGTGAAGGTTCGAGAGGTGAAGGTTCGAGAGGTGAAGATTCCAGTGGAGGGTTCGAGAGGTACGGATTCGAGTGGTGAAGGTTCCATTGGGGGTTCGAGAGGTACCGATTCGAGATATGAAGGTTGAGGTACGAAGGTTCAAGTGGAGGGGTTCAGTAGAGGGGTTCGAGAGGTACATATTCGAGTGGTGAAGGTTCCATTGGAGGTTCGAGAGGTGAAGGTTCGAGATCTTATACACTATTTCAGTTCCAACATTTTCTCTCTCTCATTCTCTAAAATAGAGACTTTGACCAAAAAAAAGGTTTTTTGGGAACAAAAATAATGTCATTCATTGCTAAAATAGAGTTACAAAGTGTGAGGTGTTATCCTATTGAAGAACAAGTTCTTCAGAATGTTTGCCACGGTGGGCCAATAGATAAGCTACATTATTTTATGTCTTCTAATCCAATGTAATACTGATAATTGATGATTTTCAACCAACTTTATGATTTCATCAATAATTAGGCCGAATTCAGATAAATCTTCCTTGTGGTTCTTAATTGTGTTGATTGCAATTTGCGCATCTCCTCTTATCTCATGAGTTTGTATGTCCTTCTGTAGAGCCATTTGTATTCCTGTTCTGCTGTCGATGACCTCTGCGTGTTTTACCATGTAGGCAACAGGCAGTAAGCGAGTTTCCCCGTAAGAAATTATTTGGAGAATTGAATTTTCAATGCAACCATTAATTTAATGCATGTACTTTAAGACTAATTTTCCATTATTTCAAAATTATCCAGGTCTAAATCAATGCAACATTCAACTTTTGTTGAATCAACACATAAAGTTGAGCTCTTGAAACATTTGGTTATTCGTTTTCTCTTCTCTTTTTTTTAAACATTTGAGTGATCGATTTATAAAATTTTATGGTATTTTAATCTAATAATTCTCAGATGATAATTAACATAAATCATGACATGAATATGATATTAAGGAATTAGTTATTGCCTTATTTATTTACTCGATTCGAAATAATGAAATATAAAAGAAGTTGTGTTTTGAAATTCAACTTCTTTAATTTTAGGTTCAAAAGATTGCCTTATTTTTCTAATTCGTAGAAAAATCTTAATCTTATGACTTTTGTGAATTTTGCAGTTGTTGTTTAAAATTTTATTAAAATAAACAACTTGTTATAAGATATTTAATTATCACTTCCAAATTAACCAAAAAAAATAGTCATTTTCCTAATTTTTCTTCAAGTAAATGCTTTTGTAGAGTAATTAAAACTAATGATTTATTTAAATTACAAAGTAATCATTATTGTGAAATAAATTTAAATGTCAAAGTTTGTAAGATAGAGACTAGGTTGGAGCTGGAGCAAATTGTTTTTAGATAATATAAGTTTTGAATCTCCATTTTGAAGAATTTTTTGAGGGACACGTTGGACTTGCTCTTATACAAAATTATTTATTCTTCTTTTTCTTTAACATTTTAAATGAATATATATAAAAAATTATAATACTGCATATTTTTGAATTTAGAATAAATGAAACTCACATAGCGAATACAATATAATGGGTAAAAATATTTAGGCTTGGAATGACTTGTGCATTATAATTTAGTAATTCTAACAAAAGAATATATTTAACAAATCTGAATTTTTAGGTAAAAATAAAAGAATCATGATCACATATAAAAATTATATAAGAATTTTAAAAAAACATAAATAAGAAGAGAATGTCTCAGAATCAAAACAAAAATTCAAGAATTAAAACTAGGAATGATTATGGGTCGGGTATGAATCGATTCTAATAAGATCCAAACCTGGCCCAAAAAATATTTAGTTAGACTTGGATCCGTACACTAGTGGAGGATGCCTCATTAAAGTCAGCAATACAAGGCGGTTCCACCGGAATTTTGTAAAACTGTCATCCTTGAGTAGTTTCGATCTCGGAAGCTTGTTCAGACAGACTCTCTGAATTTTCAAAGGCAGTAGTTGAGCGTTCAAAGGCGGTTCGTTTATAACCACCTTTGAATGATGGAGATGGAAGACGGTTTCTGTCGGTGTGACTTTGAACGCCCCATTAAAAAAACCCGGAAGATGGATCCGACTGACATTCTGGACTCGGAACATGGATCCAATTTTTGTTCCGGACATGGAACTGGTATGTTTGCTATGTACGGTCGTAGTTCTGAGCTCGGAACACTGTGAAGATAACAATAAATACGAATGGCCAACTTCATTTTCATTTGGAGAAATAATTTGAAAATTTTAGGGCACTCTTTGGGAGAAAAAGGCTAAGGTAATTGTACATATACAAATATTCTTAACTCATCGAACTAATTATTTTCTTATTGAAGTAAGTTTTGTAATGCTTTGAAAAATAGGGTTTTGATTTGATATGTTGCTCATTGGAATTTTGTTACATATATGATTGAATGTGTCTTGATGTTATTTTCATGTAGTTAATGGATAGAATCAGAGTCATCGAGAGCGACATTAGGACATCACCCAATTATATTCGTTTAGTAGATTCATTTACGGTGGTGGCTTTTGAACATGCAACCAAAAATAGGGTCGTGCGTGCACGTTGCCCCTGTAAGGATTGCAGAAATTATGCATATATAGGGAGGAAGAAGTTGTGTGAACACCTTATTTTTTGAGGTTTCCAAACAAGTTACACTTGTTGGATATGGCACGGCGATGTATTGACGGATATTGGTGGAAATGGTGGAATGAAGAAAGGGGAATTAGATTGTGATGATCGATTTAATGAGATGGTGGAGGATGTTGCCAGAGAATTCCATGGTAAACCCGAGGTCCTAGAGTCATTGCTTAATAAAAAGAATTGCCCATGGTACGTGGGGTAAAAACATCCAGTTTCGAGCGCAATGTTGAAAATCATGAATTTGAAGGAAAAATTTGGTTGAACTAAAAAAGGGATGACGAAAACTCTGCAACTGGTTCGAGAATTGCTTCCCGAAGGAAATCGTATGCTTGAGCTATCATATGCTGTGAAAAGAGTTCTTTGTCCTATGGATTTAGAATTAGAAAAAAAATCCATGCATGTCGGAATGATTGCATGTTGTTTAGGGGAAAAGAGGATGAGAAACTTGAAACATGTTGGGTATGCGGTGAATCTCAGTACAAGTTAAAGCATGGTGAAATCGGAGTGTGTGCGGAGGTGGGAACCGTTTTGCAAAAGAAGACACCCGCTAAGGTCTTATGGAATTTTCCAATAATTCCACGGTTGCATAAGTTGTTTACTTCTAAAGAAGATGCAAAATTACTACGATGGCATGTGGAAAGATATCATCCGGAGGATGATGTCATAAGGCATACGTCCGATGGCGAGAAATGGAAAAAGCTTGATGGCATATACCTGGAGTTTGGATCGGATTCGTGGCATTTAAGGTTAGGATTGTCAACTGATGGAATGAATCCATTTGGCAACATGAGCAGCGTATATAGTTCTTGGCCTGTAATGTTGGTGATCTACAATCTACCGTCGTGACTGATAATGAAAAGAAAATACGTTCTCTCGTCCATGATGATTTCAGGCCCCAAGCAACCGGGTAATGACATTGATGTATTTCTTGCGCCCCTAGTGGAAGATTCGTTTACGTTGTTCAAGCATGGAGCCTGTACTTACGATGTTGCGGTGGATGATATTCTCATGATCAAGGCCCTTTTGTTTTGCACCATAAATGATTATCTCACTTATGGAAATTTGTCGGGCTATTTTTTGAAAGGACACTATGCATGCTCGATTTGTGAGAAAGAAACCTCCTTTTGTCAACTTAAGCATGGTTCTAAACTGTTTACCAGGGGCATTGACAATTTCTTCCAGAGGGGCATCCGCGGCCTTTTGCAAAAAAGTTGATCAATGGCAAGGCAGAGTTGCGAGGTGCGCCAGTACCACTAACCGGCACAGAGGTATTTGAAAAAGTTAGAGGATTGCCTAACAATTTTGGTTAGGAGAAGTGGAATTTGGTAATTGAAGGTAGTTGGAAGAAATGCTCAATCTTCTTTCAACTCCCTTATTGGCAGGATATGGATGTCCAACACTGTCTCGATGTAATGCATATAGAGAAAAATGTCCACGATGCTTTAATTGGCACACTTTTGAATATTCCTGGTAAAACTAAAGATGGATTGAAGTCTCGACTTAATTTGGTTGAGATCGGTATTAGGGAAAATCTTGGTCCCATTACTGATGGAGATATTTGTTATCTCCCTCCCACTTCTTATTCAATATCTCAGATGGAGAAGAAGCTGTACTGTGGGACGCTGAGTAGTGTGAAATGCATGGAGCTTATTCTTCAAATATCAGCGCTTGTGTATCGCTAATAGAGTTGAAGTTGGGTGGATTGAAATCCCATGGCTGCAACAACTTAATGCAAGAATTGAATGCCTTTGGGATTCGGTCGTCGCTGCCTTCCCATGTACGATTTTTTTATTACTAAGCTATGTTTGTTCTTCAAGTCTATATGTTCAAAAACATCAGTGTTACAAAGCTCGATCGGTAGCAAACTATGATTGTAGAAGTATTGTGCCAAATGGAGATGTACTTCCCACCTTCGTTCTTTGACATAATGGGTCATTTGATAACTCACTTGGTTAGGGAGATTAAGCTCTATAATCCTATATTTTTAAGATGGATGTATCCCTTCGAGCGGTACACGAAAATATTCAAGCATTTTGTGAAGAATAGGTATAAACCTGATGCAAGTATTATGCAACGATATTGTGCTGATGAAGCTATTGAATTTTGTACCGAATATATTAATGAGGTTGAATATGTGGGGGTTCCTAGATCCAGGCATGAAGGGCTTTTGGATGGTGTAGGGAGTTCGACAGGGTAAGCTATTTTCCTCAGTGCTGAGGATTTGTGCACTCCTCATTTGTATGTTCTTTGGAATCATGAGGATGTTGTCCTATACATTGAGATTCACATGGATGAAATTCGATTGTTGCATCCCACTTTCAATGAAGCACGAGTTCTTCAACAACACACTAGAACTTTTGTTTCTTGGCTACGATCTCACGTCGCCACTAGTCCGCATCCAGATACAGTCAAATGGTTGTCTCGGAGAACGTCGAGTACCATTCTATCTTTCAGGGGCTATGACGTCAACGGTTTTATGTTTGGTAAAAAATCAATGGACGATAAAGGAGTCTCTCATAATAGTGGAATTTCACTTGTTTTCAAAGCTTTGCATGTTGGTAGTATGGCTGACAATAATCCGATGTATGCCCATACTTGCTACTTTGGTATGATTACGGAAATTTTGGAGCTCGATTATGTTACAATGAGAGTGCTGGTTTTCAAATGTGAATGGGTTGATTTTAACAATGGTCAAAGAATGGAAGGTTTGGGTTTCACACTGGTGGATCGTAGTCGGACGGGTTGGAGAGAAGATCCATTCATATTGGCTAGAAAAGGTCATCAAGTTTTCTATGTAAAAGATCCTATTGATTCCCAATGGGAGATTGTATTTGAGGTCAAAAGGGCTTTCGTGGAGGATTTTGAACAAGAGGATTTGACTAGTTTTGATACAAACACTGGGATTGGGTCAAATGAAGAAGATTTTCTACTCCAAGAGGATGATGCTAGTTTGCGTGAGTTTGTGGGTCACATGGACCACAATGAAGTCATATGGGTCGACAACCATAGAAAGATGACCAAACGGGGGAAGGCACCAAAAGGGAAGTTGAAAAAAAGAAGAGAAGAAGACATGTAAGGTAAACGTTTAGCACTGTTTTGAAATTTATTTTGAAGTTGACCATTGGCAAAGAACCACTTCCGAGATCGGAACCTCTTCTGGAGCTATGGTCAGTTGTAATTTTATCCATCATTCATAGCCTGCTAATATTTTTATTACGTTGCCATCCCAACTGCATATTTAGGATCTAGAATACATTAAAAATGCAAGTTCATACATGGAAATCAAAATAGCTCGGAATGTCAACATGTATAGGATTCAAAACATAAGAGTTAACAAATTCAACATCAAAATCAAGAAGCTAGAGTATGATAAAATTCAAAAACCAAATTTAGAGGTTCTAGAGTATAAATCAATTAGATGGACGCTACAAGGAATACGTTCTCTTAAGTGGTGGTTTCTTGGATTCTTTAAGGGCTTTCTCATATGCTCTCTGCTTCCGCTCAAGTGTCCATACACGCTCTCTCAATTAGGACACCTCATTATGAACCCATTTGCAAACCCTCTTCACGACCTTCATAAATTGAGGACTAGAATCATCTACAAAAGATTGATTGATAAGCTATTAGGATAACATAACAATTGATGATGTGGTGAGTTTTTTTTATGAATGTAGTGTAATTATATGACCTTCTTCGATTCTGCGCCTCTTGCTCGGTTCAGCAACTGCCGGTGTCTTGTGATGACACTTGTGATCCAGCAATACCCACTTTTTCTTCAAAAAATATTGTTTGTCAAAGTACTTGCATGGTTTTTCCTCTCCACTTAACTCCAACCCCTCTACTTTGTTCAAAATAGAGGTAATAAAGTTACCATAAAGGAGACTCTTGATTACCTTCTTCGAGGTACCAATCAACAACATATGTGACATAATAGCCGACCCAGGATTAATTCTACAGCCCTCCATTATGTAGTAGAACAACATAAGTGTTGCATAGGTAGGTTCGGTGATGTGGCCAGATTTGGGAACGATTGACCTAGCTATGAAGGTCCACACAATATGATCGTCGGGCACTAGGTGTTAAGACTCAGGGCTTCCTAGATCATGAGCATTATGGTAAAAATACCGCACACTACATTCCACGGGGTCTATCCTAGGATACTCACAACCAAAGATCACTCACCCCTATGGTAAACATCATCTAATAGACCATTCTCTCGTTGTGGATATAAATCCTCGGGACCCTTATGGTGACAATCAATTATTTCATTTATAATCTACGGGCTAAGCTCCACATTGAAACTATCGACCTTAGTCCAATACACACCGCCCCCTAAATCTCATTCAAGTTGCTATAAATTGGCAAACTTCATCAAAGTAAGACGGTTCATTTATCGTCAATAGTTTTAAGACATGTTGGCCTTCTAATTTTTGTAAGGAGTCAGATAACCCTATGCTATGGTGAACATTGAGTTCTAGCACATAACAATCCATCAATTTTCCACTACTTCTTAAAGCATTGTACCTATTTTTTTATTGAAGAGATACGAACCTTCTTGTCTCATACTCAGGGTCCATGCCACGTCCACGCCTGCCTCTAGTTGATTTTGATATCCTTTCACGAATGGGAACACTGGCATATGATGATGACATTGTCACCCATCAAAATGTGAATTTGAAATCCTCGATTTTCTGCTTCTGTCACCAGAAATGTATGTAGGGTTTGCGATTTGTGTTTTGAAGAATTTTAATCTTATTTTTTTTATATATAGGGGCCCGGCTTCCAAGCTCGGCACTCTATCTTAACTTTGTTAAATAATTTCAAAATGGGGATCAGAAATGAAAACGAGGTTTGAAACATCAGTTCCAATCTCATAACGTATTCTGTCAGTAAAAAAAAGGAAAACCAAGAGTCATTCTCATAGTTTAGAATAAGAAATATACTAATATTTCATAATCGGTGTTCTGAGCTCGGAAGCTTGTTTGTGAGCCAAAAATATTATTGTCCCATAAAGGCCAGCATTACAGTTCAGGATCAGATATTACAAAAGTTTTTGGAACTTGTGTTCCGAGCTCAAAAGCTTATCTGTAACCAATAAATATAAAAATGTGTCATAAAGGTTAGCATTACAGTTTAGGTTCAGATAGAACAAAAGTTTTCAGAAGCTTTTCTGTGACCAAAAAAATATGTCAAACCAAGGTCAGCAATATAGTTCTGGTATAGAAAACATAACAGATTTCTGAGCTCGACTGAAAAACAATATATGGCTTCCCAAACTTTGACTTCCAGTGTTGGATCAGAAAGTTTAAAATATTTTTGAACGTTTGTTCTGAGTTCAGAACACGTTCAGTTAAAAAGTGTACCAAATTTAAAGACATAGTTCCGAGCTCTCAACTTTGTCTTTGGACATCATTTGCAAAGACAAGATTACGTTCCGGATTTGGAACTTGGTTGGAAACTATGGTAACATAAACTGGTTTTCCATTACATCTAGTTCTATTCCACACGTAAACAACATTCAACTCCTTGATACCAATAATCGCTTTGCCAAATATAATTAACATAATCATATCCACATATCAAACTCGAAAAACTAAAAACTTAGTTCAAATCAGTCAAGTAAAAATAGTACAAATTCATCAAATTCATGATAACATCTCAAAAATGACATGTGCGAGAAAATCACGCTATCACATTACAAACTAGTCATCATCTTCTTCAATGTCGTAGTCCATCCCATCAATTTGTGAACTAGAAGGCTCATCACCATTACCACCGTCCTCGAACTTCTCATCCTCCTCCTCATCATCACTATCACTGCTAGAGTACTTTGGTTTGAAATTTGGCATGGACTCATCGTCACTGAGTTTGATATGGAGGTCTATGGAATCAAAAAATTTTGAGTGACGTGCTTCTGCTGCTGCAACTTCATTTTTAGCCAAACTAACATTCTTCTTGATACTGGCCAAATAGTTTTTGAATGTCGCCATCTAAAATCAAGGATGTTTGTATCCTCGTGAGATCTAATTAGCTTTTAATACTTTGATTGCATGTTTGCATCTGTTGTTCTTGATATTATAATGTTTATGATTGCTTTCATGTTATTAAGTATTGGCTAATATAGCATGTTTGTTAATTTAATACCAATCAAACCAATCATCCGTAATTGTGATTTAAGTTCAATCAGCGGTAGGGAATAACAATCTTAATTTAACAATCCGGCGTCCGAGTTTTTTGGTTATGAATTGGGTCTTTCTCATTATTAATGCTTCTAGCATATTAAATATATAGAGTGTCTCTTAGGTTATAAATTAGTCAGAGAAATAGTTGGTGAGGCGTCCTCTTGATTATCGACAAGGTAAGGAAAGATTGGTTGCTTGCAACTATAACCAATTTGTGTGCATGCATTTAAAGTCATCTTTGCATCAAGGATCGAGATAGAAAGCCAGGACATAATTGATCAAAACCGGAATCCTCTCATCATAGTTGAATCTTTTTGCAATCTCTAACAGTTTTCCATTCTCGTTTTTACTCATTTTTTTAGTTTTTGTTATTCACTACCCTCATCTGGTTCTTTTGGTCTCAAATTTGCAGATTAAAGATTAAAGAAAAATTCTCGCCAATCTGTTGGGAAACGAACTTGCTCGCAACTATATTGGTCAGTATGCCCATACTGACAACAAAATCCTGAACTGAAAATTCAGCTTAGAGCTCGATTTATTTTTGGTGTAAAATGACACACCAAAATTTGGCGCCGTTGCCAGGGATTGGTTTTAAGCAGTATTTTTTCTTTTGTTTCTTTAATTTGTTTTCACTTTTTTAAAATTTATGCCTCGTTCTTCTTGTATAGAACAATTAATCCTCTCTCTAGAGATTGAGAAACTTTCATGAAGTCTAACAAAGCAGAGAAAAACCTTGAAAGGACCCTCCTCGTCTGATTCAACTGCCAACAATTTCAACATGGCTGACGAACAGAGACGTGAGGAGGAACCAACAGTTTAGCGTATAAGAAATATGGGACATTACAGTCACAATTTCCCTTTGTGCATTGTCCTTCTCAACATCAACCACAACTCCAAGATTAAACCAGGTTTCATACAAGTATTACCTAAATTTGGTGATATGCCAGGGGAGAGTGCTCATAACTATCTTGATGAATATGATCTCGTATGTGCAACTCATCGACCACAAGGTTTTTCAAAGGATCATATTAAACTACTCACCTTTACACACATTGCAAAAAAAAAACTCGTGAATGGCTTTTTGAACTCCCACTTGGGTCAATTTGAACTTGGGATGATTTGGAAGAGAAATCTTTACAAAAAAATTTTCCCTAGTCTAGAGTAGCTAACTTGAGATCTGCAATAAGTGGTATTAGACAAAAGAAAGGATAGAGTTTTGTGAGTTATTGGGATGGCTTTAATCAATTGTGTCACAAGTGTCCTAACCATGGTTTTACTGAATATCAGCTCATCACTAACCATTTCTATGGTGGTATGTGTTCTACTGACAGGGAGATTTTTTATGCAGCTTGTGGAGGAAATGTGTTAAACAAAACCATGGATGAAGCAAAGGAGATCATCCCTGATATGGTCACTCATGAATATGGTGAAGATGATGATAGGTCTAGACTATTCAAGGCTGCCGGTACCTTATAGTTGGATGAGAAGCTAGATGCCCTCACCTTAATTGTAAATGATCTAGCCATGAAGTGTGTCGGAGGAGTGAAATGTGAAATTTTCTCACACACGGGACACTACATTGATGCTTGCCCTGCTCTTCAAGATCCTCAGACCGAACAAGCTTTCTTTGGATTTGAAGATATCCCACAGAGGCCAAGATGGAGCGACCCATTTTTGGATACATACAATCCGGGATAGAAGAATCATCCAAACTTCAGATGGAATCAGAAGGCTCCTGGAGTGTAAGCACAAGTTGTTCGTGATGCAAATCCAGCACCGGATGATCAGAGAGTCACTATGAATGAAGTCCTTAAGACGATGGGCCAAAGTATTTAAGTGATGCAGAATTTAACCAAGAACACAAATGCTTTTCAGCAAGAGACAAGGGTTGATATTGGGAACATTGAGCAACAAATGACTCAACTGGCTACAGCGGTAAACAAGTTAAATTTCAACACTGAAAGGTTACCCTCCAAGACTAAACCGAACCCTAAGGAGAATGTAAGTGTAGTCACATTAAGGAATGGGAAGAAATTGGATGATCCTAAGCCTAAGGAAGTTGACATGGAGAAAAACCAGCATGAATAAGCCAAGGAGAAAGAAAAGGAATCCTCTAAGGTAAACACTCAACCCATTACATTTATTTCTAACTCAAAAGTCTCTCCACCGTTCCCATCCAGATTAGCTCAAAAAAAGAAGGAAGATGATGAGAATGAGATCTTGGAGGTCTTCAAGAAGGTATAAATAAATTTTCCCTTAATTGAAGTTATAAAGCAGGTTCCCAGGTAAGGAAAATTTCTTAAGGAACTTTGTTCGAAGAAGATGAAACATGGGAAAGATGCAAAATTTAGGGTAGGGGAAAATGTTTCTGTTGTTATTCAACGTAAATTGCCACAAAAATGCAAGTATCTAGGAATGTTTTCAATTCCATGCATGATTGGCACAAAAATTGTTTAAAAAGCCATGTTAGATCTAGGTGCATCAATTAATGTCATGCCCCACTCTGTGTATAATGACTTGCAATTATGACCATTGAAGGAAACTCGTGTCATAATCAATTAGCAGATAGGTCTAATGCATACCTAGAGGGAATGATAGAGGATGTACTAGTGAAAGTAAATGAAATGATATTTCCAGTGGATTTCTACATTGTTGATATGGATGATTCATTATTTGCTAATATGTCTTTAATTCTTCTAGGAAGACCATTCATGCAGACAACGAAAACCAAGATTGATGTTGATAAGGGAATACTTAGCCTTGAATTTGATAGAGATATAGTTTCTTTCAATATCTTTGATGCCATGAAACATGTAGATGATCCCGAGTTTATGTTTACTCTTGATTTGATTGACCCGTTGGTTGATAATTTTGTAGAAAGTTATTCTACAGATGACAAGCTTGAACAGGTACTCTTCAATTGATGGGAGGACAAGGGCGCGATGTTTGAGATGGATGAAACTATTCGCAAAAGCATTATGCAGCTTTACTCCACCTAAGAATACAGCTCCCAGCCACTTTTAGTCGGTATGCCCATACCGCCCAAATTCCGCTCGGAAACTCCAAAAATCAGCACCCATCCACTTTCGGTCGGAATGGCCATACTGTCCAAATTCTACTCAGAAACTCTAAAAATCAGCTCCCAGCCACTTTTGATCGGTATGCCCATACCGCCCAGATCCAGATCAGAAGTGCAACATGTCTCTCAGTCGATATCAGTCGGGATGGTTATCACGCCTATCCCTGAACGCACTTTTTCTCCGATTGAGAAAGAACCATATGTGGAGTTGAAGAAATTAGATGAGCATCTCAAATACGTATTCTTAGGAGAGAATCAGACCTTACATGTCATGTATCCCGAGGGAATGGAGCTCTCCAATATCAAGGGAATGACACTTGCATTACCTCCATATGACTGATCTGAACAAGCCAACGGAGTCTAGCCTAAGACATTAAATAAGGGCGCTTCTTGGGAGGCAACCCATGATTTTTATTTTATTTTCGTTCTCTTGATTATTTCTCTTAAAAAAACAATATTATTCATCCAATTGACTTTGATTTGTTTCGACTTATAAGGTTCCAAGAAGATCTCCAAGATATGAAGGGGGGTTTTGAAAGCAAACCAAATATGGTCCAAGGATTGGTGCGGAAATTTTCAACCACAGTAGTCAGGATGCCCATGCCGACTGTGACTCACAGGTTAACCCCAAGGCTAATTAGCCACCCAGGGAGCATTTTCTTTTTTCTTGTTATCTTATTTTTCGTCTTTAGTTGCATTTTAGTACGTTCGTAGAGTAATTGCATGTCATCATATTTTCTACTTCATTTGCATACGTTACATCTTTCTTACACAATGAGGACATTGTGTTGTCTAAGTGTTGGGTGGAGGTGTAACATGGTGTAACATCATTAGTTTATTTTTCATTATTGAAAAAAAAAATTAGAAAATTTTGAAAAAAAATACAAAAATATTTTCAGTTTTTTTTCCATCATTTGAGTAAAAAAACAGCAGCCTTGAATCAAAAATTTGAATGGTTAGAGTTGAAATTTGGTTTGTGGCAAGATTGAATTATTGTTTCCCTTTGTGAAAGAAATTATGGATTCCTTATATGCGTTCTAGGATGATGAATGTGCAATATGTCATTTTGCATTTAAACTAGATATATTGTGAGGATTTTAGCCTTAAAGAGCAAAAGCCGGAAAAAAATATAGGCATATATGATAAAAAATGATCATAAGTAGCTCTTTAGCTCTTTGTTGAGTGATCATATTTAGATATTCATTGCGTGGTTTGTGCCATGATTTTCAAATTTTTTTGATACTTGAGTATAAAAATGATAGAGGCATTTAGGAATGAGCTCTACATAGCTTCTACTATATATCACCGTCCTTACGTTGATCCCCTTGTTTTCCCCGTTGAAACTAGAAAACTCTTTCTTAGGTATTTAATCACTAAATATTTAGCCAAGAGCCTTAGCCTTTTCTTAACCCTCTGAGAATGTGTAAGTAATTTATTATTGCTTGGGATATGGATTAGAATTGTATGGTGGGTTAGATATGGTTAAGATTTTGTGTGAATACATGATGGAGTATAGAGTGCTTTGGACTTACATTGATTGGGAAAGTGTATATTTAGTTTTGGCATGAAATTGTTGTTCTTGTATGCCCAGAAAATACTTGTAAATGCAGTTGTCCAAAGAAAAAAAGAGAGGAAATGTGGAAAAAAACTAGAAAAAAAGAAAGAATTTTTTTTTCTGATCAGCATTATATTAAGTTGAAATTTTTTTTAGAGCAATATGGGTATAGTTTAGTTCTTGGTAGTGATGTTTATATTTCATTGCGTATTAATGTTGTATTTTCATTCAAAATATGAACATGGATGAGTATGGGGGTGATGATGAACTACTTGCATATTTTCAATTTTTTTGCCTCGTATTCCTTATATCTTACCTCTTTGACCCTAACCCTGTTACAACCTTGATAAAGACTCCATTTATTTGTACTCAAGTGTTCAATTATTACGGTGGAGATAGTGGTATATACAAACCTATTGTGATGAGTATTGAATATGATTTGTGTGATTAACCTGATTATGATTTTGAGAGATATTGAGTGATCTTGGTGAGGCTGGACTTTATTGCATATTTTTGACTAGAATGTGAGGATGATGTGATTTTATAAGCAAAGGGGAATGGTTTGTGGTATGATGGTTGATTGTGTTTTGATTCTAACTGTAATAGTTTTTTATTTTAGGGCTGCTGTAGTTTTTTTTTGTATGAGTCTCACGTTTACATTAGTGGTTTGCATTTGAATATGCTCGAGGGTTAGCATAATCTAAGTGTGGGGTATTTTGATAGGGTTGATTTTACCATGTATTTTGGGTTGTAATTGAGCTGAATTGTTGAGTAATTTCCTTTGATATTTATGTTATTTGGAATGTTATTGCAGTTTACAGATTTAGATGTTGAATTGTCAAGTTACTGCTACATTCTTGAAACATGAAGGAAGTCATCATTTGTGCTTGGAGATGGAAGAGGAGAAAAATATGGAAATGTTGGAATTAATGGAGAATTTTGGAGGTCTTCAAGAAGGAAGAGGATGATAATGAATCCAGATTGATTTGAAGAATCCAGATTGAGAACGAATTATGCCAATTAAAAATGCAGTTGGAGAAGAATCCAGATTGATTTGAACACTCATAAATGTTAGGAGAGAATATTGTGTTAATCTCTTTGAGTTCTAAATAGATAAGGAAAGACATATTTTATTCCTTATCTATCTTTTGGTTGTAGTAATATTTTTGGAGACTATAATTTCATTCGTACGTACAAGTAGACAGGACGCAGAAAGTAGACAGTCATACGCACGAACTGTATTTCTGCGCAGAACAGTATTCATCGTTTTAAGCTTTTTCAGTATTCTATTCAGACAAATTTTCATCATTTATTTTATGTTTTTAATTTTTAATTCAATTATGTATTCTAGCTAAATTCTTCCTTTCCAGTAAAGATCAAGGGAGTACTGGCGTCGATTCTCGTGAGATCTAATTAGCTTTTAATACTTTGATTGCATGCTTGCATCTGTTGTTGTTGATTATAATGTTTATCATTGCTTTCATGCTATTAAGTATTGGCCAATATAGCATGTTAGTTAATTTAATACCAATCGAACCAATCATCTGTAATTGTGATTTTAAGTTCAATCGGTGGTAGGGAATAACAGTCTTAATTTAACAATCTCGCGTTCGAGTTTGTTAGTTATGAATTGGGTATTTCTCAATATTAATGCTGCTAGCATATTAAATCTATAGAGTGTCTCTTAGGTTATATGTTAGTTAGAGAAATAGTTAGTGAGACGTCCTCCTGATTATCGACAAGGTAAGGAAAGATTGGTTGTTTGCAACTATAACCAATTTGTGTGCATGCATTTAAAGTCATATTTGCATCAAGGACCGAGATAGAAAACCAGTACGGAATTGATCGAAACCAGAATCCTCTCATCATAGATTAATCTTTTTACAATCTGTAACAATTTTCCATTCTCATTTTTACTCTATTTTAAGTTTTTCTTATTCACTACATTCATTTGGTTCTTTTGGTCTCAAATTCGCAGATTAAAGATTAAGAAAAAAATTCTCGTCAATCTCTTGGGAAACGAACTTGCGCACAGCTATACTAATCGGTATGCCCATACCGACCACAGAATCCTAAACCAAAAATTCAGCTTAGAGTTCGATTTATTTTTGGTGTAAAACGACACACCAAATGCACCCGAGTTTCGAGCTCGTAACAAGTATATATATCAAACAAACTGGCTCCGGTTCGGAGTCCGGAACCAAACATTACATCTGAAGGTTTTGTGCTTGTTTCGAGCTTGTAACGACCTAAAGATCCGACTGTGTGATTTACGTTACGAGTTCGTAACAAGAGGCCCGATCCAAGGGACAGCAGGTTGTTACGAGGTCGCAACGTTAGAAAGCGGTTTTGAACCGCTTTCCATTGGTGCGTTGAAGGCGGTTCCAGGAACCGCCTTTTAACGTCATCAATGGAAGGCATGTCCAGAGAAGTCACCCCCAAAGTAATTTCTAATATCCAAAGGAAATGCCTTTAATTGAGGCTTCTCCACTACTGGTAGAGTTTTGAAAATTTTAGACCCATACCCAAACTCAATGGGTATAATTTTGAGTCTGAAAAGGGTCCTAATTGGATCTTTTATGTTTTAAATTTTCTCCTTCACTAAATAAGAAAATATATCACCTTAAATACAAATTATTTAACTTCAATATGAACCTCAGTTAATTCTTCAAAATAAATCCATAATATTTGTTGAAGAGTAAGTCTAATGGCAGGTAGCCTGTCCATAAGCTTATGGATAGGCATTTATTTTTTACCTTTTACACTGCGTTTGTTAAATTACATACTAAATTTAGAAATTTAGAAAATATATTTTATGGTATATATTTTATATTTTCACATTCAAATACATATTATTACTTGTTTTAACCTTTAAAATACATTATTTAAATTTTATAAAAAAACATTAAATGTAAAAGCCACTATGGACTGCCCATAAGTTTATGGAAATGCCGTCTTTCCTAATACTTTCTCTTTGTTGAATTAAGATAAGAATACATATATGCGATGCTTCAATATGATTTTATTTACATTTTCCCTGTTCTGTGGAGTTTATCTGCATTTCAATTCAATTCAATTCAGTCGGTTCAGCGTAAATTTAATTTGGTGAAATTTAACTTAGTTTAATCATACATTACTATTTTACAACACGCTTATTTTTTTGTTCAGTTCAATTCAATTCAAATCAGTTCAGTCCAGATAAGATCTAGTATTCTCCGGAGTTTATCTGCATTTCAATTCAGTTCAGTACAAATTTAATTTAGTAAAATTTAGTTTAATTTATGCATATTATTAATATTTTTCAACACACTTATTTTTAGTTCAGTTCAATTCAATTTAAATCATTTTAATGCAGTTCAAATAAACTCTAAATAGACTGTAGAGCCCTTGGGAGTTGGACTTATTTATGGCATATTGTGAATACTGGTGATATGGTGTTTTAACACCATTGCGATCAGGTTTTTTCCAAACAGCAGATTTTAGCCACGAATTTTGGAGCGAATTATGGAGTATAATTATGCGATCAAATCAGAATATTGTGCAGATTATTATGTGATTTCGTGGCAATCTAATTCTGGTAAACGAATATTCCTGTAATAGTTAGGAATTGATTAAGAAGTTTATTTATGGTACAAGTCCTATTAATAAAGGATTGTCCATTTAAATACCAGATTAGAATTAGATCTTTCCTTAGTTTAGAAGTCTATGCTTGGTAGAGTTATACAAGGAAAGAGTTTTGTACAAGGCAGGATTGCGAAGATGATAAAAGGAATAAGCAAGAACGCAATCGATATGCGACCAAGGATTCATCTCTACGTGAGAAGTGATTGGAGCAATCTGCCTGTGGTGAGTGGAGGAGTGTTAAATCATCCGACCAAGTTCGTAAAGATCAGAAACAAGGAAGCCTTAATTCCTCGGGAGGAGGAGATCCAGGGAGATGTGTTGTTCGTGAGGGTTCAACGACGTAGGATCAGCAGTGAGGGGATCTCACAACATTCACTCAATAGGTTAGCAATGGATTAGTATTTAAGTTAAGCTTCTTGTACTAAAGACTGCTTTCTAGTGAATGGTTTCTGATCTGGGCAAGGCCCCGTAGACGTAGGTGTATTTGCACCGAACTGCGTAAACAAGTTGTGTGTGCACTATGTCTTTTGTTTTGTGTTTTAACACCAAACCTTTAAACAACTGGGCACAAAAGTATAGACTTAAGGTGGAACAGAATTTCAATTGGTATCAGAGCTTGGCACTTGCTGACCCCTATACAGGGAGAGTGAGACCAGGTTTCACCATGGCACCAAAGGAGGGGGCATCAGTCACACGACCATCGTTGCTGGAACAAGGTAATTATGCCTATTGGAAGGCACGTATGAAGGTATTCATCGGAGCACTAGATGACCAATCTTGGAACTATGTCGTCAATCAATACACCCCACCTACAACTGACGAAGCAGAGGGATCAAACTCATTGACGACTAAACCATTCTCTGAATATTCTACCGAGGAGCACAAAGCACACGTGTCCAACTCAAAGGTATTGAATGCCATCTTTACAGCAGTGGATGAAGATCAATTTAAGATGATTTCAAATTGTGTTACTGCTAAGGAAGTATGGGATGTGTTGCAAATTTATCATGAGGGGACAAGCTCCGTCAGAAAGTCAAAGTTGCAGTATTATACATCAAAATTCGAAGAACTAAAGATGCGTGAAGATGAGACTATTTCTGAGTTCAATGGACGAGTTAGAGATATTGTAAACAAAGCTTTTCAGTTTGGCAAAAGGTACAAAGATCAAAAGCTTGTCAGAAAGGTGTTGAGAGCATTACCTCCACGTTTCAACATGAAGGTCACAACGATCAATGAAAATGGAAGGATAGGGACTATGACACTTGATGAACTTATGGGATCCCTGGAATCTTATGAGATGGAAATGCTGCAAACTAAAGCAAGAAAGAAAGAGATGGCTTTTTCAAGCATAACCTCTGGAAAGTTAGAAGATCATTCAGACAATGAAGAGTCCGATGAAATTGCAAACATAACCAGGAACTTCTCCAGATTTATGAAGAAGATGGGCAGGAAGTCACAAGAGAAAGTTAGTGGGAACAAAAACCCAAACGCAAACCCCACTCCAAGATTTGGCCAAGCAATTGGTGTTGAAACACCAAAGTTTAAATCAACGAATCCAACCTTGAACAAGAGAAACCAGTGTAGAGAATGTGAAGGTTTTGGACACATACAAGCTGAGTGTGCCAATACACTTAAAAGGCAAGGAAAATCGTATGTCACAACCTGGAGTGATGATGACGTAGGGGATGATAGTAAGGATGGAGAAGAGTATACCAATCATGTTGCTTTCGGTGTATCAGTAGAGTTAGAAGACTCTCTTAAGGAAGGTCTCAGTGGGCTAAATGAAGACGAGAGTGGTAGCTCAGATGAAGAGGCTAGAAGCATTAGTGATGATGACATTCGCAAGGAAAGCATGGAAATGTACATGATGTGGTTAAAAGTGGCAGATGAAAACAAACAGCTCAAGTATGAGAATAAGATATTGCGTGAAGAAGCCAAAATAAAGGAACTTGAAAAGGAAAAGGAAATTGCTAAACTGGAAGAAATCAAGAAGGATTTTGCTGAAATGATGCAACGAGCAGAGGCAGCAGAACAATCTATCAGACGTCTTAATACAGGAAAAGCTAAACTCGAAGACTGTCTAAGAATGGGACAGACGACTAAGTACGGAATTGGATATGAAAGATCCACACCGGAAAATTCATAGAGTAACATAGAATGTCAAGGTGCGCTAGCTCCCAGAATAATCGAGAGAAATTTTTCTACCAAAAGGATTCGACGATGCGGATACTGTGGAATGCAAGGACATGTAAGAAATAGATGTTTTAAGCTGCTTAGGACCCTGCCTTTCAACTCAGCAAATCGAGGTTTCAACACCGTGTCAAGATATGATACAAGGCATCGTTTCAACACTGGTGGATACAGAACCAAATTCCTGAACACGCGTGATAACCCAAGTCCGCAACGCACCGCTCGACCAACACGCCAGGTATGGATTCGAAAATCTCAAGATGTTTGTTTTTCAAGTTTTGTATGTTTTGGGGCACATACAGGAAATTCTTGGTATTTCGATAGTGCATGTTCAAGGCATATGACTGGAGTTCCTGAATTTCTGCGAAAATTTAAACCTGAATTTGGAGGACATGTTAGATTTGGTGATGGGAAACGCAGTAGAATAATCGGCAAGGGTGAGTTAGCCATCAAAGGGCTTCCGGTGTTCCAAGATGTATTACTAGTGGAAGGTCTGAAGGCAAACTTGTTAAGCATCAGCCATCTATGTGACAATGAAATGACAGTGGTTTTCGATAAGGAGAAATGTGTAGTAAACCATGAGACTGGAGTATTCACTGGATCAAGATCAATGGATAACTGTTACCTGCTCGATCAAGTTGTCACCTGCCTGAGTTCAAAGAAAGAAGTTAGTACTCTGTGGCACAGAAAATTGGGGCACCTAAATTATAAATCCCTAGCACGTATTTCCAGACTGAATGCAGTTAGAGGTATTCCTGAAATTAGTGACAACAAGGAGGTTGTTTGTGGGTCATGTAAAGAAGGAAAACAAATCCGGACACCACACTATGCAGTACATGATGTTACAACATCAAGACTCTTGGAACTTCTGCATATGGACTTAATGGGGCCGGTGAACACCCCCAGTGTGGCAGGGAAGAAGTATATTTTCGTCTGTGTAGATGACTTCTCAAGGTATACGTGGGTATCATTTCTCAAGGAGAAGTCAGAGGCTGCTGATGTTTTCAAGAACCTGGCACACAGGTTGCTTGTAGAAAAAGGAACCGCCCAAGTAAGAATTGCACGAATCAGGAGTGACCACGGAAAAGAATTCAAAAATTCAAAATTTCATGATATTTGCGAGACACTTGGAATACACCACGAGTTCTCTGCCCCCATAACTCCACAACAAAATGGCATAGTAGAAAGGAAGAACAGGACGTTGCAGGAAATGGCACGAGCAATGTTAGCCGAGAAAAAAATTCATGCTAGATATTGGGCTGAGGCGGTACACACGGCATGTTACACTATCAACAGAGTATATCTGCGTCCGTTTACTGAGAAGACACCACATGAGATATGGAAAGGGAAGAAACCAGATGTGTCATATTTTCATGTTTTTGGAAGTCGGTGTTACATTCTGAAGAATCGAGAACCCTTAGCTAAATTCGAGTCTAGAAGTGATATCGGTATATTCTTGGGTTATTCCCCCACGAGTCGAGCTTTCCGAGTTCTTAATCAACGCTCTGGAGTAGTCATGGAGTCTATTAATGTGGTTGTTGATGATTCAGAAGAAGATACTATGGGTGACGGTGATATGCTCGACCCAGTGAATCCTACTGGTGTTGAAACACCAGCACAGTCAACCGGTGTTGAAACTCCGGAAACTGTAACACATGACTCTGAACAGAGTCCGGCCAGACATATGCAATTGAGGGATCAACCGCGGGTAAATTACAGAGAATTGGCAGGACTATCATGTTTCATCTCTCTTACTGAGCCAAAAAATTACAAAGAAGCTCTGCTCGATGAATTTTGGGTTTCGGCAATGCAGGAGGAATTGCAGCAATTCGAGAGAAACAATGTTTGGTATCTTACCCCACGGCCTACGAATGTGAATGTGATTGGAACCAAGTGGATTTTTAAGAACAAATCTGATGCGGATGGTAACGTCACCAGGAATAAAGCGCAACTAGTTGCTCAAGGGTACACCCAAGTAGAAGGGGTTGACTTCGATGAAACTTTTGCGCCGGTAGCCAGATTGGAGTCGATCAGACTGATGTTGGCAGTATCATGCATTCTGTACTCTTCATCAGATGGATGTCAAGAGTGCGTTTCTGAATGGGCTAGTAAAGGAGGAAGTTTACGTGGAACAGCCTAAGGGGTTTGAAGACCCACATTTTCCTGACCATGTATATCGGTTGAACAAAGCACTGTATGGACTAAAGCAGGCACCTCGTGCATGGTATGAGCGACTGACAACCTTTCTGATTCAGAAGGGCTATCGTCGAGGGGGAGTGGATCGTACACTGTTTGTGCTGCAGAAGGGGACAAATATTCTAATCGCCCAAATTTATGTGGATGATATTGTTTTTGGATCCACCTCTTCGGTATTGGTGAAGGAGTTTTTTGAGTTAATGACTAAGGAGTTCGAAATGAGTATGGTGGGAAAATTGTCATATTTTGTGGGATTGCATGTTACTCAGGAGTAGAATGGTCTTTTCATCAATCAACAGAAATATGCTGAAAACTTGATCAAGAGGTTCGGGCTTACTAGTGCAAAGGCAGTACGCACTCCAATGGCTACCACTGATAAGCTTACAAAAGATGAACTTGGTCAAAGTGTTGACCAAAAGTTGTACAGGAGTATGATTGGCAGCCTGTTGCATTTAACTGCAAGTAGACCGGACATCTGTTTGAGTGTTGGTATTTGTGCCCGCTATCAAGCCAATCCAAAGGAATCACACATGTCAGCTGTGAAAAGGATTATTAGATATATAAGTGGAACAGTGGAGTATGGAGTATGGTTTTCTAGAAACAAGGATTTGCAGTTGGTAGGATTCAGTGACTCTGACTGGGCAGGGAATGCTGATGATCGTAAAAGCACCACTGGTGGATGCTTCTTTGCTGGATCAAATCTTGTCAGCTGGTACAGTAAAAAACAAAACTCTATATCATTGTCTACGGCTGAAGCAGAATACTTAGCTGCTGGGAGTTGTTGTGCGCAGCTATTATGGATGAAACAGATGATGAGAGACTATGGGTTCAATGATGTGAGTTTGACAGTCCTATGTGATAATAAAAGCGCCATTGATATTTCCAGGAATCCTGTGCAACATTCTAGGACGAAACACATCGATATCCGACATCACTTTATTAGGGATTTGGTCGAAAAAGGAGAAGTCACAGTTCATTATGTACCAACATCAGAACAACTTGCTGATATTTTTACAAAGCCTCTGGATGGTGAGACTTTTGAAGGCCTAAGACAGCACTTGGGTGTGTGTCGAATGTAAGGTACCCAGATTTGATCATTCTATTGTATTTTTGTTGTTTTGCATTTTTTATATAGTCAAAAACAAAAAAAATAGAGATATCGAAAATACCAAAAATATGTGAAGTGGTGTTTAAACACCGAGGAATATGGTGGAAGAAGACCAGGAGGGCTAATTATTGGGCCAGAAAGTTATAATGGGCTTAAATGTTCGCAAGATGGTATTCTGGAAAAAAGGGGGGAAAAGTAGAGCGGTTTTTTGGTTTCCGAAAAAGGTAAGTGAAAGTGACAAGTGATTGATTCCCACACAAATTCAAGTTCCTCAACTGTTCATCTTCCCAAACAGAGCTCCCGCAACTAGTTTTCGAGCAAACTGAAACTTTCGAAATCCCAGAAGCTGCACATCCAACTTAAAACCTCGTCGACAATGGTAAATTTTACCCACAAGAGATGGTTTGGGGGGTTCACGAGTGTGCAAGTTCCGGAGAATCCTCGGTTTGAAGAACTGGACCCCGATGTAGACACAGGAGAATGCCATGGAAATCGGGAACAGAGGGTAATAAATTGGGATGGAGTTAATCGCCGCCATCCGAAGGCCAGGTTTGACCATTCGTTCGTTTATGATGGTGTTTATTTTGCCTCTGTTCTGGATTTTATTGCTTGGATGGTCCAAAACAGGGATTATGTTGATCTTAGAAAATTCAAGAACTTGCATGGTAAGGTGAATGGTTTTAATTTGAAAGATTTGTTGACCGGTGGTATTGGAGAAATTAGTGAGATTAGTAAATTTTATGCCACTTTAGTTGGAGTCGATTTTGGTGAAAAGTACAAGGTAGGGGAGGACATAGATCAGTACTTCAAAATCTACACGAGAATAGGCTCTCTGCACAGGCCGGTAATTAGAAGCCTAAGTGATGATGTTGTGGTACAACCCTGGGTAACAGTGGTTAAATCCACTGACTTTGCCAGAGCTAGTGGCAAAGAGGTAGAGTGTTTTAATGAATCTGTGTTCTTGATACAAGAATCTTTGAGTAAACTGCCCATCCCAGTGGTGGAGATTAGTGACAGTGAAGAAGAGGATGTATGTGCAGGGGAGTTATTGAAAGTGAGATAGGTTTTGAGGATGCTCCTTTGAGCAGTGAGAATTTTGCTGTGGAAGGGTTGGAGAGCACTGATATGCTTGATACTGGTGTTCGAACACCAGATGTGAGCCCAGCTGAGAGGGAGCAAACTCCTGAGGGTTCTGGCATTGGGGTTGAAACACCGGCAGAAGCCAGGCAAACCCGTAGACTTAAGAGAAAAAGTAAGGAGGTGGGTGTTGAAACACCACCTGAGTCTGGAAGAATACCTATCCCTCAGATGTCCAAAAAGGCCAGGGAATGTGGGGCATCTGCGTCCAAGAAGGTTAGACGATCAAAGCGGTGCAGAGACAAGAATATGGTAGTAAGTGATGATAGTGATGAGCCAATTGGGCAGAAATTGAAGAAGTTGCGAGCATATAGGCAGAAGAGATCAGCTGAGCAAATGGAGTCTCATACACTACCTGCTCCTGTGGTTAGTGAGGCTATCTGTACTGAATTTTATGATGAAGCTAGCCAAGAAAAATTGGAGGTTATTTGTGCGAGAAAAATACTGGCAGAAAGGCCAGCAGATGCTGAGAAATATCGAGAGTGTGGATTTACAGATTTCTTACAATATCTCAAAGTATTTAAAGCTGCTACATGCTTTGGCAGTTACAACAAGCAGTTGGTGATGGAGTTTTACTCAAATCTGAAAGAGGCTTGTGAAGATGAAAATTCTCCCTGGTTCCAAAGAGTGTACGTGAGAGGAGCAGTTATTGAGTTCTCCCCTGCAGTTGTGAACAAAATTCTGCAGCGTGGCATCTCCAGGAATGTCCAGTCCGTGTTTCAACACCAGATGCCAGACAGCTTTGATGAAGTGGCAGTGGAGCTTACAGGTGGTGTGGAAAACACTTGGCCACAGACTGGCTGACAGCAGATACCTGTATCAAATCTCACCTCCAGGTATTATTGCTTGTACATGGTAGCAGTCCATAATTGGATTCCTTCGGTTAATAACACAAGTGTTACCAAAGAAATGGCTACACTGCTATACAGTCTGGGGGCCAGGCACAAGGTATATATGGGAAGATTGTTGTTTAATGATATCATGGATTGTGCCCGGAAGACTAGGAAGGAAGCGTTGGTTCATCCCTGTGTCATCACAATGGTGCTAACCAAGGGGGGAGCAGTTGCAAGAGAGTCTGATGAAGTGGTCTCTACTCAAGCCTTACGGCCGACTCTCAGAACCTTGAGTGGCCGAATTGTGAAAAATTTACCCTGGACACCTCCGGCAACAGAGGTTTCGGATGCTGGTGCAGCAAGGTTGAGAGCTATTGAGGCTAGAGCAGCAGTATGTCAGGAACTACTTGAGCGCCATCAGGCTGCTGTATTAAAGATTCAGGGGGAGTTGGCTGCATTGGAGGCCGAGAGAGGAGATTTGTTGGCAGCAACTCAGGGTGCGGATGATTCAGACGCTGATGATTCAGTGGACTTAGATGATATTGTGGAATAAATGTTTGTCTTGCCATATTACTGAATTCAGGGGGAGAAAATTGAGAGCACCACAGATTTTGTTTTTGAATGATTTTTTATGTTTCGGAATTTGGTGGTTTAATCAGTTTGGAAAATTGTGCTATCTGGTTGTCTATATTGTTTTTGCTGATGAATTCACCAATATGCCAAGGGGGAGATTGGAGAGCCCTTGGGAGTTGGACTTATTTATGGCATATTGTGAATACTGGTGATATGGTGTTTTAACACCATTGCGATCAGGTTTTTTCCAAACAGCAGATTTTAGCCACGAATTTTGGAGCGAATTATGGAGTATAATTATGCGATCAGATCAGAATATTGTGCAGATTATTATGTGATTTCGTGGCAATCTAATTCTGGTAAACGAATATTCCTGTAATAGTTAGGAATTGATTAAGAAGTTTATCTATGGTACAAGTCCTATTAATAAAGGATTGTCCATTTAAATACCAGATTAGAATTAGATCTTTCCTTAGTTTAGAAGTCTATGATTGGTAGAGTTATATAAGGAAAGAGTTTTGTACAAGGCAGGATTGCGAAGATGATAAAAGGAAGAAGCAAGAACGCAATCGATATGCGACCAAGAATTCATCTCTACGTGAGAAGTGATTGGAGCAATCTGCCTGTGGTGAGTGGAGGAGTGTTAAATCATCCGACCAAGTTCGTAAAGATCAGAAACAAGGAAGCCTTAATTCCTCGGGAGGAGGAGATCCAGGGAGACGTGTTGTTCGTGAGGGTTCAACGACGTAGGATCGGCAGTGAGGGGATCTCACAACATTCACTCAATAGGTTAGCAATGGATTAGTATTTAAGTTAAGCTTCTTGTACTAAAGACTGCTTTCTAGTGAATGGTTTCTGATCTGGGCAAGACCCCGCAGACGTAGGTGTATTTGCACCGAACTGCGTAAACAAGTTGTATGTGCACTGTGTCTTTTGTTTTGTGTTTTAACACCAAACCTTTAAACAACTGGGCACAAAAGTATAGACTTAAGGTGGAACAGAATTTCATAGACTAACATATATAAATTTCATAGAGCTATGGACGGGTTGTTTTCATCCATCAAAACAACAAACCAATCGTTTTCCCTTCTACTGGACTTTAAACGTGCCCATCTAGCCCATTCTCATTTGACCGTTGTATATAGTAGAGATATGAATGCACCATTTTATATCATCGTACTAGAATATCTTTTACGTAATAAATCACGGCATAACTGCATAAGTATCCTCCTGAATAAATGCATTCAACGATACTCAACAGCAAAAGGTCATCACGAATCATCACATTAATTTCATTGGATATTACATGAAGCAACTTACGGCTATATAAAGCCCATTCTATGGTCTTCCAAAACCAACTCAATCTCAATCATTTAGCATATCATCATAACCAAATCTCTCTCTCCTTAAACAACATGGCCTCTTCATCATCGACAACCTTCTTCATTCTGGTTCTCTTGATATCAGGTAACGATTCATGTCGCGTTTGAGTAAATCGACTCACTTATATATTGTGTTTGTTCTTCGTTCTGATTCTTTTGATGTTAGGTAACGATTCATGTCGCGTTTGAGTAAACCGTCTCACTTATATATTGTGTTTATGTTGTGATTTTTGATTTTGTAGTTGCCATTGGTGGCGATGCAAGGCTAGAGAAGCAAGCAGCAGTTGGAATTCAGCATGACGTTTGCACTTTTAGCCAAGGTCCATGCACTTCAGAATGCGACGTTGATTGTTGCACTAAAAAGTGCGAACAAGCTTATCCGGGTGATCATGCATATGGAACTTGTGAAGATGCCATTATTCAAAGATTGTGTCTCTGTCACTATTATTGTTGACAAATTGACACGTAATAGACCAAAATTTCTCCCATGTTCTTTTTTCTTTTCTCCACTGTCTTAAGAAAATAATTAGTTACAGTGCACTTCTTTTTTTATTGAAAAGAGAGAATTATGATCAAGAATTTGAAATTTTCAGCTTTCCCTTATCATTTATTTACTATTCAATGAATGTCATCTATCTTTTTTCAGCTTTCTTTTTCACTTATTATTGGTTTCCGTCTCTTGAAACACATTCCTTCCATAAGTCATGAAAATATCAAGGTTTAAACTACAAATAAGAAGAAATGAAGATAAAATTTTTGGGTTGCATTAATCGGATTATAAACTTTATAACTATTACACATTGTACAATAAATTTTTAATATTGCAACTAAAACTTTTTAACTTTTATCATTCTAATTAAACCTCGTTTTCCGTAAGCGTATGGAAAAAAGGGTTTTTCAAGACTTTGCCTTTTTATTGTACTAAAATATCTTTTAATAAATTAAGGCTAGATATCCAGTACACATATTCTACTGTTAATATTTTTAATTGTTTATGGGTAAATTCTTTTTAAAAAAACAAGGGGCCCTTAAAACAAACCAATCGTTTTCCTTTCTAACGGCCTCGAATTGCACCCATTTACCACTAGTTCTTATACTCCATCGGTTTCTTTAATATTGGCACACTTTCTAATTTGAGGTATTTTTTTTATATTGACACATTCTATTTATGGCAAGTTTAAGGTTATTACATCCACTTATTTTACTTTTTCTTCTTTCAATTCAATTTCATTAACTCATTTTGCATCTCCTAAATTCTAAACCCCAAAAGTGGTGTGCCACTATTAGAGAAACGGAGTGGGTACAATATATTGGAAACACAATGTTCACTATATATCCCCACTACTTAAATGTATAAAGTAATAATTAATTTACATATTTTAACAATAAAGAATTTATATACTCCCTTCATTTTACTAAGAGTGACACACTAGGTTTAGGCTCTTAGATTAATGTGAAGAAAATGAGAGGTTGAAATTGAGTGTAGAAAGTAAAAAGTATAATAAGTGGATGAGATGGAAGGAATCTTGCCAAAAAATGG
This sequence comes from Rubia yunnanensis, assembly GCA_037428765.1. Taxonomy (NCBI): domain Eukaryota; kingdom Viridiplantae; phylum Streptophyta; class Magnoliopsida; order Gentianales; family Rubiaceae; genus Rubia; species Rubia yunnanensis. The sequence continues at coordinate 111,342,961 of CM075064.1, read as the reverse complement.
AAAGTGTGTCATTTAAGAAAAACATCTCAATAAGGTAAGTGTGTTACTCTTAGTGAAACAGATGGAGTATATATATATATAGTTACTATTCATCATGATTTATAAGAGACTCACAGGATTCCCATCGCGCGTTGCGTGGTGTTTTTAATTTAAAGTATTTGTTTAATTGAAATGTAATATTAACATTACATATTAAATGGAAATTAAAATAAAATAATTAAGTTGTTTCATCTAAAAGTAATTGCAAAAATTATAAAGTAAAAGTAATTAATTTAGGTAGAATTTATTAGATAATGAATGAAATTAAAATAATTACAAAGTTTTATTTTAAATTGACTTACCGTTAGTAGAGCTTATTTTATAATTGATGCAGTTAATGAGATGATTTGATTTTTTTATTTATTTATCTGGCTGAGAGCCATCAAGATTAAAAATATATATATTATTTCAAATGCACAGACTCAAAACATAAAACATTTTCCCCATTATCGCATGAGGCACGAAGAAACTTATCACCTTGACATAAAGGAAAAAAACCTAAATATTTTCTAACTTGGCTCTACGGTGCCATTAAAAAGTTAGTTTAATTAACATTTTAGAGTAGGTCTTCTGACAGGTGGACATGCCATTGTATTTTTTAACTTATACACCGCATTTGTTAAATTACATACTAAATTTAAACATTTGAAAATGTATTTTTTATATTATGTATTTTTTTATATTTTTACATTCAAATACACATTATTACTTGTTTTAACCTATATAAAAGTTCATCTCTTGAAAGACGATCTTTCCATAAGACATGGAAGGACCAATGTTTAAAGTGCAAATTAAAAGAAATGAAGATAAAATTTTTGGGTTGCATGAATCGGGTTATAAACATTATAACTACTACATGTTACTTAATGAAATTTTAATATTGCAATTAAAACATTTTACCTTTAATTATTAAAATTAAACTCCGTCTTTCCATAAGCATATAAAAAGACAGTTTTTCCCAAAACAATTCCCTTATATAATACAATATTCCATTTTTTTAAAAATATATAATTTTTATGGTTAAAAGTCAGGGAATTTGTCCATAAGGTTATGGACATGCCACATTTCCTAAGATTTCTTCAACATGTTATATTTGCATCTCATATTTAAATTGAAAAATAAAAGTAAATGATATAAATTTTCATATAAAAATAATTTATTCTATTCATTAGTTCATGATGATTTATTCTAATGCTTTTATTTGGTCCAAAAGTCGAGAAGACGTTTGTTATTGTAAGTATTTTTTAATTGTTTTCAAATTTCACAATCACTTTTTTCCACTAATTGTGTATTTTTTTTATTATGCTTTCATAAATCGCCCCTCTAAAATTCTAGCAATGTTTAGAAAATCTGATGGTGGGTTTGGTGATGTTCACAGTGCTCCAAATCAAAGAAGTTTTATCTAGAGGGCATTGATCTGCGATTATGTCTTAACTATGAATAAATATGCAATTTCATCAAACCATTTGGAATACTACAATTTGGATTTATGCAATGTATAAGTATTTTTCCAAATGTTCTCTTTGTCAGATGATTTCATCGTGCATGTGCTGAGATTAAATGTGTGGTGAGCAATCTTCTCTTCATATTTATTACTATTTGTATCAGCATCATACAACGAATTTAAAATTGGATGATAACGGTAAAATGTATAAGTATTTCCCCTAATGTTCTCGTTGTTAGATGATTTCATCGTGCATGTGGCGAAATTAAATGTGCGGTGAGCAATCTGCTCTTCATTGTTTATCACTATTTGTATCAGCATCATATGACAAAGTTAAAATCGAATGATAACGGTAAATCGGTTAGTTACTAACTTAAGATATTTCACTATGTTATTTTACATGCTTCGCTAATATGTGTTTTTAATATAAAGTAATTTGTAAATGCAGTGGTTGTCTTCAACTTTCGGTTACTCTACACTTAGCACTGGTTGGAAGTTGAAACTACAACTAAAGTTGATGTTTTCAATGTGACAGTATCATACTTAGGAGAAGATGGAATTGGATTTGCAAGTAGTGAATGTTAAAATTTCTACAGTTAAAATTTCTTTTCTTAAAAAAAAGACCACGCTTGCAATTTTCAAATATGAAAAAGATGGAAAATTGGAGGCGTTCTATTTATTTGATGACACTCAGCATCCTTCCAACATCGCCTACCCATTAGTCTTTCCTGAATCAGGATCATCATTGAGCATATTATTATAAGTAAGATTTATGTTGCTATTCTATGTTTTTTGTTTTTATTTTTACATTTCAAATAATTATTGTGTGTAATTTAAAAGGAGTATATTTGTTGATGAATTACAAAAGAAATTTCGAAAGATGAAGTTGAAGTTATTAGTTCGTATTCAAATCGAAAAATTGAAGTTATTAGTCCATAAATATGGGTGTGAAAATGTTTATGATATGTTTGAGTTTCAATGCTCGGGTATTACTTGGTCAAAAAAATGTTAGGGTATTACATTGATCTTTATTTTTGTTGTTTTTGAATTTTAGGAAGTTGGAATATAAAGTTTTGGATGATTAAGTTAAGTTATATAGTTTTCAGCTTGAAGAGATTTTCTTTGTTGAACTACAATTTATAATTATATACTTAGTTAGTTTGATTTTATTTTTTGATTAAATTATTTTTTTGGACTCTTACACATTGTGAAATACCTTCTTTTGGTCCCTAAGGTCAATATTGCGTTTAATCAGCAATTAACATTCTGAAATTGATTTCTTTGGTCCCTAGAGGTGGTTTTCAGGTAAAGTCAACTGTAAAATTGGTCAAAATATGTATAATGACCATTAAACCCCCCAAGTTTAAAATTTTTAATTTTTTTTAAAAAAAGAAAACTAAACCTTCTCTCTTCCTGATTCCAACTCCGTCGCTACCCTATTCTCCGTCGCCGATATTTAGAAAATGCAGGTCACCGATTCAGGCCAGATTCCCCAATCAGGCTGCTCCCTGATTAAAAAGTGGCCTATAATTAATCATATGCATGCCTGCAATTCATCATATTAAAAGGTGGCCTGCATCGAGATTCCCCAATCAAACTTCTCCGTCGATGGATACTTTTTAATCAGTTAACTCATCACCCTGCCTTTCTAAAAGTTTGAATCAGACTACTCCTAGATTCCCCAATCCCAAATTCCCGAATCGTCGTAGGTTTTGTTCTCTAGCCCGATCAATTTTCTTCTTCGACGAGATCCTTCAGAGAGAGCTCGTAGGATGTTTCCGACATGCCTTTGACCATTTCCACGAGCTTCATCTGCCCTCTGGCTATCGCATGTGTTCTCGACGGCGGCAGAGTAAGGAGTAAGGGACTGCCGGCGATCCAACACACCCTACTACAATGTCCTGGCTAGCTCGATCCATTGCCAACACTCTGAAATTCTACGAATCCGATAAGAATGAATCGAAAGATGACAAATCCCCCTCGCTGCTATCCCCGCAGCTCTGCAAATGTGCCTAAAACCAGCGACTTATTATCTTCCTTTTCTCCGCACGTTGATTTTGGTGTGTGAGTGTGTGAGAGAGAAAGAGGAGAGAGCGACTTTTGTTTTAGTTGATAACCAGCGCATTGAAGAGCAGCGGCGGCGGTGGCGGTCGGCGGCGGTGTAAGGAGTAAGGGACCAGCGGCGGTTTCAAAGGAAACCCTAAAAGAAAGACTGAAATTACAGAAAAAACGAAAGGAAAATGGAAATATTTTAAAGTTAGAAATTTTTAATCGAAAATGTTTTTTAATTAGCAAAATTACTAAAATACCACTGGCTATAACGGAAAATCATTCCGGTTTATGTGAAAACCACCTCTGGGGACCAAATAATTTAATTTCAGAATGTTAATTGCTGATTAAACGCGATATTGGCCTTGGGGACCAAAAGAATGTATTGCACAATATGTAAGGGACTAAAAAAATAATTTAGTCTTATTTTTTGGCTTACATATAATTAGAAAGTGAATATAATCTTATTTCTTAAATCAATACAAACTCCCAAGTAACCAAAAGACTAAATTATTCTTTCGGTCCCCTACAAAGTATCTTATGCCATGTTTTGGTCCTCATTTTCAAATCAACACTCTGACGGTACCCAACAAATTTAAAACAATTTGTTTGGTCCCCAAACTTAGTTTCCGGCCTATTTTCTAATTTTTCGATGCACATGACTTTTTTCCGGTAAGACCAGGGGTAATTTAGTAATTTAGTAACTTTTCTTCACCACCCTGAAGCTTCCTCCCCACCGCCATCTCCACCGTCGCCGATCGTCGCCATTGACAAAATCATTGCCGGTCATTTTGTCACCGTCGTTGGCTGGAGGTTCCTTTCTTCCTCAATCTATTGCTCCTCGATTTGCTCTCCCCCGATTTCCCAATCTTACCCACCATCCTCGGATTTGCGACCGATTTGCTCTCCTCCAATAATCTGCCGGAGCTGACCTGAAGGCTTCGGCGACTGAAGCTACGCTGCCGAGTCCGCTGAGTTAACTCGCTGAGCCGGCGTTAGCTAGTCCCCGCCAGCGTTACCTTCGAGTAGAATTTGCCACCGATGATTTCGAGATGTACCTTCTGCCTAGTGCCTCGAAAAACTCCGTCATTGGCTTCTCAGAGCTCCATCATCGGCCCCTCGAGTTCAAGCCCCACCGCCAGAGCCTCCTTTGAATAGGCCGCACCGGAGCCTCCTTCGAACTCGCCGTCGATTGCCCTTCGAATCCGCCGCTGCCTTTAAGTCCACCACTTGTAGTTGGTGTCTCTCGAGCCCAAGGGTTGCCCCTTCGAAATCCCGGCGGTGCTCCATCAAAATCCGCTGGTGGTGCCCTTCCGAATTGACCGATAGTTGTGATGGCTTCGAAAAGGCACCAATGGTGGTGCCTTCGAAATAGCCGCCGGTTATGGTGGGTTCGAATCGCCGGTGGTGGCCTCTGAAATCCGGTGGGGTTGCTTCGGCTTGCCGGTGGTGGCGGTCTTCGAAATCCGCCGGTGGTGGAGTTTTGAATCTGGTGACTTCGAATCGGCCTCTGGTGAAGAAAGCCATGACACCGCCGCCTCCTGATGAATTGAGTTAGGGTGAAGTAAAAAAAGGAGTAAATGTATTTAATTTGTAAAATTACTAAATTACCCATGGCCTTACCGGAAAAAAGTCACGTGCCCGACATGTGCGTCAGAAAACAGGCCGAAAACTGGGTTTGGGGACCAAACAAATTATTTTAAATTTGTTGGGTACCGTCTGAGGGTTGATTTACAAATGGGGACCAAAACATGGTATAAGATACTTTGTAGGGGGGCAAAAAAAACAATTTAATCTAACCAAAATTGCATTGCTTTACTCAACCATTTCTTTTGTCTTCAAACCTTCAAAAGCATAGCTGATTTAGTAGTTTATAATAAATTGCCTTGATGGAGTCGTCAAGCTCCTGGACAGCTCGATAAAATACTAATAACACTAATTTAATTATGTGTTCTTTTTACAAGTGAACTACATTAACATGAACTTACAAATCACTTTCTTTCTTACTCAATTGCAATTTTGTTTTTTAGTAGTTGCCTACCTAGTTCAGTTCAGATTCAATCAAGCCTGAACATATTCCTCTGCAACACAAAGATCCTCTTACCCTTGAGCCACCAATTTCCTCGACTAATATGGAATCAACAAAGACAAAATCATCGGGACTTGGAGTTTAAGTTTCAACTGTAATACGGGTCAACAAGAATAAAATTCAGTTCCACCTAAAGTCTATACTTTTATGACAAGTTGTTTAACTGTTTGCTGTTAAAACACAAAGTAAAATACGCAGTGCACACACAACTTGTTTACGCAGTTCGGTGTAAATACACCTACGTCTGCGGGGCCTTGTCCAGATCCAAAACCATTCACTAGAAAGCAGTCTTTAGTACAAGAAGCTTAACTTAAATACTAATCCATTGCTAACCTATTGAGTGAATGTTGTGAGATCCCCTCACTACCGATCCTACATCGTTGAACCCCCACGATCAACACGTCTTCCTGGATCTCCTCTTCCCGAGGAATTAAGGCTTCCTTGTTTCTGATCTTTACGGACTTGATTGATTGATTTTCCAGACCTCCAAAACTCCAGACAAACAGCTCCCAGAATGTATCTCAACGTAGAGATGAAAACTTGGGTTCCATTAGTTTTCGTTGTATCTTCTTTCTTTTTATCCCCTTCGCACTCCTTGCTTGTGCACGATTCTTTCCTTGTCTAACTCTACCAAGAATAGACTTCTAGACTAAGGAAAGATCTAATTCTAATCTGGTATTTAAATGGACAATCCTTTATCAATAGGACTTGTACCATAAATAAACTACTTAATTAATTCCTAACTATTACAAGGAATATTTGTTTACCAGAATTAGATTGCCACGAAATCACACATTGATCTTCACAATATTCTGAATAGATCGCATGATTATACGCCATAATTCGCTCCATAAATCGTGGCTAGAAACTTGTTGTCTGGAAAAACTGGATTGAGATGGTGTTAAAACACCACATCACTAGTTCACACAATATGCCCCAACTAAGTCCAACTCCCGAGGACTTACAATCTCCCCCTTGGCATATTTGTGAATTCATCAGCACTGACAACATAAACAACCAGATAACACAATTATCCAAACGTCCAAACTGATTCAAAAATCAATCAAAATCCGAACAACTAATCAAATCAAAATCTCCAAGTTTCTCCCCATGAATTCATTAATATGTCAAGAATGCCGTTTATTCCAAATTGTCATCAGAATCATCCGAACCGCCATCCTCTGAAACATCAGCATCCTGCTCCTCTGAAGCATCCTGCGTTGCTGCAGCCAACAATTCTTCTCGCTCAGCATTCAATGCAGCCAACTCCCCCTGAAGCTTTGCAACAACAGTTTGATGACGTTCAAGCAATTCCTGACACACTACAGCTCGTGCCTCAATAGCACTCAACCTCGCCGCACCAGCATCCGAGCAAGCTTTTTCCGGAGGTATCCAAGGTAAGTCTTTGATTATTCGACCACTCAATGTTTTGAGTGTCGGTCTTAAGACTTGAGGAGAAATCCACTCATCAAAGTCCTTCATAGCTGCTCCCCCTTTTTGCAGCACCGTGGTGATTACACACGGATGTACCAAAGCTTCTTTCCTGGTCTTGCGAGCACAGTCCATGATATCATTAAACACTAGTCTACCCATATTGAGCTTATGTCGGGCCCCCAAACTATATAGAAGTGTAGCCATCTCTTTGGTGACACTTGTGTTATTGACAGAGGGAATCCAATTGTGCACGACTACCATATACAAGCATTAATACTTGGAGGTGAGGTTGGATGCAGTTATTTGCTGTCGACCAGTCAAAGGCCATGTGCTCTCCACTCCTCCAGTAAGCTCCACAGCTACCTCATCATAATTTTCTGGCATCTGGTGTTTGAACACCGATTGGTCATTTCTTGACGTGCCACGCTTCAGACATTTGTTCACTGCCTCTGGTGAGAAATCAACAACCTTCCCGCGTACAAAAATCCTATGAAACCACGCAGATTCTTCATCTTCACATTCAGCTTTCAGATTTGAGTAGAATTCTAGCACAAGTTGCTTGGTATAATCACCGAAACATGTAGCAGCCTTATATTTGAGATAGTGCAGATAATCTGTGAACCCACAATCCCTATATTTCTCGGAATCAGCAGGCCTTTCCGCCAGTATCTTTCTGCCACAGATAAACTCCCACTTGTCTCGGCTTGCATCATCAAAGAATTCAGTGCTAAGTGCTTCACTAGCTTCAGGTGCAGGTTGTGCACGAGATTCAGCTTGTCTCTGCTGCCTGTCAGCACGTAACTTCTTCAGCTTTATCCCAATCGGCCCACTCACCTGAGTCCATAGTCTTATCTCTGCACCGCTTGGATTTTCGAACACCCTTGGAAGATGAGGCCGCACTCCCCCTGGCCTTCTTTGTCCTCTGAGTAACATGAATTCCCCCAGACTCTGGTGGTGCTTCAGCACCCACCTCCATGCACTTCCTCTTTGATCCACGTGTCTGTCTGGTTTTTGGTGGTATTTCAATACCAACACCAATTTCCTCTACCAAATTCTCATCCTGTGCTTGATTCATAGGTACCTGATCATCATCATTTGAGTTCACAACTGGTGTTTGAATACCAGAACCAGGCACTTCAGCACTCTCTAAACTTTTCACAGTTATGTCCTTATCTTCTCCATTCTCAGAAGCTGACTTCAAAAATTCTGACAGAGCCTCACTCATCACAGAGCCATTCTCAGGTTCCTTCATCATCGATACTGTTTCAGCTTCACCAGCTCCCCCTGCACACACCGTCTCCTCTTCACTATCACTGATTTCCACCACCGAGATGGGCAATCGTCTTAAAGATTCTTGAAGCAGGAACATAGAACCATTAAAGCACTCCACCTCTTTGCCACTTGCTCTAGCAAAATCAGTGGACTTAACCACTTTGACCCAGGGTTGCAAAACAACATCATCCCCTATGCTCCTAATAACAGGCCTGTGCAACGAGGCTATCCTCGTATAGATTGTAAAAAACTGATCTATTTCATCCCCCACTTTGTAATGTTCACCAAAATCAACTCCAACTAGAGTGGCATCAAAATCACTAATCTCACTAATGCCCCCAATACCACCAGTTAAAAGTTCCTTTAACTCAAACCCATTAACCTTTCCATGCAAATTCTTAAATTTCCGGAGGTCAACATAATCTCTGTTCTGAATCATCCATTCAATAAACTCGAGAACCGAACAAAAATAAACTCCATCATACATAAAAGAATGATCAAACCTGACCTTAGGTCGTCGACGATTTACTCCGTCCCACTTGGTCAGCCTCTGTTCTCGACCTCCACAGTAATTATCCAAGTCTACATCGGAGTCAAGTTCTTCAATTCGCGGATTTTCTGGGACGCGCACAGTGATGAAATCTCGAACCAGTTTCTTGAAAGTGGAGTTCACCATTGTCGAGGGGTTTTGAGTAGGCTACAAAATCTGAGGGTTTTGAAAATTTGCGGTTGCTGGAGAGGCACTCGCGCGAGCTCTGTTCTAGGAAGATGAACAGTTGGGAAGAAAATGAATTTGTGTGGGAATTACAAACCAGTTGCTTTCACGGTCCTTTTTAGAAAACCAAAAACCACCCCACTTTTTCTTCCTTCAGACAACCATCATGCGCACATTTAAGCCCATCATCACAAATTTCTGGCCCAAGTTCAGCCCATCTGGTCTACTTCCCACTTAAGTCATTTTTCTAGTAACTTTATCCCTCGGTGTTTAAACACCACTTCACATATTTTTGGTTTTTTTTATTTTCCTTTTTTTAACTATATTTAAAAGAAGACAAAACAGTAAATAATACAACAGAATGAACAAATCTGGGTACCTTACATTCGACACACACCCAAGTGCTGTTTGAGGCCTTCAAAAGTCTCACCATCCAGAGGCTCTGTAAAGATATTAGCAAGTTGTTCTGATGTTGGTATATAATGAACTGTGACTTCTCCCTTTTCGACCAAATCTCTAATAAAGTGATGTCGGATATCGATGTGTTTTGTCCTAGAGTGTTGTACAGGATTCTTGGAGATATCAATGGCGCTTTTATTATCACATAAGACTGTCAAACTTACATCATTGAATCCATAGTCTCTCATCATCTGCTTCATCCATAATAGCTGCGCACAACAACTTCCTGCAGCCAAATATTCTGCCTCAGCCGTAGACAATGATATAGAGTTATGTTTTTTACTGTACTAGCTGACAAGATTTGATCCAGCAAAGAAGCATCCACCAGTGGTACTCTTACGATCATCAGCATTCCCTGCCCAGTCAGAGTCACTGAATCCTACCAACTGTGAATCCTTGTTCCTAGAAAACCATACTCCATACTCCACTGTTCCACTTATATATCGGATAATTCTCTTCACAGATGACATATGTGATTCCTTTGGATTAGCCTGGTAGCGGGCACAGATCCCAACACTTAAACAGATGTCTGGTCTACTTGCAGTTAAATATAATAGGCTGCCAATCATACTCCTGTACAATGTTTGGTCAACACTTTGACCCAGTTCACCCTTTGTGAGCTTATCGGTGGTAGCCATTGGGGTGCGTACTGCCTTTGCACTTGCAAGTCCAAATCTTTTGATCAAATTCTCAGTATATTTCTGTTGGTTGATGAACAGACCATTCTTCTCCTGAGTAACCTGCAACCCCAGAAAATATGATAATTTTCCTACCATACTCATTTCGAACTCTTTAGTCATTAGGTCAACAAACTCCTTCACTAATGCTGAAGAGGTAGATCCAAAGACAATATCATCAATGTAAATCTGTACGATTAGAATATTTGTCCCCTTATGCAGCACAAACAGTGTACGGTCCACCCCCCTCGACGATATCCCTTCTGAATCAGAAATGTTGTCAGTCGCTCATACCATGCACGGGGTGCCTGCTTGAGGCCATACAAAGCTTTATTCAACCGATAGACATGGTCAGGAAAATGTGGGTTTTCAAATCCCTTGGGCTGCTCCACGTAAACTTCCTCCTTCGCTAGACCATTCAGGAATGCACTCTTGACATCCATTTGATGAAGAGTAAAGTCCAGAATACAGGATACCGCCAACATCAGCCTAATTGACTCCAATCTGGCTACGGGTGCAAAAGTTTCATCAAAATCAACCTCTTCTACTTGTGTGTAACCTTGAGCGACAAGTCGAGCTTTATTTCTTGTGATGTTACCATCTGCATCAGATTTGTTCTTAAAGATCCACTTGGTTCCGATCACATTTACATCAGCAGACCGCGGGGTGAGGTACCAAACATTGTTTCTTTCAAATTGCTGCAACTCTTCTTGCATCGCCGAAATCCAATACTCATCAAGCAAGGCTTCTTTGTAATTCTTGGGCTCAGTAAGAGAGATAAAATATGATAATCCTGCCAATTCTCTGTAATTTACCCGTGGCTGATCCCGTAACTGCATGTGTCTGGCCGAACTTTGTTCAGATTCATGTGCTACTGTTTCCGAAGTTTCAACACCGGTTGACTGTGTTGGTGTTTCAACACCGGTTGACTGTGTTGGTGTTTCAACACCGGTTGACTGTGTTGGTGTTTCAACACCAGTAGGATTTACTAGATCGAGAATATCACTTTCACCCAAAGTTTCTTCTTCTGAATCATCAACAACCACATTAATAGACTCCATGACTGCTCCAGAGCGTTGGTTAAGAACTCGGAGAGCTCGACTAGTAGGGGAATAACCCAATAATATACCGATATCACTTCTAGACTCGAATTTAGCTAAGGGCTCTCGGTCCTTCAGAATATAGCCCTTACTCCCAAAGACATGAAAATACGACACATCTGGTTTCTTCCCTTTCTAGATCTCATATGGTGTCTTCTCAGTAAACGGACGCAGATATACTCTGTTGATAGTGTAGCATGCTGTGTGTACCGCCTCAGCCCAATATCTAGCATGAATTTTTTTCTCGGCTAACATTGCTCGTGCCATTTCCTGCAGCGTCCGGTTCTTCCTTTCAACTATACCATTTTGTTGAGGAGTTATGGGGGCAGAGAACTCATGGTGTATACCAAGTGTCTCGCAAATGTCATGAAACTTAGAATTTTTGAATTCTTTTCCATGATCACTCCTGATACGTGCAATTCTTACTTGAGCGGTTCCTTTTTCTACATGTAGCCTGTGTGCCAAGTTTTTGAAAACATCAGCAGCCTTTGACTTCTCTTTGAGAAATGATACAGACAAAAATATACTTCTTCCCCGCCACACTAGGGGTGTTGACCGGTTCAATTAAGTCCATATGTAGGAGCTCCAAAAGTCTTGACGTTGAAACATCATGTACGGCGTGGTGTGGTATCCGGATTTGCTTTCCTTCTTTACACGACCCGCAAACAACCTCCTTGTTGTCACTGATTTCAGGAATACCTCTGACTGCATTCAGTCTGGAAATACGTGCTAAGGATTTATAATTTATGTGCCCCAATTTTCTGTGCCACAAAGTACTGACTTCCTTCTTTGAACTCAAGCAGGTGACAACTTGATCGAGCAGATAACAATTATCCATTGATCTTGATCCGGTGAATACTCCAGTCCCATGGTTTACTACACATTTCTCTTTGTCGAAAAACACGGTCATTTCATTGTCACATATATAGCTGATGCTCAACAAGTTTGCCTTCAGACCTTCCACTAGCAACACATCTTGGAACACTGGAAGCCCTTTGATGGCTAACTCACCCTTGCCGATTATTCAGCTACGTTTCCCATCACCAAATCTAACATGTCCGCCAAATCCAGGTTTGAATTTTTGCAGAAATTCAGGAACTCTAGTCATGTTCCTTGAACACGCACTATCGAAATACCAAGAATTTCCTGTATGTGCCCCAAAACATACAAAACTTGAAAAACAAACATCTTGAGATTTTCGAATCCATACCTGGCTCACTGGTCGAGTGATGTCATGCGGACTTTGGTTGACACGTGTGTTCAAAAATCCGGTTCTGTATCCTCCAGTGTTGAAACGGTGCCTTGTATCATATCCTGACACGGTGTTGAATTTTCGATCTGCTGAATTAAAAGACAGTGTCCTAAGCAGCTTAAAACATCTATTTCTTACATGCCCTTGAGCTCCACAGTATCCGCATCGTCTAATCCTTTTGGTAGGGCAGTTTCTTTCGATTTTTCTTGGAGATGCCGCACCGTGATCTGCCTTGTTACTCCATGAATTTACCGGTGAGGATCCTTCATAACCAATTCCGTACTTGGTCATCTGTCCCATTCTTAGACAATCTTCGAGCTTAGCTTTTCCTGTATTGAGTCGTCTAATAGATTGTTCTGCTACCTCTGCTCGTTGCACCATTTCAGTAAATTCCTTCTTGAATATTTCCAGTTCGCCGATTGCCTTTTCCTTTTCAAGTTCCTTCATTTTAGCTTCTTCACTCAATCTCTTGTTCTTAGATTTGAGCACTTTGTTTTCATCCGCCACTTTTAACCACATCTTGTACATTTCCATGCTTTCCTTGCGAATGTCATCATCACTCATGCTCCTAGTCTCTTCATCTGAGCGACCACTCTCATCTTCATTCAGCCCACTGAGACCTTCCTCAAAAGAGTCTTCTAACTCCACCACTGACACACCGAAAGCAACATGATTGGTATACTCCTCTCCATCCTTACAATCATCTCCTACGTCATCATCACTCCAGGTTGTGGCATACGATTTTCCTTGCCTTTTAAGAGTATTGGCACACTCAGCTTGTATGTGCCCGAAACCTTCACATTCTCTACACTGGATTTTCCTGTTCAGGTTTGGATTTGTTGACTTAAACTTTGGTGTTTCAACACCAATTGCTTGGCCAAATCTTGGAGTGGAGTTTGCGTTTGGAATTTTGTTCCCACTTGACTTCTCTTGTGGCTTCCTGCCCACCTTCTTCATAAATCTGGAGAAGTTCCTGGTTATGTTTGCAATTTCATCGGACTCTTCATTATCTGAATGGTCTTCTGACTTTCCAGAGATTATGCTTGAAAAAGCTATTTCTTTCTTTCCTGCTTTTGTTTGCAGCATTTCCATCTCATAAGATTCCAGTGATCCCATAAGTTCATCCAGTGTCATTGTCCCTATCCTTCCATTTTCATTAATCGATGTGACCTTCATGTTGAAACGTGGAGGTAATGCTCTCAACACCTTCCTGACAAGCTTTTGATCTTTGTACTTTTTGCCGAACTGAAAAGCTTTGTTTGCAATATCTCAGACCCGTCCATTGAACTCAGAAATAGTCTCATCTTCGCGCATCTTTAGTTCTTCAAATTTTGACGTGTAATACTGCAGCTTTGATTCTCTGACGGAGTTTGTCCCCTCATGATAGGTTTGTAACACATCCCACGCTTCCTTAGCAGTCTCACAGTTTGAAATCATCTTAAACTGATCTTCATCCATTGCCGTAAAGATGGCATTCAATGCCTTTAAGTTAGACACGTGTGCTTTGTGCTCCTCGGTAGAGTATTTGGAAAATGGTTTAGCCGTCAGTGAGCTTGATCCTCCAGCTTCGTCACTTGTAGGTGGAGTGTATTGATTTATGACATAGTTCCAAGCTTGATCATCTAGTGCTCCAATGAACACCTTCATACGTGCCTTCCAATAGGCATAATTTCCTTGTTCCAGCAACGGTGGTCGCGTGACTGAAGCCCTCTCCTTTGGTGCCATGGTGAAACCTGATCTCACTCTCCCTGTATAGGGGTCAGCAAGTGTCGTGCTCTGATACCAATTGAAATTCAGTTCTACCTAAAGTCTATACTTTTATGACAAGTTGTTTAACTGTTTGGTGTTAAAACCCAAAGTAAAATACGCAGTGCACACACAACTTGTTTACGCAGTTCGGTGCAAATACACCTACGTCTGCGGGGCCTTGCCCGGATCAGAAACCATTCGCTAGAAAGCAGTCTTTAGTACAAGAAGCTTAACTTAAATACTAATCCATTGCTAACCTATTGAGTGAATGTTGTGAGATCCCCTCACTACCGATCCTACATCGTTGAACCCCCACGATCAACACGTCTTCCTGGATCTCCTCCTCTCGAGGAATTAAGGCTTCCTTGTTTCTGATCTTTACGGACTTGATTGATTGATTTTCCAGACATCCAAAACTCCAGACAAACAGCTCCCAGAATGTATCTCAACGTAGAGATGAAAACTTGGGTTCCATTAGTTTTCGTTGTATCTTCTTTCTTTTTATCCCCTTCGCACTCCTTCCTTGTGCACGACTCTTTCCTTGTCTAACTCTACCAAGAATAGACTTCTAGACTAAGGAAAGATCTAATTCTAATCTGGTATTTAAATGACAATCCTTTATCAATAGGACTTGTACCATAAATAAACTACTTAATTAATTCCTAACTATTACAAGGAATATTTGTTTACCAGAATTAGATTGCCACGAAATCACACATTGATCTTCACAATATTCTGTTCTGATCGCATGATTATACGCCATAATTCGCTCCATAAATCGTGGCTAGAAACTTGTTGTCTGGAAAAACTGGATTGAGATGGTGTTAAAACACCATATCACTAGTTCACACAATATGCTACAACTAAGTCCAACTCCCGAGGACTTTACAAAGAAAACATTAGAGAAAAAATCCAATCTAGGAAAACAAAAAAAAATTCGAAAGAAACGCACGGAGGAGAAATGAGAATAAAATTTCCAGTCATCAAATGCCTGGAACACAAGGGAATATCTAAGTAAACAATTGACAATATCTATGGAAATGACAAACATAAGCTAAAATTATGAATCCCAATTCATGACAGCACTCTATGTTCCTATAAATGAACACAGCAGCAGCTGCAATGATCTTCTTGTGTTGATGTTTTTCCAACAGAAACTGTTCATAAATCACCACTTTCTGCTTGCCATGGCACCAACCTTTTCTGACAATTTCCATCACTTGTTCCAGCTAGCTATTACTAGATGTAGAGATCTCGGCACTGCAGACTGGGCAGGTCTTATTAATCTGCAATCAGTTATTTATACACTCTGGATGGTATGAATGTTTGCAGGAAAGCAAGTCAATTTTTCACCTTCATCATAATCCAATCTGCAAATTACACACGAATCACAGCTTCCGCCCTGTGCACAATTGGCCTTGTAGTTAACTGATGGCAAGGAGGCAATAGTATCGACAGAAAGACCTCTGCTCTCTGTTCCAACGACCTCACCCAATGCAATCAACTCTTCATATGATAGCTCATCAGGATCAACCCCCTCCCACGCATTCTGTGTAATAACACCTACGCCTTCTTCTTCACTATCATCCTCATCCTCATCCTCATCCTCATCCTCATCCTCATCCTCATCCTCATCCTCATCCTCATCCTCATCCTCATCTCCAACCATAACCATTTCATTTATTCCAGCCATGGCCAGCAATCTTGCAGCCATTTCCCTCTCTTCGGCACCTTGTAGCACTGAGTTCTTGATTTTAATGTGGTAATTATTTAAATTTTGGCTACTGGTGTGCTGGTTGGGGAAAGTGGAGAAGATGGTGGAGGACGCATTAGGGTAATGCATCCTCTTTGCTGATTTGTTTTTTCCTTTTTCCGAAAATTGTTAGAGGACTCATTTCAAAAACGAGTCCTCATGGCTGGGCCAATTTTTTTTTCCGAAAATTAATTAGAGGACTCGTTTTAAAAACGAGTCCTCATGACAGGGCAATTTTATTTTTTTCGAAAAATTAATTAGAGGAATCGTTTAAAAAACGAGTCCTCATAGCTGTGCATTTTTTTTCGAAAAATTATTTAGAGGACCCGTTTCAAAAACGAGTCGTCATAGCTGGAAATTTTTTTTGGAATATTATTTAGAGGACTCGTTTTTGAAACGAGTCCTCAGAAGCTGGCTATTCTTTTTCCGGAATGTTATTCCAGAATATTTTTTTGAACGAGTCCTCAAAGCTGACTTAATTATTTTTTTCGGTATAACAATTAATTATTTGGTACATTTGGTAAAATAAGCTTTTGGGAAGTTTTAATTATTTGGGAAAATGCTTATTTCCAATGACCGTTATGAGGATTTTTTTTATTTAAGGTATTTTATTTCAGTTTTGTCCCGATTATAAAATTGTGTCCTGAATTCAACAAAAGGGTATTTTTCAAAATGAGTCGTGAATTTAAGTAATAAATTATCCTTGAATACTGCAATGTATAACTTATTATTTCTCATCCCATTGTTTTCGGTGAAGATTCTGCATAAGTAGACTTGTGTTTGTTTAATGATATTTTGAAAACTAGTCAAACGATAAATTAGGATAGTGTGATTTGCAATTTTTTAACTAGTCTTGAATATAGGTGTAGGAATGAAGTATTGCATAGTTAGAATGAGTACAAATTAGTATAAATGTACAGTAGCTGAACAATACGTGTGAAATGTAATGCAAATCAGTGTTCAATGGCATGTACTGTCCTAATGACGATCTCTACAAAGCTTTCCGCCCATTCCACACGGTGGAGGACGTATGGTCCTGGATGTCCGTCGTGGAACAACCATCTGTGTAGGTACATGCACTTCCTCATGTGGAACTCCCTCTGGTATTTCGTCCTCCATTTCGTCTCCTGCCTCCTCACAATAAGCATGTGGAACACTACCTGAATGTAATGGAGCGGCAGGCGACATGTATGGATGACTGACTGACTGTTGGAGTGACATATGCAGTGTATTCCAATGTAGTCATGTCGTAATGTGAGGGTTCACTATGTGATGGTCCGCCAATCGGTGGACTCGCATGTGAGGGTCCAGCTTGTGATGAACCAACGTGTTCTGTTTGGCCCCTAGCACGCGGCCTCCGACCTCCCTGTTGACCAGGTGGAGCCTGACGGTGGCTTCTGAGGTCAGTATATCTCACACCAGGGGAGGATCCTCACAGTGCACAAACGGCTGATAATTCCGCAGTGTAGAGGCCTGATGCGCGTATTGTAGACCCCGTGTGACAACATCATTGATTCCCCTGATAACGTCCGCGAAACGTGGGGGACATTTATCCAAATTAATGTTCGACCTGATGTGCACCTCAGTGATTGTCTGCAACTACAGAATCGAGATAAATATGTTAGATATGCAGTGTTGAGGAAATCCGTAGTATTATTTCTTGACAATATTTGAATTTTAGGAAATACCAAGTACTCCGTAGTTGCACCCTCTCCATGGAAACCCTCTGTAGCCGTTAGAGGCCGTCCTGCCTGATCAATTATGCTCACCGTCTTGCGAAAGTACCACTCTATGTATTCACGGCTGGGAAAATATGGATTTGCATACACAAGTGGGTTTAATGGTTGATTGGATCGATGTTCCCAAGCATCGAGATATCTTCTCAGTTCGACACGCCAATCCATGCCAGACCTGCCTCGACGGTCTCTAGTATGAAGCAATTTATACTCATCCCTACTGACCAACTGGGTGGGTATTGGATGGATTAGGCCGAAATGCCTGAGAACACGATGTGCATAGTGAAACTCTACGACATGCCAACAAATGAGGTCAACGTAAACTAGCCAATTGTTGCTACCAGCTATATAGTACCACGGGAGTTGTTCCATGACATCCGTCGTGTATGGCTCCCAAATAAACTGAAAGAACATGAAGGCGTTGCGGTTAGGTAATTAAAATCATTTTTCCCACGAAGTCGAAAAAAACATAATCCAAATTGGCCTATACCTGATTGTGATTGAGAGATGTGATCTGATCGCGGTACACTTTCAAAACATGCATCAGAGATTGTGATAAATCGTAACGGGCTGTCCACCTATGAGGAAAAGAGTGAATTATATTAGCCAGTATATGGAATTGACTATGGTATAAAAAAATTGAAACTCGAATAATTCGGCACGTGCTGGGACCCAACATCATTCATCATCACTGTTATTGGTAGAGCACCTGCAGGTTGGGTGGATGGTATGCGCTCCCATGCCTATAACTGTCAATAAATAAAATTAAATGTAATAAAAAGTAATATAATAGACATTATGTACAAATGAGTGGATTGACAAACTAATTTACCTGTAGCAAGACAAGAGGGCCAGATATGGATTTAACTTGTGGAATTGCAGCGTCACATAAGCACCGGTACAAGTGTGCAAGAATGGCACTCCCCCAACTATACTGACATGCTGCACCTAGGTTTATCAGTACCAACAAGTAGAGCAATGGAATTAGGTGGCCAGATGTGTCTGACATGAGCATTCCCCCAACCAGCAGTAGAATGAAAACTCTCGCCTGCTGTTGACATTATACCTCAGTAGGATGAGTAGGGAACAGACTGTGCAATAAGTTTTCCAACTAGCTTGCCCTAATGCGATCCCCTCGGATAACACTGGGGTCAGGTGTAGCACATAGGTAGTCCGTGCACACTATCATCCAGTCCTCCGTACGCCTACTGATGTCTACTCCTGTGACTGGGATCCCATCTTTCAGAAGACCCCATAGCATTCCCACATCCTGAATGTGACCGTAGCCTCCCCCATCGGCAGGTGAAATGTGTGCATCTCGGGTCGTCACCGCTCCACTAGGGCAGTGATGAGCAAATGGTCTATGCGTATCGGTGCGGAATCTAGGAGTCCTTGGAATCCTAAATCATGCACGTAGCTCATAACTGTGTCAGGCATACCTTCGGTCCAGTATGCCCCATCGCACCGCCTCACCTGCAGTGCCTCATCCTCTAAGTGACCGTTGTACAATGCACGGGCACGATGCTCCTCGTGAAGGTACAACAAATCATCCTCCATGGGTCCTAGATGATAATGATACATTGTGTGTCCCTGTTTACAATTATAACATGTCAAAATTAATTATTCAAATGATTACCATGTCAAACATATTCGACAAATAAAAGCTATACTACATCATGTGATAAATATTGTTGCACATATGTTGTCGTGTGATACACCCTGTCACATAGACTAGCAGGATCGTCACGTTTATGCCGACAGACGACCAAGGCATGGGAACAAGGGAAACAGAATATTTTCCATTCGCGACAAGTACACTCTGTTCTTCGGTATTTGACCGTGTACTGTCGTTCACTAATGCTCCCATCAAGGTTCCTTGTCACAACCCTATAAGTCTGCGATGCATGACCAAACAAGGTTACGATATGTCCCTGTGCCAATGTATCCTGCTTCTAAAAATTTTTCCAGTTCCTCTTAGGAAACACGGACCTGGACAAACAAACAATATTTTAGAATCCATAAACTGGTCTACGAACACATAAAAAACTATAATTAAGTTTCAAAGTACCTCCAATTCGTGGCGTCTATAACCCTTTGGGCAAACATTTCAACTGTTCGCTCGAATGTCGCTTTGACACACGCTGTTATCGGGAGATGGCGTGCGCGCCGTAAACAGTGGTCGAAACTCTCTAACAAATTCGTTGTGAGAATTCCCCGTTGATCACCCTCATCAAATGCAAGACACCACTTACTCCTATCTTGCTGATCCAGCAAAGCCCAAGCAGATGGATCTATACTCTCCATCTCCTCCTTGTACTCCCTCCACTTGCTCTCTCGCCTGGCACCACCAAGCTACCACACCAGAGTCTTCTTAAGCACATTCTTGAACTTCCCGCCTTCATATGATAGGAAGTTGGACTGAAAATGCCGCATGCAAATTCGATGGTATCCAGCTGGCTCCATCCACTTCTCCATATGTGTCATCGCATTTATAAGTCCAACATGCCTATCTGATATGATACAGATTGACCTGCTATCACCACCAACAACGTGAAGATGTAGTCTCCCCATGAACCAGTTCCAACTTTCATTCGTTTCTTCTTCAACAATTGCGTAAGCGATGGGGATGATGTAATCATTTGCTTCGTGCATCACGGCAACCAGCATTGTGGACTTATATACACCTCTCAAATGAGTGCCATCCACACTAATGATTGGCCTGCAGTGGCGAAAGGCTTCAATTGCCTGACCAAATGCCCAAAACACAAATTTAAATTTCCTACACCCGGGACCGTGTATTCTGTCAGGACATCAGCCCAATCAACAACGGTGCTCAGATTAGCCCTGACAAGCTCATCCATAAACGTTGGGAGCTGTTCAAATGAATCCTCCCAAGTTCCAAATACCATGGCAATTGCCTTCTGTCGAGCATACCATGCCTTCTTGTAGGAAATGGTGACATTGAACTCATTCTTGACTTGAGCTTGCACATCTTTCACTGTGTATGAAGGGTTTACATCAATGTGGTGGTGGATTGAACAGGCGATCATCACCGACGTCAGATTCATGTTACCCGTAGATCGACCAGCACTAACACACCCATGGCTACTTGCCCATCTGGTGATCTTCCACATGCCATGCGAAGCCTTTTTGGAAGCTCTGGCAACCCAAA
Source organism: Rubia yunnanensis (assembly GCA_037428765.1). Lineage (NCBI taxonomy): Eukaryota > Viridiplantae > Streptophyta > Magnoliopsida > Gentianales > Rubiaceae > Rubia > Rubia yunnanensis. Next base: position 111,322,021 of record CM075064.1, on the reverse strand, counting down.
GACAATTCCCAGTTCCTTCGACAACGTCCTTGTATTTCGCATACCATGTGTGTGATCTGCTCTCCACGACTCTGTGTTCCATTTTCATCATGGAACTCCACCTAGAAATAGCTTCAACCAACTGGGGCTTCGTCTGGAATCGCATACCCAACTCCACTTCACCAGTCTCTTGAACATAAGTAGAAACTCCGGACCTAAAAAGAGTCGGGTCATAGCTATCCTCATCAGGGACCCCATAATCCCTACAGTAGGCCTGTGTAGCCGGGTTCGCTAGAATATGAAACGGTGTGGGTACATTGTTCGTGCACATCACTTGTTCATCCTCGTCCCCAGGATTCGAATCAGTTGATAAGGAACGATCATCCTCACTTCCACCGTCAAGTTCAGCTTCCTCACCATCGTCTTGGCTACCAACATGTCGAACAACATGGTCGCTAACGTGACCCACGTAATCATCGTTGAAGACATTCTGCTCGTCATGGTCCATACCATACATACCACCACTTGTGGACGGCTGAGCACAATCCACGTGAGCATACCCACCAGGTTGGCTGGACTCACCAATTTCAAAACCTCGGCTATGAACATGTGGTGGTATACTTGGTACAGTGGCAAAGTTCTGCATGTTTCTCAACAATGACATGAACGTGCTTGGCCATGCCCCGTCATTAGTGCTTGTCAACTGTTCCATAACAATGTAAAAATATGCGGAGGACAACGACAATCGATCAACAATGTTGAAGAAAAACGCGGTTGACTCATCATCTTCCACATTATAACACCGATAGTATACAGCCGAACCAATCAGTTCAGGACTGCGGTAATATATTTTCAACATATACCTCTCACTTGCAATGCCAAGTCTCGTGACAATTAAATCAACTAATTCTTAGTGGTTCAACCTCCTCTCGAGAGTCACAACCCACTCCGGCATTGAAGGATCATAATACACACCCACAGTCAAATCAAACTTAATTTGACCCCCTCTATACATATACACCGTCAAAAATATCGTACAACTGCAATACTCAAATACATAGCTTTTAATTCCTTTTCATTCGACATTCCTTTTCATTGTATCCTCAAATATGTACATGTACTCCACTCGACCACATTAACAACACTATTACTACAAGCATAATACATTAATCAGTAAACGATTATACAAATACATCACTTTTATTTCTTTTTCATTCGACATTCCTTTTCATAGTATCCTCAAATGTCATTACTATTACTACAAACTTAATACATTAATCAGTAAACAATTCACATAATTACTTCATTTAGTCATGCATCAGCATTAAACGCTATCAAAGCATCGGACCAAACTTAATCATTCAACCTACACACAACCATACAACACATTAAAATTAACTAAATTATTTTGGGTTTTCCAAAAATTATAATGTAACAAAAAAATCAACAACAAACTTTCTACGACAACTCACACATAATCGTTGAACACATTAGTAAAATTATGTATCAATTAACTTCAAGAAAATGAAAAATTGAGTGGGTGGGAGTCTGAGACTCATGGACAAGGTGACAATAGTGGAAGTCAACGATGGTCAACGACGGTCAACGGCAGAAACTTCAGGCCGAATTTGATCTCTACAACCAAAAATCCATTATAAATTTGACAAAAAAACCCTTACAAATTACAACAAGAGAAAAATTGAGGATTTTGAAAAAAAGAAACATTACCGGATCTTATGAACAAGCGGAATGACGGAGGAGAATGGCAGAATGCCGGTGAACACGCGGCGCAATGGTGGAGGAGAGTGGCGGTGAGGTCTCGGGAAGGAAGAACGGAGGTGAAATGAACAAGAAAAATGGAAAATGGCGGATGAAGAGGATGAAGAAAGGAGGAAAAGAAGAAGAAGCTGGGAAATAATGCTAGGAATTAAAGGGGATAAGAGGACGCATGTAGGAAATGCGTCCTCTCCACGTAATGTCTCCCCCTTCCATCCGTGCCTGACTCCGCCTGACTCCGTTGACCAGATCAGAGGACGTATATTGGAAATGCATCCTTGCCAAGTGTCACTCACCCACTGAAACTAATAATAAAAAATCTGGAAAAAAGGGAAGGAGATGACGCATTTCCTACATGCGTCCTCCCTATTCTCTGCTGTTTGTGGGTACTGTAGCCACAAACATAAAAATTTCCCTGTAGCGCTTGAGCATAGGCTTCATCACTGGAGTAAGCAGATTGATCAACATCAACATTTTGGCTGTCATTTGCATTTTCTTCATCACGTGCATCTGCATCAAATGCATCTTCCCCTTCATTACTGTTATCATCTCCTCCTTCACTGCCTTCATCTTCATCACCATTGTTAGGAATACGAATCCCATGAGATATCTATTAGCCCAAAAAGATGGATAACAAAGAAAACGTGAAGAAAATAAAGGAAATAATAGACGCAAGGATTTACGTGGTTCGGTCAAGTTAACCCACATCCACGGCCGGAGGAAACTGGAAGCTTCACTATATGTGGAGAAAGTATTACAAGACTTTTCCTACCACTTATGAAGGAATTATGTGGCAAAATATAAAGATGGGGGCTTTGGCTTCTACAACTACAAAAGGAGAGCTAAAGGGAGAAGAAAACAAGTAGCAAAGGAATGCTATGCTTGAAGTGTTTTTGAACTCCTAAGTTCATCCCTTATTTATACTACTCCAAGTTCACCAATGGCCAAGAGCTCTCAAACAAAACTTATCCCAATATCCCAAGAAATCCTCCTTCTTGCTTCAAGCAAGGGTTGTGAACATTATTTCCAAATGGTTCTTGCCAAAAAACCATGATAGTTGAACCCCAATAGTCAAAGAAATAATGCTTCAACTTGCTAAGCATGTGATGAGAATAGTGTTACAATTTAATGCTTTGAATGATTGGCTTTCCTATCCTCCAAAGAAGTGAATGTTCATGGACAATTGGGTGAAGACCACACATTTCTTCACAAATCTCCACCTTGGTTTGAACCCCAAAAGTAATAGCTCACCCTCCTCCGGCAAGGCCCGAATGGGCCAAATCACCAACAACGAACACCAATCAAGTCCAAGCACTGCTTGAACTTGAAATAGGGAAGAGCCTTCGTGAACATATCAGCTGGATTATCCTTTGTATTGATTTTCCAAACAAAGACCTTCTTTTGTGCAATGATATCACGAATGAAGTGGTACTTACTATCAATATGCTTCATCCGCTCATGATACATATGATCTTTAGTCAAGTAAATTGCACTTTGACTATCACAATGAATGGTAGTAACCTTTTGTTGTAGAGTAAATTCGCCGAAGAGACCTCTCAACCATAAAGCTTCTTTGATTGCCTCTGTGACTGCCATATATTCTGCCTCAGTAGTAGATAAAGCAACTACATGTTGTAAAGTAGCTTTCCAACTAATTGCACAACCTCCAATGCAAAATACATAACCTGTAAGAGACCTGCGCTTATCAAGATCACCGGCAAAGTCTGAATCTACAAAACCAACTAGAGTGTTATTGGTTCTACCAAACTCCAAACACATGTTCGAAGTACCCTTTAAGTATCTAAGAATCCACTTCACAGCTTGCCAATGTGATTTTCCTGGATTGGCCATATACCTGCTAACAACACTAACAGCTTGTGAGATATCAGGGCGAGTAAAAACCATTGCATACATTATACTCCCAACTGCATTTGAATAAGGAACTCTAGCCATATAATCTTCTTCTTCCTCTATTTTTTGGTGATTGGCCAGTAGATAGCCTGAAATGGCTACCAAGAGGAGTGCTAACTGGCTTGGCATCATGCATGCCAAATTGCTCCAAAACTTTCTTAAGATAACTCTCCTGGGTCAAGTACAACTTTCCAACTCCTCGATCTCTTCTTATCTCCATACCAAGAATCTTCTTAGCTGCAACCAAATCTTTCATCTCAAATTCACTATTCAACAAGGCCTTCAACTCATGAATTTCTTCAAGATTCTCAGCCGCAAAGAGCATGTCATCAACATATAATAGCAAATAAATGAATGAGTTATCTTGTAACTTCCGGAAGTATACACAACCATCATACATACTCCTGGAGAAACCATGACCCAACATAAAAGAATCAAACCTCTTATACCATTGTCTTGGAGACTGCTTTAATCCATATAAGGATTTCTTCAACAAGCAAACCCGGTCTTCCTTACCTTGAACTTCAAAACCTTAAGGTTGACTCATATAGATATGTTCATCTAATTCACCATGCAAGAAATCTGTCTTGACATCCAGCTGTTCTAACTCCAGATCATACATGGCAACCAAAGCAAGCAATACATGAATAGAGCTATGTTTCACAACTGGTGAGAAACATCATTGAAATCTACACCTTGTACCTGACTGTAGCCCTTTGCGACCAATCGTGCTTTGTACCTTGCATTATCAACACCCGAAGTATCTTCCTTTCTCTTGAAAACCCAGTTGCAACCAACAATTTTCTTTCCTTTTGGTGGCACCACAAGATCCCATGTTCTATTCTTGTGTAAAGATTCCATCTCTTCATTCATAGCCACCAACCATTTGTCTGAATTAGCACCGGAAACAGCCTCTAAATATGTGGAAGATTCCTCGTCTCCACCTGTTTCTTGTGCCACTGATAAAGCATATGCAACCAAATTTGCATACCTCAATGGTGGTCGAATTTCACGTCTTGGTCTATCTCTGGCAATGGAATAATCTTCATCTCCGGATTGATCTTCAGCATGTTCATGATCAGATTCTTCAACCAGTTCCTGGGTTGGGTTTCTCCCGGAAGAACCACCAATCTCTAACTCCACCTGCTTTTGTGCACTATCCTCTTTTTCTGAATCACAAAGATTACAAGACTCTTTTCCAGGATGTAACATATAAGATTCATTAAATGTAACATCTCTACTAATTACAAATTTGGGTGATTTGGGATCAGGATACCAGAATCTATATCCTTTCACCCCTGAAGCATAACCGAGGAAAATACATTTCTTAGCCCTAGGCTCTAGCTTTCCCTCGTTAACATGCATATAAGCTGGACACCCAAATATTCTTAAATTAGAGTAATCAGCAGGAGTACCTGACCAAACTTCCTCCGGAGTCTTAAAATCAAGAGGTGCACATGGAGAGTGGTTGACAATGTGACAAGCCGTAGATATGGCTTCTGCCCAAAAGTCTAATGTCAACTTGGCATTTGAGGTAATGCGTCGAGCGCTTTCCAAAAGAGTACGATTCATCCGCTCTGCCACACCATTCTGTTGAGGCATCATTCTAACAGTACGATGTCGAGCTATTCCTTCATTTTTGCAGAACTCATTGAATTCATTTCCAAAAAATTCCAACCCATTGTCAGTCCTCAGTCGCTTAATTTGTTTTCCTCTCTATTTTTCAATCAAAGTCTTCCATTGCTTAAATATTAGGAAAACATCACTTTTAAGCTTCAAAAAATATACCTAAACTTTTCTTGAATAGTCATCAATAAAAGTAAGAATATATCTTGCACCACCCTTAGAAGGAACACGAGAGGGCCCCCAAAGATCAGAATGAATGTAGTCCAAAGTACCTTTTGTTTTATGAACTGCAGGTGAAAGAAAGCTAACTCTTTTCTGCTTTCCAAAAATATAGTGTTCACAAAAGTCTGACTTACCAGTACTTTGACCACAAAGTAGATCTCTCTTGCTTAACAATGTTAAGCCTTTCTCGCCCATATGTCCCAACCTGATATGCCACAATTTGGTGATGTCTTCATCTGAGGAAGTAGAGACAGCCACTGCCCCAGTTACTGTAGATCCCTGCAAAACATACAAAGTGCCAACTCTGCAAGCCTTCATTAGCACAAGAGCACCTTTACAAATTTTCAGTATTCCACCATCACCTGAATATCTGTACCCGAGAGCATCAAGAGTGCCAAGAGAGATGAGATTTTTCTTTAAGTCAGGAACATGCCTAACAGTAGTGAGTGTCCTAATAATGCCATCGTACATTTTGATTTGAATTGTTCCTCTACCAACAACTTTACAAGGAGCATTATTACCCATCAAAACAATTCCACCATCACATTCTTCATAAGTGGGAAAACACCCCCCCTATCATAACTCATGTGGTAAGAATAACCCAAATCTAAGAGTCACTCACTAGAAGACCTTAATTCATTATCCATGGCCACAAATATGATTCCATCACTCTCATCTTCTGCTACACTAGCTTCACCAGCATTGCTGCTACTCTGCTCATTTTTATATCTTTCTTTATTTTTCAATTTAAAACAGTCAGCCTTGATGTGCCCCTTTTTCTTGCAATAGTTGCAAATTTTATTTCTGCAACTAGACTTCGACCTCCCTTTGGATCTACCACCTTCAGACTCTCTATTTTTTCCTCTACCCCTCACAAACAAACCCTCAGCATGAGTTCCACTCGATTCCCCTGTAATGTCCCTATCAATATGCTCTTTAGATTTTAATGCAGATTTTATACTATTGTATAAGACCGACTCTTTCCCATAAATCATAGTATCTCGAAAATACTTAAAGGACATGGGAAGGGAACATAACAATAAAATGACTTGATCTTCTTCATCAACTTTAGCATCTACATTCTCCAAATCCAAAATGATGGAATCAAATTTATCAAGATGTGAGAGTATAGATGTACCTTCCGCCATTTTCAACATGTACAACTTTTGTTTCAAATAGAGGCGATTCTCCATTGTCTTCTTCATGTATGTAGATTTCAACCGATCCCACATACCTTTGGCAGTTCTCTCACTAGCAACTTCCTGCAAAACCTCGTTACAGAGATTTAAAATAATGGCCGATCTAGCCTTCTTGTCTAGATCACCAAAATCTTCTGGCGATAAGTTCACTGGCCTTTCCTCCAATCCTTCAAGAGCTAGCTCACATCCATCCTGTATTAGGATGGCTTCCATCTTGAGTTGCCACATACCGAAGTTTACACTCCGGTTAAACTTTTCAATAGAAGTCCTTGTTGCCATCATGGTGGCTAATAGATCAAAAAATGAGATATGGCTCTGATACCAATTTGTTAGGAATACGAATCCCACAAGATATCTATTAGCCCAAAAAGATGGATAACAAAGAAAACGTGAAGAAAATAAAGGAAATAATGGATGCAAGGATTTACGTGGTTCGGTCAAGTTGACCTACATCCACGGCCGGAGGAGACCGGAAGCTTCACTATATGTGGAAAAGTATTACAAGACTTTGCCTACCACCTATGAAGGAGTTATGTGGCAAAATATAAATATGAGGGCTTTGGCTTCTACAACTACAAAAGGAGAGCTAAAGGGAGAAGAAAACAAGTAGCAAAGGAATGCTATGCTTGAAGTGTTTTTGAACTCCTAAGTTCATACCCTATTTATACTACTCCAAGTTCACCAATGACCAAGAGCTCTCAAACAAAACTTATCCCAATATCCCAAGAAATCTTCCTTCTTGCTTCAAGCATGGGTTGTGAACATTATTTCCAAAAGGTTCTTGCCAAAAAACTATGATAGTTGAACCCCAATAGTCAAAGAAATAATGCTTCAACTTGCTAAGCATGTGATGAGAATAGTGTTGCAATTTAATGCTTTGAATGATTGTCTTTGCTATCCTCTAAAGAATTGAATGTTCATGGACAATTGGGCGAAGACCACACATTTCTTCACAACCATGATCATCAAAATCATTTTCTTCCAAATCTCCATTTCCATAACTGACTGTCTCCCAACTTCCAGAATCACTTGTTTCACTTCTATCTCGAACAACATTTCTTCTCAACATCATGTAAGCTCTCTCCTGCTCTTGAAGAGTTCGGGCAAAGGCAAGATCGGCCTCCTCCTGACTGAGGTTGGTGAATGAAGTGCGCCGCCGTGAACCACTGTCCGCACCACCTCCTCCGCCTCCAACAGCACTTACTTCATCATTACTAATAATATTTTTGTTATTATCACTATTAATCACAGTATTGTCAGAGTTTTCCACTTGGTCGGCAGAGTTGTGGTTGCTGTTAACTTTATTGTTTTCCATTTCTTTCTTCGAGTTTAAACTTTTGAACCAATCCAAATACTCCAAAACCTTCCAGAGAGAGAGCGAGAAAAAGCGCAAAACGCCACAAGCTCCCTTCGTTCATGACCTCGGAAGATCAATAGAAGATATAATCCTTGCCATTGGCGATTCATAGAGGGATAAACCCTCATCTAGGAAAACATTGAGAGCTTGATTGTTTGGTGCTTGATACCATAATTTCGGATGCAATTGTGCATGGGCTAGTATTTGAAAACAATGGTGGAGGACGCATAAGTCTTTTTTTTTTTTGAAATCTATTTAGAGGACTCATTCTATGAATGCATCCTCAGAATTTTTTAAATTTTTTTAAAGAACTAATCCATTTCAAGGACGCATTCTATGAATGCATCCTCATGTAAAGCAGATGAAAAAAAATAGTAAACCGAAGACGCATTCTTCCAATGCGTCCTCTTCAATTCCGGACGAAAAAAAACAATAATTAAATAAGGACGCATTTGGCAAATGCGTCCTCAAAAAATCATTAAAAAAAATATTGCAAAATCAAGAGGACGCATTCGAGGAATGCGTCCTTCGCAGCTGCATCCACAGCAGGTTACTGTAACCACATATATAGAATTTTTTCGGAAAACATTACAGAAATGTATTGTAGTTTTTTATTACTTTTCCAACCAATCTAGGGGAGACAGTCCTCAACCATGTCTCATTTATTTCAGTTTGACAGTAAGCATATCAAATGTTGATGGTAAATTCTTTTGATGGAGAAGAATCCACTCCTCTTAACGCATTTATAAAGTGCAATCTGAAACCTGAAATTCGATCAAATAAAGAGAAGTACATCCAGCTGATCGTAGGTGCTCTAATAACAACCACCTTGCATCAGCACTATTGATGGACTACAGTTCAGAAAGGGAGAGTGGCATAAAAAATATTAGAGCAGGTAACACATATTGGCAGCAAATAGCAGAAAAAAGATAACAGGTCCGCAACTGAGGACGTGACAACAAAGATGTTGGGCTGTAATAATGCATTCCAATGGAATGACAAAATCACGCTTGGATGATTGTGGTGAAAATTTTCTTACATATCGATGTGAGTCGCGTTACGTACGCTTTCCTTAAAGAGTAATTCGACTCAGTTACTTCCTTGGGTTACACGAATTCTCCTTGAGGATAAAACAATCGAAAATACCCTCTTGATCTAGGCTTAAAACAAGAGAAAGGATTTGAGTGCAGTATTTTGGCTACGGAGTAAATCTGAAAATTCTAAAATTTTCACTTATTTTGCTGTGAATGAATACATATGTATATATAGGAGATGTTCCGAAAAGATTCTAACTATCGTGAAATGTGTAGGTTATAGGTCACCATGTTTATGATGCACCACTCTGATACAATTGTAATACAATGCATCTTTCCACAAATGATTATATTTTCCACATACAATGTATCTCAGTTGTCAGAAATGAATTCTAAAACAACACATCTTTTCACGTAAATGATTACATTTTCCCCATCCTGTTACCGTAGTTATCAGAATTTTAATAAACTCTGAATTGTGTATTTTTCCACATGACAATGCAGTAAGTTGAGCATGCCGCCAACACTGCATCCCGTACACATCCTTAGTTCATCCTCATCCTTTCAATCAAGGAGTCAGACACTATGCACCACCACCGTTATAAGTATGTATAAATACGGATGTAGATAGAATGATGCATCTTTCCACAAAAAGGATAATACATGTTAGCCTTACCAACACAGTTTTAATACTTATCCCAAAAATGTAACCTCGTGGATAGTTTTTACAAGTGTGCACTCCGCACCACCAAACTTGTTTTAACATCCCGAGTTCACACCTACTCGAATCCAATTATACTTAAATATCATCGTGTTTCATAAAACACCAACAAAAGATCAGAACAAACATGTGCACAAATCAGAACAACTGAGTGGCTAAAATGACAACACAGATCCGAGCAGCATCAATAGGAAACTGAAAGAAAACAGCAGCAACATATGCGCACAACTGAGTAGAAAGTGAAACTGAGAAAGAATATGAAACCAGTCGTATAAGCTCTCAAATGGCATCCAGGAAGCAAAATATGAATATGACCACCAAACATATGAACTACACATCTTGAATGCAGACATTATAAGGGTTACAATCATAGGAATTCACTCATTTTTTCTTCACAGATTTGAGGAAGCATCATTTTTAGCACGAGTGATGTAAAACCTTAGTCTTACTAAAATATTCGTGACAACTGTATCTTAGAGGTACAAATATGCACATTTAAATAGCATAGAAGCAGTTAACCCAAACACGAACAATATAAATAACAGAATACTTGAGAAAGGATACATCAAGATATACAAATACATGAGATTGAAGTAAAGAGTAAGCCAATATTAACTTGCCTTGACTTGGCGCTATAGAGATTGAATATGATTAGTAATTTCATCCAGCATCACTGCTTTTCCAGTGACCTGCAAAAACCAACAAAATTTCTTAGTCGGCCACTGAAATCATAATCTATGTAGCAAGTGTAAGGCCATAAATATATACAACCAAGATGCAACCATGATTGAAAGGTTCAAGTTAATGTTAGAAAGTGCCTCTTGAAAATGGAAATTCGTCGAACTTAAGCTCGAATCCAAGTTAGTAATACATGGGGCGTGTTTTATGCAAGGCCTCGGAACTGTTGTATTCATCTGTAAATAATTAGAAAATGTAGGCAAATACTTGAACACATCATAGGCCTTGTCAGCTAGGCAAGTAATCACAGTGAGGTAAGGGGTCTTCATATAGCTTTCAGTCAATGTCGTCTAAGTGAAACTAAGATAAAATGCAACAAATACGAAAAAAATGTTTGATAACAAAACTTATCCACCAATAATGATGTAAAAAAGCAAATATATCGGCCATGTAAAATGCTTGAGAAGAATACTACCACACAAAGAAAAGAGAAAAGGGAAGAGGTGTGACTTTTCACATTTAAGGAAGAAAAGTCTGTTCTCCTTTGAAAGGATGGTATCGGGACTTTTGCAACCATTACAAATGACACATTCATCTGTACACAAATGATATCATCAATAAGATATAGGCGATCACCGCTCACCTTCAGCGGCCCACATCAGTCGACACCACAGTCATTATGTGGGAGGTAAGTTACGGTAGCTCAGCACCAGGACCATTGGGGGCAGTCATATTCGGTGCCCACAGGAAACCCAAGCAGCCCTTGGTCCAAAAGTCAAGTTAACTCAGGACATTCCCACACGGTGGCTGCCGAGCATCGAACCACTGATCTCGTGAAAGGTCACCAAACTCCCAACCACTGGGGTACACCCGCCGGTGTTCATCAATAAAATATAGGATATGAGAAATGAAGGTTGGGGATACATAAGTAAGAATTAAAAGCAGCATGGAATTTGTGAAGGATACTGGAGGGTACTTCACAGTAGATAACATGCAACATTCCAACGGTATTACTTCATAGCTGAGGTATAGAACTTGCTGATGTATCGCCGTAGAATAACCTCAAAATTCTTGGGAGCAAACCTCCCTTTCACAGCAAGCCTTTGCTGCCCATCAAGAGACCCCACTGGTTCCCATTTCAGCCAACAAAAAGTGCATTACATGCTCAGGCTACCTGTGCATGCTGTTTATAGTCACGAAGAAGAGAAAAATAAATTAGGGCCATGGTACATGTTAAAATAACAGATTAATAGAAAGAAAAAAGGCAAAGTCTTGGGAATGATGGATGGAAAGACGGGGTCAAACTAGAATAATAAAATGTATAAGGTTTTAGTTGCAATATTAAAATTTTAGTATGCAATATGTAATAGTTATAAAATTTATAACCCGGTTCATACAACCAAAAATTTTATCTTCATTTCTCTTAATTTACACTTTAAACCTTGGTCTTTCCATGACTTATGGAAAAACCGTCTTTCAAGAGACGAACTCAAGAAAAAAATAGAGAGATAAATTAAGACCACAACAGTACATGCTAAGATATAAGAATAAAGAAACATAAAGCGAATAATCAAGACAATACATCAAAGACAAGCATACGGACGGACAATGAGATAATAGTATGAGACTAATCTACAAAATTACCAACAAGCCAACTCGCATAAAACCGAGAAATATCACTAAGGATAGCCCTGATATTTATGAAGCTCTTGAGCAATAAGCAAGTCTAAACAGGTAGCTCACTTAGACAAGCATTTCAGTTAGAAGATCTGAAAGGCGGTGGAGAGAAGCTCGTCGTGGGCAAACAATGGTAAAACATGAATATAAATAATCCTAAGGGGAGTACCATTATTAGCGACCAACAAGAAAAAGAAAACATACAACCTTCAAAGGTCCATGAAATTCACAAAAACGGTCTTTTTGGTGCCTTCACAAGAACCTAAGGAGGCCTCATCACTGTCCTACGCCTATCTCCAACAAGTTCAGAATTGTTCTCACGAAGAATGTTGAAAATACATCCCATAAGCTGCAAATGACATAATATAATTACAAGGGCTGAAGAAATAAATGGTCAAAGAGGTGCACGCTTCAGAGCCAATAAATTCATGGGGGAGCAGATAGAAACCAAGCAAGAAGCAGGAAGAAAAGGCTACAGGCTCCCGGAACACATGTACGAATCCCATGATTGTGATGAGTACCATCCAAAATAATTTACGTAAAGATATAAATCGAACCACGTAAGGGCTACAAATCAGAGGAATTCATTCATCTTTTCTTCACAGATTTGAGGAAGCATCATTTTTAGCTCAAGTGACATTAAACCTTAGCCTTACTAAAATATTCGCGATAGCTAAGTCTTATAGGTACAAATATACACATTTAAATAGCATAAAAGCAGTTAACCCAAAAAGGGAACAATATAAATAATAGAATACTTGAGAAAGGATACATCAAGATGGTTGATATGCCTTGAATATGTATTAGCCGCTTCGATAGGTTGGTACGGGGGTCTCGCTGCCCGGTCAGCGAGTCGGGGGGTCCAGGGGGCGGAGTCGCCCCCGGTCCGACGGTATAGCTTGTCTCTTTATTGGACTGCTGTTGATTTGGGTAGAATTGTGTTTTGGCCCAGTTTGTTAGGGTTAAGTGGAGACAGCATATAAAGTGTCTCTCTTCTCTCTGTAAACATTAATTCTGATATAGTGAATCCGTCTCCCGTGGATGTAGCCAAAATTTGGTGAAGCACGTAAATCTTGTGTCTTGTTATTTTCTTTCATATTTTCTGTTCTTTCTCCATTCCGCACAACAAACTGGTATCAGAGCGGTTTCTTTTTCCGGTGAGATCTGTAGTGGGTGTATCGGATTCTGGGCTCATCAGATCGGGGCTGATCGGGGAGAAAGATGTCTGGGTTGAACGTGAAGATCGACAAGTTTACTGGGAGAAACAGTTTCAGTTTATAGCAGATCAAGATGCGAGATTTGCTGAAATAGCAAGGCTTGTGGACTCTGCTGACGAAGGATTTCGCGAGCAGTTTTGGCGATGTGGTGGGTCTGGAAGAAAAGGCACACTCGACGATTATGCTGTGTCTCGCGGACGAAATCATCACTGAGGTCTCAGATCAGGAGACTGCTGCACAACTGTGGCTGAAGTTGGAGAGTTTGTATATGACGAAATCTCTAACCAACAAGCTGCTTCTGAAACAACGCCTCTTCGGTCTCCGAATGCAGGAAGGTACGCAACTCAGAGACCATCTAGAGCAATTGAATACTTTGTTATTAGAATTGCGAAATATAGATGTGAAAATTGAAGATGAAGATGCTGCTTTGATTTTTCTAGTGTCTTTACCGCTTTCGTATGAGAATTTTGTTCAGACATTTATTGTTGGTAAAGATTCCGTGTCTCTGGAGAAAGTTAGATCCTCTCTCCATAGTAGAGAGTTGCGACATAAGGCAAATGATACAGGTACAGAAAGTCAGGCCTCTGGCTTGTTTGCTAGTGACGGAAACACAAAGGGCAAGGGAACCGACAGTAAGAAGAAGAGCAAGGGAACCGGCAGTAAAAAGAAAGGCAAGAAGTCATCTTCAAAGGGTCCCAAGGCCAATGATGTTTGTAACTACTGTAAGGAGAAGGGACATTGGAAAAAGGAGTGTCCGAAGAAGGCTAGTAAATCTGGGAGTACATCTGGTACTGCTGCTGTGGCTGAAGGGGATTTCAGTTCTGAAGATGATTTTGCTCTAGCTGCTACTGGGCAAAATAATCATCCTAATGCGTGGTTTCTTGATTCTGGGGCATCTTACCATATATGCCCAAGGAGAGATTATTTCTCAACTTATGAGCAAGCTGAGGGCATCATTACTACGGCAAATGGTGTTGCGTGCAAGGTAGTTGGGATTGGTTCAATCAAGATCAGGACGCATGATGGTAGTTTCTGTACTTTGAATGATGTCAGGCATGTTCCATCGATGACAAAGAATCTGATTTCTCTTCCTACGTTGTATAGAAAGAGTTTCGTCTACTCAGGGAGTGATGGAGTTCTGTGTGTCTGCAAAGGTTCTAGGCTAGCTCTGAAAGGTGTTCTGCATGGTACTTTGTATTTTCTACAAGGTTCCACGGTTATGGATTCTGTTAATGTTGCATCTTTGGAGGTTCACCAGGATGATATGACTAAGTTATGGCATATGAGGCTTGGTCACATGGGTGAAAGAGGGATACAGATTCTGTCGAAATATGATCTTCTTGGTGGCCACAAGGTCAAGAGCTTGGACTTCTGTGAGCATTGCGTTTTGAGGAAGCATCTCCACAGCAAGTTTTCTAAGGCGATTCATAGAACAAAGGACACATTGGATTACATCCATTCTGATTGTTGGGGACCTTCCCGAGTTGAGTCACTGGGAGGTCACAGGTACTTTGTTTCTCTGATTGATGATTACTCAAGGATGACTTGGGTTATCATGATGAAACATAAGAGTGAAGCTTTCTCGAAGTTCAAGGAGTGGAAAGCTTTGGTGGAGAATCAGACCGGGAAGAAGATCAAGAGGCTTCGAACTGATAATGGGCTGGAATTCTGCTCGTCTGAGTTTGATCAGTTTTGTAGGGATGAAGGGATTGCTCGTCATCATATAGTCAGGAATACGCCACAGCAGAATGGCATATCTGAGCGGATGAATTAGATATTGCTGGCGAGAGCGAGGTGCATGCTCTCTAATGCTGGTTTGGAAAGGAGATTCTAGGCAGAGGCGGTGAGTACAGCTTGTTACTTGATCAACCGCGGGCCTCACACGGGTATAGAGTGCAAAATACCTATGGAGTTGTGGTTACGTAAAGTTGTTGATTACTCCAAGTTAAAAGTTTTTGGTTGTACATCTTATTATCATGTTAGTGATGGTAAGTTAGAGCCCCGAGCCAAGAAGGGTGTCTTTGTGGGTTATGGAGATGGAGTTAAAGGCTCCAGGATATGGTCTCCATCTGAGAAGAGGGTTATTCTGAGCAGGGACGTTGTCTTTGATGAAAATTCTTTGCTTAGATCTATGGTGAAGCCCACAGTTGTGCCAGAAACTAATGGAGTTGATAAACAGGTGGAGCTTGAAGTCACTCAAGGTGAAAATAGATTGGAACAATTTGAGGTGGATTAAGAGCCACGGACAGAATCTGAGATACTGGAATCTCCACCACCAAATCCTCAACCATCAGGAGCTATAGTCCGCAGTTTAGCTCGGGACCGACCCAGGAGGGTTGGAGTTGGGGCGCCCAAGAGATATGGGTTTGAGGATATGGTGGGTTATGCACTACAGGTTACTGAGGAGGTGGATACTCATGAGCCATCCACCTATAGAGAAGCTGTTTCAGGTACTGATGCTGACAAATGGTTTGTAGCAATGGGAGATGAGATGGAGTCCCTCCAGAAGAATCAGACATGGGATTTGGTTCAACAGCCTCAAGGGAGAAAGGTTATCACTTGCAAATGGGTTTTCAAGAAAAAAGAAGGGATATCACCTACAAAGGGAGTCAAGTACAAGGCTAGAGTTGTTGCTAGAGGTTTCAGTCAGAGAGAGGGAGTAGATTACAATGAGATTTTCTCACCAGTGGTCAGACACATCAGGATTTGGAGCTTGAACAACTTGATGTGAAGACCGCTTTTCTACATGGAGAGTTGGAGGAAGAGATATACATGACTCAGCCAGATGGTTTCCAAGTTCCTGGCAAGGAAAAATATGTTTGCAAGTTGAAGAAGTCCTTATATGGGCTTAAGCAGTCTCCGAGGCAGTGGTACAAGAGATTTGATAGCTACATGCTTGAGTTGGGCTACACAAGGAGTTCATATGATTGTTGTGTCTACTACAGCAAGTTGAGAGATGAGTCATTCATTTATCTGGTGCTTTATGTAGATGACATGTTGATAGCCTCAAAGAGTAAGCATGAGGTTCAAAAGTTGAAAGGACTTCTTAGTGCTGAGTTTGAGATGAAGGATCTGGGTGCAGCTCGGAAGATACTAGGAATGGAGATTCTTAGGGATCGAAGTTAGCGGAAGCTTTTCTTGTCACAGAAAAGCTACATTCAGAAAGTGTTGGCTAGGTTTGGCATGTCTACAGCGAAGCCTATAGACACTCCTAGTGCTGCAAATATCCATCTCATCACCATGTTTGCTCCTCAGTCAGATGAGGAGAAGGAGTATATGTCTCGGGTTCCTTATGCCAGCGCGGTGGGGAGTTTGATGTATGCTATGGTTTGCACGAGGCCAGATTTAGCACGGCAGTCAGTGTTGTGAGCAGGTTCATGGGGTAACCGGGAAAGGAACATTGGCAAGCTGTGAAGAGGATTTTCAGGTATCTTAGAGGTACGTCTGATGTGGGTCTCATTTATGGAGGTGATACCGAGTGCTTAGTTACAGGCTACTCTGATTCTGATTATGCTGGTGATATTGACACGAGCAGATCGATGACTGGTTATGTATTCACTTTGGGAGGTTCTGTGGTTAGTTGGAAGGCGACTTTGCAACCTACAGTGACGTTGTCTACTACGGAAGCAGAGTACATGGCTCTGACAGAGGCTGCAAAGGAGGGAATATGGCTGAAAGGGCTGGTTAGTGATCTTGGTCTACATCATGATCAGGCTACTGTGTATTGTGACAGCTTGAGTGCAATCTGCCTAGCCAAGGATCAGGTCCATCATGAGAGGACCAAGCATATTGATGTCAGATATCATTTCCTGAGGAGTGAGAGGAGAATCAGGGTGAAGAAAGTGGGAACTACTGACAACTCCGCTGATATGTTCACCAAACCTGTTCCACATAGCAAGTTTCAACATTGTTTGGACTTGCTGAACATCAGAGCTGATTAGGTGCTCTATGGGCAGTCCCGGAAGTGGAGGGATAAGTCTGCTCATCTGGCACTGTAATGGTGCGTCTGGAGTTTCTGCTTTGAGGATTCAAGTCAAGGTGGAGATTTGTTGGTATGCCTTGAATATGTATTAGCCGCTTCGATAGGTTGGTACGGGGGTCTCGCTGCCCGGTCAGCGAGTCGGGGGATCCAGGGGGGCGGAGTCGCCCCCGGTCCGACGGTATAGCTTGTCTCTTTATTGGACTGCTGTTGATTTGGGCCGAATTATATTTTGGCCCAGTTTGTTAGGGTTTTGTGGAGACAGCATATAAAGTGTCTCTCTTCTCTCTGTAAACATTAATTCTGATATAGTGAATCCGTCTCCCGTGGATGTAGCCAAAATTTGGTGAAGCACGTAAATCTTGTGTCTTGTTATTTTTGTTCATATTTTATGTTCTTTCTCCATTCCGCACAACAAAGATATACAAGGACGCAGCACCTGTTTCAAAAAATAAAAACAAAGGAAATTATATACCTCTTTGTCCATACCAGGAAAAGGGGCGACGAAATGATTTAGAAAAGCCACTACAATCTCATTACATATTACAATAGTATCTTCAACTTATTATATACACTCCAGATCACGGGACTGCATCCAGTTCAGCTATATTCGACCTCCACTCATGTTGAAAAGAATCACTCATAACTCTTCCTCATCAACTTCAATTCCAAAAGATTCATCCAACTACTCATAACAACATTCAACAATCCAAGCTTTTCAGTTCTGAACTAAAGACTCCACAGCATATAATACAAATAGACAGTGTTTCCTGCAGACAATGATCCAGCCAAACGACATGAACAATAGTGCACTCAATGTTCATTGTATATGTTGGTATGCCTTGAATACGTATTAGCCGCTTCGACAGGTTGGTACAGGGGTCTCGCTGCCCGGTCAGCGAGTCGGGGGGGGGGGGGGTCCAGAGGGGCGGAGCGCACCCTGGCCTGGGGGTCCGGGGGGACGGAGACGCCCAGGCCCGACGGTATAGCATGTCCTCTGTTTGGGCTGTTATTGGCATTTTGTCTCATGTTCTGGTTTGGGCCAGATTGTTTCTAGGCCTAAAGCCGTTAGGGTTTAAGGTGGAGAGGACTATATATAGTGCCTCGTCTTTTATGGTAACCTGTAAGAGATAGGATTAGTAGAGAGTTGGAAATCTGTAATTCTGGTCTTTCTCTCTAGTGGAATCCGATCTTGGTCGGCCGTGGATGTAGCCAATTGGTGCCATGTAAAATCTCGGTGTCTTGTTTTTCATTTTATTTGCTTTGCTTGTTCTTTCTCGGGTATTCCGCACAACAGTATCAATCCAAATTTTAAATTAATGTTTATAAAATGTGAGATATTTTGATGGTTTTCATAAGGGATAAATGCCAATACAACCCTATCTACTTGAATAAGTGCCAATATCACCTTATGATAATTTTTAGTGCAAATATAACCCTAACTAGTTAATGAAAGTGCCAATATAACGCTCAGACCCCATTCCGGCATTGACCTCAAATTTCCAGTGTTGACTCTATGTAAATTGACCAAAAAACCCTTTGGGCTAACTATGAAATTAGGTGGACAATTTTACCCTCATAGTTCGCCAGACCGCCATAGTTCGCTGAAATTAGGTAGGATTATATCAGCACAATATGAAATCTTATTGGGTTATATCAGCACATTCCTAATGTTTGTAGGGTTATATCAGCACATTTCTAATGTTTGTAGGGTTATATCAGCATATCCTTAAAACTTATAGGGTTATATTGGCACTTTCACTAATTATATAGGGTTATATTGGCACTTTCGAATATTGAAAGGTTATATTGGCACTTATGTTAACTAGGTAGGGTTATAAAAACATTTTTTTTCTTTTCATAATGCTTTAAATGGCCATTTAAAGCTTTTATCAAATCCCAACTTATGCTTTCTATATCATTCTGCATTCATCATCTAGCCATAGAACTTTCCTTGGTATACTTCTAATCAAACTCCTCAGAATATGAAAATCTATACCCAGATTAAAGTATTTATAAACCTATGAAAAAGTTCAAATGATTTCTAACCCGGATATGATGCGTACTCATCTTCCTAGTCTCACTGCTACCTTTAGGAAGTTCATTCGAATCGAGGTCAGCCATTTCAAAAATATACACTGGAACAAAAAATTGAAAGCCCTTGGATGTCGTTGGATCTTCTTCACCTCTGATGCAATTGAAAGCCCTCAGATTCGTTGGATCGAAGTAAACAGTCGTTGGACTGCAGCAAACCGCCTCCGGTTGAATGACAAGGACAAGCTTGTGCATGTCGAATAGTGATTAGGAAGAAGAACACAGAATTGCAGGAAGAAAACAGTGTCATTTTCTCAAAGAAGGGAAGTAAAACTAATGACGTAAATACCCCGATTGATACCAATATTAAATAATCCTTATTTTATTATCTGGTGTTTTCCGACTAACAGAATCATAACTAGAAATATAACTTACATTTAGCACATTCTCTAATGACGGATTCCATATCCTAATGGTGGGATATAATTTACAATTGAATACTCCCTCTGTCCCAGGGAATTCTACAGAGAGAGAAATTCTCCCTCAGAATTTCCCCTGGGTGAAATTACCAAAAGCCCCTGCACATCTTCTCTTCCTCCCTGTGTTTTCTCCCACTGTCCTCTCCTACCGCCACCAACAGCCACCAGCCTCCACCACCCCCATTGCCTTTGCAACCACCATTCTTTACCACAACCCAAACCCTCGTCTGAAAACCCATAAACACTAACAACTAAACCCAGAAACACTAACAACTAAACCCAGAAACACAAACAACTAAACCCAGCCATCCTTTCCCTCGGTTTTTGGAGATTTTTGTCAATTTTGTTTTTTCACACCACCGCGCGCAGACCTACAATTGGCCTCTTCGATTCTATCAATCGACGGGATAGTCTCCGACGAAGAGGTGTCGGGGAAGAGAGGAGGAGCCACAAAATTTGGTGGAGGAGCCACAAAATCTAGCGAAAGAGGTGGTGGGGATGGAGAGGAGGATGAGGGGAGGCGGCAGAGGCGGAGGTGATGGAAGGAGGAGGTGGTAGGTCTAGTGGGGTGGCAGAGATGGGGTGAAATAGGAGGAGGCGGAACTGGTGAAGTGGGAAGGAGGAAGGAGGAGGTGGCAGAGATGGGTGGCAGAGGTGGTGGAGAGGATTTGAGTGATGGTGGGAAATTTTGAGCAATGGGCATGAGGATTTGAGTGGTGATGGAAAGAAAATGTTAGTGGAGATGAAGTAATTTGGGGTGAAAAAAGAGGATGAAGTGGTGGGATGGGCTAGATGTAGGGGTGGATTTAGATGTAAAATTTTATTTGTTTGAGGGTAAGTTAGTCTTTTGTTAAGTTAGTTTTTTCCTAAAATGAAAAATGTATAGAATTGCATGGAACATCCCAAAAGGAAAAGTGCATAGAATAGTAAATACAAAGACTTGTCGAGATCGGTTCACCATAGTCCACTAAGTTGCAAATATTAGAATTCATAACGCACGTGGTGGCTGCACTCATTAGGGCACGCGTGCGTATTGATCAGGGCACACAAAATTATAGTTACTGGTTCTCATCCGCTTGACACATTGATTCAAACCATTAAACCATCATCTTTCATGTGTCAAACTTCTTCAACTATTTATTAAATACTATTCTTACAAATGTCTTATATATTATGTTTCCTTTAATTTTTAATTAGAAATTAATGATTTTAATTTTAACCGAAATTATATTTTTGAATTCATATTTTTAAACTAATAGTTCATAATTTATATATCTTATATTAATGCTTTAGACTATATTTTCACTTTTAATTTATCGTTAATAAAAAATATATTAGTTCATATGTTGAGAATGTTTGTTAATATCTTTAGTAACTTAGTTTCAAACTTTCATTTCCTACAAGACTTATAACTAGCATCGATATACTAATTAGTTCGTGTGTTTAGAATAATTGCTAAACGTGTTAATGATTTAGTTCAAACTTTCAATTTTCTGCAAAACTAACAACTATTAAAGATATATTACTTCATGTATCTAGATAGTTTGTTGATCGTTTAAGGACTTAGTTCAAATTTTCCTTTTTTGCAAGACTTAAAGTTAGTAATTAAAGATATACTAGTTCATGTCTATAGAATGCTTGTTAATTATTTAAGAACTTAGTTAAACTTTTATTTTCTATAAGAATTAATTATAATTAGCATTGATATACTAATTAGTTCATATGTGTATATTGTTTGTTAACCATTTAAAGGACTTTGTTAAAACTTTCATTTTTCTGCAAATTTATATAACTATTAAATATATATTAGTTCGTGTATTTAGAATGTTTATCAATAGTTTTAGAAACTTAGTTCAAACTTTCATTTTCTACAATACTTATAGCTTGCATCATTATGCTAATTAGTTCATGTGTATGGAGTAATTGCTAACCGTTTTAAGGACTTGGTCCAAACTTATCTTTTTTCTGCAATACTTATGTCTATTAAAGACATATTAGTTCGTGTGTTCAGAATGTTTGTTGATAATTTTAAAGACTTAGTTCAAACTTTCCACAAGATCTAGCTGGCATCTGTATTCAAATTAGTTCATGTGTTTTAAATGTTTGTTAACCGTTTTATGAACTTAGTTCAAACTTTCATTTTCTGCAAAACTAACAACTATTAAAAATATATTAGTCCATGTATCTAGATAGTTTGTTGTTTAAGGACTTAGTTCAAACTTTCATTTTTTGCAAAACTTAAAGTCAGCAATTAAAGATATACTAGTTCATGTTTATAGAATGCTTGTTAATTGTTCAAAAACTTAGTTAAACTTTTACTTTCTATAATAATTAATTATATCTAGCATTTGTATACTAATTAGTTCATATGTGTACATCATTTGTTAACCGTTTAAAGCCTTTGTTCAAACTTTCATTTTTCAGCAAATTTATAACTAAAAAATATATATTAGTTCGTATATTTAGAATGTTTGTTGGTAGTTTTAAGGACTTGGTTCAAACTTTCATCTTCAACAAGACTTATAGTTAGTATCGGTATACTAGTTAGTTCATGTGTTTAGAATGTTTGTAAACTGTTTTAAGATTTAGTTCAAACTTTTATTTTTCTGCAAAACTTACGACTATCAAAGATATATTACTTCATGTGTATAGATAGTCTGTTAATCATTTTAAATACTTAGTTCCAACTTTCCTTCTTATGAAAAACTTATAGTCAGTAAAGATATATTGGTTTATGTGTTTAAAGTGTTTGTTAATAGTTTAAAGAATTAGTTTAAACTTTTATTTTCCGCAAGACTTATAGCTAGCATTGGTATACTAATTAGTTAGTGTGTCTAAATAGTTTGTTAACCATTTTAAGAACTTAGTTCAAACTTTCATTTTTCTACAAATTTATAACTATTAAATATATATTGGTTCGTTTGTTTAGAATGTTTGTTGATAGTTTTAAAGTTATAACTATTAAATATTTGTTGATAGTTTTTCTTTAAGTTCTACAATTATACTGTGAAAAATAAAAGTTTAAATAAAGTTATTAAAATGATTAACAAACATTATAAATATATGAGCTAATATAAATATGTGTGCTAGTTGTAACTCTCGCAAAAATAAAATTTTAAACTACATCTTTAAAATAATTAATAAACATTATAAACACATGAGCTAATATACCTTTACTAATTGTAAAAACAATTTAATTGAAGAAAAGGTATATACTCCACTATTAAATAATAAATTTGCTACTCTCTCCGTCCGAGGAGAATCTGCACACTTTCTTTTTTGGGTTATCCCAAAAAAATCTGCACACTTTACATTTTAAGGTTATTTTTACTTACCTTAAGACATAAATGCCCTTTAAATTAATTATTCTCTCATATCTCTCTCCTCACCTTTTCATCTTATCATCCGCTTCCATCTCCTTTTTTCCTCACATCTCCCATCTTATCATCTCCGGCTCCATTTCATCTTACTCTCCACCTCCATCTTCCTCACCACCTCCATCTTCCTCACATTTCCCTCTCTTTGTACGTCAGTGGCACGGCATCTTCATCTCATCCTCTCCGCCTTCATCAACTGGGTTTCCAGCATTTTCATCTCCATCAACTGGTTTTCCAGGATCTTCATCTCCACCTTCATCATTTGAATGTCGATCTGGTAAACCTCCGCATTCATCTCTCCGCATTCATGAAAGGAAGGTATTTCTTGTAAGTTTGATTCAATATGTTCCCATTTTCTTCTCTCTGAGGCAACAGAAGGGGTGGAAGAGTTCACTTTTCCTCATTAGCCCACAAATTGACCATATTATTTGGTTTAAAATGATATTATTTTACTCTAATTTCTATTGAATCAAGCTACTCCATTAGTGCAGATCTAGAACGAAGAACACAAAAACTGAAGAAGTCGAAGAGAAGATGAATGATGAAGAACGAAGAAGATGCAGAGAAAATGAAGGACGAAGAACGAAGAAGATGCAGAGAAGATGAAAACGCAGAGAAGACAGACGAAGAAGCCACATAGTAAAATGAAGAAGGCAGAGGCTGTTTAGTCATTTCAAGTGTCTAAAATTAAAATGAGGGTTTTCTCTTTCTGCAGGGTGCACTGGGACGGAGGGAGTAATAAAAGTGGGAATGGGCTTTTGGTTAAAAGCATGGCGAAACTCCTCCAGGTTGTGGGATCGAATCTCAATACCTACCTTTTAAATTAAATGTGCACGTTTTTCAATTGCATGCATGCGCGCGCTTTTCAATTGCATCCACGCATGCTCGCCTTTAAAGCTTTCATCTGCGCGCTTTTAACTGCTGCAATTATAAAATTGCATTTTAATCCCCCGTCTGAGACTTTCTATATATTAAAGATCTTCTTCTATTTAGCCAATCATTTTAATTTATTTTGCTGTTAAATACATACTTTCTCTTTCTCATTTTAAACTGTAATTTAACTATTTATTTAATTAAAATTTTAAAAATTTTGATCTTATAATTAAATTGGTACATAAATATAAATACTATAATTTAATATATTATTATATTCGTCATAACATATATTTTCACAAAAGTTAAATGTACACGTTTTCACAATATCAATCTTTGCATGAACGCGCGCGCTTTCTGACTATATCCACGCACACTTTCCTTTAAAGCTTTCATCCGCACGCTTTAAACTGCTACAATTATAAAATTGAAGTTTAATTCCCCCGTCCGCTTTCACAGGAGACTTTCTTTATATTAGAGACCTTCTTCTATTTAACCAATCGTTTTCATTTATTTATTGTTAAATATATACTCCCTCTTTCCCATTTCATGTAATTTAACTATTTATTTAACTTTTTTTATTTAATCAAAAAAATAATTTTGATCTGGTACATAAATATAAATATTATTATGTGATACATTGTTAGATTCGTTATAACATCTATTTTCACAATAACAAATTTTTATAAGTCTTTATTATCCTAAATGAAAGATATTAAAGATCAAACATTTTTCAAGTTAACTATTAAAAGTCAAAAGGTGAAACTTTACTTGGGCAGATGGAGTATATTATCGTTGATATTTCAGTTGCATGTATGTAAAATTTTAAAAATATATATAAAAAACACATACATTAATGTTTGATAAGTTTACGTAAAAATAAATCCAACAAAATCTCATACTGTATAATAATATTATCTATAACTTATATTAAAATAGCAACATCTTAGTTATGTGGAATCCCCATATTTAACCACATCACCTTTCATAAAATTTTTACAGGTGGAATTCTTAAATTTATCACGTCAACTTAAAAAAAACAAATTTAATGTGACATTATTTACTTTTGAATTTCAATATTTTATTGGAAACTGATGATAATGAATGCAGTAAATCTACTAAAAGAGTAAATTTTTGGTCAAATGGCAACCCACATTTAATTTCATTTAATTTAATTTCAATTTCAAACACCCTATAATAGATATTGTTTGCATTCTGTCTGTCAATCGGGGTATTTGAGTCATTTGGACTAGCTTAAGCCCAAAAAATTGTCTAAAAATAACACATATACCAATTTTATAATATGGTACTGGTTTTAATTCTCTACTATATATAATCAATCATAATTTATTAACATGCAAATATTATAATATCTTACTAATATTAATTCTTTACTGTATATAATCAATCATAACTTGTTAAAAAATATAACTTCCAAAGGTATATTTAAAACCATAAACATCTCATTATAATATATATATATATATATATATATGAAGAAAATCTAAATAAACACCTAATCTAAAATAACAAAATATTCATTTTTTTATACAATGATAGAGTAATTTTGATAGAAATATGTATACATATTTATTTATATACGCCAAAATATTATTTTAGACTGACTAACTGGTAAATGATGACAATTTATAATTAGTGAGACTAATAAGGCCATTTAATATTTATTTTTTTTCCATTGCAATGAGATATATACATATAATTATGATAACCTCTTAAAATGAATATCATCATATATATAATTAGTTTTTTAAATAATTTGAATGAAATATTATTAATTAATCAATTTTTATTGTATTCAATATTTAACGTTTTTCAAATAATTAACTATTTTACTTTATAACTCATATAATTTTTCTTAAATGACTAAAATTTTAAATAAAATTTAAATATTTTAATTAATGATATCATGCAACGCGCGATGGTACTCCACTAGTTTTTAAAAATAAATATATTAAAATATTAATAAATGTATTACTTTACTTTAAATACTGCATCGTGTGTAATTATCATATATAAATATATAACAAAAATTAATTACTTATATATATTTTTCATTTTTGTTCATATATCCGTGCATCAACACAGGGTCTTATCTAATTTAATATATTTATATAAAAATATTTAATTTAAAATATCAAATGACGTATCTTTCAAAGGGCAAAGATAGTAAGTGCAACTTATAGTCAAATCATACTCCCTCCGTCCCAAGATTATTGGACTATTTATTTTTTAAAAGTTAAATTTGATAACTTTGACTTTAAATATAAATTAATATTAGTATATTAAAAATATCATGTGAGATATGTTAGATTTATCTTAATATCTATTTTATAAATATTAATTATATTTATAAAAATATTATACTTAATTAGAGATATTAACGGTATCATTGAAAATCGTAAAAAATAAATAAACTAATAATTATTGGTCGGAGTATATATTATCATCCCAAAAGCTCGAAAGAATAGAAACTGTCATTTATAATTGATGATTCAGTCCATGGCACAAAATTTGAATCATTGTCTTTTTAAGGTATTTAGAAAATATGTTCAATCATTTCATTAAAAATAGTGATACTATGTATAATTAAAGTTATGAAAATTTAAAATATTTTTACGAATATAATAAGATATTGAGAAGGTTTCTTATTAGACCGAATAACTGATAATCATTTTAAACAATATAGTTTTAATAATTTTTAAGGTTGAATTATAAATATTTATATATTAATAATCATTTAAAAAAATTCATAATTATATGTACTTCATTGCAATAAAGATACATAAATATCAAACATTCTATTAGCCATGCTAATTATAAAACCTCATATAACGGTTAGTCGCTATAGAACTAGACTTTGTGTAAGATATTATAGGATAACATGATAATAAAATTTCGGACACTAATGACATGTTCTCAACAGTTCATCTGAATTCCAGTTCAATTCATTTCAAATCAGTTTAGTCAATCAGTTCAGTTCAATTCAATTTAGCGTAAATTTATTTTATAAAATTTGACTCAATTTAATTATACATTGCTATACTTTCATCACACTTATTTTGGTTCAATTCAAATTAAAATTAGATCAGTTCATATAAGTTTCAAAGATGATAACCTAAATGACTATGTTAAGCTATAACAACAAATATTTTCTAGGATGCTAATATAGAGCAGACAATTTCTATATTTAAAACAAGAGAGAGTGTAAGATAGGTATTGTTTTAAAATTTCAATGCACTTGATCATATACTCACACAATTAAGTATATGGACCTAATTGGGATTGATCTTTATAATTTGTAAATCATCACGCAATTTGCATGCTGAATTATAAAATAATATTTTAATTTATTTTAATATACCTTACAAATGAATATTTCTTAAACATATAGTTATACAATAAATAGTCATTCTTCTTTGGCAAAGTCTTGGGAAAGATGGGTTTTCCATAACCTTATGAAAAGACGTGTAATTAGAATAATGAAAGGTATGAGGTCTTAGTTGTAATATTAAAAATTTATTATACAACGTGTAGTAGTTATAAATTTTATAACACGATTCATGCAATCAAAAAAATTTATCTTCATTTGTTCTTCTTTTCACTTTAAACCTTGATTTTTCCACGACTTATGGAAATACCATCTTTCAAGAGACGGATTCTTCTTTTTTTAGTTTCACATTTATATATTAAAACCATGAAAGCCGTAAAATTGACGATCAAACATGATTATAAAAACTGTGAAAAAGTAAACATGTCATTTTTTTGAGAGAATGAGGGAATATTATCTATGTACTAGAGAAAGTCATCCCGCGTGAATTACACAGTCGTATACTACACTGACTTTAAAAGCAAAAAAAAAAACAATGATACTACTAAATTATGATCATTAATCCTTGGGATATATACAAATAAAATCATATATACTTGAGTAAGTGTAAATATAATCCTAAGATAATTTAAATAACAAAAACAACCCTAACTAGTTGATGACAGTGCAAATATAACCCTAAAACTTTATTTCCAACGTTGACTTAGTCTTTCTTGTGTTGACTTAATCTAAAATGATCAAAATGCCCTTTGACTCAAATATAGAAAGTGTGTATACAATATACCCTTACCACTGCCGCCCGCCACCGCTTCCACTCTGACACCGCCGCTTTGATTGGGCCATCACCAAGTTGTCACTGCGCCACCCAGCCCCAGCCCCAGCCCCACCACCAGCCACCTCGCCAACTAGCCCCGACCACCCAACTCAAGCCAGCGCCGCCTCCTTCACCGTGTCGAAGGTGTCGAGCCAGAGGCGGGTCCGGTCGACCACCACCACATCTCCTCTACCCAGCCAGCCCCGCCACCTAAACTCGCCGATATGAGAATCACCCACCACCACCGATCTTCCCTCTGCTACTAAACCCACCACCCCTAAAGAACCGGCCGATCAGAAAATCCCCTCGCCATTTAAACCCGCCGCCCCTGGAACCCTGGCTCCACCGCCACCCCTTGAACTCTTGCGCCTCCACACCATCTTCGCTGCCTCCTCCACACCTGCACCTCCACACCATCTTTTCCGCAACAGGGAGGGGGGGGGGTATAATAGTAATTTCCTTCTTTTATTTTTTTCCAGAGGGGTAAAAGAGTATTTTCTTTGAATTTCGGCATAAAACTACCGGAATGAGTATATTTTTACTTACACTTATTATTTGGGATTATAATTGCACTTTCAATTATTAAAATGTTATATTACACTAACGTGAAGTATGTAGGATTATGAATGCACTTTTCTCTTAATCCTTTGTATCAACAGCCATTTGGGCCATAACTGATTGTGAATACCCCAAACAGAACAGAGCAAGGCCCATTAATCTATCATATTCATGTCTCCTAAAATGTTTGGTAGTAGTAATAATAATCCTGGTCAACTAAATTAAGCCTGTATATTAAAATTTTATTTTGAAGTACCACATTAATGAAATGAATGGAGAGTCAAGCAGGTGGTCAAAACTCAAAAAAATAGTAATCATTAGTTTTAGTTGCTATTTCAATATGTAATCATTTACATTAAATAATTCCCTAAATAACCATTTACATTTATGAATCCATTATGAATCCATCAACTCCCAAATGATTCAAAAATCAGAAGGCCTCCCACTATATAATGGCCATTAACATATAGATTCACTGTATTTGATCATATCCAATTATTCAAAATACCTGTTTTACTGTTCACTTAGTTTTTCTTTTTTGTTTTTTTTTTCACCTTGAAGAACATGGCTTTTCAACCCATAACCCACTGCTTCATCTTCATCACCCTCTTGGGATTAGCAGGTTAACTTGCTTAATGCTTATTAGGTTTGTTTTACATTCATGTCATTATATACTTATTCTCTTGAGATTAAATACACTTTAATTCAGTTCAGTTTAGTCCACTTCATCCAATTTAGTTCAACAAAAAAGAATATGATGAAATCTAATTTCATTCGACCGTATTCAATACACGTATTTCTACTTCGATTCAATTCAGTAAATATTAGGATATGGAGAACACGATCTAACTCATGTTATTATCATCCTATTTGTTTATAAATCATTGTCTTTTTTGTGTGTGTTTAACATTGTATCGTGATATATGCAGTTGCAGGTGGAATGAATCCGTCAAATCCACCAAACACACCAATAAACCCTACAGAAAGATGTGCGGACGGATTAGGACCGTGTAACCGATTTTGCAACATCGATTGTTGTACTAGGATGTGTAATAACTACTACTCAGGCATGCATGCACAGGCAACCTGTCAAGTAGTTCCCGGATTTTATTTTAGGATTTGTGTTTGCAGGCATGATTGCAAAGCATCTTTGAAGCCAGTTCGATACTCTTTGGAAGGAATACATTTTGTTTAGCTAGAACTAGAGTCCAAATTCACTGAGTTGAGTCAATGTGAGTCCAATCTAATGTGGAAATCGTGATGAATGACGAATCACTCAGACTTCAATGTTTGATTCATACATTTGTCAATCTCCGTAAATAGTCAAGTATGCGTAGCAATGGTTAGTCAATAGAATCGATAGCTCATCCTGGATTCTGCACTTTTCTTCACTGGCAAAATTCTCAAGAGAAACAAGAGTAGCGTTTGTTGGGGGGAAATGAGTGGTTGAAAATAATCCTCTCACACTTTTCCGCGACTCTTGGCAGCATTTCGCCTTGCACAGCATCCAACACAGTATATCATTGACTGGAAAAACGATACATAAAAGGATAAATGTTAAGACTTTTGGCGAAAAATTAGCAGATCTTCAGATTCTTAAAGCGATTTCTGAACTTACCAATACGACGAAGAGGAAAACATTAAAGATGGCTACCACCCTCCATTCTGTCTTCATATACTGAGCAACTCCAGCTCTGAAACAATGCAGCAGGAATCTTTAGACCTTAAATCTCAATGACGGCAGGAAAAAGGCAGAGAGACAGAAATTAAGTTCATGGTATTACTTGCAAGAATCACAACTGTAGCACTTGATGGTCCTCGAGTTTTTGTACAGTTTGCAATCATTATTTCTGCTGATTGGTCGAAAGCTCAAGTCATAGTACGAGGCGTTTACAGCAGGATAACCACACCTGAAACAATTATATATGTTGAGGTATGAGAACTGAGTAATCTGGCCTGCTGAAACCTAAACATATGGAACTACAAGAGCAAATTCTTTAGCAAGGTACTTACTCGGATGGTGGTCGGCAACAACCAGCTTCGATTGGAGTAAGTTTTGCTAAATTATATTGTTTCAAAGTCTAAAAATCAACCAAAGTGAAAATAGGTGAAAATATGATAACGATTTCAGATGAAAAGCATGAGGAACTTATAGCTTCTAAGTGTATGAATAGCAGTATACCTTGTATTTTCTCGCCAAGTTGTGGCAGTCATTAGATTTGACAAGACAACTCCTTAACTGCTCCCAGTTGCGGGAATTATTAAGCTAACAAATCAAACACAATCAAAGTAAATGCAAAATTTCCACCTATAACTTCAGATATCAGAAGAGGAAAAAAACCATTAGGTAGTTAGTAACCTCTTTCAAGAACCATGAGTTGTAATCCTGAAGATGATACTCTTTGTACCTGATGAAAGCAAAATTGATTGCTTTAGATGACTAGAGCCAGTTTGTTCCATAATATCATATTGCCTCAAAAATATTGTCAAACAGGGAATCCCACCTCAAACCAGATGTGCTATGTCCCGAGCCAGTGTTTGTCACAATAAACCTACCAAATGAACAAGAAATTGACAGAAAAATACCAAACTCTCATTCAGTTATGATTTTCTTTCAGAGTTACAGGCTTCAGTTTGCAAATGTCTTTTATTCAAACATGTAAACAAGAAGCAAATAGCAGTGTAATCATAGGATTGGCAAGGTAAAAGGAGTCAATCAATGCACACCGCTCCAAACATGCTTGCGATTTCAAAAAGAAGTAAAGCTATTAATGCAATACGTGTAATATTTTAACCAGGTACAGAACAGATATGAAGTGAAATGAAACTCATCCATTTCAACTTCAAAAGATTAGCCTTTTGTCCGACAAGAAGAAGTAAGGCCTGAGTTAAGGAATAGGACGTAATGCCTCAAGAACAAGGAAGAAAAGTAACAAGTGAGGAACACAAGACAGAACTGCGCTTCAACAATCATGGTAAGCAATGCAAACAAACTGAAATAATAAATGGGAAAGAATATCTACAAGAGAATCTAAATCACAAAGTGATGCCGAGGAAAGAGCTTAGCAAAAGTACTTACGCCGAGACAGTGAAGATCAATATCGCCACCAAAACAATGCATAACAAGATTAGATACTAAGATCTTACAGTCAAGGGAAACTCATTAAATGCAGAACAATAAGCCGGGATGGAAACAATCAGTACACAAAACCAACAAAATTTGTTATAAAGTAGGATACAATCCACAGCAATATATTGTTGTTCTTCAAAGCACCCAAGAAGCCTACAATCGATCTGAAAACGAAACAACATGAGCTTGTAAGCAACAAGAAGTCACTCCGAACAGAAACAAGCACAAAAAGTTAACAAACTCAATAAGCTTACACGACGAAAATCACTCCACCAAGGGCTATAACAGGTAAAGTGAGGGACTTTCTGCAACTGTCATGATGAGTGCTCATCCATATCCCAAATCCCACTACAGCCACAGCTAATAACTGCTTGACATAAATTTAAATGGCTAGCATTAAAAATTGCCCCTTTATTTCCATCCACGTGACACTGAACTCAAACTGCAGAACCCATTTCTAATACAAGAATATAGAAGCCGAAAAAAACATAGATTGACAGGAATAATGTCAGCAAATTCAAGAAAATTATATTCAAGGATAAACAAAAAGAGAAGGATAAAGATTAAAGGGTAGGCAAAGAAAGTACTATTGTGAGAAAATTGATCCATCTGATGACAAAAGTGCTGGTTCCAGTGCTCATCTTCTTCAAATTTCAGCAGCTTCTTAAGAAGCAGCTGGGAGACTGGACTGAAGAAACTGTAGAGAAGAAAAAGACAAGGCTTTTATTGAGAGCATTTGAAAATGGGGAGAATTTGGACAAAATTTTATTTTTGGATAAAGTTTTATTTACAATTACAGCTCACGTGTCTATTGGAGAAAGGGATCCAAGGAACAAGTAAAGGGAACATAAATTCTTTGCAAGATTCTAATTGGTTAGATTACTTTGACCTTGGCGGTGTACGGAGATTAGTGGTGGGCGAAAAAATTGGATACCGAAAACGGAATAGAAAATTGAATTATTTAAATTTGAATAAATTGAACATAATTTAATATACCATTTTTTAGTTATTCAAATTGAATAAATTAAATTCTGAAAAATATAGTTTTTGGATTGGTTTTGGATATTAAAATTCAAACTGAAATTCAAATCGGATACCGAATTGTAATTAAATAAATAAATTAAACTTGTATTATTATTATTAGTTTAAAATACAAAACTAATTTATAAATAAATTTAAGTTGGAGGACCAATCTTTAAATTTTTAAAATTGCCCCCAAGCTCTAAACCCTAATTAAGTTTGGGCGAATAAGTAAATAACACAAGTTATTCTTTGAATGTGAAGTGGGAGAGTAAGAATGTCACGTGGGAGAGTACTCCATCTGTTTCACTAATAGTGGCACCATAGATTTAGGTGTTTGGATTTAGGTGATGAAAATTAGTGGATGAAATTGAATGTAAAAAGTAAAAGGTAGAATCATTGGATGAAATTGAATGAATCTTGCCAAAAATGGAAAGTGTGTCAATATAAAAGAAACAACCCAAAAAGGAAAGTGTGCCACTAATAGAGAAACAGATGCAGTATGTAGTGCTGTCAATCTCTAACTCGAACCGAGAACCCGACACAGACCGACACGACCAAACTCAACTCGAAACCCAATTCTGACCCAAGAAATATTGACCCGAACCCGACACAACCGAACTCTACCCGAAACCTGAATTCGACCCGAGAAATATTGACCCAAACTGACCGAACTCAACTCAAAACCCAAATTTGACTCGAGATATATCGACCCAAACACGCACCCGACACGACCGAACTCAACTCAAAACCCAAATTTGACTCGAGATATATCGACCCAAACACGCACCCGACACGACCGAATTCAACCCGAAACCTGAATCTAACCCGAGATATATTGACCCAATTAAAATTATTAAATTTTATCAAAATTTAATTAGTTTTTATCAAAAGTTATTGAGAAAGTCAACTAAAGTTAACCTTTAGTTAGTTAAAAAGTCTTAACAATTTTATTAGTGTTTATATCCAAAAGTTAAGTAGGGGTCCACCTTTTACAACTTAAACTAAACATTTTCATTAGCGGTAAAATATAGAAAGTCAAGTAAAGATTGACCGATAGTTAGTAAAAGTAAACATTTTACATTAAGTATTTATGCATGAAAAATCAAGTAAGTGTTGATCATTAAGAGTTAAAAAGTTTAACCTTAGTTATTATTTATTATAGATAGACAATTAAGTAAAGGTTGACCTTTGTTTAGTTAAATTCAAACAATTTCATTGGTGTTTATAAACGGAAAGTAAGGTAAGAATTTACATTTAATAACTTAAAGTCAAATATTTTTATTAGTGTTTATATATAGAACGTCAAGTAGGGCTAATCGTTGACTAGTTTAAGTCAACTTAATTTTTAGTGTTTATGTATAGAAAGTCAAGTAAGAGTTGACCGTTTAATTGCTAAAGTCAACTTAGTTATTAGTGTTTATATGTACTAAGTCAAGTAGATTGACTGTTGATTAGTTAAAGTCAGCTTAGTTATTAGTGTTACATATAAAAAGTCAAGTAAATATTGATTGTTGTTTAGTTAAAGTCAATCTATAGCTATTAGTGTTCATATATAGAATGTCAAGTGAAAGTTGACCATTGATTACTTAAATCAATCCTTAGTTATTAGATTTTATATACTCCATCTGTCCCACTATAAATTGCTTAATTATTTTTTCACAGTTTTCAATAAACATGTTTGACTGTAAATATCTCTAGTTACCTATAATAGTTTCGCATAAAAAATTGATATTTAGAAAATAGATGTTAAGATGAGTCTAACAAGATCTCACATGATATTTTTATTATATATAGACTAATATATATTTACGAAAGTTTGTAAAGGTTGACCCCAAAAGGTAATTAAACAATTTATAGCGGGACGGAAGGAGGATAGAAAGTCAAGTAAGGGTTGACCGTTGATTAGTTAAAGTCAATTTAGTTATTAGTGTTTATATGGAAAATCGAGTAAGGTAAATCTTTGATTAGTTAAAGTCAATTCTTAGTTATTAGTATTTATATATAGAAAGTCATGTAATGACTTGATAAGTTAAAGTCAAATATTTTCATTCGTATTTATATATACGAAATCAAGTAAGGGTTGACCATTGATTAGTTAAATTTATTTTAGTTATTAGTGTTTTTACATATAGAAAGTCAAGTCTGGATTGACCGTTGTATAGTTAAACTCAATCCTAAGTTACTAGTGTTTATATATAGAAAGTCACGTAAGGGTTGACTGCTGATTGGTTAAAGTCAATCCTTGGTTATTAGTGTTTATATATAGAAATTCAAGTAAGGACCGACTGCTGATTAGTTAAAATCAAATATTTCATTCGTATTTATATATACTAAATCAAACAAGGGTTGGCCATTGATTAATTAAATTCATCTCAGTTATTAGTGTTTTTAATAAAAAAGTCAACTAGGGTAGAGCGTTTATTAGTTAAAGCCAAACATTTTAATTCGTAAGTATATATACTAATTCAAATAAGAGTTGACCTTGATTAGTTAAAATTAATTTAGTTATTAATTTATATATACAAAGTCAAGTAAGGGTTGACCGATAATAAACTGACCCAAAAATAACTCGATCCAATCCAACCCAAGAAAAAAATTACACGACAATAACTTGATACGACCCAACCCGATCCGAAGAAAAATACTGACCCATTTCAAATTGACACGATAGCAACCCGACCCGACCTAACCCGACTCGAGAAATGTTTTTTAACACGTTTCAACCCGACACGACCCAACAACTAAAAATTGGCACATTTTCAACTCGACCTGTTTTAACTCAAACCATTTTCAACCTAACACGAACTCGACACGATTACCCAAACTGACACCACTAGGAGTATGTGAAGTGCTTGAAAGCATAGTACTTCGACACGATTACCCAAACTGACACCACTAAGAATATGTGAAGTGCTTGAAGGCATATTACTTCGACACGATTACCCAAACTGACACCGCTAGGAGTATGTGAAGTGCTTGAAGGCATAGTACTTTGTTTTTCCCTGTTCTCATAATCCACAAACTTACCTTTTTGGTACTCCGTATTTGTTCCTTTCCATTTGTACTCCAACAAAGAACAGACTCTCCCAGTTCACATAACAATATTAAAACAAATTATTTATCTTAATCCTAAATATAAGGTTAAAATTGTTATTCTTGAATTTGTATTGTACTTGTTAGATTTTTTTTCTGAAAATTTTATTTTGATGATATAGAAATTAGATTATAATTTTTATTTAATTTTATGTTGAGTTATACTATAATTTTAGTAATTATTTAAAAATTTACAATCAATTTGGTTCATTCGGTTTGAATTCGGTTTCAATCTGAAACCAAATTCCTAATTTTGTCCGGATAATTTGGGTTATTTGGATCGGTTTCAATTTTAAATTTTTTTGGGCAAAACCGAATAAGTCGAACCAAATAAACCAAAAATCGATTAAACGGAACCTACACCCACCCCTAATGGAGATGGAGTTTCTAGAAAGAAACTATTTTTAGAAAATACTTTATTGCAATATGACAATTAGTATACGGTATACTGGGGATCACATCACATTGTATCCCCAGTAAATAAATTAATTTTTCAGTAAAAAAACATAAATTTCCCTACTACTTAGATATAAAATTCTCTATAATTCCACTTTTTACATATATATATATACACATTTTAATCCGGGGATACAGTGCTGAACCATATCCCAGAGATATGATATAATTTGCTGCAATATGATTTCTTGCGAGATGTAAATTTTATGATAATTCAGACATTTGGTGTACCTTTCACACCGTATCTCCGGTCTATAAATATTATTATAGTTGTTAACTTTTAAAAACAAGGATAATGAGTCATAATTTATCTTTTAATTTTAAAATATAAATTACTAATTACTTAATTACTGAATGTACGGTAAACATTATCCCAAGTGTATGGTATAAGAATTGCTGGTAAGAGAACTCCTCTCTCCGACTCGTGCTCTCGTGTATGTTTGAAGATGAAGAAGAAGAGGAAGAAGTTTAGGGGTAGAATGATCATTAAATTTTCAATTTTAATCCTAGGGGTATTTATGTCTTTTTAGGTTTGGTCAACATTCGACTTCATTGAGTCAACGCCTGAATTGAGCAAAATGGGTATAGCTGCACAATTTTACAAAAACGTAGGGTAAGTTTCACATATTTAGGTTTTACAATGCCATATATGCACTTTTGAAATTTAATAGGGTTAGTTTTGCACTTTACCCTTTTATATAATATCTCTATAATTTCACATTAAAACACAATTTATTACATGTTTTAACAATATTTAAATTAAAAAATATACCTTAAGTTTAAAAATAAAGTGTTTGTCCATAAACTTATGGATACACCAACTATTTTGAGACTCTCATTATGAATGCAACCTTTGATAAAATGGATTATAGAGTATTCAATAAATAAAGACTTTAGTAACTCATGAAAATAAAATCTTTTATAAAATGAGTTGTATAGTATTCATTAAAAGACAACCTTTGATAAAATAAATGGTAGAGTATTCATTATTTAGTTTGTTTAATTTTAGCTGGATTAGATGAAAAAACATAATATTAAGTCTTTTGACAGATATTTTTATTTTTGAAAATACAATTTTGTTGTTTATCATACAAATGTTGTTTATGCATTAGATCTAGTGTAACACTTTTTAAAATTTAGGTAACACTTTTCAATATTTATGTAAAAACTTTTCAAAGGTTTAAGTAACACTTTATAAGCTATTGTAACATTTTTTATTAAATGTTGCAAGGAAATTGTTACATTAACCTTAGTTTGTAGTAGTGTTCATATAATACAAAGTACTCCTTCCGTACCACTTATAAGTTCCTATATGTGTACTTTTAAAAAACTGAGGTGCATATGTGCATTTAACAAGGAATTGGGGGGGGGGGGTGTATAAATGCACTTTACTTTAAAAGAAAATTAAACCTCGTCAATGACAAGAACGTTAGAGTATCCATTTTCTTTATAGATCGGATTGGACAAAAAAGTCTACAGTCGAATGATCTCTAGCTACAATAGATATGAGTTTATCCCATTTACATAAAGGCAAAATATTTTTAAGCAACGATGCACATGACATTTGAATGGGTCCATGAATGATACATGGTCATCTACGATGGAAGTGTCCCACATGCTCTACCCAATATCACCAAACTAACTTCATTGACTCGAGATAGTCACCATACTCCATTCAGTCATAGTAGAAGAATCAAATCAAGTGCACAACACACTAAGTCGTCAACACATAAGATAACACCAAGGTGATCAAGAACAAAAAACATATAGCTCCACCATTAAAGATTCCGATCATCACAATTAGGGGTGAAAAATGGACGGACAGGTTGAAAATGAGTTAGGTAATATGGGTATGACCCATTTCAACCCATTTTATGATGGGTAAAAAATGGGTCGGGTTGAACAATCTTTGGGTTGAAAACTATTTAACTCATGAGTTAATAATGGGTAAATCTATGGGTTTCAACTCATATATGAACCCACATGGATTTATATACCAGCCAATATGGGTAAAACCCATAGGTTTCAACCCATATATTGACCCATATGAGTTTATATACCAACCCATATGGGAAAACCCACGGGTTTCAATCCATATGAGTAAACCCACTGTTAACCCGCGAACCCAACCCGCCCAACCCATATTTCTAAAATACCCATTTTACCCATTACCCATTACCCATTTTACCCATTACCCATTACCCATTTTACCCATTTTACCCATTTTACCCATATCCACATGGGATTAAAAATAGATAACCATTGGACCCACGATTACGGGTTTATTTTACCACCCCTAATCCCAATCGAAGTAGTTCCCACTCCTAACTCTAAACTTAGGGACCGTTTCTAGTAATTTTTAATCGCCGAAAATGCCTCTCTATCAATGTATAAGGGGCATTGTTTGTGCTTAGATTTGTCTCTAACTCGAACTCATAGAACTAGTTGAGACACATGCCTATTAAAGGCAGTTCCATCAGACCAAAAAAGTCACTTTTAAAGTAGTCTCGAGTTCGAAACTGGAATCGTTGTCCACTAGAAAAAGCTGTGGGCTGCCTCGATCAAACTAAAGAAACACAAAAAATAGATCGATCTCAAAAATCTTTACATCCTTAAAAATACACAAAGATAAACAAAATTATTGAAACCCAAAAACTTAATCAAAGAAAATGTTAACAAATCTAAAATTTACAGATTTAGGTCAAAGAGAAGAAAAGCTACCGCCACTGCTG
This sequence comes from Rubia yunnanensis, assembly GCA_037428765.1. Classification (NCBI taxonomy): domain Eukaryota; kingdom Viridiplantae; phylum Streptophyta; class Magnoliopsida; order Gentianales; family Rubiaceae; genus Rubia; species Rubia yunnanensis. The sequence goes on along the minus strand of CM075064.1, from coordinate 111,282,727 downwards.
GGTCGGGTGTGCTGTTGCTGGGTTGGAGGAGAAGGAAAGACGGAGTGGGCGAGTGGTGATGCCGGTGGAATTGAGCGGTGGTGTGGAGACGTGCGACAACACTGAATGATGCAGTGTCACTGGAGACGTGGTGGCACATGTGGGGGGTGATAATAAGGTGGTGGAGGGGGGTGATTATGGAAGATCGTGGGGGTGAGAAAGAGTCTTCCAGAGGGATTTTGGAGGTAATTGTGAAGGAGATAGAGGGATGTCACCGTTTTCATATAAAAATGGTTAAGGGGTGAAAAACCTAAAATTTTCTTACATAATGGGTAAAACCCCCCAATAAACTCAACCCTATTAAAGGCGGTTCTACAATAGAATCGCCTTTAATTGATGTACATCAAAGGCTGTTCCTGATAAATATTGAAGCACCTTTAATCGGACCCAAAAGTATTTCTGAGTTCGGAACCTCATTCGGATCTCAATTTAATCAGGGGTTTTCCAAAGTGTAGGATACCTATAGAAACGATCTAAAGACAAGTAAAATTGACTAATCAGTTTAACCAGACTGAAACATACTAATGGGTTTGTGATATACAAATCTATTTTTATATCCTCTGTACGACATCGCCAAAAGACTATTTATACAACGAATTTGACTTGATTTCTCCTAAATCGTCTTCAGAAAATTGATCTGAAGTCAATTAAAATTTTTACCAGGTCCTGAAAAATGGATCGCCTAAAAAAGTTAAATTGACATAGACAATCAAACCAGTTTGTGTGCTACCCATTATTTTTTAAATAAAAAAAGAAGGAAAACAGAAGCTAAAAAATAATTTAAAAGACAAAAAAACTAAGAAAAACCCGGCCTAATATTTAACTATTACACTCTCACCAAACCCTAAATGAATTGGAACCTTGCTAGTGTTGGGATCGATAGATAGGAATATAAATCAATCAAATTATATTCTAAACCTTCACATCACACTAATTTACCAAGTTAGGTTTCCCAAGAGGATGTGAGCAGTTGAGAATGAGATGCCTAGCCAAACAATTCCTAGCATTGTTGATGTCTTATTTCGAATAGGGTCTTGTTGCCTTTGGAATAACCTATTTGTATAGAGAGTTAGTCAGAAATATTATTATTGACATTGAGACACTACTAATGTCTATTACTACCAAATGTACCATTACCTTGTCAATCTCAAGTATATCCAAGTTCATGCCTTCTATGCACTCCATTGTCTACAACATTACAAAATATCCACACTACCAATTTTGTGCTTGTTTTTTTTTCGATGAACAATATGGATTTCATTTCATCGCAAAACAAAAGAACTAGTTACAGCTTTCTGCTCCAGCCCTATGAAGCACCTAAAAATGAAAATGTCAGTAACCCCCTGTCTAGCAACAGAGAGCAGGGGTTCTATAACAAAAAAGCACAGCTTGTACAACAAATATCAGGACCACAAGCTAAAATCAGAGTCTATACAAAAACTAAGCTGTTGAGCTGGCAGGAGTTTGTTTTCAAATATCCTCTTGTTCCTCTCGTTCCATAGGTGGTAAAGGCATGAGACCAAGAGGGGGAAAATACGTTTGTTCCTCCTAGCTTGCCAGATGAAGAGCAGCTGTTTCAGATGTCTCAAGTCTCTGGGGGCAGGAAGATGCAAAGCTTGGAAAACTTGCTGAGAATAGGGGCATGCAATGAACAAGTGTTGCACTGTCTCTTGTTGCTGATGGCAGAAACAACAAGATGAGGAGGAGATGGAGATGCCAAGATGGTGCAGCCTGTCAGCTGAAGATAACCTGCCCAGTGCTAATCTCCAAAGGAAGAAAGAGTGTTTGGGAAGGATCTTCTTGCTCCAAATGGTCTTTGTAAAAGCTGTTGTTGTCCTCTGGCCTAACAGAAAATTGTAGGCCTTAGAAACCTGGAATTTCCCTTTTGAATTGAGACAGAGGGGAAGGAAGTCTATGACTTTAGTCTTCAAGTTCATGAGCACTGTCCATGCATTGCTGCAGTGAGAAGGAGAGATGGCTGACTTGAGGGTTCTGCCTTTTAAATAAAATTCTTGCACCCATTTGACCCACAGGTTCTCCTGGTCACTCTGAATATTCCAAAGTTGCCTACACAACAAAGCCTGGCCCCATAATGCTGGATCTCTTAACCCTGCACCACCGTAGTCCCTAGTGAGACACAATGTTTCCCAAGCCACAGGATAAAGGCCTTTTCCATCTGTGATCCCCCAGAGATAATCCCTACAGATAGATTTGATGTCATCATAGATGGAAACTGGCAGTTTAAAAGCACTGATCCAGTAACACGTGATGCTGAACAAGACTGTATTTATAAGCTCCAACTTGCCAGTGTAGGATAGAGTTTTCCCTCTCCATTTGATCAATTTGGTTCTGAGCTTAGCAAGCAGTTGTTGACAATCTGCTGAGTTCCATTTCAGGCCAGATAAAGGGAGGCCTAAATAAGAGACAGGGAGATATCCCCTCTGAATTTCCATTAAGGAGAGAAGGGAGTCAGCCTCAGGAGCATCCATCCTAGAGAGAAATACCTGGGATTTTGCTGTATTGATTGATAGTCCTGAAACAGCTTTGAATTCAGTCAGAACATTTAAAATCCCCCGGATAGATTTCTGGTTTGCCTTGGAGAAGATGAGAAGATCATCAGCAAAAAGTAAGCATTGCAGTTTCAGTGGCCTACACTTAGTGTGATAGTCGATCAGTTTCTTCTTGAAAGCCAGAGATAACAGTCTAGAAAAAAACTCCATGGAAAGGACAAATAAGAGGGGAGAGAGTGGATCACCTTGCTTCACCCCCCTCCTTGCTGGAAAATGATCGGTGTAGCCTCCATTTAGTGACAAACTGAATGAGGCACTCTCTAGGCACGTCCTGATCCAGTTGATGAATGTTGTAGGGAATTTGAAAGCCGCTAAGAGTTCAAGCAAAAAGGACCACTCCAAGTTGTCGAAGGCCTTTTGGATATCTACTTTGAAGAAGCAGCTCTTCATGCTGGCATATTTCCAATTGTAGGAGAGGAGGAGTTCCTGAGTAATCTGGATGTTATGTGAGATGAGTCTATCTTTGATGAATGCCCCCTGGTTTAAACCGATTACAGAAGGAAGAACTCTGGCCAGTCTAGAACAAAGGACCTTGGCTATGATTTTGTAGAGTACTGAGCAGCAGGATATTGGTCTGAAATCAGATGCAGTTTGAGGATTCTCCTTCTTAGGCAGCAGTGTGATTACAGTTTTATTAAACTGTTGCGGAAGCTTGCCCCCCTCAAAGAAATCTTGAATGGCCTGAACCACACCATGGCCAATGATATGCCATGTTTGTTTGAAGAAATGGCTGGAGTAGCCATCATAACCAGGACTTTTACTATCAGGTATGGCATTTAATGCAGCTTGGATTTCCTCTGCTGTGATAGATTTGATCAAGATCAACTGGTGATGGTGAGAGAGCACAGGGCCTTGGGAGATAACTTCTGGAGTGATCTGACTGGGGGGTGGTATGCTTCTGCCTAGTTGACTAGAGAAGAATTCAACTAGGTGGCTCTCTATCAGTGCTGGGGATTCCAGGAGGATGTTGTCCTTGTATAAACACAGAATATGGTTTTTGAATTGCCTGGCTTTAAGATAGTCATAAAAGACTTTTGTAGGTCTGTCTCCCTTTAATAACCAGGTGGCTTTTGTTCTCTGCCTGAGGAATTGTGCTTGTTTCTTGTACTGTTTTAAACAACATGAATATGGTAATGCATAGAAACACATAAATAAATATCGTTGGAAAAAATGAGCAATTTATGCTTATTGTACCTTGATTTCGACCACCTGAAAATTGCTCTCACCATCTTCGTTAGTTTCCTTCATAGCGGACTTTAAAATCTTGACAAATGTGTCCGATGGTTGTAAGTGCAATGGATCCATCCAATACACACGCCCTTTTTAATAAGAACAATGATCCCTGTACAAAAATAGAATGTATTGTGTATTAAAATGCGTAATTATGGTTGCAAAGATAATGAAGGTCGTAACTATAACCTTTCAATGTAGGGTGTAATGAACAATTTCTTATCATTTCTCCCAAGGTTTTTGCAAATGTAGTTAATTCTCTCTCGGTTTGTACAACTGATATCTTGAGTCATCACTGGGTACATGTATCCAACCCACTCCTTTTTTTGATTGTACATGAAATATATGTACCTTGAAATTTTGTAAAATATTAGAGAAAATTAAATAGTTAACATGAATTTAATATGTAAATATAAACTTGATTCACAAGATGTATATGGACATTATCGTCTGATTAACTTGCTCACATTTCCATAGGTCCTCAAAATCACTCCACATTGCGATGATGTCTCTCTTGGCACCAAATACACAACTGTTTCCCATGAATGATTAAGTTGAGATGCGTTGATGCGGTTGAAGCCAGTTGCATAGCACTTTTACATAATGAGGCACGTCATTCGAGACTTGTGCCCTCGGAACCAGCTGTCTAATCTTGTCCGGTGTTGTTTGACTGGTTTTGGTGTCTTTTGGGCTGGTTTAGGTGTAGTGTGGATCGGTTTAGGTGAATTTTTGACTGCCTTCAGTGTACTTTGGTCTGCTTTCAGCATTATCGGCCATTTGACTTTCAAATGATCATCCTTTATTGGATCGACATATACTAGTCAACGGGGCCACAAAAGAAACATGCCTCGAGCGGGACCAACATTCTCGTATTCTCCATCCGAAAATGGCAATGGGGCACCCTTCACCAATGCATTCTCCAAAGAGACTCTTGAAAAACTCTCTGGAATTGGTACGCTATGATGATGTTTCAATAACTCATGCAAAATTCTATCGGCTACATAGAGTGGTCTATCACCTATACCTTGATCTATGTATAGCTTGCACATATGTGAACCCTAATCGACACCAACTACATTTGTTAAATTTGACAAAAAATTTGAATTAATGATTTGATAAATGTTAAATGTTTACCTTTTTATTACAAGCGAGGATGGCCTTGTCGTTGTTGTTGGCTTCGTTTGCCAGAGTTTCAATGATTGCCTCCCAATTGATTTCAACATCTTTTGGTGAATGGTGCGATCCTCTTGATGGCGGTGTCCAATTATGTGTCAAATCATCTAAATTCTCGGGAAGCACAAGGCCGGTGTGTTGGATTAACTTTTGAATGAGAATGTCTTGTTTCTCTATTCATTTATCTTGTTCAAGGGTGAGTTTTTACAAAGTGTGGACACTAGATGGTTGTTCACGACCATAGTACCGGGTAATTCCAAACACCTCACATTAGTTCAAGTACCCATTAACTCCCCTAACACAGCCTGCATGGTCAGGTTTCTTGGTAGCCACAGAAAGGATGTCATTTTTAAATGTGGGTATGAATTTCCCTTCTAATGCATCATTCTTCAATTTCTCCTAAGTATTGCAAATAAGTAAATTTTAGAACATTAATCTATGGTAATATGTAAACTATATGAAGGAAGTACAAAAATATTTATAGGGTTATCGGGTTTACCACTTGTTCCGCAAGTTCTTTTTCTTTAAGCTTCTCATATAGACCCTTCTTGTTTTGTTGGCCTTTCAGGAATAAATCAAACCTCTCTATGTTATTCACACATATTGGTTGTATCGTAGCCCTTGCCTCCTCTTCGGTCATCCCCGCCTCGGTTGCATTTTGAACATCCATCTCAAGACATTCCTCAACGTACTTGAGAGCTGCCAATTCATACCCCCATGGCTCAAACAATGGGGGATCACATTCAAACCGGCATTGCATTGTTTTTCTTGCCTTGTATCCTACACACGCTTTTTAGAGGCATGACATAACTAAAGACAAGTAAATCTAAATAATTTTCAAACTCAATTTCTTTTTACTAACGTTAGAATTATTTTCCAAAGCCCTTCTCTTATGGATCTCCCAACTCTCTGGTTGAATGTGCGTGTAAGTTATCCACGGCCGATCACCCTTCTCTGAAGAAAATACGAAGTTCCAGTGACAAAGTGCATTTGTGCTCTCGCCAAAATTTGCACATCATGGTCATCACCTTCTTTTTTAGAAATGTCACATCCGGTGCATCAATATCGAATGGTCTCTATGGGGATTTATAATGATGGAATTTACAATTAGTTATAGTAAATTTTTTGAACAAGGGCATGGGAAATTTAGGTGGGGAATTTAAAAAATAGTTAATTTTTCTAATTACGGTACCTTGCACTCCATCCATAGGGTCTCCTTATAGTCGTGGGGAACCTCATGCCAACTATCATACTCTATCTACACTCTTGTTCTACCGACTTTTGCTACCCAACTAGACCATTTTGCACGCTCTTTGGACAAACATTTGTCCGACTTATTAAAAACTAATGGAGTGAACTCTTTTCTAGCTATCCTACACTCTAATGTTCTACAATGAGTTTTTCCTATTCCTACCTCGTGGGATCCATCATGGTCATCATCACAACCAAATTCCGAAGTTGGGGGCGACTATTTTGTGAACGTGACGTATCGTCACGAGTTCTTTTTCTAGACATTATTGAACTTACATCCAAAAAATTGCCACTAAATCATGACTCTAACTGTAAAATAGATATTATAATAATAAAATACCACATTAATAACGATTTCAAATATCTAATATATATATTTTTTCACGGAAATGAACCATCATTAGATTTACACCCTAAGAAATTAAACAAAAATGACAATTACAATGTTATCACTAAGTAACATTATTAAACATTCTAAATAACTAAAACCCTCAAAATTTTCCCACCACCGAAGAACCATTTGTGCAACTACTAAATATACTAGGGTTTTAAAACCCCAACCTTTACATCAAAGAAGTGAAAACTTGAATTTCATAAGACCTTGTGTACCGTCAAGTCTCAAATCACTAGTTTTTATCACCCCCTTCAAACAATGAAAAAATGAAATGAGAACAAAATAGAAGTAGAGATGAGGATTGTAGATGCTTGAAATCTTACCTCAAATCACATCTTGATGAAATAATGGATTGGAGATGGAGAGAAATGGAAGAAATGGGAGAAGAAGGGTTTTTTTAGGGAAATGTGTTGAAAAATGCGGGCACAATAGGGTATTTAATACCCCTTGAAAAATGCACTTTTTGTTTTTCCCCGTCTAAGTAGGCTTCTAAACTTGGAACCCGATAATGAGGATTAGGTTCCGAACTCGGAACCTATTATAATATATAAAAAAAGGCTGAACCAAATCGAGATAGCACAACCCCCAAATTCAAAATCAAGAACCCTAGCACCAAAATCCAACTGGCCAATTTCCCAATTTCCAATCCACCCACAATGTCGAGGCTAAGATACACTAAGAAGAATACTGGGGCAGCGAGCGACCAAAGCCATGAACCCTACACAGAGCTTTTGGCATCCCAAAAATTTCAACGAAAGGGCCGAGGAGAGGTATATGGAATTCTTGAAACGTAAGGTTATTAATTTGAAAGTTATCCTTAAAGCGCCGATCAACGATTTGTGCTTAGGATATTTGTTAAGGAGTTTCAAGGACCAACATTTGGAAAATTTGTTATGTTTAGAGGATCCGGTTTACGTAGATGAGGTTATTCAATTCTATGCTAATTTCGGACAAAGCATGAACAATCATGATTGTCATAGAAAAGAAATAGTGGTAAATAAGCACACTATATGTGAACCCTGGGTAGCAAATACGTTTCCCTCGATAAATTGAACCCGTAAGATGGCCATGGCCCTATAGGGATCTATCACCAATAGAGTTAGCCTTCCATTACGAAATAATTTTATAAGGTTAGAGCCGCAGGTCCGGCGGATAGCTATGATATAGGTGAGTTAAAGGTAGAGCAAAGACTCATCTATGAGTGGGTGTGTTTGATTGTTTTGCTCACGGGAGGACACACGTGTAAGTCGACCATTGACAATCTCATGATTTTCTACTATGTGATGGAGGGCATCAAAATTTACCCCGGTTATACCATCTTTGTGAGTATAATAAAGGTGGCAAATGCCAACAAAAAGGATCTCCCATACAGTGGATTGATCACCACGATGATAAAGAAGGTTGGTGTCCAATCGAAAGAACACACAGTCTGCTTAGAGTATTATGACGAGGCATAGTTTCATCACAAGGGCCTAAAACTTGGTGCCGACAATAAATGGGAGCCAAGGGTTGTCCCGGGAGACAAAGCGAATAATGCCAAAAGGGTAAGAGAGGTGGAAGTTGAAAGAGTCGGGGAATCGGGATCTAGTAAGCACTTGACTAAAATTCTATTTTAAGTTATATGAAAATTTATTTTTGTTTCTCTTTATTGCTAATTGTGCATGTTTAATTTCTCTTTGTTGAGTAGGTTCCCAAAGCGACTGGAAGACTACACTTGGTTGCTACTTCAACTGCATTTGTGGAGATGTTGTAAAGACCTCGTCAATGTTGGCTAGAGCGGAGGTACAACAAGAACGCTTCTTGGAAGCTTAGGGAATCCACCTCGAACCGAGGATGAAAAGTCTCAAAACTCAGATCCTGAGTTGACGGATAGTGATGCAAATGGTGCCAACGAAGACAATCGTGAGAACTCCGAGATAGAGCACATTTTTTGCCCACGCTAGATTGTTACATGGAATTGAAACAATATTTTTTATTAGTATGTGTTTTAAGACTGTTAGATGGTCTGGAGGAGGTTTTTTGAGACTTATTTACTATTTCATGGATCCATGTCATTTATATTGTTTAAAAAAGGGTTGATGACTTATTTAATTAGTTTGGCATTTTTATAAATTAGAATAATTTTATTCCCATTAGTTGGGTATTTACACTAAATTAGAATATTTTATAGTCAACTGAATCCAACTTATGTGTAATTTATCCATTCTAATTTAGTTACCAGGGCCGTCCCTGACAATTTGGAGGCCCTGTGCAAAATAAAAAATGAGGCCCCTAAATACATTAATATAAAATTATCTAATAAAATTTATATTATTTGGATATTACGGCTTTTCAAAATAAAGTCTAAAAACAAAGATAAATTAATAATACTACTTAATTACCATTATATAAAATATAAAAAATACTACAAATTGAGTTCTTACAAGTAGGAAGATACTTTTGTCGAAGAGAAACGTGCAAATATGCTAAACTAAGAAGTCAGAACGAGAAAGGAAAACAACTTCCAAAAAGATCAGGTTTAATTTTCTGAATATAAATAATAATTATATATATAGCTAATCATAAAATTTTGGGGCCCTGTTCAAAAGGGCCGGTTGAACATGGTCAAAGCCGGCCTTGTTAGTTATATATAAACCACAATTAGCGAAGCCTTAATTAAGAATTTAGAATCCCTTAAATAGCAAAATTTTGACCATTGGGCAGGAATGTCTTCCGAGCTTGGAAACCATTCGTCCTTTTAGATTTAAAGGACGGATCAGCTTGCGAGCTCGTAACCCGGGGGGATATGAACAGAGTAAAGGGACGAATTAACTTCCGAGCTTGGAAAGAAGAGGGTGGTTGAATGGATTAAAGGGACGAATCAGGTCCCGAGCTCGGAAAGAAGATGGTAGTTGAATAGAGTAAAGGGCTGAATCAGTTTCTGAGAAATCTAGGCCGCCCCTGTTTTAAAAAAGGTGTGTATTTTTTTATGCTTATTTTGGTTCTGACCTCGGAAGCTAATCGGCCCTTACATATAAAGGGCTGAATTACCTGTTCCAAACTCATAACAGACAGGCTATATAAAATAAAACCCCCAAAAATCAGAACGTCGTTTCTATTTCCACAATTTCAAACCCTCGAGGAGAATTTTGAGTTTGGAGACCCGATCAGCGCCTTCAATTCTTCAAGCAATAACAAAGGGATTTTAAATTCCAATGGCAAGGGGTGGTTCACATAGCATCCCTGATCTCAATCGACCGGCAATAAACCCGGATATGATATCGTAAAATTCGTCTCTTTTGCCTCCACAAGCTAGGTACAACATTTTACGTGATAAGAGGAAATTGATTGATACCTACATTGTTCATTTTAATGAGTATTTGAGAAATTTTTTATCCGATCTGTTAGACAAGTTTAAGGACCAATACATTGAAATGTTGTTAGGGCTTGATGAATCTTCATATTTTGATTTAAGCTGTCAATTCTATAGAAATTTAAGAGAGGTGAACAATGACTATTCAACTAAGGTTGGGGGAATTGACATTCCAATTAGTGAGTGGATTTTGAATGAAGCCCTAGATTGCCCGTATAAGATTCCCGAAGATGTATATCTGAAAGACAACAATGGTCTATTGGATGATTGTTACTTTAGGGAAAAATAACCATTAGTAGCAGATCCCCCATACATTGATCCTATCCAATGCAGTGTTAAGTACTTCTCCCGTGATGCAAGGGATTTAGGTAATCCAGAGACCTTTAGCCTCAAAGTTCTACCTGCAGATTCCCATATTGTCTATGTGATGATTGCTCAATTCTTTGTTCCCACATTCGGACATATCACTGAGCCCAACTATAGTGACTTGATGTTGTTTAGTCCCATTATAGTGGGTAGGAGAATAAACCCGGGGGCAGCGATACTTAGGCACATGCTTTTATGTTGGCACATCGACTAGGGTAGTGAAGAGCCTCCCTTGTGGGAATTTGATTACTAAAATATTGAGAAATGTTGAGGGGTTGACAATCACCGGTGAGGAGAAAGCACCGAAGTACTTCGACAAGACCTATTTCGAAAATAGTGGGATGGTGTTGGTCGACGGAAAATGGTGCTATCGGGATGTAGAAGAAGGGAAGCCAAGAAAAAGTCCTAGATTTGATGATGGTAAGTGAATTCTGTTGTTTGATTAGTTTCGACATGTTATGAATAGTTTATTAAACATATTTGTTTCTATGTGTTTAGAAGTTGTAGAGTCGGGGAAGGCCTACCTCAGGGGTGTGCGATATTGTTACAAGTGGGTGCGTAAGGATTTTGTAAAAATGAAGGCAAAGATATTGAAAATGGAGAAAAGACAATGGGCATACAAACACCATCTCGCTTCCACCCATCATCCCCGTCTTGACCAGTCAAAGTCTAAGGGTGATGTTGAATATGACTTGGAGTTGCAATTACCATAGAGGGAAGATTTATGATCTTGATGGTTTTCATTTTATGAACAATTGAGAATGTTGAATTTTATTTGGAGATTTGTTATGTAGACTTCATTTTTATGACATATCTATTCGGTGTAGGCTATGATTTCATTGTATTGATTTTATTTGAAGATCATTGTATAGATTATGATTTCATCTTCTATTTTGTTATTGGTTGAACCTAAATAGGTGCCAAATTTTAATCGAATCCTTAATCACACTAATTTGAAACAAATAGTGATAAAAAAAATACAATTACAAAGGATTTTTCTACTTCTTCTGTTTTCTTTTCTTGGTAACCTTTTTAGCATTCTTGCATTTACAACTAACCTTACCATATATGTCCACCCAAATTCCCTCATCATGATCATTGCAGCCGATGGAAAAATTCAAGATTTGTTCGTCCTCCTCAAGTAAGATAGCATAATATATTGTTGCATTGTGACCAAATCTGACTATTTCTTCAGCTCCATATTCTTCGATGGATGAAAGCGCGTTTCCCTTCCACAACAATCTCCCACCAAAGATAAGATGGATCCCTTACATAAAAAAACCTGGTGTGCTTATGATGCCAATATGAATATATATATATTCTTCCTAACCGATTCAAATCCTATCTAAAAGGTGAAACTAAAATCCTCGGTCCCCTACCCATTGTTGAAATCATCCCCCTGCCATTTAAAAATAGTGACTCACATGGAAACATAGTCAAGCTCCCAGATATATGAAATTCATCCAAAGTAACACTGATGAGCATACATAGGATTATTACCACTTATTCTATCGACATGCAAAGCTTCAGATACAAGCAAAACTCCACTATTCTGATACACACCCTTATCATCCATTGATTTTGTGGCAAAAGTAAAACCTTTTACGTTGTACCCTCTATAAGAAAGTACGGTACCAAGTGATCTATGAGCCAACCATTTAATTGTCAATGGATGATCCCCCCACAGATACGTGATTAGGTAACCACGATGAAAAAGTCCCACTGTGTAATTGTAGGTCTTGCTGGCAGGCGCGGGCGGTCGTCGCGCCCGCGCGCCAAAAGATAATTTATAAGCCCTCAATGCTTACTTTCTACAACTAGGTAGATAGTGGCAAATCGGGGTCGTCCAATGAGAAGAGGGATCTTCCTAAGCGTCTAAGCACGCAAATGGTTGATACTAGGCTAGGAGTGAATATATATACACACACTTAAAAGCGAGTAAAAGGGGGGGGGGGGTTGGTTGGTTGGTTGGTTCCTAAGTTACGAAAGTAAAAAGACAGGATAACTCGCAACGTCAAGTGACTATGCTAATCATCAAACGAAACTAAAGAAAAGGGGTTTTAAACTACAAAGATAAAATGCCTTGGGGGCAACGGATATCCACTTCCACATCTAATGTAGTTCATCGAATCATTCACACATTCCATCATATAGCATTCATGACCCAACAATCACACACCCCATCTAGCAAGTACCACAACACACACACACCACAAGGAGTTCTAAGTTCATGCTCGTAGATCTTCATGCAAAGGCGCTACGGAATTCGTCACGTTCCTACACCTAAGCAATTCAACCACACAAGCACTCCCTATGCTCAAACCACTCATGGCACACATGCAGTGAAACACACCGTCAAGAGTACATAAACGCCGAATAACAAATGCTTCAAGAATGAGTTTAAATCACCTATTCAATACTTCAACTACTTGTCGTGGAGACTGAACTCCTATCCTTCTTAGTTCGTAGTTTGCGAGAGTGAGTTCGACATCTCTCGTCAAACCTCACCAATGGCTCCCGAGTCGCGACCACGACTCAAGGTGCCATTGGTGGCATTTAGCACGAAGGACCAACAAGCTTGGCAATGCCTATGACCACTACACCGTGACTAGGCATTGAACCAATTCATGCAATTACACGAGATTGGATGAACGTGCAACGCACATTCATCCGCGAGCATATGACTCTCTCGTTTGCTACACAAACGAACATGACGAAGAGTTCGACATCAATCACATTCGCCTAGCACATTGTCAACACACTAACACAATCAAAAGCTCTAATTCATACTCTCACATTGCTAACAAGAACAGGGGGGAAATTAACCCAAATCCCCCAAACCCTAGCTAGCAATTAATCCAAGCATTTCATATCATCAAGCTCTCAATAACATCAATGCAATCAACAATTAACATTCAAAGCACAATAAATGCACAATAGCAAAAACACCAAATATATAGATATAAATGAATTCTTGCTACATAGATAGTGGAAGCTTCAATCCTTTGCTCCCAAGAACAAGAACTACTCTAGAACAACAACAAAAGACATAATCAAACTAAGAGAAAGCTAAGAAAAGAAAGAAGAAGAAAAACCTAAAATTGGCGCCCAAAACCAGAGAAAATGCGCCTGGAAAAGCTTGGAGAAGAAGAGGGAAAGAGATGGTATTTATAGTGCAAAGAAAATAAAGTTGATTTCTGGCCGCCCGATGGTCACGACTCGCGACGGTGTTCGTCACGACTCGCGACGATGCCCCGGCTCGCGACGGTGTCGCGACGGGGTCGCGATGGCAGCCACAGTTTTGCATTGTTTCTTTGTCTTCTTCATAGCCATCCCTCTCACTCTTCAAGTCTTCAACAGCTCCAAAATGGTCTTCAACGGCCTCCGGTCTTCATGTCTTCGAAGTGAGTATCCAAAAGTCTTCGAAAGTATAGTCTTCAATGTCTTCCGGTCTTCGTTGGTTCCGTGTTCTTCCCTTGTCACACAAAATCCACTTAAAAGAGGTAAAAGAGTACAAAGTTGCTTTTACCTCTCCTAAGTGAATTTCAAGGTAAAACACAAGCTCTCGATAATAAAAGAGCACAAAAGTGATCCTAAATACTACTAAATAATGCGCCTAAAATGGACACATCAAACCTCCCCACACTTAAACCTTACTCGCCCTCGAGTAAGAAAAGATTTAAGCATACGGAGGAAATGGCATATCCACATCCTAAAACCCCCAAAATACCCACACAAAATGGACACATCAAACCTCCCCACACTTAAACCTTACTCGCCCTCGAGTAAGAAAAGATTCAAGCATACGGAGTAAATGATATATCCCAAAACCTAAACTAATCCCCCAATCAAAGCCTCACCAAAACTCTCAATCTCAAAAATCCCAAAATAAAAGCTCACATGAGAATTTTGCACACACACATCCCCAATCCTAAATCTAACCAAACCTACCACTGATCAATTCACTACCCATAAAAATATTTCGCAGCCCAGAATTGATATTCCCAGAATCCAATGACACAAAATGAAGCTAAAACCATAGAGGAAGTTTTAAACACATGCTTCACTTAATGCCAATATATCAACCAAAAACGAAGTAGAAAGAGATCAAGAATTTCATAACCATACTCCGTTTCCTAACCCACTAAGCTACCCAATCCCAAGAGGTCTAAAGATATTGAGCTACCCGATCCATCCGTGTGACAACCACAACCTTATGACTCCAACGCCGGCAATTGAGTAAAATCATAGCATTTTTCAATTTCCCTCAATTTCTCTCATTTTGCCTAGGAGCTCTTTCGAGTTTTCATCCTAGCCACACATCATGTTTCTTTAGCTCACATCTCACCTTTTTCCGCACATTTTAGCCTCTCATTTTTGCCTAGGCCGCCCTTTAAGGGTTTTCGACCTATCCGGGCCCCCAATGTTGCCTAAGTTGCCCTCTCGGGTTTTCAACTTAGCGGGTTTTCTTTTTTTTTCTTTTTTTTTCTTTTTCCAAATTTTTTTTCTTTTTGTTTTTCTATTTTTTTTCTTTTTTTTTTCTTTTTCTCATGTTTTTCCAATGAAAAGTAGCAAAAAGCATTCCAAAACAATGTAGCATGCATGTGAATCCTCTAACCCCTCCCCACACTTAAAACATTACATTGCCCGAAATGTAAACACGTAAGGCAAGAACAATAAAAATCAAGGTAAGGGAGTTAGAGTGACACCCGTGTCTCCGCAATTCGCCGGTGATATGGCGATATCCAAGTACTTGGATGGTCCCGAGATAGGTTTCGGAACCGGAAGGGTGAGCAAAAAAATGCCGTAGAAGAACTCACCCCTCGAGAAAAGCATTGTCTCCATGGCGCCGTTTGATCAAGACTACACCACGAAGAACACATTAAACTCACAAGTACATAAGGATATGTAATACTAGGTTTAGCATCAAGAGTTAATAACCATAGTATTGTCAAAGAACAACCAATCAACCCTCAATCACCACTATAAGATTATGCATGAAAAATATCCAACATATATTGACATGTATACAAGCATCATTATAGGCTAAGAACTTACGGTCACAATGATGTAGTCGGCATACTACAATCAACAAATGTACTATAAAGATGCAAGAATGTTCATATGCCAATATATGTAGGATGGTGGAAGAAATGAGAGGTATGTGATGTTCTTGGGAGTGTTGGGTGGAGAAAAAGGAAGGATTATGCAATGTTTAAAAATCATTTGGAAACTTGGAAGCTTGGAAACTTGAAATCCGGGCTCAAAAAATTTTCAAAAATTACTGAGCACGTCGCGACTCGCGACGAGGTTCGTCGCGACTCGCGACGTGCCTCGCGACGTCATCGCGACGCGCGGAAAGTGGAGTCCGGGAGCTCGAAATGTTCTGAGCTCGTCGCGACTCGCGACGAAGGGCGTCGTGCCTCGCGACGAGCCTCGCGACGCCATCGCGACTCGCGGAAAGTGGAGTCCGGGAGCTCAAATTTTTCTGAGCTCGTCGTGACTCGCGACGTGGTTGGTCGCGACTCGCGACGGGCCTCGCGACGTCAGGGCGACTCGCGAAAAGTGGAGTCCGGAAGCTCAAAATTTTCTGAGCTCGTCGCGACTCGCGACGAAGGGTGTCGCGACTCGCGACGAGCCTCGCGACGTCAGGGCGACTCGCGGAAAGTTGGCGCTGGGAATGGATTTTGCTCCCCTGTTCGTCGCGACTCGCGACGAAGCCCATCGCGACTCGCGACGGCAGGGTATCCCAGGCTTAAAATGTTTTCTGTTTTCTTACCAACTGTCCAAGCTTGCTTCCCTCGTTCATTGATCTCGTTCCTTCATCTCCTTCATTGTAATGCACTTCATGTTGCTACAAAATCATAGAAAAACATGCCATAAAAAGAACAAAACAAAACAACAACAAAAACAAACTAAGAAACACAAACTAAGAAACAAAAACTAAAAGAAATGCCGAATTTATTTAACGTCGTCGGCACGACGAAGCTCCGTATTTTTAAGGTCGTCGGCACGACCCTAATGTTATCCGTATGGTGAAGGCTTGAAGCTCTTCACCATGAGCATCCAAAATAAGAGAGGTGGGGGCACAAAACTTCCAAGAGGAAAGTCTTGTGGAGGCGGAGATGGTTCAAAGGGAATTAAGTGGTTAGGGAGCTTAGGATAGTCTTTTGGCTCCTCTCTCGTTTCCCTCAAAACTTCCGAAAATATTAGAGTTGGTTCACTAGGTGGGAGAAGGGGTGACAATGCTAATGGATAATGTAGCACTATCACCTCTTCCTCCATTTTTCTATCCTCTACAACCAACTCCTCATCCCTTTCAAGCTCAAAATCATTTTTATTGGTGACTTCACTCACCGAATCATCGAGTTCAAGTTGGGATGGTGTGTTTTCGGAATCACGAGCTTCCATTCGGGCCAATACCTCTAATATGTTCCTCACATGTCCCTCAATGGCCTCAACGCTAGAGGAGAGCTGGGTATCCGCCTCTTTACTAGTAAAGGAGTTCAAGTTTGCTATGGTATTTAAGACATCCTCACGTGTCAAACTTGAACTTCCTTGTTGGGCTTGGTTTTGGGGTATGGTATAGGGTGGTGATGGCCAACTAGGTTGCTCGTAATATTGGTTTTCCGGCTCATTCTCATACCACAAATCCGGACTACCACTCCATTCCGGATTGTAAGAGTTGTGGTATGCATAGCATTCATGAGCTTCTTGCCCTTGAAAACCAATATCTCCTACCTCTTGATAGCACTCTTCATAGTACCCATGGTTTTGGAAACCAAGGGTTCTTTCTCGGTCATAGTGCTCTTCCCACAACAAAGGGCAAGATTCGGTAGGATGATCGGAATGACACATCCTACAAAACCTTGCTTGTTGAGCCTCTCTTCTCATCAAGAGTTCCCTCAAGGTGAGACGCTCCATTAAGAAATTTTTTTTTATTTTTCAAAAGTTCGGAATCATAGTGCAAGGATTCTCGATAAAATAAATTACCAAGAACTCGAGCAATACCTACTCCGAACAAAAACAGCCACAAAGTAGTGGAAAATAAAAACAACTAGCTAATACACAACCAAATACACCTAAATACTTAAGAATAAACGCCTCTTCCCCGGCAACGGCGCCATTTTGGCAGGCGCGGGCGGTCGTCGCGCCCGCGTGCCAAAAGATAATTTATAAGCCCTCAATGCTTACTTTCTACAACTAGGTAGATAGTGGCAAATCGGGGTCGTCCAATGAGAAGAGGGATCTTCCTAAGCGTCTAAGCACGCAAATGGTTGATACTAGGCTAGGAGTGAATATATATACACACACTTAAAAGCGAGTAAAAGGGGGGGGGGGGTTGGTTGGTTGGTTGGTTGGTTCCTAAGTTACGAAAGTAAAAAGACAGGATAACTAGCAACGTCAAGTGACTATGCTAATCATCAAACGAAACTAAAGAAAAGGGGTTTTAAACTACAAAGATAAAATGCCTTGGGGGCAACGGATATCCACTTCCACATCTAATGTAGTTCATCGAATCATTCACACATTCCATCATATAGCATTCATGACCCAACAATCACACACCCCATCTAGCAAGTACCACAACACACACACCACAAGGAGTTCTAAGTTCATGCTCGTAGATCTTCATGCAAAGGCGCTACGGAATTCGTCACGTTCCTACACCTAAGCAATTCAACCACACAAGCACTCCCTATGCTCAAACCACTCATGGCACACATGCAGTGAAACACACCGTCAAGAGTACATAAACGCCGAATAACAAATGCTTCAAGAATGAGTTTAAATCACCTATTCAATACTTCAACTACTTGTCGTGGAGACTGAACTCCTATCCTTCTTAGTTCGTAGTTTGCGAGAGTGAGTTCGACATCTCTCGTCAAACCTCACCAATGGCTCCCGAGTCGCGACCACGACTCAAGGTGCCATTGGTGGCATTTAGCACGAAGGACCAACAAGCTTGGCAATGCCTATGACCACTACACCGTGACTAGGCATTGAACCAATTCATGCAATTACACGAGATTGGATGAACGTGCAACGCACATTCATCCGCGAGCATATGACTCTCTCGTTTGCTACACAAACGAACATGACGAAGAGTTCGACATCAATCACATTCGCCTAGCACATTGTCAACACACTAACACAATCAAAAGCTCTAATTCATACTCTCACATTGCTAACAAGAACAGGGGGGAAATTAACCCAAATCCCCCAAACCCTAGCTAGCAATTAATCCAAGCATTTCATATCATCAAGCTCTCAATAACATCAATGCAATCAACAATTAACATTCAAAGCACAATAAATGCACAATAGCAAAAACACCAAATATATAGATATAAATGAATTCTTGCTACATAGATAGTGGAAGCTTCAATCCTTTGCTCCCAAGAACAAGAACTACTCTAGAACAACAACAAAAGACATAATCAAACTAAGAGAAAGCTAAGAAAAGAAAGAAGAAGAAAAACCTAAAATTGGCGCCCAAAACCAGAGAAAACGCGCCTGGAAAAGCTTGGAGAAGAAGAGGGAAAGAGATGGTATTTATAGTGCAAAGAAAATAAAGTTGATTTCTGGCCGCCCGATGGTCGCGACTCGCGACGGTGTTCGTCGCGACTCGCGACGATGCCCCGGCTCGCGACGGGGTCGCGACGGCAGCCACAGTTTTGCATTGTTTCTTTGTCTTCTTCATAGCCATCCCTCTCACTCTTCAAGTCTTCAACAGCTCCAAAATGGTCTTCAACGGCCTCCAGTCTTCATGTCTTCGAAGTGAGTATCCAAAAGTCTTCGAAAGTATAGTCTTCAATGTCTTCCGGTCTTCGTTGGTTCCGTGTTATTCCCTTGTCACACAAAATCCACTTAAAAGAGGTAAAAGAGTACAAAGTTGCTTTTTCCTCTCCTAAGTGAATTTCAAGGTAAAACACAAGCTCTCGATAATAAAAGAGCACAAAAGTGATCCTAAATACTACTAAATAATGCGCCTAAAATGGACACATCAAACCTCCCCACACTTAAACCTTACTCGCCCTCGAGTAAGAAAAGATTTAAGCATACGGAGGAAATGGCATATCCACATCCTAAAACCCCCAAAATACCCACACAAAATGGACACATCAAACCTCCCCACACTTAAACCTTACTCGCCCTCGAGTAAGAAAAGATTCAAGCATACGGAGTAAATGATATATCCCAAAACCTAAACTAATCCCCCAATCAAAGCCTCACCAAAACTCTCAATCTCAAAAATCCCAAAATAAAAGCTCACATGAGAATTTTGCACACACACATCCCCAATCCTAAATCTAACCAAACCTACCACTGATCAATTCACTACCCATAAAAATATTTCGCAGCCCAGAATTGATATTCCCAGAATCCAATGACACAAAATGAAGCTAAAACCATAGAGGAAGTTTTAAACACATGCTTCACTTAATGCCAATATATCAACCAAAAACGAAGTAGAAAGAGATCAAGAATTTCATAACCATACTCCGTTTCCTAACCCACTAAGCTACCCAATCCCAAGAGGTCTAAAGATATTGAGCTACCCGATCCATCCGTGTGACAACCGCAACCTTATGACTCCAACGCCGGCAATTGAGTAAAATCATAGCATTTTTCAATTTCCCTCAATTTCTCTCATTTTGCCTAGGAGCTCTTTCGAGTTTTCATCCTAGCCACACATCATGTTTCTTTAGCTCACATCTCACCTTTTTCCGCACATTTTAGCCTCTCATTTTTGCCTAGGCCGCCCTTTAAGGGTTTTCGACCTATCCGGGCCCCCAATGTTGCCTAAGTTGCCCTCTCGGGTTTTCAACTTAGCGGGTTTTCTTTTTTTTTTCTTTTTTTTTCTTTTTCCAAATTTTTTTTCTTTTTGTTTTTCTATTTTTTTTCTTTTTTTTTTCTTTTTCTCATGTTTTTCCAATGAAAAGTAGCAAAAAGCATTCCAAAACAATGTAGCATGCATGTGAATCCTCTAACCCCTCCCCACACTTAAAACATTACATTGCCCGAAATGTAAACACGTAAGGCAAGAACAATAAAAATCAAGGTAAGGGAGTTAGAGTGACACCCGTGTCTCCGCAATTCGCCGGTGATATGGCGATATCCAAGTACTTGGATGGTCCCGAGATAGGTTTCGGAACCGGAAGGGTGAGCAAAAAAATGCCGTAGAAGAACTCACCCCTCGAGAAAAGCATTGTCTCCATGGCGCCGTTTGATCAAGACTACACCACGAAGAACACATTAAACTCACAAGTACATAAGGATATGTAATACTAGGTTTAGCATCAAGAGTTAATAACCATAGTATTGTCAAAGAACAACCAATCAACCCTCAATCACCACTATAAGATTATGCATGAAAAATATCCAACATATATTGACATGTATACAAGCATCATTATAGGCTAAGAACTTACGGTCACAATGATGTAGTCGGCATACTACAATCAACAAATGTACTATAAAGATGCAAGAATGTTCATATGCCAATATATGTAGGATGGTGGAAGAAATGAGAGGTATGTGATGTTCTTGGGAGTGTTGGGTGGAGAAAAAGGAAGGATTATGCAATGTTTAAAAATCATTTGGAAACTTGGAAGCTTGGAAACTTGAAATCCGGGCTCAAAAAATTTTCAAAAATTACTGAGCACGTCGCGACTCGCGACGAGGTTCGTCGCGACTCGCGACGTGCCTCGCGACGTCATCGCGACGCGCGGAAAGTGGAGTCCGGGAGCTCGAAATGTTCTGAGCTCGTCGCGACTCGCGACGAAGGGCGTCGTGCCTCGCGACGAGCCTCGCGACGCCATCGCGACTCGCGGAAAGTGGAGTCCGGGAGCTCAAATTTTTCTGAGCTCGTCGCGACTCGCGACGTGGTTGGTCGCGACTCGCGACGGGCCTCGCGACGTCAGGGCGACTCGCGGAAAGTGGAGTCCGGAAGCTCAAAATTTTCTGAGCTCGTCGCGACTCGCGACGAAGGGTGTCGCGACTCGCGACGAGCCTCGCGACGTCAGGGCGACTCGCGGAAAGTTGGCGCTGGGAATGGATTTTGCTCCCCTGTTCGTCGCGACTCGCGATGAAGCCCATCGCGACTCGCGACGGCAGGGTATCCCAGGCTTAAAATGTTTTCTGTTTTCTTACCAACTGTCCAAGCTTGCTTCCCTCGTTCATTGATCTCGTTCCTTCATCTCCTTCATTGTAATGCACTTCATGTTGCTACAAAATCATAGAAAAACATGCCATAAAAAGAACAAAACAAAACAACAACAAAAACAAACTAAGAAACACAAACTAAGAAACAAAAACTAAAAGAAATGCCGAATTTATTTAACGTCGTCGGCACGACGAAGCTCCGTATTTTTAAGGTCGTCGGCACGACCCTAATGTTATCCGTATGGTGAAGGCTTGAAGCTCTTCACCATGAGCATCCAAAATAAGAGAGGTGGGGGCACAAAACTTCCAAGAGGAAAGTCTTGTGGAGGCGGAGATGGTTCAAAGGGAATTAAGTGGTTAGGGAGCTTAGGATAGTCTTTTGGCTCCTCTCTCGTTTCCCTCAAAACTTCCGAAAATATTAGAGTTGGTTCACTAGGTGGGAGAAGGGGTGACAATGCTAATGGATAATGTAGCACTATCACCTCTTCCTCCATTTTTCTATCCTCTACAACCAACTCCTCATCCCTTTCAAGCTCAAAATCATTTTTATTGGTGACTTCACTCACCGAATCATCGAGTTCAAGTTGGGATGGTGTGTTTTCGGAATCACGAGCTTCCATTCGGGCCAATACCTCTAATATGTTCCTCACATGTCCCTCAATGGCCTCAACGCTAGAGGAGAGCTGGGTATCCGCCTCTTTACTAGTAAAGGAGTTCAAGTTTGCTATGGTATTTAAGACATCCTCACGTGTCAAACTTGAACTTCCTTGTTGGGCTTGGTTTTGGGGTATGGTATAGGGTGGTGATGGCCAACTAGGTTGCTCGTAATATTGGTTTTCCGGCTCATTCTCATACCACAAATCCGGACTACCACTCCATTTCGGATTGTAAGAGTTGTGGTATGCATAGCATTCATGAGCTTCTTGCCCTTGAAAACCAATATCTCCTACCTCTTGATAGCACTCTTCATAGTACCCATGGTTTTGGAAACCAAGGGTTCTTTCTCGGTCATAGTGCTCTTCCCACAACAAAGGGCAAGATTCGGTAGGATGATCGGAATGACACATCCTACAAAACCTTGCTTGTTGAGCCTCTCTTCTCATCAAGAGTTCCCTCAAGGTGAGACGCTCCATTAAGAAATTTTTTTTTATTTTTCAAAAGTTCGGAATCATAGTGCAAGGATTCTCGATAAAATAAATTACCAAGAACTCGAGCAATACCTACTCCGAACAAAAACAGCCACAAAGTAGTGGAAAATAAAAACAACTAGCTAATACACAACCAAATACACCTAAATACTTAAGAATAAACGCCTCTTCCCCGGCAACGGCGCCATTTTGGCAGGCGCGGGCGGTCGTCGCGCCCGCGTGCCAAAAGATAATTTATAAGCCCTCAATGCTTACTTTCTACAACTAGGTAGATAGTGGCAAATCGGGGTCGTCCAATGAGAAGAGGGATCTTCCTAAGCGTCTAAGCACGCAAATGGTTGATACTAGGCTAGGAGTGAATATATATACACACACTTAAAAGCGAGTAAAAGGGGGGGGGGTTGGTTGGTTGGTTGGTTGGTTCCTAAGTTACGAAAGTAAAAAGACAGGATAACTAGCAACGTCAAGTGACTATGCTAATCATCAAACGAAACTAAAGAAAAGGGGTTTTAAACTACAAAGATAAAATGCCTTGGGGGCAACGGATATCCACTTCCACATCTAATGTAGTTCATCGAATCATTCACACATTCCATCATATAGCATTCATGACCCAACAATCACACACCCCATCTAGCAAGTACCACAACACACACACCACAAGGAGTTCTAAGTTCATGCTCGTAGATCTTCATGCAAAGGCGCTACGGAATTCGTCACGTTCCTACACCTAAGCAATTCAACCACACAAGCACTCCCTATGCTCAAACCACTCATGGCACACATGCAGTGAAACACACCGTCAAGAGTACATAAACGCCGAATAACAAATGCTTCAAGAATGAGTTTAAATCACCTATTCAATACTTCAACTACTTGTCGTGGAGACTGAACTCCTATCCTTCTTAGTTCGTAGTTTGCGAGAGTGAGTTCGACATCTCTCGTCAAACCTCACCAATGGCTCCCGAGTCGCGACCACGACTCAAGGTGCCATTGGTGGCATTTAGCACGAAGGACCAACAAGCTTGGCAATGCCTATGACCACTACACCGTGACTAGGCATTGAACCAATTCATGCAATTACACGAGATTGGATGAACGTGCAACGCACATTCATCCGCGAGCATATGACTCTCTCGTTTGCTACACAAACGAACATGACGAAGAGTTCGACATCAATCACATTCGCCTAGCACATTGTCAACACACTAACACAATCAAAAGCTCTAATTCATACTCTCACATTGCTAACAAGAACAGGGGGGAAATTAACCCAAATCCCCCAAACCCTAGCTAGCAATTAATCCAAGCATTTCATATCATCAAGCTCTCAATAACATCAATGCAATCAACAATTAACATTCAAAGCACAATAAATGCACAATAGCAAAAACACCAAATATATAGATATAAATGAATTCTTGCTACATAGATAGTGGAAGCTTCAATCCTTTGCTCCCAAGAACAAGAACTACTCTAGAACAACAACAAAAGACATAATCAAACTAAGAGAAAGCTAAGAAAAGAAAGAAGAAGAAAAACCTAAAATTGGCGCCCAAAACCAGAGAAAACGCGCCTGGAAAAGCTTGGAGAAGAAGAGGGAAAGAGATGGTATTTATAGTGCAAAGAAAATAAAGTTGATTTCTGGCCGCCCGATGGTCGCGACTCGCGACGGTGTTCGTCGCGACTCGCGACGATGCCCCGGCTCGCGACGGGGTCGCGACGGCAGCCACAGTTTTGCATTGTTTCTTTGTCTTCTTCATAGCCATCCCTCTCACTCTTCAAGTCTTCAACAGCTCCAAAATGGTCTTCAACGGCCTCCAGTCTTCATGTCTTCGAAGTGAGTATCCAAAAGTCTTCGAAAGTATAGTCTTCAATGTCTTCCGGTCTTCGTTGGTTCCGTGTTATTCCCTTGTCACACAAAATCCACTTAAAAGAGGTAAAAGAGTACAAAGTTGCTTTTTCCTCTCCTAAGTGAATTTCAAGGTAAAACACAAGCTCTCGATAATAAAAGAGCACAAAAGTGATCCTAAATACTACTAAATAATGCGCCTAAAATGGACACATCAAACCTCCCCACACTTAAACCTTACTCGCCCTCGAGTAAGAAAAGATTTAAGCATACGGAGGAAATGGCATATCCACATCCTAAAACCCCCAAAATACCCACACAAAATGGACACATCAAACCTCCCCACACTTAAACCTTACTCGCCCTCGAGTAAGAAAAGATTCAAGCATACGGAGTAAATGATATATCCCAAAACCTAAACTAATCCCCCAATCAAAGCCTCACCAAAACTCTCAATCTCAAAAATCCCAAAATAAAAGCTCACATGAGAATTTTGCACACACACATCCCCAATCCTAAATCTAACCAAACCTACCACTGATCAATTCACTACCCATAAAAATATTTCGCAGCCCAGAATTGATATTCCCAGAATCCAATGACACAAAATGAAGCTAAAACCATAGAGGAAGTTTTAAACACATGCTTCACTTAATGCCAATATATCAACCAAAAACGAAGTAGAAAGAGATCAAGAATTTCATAACCATACTCCGTTTCCTAACCCACTAAGCTACCCAATCCCAAGAGGTCTAAAGATATTGAGCTACCCGATCCATCCGTGTGACAACCGCAACCTTATGACTCCAACGCCGGCAATTGAGTAAAATCATAGCATTTTTCAATTTCCCTCAATTTCTCTCATTTTGCCTAGGAGCTCTTTCGAGTTTTCATCCTAGCCACACATCATGTTTCTTTAGCTCACATCTCACCTTTTTCCGCACATTTTAGCCTCTCATTTTTGCCTAGGCCGCCCTTTAAGGGTTTTCGACCTATCCGGGCCCCCAATGTTGCCTAAGTTGCCCTCTCGGGTTTTCAACTTAGCGGGTTTTCTTTTTTTTTTCTTTTTTTTTCTTTTTCCAAATTTTTTTTCTTTTTGTTTTTCTATTTTTTTTCTTTTTTTTTTCTTTTTCTCATGTTTTTCCAATGAAAAGTAGCAAAAAGCATTCCAAAACAATGTAGCATGCATGTGAATCCTCTAACCCCTCCCCACACTTAAAACATTACATTGCCCGAAATGTAAACACGTAAGGCAAGAACAATAAAAATCAAGGTAAGGGAGTTAGAGTGACACCCGTGTCTCCGCAATTCGCCGGTGATATGGCGATATCCAAGTACTTGGATGGTCCCGAGATAGGTTTCGGAACCGGAAGGGTGAGCAAAAAAATGCCGTAGAAGAACTCACCCCTCGAGAAAAGCATTGTCTCCATGGCGCCGTTTGATCAAGACTACACCACGAAGAACACATTAAACTCACAAGTACATAAGGATATGTAATACTAGGTTTAGCATCAAGAGTTAATAACCATAGTATTGTCAAAGAACAACCAATCAACCCTCAATCACCACTATAAGATTATGCATGAAAAATATCCAACATATATTGACATGTATACAAGCATCATTATAGGCTAAGAACTTACGGTCACAATGATGTAGTCGGCATACTACAATCAACAAATGTACTATAAAGATGCAAGAATGTTCATATGCCAATATATGTAGGATGGTGGAAGAAATGAGAGGTATGTGATGTTCTTGGGAGTGTTGGGTGGAGAAAAAGGAAGGATTATGCAATGTTTAAAAATCATTTGGAAACTTGGAAGCTTGGAAACTTGAAATCCGGGCTCAAAAAATTTTCAAAAATTACTGAGCACGTCGCGACTCGCGACGAGGTTCGTCGAGACTCGCGACGTGCCTCGCGACGTCATCGCGACGCACGGAAAGTGGAGTCCGGGAGCTCGAAATGTTCTGAGCTCGTCGCGACTCGCGACGAAGGGCGTCGTGCCTCGCGACGAGCCTCGCGACGCCATCGCGACTCGCGGAAAGTGGAGTCCGGGAGCTCAAATTTTTCTGAGCTCGTCGCGACTCGCGACGTGGTTGGTCGCGACTCGCGACGGGCCTCGCGACGTCAGGGCGACTCGCGGAAAGTGGAGTCCGGAAGCTCAAAATTTTCTGAGCTCGTCGCGACTCGCGACGAAGGGTGTCGCGACTCGCGACGAGCCTCGCGACGTCAGGGCGACTCGCGGAAAGTTGGCGCTGGGAATGGATTTTGCTCCCCTGTTCGTCGCGACTCGCGACGAAGCCCATCGCGACTCGCGACGGCAGGGTATCCCAGGCTTAAAATGTTTTCTGTTTTCTTACCAACTGTCCAAGCTTGCTTCCCTCGTTCATTGATCTCGTTCCTTCATCTCCTTCATTGTAATGCACTTCATGTTGCTACAAAATCATAGAAAAACATGCCATAAAAAGAACAAAACAAAACAACAACAAAAACAAACTAAGAAACACAAACTAAGAAACAAAAACTAAAAGAAATGCCGAATTTATTTAACGTCGTCGGCACGACGAAGCTCCGTATTTTTAAGGTCGTCGGCACGACCCTAATGTTATCCGTATGGTGAAGGCTTGAAGCTCTTCACCATGAGCATCCAAAATAAGAGAGGTGGGGGCACAAAACTTCCAAGAGGAAAGTCTTGTGGAGGCGGAGATGGTTCAAAGGGAATTAAGTGGTTAGGGAGCTTAGGATAGTCTTTTGGCTCCTCTCTCGTTTCCCTCAAAACTTCCGAAAATATTAGAGTTGGTTCACTAGGTGGGAGAAGGGGTGACAATGCTAATGGATAATGTAGCACTATCACCTCTTCCTCCATTTTTCTATCCTCTACAACCAACTCCTCATCCCTTTCAAGCTCAAAATCATTTTTATTGGTGACTTCACTCACCGAATCATCGAGTTCAAGTTGGGATGGTGTGTTTTCGGAATCACGAGCTTCCATTCGGGCCAATACCTCTAATATGTTCCTCACATGTCCCTCAATGGCCTCAACGCTAGAGGAGAGCTGGGTATCCGCCTCTTTACTAGTAAAGGAGTTCAAGTTTGCTATGGTATTTAAGACATCCTCACGTGTCAAACTTGAACTTCCTTGTTGGGCTTGGTTTTGGGGTATGGTATAGGGTGGTGATGGCCAACTAGGTTGCTCGTAATATTGGTTTTCCGGCTCATTCTCATACCACAAATCCGGACTACCACTCCATTCCGGATTGTAAGAGTTGTGGTATGCATAGCATTCATGAGCTTCTTGCCCTTGAAAACCAATATCTCCTACCTCTTGATAGCACTCTTCATAGTACCCATGGTTTTGGAAACCAAGGGTTCTTTCTCGGTCATAGTGCTCTTCCCACAACAAAGGGCAAGATTCGGTAGGATGATCGGAATGACACATCCTACAAAACCTTGCTTGTTGAGCCTCTCTTCTCATCAAGAGTTCCCTCAAGGTGAGACGCTCCATTAAGAAATTTTTTTTTATTTTTCAAAAGTTCGGAATCATAGTGCAAGGATTCTCGATAAAATAAATTACCAAGAACTCGAGCAATACCTACTCCGAACAAAAACAACCACCAAGTAGTGGAAAATAAAAACAACTAGCTAATACACAACCAAATACACCTAAATACTTAAGAATAAACGCCTCTTCCCCGGCAACGGCGCCATTTTGGCAGGCGCGGGCGGTCGTCGCGCCCGCGCGCCAAAAGATAATTTATAAGCCCTCAATGCTTACTTTCTACAACTAGGTAGATAGTGGCAAATCGGGGTCGTCCAATGAGAAGAGGGATCTTCCTAAGCGTCTAAGCACGCAAATGGTTGATACTAGGCTAGGAGTGAATATATATACACACACTTAAAAGCGAGTAAAAGGGGGGGGGTTGGTTGGTTGGTTGGTTCCTAAGTTACGAAAGTAAAAAGACAGGATAACTAGCAACGTCAAGTGACTATGCTAATCATCAAACGAAACTAAAGAAAAGGGGTTTTAAACTACAAAGATAAAATGCCTTGGGGGCAACGGATATCCACTTCCACATCTAATGTAGTTCATCGAATCATTCACACATTCCATCATATAGCATTCATGACCCAACAATCACACACCCCATCTAGCAAGTACCACAACACACACACCACAAGGAGTTCTAAGTTCATGCTCGTAGATCTTCATGCAAAGGCGCTACGGAATTCGTCACGTTCCTACACCTAAGCAATTCAACCACACAAGCACTCCCTATGCTCAAACCACTCATGGCACACATGCAGTGAAACACACCGTCAAGAGTACATAAACGCCGAATAACAAATGCTTCAAGAATGAGTTTAAATCACCTATTCAATACTTCAACTACTTGTCGTGGAGACTGAACTCCTATCCTTCTTAGTTCGTAGTTTGCGAGAGTGAGTTCGACATCTCTCGTCAAACCTCACCAATGGCTCCCGAGTCGCGACCACGACTCAAGGTGCCATTGGTGGCATTTAGCACGAAGGACCAACAAGCTTGGCAATGCCTATGACCACTACACCGTGACTAGGCATTGAACCAATTCATGCAATTACACGAGATTGGATGAACGTGCAACGCACATTCATCCGCGAGCATATGACTCTCTCGTTTGCTACACAAACGAACATGACGAAGAGTTCGACATCAATCACATTCGCCTAGCACATTGTCAACACACTAACACAATCAAAAGCTCTAATTCATACTCTCACATTGCTAACAAGAACAGGGGGGAAATTAACCCAAATCCCCCAAACCCTAGCTAGCAATTAATCCAAGCATTTCATATCATCAAGCTCTCAATAACATCAATGCAATCAACAATTAACATTCAAAGCACAATAAATGCACAATAGCAAAAACACCAAATATATAGATATAAATGAATTCTTGCTACATAGATAGTGGAAGCTTCAATCCTTTGCTCCCAAGAACAAGAACTACTCTAGAACAACAACAAAAGACATAATCAAACTAAGAGAAAGCTAAGAAAAGAAAGAAGAAGAAAAACCTAAAATTGGCGCCCAAAACCAGAGAAAACGCGCCTGGAAAAGCTTGGAGAAGAAGAGGGAAAGAGATGGTATTTATAGTGCAAAGAAAATAAAGTTGATTTCTGGCCGCCCGATGGTCGCGACTCGCGACGGTGTTCGTCGCGACTCGCGACGATGCCCCGGCTCGCGACGGGGTCGCGACGGCAGCCACAGTTTTGCATTGTTTCTTTGTCTTCTTCATAGCCATCCCTCTCACTCTTCAAGTCTTCAACAGCTCCAAAATGGTCTTCAACGGCCTCCGGTCTTCATGTCTTCGAAGTGAGTATCCAAAAGTCTTCGAAAGTATAGTCTTCAATGTCTTCCGGTCTTCGTTGGTTCCGTGTTCTTCCCTTGTCACACAAAATCCACTTAAAAGAGGTAAAAGAGTACAAAGTTGCTTTTACCTCTCCTAAGTGAATTTCAAGGTAAAACACAAGCTCTCGATAATAAAAGAGCACAAAAGTGATCCTAAATACTACTAAATAATGCGCCTAAAATGGACACATCACTTGCACTTCATTGACATTCGGGTTAGCCACTCTGATGGAATCTATGTGAATATCTATATATGGGACAACATCTTCGTCATTGCAAAGGACATATAGATGGGCAGTACATAATTCTTCAACACTCAGACTCAAAAGTTTCCCTTGCCAAACCCCTTGACCTTCCAACCGTTCCTCATGTCTATGAATTGGAACCTCAACCGAATCGACTTCATTCATGTAATCAGTACAAAACTCGATGACCTCATCTGCTACATACCATTGTACAATACTTGCATAGGGCTTGTACCAATTCTTCAAAAAATGCTTGAATATTTTCATGTACCTCTCAAATGGGTACATCCACCTAAGAAACACTAGACCACAAAATCTCACGCACAAGATGAACACACAAGTGGAGCATTATGTCGAAGAATGATGGGAGAAAATACATTTCAATCTGGCATAATACTTCAACAATCATTGTTTACAAACAGTCCAACTTTGACACACTAATGTTTTTGCTACAAATGGACTTGAAAAAAAACATAGCTTCGTAATGCACAGTCTTACATGGGATGACAATGACCCTTAAATTGAAATCACATTCAATTCCTGCATCATATTGTGACAATCATGAGACTTCAACCCAACTAACCTCAACTCCTTCACTGAAACACAAGAACTAATGTTGGAAGAATATGTGGCTGGGACCTTAACACTACTAAGGGTCTAACAGTATGATTTCTTCTCACTTTGTGACATAGAATAGAAAGCAGGTGGCAAGTAACAATTGTCACCTGAACTCACTGGCCCTAAGTTCTTCTTAATTCCCATCTCAACCAATTCTAACCTAGCCTTAAGCCCATCCTTTATTTTCCCAGGGGTATTCAACAATATCCCGATCAAAGAATCACACACATTCTTCAAAGAATCACACACATATCGAGACAATGTCTAACATCTAAATGCTCCCAATAAGGAAATCTAAAGAAAATTGAGCATTTCTTCTAACTCCTATGCACCAGCACTTTACGCTTCTTCCTCCCAAAGTCACTGGGCAAATTTTTCACAGTTTCAAATATTTGAGTGCCCGTTCGTACAACCGGTGCTTGTCTACCCTCTACCTCCCCATTGAACCTTATTTTGGCCAATCACCATGGATGATCCTTCAGAAGAAACCTTTGATGACCTTGGTATACAGTTTTACAACCATGCTTCAATTGGTGGTAATCAGTCTCCTTCTCACACACGGGACAAGTGAAGTGACCCTTAACTGAGTAGCCAGAAAAATTACCGTAAGCAGGAATATCATTAACGGTGCAAAATAACATCGCTTTCAACATAAAGTAATCATTAACACTTTCACCATATATCCAAACACTCTCATTGAATAAGATCAACAAATCCTCGACAAGAGGAGCAAGATACATATCTATATCATTACCCGGTTCCTTAGGACCAGAAATCATCATAGATAACAACACATACTTACGTTTCATTGTCATCCATGATGGAAGATTGTAGATAACCAACATAACTGGCCAAGAGCTATGTGTACTACTCATATTACCAAATGGATTCATTCCATCAGCACATAGGCCGAACCTCAAATGCCGGGTATCTTCACCAAAATTGGGATAAAGGGCATCAATTTGTTTCCATTGCTCACCATCCTAGTTTGTGTAATGGCATCATCAGCCGGTCGATCCCTCTCCACATGCCAACACATAACGCAAACAACTTCTGCAACAGTGGTACAATAGGGAGGTACCGCATCACTTTGACCGGTGTCTTTTTATTTGTTTTAGTTACCACTTCCGCACCCACCGGAATTGCACCCCTCTTCAATTTGTAGCGAGACTCACCACATACCCGACATGTTTCTTGATTTTCATCTTCCTCCCCCTGGTACAACATACAATCATTCGGGCAAGCATGGATTTTTTTCAATTCCAATCCCATCGGACAAAAAACTTTCTTTGCCGCATACAACCTATCTGGCATCATGTTACCTGCAAAGAAAAAATCCCTAAGAAATTCTAGAGTTTCGTTCATCGACTTATCGGTCAACCCAAATTTGGCTTTCAAATTCATCATCCTCAAAGTCGCACTAAGTACCTAATGTTTAGAACCGTTGTACAATGGAACCTCTTTGTCGTCAAGTAACACTTGTAATACTTTGGTTTTACCTTTGAACTCTCTTGCAATATCCTCCACCATTTCGTCAAATTCTGCATTCCCATCTAATTCATCTTCCACATTCGTGTTACTCAAATACTTCATCCCAGCCATTTCTCCAACTTTCCCATGCCAGACCCAAGTAGTGTAGCTAGTTTGAAACCCCTTCATTATGAGATGTCCCCGCAATTTCTTCCTCCCGAGATACACATTGTTTTTACAATCTTTACACGGACACTGGGCTCGCACAACACCATTCTTAGAAGCATCCTCAAATGAAAAAGTGACAAATGTTTCAATCAATGACATGTAATCTGGTGATTTTCTAAGATCATTACCAATGATTTCAATGCGATCCATTTGAGTTTGGAACTGCTTGACCAAGGCGGTTCCACATTTTTTTAGCCATGAACCCACCTTTAATGGGCGCCTCTAATAGGTTTGCCTCTACTAGTGGGTAGATTGGATAGGCAGATTATATATAAGCGATGGTTGCTACCTACAGTGGTGTTGATGGAGGGGAGGCTGCCGAAGTCGGTAGTGGCAACCTTCCCATCAGGTAGGTTTGCAGAAGTTGTGTGTTGAGGGTTTGCAGAAGTTGTGTGTTGAGGGTTTGCAGAAGTTTTGTGTTGATAGAAGGTGGAGGAATTATTAATACAGAGAAAACTATGAACCCACTGTCATTCAACCATATAAAACAAGTAAATGTGAACATCATCTGTTTGTCTAGATTACACTTAATTAATAAAAAATCAATTTGTTTTGTGAGTCTGAATCTATCATGTCCAAAAGGAAAAATAATAAAAACATAATTGGTTCATGTCCAAAACAAGGCCTAATCCTTTTCAAATTTGAATTTGTTTATTTAGAATCTAGGTTCAACCAACCATTTACATCCTGCTTTCCAGGCTAAAAGCGCATAGTTCCAATCAAAGTCAGCATTTCCCTTTCCAGTTGAGAAGTTGATTGAAGAACGAAGAAGAAAAAAGGATTTATATAATAGTCTAATTGATTTGATAATTTTAAAGATGTTTTTGTCATTTTTTAGAATTGTATACTTTATATATTAGAATTGTATTTGATCAAACTGCATGCACCCTATGAAAATCTCCACGATTAGAAATGCCTCAATCTTCAAGATAGCTTGTATGAGGTGTGCGCCTAATCAGAAGAGATTCTTGAATACTTATAAGTCATCTTGTTTTCCATGGTTATGGAGATTTCTTCCAACTGTGGCAACCCTAATTTAAGCTTATGCACCAACAAAATGAGGATACTATATCCACCGAGGTATGCCAGATACCTCAATCACCTTTAGTCGAGGTATGCCAGATACTATATCCGCCGCCATTTTCAGGTATGACGATGGGTTACAAATATTCAGAACCTTCAAGTTGGGGCAGTTGTGACCCGCAACTTCAATCATGTTTATTTCACCATATTTGCCCCCTAAGACTAAAGACTCGAGTTGCGTCCATAGCTTGAAAGCTTTTGTCAGCCCTTCCTTTGTTATGTTCCTTGATTTCCTCGGCAACACCAATTCTCTCAAATTTGGGCACCTAGTTTTGATCAAGTATGATATGGAAAAAATTAGTTAAAGCACACATACATGCTTGACTTTGATGGAATTATGATTTTAACTAAATGTAAGATAAGAAACAAGTACCATGAAGGTGCATGGAGTAAATGGCTATCCTTCAATAGGACAGAAGAATCAAGTGCTAGAGTCTTCAGACTTGCTAGTGCAACATCTACTCCGCGGACAAATGTGAGTCTTAGGATAGCTCTCTGACGAGCTACGGGGAGATTATGGCTCAGATGATGTCTGAACTCAGACATGTCTAATTTCCGCGGGGATAAGAAAGGATCATAGACAGCCGCTCGCCACGAGCGACACACAGCGACAACATTCAGAACTCAATCCATTACTCTCACCATCGACAAAATGCACAGAAGTAGTTTGTACGGTAAGTTTGGCCAAGCGTTTTCTGCATCTTGCTTAACTTTCAACCGCTTGATCCTACGACGCTCGCCTTTATTTTCTATGAAGAATGAAAGAAGGGAACCTATAGCAAAATTATCAGTTGGAATTCTCGTTGATGAAGCTAAAAGAACAAACAAATTACTTGCATTAAGTACTACGTAGCAAAGTAAGATTTACTGATAAAATACCTAGTATAAAGCAAATATTTCAGGTAAGGTATTGGCTTTTAAATCACAATTTTACATTTAAAGCTATTGGTCTCAACATATAAGAAATTTAAGATTTGAAATATAGGTATCAAAACCCTCAACTCTCAAGCGGCCGGATGAAACCTAGCGGCTTATTAAGTAAATATGAATTCATTAACGCACATGCGCACAAGCCTATGCCCCCTCGGTCTCATCAATATTGGCTTACATTTTATTTTCATCTGATCCACAAGTAAATGCATATTTTGAAAATTACCTAAAATAGTAAAGAATATATATTGTTAAATTTTTAGAATGATTATTTAACTTTAAAAACTTTTACACAGAAGTTACTACTTTTCCAAAATATTTCTACTTTTCGACAATTATTCTCTGTCACATCACCGCTTTCCTTAAACCTTGGTCTAAGAGTAAAACTACCAACAGTGATGGGAAGGAGGAGTAGTAAACTATGAATGATTAAACTCCAAGGGTCCATTTTTAAACCCACCAAAAAAGACTTTACGAGGTAATTTTTGTCGATTAAATTATTGAACTAGAATTCTGTAGAATTACATAATTTTTGAATTTGTATAATCTCGTTCATCGCATTTGAACGAAAGTTCAGTATCCTAAAAGAGAAAGACATTAATATGCAAAGGTAGACTAGATTATACATGCCCTTTTTCACACACATATATATATATATATATCTTTTTGAAAAGGGAAATTATAGATTTAATATTTCGGTCAATTTGCAATTGAGTCAACGTAAACCTGCAATCCTTCTCTCTAATTGAGTAACATACTTCGTCCTCTATGCAATCCTTCTCTCTCAAATCCCATCAGCTACAGTTAACTCAACATAAACCTGCAATAATCTCTACCACCACCAATTCTTGCCGGAAACAACAACAATTAGCCAAGGCCAAACTCCAAGCTCCATGGTAGCTCCACCCCTCGGCGAGAGCTCGCCTTTCTACTCCTCAATAGTTCCCAACCAAATCGACAAACCCTACCCCAAACACAAAAGCTACATTTAAACCCAATCACTGAATTCAAAGGGGAAGTTGCTGTTCTATTCAACGATGAAGAAATCAATATGCTCGTGCAACCCTTCCAGAGGCATCTTGTAGGAAAATTTGCTAAAGGATGCCCAACCCTCGAGTTTATCAGACAACAATTCAAAAAATCGGGTTCAAGGGAAAACCAACCATCACAGCTATAGACCACAGACACATCCTCATCAAATTTCAACAAGACGAAGATACACAACGATGCTGGATAAAGAGAAACTGGAACCTCACAGGAAACCTGATGAAGGTGCTAAAATGGACGAAAGACTTTAATGTCAATGAGGAGCATCCTATTGTCCCAATTTGGGTAACCATCGAATTTCCTCCTATTTACTTTCTGCATCTTGAGTCAATTCCTCATATTGCCAGCAGACTAGGGAATCTGATATTTGCAGATCCGCCCACCCAACATCTTACCCGTCCCTCAACCATAAGATTGTGTATTGAGATGAACCTTACCTCAATTTTCCCAATAAGAATTAGACTTGGACCCAATATTGAGAACATATGCTATAATATCAATTTTCCCAATAAGAATTAGACTTGGACCCAAAAGATATGCCATGCCACAGGAATGTAAGCCACAAACCAAGCCTATCTCGCAACAAGAAGGAAAAACAGGTAAGATCAAACTCCCTCAACCCCCAATTAGGAATCAACTAGACCAACCAACACAAAACTGGCTGCCAAAAAAAAGTCTCAACTCAGTTCGCCAATATTGTTGAGTCGGATGAAGAAATAGAGCTTTTTGAGGATGCTCAAAATCCTTTCAGTGAACTACCAATAGCTCAGAAAATAAGCAGCATCAAGACCATAAACCCTACAGCCATACTCACTCCCTACAACACCATTATAAACCCTTCTAGGAAAATAAGATCCCCAGTTTGGAGAGTGAAAGCCCAAAAGTCAGCAGAACCACTCAACGCTCAGACTCTACAAAAATATCCAGGATGGAAATCAGTTGATGATATTCAGCCTAAGAAACTTAGCAGGGACACCTCCTCTACAGACAGAAAGGCACTGACAAGGGATTTGAAAAGCCTTAGCAATAGATTCTCAATACTGACAAAGAATCTTGAGGATAACAAAGATGAAAGTGCAAACAAAGCTACGGATGAGCCCTCAACAAGCAATATCATTCAGGATCCAGCAGCTCAATGGAGTGCCAATAACAATCCAATCAATACTGTGTCACTGGAGGAGCCGGGAAATGCCAAGGAGATCACAGAGGATCCAGGTATCCCTAAACCAAATAGTGATAGGAAATTCTTCAGCTCACCTAATTTAATCATGACTTGTGAAAAAAAGAAAGCTACAGTTTCTATATGAATTGCAAATTAATTACATGGAACATTAGGGGAATAATGAAGGGTCTCACCAGAATCAGAAAGCTAATATATACTAACAAACTAGAGGTGGTCATTATACTGGAGCCCAAGCAGGATAATTGTAGATTGAAGGAATACAAGTATATTTTAGGCTTTGAACAAGCCTTCTACCTTGATGATAGTCACATTTAGATCTTTACAAAAAAACTCTGTCAAACCCCTGCTAGTTAATAAACATGACAACTTTCTTCACATGATAATCACTCACTTAAACTCTGGCTTATCCTTTCACATGATATTTGTATATGGGCCTCATACAAGAAACCTAAGAATGCAGATGTACAATGTAATAGAGCCAATACTGACCAACCTGGATACCCCCGGCTTAATCACTGGAGACTTTAATTCTATAAGAAGTTTACATGAATACAGAGGTAGGGGTACCCCCAGTTTAAAATCAATAAATGAGTTTGACTCTTTCTTTATCAATAATAATCTAGAGAAAATAACTACGGTAGGAAATCCTTTCACCTGGACCAATGGTAGAAAATTCTCTGAAAGAATAATGGAATGATTGGATAGATCACTAGGTAATAGAGCTTGGTTTGATTAGTTCATCATCTCATCAGTTCAGACCCTTGGAAGAGGTAACTCAGACCATAACCCATTAATCTTGAACATCAAAACTAATAAAAAAGAATTCCCCAAACCTTTTAGATTTCAATCTATGTGACTGAACTTTCTACCTTTGGTGAGAGCTAATTGGGAACAACCATTAACAACCCAAGGTATGGTAGAATTTGGTTTAAAACTGGCCAGATTAAAAAAATTCTTAAAAACCTGGAACAAGAACCAGTTCAGGAATGTGTTTGAAAATGTGCAAAAAGCCGAAAAATTAGTCTCAGAACTGGACATTAAGCTAGATAATGACTACAGCCTTCAGACACAAATCCAACTTAATGAGGCACGTGCTAAACTGACTAGAACTCTTAAGGAAGAGCAGGACTTCTGGAAATAGAAAACTAGGACAAAATGGATGAAATCAAGTGATCTTAATACGGGTTTTTTTACATAATAGTGTCAAAGACAAACACTCCAGACTGAGAATTAATAAGATTCAGTTAGAGGATGGGAATTGGGAAGAGGACCAAGATGAAATAGGAGAAAATGCAATTAACTATTTCTGGAATTTACTAACTGATGAAAGTATTGATCACTCAGGCGATAACATGAGCTACCTATTAAAATTTATCCCTCAGGTCATTACTGATATTGATAGTATCCAATTTATGAAACCTGTTGACATGGGTGAATTATATAGAACTATTTTCAGCCTTGGAAAAGATAGTGCTCCAGGCACTGATGGCTTTAGTGGAATCTTCTATAGGAAGAGCTGGCCTTTTATTAAGTTGGACCTCCTTCAAGATATTAATGAATTCATGTGTGGTGTTAGGGTTCCAAGGTTTTTTTGGCAGTACACTAATAACTCTAATTCCAAAAACCATAACCCCTAAGAATTTTAGTGAGTATAAGCCTATAAGCTTAACAAATTTCTCTAATAAAATCCTCTCAAAGATTTTATCAGAAAGAATAAAGCCTCTACTCCCCAAATGCATTTCCCAAGAACAGTCTGCTTTTATTCAAAATAGGGAAATTGCTGACAATATCTTAATAATGCAAGAAATGGTGAGGCTATTAGACAGTAAATCTAATTCAATAAATATGATTGCTAAGATAGATATGTCTAAGGCATTTGATCGAGTCTCATGGACTATGTTAAATTCCTTGTTGCTACAGTTTGGTTTCCATAGATATATTGTTTCACTTATTCTTGGAAACATTAACAACTCTTGGTTTTCTGTCTTAGTAAATGGATCCCCCTAAGGCTTCTTTAAACCTACAAGAGGTTTGAAACAGAGAGACCCACTGTCCCCTACACTATTTAACCTTATTACTGAACTGCTAAATATAGGTTTAAAATTCATGTTTCATAATGGATTCATAGACAGATTTATCTTGCCAAAAGGGGCTGGAATGATAACACATTTGTCTTATGCTGACGACACTGCCATCTTCCTAAAGGCCACTAATAAATCCCTCAAAAAATATGATGATATTTTTAAAATCATATGAGGCAGCCACTGGACAAATGGTAAACTATCAGAAAAGCACCTTTCTAACTGGGAACAAAACTAGCTCACTGAGAGTTCAGATCATTAGATCTAAAACAGGGATGTCATAGGGTTGGTTTCCATATATCTACCTTGGAGTTAATATCTTTAAAGGGAAAAAGAAAAACTCTTAATTCCAATTTCAAATAGAAAAGATTAACTCCAAAATAGGTAAATGGAATAATAGATGGTTAAACCAAGCAGGGAGATTAATCTTGATAAAACATGTTTTATTAAGCATTCCACAACACACTTGGTGTATCATGGCTCCTACTGCCCACACTCTTGACACAATCATATCCTTATGTTCCAATTTCCTCTGGGGGAAACTGACCTAGGAAACAAGAAACACTGGAAATCATGGGCTCCAATATGTTACCCTATGGATGAAAATGGGCTAGGATTTAGAGACTTCATGTGTATCATAGACAGCTTCTCAGTTAAACTGTGGTGGAAAGCTAAAAAAGAAGACACTTTGTGGTCAAAGTATATATGGTCAATTTCAAAGTCAAGTAGATCCTCAGAATCTTGGAAAAAAACCATAACCATCTCAGACTTCACAGAAGAATACTCTCAAATTTGGATAGGTGATGGATCTTGCAACTTCTGGGTGGCTAATTGGATTGGTGACAAACCACTCTGGAAAGAATGGACACAACAGGAGGATATAACTTTTCCTAATCTTCAGGTAAATGAATTCGCTCAACAGAGACATCTTTATCTAACACAATTGCAGGGAAAACTACCACAACACATTTTAGAAGACCTCCACAAAGAGGTAATTCTTACAGATAATCCTGATGAGATGATCTGGAAGCCAACCCAATCAGGAAAGTTCACACTTTTCTCTACCACTCAGAACCTGAGGAAAATAAGAAACCAGGTACAGACACTAAAAGAGGTATGGAACATGTACATTCCTCCAAAATTCTCCATTTTTATATGGAAACTATTAAATGGTATCTTACCCTTTGATAATATCATTCAAAAAATGAGAATATCCCTAGTCTCAAAATGGCCACATTGCAATCATATAGACACACTTAATCACTTCTTTAATAATTGTCCTCTTGCTTTGAAAGTCTGGGGTTATGTGTTCAATAGAGTAGGATTTGCAGCTAAGACATTTGTTCATATCTTTGATAGACTATCTTGGTTCCTCTCTTATCAAGCTGGATCACAAACTAGAATTAAGGTTATACATACCATGGCTATTACAACTTGTTGGCTGTTGTGGAAATCCAAAAATACATATGCATTCCAGGGCACTTCATATACTTACCATTTCATAGTGACACAAATTAATTCCCGTTCTGCCCAAATCCTCAATATTAATGCATTGCATTTTTATGATGATTCTTTGTTAACTTAGGTTTGTTACCTTCACTGGTCAGAAAACCAAAGAAAAAAATTATTTTAGTCTTATAGAGACCCCCTGACCAGGGTTTTAAAGTTAATGCTGATGCAGCTTTTAAAATTAACCATATTTCCAGGATTGGTATAGTTGTTAGAAATTCTCATTCAGGTTTGGAATCCATGTACTTAGAATCAATCCAAGTAGATGATCCACTGCTAGCAGAAACCTTAGCGGCAATAAGTGCCATACAGGTAAGTATTCGACACCATTTTCTCCCACTGATTGCTGAAATTTGACTCATTGCAGGCGGTGAGAATCATACACAAGAAAGATAAACCTCCATGGAAACTCAAAACAAAGCTTCGGGAATTATGGAGGGAGATGGGGAATTTGCAGATCACAATTAAGCACATCCACATAGAAGGGAATCAAGTCGCTCACAAATTAACCAAGATAATAGGAAACGAGCTCAACCTAGCACAACTCAGGCAAAAAGAAAGAATCATACTCATTCTTACTGCAGACAGGATGAGGTTACCAAGTATCCACATCCCATCGGAGAACGTACAACTTTGATCTTGATTAGCAGTGTTTTCGATGTGCACCTGGCCTGTAGAGAAGATAACACGGGGGTGGAGTCTGTCTCTCTCAGGAATCGTGCACCTCTAAACACTATGATTAAGTCCAATTATAGGTCTATTACTACACTTTTTTGATTACATAAGTTGCCATTTGATTATCAAGACCTTAGGTATTTCAAGTGTTACTTGAACTATTGTAAAACTGAGATCCACTTTTGATAGGTTGCCTGGTTTGGGAAGCCAATATATCTCCCCCACCTTTGGTGGTTTAAAATTAATTTTTTTGCAATTGAGTCAATCTCATGAATGACGGTCTTTCCATAAGCCATAGAAAAATCACGGTTTAAACTACAAATAATTAGAAATGTAGGTAAAATTTTTATGTTGCATTAATCAGGTCATAAACTTTATAACTTCTGCATGTTACATAATAAATTTTTAATATTGCAACTAAAATCTTTTACCTTTTTATTATTATAATTAAATCTCATCTTTCCATAAACCTATGGAAATACGGTCTTTCCCAAAATTTTGCCTTTATAATTAATTAATTATATTGAGAAAAATAAATACTTATACCAGTCGATATAATTTATATTGTGACTAACTGAAGAAAATTAGACATATAAAAAACAACAGTTCTGTAATAGATTGAGTTACAATAACACTATCATAGTGAAATTTCATTGATTCTAAGTAAATTATACTCCCTCTGTTCCAAACTAATATACTCAATTTAATTTTAAAATTTTGAATATTAGCCAGTATTGCTATTTGACTTATTGCCACGTTACCCTCCTGCTGCCACACATCTAGAGCTGTCAATTTGGTTATTCGAGTTAGGTTTGGGTTTGGGTTTGGGTCAAACATGTTTGGGTTGAAATGGGTTGAAATACATTTGTCGAGTTAGACCGAGTTCAGGTCAGGTGAAATGGGTTTGAGTTTAAACATGTTGAAATCTATTTGTTTGGTCGGTTCAGGTTGGGTCGGATTGAAACGGGTTCAAGTTTAAACGGGTCAAAGTCTGTTAGTCGAGTTGGGCCGAGTTGGGTTGGTTTGGGTCAAAATGCGTTCGGGATGAAAATTTTTGAAGCCTGTTTGTTGGGTCAGATAGGGTAAAATGTCAAGTTAGGTTTTGACGGGTTAGTAATATTCCTCGGGTAAAGTCGGTTTGGGTTACACTACTAAAAAATAGGTATATAGGCACCGATATGTCAGTGTTGGAAAAGCAATACCGGTGCTAGGAATTTCATAGGAACTGATAATCTAGAAAATGAACCAAAAAAACCGGTGCCTATGAATAAATCCTGCACCGGTTCACTGAATAGCAGTGCTAGATACCTGTGCCGTTGAAGAAAAAAATGTTTGAATTTAATAAACTTCAGCACCAGTTTTGGCTGAATGACATATACCGATGCTAATACCGGGCCTATACCCAGAATAGTAATTTTGGTGGATAAAATTGTGGTGGGAAAATAGCCACGGCATAGGTTATAATATACTAGTGCTAGGACTGCATTTAATAAACACGGTATAAGTTATAATATACCGGTGCTAGGACTGCATTTATTTTTTTTAAAATTAAGAAATGCTTTACCAGGTCAGAATCGGGTTTTGGGTTGAGTTTGGGTCGGTTAGGTTTGGGTTCGGGTCCCAATTAAAATGTGAGAACTAGGTTTAGAGTTGACCTCGGGTCGAGTCAGGTTCGGGTTTGAGCCCAGATTATCGGGTCATAATCAGTTTTTGGGTTGAGTTCAGTTTGGGTCGAGTTTGGCTTCGGGTCAATATTTTACGGGTCAGGATTGAGTTTGGGTTGAGTTCGGCCGAGTCGGTTTGGGTCGGGTAAGAAATTGACAGCTCTACACACTTCCCCTCTCACACAAAAAATCTTACTTTTTTTATTCAATCTTCTTTTCTCATGTTCCATAATAGTGAGATTGGGAAACAACCGTTTAGTTTAATTGATAATTTTCCAATATTATGTTATAAAATAATTTTGGAGTTTGTCTCCAAACATTAATCTTATTGTTCGACCTGATTGATCGGATCTTTATGTTCATGATAATAACTTGATTTAGTTGCTCGCTACAATTTATTGTTCTTGATGAGCTGGTTGTACATATCGTGTGGTTGTGTTTTCGTATTAGGGTTTCCATTTATTTGGTTACGTCGATTTGTGTTTTTCCAAAGGCGTTTACTGTTTAAACAACATAGAACATGTTTTGGATGAAGTGATATTACAGTTGTAGACG
The DNA here is from genome assembly GCA_037428765.1 of Rubia yunnanensis. Classification (NCBI taxonomy): domain Eukaryota; kingdom Viridiplantae; phylum Streptophyta; class Magnoliopsida; order Gentianales; family Rubiaceae; genus Rubia; species Rubia yunnanensis. Next base: position 111,239,500 of record CM075064.1, on the reverse strand, counting down.
ATCCTTGATTGGCGTAGTGATATTGATAGGTGAACGCTTCTCTCTACCAAGTGTTAATAATTTTTGCGGAAAGCAAGATAATATTCCAATGGCGATACAATTTTTATTGGAAGTTAATTGATAATAGTATAGACAATCAATTTAGCTAACATGTAATTTAGATATCCTTGCAATCGGTTGGTTATTGCTAGAGGCTAGTTAGATTGAATGTCAATTTTACTCATTGTAATTGTTGTTGGTTGTTTTTCCAACATATATGAATGATTGATTTCAATATATATATATATATATATATATATATATGCTCACTTTGATTTTCATATGCTGATTTAAAAAATATTTGATCATAAATATCTCTCAGATATAATTGAGACATATGAAATTTTGATAATTTTAAAGATATTCGATATACCAAAAGCTAACAATACCACTATAACGCAAAATCCCTATTAGAATGCTAAAAGTACTGTCCCAATAGTTCTCTATTGTGACACTTCCATTCATATGATGCTTTTAATCCCTATAGATGTTGGGTCGCTATATTAAGCGACTCCATAAACAAGATATAGGGTTGTTTTTATGTGTCCTATTATATTAGGTCTTTTTTAATGCTTAATTAGATATGTATATGGACGTTTAATTTATACGCGCCATAATATAAATCTACTATGACACATAAATTAAACATCCCAATAGTTTTAATATTGGATCGCTCTGTAATGTCCTAATTATATACATATTGGGACATTTTTAATATATGTCACACAATATTTGGACGTTTAATTCTATAAGAGTCATAATATACAATTGTTAGGACGATTCTTATAAAAGTATCCCTATAAAAGCGTCCTAATAGGCCCCTTTTTTGTTGTAGTGATATATATAGCGCGAATAGTATTTTGAGCAAAGTGCATTTTTAACCCTATATTTTGGGGGAAAGTGTAGAAATAACCTTGTCAAATCTGAAAGGGTAAAAATAACCCTAGAATTTGTTGACCAAAATGTCAACAACCAAATTTGCCGAAAATAGGTGAAAAGACCATAATACTCTTGAGTTAAAAATTATCAGAAATAAACAAAAATTGGAAAAGACCTTCTCACCCCCACTTCTAAGTCCACACTCTCTGCTCCCATTTCTTTCCTCACCCCTTTGCCACCTATGACTAACACCACCATCATCACCTTCGTTTTATTTCACCATCGGCAGCGATGACCCCGCCCTATTCAAACTGCCACCAGCCTTCTCCTCACCGGCGGCGGAGTGGACAACAACAATACTAGTGGTGTTGGGAGATATTTTTAAGGGATTTGAAAGACGAAGATGAATGGAGGCATTAGCGGTGACAAAGCAAATTGAGGGGATGCAGGTGAGCAGATTGAGGTAAATGCGAAGGTTTCTGGGCTATGGAGAGGTGGTGGCGGGGCGTGGTTCAGGGAGGTAGGCTGATGACAGAGCGGTTGGATTGATGGGATGGAGGTGAGCGAATTGAGGTAGAGGCTAGGGTTTTTGGGCTGGAGAGAGGTGGTGGTTGAGGAAAGGTGGTAGTGGGGGGCGTGGTTCCAGGAGGCTGGCCGGCGGTGGAGCAGTTTGAGGGGGTGGAGGTGAGCGGATTGAGGTAGAGGCTAGGGCTTTTGGGCTGGTGGGAGGCGGTGGCTGGGGAGAGGTGGTGGCTAGGGTTTTGGGTGGTGGGCCGTGGTTCTGGGAGGCAGGGGCTAGTGGTTTTGGGCGACAGGTGGTGGACGGAGTCATGGACTTGAAGCGCGGAGGTCCAGCGGTGGAGCGGAGGCCCGGTGGCGGAGGTGTTCTTGAAGAAGAAGAAGTGTAAGGGAAAAAGTTTTAAACATAGGGGTATTTATATCTTTTCATGTTTAGTTAATAACTGATTTTTTAAGTCAACGAATGAAGTGACCTAAATGGGTATAATTGCACAATTTGACTAAAACATAGGGTCATTTTTGCACTTTCAGATTTGACAAGGTTAATTATGCACTTTCCTCCAAAACATAGGGTTAAAAATGCACTTTACCCTAGTATTTTTACTCATATATTAATTCAATTTAATGTTTAAATTATGAAATTTAACACATAGTAGTCAAATTATGACTTGATTTGGGATAGAAGACCAAGTGTTTTCAATTGTTTTTAGAAAGAAAAAATGGGTCATATGCATTAGTTTATAGTATAGACAATTAGTCGTGCTAATATGTAATTTAGATATCATATCATTGTAACATGTTAATTATTGTTAGAGGATAGTTAAGTTGAATGTCAATTCCATTTTTGTAATCATTGCTAAACGTTTTTCCCAACATTTTTCAATGATTGATTTCAATTTTTTTTTGATTTTTACACTTATAACCCTACGAAAGTGCCAATATAACTCTGTAAAATGAGAAAGTATCAAAAATACAAATTGTGCAGTTATAACCTTTGTCCTAATTTTAGCGTTAACTAGTGAATTTGGACGTTGGTCAAACTTGAAAGGAAGAAAATACCCTTGTCCCATATGCTGAATTTTTCTACATTTTACCCTCACCCACCACCTTCTTCTTTCCATTTTCCCCACACATGCCACCACCTCCCACTGCAACCCACCCGCCACCACCAACCAGCCATTGCTCCTTGAGCTCGGCTCTTCACTAACACAGCAACCCACCTTTAGCACCGGTTTTTTTATGTTCTAGCACCAGTTTTTTCGTAAAAAAAATCGGTGCCTAAGTAATCGGTGCTAAATTAGCACCGGTTTTTTTTCAACCGGTGCTAAACTAGCACCAATTTTTTTTGTTAGCACCGGTTTTTCAACCGGTGCTAATTTATTTACGACGTTGAAAAAAAATCCCTTCTGAAAGCGCGCGCTGCCGCTTTCAGAGAAAGGGAAAAAGACTCAAAAATAACAATTTTATTCCACATTAATTCAATAATAAAATCAACTTCAAAAAATTAATAATTTATTTCCACATTAATGTATGTAGGGGGTGGGCATCGGTTCGGTTTATTCAGTTTTCAATCTATTCGGTTCGGGTTATTCAATTTTTTCCCTAAAAAATCAAAAACCAAATCTGACCCAATTATTCAAATAACCCAAATTATCCGAACCGAATTCAAAATTTGAATTCGGTTTGAAACCGAATACGATCGAATAAATTGTTTCCAATCTTAATCAAATTGAATTCAATTCAATCAATTTTTTGGCCCACAATAATTATGGGCCAAACTAAAAAACACATAAGCATGTTAAAATTTTAACTTTAAATTAACAATTACAGCCCAAAAATTCAAGGCTGAGTAATTTGTCATTTATGGCCCAATTGCATCTAATGCTTTGCCTTGAAAGAATGGAGGAGTTCCCTAGTATTTATAGTTGAAATCTAAGACAAAGTCTCCACCACTTTCGATGTGGTACTAATGTAGTAAGGCCTTGCTGCCTGGCTGCCTTGCTTTGATTCATTTCACCTACTGGGGCTTCATCCTTCATGCTCAATTTTCCACCTTTTCTTCCACTTTTGATTATTATTATCTTTTTTTTTTGTTGAATTTATTATGAGTATGTCTCTTGAAAGACGGTCTTTCCATAAGTCATGGAAATATTATGGTTTAAAATGTAAATTAGAAGAAATGAAGATAAAATTTATGGGTTGAATGAATCGGGTTATAAACTTTATAACCACTACACGTTGCATAATAAAATTTTGATATTGCAACTAAGACATTTTACTTTGTATTGTTGTAATTAAATCCTGTTTTTTCATAAGCCTACGGAATAATGGAAAGACGGCATTTTCCAAAAAAAATCCATTTATTATTACACTATTTAATTTGAGGAGTATTTTGTGACTGAGGATTATTTAATACCGTTTGATCTCAAATCCTTTTTATTATTATTACCCTATTAATTTGACTTATGTTTTTACCTTTTCCATACATGATGAATGTGTTTATAATATATTTTTATGATTTCTTTCTCTTCTATTTATATAAGTAATTTAAATTTTTTTAGAGGGTGAAACAAAAATTCCACTATTAAATTAACGCAACGTCTTGCTTTAAACTGACAAATCATTATACAAGGTTATTTTATAATTGATATAACTAATAAGTTGATTTGATATTTTTTTATTGCAACAAATTTCTTATAACTTTTAAAATGTATGGTAATGTATAAATAATTATAATTTGACCCTAATAGTTATTGAAACGAGATTTTTCATGATTAGTCTAACATTTAGATGGTCTAATAGGAGACGTTCTCCTAAATTAACTATGATATTTATATATTACCATCTTCATCTCTTCACCAAGCAATTAATCTCACCGTCTTCATCTCTTCACCAAGTAATCTCTTCTGAGTCCATTGTAGTCACATTTAAACACTTATCAGTTCAATCACTGATTATTCCAATTTTTTTAATCATCATACTCCCTCTATCCAAACTTAAGTTACACAATTTAACTTTTCACGATTGATTTAAAATGCAAACACAGCAAAAACAGTACTTATAGAATAAACAACAGTACTTAAAACAATAAACTAACGGAAATATATAGAATTTATCTACTATAGCTCAGTAACATCAAACGCTTAAACATAAAAAATGCAATTGAAATCGGCAGACATCAAACTGAAAATGGAGAAATGAAGAAGTAAATTACAGTGAGCTTTAGAGACTCACCAATGCTAGATTTAAAGGCTCCGGCAGCGGAGGGTGGCGGCGCAAGTGGTAGAGGATCCTCCTCAATCCGTTCAGCTCGACAACGAGCAAGGACCTGCTAATAACAATAAAAAATTAATTAAACGGTGAAAAGATGATGGAATCATCACGTCGAGACCGCAAATCAAAGATTAAAACGAGAAAAAAAACAAGTAAAGTGATGAACCTAGGATTTCATAGCATAGTGAAGCAACAGAGCGTAGAAAATTGGAGCAGAGGGGAGCAACATAGCGGAGTATATCTGAACAGGTCGGAGCATATCTCAACTCGTTCGGTTCGAGAACGAGCAAGGACCTGCAAGTAACAATAAAAAATCAATTAAACAGTGAAAATATGTCGAAATCCCCACGTTGGGACCGCAAATCAAAGATTAAAATTAGAAAATGAGAAAAAAAAAACTAGTAAAGAGACGAACCTAGGGTTTCATAGAAGAGTGAAGCAACAGATGGAGCAAATCGGAGCACAGAAGAGCATATCTGAGCAGATTGGAGTGGGGTGGACCGTGGAAGAGAATACGAAGGAGGAGCGGAGCTGCGGAAGAAAAATGGAGGAAGAGCAGAGGACGAATAGAGAACGGTTGGTGAATTGGGGAAGAAAGATGTATTATTATTCTAATATAATTACATAGAAGTCCCTACCCCTTTTCTTATTTTAATATAGACCCCAGTCTCACCATAATTTTGGGTGAGACCGTTTCACCCAAGTCTTTGTAATTTATTATATACTAGTTAAAGTAAGGCTTGACCATTGATTAGTTAAAGTCAACTTTGTTATTAATGTTTATATATTGAAAGTCAAGTAATGTTTGACCGCTAATTAGTTAAAGTCAGCTTAGTCACTAGTTTTTATATATAGAAAGTCAAGTAAGGTTTAACCGTTAATTAGACAAAGTCAAACATTTTTATTAGTATTTATTATATACTAATTCAAATAAAGTTTGACCGTTAATTAGTTAAAGTCAACTTTATTATTAGTGTTTATATATTGAAAGTCAAGTAAAGTTTGACTATTGATTAGTTAAAGTCAGCTTAGTCACTAGTTTTTATATATAGAAAGTCAAGTAAGGTTTAACCGTTAATTAGACAAAGTCAAACATTTTTTTAGTATTTGTTATATACTAATTCAAATAAATTTTGACCGTTAATTAGTTAAAGTCAACTTTGTTATTAGTGTTTATATATTGAAAGTCAAGTATAGTTTGACCGTTGATTAGTCAAGTATAGTGTGACCGTTGATTAGTCAAGTATAGTTTGACCGTTGATTAGTCAAAGTTAGCCTAGTTATTAGTGTTGGGAAAGTCTCAGGAAAGACGGCCTTTCCATGAGCTTATGGACAGTCCTCAGAGATACTTGCCTAAAATGTTGTGATTTTTTTTATAAAATTTAAATATTGCATTTTATAAGTTAAAACAAGTAATAATATGTATTTAAAGGTGAACATATAAAAATATATAATCTAACACGTTCTCCTAAAATTTTTAAATTTTGTATGTAATTTAAGAAATGCAGTGTATAAGGTAAGAAATAAGTGGCCTGTCCATAAGAAATAAGTCGAGTGGTATGGTGGTTCAAGTGCTGGAGGCTTTTGAGTGCTCGAGCAGGCACTCGAGTCCTGGAGGCATTCGAGTCCTCGAGGGGTCAGGTGGTGGTTCGAGGGATATGGTGGTTCGAGGGGAGTTATCGAGTGCTGGAGGAGACATTTTAAGTTCCCAAGGCGTTCGAGCCCTGGAGGCATCGATGGGTAGGGTGGCTCGAGGAGGCATTCCACTCCCGGAGCCATTTGAGTGCTCGACGGGGTATGGTGGTTAGAATTTTCGAGGGGCTAGGGTGGTAGTTAGAGGGGCAAAATGACTCGAGGGCCATGGCAGTTCGACGGGTATGGTGGTTCGAAGGGTGATTTCGAGTGATGGAGGTCTTCGAGTGCTCGAGGAGGCATTCGAGTTATTGAGGCATTCCAGTCCTCGTGGCTTTCGTGTCCTCGAGGCATCCAAGTCCTGGAGGTATTCGAGTCCTGGAGGCATTCGAGTCATGGAGGCGTCTGAGTCATGCGGTCGTCCGAGTCCTCGAGGAGGGATTCGAGTGCAATTTAGAAAATTTTTAGCACCGGTTCTATTTTTTTTAAAAAATGGTGCTAAGTTTTAATTTTTAGCACCGGTTTTTAAACCGGTGTTATTTTTTTCCAACACCGGTGCTAAATTTTCCAAAACCGGTGCTATTTTAAAATTTTGGGCTATTTCATTGGCGGGAAAACAATTATAGAAAATTTTAGCACCGGTTTATAAAACCAGTGTTATTTTTAAAAAAACTGGTGCTAAGTTTTAATTTTTAGCACCGGTTTTTAAACCGGTGCTATTTTTTTGCAAAAACCGGTGCTATTCCTTAATTTTTAGCACCGGTTGTTTAAACCGGTGCTATTGTTTACTAAAACCGATGATATTTTGAATTTGTTGGCGGGAAGATAGAATTTTACAAATATTTAGCACCGGTTTTTAGATACCCGTGCTAATATTTTCAAAACCGGTGTTATTTTAAAAATTTTTGCTATTTCTTTAGGGGGGAAAATGAGTCTTGAAAATTTTGAGCACTGAATTTTAAAAATCGGTGAAATTTTTTACAAAAACCGGTGCTAAGTTTTAATTTTTAGCACCAGTTTTAAAAACCGGTGCTATTTTTTTTGAAATACCGGTGCTATTTAAATTTTTTTGGCTATTTCTTTGGCGGGAAAAATAAAATTTTCTATTTTTTAGCACCGGTTTTTAAAAACTGGTGCTAATTGTTTCCAAAACCGGTGCTATTGTAAAATTTTGCACCGATTTTTAAAAAACCGGTGTTAAATTAACACCGGTTTTGAAAACCGGTGTTAAAAATTTAAAAACCGGTGCTATTAAATTTTTAGCACCGATTTTAAAAACCGGTGCTAAGAAACTGGTGCTAGAGGTCGGTCTCTGTGGTAGTGTTTCTCCCATTTTTCTCTCTACTTGCCACCACTCACTCACCTCCGCCACCCACCTCAACCCCCTCAGCCCCCTCAGCCACCCACCGCGTGCTCCATTTCTCCTCATACTCCTTGTACAGTTGCTGGTTCAAGAACCATAGCCCCGTCCACCCCAGCATCCCCAGCGATTTGAACTAAAAAAAGAGAAGGGAATCACTCCCCATTTCTTTCCCTATCATTCCTTCTGCTGATTCCTTTTCCTTTCTCTAATTCGAACCAAACAACTCCTTTGATGACACCTCGCAATCTTGTGGTGAGTAATAAAACCCATCTATACCATCGAAAATACACTCCATTGTTATTATAGGGATTAGACTACTCAAATTAACTAAACTTCTATCCAAAGGACTCATCCTTTGTTGCATCTGGCACGAGATGATAATGACAAAACTCCGTCAATCCGCTGTTCATCGATAGACGAAGCTCTTGGCATTCCTTTGTTTTTCTCTCTTTTCCTATCAGCGAGTTCCGACCCTTTTGTTTGAAATTTCTTCCTTGTACCAAACCGCTTGCAGAATCGAATCCTGTTCCACAAGATCCTATATTAGCTATACATCCTCCTTCCATTTATGCTGGAGACGTTGCCAGTGCTATGGACTTTGGCTTATGTAGATAAAAAATGATGAATGGGATTGTGGCAGGTTATTCGCCACCAATGCAGAAGGATGCCACCAAAAAGAATGGAACACTGTTTCGCTCTGTTGGACGCCTTGGATCCCATTTAACAAGTGAGCTTTTTACCCTAAAATTCAAAGATGTGGGCGCAAAATGCTATCCTGCTCTATTGTTACATAGCAATAGAAGCCTGCTTCGGCGGTGCTTTTTTGCCTTCTCTTCGCTCTGGACAGGAGCGCTAGTGGATACGGAGGGAGAGCAGGCAAAGCTTGTTATTCGTAATGGAAAGAAAGATACCACTACTTTGCCTCTCATCACAGGGAACAAGTAAGTTCAAACACAATTTGCTTAATTTTCTAGATTACACTTTAACAACACAAATTTGTTTTGTGAACCCAAATATTCCCCATCATGCCCAAACGAAAAAATAATAAAAATAAAAATGGTTCATGTTGTCCAAAACAAGACATCAATAAGGAGTACATGTCTTCTGCTAATCAAAATGCATGCAGTTGCAAACTACAGGTAAATGCCTCAATCTTCAATAAAGCTCAAATGAGTAGCCCAATTGAAAGAGGTTAATCTTGTATACGTAATCAACATCTTGTTTTCCATGGTTATGTAGATTTCCTCCAACTCTGGCAACCCCAACCTAAGCTGAAGACCACATTTCCTGTGAGGTAGCTAGTGTGCACCTTCAACACCTTCAGTCGGCGCATGCCGGATAGTATATCCATCGCCATTTCCAGGCAAAATGGTAGATCACAAACATTCAGTACCTTGAAGTTGGGGCAGTTGTAAGCAGCGATTTCAATCATGTTTATTTTTCCATATTTCCCCCCTAGGACTAGAGACTCGAGCTGCGTCCATCACTGGAAAGCTTTTATCAGCCCGCCCTTTGTTATGTTCCTTGATTTCCTTGGCAACACCAATTCTCTCAAATTTGGGCACCTAGTTTTGATACAGAAAACATTAGTTAAACTGAATGTAAGTAAAACTAATGTATATACTTAAGACAATTAAGTACCTTGAAGATGCATATAGTAAATGGCTCTCCTTCAATAGGAAGGAGGAATAAAATGCTAGAGTCCTTAGACTTCCTAGTGCAACATCTATGCCGTGGACAAATTTACTAGTTTTCTCTGACGAGCTACAAGGAGATTATGGTTGAGTTGATGTCTGAACTCAAACATGTCTAACTTGTCTGGAGAGAAGAAAGAATCATAGACCGCTACTCGCTACAAGTGACACACAGCGGCAACATTCAGAACTCGGTCCATCAGACTCACCATCGACAAAATGTGTAAAAGCAGTTCGTAAGTAAGTTTGTCCAAACGGGATCTGCATCCTGCTTAGCTTTTAACCGCTTGCTTCTACGAAGCTCACCTTTGTTTTCCATGCTCGTTGATGAAGCTAAATAACCACAAAAACTTCATAAAAATAAAAAACTCAAGTTATGGGGGAAAGTACTGCAAAGTTCTAAACAAAAAGTATTAATGTTGTTGGACAACAATTTGGAAACTCCTAGATTCAGGAGGTGCAGATCGAGTATGGAATGCCAAGAAAAATCCATGTATATAGAATTTAGTTTTTTTTTGCAAGCCCTACAAAACTGATCATTCATCATGAAATGTAGAAGAAAAGCCACTGAAAAGGTAAGCGGCCGAATGAAACCTAGTACCGAATGAAACGAAACATACGAAAGCACCATATTACTATTTTAATGATTAAACCTATCCATTATTGTTAGAATAAACCAGATTAATGATTAGATTATGATTTATTATGCTTAGAGTTTTCCTTATTTCACCTCTATTGTACTCTCTATATATTCAGTCATCAATTATACAATTCCTTACAACAAATCATTCTATCATGGTATCAGAGCCTCTTCTGATCCAAAACCTACAAATTTTTAATCCAACTCACCACTGTCACCCCCTCTCATCAAAATTCTCAAACTGTGATTGCCATCTCCAGCGGTCTCTAGCGACTCCTAGCGGCCTCCAGTGGTCGCGTTCCTATCTGTCGTGACTCCCAGAGGCCGTGACCACCAGGTGGCCACCTCCTGTACTCCGTCTCCAGCGGTCGCCACCGGCTTCCTTCAGCTGTTCGTCCACCTCTCCCAGTGGTCACGCCAGTTTCCTCCTCTCACTCATGGCTCAAGAAAAACTTTCCTACAACACTCTGCTCCAGATGATGCAGATCAAACTTACTCCATTAAATTATCTTTTCTGGAATCCTTCATCCTCAAGGTCTATACAGTTTCATTGACGGCACTAGATCTCGTCCCACTCTCCTACCACCACCCGAGACCCTGTGTTTTGCTGCCACTGTCTCAACTCCTTCAGGTGGTAGCAAGTTTGATCTCCAGGAGGCTTATTTGAAAGCAAAAAAAGAGTATGATCAATGTGTTGATGAAGATCAACGTCTCTGCAGTCTCCTGTTTTCCTCTCTCATCACTGAAATTCTTGCAGAACTCCCATATTGTGCCACTTCCAAAGAAATCTAAGATAATCTTGCTATCATATATCAGAATAGTAGTGTCTACACCATTCTCCGTCTTTGCACAGATGCACATGGTATTCGTAAGAATGGTACTGCTCATGAACATCATCTCAAATTTAAGGAGATTTTTGAACAACTGTTTGTCATGGGTAATCTGGTTTCAAATGTTGATCAAATTGTATGGTTCTTGACTGCTCTTTGTCCTGAGTATAAAGATTTTTCTGCTCCTTTAATTAATTATTTTCCAACCCCGCTTTATGCAGATGTTCTTGCCTGTGCCAAAAACCATGAGAACTTTTTGATGAATTTACAGGGACATTTAGGACTAGCTGCATGACAGGTCGAATTCCAGACTAGCGACACACCTCAAACCGGCCGCCTGTGGGATCACGCACTGATTCTAGGTAGCCCCATGTGGCCTTCATGCGGTGGCCCCACCGGTCGCTTGAGTTACAGGCGCATCGGCAGTCAGCAGTCCTTCTCCATTTCTTAGGTGGCTGGTCCGGTCTTTGGTTGCAGTCGTCATCACTGTTCCTGGTGCGGACGGCTTGGTCACTATGCTGCGACGTGTTACCAGATGCAGGTATAGGTACAGATTGGTCATCCACCAGACACTGATTTGGCAGAAAATCATCACTTTTCTTAGCAGTCCGATACTTCTTCTCGTCTGCCAGAATGGTACCTTGATTCCGATGCTACCAGTCATATGGCGACTTCCACCTCATGCCTAGACAGTTTCGCTCCTTATACTGGTAAATCTTCTGTTCTTGTTGGTAATAGTGTCCAGTTATGATATCTCATATCGATGATTCTAAAGTTCTTGAGAACTTGCATTTGTCTGGTGTTTTGGTTGTGCCGGATATTACTAAGAGTTTACTGTCTATTAGTCGGTTAACCAAAGATATAGGTGTCCGAATTACATTTGATGATCGGAATTTTGTCATTCTAAAAAAAGTAACCAGGGTCGTCGTGGGTCGGGGCACAATGAGGATGTATTGCACATTTGGGATCGGGGAGATGCAGCCTTTGTGGTGAACGTCATTTCACTCACCAAGTAACCTGCAAATTCAGATTAATACTAATTAGTACAATGATAAACTGGGTCGATCACACAGGGAGGAAAAACAATAATCAATAATTATTTTTTTCTACTAATTTTGAAAACCTTTTTGGTGATGCCACCACGCCTTAAATATAGTGATTTTACTAACTCTAAAAATGCAAATGACGACTTTAAAAATATGAAATATAAATTTATAAATGTTTGATATCGACTAAGAATAAATTATGCTAGTTATTATCGATCATAGGCGCAATAATGAATCAATTCCTACACATCTACCGGTTATCCGAATGTATTCCAAACAGAAAAGACTCCCCAATGTCTTCATGCGTGCGTAATATATATACGCAGCAATTACCAAAAATTATGTTCCTTTTGGACTCTTTCAAATTAAATAAAATTCTTTCTAAATTTGAATTTTAATTTGAAGAGATAAAATCAAATCTCCAAATTATCTCCAAATATCTTTAAGGCTATTTTCACAAATATCTTTTTAAAAGCCCAAATCAGCTCCAAATATCTGCTCTCCATTTGATTGCTTCATTTGCAATAATTGCCCAATACTCCTTACTCTCCTTCAAATTCCTCTTGAGCCCAAAAACTGTGATCTATTATAAATAAAACATTTAAAGTGCACATTAATCACGTAAAATCACAGCTAATCCCAATAAAATAAACAACATAATTAACGCACATCAAATATCCTCACACTTGAGTCATGCTTTCCCTCAAGTATGAAATGAGAATCAAATCATGTTGTTTATTACAAAGTTCCAAGTATCCCCAACTGACTCTAAGAAAGACTCAAAAAATAACAAAAAGACACTAACTAAAACTCATCAAACATTTAAACTCAGTATACCAGTTCTTGATTTCTTGATTCATAGACAAACTTTACCTTACTAATAAGAAATGCTCATTTATAACACACTTGACACTCTCACACCTTTCAAATGACATTGGTAAATTTGTCCTCAAATCAAAGCAAACCTGCCCTCAACTTGGTCAAAATCAGACAAGCATCAAACATTTCTCATGGTTCACACAATCGCTCTAGATGTAAGGGACAGTCACTCAATATATGAATATCACATGACAATACTCAAATCATTCAATGCAAATCAGAAAGGTCTTTATTCAAGGTTGTAACGGGGCTAGGGGAAATAAAAATGAGGTAAGGTCCTAAGGGTTCTAAGCTTAAAAATATAAATATACATGCATGCTTTTTTCAGCCCAAAAAATTCCTCAATCAAAAAGATAATTTCCAGCCATCATAAAGTGGAAAAATCTGCTCAGAACTGGCTGTAAGTACTAAGTGTTGGTGCTGGATTTATTATATATTTTTTTTTTCATTTTTCTCTTTTTTTCATTTTTTTATGATTTTTTTCTAGGCACATCAGCACTCTTTTTTCTGAATTTTCAGCACCAAATCACTCATTTTATTATCATTTTACTGCAGTTTTGAATTTAGTACCGCATGGTCACTTCATACATCAAAATCAAGGTACTCATTGATATTTCTTAAAGCACATCAGCAACATAAAATCTGAGAAATCTATCATAATCACAAGCATGCATGTATAAGGGACACAAAAGAGGGGATAAAAAATAGGCTTTGGCTTCATTTTTTTTCTTCTGTGGCTCAAACAAAGAAAAAGGTCAAGGCTTCAAAAGGTTTTACTAAGGGTGATGTGTGGTAGGCCGTATAAGCTGTGGGGTTAAATCCTAATGCCTTTCATCATTTTCGCACCAAATAATTCAAGTAATGCCATGACTCTCAGAAAAAAAAATGATGTAGAGACTGCTCTACTCTAGCTCAAAACCTCACTTTTACTAGGCTCAAATGTTCAATTACTTGTCTTTTTTCGTCATCCCAAGTATCATCTAGGCCAATTTACACCAATTCTACTAGACTAATTTACCAAACAATTTTAGAGGTGTATCAAGTAACCAATTATATCACACAAGAGCTTTATCACTAGCAAGTTCAATCCATCAAGGAACAATAATACCAAGAATAGTATGCTGAATTTGACTCGACTAAAAAAATAAAAAATCTTTTTGTATTTTTATTAAGTGACACTAACACGTAAACACATAAACACATAATCGTCCTCACACCTAAACCTTGCTTGCCCTCAAGCAAGCTCAATAAAAATGTAACAAAGAACAAAACCACCTAAAAAAACTTTTAAAAAATTCTGAAGAAAAAAGAAATTAAAACAAAAAAAAATTAGGGATGGGGGAACTTATTGGGAAGGGTTTGGAGGAATTCCCAACAATAAGAGAGTGTTGTATCTGAATTAGCTTCTGTCGCAGACCTTCAGTTTGGCCAAACGGAACCCTGCGAATCCCAGCTCTCCAAAGGTGTGAATTCTCCATGATGCAAATTCAAGTGCTTCAACTCTGCAGGTCAGGAATTGAGGGCAGATGAGAAATTGAAATTCATAAAAGGTTTTAAAAAAACTGAAAGGAAAAAAACTAAGAAAATTGGGTTGCCTCCCAATTAGCGCCTTTGTTTATAGTCTTGGGCCAGACTGTGGATGCCATCAATTTGGCTGGGTGGTGTATAGAGAAATATCTTCCTCACACTTGAGCATCTCCATATCCACTGGAAAAGTATCTTTATCATACTTCAGATCGGGTGGTAACAGCTTCAACTCCCAATTTGAGGCTTTCTCATCAAGTGAGACTAGTCTAGTGACCGGGTCCAGTTTGGCCAAACTGGACCCAATGCGCCCTTTAGAATTTTTCCAAACATTGATTGAGTGGGGATGGGCCCTCCGTGGTTTACTTCAGTTCTGGGCACCACTTTCTGAGAGTAAACTGAACACAATAATTTACGGATTTCCTTATCACATAAGACTTGAACATCTACCTCTTCTAGAATTTTCATCATATCCTGCAGAATTTTAGTCTCAAGAGAATCTTGGACAAGAGGGTCAGTATAATTGATGGCAAACACATTCTCAGCATCTATAGGTTTCTTCGTGGGTTTATCAATGTTGAATTTGTACTTATCACCAAAATAATCAAGAGAAATAGTTCCATAACCAATATTAATAATGGTGTTTGCTGTTTTCAAGAATGGACGACCCAACAATACCCCTTGTGTTCCCTTATCATTAGTATGATTCATTTTTACCACATAAAAATCTGCATGGTACACAAAGTTATTGACTCGCACAAGCACATTTTCCAACAACCCTTCGGGACATACACAAGATTTATCTGCCAATTGAATTACCACTCTAGTGTCTACCATTTCAGCTCCATTCAAAATTTGATACACAGATACTGGCATAACATTAATCGAAGCTCCTAAATCACACATGGCAGCATCAATCTTATTATTTCCTATGTAACATGGTAAGGAAAACATACCTGGGTCCTTGCACTTTTGAGGCATTTTCTTTTGGATCACAGCTGACTCAGATTCACTCATCATGATCTTGCTTGAATCCTTTGGCTTTCCTGCAATAAAATCTTTCAAGAACTTGCTTATTGGTGGTAACCTTATTTCCTGCAAGAACGGAAGATTAATCTCCATTTTTCCAAAAATTGATACAAAATCCAAAGGCTCTTCCTTTTTCTTTTCTAATCTACGGGGGAAAGGAGGCAAAATTTTAAGTGAAGGATCATGTAAACTCAACCTCTTACCCACCTCAGCTGTTACCTTGGATTTACCTTTATCTCGGGTCTCAGCATGCTCAGGATTCTCAGAGTTTGTGGTTGTTTCGTTGCCTTTTTCCTCCGTTACTTGATTCTGAATTTCTACCGCAGGGTTCCGTTTGGCCAAACCGGACCCTCCGTCGGTGAACTGGTCAGCTTCTTTGTTCACAGATTTCAATGGAGTGCACCAACTATCTTTCCAATTCTGAGCGTGACCTGATTTACCGTCTCATGAGGGTTCAATTGGACCTGAGAAGGCAATCCAGGCTGCTTCATCCTAAGTTCATTAAGAGAATTTGACAAATGGCAATTTGTCGTCCATGCTCCTCCAAGGTTGATTCGGTCTTCTTGGATTGCTTCACCATCATGTCCATCAACATATCCATCTTTTCATTCAGAGATTTCTCTTGACCTCCTTGCTGGGGATGGGGGAAAGCTGGAGCTTCTCGTTGCATTGGTGGAACATAGGGTCCTTGGTAATGCTGAGGCTGCTGCGGCGAGGGACCTTGTTCTCTCCACTGGAAGTTAGGGTGATCCCTATACCTTGGATTGAAAGTTTGGGGATATGGTCCACCTTTTTTCTGCCTCTCATTAAAATTTCTCATAGCATTTGCTTGGACAGGTATCTCTCCCATAGTAAGAATGCATTGTGACGTCGTATGGTTGACTGCTCCACACGTATCGCAAGGCCCTTCTTGTACATACGCAACCTTGTCAATAACCTTGGAAAGCATTTTATCCATTCTTTCCATCCTTTCCTTAATCTCATCTTTTTAGGAAGTGGATGTCTGCGCCACCTTCTTCAAGATTCGTACCTCCTGTTGATCATACTCCTTTTTAGAGTCCACCAACCTCTTGATGATCTCTTTAGCTTCACTCACTCGAAGGTGAGAAAATCCACCACTAGTGGAAGAGTTCACCAAGTCTTTGTTGCTGGATGTCGTCCCTTGGTAGAAGCATTGAAGCAACTGACCTTCCATCATTCGTTGATTAGGGCAACTGTCTACCAACTTCCTGATCCTTAGCCAAAACATACTCAATGGTTCATCATATTCTTGCTTGATGCTTGTGATCTCCTTCTTTAAGGCATATGTTCGTGTGGCTGGAAAATAGTACTCCAAGAACAATATCTTCAATTCTGCCCATGTCGCAATGGAGTTGGGGGCAAGCTCGAAAACCACTGATTTGCTGCTCCTGTCAAACTGAATGAGAATGCCACCAATTTGAATTGATCTTCCGTCACGGTGGATGGCCTCTTCTGAACCTTACAAATCTTGATAAATTCGCTCAGAAAATTATAAGGGTCTTCAGTGCTTCTCCCGTGGAACTTGGGAAGTACGTTCAGGATCGCCATCTTGATTTCAATCGGATTTTTGGTCTCTGGCAGCTGAATAGGAGTGGGGGGATCATCATCACTATGACCAGTAAGTTCCCAAATGTATGGATTGTTTGGGTTCTGCCCATGATTCAGATTTCGGCCGGCTCCGTCCATCTCGTTATCAAATCCCGAATCAGAGGTAGTTGCTGAATTCGTGATGGAATCGGTTTGGCCAAACCGAAGGGTCTTGGCAGAAATTGTTTTTTGTGCTTTTGCTCGCTTTCTGTTCTACTTGGCTGTCTTCTCAAGTTTTGGGTCGAATATTAAATTCGGCCTGGATGATTTGCTCATAAACCAAGCACACTAAAACACAGATTAGTAGACATTTTTTAAAAAAAAATAATTGACTTACTGCTCCCCGGCAACGACGCCAATTTGGTGAACGTCGTTTCACTCACCAAGTAACCTGCAAATTCAGATTAATACTAATTAGTACAATGATAAGTAGGGCCGATCCCACAGGGAGCAAAAGCAATAATCAATAATTATTTTTTTCTACTAATTTTGAAAATAGTTTTGGTGATGCCACCACGCCTTAAATATAGTGATTTTACTAACTCTAAAAATGCAAATGATGACTTTAAAAATATGAGAAATAAATTTATAAATGAATGATATCGGCTAAGAATAACTCATGCTAGTTATTATCGATCATAGACGCAATAATGAATCATTTCCTACACATCTACCGGTTATAGGGAAGTAGGTACGCTTAACCCCCCCTCCAATTCTTTCTTACTTTATCGACAGTCAACTAATTATGATTAATTAACTGTTTCCCTTTCCAAAATATTCCCAGAAAGTATTTGCTAAACCAGAACACATTTTGATAGCATTAAGTATTAAAAGAACCCAATATAGCAATTACCAAAGTAAAAGCAAATAGTAACGCACACTCAATTATTCCTTATCTTGCTATTACAGTCTTAGCTAGTTAGCTATTTTTCACAAGACTGTGCTACTTACTAATCCCATCCAACAATTACGTATTGGCGGAAATTAGATAGCAGTATTCAAAAAATATTTAATTTGATCAGGCTTAAACATATTAGAAATAAATTCAACCAAGAACAATAAAAAACATGCAAGAATCAATTATAATGCAATTATGCCTCACAATTTATAACCTAACATTTATTATTTTCTTCCAATATATGAATTAGCTACGATTAAACTAATAATAATAATAATAATAAATCATACTTAATATAATATAATATATAACTAACGTAATCAACAAAACCAAACCAAGTAATTCAAACCAAAAAATGCACTGCAGAATTCAAGTCAAACAAGGCTTTGAAAACAAATGTTGCGCCAGAAATTTCTCAACCCAAAGTAAACCTTGCCAATGTCAAGGCGATCCCACCCATCTAATATATACGCAGCAATTACCAAAAATTATGTCCATTTTGGACTCTTTTAAATTAAATAAAATTCTTTCCAAATTTGAATCCTGATTTGAAGAAATAAAATTAAATCTTCAAATATCTCCAAATATCTTCAAGGCTATCTCCACCAATATCTTCTTAAAAATCCAAATCAGCTCCAAATATCTGTTCTCCATGTGATTGCTTCATTTGCAATAATTGCCCAATACTCCTTACTCTCCTCCAAATTACTCTTGAGCCCGAAAACTGTGATCTGTTACAAATAAAACACTTAAAGTGCACATTAATCACATAAAATCACAGCAAATTCCAATAAAATGAACAACATAATTAACACACATCACTTTGTTTCAGTTTTACAACAAAATAAGAGTTGAGCTTCATATGAGTTGTGGCTTGCCCGCTTAGGTCATGTTCCTAGTGCAGTGATTACTAGTTTACATAAGTCTGGTTTACTTTCAGTTTTTTCTTTGTTGCCTAAACCGCATACCTGCGCCCCTTGTGTTATGGCAAAAAGTTAACGGTTGGCTTTTATTGAGAACCCTAAACGTGCTGAAATTGTTCTTGATTTAATACATTGTGATTTGCAGGGTCCCTCCCCGATTTTATCTGGAAATGGTTTTGCGTATTATGCATTATTTGTGGATGATTTTTGGAGATTCACTTGGCTGTGCCCCCTTTGTCGCAAATCATATTTTGCCGACGCTTATTTGCAGTTTGAGGCACTTGTTGAGATCAATTTTCAGCAAAAATTAAAGTTTTTCAAAGTGATGGTGGCACTGAATTTTTGAACACCTGACTCAGATCATATTTTGAAGCGAAATGTATTTATCATCAGGTTTCTTTTCTGGCCACTCCGGAACATAATGGGCACTCAGAATGCAAGCATCACCATGTTGTTGAATTGGGTCTCGCAATGCTCTTTCATTCATATCTTTCAATTTCTTGTTAGGATGATGCATTCACCACTACTGTCTACATCAACTATTTGCCCACTCCAGTGCCACAGGGATCAACACCTTATGGTCTTGTTTATCGTCGTGATCCCATCTATAGTAACTTTCATCCTTTTGGTTGCCACATTTTCCCTTTTGTTTATCCATTTGCTGATCATAAGTTGTCTCCCCAAAGTATTTCGTGTATATTTATTGGTTACATCTCGCAGTATAAGGACTTTCGGTGCCTCGACTCTTCCACTGGCAAGGTTCATGTTACTCGCCGTGCTTATTTTGACGAGACTTATTTTCCTCTGGCGCTGGCATCAGGATTTGGGTCTCCCACTTCAGGTTTAGATGTCTCAGCCTTTATTGATCTGAATCATGTGACTGCGCCGTCACCAGCCTCAACTCCATTCCCACCCCTATTCCGGTTTCTAGATGATGAGCCGTCTCAGTCAGTTGCCCCACAAGCTAAACTGCATCCACCATCCAGTCTCGTATCTGTCAGTGGTGGCTTCCCTCTCGCATCCAGCCGTAGTGGCTCCTCGCCCGCGTCCAGCCCCGTTGCCCATGCCCAGCTGCGGTGACCCTTTGCCTATGTTCAGCTGTAGTGGATCCTTGCCCGCATCTAGCATGTATGGCTACTAGCCCGAGTCCAGTTGCGGTGGCCCCTCACCCACGCCTAACCGTGATGGTCCATCCATCCCCTCTCGTGATGACTCCTCTGCCATGGGCTCTTCAGGCACCACGACCACGGGCCCTTCTAGTGCCCGACCGCAGCCCCGCCGTCTCAGCCACGTCCCAGGTCTTGGGTTCTCTGTGTCCAAAAGCATCTCGCATGGTTACACGCTCTTCCACTGAAGTTATTCATCACCGAGATCATTACGATATTCATGCTCATGGTCTTCTTGCGACTCTTCTTACTTAGAAAGAGCCAACTAATTATCGTTCTATACTTCAGAATCCTTCTTGGGTTTCTGCCATGGATGAGGAGATGGCAGCTTTTCGTAGTTAGCATACTTGGGAACTTGTTCCACGCCCTCCAGATGTCAACATTGTTGGGTCCAAATAGGTTTATCGGATGAAGTTCAAACCAGATGGTTCGGTTGATCGGCATAAGGCGCACTTGGTAGCTCAGGGTTTCTCTCAGATTCCCAGTTTTGATTTTAACCATACTTTCAGCCCTGTGGTTAAGGCATCTACAGTTCGGATAGTTCTTGCTATTGCTAATATGCGTGCTTAGTCTCTGCATCAGTTAGATGTTAAGAATGCCTTTCTCAACGGTGTTCTTGATTCTCTAATTTTTATGGCGCAACCCGTTAGCTATAAGGATCCCACTCATCCAGACAATGTTTTTCGTCTATGTAAGGCCATTTATGGTCTGAAGCAGGTGCCTAGAGCATGGTTTAAGCGTTTCAGTGCTTATCTTTTGCAACTTGGGTTTCATTGCAGTTCTTCTGATACTTCATTATTTGTGTTGTCTCGTGGCTCGTCATTGTTGTATATGTTGGTCTATGTTGATGATATCATTTTTACTGGGAATGATTCCACTTTTATTAGGCAGTTCATTGATCACACCCATCAGGAGTTTGCCATCAAGGATTTTGGTGCCTTACACTACTTTCTTGGCTTTGAGGTCACGTCCACTGCCTCAGGACTTCTTCTGGGTCAGGAAAAGTATGCTCGGGACATTTTTTCTTGGGCTGGTATGTTAGATACAATGCCAGTCTCTACACCATTTCTGCCAAATTCCCAGCTTCACAGCACTACGAGTTCACAGTTCAGGAATCCGACGTTGTATCGCTCTTTGGTTGGTGCTCTCTAATATCCAACCATAACTCATCTGGACTTAGCATTTGCAGCTAATTCTGTCAGTCAGTATCTTCAGGACCCTCGGGAGGATCAGTTTTTGGCTGTCACTTGAATTCTCCTATATTTTTGGGTGACTCTACATTTTGGTCTCAGTTTTTGTGCAGTTTCTTCTCCGGAGGTGCTCGATTATTCTGATGCATATTGGGCCAGGTGTTTGGAGACTCATCATTCTACTTATGGCTATGCTGTCTTCCTAGACAGTAACTTGGTTTCTTGGAGTGTGAAGAAATATCCCACTGTGTCCAGGTTCAGCACTGAGTCGGAGTATCGTGCTTTGGCCAACACTACTTCTGAGGTCATCTAGATGTCTCATTTGCTTCGTGATCTTCATGTTCCTGTTTCTCGTGTGCCTCTCATGCCTTGTGACAACACCAGTGCGATCTTCTTGGCTCAGTATCCGGTGGTGCATAAGCGGGCTAAGCACATTGACATTGATTATCATTTTGTTTGCGATTTGGTTTCTTTAGCCAAGCCTCATGTTTCTCATGTTCCTACATCTCTACAGATTGTGAATATCTTCACCAAGGGTCTCTCTCATCCCTTGTTTCAGTTCTTCAGGTCCAAGCTTTGTGTCTCTGAGAATCCGCCGCTTCGCTTGAGAGAGGGTGTTAGAATAAATCAGATTACTAATTAGATTATGATTTATTATGATTAGAGTTCTTTCCTTATTTCACCTCTATTGTACTCTCTATATACTGACTCATCAATAATACAATTCCTTAGGGAAAATCATTCTATCATTTATTAAACTACAAAGGGTTCATTTCTACAAAGATTATACGAGAAACAAATTCATTACAATTTGGCCAATAACCTCATTTACACTAATAACAACTAAACGCAAGTACTTATATATAGATAAGTAATCCTATATAAATTCTCCTTTAAAAAGCGAAAAAAAAACAAAAGCGAATTCAGAAATAAAACATTGACTGGATGCATGTTCACATTCCATGCAAATAATGTCTTTTATGCTTCAATTTTATAAGCCACGGAATATATCCATTTTATCTTTTACACACACAAAAAAAAAAAAAAATCAAAATGCGACCTGATGTCAAAATAGTTTAAATGTTTTGATGTCAAAATAATATCATTTCACGAGGCAATGATTAGGTGAAAAAATAATAGAAAGAGAGGAACCTGATGAATGATAAAATTGAGTTCAGCAAAGCGGATGATGGACTCCTTTGTATAAAATAAGGGTAATAATGTGTGTTTGTATTCATGAATTCATGATACATTATATAGTAGTACATGATACCTATACAAGCTAGGAAAAGGTAATAGAATACAATTACATATACAATTATGGTAAGAATACAATTCTAATTCTAATTCCTTAACACTCCTCCTTAAGTTGGAGCATGGAGATCAGAAATGCCCAACTTTCCAAGTAAAGAATGAAACTGGTTGCGTCCGAAGGCTTTAGTGAACAAATCCGCAGGTTGGTCTGTCGTACGAATATGTTTAGTAATGATTGCGCCAGATTGAACAAGATCTCGGACAAAATGACAATCAACTTCGATGTGCTTTGTGCGTTCATGAAAAACCAGATTAGCCGCTATGTGAAGAGCGGATTGATTGTCCCAAAACAATTGCATAGGAGAGGAGTGCGAAACCCCTAAGTCCTTCAGTAAAGACTTAAGCCATAACAACTCACAGCAGGTAATTGCCATAGCAGGATACTCTGCTTCAGCAGAAGACCGAGAAACAGTAGGTTGCTTCTTAGTTTTCTAGGAAATGGGAGAATCACTAATCATAACAAAACAACCAGATAGAGAACGGCTAGTAATCGGGCATGCAGCCCAATCCAAATCACAATAAGCAGTCAATTGTAAAGTACTACGGGAAGAGAGAAATAAACCTTGACCAGGATGACTCTTTAGGTAGTGCAACACACGAACAACAGCTTGCCAGTGAGGAACACAAGGAGACTTCATGAATTGCACAAGAGTATGAACCAAATAACTAAGTTCAGGACGAGTAATAGTCAGGTATATCAGACGCCCAACCAAGTGTCGATACTGTTCCGGGTCATGGTAGGCATATGTCAAGTCATGTTGTTGCTCCATCGGAAAATCAATTGGTTTAGAAGTAGATAAACCTACATTAGATAAGATGTCCAATGCATATTTCCTTTGCGAAAGAAACATCCCCTCCGGTCTTCTAGCAATCTCTATGCCCAAAAAATACTTAAGCAAACCAAGATCCTTCATGTGGAAACAAGAACCTAAGTATTTCTTGAACTCAGAGATGAGCGAAGAAGAATTACCATCAATAACCAAATCATCCACATAAACTAGAACATGCAAAGAAACTGATCCACGGAAAAAGACAAATAAAGAGTAATCGGCCTTACTTTGAACAAAACCAAATGCTTGTAAAGCCTGAGCCAGTTTGACAAACCAATTTCTAGGAGCCTGACGAAGACCATAAAGAGATTTCTGAAGGCGACAGACTTGACCAGGCGGTACAGCGTAGCCAGGTGGAGGACCCATGAACACTTCCTCATGCAAATCACCATGTAGGAAGGCATTATGGACATCCATCTGATGCAGTTCCCAACCACGGATAACTGCAAAGGACAGGAACAATCGAACATAACTCATCTTCGCAACCGGAGCAAAAGTCTCAGTGTAATAAATTCCTTCAACCTGGCAATTTTCGAGAACCGCTACGTGTGCCTTATGACGTTCAATAGTACCATTTGAACGAAACTTCGTCTAGTATACCCATTTGCACCCAATTGCCTTCTTATGCACAGGCAAATGAGCCAAAGTCCATGTCTGATTTCGCTCTAGCGCAGTAATTTCTTCAACCATAGCATCTCGCCAATGAGAATGACGAGAAGCCTTGGAGTAAGTAGTGAGATCTGCACTAGATATTACAGCACCCAAAAATCTAGAATACATACTAGAAAAATTATCACAATTTACATTATCAGTAAGAGGATAAAGAACACCTGAGGAAAGTGATGACGCATGAGGAACATAGTTAAACGGCGGGGGGGGGGGGGGTCTTCAGCAGTAAGAACACAAACATAATCATCACAATCGTAATCTGCCAAGTACGATGGCGGATGACGAGATCGAACACTCTGTCTGGTAAGTGGCAACTAAGTAGCGAAACTGTCCGGTACCAGAAAAGCCAGTAAAGTAGATACCAAGGATGTTGCATCGGCGGCGACTGGCAGAGAATTACCGGCAGCGGACGACGAAGGTAGTTTGGCGGCGGCCAGCATAAAGGTTCCGGTGTCGGGAGGCAGAGAATGGCCTGTGGATGTCGGCGGTAATTGGCCGGTGACTACTGACGTTGACTGTCGGACGTTTACCGATGTGGAATGGCCGACGTTGACTGGCCTGCATTGACTGGCCGGCATTGACTGGCATTGACTGACCGATGTTGACCGGCGTAGATTGGCTAGCGGAGATCGACAGTGGTTGGCCGGCGGTGGACGATGGTGACCGGCTGGCGACGGACGGCTGTAGCTGACTGCCGGCAGAAGGCCAACGACGACCAGTGCTGTTGGATCAGCAGTGAAAGATGGAATCAAAACTCTGTGCGTCTCCAACAAAAAGGAGGAGGAATCCGGCGGGAACGTGTTGGCGCCGCCGGGTTCATCGGATGAAACAGGTGTCAGAGTTGCAAACTACAGGAACTTGTCTTCAAAGAAATTGGCATCCCGACTGTTAAAGATCACTTGGGACTCCAAGTCAAAAATGCGATAGCCTTTCTTTTCGGCAGGATAACCAAGGAACAGACACCGCCGACTTCGAGGTGCAAACTTGTCACGATATCTGGGAACATGAGTAGCAAAACACAAGCTTCCAAAAACTCTTAATGATGAATAATTTAGAGCTTGCTCATAGAGCAATTCAAAGGGAGTATGACCGTTGAGATGCTGAGTTGGTGTTCAGTTGATCAGGTAGGCAGCAGTAAGAACACATTCTCCCCAAAATTCAATAGGAAGACTGGCTTGGAATCGTAAAGCACGCGCCACATTCAGTAAATGACGATGCTTTCTTTCAACTCGGTCATTCTGTTGTGGAGTATCAACCATAGATATCTAAAAAATAATCCCTGATGCAGTAAAGTGAGATCGCAGAGGCAAAATTTAGTGTCATTATCAGCCCGAACCCGTTGAATTGTTCGGCCCCACTGGTTTTTCACTAAGGCACTGGTGAGCGTCGTTCCTATCACCAAGAAAACTGCAAATTTAAACTACCAGAGAACGGTGTAATTTCTATCAAATTTAAACTACCAACAGTGTTTGGTTTAGCAACCACGCCTATGATTGAGATTTGTTTAATAAACTAATGAATTACTAAGCTACAAATAGGGCCAAAAAGAAAAAATGCAGAAAAATGCAGAGATAAATTACGAACAAATGTATGGATAACAAAGGATCGGCATAGGTTAATCTTTGGTTCATTCCTTGATCATCGACTACTCACAAGTCATTTAACCCCCATGAATTAATTGGTTATAAGCAGGAACAGTATTTGCTATTTCCCCTAAATTCCCCTTAAAATTTCGATCGCGAGCAAGTATTTGCTAAACCCGTGATCTTCCTAATTAAGATATTCCTAGCAAGTATTTGCTAAACTAGTTATATCTTAACGATCTTAAGACCTAGGGAACCCAATTTAGACAACAAGCACATATTTGCATGCAGTTTATCCAATTAATTGTTTATCATCCTGTTATTATAGTCATAATTGTTATATGTTTTTCACAGGAGGTGCTTCTTAATTAGCCCTAGTCTAACAAGATTGAGGCGATCAAACTCAAACAATCAAACATAGATTTTAGGCATAAACAATTAAAAACTCATAGGATTAAATTTCTGAAACCCAAAGCCTCACAATCCATGAACCATCGCCTAGTCGATTAAGAATCTAGCTAATCATGATTAAATTAAATAGAACAAGCAATTCGAAATTAAACATGTTGACAATCGAAGTAATCAGAAAAAAAGTTACCAATGAATAATTCTCTGGTGCTCTCGTTCTTCTCCCAAAAACAATGAATAACTTGTTTTTCTCCTTTTTGTTTTTTACGCCCAGAGAACAAGAAAACAAAGTGAATCAGAAAAAAAACAAGTGAATCCTTCCTCTGGCCTTTTTTTTTTCTGCGAAAACAAAGTGCATAATCCCCTTCTAATTCTCCCTTCCGCCTAATAAAACAAAACAACCAAGTCCAGCCATTTTTTTTCCCTGAAAGAATCCCTTCTATAATCGTGAATAACACACGATTATTTATTCTAAAAATAGAACCCAAATTCTAACCTTATCCAAAAAGAATTATTCTTCCATTTAATTTCAGCCTAATTACAATTAAATTTTAACTTGGAATAAATAATTAATCCAAGTCTTGGGCTTCATGGCTTCTCTTCGGCCCAATCACAGTGCTGAATTTTTGGCCTTCTTTTCTTCTGGACTGCAACTCCATAAACTCCCTAACGAGGGATCGAGATCGTTACCTCATTAAAAACCCTTTCGGGAAAAAAGAGTATAACAATCCCCCTTTCATCAGCTTCACCTTAACGGGGTCGACTTCACGGAGCAACTTAGTGATCGTTAAACGAAGCACAACTCTGCCACACGAAGGATTCCGGCTAAGGATCAGCTGGAACAACATCATAGTGCTCCAAAACACAGCTACTCTGCTCCGCTACAGCTTTGCTCCAAAAATAGTGATCTATCAACAAAATAAATCAATTAAGTACAAAAAATTACATAAAAGAGCACTAAATTCCTTCAAGAATGAACAACTAAATATCACACATCAGGCACTAAATTCTAAAAATCTAGAAGCCACTTCAGATTTAGCTACTAACAAATAAACCCAAATAGCTCGGGAGTAATCATCTACTATAGTCAAGAAATAAAATGCACCACTAGAAGATGGTGTTCTATAAGGTCCCCAAACATCACAATGAACTAATTGAAACAATGCAGTAGCATTTGTAGAACTCAACTGGAAACTATGTCTAGTCTGTTTTGCTCTATAAATATAGAGCAAGGTACAAAATGTTTATTAATACTAGAAGAAATAGAAGACAACACCGTGGAGGATGGATGACCAAAACGCTAAGGCCATAAGTCAGACGAAGATACTAAAGCAACTGTAGGAAGAGACTGCAAGACAGGACGGTGACCACGAGCATCCAGTTGATGAAGCCAAAACACCCCCCTTTTCTGTTCACCCACGCCAATCACTTTTCTTGTACTGATTGTCTGTAAAATGCAATAATATTTAGTAAACAAAGCTAGACAGTTCATGGTAGATAACTATCTAGAGCATGGCAGTAAGTTGCATCGTAATGTACGTATATATAAAACGTGAGGCAGAGTAACACCACCAAAGCAAAAAGATCCATATTGTGTAGTTGATGATACCGAGCCATCAGGCAGAACAACATTCACAGAATCAACAGTAGTAGTAAGATCAGTAAGAGAACCTTTGGTACCAGTCATGTGACATGAGGCTCCCGAATTAAGTATCCATGGTAAAGTAGGCTTACCAGACTCATCACTAGTAAGAGAATTAAACTGATAAAACAAGTGCATGGTCGTACTCCACTGGTCATCGGAAAGAGCAAGGCCAAATTTGGAACGTACGGGGACCATACTAGGTGGCAACGTGGCTGCTTCGGCGAACGGCGGCGGAAGGGGAAGTTCCGCGGCGGTGCCTCCGGGATCGGCGGCGGTGGCTGACAGTTGGGAAGGTGGCGCCGGTTTCTTTCTTTTCTTGAACCAGTCTGGTACACCATGTAACTGGAAACAGGTATCTTTATCATGACCCTTACGACGACAATGGGTACAAACAGGATTCTTGCGGTCGGCTGCAGAAAGAACAATTGGCAAAGAACTTGCAGGTGGTGAATGTTGAGCAGTATACGCCATGGAGTTAGAAGAAAGCTCACGAGCTGGAATGACAGCTCTATGATTCTCCTCCTGAGCAATAAGGGCATACACTTTCATGACAGATGGCATTGGATCAATGCTTATGATGTGTGATCGCAAGATGTGAAAACCTTCGTCGAGGCCAGGGATGAATTGGTAAATCAAATCCTTCTCTCTTTCTGGGAAGACTTTTGCAGCAAGATTGCACTGGCATAATGCCTTGCAATCTTCATAGGTACAAACCAGGGGAGGTCGCATGCAGTGATAATCTGCAAACAACTTCTTCAGTTTGGCAAAGTAGATGTCGATGGGCTGACCGTTTTGCCTGCAACTTTGAATGGCTTCTTGCGTCTGCAAAAGATTCATACCATCTGCGAGAATGAATCGTGCCTTCAGGTAATCTCACAGATCCTTAACTGTAGTAAACGAACTTGTAGAAGATCTCAATACCAGATCTAGGGTTTGTAAGATCTAGTAGACAAGAGTAGCATCAACCCCAGGCCAATCGGCAGCATCAGGATGACCATCCTGGGGTTTGGTAATAGATCCATCAATGAACCCAATCTTGTGCTTGGCAAGGAATGCACGATAAATCGCATCGGACCATTCAATGTAATTTTCTTGACCTTTCAGCATGGTTGGTATGAATTGTAAACCTGGACCATCGCCAGAACCAACAAAGTAAGGATCAGTCGACATATGACCAATCGGTAAAGTAGTCTGAGGGCCAGATTGCAACTGCGGCTGCTGAAGTAAAACTGCAATCACATCATAACCACTCATTTCTTGAAGCTTCGAAGCCTTAGGTGCATCAAAACGGTACTGTTCTTCAGAGCCAGACATATTGTAAAATCAGGTACAGATTAGGAGCAGGTACAATAACCAGCGACAGATCGAATTGATAGAACACATCGGCGCAAACGAGCGGCGACGCGTAAGTAGCTGACGACAGCCGACGGGAAGGAAACGAGCGGCTGACGGTGAGTGGCGTGCGGCGGCGGAACCAGCGGACGGTGAGCGGCTGACGGCGGCAGCAACTGGCGGCGAGTGAGTGGTGTTCGGCGACGGCGGCTCAAAAATTTTAGAGCAGCAAAAAATTTTCTATTTGAGGTTTCAGGATTTTAGGCTCTGATACCATGTAGAAAATAAGGGTAATAATGTGTGTTTGTATTCATGAATTCAAGATACATTATATAGTAGTACATGATACCTATACAAGGTAGGAAAAGGTAATAGAATACAATTACTTCTACAATTATGGTAAGAATACAATTCTAATTCCTTAATATCCTTCTTGTCTACTTTCCTCCTAAAGTCAATTCAAATCTCTATTTCCCCCCTCTTATACTGTCTTAATAATTTGTTAGTCATTAACCTATATGAAATTTGGTTTTACCTAATTAATTCAATAATTAATACTGTGTTCTAACATAGCCTATCTAACCAATTATGCAATAAAGCAAAGCATGAACACAAGAAACTTGGTTACGCAGTTCGGTGAAATCCACCTACATCTGTGGGGCCATGCTCAGTTCAGAATGAATCCACTAAAGATACAGTACAAAGTACACCATACAATATACTTATCTTAACTAATTATAACATGTGAATTCTGCAAGATCTCATTGCTACCGATCCGCCTTGATCAGACTCTCTGACCTCAAAACTCGTCGACGCTGGATCTCCTTCTCCCGAGGAATTAAGGTATATGATTATGAACTTGATCAACAGTTTAAGTTCATGTTGGAAAACAAACGAATGACTCTGTAGTACCTTTCGAAGGATAAAAATCTGGATGGAGATTTTTCTTCAATTAATCCGTGAGTGGCACATCCGTGATATCCATCAATATGTATCATGAGCAGATTGGAATTCTCCACATTTATCTTCAAAAGATTATGTTTCCAAATCTGCTTCTGAAACATATCCAAATCCCATAAATAAAGGGATTTTCCGTATCTAAATTATCCCATAATATTACATAAATCCAATTTCACAATTATAGGAATATTTCATAAATCCAATTTGCTTCAATCACATGCCTAAAATAACATATTGCGAAATCTCCAATATTCCATAACTCAATATTCACGCAATATCTTCAACTGATTAAATCCTTTTAGACTTCACCTTTCCATTTGTTTCAACATGGAAAGTCTTCTTACGCATGCAGTCTTGTGCAAATGTAATTCCTTCTCCACATAATATTCTGATTACAATCAAATCTCTTAGAGATAAGAATTACTAAATCTAATCTCTTTAAGTAATAACTAGAATATCTCATCCCTGTCATAACCATGACTGAATATTCCAATCCATAATATTAATCCAATCCCACAGATATAGAAACTGATATATTCTCCAACTCAAATACAATTTGGACGAGATGTATACTTCTCGGATTTAGTCTTCAACCTTTCCTTATTTCACCAAAATTCTTTCTTTGATGCTGCAACTCAATAATACCATATTTGCATAATTACCACAAATTGTCAATTAACTAAATCCGTACTTTACAATATATATATATATATATATATAGTGCGTCTCTTGAAAGATGGTCTTTCCATAAGTCATAGAAAGACCAAGGTTTAAAGTGTAAATTAGAAGAATTTAAGATAAATTTTTTGGGTTGCATGAACCGGGTTATAAATTCTATAACTACTACATGTTGCATACTAAATTTTCAATGTTGCAACTAAGACCCTCTACCTTTTATTATTCGAATTAAACTCTGTCTTTCCACAAGTCTATGGAAAGATCGTCTTTCCCAAGACTTTGCCATGTATATATATATATATATATATATATATATATATATATATATATATATATATATATATATATATATATATAAAATCTCGTACATCGTATCTGACCGAAAGGGCAATATCCTAAAACAGAAAGGCATTAAAATGCAAAGATACAGTACATACCATTTTTTATTTATCATTTTTGGAAAAAAGAAAATTAGAAATTTAATTTTGACCAACAAATAAAACAGGAAAACCAAGAATGGTACACCTAGAAATGATGATTTTGTCTTTGATGACTATTTTATTCCTAGAAACGATGTCCAGGTAAATTGAACTAGAGGGTTTACGATATCTAATAAATTAATTTGATTGTAAATTTGGATTCTGGAAAATAAAATTAACGGGAAATTAAAATCATTAATCGATTTCCTTTCTCCTAATGGACGCTACTTTTGAACTTTCACACCGTTTCGAATTTGTTAATGCACTGCAAATCTTTCAAAACTAGATGGATAGCGTCTTTAAATATACGGAGTAGTATATATAAATAAATTTGGTTATTGGTGTTTAAAAAAATCCCGAAGACATTAAAATGTAGGGGTGGACGTCGGGTCGGTTTAATCGATTTTCAATTATTTGGTTCGGGTTAATCGGTTTTGCCCCTAAAAATAACACCAAAACCGACCCAGTAATAACAAAAAAACTGAATTGTCCGATCCAAATTTGAAATTCAGTTTCGGTTTGAATTTGATTTCAAACCGAATAAACCAAATTCATGAGAACATTTAGTACAATTACTAAAAGTATATAACTTAATTTAAAATTCTATGAAAATATGCAATTTAATTTCAACAAATTAGAGGGAGTCTTTTATAAGGGAGTCCCAGCCTCATTCCAAAAGATACATAGAGATAGATGATCAATTTGATATGACTGAAACAACAAAACTATTGGGTTATTTGGATATGTTTCCTATCCTTTTGCCTCCACCCCCGTTTTAGCAAACGATATGCCAGATGTTGAATAAAACCAACGAAAATAATAAGGTTTAGAAGAATTGTACAACTCAGAAGGACTAGCACTATAAAAATGAATTCCTGAGGTAGCATAACAAAATAAAGTCCCCTGCATGAGCATAGGGCTCGTCAATCAATGTAGAAGATCGGCCTTTGGAGAGAGATGGAACCTCTTTAGTCAGCAAAAGCCCCGTGAAAAATTAGTTGGGCTCTTTCTTCATGCAGCTTTATTTTGAGAAGTGATGGCAACTCCAGTTACAGAACATGCTCTCTTCCAATAGCATAGATCAATTCCTCAATTAAACTCCCAGCACTTGCAAAGGAGAGAAGAAACAATGGTATTCCTATTCTCAGAGGGGAGATCATATGGTAAAACTCACTGCTACAGAATGGCAAGAGAATATAAGGTTCACTACTACAGAGTTACATTAAATACAACTCACAGAGATACATGGTACCTAACTCACAGAGAAGAAACACATGTACAAAAATACGAGGTTGAGAACTACATAATGACATGAATTAAGGTGAGATTAATAATAAGGCATAATCAGTAACAATTAGAATCAAACTAAAGTCTTATAGTTGGTATCTCCAATATGTCCATCCTTATCAACCCTTTTAATTTAATATCAAATGAGTTCTTATGCATTTCACCCAATTTTCCTCGTGGGTTAAAAGAGTTATCATGTTTAGAAATGTAGTCAACAACTGCATTTCCTTCTCTATAATTGAAACTAAGCGGGATAGGTAAGTTGAGGAGTGTGTTTTTTATTTCCATGGCTATGGGGTAGACCATAAAAGGGTGGGATTTAGGACTGGATATGGTATTGATAGCTTATTAGCAGTTAGTTTCAATAGAGGTAATATCCAAGTGGAGGTCATTTGCAACAAGCATACCAATTAATAACACATAACTCAACATGAAGCGATGATAAAACATCAAATAGGATATAGAAAGCACAAGTTACTTGTCCTACTAAATTACCAATAATGAGTCCAGCTCCTGCTTTACTGTTTTGATGTTTAAATGAGGCATCACAATTCGGTTTATGGCCTGAAATTGGCTTTCCCCACCTGATTATTTTAAGCCTTTTTCCAAAAAAAATCTGAAGAATAGTATTACACCTTTAACAATTTAGAAATAGTCTCTATTATTACATCCATTAATAGGAAAAACATAGAAGCAATGAAAGACACAATCCTTAATCTGTGAAACAATACCCTGTGATAAAATGCTTTTTCCTTCAAACAAAAATTGGTTTATGGCTTTCCAAATGAACTATAATGTAAGAACTCATAAAGTTCTAACTATAGTTATGTGGTTTTTTTTTGTTAAACCTGAGAATATAAAGTAGAAGGAAATCTGGTCCCAGATAGAAGTGAATGTCCTATCTCTAATAAGCATCAATTTATGTATTTCCCTCCAAACAGCTAGCAAGAGTGAACAATCATTAAAGAAGTGATAAAGGAAATTATAGTTGAAGCAATTAGGGCATTTAGAGGTAAGATTAGAGCCAATAAGTTCTAGAATATTTTTAAATGGCAAAAGGTTGTTCATAAGCCTCCAGATGAAGATAGAAACCTTACCAGGGATTTACGCATTCCATATTTTCTTTAATAATGGGGAGGATGTCCTTTTTGGTCTAAGTGCTTCATAGGTAGAGCTCATTGTGAATGAACCTATTGAGTTTAAGGTCCATACCAATCTTTCTTCGTGCTAACTTGAGAGAGACAGTTCCCGCAGAATAGTAATCAAAGTGGTAGCCAAGTATGGCTCCAATAGTGGAAATATTGTATCATTGTTAGAAACAAAGAAAGCAACAGTAATGTCCGGGTAAGGCCTGTCAATATTTCCCTGCCATTTCTAAAACAGACGGCCATTGCACGCCCAATTTACATCCCAAAAAGACGATGTACCTGTTCCTAGGATGATCTTGGAGTTCTTAGTTGACCATTCTGAGACTGAGAAAATTCTGTCCCACAAGGGGGGTTTTTGAGAATGTTTAGTCAAAGACCAGGGGAAAGATGACCATAGAGTGGTATTTAATTGAAGCTTCCACCGAAGCTTGTAATAAAAAGCCTTTATGATTTCTTAAATTTTTTGAATCCTAACTCATTCTCATGTGCAGGGAAACACAATTTTCCATGTTCTCCATCTCCTTTTAGGTCCTAATTCAGTGCTTCCATTAAATAGAATATAACAACTTCTTTCTAAAGCCCTAAGGACCTGCTTAGGTTGTTTTAGGGTGGTGAAAATGTGATTGGGAATTGAATAAATAACTGATTTGATCAATGTTTTCTTCCTAGCTTGGGATAACCATCGATTCATCCAGTTATTAAGGGCCTTATCTACTTTCTCAATGAGTGGCTGGAAAAAGCAATCTTTGACCCACCTTTAAAGATAGGTACTCCAAGACATATGAAGGGGTTGTCTCATTTTCTCATTCCCAAGATCTCGTTGATCTGCAATAGTGTGGAATTAGGTGCTTTGTAATTGATAAAGTAGTGACTCTTGGAGAAGTTTATTTGCTGACCTGATGCCATTTGATAATCTTCAAGAAACAGTTTAATCTCTTTGAGGTTTTTGGCACCATATTTTATGAAAATGGTCGTACAATCGGTATACATAAGGTGAGAAAATGGTTTGGCAGTGGAGGTGCATTGGAAGTACTCTATGAATCCTAACTGAAAGCACTTTTTTAAAGATCTCAAGAAGGACTCACTGAGGAGGTTATGTAGGAATGAGGAGAGTGGATCTCCTTGTTTTATTCCACATGATGCTTTAAAAAAAATCCACAGGGAGATCCACTGAAGATAATTGAGAATGAAGGGGAAGATATTTTTTTCAATATGATCCTTGTGAATGAACCAATGAAGCCAAACTACAGTAGTATATAATTTAAGAAGCCCCAAGAGACCATGTGGAATGCCTTATTCACATAAATCTTAAGAATGTGGTTATAATTTCTTGATTTTTTGTCCAAAAACCTGTAAAGCTGCTGCATCTGTAAAACGTTGTCCTAGATGTCCCTGCCTTTCTTAAATACTGATTTGTCCTGGGATATTAGCTTACATATCTGTGGCTTCAATCTTTTCATGAGTATGTTGGAGACAATATAGGTGGATAGGTCTGAAGTCAGAGACGGTTGAGGGTACTGGCTTCTTGGGTATCACTGTTATCCAAGTGGAAGAGATTGCCATAATGATTAGGTTACCAAGAAGAAAATCATTTGCTGCTCTCAGAAGGCCTGGGCTGACAGTTTCCCTATAGTAGGTGAAAAAAAATTGGTAGAGAAGCATCAGGGCCTAGAGAACTCTCAGAGTTCATTTCATGGGCTATCTTTTTCAGCTCAGACATATTTGTTAGGCTACAAAGATGTGAGAGTTTTTTTTAAAGAAAAGATGTGATAATTTCTACGTCATCAAACTCAAGTCAAAATAAAAATCCAACAACTACAATACAAATTCGATCACAACTATTTTAAGATTGTAGTATTATTTAACATTAAAGATCAATATTATTTTAAAATTTAGTCAAACAAAAGATTGAAACGAAAATCATAGGCCACTCCGCCACTCTGTGGATTTCAAGTAGGTACAGAGGTTGATGCAACTTAACAAGGAAAATCACAAATGCAATATGCTACTTTGTCCACCAATGGAGGGAGTCCTTCCTTGCGCCTATTGATTTCCTTTTGCAGCTAGGGAAATCCATAGAGAAGGGTCTTAGCAGTAAGTGGACAACCAGGAACATAAATGTCAACTCGGACAATTCAATTACTACCTCTAACAACAGAGTATGAATAATGATAGTAGCCACCACTATTTGCACAACTTCCCATTTGATCATTTTTAAAATTTAAAATTATAGTATTAATAAATATAATTTATTTATTTATTTTAATTACAATTTGGTATTTGGATCAGGTTTCAGATTGAGTTTCAATGTCCAAAACCAAATTAAAAATTATATTAAAAAATTGGTTTACTCAATTCGGTTATCCAAAAATCGTATTTTAGATTTGGTTCGGGTTATTCGAATTTGGACTATTTAATTTTTGGTTCGATTTTCAATTTGTTTGCCCACCCCTATTAAAATGAAACCATATAAATAACACACTTATATCGTGGAAAATACATTCCACTGTAACTATAGGGATTAGACTACTCAAATTAAATAAACCTATGTCCTACAATTTATTTACAGTACACTGGGGATACACACCACATTGTATCCTCAGTAACTAAATGTACTCTGCAGTAAAACCAATAAACTCCCTCCTATTATTTAGGCATATATTTATGTACATTTCCATTTTTTTTAAACCTTCCTGTGATGGGGGGAAATTATATAGGCTCCCCTAACCATAGAAATGGAAAAATAGCCTGAAAGTACATACGTGAATACAGAAGAATCATCCATATGATGATCCGAGAGCAATCAGTAGCTGCTGAAACAAAAGAGATTGCTATCAAAACTACCATCAATAACTTAAAATTTAAATAATCTAGAGAAAATTACTATATATATATATATCCTTCCACTGTTTTCCAAGAACCGGTCGGCGAATCGAGAAATCAAAACCCCAGTATGTCCGTGGAAAACAAGCAGAAAGAAATATAGAAAGGAAAATAGAATTAGCCTAAGCTTTCTCTGTGAATTGTTAATCGAAGAGAAGAAGCTCAAGGGGAGGCATGGGCAAAGTCTCTTGTTGGTCCTGAACTGAAAATCACTCTGGTTTTCATGTGGTTCCAGTGGAAGAAAAGTAGCAGTCATCCCAGGCACCAGCCAACCTGAAACAAAAAGAAAGCAGAGTAGATTCCATTCCATAGAAAGAAAGCAATATCAATGACCTACTCGTATACAAGGCAAACCAATTCTGTCTAGAGATATGAGTCCTCTGAGCACAGGAGGAGCTAAATGAATGTCTATGTTGCCTTGTAAATCATTCTCTAGAGAGTATTTAGCCAGAAAATCCGCAACACAATTAGCCTCTCTATGAATGTGTGTAATTGGGTATTTCATATGCAAAAGACTCAGTGCACTACACATAGAATAGTTCATCCAAGGGGCAGTCATCGGATTATGAATACCTCTGATTGCAGTTAAGCAATCTGATTCCAAAACACAATTTGTTCTTCCCAATTCTGCACATATTACGTATCGTAACTGAATAGATATTAATTCAGCATGTAGTGGTGAGGGAGATTGGAAGATTTTGGTTCTCATTGTAACCACATTCCCAAAAGTATTCCTTACTACTACAGCAGCAGAAGACAAACCAGAAATTTTCCATAAGGCATCTGTATTGATCTTATATCCCAATAAAGGTTTCTTCCATGTTACAGCAATTAAAGGTTTCCTTTTCTTGGAATAAATGTGTGGGATAATGTTAGATTCAATCCAATACTTCTGCTGAACAGTGAAAATATCATGGATGATACATTTAATCTCGTGTAAACAGGCAGCATTGGAGAAAGGTTCATTATCATAAATGATTTTGTTCCTCTTTACCCACAGGATCCATATTGTAACCAGAAGTGAAGCAGTGATAATTTGAGAGTGAATCTTAGTGTCAGCATTGAAAGAGAGGAAAAATTCAACTTTGTGCTCCAACTTTTCAAAACTATGTTGCTGAAGATGGATCAAGACCCCCACAGCCTCCCAAACAGCAATAGAGGATGGACAAGAATTGAAAAAAATGGTCTAGATTATCAGTATGGTTCATGCACAGGGGACACATCGATGCAAACCGAAAACCTAACCTAGCTAAAATATTATCAAAAGGCAGAATGCCATTTATTGCACGCCACAAAATGACTGACACTTTCCTAGGGATGAAACTGCTCCATACCTTGGAAAGGTGTCTGATTCTAACTTTCCTACGCCTGAGAGTGTGGTATGCAGACCTAATAGTGAACAAGCCGTTGGAGTTTGGTGTCCAAATCAGCCTATCCTCGTGTTGATACTCCAGTTCTGCTACCTGCAAAATGGCGAATATATTGGTAGCCAGATATGGCTCCAGCTGTGGGAGGAGGTTAGCTTTATTATGTATGAAATACCTAAGGGAAATATCCTAGAATGGGATATTAAGCCCATTGAGCCATTCATAGAACAGAGCCCCCTCGCCAGTCCAATTTGAGTTCCAGAAGGAACATTCTCCCAGTCCATATATCACTTTTGTATATCATTTGCCTTGGCAGTGATATGACAAATTCTTTTCCAAGTGTGAGATTTTTTATATGAATGGGGGAGTGACCATATTAAGGAGGTCCACTGATTTTTATTAGCCTGTAATTTCCACCACAATTTACATGAGAATGCATCCACTATTGCTCCTATATCTCTTAATCCTATGCCATTTTCCTCTAATGGTAGACTTAGGTTTTTCCAAGATTTCCATTTTTTCTTATTCCTATCAGTATTATCTACTTTCCCCCAGAAAAAGGTGGAAGCAATTTTTTCAATTTTCCTTAAAACTATCTTAGGAGGGCTCAGTACAGAAAAGATATGCGTAGGAATCGAAATTAGGCAGTGGTTAATAAGAACTAACTTACCAGCACTTGTCAGCCACTTATTCTTCCAGTTGTTAATTGTCTTCTCGAGCCTTTCGAGCAAAGGCTTGTAATATACCTGCAGATTACGACCATAGAAAACAGGAACTCCCAAATACTTGAAGGGAAAAGAACCTTGTTCCATTCCCAATAGTCTCTTAATAGAGAGAATGATATCAGGAGGGGTTCTGTGAGAAACAAAGAATTCAGACTTCCCAAAATTAACCTTTTGTCCAGTAGTCAGTTCATAGGCAAGTAAAAAGTGTTTAAACCTCTTCAAAGTTGTAGGCTTAGCATTGAGAAAAATTGCTATGTCATCAGCATACATTAGGTGAGAGACAGTTAAGCAAGACTGAGGCAAACTGAAATGTTTGAGATATCCAGTGTTAATCAATTTTTTTTAAAACTCTTGAGAAAGCCTCGGATATCAGATTATAAAGAAAAGGGGATAGGGGATCTCCCTGTTTTAATCCTCTGGAAGATTTAAAGAAACCTGAGGTGACTCCATTAATTAAAACAGAGAAATGAGCAGAAGCTATGTTATTCAAAATTATTTAAACAAAATTTCCATGGAAACCAAATTGAAGGAGTATGGAATTGAGAAAAGACCATGAGACTCTATCAAAGGCCTTTTGCATGTCAAGTTTCACAATTATATTATGAGCCTTTGATTTTCTGTTTAAAAGTCTGGTCATTTCCTGCATTTGTAGCACATTATCAGTAATATCTCTACCATTAATAAAAGCACTTTGTTCAAGAGAGATTAATGAGTGCATTAAAGGTTTGATCCTTTCCATTATCATTTTGGAGAACACTTTATTAATAAAGTTAGATAGACTAATTGGTCTAAAATCAGAGAAGGAAATTGGGATGGGTTTTTTGGGAATCAGAGCCAACCATGTGCTAGATATTGCTTTTGGGATATTTCCAGAAAGCAAGAAATCATTTGCAGCTTCTAGCAAATTAGTTTTAATGGTTTCCCAGAAAGTTATATAAAAACTACCTGAGAAACCATCCGAGCCTGGGGCTCCGCTGTTGTTTAAATCAAAAACAGCATACCTAAGTTCCTGAATAGTAAACTGTTGGAGAAGAAGTGAGTTTTGTTCTTCAGAAATTACCTTTGGTATTTCCTTAAGAAAATAGTTAAAATAAGATCCTAATTTTGGGGGTGATTCCTCATTTATTAGGTCTTTATAGAAACGGATGCCTTCCTCTTTAATCAGATTAGGATCAGAAATCCAGTTACCTACACCATCTTTAATTTTGCTAATTCGAGACCTAACTCTGTTTTCCCTAATAGCATGGTGAAAATAACTAGTATTAGCATCGCCAAACTTAAGCCAATTTAGTCTAGCCTTTTGTTTTAAGAAGATGATCTTCTCCTTTTGGGCTCTAAGCAGAAAGGCTTTAGATTTGTTCAATTCAGCTAGGTCCTGTTCATTTTGAGATTTTTGGAAAGTTATTTCCAATTCACTAGCTCTCTCCTCAGCTTGGATGAGGTTCAAGTTAACATTCCCAAAACGGGTCCTGTTCCATTCTTTAATCTCACATTTGAGCCTCTTAAGTTTATGAACAAAACCAGTCATTCCTTTTAAAGGGGATGTTAGGTTCCAATTTCTGATCACTAATTCCTGAAAATCTTGTCTATTAGACCACATATCCTGATATCTAAATGGCCTAGGAATCATTTCAGAGGCAGATTGTATAGATAAAAGTAAAGGAGAGTGATCCGATGTAATCCTATTTAAAACTTGTATGGAACTATTTGGGTATAAATCCAACCAGTCAAGATTACTAAGTCCCCTATCTAGTTTTTGAAAAGTGAGGTCTTTACATCTGTCCCTAACTCGATTATTGCACCAAGTAAAAGAATTTCCAACAGTTGTAATATCATGCAAATCAGAGTTATTAATGAATTCATTAAATTGTTTCATGCTCTTATGAGGGGTTGTTTTTCTTCCTTTATATTCAATAACTGAAGCCACCGTGTTAAAATCACCAATATATATAGAAGGTTCAGTCTGCGGATTGGATAAGTCTTTCCAGAGAGTTTCCCTCAAATTCCTATGGACACTAGCATAGATAAAGAAGCAGTTCCAACTAACTGAGGTAGCTACTTCTGAGATTCTAGCTTGTAGATATTGATCCGATTCATTGATACAAGTTAAGTGAAAAGAGTGATTCATGAGGATCCATATTTTAGCAGTTTGAGCTGTAAGAGAATGATTGAAACCTAGGTCATGCATAAAAGTATTAATTTGTTGGTTATCATGCCAAGGTTCAATCAGACAAAGTATATCTATCTTATTGCTCATCTTTAGAGTTTTCAGTCTATCCATGGATGATCCATATCCTCTAACATTCCACACTAATATGTTTCCTATGATTGTGTATCTAATCATTTAAAATCCATAGGAATGGCTTTGTGTGAGAATCTTAGTTTCCTAGGTTTGATAGTAGAAGCTTTACTGATTTTATCAATAGTAACCTCCCCTTTTTGAATACTGACATTAGATAATTCCTGGTTTGGGGTACCTACCTTAGTGTGTACCTCAGTGTGTTCCACCTTTGTGAGTTGATCTGCTTTACTTGGTATATCAATCTGTGTATCATTCTGTGCTTGGTCCTGATCATTAATTACTGGCGATTTTGTTGCTGATGTGAAGATTTGCTCCGGTCGATCATCTTGTTTCTTACCTGGAGTTAGTTGCTCCTCGATTGTGATTTCAGGTGAACCTGTTCTTACTGGGGGGACTACTTGCTCATGAGTTTCCAGGGACTCATAGAAGATCTCCACAATATCTCCATCCTGTTCTTCCTCAGTAAATACCTCTAGGGCATGAAAAGCATTAGAAATTGAAACAGTATGTGTTAATTCTAAATCTTCCACAAGGGGTTTTCCTGACTGTTTACTCTTCTTTCTCCAGAAAGTAGTTGTAATAGGTTTTGAAATGTCATCCAGAGAGTAGAAATCAGGTCTTTTCTTATGAGAATTGGTAAATAAGTTGAAACTGTTATCCTGGTGATGGACTGATTGTTTACTTTGTTTTTGGAATTCAACTTCTTTTTGGGAAACAGTTAGAGCAGAAGAACCTGCTGCATTATCCTTAGCTATATCTTCAGACTGTAATTGCTTCCTGGCTCCTAAAAGTTCCTGATTTATACTATCAGTTTTCCCAGATTTTGATTTTGTTTCTATAGCCTTCCTTTTTAACTCAGGATGTAGGAAATTGCATTTTTCCTGATTATGTCCAACAATCTTACAGTGAGTACAATAATATGGTAGTTCCTCATATTCTATGGGATAATCCGCAACCTTATTCCCTATTCCTACCACTATAGATGCTGGCAATTGTGACAGGAGATCTATTTCAACACAGACTTTAATAGCCGAAGGTCTAGTAAGTGCTGAAGTTGCAACATCCATTTTTAAAAACCTACCTATCTGGCTACTGATACCAATGATAGCAGAGGTATTATAGAAGTGAAGAGGAAGTTTGTGAATCGTTACCCATGCTGGGACAATCGAGGATTCAGCAGATGGTGAGAATTCAGGTGACCATTTATGCACTTTCATCACTGCGCCATGGATCATCCATTGCCCCTTCATCCAGCATCATTGATAATCTTCATGATCCTGAAACCTAACAAGCACATGACGGTAGTCAATTGAGCCAAGCTGAAATTTATATTTAAAACCAATTGACTTGAAAGCAGAGTGAAGAAGCTCTATCGAGGGCTTTCCCCGATTGAATTTTCCAACTAATGCGTTCTGATAATGGGATGCCAGACGTTCTCCTTCCTCATGAGGAAGGATAAAAGTAATTTTTCCTTTATACTCTGTGATTGGGTGGAGATTTGGTGTGTCGGGAAGAGACGTAAATAGCGGAGGTGGCTTAGCAGTAAGGGCTTGGATGAAGGTCTTATTGGTGGCGGTACCCATCTCCACGGTGGGATTGGGTGTCGGCAACGCCATTAATGGCAAATAAGACCGTTAATGGCAGAGCACAGTGTCAGAATTGAAGAAAGAGGGATGAAGAGAGACAGAAGTGTGTGTTTCGCACGTTTTTCGCCAGTAACATGCGTTGGGGATATTGCCTTGGGGATATTGCCAGTAACGTGTTTCGCACATTTCCATTTATTTATGCTTACACATGCAATTTAATATTGCCTTGGGGATCAGATATAATTTGCCTGTTAATTAATGTCAACCCAAATATAAGACAAAGTCTTGTATAAGACCGTCTCACTGTGAGACCGGGGATTATATTGCAAAGATTTTAAGATGGGGTTTCATATTGA
The DNA here is from genome assembly GCA_037428765.1 of Rubia yunnanensis. Classification (NCBI taxonomy): domain Eukaryota; kingdom Viridiplantae; phylum Streptophyta; class Magnoliopsida; order Gentianales; family Rubiaceae; genus Rubia; species Rubia yunnanensis. The sequence goes on along the minus strand of CM075064.1, from coordinate 111,196,816 downwards.
TGTTTTCATATTGCTATTTATTTATTTTTTTGCCCCCAAATTTAATTTGTTTATTTTTCCTATTTTATCTCTAGTCCTTGGTCTCACCATGAGACGGTCTCACAGGAGACAGACTTCAAATATAATAATCTAAACCCATTATCTTTGAAAATAGAAATTTAAACCGTCAATTATGAGGATGTTAAAGTACCATCCACTCTTTCTATATTGTAGACCTGACTGGGCAAAAAAATGGTTACTGTCGAATGATCTCTTGCTACAAAAATTGTGGGCTGATCCTATTCATACAAAGGCTAACAAAATAAAATTTATAAATCCTTTAAAAACCCTATTGCCCGCTGCCGCCGCCCCTTCTTCGGTTTTCTTCTTCGGACTTCTTTTTCCCCATCTCCCCATCCTGATGGGGGAGATGGACAAATATTAGTTTTTTCAATTGATATACTTTTAATGTTTATGTTATTGAATAAATATGAATTCATTTCCATACATTAGTTTTTTTTCCAACCTGATAGATTAGATTGATGTGTCCATGGTGATTATTCAATCTAATTGTTCATATTGATGTGTTTTTTCCAATCTGGTTTTACAGATCGTGTGTTTGTGATTTTGTTTGTGTTTCTCTATTGGGAGTTCCATTCTCCATCTATGTTTTTCAAGGTGTTTACAGTTTGGACAATATCGATCGTGTTTTGGATCAAGATCAAGTGGTGTTACAACTATTGTAGATCCTTGTTTAGTGTAGTGATATTGATGCTGATACGCTCCTCTTCGTCAAGTGGTCATGAATTTTGCGGAAGCGAGTTAATATCCCAGAGAGTGATGTTACAGTTTTTTATTGGGTCTCTTCTCAGTAATAGTACAGACAACCAGTCTAGTTGACATGTAATTTGAATATCCTTGCAATAGATTGGTTATTGTTAAAGGCTAGTTAAGTTGGATGTCAATTCCACTTATTATAATCGATGTTGGGTGTTTTTCCCAGCATTTAGGAATGAATTGATTTTGCAAAAAAAAATATAATAAAATTATAAACAACAACACAAGTGGCATTTGAATGGGTATGATATAAATCTCCTTGCATAGACTGTGGATTGTGAAATTTTGAGAAGCAACCGATACCGAAGGATCTGTGGTACTGCCTTTTAGTCAAAGCAACACAACCGAACGTCCGATATAATACACAACTTTAGGAATTCCACTCACACAAGGGACTAATTTGCATGAACCCAAGCACTAGTTGCACCAAAATTAACACAAAGAACTGCCATGGTTTTAAGCACTAATTTACAATGGAAACAAACATAACGGTTTAATGATTAATAAGAAAAGATTATAAACTCAAATTCTGAATATATGATTGATAAAATATGTATTTAAAGTCGTGGATGGCTTCCCTATTAATAGGGTATAGCTCAGCCATCTCCAATACAAAAAGAGGACGAGCTAAAACCATATTTAACTAAAATACCTAATTTAATTCTAAATAAACCAAAACCGAATATTCTAAATATTTTAAACCCTAAATTAGGATATAGCCAAAACTCTTCTAAGTCAACATGGCAGAGTTTATGGGCTTATTCAATAATAATAATAAAAAAACTAAAATGGTCACACTACCTCACTAAAACATTCAGTGAAAAAAAAAATGTTATCCTCCTAAAGCCCTTATTTAATAAATGAATTAGGAAACCCTAATTTGTATCAGGGTATATGAATGATAAATGGTCATATACAAGTGTTCAACAACCTGGACCCAATATCACCAAACTAACTTCAAATGAAGTGACTCGAGATAGTCACCCCACTCCGATTAGTAATAGTAGAAGTATCAAATCAACTGCACAAGACATTAATTCGCCAACACTTAAGATAACACCAAGGAAATAAAAAACAAAGATAATATAGCTCCACCATTAAATATCCTAGTCATCCTCACAAACCCATTCCTACTCTTGACGCTAAACTAGGGAACTGATTTCAGTCGTTCGTGATCGCCAAAAATGCTTCTCTATCGATGTATATGGGCATTGTATGAGCATAAATTGTCTCTAACCCGAACGCATGGGATACCCATAGAAACGGTCTAAAGATCAATATATTTGACTAATCTGTTTAACCGGTATGAAACATTCTGATGAGTCGTAATCTACGGATCTACCTTTATATCCTCGATACATTGACAAAAGTCTGTGTATAAAACGAATTTGACTTAGATTTCTCCTAAATCATCTTTGGAAAATAGATTTGAATTCAAACAAACTTTTATCCCAGAAAAAGGATCGTCCGAAAAAGTTTAATTGATAGAAGCTCCATTTGGCATTGGCATTTTTAGTGGTGTTTTGATTGGCTTTTGGCTGTTGGCATTTTCACTATCAAACTGCCAATGAATGCTTGGTTTTTTCACATAGCATTTCCGCCAAATACGAAACGTTAGTATTAGTAGCATTTTTCTTAGCTTTTGGCTTTTACCTTTAACAATTACATTTTTAATATTTACCTTTTTACCTTTCTCTCTATGTCAGTGGTACGCCATTATTATACGACATCGTTTTTTATCTTTTGGGATTTAAATTTAACTTTTTTATCGACATTCTTTGGGATTTAAATTTTTTCATGGTTAAATTTTAATGTAATTCGATTTTATTTTTCCTCTCTTATTACAATATTCATCCTTCACTCAATCTAATTGTTGATAGGAGAACATTAATTTGGTGAGTGTATATAAAGGATCTTTAAAATTTTACCTCATTAGATCTATGTGATTTACTAATATACAATTTTGGTACGATCTAATACTAATATACATTAGAAAAAATGCCTTTATATTCATTTCAAGATTGAAATAGGATAATATGTTCATGCTTTGCTCTACATAACATTCAGGTGAGTAAAATTGGTGATCCAGGATTCAGACTCGTTGATATAGAGCCTACATTCATCCCCCTCTGAAGGACGGGATGGTGTTGAAGTTAATCCGACTCAAGACACTCAAGAATGAACAACTAGAGAAATGTCAGCTCTCCACGATAATATTGCTTTTAGTTTGATTGAAGCTGAAAGAGCTAACCGAGTTGGACGTTAATCTTAGATTTTTAAGTATCTAGTAGTTTTTTTTAAAAAAATTATGTTATTTAGAAAACTGAAGTATGTTTCAATTTCATATATTTATTTGATATTCAAATAATATTGTAACTTTTACATTTTAAAATATAATTAAAATTTCTTATATCTAATGAAAAAAAGTCAATTAATATATTTTATATTTAGACTAAATTATTTTTTTGGTCCCCTAAATATAATGCGATACCATCTTTTGGTCCCCAAGGTAAATATTGTGTTTGTTCAGGAACAAACAAATACAAAATGATTTGTTTGGTCCCCGAAGGTGGTTTTCAAGTAAGTTAACGACAAAATTGGTCAAAAATCTATATAATGACCCTTATACCCTTGAGTTTAAAAAATAAAAAAAGAATAGAAGATCATGCTTTCCCAGACCTCTTCCCCACTCACCTTCCACACAACAGTGCCGCCAACTCCGATTTAGGGCATCTGCGGAATTGGGTAGCCATACTCAGACTAGCAACTGCCACCTTCTAACCCCCCCCCGAAAACACCCATGGCCCGCTACGACATGGGAAATGATTTAACAAGCGGGATAGATCTCTGACGATTGGAGCACTGCCAGAGGCGGCGGGGCCGACCAATAAAGAGAGGAACCCAGTCACCGGCAATTCTTGGTCATCCAGAAATAGATCATCAGGAACCTTGAAAGCACCATGACAACCGACGATAGTGAAAGCCACCATGAGCACCGACACGAGAACCAATCTGACGCTGCTGAGGAAGACGGCGAATATGGTGGCGATGACATCAACACCACCTTAATCCTCGGCCCAAAATTGATGGCGATGCTATCAAATTTCTCTTCTCCCCGACCCCATCATTCCATCGAATTCCTCTATCAACACCATCTTCGTCCCCAACCCCAACAATGCCATCGAATTCCTTTTCTTCACCCACCCTGACCTAAACCCTAAATTGAAACCTCCGGTGAGCCTCGCGGTGAACCAGTGAGAAACGTCGGCAGTGGACCGGCGGATAAGGGTTTCAAAGCAAACCCTAAAATTTAAAATAAAAGAAAATTTAAAAGAAAGAGAAATTAAAGAAAAATAAAGGAAAAAGGAAATAATTTAAAATAGTAATGTTTAATTGAAAATGTTTTTAAATTAGTAAAATTACTAAAATACCCTAGGCTATATTGGAAAACCATTATGGTTTACCTGAAAACTACTTTTAGGGACCTAACCAATCATTTTGTATTTATTTATTGCTGAACAAATGCGGTATTGACCTTGAAGATCAAAAGATGGTATTGCATTATATTTAGGGGACCAAGTAAACAATTTGGTCTTATATTTATTCTCTTATATTAATGCTCATAATGAATAATAGTAAAAAAAAATTTGAAATGAATTTATAAATATATTGTTTTCAATATTAGTTAATATGTTAAATAATTTAAAAATATTAATATTAATGAAAAATAACAATAATAAAATATGTAAAATAAGTTTATAAATAATGAATGGTCGTCATGTCTTTAAATTTCATTTTGTATAAAACCATTAACAGCCAACAGTTAAATTTACCAAACACTTATTTAAATAACTAATGGTCAAACAACTAACATAAACAGCTAACATAAACAACTGGTCAAACTAGGTACATGAAACAGCCAACCGCCAACCACCGATAGCTAATTGCCAAACAGGGTCGGAGACAATCAAATCAGTTTTTGTACTACCCTTAGTTTGGTTCATGTCCAAAAGCTAGTGTATTCAGACTTGCTAGTGCAACATCTATGCTACAGAAAAATGCAAGTCTTAGGCAAGTACTCAATGTTCAGTTCTAGGCCCTTCAATTGATCCGTTCATGCGCAGATTGGTATGTTATGATTGTGTAAGGATGAATTGAATATGTGTGTCTCCATTTTCATGCTCCGACATCTCCCACATTCTTGGAGGAATTGAGTGCAAAAATTATAAAGTTCACCCTTATCTCCAAATTTGATAATAATCAAATCGGACGGGACTATTGGCATTCCTATTGCAATTTACAAGCACAAAGTAAAAAATAAGCGGGTTCGGTCCCACAAACACTTCTATAAATGCTTCTGATTAACCATTGTTAATTCGAAGTAATCATACATGATTACTCTAGATCACATACTAGCGTGTTCCCAAAATTGATTGACAAAATTTTGTTTTCCTTGAATTTCATAGAAAATCAAGAATATGTAAATCCATGTGATTCCATCCGGTGGAAATTATTGTTCCCTTAACTCCCATCAAAGGATCATTAATGAAACATCATTAAAAATGACCATAAACTACCTCCCCGTGTGCTCCTCCTTGACCGTACACATTATCTTGACATCTTACATGATTTCTTTCGTTCGGGTCCAAATATTTAAAGCGTAGGGTATTAGGACACTTATATATGATCACTTTTATAAGAAGCGTCCTAACAAATGCATATTAGGACGCTTATAAAATTAAATGCCTAATATCATGTGACACATATTAAAAGTGTCCCAATATATTATAATTAGGACATTACAAACTGACCCAATATTAAAATTATTGGGATATTTATAAGTGTCCTAATAGATGTATATTAGGACACTTATAAATTAAACGTCCCAATACATGTTATTATGACATTAAAAGCAACATAATATAATATGATGCATAAAACAACCCTATATTTTCTATATAGAGTCACTTAATATAGCGACCCAAAATCTATAGGGACTCGCGATATGGGGACATTTTAGAAGCGTCATATGAATGGAATCGTCTCAATAGAGAACTGTTGGGACACTTTTTAGCATCCTAGTAGGGCATTGGTATTATAGTGGGTACATTTTGAAAAGTTTGGGGCCACAATGTAATTTCCATAAGGTTGAGGCAAACACTCACTGCTCAATTTCATGGACCTTTCATTGACTCGTATAGGCCCAAATTGGCATGACTTGGTCGTGTTGGGGGTGAATTGAATATGTGTATCTCCAATTTCGTTTCCCGACATCTCCAACATTTTTTGGAGGGATATAAGTGCAAAAAGTAAAACAAATTCACTCGTAACTCCAAATTCGATTCCGATCGAACCAGGAAGAATTATTGGCATCTCGAGTGCAACTTGCAAACCCGAAGCATAATGATCTAGGATTTACTCTAGACCACACACTAGCATTTTCCCAAAAATGATGGGTGGTTTTATTCTCATTTAATTTCATAAAAAATAAGAATATGTAAATTCGCGTGATTCTACGTAGTGGAAATTATCATTTCCTTAACGCCCATCAAAAGGACCCTAATGAAATGTCAACAAAACTGTTCATACACTACCTCCCCGTATATTCTTCCTTAACTGTACGCATTATCTCAACATCATACATGTTTCCTTGTGTTTGGGTCCGAAGATTTGAAGCATAGATTACATTTTGGAAACTTTGGAGCCATAGTGTTTTTCTAAAAAGTTTAGGAAAATACTAAATGTTCATTTTTCAGGTTCTTCCATTGGCCCGTTACAGGCCCAAACCGGCACGTCATGATTGTGTCAAAGTGAATTGAATATGTGTATCTATAATTTCGTGTTCCGACAAGTCACACATTCTTGGAGAGAGCTAAGTGTAAAAAGTAAGAAGTTAACCCGTAACTCCAAATTCAATTCCTGATCAAACCGGACATGACTATTGGCATCCCTGGTGCAACTTACAAGCCCAGAGTGTAAAAAAGAAGCACGCTTGGTGCCACAATCACTTCCACAAATGCTTATGATTAACCATTGTTACTTTTAAACAATTATCTACGATTTACCCTAAACCACATACTAGCGCTTGTCCAAAACGGATGGACACAAATTTTAATCTCATTTAATTTCATTAAAAGAAATAATATGTAAATTAGCATGATTCTATGTACCGTCCCCTTAATGCCCATTTATTTATACTAGTTATTATTACAAACCGATGCTAGTTTGTAACAGGTGCTAAAGAAAATATTGAAGTTTTTTTAGCACCAATATCTATCACCAGGGGCGGATCTATTGATAAGCGAGGTAGGGCTCCAGCCCTACCTCGGTCGCCGGCCGGAGCTAGGAGGAGGCGGGAGTGCGTCTCCGGCGCGGCCGAGCGCGTCTCCGGCTGAGCGCAGCGCCTGCTCGCCGGAGAAGAAGGCCGCGCTGCGGCCTTCTTTTTTTTGCAGTCGTACGCACTAAAACGACGTCGTTTCACGTTAGTGAAACGACGTCGTTTCGTTTGGCTTTAATTTTTTATAACCTAAGTAGTAAAACGACGTCGTTTCACGTTAGTGAAACGACGTCGTTTTACTAAGTAATATGAAAAAAAAAAGAGATCGGAAATGGATTGGGCCAAAAACTGAGCGGCCCAATCCAATAGCATCCATCATCCTATATAAATGCTTGAGCTGGAGGCGGGAACAAGAACAGCAAGCCGCAGCTCGTTGCCTCATTCCGCCACAGCGCCACTTCACTCGGCACTCGCTCAGCCACGCCGCCGCCGCCGCGCCACCGCCGCCACCGCCGCCGCGCCACCGCCGTCCACCACCGCCATCCCGCCGCGGCGCCGCCTCTGGTAAGTCTTCTCTAGTTCTCTTCTCTTTGTATGCTAAATTGCTAATATTTATTAATTTTAGGGTTTATAATTTTTTGTCTTTTTAATTTATTTCTTCAAAACTTAAATATATGTATAATGTGAACATGATTTTTAGATTGGATGTTGAATTGAATTTATATGGTTGTATTATATATGATTGTTGAAGTTTAGTTGAATTGCATAAATTGATTTAGTTGAATTGCATATTTAGTTGAAATTTAGTTGGAATTTAGTTGAAATTATAATTGTTTGATTTATTTTGTATAATTGTATGTGACAATGAAATTGTCAATTTGTCATAATCGGTTTATGGAATTATCAATTAGGGATATTTGTTAAATTGAATTTAGATGAATATGATTTTATGAACTTTTTATTATCTCAATTTGTTATTGTTTCGTAACTCTTTTAGATTTTTTAAAAATAAATCAATTTGTTTTTGTTATCTCAATTTTTTTGTTATTGTTACTGTTTCCAGGGGCGAAACCAGAAAAATTTTCTCAGAGGTGAAAATTTTTCAGCCTCCCCTGAAAAAAATTTCTGGTTCCGCCCCTGTCTATCACCGGTTATTTGGCCCAAAAACTACCGGTGCCTAAGTAGGGGGTGCTAGATTTTACCAAACAACCGATTCCAACCAGACAATAGGTCCCCCATCTTGGCACCAAGCATGGCCACAACCAACATCGGCTTTGTGGTCGGTCAGATACACCTTCGACCTACGTCAGCAATGAACTCCATTAGCTGATCGAGGTCGAGTTTAGACTCGGTAGCTAGCAACATTGGTTGAGCATTCATTTGTTACCAACATCGGTATCTACCATTCGAAATGGTCATAAAGCAAAGCGACCGGCGTCGATAAGTCGTCAGTCCCGGTGTCGGTCACCGACCTTTTTACCTCGGTTGTTGAGTAATAAAACACATTTATATCGCCGAAAATACATTACAGTGTTACTATAGAGATTAGACAACTCAATTTAAATAAACTTCTATCCTATGAATGTCACCCTAAAATATAATGATTTGAACCCATATATCATTCAACCTTATGGGCCAAGTAAACATAAACATAATCTGCTTGTCTAGGTTACAGTTAAAAACACAAATTGGTTTTGTGAATCTGAATAATCCATCATGTCCAAAGGTGAAAATAACAAAAATATAAATGGTTCCAAAACAAGACATCCAGTGATATAAGTAAGTATATGTCTTCTGCTGATCAAACTGCATTATACGTTCCCGATCACCTTTTTCGCAGTTATGGAGATTTCTTCCAGCTCTGGCAACCCCAATTTAAGCTTATGCATCGCATGCTCAACGAACAGGTAGAGGATGTCACACCGAATCTTCAACACCTTCAGTCGGGGCAAGCTGGATACTATATAGTCTATATCCGCCGTTGTACTCAGGTAAAACGATCGAGAGTGAAAATTCAGTACCTTCAAGTTGGGGCAGTTGAGACCGGCGATTTCAATTAGGTTAAATCCGCAATATTTGACCCCTAGGACTAAACGCTCGAGTTGCGTCCATCGCTTGAAAGCTTCTGTCAGGCCTTTCTCTGTAATGTCCCCTGATATGCTCGGCAACTCCAGTTCTTGCAAATTCGGGCACCTAGTTTTAATAAAAAAACATTAGTTAAACCATACATACGATTTTAGTTAACTAATGTAAAGATAAGAGCAATTAATTCATACCTTGAAGACGCATAGAGTAAATGTTTGTTTTTCAATTGGAAGGAAGAATCAAACACTAAAGTCCTCAGATTTGTTAGGGCAACATCTATGCCGCGATCAAATGCAAGTTTTAGGATTTTTCTCTGACGAGCTACACAGAGTTTATGGTTGAATTGATGCCTGAACTCAGACATGTCCAATTTCTCGGGGGACAAGAAAGGATCACAGATAGTCGCTCGCCACGAGCGACACACAGCGGAAACATTAAGAACACGGTCCATCACACTCACCATCGATAAAATGCGTATAAGTAGATCGTAAGGTAAGTTTTTCCAACCGGTTTCTTCATCCCGCTTATTAACTTTCAACCGCTTGCTCCTACGAAGCTCGTGATTGTTTTCCATGAAAAATGAAGAGGTTTTCCGACGAGGCTGCTTAGCTCTCAACCGCTTGCTCCTACGAAGCTCGCCTTTGTTTTCCATGCTTGTTGATGAAGCTAAAATAGCAAACAAATTACTTGCATTGAAGTACTACTGAGCAAAATAAGGTTTGCTGATAAAATACCTAGAATAAATATGCAATTATGTCAGATAAGGTATGGCCTTTAAATCACAGTTCTACATTTGAAACTATTGGTCCCAATATAGAGAGGACATTAGCTTACTGGAGAAATAATTTAACCTATTAAACCCAACATTAATAACCGGAGAAACTTTATATAAAATAACAAACTCAATTTATGGGGGAAATTACTGCAAAATTCTAAACAAAAATTATTAATGTTGTTGGACAATAGTTTTGGAAGTTCTAGATTCAGGAGGTGCCGATAGATTATGGAATGCCAAGAAAAATCCCGGAATATAGAATTTAGGTTTTCTTTTGCAACCCCTAAAGAACTGATCATATAGGTATTAGCGGCCAAATGAAACCCAGTGCCCAATGAAACGAAACATACGAAAGCACCATATTACTATTTTCATGATTAAACCTATCCATGATTAAACTCCAAAGGTTCATTTCTACAAAGATTATACGAGAAAAAAATTTTAAAATAATTTGGTCCTATATAAACTCTCCTTTAAAAAACAGAAAAAAACAAAAGCGAATCAGAAAAAAAAAATCATCGACTGGATTTTCACATACCGAACAAAGGCAAGAGCACAACAAAACACTCTAATCCCTCTTTCTAGGTTCTCACATTTCCATGTCAAATATAGTCACTTATGCCTCAATTTACAAGCCAAGCATCAAAAAACAAAATCAAAATTAAACCTGATCAAAATTTGAATGTTTTGATGTCAAAATATTATTATTTATTTTGCTGAATATAAGGGATTTTTTATGGCCCCCTTTGCCAATAAAATAAAAGAAAAGCATAGAATTTACATATCTCTGAGAATCCATCCAGAGGGACTATACACGAAGATTAAACTTACTCCTTGGGGCAGTAAGGTGAAAAATTAATAGAAAGAGAGGACAATAAACTGAGCAAGGGAATGTCAAATAAGTTACCTGAATGATAAAATTCAGTTCAGCGAAGCGAATGATGGACTCCTTCTTGTCTGCTTTTCTCCTAAAGGCAATTCAAATTGTAAGATAAGAAAGAAAATTAAGTGGAAAATGGCAAAGATTAGGTAGAACCCCTGAAATGTTTACCTTAAGGATAGAATTAGAATTAGAAATGTTTCATTGTATTTGAACGGATGGACAATATCTTAAAAGAAAAATGTATTAATAGACAAAGATACATGGCCCTTTTTTTATTCATCTTTTTTGGAAAAGGAAAATTATCAGAGATTGATATTTTGACCAACAAAAAGAACAGGAAAACCAAGAATGGTAATAAATTTTAAATAATTAAATGATGATCTTGTCTTTGATGACTATTTTATTGCAAGAAATGATGTCCAGGTAAATTGAACTAGAGGGTTTAAAATATCTTATAAATTTATTAGATCTAATAAATTTAATTGATTGTAAATATGGATTCTAGAAAATACAATTAACGGGGAAATTAAAATCATTATCGATTTTCTCGCTCCATATGGACACTACCACTGAACTCTCCCTCCGTTTCGAATTTGTTAATGCACTGCAAATATATGTTTCAAAACTAGATGGACAGCGTCTTTGAATATAGTATTATATACTCATAAATGATTTTTGTTTGGTATACATAAATGATGTCTTGGGGCTTTAAAAAAAGGAAAGTCTTAGGAAAGGCGGATTTTCCATAAGCTTATGGACAGTGCTCAGGGGCATTTACCTTAAATGTTGTAATTTTTTTTTATAAAATTTAAATATTGCATTTTATAAGTTAAAACAAGTAGTATTATGTATTTGAAGGTGAAAATATAAAAATACATGATATAAAAAAATATTTTCAAAAATTTTAAATTTTGTATGTAATTTAACAAATGCAGTATATAAGGTAAGAAATAAGTGGCCTATCCATAAGCTTATAGACAGACCGCCTGTCAGGAGACCTACTCTTAAAAAAATTCCCAAAGACATTAAAATGATGACAAAGTCTCGGGAAAAATCGTCTTTCCATATCTACTATGGAGAAATGAAATTTAATTAGAATAATATGAGTTTAAGGATTTATACTCTGCAATAACTATTAGCATGTATGTATACAAATTAGTCTCTGTACTTAGACAAAGCTGTAGGCATGACTTTTATATGGTTAGTTTATCTTCCTATAATAGAGTAGTCATGATTACGTGTTTACGGGACATTTTTTTGCCTTAGATTGAGTTTGAGTTGTATATATGTAATAGGGTGATCATAGCAGTAGTAAGGCAATATATTCCATTGTATTCTCTTCATTGCTTCTTTACATGGTATCAGAGCTATGATGAACGGAGCTGATGATCCAAAACTTGCGAGTTCATCATCTTCGTCGGGGTCAATCTATAGACTGTCATCTAATCCAATGATAACCCTAGGAATCTAATCACTCACACTCAGTTGAAAGGATCAAACTATGAGGAGTGGGCGAAGGCAATCAAGGTTTCATTGCGAGCGAAAAAGAAGATTGGATTCCTTAACAGATCCTACAATAACCCGCTGATGATTCTAGTGAGATTGAGATTGGTAGACGATAAACTCCATGATAATATCATGGATCTTTAATACTATTGAGCCTTCATTAAGGTCGACAATTTCATACAAAGAGAAATGGGGAAAAGGTTATGGCAACCAAGGATGGCAGGGTGACCCTTGGTCGTCTTATCCTACATTATGTTTTGTTTGTTGCTAATTTAAACTATAATTTGGCTTCAGCCTCAAAGCTTGCTCGTGAGAAAGTGAACATTATAAAGTTTACTGATAAGATGTGTGTTGTACAGGAACACACTTCGAGACTGCTGACTGGGGTGGGTAAAGAACGTGACGGGGTGTATGTGGCATTGGACGTTCCTGTAGCACGTGTACACAAGATGACTGGTCAATGTGGCAATACGAACGATCAAGAGCTGTGGCAGAGGCGATTGGGACATCCTTCTATGAAAGTGGTAGATTTATGTATTCCTCTAGTCAGTAATAATGAAAATTGTCATGTGTGTGAAGTCTGTTTGCAAGCAAAACAGACTCGTGAGTCTTTTGTTCTTAGTAAGAGTCAGGCGTCCGTTGTACTTGAATTGTTGCACTGTGAATTACAGGGACCGTACAGGGAAATAGCCACCTGTGGATCAAAATATTTCCTTACCATTATTGATGATTTTTCTCAATCCGCGTGGGTGGTTTTTCTAAAAGAAAATATTGATGTATCTCGTACCTTAAAAGAATTTTCTATCGATGGGCATAGGCACCGGAACACATGTACCATTGCTGATAAACCGTCGCTATAAACAATCTATAGCACCGGTATAAATGTCTGTGTGTTAAAAACAGGTGCCCAGGTATTTGAACTAGTAACAAACATACTGGTGCTCAGGTCCGATGCTTATCAGTAAAATGTAGATGAATGTAGCTAATGTTGAGCACCGGTATGATCGTTATTGGTGATGATAAGCAGTGCTCTAAAAAATTTACTCGGGCATTCGTATCAATAGCACCAGTAACTGTTCCCCGTACCAGTGTGTTTTATGAAGAAATGGTGGGAAAACATGTAGCACCGGTATATAATCAGCACATGTTTGTTTGTCCTGTTGCTAAAATTTGTATTACGCAGGAAATATTTGAGCACCGATAATATGTACTGGTGCATTTGGTTGACGATATGAAAAATTGCAGGAAAAGTTAGAATTCTGAGCATCAGTAATTTCATTTATTTTAAGCACTGGTATGAATACCGGTGCTAATGCTTAAGCTGCATCATTAGCACCGGTGATATATGCTTAGACATGTGCTATTGATTCATTAAATGCTCACCTACCCCCAGTCTTATCGGGTAAAAAAAAGAAATGAGGAGGATTTTGGATGTCATTAATGGAAATTTGGGGTTGGAGAAGACATTGAATGCTCATCAATGAATTCCCTTTAAGGTATTCATTTTTTTTTAAAAATCATCATTTAAGGTGGAATATGTGTGTAATGATATGTTTCTATTAATATCTTGTGAATTTGAGATTTGTAATGTTTCTTGACACTCTTAATGAATAGGTTTTACTTGCAAATGTTGTTGATGTAATGTATAGATTTGATTGCATGTGATTTGAAGTATGGTGTGTGGTAGAATTGTAGTATTGTGTGATCATGCATGTTGCATGTTTATAGGGTGTGTGATGAATGAACTTATAGTTTTTGGTGTAATTGTATATTCCTTTGGATGTTTAAATGTTGCAAATTGATTACATTGTAGACAAACCACGTGCCATTAAGAGGTGTAAACATGTTTATCACAACGTTAGCTTGGTGACTGTTGAGTTTGTTGCTTTTGTTCAGGACTTCTTGGACTATACTTTTAGTCATGAAAAGCGCATCCTATATCCTTGTCGAGATTGTAAGAACCGTAAACGTACTGATGATCGATATTTGTGGCAACTCCATTTGTACATGAGAGGGTTTTCGAAGGATTATTTTGTGTGGACTTTTCATGGAGAGAAACTACCACTGGACGTGATTGTAGGTAGCAAGTGGGAATATTTTAGGGATTTGAAATTGGATGACATGTGTGAGAAGCTGGTGGATGCATTAAGGGGAAGGCCTGAGGTTTTGTCAAAATTTCTTGATGAGAAGGACAACCCGTTGTAACCTGATTGGATGGAGAAATACACTCTAATGTCATGTTTGATGGAGTTGTTCAACCTTAAAGGTGTTGGATCGTGAACCAATACTAGCATGGATAAGTTGTTAAAATTTTTGAGTGAGAAGCTCCCCCCTGGAAATGGTTTACCGAACAACCTGTACAGTGCAAAGAGAATTTTTTTCCTAATGGGAATGGAGTATAAAAAAACACATGCATGTCCCAATGATTGTGTTAATATGTATAAGGATGCGTTGGACAAAAGTGGTAGCTTTCCCTGTATGCAAGTTATCTCGTTATAAGCAGAGAATAAATTATGTTGTTGATGAAGAGGTCGGTGTGAAGGTAAAGAAATGGGTCCTTGTGAAATGCATGTGGTACCTTCCTATTGTCCCCTGGTAGAACAGGATGTTCAAAAATGATGTGAATGTGAAAAACATGATATGGTGCAAGGATAGGGGTTGTGTTGATGATGATATCATTAGTTACCCACCGGAAGGGGATAAGTGGAAGAATTTTGACAACAAGTATCATAAGTTTGCTGAAGAACCCAGGAGTTTGTGAATGGCTCTGTGTACTGATGGTATGAATCCCTTTGCTAATATGTCATTGAAACATAGCTCATGGCCTGTTATGCTTTGTATTTACAATTTGCCTCCTTATCTATGCATGAAGAGAAAATATGTTTTGATGTCATTAATGATTTCCAGTCCGAGGCAACCCGGAAATGACATCGATACTTACCTAGCCCCACTCATTAAAGATTTGAAGTTGTTGTGGTCTGATGTTGTCGACGTGTTTGATGGTCATCGTGGGACAAAGTTCACTCTGAATGTGATGTTGTTCTGCACTATTAATGATTTTCCTACATGTGGTAATCTTCTGGGTTACGTTGTTAAGGGCCACAAGGCATGTCCTGTGTGTGAGGAAGTAAGTGATTTTACATAGCTGAAAAATGGTCAGAAAGCTGTCTATCAGTAACACTTAGAATCAAACTAAAGTGTTATATTTGGTATCTCCAATATGTCTATCCTTATAAACCATTTTAGTTTAATATCAAATGAGTTCTTATGAATTTCACCCAATTTTCCTTGTGGGTTAAAAGAGTTATCATGTTTAGAAATGTAGTCAGCAAATGCATTTCCTTCTCTATAATTGAAACTAAGAGGGATAGGTAAGTTGAGGAGTGTGTTTTTGATTTCCATGGCTGTAGGGTAAACCAAAAAAGGGTGGGATTTAGGACTGGATATGGTATTGATAGCTTATTGGCAGTCAATTTCAATAGAGGTAATATCCAAGTGGAGGTCATTTGCAACAATCATACCAATTAATAGCACATAACTCAACACGAAGCGATGATAAAACATCAAATAGGATATAGAAAGCACGAGTTACTTGCCCTACTGAATTTCTAATGATGAGTCCAGCTCCTGCTTTACTGTTCTGATGTTTAAATGAGGCATCACAATTCAGTTTTGGGCCTGAGATTGGCTTTCCCCACATGATTATTTTAAGCCTTTTTCCAAAAAAATTCTGAAGAATAGTATTACACTTTTAGAAATTTAGAAATAGTCTCTATTATTACATCTATTAATAAGAAAAACATAGAAGCAATGAAAGGCACAGTCCTTATTCTGTGAAACAATACCCTGTGACGAAATGTTTTTTCCTTCAAACAAGAATTGGTTTATGGCTTTCCAAATGAACCACAATGTAAGAACTCATAAAGTTCTAACTATAGTTTTTTTTGTTAAACCTGAGAATATAAAGTAGAAGGAAATCTGGTCCTAGATAGAAGTGAATGTCCTATCTCTAATAAGCATCAATATATGTATTTCCCTCCAAACAGCTAGCGAGAGTGAACAATCATTAAAGAAGTGACAAAGGAAATTATAGTTGAAGCAATTAGGGCATTTAGAGGAAATATTAGAGCCAATAAGTTCCAGAATATTTTTAAATGGAAAAAGGTTGTTCATAAGCCTCCAGATGAAGATAGAAACCTTACCAGGGATTGACGCATTCCATATTTTCTTTAATGAAGGGGAGGATGTCCTTTTTGGTCTAAGTGCTTCATAGGTAGAGCTCACTGTGAATGAACTTATTGAGTTTAAGGTCCATACCAATCTTTCTTCGTGCTAACTTGAGAGAGACAGTTCCTGCAAAATAGTAATCAAAGTTGTAGCCAAGTATGGCTCCAATAGTGAAAGGATTGTATCATTGTTAGAAACAAAGAAAGCAACAGTAATGTCCGAGGTAAGGCATGTCAATATTTTCCCGCCATTTCTAAAACAGAAGGCCATTGCACAACCAATTTACATCCCAAAAAGACAATGTACCTATCCATAGGATGATCTTGTAGTTCTTAGTTGCCCATTCTGAGACTGAGAAAATTCTGTCCCACAAGGGGGGTTTTGAGAATGTTTAGTCAAAGACCAGAGGAAAGATGACCATAAAGTGGTATTTAATTGAAGCTTCCACCGAAGCTTGTAATAAAAGGCCTTTATGATTTTCTTAAAATTTTTGAATCCTAACTCATTCTCAGGTGGAGGGAAACACAATTTTCCATGTTCTCCATATCCTTTTAGGTCTTAATCCAGTGCTACCATTAAATAGAATATAAGAACTTCTTTCTAAAGCCCTAAGGACCTGGTTAGGTTGTTTTAGGGTGGTGAAAATGTGATTGGGAATTGAATAAATAACTGATTTGATCAATGTGTGCTTCCCAGCTTGGGATAACCATTGATTCATCTAGTTATTAAGGGCCTTTTCTACTTTCTCAATGAGAGGTTGGAAAAAGAAATCTTTGACCCACCTTTAAAGATAGGTACTCCAAGAAATATGAAGGGGTTGTCTCATTTTCTCATTCCCAAGATCTTGTTGATCTGCAATAGTGTGTAATTAGGTGCTTTGTAATTGATAAAGTAGTTACTCTTGGAGAAGTTTATTTGCTGACCTGACGCCATTTGATAATCTTCAAGAAATAGTGTAATCTCTTTGAAGTTTTTGGCACCATATTTTATGAAAATGGTCATATCATCGACATACATAAGGTGAGAAAATGGTTTGGCAGTGGAGGTGCATTGGAAGTACTCTATGAATCCTAACTGAAAGTACTTTTTTAAGGATCTCAAGAAGGACTCACTGAGGAGGTTATGTAGGAATGAGGAGAGTGGATCTCCTTGTTTTATTCCACGTGATGCATTAAAAAAATCCACAAGGAGATCCACCTAAGATAATCGAGAATGAAGGGGAAGAGATGTTTTTCAATATGATCCTTGTGAATGAACCACTGAAGCCAAACTACAGTAGTATATAATTTAAGAAGCCCCAAGAGACCATGCTGAATGCCTTATTCACATAAATCTTAAGAATGTGGTTATAATTTCTTGATTTTTTGTCCAAAAACCCGTAAAGCTGCTGCATCTGTAAAACGTTGTCCGAGTTGCCTTTCATAAATACTGAATTGTCCCGGGATATTAGCTTCCATATTTGTGGCTTCAATCTTTTCTTGAGTATGTTGGAAAAAATATTATTGAGGAAATTAAAAAGGCGGATAGGTCTGAAGTCAGAGAAGGTTGAGGGTACTGGCTTCTTGGGTATCACTGCTATCCAAGTGGAAGAGATTGCCATAAGGATTAGGTTACCAAGAAGAAAATCATTTGCTGCTCTCAGAAAGCCTGGGTTGACAGTTTCCTTGTAGTAGGTGAAAAAAATTGGTAGAGAAGCATCAGGGCCTAGAGAATTCTCAGAGTTCATTTGATGGGCTATCTTTTTTAGCTCAGACATATTTGTTAGGCTGCAAAGATGTGAGAGTTTTTTTTAAAGAAAAGATGTGATAATTGCTACATCATCAAACTCAAGTGATCAAAATAAAAATCCAACAAATACAATACAAATTCGATCATAACTATTTTAGGATTGTAGTATTTATTTAACATTAAAGATCAATATTATTTTTAAATTTAGTCAAACAAAAGATTGAAACGAAAATCATAGGCCACTCCGCCACTCTGTGGATTTCAAGTAGGTACAAAGGTTGATGCAACTTAACAAGGAAAATCACAAATGCAATATGCTACTTTGTCCACCAATGGAGGAAGTCCTTCCTTGCGCCTATTGATTTCCTTTTGCAGTTGGAGAAATCTATAGAGAAGGGTCTTAGCAGTAAGTGGACAACCAGGAACATAAATGTCAACTGGGACAATCCGATTACTACCTCTAACAACAGAGTATGAATAATGATAGTAGCCACCACTATTTGCACAACTTCCCATTTGATCACTTTAAAAATTTTAAATTATATTATTAATAAATACAATTTATTTATTTATTTTAATTGCAATTTGGTATTTGGGCCAGCTTTAAGATTGAGTTTCAATGTCCAAAACCAAATTAAAAATTTTATTCAAAAATTGGTTCACTCAATTCGATTATCCAAAAATCGTATTTTAGATTTGGTTTGGGTTATTCGAATTTGGACTATTCAATTTTTGGTTCGGTTTTCAATTTGTTTGCCCACCCCTATTAAAATGAAACCATATAAATAACACAGTTATATCATGGAAAATACATTCCACTGTTAGTATAGGGATTATACTACTCAAATTAAATAAACCTATGTCCTACAATTCATTTACCGTACACTGGGGATACACACCACATTCTATCCTCAGTAACTAAATGTACTCTGCTGTAAAACCAATAAACTCCCTCCTATTATTTAGGCATATATTTATGTACATTCCAATTTATTTACGCTTACACATGCAATTTAATATTGCCTTGGGGATCAGATATAATTTGCCCGTTAATTAATGTCAGCCCAAATATAATAATCTAAACCCATTATCTTGAAAATAGAAATTTAAACCGTCAATTATGAGGATGTTAAAGTACCATCCACTCTTTTTATATTGTAGACCTGATTGGGAAAAAATGGTTACTGTCCAATGATCTCTTGCTACAAAAATTGTGAGCTAATCCTATTGATACAAAGGCTAACAAAAAAATTTATAAATCCTTTAAAAGCCCTATTGCCCGCTGCCGCCGCCCCTTCTCCGAGTTTCTTCTCTGGACTTCTTTTCCCCATCTCCCCATCCTGATGGGGAGATGGGGAAATATTAGTTTTTTCAATTGATATACTTTTAATGTTTATGTTATTGAAAAGTATGAATTTGTTTTCATACATTAGTTTTTTTCCAACCTGATAGATTAGATTGATGTGTCCATGGTGATTATTCAATCTAATTGTTCATATTGATGTGTTTTGTCCAATCTGGTTTTACAGATCGTGTATTTGTGATTTTGTTTGTGTTTCTCTATTGGGAGTTCCGTTCTCGATCTATGTTTTTCAAGGTGTTTACAGTTTGGACAATATAGATCGTGTTTTGGATCAAGATCAAGTGGTGCTACAACTGTTGTAGATCCTTGTTTAGCGTAGTGATATTGATGCTGATACGCTCCTCTTCGTCAAGTGGTCATGATTTTTGCGGAAGCGAGTTAATATCCCAGATGGTGATGTTACAGTTTTTTATTGGGTCTCTTCTCAGCAATATTTCAGACGGCCAGTCTGGTTGACATGTAATTTGAATATTCTTGCAATTGATTGGTTATTGCTAGAGGCTAGTTAAGTTGGATGTCAATTCCACTTATTATAATCGATGTTGGGTGTTTTTCCCAGCATTTAGGAATGAATTGATTTTTCAAAAAAATATAATAAAATTATAAACAACAACACGGCCTGCATTTGAATGGGTATGATATGAATCTCCTTGCGTAGACTCTGGATTGTGAAATTTTGAGAAGCAACCGATACCAAAGGATCTGTGGTATTGCCTTTTAATCAAAGACAACACAAACAAATGTCCGATATAATACACAACTTTAGGAATTTCACTAACACAAGGGACTAATTTGCATGAACCCAAGCACTAGTTGCACCAAAATTAACACAAAGAACTATCCTGGTTTTAAGCACTAATTTACAACGGAAACAAACCTAACGGTTTAATGATTAATAAGAAAAGATTATAAAGTCAAATTCTGAATATATGATTGATAAAAGATGTATCTAAAATTCGTGGATGGCTTCCCTATTAATAGGGTATAGTTCAGCCATCTCCAAAACAAAAAGAAGATGAGCTAAAACCATATTTAACTAAAATACCTAATTTAAACCTAATTAAATCAAAAATGAATATTCTAAATATTCTAAACCCTAAATTAGGATATAGCTGAAACTCTTCTAAGCCAACATGGCCGAGTTTACGGGCTTATTCAATAATAATTAAAAAAAACTAAAATGGTCTCACTACCTCACTAAAAAATTCAGTAAAAAGAAAATATTATAATGTTATCCTCCTAAAACCCTTATTTAATAAATGAATTAGGAAACCCTAATTTGTATCGGGGTACATGCATGATAAATGGTCATATACAAGGGAAGTGTTCGACAACCTGGACCCAATATCACCAAACTAACTTCAAATGCAGTGACTCGAGATAGTCACCCCACTCCGATTAGTAATAGAAGAAGTATCAAATCAACTGGACAAGACATTAATTGATAGAGGCTCCGTTTGGCATTTGCATTTTTAGTGGTGTTTTGATTGGCTTTTCGCTGTTGGCATTTTCAGTCGGTCAACCCGCCAATAAATGCCAAAAAAAAGTGTTTGGTTGCTTGGTTTTTTCACATAGTGTTTCCGCCAAATACGAAACGTTAGTATTAGTAGCATTTTCCTTAGCGTTTAGCTTTTACATTTAACAATTACATTTTTAATATTTTACCTTTTTACCTTTCTCTCTATGTCAGTGGTACGCCATTAACATATGGCATCATTTTATGTCTTTTGGATTTAAATTTAACTTTTTCATCGACATTCTTTCGGATTTAAATTTTTTCACGGTTAAATTTTAATGTAATTCAATTTTATTTTTCCTCTCTTATTACAATATTCATCCTTCACTCAATCTAATTGTTGATAGGAGAACATTAATTTGGTAAGTGTATATAAAGGATTTTTAAAATTTTACCTCATTAGATCTATGTGATTTACTAATATACATTTTTGGTACGAACTAATACTAATATACATTAGACAAAATTCCTTTATATTCATTTCAAGATCGAAATAGGATAATATGTTTCATCTTTGCTCTACATAACATTTAGGTGAGTAAAGTTGGTGATCCAGGATTCAGACTCGTTGATATAGAGCCTACATCCATCCCCCTCTGAAGGACGTGATGATGTTGAAGTTAATCCGACTCAAGACACTCAAGAATGAACAACTAGAGAAATGTCAGCTCTCCATGATAATATTGCTTTTAGTTTGATTGAAGCTGAAAGAGCTAACCGAGTTGGACGTTAAACTTAGATTTTTAAGAATCTAGTAGTTTTTTTTAAAATTATGTTATTTAGAAAACTGAAGTATGTTTCAATTTCATATATTTATTTGATATTCAAATAATATTGTAAATTTTGCATTATTAAATATAATTAAAATTTCTTATATCTAATGAAAATAAGTCAACTAATATATTTTATATTTAGACTAAATTATTTTTTTGGTCCCCTAAATATAATGCAATACCATCTTTTGGTCCCCAAGGTAAATACTGTGTTTGTTCAGGAACAAACAAATACAAAATGATTTGTTTGGTCCCCAAAGGTGGTTTTCAGGTAAGTCAACGATAAAATTGGTCAAAAATATATATAATGACACTTATACCCCTGAGTTTAAAAATTTAAAAAAAATATAAGATCATCCTTTCCCAGGCCTCTTCCCCGCTTAGCTTCCACATAGTGGCGCCGCCAACTCCAGTTTAGGGTAGCTGCAGAATTAGGTAGCCATACTCAGACTAGCAACTGCCTCCTTCTAACACCGCCCCCGAAAACACCCATGGCCCGCTACGATATGGGAAATGATTTAAGAAGCGGGATGGATCTCCGACGATCGGAGCACTGCCAGAGGCGGCGGGGCTGGCCAATAAAGAGAGGAACCCAGTGGCCGGAAATTCTTGGTCATCTAGAAATAGATCATCAGGAACCTTGAAAGCGCCATGACAACCGACGATAGTGAAATCCACCATGAGCACCGACACGAGAATCGATCTGACGCTGGTGAGGAAGACGATGAATATGATGGCGAGGCAATCAACACCACCTTCATCCCTGACCCAAAATCGATGGCGATGCCATCAAATTTCTCTTCTCCCCGACCCCATCATGCCATCAAGTTCCTCCATCAACACCATCTTCGTCCCCAACCCCAACAACGCCATCGAATTCCTTTTCTTCACCCACCCTGACCTAAACCCTAAATCGAAACCTCCGGCGAGCCTCGCGGTGAACCAGTGAGAAACGTCGGCGGGGGAATAAGGGACTGGCGAATAAGGGTTTCAAAGGAAACCCTAAAATTAAAAATAAAAGAAAATTAAAAAGAAAGAGAAATTAAAGAAAAATAAAGGAAACAGGAAATAATTTAAAATAGGAATTTTTAATTTAAAATGTTTTTAAATTAGTAAAATTACTAAAATACCCCAGGCTATATTGGAAAACCATTCCGGTTTACCTAAAAACTAGTTTTAGGGACCTAACCTATCATTTTGTATTTATTTATTGCGGAACAAATGCGGTATTGGCCTTAAAGACCAAAAGATGGTATTGCATTATATTTAGGGGACCAAGAAAACAATTTAGTCTTAAATTTGTTCTCTTATATTAATGCTCATAATGAATAATAGTAAAAAAAAAATTTGAAATGAATTTATAAATATATTGTTTTCAATATTAGTTAATATGTTAAATAATTAAAAAATATTAATATTAATGAAAATAACAATAATAAAATGTGTAAAATAAGTTTATAAATAATGAATGGTCGTCATGTCTTTAAATGTCATTTTGTATAAAACTGCTAATAGCCAACAGTTAAATTTACCAAACACTTTTTTAAATAACTAATGGTCAAACAACTAATATAAACAACTAACATAAACAGCTGGTCAAACCAGGTACATGAAACAACCCACCGCCAACCACCGACAGCTAATTGCCAAATTGGGCCGGAGACAATCAAATCAGTTTGTGTACTACCCTTAGTTTGGTTCATGTCCAAAAGCTAGTGTCTTCAGACTTGCTAGTGCAACATCTATGTTGCGGACAAATGCAAGTCTTAGGCAAGTACTCAATGTTCAGTTCTAGGCCCTTCCATTGATCCGTTCATGCACAAATTGGTATGTCGTGGTTGTGTAAGGATGAATTGAATATGTGTCTCCATTTTCGTGTTCCGACATCTCCCACATTCTTGGAGAAACTTGAGTGCAAAAATTATAAAGTTCACCCTTATCTCCAAATTTGATTATGATCAAATTGGAAGGGACTATTGGGATCCCTGTTGCAATTTACAAGCCCAAAGTAAAAAGTAAGCGGGCTCGGTCCCACAAACACTTCTGTAAATGCTTCTGATTAACCATTGTTAATTCGAAGTAATCATACATGATTTACTCTAGATTACATACTAGCGCGTTCCCAAAATTGATTGACAAAATTTTGTTTTCATTGAATTTCATAGAAAATCAGGAATATGCAAATCCGCGTGATTCTACCCAGTGGAAATTATCATTCCCTTAACGCCCATCAAAAGAACCTTAATGTAATATCAATAAAAAAGATCATACACTACCTCCCTGTGTGCTCCTCCTTGACCGTACACATTATCTTGACATCTTACATGCTTCCTTAGACCTACGTTGGAAATGAACTCGGTTAATAGATCGAGGTCAAGTTTGGAATCGGTAGCTATCGGCATCGGTTGAGCATTCATTTGCTACCAACATCGGCATCTACCGTTTAAATTGGTCATTTAGCAAAGCGATTGACGTCGGTAAGTCGTCGGTGACCGACCTTTTTTCCCAGTGATTTAAAAAAAATCTTTTTACCTTAGTAAAATTCCTATTTACCAATTGGTTGTTGAGTAATAAAACACATTTATATCGCCGAAAATACATTACAGTGTTACTATAGAGATTAGACAACTCAATTTAAATAAACTTCTATCCTATGAATGTCACCCTAAAATATAATGATTTGAACCCATATATCATTCAACCTTATGGGCCAAGTAAACATAAACATAATCTGCTTGTCTAGGTTACAGTTAAAAACACAAATTTGTTTTGTGAATCTGAATAATCCATCATGTCCAAAAGTGAAAATAACAAAAATATAAATGGTTCCAAAACAAGACATCCAGTAATATAAGTAAGTATATGTCTTCTGCTGATCAAACTGCATTATACGTTCCCGATCACCTTTTTCGCAGTTATGGAGATTTCTTCCAGCTCTGGCAACCCCAATTTAAGCTTATGCATCGCATGCTCAACGAACAGGTAGAGGATGTCACACCGAATCTTCAACACCTTCAGTCGGGGCAAGCTGGATACTATATAGTCTATATCCGCCGTTGTACTCAGGTAAAACGATCGAGAGTGAAAATTCAGTACCTTCAAGTTGGGGCAGTTGAGACCGGCGATTTCAATTAGGTTAAATCCGCAATATTTGACCCCTAGGACTAAACGCTCGAGTTGCGTCCATCGCTTGAAAGCTTCTGTCAGGCCTTTCTCTGTAATGTCCCCTGATATGCTCGGCAACTCCAGTTCTTGCAAATTCGGGCACCTAGTTTTAATAAAAAAACATTAGTTAAACCATACATACGATTTTAGTTAACTAATGTAAAGATAAGAGCAATTAATTCATACCTTGAAGACGCATAGAGTAAATGTTTGTTTTTCAATTGGAAGGAAGAATCAAACACTAAAGTCCTCAGATTTGTTAGGGCAACATCTATGCCGCGATCAAATGCAAGTTTTAGGATTTTTCTCTGACGAGCTACAGAGAGTTTATGGTTGAATTGATGTCTGAACTCAGACATGTCCAATTTCTCGGGGGACAAGAAAGGATCAGAGATAGTCGCTCGCCACGAGCGACACACAGCGGAAACATTAAGAACACGGTCCATCACACTCACCATCGATAAAATGCGTATAAGTAGATCGTAAGGTAAGTTTTTCCAACCGGTTTCTTCATCCCGCTTATTAACTTTCAACCGCTTGCTCCTACGAAGCTCGTGATTGTTTTCCATGAAAAATGAAGAGGTTTTCCGACGAGGCTGCTTAGCTCTCAACCGCTTGCTCCTACGAAGCTCGCCTTTGTTTTCCATGCTTGTTGATGAAGCTGAAATAGCAAACAAATTACTTGCATTGAAGTACTACTGAGCAAAATAAGGTTTACTGATAAAATACCTAGAATAAATATGCAATTATTTCCGATAAGGTATGGCCTTTAAATCACAGTTCTACATTTGAAACTATTGGTCCCAATATAGAGAGGACATTAGCTTACTGGAGAAATAATTTAACCTATTAAATCCAACATTAATAACCGGAGAAACTTCATATAAAATAACAAACTCAATTTATGGGGGAAATTACTGCAAAATTCTAAACAAAAATTATTAATGTTGTTGGACAATAGTTTTGGAAGTTCTAGATTCAGGAGGTGCCGATAGATTATGGAATGCCAAGAAAAATCCCTGAATATAGAATTTAGATTTTCTTTTGCAACCCCTAAAGAACTGATCATATAGGTATTAGCGGCCAAATGAAACCCAGTGCCCAATGAAACGAAACATACGAAAGCACCATATTACTATTTTCATGATTAAACCTATCCATGATTTTTTTTTTTTTTTTGAAAACCATTCAGGGATGGGGGAAATTTTATTAGGCCTTCCCAAGCCATAAAATAGACAGAAAATAATAGTACAAAGTAGAGTATCCGTAGCTAAGTCAAGATGTACAATGGAGAGCTCTAAGCTCTTTGAGGCAACTCTTGTTGCCTCCAAAAGGAAGTAGAAAATTAATGAGCAAATCGTTAGAGGATTCCAAAAGCTCTTATGCTTGGATAGAGATGATCAAAACTTGTTAGTGAATCTGTTAAGAGACACAAAGCAGTCCCAATCCTCTCCACCTAGGTAAGAATCATATCTTCTACTACCCAGGAGTACTTACATAAACCATTACTATTTGTAAACCAGTAAACCATCCTAGATGATGATATGTACAGCAAAGTGCAGCAAAATCCATCTGAACTCCGAGCTTGCAGATTCAATTCTCAAATAAGCAAATCCTATCCAATTTGAATCCATCCACCTGCAATATGAGCTAATCAGTAGCATCCATTCCGATAGCAATCCGAATAGAAGGTGTACCCAATTGATCCAATCTAATCAAACCCTGAACAGCATTAGTTAGGCTCTGAAACCGAAGGAAAAAGGAGGATGTTAGCTGACTTAAACAATCTTTAGCTAATTTATCTGCCACCAAGTTTCCTTGTCTATGAACATGACTGAGATGGATTCCTCCCAATAGATTATTAATTGCATCAGCCAATAGAAATAATTTCCATGGAGCATTATAAGGATCAGCCACATACCTTACAACATTCAAACAATCAGTTTCTATGCAATAAGAAGAACTTAACTCTGAACATGTTTGTAAAGCAAACAAAATTGCATTCATTTCTGCCTCCAAAGGGGAAAAGGCAGGGGAGATCTTAGTATGAGCAACAATGAACCCACCCCTGCAATCTCTAACAATCAAACTAATTCCACTCATCTTTGTTAGACAGCACCAGGCAGCATCAACATTGATTTTATACCCCATGCCTGGTTTTGTCCAAGCAATTATATAAATCTTTGGTTTGGGAGGTCGTTTGATCAATGGCAGAAAGGAGTGGTCAGCAATTATCTTATCAATCCTAGAGGCAACAGAGATCGGTTTAGCAGTGAACATGTTAAAGATATGTGTCCTTATGTGATGTAGTACTACACTTATCACAAGATTGTCAGAATCGTAGAAACACTTATTTCTAACTTTCCACAAATTCCAACATGTTATGAAAGAAGCAGAATGTATCATTTCCAATTGTACCTTACTGAATCCATTATAAGTAAGATAGAAGGATAGTCTATCCCAAATAGAAGGAAACCCTCTGTCCCTAATTCCCATGAAGGAGTGAATCTGTTTCCAAACATGCACAACAAATGTATAAGAATTGAAAAAATGATCTAGTGAATCTTCATGATTATGACACATACAGCATTTCGAAGCAAGTGAATTCTCAATGAATGCAAAACATTATCAAATGGAAGAAAGGAATTCATCAGTTTCCACATGAAGACTGAAACCTTTTTTTCAATTCTATGGTTCCACAGATGTTTAAAAGAAGCCACATTACCTCTTTGGTTTCTTAGCAGAAGATATGTAGCTTTGAATGAGAACTCACCATTGATTCCTGGCTTCCATATTAGCCTGTCCTTTCTGTGAGTAAATAGCTTAGAATCCTGTGAAAGATTTATTACATGAGCAGGAAGAACTGAAAATATTTTAGCAATCATGTCTGGTTTATTAGCAATGAAATCAGAAACACTACAGGTAGACGGAATATTAACATTCATTTGTTCACAAAGGTCCTGAAGTGGCCCTACATCTAACCAGTTAGAAGTCCAAAAATTACACTCCCCTGTTCCAATTATGACTCTAGTTTGGGATTCTGCCCACTCATTGATGGAGCAAATCCTTTTCCAGTTTGGTGAAGATCTGGAAGAAGGTGGGAGAGATGCCACAAATTGAGTCCAGAGTGCATCAGCCTTTTGGTATTTCCACCAAAGCTTAACAGAGCATGTTTCAATAATGGTGGTTATTGATCTAAATCCTAGACCATTTTGGATGGTGGGATAGCATAGAGCATCCCACTTCCTCCATACTCTTTTAGGATTTAGATCATCATACCCCCAAAAAAACTTGCTCAATTTCTTTTCTATGGCTAATATGACTTGCTTGCCCGGTTTAATAACTGACCATATATGATGTGGAACCGAGTATATACATGACTGAATAAGGGTAATTTTCCCCCCATTGAGAGCCACCTATTTTTCCAACTACCTAATCTACTCTCAATTTGTTCCATTAAAGGTTGGAAATGAATCTTCTTAGTTCTCCCAGTAAAAATAGGAACCCCTAAGTATGTGAAGGGAAACCTTCCTAATTTCATGCCTAAAGTTCTCCTTATTCTACTCACTCTATTTACAGTTGCATGCTTTCCTATATACAACTCACTCTTGTTATAATTAACCTGTTGACCAGTAACTTCCTGAAATGTAGCAAGGAAAGCCTTAAATCTGATCAGAGAGTTGTTATTAGCTTTAAGAAAGACCACAGTATCATCAGCATAAGATAGATGAGAAATTTGACTTGCATTACCTGGCACACCATAATATGACAAACTACCATTCTGAAAAACAAAAGACAGGCTTCTAGTGAAAGCCTCAGAAAAGATATTGAAAAGAAATGGTGATAATGGATCTCCCTGTTTGATTCCCCTGGTAGGTTGAAAGAAACCCACTGGCTTACCATTTATGAGGATCGAAAACCAAGCCTGAGACAAGTTCTTCATAACCAGAAAAATGAATCTAGCATGAAAACCAAATTTAGCGAGCACAGAATAGAGAAAAGACCACCTAACTCTATCAAAAGCCTTCTTAAGATCCAATTTAACAATACAATTTGGTTCTCTTTGTTTCCTATTTAAAAATCTCACCATTTCCTGAAGGTAGATAACATTGTCAGCAATATCTCTACCTTTTAGGAAAGCAGTTTGGTGATCAGAGATAATTTTAGGCATTAAAGGCTTTAATCTTTCCATTAGTATCTTAGAGAAGATCTTATTTATAACATTAGAAAGACTAATCGGTCTGTAATCATCAAAGGTAGTTGGTGTACATTTTTTGGGTATAATTGTAATCCAGGTACTACCAATCCCCCTAGGGATATTGCTCACTGATAGAAAATCCTGTACAGCTGATAAAAGATCATTGCAAATTATTCCCCAAGACTTAATATAAAACTTTGCTGTAAATCCATCAGGTCCAGGACTACTCTTTTGATTAAGCCCTAAAACAACATTTTTAAGTTCAGAAATTGAAACAGGTTGCAGTATTCTGTCATTATCTTCCTGAGTGATCAATTTGGGGATCTGACTTAGGAAGTGAGGTTTGAAAAAATCACTTTGAGGGGGGTACTGCTCAGTTAAAAGGTCTTGAAAGTAATGGATGCATTCATTCTCAATATCTTGTGCATTATCTATCCACTGTCCATTTCCACCCTTGATTTTTGTGATTTTTAACCTACATTTTCTTTCTCTAACCGTGTTACGAAAAAAACTAGTATTGTTATCCCCCTCCTTCAACCATTTTATTTTTGCTTTATGTTTCCAGAAGCTCTTCGGTTCAATCAAAACCCTAACCAATTTCGCCTTAGCCTCTTTCATTTTTACCATGTTATCTATTGTAGCATTCAGGTCATACAGTCCTTCTGTTTCCTTCAAAGTTAATTCAGCCTTTAGAACATTATCATTTATGTTTCCAAACACTTCTTTATTCCAAATTTTCAGAGTTTTTTTCAGCCTCAAAAGTTTTATGAAGAAACCCACCATTCCTGATTGCTGAACCGGAACATCCCAACTCTGCCTAACTACCTCATTAAATCCATCCCATTTATACCAAGTATTAAGGAATCTAAATGGCCGTGGAGAGGATGCAATATCACTACCTATGGTGAGTAGCATTGGATTGTGGTCAGAGGAGATTCTATTCAAAATGTGCACAGAGGAGTTAGGAAAATTAGATGACCAAGAAGCTGTGCATAACCCCCTGTCTAACCTCTTGACCGTTGGATTTCTTAGTCTGTTATTACTCCATGTGAAAAGATTACCTACAGTAGTTATTTCTTCCAAGGCCATATCATTTATAAAATCACTAAAATCTTTCATACTACCCATTTTTGGAGTGGAAGGTCCTCTATATTCATTTATGGATGTTATAGCATTGAAATCCCCAATGAAGATAGAATCTGATTGAGTTAAGTTCTCAAGATCTGCCCAGAGATCTTTCCTACCATTTCTAGTTCTAAGTCCATACACAAAAATAGCATACATACATTTATTCAGAATAGTGCTATTCATTTGAACAGCTAGAAATTGCAGATTATCTGATTTACATACAATTGAAACACTATTTTTCCAGAAAAGCCAAATCTGGCCATTATTAGCATGCATGCAATTGTCAAAGTGAAGTAACTGTCTATAGTGATCACATTGTGTATTATCATGCTTAGGCTCAATTAGACATATTAGCTCAAAATTGTGCCTATTTATCAGATTATGAAGCCTAATCATAGAAGTGTCCATTCCCCTAAGATTCTAAACTAGTATCTTAATCTGAACATTTGTGCTATTCATAGGGAAACATTAATAGAGCTTTTTGATCTAGTCATAATTGTATTTAACTGGGTTAAATAGTTCTCATTACTATATGCCTTAACATTACTGTCATGATGTCCCTCTTTTGCTTTCCTTGAAATAGATCGAGGAGGTACAGGAGTTGCCTGACTTACCTCAGGAGTGTCAGTATCCTTGTCCTCCAGTTGGGAAATTCTTTTTTCAGTAGAGCCAACTTGATCATCAGAAAGATCCTCATCCTCTAGTAACAGGAACCTATTCTGACTCTCTATTTGTTGGGAGAAAATAAAGCTTTTAGCAGCAAGAATAGGGTTAAAGGGTGAGAATAGCTTACTCCTTTTGCTAGGTATGTCATCTTTTGCAAAACCTGTCCTTGTTATAAGATTCGGAGGAGCAGACAAGGACATCTTATACTGATCAGTAGAAGACTGAGGACTGACAATGAGTACCTCCTGAACTTCCCCCTGAGACTCATTTGGATTTCCATCTATCAGATGATTCTCAGAAGTCTGGTTTAGTGATAATGCTTGGACTTCTACAAGATTGTCATTAGTGTTAACTGTTCCAATGTTTAAACCAAGAGACTGATCATTCTAGACATGTTTTTTACCATTCCTATCTCCCCCCTGAATAGAAGAATCAGGAACCTTCAATTGGTCATCCCCAACACCAGGAACAGCCTTCTGTTTGGGAATGTACTTTAGTTTCTGACCATACAAAGTCTTGTTTTTTTCACTAGCAGTGAGACCCAAACCACCAGCTTTATTATGGTCCTCTGAGGGTATAGTTATTCCATCATTAGTCATATTTTCTTGGCCAATCTGTTGATCTCTGTGGTTAATCACCTTTTTTTGTTCATTAGTGTCCTTATGTGTAATTTTTGCTTTATCCATCCTATTATACCTTGGCTTCTTTAGTTCTGGATGTAGATAGATACAGAGACTATCATCATGCCCTATAGATTTACAATGATGACAATAAAGAGGCAGTTCCTCAAATTCAATGGGGAGCTTCACTACATTGTACTCAATTCCATCCTCTTCAATACCTACCCTAATGCAAGATGGTTGTTTCTTTTTTAGATCGATTTCAATACACATCTTAACTGCAGAGGGCCTAGAAAGTGCAGCAGTTGCTGCATCCATTTTAATGTAATTGCCTATTTGATTCCCCATTGATTCTATCATAGCAATATTATAAAAGAAAACTGGAACACAAGGGATTGTGACCCAAACTGGTACAATAGAAGATTCGATTGCAGGATTGAAATCAGTGTTCCATTTAAGAACTTTCATAGGAGCTTGGTTAAAGACCCACTGACCTTTAATCCATAGCCTCTGATAGTCCTCCTTATCCTGAAATCGGATAAGAATATGCCTGAAATCTATTGAACCCAATTGAAACTTACCTTTGAAACCAACGGAATTGAAAGCCTCATTCAGAGCAGCCATTGATGGTTTCCCCCTAGCAAACTTCCCAACTAGGGCATTACTGTAATGTGATGCTAGCGTTTCAGCCTCTTTCCGAGTCACTAGACAGGAGATTTCACTCTTGTACTGAGTTTTTGGTATTATTTCGGGATTTGAAGGAAGGGAAATATTGAGAGGAGATGGCCTATTGCCTAATGCTTGCAGAAAAGTTTTGGACGCGGTAGCACCACCGCGACCAGGCGGAGGAGCCGCCATCAGAGGTGAAGAAGAAACAATAATGGTATTCGTTACACAGCTGAGGAAGAAGAAGAGAAGGAAGATTGTTTCGATTTCAGCAGAAAATTTTGTTAGTGCGTGTTTCGCACCAAGATCGCACGTAGGAACAGTTATTTGACCGTTATACAACCTGAACCTATCCATGATTAAACTCCAAAGGTTCATTTCTACAAAGATTATACGAGAAAAAAAAATCAAAAAAATTTGGTCCTATATAAACTCTCCTTTAAAAAACAGAAAAAAACAAAAGCGAATCAGAAAAAAAAAAACCAGAAAAAAAGGCAAGAGCACAACAAAACACTCTAATCCCTCTTTCTAGGTTCTCACATTTCCATGTCAAATATAGTCACTTATGCCTCAATTTACAAGCCAAGCATCAAAAAACAAAATCAAAATTAAACCTGATCAAAATTTGAATGTTTTGATGTCAAAATATTATTATTTATTTTGCTGAATATAAGGGATTTTTTATGGCCCCCTTTGCCAATAAAATAAAAGAAAAGCATAGAATTTACATATCTCTGAGAATCCATCCAGAGGGACTATACACAAAGATTAAACTTACTCCCTGGGGCAATAAGGTGAAAAATTAATAGAAAGAGAGGACAATAAACTGAGCAAGGGAATGTCAAATAAGTTACCTGAATGATAAAATTCAGTTCAGTGAAGCGAATGATGGACTCCTTCTTGTCTGCTTTTCTCCTAAAGGCAATTCAAATTGTAAGATAAGAAAGAAAATTAAGT
This sequence comes from Rubia yunnanensis, assembly GCA_037428765.1. Lineage (NCBI taxonomy): Eukaryota > Viridiplantae > Streptophyta > Magnoliopsida > Gentianales > Rubiaceae > Rubia > Rubia yunnanensis. The sequence goes on along the minus strand of CM075064.1, from coordinate 111,163,467 downwards.
GGAAAATGGCAAAGATTAGGTACAAACCCTGAAATGTTTACCTTAAGGATAGAATTAGAATTAGAAATGTTTCATTGTATTTGAACGGATGGACAATATCTTAAAAGAAAAATGTATTAATAGACAAAGATACATGGCCCTTTTTTTATTCATTTTTTTTGGAAAAGGAAAATTATCAGAGATTGATATTTTGACCAACAAAAAGAACAAGAAAACCAAGAATGGTAATAAATTTTAAATAATTAAATGATGATCTTGTCTTTGATGACTATTTTATTGCAAGAAATGATGTCCAGGTAAATTGAACTAGAGGGCTTAAAATATCTTATAAATTTATTAGATCTAATAAATTTAATTGATTGTAAATATGGATTATAGAAAATACAATTAACGGGGAAATTAAAATCATTATCGATTTTCTCGCTCCATATGGACACTACCACTGAACTCTCCCTCCGTTTCGAATTTGTTAATGCACTGCAAATATATGTTTCAAAACTAGATGGACAGCGTCTTTGAATATAGTATTGTATACTCATAAATGATTTTTGTTTGGTATACATAAATGATGTCTTGGGGCTTTAAAAAATGGGAAAGTCTCAGGACAGGCGGCTTTTCCATAAGCTTATGGACAGTACTCAGGGGCATTTACCTTAAATATTGTAATTTTTTAATAAAATTTAAATATTGCATTTTATAAGTTAAAACAAGTAGTATTATGTATTTGAAGGTGAAAATATAAAAATACATGATATAAAAAAATATTTAAAAAAATTTTAAATTTTGTATGTAATTTAACAAATGCAGTATATAAGGTAAGAAATAAGTGGCCTATCCATAAGCTTATAGACAGGCCGCCTGTCAGGAGACCTACTCTTAAAAAAATTTCCAAAGACATTAAAATGAAGACAAAGTCTTGGGAAAAATCGTCTTTCCATATCTACTATGGAGAAATGAGATTTAATTAGAATAATATGAGTTTAAGGATTTTTACTCTGCAATAACTATTAGCATGTATGTATACAAATTACTCTCTGTACTTAGACAAAGCTGTAGGCATGACTTTTATATGGTTAGTTTATCTTCCTATAATAGAGTAGTCATGATTACGTGTTTACCGGAAATTTTTTTGCCTTAGATTGAGTTTGAGTTGTATATATGTAATAGGGTGATCATAGCAGTAGTAAGGCAATATATTCCATTGTATTCTCTTCATTGCTTCTTTACATGGTATCAGAGCTATGATGAACGGAGCTGATGATCCAAAATTTGCGAGTTCATCATCTTCGTCGGGGTCAATCTATAGACTGTCATCCAATCCAATGATAACCCTAGGAATCTAATCACTCACACTCAGTTGAAAGGATCAAACTATGAGGAGTGGGCGAAGGCAATCAAGGTTTCATTGCGAGCGAAAAAGAAGATTGGATTCCTTAACGGATCCTACAATAACCCGCTGATGATTCTAGTGAGATTGAAGATTGGTAGACGATAAACTCCATGATAATATCATGGATCTTTAATACTATTGAGCCTTCATTAAGGTCGACAATTTCATACAAAGAGAAATGGGGAAAAGGTTATGGCAACCAAGGATGGCATGGTGACCCTTGGTCGTCTTATCCTACATTATGTTTTGTTTGTTGCTAATTTAAACTATAATTTGGCTTCAGCCTCAAAGCTTGCTCGTGAGAAAGTGAACATTATAAAGTTTACTGATAAGATGTGTGTTGTACAGGAACGCACTTCGAGAATGCTGACTGGGGTGGGTAAAGAACGTGACGGGGTGTATGTGGCATTGGACGTTCCTGTAGCACGTGTACACAAGATGACTGGTCAATGTGGCAATACGAACGATCAAGAGCTGTGGCAGAGGCGATTGGGACATCCTTCTATGAAAGTGGTAGATTTATGTATTCCTTCAGTCAGTAATAATGAAAATTGTCATGTGTGTGAAGTCTGTTTGCAAGCAAAACAGACTCGTGAGTCTTTTGTTCTTAGTAAGAGTCAGGCGTCCGTTGTACTTGAATTGTTGCACTGTGAATTACAGGGACCGTACAGGGAAATAGCCATATGTGGATCAAAATATTTCCTTACCATTATTAATGATTTTTCTCGATCCGTGTGGGTGGTTTTTCTAAAAGAAAATATTGATGTATCTCGTACCTTAAAGAATTTTCTGTCGATGGGCATAGGCACCGGAACACATGTACCATTGCTTATAAACCGTCGCTATAAATCATCTATAGCACCGGTATAAATGTCTGTGTATTAAAAACAGTTGCCTAGGTATTTGAACCAGTAACAAACTTACTGGTGCTCAGGTCCAATGCTTATCAGTAGAATGTAGATGAATGTAGCTAATGTTGAGCACTGGTATGATCGGTATTGGTGATGATAAGCAGTGCTCTAAAAAATTTACTCGGGCATTCATATCAATAGCACCAGTAACTGTTCCCCGTACTAGTGTGTTTTATGAAGAAATGGTGGGAAAACATGTAGCACCGGTATATAATCAGCACCTGTTTGTTTGTCCTGTTGCTAAAATTTGTATTACGCAGGAAATATTTGAGCACCGATAATATGTACCGGTGCATTTGGTTGACGATATGAAAAAATGCATGAAAAGTTAGAATTCTGAGCTTCAGTAATTTCATTTATTTTAAGCACTGGTATGAATACCGGTGCTAATGCTTCAGCTGCATCATTAGCACCGGTAATATATGCTTAGACCTGTGCTATTGATTCATTAAATGCTCACCTACCCCCAGTCTTATCGGGTAAAAAAAAGAAATGAGGAGGATTTTGGATGTCATTAATGGAAATTTGGGGTTGGAGAAGACATTGAATGCTCATCAATGAATTCCCTTTAAGGCATTTCATTTTTTTTTTAAAAATCATCATTTAAGGTGGAATATGTGTGTAATGATATGTTTCTATTAATATCTTCTGAATTTGAGATTTGTAATGTTTCTTGACACTCTTGATGAATAGGTTTTACTTGCAAATGTTGTTGATGTAATGTATAGATTTGATTGCATGTGATTTGAAGTATGGTGTGTGGTAGAATTGTAGTATTGTGTGATCATGCATGTTGCATGTTTGTAGGGTGTGTGATGAATGAACTTATAGTTTTTGGTGTAATTGTATATTCCTTTGGATGTTTAAATGTTGCAAATCGATTACATTGTAGACAAACCACGTGCCATTAAGAGGTGTAAAAATGTTTATCACAATGTTAGCTTGGTGACTGTTGAGTTTGTTGCTTTTGTTCAGGACTTCTTGGACTATACTTTTAGTCATGAAAAGCGCATCCTATATCCTTGTCGAGATTGTAAGAACCGTAAACGTACTGATGATCGATATTTGTGGCAACTCCATTTGTACATGAGAGGGTTTTCGAAGGATTATTTTGTGTAGACTTTTCATGGGGAGAAACTACCACTGGACGTGATTGTAGGTAGCAAGTGGGAATATTTTAGGGATTTGAAATTGGATGACATGTGTGAGAAGCTGGTGGATGCATTAAGGGGAAGGCCTGAGGTTTTGTCAAAATTTCTTGATGAGAAGGACAAACCGTTGTAACCTGATTGGATGGAGAAATACACTATAATGTCATGTTTGATGGAGTTGTTCAACCTTAAAGGTGTTGGATCGTGAACCAATACTAGCATGGATAAGTTGTTGAAATTTTTGAGTGAGAAGCTCCCCCCTGGAAATGGTTTACCGAACAACCTGTACAGTTCAAAGAGAATTTTTTTCCTAATGGGAATGGAGTATAAAAAAACACATGCATGTCCCAATGATTGTGTTAATATGTATAAGGATGCGTTGGACAAAAGTGGTGGCTTTCCCTGTATGCAAGTTATCTCGTTATAAGCAGAGAATAAATTATGTTGTTGATGAAGAGGTCGGTGTGAAGGTAAAGAAACGGGTCCTTGCGAAATGCATGTGGTACCTTCCTATTGTCCCCTGGTAGAACAGGATGTTCAAAAATGATGTGGATGTGAAAAACATGATATGGTGCAAGGATAGGGGTTGTGTTGATGATGATATCATTAGTTACCCACCGGATGGGGATAAGTGGAAGAATTTTGACAACAAGTATCATAAGTTTGCTGAAGAACCCAGGAGTTTGTGAATGGCTCTGTGTACTGATGGTATGAATCCCTTTGCTAATATGTCATTGAAACATAGCTCATGGCCTGTTATGCTTTGTATTTACAATTTGCCTCCTTATCTATGCATGAAGAGAAAATATGTTTTGATGTCATTAATGATTTCCAGTCCGAGGCAACCCGGAAATGACATCGATACTTACCTAGCCCCACTCATTAAATATTTGTAGTTGTTGTGGTCTGATGGTGTCGAGGTGTTTGATGGTCATCGTGGGACAAAGTTCACTCTGAAGGTGATGTTGTTCTGCACTATTAATGATTTTCCTGCATGTGGTAATCTTCCGGGTTACGTTGTTAAGGGCCACAAGGCATGTCCTGTGTGTGAGGAAGTAAGTGATTTTACATAGCTGAAAAATGGTCAGAAAACTGTCTATCAGTAACACTTAGAATCAAACTAAAGTCTTATATTTGGTATCTCCAATATGTCCATCCTTATCAACCCTTTTAGTTTAATATCAAATGAGTTCTTATGAATTTCACGCAATTTTCCTTGTGGGTTAAAAGAGTTATCATGTTTAGAAATGTAGTCAGCAACTGCATTTCCTTCTCTATAATTGAAACTAAGAGGGATAGGTAAGTTGAGGAGTGTGTTTTTGATTTCCATGGCTATAGGGTAGACCAAAAAAGGGTGGGATTTAGGACTGGATATGGTATTGATAGCTTATTGGCAGTCAATTTCAATAGAGGTAATATCCAAGTGGAGGTCATTTGCAACAATCATACCAATTAATAGCACATAACTCAACACGAAGCGATGATAAAACATCAAATAGGATATAGAAAGCACGAGTTACTTGCCCTACTGAATTTCTAATGATGAGTCCAGCTCCTGCTTTACTGTTCTGATGTTTAAATGAGGCATCACAATTCAGTTTTGGGCCTGAGATTGGCTTTCCCCACATGATTATTTTAAGCCTTTTTCCAAAAAAATTCTGAAGAATAGTATTACACTTTTAGAAATTTATAAATAGTCTCTATTATTACATCTATTAATGGGAAAAACATAGAAGCAATGAAAGGCACAATCCTTATTCTGTGAAACAATACCCTGTGATGAAATGTTTTTTCCTCCAAACAAGAATTGGTTTATGGCTTTCCAAATGAACCACAATGTAAGAACTCATAAAGTTCTAACTATAGTTTTTTTTTGTTAAACCTGAGAATATAAAGTAGAAGGAAATCTGGTCCTAGATAGAAGTGAATGTCCTATCTCTAATAAGCATCAATATATGTATTTCCCTCCAAACAGCTAGCGAGAGTGAACAATCATTAAAGAAGTGACAAAGGAAATTATAGTTGAAGCAATTAGGGCATTTAGAGGTAATATTAGAGCCAAAAAGTTCCAGAATATTTTTAAATGGCAAAAGGTTGTTCATAAGCCTCCAGATGAAGATAGAAACCTTACCAGGGATTGACGCATTCCATATTTTCTTTAATGAAGGGGAGGATGTCCTTTTTGGTCTAAGTGCTTCATAGGTAGAGATCACTGTGAATGAACTTATTGAGTTTAAGGTCCATACCAATCTTTCTTCGTGCTAACTTGAGAGAGACAGTTCCTGCAAAATAGTAATCAAAGTTGTAGCCAAGTATGGCTCCAATAGTGGAAGGATTGTATCATTGTTAGAAACAAAGAAAGCAACAGTAATGTCCGAGGTAAGGCATGTCAATATTTTCCCGCCATTTCTAAAACAGAAGGCCATTGCACAACCAATTTACATCCCAAAAAGACAATGTACCTATCCATAGGATGATCTTGTAGTTCTTAGTTGCCCATTCTGAGACTGAGAAAATTCTGTCCCACAAGGGGGGTTTTGAGAATGTTTAGTCAAAGACCAGAGGAAAGATGACCATAAAGTGGTATTTAATTGAAGCTTCCACCGAAGCTTGTAATAAAAGGCCTTTATGATTTTCTTAAAATTTTTGAATCCTAACTCATTCTCAGGTGGAGGGAAACACAATTTTCCATGTTCTCCATCTCCTTTTAGGTCTTAATCCAGTGCTACCATTAAATAGAATATAAGAACTTCTTTCTAAAGCCCTAAGGACCTGGTTAGGTTGTTTTAGGGTGGTGATAATGTGATTGGGAATTGAATAAATAATTGATTTGATCAATGTGTGCTTCCCAGCTTGGGATAACCATTGATTCATCTAGTTATTAAGGGCCTTTTCTACTTTCTCAATGAGAGGTTGGAAAAAGAAATCTTTGACCCACCTTTAAAGATAGGTACTCCAAGAAATATGAAGGGGTTGTCTCATTTTCTCATTCCCAAGATCTTGTTGATCTGCAATAGTGTGTAATTAGGTGCTTTGTAATTGATAAAGTAGTTACTCTTGGAGAAGTTTATTTGCTGACCTGACGCCATTTGATAATCTTCAAGAAATAGTGTAATCTGTTTGAAGTTTTTGGCACCATATTTTATGAAAATGGTCGTATCATCGACATACATAAGGTGAGAAAATGGTTTGGCAGTGGAGGTGCATTGGAAGTACTCTATGAATCCTAACTAAAAGTACTTTTTTAAGGATCTCAAGAAGGACTCACTGAGGAGGTTATGTAGGAATGGGGAGAGTGGATCTCCTTGTTTTATTCCACGTGATGCATTAAAAAAATCCACAAGGAGATCCACTTAAGATAATCGAGAATGAAGGGGAAGAGATGTTTTTCAATATGATCCTTGTGAATGAACCACTGAAGCCAAACTACAGTAGTATATAATTTAAGAAGCCCCAAGAGACCATGCTGAATGCCTTATTCACATAAATCTTAAGAATGTGGTTATAATTTCTTATTTTTTGTCCAAAAACCCGTAAAGCTGCTGCATCTGTAAAACGTTGTCCGAGTTGCCTTTCATAAATACTGAATTGTCCCGGGATATTAGCTTCCATATTTGTGGCTTCAATCTTTTCTTGAGTATGTTGGAAAAAATATTATTGAGGAAATTAAAAAGGCGGATAGGTCTGAAGTCAGAGAAGGTTGAGGGTACTGGCTTCTTGGGTATCACTGCTATCCAAGTGGAAGAGATTGCCATAAGGATTAGGTTACCAAGAAGAAAATCATTTGCTGCTCTCAGAAGGCCTGGGTTGACAGTTTCCTTGTAGTAGGTGAAAAAAATTGGTAGAGAAGCATCAGGGCCTAGAGAACTCTCAGAGTTCATTTGATGGGCTATCTTTTTTAGCTCCGACATATTTGTTAGGCTGCAAAGATGTGAGAGTTTTTTTAAAGAAAAGATGTGATAATTGCTACATCATCAAACTCAAGTGATCAAAATAAAAATCCAACAAATACAATACAAATTCGATCATAACTATTTTAGGATTGTAGTATTTATTTAACATTAAAGATCAACATTATTTTAAAATTTAGTCAAACAAAAGATTGAAACGAAAATCATAGGCCACTCCGCCACTCTGTGGATTTCAAGTAGGTACAAAGGTTGATGCAACTTAACAAGGAAAATCACAAATGCAATATGCTACTTTGTCCACCAATGGAGGAAGTCCTTCCTCGCGCCTATTGATTTCCTTTTGCAGCTGGAGAAATTTATAGAGAAGGGTCTTAGCAGTAAGTGGACAACCAGGAACATAAATGTCAACTGGGACAATCCGATTACTACCTCTAACAACAGAGTATGAATAATGATAGTAGCCACCACTATTTGCACAACTTCCCATTTGATCATTTTTAAAATTTTAAATTATATTATTAATAAATACAATTTATTTATTTATTTTAATTGCAATTTGGTATTCGGGCCAGCTTTAAGATTGAGTTTCAATGTCCAAAACCAAATTAAAAATTTTATTCAAAAATTGGTTCACTCAATTCGATTATCCAAAAATCGTATTTTTGATTTGGTTTGGGTTATTCGAATTTGGACTATTCAATTTTTGGTTCGGTTTTCAATTTGTTTGCCCACCCCTATTAAAATGAAACCATATAAATAACACACTTATATCGTGGAAAATACATTCCACTATTAGTATAGGGATTAGACTACTCAAATTAAATAAACCTATGTCCTACAATTCATTTACCGTACACTGGGGATACACACCACATTCTATCCTCAGTAACTAAATGTACTCTGCTGTAAAACCAATAAACTCCCTCCTATTATTTAGGCATATATTTATGTACATTCCAATTTATTTACGCTTACACATGCAATTTAATATTGCCTTGGGGATCAGATATAATTTGCCCGTTAATTAATGTCAGCCCAAATATAATAATCTAAACCCATTATCTTTGAAAATAGAAATTTAAACCGTCAATTATGAGGATGTTAAAGTACCATCCACTCTTTCTATATTGTATACCTGATTGGGAAAAAATGGTTACTGTCCAATGATCTCTTGCTACAAAAATTGTGGGCTAATCCTATTGATACAAAGGCTAACAAAAAAAATTGTTAAATCCTTTAAAAGCCCTATTGCCCGCTGCCGCCGCCCCTTCTTCGAGTTTCTTCTCTGGACTTCTTTTCCCCATCTCCCCATCCTGATGGGGAGATGGGGAAATATTAGTTTTTTCAATTGATATACTTTTAATGTTTATGTTATTGAAAAGTATGAATTTGTTTTCATACATTAGTTTTTTTCCAACCTGATAGATTAGATTGATGTGTCCATGGTGATTATTCAATCTAATTGTTCATATTGATGTGTTTTGTCCAATCTGGTTTTACAGATCGTGTATTTGTGATTTTGTTTGTGTTTCTCTATTGGGAGTTCCGTTCTCGATCTATGTTTTTCAAGGTGTTTACATTTTGGACAATATAGATCGTGTTTTAGATCAAGATCAAGTGGTGCTACAACTGTTGTAGATCCTTGTTTAGCGTAGTGATATTGATGCTGATACGCTCCTCTTCGTCAAGTGGTCATGATTTTTGCGGAAGCGAGTTAATATCCCAGATGGTGATGTTACAGTTTTTTATTGGGTCTCTTCTCAGCAATATTTCAGACGGCCAGTCTGGTTGACATGTAATTTGAATATTCTTGCAATTGATTGGTTATTGCTAGAGGCTAGTTAAGTTGGATGTCAATTCCACTTATTATAATCGATGTTTGGTGTTTTTCCCAGCATTTAGGAATGAATTGATTTTTCAAAAAATATAACAAAATTATAAACAACAACACGGTCTGCATTTGAATGGGTATGATATGAATCTCCTTGCGTAGACTCTGGATTGTGAAAAGTTGAGAAGCAACCGATACCAAAGGATCTGTGGTACTGCCTTTTAATCAAAGACAACACAAACAAACGTCCGATATAATACACAACTTTAGGAATTTCACTAACACAAGGGACTAATTTGCATGAACCCAAGCAGTAGTTGCACCAAAATTAACACAAAGAACTACCATGGTTTTAAGCACTAATTTACAACGGAAACAAACCTAACGGTTTAATGATTAATAAGAGAAGATTATAAAGTGAAATTCTGAATATATGATTGATAAAAGATGTATCTAAAATTCGTGGATGGGTTCCCTATTAATAGGGTATAGTTCAGCCATCTCCAAAACAAAAAGAAGATGAGCTAAAACCATATTTAACTAAAATACCTAATTTAAACCTAATTAAATCAAAACTGAATATTCTAAATATTCTAAACCCTAAATTAGGATATAGCCGAAACTCTTCTAAGCCAACATGGCCGAGTTTACGGGCTTATTCAATAATAATTAAAAAAAACTAAAATGGCCACACTACCTCACTGAAAAACCCAATAAAAAGAAAATATTATAATGTCATCCTCCTAAAACCCTTATTTAATAAATGAATTAGGAAACCCTAATTTGTATCGGGGTATATGCATGATAAATGGTCATATACAAGGGAAGTGTTCAACAACCTGGACCCAATATCACCAAACTAACTTCAAATGAAGTGACTCGAGATAGTCACCCCACTCCGATTAGTAATAGAAGAAGTATCAAATCAACTGGACAAGACATTAATTGATAGAGGCTCCGTTTGGCATTTGCATTTTTAGTGGTGTTTTGATTGGCTTTTCGCTGTTGGCCTTTTCAGCCGGTCAATCCGCCAATAAATGCCAAAAAAAAGTGTTTGGTTGCTTGGTTTTTTCACATAGTGTTTTTGCCAAATATGAAACGTTAGTATTAGTAGCATTTTCCTTAGCGTTTAGCTTTTACCTTTAACAATTACATTTTTAATATTTTACCTTTTTACCTTTCTCTCTATGTCAGTGGTACGCCATTAACATATGACATCATTTTATGTCTTTTGGATTTAAATTTAACTTTTTCATCGACATTCTTTCGGATTTAAATTTTTTCACAGTTAAATTTTAATGTAATTCAATTTTATTTTTCCTCTCTTATTACAATATTCATCCTTCACTCAATCTAATTGTTGATAGGAGAACATTAATTTGGTAAGTGTATATAAAGGATTTTTAAAATTTTACCTCATTAGATCTATGTGATTTACTAATATACACTTTTGGTATGAACTAATACTAATATACATTAGACAAAATGCCTTTATATTCATTTCAAGATCGAAATAGGATAATATGTTTCCTCTTTGCTCTACATAACATTTAGGTGAGTAAAGTTGGTGATCCAGGATTCAGACTCGTTGGTATAGAGCCTACATCCATCCCCCTCTGAAGGACGTGATGATGTTGAAGTTAATCCGACTCAAGACACTCAAGAATGAACAACTAGAGAAATGTCAGCTCTCCATGATAATATTGCTTTTAGTTTGATTGAAGCTGAAAGAGCTAACCGAGTTGGACGTTAAACTTAGATTTTTAAGAATCTAGTAGTTTTTTTTTAAAATTATGTTATTTAGAAAACTGAAGTATGTTTCAATTTCATATATTTATTTGATATTCAAATAATATTGTCAATTTTACATTTTTAAATATAATTAAAATTTCTTATATCTAATGAAAATAAGTCAACTAATATATTTTATATTTAGACTAAATTATTTTTTTGGTCCCCTAAATATAATGCAATACCATCTTTTGATCCCCAAGGTAAATACTGTGTTTGTTCAGGAACAAACAAATACAAAATGATTTGTTTGGTCCCCAAAGGTGGTTTTCAGGTAAGTCAACGATAAAATTGGTCAAAAATATATATAATGACACTTATACCCCTGAGTTTAAAAAATTAAAAAAAGAATAGAAGATCATCCTTTCCCAGACCTCTTCCCCGCTTAGCTTCCACATAGTGGCGCCGCCAACTCCAGTTTAGGGTAGCTGCGGAATTGGGTAGCCATACTCAGACTAGCAACTGCCTCCTTCTAACACCGCCCCCGAAAACACCCATGGCCCGCTACGATATGGGAAATGATTTAAGAAGCGGGATAGATCTCCGACGATCGGAGCACTGCCAGAGGCGGCGGGTCTGGCCAATAAAGAGAGGAACCCAGTGGCCGGCAATTCTTGGTTATCTAGAAATAGATCATCAGGAACCTTGAAAGCGCCATGACAACCGACGATAGTGAAATCCACCATGAGCACCGACATGAGAACCGATCTGACGCTGGTGAGGAAGACGATGAATATGATGGCGAGGCAATCAACACCACCTTCATCCCTGACCCAAAATCGATGGCGATGCCATCAAATTTCTCTTCTCCCCGACCCCATCATGCCATCAAGTTCCTCCATCAACACCATCTTCGTCCCCAACCCCAACAACGCCATCGAATTCCTTTTCTTCACCCACCCTAACCTAAACCCTAAATCGAAACCTCCGGCGAGCCTCGCGGTGAACCAGTGAGAAACGTTGGCGGGGGAATAAGGGACCGGCGAATAAGGGTTTCAAAGGAAACCCTAAAATTAAAAATCAAAGAAAATTAAAAAGAAAGAGAAATTAAAGAAAAATAAAGGAAACAGGAAATAATTTAAAATAGGAATTTTTAATTTAAAATGTTTTTAAATTAGTAAAATTACTAAAATACCCCAGGCTATATTGGAAAACCATTCCGGTTTACCTGAAAACTACTTTTAGGGACCTAACCAATCATTTTGTATTTATTTATTGCGGAACAAATGCGGTATTGGCATTAAAGACCAAAAGATGGTATTGCATTATATTTAGGGGACCAAGAAAACAATTTAGTCTTAAATTTATTCTCTTATATTAATGCTCATAATGAATAATAGTAAAAAAAAATTTGAAATGAATTTATAAATATATTGTTTTCAATATTAGTTAATATGTTAAATAATTAAAAAATATTAATATTAATGAAAATAAAAATAATAAAATGTGTAAAATAAGTTTATAAATAATGAATGGTCGTCATGTCTTTAAATGTCATTTTGTATAAAACTGCTAATAGCCAGCAGTTAAATTTACCAAACACTTTTTTAAATAACTAATGGTCAAACAACTAATATAAACAACTAACATAAACAACTAGTCAAACCAAGTACATGAAACAACCCACCGCCAACCGCTGACAGCTAATTGCCAAATTGGGCTGGAGACAATCAAATCAGTTTATGTACTACCCTTAGTTTGGTTCATGTCCAAAAGCTAGTGTCTTCAGACTTGCTAGTGCAACATCTATGTTGCGGACAAATGCAAGTCTTAGGCAAGTACTCAATGTTCAGTTCTAGGCCCTTCTATTGATCCGTTCATGCACAAATTGGTATGTCGTGGTTGTGTAAGGATGAATTGAATATGTGTGTCTCCATTTTCATGTTCCGACATCTCCCACATTCTTGGTTGTTGAGTAATAAAACACATTTATATCGCCGAAAATACATTACAGTGTTACTATAGAGATTAGACAACTCAATTTAAATAAACTTCTATCCTATGAATGTCACCCTAAAATATAATGATTTGAACCCATATATCATTCAACCTTATGGGCCAAGTAAACATAAACATAATCTGCTTGTCTAGGTTACAGTTAAAAACACAAATTGGTTTTGTGAATCTGAATAATCCATCATGTCCAAAAGTGAAAATAACAAAAATATAAATGGTTCCAAAACAAGACATCCAGTGATATAAGTAAGTATATGTCTTCTGCTGATCAAACTGCATTATACGTTCCCGATCACCTTTTTCGCAGTTATGGAGATTTCTTCCAGCTCTGGCAACCCCAATTTAAGCTTATGCATCGCATGCTCAACGAACAGGTAGAGGATGTCACACCGAATCTTCAACACCTTCAGTCGGGGCAAGCTGGATACTATATAGTCTATATCCGCCGTTGTACTCAGGTAAAACGATCGAGAGTGAAAATTCAGTACCTTCAAGTTGGGGCAGTTGAGACCGGCGATTTCAATTAGGTTAAATCCGCAATATTTGACCCCTAGGACTAAACGCTCGAGTTGCGTCCATCGCTTGAAAGCTTCTGTCAGGCCTTTCTCTGTAATGTCCCCTGATATGCTCGGCAACTCCAGTTCTTGCAAATTCGGGCACCTAGTTTTAATAAAAAAACATTAGTTAAACCATACATACGATTTTAGTTAACTAATGTAAAGATAAGAGCAATTAATTCATACCTTGAAGACGCATAGAGTAAATGTTTGTTTTTCAATTGGAAGGAAGAATCAAACACTAAAGTCCTCAGATTTGTTAGGGCAACATCTATGCCGCGATCAAATGCAAGTTTTAGGATTTTTCTCTGACGAGCTACAGAGAGTTTATGGTTGAATTGATGCCTGAACTCAGACATGTCCAATTTCTCGGGGGACAAGAAAGGATCAGAGATAGTCGCTCGCCACGAGCGACACACAGCGGAAACATTAAGAACACGGTCCATCACACTCACCATCGATAAAATGCGTATAAGTAGATCGTAAGGTAAGTTTTTCCAACCGGTTTCTTCATCCCGCTTATTAACTTTCAACCGCTTGCTCCTACGAAGCTCGTGATTGTTTTCCATGAAAAATGAAGAGGTTTTCCGACGAGGCTGCTTAGCTCTCAACCGCTTGCTCCTACGAAGCTCGCCTTTGTTTTCCATGCTTGTTGATGAAGCTGAAATAGCAAACAAATTACTTGCATTGAAGTACTACTGAGCAAAATAAGGTTTACTGATAAAATACCTAGAATAAATATGCAATTATTTCCGATAAGGTATGGCCTTTAAATCACAGTTCTACATTTGAAACTATTGGTCCCAATATAGAGAGGACATTAGCTTACTGGAGAAATAATTTAACCTATTAAATCCAACATTAATAACCGGAGAAACTTCATATAAAATAACAAACTCAATTTATGGGGGAAATTACTGCAAAATTCTAAACAAAAATTATTAATGTTGTTGGACAATAGTTTTGGAAGTTCTAGATTCAGGAGGTGCCGATAGATTATGGAATGCCAAGAAAAATCCCTGAATATAGAATTTAGGTTTTCTTTTGCAACCCCTAAAGAACTGATCATATAGGTATTAACAAATGCAGACGAAATTTAAGATTTGAAATATAGGTATTATCACTCTCAGGCGGCCAAATGAAACCTGGTACCCAATGAAACGAAACATACGAAAGCACCATATTACTATTTTCATGATTAAACCTATCCGTGATTAAACTCCAAAGGTTCATTTCTACAAAGATTATACGAGAAACAAAATTTTAAAAAATTTGGTCCTATATAAACTCCCCTTTAAAAAACAGAAAAAAACAAAAGCGAATTCAGAAAAAAAAAATCATCGACTGGTTTTCACATACCGAACAAAGGCAAGAGCACAACAAAACACTCTAATCCATCTTTCTAGGTTCTCACATTTCCATGTCAAATATAGTCTCTTATGCCTCAATTTACAAGCCAAGCATCAAAAAACAAAATCAAAATTAAACCTGATCAAAATTTGAATGTTTTGATGTCAAAATGTTATCATTTATTTTGCTGAATATAAGGGATTTTTTATGGCCCCCTTTGCCAATAAATAAAAGAAAAGCATAGATTTTACATATCTCTGAGAATCCATCCAGAGGGACTATACACAAAGATTAAACTTACTCCTTGGGGCAATAAGGTGAAAAAATAACAGAAAGAGAGCACAATAAACTAAGCAAGGGAATGTGAAATAAGTTACCTGAATGATAAAATGCAGTTCAGCGAAGCGGATGATGGAATCCTTCTTGTCTGCTTTTCTCCTAAACGCAATTCAAATTGTAATATAAGAACGAAAAATAAGTGGAAAATGGAAAAGATTAAGTAGAAACCCTGAAATGTTTACCTTAAGGATAGAATTAGAATTCTATTTCCCCCTCACTTATATTTTCTTAAGACTTTGTCAGTCATTTGCCTATTTATAAATATAATCCTGTTCATTGTATTTGAACGGATGGCCAATATCTTAAAACATAAACGCATTAATATAAAAAGATACATGGCCTTTTTTTTTATTTATCTTTTTTGGAAAAGGAAAATTATTAGAGATTGATATTTTGACCCACAAAAAGAACAGGAAAACCAAGAATGGTAATAAATTTTAAATAATTAAATGATGATCTTCTCTTTGATGACTATTTTATTGCTAGAAATGATGTCCAGGTAAATTGAACTAGAGGGTTTAAGATATCTAATAAATTTATTAGCTCTAATAAATTTAATTGATTGTAATTATGGATTCTAGAAAATAAAATTAATGGGGAAATTAAAATCATTATCGATTTTCTCGCTTCATATGGACACTACCACTGAACTTTCCCACCGTTTCGAATTTGTTAATGCACTGCAAATATATATTTCAAAACTAGATGGATAGCGTCTTTGAATATAGTATTATATACTCATAAATGATTTTTGGGAAAAACAAATTTTCCAAAGCCCCAATACATCATTAGGTTTAATTATAATAATATAAGTTTAGGGTTTTATACTCTACAGTAACTGCAAGTGAAATATTTGAGTTTTGGTCGGAAACATTATATATATAGTAAAACATGAAAGGAATTTTCCAACTTGATTTTCTATTACCATTTACAAAGTAATTGTTGGTATGCCTTGAATACTGTAATAGCCGCTTCTGCGACCTTGCCTGGGCGGGGGGGGGGGGGGGGGGGGGGGGGGGGAGGGGGGGCGACAGTCGCCCCCGGGAAACAAACGGGGGTCTCGCTGCCCGGTCAGCGAGTCGGGGGGTCCAGAGGGGCGGAGCGCACCCTGGCCTGGGGGTCCAGGGGGGGCAGAGTCGCCCCCGGTCCGACGGTATAGCTTGTCTCTTTATTGGACTGCTGTTGATTTGGGCCGAATTGTGTTTTTGGCCTAGTTTGTTAGGGTTTAGTGGAGACAACATATAAAGTGTCTCTCTTCTCTCTGTAAACCAACTCTAATTCTGTTCCGCACAAAATTAGTGAATTCGTCTCCCGTGGATGTAGCCAAATTGGTGAACCACGTAAATCTTGTGTCTTGTTATTTTCGTTCATATTTTCTGTTCTTTCTCCATTCCGCACAACAGTAATATATAGGTGTTTACATATGAATGATACAATGAATCCGGACTAGTTCTAAATATAGACAAGATAAGATAAATCTTGTTTAATTAGAAATTAATCAAGATCAATCACAATCAATCACAATCAATCAATCACAATCAATCACGATCAATCACGATCAATCACGATCAATCACGATCTTCTATTGTCACACCCCCCTCAAGCGAAGCATCGGGTTGACTGAGACGCAAAGCTTGGACCTGAAGAAGTCAAACAATGCACGATTAAGCCCTTTGGTGAAAATGTCCGCAACTTGCAACGAAGTGGAGACATGACTAACACGAAGTTTTCCAGCAGCCACCAATTCCCGTACAAAATGATAGTCAATATCAATATGCTTGGCCCATTTGTGAGCAACAGGATTCTCAGCAAGAAAGATGGCACTGTTATTGTCACATAGAAGCAGAGGCGAGCCCTGCAGCGGAAATTGAAGATCGCGAAGAATATGCAACAACCAAACCACCTCCGAGGCTGTGTTAGCAAGAGCTCAATATTTGGATTCTGAGCTCGAGCGAGAGACTGTAGGTTACTTCTTGGCACTCCACGAGACCAAGTTGCCACCAAGAAAGACCACATAGCCATAGGTGGACCGACGGGTCTCCAAGCAACGCGCCCAATCAGCATCCGAATAGGCAATAACCTCCGAAATGCCACCAACTCCAAAGGTTAGACCACAATGTAACGTGCCCCGAACACATCGCAGGATCCTAGTGACAGCAGAAAAATGATCATCACGTGGATCCTGAAGAAACTGACTCACTGAATTGACCGCAAAGGACAAGTCAGGTCGAGTAATGGTAAGGTACTGAGGGGCGTCAACAAGGGAACGATACACCTTAGGGTTGTGAAATGGTCCACTCGTACTGCTATGAAGCTGGGAAAGCGGCAAGAACGGAGTAGAGACCGGAGAAGAATCCAACATCCCAGCTCGCTGAAGAATATCCCTAGCATACTTGGCTTGGCCCAAGAACAGCCCTGTAGAGGTAGAGGTAACCTTAGAACCAAGAAAATAGCTGAGAGAACCTAAGTCCTTGACAGAAAATTCATGATCAGCACGGGCAATGAACTGCCGAATAGCAACACTGTTGTTCCCAGTAAGAATGATATCATCAACATAGACCAGAAGATAAAGAACAATAGTGCCCTGAGAGAAGACAAACAGTGAAGGATCTGAAAGACTGCCAACAAAACCCAACTGCCTGACGAACAAACTGAACCGGTCAAACCACGCCCTGGGTGCCTGTTTGAGTCCATAAATGGCCTTCCGTAAGCGACAGGCATGATAAGGGTGAGCAGGATCCTGATAACCAGCCGGCTAAGCCATGAAAACAGGAGTATCAAGAACACCATTAAGAAAGGCATTCTTGACGTCCAACTGATGTAAAGGCCACTTCCTCATGGTGGCAATGGCAATGACAGTACGAACAGTGGTAGCCTTAATCACCGGATTGAAAGTATGATCAAAGTCAAACCCCGGTATCTGAGAATATCCTTGGGCCACCAGAAGGGACTTATAACGATCAATAGAGCCATCCTGACGGTACTTTAGTCGATAAATCCACTTAGAGCCAACAATATTAACATTCGTAGGACAAGGCACTAACTCCCACGTCTGCTGACGGCGAAGAGCAGCCATTTCCTCATCCATAGCAGCAACCCATCTTAAATCTTTCGCCGCGGCTTGAAAATGACGTGGTTCCTTCTGCTCCAAAAGTTCTGCAACCAATCTTGTTGCCACAAAATCTGGGCCAAGATTACGGGCAACACGTGTCCCATCCTGTAAACGAGTGGTTATGGGATGAGGATGGGGCACCTGAGGAGTCGAAGAAGCACTTCCAGAGGAACCGTCCATGGAACTGGCCGATGCTGAACTGGAACTGATGCTGGAGAGAACAGTCGAACCACTAGAGGGATCAGTCAGTGTGGTCAAAGAAGCAGGAGATCGTGGTGGTGTAACAACCACATCCTCAGCAGGGGCAATCATCGGTGCTGCAGTCTCAGATGTGGACGAGGAATCTGGACACACCGAACAAGGCAAAGTCGGTGAAGCCGAAGCAGGATCAGGGATAGTGATAGATAAGTCTGAATCAGTAGGGTCCAAAAAAGATGAAACATCCAGGGATGAAAACTGAACCTCCGAAGATACAGTGGAAAAGGGAAAGTGAGACTCATCAAATCGGGCATGTCGAGTCATGTAGGTACGTCCAGAGGTTATATCCAAGCATTTGAACCCCTTATAATGTGCACTGTAGCCAAGGAAGACACATGGAAGACTGCGAGGGGCAAGTTTGTGAGCTACAGTCGGTCGAACATATGGAAACACACGACACCCGAAAGGATGAAAGTTGGAGTATTCCGGGGGCCGACCAAATAGAACCTCAAAAGGAGAGATGTTATCAAGAACAGGAGTGGGTAGGCAGTTAATAGTGAAAACTGCAGCACTAAAGGCATCATCCAAGTATGAGATAGGTATGTGAGAGTGGAGAAGCATGGACAGCCCCATTTCCGTTATGTGTCGATGCTTCCGTTCAGCCCTACCATTCTGCTCTGGAGTGTATGGGCATGACACCTGATGATGAATGCCACGAGCCCCGAAGTGTGACTGCAACCTGTTATTGATAAACTCGGTGCCACCATTGCTTTGAAAAACTTTGATGCGGGATGAAAACTGATTCTCCACGAATGCTTCAAATTGAAAATAGATGTCAACAAAGTCTGATTTGCGACGAAGAGGATAAAACCAGGTAAATCACGAGTAATCATGCACAAACACAGCATAATAAGCAAAACCACTTCCAGATAAGGCTGGAGAAGGCCCCCATAAATCACAATGAATTAAGTCAAGAACATGAGCAGCGTGCTTAGAATTCTCAACAAAAGACAATTTCTGATCCTTTACCATAGCACAAGACTCACAAATACCAGGTTTAGGAAGCACGGAAGTAAGAGATAAATACCCATTCTTGTTCAACAAAGAAACAGTGCTAGAGGACACATGTCCTAATCGAGCATGCCAAATCTCAAAAGATGCTCTATTATTGTTTTGTCTAACAAATGACAGAAGTGCTTCTTCACCACAGTCCAGTATATATAGGCCATCCTCAACGTGTCCCCGCCCCAAAATTGCCCCGGTGACCTTGTGCTGAATGACAAAAGACTGATCATCAAAGGTAATAATAGCACACAGATCACGAGTAAGCTTGCTAATTGATAAGAGATTCTTAGCAATTGTAGGCACAAGCAGCACATCAGATAAATGTAAGGTAGAACTAATACGAGCATTACCAATACCAGCAATACCAATAGACGCACCATTACCAATAGAGACAAGAGTGTTACCATTGTACAGAGTGACACTCGATAGATTGGAAGCAGAAGAGCTCATGTGATTAGTCGCTCCTGAATCCATATACCAGTCAGGGATCGATGAAGCAACACTCGGGGTAGAATACTGAGGTGCTGCAATAGATGGCTGAGTGGGATATGCTGAAGGAGCAGAATACTGAGGTGCTGCAAAACCTGGTGATGTAGGAAGCACCCGAAACATCGAAGGAGTATACTGCGGATAGTGCTGAACAAGATGAGCCTGAACTGCCTGAGGAGCATGACCAACATAAGGCGAGTACTGCTGCTGAACATAAGGCTGAGGAGCCGAAGCCATAGGGCGAGGTTTGGCCGAAGGACATTGACTAGCAATGTGACCGAAACCTTTACAGGTATAACACTGAATTGGAGGCCCATATGCAGCAGATCTAGACCAGGACCCACGGCCAGAACCCTTCCAGGAGCCTCTGCCACCACGTCGGCCACCGGGACGGCCATTTCCAACCACGCATGGGGCCCATGCGCCACTGCCACGCACGGGTTCCGCCGGTGCGTGAGGCCACGCGCCGCCCACGGCTGGCTGCTGGTCTGAAACAGCTTCTCCCTGCTGCTGTACAGAAGCCACAAAAGCAATTGGACCAGAATTTACTTGCCCCTAGACACTATTCAACTGTGTTTTCTCCACATTAACAATAAAAGATTCATATCCCTTAGCTTCATCAACCACAGTCATATAATCAGGAAGAGGCTTACGGGCAGCAATAGGTGCACTAAAATGCTTAAAGTCAGCCCCCAAAGCATTAAGAAACCAAATCAATTTCTCACAATTACTAGCTGGTTCTCCCATGACAGATAATTGATCAAAAATTTTCATGAAGGAAAGGTGAAGCTCATGAACAGTACCATTTTTCCGGATGATGACGGCCTGTTGGCGGAGACTGAAGGCTGCAATGGCAGTACTGTGTTGATATGCCGTGGCGAAGGCATCCCACATCTCCTTCGCGGTGGTGCACTGCGAGATTTCGTTCTTAGCATCGGAAGAGAGAGAATAATAAAACACACTGGAGACTCGTTGATCATCAGCAACCCAATCATCATAGACAGCCTTGGTCTTATCAAAGACCTCTCTAGCTTTGAGAAACGCATCATCATCAGGCGGAGAAGAGGAGGAGGAAACTGGTGTCTGCATCACTGGGAAATTTGGGCAGGGACTAGAACCATCAAGATGACCATACAATCCCTGCGGTCTAAACAAATATTGAACCTGCTGCTTTCATTGCAGGTATGTGTTAGCATTCAACTTCGTATTGAGTAAATGGATCATGGTGTTGAGGGACAACCTGTCTGAATTCTTGTTGTCAGCCATGATCGAGAAAAAAAAATTTGATTGAAGAAGAAGAAGAGGGGAGAGGGGCGGCCGAATGAAGAAGAAAGAGGGGAGGTCGAAAAAAATTGAAACAGTAGGGAGAGAGGATCAGCAACGCTCTGATACCATGAAAGGAATTTTCCAACTTGATTTTCTACTACCATTTACAAAGTAATATATATGTGTTTACATATGATTGATACAATGAATCTGGACTAGTTATAAATATAGACAAGATAAATCTTGATTAATTAGAAATTAATCAAGATCAATCACAATCAATCACAATCAATCACAATTAATCACGATCAATCACGATCAATTAATCACAATCAATCACAATCAATTAATCACAATCAATCACGATCAATCACGATCTTCTATTGTCACAAAACATATAAGTCATAAGTTACTTATTTGTGTTTTCAGGTTAACTTTTTATTTGTGATTCATCTTTTCTGATTTGTAATTTCTAAATATCTTCTGAAATTATTCAGTATAAAACGTTAACATAGACACTAAATCATAAAATAATGAAATATGAGCTGATGAAAAGTTTGGGGAAAAGTTTTACATTAAATAGGCGTGTGAGTTTACCTAAACACCTTACAACCCAAATTCGACCTGAATTTTAATTGCTTGGGACCCACAAATTTTCAATTCTTTGTCTTAAAATTACACTTGAGTTCATGATACTTCATAAATAATGAAAAGATCATATTTTAAGAGATAAACTCTAAAGTGAAACCATAAAAATATAACCTCAACCTAGTGTCACCAAACAAACGTCACTGACTCAAGATAGTCACCCCACTCCAATTAGCTATGGTAGAAGTATCAAATCAACTGCACAGCACACTAATCCATCGACACTTAAGATAACACCAAGGAAATAAAAAAACAAAGGAAATATAGCTCCACCACTAAAGATCCCGGCCATCTCCATCGAACTCGTTCCTACTCCCGACTCTAAACTAGGGGGCTATTTCCAATCGTTCGTGATCGCCAAAAATGCTTCTCTCTCAATGTATATTAGCATTTTTTGTGCGTAAATTGTCTCTAATCCGAACACTGAGGATATCCATAGAAATGGTTTAAAGACCAATATATTCGACTAATCACCGCTATGAAATATTACAATGGGTCGTGATCTACGGATCTATTTTTATATCTTTGGTACGACATCCCCAAAAGTCTATTTATTTAACGAATTTGACTCGAATTTCTCCTAAATCGTCTTCAAAAAATAGATATGAAGTCAATTAATTTTTTACCGGTTAACAGAAAAATGATCACCCAAAAAAATTTGATAAAATAATAAAAGACTTTATTATGGCGTATTGATATCATATAAATGACACGACTCATCAATGGTGAAGATTACAATATATATAGGGTTACAAACTAAAGTTCAGCAGAAATATAATTCTAATTTTATAAGGAAATTACCATATACAAACCTACAAGGAAACCTAATTCTATAAGGTAACTACTGTGTATAACCTTTCTTATAAAAGAAAGGATTTCTATTTCTTATCAAATTTAAATTGACAGAGATAATCAAACCAGTTTGTGTGCTGCGCTTTTTAAAAGACAAAAAGAAGAATAAGGAAAACAGAAGCTAAAAATTAATTTAAAAGACAAAAAAAGAAAAGAAGAGCCCAACCTAATATTTAACCATTACACCCTCATCAAACCCTAGATGAACTGGAACCTTGCTAGTGTTGGGACATGGCCAAATCGTTTCGATTTTGGGTTGAGAATGATGGGGTAGCATTAGTGGAGGATGCTTCATTAAAGATGGTCTTAAAGGACCAAAGATGTCACTTTTTAGGTGACTTACCTGGTTGTGACTTTGATCGAAATCAATCAAAGTCGGTTTCGAACCGACTTTGATTAGGGTTCTAATTCAGTTACAGGTTCGGAACATAGTTCAGGTGGTTCAGAAAAAGAAAGTTGCCGAAAACCTCAGGTTTCCAGCAGAAAGTAAAATTACACACCTGGAACAAATCAACAAAATCATTGAACAAATGCAAAGATTGAATATCAAACATCTTAAAAATTAAACAAATAACATATAAGGTTTTAACAGCGATCATTGGTACCTCGTCATTATCCGTCCCAGAATGAATAAGGTTTTAACTCGGTTTGAATTTGGTTTTAAATCGAAACCTAATTCTGAATTCGGTTTGGTTTATTTGGGTTATTTGGGTTATTCGGGTTGGATTTGATTTTGGGTTTCTTAGGGGTAAAACTGGATAATCCGAAACGAATAAACCAAAAACTGATTAAACCGAACCGATGCCCACCCCTACCTATAACCCTCTGCCGCTGAGCCCACATCCACCACCCCCTGATCGGTGCCGCCTCCACCCTTTTGAGTGCTCACTGCACAGTCTCGTTCCCACCGCCCAGAGTCATCCCCACCGCGTAACCTCAAATCTGCCGCGTTGCCTCCGTCGCAGTCTCGCCTGGGTTGCATTGCCTCCTCTGCACGCTTGCCTCGGCAATGTTTCCTCCACCTCGATGCAAAGAAGAACAAAGTGGATGGAGTCAGATTTGGGAATGGTTTGCCTATGACGCGTTGCCTTCGTCCGCCACAAAGAAGAACAAATTTTGGGGATATATATGTTCAGAGATATATAAAAATACTGGCACATATTTAACCTTTTTATCATATCTGTTCTCTTGTCATTTCCATATCTAATTTTTTTAGGACACACGAAATGAGTTTCGAACTTGAAATTGAATTTGGACCCTGATCAAAGGTGGTTTTTGAATTGCCTAAGATAAATTTTGATCAAAGGCGGGATCAGAGAAGACACTTCAAAAAGGTTGTTCAAAAGTGGCTTTTCTAGTCCAATATAATCACCTTTAATAGGCATTTCTCTAATATTTAACCTTTAATAATCACCTTTAATAGGCATTTCTCTAATATTTAACCTTTAATAATCACCTATGCAATAAAAAAGCTTTGCCATCTCTCTGGTTAAGGCTGAGGTGTTTTTAGAAGGGATCCAACAATTGATGGCTATTTGAGACAAACAAAAATACTTACTAGTCAAGTTAGACATGACTGCATTCCCTTGAGCTGGCCACTGTGACACCAGACCACCTAAAATCTCATATATAATCTGGTCATAGTCAGTTCAAGATCTTCTGCATATGGACCAACAAATTCAGGAGTTGTCAACCCTAGGATGTCATTAATTTTTGTTGCTGAGAACCTGATTACTTTCCCTTATCTATAAGTCCACCCATACCAGCCAGACTCAATATCTAAGTTTTCTACCATGACATTGGCATGAAACTTTAAAACCATCTCCTTATTGTAGTCCTTGTAGAATGTAGCAGCAGTAGGATAACCCAATTCCTCCAGGAAAGCTACAAAGCCACAGGTTCTGTAAGTCTCCAACTCCATAGACCTTTCTGCAATAATGGTTCTCTCCTTGATGAGATCCCATCTATCTTGTCAGGCTTCATTGAAAAAATATGCATTCAATGCATCCTTAGCAGGTGGAGCCCTCCTTGAACTTTGCCCAATCTCCTTCTTCACTCTTTTCTTCTTCTTCTCGGGTTAAACTGTCTTTGATTCTGTCTCAGTCACCTTTCTCTTTGATCTCATGGTCTAAACAAACTCTTCAGCACCACATCACTTGTGTAGGCTTGACCATCCACTGAATGTCCCTGTGTTGGAACATCATCAACCTCAATCACTTCAATCTCTTCTTCTAACTGTCCTGATGTTGGAACACCATCAAGTTCAGGTTCAGCTATCTCAACTTCTGCTTCCATATACTTATCTGATGTTGGAAGATCATCACCATCAGCCTCTTCTCCCCCCTGTTTCCATCTCAGGGGTCAAAATATGCACGTATTCAGCTTCCACATTCTCCTATTTTTCTATGACATGCTCACCTCTACCAGTTTCTCCAAGAACCTCTACTTTATCGATTTCCAAATCCTCTACATTTTCTTCATTATCATCATCAATCTCAATAACAGCAGGGGTATCTCCCTAACCCTCTCAAAATTCTCGGCCACATTAGGGTTATAGACTTGCAAGGCTTTGAAGCTAACAGAGCTTAGTACATTAAATTATTCAGGCCACTCATTCACTCTCCTCAATCTGTGCCTTCTCCGACCAGATGATCTAGTATAGACACATATAACTTTCTTCCCTTCATACTCTATACATGCAAACTCACTTAATCTAGGACTCTAATCTTCCATGTATTGAATATCACCATAATCCCTTCAAGCAATTGACTTAGATCATACTTATTGATTATCCTAGACATAGATTTAAAGCTCCTTAAGTATACCCTCTTATTATGCTTTATATAATATTCAATGGAGTCATCAAAGGATTTGAACCACTAACTATTAATGGTAAAGGATTTGTCTAGAAATACCTTGACTTTGACTAGAGAGGAAGGGTTTTGTGGTGGCTGGACAGGTGGCAGAACTACTTCTACCTGTGGTTCTTGAACACCATTCCATTCTTCCAACATAGTGCTCTTAGTCATATTTAACTCCTTCTCTGGTTCCCCAAAAAGTTTCATGAAGGTTTTGCTGTTCTCCATGGTGATATAGAGGGGATTTTTGCACAAGAATAGTTCTTGAATAGGGGTTAGCTAATACTTCTTTGAGCATTAAGGTTAATGGCCAATAATTTTGAGCACAATCTCAAGAAGATGGCAAGCATATTGGATAGAGGTTGCGGGAAGGAGGAATACAAGAGGGAGATGGGAAGTTAAATTTTAAAAATTTACTTTCCTTTTCTTAGTAACCGCGCTATGTTTTTCTCTTTCCTAGGCCATAATTACTTTCTTTCATCTTCCAACCGTAAAATCTAATTCTCTCTCCTCCAATTGATTAGCCTTTCATATTCCAATATGCACATACCACTTCCAATTTTCGTCCTTTTTCTCTTTTCTCTTTTTTGTATTTTTCATCTTTCTGTATACAAAAATAAGAAGCAAAAGAATTCTACAGCTAAGAAAAAACTTAATAAAAATACCTCAAATATGTGAGGAGCTCAAATGTGACTGAATCCAGTGGATTTGTAAAAATATCAGCAAATTGCTAGGATGTTGGAACATAGGCCACCATTACTTCTTTTCTCTTCACTAGATCTCAAATAAAATGATGCCTTATATCACTGTGCTTCGTTCGAGAATGCTGTACTGGATTCTTGGATATGTCTATAGCACTTTTGTTGTCACATAAAATCTTCAGAGGCCCTTGATGAATTCCATAATCTTTCAGTGTTTGTTTCATCCATAATAATTGTGCAAAACAACTTCCAGCAGCAAGATATTCAGCTTCAACATATGATAAAGAGAGAGAATTTTGCTTTTTGCTATACCAAGATACCAAATTCATACCAATAAAGAAACAACCACCAGTAATACTTTTGCAATCATCTGGATTACCAACTCAATTAGAATCACTCTAGCCAAATAGATCTGAATCTTAATTTTTAAAATGTCAGATACTATACTTGAAAGCCCCACTAACATATCGAATAATTCGCTTGACTTCAGTTAAGTGAGTTTCCTTCGGATTAGCCTGAAAACTTGTACATACCCCAACACTAAAACATATATATGGTCGACTGGTTGTAAGACATAATAGACTCACAATCATGCTCCTGTATAATTTATGATCCACTGAATACCTTTCTCATCCTTCACCAACTTATTTGTAGCCCCCATTGGAGTTCGAACTGAACGAGAATTTCTCAAGCCAAATAGTTCTCAAGATTCATGGCATATTTACTCTGATTTATAAACAAGCCATTCTTTTGTTGCTTCACCCGAAGTCCTAGAAAGTGAGTAAGTTCACCAACCATACTCATCTCGAATTCAACTTGCGATTGACAAAATCATGTACCATAGATGGTGAAGTAGAGCCAAAGCCAATGACATCTCCATAAATTTGAGCAATCAAATTTTTTTATGACCTGTTGAGCACAAATAAAGTGTGATCTACTCCCTCTCGACTATAATCTTTCTTAATTAAAATGTTAGTGAATCGCTTCTGCCATGCCCTTGGCGCATGTTTCAAACCATATAGTGCATTTTTGAGTCAATACACATGATAAGGATAGTGAGGATCTTCAAATCCTTTTGGCTGTTCAACATAGAATTCTTCATTCACCACTCCATTCAGAAAGACACTTTTCACGTCCATCTGGTACAATGTAAAGTTCATAGTACACGATATAGCAAGTAAAATCCAAATAGATTCTAACCTAGCAACAGGTGTAAATGTCTCATCAAAGTCAATTCCTTCTACTTGATTCCTTCTACTTGATCGAGCAATCTGACCATCAGCATTAGACTTGTTTTTGAAAATCCACTTGGTGCCAATAACATTTACTCCGTTAGGACGGGGAGTAAGATACCACACATCATTCCTTTCACGCTGTCCAAGTTCTTCTTGCATTGTCTCTGTTAAGTACTCATCAAGTAGGGCTTCTTTATAATTCTTTGGTTCAATCAGTGAAATGAAACATTGTTATCCTACAAGTTCCCTGTAATTAACATGTGGTAGAGTTTGAGTTCTCTTCACACTCGACTCTGGTTCAACTTGTGTTGGAACATGTGGTGGTGGTGAACTGAGGGGCGATGTTGATGTCTTAAGGGTCATCAGGATTCTCAGAAGAATTTGGTGTTCTAACATCGACTTGGTGATTAATCGAGTTATTCTGAGTTGGAGCATGGATGGGAACTGGTTCATTGTCTCATTTTTCTGATACTTTCTTGTCATCTGAATCATCAACAATCACATTAATTGACTCCTTGAGAGTATTTGTGTGGAGATTATATACTATGTATGCATGATTGTTCACTGAATAACCAAGAAAGATTCCCTCATTACTACGGTTGTCAAACTTTCCCAACTGTTCTTTATCCCTGAAAATGTAGCACTTGCTTCTAAGCATGAAAATAAGCAACATTAGGCTTTCTTCCCTTCCAGATTTCATAAGATTTCTTGCTTAAGAATGGACATAGATACACCATGTTTATAGTATAACACGGTGTGTTGATTTCTTCTGCCCACCATTTCTTGTGAATTCCTTTTTCTACCAACATAACTCGAGCCATCTCCTATAGAGTCCTATTCTTCCTTTCACCAATCCCATTCAGCTGAGGTGTAACTGGTGCAGAGAACTCATGCTGGATGCCTAGTTTATCACAGAACACACTGAACTGAGAGTTTTTTAATTATCTCCCATGATCACTACGGATTCTCACAATCTTCCCAACAGGACTCCCTTTTTCGGTCTGTAACTTGATCACCAGACTTTTGAAAACAACCATCGTGTCTGATTTTTCTTTGAGAAATGCCACCCAAGTGTATTTGGAAAAATCATCAACACATATGAAAATGTACTTTTTGCCAGTCATACTAGGAGTATTGACCAGACCCATCAGATCTATGTGTAATAATTTGAGATTTCTTAAGGTGGTAATATACTGAACAAAATGAATGAGGAGATTAAATATGTTTACCTTGTTGGCATGATCCACACACAATTCCCTCTTT
Source organism: Rubia yunnanensis (assembly GCA_037428765.1). Classification (NCBI taxonomy): domain Eukaryota; kingdom Viridiplantae; phylum Streptophyta; class Magnoliopsida; order Gentianales; family Rubiaceae; genus Rubia; species Rubia yunnanensis. Next base: position 111,134,593 of record CM075064.1, on the reverse strand, counting down.
GTTAGTGAGAGTAGGCCTACCTCGAACTGCCCTAGCATTTGTAATCTTCACCAATGTTTTGTAGTTGATATGACCAAGCTTCCAATTCCACATAGTTCCATCATCTTCTTTTGATATTAGGCACCTCACTTATTGTTCTCGCAAGTAACAATTGTCTGAAGATCAAATCCCAAATAATACTTTATCCTCACTATGTTTCACAATGCATTTTTCTTTATGACACTCCACAATCATATTATTATCGCACAACTGACTGATACTCAATAGATTAGATTTCAGATCTTCTACCAACTGAACACTTGTAAAACTGGGAACTCACTCAATATGTAATTCACCTTTTCCAACAACACGATTCTTCTTTCCATCACTAAAGGTAACAAAACCACCATCATGTGGTTTTATATTATTCAAGTATTCCTGAGTTCTAGTCATATTCCTAGAGCAACCACTATCAAATTACCAAGAATCTTTAGAATGTGTAATAAGAGATGTGTGAACAACAAGACACATTGTACTTTGTTTAGGGATCCATACCTTCCTGACACATTTAGATAATTGGGCATCGTTCATGTTTGAACATGCTGACAGTTATCGCCCATTCATAATGTCTCTGAGTAGTTTGAGACATTGTTCATGTATGTGACCTTGATAGGAACAGTAATAGGCTCGCGATGATGTGTCTTCATTATATTTTTCTTCATAGCCTGTACCTCTGCTTTGAAATCAATCGGCCAATTTTCAGCCTTGTTATACCCAATTCCTTGTCTATCTCCAATGTTCTTTCCCATTTCCAGTATATCATCAAGCTTTGCCTTTCCAATGTTCAACTTTGTGATTGCAGCTTCAAACGTCTCAATTCTGACAATTGCTGATTTTAGATTCTATTTCAGCAGGTCAATCTCATTCTCCAAATTTTCAACTAAAATCTCCAAATTTTGTCTTTCTTTCTACAAGCTAGTGTTTTTATGATTTTAGAACTTTGTTAGCCTCAAAAACTTTGAGCCACATTGCATACATATTCTCATACTCCTGGTAGATATCATCATCATCTACCTCCTGACCATCATGGCCTGAAGAATTACCACTCAGCATTTCTGTGTTGGAACATGCCAATTTCTCAATTTTTCTGGTGTTGGAACACGCGTTTCCAGATTCAGCCATATCATTAATCTTTGCTCCAAAAACCACATAGTTGCTAGTGAGTCTTCTTATTCTTCCTCATCTTCTTCTTCACTCTATGAGGTAACATATGATCTCCCTTCCTTCTTTCGTGTATCAGCACATTCATCCTGGATGTGACCAAAACCGTCACATTCTCTGCATTGAATCCTTCCTGACTACTTTGATTCGCTGTTCTGATTTCTCAAATACTACTGATTGTTTCGTTCCATTCGGGGTCCTCGAGAGTGACCAAAATCCTATGAACGAGGTCTACTTCCACCAGATCTGTCTTGTGATTTTTTATTCACCACCCTTTTCAGCATTCTTGAGAAATTCTTAGTTATAAATACAAGTTCTTCTACTTCACGTTCACTGTCACTTTCATGATCATTCCTTGAAGCTGAGGCTTTGAACGCTAACTCTTTATGCGATTTCTTTGATGGTTGTTCAAGTGTCATCTCATATGTCTGCAATGATCACATCAACTCATCTAGTTCATGTTTGCCACGTTTCTTGCTTCTTCAATAGCAGCAACTTTTATAGAAAATCGTTTAGGAAAAGATCTTAGAGTTTTCTTCACCAACTTTTCTTCCTTGTAAGTTCTCTCATGTTGGTATGCCATATTGGAGATATCTCTTAGCTTTCCGTTGAACATAGAAATCATATAATCTTCCTCCATCTTCAACTCCTCAAATTTTGTGGCTAACATTTGTAACTTTGAACCACGCACTCGACTTGTTCCTTCATGCACTGTTTGCAGTATATCCCATGCTTTCTTTGCTTTGTGACAAGTTGGAATGAGTTTGAACTGGTTTTCATCCACTGCTGTGAAAATAGCATTTAGAGCTTTGGAGTTTTCCATCAAGGCCTTCAGTTCATCTGGATTCCAGGTTTACTTATCCTTAAGTCTTAGTTTCTTTACACTTGTTTCTCCTTCCTTCTCCTTTGAGCTAGATTCAACATCTTCCATAGGATGCCTACATACCATTTCAATGAAATACCAGGAAAGTTAATCTAGTGAGTTGATAAAGACTCTTATACGTGCCTTCCAATAGTTGTGATTTGTTCCTTCTAGCAGTGGAGGCCGAGACACCGAAGATCCTTCTTTGGTCTCCATGGTAAAACCAGATCAGCACTTTTCTTAGCACAACCAAGGTAAGAATAAGTGACTCAGCTTTGATACCAATTGAAATTTTGGTTTTACCTAATTAATTCAATTGTGATTATTGTGTTCCAATATAGCCTAATTAACCAAGTACGTAATAAAGTAAAAGCACAAACACACACAACTTGGTTAAGCATTTCAATGAAATCGACCTATATTTGCGAGGTCTAGCCCAGTTCAGAATGAATCCACTAATTAGAAAGATAGTACAAAGTACACCATACAAGATACTTATCTTTTCTAATTGAACGAGTGAATTTTACTAGCTCCCCTAGTTGCCGATCCGCCTTGATTAGACTCCCTATAACCTTGAAACTTGTCGACGCTAGATCTCCTCTTCCCAAGAAATTAAGACATATGATTCTTAATTTTGGTTCAAAAGGTTTTGATCATTTTGGAACACAAATGCACTGCTCTTGGCTACTTCTGAATATCAAAAAATTGAGTGCATATTTTCTCAAAATAAATCCAGAAGTAGATTAGCCAGAATGTTCACAATATATAAGACTTGTCGCACGTATCTCGTTCCTTGTGTGAGTAGAATTCCTTCTCTATCAAATATTCTTATTAGCATCAAATCCCTGGAAGATAGGAATTATCAAATCTAATCCCTTTAAGTACAAAACTAGAATATCTCGTCCATATCCATACCATAGCTGAAACTCCTATATCAACTCCAATTTCATAACTCTAATCCAATTTCATAAATATAGGAATTGATATATTCTTCAAATCAACTGAACGAGATATATGCTTCTCAAATTTCATCTTCAACAATTCCTTATATCACCAAAATTGCTTGCATAACACAATAATAGCACATTTGCATAATTCCCACAAATTTCCAACTTATCAAATCTGGACTTTACACCACTGAACTCAATAGAACCCTTGTAGCAACCAATCTCACCACCATTATCATTTATCATTAATTTCAGCACGGACAGGTCTGACACACATTCTCATCTTCCCTCTCTAATCTCCTAACTCTCCTTTTGCCAATGCCAATCCCTTTCCTCTTTGTGTCTCCGCCAAATATTTCAAACAATCCCCAATAAACATCGCCTAGTATTACTACCTTGGGTCACGAGATTCTAAAGTAAGCCTTGTACGTTGGATCGTTTCCTACTTCTACCACTCATTCCACCCATGGATGCTATTGTGAATATTTGAGTTGGATCTTGGTTAACTGTCGACGAAAGTGATCACCGTTGGTTCATGAAATCCACACTAACGCGTCTAACTTCAATATTTGGATGGTTGGTAAGATTATGGATCCCAGAAGAGTTTTTCATGATCAAGTTATCAATTTGTTACATGAGAGACTATTTTTTCATTACATTAAACTATATGCACCTAAGGGTTCTAATTCATTAGCTCATTTTTTTTCATTACATGAAAGTTGTCATGATCTCATCATTCCCCACAGGAATATTAAAAATTGGTAAAGACGTACTCACTAGTAGAGGCCAGGCCATTAAAAGCAGCAATAGTAGGCAGTTTGGAGTGAAAAATGTGGAACCGCCTTAAAAAAGGTTCTAAACTCGGAACCTGAGTTTGTATCTCACCAAATTATTTTAAAGGTGGTTTAAATTCCATTAAAAATGATTTTCAAATAACTGCATTTAATTACAATCTGTTAAAGGCGCTTATTCATAAAACCGCCTTTAATTAACACTAGTTAAAGGCGGTTAGACACAACCGCCTTGAATTGTAGGCTTTTTCGAGCTCATAACACTTCTCTGATATACCTTCCAAGCCTGTAACGTTTCAACTAAGGTAGTTATTTAGTTAATTACCTTTTAATAACATTAATTAAAGGCAGTTAGACATAACTGCCTTAATGTGTCCAAGCTTCCAAATTTGAAACCATGGGCCGATCAGCATTTCATGTCTGGAACCATGTTCTCTTTCACCCTACTCAAAGAAGGGGTAACTTTCTAAACTCAGAAACCGGATCAGATAACCATTACGAGTTCAGAAAGGTTGAAAATTGTGTATTTCTTTAAAAAGGTCGTGGGTTCCAAGTTCAGAACCCACTCTATATTTATATAAATAAGGGCGGTCATCAATCTTAATTCTCCCCCAACATTGTTGATGAAGGGTGTTCTTCCATTTCTAGTCCAACATTAATGAAGAACCAAATCTAATACATTAAAGTGCATCAATTTTCATTGGTGAATGTAAATTGTATATGAATTTATTACTTGAAATTAGGGTTTGAAATATATAAATGTAGAATTAGGGCTTGTGTAGTGGTTCATTTGTGTTTGGTTATGATTATGCTTGTGTGAATACTAATGGGTCGCATTGTCATTGACTTGTAGCATAATGGATCGGAATGAGCTCATTGGTAATGATCTTACAAAATCACCCAATTACATGCCATTGATTGAAATTTCTTTAATGATATCATTTGAAGATGCCTCCAAACAAGGTTTTGTACGAGCCTGATGTCCATGTAAAGATTATAGAAATGATGTTTATTTAGTGAGGAAGAAATTGAGGCAGCATCTAATAATGAGGGGGTTTCAAACAACGTACTCTTCTTGGGTATGGCATGGGGAAGTAGGTCAAACTTCTCGTACGAGTGAAACAAATAAGAAGAATGTGGAAGATGGGTTGGATGGGAACGTTGAATTTGACGAAATGGTTGAGGATATTGCTAGAGAGTTCAAAGGTAAACTTGAGGTGCTACAAGCCTTACAAGATGACAATGAGACACCATTGTATAGTGGTTGTAAACATTCAATATTGAGTGCGACTTTGAGGATGATGAATTTGAAGGCCAAATTTGGGTGAACCGATAAGTTGATGATCGAAACTCTTGAATTGTTTAGGGATTTGTTACCCGAAGGAAATCTTATGCCGGATAGGTTGTATTGTGCAAAAAAATTATTGTGCCCGATGGGATTGGAATTGAAAAAAAATACATTCTTGCCCAAATGATTGTACGTTGTACTGTGGGATAGAAGATGAAAATCGTAAATCTTTTCAGGTGTGTGGTGAGTCTCAATACAAGTTGAAGAGAGGTGAAATTGCGGCGGGAGTGGAAGTGTTAACCAAATCAAAGAAAAAAACTCTGGCAAAGGTGAAGTGGTACCTTCCTATAGTTCCACGATTGCATAAATTATTTGCATCTAAGAAAGACCTGTGGATGATGTCATTAGATATATGTCGGATGATGAGCAATGGAAAAAGTTTGATACTCTTTACTCTGAGTTTGGCGAAGAACCCTGACATTTGAGGTTAAGCCTATGTACTGATGGAATAATCCATTTGGTAATATGAGTAGTACATATAGTTCTTGGCCTGTGATGTTGGTTATCTACAACCTTCCTTCATGGTTGACAATGAAACGTAAGCATGTTTTGCTATCTTTGATGATTTTCGGTCCTAGGCAACCGGGTGATGACATTGATGTGTATCTCACACCTCTTGTGGAGGATTTGTTGACCCTATTTATTGATGGTGTTAGGACATATAATGGTATGGTTGGAGATTAATTTACATTGCCAGCCATGTTATTTTGCACTATTAATGACTTCACTGCGTATGGTAATTTGTCTGGTTACTCAGTGAAAGGTCATTTTGCTTGTCCTATGTATGAGAAGGATACTTATTATCGCCAATGGAAGCATGGTTGTGAAACATTTTATCAACGTCATCGGCGGTTTCTTCCAGAGGAACAACAATAGAGAATGGAAAAATGGTTTAATAGGGAAGTAAAGTCAAGGGAAGCACCGGTTACTCAAATAGGAAGTCAGATATTTGAAACCGTGAAGTATTTGGCAAATGATATAGGGAAAAAGAAATGGAAAGTCCCCGTGGATGGTCCTTGGAAGAAATGCTCTATATTTTTCAGATTGCCCTATTAGGAGCATTTGGATGTAAGACACTGCCTTGATGTGATTCACTTTGAGAAGAATGTGTGTGATTCCCTGGTCGGGGCATTTTTGAATACCCCTCGAAAAACAAAGGATGAGCTTAAGGCTCGGTTAGACTTGGTTGAGATGGGAATTAAGAAGACCTTAGGGCAAATAACTTCAAGTGACAGTTGCTACTTGCCCCCTGCTTGCTATTCAATGTCTCGGGTGGAAAAGAAGTCACTTTGTGAGATGCTTAGTAGCATTAAGGTCCCAACCACATATTCATCTAACATCAGTACATGTGTGTCAATTGAGGAGTTGAAGTTGGTTAGGTTGAAGTCTCATGATTGTAATCCTATCCAGGAATTGAATGTCATTGCAATTTGCTCGTCAATTCTATCCCATGTAAGATTGTGAATTACGGAGCTTTGTTTGTTTTTCAAGTCCATTTATAGCAAAAATATTAGTGTGTCAAAGTTGAACCATTTGCAGACAATGATTATTGAAGTTTTGTGCCGGATGGAAATGTATTTTCCCCCTTCATTCTTGGACATCATGGTCAACTTGCGTGTTCATCTAGAGAGGGAGATAAAGCTTTTTGGTCTTGTGTTTTGAGGTGGATGTACCCGTTAGAGAGGTACATGAAAATATTCAAACATTTTATGAAGAATCGGTGCAGGCCCGATGCATACATTGTACAAAGGCATGTGGCGGTGATGTGTATGAATTATGCTTATTTTATTGAGGTTTACTGTAACTTTACTGGATTCGAGTGCATTTTAGGTTTTTAATTTGTTACAGATAACAGTTTTAGGGTTTAAGAGGAATTAGGAGGAAGTTGGTGAGAAGTATAGCAATCATGACAAAAGAAACCATCAAAATTGGGTGCAGAAAGAGCAAAACCGTGGTAGCAGATTTGGAATTATTATGGAGCTGATTTTAAGAGATTTGTGGGTTGATTTAATGAGATTTTAAGAGATGCCCATGAAGATAATTTTGAAAATTTGAATATAATTTTCTCTCTTAAGATTAGAATTCAAAAGATTTAGGAAGAAAATATTTCAGAAGAATAGTTCTGATAAGGGAAGTCTTTTTTTTAAATGCACCCTAGGGTGGGCGATATTTATTAGGTTCCCCAAGCCTATTTAGAACCAAAGAAATGCACAACGATGTTTTGAAAATTTTACATCGGTAAGGCAACATCGTTGACTTCAAAAGGAAGATCTAAACTAGTAGACTAGTGATTCAAAAAGGAGAGGATGTATTAGTTAAGATGTCGAGGTCTCGAGAGCACCAAGCTCAATGGTTCCAGGTTCGGTTAATTGGTTCAAGTGTCCGGTGTCTCAAAGGTGTATGGGCTGGAGATGTTCGAGGTATCCAGTGAGACGATGGCTCCACAACTCGATGTATGAAGGGCTCGAGGAGTTGGGTGCTTGAGTGCTCGAGCACTCAAGGACTCCCATCCAAAAGCCTGCTCCATTGCTCGAGGGGGTCCAGTTATTAATGGCTCAAGAGCACGAGGACTTCAGTGCACGAGGGCTCCAGTGTCTTCAGTACTCGAAAGGATCCAGTGTCGTCAGAGTGTGAGGTCATGAGTGCTCGAGGGTACGAGTACTACAGGTCGAGGCTGTACCTAGTGCTCGAGACCTCCATTGCTCGATATTTCCAGTGCATAAGGGCGCCTGTGCTCGATGTCTTCAGGAGCTCGAGGGCTCCAATACTCGAGGGATACCGTGGCTTCAGTGCTCAATGGCTTCAGAACTCAAGGGCTCTAGTGCTCGAGGGGTTTAGTGTCATCATTGCTCGAGGGATCCAGCATCTACACAGTTCCAGGTCTCCCGTGCTCAAGGTTTCCAGTGCACGAGGCCTTCGGTGCTCGAGGACTCCAGTGTTCGATGGCTCCGCTGCTCGAGGGCTCCGGTGATCGAGGGCTCTAGTGTTCAAAGGCTCTGGTGCTCTAGGGCTCCATTGCTTGAGGGCTCCATTGCTCGAGGGCTCCGGTGCTTCGAGGGCTCCTGTGCTCACGAACTCTGGTGCTCGAGGGCTCCGGTGCTTCGAGGGCTCCGGCGCTCGAGGTCCCCAGTGGTCGATGGATCCGGTGCTCGAGGGCTCCAATGTTCGAGGGCTCAAGTGCTCAAGATATTCAAATTGAGAGCATCAGAGTTCGATGGGGTCCAGTTGATGATGTCTCCGGAGCACGAGTGCTCCAGTGCACGAGGACTCCAGCGTCTTCAGTGCTCGAAAGATCCAGTGTCTTCAGAGCTTGAGGGCTAGTGTGCTCGAGGGCTTGTGTGCTCGAGGGCATGGGTGCTCAAGGGCATGAGGGCACGAGGACTACTTTGAGGTAGTTGCTAGTGCTCGAGGCCTCCAGTGCTCGATGTCATCAGCGCTCAAGCTCATTGGCACCAGAAGCTTAAGGGTTCCAGTGCTCGAGGGGTTCAGTGCCTCCAGTGCTCAATTGCTCCAGAGCTTGAGGGACCAGAGTCGTAATAGCTCAAGGGATCCAGCATTTTCACAGTTCAGCCTCGAGGGTTCCAGTGCCCAAGGGCTGTATAGAAGGCTGTGTAGGGCTCCAGGTTAGCTCCTCCTGAGCTCCAGTTCTTGTTATTCCAAGTACCTTCAAATAAGAGAAGGGACTAACACTCAGCAGTATCCATTCAAAGAAAAAGTGTGCTTATTTAGTCTAATATATGGTGTATGCTCTTTGTCCAAAGAAATGAGCCCCTTGATTTGTCCAGGAGCATTAAAAAGATTTAGACTCAAATTATGAGTCGAATGGTGCTTTGCAATAGCATCTGCCACAGAGTTGCATTCTCTATAAACATATTTCAGTTCAGCATTCTTTAACATGGAATGTATTCTAAAAGTTAGATAAAAAAGTGTCCAATGATCAGTGTATGGGTCTATAATCATTTTTACTGCTGTCAAAGAGTCTGATTCAATTGTGACAGAGTTATCTAGATTAGGAAAAGATTTACAAGCAAATTTAATTGCTAGAATCTCAGCCTGAAGTGGGGAAGCAGCACTAATATCTGTTGAATGAATCAGTAAAGGAGTTCAAGCACTGTTTCTGGCGATGAGACCTACTGTTGCTTTATTTGGGTTCCAGGAAGCATCTACATTGATCTTATAGCAGTTTTGCTTTGGCCTCTCCTAGAAAACAATTGATATTATTGGCTTAGGAGGAGGACTAAGCTTCGGGATCAGATGCAACAAGTTAGAAGGAATATGTGAAGAAGGATAATAGTGGTAAGGTTTAGCATGAATGGATAAGTATACTTGATCACAAATATCCTTACATATCCGTTCAGGACAAAAACTAGTGTTATCGAATAAGAAACTATTCCTAGCCTTCCATAGACACCAACATATCAAGGGAGGAAGTATTTTACTTATCAGATGGTTCCATTTTGGTAAATCTTTACTATTCCAGAGCAAAAAGAATCTGTGAGTAATTGAGTCCTGTTGATTTAGGTGAAAACCCAAAAAGGATGTCATCTGGATCCATATGTTATGAGCCAGTGAACAGGATATGAAGAAATGTTGATTGGAATCAGAGTGAGAGCATGCTGGACTAGTGAACGTCGTTCCTTTTACCAAGAAAACTGCAAACTAACACACAGATTAGTATAGTAGAAGCAGGTCGTATCCACAGAGAACGGTATAATTTCTATCAATTTCAAACTACCAACAAAGTTTGGTTTAGCAACCACGCCTATGATTTAGATTTGTTTAATAAACTAATGAATTACTAAGCTACAAATAGGGCCAAAAAATGCAGAAAAATGCAGAGATAAATTACGAACAAATATATGGATAACAAAGGATCGGCATAGGTTAATCTTTGGTTCATTCCTTGATCATTGACTACTCAAAAGTCATTTAACCCCCATGAATTAATTGGTTATAAGCAGGAACAGTATTTGCTATTTCCCCTTAATTCCCCTTAAATTTCCAATCGCGAGCAAGTATTTGCTAAACCCGTGATCTTCCTAATTAAGATATTCCTAGCAAGTATTTGCTAAACTAGTTATATCTTAACGATCTTAAGAACTAGGGAACCCAATTTAGACAACAAGCACGTATTTGCATGCAGTTCATCCAATTAATTGTTTATCATCCTGTTATTACAGTCATAATTGTTATCTATTTTTCACAGGAGGTGCTACTTAATTACCCATAGCCTAACAAGATTGAGGTGATCAAACTCAAACAAGCAAGCATAGATTTTAGGCATAAACAATTAAAAACTCATAGGATTAAATCTATGAAAACCCGAAGCCTCACAATTCATGAACCATCGAATTAACCTCGCCAATTAAGAATTTAGTTACTCATGATTAAATTAAATAAAACAAGCAATTCAAAATTAAACATGTTAACAATCGAAAAAAATAATAAGAAGAAAGAAAAATTACCAATGAATAATAAATTGCTGCTTGCGTTTTTCTCACAAAGAAAACAAAATGAATGAGAATATTTCTGCCTTGCTTTCTCTCGCCCAGGAGAACACAAATACCACCCCCCCCCCCCCCCGCCCCCCCCCCCCCCCCCCGCTCCCCCGCTTTCGCCTAATAGCCCAAAACAAAAAACCAAGTCCAGCAATTCTCTTTCTGGAAGAATCCTCCTCCCGTAATCGTGAATAACACACGATTATTTATACTAAAAATAAAACCCAAATCCTAACTAATTTTGGAAATTTAAAATCCTTATCCAAAAAGAAATATTCTTCCACTTAATTTCAGCTTAATTACAATTAAATTCTAACTTGGAATAAATAATTAATCCAAGTCTTGGGCTTCATGGCTTCTCTTCGGCCCAATCACAGTGCTGAATTTTTGGCCATTTTTTTTCTTCTGGATTGCAACTTCGTAAACTCCCTAACGAGGGATCGGGATCGTTACCTCATTAAAAACCCTTTCGGGAAAAAAGAGTATAACAATCCCCCTTTCATCAGCTTCACCTTAACCGGATCGACTTCACGGAGCAACTTAGTGATCGTTAAACGAAGCACAATTCTGCCACATGAAGGATTCCGACTAAGGATCAGCTGGAACAGCACCATAGTGCTCCAAAACACGGCTACTCTGCTCCGCTACAGCTTTGCTCCAAAAATAGTGATCTATCAACAAAATAAATCAATTAAGTACCAGAAATCACATAAAAGAGAACTAAATTCTTCCAAGAATTAACAACTAAATATCACACATCATGGACATTTGGAGGCTAGACTGAAGCCACATTTGATAAGCACATCGTCAAAAGGTAAGAAAGAATGCAACATTTTCCATGTAAAGATGGAAACCTTTTTTTGTAGAATTGGATTCCAGATAAAATTACTGGCTGGGAATTGCCTGGGGCATATGTTAGTTTCTTGTAGGCAGATTTGAAGGAGAAAAAACCTGACAGTTCAGGTTTCCATATCAACCTATCTTCTCTGTTAGCATTAATTTCTGCATCCTGAAGAAAGGATAGAGTATTAAATTCCAGAAAGGGAGAAATCATAGGTAAAATATCATCCCTCTGTCTAATAAAGTTAGCAATAGTGTAGGACAGTAATGGCGAGAGGATGGAATTGGGAATGTGTGACATCAGAGGTCCCCTCGGGCACCAATTTGCAGACTAGAGATTACAGCTACCTTTGCCATGAATTATGAAAGTATTATTTTCTGCAAAGGTGTTTACAGAACAGATCCTTTTCCAAGTTACTGATTTTCTGTGTGTTTGAGGTAAGGACCATATCAATTTAGACCACATAGTTATTCCTAACTGACTTTTCCACCAGAGTTTAAGAGAGTAGGAGTCAATTATAGCTTGGATTGATCTAAGTCCTAGACCATTTTGTGATTTTGGCACTGCTAAAGCCTCCCATCTTCTCCATATTTTGTTCTTTTTACCCTCTGTTTCTCCCCAGAAAAAAGATGCCATTTTTCTTTCAAAAGTATGAACAATATTTTTTGGGGGATTGGTTACTGTCCATAAATGTTGTGGTAAAGAGTATAAACAAGACTGAATTAAAGTCAGTTTACCCCCTAAACTAAGCCATTTATTCTTCCAATTTAGTAGTTTTTTGTCCATGTTTTCCAACAAAGGCTGGAAGTATCTGTTTAAGGTTCTTCCTTTAAAAATGGGGCAGCCTAGATATTTAAATGGGAAGGAACCTTTCTTCATTTTTAAAATCTACCTAACCTGATTAGATTTTGCTACTGTAGCTCTTTTGCTGATATAGTAGTCAGATTTCTCAAAATTAGATTTCTAACCTGAAGTATATTCAAAAACCCCTAAAAAAGCTTTAATCTTAATCAGGTTTGATTTTGAGGCTTGCATAAAGATAACAGTGTCATCAGCATACATTAAATGAGAGGCAGGGGTGATTGAGGACGACAACTGATAATATGAGAAACTATTATTCAAAAATATGAAAGCAAGACTTCTGGAGAAAGCTTATGAGAAAATATTGAAAAGAAAGGGAGAGAGAGGGTCACCTTGTTTGATTCCTCTTGTAGCTTTAAAAAATCCCACTGGATTACCATTAAACAGTATAGAGAAATAAGCCTGAGATAAATTATTTAGTACTACACCTAGAAAATTCTCACTAAAAATTTAACCAATATGTTCCTAAGAAAATCCCAGTTTACCCTATTAAAAGCTTTTCTAAGGTCCAGTTTGAGGATGCAGTTTGGGATTCTATTCTTTTTGTCCAGGAATCTTATCATTTCCTGAAGATAGAGAATATTATCAATGATATCTCTATTTTTCATAAATGCAGTTTGGTTGGGAGAGATTAAATTCTCCATATGTGGTTTTAGTCCCTCCATTAAAACTTTCTAGCAAATTTTATTAACGACATTGGAGAGGCTAATTGGCCTGAAATCATCAAAGGAGCAAGGGGTTGTTTTTTTATGGATTAGGGTTATCCATGTACTAGAAATTCCTTTTGGCATTTCTGACCCTGATATGAAATCATTAACAACATCTTTTAGGTCATTCTTTATAATAGCCTAGCTTTTACAATAAAATTTGCATGAGTAACCATCTGGACCTGGACTACTGTTCTTATTTAAACCATTAATGACTATTTTCAGCTCATCTTCTGAAATTGGCCTAGATAACTGTTGGTTATCATGTTCAGTGAGGACAGTTGGGATTTGGCTAAGGAAATGAGGGTAATAGAGAGTGTTAGCTATAGGATTAGCTTCAGTTAAGAGTTCTGAAAAATAGGTTACAGCTTCCTTTTGGATATCTGGGTAAGAATGTAGCCATTGTCCCTGGCCATTTTTAATTTTTGTGATCTGTAATCTACAGTTTTTTTTCTTGCATTGCCTTATGGAAAAATTGGGTATTGTTATCTCTTAGCCTATGTCATGTTGACCTAACTTTTTGTTTCCAAAATTTTTCTTTTTCCTTTAAAGCTCTGAGCAACAGTACCTTTTTCTCATTTAACTTAATCAAATCAGCATCTGAGTGGGTAGAATCCAAAGCAAGTTCTTGGCTTCTTAGTGCCTCTTCTGCAATGTTTACATTTGAGTCAATATTACCAAAGCAAACTCTATTCCAGGTCTTGATGACTTTCTTCAATCTAATTAATTTTATGTAGAAACCTAACATTCCAGATTGAGGAAGTGGGATAGTCCAGTTTTCCTTAATCAGATCCATAAATTCTGATCTATTAAACCAAGCATTTATGAATCTAAAAGGTTTTGGGTGAGAAGCAGTCAGGGTTGAAACTTGAAGTAGGAGAGGGGAATGATCTGAGGATTGTCTATTCAAAATCTGTATAGATGAAGAAGGGAATTTTTTATTCCACTTAATGGTGGCAAGGCCTCTATCCAGTCTTTTTGAGGTAGGCTTCCTAAGTCTAGAGTTTGACCAGGTGAATAGATTACCTACAGTATTAATATCTTGAACTCCAGAAGAACTAATCCAATTATTAAAATCTCTAATGCTACCTAGGGAGGGAGAGCAGGGACCCCTATATTCTGTAAGTGAAGTGATGGTGTTAAAATCACCAATGTATATAGTTTCATTATTTGGTAAGGCAATCAGGGCTGACCATAGAACTTTCCTACCTTCTCTGTTTCTTAGGGCATAGATAAAAACAGCTTCCATATCAATATCTAGGTTCAGGTGTGTAATGTGAACATGCAAGAACTGTTCATAGTGAGAGAGCAATGAAACTGTAACAGGGTTATTCCACATAAGCCAAATTTTACCATTTTGAAGTTGAATATTATGTGAGAATTTGAGTTTATCCATATAGGATCCACACTGAGAGTTATCATGCATTGGTTCAATTATGCATAGGAGTTGGATTTTCTTAACCTTAACTAAATGAATTAGTCTTAGCATGGAAGTATCCATTCCTCTAAGATTCCAGATTAAGAAATTAACAGTTGATGTGTTCATCATTGTTCACAAGATTTATGACTTTTTGTTGTGGATCTAAGCATCATTTTATTCAGCTGACTAAAATAATTTCTTTTCTTACCTTTAGACTTACCTTCCTAAATAGAGTTATCCCGAAGCCTGGTATACTGTGGTTCGCTGTGATCTTTATGGCCATTATTTGTATTTCCTTGTACTTCATGCTCTTCCAGTTCCATGAGGTCATCTGATTTTGGTGTATCCTCTAAGTCCTGCAAAATAGAAAACCTATTTTCCATCTTTCCACGTAGAGAAAGTGGGGGGTTAGTGGGTGAGGATTGCACCCAGGATGATCTGTGATTGCCAATTTTTATATCATCTTTTGCATAGGTAATCTGAGATGGTCTGGGTAAGGCTGTTGTTGTTAACAGCTTTGTGAGTGAAGATTGAAAATTATCTTGGGTTTGGCTTATGGGAGATTGGCTGGGAGTCATTATTGGAACTTGGAGGGCTTCTTTTTCAGACCCACTGTTGTTCTCTGGAGGCCAATATGAGGAAGGGTGAAGAGTGGGATTAGTTATGGCTTGTTGATGCAACTTCTTTTCATTATTAGTGTGGGCTTTAACAGCTTGATTCCCGATAGAGATGAGAGGTGCCTTACTGAATTTATTCCCTGTGGGCTGCCAATGAGAACTATTTTGACTTTGTGGCAAAAGATTTTCCCCTGATTTCCCATTGGAGTTCTGAAGGATAGCTCTACATTGATTTATAGAGTGTCCTAACTTAGCACAGTGATCACAGTAAAGTGGAACATCTTCATATTCAATTGAGTACTTCCTGTTATTTGTAACTGATCCTAATCTGATAAAGCTACACAGGGGTTTCTGCAAATCAACTTCAACAAATAGTTTTATCGATAACGGCCTTGTGAGTATTTCAGTGGCTAAGTCATTTTTGATAAAGCTACCTATAGTGTTACCAATTGCCTCGATTGAAGTAGAATTGTAGTAGTATAGAGATACCTCTTTAATCGTGCACCAGATGGGTACAATAGGCAATTCTCTGTGAGTCGAGAAATCTGGAGACCATTTTAGCATTTTTAGGAGAACTCCATTGAAATTCCAGACTCCTTTCATCCAGCATCTTTGGTAGTCATTAATTAGCTCGAACCTGATCAAAACATGCTTATAGTCAAGAGAACCTAATTGATAGCTACCTGTAAAACCTACCGTCCTGAAGGCTAGCTCCAGTTGGTCTATCGTGATTCTTCCTTTAGTGAATTTTCTGACCAGAGCATTTGAGTAGTGTGCAGATAGCTTGGCAATTTGGTCATCAGAGTAAAGACAGGCCGGGTCGCCTAAATGTTCGGATTTGGGGCTTAGCTCTAGATTAGATGGCAAGGATTTCGATAGCGGATGGGATTTGGTCGGGAGAGCTGCCATGAATGATTTTGGTGGATTTAGATTGTGAATAGCTTCCGCCATTGCAGCCAGCCATGAGAGGCCGCGTCGGTCGGTCCGATGTTCGTGACTGGGTAAGCCGTTAACGGTGGTGATAGCCGTTACTGCGAAGACAGAGGTGGAAGAAAAGTTAGTTACTGTAGAGAAAGCGGAACACAGATGATTATAACGAACAATGATAAGGGAAGTCTTTATTTAGATGCAAAGTTGTTTGGTTTGGAATCAGTTTTTCACATATCTAGAATTTGAGTCAGTTTTAGTTCATTATCTTGAGAGACAGATAGAGACCTAGTTTGGAGTTTCATTAGTTTTCGGAACAGAGAGTACCTCAGTTTAGTTTTCTTTGTTACAGTACGCAGACTTAGAAAAAAGGAGATTTTGTTTTGATTTTCGTTCCAATAGCAAGAGAAGATTTTTTTTGTTATCATTGTTTACTGTGCCCTTTGTTTCATTACTTTGCACTAGTTAGGTAACAGTGCGCGTTGCACGGTGAGGTTGATAAAAAATTATAGAAATTATATAGAATGTTGCTACAATATACGAATGTTAAAAGAGGTTTTATTGAGGCTACAGATGTACCAAGTTTACATGTACTTCTCGAACCCCTCCAATGGAACGTCTCCACTTGAACCTTCTCCACGTGAACCATCACCTCTCGAATTGGTACCTCTCGAACCCCTCCATTGGAACCCCTCCACTTGATTCTCTCCACCTCAACCATCATCTCTTGGATCCGTACCTCTCGAACCCCTCCCATGGAACCCCTCCACTTGAACCCTCTCCACCTGAACCTTCACCTCTAAAATAAGTACCTCTCGAACCCCTCCACTGGAGCCCCTCCACTAGAACTCTTTGTACCTCAACCTTCACCTCTCAAATTGGTACCTCTCGAACCCCTCTAATGGAACCCCTCCACTTGAACCCTCTCCACGTGAACCATCACCTCTCGAATTGGTACCTCTCGAACCCCTCCAATGGAACCCCTCCACTTGAACACTCTGTACCTCAACTTTCACCTCTCGAATAGGTACCACTCGAACCCCTCCAATGGAACCCCTCAACCTGAACCTTCACCTCTCGAATCTGTACCTCTAGAACCCCTCCACTGGAACCCCTCCACTTGAACCCTCTATACCTTAACATTCACATCTCGAATCGGTACCTCTCAAACCCCTCCAATGAAACCCCTAACCTTCACCTCTCGAATTGTCCAATGGAACCTTCACCTCTCAAACCATTACCTCTCGAATCTCTCACTAGAACTCTCACCTCTCGAACCTCCACTGGAACCTTCACCTCCCAAACCTCCAATGGAACTTTCACCAATCGAATCCATACGTCTCTAACCTTCACCTCTCGAACCTCCACTAGAACCTTCACCTCTCGAACCTCCAAAAGAACTTTCACCTCTCAAATCCGTTCCTCTCGAACTCCTCCAATGAAACCCCTCCACTTGAACCGTCTCCACCTAAACCTTCACCTCTCGAATCAGTACCTCTCAAACCCCTCCACTTGAACCCTCTATACCTCAACCTTCACCTCTCGAATCGGTACCTCTCGAATCGGTACCTCTCGAACCCCTCTAATGGAACCACTCTTCTTGAACCTCTACACCTGAACCTTCACCTCTCGAATGGGAACCTCTTGAACCTCTCAAAATGAACTTTTAACCTTCTCCTCTCAAATTGTCCAATAGAACCTTCACCTCTCGAACCCCCCACTCAAATTCTCACCTCTCAAACCTCCACTGGAGCCTTCACCTCCCGAATCTCCAATGGAACTTTCTCCACTCGAATCCGTACCTCTCGAATCTCCACTGGATCCTTCACCTCTCGAACCTCCAAAAGAACCTTCACCTCTCGAATTCGTTCCTCTCGAACCCCTCCAATGGAAGCCCTCCACTTGAACCCTCTGTACCTCAACCTTCACCTCTCGAACCCCTCCAATGGAATTCCTCCACTTGAACCCTCTCCACCTGAACCTTCACCTCTTGGACCCCTCCACTGGAACCCGTCCACTTGAACCCTTTATATCTCAACCTACACCTCTTGAATCGGTACCTCTTGAACCCCTCTAATGGAACCACTCCGCTTGAACCTCTACACCCGAACCTATATCTCTCGAATGGGAAGCTCTTGAACCTCTCCAAATGAACTCCTAACCTTCACCTCTCAAATTGTCCAATAGAACCTTCACCTCTCGAACCATTACCTCTCGAACCCCCCACTCGAACTCTTACCTCTCGAACTTCCACTAGAATCTTCACCCCTAGAACCTCCAACAGAACATTCACCACTCGAATCCATACCTCTCAAATCTTACCTCTCGAACCTCTACTTGAACCTTCAACTCCCGAACCTCCAATAGAACCTTCACCTCTCGAATCCTTACTTCTCGAACCCTTCCAATGGAACCCCTCCATATGAACCCTCTCCACCTGAACCTTCACCTCATGAATCGGTACCTCTCAAAACCCCTCCACTGGAACCTCTCCACTTGAACCCTCTGTACCTCAACCTTCACCTCTCGAACCCCTCCAATGGAATCCCTAACCTTCACCACTCGAATTGTCCAATGGAATCTTCACCTCTTGAACCCCCCCCCCCTCCACTTGAATTCTCACCTCTCGAATCTCCACTGGAACCTTCACCTCCCAAACTTCCAATGGAACCTTCACCACTCAAATCCATACCACTCAAACATCCACTGGAACCTTCACCTCTCGAACCTCCAATAGAACCTTCACCTCTCGAATAGGTACCTCTCGAACCCCTCCAATGGAACCTCTCCATTTGAACCCTCTCCATGTAAACCTTCACCTCTCAAAATAGTACCTTTCAAACCTCTGCACTGGAACCCCTCCACGTGAACCCTCTGCACCTCAACCTTTTGGTTAGGAAACGGTTAATTAATCATAATTGGTTGATTGTCGATAAAGTAAGAAATAATTGGGGGGTTAAGTGTACCTACTTCCATATAACCGATAGATGTGTAATAATTGATTCATTATTGCGCATGTGAATGATATTAACTAGCATGAGTTATTCTTAGCCGATATCATTCATCTATAGATTATTTCCTCACTTTTAGTGTCATCATTTTCATTTTTTGGGTTAGTAAAATCACTGAATTTAAGGCGTGGTGGCATCACCAAAAATGTTTTCTAAATTAGTAGGAAGAATAACTATCAATTATTGCTTTTGCTCATCGTAGGATCGACTCTGCTTACCGGTGTGCTAATTAGTATTAATCTAAGTTTGCAGGTTATTTGGCAAGTAAAACGATGCTCACCGGGCGGAGGAGGTCATAGAGTTCTGTACTAATTATTTGAAGGAGGTTGTTTCATTCGAGGTTCCAACACATAGACATGATGGACGGTTGGAAGGTTATGGGCTTCGGTAGGGGAAACCATTCGGCCCTAGCAGAGAAGAATTCAATACAGTCCATCTCTGTGTTCTTGATAATCATGAAGATATTATACCGTATATAGAGGTTAACATGGATGCCATTAGAATCGCTAACCCAAACTTCAACGAGGCAAGTTCTACGATTACACAATGGGACTTTTGCGTCATGGTTGCATGATCATGTTGTACAGGGCGATCATCCAATAACAATTAAGTGGTTGGCTCGTAGACTTATGGGTATAGTACTTTCATATAGAGTTTTTGACATTAACGGTTTTACATTTGGCATGAAAGCAATGGATGATAAGGGTGTGTCTCAGAATAGTGGAGTGTCCCTCATTTCTGAAACTTTCCATGTCGGCAATGGAAGAGAGGATAATCCATTGTACACTCATTAGTGTTACTTTGGAACAATTCTAGATATATGGGAGCTTGATTATGTGACTATGAAAGTCCTAATTTTTAAATATTAGTGGGTGGATTTCAACAATGGGAAGCGAACGGAGGATTTTGGTTTCACCCTTGTCAATCGAAGTCGGGTAGGTTGGCAGGATGATCATTTCATTATGGCCTCCAGAAGCACCAGGTTTCTATGTAAAGGATACTTCCTATCCGAGGTGGGAGGAAAACGGGCTTTAGTTCAAGAATTTGAAGCCGAAGAAATTGTAGGATTCGGTCAGAATACAACGGGTGTCAGTCTGGATAATGCTTTGTTGCTTAAGGAGGACAATCTTGCGTTGAACTGCTCAGTTGGCCATAACGATCATAATGAGGGAATGTGGGCGGATATCCGTGGCAAGGCGAGTTGTAAAAGGAAGAAATGCAAAAAGGTTACCAAGAAAAGAAAACTTAAGAAGTAGTTTCATCTTGTTTAGTAGTTCTTGTCACGTTGATTAAGTGTGTAATGACTTAGTTGTCCTTTTTTTTGTTATGAACTGCACCAAATTTCAAAGATAAAAGAACATTCCAACTTGAGAATCCAAATAAAATACATGGAAACATCCACACTAAAAAAGTACTAATCCAAATAGAATCCACCATCAAAACAAAAAGTACTAATCCATCATCCATGGAAACATGACAATTTCATTGAAACAATATCACTTAAACATTTCAAGATCTAAGGAATGGGTGACTCCAAGTCATCCTCAAGATTGCCTGTCAATGTGGATCGGTCAAGATGAGGACGATGGCTAGATGCGCGGTGACGTTCATATGCCCTTTGTCTTTTCTCAACTTTAAAAATCTTCGCCTTCATGGTGGTCAACTCCTTCTGCAATCACCAGTAGCAATCTCTAACACCTCTGAAGTATGCCTTCTTCGAATCTAAATAAAGTAATGTATACACATAATCAATAATAATCAAAAAAGAATTTATTAACGGAAAATCCATCAAACTAACAATTTCAATTACCTTCATCAACCCGAGGTTTTTTGCTCGGTTTGCCACCTTCCGACTCCTTAGGATGGAACCATTTTCCATCAACCAAGTTCCACCTCTTGTTTTCATAGTTGGTCTTGTCGAAGTACTTTGGTTGTTTCTCCTCCCCACTTATTTCCAATTCCTCTACCGTCATCAATAATAAGGTGATGAAGTTCCCGTACAGGAGGCTCTTCACTACCCTTTTCAAGGTGCCAACGTAGAGCATATGTCTTAATATAGCCTCCCCGGAGTTATTTTTTCTACCTCCCATAATTAGATAAAATAACATCCATCCAAAGTAGGTAGGCTCAGTGACATGGCCGAAGGTGGGAACTATGCTTCTAACAATCATCTCAAACATAATGAGATTATCTATCCCTAACTTCTTAAGACTAAAAGTCTCGGGCTTACCCAATATAGTAGGATCACGACCAAAATACCTAACACTACATTCAATAGGGTCAACATATGGGGGGTAAGAAACAAGGGAAATTTATCCCTATGATAACAATCGCCCAAAGGACCATCATTGTCTTCCGAATAGACGCTCTCTGGGTTCAAATACGGGAAATCTAGGGCTTTATTGATAATCTATTGATTAATAGGAATTTCTATACCCCCTGCCCTTGTTTAATAGTTACCATTCCCAAGATCCCGTAGATTACTATAAAATTGACAACACAAGTCAAAATATGAGGGCTCATTACAACCAAGCAATGTTTCCGCATATTAGTCTTTAAATTTGTCTCGGGGATCCGCTAATCCTATCTGCATATACTCATTGAAATTAACGATATAGCAATCTAGTAATTTCCCGAAAGAACGCTAAATATTGTACCTAGATTCTGTGGCCAAAGACAAATTTCACATTATCGTACCCAAGATTGTTGCTGGTGGATTTCGAATGAGGGATGTGAGACGAGCCTCCTCTTTCCAGCTTCAATCGTTGCCCTTCGATGAAATTTCATGTGCATGATTGCTCAATGAGAATGGTTCGTTAGGGTTTGTAGAATTTTGAAAGCTTGAGTTTGACAGAACAATGACCTCTGATTTGGGTTTTTTTTCTTACACAGTCGGTGTTCTTAGTTCGGAATCTGGTCGGACCTTTGGTTGTAAAGAGCCAATTTGCTCATTTCGAACTTGGAATGTTGAAATTGGCTCTTTATAAGTAGGAGCCGATTTAGTTCTAAATTCGTAAATGATTAAGTATAGGAAAAAATACACTGTTGTTTCGATCTGTGCTGGTCCAGATTCTGGGGCAGAATACGGAAGCACATCATTCCGAGTTCGAAAAAAAATTCGGCCCAGCACTATCTTTCAACCCGGATATGTTACAAACTCAGAATTCATAGAATTTCAACTTTTACAAAGGGACAACCCTCTTCCGAGTTCGGAAGAGGGTCTTATCAAATGGTAAAATTTATATACTTGTTTTTAATGATGGTGGGTGTTCTGTCCTTGTCGATGGTTATTGTTCAAAGTTATAGTTTTTAGTAATTGTGTGGAGTGTCTTTTTTCCCTACGATGTATTTGGAAAATTAAATGAAAGAC
The DNA here is from genome assembly GCA_037428765.1 of Rubia yunnanensis. Taxonomy (NCBI): domain Eukaryota; kingdom Viridiplantae; phylum Streptophyta; class Magnoliopsida; order Gentianales; family Rubiaceae; genus Rubia; species Rubia yunnanensis. Next base: position 111,112,193 of record CM075064.1, on the reverse strand, counting down.
TATATTGATGGTCACTTCAACTCCACAGGTATTAAAATCCATTCTCAACTACAATTCAACCAAAATTTGAGTCTTAAACCTTAAAAAAAAGACATGATCAGGGGACCAAAAACAAGGATAATGTGTAATGAAAACATTTCACAAAACCATAACACAAGTCTTAAACATATTGGAAAAAATTCCTAATTATCATCAACTTGATGTCCACCACATTGAACCACCAACATTCAGCCTCGCATCGGCCTCTCCCTCGCTGTCGGTGAACTATGGCTAAAAATTTAGTGGTTCCTCATCATCGCTTAGTACTAAATTGAGTCCTTTAGCTGCCATGAAATGTTCATGTTGAGCATCGGCTCTAGTCAACATTTGTGATGTCTCATCAACGTCTCCACGAAGGCAATTCAGGTACCTCCCTATGGTAGTCTTCCAAGAGCTCCGTGAACCTACAAAAATAAAAAGTTTATGAAACTAATACAATTTGTCTTATTGAAGTGATGAATTAAAATTGTAGAAAAAAACCAACAATTTATACTTACGAGATCCCGATGCCTCGGCCCGATCAAGTTCCGACTCCCTAGCCTTTTTTGCATTTTAGCCAACTGGCCCGGAAGAACCCGCTACTCCCATTTCTTGTCTTCGCCGAGCATCAATCCCTTATGATGAAACCAACCCTTATCATAAAACTCTATGAGCATAGGACGATCATTCGGCTAAACACCGGCTTTTTTCACCATAGCTGTGATCAAGCCACCGTAAGGAAGCTCCTTCTTTTTTGTATTGGCAGCCTTAAGCATGCTAATTAGGATCATGAACCTAGGTTTTATCTTCTTTCCCTCCATAACATAGTAGAATAGTATGAAGTTACCAATAGTTGGCTCACACGTGTTGCCACCCCTCGGGAGCACATTCAAAAAAACCCATTCGTAAATAAGTATCTGCTTAATTGTCAATCGCCCTATGTCATAGCTCTCTGCCCGGACTGAGGCCACCCTATTCCTATCAATGTACTTCTCAGCCATCACTACGGGATCTAGTGGGGTTTCTTTGGTTGCCGATGGCCCACTCTATTGGTGATAAATTTCGCAGGGGGCATAGGGATCGTTGGTTATTAGGAGTTTATCAAGGGTGGTGTAGGAGCAGCTTAGGGCTTCACAAATTGTGTACTTATTCACCAAAATTTCCTTCCCATTCACCAAAGTCACATCACAGTTTTTAAAAGATTGCCCAGAATTTGCATAAAACTGAATAACCTCGTCCATATAAATGGGTTCTTCCAAACATAAGAACTTTAGCATTAATCACTTTACATTTGGAGAATTCGACATACCTCTCCTCCGATTTCAAGTTGAAAAACCATTCGGATGCTCCAATTTCCGCGTACGGGTTATGACTCCAGTTATTGGCTTCACTAGTTTTTTCTTAGTGTATCGTTTCTTCGAAATTGTGGTAGGATTTAAGATTTGGTTGATTTGAGTGAGGGTTAGTGTTGGGTAGGGAGAGGGAAATGAAGAGGTTTTGAAAAATGTTTGTAAAAGTGGTCGGTGGTATATTCTTTTTTTTATGTTAACAGAGATTTCAAACTTGGAAGATAATTAGAGGGTATTTTAAGAAGGGCCAAATATCTTCCGAGTTCGGACGACAGGAAAAAAATAGCTATAAAGATGGTTTTTCAAAGGGTATTAAATACCCTAAGAAGACCCATCATTTCCCTCCCAATTTCCTCATTAAAAATCCTTTTCTCCTTCATCGAATCCATTGTCTTATTCATCTCTTCTCCATTATTTCTTCACAAGTTGATGAAAAGTTGGTGTCATTGCTTAAGACTCCTTCAATCTTCTTCTCATTTTTTTTCCATCTAACATATCTATCTCATATTTGAGGGGGATGACGACCACAGGGGAAGAAGGCTTGAGGGGGAGCTAGATTTCATTAACTTCATGCTCCCATATACTTATTTTTAAGGTTAGTGTTGTTAAACCCTGAAAATTCTTGTTCTCCTTAGAGTGTTCATGAATGTTTTGTTTAACCTAGGGCTATTTGGATATTATTTGTGTTCAATGTCATAGTTTTTTGATATTTTAATGAATGTGTCTTTTTTAAAGTATGATTGTAAAAACCTAATGAAAAATAGTATAATATTGTAAGAATTTGAATATGAAGGGGATCCCATGTAATGTGGAATTTTTCCCGGCCTAAACTACATATTATAAAGTTAATGCAGTTAATAAATTTAAAATATTTGTTGTAGGAAAAAAACATGTCTTAGAAATGGACTCGCGATAATGCGTCATATTCGCAACATAGCGATGGCAGGACTATGGGATTCGGTTCCAATGACGATGACGGATCCTACGAAGTAGGAATAGCCAAGCCTCATTGTAAAACTTTAGAACGTAGGATGGCCAGGAAGGAGTTACTCCATTAGTTTTTAACAAGTCCGGCAAGTGTTTATCCAAAGATCGTCTGAAATGGCCTAGTTGGGTCACAAAAATCTGGAGAACAAGGGTGGACATTTGGTTTGATAGTTGGCATGACGTACCAAAAGACTATAAGGAGACCCTGTGGGTAGAGTGCAAGGTAAAGCTAATGGGCATAGTGTGTTCGCAAAATATTTTACTAATCGAATATTCTAAACTTACCATCATCTCTAAATCCTCATAGAGACCCATTGAAATTGAAGCCCCAGATATGACATATATTTGGCGGAAGGCAATGATCATGATGTAAAAACGTTGGCGGGAACACAAATATACATTGTCGGGAGAGTACATATTTTCTTCAAAAAAAGGGGATCGCCCGTGGATGACGTACACACACATTCAGCCAGAGAGTTGGGCGATCCACAAGAGAAGGTTTCTGAAGAATGATTCTAACATTAGTAAAGTTATATACACCATGGCTCAAAAATTTAAAATGAACTAGTTTCTAGTGTTAAAATCTCCCTAACAACCTAACATGGGGTACGAGAAAAGAAAAACAACGCCTTTCCGGTCTCAATAAAATGCCTTACCGTTTAAGCCTTGGCGGGTATGGATTGGTGGCAATGAAGTTAGTAGAAGAGCGCCTTAAGAAAGGTGTTCAAATTGCAATCAAAGCCGGGATGATCGAAGAAGAGGCTCACGCAGAGGTAAAACCAATGGATGTGGATGACATTGGTAGGTGGGTTCTATTCCTCAAAGGCCGTCAGGACAAGGAGGGTGAATACGTGGATGGGGAAATCAGAGAAATTTCTAAACGAGTGGTATAACCTTTATCCAGACATTCTATTTATTCATTCACATATTTTTCGTTCACTTGTGCTAACATTTTTCCCTTATTTAATCAATTAGGAAGGATTAGAGAATGATCAATTAGAAGGGAAATTCATACCCACATTCAAGCATGATATTCTTTGTGAGGCAACAAATAAATCAGACCATGCGGGCCGTGTTAGGGGAGTGGGTGATGTGTATAAATTATGTTGTTTATTTTATTGGGATTTATTCTGATTTTACGGGATTAATGTGCAATTTAGGCGATTTATACATCACATATCACAGTTTTTGGGTTTAAGAGGAAGAGTAGGTCTCCTGACAAGCGGCCTGTCCATAAGCTTATGGATAGACCACTTATTTCTTACCTTATAATACTGCATTTGTTAAATTTCATATAAAATTTTAATTTTTTGAAAATATTTTTTATATCATATATTTTTATATTTTCACCTTCAAATACATATTATTACTTTTTTTAACTTATATGTTGGTATGCCTTGAATACTGTAATAGCCGCTTCTGCGACCCTGGCCTGGGGGTCCGGGGGGGCGGAGTCGCCCCCGGTCCGACGGTATAGCTTGTCTCTTTATTGGAATGATGTTGATTTGGGCCGAATTGTGTTTTGGCCCAGTTTGTTAGGGTTTAATGGAGACAGCATATAAAGTGTCTCTCTTCTCTCTGTAAACATTAATTCTGATATAGTGAATCCGTCTCCCGTGGATGTAGCCAAATTGGTGAACCACGTAAATCTTTTGTCTTGTTATTTTCGTTCATATTTTCTGTTCTTTCTCCATTCCGCACAACAAACTAGTATCAGAGCGGTTTCTTTTTCCGGCGATATCCGTAGTGGGTATATCGGATTCTGGGCTAATCAGATCGGGGTTGATCGGGGAGAAAGATGTCTGGGTTGAACGTGAAGATCGACAAGTTTACTGGGAGAAACAGTTTCAGTTTATGGCAGATCAAGATGCGAGCTTTGCTGAAACAGCAAGGTTTGTGGACTCCGCTGACGAAGGATTTCGCGAGCAGTTCTGGCGATGTTGTGAGTCTGGAAGAAAAGGCACACTCGACGATTATGCTGGGTCTCGCGGACGAAATCATCACTGAGGTCTCAGATCAGGAGACTGTTGCACAACTGTGGCTGAAGTTGGAGAGTTTGTATATGACGAAATCTCTAACCAACAAGTTGCTTCTGAAACAACGCCTCTTCGGTCTCCGAATGCAGGAAGGTACGCAACTCAGAGACCATCTAGAGCAATTGAATACTTTGTTATTAGAATTGCGAAATATAGATGTGAAAATTGAAGATGAAGATGCTGCTTTGATTTTGCTAGTTTCTTTACCACTTTCGTATGAGAATTTTGTTCAGTCATTTATTGTTGGTAAACATTCTGTGTCTCTGGAGGAAGTAAGATCCTCTCTCCATAGTAGAGAGTTGTGACATAAGGCAAACAGTACAGGTACAGAAAGTCAGGCCACTGGCTTGTTTGCTAGTGACGGAAACAAAAAAGGCAAGGAAACCGGCAATAAGAAGAAGGGCAAGAAGTCATCTTCAAAGGGTCCCAAGGCCAATGATGTTTGTAACTACTGTAAGGAGAAGGGGCATTGGAAAAAGGAGTGTCCGAAGAAGGCTAGTAAATCTGGGAGTACATCTGGTACTGCTGCTGTGGCTGAAGGGGATTTCAGTTCTGAAGATGATTTTGCTCTAGCTGTTACTGGGCAAAATAATCATTCTAATGCGTGGTTTCTTGATTCTGGGGCATTTTACCATGTATGCCCAAGGAGAGATTATTTCTCAACTTATGAGCAAGCTGAGGGCATCATTACTACGGCAAATGGTGTTGCGTGCAAGGTAGTTGGGATTGGTTCAATCAAGATCAGGACGCATGATGGTAGTTTCTGTACTTTGAACGATGTCAGGCATGTTCCATCGATGACAAAGAATCTTATTTCTCTTCCTGCGTTGGATAGAAAGGGTTTCGTCTACTCAGGGAGTGATGGAGTTCTGTGTGTCTGCAAAGGTTCTAGGCTGGTTCTGAAAGGTGTTCTGCATGGTACCTTGTATTTTCTGCAAGGTTCCACGGTTATGGATTATGTTAATGTTTCATCTTCGGAGGTTCACCAGGATGATATGACTAAGTTATGGCATATGAGGCTTGGTCACATGGGTGAAAGAGGGATGCAGATTTTGTCGAAGTATGATCTTCTTGGTGGCCACAAGATCAAGAGCTTGGACTTCTGTGAGCATTGCATTTTTGGGAAGCATCACCGCAGCAAGTTTCCTAAGGCGATTCATAGAACAAAGGGCACATTGGATTACATCCATTCTGATTGTTGGGGACCTTCCCGAGTTGAGTCACTGGGAGGTCACAGGTACTTTGTTTCTCTGATTGATGATTACTCAAGGATGACTTGGGTTATCATGATGAAACATAAGAGTGAAGCTTTCTCGAAGTTCAAGGAGTGGAAAGCTTTGGTGGAGAATCAGACCGGGAAGAAGATCAAGAGGCTTCGAACTGATAATGGGCTGGAATTCTGCTCGTCTGAGTTTGATCAGTTTTGTAGGGATGAAGGGATTGCTCGTCATCATACAGTCAGGAATACGCCACAGCAGAATGGCGTAGCTGAGCGAATGAATCAGACATTGCTGGCGAGAGCGAGGTGCATGCTCTCTAATGCTGGTTTGGAAACGAGATTCTGGGCAGAGGCGGTGAGTACAGCTTGTTACCTGATCAACCGCGGGCCTCACACGGGTATAGAGTGCAAAATACCTATGGAGTTGTGGTCAGGTAAAGTTGTTGATTACTCCAAGTTCAAATTTTTTGGTTGTACATCTTATTATCATGTTAGTGATGGTAAGTTAGAGCCCCGAGCCAAGAAGGGTGTCTTTGTGGGTTATGGAGATGGAGTTAAAGGCTCTAGGATATGGTCTCCATCTGAGAAGAGGGTTATTATGAGCAGGGATGTTGTCTTTGATGAAAATTCTTTGCTTAAATCTATGGTGAAGCCCACAGTTATGCCAGAAACTAGTGGAGTTGATAAACAGGTGGAGCTTGAAGTCACTCAAGGTGAAAATAGATTGGAACAATTTGAGGTGGATCAAGAGCCACAGACAGAATCTGAGATACCGGAATCTCCACCACCAGATCCTCAACCATCAGGAGCTACAGTCCGCAGTTTAGCTCAGGACCGACCCAGGAGGGTTGGAGTTAGGGCGCCAAAGAGATATGGGTTTGAGGATATGGTGGGTTATGCACTGTCAGTTGCCGAGGAAGTGGATACTCAAGAGCCATCAACCTTCAGAGAGGCTACTTCATGTACTGATGCTGATAAATGGCTTGCTGCAATGAGAGATGAGATGGAGTCTCTTCAGAAGAATCAGACATGGGAATTGGTCAAACAGCCTCAAGGGAGAAAGGTAATCAGTTGCAAATGGGTTTTCAAGAAGAAGGAAGGAATATCACCTGCAGAGGGAGTCAAGTACAAGGCAAGAGTTGTTGCAAGAGGTTTCAGTCAAAGGGAGGGGGTAGACTATAATGAGATTTTCTCACCAGTGGTCAGACACACTTCCATCAGAGTGTTGCTAGCCTTGGTGACACATCAGGATTTGGAGCTCGAGCAACTTGATGTGAAGACCGCTTTTCTACATGGAGAGTTGGAGGAAGAGTTGTACATGACTCAGCCAGATGGTTTCCAGGTTCCTGGCAAGGAAAAGTATTTTTGCAAGTTGAAGAAGTCTTTGTATGGACTTAAGCAGTCTCCGAGGCAGTGGTACAAGAAGTTTGACAGTTACATGCTTCAACTGGGATATACGAGGTGTGCTTATGACTGTTGTGTCTACTACAGCAGGTTGAGAGATGGGTCATTCATCTATCTGGTGCTTTATGTAGATGACATGCTGGTAGCCGCAAAGAGTAAGCACGAGGTTCAGAAGTTGAAAGGACTTCTTAGTGCTGAGTTTGAGATGAAAGATCTGGGTGCAGCTCGGAAGATACTAGGAATGGAGATTCTTAGGGATCGAAGTCAGCGGAAGCTTTTCTTGTCACAGAAAGGCTACATTCAGAAAGTGTTTGCTAGGTTTGGCATGTCTACAGCCAAGCCTATAGACACTCCTAGTGATGCAAATATTCATCTCACCACTATGTTTGCTCCTCAGTCAGACGAGGAGAAGGAGTATATGTCTCGGGTTCCTTATGCCAGTGCGGTGGGGAGCTTGATGTATGCTATGGTTTGCACGAAGCCAGATTTAGCACAGGCAGTCAGTGTTATGAGCAGGTTCATGGGGCAACCGGGAAAGGAACATTGGCAAGCTGTGAAGAGGATTTTCAGGTATCTTAGAGGTACGTCTAATGTGGGTCTCATTTATGGAGGTGATACCGAGTGCTTAGTTACAGGCTACTCTGATTCTGATTATGCTGGTGATGTTGACACGAGGAGATCGATGACTGGTTATGTATTCACTTTGGGAGGTTCTGTGGTTAGTTGGAAGGCGAATTTGCAACCTACAGTGACATTGTCTACTACGGAAGCAGAGTACATGGCTCTGACAGAGGCTGCAAAGGAGGGAATATGGCTGAAAGGGCTAGTTAGTGATCTTGGTCTACATCATGATCAGGCTACTGTGTACTGTGACAGCTTGAGTGCAATCTGCCTAGCCAAGGATCAGGTCCATCATGAGAGGACCAAGCATATTGATGTCAGATATCATTTCTTGAGGAGTGAGAGGAGAATCAGGGTGAAGAAAGTGGGAACTGCAGATAACCCCGCTGATATGTTCACCAAATCTGTTCCACATAGCAAGTTTCAACATTGTTTGGACTTGCTGAACATCAGAGCTGATTAGGTGATCTATGGGCAGTCCCGGGAGTGGAGGACAAAGTCTACTCATCTGGTACTGTAATGGTGCATCTGGAGTTTTCTACTTTGAGGATTCAAGTCAAGGTGGAGATTTGTTGGTATGCCTTGAATACTGTAATAGCCGCTTCTACGACCCTGGCCTGGGGGTCCGGGGGGGCGGAGTCGCCCCCGGTCCGACGGTATAGCTTGTCTCTTTATTGGACTGATGTTGATTTGGGCCGAATTGTGTTTTGGCCCAGTTTTTTAGGGTTTAGTGGAGACAACATATAAAGTGTCTCTCTTCTCTCTGTAAACATTAATTCTGATATAGTGAATCCGTCTCCCGTGGATGTAGCCAAATTGGTGAACCACGTAAATCTTGTATCTTGTTATTTTCGTTTATATTTTCTGTTCTTTCTCCATTCCGCACAACATTATAAAATGCAATATTTAAATTTTATAAAAAAATCACAACATTTAAGGTAAATGCCCATGAGGACTGTCCATAAGGTTATGGAAAGACCGCCTTTCCTGAGACTTTCCCTAAGAGGAATTAGTAACAAGTGGGGGAGAATTATGGAAATTATGGCACGAACATTCCGTCAAAATATTGCACAGAATTAATGCAGACTTGTGCAACTGTGAAGTAATTTTTAGAGAATATTCCGGAGCTGATTTGAATAAATAATTTGGAGATTTGATTATAATCTTATCTCTTAAGATTATAATTCAAAAGATTTGGAAAGAGATTTTGGGTAGAATAATTCTGATTCGGACATCTTTATAGACGCAGAATTTGTTTCGGATTCAGTTAGTCTAAGTTTTTAGTCTTAGTTCTCGTTTTTCATTCCACCGCAGGCTTCAATACACATGAGTTTAGTTAGTTAGTTTTGGAGTTTTGGTCTTAATTCTAGGTTCCAGAACTGGGACAGCAGTGTTTCTTTGTCTTTTTTTTTTCTTACAGCAGACATTAGATAGAAAACATCATCATTCGTGCTCTTATTTTCATCTTGGAACATTGCTAAGGATTTAGTCACTTAGCCCTTTGATTTGTTTCCTTGGTATTCGTGCCAAGCATCCAATATTACGGTTTGCATTGTTTATTTTATTTTATTTAATTACGATAATTATGTTTATAAATTATATTATTCATTTATTTAGTTTAATTATCATTAGTAACTAATTCATATATCGGCAGATAATAACAAATGTTACTTTTAAATCGTGAGGCCTAATTGCAATATAATTGATTCTTGCATGTTCTTGATTGTTCTTGGTTGAATTTTATTTCTAAGATGTTTAAGCCTGATCAACTTAAATGTTTTTAGGATACTATTATCCAATTTCAGCCAATACATAATTGTTGGATGGGATTAGTAAGTAGCACAGTTTTGTGAAAAACAGCTAACTAGTTAAGACAGTAATAGCAAGATAAGAAATATTTGAGTATGCGTTACTATTTTCTTTTACTCTCAGAAATGCTATATCGAGTTCTTTTAATACTTAATGATATCAAAATGTGTTCTGGCTTAGCGAATACTTTCTGGGGACATTTTGGTGGGTTAAGCGTACCTGCTTCCCTATAATCAGGGTCCTAGAGCAATGAAAAATAGCCATAAAGGCGTGTTTTCAAAGGGTATTAAATACCCTAAGAAGACTCGCCATTCCCCTCTCAATTTTCCCACCAAAAATCCTTTTCTCCTTCATCAAATCCATTGTCTTATTCATCTCCTCCATTATTTCTTCACAAGTTGATAAAAAGTTGATGTCATTGCCTAAGACTCCTTCAATATTCTTCTCATTTTTTCCATCTTACATATTTATCTCATTTTTGAGGGGGATGATGATCATGGAGGAAGAAGGCTTGAGGGAGCGCTAGATTTCATCAACTTCATGCTCCCATTTACTTATTTTTAAGGTTAGTGTTGTTAAACCCTAAGAATTCTTGTCCTCCTTAGTGTGTTCATGAATGTTTTGTTTAATCTAGGGCTATTTGGATATTATTTGTGTTCAATGTCTTAGTTTTTGGATATTTTAATGAATGCGGCTTTTTTAAAGTATGATTGTAAAAACCTAATGAAAAATAGTATAATATTGTAAGAATTTGAATATGAAGGGGATCCCATGTAATGTGGAATTTTTCCCGGCCTAAACTATATATTATAAAATTAGTGTAGTTAAAAATCTAAAACATTTTGTTGTAGGAAAAAAACATGTCTTAGAAACGAACTCGTGATAATGTATCACATTCACAACATAGCAATGGAAAGACTATGGGATTCGGCTCCAATGACGATGACGGATCCTACGAGGTAGGAATAGGAAAGCCCCATTGTAAAACTTTAGAACGTAGGATGGTTAGGAAGGAGTTAACTCTGTTAGTTTTTAACAAGTCCGGCAAGTGTTTATCCAAAGATCATCTGAAATGATCTAATTGGGTCGCAAAAATCTGGAGAACAAGGGTTGACATTTGGTTTGATAGTTGGCATGACATACCAAAAAACTATAAGGAGACCCTATGGATGGAGTGCAAAGTAACTCTAATGGTCATAGTGTGTTCGCAAAAAATATTTTACTAATAAAATATTCTAAACTTACCATCGTCTCTAAATCCTCATAGAGACCCACTGAAATCGAAGCCCCGAATATGACATATATTAGGAGGAAGGCAACGACCATGATGTGCAAAAGCTGACGGAAACACAAATATACATTGTTGAGGGAGTACATATTTTCTTCGAAAAAAGTGATTGCCCGTGGATGACGTACACACACATCCAGCCAGATAGTTGGGAGATTCACAAAAGAAGGGTTTTGGAGAATGATTCTAAGGTTAGTAAAGTTATATACACGGTTGCTCAAAAATTTGAAATGAACTAGTTTCTAGTGTTAAAATTTCCCTAACAACCTAACATAGGGTACGAGGAAAGAAAAACAACGCCTTGTATGTTTGAATAAAATGCCTCACCGTTTAAGCCTTGGTGGGTATGGATTGGTGGCAATGAAGTTAGTAGAACGCCTTAAGAAAGGTGTTCAAATTGAAATCGAAGTCGGAATGATCGAAGAAGAGGCTTGTGCAAAGGTATAACCAATGGATATGGATGACATTGATAGGTGTGATCTATTCCTCAAAGGCCGACAGAACAAGGAGAGTGAATATGTGGAGGAGGATATAAGAGAAATGGCTAAACGAGTAGTATACCATTTATCCAGACTTTCTATTTATTCATTCACATATTTTCCATTCACTTGTGCTAACATTTTCCCCTTATTTAATCAATTAGGAAGAATTAAATAATGATCAATTAGAAGGAAGATTCATACCACCTTCAAGCATGATATTCTTTGTGAGGCAACAAATAAACCGATCCATGTGGGCCGTGTTAGGGGAGTGGGTGATGTGTATAAATTATGTTGTTTATTTTATTGGAATTTAATGTGATTTTACGGAATTAATATGCACTTAGGTGTTTTATATATCACATATAACAGTTTTTGGGCTTAAGATGAATTAAGAAGAAGTGGGGGAGAATTATGGCAATTATGACAAGAACAATCAGTCAAAATATTGCACAAAATTAAAGCAGACGTGTGACACTGTGAAGTATTTTTAGAGAATATTCTGGAGCTGATTTGAAGAAATAATTTAAAGATTTGATTATAATTTTATCTCTTAAGATTATATTTCAAAAGATTTAGAAAGAGATTTTCGGGAGAATAATTCTGCTTCGGACATCATTATAGACGCAGACTTTGTTTCGGATTCAGTTAGTCTTAGTTTTTATCTTAGTTTTCGTTTTTCATTCCACCGCAGGCTTTAATACACATGAGTTTAGTTAGTTAGTTTTAGAGTTTTGGTCTTAGCTCTGGGTTCCAGAACCAGGACAGCAGTGTTTCTTTGGCTTTTATTTTTCTTACAATAGACATTAGATAGAAAACATCATCATCCGTGCTCTTGTTTTCATCCTGGAATACTGCTAAGGATTTAATCACTTTGCCTTTTGATTTGTTTCCTTGGTATTCGTGCCAAGCATTCAGTATTACAGTTTGCATTGTTTATTTTATTTTATCTGATTACGATAATTATGTTTATATATTATATTATTTATTTTTTTAGTTTAATTATCATGAGTAGCTAATTCATATATCGGCAGAGAATAACAAATGTTAGTTTTAAATCGTGAGGCCTAATTGCAGTATAATTGATTCTTGCATGTTCTTGATTGTTCTTGGTTGAATTTTATTTCTAAGATTGTTAAGTCTAATCAACTTAAATGTTTTTAGCATACTGTTATCTAATTTCCGCCAATACGTAGTTGTTGGATGAGATTAGTAAGTAGCATAGTCTTGTGAAAAACAGCTAACTAGCTAAGACAGTAATAACAAGATAAGAAATAATTGAGTGTGCGTTGCTATTTGCTTTTACTTTGGGAAATGCTATATCGAGTTCTTTTAATACTTAATGTATCAAAATGTGTTCTGGCTTAGCGAATACTTTCTGGGGACATTTCAGTGAGGGAAACAGTTAATTAATCATAATTGGTTGACTATTGATAAAGTAAGAAAGAATTGGGGGGGAGGGGTGGGTTAAGCGTACCTAGCATGAGTAAGAATTGATTCATTATTGCACTTGTGATCGATGTTAACTAGCATGAGTTATTCTTAGCCGATATCATTTATCCATATATTTATTCCTCATTTTTAGAGTCAGTATTTGCATTTTAGGGTTAGAAATCATTCTTGAAATTAAGGCGTGGTGGCATCACCAAAACGGTTTTTTATTAAGTAGGAAAAAATAATTATTAATTATTGCTTTTGCTCCTCGTGGGATCGACCTTGCTTACCAATGTACTAACTATAGTTAATCTGAGTTTGCAGATTATTTGGCGAGTAAAATGACTCTCACCAGTGGATGGGTCCTTGACACAACGAGAGACATTTGGAATTACCTGGTACTATGGTCGTGCACAACCATCACGGATCCACACGTTGCAAAAACATGCCCTTTAACAAGAAAAAAATAATTGAGCAACAAGACATTCTTATTGAAAAGTTGATCTAACATACATGCCTACCTCTTCCCAAAATTTGGATGATTTAACGCCCGATTGGACTCCCCTATCAAGAGGATCACACCACTCTCCCAAAGAAGTTGAGGTTAATCGGGAGGCAATTATCCTAAGTCCTAGAGACGAAGGCGTCAACCTCGACAAGGCCTTATTCACAAGTGATAAAAAGGTACACGTTTAATAATACCAACTCTTTGATATGAACTTTGTGTATGACATAACATTAATGATTGGTGCAATGTATGGTTACATGTTCATGAGTTATTCATTGATCATGACATAGATGGTAGACCACTACATGTTGCCGATGGTTTTTTACATGACTTAATGAGGCATAATCACATCGTACCAATTCCTGAAGAATGGTCAAAAGTATCTCTAGAGAAGGCATTGGTAAGGGTTGCCACGTTGCCATTTCCAGACAGAGAATAAGACTATCAGTGCTGCTAGTGGAATGTTTCTATTGTGGGCTCATCAACCAGTTTATGCCAATCCCATTAAAGACCGCCATTTGAAACACAATCGGCCAACAACATTGAAGGACCTCGTAGCTACAACAAAACCGGAGCAAGATACACCGAAACAGGTCAAAAGAGCACTTAAACCGGTCCAAACAACACCATGCAAGGTTCAACAATTGGTACCAACATCACAACAAGTCCTAAACGACTCACTCAAGTGCTATACAATTGGTTTCAACCAAATGATCACAAGTCAACTTATGGATTTCATGGAAAAGATTGCGTATTTGGTGCAAAACGGGATATCATCGCCATATGGAGTTTTTTTAGGACCTTTGGAAATGTGAGCAAGTTAATCAGACGCTAATGTCCATTCAGACCTTGTGAGTCCAATATCAATATATTTAGACTAAATTATTTTTTTAGTCCCCTACAAGATACTTTGTTGTAGATACTTTGTTGTAGATACTTTGTTGTAGATACTTTGTTGTAGATACTTTGTTGTAGATACTTTGTTGTAGATACTTTGTTGTAGATACTTTGTTGTAGATACTTTGTTGTAGATACTTTGTTGTAGATACTTTGTTGTAGATACTTTGTTGTAGATACTTTGTTGCAAACGGAGACCAAAACAAGGTATGAGATACTTTTTTGGGGACAAAAAGAACAATTTAGTCATATATTTAATTCATGTTTCCATTTAATTACTTTCTCATTTTTTATGACTAATGTTCAAGTATTTTTTTTAAATTTGATGGTACATGTATTTTTTGTATAATCTAAAGAAGGCATGGATTGCATACATGTGCCCAGTGTTGACCGAAGAAATTGGTTGTACAAAACAAGAGAGAGTCGACTACATTCGCAAAAACATTGGGAGGAAGGATAAAAAAGTATTCATTATGCCCTACATTGAAAGATTACAGTCACAAAATTATGTACTTATTACAAACATTATTTATGCAATGACATCAACATAAATTTGACAGTGTTTTTTGTTTAGATACCATTGGCGATTGATCATGATTGTTCAAGAGAAAAAATGGGTTTATTAGATAGGTCCCTTGCATGTCCAACCATCGGAAGCATTTGTCAAGATTTTGGAGTCTGCCATGAAGGACACTAGCGATGATGGTAGAATTAAAATGGATGTGGTCGAAATCAAGGTATAAATTCTAGTTCAATTGCTTTTTTTTGTGTGTTTCGATTCAGCTCTAATTTGAAATTATTTCAATTCAGTACAAGAAACAAGCACAAACATGAGAATGTAGTTATTACATAATGTTGTACGCAATAGAGTGCATAGAAGCCGTGACGTTAGATCACCTTGAAATTGACAAGGTAATCACGCATTTGGTTCAACTAAACATTAATCATGTCTTTAGATCATCTTTAACGTTTAGCTATTTTATTGGAGTCACAACTTCTTCCAAAGGCAACAAGGGCCTATTCAAAGGAAGACATCAACAACGTCCGGAATTGTTTGGCTAGGAATCTCATTCTCAACTGCTCACAAACCTTCGCAAACCCTAATGTGGTAGAGTAACACATATTTGTTAATTTAGTATGGCATGTAAGTTTGGAATAGAAATGTGTTTATTTCTATTCCTATCTATAGATTATTGCTTAGTTAGCATTTTTAATAGATTTTTGTTAGCTTGTAGAATGATTTTATATATTGTTTTAACAATTGTGGCTGTTGAATGAGCCATATTTTTGGTCGGAAAAATGAATGTAAATTGTGTTTTTGACCATTGGAGTCGTAGGATCTTGTGAAATTGGAAGAAAATTCGTCCATGCAATCTGTTTAGAGCTGATTTCAATTTTGAACTTGCAAATGAGAAAATACCCCAAAAATTATACGCATGCTACTTACCGTGCCAGTCTGGATTATGCATCTGAATAGGGAAGTCCATTGTCATTTAAGGCAGTTCTGGGTCCAACATTTGTTCCAAGCTCAGAACTTACCTATGTTAAAAGTTCAGAATATGTCTTCCACACCAGGCGGAGGCATGACGAGTTCCGAACTCGGAAGCAATTTAAGGCAATTACTTTGACTATTACAAGGCGGTTTAGAACCGCCTTCATTTTTCTTCCGAGCTCGGAAAGGGTCTTCCCGAGCGGTGGAGGCAACAATGGTTCCAAGTTCGGAAGTTATTTAAGGCAGTTCTTCCGCCTATTCTAAGGCGGTTTAAAACCGCCTTTAATGGCAATTTTAAGGCGGTTTTTTGAATTGCCTTTAATCGGAGGCGATCAAAGGCGCAACCAGAGTTTAACTACATATTCTCTATCAAATTTTAACCACAAATTTAAATAGATATATGTGATAATATTTAAACCCCCCCCCTCCCCTCCACTAGTGACTCCCTCTGTCGCAACTCTATAATTGTACCCTTGTGACATTATTCACTATCAAAGTTTAAACACATATTTAAATAGATATATGAAAAATAATAGTATCATATAGAATAATACCAACTTTTTATTTATCGTTATTATAAATAGGTATACATATTAATGGTCAAACATGTTTCTTAAACAACGTAATAACGATTTTTGAAGAAGAGAGACATTTCTGATAACATACTATATCTACAGGAAATGGTCAGATTCCTTGATAAGAAGAACAGAGCTCCTAATTATATTTTGAAATTAGATTTAATGAAGGCCTTTGATAGAGTCAACTGGCAGTTTCTTAGGAAAATTTTAGTTAAATTTGGTTTTAATGGTAACTTTTTAACTGCGGTTATGAGTAACTTATCACAGGCACATTTTTCAGTTCTTCTAAATGGGAATCCAGTAGGCTTCTTTAAAGCTACTAGAGGGATCAAACAAGGTGATCCACTCTCTCCTTTTCTTTTTAATATTTTTACTGAAACTTTCTCAAGAAGTTTATCCTACATATTTTCTAACAGTAGGCTTTCTCATTTCCAATTACCTGCCTCAATTCCTGCTGTATCCCATTTAATGTATGCGGATGACACCATTATCTTTATGCAAGCATCTAAGTCCAATCTCATAAGAATAAAAGCCTTTTTAGATGTCTTTGAGGTGACTTTAGGATGGAAATTTAACTTCGATAAATCAGAATTTTATCTTAGTAAAAGGGCCTCATTCTTAAAGAGTACTCAGGTTAAGTCCATTTTGAAAATGAAAAAAGGTTCTTTCCCATTCACGTACCTTAGCTGTCCCATTTTTCGGGGAAGAACCCTAAAAAGGTATTTCCAACCTCTAATGGCTAACCTGGATTCTAAGCTCCAAAGCTGGAAGAATAGGTGGCTAAGTGCTGGGGGCAAGCTGGTTTTAATTAAACATTGCCTGTACTCTTTACCTCAGCATCTATGGGCAGTTACTAATCCCCCTAAAATAATAATTCGAACATTTGAGAAAAGATTAGCTAGATTCTTTTGGGGGGAATCAAATGGTAAAAATAATAAAATCTGGAAAAAATGGTCTGAAATTTCAATTTCAACTGATTCAAATGGACTTGGTTTTAGATCGGTCAGGGCCATAATTGATACCTGTTCAGCTAAACTTTGGTGGAAAAGCCAATTAGGGTTCACTCTTTGGTCAAAGCTGCTCTGGGCCCTTCCTCTGTCCCATAGGAAATCTGTAACATGGAAGAGAATTCTTTCTATTACCCCTTTTGCAGAGCATAACTCAGTAATTATTCATGAGAAGGGTACTTGTAATTTCTGGTAAGCTAATTGGTGCCCTCGGGGTCCTCTATGTACTATCATCCCGGAGCATATAGTAGCTGCAATGCCATATCTGTCTGTGGCAGATTTCATCAATAACAGGTCCATTATACTACCTCAGATTGGTTCTTTATTGGAACATGATACTTTGTCTTTTCTTCAGGAAGCTGTACTGGTTACTGATAGAGATGACAGATTGATTTGGAAGGCTGAGGTCTCAGGTAACTTCATATATAAATCAACCTATAGGGCTCTCACTCATAGAACAGGTAACTTTCCTATATGTAAATTCATTTGGAATAATGCTTTGTAAAAAAAGATCTCAATATTTACATGGAAAATGTTGCAATCCTTTCTTCCCTTTGATGAAGTGCTTATTACCTTAGGGTTCAGTTTAGCTTCTAAGTGCCCGGCTTGTTCTAATTCAGACTCAATTCAGCATTTCTTTATTTCATGTCATATTGCTCAGGCTGTCTGGGGAAACATAGCTTCGATAATCCACTTTCATCTAAACCCTAGTCATTCTCTTACTGAAAGATTCTTCATTTTATGGAATACCAAGGATCTGGTTAGCTGGAAGCATTTTGTCTGCAAAATCATACCTTCTCTTACTTGTTGGTCGCTTTGGAAAGCTAGGAATAGGTTCATATATGATAATAAGCCATTCTCCTCCGAACTCATCTCCAAGGAAGTTCATGACTTAATTAAACTGGCGCTCCTAACTACTCTGAGGACTTACTTCTCACATTCGGCTATTGCTTCTCCTTTCAGCCATTGGATCCCTTTTATTAGACCTCCTCCTAAGCCCAACATAGCTACTGTTTTGTGGGAGAGACCTCCTTTGGGGTCAATCAAAATTAATATTGATGCTTCTTGGTATCCTGATAAGGCAGCAGTTGGGATGGTTGTCCGAGATAGTTCGGGTGAATTGATTAATATAGCTTCGGCCTCCATCTCTGCTGCTTCACTGCTAGAAGCCGAAATGAAGGCCATTCTGTTTGCATGTGAAAGATTGTCTGATATAGGCCATAATTTCTTTTTTGAAACCGACTGTAGGTTGGATGTTAACATGATCAATTACCCTTACTCTGCTAACTGGAACCTCTTTGATTTGGCTTATAAAGTTAATGCTCTATTAGGCTGTGCTCATCTTAATCATGTCTTTAGGGAAGGTAACTCTGTTGCAAATGCTATTGCAAAGCATCACACCTGCCACCTCCAATGTCTGCATCTTAGTACCATTCCCCAACATATTGAGGGCCTCATTGCATTAGATAGGGCACATATACCTCAAGTTAGAGTTCACTAGAATACTTTTCCTAAGGACTGATACTGCTAATTAAGACTCTTTAATGCAGGTGTAGGATCTGTTCTTATACTGGTTACTTATCATCTTTTGCGAGTCATCCGCGGCTCAAGAATTCTTCATTGTGCTGACCATCCTCTCCTATTGGAAGCCTACTGCTGGTTCTCATTAGGGGAGTTCTCCTCATAAAACGGTCTGGAGGTTGGGAGGGATTTTCATCTCCTTTCAGTTTCACTCTACTGGACTTTCACATTTCATGCTCTGCACATACTTGAGCGTGATCAGAATCTGCTTTTCGGGACTTCTGTATCTTGAATTCTGTAACTGTAGACTATTACCACTTGTATTTGAAGTTGCCTGGCTGGAGGTGAGAATTAACACAAGGGGTGGAGATTCTCACCTTCGGATCACAACTTCATCATCTATCCTTCTTTTTCTAGGATAGTTGTTACACAAGTACATCATTTAGAAACTAGTAGGACTTTTGGATGGCAACCATGTTGCCTTATCACAAACTATTATCTGTCTGTAAATTTTACTCGTTTTGATGGAGGCTTGGGGAACCTCTAACACACCATCCCCCGCCCTCGGGTGTTTTCATTAAAAAAAATAACGATTGTTGTTCATACAAAGGTGGGACGGAGAAGGGAGTACTGATTTACTTCTTCTTCTTTTTTATACTTAATCAAATCCAAACTATCAGTTTTAAGACCGACGTTATTAGCTATAATCAAATGTAGAATCAGGGTCCTGGAGCAATGAATATATATCATCTTCTTATTCTGTTCAAGTACATTATATAAAAAATGTTTGTATTACATATATATGTGATAATATTTTTATTCAAGGCACTATCAAATTCACTGCCCTAGTAATAATCTAGAAATTTATTTATTGCAAACATGACAAGGATAACAACATTTACATTTGCCAAAGAGTTTCGTACATTTGCCACCACTGCAATTTTCCTGCTCACAGGCTTCCTTGCACGATTGATTGAAAACGCAAGGTCCATAAAATTTCGCCGCTGGTTTTGTGCATTGGGCTCCGACTCTTATATCCTTGTCATCTACAATTTCATAAACACAATTATTATCAAAATAATTTATTAAATGCTTGGGTGCATGAGTATAGCCTAAGTATTATTTGACAGAATAGTAGTTTATTATAAAATAACTAAGAAAAATAGGAAGTGTGTAGAAAATAAAGATGTAGTGTTGTTGTGATTGTATTTATGATTTGGGGTACATTTACAAAAGACCTAAACAAATAAGAAAAAGATTACTAATCTAAATACAAATAAAATTCACAAAATGTTCTTTTCCCTCGATAAAGTACTTTACAGTATTCATGATTCAAGAAATTCAAATATGACAAATTATATAGTATCTCTGAACATTGTATTCCAGGGATATTTTGGGTATTAAAAATGGTTAAAATGTACACTTTTATTTGTAAAATTGTGTATTATTATAATTTGATTGTCATTACTATTTAAATATAAGAGTGAGTCTCCTGACAGGCGGCCTGTTCATAAGCTTATGAACATATCACTTATATTTTTATTGTATGCACGGCATTTATTAAAATTTATTAAAATATTTTTTTATGTCATATATTTTTATATTTTCACGATACATATTATTGCTTGTTTTAACTTAGAACATACAATATTTAAATTTTATTAAAAAATTACAATATTTAAAATAAAATCTATGTAGACTGTTCATAAATTTATGGAAAGTCCGTCTTTCCTGGGACTTTCTCGTGACATAATGATGCATAAAGACTATTATTGAATTACACTTTCGGTAAATATATAATGTATACTCATGGTACTAGAGGTACGGTATAAAAATTTTCCAATCATAATTTTCAGCAATAGTTCTATTTTTCTACAAGGAAAGGGAAAGAAGAATGTGTAACTTATGCATGCATGTTGAGTTAATCAGGATAAAGAAAATCTCACGGGAAACAAAAACAAGAAGAAGCGCCAATATGATTGCAGCGAACTTTGTCATTTTTGTATTCTTCGACCTTCAAACAATTGATTTCAAAAGAACGATGAGGATGAGAATATGATAACTATTTGCATCTATTTATACTGATAATTTGTGGAATTAACTAGTGAATCCTCTGATTTTCTTACTATTAGTGATGATATTATTTCTTTGTTTGTGGTCTCATTCCCTTATGTGGTCTCATTCCCTTGCTGTTTCACTTATATCTTCACATGACCAATTTATGCATGTTGACATATCTCATCATTCTTTCAATCTTTATATGGAGGCTGTTTTCATTTATGCTTTAAGAAACAGAGAAGGTAGGAAAGCATTATGGAAAGATTTAGAGCCAATTTCTAAGGGAGATACAATTTTCATAGGTGATTTTAATACAATCACTAATGTGTCTGAATATAGAGGACCTTCTAATCCGGCTCTTGGAAGCATCAGAGACTTTAATACATGGATAAACTCCAATGGTATTCAGGAAATAAACACAGTAGGTAACCTGTTCACTTGGTGTAACTCTAGGCTTAGAAATCCTACTTCTAAAAGGTTAGATAGAGGACTTTGTACCCTAGCATGGAGCTCCAAATTTCCCTCTTCCTCCATCCAGATTCTTAATAGGCATACCTCGGACCACTCACCTCTCCTCCTCTAGTTGTCTAACTTAATTCCCTCATATCCTAAGCCTTTTAGATTTATTAATGCCTGGTTCCAAAGGACAGAGTTTATTGGCTTAATTCAGGAAAATTGGGAAAAGCCTATCCATGATAAAGGTATGATTAGATTCTACTTAAAATTGATCAGGTTAAAAAGAGTGATTAAAATATGGAACAGAGAGTCTTTTGGTAATATTGATTCCAATGTTATACTAGCTGAGGAAGCATTAAATATCCAGGAATCTGCTTTTGATTTAAATCCTAATCTTTCTGAACTTGTTAAGCTAAACCAGAAAAAGCTTTATTGCTTAGGGCTCTTAAGGAGAAAGAAAAGTTTTGGAAACAGAAAGCGAGACTTAAATGGCATAAATTAGGGGATAATAATACTGATTTCTTTCATAAGGTGGTTAAAGAGAAGAATTGTAAGATGCAGATTAATAAGATTAAAAATTCAGCTGGTCAATGGTTAAACACACAATCTGAAATCCAGAAGAGGCAATTGTCTTTTATTCTGGTCTATTAACTGAACCTGACCAAAATACTGATGATACTTTCTCTTCCCACTTTCTTAGCCAAATCCCCAAACTTTTAGATGAATCGGATAACCAAGCTTTAGTTGCCCCTGTGTTAGAATCTGAGTTAGAAACAGTAATTAAAAGCTTAAACAGAAACAGCAGTCCAGGGCCAGATGGTTTCACACCTAAGTTCTATATTAAATGCTGGTCTTTTATTAAGCATGATCTTATGGAGGCAGTCAATGATTTCATCTTAGGTTCTAACATCCCGAAAGGGATATCTAGTACATGGATTACACTCATTCCCAAGAAAGCAACACCTAGTCATTTTGGGGATTTTAGACCTATCAGTTTATCTAATGTACTTAACAAAATCTGTTCCAAGGTTCTTATGGAAAGGCTAAGGCCTTACATGGATACCCTGATCTCTCCTAACCAATCTTCATTTTTGAAGAACAGAGACATTTCTGATAACATACTATATCTACAGGAAATGGTCAGATTCCTTGATAAGAAGAACAGGTCCCCTAATTGTATCTTGAAATTAGATCTAATGAAAGCCTTTGATAGAGTAAACTAGCAGTTTCTTAGGAGGATTCTTGTTAAATTTTGTTTTAATGGTAATTTTTTAACTGCGGTTATGAGTAACTTATCACAGGCACATTTTTCAGTTCTTGTTAATGGGAATCCAGTAGGCTTTTTTAAGGCTACTAGAGGGATTAAACAAGGTGATCCACTCTCTCCTTTTCTTTTTAATATTTTTACTGAAGCTTTCTCAAGGAGTTTATCCTATATATTTCCTAACAGTAGGCTTTCTCATTTCCAATTACCTGCCTCAATCCCTGCTGTATCACATTTAATGTATGCAGATGACACAATTATATTTATGCAAGCATCTAAATCTAACCTCATAAGAATAAAAGCCTTTTTAGATGTCTTTGAGGTGACTTCAGGACAGAAATTTAACTTTGAAAAATTAGAATTTTACCTCAGTAAAAGGGCCTTAATCCTAAAGAACACTCAGGTTAAGTCCATTTTGAAAATGAAGAAAGGTTCATTCCCATTCAATTACCTTGGTTGTCTCATTTTTCGGGGAAGAACCCTAAAAAGGTATTTCCAACCTTTAATGGCTATCCTGGATTCTAAGCTCCAAAGTTGGAAGAATAGGTGGCTAAGTGCTGGGGGCAAGCTGGTTTTAATTTAACATTGCCTATACTCTTTACCACAGCACCTATGGGAAGTCACTAATCCCCCTAAAATAATAATTCGAACATTTGAGAAAAGATTAGCAAGATTCTTTTGGGGGGAATCAAATGGTAAAAATAATAAAATCTGGAAAAAATGGTCTGACATCTCAATATCAACTGACTTAAATGGACTTGGCTTTAGGTCGGTTAGAGCCATAATTGATACTTGTTCAGCTAAGCTTTGGTGGAAAAGCCAATTAGGGCTCACTCTATGGTCAAAACTGCTCTGGGCACTTCCCTTATCCCATAGGAAATCTGTAGCATGGAAGAGAATTCTTCTCATTAACTCTTTTGCGGAACATAATTCAGTAATTATTCATGGGAAGGGTACCTGCAATTTTTGGTTAGCTAATTGGTGTCCCCGGGGTCCTCTAGGTAATATCATTCCGGAGCATATAGTAGCTGCAATGCCATATATGTCTGTGGCAGATTTCATCAATAACAAGTCCATTATATTGCCTCAGATTAGTTCTTTATTAGAACATGATACTTTGTCTTTTCTTCAGGAGGCTATGCTAGTTACTGATAGAGATGATAGACTAATTTGGAAGGCGGAAGTCTCAGGTAACTTAACATCTAAATCTACCTATAGGGCTCTCACGCATGAAACAGGTAATTTTCCTGTTTGTAAATTCATTTGGAATAATGCCTTGCAAAAAAAGATCTCAATATTTACATGGAAAATGTTGCAATCCTTTCTTCCCTTTGGTGAAGTGCTCATTACCTTAGGGTTCAGTTTGGCATCTAAGTGCCCCGCTTGTTCTAATTCAGACTCAATTCAGCACTTCTTCATTTCATGTCACATTGCTCAGGCTGTCTGGGGTAACATAGCTTCAATAGTCCAATTTCATCTAAATCCTAATCAGTCTCTTACTGAGAGATTCTTCATTTTTTGGAATACCAAGGATCTGGTTAGCTGGAAGCATTTTATTTGCAAAATCATACCTTCTCTTACTTGTTGGTCGCTTTGGAAAGCTAGGAATAAGTTCATATATGATAATAAGCCTTTCTCCTCCGAACTTATTTCTATGGAAGTTCATGACTTAATTAAACTGGCGCTCCTAACTACTCCAAGGACTTACTTCTCACATTCTGCTATTGATTTGCCCTTCAATCATTGGATTCCTTTTATTAGACCTCCTCCTAAGCCCAACATAGCTACTGTTTTGTGGGAGAGGCCTCCTCCGGGGTCAATCAAAATTAATATTGATGCCTCCTGGTATCCTGATAAGGCAGCAGTTGGGATGGTTGTCCGAGATAGTTCGGGTGAACTGATCGATATAGCTTCTTCTTCTATCTATGCTGCTTCATCACTAGAAGCTGAAATGAAGGCCATTCTGTTTGCAAGTAAAAAATTCTCTGATATAGGCCATAATTGCTTCTTTGAAACCGACAGCAGGTTGGCTGTAAATATGATCAATTGCCCTTACTCCGCTAACTGGAACCTCTTTGATTTGGCATATAAAATTAATGCTCTATTAGGCTTGGCTCATCTTTCTCATGTCTTTAGGGAAGGAAACTCTGTTGCAAATGCCATCGCTAAGCATCACATCTGCCACCTACAATGTTTGCATACTAGCACCATTCCCCAACATATTGAGGGCCTCATTGCATTAGATAGGGCACAAATACCTCAAGTTAGAATACACTAGCAAACTTTCCTAGGATGGATACTGCTAATCTAATCTTATGCTGGTGCAGGATCTGTTCTGATGTTGTCAATTCTTCTGTGACTCATCTGCTGCTCAAGATCTCTTCACTGCTAGAAGCCTACTGCTAGAGACCATCCTCTCCTGCTGGAAGCCTAATGCTGGTTCTTCATTGGGGGAGGTCTTCCCATATATGGTCTGGATGCTGAGATTCTTCTCCTTTCTGATCCACTCTACTGATTCTCAAAATTCAAGCTCCCACAGAACATGCTCCACACATGTTTGAACGTGATCTGAGTCTACTTTCCGGGTCTTCAGTAGATTGTCATCTGTGACTATAGACTATTCAACTTGTATTTGAAGTTTCCTGGCCGGAGGTGCGAATTAACACGAGGGGTGGAGATTCACACCTTCGGATCGCAACTTCATCATCTATCCTCTTTTGCTAGGATAGTTGTTACACAAGTACTTCATTTAGAAACTAGTAGGACCTTTTGGGGGGCAACCATGTTGCCTATCATAAAACTGTGGCTTAATTGTCTGTATATTACACTCGTGCTGATGGAGGTTTGGGGAACCTCTAATACACCATCCCCCACCTTCGGGTGTTATCATTAAAAAAATATATATTTCTTTGTTTGTGTATTTTAATGGTTGGGATCAGATGGAAAGAATCATTACTTAATTTTTTCGTCATTTGAGGTTTCATTCGTTGATCAAATTTATTAGTGGCAAAGTATTGGGCAACATCATCTTTTTGTAGAAAATAAGGGTAATAATGTGTGTTTGTATTCATGAATTCAGGATACATTATATGGTAGTACAGGATACCTATACAAGTTAGGAAAAGGTAATAGAATACAAGTACATCTACAAGTAATATGGTAAGAATATTCTAATTCCTTAACAATCCTCCTCGAGTTGGAGCATGGGGATCGGAAATGTTCAACTTACCAAGTAAAGAATGAAACTGGTTACGTCCGAGAGCCTTAGTGAACAAATCCACAGGTTGGTTTATCGTACGGATATTTTGAGTAACAATAGTGCCAGATTGGACAAGATCTTGGACGAAATGACAATCAACCTCAATGTGCTTTGTGCGTTCATGAAACACTGGATTTACCGAAATATGAAGAGCAGATTGACTGTCACAAAACAATCGCATAGGAAAGGAGTGCAAAACCCCTAAGTCCTTCAGTAAAGACTTAAGCCATAACAACTCACAGCAGGTAACCGCCATAGCACGATACTCTGCTTCAGCAGAAGACCGAGAAACAGTAGGTTGCTTCTTAGTCTTCCAAGAAACAGGAGAATCACCAATCATTACAAAATAACCAGAAAGAGAATGCCAAGTAATTGGGCATGCAGCCCAATCCGAATCACAGTAAGTAGTCAATTGTAACATACTCCGAGAAGAGAGAAATAAACCTTGACTAGGATGACTCTTCAGGTAGTGTAACACACGAAAAACAGCTTGCCGGTGAGGAACACAAGGGGACTTCATGATTTGCACAAGAGTATGGACTGAATAGCTAAGTTCAGGGCGAGTAATAGCCAGGTATATCAGACGTCCAACCAGCGTCGATACTGCTCCGGGTCATGGTAGGCTGGACCTTCAACACGTGCCAAATCATGTTGTTGCTCCATCGGAAAGTCAGTCGGTTTAGAGGCAGATAAACCAGTATCTGATAAAATGTCCAAAGCATATTTTCTTTGCGAAAGAAACATTCCCTCCGGTCTTCTAGTAATCTCTATTCCCAAAAAATACTTAAGGAGACCAAGATCTTTTATATGGAAACAGGAACTTAGGTATTTTTTGAACTCAGCGATGAGCGAAGAAGAACTACTAGCTATAACCAAATCATCCACATAAAACCAGAACATGTAAAGAAACTGATCCACGAGAAAAGACAAACAGAGAGTAATCGGCCTTACTCTGAACAAATCCAAATGCTTGTAAAGCCTAAGCCAATTTAGCAAACCAATTTCTAGGAGCCTGACGAAAACCATAAAGAGATTTCAGAAGGCAGAAAACCTGTTCATGGGGCACAACAAAGCCAGGTGGGGCAAATGAACACCTCCCTATGCAAATCACCATGCAGGAAAGCATTATGGACATCCATCTGATGCAGTTCCCAACCACGAATAACTGTAACAGACAGGAAAAAATGAACATAACTCATCTTCTCAACTGGAGCAAAGGTCTCGGTATAATCAATTCCTTCCACCTGGCAATTCCCAAGAACCACTAGGCGCGCCTTATGACGTTCAATAGTACCATCGGACTGAAACTTCGTCTGGTAGACCCATTTACACCCAATGGCCTTTTTATTTAAAAGCAGAGGAGCCAAAATCCATGTCTGATTGCGCTTTAGCACAGTAAGTTCTTCCGTTATAGCGTCTCACCAATGAGTATACTGGGAAGCCTCAGAATAAGTAGAGGGATCTGCACTAGAAGTTATAGCACCCAAAAATCTAGAATGCATACTAGAAAAATTATCACAGTTTACATAATCAGTAAGAGGGATAGAGGGGGATCTGCACTTGTAAGAGCACATGCATAATCATTAAAATCGTAATCTACCAAGTAAGACGGCGGTCAGCGAGGTCGAACACTCTGTCTGGTAGGTGGAAACTCGGCAGCGAAACCATCCGAGAATAGAGAAGCCGGTAAAGTAGATGCCGACGAAGTAGATGTCAGCGGTGAATGACCTGCAGCGGCTGGCGGAGGATGACCGGTGATGACCGGATGAGACTGACCGGCAGTGGCTGGCGAAGGATGGCCGATGGCGACCGGCGGTGACTGACCGACGACAGACGGTGGTGACTGACCGGTGATGAAGGCGGTGACTGATCGGCAATGGACGACGGCAGCTGACCAGTGGTGGAAGGTGGCGGCGGCGAGCCGCGGCGGATGGCGGCGGACGGCAGTGATGGACCAGCGGTAACCAGTAGCAACGGATTACCGACGGACGGCGGTGGGCCAGCGGCAAAAGATTGGCTGTGGCCAGCAATGACTGGCCGACAGTGGATGGCGGAATAAAAATTCGGTGTGACTCTGGCAGCAGGAAGGAGGAAATCGACAGTAATGTGGTGGCGCCGTTGGGTTCGTCAGAAGAGGCAGAAGTCTGAGTTGCAGAATACGGGAACTGGTCTTCAAAAAAATTAGCATCTCGACTGGTAAAGATCACACGAGATTCCAAGTCAAAAAGGCGATAGCCTTTCTTTCCGGCAGGATAACCAAGAAACAGACACCGCCGACTTCTTGGTGCAAACTTGTCACGATATCTGGGAACACGAGCAGAAAAACACAAGCA
This sequence comes from Rubia yunnanensis, assembly GCA_037428765.1. NCBI lineage: Eukaryota > Viridiplantae > Streptophyta > Magnoliopsida > Gentianales > Rubiaceae > Rubia > Rubia yunnanensis. Next base: position 111,084,176 of record CM075064.1, on the reverse strand, counting down.
TCCAAAAACCCTTAATAATGAGTAATTCGAAGCTTGCCCATAGAGCAACTCAAAGGGAGTGCGACCGTTGAGATGCTGTGTCGGTGTTCGGTTAATCAGGTAAGCAGCAGTAAGAACACATTCTCCCCAAAATTCAATAGGAAGACTAGCTTTGAACCATAAAGCACATGCCATATTGAGTAAATGGCGATGCTTTCTTTCAACTCGACCATGCAGTAAAGTGAAATCGTAAAGGAAAAAATTCAGTGTCATTATCAACCCTAACTCCTTGAATTGTTCGGCCCTACTGGTTCGTCACTAAGGCACTAAATTCTAAAAATCTAGAAGCTACTTCAGATTTAGCTACTAATAAATAAATCCAAACAGCTCGGAAATAATCATCAACTATAGTAAAAAAAATGCACCACTAGAAGATGGTGTTCGATAAGGTCCCCAAACATCACAATAAATTAATTGAAACAATGCAGTAGCATTTGTAGAACTCAATGGAAAACTATGTCTAGTCTGTTTTTCTCTATAACATATAGAGCAAGGAACATAATTTTTACTAGTGCAAAAATCAATAGAAGAAATAGAAGACAACGTTGTGGAGGAAGGATGTCCAAAACGCTGATGTCATAAGTCAAAAGAAGATACGGAAGCCACTGTAGGAAGAGACTGCATGATAGAACGATAAACACGAGTATCCAGCAGACGAAGCCAAAACATCCCCCCCTTTTTGTTCACCCATGCCAATCACTTTCCTCGTACTGATTGTCTATAAAATGAAATAATTTTTAATAAACAAAGCTAGACAGTTCAGGGTAGATAACAATCTAGAACATGATAACAAATTGCACCACAATGTAGGTATATATAAAACATGAGGTAGAGTAACACCACCAAAGAAAATAGAACCATATTGAGTGGTAGTGGTGGATGACACAGAGCCATCGGGTAGAATGACATTCACAGTATCAATAGTAGTAGTAAGATCTGTAAGAGAACCTTTGTCACCAGCCATGTGATATGAGGCTCCTGAATCAAGTATCTATGGTAAAGTAGGCTTACCAGACTCATTCTAAGTAAGAGAATTAAACTGATGAAATAACTGCATTGGCGTGCTCCATTGGTCATCAGACAGAGCAGGGCCAAAGTCGGATCGGGACACGGCTAGGGGAAGCCACCCGCACTAGACTGGGCGGCGATGTGGCTATGCCGGTGAATGGTGGCAGGAGAGGGAATGCCACGGCAGCACCTCCGGGACTGGCGGTGGTGGCGGACGTCCGGGAAGCTAGCACCGGTTTCTTGGTGGATCAGGCTTTCACCTTCAACTTCTTGAACCATTCTGGTACATCATGTATCTTGAAACAGGTATCCTTAACATGACCCTTACGATGACAATGTGTACGAATAAGATTCTTGCGGACAGATGCAGAAAGAACAATTGGCAAAGAACTTACAGGTGGTAAACATCGTGCAGCATAAACCATGGAAATAGAAGAAGGCTCACGAGCTCTAATGATAGCTTTATGATTCTCCTCCTCAGCAACAAGGACATATACTTTCACAACAGATGGCATTGGATCAATGCTCATGATATGTAATTGCAAGGTGTGAAAACCTTCGTCGAGGCCAGAGATGAATTGATAGATCACATCCTTCTCTCTTTCTTGGAAGACTTTCACAGAAATATTGCAATGGCATGATGCCTTGCTTTCTTAACAGGCACAAACTAGGGGAGGCCGGATGCAGTGATAATCTGCAAACAACTTCTTCAATTTAGCAAAGTAAATGTCGATGGGCTGACTGTTTTGCATGCAACTCTGAATAGCCTCTTGCATTTGCAAAACCTCCATACCATCGGCAAGAATAAATCGTGCCTTCAGGTCATCCCACAGATCCTTAACTGTGGAAAATGAGCTTGTAGAAGATCTCAACACCGGATCCAGGATTTGCAAGATCCAACAGATAAGGGTAGCATTAACCCCAGGCCAATCACCAGCATCAGGATGACCATCCTGGGGTTTGGTAATGGATCCATCAATGAACTCAATCTTGTACATAGCCAGGAATACGCGAAAAATGGCGTCAGACCATTCAATGAAATTTTCTTGACCTCTCAGCGTGTTCGGTATAAGTTGTAAACCTAGACCGTGGCCAAAACCAATAAAGTAAGGATCAGTCGACATACGACCAATAGGTAAAGCAGTCTGAGGGCCAGATTGCAACTGCAACTGCTGAAGTAAAGTTGCAATCACATCGTAACCACTCATATCCTGAGGCTTCGGAACCTCAGGTGCATCAAGACAATTATGTTCTTCAGAGATAGACATAGTGGAAAATTAGGTACAGATCAGCAGCAGGTACAATAACCGGTGATGGATCAGATCGACGGGACACACCGGCGTGTGAGACTGGAGAACTCTGGCCGTGCGGGGGAACGGTCGGTGGCGTGGAGCAGCGGCAGCGGCGGTCGGCGTTGTCGGCGGCGCGTAGCAGGTGCAGCGACGGCGCGTGGCGGAGTAGCGGTGGTGCGTGTGGTGTTCTGACGGCAGCAGGAGCTCGGAAATTTAACGCAGCCGAAACTTTCTATTTAAGGTTTCAGGATTTTAGGTTCTGATACCATATAGAAAATAAGGGTAATAATGTGTGTCTGTATTCATGAATTCAAGATAAATTATATAGTAGTACAAGATACCTATACAAACTAGGAAAAGGTAATAGAATACAAGTAAATCTACAAGTAATATGGTAAGAATATTCTAATTCCTTAACATCTTTCCATAAACTTATGGAAAAATATGGTTTAATTAGAATAATAAAAGGTAAAAGGCTTTAGTTGCAATATTAAAAAATTATAATGCAACGTGTAGTAGTTATAAAGTTTATAACTCATTCATGCAACCCGAAGATTTTATCTTCATTTCTTCTAATTTGTTGTTTAAACCTTGCATTTCCATTGCTTATGGAAAGACCGTCTTTCAATGGAAAGACCGTCTTTCAAGAGATAGACTCTTTATTAGTCTAAATAGGATTACTGAGTGCAAAAAAAATTTTGAAGAGCCATCTCTTGAAAGACGGTTTTTTCATAAAGCATGGAAAGACCAAGGTTTAGTGTGCAAATTTTAAAAAATAAAGATAAAATTTTTGGGTTGCATGAATTAGGTTATAAATTTTATAAATACTACATGTTGCATAGTAATTTTTTAATATTGCAACTAAAACCTTTTACCTTTCATTATTTTAATTAAACTCTATTTTTCCATAAGGCTGTGGAAAGACGGTCATTCCCAAGATTTTTTCCTATTTTTAAACTGATTAAATATTTTACATTACAAATTCATAAAATAGTTTTACATCACTGCTTCTACCTTTGAATGTTAAAAACATCTAAACTGGTCAAATATATATTATGAATGATAGAATCAGAAGAGTTTTAATTTACTGCTGACATATACTGGGTTAATGAACGAAAAACGATTTTCTTACCTTTTGCTATTGGAATTAAATGGGGTTTTCGGTTATCCGTTTCATTGTAATTGTGCATGGAATTTCTTTTAAAATTCACATTTAAAGAGAAATGAAATGTATGCATGATATTTTCTTTCTAATAAATTTGGTTTGATTCATAACAGTTATATCTAAAGGATCCAATGTAATCTATTACTGCCCTAAAAGATTGATAAGAAATCGTTACTTCTGTTGTACAAGACTGAAAAATGCAAGTAGGTTCCAATGAGAAGAGTAAAATTTTCGAAATTTAACATGCTAACAGCATTAATCAACAAGAATTTCCGTTTGGTATATCATAACTATTAGTTGAAGCTACAAATTATTTAAAATTTACCTTTCTAACCTAACTTCTTTGTAAATAAAAGTGCTAGAATATAAATATTACTTGTAATTACAAATAATATTTATATTCCTTAACAAAAAAGATTTATGAAAAAGCAACCTAAGGTTTATTTCATGAGGCTGTCTCTTGAAAGACGATCTTTCCATAAGGTATAGAAAAATCAAGATTTAAAGTGCAAATGAGAAGAAATGAAGATAAAAATTTTAAGTTGCATGAATTGAGCTATAAACCTTATAAATACTACGTGTTGCATAGTAAATCTTTAATGTTACAACTAAGACCTTTTACCTTTTATTATCTTTATTAAACTCCATCTTTCCATAACCCTATGGAAAGACGGTCTTTCCCAAGACTTTGCCTTATTTCATATATAAAATGTTGAAAATGAAATATGGTAGTAAAAACACGCAAAAATGAGGTGAAAAAGCGATCCGTGAATTTTGGTGACCTTGACTTGCGAGAATTTTGTGGCTTAGAATTAGAGCTGTCAATTCGGTTATTTGGGTTGGCTTTGGGTTCGGGTCAAACGGGTTCGGGTTGAAATAGGTTGGGTTGAAACAGGTCAAAATATGTTTGTCTAGTCGATTCGGGTTCGGGTCGGGACAAAACGTGTTCGAGTTAAAACATGTTGAAATCTGTTGGTCGGTTGGGTCGGATCGAATCAAAACGGGTTCGAGTTGAAATGGGTCAAAGTCTATTTGTCGGGTCAGGTCGGGTCAGATCGGGCCAAAATGGGTTCAATTTGAAACAGGTCGAAGTTTGTTAGTTGGGGCGGGTCAAAATGTCTTTGTGTTGAAAAATGCTGAAGACTATTAGTCGGATCGGGTAAATGTCAAGTCAGGTTCTGACGGGTCTGTAATGTTTCTCGGGTCTGGTCGGGTTGGGTTACACTACTAGAAAAAAGGTATATTGGCACCGATATGTCAGTGCAAGAAGAGCAATGCCGGTGTTAGGAATTTCGTAGGCACCGACAATCTGGCAACTGAACCAAAAAAATGGTGCCTATGAATAAATCCAGCAGCGGTTCACTAAAGAAAAAAAATGTTTGAATTTAATAATTTTCAGCATCGGTTTTGGGTGAATGACATATACCAATGCTAATACTAGTGCCTATGTCCAGAATAGTAATTTTTGGGGGTAAAATTGTGGTGGAAAAATAGCTAGCCACAATATAAGTTATAATATACTGGTGCTAGGACTGCATTTAATTTTTTAAAAAAAATTAAGAAATGCTTTGCCAGGTTAGAATTTGGTTTCGCGTTGAGTTTAGGTTCTGTCAGGTACCAATAATCAGGTCAGAATCGGGTTTCGGGTTGAGCTTGGGTCGAGTTGGGTTCGGGGTTTGGGCCCAGATTATCAGGTCAGAATCGGGTTTCAGGTTGAGTGCAGTTCAGTTTGGTTTGGGTCTGGGTCAATATTTTGTGGGTCATGAACGAGTTCGGCTTGAGTTTGGCTGGGTTTGGGTCAATATTTTGCAGGTCAGGATCAGGTTCGGGTTGAGTTTGGTTCGGGTCGGGTTTGGGTTTGGGTTCGGGTTAATATTTTACGAGTCAGGATTGGGTTTAGGTTGAGTTCGGTCAAGTCGGTTTTGGTCGAGTCAGAAATTCAGGTCAGAAATTGACAGGTCTACTTAGAATCATTAATTCCCCAATTATTTATACCCAACAACCCTAACAAACTGATATTTGCAAATAAATGATAGATCTCTCCTTATCCCCAAACTTTCTGTAAATTTCATTTGAAATCTCATCCCTAATTAAACTTCACTATATTACATTTCAATATAAAAATGATCTCATACAAGACTTTGTCTCTATTTTATATTTTATTTAAAGTGTTTGTATTATACATATAATAAATTTTTATTTAAGGTAATATCAAATTCGCCGCGCTAACAACAACGAATTCGTCTCCTGCGAGACCGTCTCACAGTGAGACCAGTGATTGATATGATAACGTGGAACCATAAAACAAAAGCAAGTTATATTCTGGGGGTCAAACTACAATATCTTTATTCTCGAGGTAAATTTTAAAGAGCCCAGAGATATATAGGGACTGAGTTGCAAAGTATTAGAAACTCTTTCTTCTCCGGGAAACTCCAGTCTCTGTTACCTCGTCATTGTCGTTGCTTGCATCACATTGCCATTGTCATCGCATCGCCGCCGCCTTGTTGTCATACATTAGACATAGGGTTGAGAAATATATATGGGATTGTTTAAATACGCTGGCGACGAGTCCATGACAACAATCAATAACCTCCTCGCTGGATGGGTTATGCGTTGAAATTGGAGTCACAGCCAAAATTCGTCGAATTCGGCATCGAATTCGGCGAATTTGGAAAGTTTTTTCGGTTCATCCTTGCAGTTTTCCAGCGACCGACAAAATTGGTTTATTAGGTAAAAGTCAAGCTGATTATTTGAGTCCGGTTTGTTTTGCTTTGGGTTGGATAAGGGCTGGATATCAGTTTGGGTTTGGGGTTTAAAATTCAAATTTAAAAAATACACATCATATAAAAATTACTAAATATCAATTTTTAAAAAAAAATAAAATATCAAACTAACATGGTAAAACATCTTATTGAAATAATTAAAGATATATCAAACTAAATTAGTTAAACATTAAAAAATATAATAATTTAAACTATTAAAACATGAAATAAAAATATTCAAACATCGAATAAAAGCACTAAAAATTAAAATCAAAATTAGAATGGTAAACATAAAATTATAATTAAATTAGAATGTTTAAATATTAAATAAAAATAACAAAATAAACATCAAATTATAATGGTTAAACATCAAATAAAAACACTAAAAACGCACATTAAAATAAAAAAGAGTTTGAACATCAAATACAAATAATTAAACATCAAACGAAAATATTTAAAACACACTTCTAAAATAGTTAAGCATCAAATAAAAACCCTAAAAATACACATCAAAATTTGAATAGTCAAACATCAAATCAAAGTAATCAAACATCAAATAAAAATATTAAAAATACTCATCCAAGTAGTTAAATATCAAATATAAACAATAAATATACATATGAAAACTTAACCATTTCATCAAACTGAAAAAGATCACTAGGTTTGGTTAAAACATCAACAGCGAAGTGCATATATAACCATATATAATTGATGAAAGTGCACATATAACCCTGCGATATTTGAAAGTGCAAATATAATCCTAGATAGTTAGTGTATGTGCAAATATAACCTTTTTCGGTAGTTTGAGGCCCGAATTTCATGAAAAGACATTTTTTCCCTTTAAAAAAATTATAAACTAACAATAAACTAAAACTATTATCATACCTCCATATAAACCCTAGAGTGGGTCTCCTGACAGGCGGTCTGTCCATAAGCTTATGGACAGGCCACTTATTTCTTACCTTATATACTGCATTTCTTAAATTACATACAAAATTTAAAATTTTTGAAAATATTTTTTTATATGATATATTTTTATATTTTCACCTTCAAATACATATTATTACTTGTTTTAACTTATAAAATGCAATATTTAAATTTTATAAAAAAAATCACAACATTTAAGGCAAATGCCCCCTGAGGACTGTCCATAAGCTTATGGAAAGGCCGCCTTTACTGAGACTTACTCTAAACCCTAAATCAAAGCTGTTGGAGCTGTACCTTGGCTCTTCTCTCTCATTCTTCAAGTCAGTCAACGGCGGCCGGAGCTGAACCCTCCGTTCTTGAACGCGACGTTGCAGTTCCCGACGGGGCTGCTCACTATGGAGATCTCATCATATCTAGGGTTGAATACGATGTTGCAGTGTCCGAATTGGGGATTAAGATGGCATTCTACTCTGTCTTTGTCGCCCTCTCCACCGCCTATGCCACCTCTCCGGCGAGGGTTCCGGCGGGAAAGTACCCGACTCTGGACGAATTGTGTAAGCTACCGTCGGGGTTCCCGATAACCTCCATCACTTCAGTGAAGACCTTCAAGGCTAAGGACTTCCTCTACCTCTTCAAGAGCTTCCACGGAGGCGCCACCTTGTACGATCACGTCCTTACCGGGCTCACCGACTCCGACGTCATCCTCGCAAAAACCTGCACTCAGATGGAGGGTCCTAACGTGGAGGTAGTGAAGCACCAATTCAAAAAGCCCGTCCTCCTAGTCGGACCAAGAGTCCCGGATCCCCAACCCAAACCCTTGGACGAAAAATGGCTGAATTTCTTAACCGATTCGAGGGCGGTGTAGGTGAGGGTACCGTTGTCGGTGTTGTGGAACTAGAGCTGAACCTTGGCTCCAGCGATGGGGGAGCTGAGCCTGGTTCATAATTTGTGAAATTCGTACCGATCGGTGGTGGTGGATTGGTTGTAGATTGGCTGTTGGCAGAGTTGGGTGGTAGGTGGTGGGATGGCGGGGCTGGTGGCAGAGATGGGTGGTGAGGGCATTTTTGTCTTTTTAAATTTTGTATTAGGTTAGAATAGAACTTTGGTCATTTCTGGTTGGTCAATGGTTAGAAATGGCCGGTCAATGCCAGGATAATGACTTTAGGGTTATATTTGCATTTATGTATAATAGTTAGGTTATATTTGCACTAAAAATTATCTCAAGGTTAATTCTGCACTTTCTCAATTATATAGGGTTATATCTGCATATGACCCAAACATAAAATACTAAAAATGAAATATCAAGTTTGGTAGTAAAAACTCGCGCATTGCACAAAAATGGGAAAAAGAAACTGAATCACAAATTTCTCATCTTGACCCGCAAGATTCTTATGACTCGAAATCATTAATTCCCTAATTATTTATGCCAAAAATCCCTAAAAGGTGGTATTTGCACCCAAATCCCTCCTTCCCTCCCAAACTTTCTTAAATTATATTTGAAAACCCTTCTTTAATTAAACTTTATAATATTGCACATTAATCATTGGTCTCGCTGCGAGGCGGTCTCGCACAAGACTACGTCAATAAGAACTTATAATTTTACTTATTTCTATTGCAAGGATAACAACAATGACATTGACTAAAAAGATGTGTACATTTGCCATCACTACATTTTTTCGTTGGCCGAGGTTCCTTACACACTTATATCCTTGTCACTTCCAATTTCATAAACACAACTTTTAACAGTTATTAACTGAAAAATTAGCTCTTTTTATTCATTAATTAGTAGTCATGTTTGTTAATTAGCATATTAGTACTAATAGAAATACAATCTTGACTACACCCGAGCTCATCATGATTTTAATCAATTGCTCCAGCCTTCTATCTCAACTAGCATGAAGAATTAGGAGTTCTCAATCCTATGATGCAGAATGGGAGTGCTGAAGGGTATCAACATTCAGCGGATACACAAGTTACCAATCAAAGAATGAAATGTGATCTCAAGAACTCACAGCATTACTCTTAGCTTTTGTCAGTTTCAAATTTTGCCTCATTTACCTAGGGATTTGTTGGAAGTCCGACCGTTTCGTCCACATTAATACAGGGGTGGAGGTGTGGCAATCGGAAACGCTTCCAAAAAATCTCTAGATAAATCTTTTGTCTTAGAAATCCGCTCTCCTAGTAGATGATCTAAGCTTTTGTATACAAAGTTCAAGTTTCTACTTGAACTATCTTGTAAAGTTGAACAAACTTTCCTAAAGGTTGGGGAACCTTATATACATCCCCCATTAAGATGGGTTTTAAATTTTTTAAAAAAAATCTTGACTAATTAATTATGTACAGTTTTATTTGTACTAATATGCTAACATGTATGGCTAATCAAACAGCAAAAACGGCGTTTAGAAAAATGCCGTTGAAGTCAGTTATGAACTTCTGTATTTCTTCTTCTGCCGGGTTATGTGCTCCGAAACAGACTAGCCACTTCCATCAACATTTCCATGGGAGGCAAGGTGTGCCATGTATTGCTGCAGCATAAAACAAGATCAGAAATTCAGAATATACCGAACTATATGAGCTCGATCCAACTTACAGAAGACTGATGGGATACTAACTGTAGTACAAAGAGAGGGTAAGAAAGTTTCACAGTCACACGTTCTGGATCAGCAGTCGCCCTAATGCATTTTCATTGATGATTTATTAACGCCATTAACGATTATGGCAAGGAACTCAAACAGAGACCCTGACCAATTATCTACAGAAACCTTTAAAAAACGAGGTGCAATAGTTGATTTAGACATGGTTAATGACACGGGAAAAAATACTACAAAAGGTTTTGCTCTTCTGCTCACAGCCACTCCTGATCTTTCAGGCTTCAAAGTACCAAATGCTATCCGCTAAATTACGGGTTTTCCTAAAAGGGAGAGAATTCAGCTTCAATGAAGTATGTGATTGTAACCTAGAGGTCCAGTACCTATTTATCCATCAATAGAAATACAGTACATATTATGGTGGCCCAATGACAATCTTATCTTTATAAACACCTCCATCTCGACTTCAAGCCTGATTGGTAATTAAAAAAGGGCCAATAAAGGCACAGTTCAAGGGTTGTGTACCAATAGTTGGATTCTACTGCCCAGGTACAATCTTTAGTGAAAAAAGAAGGGGAAAAAAAGTATATAACTATGTACGGAATACAGAGTAATGATGCTTACTGCATGGTATGCGTGTGGACCTTTTCCTTGGCGTATGAAATGTTTAGCCATTATCAACCATTCAATAGGTCCCCATTCTTCCTCTTCAAAACAGTTTCCAAGTGCGGCTTTGTATAGCTACCAGCAGGCACAGTTTCCATAATCAAATTACATCACCATTCTTAAAGTTAGAATAAGCAATAAATATATTAGGATAGAAGTACATGAACAGACCTTTGTAGTGTCAGTCAAGAGCTCAGTTCCAGCTGGGTAAGACCATAAAATTGGTCACCCCTAGAGTACCCTGCTCTTGTTCTGCAATATCATATCAACGGAAAATAGGAGAGATGAAGCAAACACTTCACCTCATAAAAGCTTGAAGGTACTTCATTAAGTTCACATTTTGATGTGTGGGGAAACTTTTACAAACTTCATTTCCAGATAATGTAAAAGCCTACTCAAGGAGAAGTGTAACTTCAGTATTCGGAGGGCCTACAAAAGGAAGTTGGCTACTCTTGATAGGCTTCTGGGGTATTGTATTCAAGTGAATCAACAGAATTGTTACTTTTGTGCTCAGCCTGGTGAATTAGATGTGCATTTATTTGATGTACAGCAGCCTTATTTCTTGATAGGGTAGAAAAGGATGATTGTAAACACAACTTTGTTGATAATTAAGATAACTGAACAACAGTTCTACGGATTAAAATAAATCTGGTTATCAAACTAACACAATCCACGTTCTTTATTCAGGCTTGTGACAGGTAATGCATAATACACAAGCGGAGTTCTTTGCTACTAACGTAACAATGCATAAAAAAGCTACAAATTCCTAGCTCTAATTTGTTCAAGAACATTGCAGAAAATACCTCTATCCTGTTCCTATCAGAAACTGGAGTTAGCACACAATCTCATCAAAACCCTTCGTTTAATCTGTAAGAAAAGACTGTTGGATGATTGATTAACAAGAAAATCCAAATAATGAACTCACGTGTTGCTGGTATAGGCATAGCTAATGAGGGCAGTAAAAGCATAAAATCCCGCATAAGACACTATCCTCCTGAACTTCTGGATTTTGATAACCTCCTTACAGCCGTCATAGAGCCTCATATTCGCGTTCAAGAACCACCCCATCTGAATTCCTGCAAGTAAGCTTCATTCAGGCATTTCATCAAACAGTTTACGCGCTACCTGTCGAAATTATAAAGCTGAAGAAATTCACAAATGCGAAAAGGAGATCTTACAAATTTCAACAGAATGGAGAAGAGTCCAACGTGAAGCACAGCTGAGTGGTAACCCCAGTAGAGTTTTTGCTGAGGAATTGATTGAGCGTCAATTCGCCAGAAGTTGTATGTGGGCTTTTTTCGCGGGAAAGTATTTTCTGAATGTGGGCTTTTCTCAAGCCACTTTCAGGAAATGTCCAGTATCTTGAATTCTTGATACTACAACTTTTGGAGCAATACTGTTATGATCCAGGGGCTTCAAGGTAATTTCCCCTTTAATTGTTCAGCTTCCCAGCTGAACTTAGCTCGTGCTCAGAGAATGCAGTACTACTGTTGCTTTCTTTTCTTTCTTTTCTGTTTTGCTCAGCTAGGGTATAAATAGGGAGGGAGGGAGTTAGAGCAGTTATGATCTTGTTGATTACATCTTTGGAGCCGTAAAGCTAATTCTCTTTCTCACCTCAAACTCTTCCTTTCTCATCTATCGAAGTTGAGCTGATTGTGCTCAATTTCAATCAGTAAAACTCTTCTTTGTTTTTGTAATCTTACACTGAAAAGCAACTGATCCTTAGGATCACAACAATTGGTATCAGAGCACAACTAGCCTCGGGCCTATGGCAGAAAACAAACGCATGAAGATCTTGGAGACTCATTGGAAGGATTTGGAAGCTCGAGTGAATGAGATTCCGCAAGAGATGCGACTTCAGAATCAAGAGCTGTGAGAGCAGGTGGAGCTTACCAATTCGAAGATCAACTCCAATGTAGAAATCGTTTTGAAGAGCTACTAGGAGGAAAACCAAAGACAACAGCATGAGATTCAGAAACAGCAACAAGAACTGAGGTTGCAGATGGAGAAGTTGATAAAGACTGTACAGAATGGAGTTGAGAGTGCTCTAGGCAAGGAGAAAGCAAAGAACTTCAGTAGATCCTATCATTAGAGGACAATCAGAGGATCTAATCATACTGAGGTCAGAATTGATTCAACTAATTTTAGAAACAGTCCTATTTTACTGAATCCTAGAGCTATGCCTAATTGTGATGACTGGAAGGATAAATTGGATAGGAATGGGGTAATAGTCATGTTAGGGTTGAGCTAGCTATTTTTAATGGGGAAAAACCAAGGGAATGGTTGAGGAAATACATGAAATTATTTAATTACTATGGTATTCCTGAACCACATAGATTGAATGTTGTTGAATTATACTTAGAAGGTAGAGTTGAGATTTGGCTTCAAGGGGAAAGAATGGTTAAACCTGAGATGACATGGACTGAGTTTAGTGAAGCCTTATTAAGAAGATTTACATAGGTTGGGGGCATGGATGAAATAGAAGAGTTTAACAAACTTTTTCAAAAAGGAACTGTCAAACAATATCAAGAAGCTTTCAAAGAACTTAAATCCTTGGTTATGTGCTATGGTTCTAGATTGAATGATTGGTACTTTATATCTAGCTTCATTAGTGGAGTTAATGATGAGCTTAAGCCAATGGTTAAGATGTTCAAACCTAACACTCTACATGAAACTATGGAAATAGCACAGTTACAAAACGGAACTTGGAACTGATTCATAAGAAGAATAGAGGTTGGATTTCTAATCTCCCTGGACATTCTCCTTCTCCATTCAGGAATTCTGGTTTCTCTGGTATTCCTAACCATGGAAATAATAGAAATAGCTCAATACTTGAGGGGACTAGACCTAGTGCAGAACCTAAGAGGAATCTGAATGATAACTACATGAGAACTACTCCCCAAGAAGTGAAGTATAGATGAGAAAATCAGTTGTGTTTAAATGTGGAGAAAATTATTCTCTAGGGCATTTCTATAAGTTCAGGCAAGTTAACTGCATTAACAGACAGGAGAGTGAAGATGAAGATTTGATTGTAGTGGAGGGATATGATTTAGAGTTGAGTATGAATAATGAACCTAAAGAATTTGTTCTCAGTGTTATGAGAAGAGAAGGTAGGATTAATGTCATTAGTTTGATTGGTTATATTGATGGCTATAAGGTCTCTATGCTGCTTGATAGTGGAAGTACTTATAGCTTTATTGATTCTATGCCGGTGGATAAGCTCGGGTTGAAAGAAGCTTTTATTAGACCTTTTATGATAACAATAGCTGATGGAAGCAAAATTGGGGGGAAATATTGTGTGTCCTGGTGTGGTTTGGAGAGTTCAGAGCCACTTATTTGAATATGAATTGAAGGTCTTGGATATTGGAGGGTCTGGGATTATCCTTGGAGTAGATTGGATAGAGCATTTCAGCCCCATAACCTTTGATTTCAATTCTTAGAACATTTCCATGTCCAAAATGAGATATAAATGGTTCTTGCAGGGAACTTTTGATGACTTATCTTCAGCTAGATAAATTTTACACTCTGGAGCTGAGGCTAGACAAGTCATGAACTTTAAGAAGAGGAAACTCATGATGGTGACAAGGGATGACACTGTGATATCAACAGCTGAATTAGGCACTGATAGTTGATCAGAATCAGTGGGAAAGTCTTGCACTTCCACTATATTTGAAAGCCATTTCGGTATCTTTCTCTGATGTTTTTCTTTTCCTAACTCATTGCCACCATCAAGAAGCATTGATCATATAATCATCTTAAAACTTGATTCAGAACCCTTCAAGATCAAACTATATAGATATGCTTATGCCCATAAAAATGAAATTGAGAAACAAGTCTCAGAAATGCTGGAGCAAGGAGTTATTCAAGATAGTACCAACCCTTTTTCTTCACCAGTACTTCTTGTCAAGAAAAAAGATGGTAGTTGGAGGCTTTGCAATGGCTACAGAAGATTGAATGACTTAACTGTGAAGGAAAAATTTCTAATACCTATTATAGATGAGCTACTAGATGAACTAAATGGAGCTAGATACTTTACAAAGCTTGATCATAGGTCTGGATATTATCATATTAGGGTTCATGATACATATATTTCAATGACTACTTTTCAGACTTATAGTGGTCATTATGAGTTTCTTGTGATGTCATTTGGTTTAACAAATGCACCTGCTACTTTCCAAGCACTTATGAATCACGTTTTTCAAATTTATCTCAAAAAGAGTGTGTTGGTTTTATTTGATGATATACTGGTGTATAGAAAAACTTGGGGTGATCATATCATACATGTGCAACGGGTTCTCAGTCTAATGAGGTAGCATCAGCTTTTTGCCAAACTGAGTAAATGTGTTTTGCATAGGAAAGGGTTTAATATTTGGGTCACACCTTATCATTTGATGGAGTTGAATTGGATAAGAGTAAGGTTGAATGTGTACTGAACTGGGAAACACCTAAAAGTATTAAACAGTTGAGAGGTTTCTTAGGATTAACTGGTTACTATAGAAGATTTATTGCCAATTATGGAACTATTTGTAGACCATTGCACAATCTTTGGAAGAAAGACTCTTTCAGTTGGAATCAAGCTACCACAGAAGCTATGGATCAATTGAAGAAGGCTATTACCAGTGCTCATATACTGAAACTACCTGAATTTGATAAACACTTTGTCATATACACAGATGCTTGTGATCAAGGGATGAGAGCAGTTCTAATGTAGTCAGGACAACCAATTGCTTACTTAAGCCAATCTTTTTGTCAAAAAAATAGGGACTGTCAACCTATGAAAAAGAGCTTCTAGCACTGGTTATGGCAGCAAATAAGTGGAAGAGATATCTTATTAGTAGTCACTTTATAATAAGCACAGATAACCAAATCTTGAAATACCTACTAGATCAGAAGCTGACAAATGCTTTATAGCATAAATGGATCACAAAGCTACTTGGGCTTAGCTTTGAGATCCAGTATAAAAAGGGACTGAAAATAGAGCTACTGATGCTCTATCCAGAACAACTGCTGATGAAACTATGGTTGAGCATCAATATCAAGTTACAGTATCTCATTCCGACCTGGAAGAGATCAACGTTAAGGAAGTTACAGCTTATGTTACTCCTTTGTGGATACCAATAATTGAAAAAAAACTATGATGGAGATAAAATAGTCCAATCGTGGATAGCAGCAACAACCTTAACACCTGATCCTACTTCTGAATACAGTTTTGTCAATGGTTTGTTAAAAAGATAGAAGAAGATCTATATTGGCACAATTGGAACTGCAAAACAAGAAATTTTGTAGGCTATGCACTCTTCCCCATTAGGTGGTCACTCAGGTCAAACTTCTATTATAAAAAGAGTCTTTACACTATTCTTATGGTCAGGGATCAAACAGGATATCACAGACTATGTCAAAGCTTGCCAAGTGTGCCAGAGACACAAGTCTGAACATTGTAAACCTCCAGATCTCCTCTTACCTTTACCTATTCCTAGTAATCCCTGGAGGAAACTCACCATGGATTTCATAGAAGGATTACCTGATTCTCATGAATATAAAACTATTCTTGAATTTTGTTGACAGATGTACTAAATATTCACACTTTATAGCTTTGGCACATCCTTTTACAGCCAAGTCCATTGACCACTGTTTCATGGATCAGATCTGCAAACTCTATGGTTTACCTGAAACTATCACTACTGATAGAGATAGAGTGTTTACTAGCCACTTATAGAAGGAGCTGTTCACTCAGTTAGATGTCAAACTGCAGTATAGTACTGCCTATCACCCAGAGACAGATGGTCAAACTGAGAGGTTAAATCAAACTTTGGAATCTTATCTTAGGTGTTTTTATAGTGATAAACCTAAAACTTGGCAAGACTGGTTGGGATCAGCAGAGTGGTGGTACAACACCACTCATTAGAATGGTATTAAAATAACACTACATGATGCTTTATATGGAACTAAACCTCTGAATTTTCCACTGGGAGCGTTAACTGATATTATTATCCCAGCTCCTGAAAATTTAATCAATCAAAGAGGTTAGATTGATTAGTTGTTGAAAGATCACTTGCATAAGGCTCAATCTAGGATGAAACAATATGCTGATACAAAACGATCTGAGAGGAGCTTTAAAGAAGGGGATCGGGTATATGTCAAGTTACAGAAATATTGGCAACAATCAGTGATGCCTAGGGATTGTGCCAAGCTATCAGCAAAGTTTTTTGGTCCATATCAGATTGAGAAGAGGATAGGCACTGTTGCTTACAAACTGACATTGCCTCCAACTAGCAAAATTCACCCTGTCTTCCATGTTTCATTGCTTAAAAAGCTTATGGGAGATCCCTGGCGTTATCACTCCTATTCCATCTGATGAACTTCATCCTAGCCTTACGCTTAATCCTAGTAGTGTTTTGCAAAGAAGACTAATCACCCGAGGCACTGATCAAGTGGTGCAGTGGCCTGTTCAATGGGAAGATATGCCTAAGGATGATGCTTCTTGGGAGGATGCTTCTTTTGTCATGAATCAATTTTCTCATTTCAAAGCTTGAGGACAAGTATAATGCTAAAGGGAGGGATTGTTATGATCTAGAGGTTTAAGGGTAATTCCCCCTTTAATTGTTCAGCTTCCCAACTGAACTTAGCTCATGCTTAGAGAATGCAGTACTACTGTTTTACCATTATGTTCCTTTCTTTTCTGTTTTGCTCAGCTAGTGTATAAATAGAGAGAGAGAGAGTTAGTTAGAGCAGTTATCATCTTATTGATCACATCTTTGGAGTTGTAAAGCTAATTCTCTCTCACCTCAAACTCCTCATTTCTCATCTATGGAAGTTGAGCTGATTGTACTCAATTTCAATCAGTAAAACTCTTCTTTGTTTTTGTAATCCTACACTGAAAAGGAATTGTTCCTTTGGATCACAACAAATTCCTTTTCATTTTTCAGCGCACAAAAGCCCACGGGGAAGTCTCTTGTTAGACGGCACAACATAATCATTGGACAATCATGAAAAATCTCGTTTCAATAACTTTTAAAATCATACTAGTAGGAGTCCCACCGCACATTGTGCAGTGATTTTAATTAAAAATATTAAATTCAATTAATATGTAATACTTACATCTCACATTTAAATTGAACAAATAAATAAATTATAAGTTTATTCATCTAAGAGTAACTATCTAAATTATAAAAAGAAATAATATATTTAGTCAGAATTTATTAAATAATTAATAAGATAAAAATATTATTTTTTTACTTTTTCAAGAAATAATATATTGCAAGTACATGAAATAAGAAACGTTGAACTTGTAAAAAAATAAGGAACTGGGGGTATGTGTGAACTAAACAAAGAACATGGTGGCATAAGTGCAAACAAGTTTTTCTCACAATCATTGTCTATATGTTTATTTTGTAGAATCATTGCCTATTGGACAATAGACCAATATAACCTTCTATACTTGCAAAAGTGTCATTATAACCCTCGATCGTATGAAAGTTAGAAAACAAAACCTACCTAATTAATGAAAGGGTCAATATTACCCTCTTGGTGGACATTCTGGCTAGGACCGTACATTTTTTTACAATTGACCCACCTTAAAATGACAATAATGTTGTCGGACCAAAAGCTGAATTTGGGTGGACAATTCACCCTTACCCACAACCGTCAGACCATCGTTGTCGTTGCCGTAACAAGTAAGGTTATATTATCACATTATGAAAACTGATAGGGTTACATCAACACATTCCTAAAACTTATAGGTTATATCAGCACATCCGTAAAAAATGTAGGGTTATATCAACACATACTATAAAAGCAAAGGGTATGGTAATACACACAATTGGTCTTAACGTGCGACCGCAGACCATATCATCATGTATACCATTATTATAACATAACAACATCATATACACCATAAAATTTGACATCATAACACCCTCTTTTATATTAAACAACATTATCACATATCCTAGCCTAATATTTAGGTCTAATATGAATTATGAAGTAAATAATCAATTTAGTTAGAAATGAAAGGAAATACTTTTAGTCTTATTGATGTATAATATAGCATTTGAAAAAATCATTATTTCTACTCTTAAAAAAGATGGAGTAAATATTAGAGACTTTTCATTATTGATCAATTATCTTCGATGAAAAATCATAGCTTAACACATTTTATCATTATAATTTAGATAGTTAATTAATATGTGGTCCAAAAAACCATAGGTTCACTAACTCAGTATAAACTCATAAACTAAAGAGGATAATTTACTCACAATCCAAAAATGAAGGCATCAAAACCATCTATAATCTCATAAAACCTCATATTGATCAAGCTCACTTGCTCTAGATATGTACCATGTGTCAACATTTCATTAGAGGAAATCACTTGCTCACTTGAAAAAAAATGACAAAAGAGGGTTCACTGAAGCAAAGCTGCAAATGAAACCCTTTTACAACTTAAGCGCAGAAACTTAATGTCTAATTGAATTTCATATTTCTTTTTTAAAAACTTGTAAGTGTGAAAACCTGCAACTGATGCGTGCAAAAAACAATGTCAGCTTGATTCTTCTTGCCTTGCAAATGCTAGCCTTTTTTGACTTAAGCACAAAATTCCATTGTCTAATTGACTTTCATCATTTAAAAAGATTGTTTAAGTGTGAAAACATGCAACTATTGCATGCAACAAACAATGTCAGCTTGATTTTTCTCGCCGTTCAAATGCAAGGTAATACCGCTTACATATGACATATCATCCCCAACATGTACCCACACATTATAATCTTGGAGAAGTAAAACTTTGGAGAACGTGAGAAAGGGAAGAAATGGATTTCTTTATAGTATAAATTGTCACAAAATGGAAACCAAAATGGTTCATCTAAACTGAAGGCTAACTGCACTCCTCTGAGAAAAGTCTACTTGAATCTATTGACAATTTTTTGTCCTCAGCTCAGCATCTGTGACAGATGGCAAAACCAGCAAAGATAAATTGGTTTGACAAACAACATGTAATTAAAAGTGAATATTTCAAGCTACAAAGGAGGAATCTACCTAGAAAATAAATGAGAAGCAGTCTAATAAGCTTACATTGCTTGATCTCTCTCTCTCTTCATGAGCAACATAAGCATTGCCATAACCTATTTAAGCAAGATAAAATGTACTATCTAAGCATAATGAAAGAATTCATTGTTCAGTACTATAAACACACATCGGAACACTTAAGGAGGAATTAGAGCTTAAGATATGAAGAGCTCATTGCTATGTCATAATTAAGCAGTAAGAAGCCAGAAAGATCAGTTTCAGTTTCAGTTTCATTTCCATCACAAACTCTGAACTACTAAGCTATTATTTTTCTACTTGAACTTGAAACCTCGTCACCAACAATTACCACAATTCATCACTTTGTCAAGTAAGTATCATTCTTAAGTACAAACTAAAAAGAAGCGAATCACAGATAGGGATAAGAATGAGGACACACTTCATTAACATATCAAAATCATAGAAACTTCTAAACTGTGACGTGATGCTTAGGATGGAGAGGAAAAACTCCAACAGAATAAAACAACCCCATTTGGGTCTTTTGACATAATATTATATTATTATTACTTCTTGCAAAGAACCATAAGCTCCCAACTTCGGACAAGGAATAATTTTTTTTCAATCAGATCAACCAGCAAATGGTTTATGGGTCATTCTGTGAGTTGTTGCACCATCCCCTTCTGGAGTCTTTCTGCTTGAAGCTCTCTCTTCCTAGCACACATAAGAAATGAGAGGGCATACATTCGAGAGGGATGAGCCCTATGAAGGGAAAGGTATCTTTGTTTCTATGAACCATTAGTGGCTCAATCCCAAAGAATTTAGGAGCTAGATACCCAAGAAACTACTTAACTTCTAAATAATTCCACAATTCGGTTAGCTTGCTAAGTCTGGTAACCATATTTAGTTTCATCCACAGGCTTTCAACAACCATTTACCAAACAATTATGTATGGTTAGTTACAGCATGAGCTGCATGACACTTGGGGCAAGATTTATTTTAACCTTGTTTATCACTGTTTACTCCAGAACAAACCGTACTAAACCAAAGTTTAAATAAACCAATTAAGTAACTAAATGGAGTTCATAAATATCCCCTCACTCTCTTCCTTCCCTGCCATCCAATAAAATAAACTTGAAATCTCAGTTCTAACCCATGAGACATCTCTCCAGTAGCAAATTCACATATTATGAAATTGATTACACAAATTAAAGCTTTGGCACACACACAAAATTGTTTGCTTAAAATAACATAAGGCGATTTCAGCACTAATACTCAAGCTAATAAATTTACACACTATACAAAAATTGAGAATCAAAATCAATCTGGGCTCCAAAAGAAATGCCAAAAATTACCTAATGAAGGCGAGCAATTAAAACAAAAAGTACCTCCGCATAACCATTTTGTATTATCATCAGAAGGCCATCTCGACACACTGCAATTTAGACAAATGAAATTCCAAATCAAAATAAATAAACTAAAATTTTAAAGAATAATTTAAAATTGCAATTCATATACATCCTTAAAATGATTTTTCATATACCGCGAATGCTTTTGTGGTATTTGTTCATTCATTAAAGGAATACCACGAATGCATAATTCTGATAGCCAACCATTCATGTCACATTTAACAGACTCTAAAATCCATTTATGCTACAAATGCCTTACAAAAATTCTAGGAGGTTAAAGCCGCAGACAATTAAATTGAGTAATAAAAAATAGAGGACCATAGTTTGCGAACCCAACAAAACACAAATATATTGCAAAACATTCAAGTAGAGAAAAAGTGAAATAAGACCCTCTTACCATACAAGCCATTGCGACCATATCCAACTCTCCTAACATTTCGATTTGAATACATGGCCGGATTAACTAAATGGCTTTCATACTCAATATTTCGATTAAGTTTTGAGGCAGTCTAGCCCCTGTACACTAGATTCTGATGTGCCTGATGTGTCTAATGTGAAAAGCAGAAAGCAATATTGTTCAGTCCATATAGAATCATAAAGATAACCATGACTTAACTAAAATTCTGACTAAGAAAACAAGTAAATATAAATCTATATCTCAAGTTCATGAATGGACATAGTCTTAATATTGAAGCTCAAAAAGATTTTACTTAATCATGAGCATATGCTCAAACCAGCTCCAACCATAAGATATGAGTAGAAAGTATGGGTAATTCCCTAATTTTAACCTTGAATGCAATTTCATAACAAGTTCATAAAGAGCAAAGAGAAGCAATTCTCACACCTCTTTCTTCTTGTCCATTTTCCTCTTCACATCATGAAATGGATCTGAATGGTTGGGGACAAATAGTATCGGTGAGAATTCAAATAATAAAAGAAACACAAATAAAGAGATGATTTAAATAAAGTAATTGAGTTGGAGGGTATATGAAATCAGTAAATGACTGAGTTAAAAATTACATAACACACCAAAATAACCATAATAACAAAGTAAATGGAGGTATGAATATATGTGAGCAACTTCACATTATCAGAAGGAACAAAGAATGATGATCAAGTACATCACATAATTATACACAATTCGGTAAGCTCATATTTAACCTCGAGAATTCCAAGACTTTGGTTATAGTAGTCAATACTAAAATTGTCAGTGTTTAAAAAATTTAAGATCTGATATACTATCTAAGTATTATCTGGTGGATGGAACAACATATAGAAAGATACCGGATTGCTCAAATTTCCTTAGATTACAAGTAGCAAAATGCTACTCTCACATAAAGCTTGAGCCTATTCAAAAATTGAAGTTAAGCCACTAAAAACATCAAACTGGCAAAGTTCCATTTTTTTAACTTAGGAGTTCTTAGAATACTTAATCTCAAACTTCACTCATATTAAGGCATCTAAACACAATTTTAATAAGTACAACTTGCACAATAAAGCCATCAACTAATTACCTCCAACTTCCATTACCGTAAAGTAATTGAATCATCTGCAACTTTCAAATGTTATATTTTAGCCACATTCTAAGATGGACATGGAAAACAATGATGAACTGTACTTTTAAATTCATGAAAGGTAACATACAAATGACTCAAATACTTCACAAACCATATATCAACCCCAGCTGAAAAAGAGCTCTCGTTGCCACCATTTAGTGCACACACAAAAGGCCAAATTGACAACACAAAGACATTCGACAATCAAACTGAAACCAAAGGCCAGCAGCCAAACTTGTAAACCTCTTAAAAAATCAAAATAATTAAGCAAACTACTCAAGAAAGAGGGCAAAAACACACAAAGCAAACTCCGTCGACACTCATAACTCATAAGCATATGATACCAAGTTGATTAGCTGTTGTTTGTTGGAGTTTAAGCAATCTCAAATTTTACATCTTAAACTCCAATAGGAAACGATTAACCAAATTGGTATCATTTTTTTGGATTCTTAAAACAGCCAACTTTGTAAAACTTAACTCCACACCAAATAATTCGTGCTGGAAACTCAAACAACTCGTAGTTTAATAACAAAAATCGTTTCCTTTTTCTGAAGGCATAAGGAACTAATTCAACATATTTTCTACAAGTTAAAAATCATAGATATCTCATATTTACAAAAATAATTAAATACAAAATTTTGAAGGTCAGTGATTGAATAGACATATTACCTGCCATCAAACTTCTTGAGAATGCCTCAAGATTCTCCCTTCGAAACTGCTGGCCGCCAATGAGATCTAAACATTCAAAGAAATATAAACACAACATTATTTTAACAACATATATACACATATTTTTTCCAAATGGAACTCTGAATCATCTCTTAAAAATAAACAATTAATTACCTCAATTCAGTTAATGTTCAAAATAAACTATTAATCCAATCTAACAATAAGTTGTAAAAACTTACCAGAACTCCTCTAAAGCATAGATGGTGACAAATGAAATCCTCTGGAAGAGTACGGCGGTGACAATTTAAACATTAACAAATTTAAAGAACGAAAATTATAAATCATTCCACACATTGTCATCATTGGGAGCCTTCTGCATAAAAAAGTTCATCATCGAAAGCCAACAAAGGATGGAATAATCTAGGTAGCTCCAGGTGTGGGCAGTGATCTTCGGCATTAGCTACTCCATTATCGACATCCACGGTGCTCTCGCAAAGTGCCTTCAACTGTGAAATAGCAGATTCGTGGGTGGTGGAAATTTGAGAAACAACGGCTTCACGGATTGAAGAATAAAAGAAGAAGAAGAAGAAGAAGAAGAAAGAGTAGACCGGTATTCATGGGAACTAAATAAGATGAAAACAACGACGTTTTGGAAAACCACGGGTGTCAAAATGATAGTGACCCCCGGTTGATAGCGATAGCAAACAATCCTTATTATATGATGCTTTGCAATTATAATTTTTTATGTTTAGAGATATATTTTAAAAGATTTTAAAAAATATAAAAAAAATTTTGTTGCAATAAATAGAAACAAATATGGTGTTATTTAAACTTATTCAAACGCACATTGAAATAAGAATTTTTTACTTTTGTTTAGTTTCATTTTTATAATCGATTAATAGAATTTCTATCATTTTATCCTTAATTTTTAAATGATGTTGTTTTGAGCCTATGCTTGTTAGAATAAAAGATTTTAGAGACTAGATTAGTGTTTAGATATTTACTTTTATATCCCTCATGTACTCTATTTATTGACTTTGTAATCTAAATCCCAACTCAAGGGGAATAGAATTATAAATGGTATTAGAGCCGCTATGATCTTGGGCTAATTCTTACCTTATCTCTTTCTTCATTTTTCCCTGCTGCCTTCTTCCCCGACAATGTTCCGGCCAGTTTCTGGCAATATTCTGGCCAGTTTCCGGCAGCTCCTGTGACCGTTTCTCTTCCCCAACTTTCTTGCTTTTGTTTCCCAATGCTCTATTGCCAGCAGTCATTGTCTTCTCTGAACACCGGCAATTCTATTTTGGTGGGTTTTCTTCTTCTCGACGTCTCCTCCCTCGGCTTCTTCAACACTGACATCATCTCCAGCATTCTCTCCATTCAGCTTGGTCTCAGGCGACCAGAACTCTACCATCTCGGCGTATAGATTTCTTCCCAGACATCTCTGGCATCTCTTTGGTCTGCTCTGTAAAGTCCAGTGAGATGCATTAAATATTTATTTGGCAGTTTTTGTGAACATATTTGGAAACGAAAAACTTTCCATGTTGGAACATGCGAAATAGCATATTTATGCCAAGAAGATTTATGGAAAAAGAAGACGGCATAATATGGTATTTGTGAGTTATAGAAATTTGAATATTCTGCTATATATTAGGCGTATAGATGCATATATGATTTATGGAAAATCCCTACAAATATGGAGTTATATTATCGAATACATGAGAGATATTTTGATAAGGAAAATCCCTTTATTTGTGGGATTTGGATATGCTTCAAAAAGCAGATAAGGAATAGGAATATTATGGAGATAATCTTGGAGAATTCTGATATGTGCATGGCTATAAAAGGGGGCAACCAAAGTTGCATTGATTACGGTTTTTAATTAGAGAAAATATGCACACATATTTTCAACCTTTCGAGAGAATTACAAAGAGCCAGAATTCTATGTTCCAACATACTTGACCTGATATTCAAAGTTCAGAATCATATGCCTTAATTCCTCGGGAGGAGATCCAGCGTCGATGAGTTTTGAGGTTAGAGGGAGTCTGATCAAGGCGGATTGGTAGCTAGGGGAGCTAGCAGAATTCCCACGTTATAGTTAGTAAAGATAAGTATTTTGTATGATGTACCTTGTACTATATCTTTCTAATTAGTAGATTCATTCTTAACTGGGCCAGGCCCCACAGATGTAGGTGGATTTCACCGAACTGCATAACCAAGTCTTGTGTCGTTAATACTTTAATTTATTGCATACTTGGTTAGATAGGTCACGTTGGAACATACTAATAAGAATTACAAAATTCTGGTAAAACCAAATTTCATTTGGTATCAGAGCTTGGTCACTTATTTTTTCCCTTGGTTGTATCAAGGAAAGTGGGATATGGTTTTACCATGGCAACTAAAGAAGGAGCTTCGATGTCTCGGCCACCTCTGCTAGAAGAAAACAACTACAACTATTTGAAGGCACACGTGGGAGTTTTCATCAACTCACTGGATGAACTTGCATGGTTCTATGTTGAGAATGAGTGGAATCACCCTACTGAAGATGCTGATACAAGCTCTAAGGTGAAAGAAGGAGAGTCAAGTCAAAGGGAGCAGAAACTCAAAGACAAAGCTAGTTACACTCCTGATGACCTCAAGGCATCTCTAGCGAATTCAAAGGCACTAAATGCAATCTTCACTGCGGTTGATGAAAACCAGTTAAAACTCATCTCTACATGTCATCAAGCCAAGAAAGCATGGGATATTCTGCAAACTGTTCATGAAGTAACCAGTCGAGTTCGAGAATCTAAACTACAAATACTGGCTACCAAGTTTGAGGAACTCAAGAAGGAGGAGGATGACACCATTTCTATATTCAATGAAAAACACAGGGACATCTAAAATATGGCATACCAATTTTCACCATATGACTGGAACTCAAGAATTCCTTAAAAATATCACACATTTCGATGGTGGTTATGTTACGTTTGGTGATGGAAAGAAGAGTCGAGTGGTTGGAAAATGTGAGCTACAGATGAAGGATTTCATGTATTCACTAGTGTACTATTCGTGAAAGACCTGAGGCCAACCTACTGAGCATAAGTTAATTATGTGATGATAATATGGTTATGGAATTTCAGAATGACAAATGCATAGTGAAACACGGAGAAACAAAGGTTCTTTCAGGCATACGATCATTAGATAATTGCTATCTGTTGGAACAAGAAGTACGATATATGATCTCAAAGCAAGATGAAGGAATTGTGTGGCACAGGAAACTTGGTCAATCAATTACAAAACCTTGGTGAAAATTGCAAATGCAAAAGCTGTGCGAGGAATGCCTACCCTAACAAGAAAGGATGGAATTGTGTGCGGACCATGTCAACAAGGTAAACAAATTCGATCTCCCCACTCATCAGTTCAAGATATAATCACCTCAAGAAATCTGGAATGATTGCATATGGATTTGATGGGTCCAGTCAATACACCGAGTATTGGTGGAAAGAAACATATCTTTGTATGTGTTGATGATTTCTTCAGATATACATGGGTATCTTTTCTTAAAGAAAAATCTTATACGGTGAAAGTATTCAGAAACTTGGTGATAAAGTTATAGACTGAAAAAGGAAGTCCAGTTGGAAAGATTGTTCACATTCGTAGTGATCATGGTACAAAATTTTAAAATTCTCAATTTAGTGAATTCTATGATGAGCTTGGTATTCAACATGAGCTTTTTGCACCAATAAATCCTCAGCGGAATGGTTTAGTAGAATGGAAACACATAATTCTATAGGAGATGGCTTGAGTTATGTTAACCGAGCAAGAAATTCATAAAAAATGGTGGGCAGAAGCCATTAGCACAGCTTGCTACACGATTAATCGAGTATACCTGCTTCCATTCACCAGTAAAACTTCTTACGAGATTTGGAAGGGTAGGAAACTGAATTTATCATACTTTCATGTGTTCGGAAGCAAGTGCTATATCCTCAGAGACAGAGAGCTGTTGACAAAATTTGATAATCGTAGTAATACTGGAATATTCTTGGGTATTCTATCAACAACCGTGCTTATCGTGTTTAAAAAAATTGGACCAACACACTTATGGAGTCTATCAATGTTATTGTGGACAGTTCTGAAGAAGGACAAAACTCAGATGTCGGAGAAGAAGAACCTGGTAAAAACTCATGTTCAAACACAGACTCGTCAACTTGACAAAGAAGATTCATCACATGTTGGAACATTTGAGCAAACTGATGCTGAACCAGTTGTCATGGAGCATATTGGAACATCATTCCCCATTGCTGGATCCTATGTTCCAACAAAGGATCAACCTGATTCAATGGCACGGGGTACTCGACCAGTTTCTCGGTTGGATTACAGGAAGTTAGCTGGATTACAATGCTTCATCTCTCTCATTTAACCTAAGAATTACAAGGAGGCATTACTGGATGAATACTGGATTGCTGCAATGTAAGAAGAACTGGGTCAGTTTGCGAGAAACGATGTATGGTATCTCACTCCTCGCCCTAAAGGTATTAATTTCATCGGCACAAAATGGATTTTCAAGAATAAATCTGATGTTGATGGCCATGTTACTCGAAACAAAGCTAGACTGGTTGCTCAAGGATACACACAAGTTGAAGGTGTTGACTTTGATGAGACGTTCGCACTGGTAGCCAGGTTAGAGTCAATTCAAATTTTACTTGCTATTGCCTGCTCTATGAACTTTACTTTGTATCAAATGGATGTCAAGAATGTGTTTCTAAATGGTGTGGTAAATGAAGAATTTTATGTTGAACAACCTAAAGGATTTGAGGATCCTCATTACCCCCATCATGTATATCGCCTCAAGAAGGCCTTATATGGTTTAAAGCAAGCACCCAGAGCATGGTATGAATGACTTACTAACTTTCTTCTTAAGAAAGGTTATCGTCGAGGGGGAGTAGATCACACTTTATTTGTGCTTGATAAGTCATCAAAAATTATGATTGCTCAAATTTATGTGAATGATATAGTATTCAGTTCTACTTCACCATCTATGGTACATGATTTTGTCACAGTTATGCAGGCTGAGTTTGAAATGAGCATGGTTAGAGAGCTCACATACATGGCTTGTTCATAAATCAAAGCAAGTATGCATTGAATCTCGTAAAGAGATTTGGGTTAAGCAATGCCCGAGCAGTTCTGACACCTATGGGAGTTTATGAAAAACTTGTCAAGCATGAGAAAGGAGTTGCAGTTGATCAAAAGTTATACAGAGGAATGATTGGGAGTCTATTGTATTTAACAGCAAGTAGACCAGATATATGTCTCAGTGTTGGGATATGTGCAAGATTCCAGGCTGATCCAAAAGAGTCTCATCTCACAGCAATCAAAAGAGTTATTCAATATGTAAGTGGGACTTATGAGTATGGTGCCTGGTATTATAAGAATCAAGATCCTGAGTTGATTGGGTATAGTGATTCTGATTGGGCTGGTAATGCTGATGATAAAAAAAGCACTACATGTGGATGTTTTTTTATTGGCACGAATCTGGTTTCTTGGTATAGTAAGAAACATAATTCAATCTCCTTATCTACCGCAAAAGCTGAATATCTTGCCGCTGGAAGTTGTTGTGCATAATTGTTATGGATGAAACAAATGATGAACGATTATGGAATTCCTCAAGGCCCCTTGAAGATTCTATGTGATAACATAAGTGCTATTGATATTTCAAAAAATATAGTCCAACACTCGAGAACCAAGCATATTGACATAAGGCATCATTTTATTAGAGATCTTGTTGAAAGGAAGGAAGTTGAGGTAGGCTATGTTACAACACACGAGCAATTTGCTGATATCTTTACAAAGCCGTTGGACACTGCCACTTTTGAAAGTCTCAGACAACACTTAGGTTTTTGTCAAATTTGAGGTAATCCTTGCCTTTATTTCAATGTAAATATTTTATTTTTTTAATTATTTTCTGTCAAAAAATTCAGAAAAACAAAAAAAAATGAAAAGAAGAAAAGGTGTACAAAAATAGAAGAAAAATAGTTGGATAGTTAGAAGTTATGATATGTTGGAAGTTGTTTTTGATGTGATATCTCGAGTTAACAAGAGGAAAAAGAGTCATCATTACCCATCTTGGAAAACCAAAAAGGGGTTTTGCGACAAAAGAGGAGGAGAGTTGAAGAGTTTGTGTTAGATTCAAAATTGTCCAAATCCTTTCAAATCCCTCTCTTTTCGGCCACTCTCCCAGTCTTCTTGGAATTCTTCAAAGTCTAGCTGCAAACTCTCCCCACGATCCTTCTCCCACAACAGCTTCGTGCCAAAATGTCTTCAACCACAAACTCTCCCTCGGCCGAATCTGAAAACCAAGAATCTTTACAACATCGGGCAAATGCAACCAAGGAACAATTGGAGGATACTGCTGAGGAAGTCTTTCCTGAAGATAATAGTCAATGTGAAGAGAATGTTGAGGCTGATATTGGTGTTGAGCAGAATAAAGAAGGCCATGACTTTGGTTTAGGTGATGGAGATCAGGATGTATGCCCCAGTACCAAAGGAAAGGGTCTGTTTCAAAAGGTAACTAACCCTGATCCTCTAACTATTAAAATCCATGGGATGGAATTCAAGACTATGGATGATATATTTGGATGATTAGAAGCTAATAGATTGACAGTAGACTTAACAAAGATTAAAAGTGCAAAGGGTGAATTTTTGAGTGTCAAGGTCAAGGAATGTGTGACCGGGAATATTGGAGAGTTGTGGAATGTAGAAAAATATAAAGTGAAGTTCCTGAGGGGGAGGTATGATGAGTATAGAGGGAAGGACAAGTTCTATATTTATTCATCTGTTTCTCGTCTGAGCTGTGTTATGAGAGAAATTAGAGATGAGGAGGCTGCAGGACAAGAAGTGATTTGGTCTACAGAGAGGTTTCCGGTAGGATTTTGTGGGCAGCTCAGAGAATGGAAGAGCTGAGGAAACCAATAATTATTGACGTCTCTGACAGTGAGGAAGAGGAACATACTGCCTATGTTCCAACACAGTAGGCTAAGGATGAAAACAGTGAAGAGATGGATATTGACGATGATATGGGAGGAGAAGACCAGGTTAATATAACTAGTGATGCACATGGTGACAAGGAAGGAGCTCACAGTGAAGAACCAGTTGCAGAACCTAGTTAATCAGAAGAAGTGCAGTATGTTCCAACACAGACTGTTGAAACTGAAGAAGCAGAGGATACTCAGTATGTTCCAACACAGGAACACTCTGAGATGAATTATTCAAGTGATGAAGTGCTGGATAAATTCTTACAGTTAGTCAAGGACAAGAGAAAGATGGCTTCACCAGAAGATTCTCCACCAACAAAAAGGGTTAAGAAGAGCCAGGAATCTACCAAGAGGAAAGTGTTTCCTCCCCTCCCTGTAAGCGATGCACTTTCTTTCTCATATTTTGATTTAAAATGTGAAGAAATGGGAGAAGCTTTTGCTGAGAGGAAGTTTATTCCCGAGAGACCTATAGGCCTAGAGGCATACTGGAAGAGTGGTTTTCGGATTTTCTTGATTTGATAGGGATGAAGAAGGCGACCACTGTCTAGCTGCAGTATACTAGACAAGTGGTTATTGAGGTGTACGCCAACCTGATGGCTGAAAATCTGAAAGTTGATTCTCCCTGGTTTGGAAGGGTGTATGTGGAATGGGAGATTATAGATCTCTCAGCTGCCAGAATAAATAAGGTTTTAGGGCTGCAAACACCAGAGTTTGAGGGGGTGTTTCCTAAGGATTTAGGGGTATCAGATGATCAAATACTGGAGACAATCTCAGGAGGGTACAAGACTAAGTGGCCTGAAGCAGGGTATTCACAAGTTTCATGCTTCTCATCAAGGTTCTTTGGCCTATATCAGATAGCATTTAACTGTTGGATGCCATCCTCGAACACGACTGCCCTAACGAGAGAAATGGCCAAGCTACTGTTTTGTGTTGGAACACAGAAGCCAGTCAATCTTGGGCTGTTTATTCAGCAGAACCTGGTGAGGAAATCCATAGCTCCCAAAGAAAACATGTCATTGTCTATCCCGGTTTGATTTAAGCAATGGCTAAGAGCGCCAAGGTAAAGGGGAAGGCAAAAGATATGGTGGTTGACATCCGAACAAGAAGACATTCGGGTTGAGGCATGTTCATGATCTACCATGGAGTACTTCTGGGTCTACTTCTTCCTCGGCTGAAAAGAAGGCTAAACTGGAAGTCCTGAATGCAAGTCTGGGGGCAATAGCCATTCAAATGGCAGCGCCAGAGGCAAAAAAGGAAAAATTGGAGGAAGAGAATGCGCAACTGGAGGCCTACTCCTGAACGAGATTTCTTCTCTATGTTCCAACATAGACGTCACAGTTAGGGGGAGCTTGCTTGGTTTTTTTATTTTATTTGTCTTTGGCATGTTTATGGCCCCAGGGGGAGAATTTTAAATTTTGGATTGAATTTGGTTGTAATCTGAAGGTTATTTTCGATGGTATTCCTGGATTTCTGGTATTCGGTTTTTGGTATTCTTATTTTGATGGAATTCTGGTATTCAATTTTTTATCAGATTCATTATTGGGCTTATGTTTCACCATAGGTGGTGTTGGGAAGACCTATGTGTGTGATGACAAGTTTTTCATTGTGATATTAATTTCCAAAAGGTTTTTCGTTGTGATATTAATTGTAAAGTTCAGTGAGATGCATTGAATATTTAATTGGCAGGTTTTGTGAACATATTTGGAAATGAAAAATTTCCATGTTGGAACATACAAAACAATATATTTACGCTAAGAATATTTATGGAAAAAGAAGACGACATATTATGGTATTTGTGAGTTATGGAAATCTGAATATTCTGCTATATATTAGGTGTACAGAAGCATAATTGATTTATGGAAAATCCCTACAAATATGTAGTTGATATTATCGAATATATGGGAGATATTGTGATAAGAAAAATCCTTTTATTTATGGGATTTGGATATGCTTCAAGATGTAGATAAGAAATAGGAATATTATGGAGATAATCTTGGAGAATTCCGATCAACTCATGGCTATAAAAGGGGACAACCAAGGCTGCATTGATTATGGTTTTTGATCAGAGAAAATATGCACACGGATTTTCAATCTTTCGAGAGAATAGCCAGAATTCTATGTTCCAACATACTTAACATGCTGTTCAAAGTTCAGAATCATATGTCTTAATTCCTCGGGAGGAGGAGATCTAGCTTCGATGAGTTTCGTGGTTACAGGGAGTCTGATCAAGGCAGATCGGTAGCTAGGGGAGTTAGCGGAATTCACACGTTATAGTTAGTAAAGATAAGTATTTTGTATGATGTACTTTGTACTATATCTTTCTAATTAGTGGATTCATTCGAAATTGGGCCAAACCCCGCAGATGTAGGTGGATTTCACCGAACTGCGTAACCAAGTCTTGTGTCGTTAATTCTTTAATTTATTGCATACTTGGTTAGATATGTCATGTTGGAACATACTAATAAGAATTAGAAAAATTCGGTAAAATCAAATTTCATGCTCTTTAAGCACTACATACACTGGCGGTTGATTTTTATGCTCTGCATTTCAGCTTTCAGAACAGCCAACTATTTTTTAAAAAAATTTCTACTCCAGTGCGTGACTGTCACACACCAACCTAGTGAAGAAGGCGCGTGTCACACAAGCGCGAGTGAACGTCCAATGGCCTTCCTGTGCGTGTTCTCATGCGCCATTCCAGCGGCTCTTCTGCCTGCTTCTCGCTTGGGCTTGCGTCCCCAATTTGGTTTTCTTGGCATTTACTCTCTCCCGAGCACTGCGCGCACCACTTTTGGATTTCTCACCAAATAATCATTTACAATCCAGAGCCATCTCCTAGCAATTATGCCTTTCCCACATTTACGCGGTGATAGTAGCCGATGAATTGTGGATTCTGGCGCAACTGGTCATATGACTTTTAATTCTCGCCATCTTGAAAGGGGATACCCTTATCGTGGTTCTAATTTCATTTATGTTTAAAATAGTGAATCATTATCTATTTCTTATATTAAGCAGTGTAATATTTCCGGCTTGTCTCTTAACGATATTCTTGTGGTTCCTCATATTACTAGAAGTTTACTGTCTATTAGTAAACTTACTCGTGATTTACAAATTATTATTATATTTGATGGCGAATCATTTTTCAGTAAGCACAAGCATACATCAGAGATACTTGGCAAAGACCATCGTTCGGGTCTTTATTTTCTTGAGATCGGTGATTCCACCTTTGTAGGTGAATTACGATCTGGAAAGTTTCGAGCTTCTTTTGATCAGTGGCATTCTCTTCTTGGCCAATTGTCTTATGCCACTCTTCAGTTACTGAGTAAACAAGACTATATCTCTATAACCTCTATTCTGCCTGCACCTATTAATTCTTCTTGTCAGCTAGCCAAGGGAAAACACATGCTCTTTTCTACCAGCAATAAACGAGCCACTGGTTTGTTAGATAAGGTGCACTGTGATTTGTGGGGACCGGTTCTAGTTTCATTATTCCTGTGGTTTCTTCATTTACAATGAAATTCAGACAGTTTTGACATCTTTCTTCAATTCTAGAAGTTTGTTGAGACTTCGTTCTCTACCTAGGTTAAAGTCTTGAAGACAGATGGCAGTACAAAGTTCACCAATCACTGCTTTTAGGCCCACTTTGTGTTTTGTGGCATTCATCATCAGAATCGTCGAGCTGAGTTGAAACATCGTCACATTATGGAAAGTGGCTTTGCCATGTTATTTCATTCTTCTGTGCCAACATCCTTTTGGGTAGATGTCTTCTCTTCCGCAGTTTATATAATTAACTGCCTGTCTAGTTCCATTCTTGGTAGCAAGTCCCCTTTTGGGCCGTGTTTGGTACTGCACCAGATTATACTCCTTTTCACACATATGGTTGTCATGCATATCCTTGCTTGCGTGCTATGGCTCCTTATGAGTTTGCACCTCGCTCCATCCGTGTGTTTTTATTGGCTATAGCCCTCATCACAAAGGGTTCAAGTGTCTCGATCCAGCTATTGAGCGTATCTATGCTCCACGTCATGTCCAGTTTGATTAGCCTTTCTTTCCTTTTGCCTCTTCTGCACGGGCTACCTGCACATCATCTCATTTGGAGCTTTCTTCATTTATAGATTCCTCGGTTGCATGGTCATTTCCACCTAGCTCTCAGGCTGGATCACCCTCTACCCAGTCGCCTTGCACGATTTATTTTGGTGCTCCCGTAGTACCTAAGCCCACTTCTCCAGCCCCTGTGACTACTTCTTTGGCCTCGGTGCCCATGACTACAGCCTCTGCATCATCACCCCAGGCTCACACTCCTCTTGCTTCAGATTCTCCTATTACTGCCACTGATGCCTCCACCGAGCCAGGTCCTACTCGCACACATCGAATGACCACTAGGATGATGGACGGTTCTAGTCGTCCTCGTTCTTTCTCTGATTATGAGGTCACTGGTTTTCTGGCTGCTCTAGTTACTCAAACTAAGCCACGAGACTATCGTGAAGCTCTTCGTGATCCTTGTTGGGTTTCAGGCATGGATGGAGAAATGAACGCGCTTCACCACTAACACACTTGGGATTCGGTGCCTCGCCCTTCAGACGTGAACGTGGTCGGCTCCAAATGGGTCTTTCTTCTTATGTATCGTCCTGATGGTAGTATTGATCTTTACAAGGCTCGCCTTATTGCTCAAGGCTTCTCCCAAGGTCCAGGATTCGACTTTGATTATACATTCAATCCTATGGTGAAGGCATCTATGGTTCGTACAGGTCTTGCTATTGCTACCATGCGCCACTGGCCTCTTCATCAGCTGGATGTCTAGAATGCTTTTCTCAACGGTGTTCTTGAAACTTTGGTCTATATGTCCCAACCCATAGGCTACAAGGATGATGCTCATCCTGATTATGTTTGTCCCTTGCGGAAAGCCATTTATGGTCTTAAGCAAGCCCCTTGTGCTTGGTTCCAGCACTTCAGCACTTATCTCTGCTAGCCTGGATTTCTCTACAGCTCGGCTGACACATCCTTGTTTGTCTTCTCTAGAGGTACTACGCTGTTTGTATCTTTTGGTTTATGTTGACGATATCATCCTTACTGGAAATGACTCCTCTGCCATCCGTCAGCCATTTGATAAGGATTTTTCCATCAAAGACTTGGGCTCTCTCCATTACTTTCTTGGCTTGGAGGTTGATTTTATTCCCTCGGGTTTGTTTTTGGGCCAGGCCAAGTATGCTAGTGATATTCTTCGCTGGACTGGGATGACGGACGCTGCCATTGTTTCTACGCCTTTTCTCCTGTTGTCTCAGCTTCATAGTAGTACTAGTGGGATGTTTGCAAATACCACTCTCTATCGATCTTTGGTTGGTGCTCTACAATATCTCACTATTACTCGTCCAGATCTTGCTTTTGCGGTTGATTCCGTCAACCAATACCTTCAGGATCTTCGTGATGACCACTTTGCAGCTGTTACTCTCATTCTCCATTATGTTCGTGGCACTCTACACTATGCCTTTATTTTTATTCAGATCGCTCTTCCGAGGTGCTAGGCTACTCTGATGCAGACTGGGTGCAATGTCTTGAGACTCATCGTTCTACGTATAGCTATGTTGTTTATCTAGGTGGAAATCTCATTTCATGGAGTGTTAAGAAATAGCCCACCATTTCTCGCTCCAACTTCAAGTCTGAGTATTGTGCTTTGGCGAACACTGCGGCTGAGGTGGTTTGGTTATCCCATCTCCTTCGTGATCTTCGGTTCCCATTCTTTGGATCTCCGCTCTTGCTATCCGACAACAACAGTGCCATCTTTATGGCTCAGAATCCTGTTGCTCACAAGCGAACGAAGCATATCAACATTGACTACCACTTTTTTTGCAAGTTAGTCTCTTCAGGCAAGCTTCGTCTTCATCATGTCCTTCGCTTCATATTGCCGACATCTTCACGAAAGGGCTTCTCATCCTTTGTTTGAGTTCTTTAGATCTAAGCTATGCATCTCGGAGGATGAGACGCTTCACTTGAAGGGGGGTGGTGGTTGAGGGGTTAGAATAGAAGATTCTAGACACTAAATTAGGGTTTAGATATTTACTTTTATATCTCTCATGTACTCTATTTATTGATTTTGTAATCTAAATTCCAACTCAAGGGAAAAAAAATTCTAAAATGCTGATTTCCTTACCTGTCTAAAATGACGTGTTTTCTTTTGTGGTTGCCAAGTTCAATCACTCAACTTACTTCATACTTCAAATTCAATAACGTTCATTCATTTAGCTTGTTGTTAATCTTTGTAGTGCTAAAAGTAAAAGTGTCAATATTATGCAGTTTGCGTTGATTGACAGTAACATTCACTACCTAACAAATTACCAATTTTGTTGCAGACGATAATGAATTTTTTTTGTGTTGCTTAAATATGTTTGTAAGTCGAATTTGATTTGAACAGCAGGATGTATTATTGTAAACAAAACAATCAAACTGAAACCAATAATAGTGAGTTCTTAGGAATCATATGTTTACTCAACTATCAGAGTATTACTAAAAACACAACAAGAACCAATTATCAAAACCAAGGAATTTCAGAAAGGGCTCATGAATCATACTCAAACCTAGCCTTCTATGTTGAACTGAAGTCCACAGGGATTGGGCATAGAAAATCATCTACTCCAGACACCCAGCCATTTAAGGTTGTGTTTGGAAGAACTGTCTTTAAAAATAAACTTTTTTTAGCATATTACCCAACACTAAAAAAAATGCTTAGATTATAAGCAAAACAACTTATAAATTCCGTCAAACACAGCCTAAAGTCAAGAAGGCTTAGACATGAAATGTACTTTGACAAATTACACGAGCCGCAAAACTCATAAAATGTACAAGCATCAGCATGCAACAATGGCATGTTCCTCCAAGACACTCTTTATCTATAGAGCTACCCAATATGTACTCAATCAATATCAACATGCCAAAACAAAACAAGAGATCCATATTTCAACAGATTCATCAAGTAAAAATTACACTATAAATAGACCCTATAACAGGAGGAAATGACAGCTATAAAGTTGTCAATATCCGTTTCAACAAGAGCCATCTCCTCTCCTCTTCGCATCTGCAGCCCTACCAAATTGTGAGCAATGATCCACCATCAAGTTGAGTTCATTTCGTAAATGCAGTAAAAGTAGAGTCCCAATTGAATCACAATCACTTGCCAACGTTGGAATTATTGTCTATCAGCAACATGATATAGCTCTTGTCAAGAACAGAGGCACTCCAAATGAAGGAAAGTACCAATGAGTAACATCCAAAGCTTCATTGCTCGGAATTCTTGTCAACCAAAACCTCTAACATAATAATCCAGAGTTGTACTAAGCAAATCACATCTACCCAGCAAAAAGAGAGAAGAACATTGTCAATATAACATCCCTATTGCAGCCGGAGGGGTAAAAACACCAGATTCACACATGGTAAACTACAAAACTCAAATTTGAAACAACCATATGAGAAGATTAAGAATAGCCACACAAATCATGTAAGCAATAAGTACTTTGATAATTTTAATAATCATACAAGAAAAAAAACTTGATATTGCTAGCCAATTTCTTACTATGGACGATTTATGCACAGTGAAAGTGCGATAAATTGCTTAGCATGAAGAATGGGTGTGGCAGGCCAAAAACTTAGGTGTTCACGCCGGCAGTGACGAGAAGAGGTGCGGTACAGGAGCCAGGTACCAGCACCGGTAGTCAAGGGGGTAATTTAGGAAGAAATATCACTGGTGGTATGGAAGTTGGATGTGAAAAATATGGAGCTAAGAAGTTCAACGCTGATCCAATTCCAGCAGAGATCGGAAAGGTTGGGATGATGGAACCAGAAGCAAAGTTGGATGGGGCAACGATGGAGATGATTTAGCCCAGGTTGAGGTATGTATTCCTGATGAATGTAATAATAAGGAAATTGAGCACAGGTTATGGGTTGATGTGATTAAGGGGAATATGGTACATGATAATGGAATGAAAATACAATTCAAAGCTCCTATGATTGTTAATGGTGAAATCGAAGTTGAAATTGATGAAGAGGATGTCAAAACTGAACTGAAATTTTGGGAAAATACTATGATAATGTATGTGCTAGGGGGTGACCTTACTATGTCAGCTGTGAAAAGCTTTATGATTAAATACTGGTCGTTTGTAGTTTTGCCTGACCTATTCTATAATAAGGAAGGTTATTTTCTTATGAGGTTTAAGTCCAGGGAGGATAGGGATTCAGTGATCAGTAATGGTCCCTACATGATTTACAATATGTCTATATTCTTGCACCACTGGAAGCCTAATTTTGAATTGAGAAAAGATATGATTAAGACTTTGCCAATTTGGGTTAAACTGCCTAACCAACCTTTACATCTATGGAGTGCTTTAAGCTTGGGCAAGTTGGGAGTGTTCTGGGAAATCCACTAGTAACTGATGAATGTACTGCAAGTAAGCTAAGAGTTTCTTATGCTAGAATCTTGGAAGATATTGATATTACACAGAAGATGAAGGACTCAATCAGTGTCAAAGACTTGAATGGGGAGAAACTGTTACAGACTGTGGAGTATGAATGGAGACCTTCCTACTGTGACACTTGTCAGGTGGGAGGACACATTTTTAGGGGATATGAGAGGCAGCAAAGAGTAGTTAAAAAATGGATGGTCAAAACCAATAGTGGACCTGAGAAACTGGTTGAGAAGCAAACTGGGGAGAAGATAGATGTGCTGAACAATGATACTGCCAAGACTGTAAGTACAGATGCTGGTATATCTGGAGTTGCTGGAATATCTGGGAAAAATCAACCTGAGAAGCTGGAAAAGCAGAGAAGCAAGGGGATCCAGAAACAGATTGTCTATGGAGGGCAGGAGAAACTGAATGGAAAACTTCACTAGAACAAACCTGTACAACTGCAAATTTGGAATGATCTGGCAATGTACACGGGTTTGTCCCATGATAGTTTCTTGGAATGTAAAGGGGCTCAACAATCCAGCAAAGAATAGTGATATTAGCTCTCGTCTCATAGCCATGAAAGTTGTTATTGCTGTGATAGTAGAAACCAAGGTGAAAAAGGAGAAAGCAGAGCATGTGAGGAAAAGATTTGGCTCAAAATGGAGATTTATGGACAATTATATTGATAATTTTAATGGCAGAATATGGGTTCTTTGGGACTGGAATAGAGTCCAGGTTAACATAATTTGTAGCTCTAAACAGTTTGTACATTGTGAGATATTGAATTTAAAAGGGGACAGGGTGGTAAGTCTAACAACCCTATATGCAGATAATTTGCTCAATAATAGAAAGAAGTTATGGAGAGATATAGCAGAACTTGCTGACATGGTGGAGGGACCATGGATTCTGATGGGAGACTTCAATAATGTACTAAAAGTTCATGATCGAATTGGAGGTAATGAAGTTGTGAGAAGTGAATACATTGATTTGGAGGAAATGATGTGTGAGAAAGAACTATTTGAATGTGATATGGTGGGGGAGTACTACACTTGGAGTAATAGGCATAAAGATGGAGTAATCTATTCCAGAATTGATAGAATCCTAGCAAATATGGAGTGGTTTCAGCAATTTCCAAATGATGTTGCCAAAGTGGAGGAAGCAGGGGTTTCTGATCACTGCTTACTGAGTATTGGTGTATTTGAGGAACAAAGAAGGAAAACTGGAATGTTCAAGTTTCTTAGCTGTATGATGGCAAAGGAGGGGATTCAAGAGATCATTAAAACCAGTTGGGAAAGTCCTATCAGGGGACCTGCAATGTGTGTTTTGTGGAGAAAACTAATCAGATTACAGAAGGTTTTGAGAAAGAACATGAGTAGTGTTACTGGTGTTCAGGGGAAACAGATCAAAGCAAGGGAAGCATTACATCCTGCTCACCAAGACTTGGCAGCATCAAGGATGGATGTGGGAAAAATAGAAAGAGTGATTCAATGTACGGAACATGTTTTGAAATGGAATGGGATTGATGAGAAACTTGCTAGGCAGAAAGCAAAAATAAACTGGCTTCGACTTAGTGATGGAAATAACTCCTATTTCCATGCCATACTCAAGACTAAAAATAATCAGTCTGGGATCAGAAAAGTGGAAGATGAGAATGGGAATCTTATGCATGGGCTGCAGGAAATTTCTGAGCAAATGGTTATGTTCTATGAGAAGCTGGTGGGCTCAAGGGTAAGTAAACTGAATGGAGTTGATGTAGGGTACTGAGGCAGGGCAGATCTCTTACAGCTGAAGCAAGAAGAAGGCTAATGGAAAAAGTAAATGAACAAGAGATCTATGATGCAGTTAAGAGCATAGGTGACCTAAAAGCTCTAGCTATGGATGGCTTTAACTCAGGGTGGTTTTTCAAAAGTAACTGGCATATTGTGAAACATGATGATGTGAATGTTGTTAAACAATTGTTTGATGATGGTAGGATGTATAAGGCTGTTAACTGCACAGTAGTTACTCTAATACCTAAAAAAGTAGATGCTAGAAAGATATCTGAGTTTAGACCTATATCTTGCTGCTCCACTTTTTATAAGGTTATTTCTAAAATTCTAACTGCAAGACTGAGTACAGTGATGGAGGAATTAGTGGATTTATCCCAGGATGCTTTTGTTCATGGAAGGGGTATCCATGATCATATACTGTTTTCCTATGAATTGATTATAGGGTCCAGAAAAGGAGAACCACGAAAGTGTATGTTACAACTTGACTTGCAGAAAGCCTATGATACCGTGGATTGGGCAGCTTTGGAATAGATTTTGAAGGAGCTTGGATTTCCAAAGTAGTTTGTGGAATGGATTACAGTTTCTTTTAGGTATATGATTAATGGGGAACCATCTAGAATCCTGGTTGCAAAGAGAGGGATTAGGCAAGAAGATCATGTCTCCCCTCTATTGTTTGTGTTGGTTATGGAGTATCTCTACAGGTGTATACAAGATTTAAAAACAAATCCAACTTTCAGGTTTCATGATAGATGTGATAAGCTGAGTATTGTTAATCTTAGCTTTGCTAATGATCTTCTTTTATTTTCAAGAGGAGAAAGGGGATTTGTAGGGGAACTGATGACAACAATTATGAAATTCACTGCATCTACAGGATTGGAAGTTAATCAGACTAAGTGCAAAGCCTATTATGGAAGAATAGATGAGGAGCTGAAAGGGGAAATCCAGGAACTGACAGGTTTCAATGAAGGGGAACTTCCTTCCAGGTATCTAGGGGTGCCAATGACTACCAAGAGGTTATCTCTACATATGTACCAGCCTTTAATTGACAAGATGATTGGAAGAATAAAACATTGGAGCTCCAGAATGTTAAGCTATGCTGGTAGGGTTCAGCTGATCAAGAGTGTCATCTTTGCCATTACAAACTATTGGATGCAATGTCTACCTCTACCAAAAAAGGTACTCAAATATATTGAAGCTGTCTGCAAATCATTCTTATGGACTGGGAAGGAAAATATCACAAAGAAAGCACATGTGGCATGGGAAAAGGTTTGTAGGCCAAGAAAAGAAGGAGGTCTGAACCTTATAGCTTTAGAAGAATGGAATGAAGCATGTTTGGAAAAGTTGCTCTGGAATTTGAGTTGTAAGGCTGATAAACTTTGGGTGAAATGGGTGCACGAGTACTATATAAAGGAGAAGGGCCTGCTTGCAGTGAGATTACCAAATGACTGTTCGTGGATTCTCAAAGGTTGTTTAAGAGCAGAGTTTGTATTCTTCACATGAAAGCCTGGGTTCATATGGAATCTCAAAAGGGGGGGGGGGGGAAGTTTAAAGTGGGTAAGTTTTATAAAGAATTGAGAGGGGAGCAGGAGCTGTTAGTTGGAGGAGGCTATTCTATGGAAACCATGCTAGGACGAGAGCTTAGTTCATCATGGGGATGGAATGGCAGCAGCGGTTGGCAACCAAAGACAGGCTTCGACTATTTGGTATCGTGACTGATGCCAAATGTGTTTATTGTGGCCAGGAAGAAACCATGGTGCACCTATTTTTTGAGTGCTCAGTAACAAACCAGATACGAAGGAGAATTCTGTTATGGATGGAGTTGATAGAGAATCGAGCGGATGGCATGCAGAGAAGATCTGGATTCTACAGCAAACCAGAGGGAAAAGCTGGGAAAATTGGGCTATCAAAACAGCCTTTTCAGAGGCTGTTTATGGTATTTGGGTGGATATGAATGATAAAACTTTTGGTAAGGATGAGAAGTTGAATATTTTTGACAGTATAATTGATCGTATAGTGTATAGATTGTGGATGATACCAAAATTTAGAAGGAAATGTGCGAATTGGATGATAAATAACATATAGGGCCTATGTAGGAGGATGGATAGCTGGAGATTACTCCCTTTGTACTTACACATTTTTGGTAATGAGAATATATATACTTATTTCCAAAAAAATAATAATCATACAAGAAGTTAATTAGTAGATGAAAGTCAGAGATTGACCTAATCGGGGTTCCAAGAGAGTAAAGAGGATTCTTGACAACACAGTCCACATACAATTTGCATATGTACTTCAGGGATTCCCTCAGATCACCAGTCCTCGGATGAGCAACAAGGATTAGCTGCATAAAAATGTGCACACAGCAAACTCACACAGTCAGAGCCATGAAATCTCCAAAACACCAAATAGAGAAGGTCAAAAAAAGAAAAGGGAGGAAGCGCTTTATACTAAGCAAGGAATAAGTGTACATGGAAAAGCTAATTGGCAACGAGATAAGCAGCATTTCGTAAATGCCAGGAGTTAGTTTAAAAGTGATACTACTCGCTGGCAGCAACAGGACAACAGTAAATGGTGTAGTAAACAAACCTTTATCCCAGATGGAGTCTCCATGAAACTAAGTTTGTAGGTATTTGTCCGAAAGCTGTGAAACGAACACCCTTGACCTGGTAATTGTGGAACGCCAAGGTTCCCTTTCTCAGCACTGTCCAAGAGAAAACAATTTACGAACACTAATCAAAGGCTGCAATGAATTCACAAATATATGCTACAAGTTTGAGATAAACAAGACAGCATGACATATCTACATAAAAAGTTTCAATGCAAGAAAATATTATATCAGATATGACAAACAAGCAATCTAAAATAAATATCATCAGTGACACAAGGCTAAAATAATACTTCCTCCGGTCCACATAAAGAGTCTAGCTATTTAAAAATTCCTTTTAGTAATGAAGAGTTTGCCATATCCTCTAGGCAACTCTTCTACAGATAAAGTATATACACCCATCTACCTTCTATAACACAGATGCTGATACTGGTTAATTGTCACTTGTCAGCAAGCACATTGGCAGTAAAAATTTAAAAACTGTAAACAAATCCCTCAAGGAGTTACAATTTACGGCATCATCTATAGAGATTTTGACTCCATAGTATTTAGTTAAGGAAAGCACAATGTCTTGTTTTAGACCGAATATCCACTGTTTGACTCCACAGTATTTAGTTAAGAAAAGCACAATGTCTTGTTTTAGACCGACTATCCGCGATCAGACGGGGTCATTTAATAAGTAGATTTCATAATTAGCTGGACTAATAGGGTAACAAAGCAGTATAGCCTTGTGTTACTAATGCCGTATAGCGCTGTAGTGATTTGATATTTATTTTTATTAATTGCAATGAGGTAATTATAACTATGAAAACCTTTTAAAATAAATTTCAACATATAAATAATTATAATCCGACCTTAAAACTTATAAAAATGAAATTATCCGACCTTAAAACTTATAGAAATGAGATTTTTTAGAATTATAATTAGTCCCCTTCCCTAGGAAAAATATGTGCACAACAAAGTAGAAATCAGCTGGGTTTGATTGCACGACCAACACACTAGATAATCTCATCATATACATCGTAATGAGGGAAAAGAACCAACTGTGTGAATAATTGAGAATGAAATGTGAGAACTGCTTCAAATCCCTAAGCATTGAAGAAATACCTAGTTGGATCCATTTTGGCGGTGAGGGATTTGAGAGAGGAGAAGGCCGAATATGACTTTGTGGTCCTGCAGGGGGCTTAGGGTCTTGAGGGGGCGATTTCATTCCTTGTACAGCAGACAAACTCCGTTCCGGTTGAATAAGTACAGCATGTGGGCGTTGTTCCCCGCTGATGACGGCATCCCCGGCGACGGGCTGATCTCCGATCCGCCGAAAAATTGCATCTTGGCAAATCAAAATCCACAACCTGGTTTATTTTAGGACAATCCGAAGCTCCACTCTTTAATTTTTTAGGGGAAAATTTTAGGAAAGCCGGACGTTCCTTATGTTCATGGACAGTCCACATGTTGGTTTTATCATAATTGTTGGTATGCCTTGAATACTGTAATAGTCGCTTCTGCGACCCTGACCTGGGGGTCCGAGGGCGGCAGACACCCTTGGATGAACGGGGGTCTCGCTGCCCGGTCAGCGAGTAAGGGGGTCCAGGGGGTGGAGCGCACCCTGGCCTGGGGGTCCCGGGGGCAGAGACGCCCTTGGTCTGACGGTATATCTTGTCTCTTTATTGAACTGCTGTTGATTTGGGTCGAATTGCGTTTTGGCCCAGTTTGTTAGGGTTTAGTGGAGACAGCATATAAGGTGTCTCTCTCCTCTCTGTAAACACTATTCTGTTGTGCACTTAGATATG
This sequence comes from Rubia yunnanensis, assembly GCA_037428765.1. Classification (NCBI taxonomy): domain Eukaryota; kingdom Viridiplantae; phylum Streptophyta; class Magnoliopsida; order Gentianales; family Rubiaceae; genus Rubia; species Rubia yunnanensis. The sequence continues at coordinate 111,039,471 of CM075064.1, read as the reverse complement.
TAGAAATCTGGCCAATTTCTTAGCGTCTGTAACTTGCTACCTATTATAGTGAATCTGTCTCCCGTGGATGTAGCCAAACTTGGTGAACCACGTAAATCTTGTGTCTTGTTATTTTCGTTCATATTTTCTGTTCTTTCTCCATTTCAACACAACAATAATTTTTTATAATATTTATTTGAGTGAGTCTCCTAACAGGCGGTCTGTTCATAAGCTTATGGATATACCATTTATTTGTTATTTGACCACATATTTGAATAGGTATATGAACAATAATTTTATCTTATGAGATGTGGTTAGATTTCTCGTAACATGTAGTTTCTAAATATCAAAATTTTGTGTATCATTATTGTCCATAACTACACATATTTACAGTCAAACATGTTTATTGGAGAACATGAAATAATTTTGTGCAGAATAAGCTGGGACATAGAGAGTACTCCATCCGTCCCAGTTATTTTTGCACTCTTTCCTTTTTGGGACGTCCCAACTGTTTTTGTACTATTCACTTTATTTCCTTTTTGGGCCAGCTTTTATTATATTTTAGGCAAAGTCTTGGAAAAAAATGTCTTTCCATATGCTTATGGAAAGACGGAGTTTTATTGGAATAAAAAAAGTTAAAAGGCCTTACTTGGAATATTAAAAATTTATTATACAACGTGTAGTAGTTATAAAATTTATAACCTGATTCATGCAACCCGAGATTTTTATCTTCATTTCTTTTAATTTGCACTTTAAACTTTGGTCTTTCTATGACTTATGGAAAGAACGTCTTTCAAGAGACGGACTCTATTTTTTATGTTGAAAAATGATGAAATTAAATGGAAAATGAAAATAAAATGAAGGTATCCCACCAACACATTGGCAAGAAAGCATATAATAATGGATCCTTAAAAAACCTTCATCTTTCTCTCTCCGCAAAAATAGTTCAACGGAGGGAGTACAAAATTAAGAATTTTTGAAAATATTATTTTATATCATATATTTATATTTTTATCTTCAAATATATATTATTAGTACTTGTTTTAACTTACAAAATACAATATTTAAATTTTATAAAAAAAATAACAACATTTAAGGTAAAAGCCTCTGTGGACTGTTTATGATTTTATGGAAATGTCACATTTCCTGAGACTTTCTCTATTTATTTTATAAGTTAAAACAAGTAATAATATGTATTTGAAGTTGAAAATATAAAAAGTAATCCCACCGTCCCACTCTAAATTTCTTATTTACTTTTTTGCGGTCTTCAATGAGCATGTTTGACCGTAAATATCTCTAATTACGTATAATAATTTTGCTTGAAAAACTAATATTTAGAAAATAGATGTTAAGATAAATATAACAATATCTCACATGATATATTTATCATTTAATATTAATTTATATTCAGGGGCAAAGTTTACAAAGTTTGACTCTGAAAAAGTTTATAAGCAATTTAGAGTGGGACAAAGGGAGTATATGATATAAAAAAATATTTTAAAAAATCTAAATTTTTTTTATGTAATTAACAATTGCAGTGTATAAGGTAACAAATAAGTGGTATATTTGTATGCTTATAGACATGTCGTCTGTCCATAATCTTATGGATCAGCCGCATGTCAGGAGACTCACTTGTTTTTGAGAATAAAGCTCCCATTATAAGAACTTAGTTGGTACAGCCATACATATGACACTTAATACTATTAGCATATTGATGCTTACATCTCTAGGCACCTTGATGCACCAAAACTTTCTAAACATGAAAACATGATGCCTAATCTCTGCAATTATCGGTTCCACGTCTATCGGCAATGCTGCATGTCTATTGTTTAGGATCCTTACTAGCATGGCTGAGTTCGTCATACTTGAATCTCCTGTAAACCTTGTCCAGTTGCAACCAAAATACCTTTGAGGCATGTTGTTGCCTCTGCTGTGAGTGGTGTCACCGTGGGAAAGTCAGCCACTCTCGTCATACCGTGCTCTTGAAGGCTAGGCAATACCGTCCATCCTGCCGATCCATGCAGTCAGTGGCGGAACAAGAAAATTTTGTTAGGAGAGGCTGAACAATGGAGGGTTGGATGGTGGCGGTCCATGGCATCGGCGTTAGCTGTGGCGAAGGGATGATGGCAACGTCCGGCGGCAGGAGGCGAAGGCGTGGAGTGGAGCTGAGATTGGCCTTCTCTTCTTCATTTTCCCAATCTGAAATTTGATTGGGAAAATGGCCCAATCTATTTTAAGCCTTAAAACTGATTTTTATTTTTATTTTTTTTCCTTCAGTAATAGTGAAACGACGTCATTTCACTTACGTGAAAATGACATCGTTTTAGTAGTTCATGGACCAAAAAATAAGGACGCAAAGTGGCATTCTTCTCTAAGCAGTCTCGCCAGAAGATGCGCAAACTCGCCGAAAACTGAATCTTTCCACCACAACTACCTTCGGTCGGCGATTCAGGTAGGGCTGGAGCCCTACCTCGCATACCACTAGTTCCACCCATGCATGTAGTTTATCTTTCCAGAAAGCGCCATCAATTCTAGCAGTTGGCATAATTTGCGGCTCCTGATACCATCTATCAAGATTGAGTTGCCTTGTTGTTTCCAAAATTTGCACATCCTCAATGTCTATGCTTGATTGCCACCTGTCATCATATCCTGCTGCATTGTATGCAATCTGCCCCCATATTTGAGGTTCATTTTCCTGATTTTGAAAGATTTTGATTTCATTGCTACCATATCTGCCAAATGATACGCATGGACAATCTTATATGCTCCTTGATAAGACGTCAAATGCATGTATTTTTTGGAGAATTTAACATCTCTTTTGTTATCCTTTTCTTGTAAGATTACTAGATTTAGGTAGGTTTTCATCATAAGGGGTTTAGATGTCAATTTTCGGCTTTCATATCTAAATCCTTGATTTTATAACCTATGTTTACTCTAATGGATTTTTAGTCCTTACGAGCATCTAGATTCCATTTTATGAGCTTAATTTGTAGATTCCTTGTGAGTACTTAGAGTGGTTTAGTGAAGGCCACGAGCCAAAACGTGGTAGAAGATAGAATGGTCGAAGAAGGAAGACAAAGAAGAGGATGGATTGTGACCCGGAAGTTTGAACCAAGTTTTTAAATGATCTGAAAAGAATCAGCCTAAAAGGGTGGCATCATTGGATTTGTCTTCTCAAACACTATAAAATTGACTATAAGAACTTCAATATCGAAGCAATGGTTCACCCATAGCGATGCAAAAACCGGCCAGCCAACCGGTCGGGTACAGAAATTTGTGGCGTGTAGCCCGGGCGCTGGAAAATAGCTGTGGTGCATGTCCTCGGTCAAGAAACGTGCGTCTGGCGCCTGAGCTCGTGCGCCTGCATGTGCATCTCCCATCCGGGCTCTCCACCAGCAGTAACACCCTGCATTCTCGTGCAACGACGCCCAGCGCCCAAACGTCTCACGCCACCAAACTAGCCGCATGCGTTCGAAGCATACTCCACGCGGTCTGCTACACTTTGACCTTCTTTTTTACCAACTTGGGCTATTAATAGCCCCTTTTCTTCCCCATTTTCCCAAGCCCCGACTTAGGGCTCCAAAACCCTAGTTTTTCACCCCTTTCTTCCATTTTATTCTTCTTTCTTTGTAGATCTTTCTTCTATGTTATTTGTTTTGAATATCTAGCTTTTTTTGTACTTGAGAGAAATTGACTGAGGCTTTCAAGCCCATGTCTTGAGAATTCTTTCTATCTCTTTATTGCTTTTGCTATTGTGCATTTATGGAGCTTTGAATGTAGATTGTTAATGACATCAATGTTGTTGGTTGTTTGAGTATATGAATTGCTTGTATGATTGCTTGTTAGGGTTGGGAAAAAGCAGCTAAGTTTTCCCTCTTTTGATATGGAATCCAAGAGCATGAATTATAATTTCTAATGGTGTTGATGTGTTTATAATTGCTAAATTAATGTGATAATGTTGAACTCTTTGTCATGTTTGTTTATTGTAGCAAATAGGAGAGATCTATGAACGTTAAACGTTCTTGACTAATTTTGTGTAAATGCATGAATTGGTTCAATGCTTAAACATGATGTAGTGTTTATAAGTGTTAACAAGCTTGTTGATTCTTTGTGCTCAACGCATTAATGGGATACTTTTAGCCATTTATCAACTAAAGGAGTCATTAGTGAGGTTTGACGAGAGATGTCAAATTCACTCTTGCAAACTACTATCTAAGAAGGATAGATGATTTATCTTCACAAGAAGTTGTGAAATTAGTAAATAGGTTACATGTTCAATGATCGATAAGAGGCTTGGAAGTGGAAGTTAATTGTGCCCAAGGTCTCGTAACTTGTGTTTTAAATCTCATTCTCATAGTTTGTTGCATATTTAATAGTTTAAGGTTTTGCTAGTTACTTGTCTTTCAATTTCATAACTTAGAAAAAAACAACCAATCCCCCCCCCCTTTTACATGCTTTTATATATGTATGTGTGTATCTATGCCTAGTATGTTTTCCGCTTTATATGTTTAACACTTGGAAAGATCCCTTTTCTTGTGGACGACCTTGACTTTCCATCATCTACTTAATTGTAGATAAGAAACATTAGGGCTTTAAAATAGTGACTTTGAGAGGTACGTTGATGACCTCCCAGGCCTCCTCCGAGGCTCTCTTAAACCAATCCCAGAACGAGTCTGTGTATGTTGTTGGTTTCCCTTGATAGAAATCAAAACCCAACGTTAACGTTCTCCAAACTCTTGTAGCCCTAATACATTTGAAAAGTAGATGCTCAACATCCTCTGTCTCTTATGAGTTGCAGCATAGGCTTTCATCCTATATATGCATACCTTTGATCCTTAGATTATACGCAGTAGGAAATGTTTTTCTCAGCACTCTCCATATGAAGATTTTCACTTTCCTGGAAATTTTTATTTTCCAAAACTATTTCCATCTCGAAGATATAGAACTAATAGTGTTGCCATGACCCAACGTTTGTGTCCAATATCCCGACTTCACTGTGTAAACGCCATCCACTGTGCATGGCTAAATTTGTTTGTCACTTGTGTTGCTAATTGCATGTATGTGAATTGCTTGAATTCTTCGAACTACATCTTCAAGAAAAATTGTAACTAAGGGTTCTACTCTCCACTTCTTATTTCTGTCAATGAGTTGTGCTACCTTCATTGTTGTATGTTGCTGCATAGTTTGTGCTCTTGATCCCAGCTGTTGTGGGGGACATTCCGAGATCCAATTTTTGGAAATCCCTATATTTTCATCTATTCTTACTTCCTATCTGATGTGGTTTCTGAGTGAGTCCCTACCACGAAGCACTGATCTCCATGCCCAACTGTCCGAGGATTTCAACCTGCAATGCATAAAATCCTCTTATCTGCAGTATTTGGTTTTGAATACCTTGAAAAACAAGGAGTTCTTTTGTGACATGATGTTCCATGCATGCTTAGCCAATAAAGCAGTATTCATATGCACTGCAGATCTTAGTCCCAACCCTCATTGACTAGTAGGCTAGCACATTTGTTCCAATGAAACCCAGTGCACCCCTTTGTGTTCTTGATCTCCCTTCCAAATAATCTTGCTATGATTCCATCTATCTTTTTGAGCACCATTTCTGGAATTTGAAAAATCCCAAGTGGGTATAACGGCATGGCTGATAGTACATGTTTAGCCAATGTGATACGCCCAACTACCAATAGTGAATAGTTTTTCCAGTCATCAAACTTAGCTTGAATACACTGTAATAGCCTCTTATATGTGTCACACCTTGATCGAACTAAATCAATCTCCATGCCTAAATACTTTCCACCAATTCCTATCCTGTGTATGTTTAAATAATATCTGATATAACTGACTATTTGTGGTGTTATGTTTCTGCTGAACACAATGGATGGCTTTTCAAAATTAATCCTTTGTCCCGAATATCTCACAAAATCATCCAAGTTTCTTTCTAACTGTTGGAGTGCGTAATGTGTGCATTCTATAAATAAAATGTTGTCATCTGCGTACATTAAATGTGACACCTTTGGCACTCCTCTTCCTGGACTATATCCTGCTTGAGGAATAGTGTTTAGAGTTTCCTGGATCATGCTTGACAGATATTGTTGGCAAAGTATAATCAAATAAGGTGATAGCGAACACTCTTTCCTCAATCCTCTTACTTGGGTGAACATGTCTGACTGCCACTGGTTTACTTTAACAGACATGGTGATGGTACCAGTACAAATTCTCACCCACTGAATCTAACTCTGTGGCATCCCGATGTATTCCAAAGCGTTATATAAAAACTCCCATGATCCTCTTTCATATAGGAGTTTTTGATGGATGTACGGCAAAAAAATATTTGTAATTCGAGATATTATATTTAAAGTTAAGAGAAGTTTAGGGGTTAAACTGCTACAAATTATAAATTCCATCTTCTTTGGCAAACAACTCGGATTTGCGATTTTCCGATGGATTCTCTGGTATTGTTCGTGCTTAGTTTCTCTTTAATTATCGCTTTTTTCAACCTCTTTTCTTCACCACCGATATTTTCCTCCTTCATTCATTAGTTTCACTGCTTTAAATTGAAGGTTTTCACCGAATTTGGGTTCTGTAGATCGTCGATGGGAAACAAGGTTTTGTAGCAGCAAAGACGGCTAATTCGAACGAGTTTTTCGATGGTGAAATGAAAGTTAGGGATTGAGGACGCCGGGTTGCAGATTTGACTCCACCGCGGTCACAACTGGTGGCAAATGGGACGATGACTAGTTTGGGGTGGGGTGGGGCGGCGGGTCAAACAATTAGGGTTAGGGTTTAGTTAGTTTTTTATCCTGATGTGTATTTATGGCATATTTAACCTATAATTTTAATTGTTTAACTTTTTAATGATTTATGATGATATTTCTATATATTACTTTCATGTTTTATATTTTTTACATGATTTTAACTTTTAATATTTTTAAAATGTAAAGTTATGATGATTTTAATTTTCGCGGTGGTGTTTTTATTGTTTGTATTTGATGTATTATAATTTTTATCTTTATGATATTTTAGTGACAATTCAATTTTTTCCTTTCATGTTTTACAATTTTAGTGTGCTCTTTCAATTTGAGAGATATATATATATATATATATGTATATATTCAATATTTAACCATTTTTACCTAATACATATAGCATATTTAGTTGGATGTTTTTCTAGTTTAAATCAATTTATTTTTATTTGTTTTTTAAATAATTTTAATTATTTGACTTTTTAATTACTGCTTTTATTATGGTATTTCATATTACTTTCATGTTTTATGTTCTTGACATGATTATAACTTTTAATATTTTAACATTTTAAAATTTTGATGAATTTAAATTTTGGGTTCATGTTTTATTGTTGTCTTTTGATGTTTTATAATTTTGATTTTTTTTTGGAAATATGATGAAATTTTTTTTTCATGTTTTGCATCTTTATAGAATTATGATGTCCTTTAAACATTTTAATTCAATGTTTTACTCTTCAATATAATGTTGATATGATGTTTAACAATTTTATTAAATTTAATTTATTTTAAATTTATTTTCTACATTCCACATGTACTTTTAATATTTTAATTTCATGTTTTACATTTGATGTTTAACCAGTTTTAGTTAAAATTTACGTTTTAGTATTTTAATTTGATGTTTTAGTATTTTAATTTAATTTTAAAAATTTGTGTAAATCAAATTTACATACTTTTATGTACTTTTAATTCAATGTTTTACTATTTAAATATGATACAATGTTTATTCGATTTTTAATCATTTTCATTTGATGCCATTAAAATTAATGTATTTTAAATCTTATAATATTTTTATTCGATGTTTGACCTTTTTCTTTTGATGCTAACGTTTTAGTATTTTAATTTGATGTTCTAACTATTTTTTAACTGATTTTATCTATTTTAAATCTGATGGTCTCAATGACAATTTATACCGATAAAAACTTATATATTAGGCCGAAATCCGAATTTGATTCGTATTCGCCCCATGATTTTGCCAGATTTTTGTAGTCGTCGGTGTGTTTCTTCATCTCCTCGGTGCTTTGAATTCGACAGAATCGAGCTGGAATTAGACCGGATTCAACGTAAAGCCAAGCTTAAATTGACGTGAATGTCACAGGTTGAATGAAAACCAAAAAAAATTAAAACCAAAAAAATTAAAATATAATTCCGTCATATTTGAATACCGGTTGTAGTAGGTTCAATCTGATTCTTTTACCCTTTAAGATGAGATTTATAACCTGAAAATTGTACAATCAACTATCATAATAACATAAATTTTAAAATACAAAACTTACAACTAACTATTTACATACCATCTGCAGTAGTAAATTTAGATATTAATCGACTGGATTTCCTCAAACACGTAGCACTATCTACATTTAAAAATAATCATATAAATACATGAATAAATAACTTAAACACCAAATATATATATATATATATATATATATATATGACTGTCTATGTACATATTCAGGAAAAAAATGAAAAAATTCAGATTAACTAACCACAAAAATAACTAAACTAAGCATATAAACAGATTAACTAACTCAAATTCAACCATTTAGTTAAACTAAATCAGATACACCTTCCAAGTCATCTGTAACACAATTACATGAAGACGTTTCATACATCATTGATTTATCCAACCTCTATGACCCCAAACCTGTCATTTGTAGATTCAAAACAAAAGTGTATCAATATCATCAAAACCTACTTCACAAAATTAACTAATATACACTTTTCCAAACCACTTATCTTAGGGATTACGACAATCAGAGATCCCAAAAGCAAACAAATCTAAAATGTTGGTATGCCTTGAATACGTATTAGCCGCTTCGACAGATTGGTACCGGGGTCCGGGGGGCAGAGTCGCCCCCGGCCCGACGGTATAGCATGTCCTCTGTTTGGGCTATTATTGGCATTCTATCTCCTGTTCGGGTTTGGGCCAGATTGTTTTTAGGCCCAAAGCCGTTAGGGTTTAAGGTGGAGAGGACTATATATAGTGCCTCATCTTTTATTGTAACCCGTAAGAGATGGGATTGGTAGAGAGTAGGAAATCTGTAATTCTGGCCTTTCTCTCTAGTGGAATCCGATCTTGATCGGCCGTGGATGTAGCCAATTGGTGAACCACGTAAAATCTCGGTGTCTTGTTTTTCGTTTTATTTTCTTTGCTTGTTCTTTCTTGGGTATTCTACACAAAAAACTGGTATCAGAGCTTCTGGTTAGATCCGTGGTGGGTCTATTGAATTTGGGTTTATCGGATCTGGGGTGGTCAGATCTCTAATCTGATCGGAGAGAAAGATGGTTGCGCTGAACGTGAAGGTAGGCAAGTTTACCGGGAGGAACAACTTCAGTTTATGGCAGATCAAGATGCGAGCTTTGTTGAAGCAACAAGGGTTGTGGACGCCGCTGACGAAGGAGTTCTTAGTCGTTGGCACTTCGGACATGGTGGGCCTGGAAGAAAAGGTGCATTCAACAATTATGCTGTGTCTCGCGGATGAAGTCATCACTGAGGTCTCGGATCAAGAGACTGCTGCGGAGCTGTGGTTGAAGTTGGAAAGCTTGTACATGATGAAGTCTCTAACGAACAAATTGCTTCTGAAACAACGTCTATTCGGTCTCTGAATGCAGGAAGGTACGCAACTCAGAGATCATCTAGAGCAATTGAATACTTTGTTATTAGAACTGCGAAATATAGATGTGAAAATTGATGATGAGGATGCTGCTTTGATATTGTTAGGATCTCTACCGCTTTCATATGAGAACTTTGTTCAGTCATTTATTGTCGGGATAGATTCTGTGTCTTTGGAGGAAGTTAGATCCTCTCTTCATAGCAGGGAGTTGTGTCATAGTGCTAGCAGTTCAAGAACAGATAATCAAGCATCTGGTTTGTTTACTAGTTGCGATAAGGGAAAGGGAAATGGCAGAAAGAAAAGGGGTAAGAAGTCAAAGGTTCCCCAGCCGTGTGATATCTGTAGGTACTGTAAGGAGAAGGGACATTGGAAAAATGAGTGTCCAAAGAAGTTGATGATGAGGCAATCAGGAAACAAATCGGGTTCTGCTGCTCTAGCGGAAGGAGACTCTGATTCAGAAGAGGATATTGCTCTGGTTGCTACTGGACACACTTATCACTGTGATGTGTGGTTCCTAGATTTTGGGGCATCCTGCCACATTTGTCCAAGGAGAGAGTGGTTTTTTACTTATAAGCAGGCTATGGAGATGGAGTCAAGGGATCAAGGATTGGTCTCCATCCGAGAAGAGGGTTGTTCTGAGCAGGGATGTTGTCTTTGATGAAAACTCTTTGCTTAGATCCATGCTGAAGTCCACGTCTACAACAGAAGTTGGTAGCATTGATAAACAGGTGGAGCTTCAAGTCACTCAAGGTGAGAGTGGTTTGAAGGAACTTGAAGGAGATCAAGAGCTACAGATAGAAAGTGAGTTGCCAGAGCTTCCACCGTCAGATCATCAACCATCAGGAGCTACAGTTCATTGCTTAGCTAAAGATCGACCAAAGAGGGTTGGAGTTGGTCCACCCAAGAGGTATGGGTTTGAGGATATGGTGGGTTATGCACTACAGGTTGCTGAGGAGGTGGATACTCATGAGCCATCCACCTACAGAGAAGTTGTTTCAGGTATTGATGCTGGCAAATGGTTTGTAGCAATGGGAGATGAGATGGAGTCCCTCCAGAAGAATTAGACATGGGATTTGGTTCAACGGCCTCAAGGGAGAAAGGTTATCACTTGCAAATGGGTTTTCAAGAAAAAGGAAGGGATATCACCTATACAGGGAGTCAAGTACAAGGCTAGAGTTGTTGCTAGAGGTTTCAGTCAGAGAGAGGGAGTAGATTACAATGAGATTTTCTCACCAGTGGCTAGACACACTTCCATCAGGGTGTTCCTAGCTATAGTGACACATCAGGATTTGGAGCTTGAACAACTTGATGTGAAAACCGCTTTTCTACATGGAGAGTTGGAGGAAGAGATATACATGACTCAGCCAGATGATTTCCAAGTTCCTGGCAAGGAAAAGTATGTTTGAAAGTTGAAGAAGTCTTTATATGGGCTTAAGCAGCCTCCGAGGCAATGGTACACGAGATTTGACAGCTACATGCTTGAGTTGGGCTACACAAAGAGTTCATATGATTGTTGTGTCTACTATAGCAAGTTAAGAGATGAGTCATTCATTTATCTGGTGCTTTATGTAGATGACATATTGATAGCCTCAAAGAGTAAGCATGAGGTTCAGAAGCTGAAGGGTCTTCTTAGTGCTGAGTTTGAGATGAAGGATTTGGGTGCAGCTCGGAAAATACTAGGAATGGAGATTCTCAGAGATAGAGGTCAGAAGAAGCTTTTCTTGTCACAGAAAGGCTATATTCAGAAGGTGTTGGTTAGGTTTGGCATGTCTTCAGCCAAGCCTATTGACACTCCTAGTGCTGCAAATATCCATCTCACTTCCATGTTTGCTCCTCAGTCAGAAGAGGAGAAAGAGTATATGTCTCGAGTTCCGTATGCTAGCGCTGTGGGGAGCTTGATGTATGCTATGGTGTGTACGAGGCCAGACTTAGCACATACGGTCAGTGTTGTGAGAAGGTTCATGGGGCAACCAGGTAGAGAACATTGGCAAGCTGTGAAGAGGATCTTTAGGTACCTTAGAGGTACGTCTGATGTGGGTCTCATTTACGGGGGTGATACTGAGTGCCTGGTTACGGGTTATTCTGATTCTGATTATACTGGGGATGTTGACACGAGGAGATCTATGACCGGCTATGTGTTTACCTTGGGTGGTTCTGTTGTTAGCTGGAAAGCGACATTGCAACCTAGAGTGACTTTGTCTACTACGAAAGCAGAGTACATGGCTCTGACGGAGGCTGCGAAAGAAGGTATATGGCTGAAGGGGTTAGTCAGTGACCTTGGTCTACACCACGATCAGGTTACTGTGTATTGTGATAGCTTGAGTGCTATCTGCTTAGCCAAGGATCAGGTCCATTATGAGAGGACCAAGCACATTGATGTCAGATATCATTTCCTGAGGAGTGAGAGGAGAATCAGGGTGAAGAAAGTGGGAACTGTTGATAATCCTGCTGATATGTTCACCAAGCCTGTTCCACATAGCAAGTTTCAACACTGTTTGGACTTGCTTAACATCAGAGATTAGTAGTTGCCCGGTGGGGTAGTCCCAGGAGTGGAGGGATAAGTCTGCTCATCTGGCACTGTAATAGTGCGTCTGGAGTTTCTGCTTTGAGGATTCAAGTCAAGGTGGAGATTTGTTGGTATGCCTTGAATACGTATTAGCCGCTTCGACAGGTTGGTACGAGGGTCCGGGGGGCGGAGTCGTCCCCGGCCCGACGGTATAGCATGTCCTCTGTTTGGGCTGTTATTGGCATTCTATTTCCTGTTCTAGTTTGGGCCAGATTGTTTCTGGGCCCAAAGCCATTAGGGTTTAAGGTGGAGAGGACTATATATAGTGCCTCGTCTTTTATTGTAACCCGTAAGAGATATGATTGGTAGAGAGTAGGAAATCTGTAATTCTGGCCTTTCTCTCTAGTGGAATCCGATCTTGGTCGGCCGTGGATGTAGCCAATTGGTGAACCACGTAAAATCTCGGTGTCTTGTTTTTCATTTTATTTTCTTTGCTTGTTCTTTCTCGGGTATTCCGCACAACATAAACTAATCAATTCCGAAATCCACCAACAAACAAAAACCTGGATTTTCCCATCTTCAGACAAACAAAATCAAGACTTTCAACTTACCAAACCATTCCATAAGCCTCTCGGCCAACATGCCAGATAGGAGGAACATACTTTCTGGAGACTTCAAAGAGATTGTGCTACACATTGTATTGCACATACCGCACAAACTCCTTTAATATTACAGCCATGTTGATGATATCTAGACCCAGAGCTCGACTATATAGACATATCAATAAAATAGAGCAACAACAGTAAAAACCTAAATAAATGCATAAACGAAAAAAATACAAAAAAAAACTCTCAAAACAATCTTATCAGCATTTGAAGAACTAACAATAGCTTTATCTCCAATCTCTTCATCTTTACCCGATCTATTTTCTTTCGATGCCCTATATTTCATCATAATAACAACAAATTTGCAAAATAACAAAACAAAAGTCACAAACGCACAATAAATGACCAACCTGAACCCGATTCAAACCGATAAATAAACTATATAACTCTGTACGAAATCAACCCAAAACCGTTGCATTCTTTAGATATACTTATGAGAATAAAGGAGGATATTAAACGTCCACAAATATGATTGTGTAAAGTCAGCTTATAACAAATCTGAATACACAAGGTTATGTTTAAAATGTACACATATGGTTAAGTTTTTAAATCTAATGAATAATAGTCAAATAAAGAGACATGTTTAACTAGAGTTATGATTTTGAATTAGTAATTATATAAAGTCAACTAAATATTGATTTCAGTAATCAATTTGCGTTGGACAATAAAAAGAATATTTAATAAGTTATAACTAAAAGTTACAAGTTACAACAAAACAAAACCCGATAATAATAAAATTGTAACAATAATATTATTGAAATATAACTTAAACCAACCTGAATTTTCGAGTAGCCTAATAACCCGTTCCGAATTAAACCAACCTAAAATATACCCGAATCCAATATGAAACATAATAAATCTGATTCGAACAAAACTCAAGTATAAAAAATGATACGACAGTAACTCGACTAAAAAATAAAACCGATCCAATCCAACCCGACAATATTTTGACCCGTCACGACCTAACCCGAGTATGAAAATTTTATGACATTAACCCTACCCGACATGACACGATCTGACAAATAAAAGTTAACACATTTCAACCCGATCTATTTCAATACAAACCGTTCCAACCCGATACGATAACCTGAGTTTACACCTTTATTGTTAACCCTTAGCGAGTTGAATTATTTGTTTCTTCAAAAGAATCCAAAGTTCGATTTAGTAGTTTGAAACTATCAGAAAGTGACTCTTCGATTGTATACTGAAGTTGCATATAAATTCTATCATTTGGTTGGACCGCAAAGACGAAATATTACCATTAGAATTCTAATTATTTCTAACTAACATCATCTATGCATTTAAAATAATCAATAACAACTAAAAAAACAACATTGTACCAAAAAAACCATAATAACTTGAAAAATACATTCAGTTTTTAAATTTGAGTCGCGTAACCCATGGAATGACTTTACTAGTGCTAAATGTCCGACATGAACTTGTCCAACGTGAAACTTATAGATGTAGTAATGGATTTAGAAAATAATATTAGTAGGTGTTGAAAATAAGGGTAATAATTGTGCGTTGTATTCATGAATTCAGGATATATTACATAGTAGTACATGATACCTATACAAGATAGGAAAAGGTAATAGAATACAATTACATCTATAATTATGGTAAGAATACAATTCTAATTCCTTAACACTCCTCCTCAAGTTAGAGCATATAGATTAGAAATGCCCAACTTGCCAAGTAAATAATGGAACTGGTTACATCCGAGAGCTTTAGTGAACAAATCTGCAGGTTGGTCTGTCGTACAGATATGTTGAGTAACAATTGCGCCAGATTGAACAAGATCCCGGAAAAAATGACAATCAACTTCAATGTGCTTTGTGCGTTCATGAAAAACTGGATTGGCCACTACATGAAGAGCGGATTGACTGTCACAAAACAATTGCATAGGAGAGGAGTGCAAAACCTCTAAGTCTTTTAGTAAAGACTTAAGCCATAACAACTCATAGCAGGTAACTGCCATAGCACGATACTCCGCTTCAGGAAAAGACCGAGAAATAGTAGGTTGCTTCTTAGTTCTCCAAGAAACTGGAGAATCACCAATTATAACAAAATAACCAAAAAGAGAACGCCTAGTAATCAGGCATGCAGCCCAATCCGAATCACAATAAGCAGTCAATTGTAAAGTACCACGAGAAGAGAGAAATAAACCTTGATCCAGGATGACTCTTCAGGTAGTGCAACACACGAACACCAGCTTGCCAGTGAGGAACAAAAGGAGACTTCATGAATTGCGCAAGAGTATGAATTGAATAATAAGTTCAGGACGAGTAATAGTCAGGTATATCAGACGCCCAACCAAGCACCGGTACTGCTCCGGGTCATGGTAGGCTGGGTCTTCAACACTTGCCAAGTCATGTTGTTGCTCCATCGGAAAATCAGTTAGTTTAGAAGCAGATAAACCTTTATTGGATAAGATGTCCAAAGCATATTTCCTTTGCGAAATAAACATCCCCTCCGGTCTTCTAGCAATCTCTATGCCCAAAAAATACTTAAGGAGACCAAGATCTTTTATATGGAAACAGGAACTCAAGTATTTTTTGAACTCAGAGATGAAAGAAGAAAAGCTACCAGCTATAACCAAATCATCCACGTAAACCAGAACATGTAAAGAAACTGATCCATGGGAAAAGAAAAATAGAGAGTAATCGGTCTTACTATGAACAAAACCAAATGCTCGTAAAGCCTAGGCCAATTAAACCAATTCCTGGGAGCTTGACGAAGACCATAAAGAGATTTCCGAAGGAAACAAACTGTCCATGTGGCACCACATAGCCAAGCGGGGGCCGCATAATCACTTCCTCATGCAAATCACCATACAGAAAGGCATTGTGGACATCCATCTGATGGAGTTCCCAACCAAGAATGACTGCAACAGACAGGAACAAATTAATAGAACTCATCTTCACAACTAGAGTAAAGGTCTCAGTATAATTAATTCCTTCCACCTGGCGATTCCCAAGAACCACTAGGCGCCTTATGCGTTCAATAGTACCATCGGAACGGAACTTCGTCCGGTAGACCCATTTACACCCAATGGCCTTTTTATTCAAAGGCAGAGGAGCCAAAGTCCATGTCTGATTTTTATTTAGCGCAGTAAGTTCCTCTGTCATAGCGGCTCGCCAATGAGCATGCTGGGAAGCCTCAGAATAAGTAGTGGGATCTGCACTAGACGTTACAGCACCCAAAAATCTAGAATGCATACTAGAAATATTGTCACAGTTTACATAATCAATAAGAGGGTAGAGAACACCTGAGGAAAGTGACGACCCATGAGGGAACAGAGTCAAAGGGGGGGTCTTCAGTAGTAGGGGCACATGCATAATCATCACAATCGTAATCTGCCAAGTAAGACGGCAGTCGGCGAGATTGAACACTTTGTCTGGTAGGTGGCAATGTGGCAGCGGAACTATCCGGTACCAGAGAAGCTGGTAAAGTAGATGCCGAGGATGTAATATTAGCTGCGGCTGGCGGATGAAGAGCGGTGGCGGACGGCGGAGGATGGCCAGTGGCGGCCGGCATTGAGAGATCGGCATCGGACGGCGAACATTGGCCGGCAGCTATCGATGGTGACTGGCCAGCGGCGGGCGATGACAACTGGTCGGTGGCGAACGATGGCATCTGGACGGCGGCGGATGGCAGCAGCTGACCGCCGGCAGACGGTGGTGGGCTGATGGCGGCCGGTGGTGTGGGATTGGAAGCGGCTGGCAGAATCAAAATTCTGTGCGTTTCCGGCATGACGGAGGAGGAATTCGGCGGTGATGTGGTGGCGTCGTCGGGTTCATCGGATGAAGCAGATGTCAGAGTTGCAGAGTACGGGAACTTGTCTTCAAACAAATCGGCATCCCAACTGTTAAAGATCACACGGGGTTCCTAGTCAAAAAGGCGATAGCCTTTCTTTCCAGCAAGATAACTAAGAAACAGACACTGCCGACTTCTAGGTGCAAACTTGCACGATACCTGAGAAGATGAGCAGCAAAACACAAGCATCCAAAAACTCTTAATGATGAATAATTCAGAGCTTTCCCATAGAGCAACTCAAAGGGAGTACGACTGTTGAGATGCGGAGTCGGTGTTCGGTTGATCAGGTAGGCAACAGTAAGAACACATTCTCCCCAAAATTCAATAGGAAGACTAGCTTGGAACCGTAAAGCACACGCCACATTGAGTAAATGACGATGTTATCTTTCAACTTGACCATTCTATTGTGGTGTATCAACCATAGATGTCTCAAAAATGATCCCAGATGCAGTAAAGTGAGATCGCAGAGGCAAAAATTCAGTGCCGTTATCAGCCTAAACTCGTTGAATTGTTCAGCCCCACTGGTTCTTCACTAAGGCACTAAATTCTAAAAATCTGGAAGCTACTTCAGATTTAGCTACTAACAAATAAACCCAAACAACTCGGGAATAATCATCTACTGTAGTCAAAAAATAAAATGCACCACTAGAAGATGGTGTTCTGTAAGGTCCCCAAACATCACAATGAATTAATTGAAACAATGCAGTAGCATTTGTATAACTCAATTGAAAACTATGTCTAGTCTGTTTTGCTCTATAACATATAGAGCATGGTACAAAATGTTTATTAATGCTAGAAGAAATAGAAGACAACACTGTGAAAGAAGGATGACCAAAACGCCGATGCCATAAGTCAGAAGAAGATACTGAAGCAATTGTAGGAAGAGACTGCAGGATAGGACGGTGAACACGAGCATCCAGCAGAAGAAGCCAAAACTCCCCCCCTTTCTGTTCACCCATGCCAATCACTTTCCTCGTAGTGATTGTCTGTAAAATGCAATAATTTTCAGCAAACAAAGCTAGACAGTTCAGGGTAGATAATAATCTAGAGCATGACAGTAAATTGCACCGCAATGTAGGTATATATAAAACATGAGGCAGAGTAACACCACCAAAGCAAATAGATCCATATTGAGTAGTTGATGACACCGAGCCATCAGGCAGAACAACATTCACAGAATCAATAGTAGTAGTAAGATCAGTAAGAGAACCTTTGTCAACAGTCATGTGATATGAGGCTCCCGAATCAAGTATCCATGGTAAAGTAGACTTACCAGACTCATTGTCAGTAAGATAATTAAACTGCTTAAACAAGTGCATGGTCGTGCTCCATTGGTCATCGGACAGAGTAGGGCTAAAATTGGAATGTACATGGACACTGCCGGAAGAAGCCACTGCCACAAAACTAGGCGGCAACGTGGCTTCTCCAGCGAATAGCAGCGGGAGAGGAAGCGTCGCGGTAGTGCCTCCGGGACCGGTGGTGGTGGCTGACGTCCGGGAAGCTAGCGTCGGTTTCTTGCTGGTACCGGCCTTCTCCTTCAACTCTTTGAACCAGTCTAGCACACCATGTAACTGGAAACATGTATCTTTATCATGAGCCTTGCGACGACAATGTGTACAAGCAAGATTCTTGCGGTCGGATGCAGAAAGAACAACTGGCGAAGAACTTGCAGGTGATGGAAGTCGGGCAGCATACGCCGTAGAGTTACAAGAAGGCTCATGAGCTCGAATGACAGCTCTATGATTCTCCTCCTGAACAACAAGGGCATACACTTTCATGACATATGGCATTGGATCAATGCTCATCATATGTGATCGCAAAGTGTGAAAACCTTCGTCAAGGCCAGAGATAAATTGGTAGATCAAATCCTTTTATCTTTCTTGGAAGACTCTCGCAGCAATATTGCAATGGCATAATGCCTTCCTTTCTTCACAGGCACAAACCAGGGGAGGACGCATGCAGTGATAATCTGCAAAGAACTTCTTCAGTTTGGCAAAGTAGATGTTGATGGGCTGACCGTTTTGCCTGCAACTCTGAATGGCTTCTTGCGTCTGCAAAACCCGCATACCATCGGCAAGAATATATCGTGCCTTCAGGTCATCCCACAGATCCTTAACTGTGGCAAACAAACTTGTAGAAGATCTCAATACTGGATCCAAGGTTTGCAAGATCCAGCAGACAAGAGTAGCATTAACCCCAGTCCAATCAGCAGCATCAGGATGACCATCCTGGGGTTGGGTAATGGATCCATCATTGAACCCAATCTTGTGCTTAGCAAGGAATGCGCGACAAATCACATCGGACCATTCAATGTAATTTTCCTGACCTTTCAGCATGTTTGGTATGAGTTGTAAACCTGGACCATTACCAGAACCAATAAAGTAAGGATCAATCGATATACGGCCAATAGGTAAAGTAGTCTGAGGGCCAGATTGCAAATGCAACTGCTGAAGTAAAGCTGCAATTACATCATAACCACTCATATCTTGAAGCTTCGAACCCTCAGGTGCATCAAAACTAGTATATTCTTCAGAGCTAGACATTGTGGTAAATTAGGTACAGATCAGGAGCAGGTATAATAACCAGCGACAGATCGGATCGACAGAACACTCTGGTGCAAACGAGCGGCGGCACGTGAGGAGTTCGCCAGTTTGGGGGAACAAAGGCGAGCGAATGACATGCGGCGGCGGAACCGACAGATGGCGCGTGACGGCTGCAGCGGCTTGGAGCGGCGGCAGCAACCGCCGGTGCGTGGAGGTGCAGCGGCGGCGCATGGTGATCGGTGACGGCGGCTCGAAATTGTTGAGCAGCGGAAAAATTTTCTATTTAAGGTTTCAGGATTTTAGGCTCTAATATCATGTTGAAAATAAGGGTAATAATTATGTGTTGTATTCATGAATTCAAGATACCTATACAAGCTAGGAAAATGTAATAAAATACAATTACATCTACAATTATGGTAAAATTCCTTAACAGTAGGGGCACTATAGTAGGTTGTTAAAAAATAACTTTGGATCAATCTTAAAATAATTTTAAAAAAGGATATTTTGGATATTAATTAGGTGTGATTTTACTTTCTATTTATTTGATGTGTATGAAATAAAATACTTACCTTTTCACTCATTAAAATTGTAATATGATTATTTAAATTAACCAATTACATGGATGTAACAAAATATAATGAATTTGATTTAAGTAATAGGATAATACAGCACTTACAGCTCAAATATTTATAAATTTAGTTAAATTAAATACACATTTAAACTATAAAATATTACTTTTATATGTAAAAGGCTTACGATATAATTCAGCTGTAATACATTTGAAATATCATCACATATCAAAACATAAAGAACAACTATGTAAAACATACACGTAATACATTTGAAATATTTTTTCGCCAAAATATTTCATTGTATAAAAATTATTATACTGTAATATTTACTTGAAAATTAGTTTATAGATAATATTAGAATGAGATTACCAATATTTTGAATAATCAAAATAATTAATTTATAGATTTGCATTGGTATGATTTGCAGTGTTTCGATATGCATTGTGTTTCGTTAATACGATTCACTAACAAGTTCGATGATCTTCTCAGATAGACTAGCATTTTTTGTAATCCTCTAACTTTTAATTACCTCCCATTCATCATTTTGGAAGCAACAATTGTTGCTTCAAGAGCTTATGGCTCACTCTTGTATATCTCAACTAAGCTACGGCTTCACCTTTTCTTTTTGTTTTATTTTCCTGTCTATTATACGGCTTGGGAAGGCATTATATAATTTCTCCCATCCTTGGATGGTTTATCTTAAAAAAAAAGGATTAGTTATATGTTGATAAGCATTGGATTAGTTATATGTTGATATGCGTCAGCTATACGTTGATTAAAAAAATTACATACCAAATAATCTACCATTTATACTCCATAAAGCTTAAAAGTTAGGTGACGAGAGACACGTGATCCCAGTGCCCGACCCTAAATCCGTCATCCTATACGTAATTTGCTATGAAAAATATATTGTAATAGATCTTAAAAAAGAATGGAAATAAATTTCTCCCTACCAATTTCATCCATCCATATTCTCTGAATCTGATATTGTTTTGAGCTAGTTTGAATTTTAGCTTAAAGTCAACAAACTATCCGAATATAGTAAATTTGGTTTCATAACTCTTTTATTTACATTAATAACTCGCCACAGAAAAAAAAAATCTATATATGTATGCACATGAGTATCTCACAAGAATAAGCTAAGACATATAACAACAGCTGTCCATTCGAAACTCTAACAAAATTCAAGCTTATATCCTTAAAGAATGGCGGTTTCATCAACTATCCACTACGTTACCCTCATTCTTTTATTGGGATTGGGTAAGTTTTTTATGATACAATGCCACTCATACTAAATTTTAAGGTACAAGTAAATGGAAGGCACTTGAAATTGTATGACCATTTTACTTTCATTTTTCAATAGATTACCTTGTCATATATTTTAGTCTTATTGATGAAGTCCACCATTGGATGAGTGAGAGAATGAGAATTCTAGATCCTAATATAAATTAGGAATTAATGAAAAATAATATAAAAAGTGCTTGCAACAGATATACTTTTCTAAATCAAAATTATATAGTACTCTAGGGTATTTATTGATGATATCCCTTGAGTGTATTATACTACCCTTCAAACACATAATGATGTATATCCCATAAAATGTAAACAGTTTATTCTTTTTGAATATAGTGTGTATTGTATTCATGATACCATACATTTATTGTATCTAAATGGTTGATTGATTGATTTTACAGTTATGAATCAAATGGTGATTGAAAGCCATGAGGTCACTACAAATCTCAAAAATGCACCAAGGAGGTGCGGTTCTATCTTAGGTGTGTGCGATAAAAAATGTGATGAAAATTGTTGCAGCCGCATGTGTAACAACCAATTTTCTGGAGAAAATCCAGTCCCCTCATGTCAACAAAGTGCTAGCTTTGTTATGTGTGTATGCGATCATAACTGCTGAGATATTGAAATTTAATGACAGAATAAATTTTTATTTGTTAATAGAATTATATTATTAAAAATATAGATGATAAAACTGGTTTTATATCAATTTAAGTGAAGCCGTTGAAATAGGTTGAAAATTTATTATTGTATTGTTCATCAAGATATAACAATTTAAAAAAATACCATTGTACAAAATACTACTAACCAGAAAAACTAGAATAATATATACCTCTTCATTTTTATTCGAATCAGTGCAACTCTTCACTAGTATTAAGAGTGTCCTGAATGTAATTTTCCAAAATAGTCTAGGCAAAGTCTTGGGAAAGACGGTCTTTCCATAGGCTAATGGAAAGACGGGGTTTGATTAGAATATTAAAAGGTAAAAGGTCATAGTTGCAATATTAAAATTTTAGTATGCAACATGTAGTAGTTATAAAATTTATAACCCGGTTCATGCAACCCGAAAATTTTATCTTAATTTCTTCTAATTTACACTTTAAACATTGGTCTTTCCATAACTTATGGAAAGACCGTCTTTCAAGAGACGGACTCAATAGTCTATTGTATTAATTTGATCTTAAAAAAGAATGGAAAGAAATCTCCTCCTATAGGAAAGAAATAGTCTGGGATTTAATTGCAATTATTAGAACTATATATGTGCGTCGAATGGTATTGTTTTTATAAATTCTCTGTATTAGTTTGTGACGCTATTAAGCGTGGATACATTTTATGGAAATTTTTGTCATGTCACTAAATTTCTGATGCTAGGACGTGTCATTAATTTTCATGTTGGCTCATGTCAAAAAGAAATCCGCATCTTTATGTTTCATGAAAGCATAGCGATATTTGAATGGTTCACAATTATTTTAGTGACACGCCAGATTGAGGCGCTTCCACAACGTCACAATGCTTATTTGTGACACTTCTAATCAACATAAATGTTCAAAATAAATGTCACTATTGGAACTATTCATTGTAACGCTACATTTTATCATCCGTATTCTTTAATTTGATATCGTTTTAAACAAATTTTTTTGCCTAAAATCAAGAAACGAATCTTATATAACAAATATAATTTTATAACACACTATTATTTACATTAATTACTCACCACTACAAAAATGACTATATATACCATCTCAAGCTCAAAGTATAACAGCGGTCCATTCGGAGTTTTAACAAATTTTTAATTTATATTTGATTTTATATTTTTGAAGAATGACTAGTACTGTTCTTCTTAACCTATCCATGGTGTTAACCTCATTCTTTTATTGGGATTTGGTAAGCTTTTTATCATACACGGCCGCTCATGCTAAAATTGTAGGGTACAATGATTTGGAAGGCATTTGAAATTGATCTATCGTTTCCAATTTTTATTTATTTTACTTTATATTTCAAATAATATAAAGAGTCCGTCTCCTGCGAGACCGTCTTACCGTAAGACCAGGGACTTACAGTAATTTAAGGTAAAATGCAAAAAAAAAAATTGGGGGTCCTGGCATAATTATTTTATTTTCGGTGCCCATTTAAAACGCGCGAAAAAATAGGAGAACTAACCTGCATATATAAAAAATATGGAAAGAATTCTGAGAAGAAGCCGCATTTATAGAAGGCACAAACGGAAAAACACGCTTTACGTAAACATTCTCACAATTTCAATCGATCTCAACCACTGCAATCCATCGATCCCAAACGTTCAAAGATCAAATCCCCAACTTCTGCGAATAACAATGAACAACGACGATCAACAAGAAATCAGGTTTGTTATTCAAAACTACATAATCAAATCAGTTTGTTGAACATTGTACAATTAGATTATGTAAAATTTCATTTATTTTGCAGATCGGACCATCAATTGATGTGCGAAGAAGATAATAGCAAAACCGAAGCTTCATCAACAAGCCTTTTGAACAATGAACAACAACTTACTGTGGTGAAGGACACAATCAATGAAATCGAAATTTTTTTTGTAAAAGGTGAGTATGAAAAACTGGAATCATCATATAAAACCTGATTTAATCTGCTTGCGAATGTTTCAGCTCATAAAGCTTGTGGATATTTTGATGCAGACTGATCTTTCAGCTCAAAAAGCTTCAGAGTGTTTAATGTTCAAAATTGATGCTCTGTACCAGTATGTAAAAATAATGTTGTAGATCTGTATTAAGTTAACCACAATAAAATATTATGTGATGTTACTAATATAGAGATTGATGTGTTAATGAAAGTGACTGATACTTGTTTATCTGGTGCCAATTGTTATTGAATACTGGCTGCTGTAACTAGTGTATCATACTATAAATAGAATGAGTGATTTCATTATTCTCATTGATAAAACTAAATACTCAGTTCTAGCATGGGTAACAAATCTTGGAATTCTGATTATAAGACATACATGCATATACCGACATGTGATGTTTCTATTATATGGATTGATGTTTTAATAAAAATGTTTGATGCTTCTGCACCTAATTCAGAAACTGACCTGCATATACCGGTATGTGATGTTTCTATCATATATATTGATGTTTTAATAAAAGTGTTTGATGTTTCTGCACCTAATGTCAACTGTTACTGAAACTGATAGAATTAATATGTTATTTTATAAACAAGCTGAGTGATGTTTGATTTAAATGACAGATCTGCCAGATGATTTTACTA
This sequence comes from Rubia yunnanensis, assembly GCA_037428765.1. Taxonomy (NCBI): domain Eukaryota; kingdom Viridiplantae; phylum Streptophyta; class Magnoliopsida; order Gentianales; family Rubiaceae; genus Rubia; species Rubia yunnanensis. Next base: position 111,015,199 of record CM075064.1, on the reverse strand, counting down.
ATCTATTGGAGATAGATGCAAGGGAGTGTTTGCAAGGAGTGAGAGCAAGAACTTGGGAAGAGCTTGAAAAACTGTATCGAGCACATGCAACCGTGCTTGGATTTTGTGTAAGGAAGTCAACAACAAGGCAGTCAAACCAAGGAGTAATTAGAGAAAAATATTTCACATGCTCATGTGAAGGAAAGTCCATTTCAAGAACTAAAACCACACCTACTCTACAGCCATAAAGGAAGAGAAAAAGAAAATCAAAAGATTTTCCAGTGATAAGAACATGATGCAAAGCTTAGATCAGGATCAAGCTTGTTGATGAAAAGTTCTATGAAATCAAGCACCACTTTGTAGAGCATAACCATGAGTGCACAAGATCAGAATGGCAGTACCTGCAACGTAGTGAAAGAAGAATCGAAAATGAGAAAGCAAGAGCAATCGAAGCAATGGAAAAGGCAGGTCTCAAACCAGCAGCAAGTTACAAATATTTAGCATGTGCTACCCAAGGAGAAGAAAATGTTGGGCACACTATGAGGGATCACATTAATTATATGAATAGGTACAGAATGGACACTATAGAAGGAGGGGATGCTCAAAATGTCATAGATGATCTTTATCAGATTGCTGCTACCGAGGAAGACTTCTTTTTTAGAGTCAAGCTGGATGATGAAGGAAAATTAACTGCACTCTTTTGGAGAGGCTCGATGATGAAAGAAGATTACATGTTATATGGTGATGTTGTGATTTTTGACACCACTTATCGGACAAACAAGTATAATCTCATTTGTGCTCCGATTGTCGGGATAAACAATCACTGGAACAATGCAATGTTTGGGTGTGCTTTTATTGGAGATGAAAAGGCAGAAACTTTTGTATGGCTGCTGGAGGTATTTAAAAAATCAACGGGGGGAAAACAACCAGTGACTATATTCACTGACCAGGATTTGGCTATGGCAAAGGCAATTAAAGAGGTATTTCTAAACTCTATCTGACGATTGATGTTTCAAGTTATGTGTTTAACCTTTTAAATATTTATTATGATGCTTTAAATATTCCTTTAGTTGAAGTTTTGAACCAGTGTAACTTATTATATTATTTAGTTGATGTTTCATCAAAAAGGTCTAACCAGTTATGTTATACAGTTGATGTTCTAAATATATATTTTAGAACAATGCTTCTAATTATCTTACTTGTGACGTCAATATTTTAATTTTTAAATCATCACCACAACCTGTTTTAGAACATCTGAGAACTCATCATGGACATGTATACAATTTCTCTTGGTTTTGACATTGCAACATGAGCATCCTACATTTATAATTGATGATACATTAGCAGCATATGAATTTTTTAAGAAATAATTTGATGATGCATTTACTGAAATTGTTGTTTCGTAGGTATTCAAAGAAACAAAACATAGACTCTGTTTGTGGCACCTGAAACAGAATGCAATTAGTTATTACGGTAAAGAAAAAGTGATGAAGAATTTGGAATGGCATTCGACCACTGTTTGAAAGGTTGTGCAACTGAAGAAGAATTTGAAAAATGCTGAAATTCCATGATAGAAACCTACCAGCTGCAAGAAAAAGATTGGTTCAAGCGCTTGTACGAACTCCGAGATAAATGGTGCACTGCACTAAGCAAGGATTTCTTCTCAGCTGGAACTTTGTCATCACAACGTAGTGAAAGTACCAACAAAGCAATCAGCTTCAATGCTTCAAAAACAACCAACTTGACACAGTTTTTTGCAATATTTGGAAAAACTGTCAAAAGTTGGAGAAGCACATAGACACGCAGGGAATACAACGGTTCAACAGGAAAACCAAGAGTAGCTGTAGAAGGGCCCGACTTACTGAAGCAAGCTGGGGAGATATACACTCTTAAAATTTTCAAGGACTTCGAAATAGAGTGGAAGTTAGCAATGGCGAGTAAAGTGGAGAAAATATTCAACATTGGCTATGAAGATATTTACAAAGTCAGCCCAGAAACTAATGAAACAAAGGTAGAGAAGGTTTATTATACACTCAGGGATGGTAAAGTGGAGATCAAGTGTTCATGTAAATACTTTGAAGAAGTTGGGTTGTTGTGCTTCCACAGCCTTCGTGTGCTCCACTTGCGCAACATCACAACAATACCGGAAGATTATATACTAAAGAGATGGACAAAGATGGCAATGAAGGAAAGGTAAGATACCATGGCGCCATGAGATGCTCGAAAAATACTACAATTTAGTGTTGAAATGTGAAGATGACAAAGATACTCGTAGAATACTTGAGGATGGTTTGAACAGGAATTCGACTACAGTAGGTCAGCTGCTTTCATTTAAAGATCAAGACAAAACTGAACATTCAGCGATAAACAATGCCAAAGACTCACCAACAAAAAGTGCTCCCGAAGTCCTAGATCCAAAAAGAGTAAAAACAAAGGGAAGAAGTAAGAGGTTGAAAGGAAAGCTATAAAGGAAGAAGCCACAAAAGAAGGAATTTGGGTCAAAGACTCCAATAGCCCAAATCATCTGAATTAGGGAAGACCAAAGTTGATGAAAGGTGAATTCTGAAATTGCAGAACAAATTTGATGTTTCAATACTTTCATTTCACATTTTAAGTCTTTCATTGGATGTTACATTTTTCAAAAGTAAGGACTTTGAATTAAAATTACTACTCAACTTAGTAGAATACATATGCTTTTATTATGGAAATCATTCTAGAGTTTACTAGTCTCTATAAGTTTCTTGTTTGAGTACTGAAATTTAATTTGCAGGAACGTGATCTTTTAACTTAAATGTGTGATAACTTATAGATATGTAATGAACATTTAAAGTTTACTAGATTTTTACATATACCAAAAGTTACAACTAAAAATATGTCACATTTTTTTATAAATAAACTAGACAACACCTAAAATGTGAGAACCTAATTTTAAAACATAATCTTTCGAACATAATCATTAATGTAAAAAAAAATCTACAAATAAAGCATAAAAATAAGATTTACTATCAACACAATAAAACATCAAGACCTACTCATGAAATATCACTGCATTACTTTAAAAATGTCAAATTCAAAAAAGAATTATGAGAATCACCTAACCAACAATCCAAAATACTTGAAACATCATCCACAAACTCAAGTTCATCACATCCAAAAACCATCTAAAACCAACAATGCTAAAAACCATCCAACAATAGTACTTGATGTGTGATATTTAGTTGTTCATTTTTGAAGGAATTTAGTGCTCTTTTATGTAATTTTTGGTACTTAATTGATTTATTTTGTTGATAGATCACTATTTTTGGAGCAAAGCTGTAGCGGAGTAGAGTAGCCATTTTTTGGAGCACTATGATGCTGTTCCAGCTTATCCTTAGACGGAATCCTTCATGTGGCAGAATTGTGCTTCGTTTAACGATCACTAAGTTGCTCCGTGAAGTCGACCCGGTTAAGGTGGAGCTGATGAAAGGGGGATTGTTATACTCTTTTTTCCCGAAAGGGTTTTTAATGAGGTAACGATACCGATCTCTCGTTAGGGAGTTTACGGAGTTGCAGTCCAGAAGAAAAGAAGGCCAAAAATTCAGCACTGCCATTGGGCCGTTATGAAGCCATGAAGCCAAGACTTGGATTAATTATTTATTTCAAGTTAGAATTTAATTGTAATTAGGCTGAAATTAAGTGGAAGAATAATTCTTTTTGGATAAGGATTTTAATTTTCCAAAATTAGTTAGGATTTGGGTTTTATTTTTAGTATATATATAATCGTGTGCTGTACACGATTTGGGGACGGAGAAAAATTCCAGATTTAGTGACCGAAATTGGAGGGGAGGAATTATTCATATTGGTTGTTTTCCTGGGCTAGAGAGGGAAGCAGCAAAACCAAGTTATTCATTGTTTTTGTTTTCTTTGTAAGAAAAACGCAAGCAGAAGTAGTTATTCATTGGTAATTTTTCTTTCTTCTTATTATTCTTTCGATTGTTAACATGTTTAATTTCGAATTGCTTGTTCTATTTAATTTAATTATGAGTAGCTAGATTCTTAATCAGCTAGGTTAATTCGATGGTTCATGAATTGTGAGGCTTCGGGTTTTCAGAGATTTAATCCTATGAGTTTTTAATTGTTTATGCCTAAAATCTATGCTTGCTTGTTTGAGTTTGATCACCTCAATCTTGTTAGGCTAGGGATAATTAAGTAGCACCTCCTGTGAAAAACAGATAACAATTATGACTGTAATAACAGGATGATAAACAATTAATTGGATAAACTGCATGCAAATACGTGCTTGTTGTCTAAATGGGGTTCCCTGGGTCTCAAGATCATTAAGATATAACTAGTTTAGCAAATACTTGCTATGAATATCTTAATTAGGAAGATCGCGGGTTTAGCAAATACTTGCTCGCGATCGGAAATTTAAGGGGAATTTAGGGGAAATAGCAAATACTGTTTCTGCTTATAATCAATTAATTCATGGGGGTTAAATAATTTGTGAGTAGTCGATGATCAAGGAATGAACCAAAGATTAACCTATGCCGATCCTTTGTTATCCATATATTTGTTCGTAATTTATCTCTGCATTTTTCTGCATTATTTTGGCCCTATTTTTAGCTTAGTAATTCATTAGTTTATTAAACAAGTTTCAAATCATAGGCGTGGTTGCTAAACCAAACTTTGTTGGTAGTTTGAAATTGATAGAAATTATACCGTTCCTCGTGGGATCGACTCTGCTTGCTACTGTACTAATTTCATCATTAGAGTTTGCAGATTATTTTGGTGAGTGAAACGACGTTCACCAAATTGGCGCCGCTGCCGGGGTGCGGTAGTTAATTTCTATTTATTTTGCTACTAATTTTTGTTCTTTAGTTATTGGTATATAACCAGGTCCCAGGAGCAGGAATTGATATTTGATTTTGAAGTTGAAAAGACAGCCAGGAAGAATTACAAACTCGCCAGGGAGAGGAAGCTGAAAGCTGCCGCAGACCCTCTGTTTGGCCAAACAGAGGCTGTTTCCGGAGCAGAATCCGAATCTGAGCCCGAATCTGTTTCCAACACTGAGATGGGGGACAGAGGAGAGGCGGATCCCAATGCTGACAATCCGTACATGTGGGAATTAATGGGGCATAGTGAAGAAGACCCTCCTACACCAATTTCTTTACCAGATGCTGCGATCCCTGTAGAGATAAAGCTTGCACTGCTGAATGTTCTTCCAAAGTTCTATGGGAAGAGTAATGAAGACCCTTACAATTTCTTGAACGAGTTCATCAAGATTTGTAAGGTTCAGAAAAGACCAGCTGGTGTCACAGAAGATCAGTTCAAGTTGGTGGCTTTTCCGTTCAGCATGTCAGGAGCAGCGAACCAGTGGTTTTCAAGCTTGGCTCCTAACTCCGTCACTTCCTCGAATGCGCTCAAGAAGCTGTTTTTGGACTATTTCTTTCCAGCCACTAAGACGGATGCCCTGAGGAAAGAAATTTCGAGCATCAAGCAGGAGTATGATGAGCCGCTGAGTACATTTTGGCTGAGGTTTAGACGATTGGTGGATCGTTGCCCTAACCATCGATACACCGAGGGGCAACTGCTTCAGTATTTCTACCAAGGATCCACATCTGCGAACAAGGATTTGCTGAATACCGCAAGCAATGGTGGATTTTCAGAAATCAGAGTCAATGAAGCAAAGGAGATAGTGAAAAAGTTGATCAATTCCAAGAAGGAGTATGACACTGATGAGATCCGAATCCTGAAAAATGTGGCACAAACAGAGCCCTCGAGCCAAGATAATTTTAGGGAGAGGATGGACAGGATGGAAAGGGTACTATCCAAGTTGGTGGAAAAGGTCACCGTTGCTAGCACATCAGTTGGTCCTCCAGAAAAACCTTGTGACATCTGCTGCAGTCCAAACCATGTCACTTTACAATGCCCCCTTGAAATGGATGAACAAGCTAATACCATGGGGAATTGGAATGATAGGCAGCCAAGGAGGGTCCCGTACTCAGCTACTTATAATCCGGGATGGAGAGATCATCCTAACTTTCGATGGCGAGATCCGGGAAATCCAGTACAACAACCATATGGTCCACCCCATCGAGCTCCTCCCCCTCCATATGCTTAGAATCCACCACCTCCTCTAGGGAAGTCTATGGATGAAAAGCTAGACATGATGATGGGCATGCTTCAAAACCAGATCCAAAGTTCGAAAAAGACTGAGGCTACCTTGGAGGAGCACACACGTCAGATTTCACAGCTGTCAAACTCGATGAATGAGCTCTGAATGAAGCAACCTGGATTACCATCTCAAGTGCAACTCAACCCCAGAGAGACGGCCAATCAGATCACGTTAAGAAGTGAAAAGGAGCTTGAGCCACTACCTCCGAAGACCGCAGCAAAAGGAGCTAAGGAGCAGTCGGAGCAGTCTGCAGGAGGCCTCGATTTGGCCAAACAGAGGCCCCCGACAGAAACAGAAAGTGAGGTACAAGGGCATTTTGACCAAACCAAGGAGTCAAATCCAAGGTTGGGCCAGAATGATCCTCCAGTTAAAATTCTTCCCCCTTTTCCTCGTAGTTTAGCTAGAAAGAAAGATGATTCTGTTGATTTCTTATCTATCTTTGGAAAAATGGAGATTAACCTACCTTTCTTGCAGGCTATAAGGCTTCCACCTGTGAGCAAGTTTTTGAAAGATTTTATTGCAGGGAAACCTAAAGACTCAAGCAAGGTCATAATGGGTGAGTCGGTTTCAGCTGTAATTCAAAGAGATTTGCCTCAGAAGTGGAAGGACCCTGGTATGTTCTCTTTGCCATGTTTTATTGGAGATGTTAAGATTGATTCTGCCATGTGTGACTTAGGAGCATCTATCAATGTGATGCCACTATCGGTTTATAATTCTTTGAAAGGGGCAGAAATGGTACATACTAGAGTAATAATTCAATTGGCAGATAAATCTTGTGTATGTCCTGAAGGGTTGTTGGAAAATGTGCTTGTGCGAGTCAATAACTTTGTGTACCCCGCAGATTTTTATGTGGTCAAAATGAATCATACCAATGATAAGGGAACACAGGGGGTATTGTTAGGTCGTCCATTCTTGAAAACTGCAAACACCATTATTAATGTTGGGAATGGAACTATTTCTCTTGATTATTTTGGTGATAAGTACACACTCAATATTGATAAACCCATGCAGACGACTGTAGATGCTGAGAATGTAAATGCAATTTATCATACTGACCCATTTGTCCAAGATTCTCTTGAGACTAAAGTTTTGCAGGACAAGTTGGGAATTCAAATGCCTACAAGTCCAGAAGAGGAAAATGTTCAAGTTTCAAGTGATTATCAAGAAGATGTTGATACTCTTCCAGTGAGTATGGAGTCGCTCAAGTGTGAGGAAGAAACAAAGTTCCAAATCCGAGAATTGAGAGATCTAAGATTGAATGGGTTTGATCAAGCTATGCGGTACAAGGAGCACAATAAGTTGTGCCATGACAGAGATTTGAAGCCTAAGAAATTTGTGGTTGGGCAGATAGTTCTTTTATCTGAGTCAAACTTTCGACATATGTCATGGAAATTCAAGTCTAAATGGACTAGACCATTCGAAGTGGCTTATGTTTGGCCAGATGGGATGGTAGAGATTATAAACATAGACGCAAAAAGGGCATTCCTCGTCGATGGTCATCGCCTCAAGCCATTTTATGATGCTTCTCAGGTGGCAATAGTGGAAGAAATTCCATTATGCCCACCACACTCTGATTGACCGTATCGAAAAGTCTAGCTAAAAACTGTAAACAAAGGCGCTACTGGGAGGCAACCCAGAGTTATTTTCTTTTTATTTTATTTTCTTACAATTTTTCACATATAAAAAAAAGATACAAAAAAAAGCATGAATTCTTGCCTTTTCATACTTGTGTTTTTATAATTTTTCATAAAAAAAGAAAATAAATGAAAATAAATTTAAAAATGTAGTTTAATTCTTTGTTTTTTATGATGCAGGGATGCAATATGGCGAGACAAGAGTATCTGGGCAATTCTGCAAATAATTCAAGGCCTGGAGTGGTTTATGGAAATTGTGGGTTCCAATTAGGAAAAGGAAGAAATTACAGGGACTATGTTGCAAGAGAAGGTATTAAATCCTTTTCCTCAAATTGCATTCTGCAGATCCATCCTCTCCTTCAAAACGAAAAAAATTCAGAGCCGAAACTCCATTAAACTCCATCAATTTCCGAGCTGCTCCGCCGTGCGCCGGTGATTCCCCTCCAGTAGCGCCGGCGAGTCCCGAGCTCTCTCCGCCGCTTCCCTCCGTCGCTACCGCCAGATTCTCGAGCTCTCTCCACCATCTTCCCTCCATCCATGACCGCTACCGCCGCGAGTCTCCAGCGCCGGCCAGCAACCATTCATCCGCGGAGATGGCGCCGAAGAACCGGACGAAAATCCACTGCCGCGTTGACCTCAACTCCACCGGGAAGCACTCAGCCGGCCGTCGAATCTGCTTCGGCCAGTCAGCCACTATTCGCCCCGCCGCCGCCCTCCACACACCCTGAAGCTCCGAAGTTTGAATTCCATGGCCTGCCTCCGGAGATCGTTGTCGATTCCAGGGAGGACCTCCTCCAATTTGATGACCCGAAGCTGCAGGCCAGAGCTTTGAAAAATTGGTTGGTCTTTGCTATTTGACTTGCATTTTGTGACCGTGTATACGCCCCTATGTGAAGAGTTTGTGGTTAGTTTTTGCTTAAAGAAACATGTTTCCCTGATTGATGCTTGCATATTCTTTCGGTTGGGTTTGCACCATGTTTCTATGAGTTTGAATGAGTGGAATGTGGCTTTGGGCTTGGTGTCTGTTGATGATTTATCTTCGGAAGGTTATGCTAATGCTTTTGTGGGTACCTATAAAGATTTTCCCAATTTTAGTCCCACTGATGCTTGGAAAGAATTGGCTCCTGCTTGCCCTGATTTGTATGATGCTAATTGCTCTAATGTGCATTGGATTGCCAATCCTGTATTGAGAGTGTGTTGCCATTTTCTGTTGCGAAATGTTTTTGGGCGCTTCACCACATTTACGAAAGTCAGTCAAAATGTGTCATTTGTGCTGTGGTGTATGCATCATGGGGAGAAATTGAATCTTGGATTTTGCTTAGCTGATTCTTTGAATGAAATTGCAATTCAGTCTACTCGTCATATGACCCTATGCAATTTGGTTGGTGTTTTACTTGACAACGGTATGCAATTGCGTGTTCCCCCTTCCCTTCCCAAAGTGCCTGAGCCAACCCTTTGTGATTTGGACTATTTGCGGACCAGCAACTTGATTTATTTGGATAACAATATACCTCGGTTTTCTGCGCCGGGCATTCCTTGCCCGAGCACCACTTCTTCTCATGCAGGCCGCGGTGCTTTTTCGGTACAAGATGAGGTGTTGTCCATCCGTGAAGAGGTGCAATCCTTGCACCAAAAGCTGGATCTTCACGCTGCCCAGATTGAGCGTCTAATGTCATTTTTGGAAGTTCCCCCCATGAACAGCCCCCCCGCATGAGTTCTCCTATCCCTTCTTTTTTATGGCTCTTCTTTTCTTTTCTTTTCTTTTCCTTTCATGTATATTATGTCTAGGAATCTTCTCGCTTTTAATCTGAGCTTGCTTGAGGGCAAGCAAGGCTTAAGTGTGAGGAGGTTTAGGTGTCGTTTTTACATTTTAGTGTCTTGTTTGTGTGACGTTTTATATGCTTTGTTTGCTGTTTTTTGTGTTTTTTTTGTGAATAAATAATTCTGAAAAAAAAATGTTTTTATTTATTATTTTTTTTATCAAGTCGGTCAAATTTTTAGCATGACAGTGAGTAATGAATTGGCTTTAAAATGGATTAACCTTGCTAGTAAAAGAATCATATTAGCAAACTTTTGTTGGTTGATATCTCCCTTGAAATGCTTAGTGATAAACCTTTGAAATTAACCTGAACTTGGCTAAATGATACATGGGATGACGAACAAGACTTGCATGAAAAACCCTAGTATAAAGTGAGGTTTGAGCCTAGAGTAGAGCACTCTCTACATCAAGTTTTTTCTGAGAGTTCTGGTAACTAAGGTTGATGCATAATGAGTAAAAAAAAGAGGCAAATTAGGATTAACCACACATCGTATGTAGCCTACCTTTTATATCCTCTAGTAAACCCTTTTGAGCCTTGACCTTTTCTTTGTGTAACCCACTATAAAAACCATAGCCTTTTCTCTTTATACTATTCTTGCCCCATGCATGTATGTTCTTGAACTGAAAATTTCTGCTCTTGCTTGATATTGCATAATCATGATTTGAGTGCCCGGTTCTCATTGAAAAAATCAGTCTTATGGCACTGTAGAGGTAAATGAGCATGTAATTTGAAAAGTTCTGGTCTGGACAGAAAAAAAAAGAAAGAGAATAAGGGTGCTGTTTTGCCCAAGAAAAAAAAAGAAAAAAAGGAAAAAAAAGGAAAAAAAATTCCAGACCTGAATTAGTCTTTTAATCAGTCCAGAAAATTGGTTTTGATGATGTGTATTTGCTGGAATTTTCTACTGATTTGTTCTTGAACATAAGTGCATGTTTTATGAACCTTAGAGCCCCTAGGATCTCACCAACATTACAACCCCTAGCCCCATTACAACCTTTAAAAGATCTTTTTGGCTTGTTATGTATTGGCTAAGGCTACCGCATGATTATAATTGAGTGACTGTCCTTACTTATTGTGTGATTGAGTGAAAAACGTGAGGAATTCATGCTTGTCTCCTTTTGATCAGTTGATAGCAGGGTAAAGAGCAATGTAGGGGGGATTGAATTGAGTACTAAAGGGGGATGAGACCACCACTTGTTTGTAAACTGAAACTTGAACTTGGAAGGGGGATGTTTGTTGATGAGCCATGAAATGAAAACTTAATGCTGAATTGTTTGACCAAAGTCCGGGTAATAGAGTCTTAGGTGTGTCATGTATATAGTTGGTCTGTTATTTTTTATTTTTCTATTTTCTGTTGAGTCAGAGTCAGTTTGGGGATGAGATTTTGAATGAACAACCTCCTTTGGAATTGCTCATCTCATACTTGAGGGCAAGTATGACTCAAGTGTGAGGATTTGATGTGTGATATTTAGTTGTTCATTTTTGAAGGAATTTAGTGCTCTTTTATGTAATTTTTGGTACTTAATTGATTTATTTTGTTGATAGATCACTATTTTGGAGCAAAGCTGTAGCGGAGCAGAGTAGCCGTTTTTTGGAGCACTATGATGCTGTTCCAGCTTATCCTTAGACGGAATCCTTCATGTGGCAGAATTGTGCTTCGTTTAACGATCACTAAGTTGCTCCGTGAAGTCGACCCGGTTAAGGTGGAGCTGATGAAAGGGGGATTGTTATACTCTTTTTTCCCGAAAGGGTTTTTAATGAGGTAACGATACCGATCCCTCGTTAGGGAGTTTACGGAGTTGCAGTCCAGAAGAAAAGAAGGCCAAAAATTCAGCACTGCGATTGGGCCGTTATGAAGCCATGAAGCCCAAGACTTGGATTAATTATTTATTCCAAGTTAGAATTTAATTGTAATTAGGCTGAAATTAAGTGGAAGAATAATTCTTTTTGGATAAGAATTTTAATTTTCCAAAATTAGTTAGGATTTGGGTTTTATTTTTAGTATATATATAATCGTGTGCTGTACACGATTTGGGGACGGTGAAAAATTCCAGATTTAGTGACCGAAATTGGAGGGGAGGAATTATTCATATTGGTTGTTTTCCTGGGCGAGAGAGGGAAGCAGCAAAACCAAGTTATTCATTGTTTTTGCTTTCTTTGTAAGAAAAACGCAAGCAGAAGTAGTTATTCATTGGTAATTTTTCTTTCTTCTTATTATTCTTTCGATTGTTAACATGTTTAATTTCGAATTGCTTGTTCTATTTAATTTAATCATGAGTAGCTAGATTCTTAATCAGCTAGGTTAATGCGATGGTTCATGAATTGTGAGGCTTCGGGTTTTCAGAGATTTAATCCTATGAGTTTTTAATTGTTTATGCCTAAAATCTATGCTTGCTTGTTTGAGTTTGATCACCTCAATCTTGTTAGGCTAGGGCTAATTAAGTAGCACCTCCCGTGAAAAACAGATAACAATTATGACTGTAATAACAGGATGATAAACAATTAATTGGATAAACTGCATGCAAATACGTGCTTGTTGTCTAAATGGGGTTCCCTGGGTCTCAAGATCATTAAGATAGAACTAGTTTAGCAAATACTTGCTAGGAATATCTTAATCAGGAAGATCACGGGTTTAGCAAATACTTGCTCGCGATCGGAAATTTAAGGGGAATTTAGGGGAAATAGCAAATACTGTTTCTGCTTATAACCAATTAATTCATGGGGGTTAAATGATTTGTGAGTAGTCGATGATCAAGGAATGAACCAAAGATTAACCTATGCCGATCTTTTGTTATCCATATATTTGTTCGTAATTTATCTCTGCATTTTTCTGCATTATTTTGGCCCTATTTTTAGCTTAGTAATTCATTAGTTTATTAAACAAGTTTCAAATCATAGGCGTGGTTGCTAAACCAAACTTTGTTGGTAGTTTGAAATTGATAGAAATTATACCGTTCCTCGTGGGATCGACTCTGCTTGCTACTGTACTAATTTCATCATTAGAGTTTGCAGATTATTTTGGTGAGTGAAACGACGTTCACCAGTACTTAAAAACATCATTATCAAACACAAGTTCATAACATCATTAAAAAAGAATTATTTCTTCTTCAATCCCTTTGATGACTTTCCCACTTGTCCTCCCTTCTTCTGAGCAATTGTAGACCCCTTCTTTTCACGTACAACAGTAGAAGAACCTGCAACTCGTCCAATATCTTCCAAGCTCTCAATCCCAAAACTAAAAGATGGTTCAGGTCCAGTCTTCAATATTGGAACTTCAGGAGTGCACTTCTTCACTGACTTCTTAATGATTTCTTCAATATGATCAAAAAAACCATCAGAAAAATAATCCTGTGAAAATGTGAACTGGAGGAACACTATCTTGTGCAGTAGCTGGAGCTTTTTCACCAAGTTTCATCATCTCAGCTACATAGGATTTGGTAACAATTTCAATATTCCTAGCAAATCGCATTGAGCGCTCAACAACATCCTACAAAAAAAAATAAATTATTACTCATAATTTGAAACATTATATAAAAAACAACAAGCATAAGATAAATAAAAAAAGTTACAGAAGGAGCTTCAGCAAGAATTTTCTCGTCGGTGGGTAAATCGTCAGGAATTTCCAACACTACAAAGCAAGAGGTACTGCGGGTAGTGCCATTACCTAGTCCTGAACCTAATTTTAATTTTCCCATTGAAGTCACAGGAAAACCATTGCCGCTCATCACGCAAGCATCAAACCCAGCACTCATTATGGACTTACAAATTACCTTAACCTTACTGTCATTAAAATGTTGGACTAAGGGGAGGGAAGTAGGCAATGAGATTCCTTGAAATGGAAATCTATAAAGATAGCACATCAAAGGTAGAAATACACAACCATTTACAGCATCAAATAGACCTTTGTTGTACCTCTCAACAGTCTCACAGAATTTTTTCAACACATACCCACACCAATCCATATTTCTAATTTCATTCACACTTTCCACAACCCTCAAAAGCTTAAAATAAACAGTACTTCTAAATGTGGGAGCAAGGAAAGTACACAGCACATACATTAGAAAATACTTCTTAAAAAGATCACCTCCCTCAGTCAATAATGACATCTTACATAGCAACCTATCACAAGGAATATTGTCATGTTTATCAGCCCCTAAATCCATCTTCCACTTAAGCCTCAACTCCATATTCCTATTCAGCCCCTTACCCGAGTTATTAACCTCTACAACCTCAACATCACTTATAGGCAGACACATGGAATCATAAGCATCATCCCTGGTTATATAATACTTATCACTACCTATTCGCTGCAAGCGACTAATTGGGTTGAAGTTAGATATCAGATATTGAATCACATTTTTGGGCAAGACACCAAAATTTATCTTCAATAATCCTTCAAATCCTATATCAATAACTGACCTGATCTGCCCATCAGTCAATGATTTCACAAGCTTTACAATCTTACCAGGGCTACACCTGGTAGAGTAGCCCCTTTTCGAGCTGTAAAAAAATATAAAAAATGATAAGTAACACCGAAATATGAAACATATCATAAAACTGTTAGTCATTAATGCATACCTGGATGAATCATTGACACCCTTTAGATTTTTCGATTTCACAACTCGCCCACTCTTCTCTCTAACATTCTTCTTCACAGCTGATTTCCCTTTACCAACAGAAGCTGTTTTACATACAGTAACACCTTTGCCACCTTCCTCAATAGAATCATCAGACTCACCACCAGCATCATCAAACACTTCATCAGAATCATCAGAGTCATCCTCCTTCACATCATATCTATCTTCATCATCATCCTCATTTTCATCAAAATCATCATGTTTCTCCCCACTCACTAATTTATTCAGAATCCTCCTCACTGTCAGACTTACTACCAATATCATCACCAACTTGTTCTAAAACATCAACAGCATTTTCAGAATCCTCCCCCTTGTCAGATTCTTCACCTTCATCAGAATTGTCTTCACTTTCATCCCCTCCCTCCTTCTCAGATTCCTCTTCAGCCTCTCCATCTTCCTCAACATCATTTGGCTTCTCACCTTCATCGTCTGAACTGCCATCAGATTCTGAGCCATCACTTGTCTCCATTTTATCATCATCACCACTAGCCTGATCTGCATGACCAGTTTCATCAATGGTAGCATCAAGTTCTTGAGATTGAGAAGGAGCAGTACTGAAGATCTCCTCTGCAAACAAAAATATTAAATACAGTCAAATAATGGGTAACAAAAAAATATCATATAAATTGAAAATTTAAAACAGCAAGGTTAAAACATATGATTTACCAGATAGGATTCAGCAACTCTAGCATCTAGACTTACAGCATCACCTGAAACATATAAAACATCAAACCATAGTAATAAAAGGTAAAAGGTAAAAGGTAATAACTGAAACATAAAAAATCAGAAATATTGTACCTTTTGTAGCAGATTTTTTTCCAGGCAGATCAGAAGCTGAAACATCAAAACATAGTCCTATTTGGTAAAGGATAATAAATAATAAAAATCAAAAGTATAAAAGTATTGGAAAGAAAAACTATTTTTACCCTTTTTAGCAGATTTTTTTCCAAGGTCAGAAGAAGAAACGTGGCTGACACCCTCATCTGAATAATGTGAAACATACAACCATAGTGGTAAATGGTATAGAGTAATTAATAAAAAAATAAAAATCAGAAAAAAGAAGAATTTAAAAAGAAAACTATCTTTACCCTTTTTAGCAGTTTTTTTCCAGCCAGAGCAGAACCTTGACTAACACCATCACCTGAATTACATAAACATTAAACCATATTGGTAAAGGGTAAAGAGTAATGGATTAAAAATCAAAATTAGAAAAGAAGTATTAAAAAATAATGTTTACATTTTTTAGCAGAATTTTTTCCAGCCCCAGCAGATGCTAAACTGACACGATCACCTGAATTACATAAAACATCAAACCATATTGGTAAAGGGTAAAGAGTAATGAATAAAAAATAAAAAATTAGAAAAGGAAGTATTAGTGAAAAATAATGTTTACCTTTTTTTAGCAGATATTTTTCCAGACTCAGAATAAGCTTGCCTGATACCCTCATCTAAATTATATCAAACATCAAACCATATTGTTAAATGGTACAGAGAAATTCATAAAATATAAAATGAAAAATAAATCAAAATTATAAATATTACCAGTTGCGTTCTCAGCTAAAACAGAAGCAAGTTGGCTAGAATGAATCTTACTGGCACCCTCCTCTAAAAAACATAAAACATCATGAAAGATTTAAAATAGATAGTATCAAAGCACATAATAAAACATAATATTATAATTTGAATAATACCTTCAGCATCAGAATAGCTATCACGATCAGCAAGAACCTTACCGCTAATCAATTTGACTCGTTTAATAGCAGCTTGTTTTACACACCTCTTCCGGACAATTTCTGTAGGGATGGATGAATCAGGAACTGGAGATGATGGGATGGACACCTCAGCCACTTTCTTCTTTTTCACATTCCTTGGATTCAAAGCTGGAGGAAAACTAAAATATTAATAAAAATTAAAAACATACAACAAAATTATACAGATAAACATATACCTGTAGTAAATGTAGGTGACGTCAAACCACGAATCCTATCAGATTTTCGTACAGGAACACCACAATCTAAAACAAAAGAAAAAATATTTATAGCATAAATAACATATGTAATGAAAACACCAACTGATATACATCAAATCATAATTGTAAAGCATCAGAACTAGTAAAGTTAAATGAAATACTTGTATCATCAAATCAGACTGTAAAGCATCAAATAAAAACATATATAATGAAAACATCAACTAATATACTTCAAATCAGAACTGTAAAGCATCAGAACTAGTAAAGTCAAATGAAATACTTGTATCATCAAATCAGAACTGTAAAGCATCAAATAAAACATATATAATGAAAACATCAACTGATATACTTCAAATCAGAACTGTAAAACATCAAAACTAGTAAAGTCAAACGGAATACTTGTATCATCAAATCAGAACTGTAAAGCATCAAATAAAAACATATATAATGAAAACATCAACTGATATACTTCAAATCAGAAGTGTAAAACATCAGAACAGTAAAGTCAAATGGAATACTTGTATCATCAAACTAATAAACACTAGCATCATCATAACACATAAAACCAAAAAGTACAAAGAAACATCAGTACAAGAACAGTAAAGTCAAATGGAATACTTGTATCATCAAATCAGAACTGTAAATCATCAAATAAAAACATATATAATGAAAACATCAACTGATATACTTACATCATCACTCTTACTGAAAATTATGATAGAATCACTGTAATTTAAAAATCATACAATATTGACAGTAAAACACACATATAATAAGAACAACATACATAACACCTTTCCAATAGAAACATCTCATAAACAGAAAATAAAGTCAAATGAAAACCTTGAAACATCATAATCAAACATTAAAACATCATGTAAAAGCCTAGACGAAAAAAATGAACAAATATAGTAATAAATTCAAATATTCCCACCAAACAAATTTAAAAAAGCAACAAACCTTGAGAAGAAGTCTTCCTCTTCTGCTTTACAACAGCCTTCGAAGAAACGGAAGGCTGTGAGTATGACTTTGCAATTTTAATCAAAGCATCGTCTATACAACCGGAATCAACAAGATCTCCTTTCTTTGACATCTACAAAACGATAAACATGAAAAATAATAGAGTTAAAAAAGATCGACATCAATGAAAACCTAATAAACAACATGCATGTAAAAACATTCAGCTTCGCAATGTAGAGCAAACACCCTTATAGGTCTGTAGTCCTTGAATGTAGAGCAAACACCCTTATTTGGGATTAGAACTATCAGGGTGGCTGACATTGCTTTTGGGATTTCTAAAAAACTGATGAAATCATTAGGAGCCGCTAATAGATCAGTTTTGATCAAATCCCAACATATTTGGTAAAAGATTCCAGTGAATCCATCAGGACCTGCTGCTGATTGTGGATCCATAGATGAGACTATGTTATGAAGCTCATCTAATGTTACTGGATTGGTGAGACTTAAATTCATTTCATCAAAGATCAGATTAGGTATGTTCTCTAGTTTAGAGTAAAAACTTATAGCTTCTGAGCCAATATCTTTTAAACCTTGTAACCACTGACCATTCTTATCTTTCATGGTAGAGATTAACTGTCTTTTATGCTCTCCTTTTACTGATTAGTGTACAAATTGAGTATTAGTATCCCCTTCTTTAAGCCACTTTAATCTGCCTTTCTGTTTCCAGAATGTGTCCTAATTTTTAAGAGCTTGAGTTAAGTTAGCTTTAGCTTCATTATACTCCCTCCATCCTAGATTAAATTGCACAAGATCAAAGATTCATTCAAACTAAGAAATTTTGACTACATATTTGAATAGATACAAAAAAAATAATATTGTTGTATGTGATATCGTTGGATTCGTCATAACAAGTAGTTTCTAGAAAGTAACTTTTTGTTTACCGATATTATACGTAGTTTAATATATTAATGGTCAAACGTGTGTGTTAGAGACTGTGAAAAAGATTCTGTGCAATTTAATTTGGGACAGAGGGAGTAAGAAATTTAGTTGTTAGATTGTCATTTTATTGCAAGACCTCTTAGTTTATTAAGATTTCCTCACATGTTTGGATCTTGTCAAAAATGTTTCCAAATGTGTTTATGTTCCAGAATTTACGGTCTATTTTAAGATTTTTAAGTTTAAAAACAAACCTTCTCATTCCAGTGAGATCAGTGTGAATATTCCATGTTTTTTCAACAATATCCATGAAACTGTGGTGATTTAATCAACACTCTTGGAATTTGAAAGATTTAGGTCCAGATAGAGATGTGTTTTCTAAAATTAGCATAACCAGAGGTGAGTGATAAGATTGATCACTTATTAGTGCTCTTATTTTAGAATTGTTAAAATCCTCCCACCATTTAGGGGTTGATAATCGTCCATCAAGTCTTTTCCAAACCCTGCCTTTAGGTCTCATACCAGTCCAGGTATAGAGACTACTAGAGGTTGGAATATTTGATAGGTTGTTATCGGTTAAAAACCTATTAAAGTGTCTTATGTGGTTCTATGCTTGAAATGAAGGTCCCAAGTACTCTTCATTTGTTTAAATGGAATTAAAGTCACCTATTAAGCACGTGGATTGTAATTTGAAGTCCTTAATTGTTTCTGAGAGCTTAGCTCTTTGGTGAATGGTGCTTAGCATAGATAAATGCTAAGTTACAGGTAAGTGTGCGGGTACGAAGGTACCCACACATGGACCAACCTAGCCTGAACGACATCCTTTGTAAGATTCACTGACCAACCTAGCCTCCTCGGACACGAAGGTACCATCTGGGTAAGTGTACGGTGATACTTTCGGCAATGATGGGGATGGTGAATGGCATATCCTTTTGGAATTGGATTTTGGAGGCATTTCCTAAGAAACACATTGAAGCATTTCATCAAACACCTTACATGTAAGTCAAGCTATTCATGATTTGACATTCTCAATGATTCTATGTCATATTCAATTGCTAATTAATCATACCATAGAGGCATTGCAGTGGTTTACCTGATTATTTGCCAACCTGTGTAGGATTTCAACAAAGATGGGTAAGGATAGAGATGGTATGGTATGAGAGATATAAATCCAAATACTGTGACAATGGGGTGCTGGTTGCATTTTTAAAAGGGAGACATTTTTTATACACCAGTATTGTACATATGCCAGTGTAAAAAGAGACCTAAAGAAGCTTCTTAAGGTTGCTTTAAATAAAATAATTTATCTAATCAGACCCGAGAGTAAATTTTATAAAATTTTTCTAAGTGCCCACCACCGGTACAATTACCAGTGCAAATGTTACAAAAAGCTGCTGCATTAGGCTGCTTTAAATGTCAAAAAAATGACATTGTTGGACCCGAGAGAAAAATTACAAAAAAAATTCTGAGTACCATGCACCGGTAGGAGTACCGGTGCATAAGTACAAAACAATGTCCCTCCCCTGTATTTCTACACCGGTAATTTTATTTTTACCGGTGTAAAAAACCAGCACCTACTAGAAAATTTAATCAAAATTTAAATACATTTTCACCGATTCAATTCATAAACAATCCATTGAAATCGCGGATCATACCAACCAATTCATAAAAGAGTGTCAATTGAATACATTACACTCTAAATTGCTAAATGATCATACGATTTTTCACAAAACAAGGTCACAAAAACAACTGGGAGATGAGGATTATTCCATTGCCAGAGATAGACTGAGACGTGACATTCGACCACCATTGAGGTATGCAAATTTGGTGGTATGTGCTTTATCAGTGGCCCAAGAAATAGGTGGAGACGAGGAACCTTCCACATATTCAGAAGCAGTTTCAGGTGCTAATTCAGACAAATGGTTGGCTATGAACGAAGAGATGGAATCTCTACACAAGAATAGAACATGGGATCTTTAGGTGCTACCAAGAAAATTGTTGGTTGCACAAGGGATTTTAAGAGAAAGGAAGATACTTTAGGTGTTGATAATGCAAGGTACAAAGCACGATTGGTTGCAAAGGGCTACAGTCAGGTACAAGGTGTAGATTTCAATGATATTTTCTCACCTGTTGTGAAACATAGCTCTATTCGTGTATTGCTTGGTTTGGTTTCCACGTATGATCTGGAGCTTGAACAGCTGGATGTCAAGACAACTTTCTTACATGTGAATTAGATGAGCATATCTATATGATTCAACCTGAAGGTTTTGAAGTTCAAGGTAAAGAAGACCGGGTTTTCTTGTTGAATAAATCTTTGTATGGATTAAAGCAGTCTCCAAGACAATGGTATAGGAGGTTTGATTCATTTATGTTGTGTCATGGTTTCTCCGGGAGCATGTATGATAGTTGTTTTTACTTCCAGAAATTACAAGATAGCTTATTCATTTATTTGCTATTATATGTTGATGACATGCTCATTGCGTCTAAGAATCTTGCAGAAATTCATGAGTTGAAGGCCTTGTTGAATAGTGAATTTGAGATGAAGGATTTGGGTGCAGCTAAGAAGATTCTTGGTATGGAGATAAAAAGAAATCGAGGAGTTGGAAAGTTGTACATAACCCAGGAGAGTTACCTTAAGAAAGTTTTGGAGCGATTTGGCATGCATGATGCCAGCACTCCCTTGGTAACCATTTCAGGCTATCTGCTACCCAATAACCAAAAACAGAGGAAGAAGAAGATTATATGACTAGAGTTCCTTATTCAAATGCAGTTAGGAGTATAATGTATGCAATGGTTTGTACTCGCCCTGATATCTCGCAAGCTGTTAGTATTGTTAGCAGGTATATGGCCAATCTAGGAAAATCACATTGGCAGGCTGTGAAGTGGATTCTTAGATACTTAAAGGGTACTTCGAACATGTGTTTGGAGTTTGGTAGAACCAATAACACTATGGTTGGTTTTGTAGATTCAGACTTTGCCAGTGATCTTGATAAGCGCATGTGTCTTACATGTTATGTATTTTGTATTGAAGGTTGTGCAATTAGCTAGAAAGCTACTCTACAACATGTAGTTGCTTTATCTACTACTGAGGCAGAATATATGGCAGTCACAGAGGCAATCAAAGAAGCTTTGTGGTTGAAAGGTCTCTTCGGCAAATTAACTCTACAACAAAGGGTTACTACCATTCACTGTGATAGTCAAAGTGCAATTTACTTGACTAAAAATCAGATGTATCATGAGCAGACGAAGCATATTGATATTAAGTATCACTTCATTCGTGATACCATTGCACAGAAGAAGGTCCTTATTAAGAAAATCATACAAAGAATAATCATGCTGATATGTTCACGAAGGCTCTTCCCTATTTCAAGTTCAAGCAGTGCTTGGACTTGATTGGTGTTCATTGTTGGTGATTCGCCCCATTAGGGTCATTCCAGAGGAGGGTGAGTAAGCTATTACTTTTGGTGTTCAGACCATGGTGGAGATTTGTGAAGAAATGTGGTCTTCACCCAATTATCCATGAAAATTCACTTTTTTGGAGGATAGCAAAGACAATCATTCAAAGTATTAAATTGCAACACTATTCTCATAATTGGAGGTTATGTATTTTGCATTGAAGGTTGTGCAATTAGCTAGAAATCTACTCTACAACATGTAGTTTTAACAATGGGATGAGAATAGTATTGCAATTTAATTATTTGAATGAATGTCTGTGCTATCCTCCAAAGAAGTGAATGTTCATGGATAATTGTGTGAAAATCACATTTCTCCACACACGAGATAATCCAGTGCTAGTTTTTTGTTATGTGCACATGCGATCATAACTGTTAAGATATTGAAATATTAAGATAGAATAAATATTTATTTTTACTACAATAGTATTATCAATATATAAATATATATGAAAAAGTTATTTTATATTAATTTAAGTGAAGGTGTTGACCGGTTTAAAATTTATCACATTAACGTTTTAAGAATTACTATCGCCATAAGAAAGTAAAGCCTTTTGTTTTATAACTAGAGCACACTTTAACATCTATTCTCACCCAAGGTCTAATTCTCGTACTGAAAGAATGTAACCCTGAACTCTATACTAATCAATTTAAAACTTGATGTTTCCTCCTTTTAACTTTGGATTATGCTATTTTTGCCTGAAATTTCTTTATTGATATGCTTAAAAATACTTTGGGTTCTTGAATTGAAAACATTCAAGTTCTGTTTAGTGAACGAATATTGAAATTATCAAAAAAGGTAAGTTAAAGATGCATATAAATTATATTATTTGGTTAGTCGGCCACAATATTTTTTATATTACTATTAAAATCCAAATTCTTTTAACAATTATTTAAGCTTTTATATCATCAATAACAATAAAAAAAACATTGTAATTAATACTACTAACCATAACAACTAGAAAAATACTTCTAATTTTATATTCGAATCAGCAACCTGCGCAATTACGTATTAAGAGTGTCCTAAATGTAATTGAAAAAAAGAATCTATTGTATTAATTTGATATTAAAACAGAATGGCAAGAATCTCTCCCTACATTTTATAATCATATTCTCCAAATCTGGTATCGTTTTTAACAAAAAATATTTTTTGCATTAAGTCAACAAACTAATCTAATACATTAAATGTAATTTTATAACACTATTTATTTACATTATTATTCACCACTATAAAAAATGGCTATATATACCATCTCAAAGCTCAAAGGTATAACAGCGGTCCCTTCTGAATCTTAATAAAATTTTAATTTATAGTATTTGATATTATTTTTTTTGAAGAATGGCTGTTTCTTCAACTATCCACGGTGTTACTCTCCTTCTTTTATTGGGATTTGGTAAGCTTTTTATCATACATGGCTTCTCATGCTATAATTTGTTTGGAAGGCATTTGAAATTGCTCGATCATTTTTCACTTTATATTTATTTTACTTTATATTTATTTTACTTTATATTTCAATTGAAAAATAATAGAAAAGTGCTTGAACAACAGATATATTTTTTCTAATAGTTATTTTGATTTTCCAGTTATGAATCAGATGGTGGTTGAAGGTCGTGAGGTTATAGTCACAAATGCACCAAATAGATGTAATTCTATTTTAGGTCCGTGCGACAGAGGTTGTGATGGAAATTGTTGCAGCAATATGTGTCACAACCAATTTTCAGAAGCTAATCCATACGCCTCTTGTCAAGAAAGTGCTACTATAAGTGACTTTATGTGCGTTTGCCAGCATGACTGTTGAGACATTATATGAGAGAAAGAAAATCAAGATTTTTGTCCCATTAATTTATTCAATTATTGAAGTATTATGATAGTATGAAGAGTCTGTCTCTTGAAAGACGGTCGTTCCGTAAGCTATGGAAAAATCATCGGGTTATAAACTTTATAACTATTATATCTTGGATAATAAATATTTTAATATTGCAACTAAGATATTTTACCTTTTATTATTTTAATTAAACCCCATTTTCCCATAGGCTTATGGAAAGACAGTCTTTCCCAACACTTTGCCTTTGTCCTTAGTGTAAGGATGAGACGGTTTCGTAGGAGACGGACTCTTTAATTTTAAATTAACTAATTATTTGAATTGAGACACCATTTTCTACGTTGCACGCCATTAAAACCGTTAGGACGATTAGTGAAATGACAAGTCAATCCATCTACATGCTGAAGGTCCATCGATGACTCAGTTGGAAAATGATGGTTAAAAGGTTGAAATTCGTCAACTTTTTGGGCTTCGTTTAGAGTGGGACCCAAATGGATTTTGGGTCAATGGATGTCATTTTTGGGTTCTCCTCCGCGAGTACTATAAAATCAACTATTTAAACTCTCAAAACGGATCAAGGGTGAATGAGATATGAATGTTTTAATTTCACTCTTGAAAGAGGAAAAAATGGGCGAAAATTGGCCCAGGTAATTTTCTCTAGACTGTCCAAAATGCGTATGGACTGTCCAAAAGGGTGAATGGACCGCATGGAAGTCTTATGAAGGCCCAACCGCATAGTATATATGGAATTCCTTGTGTGTAATTCTTAAGAGATAAGAACAAAATACTTTTATATTTTGTGAGATATCTTGTCTTAAATAAATATGCGGTTTACCATGTTTAATACGATGAAGAATATTTGTACAAATATTTCTTCCTTTTCCAGCAGATATGATTCGAGTATTCATGGAATGTCTCGGATTTGGTGAGTTGGTGATTGGAGAATATTCTTCTCTAATTACAGAAAATCAGAATATCATAGTTCCGTGATTAGGGTCTCTTAGAGTAGTATAAATAGAGCCTCTAAGTCAATCAGAAAATTTGCACCGTTCTCAAGTTCCTAATTTATTCTAAACTTGAGTCTCACTTCTTTCTGTCTCTGTCGGTGATAGTCCTTCGGGCCTTACGTGAATCCCAGGTAACTCTTAAATGTTAATTGTTGCCTGCGATGGTTTTATCCTAGGGAACGATGTCCACGATGGGACTCATTCGTTTCAAGGGCAGCGAGTGTTACTCGTGACTCCATCAATTTGTGATTACTTGAAACGTGATTCATGCTTTGATTATTTGTAATTAAGCTTTTCGATTGTATGCTTGAATAATTAATAAAATTGTATTATTCTTGCATGTGTTAATTGCTCGTTCAATTTTTGTTATTTGATTTTCGCATGATATAATCAATATATGTCCAACAGTCTTGAAACGAATGAAATTTGTTGAATTATATTGATTCCAAAAATTTGCAAACAAAAATCCTGAATACATTAAATTGATGAAATCCTGAATGCATTAGAATGAAGTTTGTTGAAATTTGTATATGCATAGTTACGAGTTTTGCATAGTTACCAGTTTGACGGAAATTTGTTGAAATTGGTATATGCATAGTTACGAGTTTTGCATAGGTACCAGTTTGACGAAAATTTGTTGAAATTTGTATATGCATAGATTACTTGCCTGATATATTTATTAATCGGCATACCATCTGCATGCCATATTTATCGAAAATATGCATATGATTTGTAATTCTGCGCAAATCATAGGTAATTGCATGCTTTATGGAAATTATATGTTTGCAAAAATATGCATGCTAATGGTTTTGGTTATTTATAACAAAATCAGATTGAGCAATTTGTAATGTATAATTGTTTAAAAAATATTATACTACAATATTTCATGTGTACTTATATTTAATGGTGAATAATTTTGTATGTACACATTGGTGAATCCCAGAACCATGTCGAGCAATGATGCTGCGAAGACTACCCCTGAGGTGATGCCTCTTGTGGCTGTTCCTCATGCTGAGAAACCCTAGAAGTTCAATAATGGTATGAACTTCAAGATGTGGCAATAGAAGATGCTCTTCTACTTGTCCACTATGGGTTTGGAACGTTACGTTCATGAAGATCGTCCCATTGTGGATGAGAAAAGCGCTAAGGAAGTTCAAGATGCTACGGTGGAATGGAACTCTAAGGAGTATATCTGCCGCAACATCCTTTTGAATAGCCTTCACGATGCCATTTGGAATGTGTATGAGGTGAAGGAGCCTTCTAAGGTGTTGTGGGAAACTCTTTGTAAAGTCAAGGAATTATTTAATTGGCAATTTTATGTGAAGTATTTGTTAACTGATATACAGACCATGTTGGAACATGGTGCTGGAGCAGAACTGGAGCAGGTTTTATGGTAATTGTATATTTGGCTATATACTAGGCGTATGAAGCATAGTTGGTTTTATGGAAAATCCCTACTTATAAGGAGAAGATTTATTCGAATATATGGGATAGAATGAGTTAAGGTAAATCCCTTTATTTATGGGATTTGGATATGCTTCAAGAATCAGATTTGGAATAGGAATATTGTGGAGATAATCAAGGAGTATTAAGTCTGATTCGTGGATATAAATATGGGACAAACACGGCTGCATACTTACGATTTTACAGATCAAAATCTGCACCCAGATTTTGAGATCTTACGAAATTTGAGAGCCAATAAACTGTGTTCCAACACTGTCCTACCGCACTAAGTTCAGAATCGTATACCTTAATTCCTCGGGAGGAGGAGATCCTGCGTCGACGGAGTTCGAGGTCAGAGAGAGTGTGATCAAGGCGGATCGGTAGCTAGGGGAGCTAGCAGAGTCCACATGTCATAGTTAGTAAAGATAAGTATTTTGTAAACTGTACTCTGTACGTTATCTTTCTAATTAGTGGATTCATTCTGAACTGGGCAAGGCCCCGCAGATGTAGGTGGTTTACACCGAACTGCGTAACCAAGTTGTGTGTCTTTTACGGTTCATATTTTTTACACTTGGTTAAACTAGGCATGTTGGAACACACTAGTAAAAACTAGAAAAAGTGGTAAAACAAAATTTCATTTGGTATCAGAGCTGAGTCACTTATCGTTCCCTTGGTTGTTTTCAAGGAAAGTGAGATCCGGTTTTACCATGACGACAAGAGAAGGAGCTTCAGTCTCTCGACCACCACTGTTAGAAGGAAATAACTACAACTATTGGAAGGCACGTATGAGGGTATTTATCAATTCACTGGACGAACTGGCATGGTTTTATGTTGAGAATGAATGGAGTCATCCTACAGAAGATGCTACAAGTTCTAAGGCTGTGGAAGGGGAGTCAAGTCAACAACTCAAAGACAAGTCTAAATTGACTCCAGATGATCTTAAAGAATCACTGGCAAATTCGAAGGCACTGAATGCAATCTTCACTACCGTTGATGAAAACCAGTTTAAGCTTATATCTACATGCTACCAAGCAAAGAAAGCATGGGATATTTTACAGACCATTCATGAAGGAACCAGTCGAGTGCGGGAATCCAAACTACAGATGCTGGCTACCAAGTTTGAAGAACTCAAAATGGAGGAGGATGACACCATTGCCATATTCAATGGAAAACTTAGAGATATCTCCAACATGGCTTACCAACTTGGAAAGGTGTACAAAGAAACTAAGTTAGTAAAAAAGACATTGCGATCTCTCCCCAAAAGATTTGCAATGAAAGTAGCGGCAATAGAGGAAGCAAGAGACGTAGCCACCATGAGCCTAGATGAACTGATGGGTTCGTTACAAACTTATGAGATGACATTCCAGCAATCTACCAAGAGAATCTCCAAGGATTTGGCGTTCAAAGTTTCTCCAGACAAGGCAAGTCACGAGTCTGACAGTGATGATGAGTTTGAAAAACTGGCACTTATTACAAAGAATTTCTCAAAGATGCTAAAGAAGGTAGTTAACAATAAATCCCAGGAGAGGTTTGGCGGAAACAGACAAAAGCAACAAGATTCGAACAACAATCGTGGATTGAGATTTGAACAAGGAAATATGCAGTTCGGGAAAAATCAGAACAACGAATCAAAACATGCTGGACGAATTCAATGCAGAGAATGTGAAGGATTTGGTCATATTCAGGCCGAATGTGCTAACACCCGCAAGAAGCAAGGAAGATCATATGTCACCTCTTGGAGTGATGATAAAGATAATGAAAAAGGTGAAGAAGAACTCACAAATAATTATGTAGCCTTTGGAGCAAAGGTCTATGATACACCAGAAAGTCAGTGTTCCAACACACTGAACAAAGAGAAAGTTGTATATTCCAACTTGAATCTAGACGATGCTCACAGTGATGAAGATGATTTGTCTGTAAATGATGAAGATATTTATAGTACATACGAACAAATGTATGCCATGTGGGTTCAAGTAGCTGACAAGAACAAAGAGCTGATTGAAGAAAAAAGGAAGCTAATTGAAAGTGAAAAGGAATTACGATCCACAGTTGCAGAACTTGGAAAACAAAATGAAGAACTGAGTCAGAAATTGATAGCAGCAGTCAAGAGAGCCGAGATGTCTGAAGCAACTATTTCTAAATTGAATTCCAGGAAAGCAAAGCTTGATGATATTCTGGACATGGGAAAGAACTTTGGTGATAGACACGGGATTGGATACAGGAAAGAACCCGAGGTTGAAGTGCTCGAAAGACCAGTAACTCTCAAAGCAAGGATTCGAGAAGTAAAACGGAAGTATGGGAAACCTTATCAAAGAAAGCCTCTAATCTGTGAATACTGTACGTACCAAGGATATGCTAAACATCAGTGTAAAAAACTGATCAGAGATCAAATGACAGGAAGACAACTGTGTTCAACCACAGTCGATACTCATACAAGAATCAGGAAGATATAGGTTATTAAAAGGTCCAGTACGTGTATGGTGGCACACACTTCTTTATCAGCCTATTCCAGTGACTCATGGTATTTTGACAGTGGTTGTTCTCGTCACATGACTGGAACTCCAAACTACCTTACAAACCTTACTCCATATGATGACGGATACGTAACTTTTGGTGATGGAAAAAGGAGCAGAGTGATTGGCAAGGGCGAATTGAAGATTGAAGGGTTTCCAGTTCTCACAAGTGTATTGTTGGTTGAAGATCTAAAAGCAAACTTGCTAAGTATAAGCCAGCTGTGTGATGACAACATGATAGTGGAATTTCAGAAGGACAAGTGCGTAGTAAAGTATGGAGAAAACAAGGTGCTTTCTGGTCTACGATCTTCAGACAATTGCTATTTGTTGGAACAAGAAGTTCGATGCATGCTTTCAAAGCAGGATGAAAGAATTCTTTGGCACAGGAAGCTCGGGCACATCAACTATAAAACACTGGTGAAAATTGCTAACATGAAAGCTGTACGAGGAATGCCAATCTTGACTAGCAAGGATGAAATTGTGTACGGACCATGTCAACAAGGTGAACAAACTCGTGCTCCTCATTCTTCAGTTCAGTTTATTACTACTTCTAGAAATCTGGAATTACTGCATATGGACTTAATGGGGCCAGTTAATACACCTAGTATAGGAGGAAAGAAATATATTTTTGTATGTGTTGATGACTTCTCCAGATTTACATGGGTAGCCTTCTTGAAAGAGAAATCTGATACGATTGAAGTATTTCGAAGCCTTGTAGTAAAGTTACAAACTGAAAAGGGAAGTCCTGTAGGAAAAATAATCCGAATTTGAAGTGATCATGGAAAAGAATTTGAGAATGAACAATTCAGTTCCTTCTGCAATGAGCTAGGGATCCAACATGAGTTTTCGGCTTCTATCACTCCTCAACAGAATGGTATTGTCGAAAGAAAGAACAGAACTCTACAGGAGATGGCTAGAGTTATGTTGGCAGAAAAGGATATCCATAAGAAATGGTGGGCAGAGGCGATCAATACAGCATGTTATACAATCAACAGGGTGTATCTTTGACCATTCACTGAAAAGACAGCCTATGAGATCTGGAAGGGCAAGAAACAAAACGTTTCGTATTTTCATGTATTCGGAAGTACTTGCTATATTCTCAAAGATAGAGAACAGTTGACTAAATTTGATAATCAGAGTGATCCAGGAATTTTTCTCGGGTATTCCATCAACAGCCGTGCTTACAGAGTTTTTAATCATCGAACCAAAACTCTCATGGAATCCATAAACGTTATTGTGGATGATTCAGAAAAGGAACAACTACCAGAAGCTGTGGAGGAAGAATCGGCCAACTTTCAGGTTCCAACACAGTCTCAATCTTCTCACAAAGAAAAATCCTCAGTTGATCCTACTGAATCAAATGAGCACCAGAACCCAAACTCTATTGAAGACGACCATGTTCCAACACAGTCCCTTCCTACGGATGACCATGTTCCAACACTCGACCGATCTGGCTCCACCTTGAGAAGCACTCGATCAGTACCTCGAGTTGATTATCGACGACTGGCTGGTCTATACTATTTTGTGTCCCTAATTGAACCGAAGAACTACAAGGAAGCTTTACTTGATGAGTATTGGATTGCCGCAATGCAAGATGAACTCGGCCAGTTTACCAGGAATGATGTTTGGTACCTTACTCCTCGTCTCAAAGGCACTAATGTAATTGGTACAAAACATCATTCCTGGTAAACTGGCCGAGTTCATCTTGCATTGCGGATGCTTCTTTATTGGACCGAATTTGGTACCTTACAGAGTTTGGTACCACTGGCGGATGCTTCTTTATTGGACCGAATTTGGTGTCCTGGTATAGCAAGAAACAAACTCGATCTCTCTATCCACTGCAGAAGCAGAGTATCTTACAGTAGGAAGTTGTTGTGCACAATTATTATGGATGAATCAAATGCTGAAAGATTATGGAATTCATGAAGGCCCCCTAAAGATTTTATGTGATAATACAAGTGCCACAGATATTTCGAAGAATCCAGTTCAACACTCAAGAACCAAACATATTGACATAAGGCATCATTTTATTAGAGATCTGATTGAAAGAAAGGAAGTGGAAGTGGTCTATGTTCCAACACACGAGCAGTTTGCTGATATATTTACAAAGCCGCTTGATGCCACCACTTTTGAGAGCCTTCGACAACACTTAGGTGTTTGTCAAATCTGAGGTAATATTTACCTTAATCAGTTTTGTTTTGTGTACATATTTTTGTTATTTACGGCTTACAAAAATTTAATAAAAAATGGAAGGAGAAAAGGTGTACAAAAATAGGAGTTGGTTAGTATGGTGTGTTGGAAGTTAATTAAGGAAGACAAAGTGATGTGACAAGAAGAGAAAGGGATATCATTACAATTTTTGGGAAATCTAAAAAGGCACTTCACGGGAAAAGAGGTAAGTTCATGAAGAGTTGAAAGTTGATTCAAACTCTAAAATCCCTTTCGCATTCTATTACCCTCGGTCCGATTTTTCCCCAAAACTCTTGCCAAGAATCTTATACTCAAAACTCTCCTCTATCTCGGCATTGTACCAAATAATGTCAAGCCCAAATTCTCCGATAAAAGAAGCTTCAGTGCTGGAAATTATGGAGGAAGACCGGAGCTCCGTGAATTCGGAATTGGTAGTGTTTGATGAGCCGAGAAGATATGTTGAATTGGGTAAGTCACAAACTCAAGATCAGAACAAAGTAAATGCTAACCATGAGGAGAATAAGGAGATAGCTGGAGCAGAGCCTGATAAAGCTGAAGAGGAAAAGGAAGAGGAAGAGGCTTCTGTCAAGAAATAGAGTGGAGACTCTGATGCCCAAGAAGAAACGTCTGGAGGTAAGAAACAGAAAAAACCTAAGGTAACTGGTCCTGACCCTCGACCATTGAAATTCTTGGGTTTTGAAAGTAGAAGTGTGGATGATATTTTCGAATGGTTACAAGCAAATAGATATTCTGTGGATATAAGCAAAATCAGGAGTATAAGAAAGGATTTGGAAGTGTTGCATGTCAAAATTAAGGAGATTGTTTCTGGACACTTTCCTGATGTTTGGGATATTGAATATAAGAATGTGAAGTATCTGAGAGGAATGTATGGTCAGCTGAATGGAAAAGGGAAGGACAAATTTCATGTTTTCTGTCGTATGACTGCTCATAGTTATGTGTGGATAAGAGAAATTAATGAGGAACAAGCTGTTGGGATGAAGACGGTAAGGTATGGAGACAAGCTACAGGTTGGATTTTTTGATGAGGAGAGTGCAAAAAGGATGGAGAAATTAAGAGAACCCGTGATTATTGAACTGTCTGATGATGATGACAGTGTTCCAACACAGGAGGAAGAATCTGTGTATATGGAGGTAGAGTCTGATGCTGATCTGGGAGGTACACAGGATAATGAGGTGCATGAAGATTTGAATGATGAAGCCCCTGATCAGTCTGATGATGAAGGGGATCAAGAGATTGGAGTAGATGATGAAGATCTGCCAGTTCAGGGTGTTGATTCAGAAGAAGAACTGGTTGAAAGAACTGACAGTGTTCCAACACAGGATGCCCCAGATCTGACATACTCCAGTGAAGAGGTCCTGGATGAATTTTTTCAAAAGGCAAAAGGAAAAAGAAAGGCTAGCTCTGCCATGGATACTGAGGAAGCAAAAAGGAGTAAGAAGAGACGGGATATCAACCCGAGGAAGATTCTGCCTCCTCCATCTGTCTCCCAGGCTTTCTCTGCAGTTTACTTTGATGAGAAGGGAGCAGAGATGGAAAATTTCTTCTCTGAAAAGAAATTTATTGCTGAAAGACCTTTGGACCTGAAGGCTTATCAGGAAAGTGGGTTTACAAATTTCTTAAAGGCAATGGGGATGACAAAGGCAGCCACAATCCAACTGCAATACAATAGGCAGGTGGTTTTAGAGGTATATTCTAATCTCATGCCTGGAAATCTAGATATTTCTTCTCCATGGTTTTGTAGAGTCTATGTTCGAGGAAAAATCATAGATGCGTCTGCTACTAGAATCAATGTGTTGTTTGGGCTGAAAACTCAGGAGATAGGGGGAGTATTTCCTGATGATTTGGAGTTGAGTGATAATGAGATTTTGTCGGTTATATCTGGGGGGATATAAGAAGAAGTGGCCAGCAGTGGGGAACTCTCAAGCATCATGCTTGACGTCCAGATTTTTTGGTTTGTATCAAATAGCTGTTCACTGCTGGTTGCCATCAAGCAACACCACCGCACTGACTAGGGAGATGGCCAAGCTACTTTACTGTGTTGGAACACAGAGGAAAATCAATCTCGGGCTCTTAATTCAGCAACATTTGGTTCGACAGGCCACAGCTCCAAAAGTGAATGATGCGGTCATCTACCCGGCCTAATCTCTGCCTTAGCAAAGAGTGCCAAAGTCAAAGGGCAGGTCTCTGATGTGATAGTGGACACTGAGTTTTTGTGGCCTAATAAGAAGACGTTCGGGCTCAGGCAGGTACATGACCTTCCATGGACAGCTTCTGGGTCAATCTCCTCATCAGCCACGGCAGACAAAAAGACTCGATTGATGGCTATTAATGCTAGACTTGGAGCTGTAGGGATTCAAATTGGAGCCTTACAAGCAGAGCAAGCACGGTTGGAAGAAGAAAAATCAAGGCTGGAAGGTTGATTAATTCAGGGGGAGTTTTAACGACAGAGTTTAATTTTTTTATGCTTTTGTGATGACGTGTCTTTGGCCTCTGTGTGGTCCCAGGGGGAGTAATTTTGGATTCTGGATATTTGGTTTTCAATTTGGTAGTATAATTTTTGGATTTCTGGAATTCTGGGTTTCGGCTTTCATTATTTGAATTCTGGTATTATGATCATTATTCTGCTCGTTGAATGTAGTTGATTATGTGATTGCAGTCCAAAATATTATGGGTCCACAAAAATGCCAAAGGGGGAGATTGTAAAGTCAAGGAATTATTTAATTGGCAATTTTAGTATTTGTGAACTGATATACAGACCATGTTGGAACATGGTGCTAGAGCAGAACTGGAACAGGTTTTACGCCAAAGGTTTTAACGGAATTCAAGCCGAAATATTGAAGTATTTTGGAATTTATGGTAATTGTATATTTGGCTATATACTATGCGTATGAAGCATAGTTGGTTTTATGGAAAATCCCTACTTATAAGGAGAAGATTTATTCGAATATATGGGATAGAATGAGTTAAGGTAAATCCCTTTATTTATGGGATTTGGATATGCTTCAAGAATCAGATTTGGAATAGGAATATTATGGAGATAATCAAGGAGTATTAAGTCTGATTCGTGGATATAAATATGGGACAAACACGGCTGCATACTTACGGTTTTACAGATCAAAATCTACACCTAGATTTTGAGATCTTACGAAATTTGCAAGAGCCAATAAACTGTGTTCCAACACTGTCCTGCCGCACTAAGTTCAGAATTGTATACCTTAATTCCTCGGGAGGAGGAGATCCTGTGTCGACGGAGTTCGAGGTCAGAGGGAGTCTGATCAAGGCGGATCGCTAGCTAGGGGAGCTAGCAGAGTCCACATGTCATAGTTAGTAAAGATAAGTATTTTGTAAATTGTACTCTGTACGTTATCTTTCTAATTAGTGGATTCATTCTGAACTGGGCAAGGCCCCGCAGATGTAGGTGGTTTACACCGAACTGCGTAACCAAGTTGTGTGTCTTTTACGGTTCACATTTTTTACACTTGGTTAAACTAGGCATGTTGGAACACACTAGTAAAAACTAGAAAAAGTGGTAAAACAAAATTTCACTCTTGACCAAGAGTACAGGGGTGAGGAAGTTGGATCCAAGAAGTGGGTCGTCGGCAAGTTCCTCGACTACAAGATGGTTGATGCCAAGTCTGTGGTCAGTCAAGCTCAAGAGCTTCAAATGATGATCAATGAGCTAATAGCCGAGAAGATGACAATGTGCGAGACTCTCCAAGTCTATTGCATCATTGAGAAGCTGCCTCCAAGTTGGAAGGACTTCAAGAGTTATCTGAAACACAAGCGAAAGGTGATGACCATGAGGGATCTGATCCAAAAGCTTCGTGTTGAGGAGGATAATCGCATCTCTGAAAAGAGGATGAATGGATCTGTGCCTGTGGCAAGGGCCAATCTCGTGGAGGTTAGTGGGAGCTCCAAGTCAAAGAAGCCCAAGGCAAAGAAGGGATCCAAGTTGGGAGCTAAGGGTGGAGTTTCGAAGAAGTCGAAGTTCACTGGCAAGTGCTATAATTGCAACCTCGTTGGCCACAAGTCCTCCGAGTGTAAGAAGCCAAAGAATGCCAAGAATGAGGCCAACATGGTTGAAAATCTTGCACGAGATGTGAATAACATCGATCTGTGTACTGTGATTTTGGAAGTCAGCATGGTGGACTCCAATCCAAAGGAATGGTGGATTGACACTAGTGCTACGAAGCACATCTGCTCTGTCAAGGAAGTGTTCTCAAACTTCAAGGCAATTGAAGATGGAGAGACCATCTACACGGGCAACTCTGCAACTTCCATGGTGAAAGGCCGTGGCACTGTGGTGCTGAAGATAACATCTGGGAAGGAGTTGACTTTGAAGAATGTTTTGTATGTGCCAGACATTCGTAAGAACCTTGTGTCCGGTTCTATGTTGATCAAGCATGGCTTTAAGCTAGTGTTTGAGTCTGATAAGTTAGTCTTGTCAAAGTAAGGTATGTTTGTAGGCAAAGGTTATGAGCTAGATGGTATGTTCAAGTTGAACACCATGGTTGTACCTCCTAAGAAAGATGAAATGAATGCTTCTTCTTCTGCTTACATGATTGAGTCTTCCAATTTATGGCATGGTAGACTAGGACACGTTAATTATGATTCGATAAGAAGATTAATTAAAATGGAGAACATATCTAACATGGAAATTGATGCAAATCATAAGTGTGAAACTTGTGTTGAAGCTAAGATGACTCGAATGTCTTTCAAACAAGTTAAACGAAACACGAAACCTCTTGAGTTGATACATACCGATATCTGTGATCTCAAGTTTGTGCAAACAAGAGGAGGTAACAAGTATTTCATCACTTTCATGGATGATTGTACGAAATATTGTTATGTGTACTTGCTAAAAAGCAAAGATGAGGCAATTGAGAAATTTGTTCCTTAGTGGACCGATGAGTCTCCAGACAGCGAGCCCAATTAGCATCAGAGTACCCCAACACATCAGGAGTACTAGCAGAACAAATCCGAAGACCAAAATGAAGAGTGCAACGAACATACTGCAAAATCCGAGTCACTGTAGCAAAATGGTCACTCTGGGATCTTGAAGATACTGACTCATCGTGTTGACCGAGAATGCAAAATCCGGACGAGAGAAGGTGAGATACTGGAGAACACTAACAAGAGAACGATAAAGTGTAGGATCCTAGAATGGAGGACTGGTAGAGCTGTGAAGCTGAGATCCAGCGACAAATGGATTAGAAATAGGTGCCGCGTAAGACATACCGGCCCGATTCAAAATATCACGAGCATACTTTGCTTGGCCAAGCAGTAACCCTGAGAAGGTAGGCGAAACTTCAAGACCCAGAAAGTAATGAAGAGCACTAAGATCCTCGATCGGGAACTCTATCTATGTCTGATCAATGAAATGGCAAAGAAGAGTCGAGTCATTGCCTGTAAGAATGATATCGTCCACATACACAAGTAGGTACCCTAACGACGGCCCTCTCGAAAGGACAAACAAAGAAGTATTAGCTGAGCAGCACCGAAAACCAAGCTATGTCAGATAACTACTGAAACACTGGAACCAAGCCCGGGGAGCCTACTTAAGACCATAAATGGCCTTTCGCAAGCGACAAACATAGTCTGGATGGACAGAATCCTGATAACCAACGGGCTGCTTCATGTAGACTGGAACATTAAGAACACCATTAAGGAAAGCATTCTTGACATCCAATTGATGAAGTGGCCAGGAACGCATGGTGGCTATGGGGAGAACCGTCCTAACAGTGGAGGCTTTGACCACAGGACTGAAAGTGTGGTCAAAATAAAAACCCGGAATCTACGAGAAACCCTGCGCCATAAGTCTAGCTTTATGATGCTCAATAGTGCCATCTGGTCAATACTTGAGCCTATAGACCCATTTGGAGCCAACAATGTCGACATTTGAAGGTCGAGGTACCAAATCTCAAGTTTGCTGACCACGAAGAGCGGCTATCTCATCATTAATAGCTGAAACCCAGGCTGGATTAGGACTTGGGTTTGGACGAATTCATCCCTATAAATAGAGGTTGAGTTCTCGAGTTTTTAACCAATCTTTTATCAATCCAATATACAAACCTTTGAGTTCATACTCTTGTTGCTTGCGAGCTTCTTCAATTGTTGCTTAACCCTGAGCATTAGTTAAGTATCAATAAACCTTATGATCTGATCCTGAAGGCAAGTTAGAGAGCAAGTCAAAGTTAGGCATACCCCGAGGGCTAGACACCTGAGTTCGTGCAGCACTAGAAGGGGTTTGAGAGTTCCCTTGTTTTGTCAAAGATCTTAATTCCGCAATCTAGCTTCTTTGCAGAGGGATTCATATCAATTGGTATCAGAGCAAAGAAAAAGAACTGGTGGCCAAAAATTTTCATCAGGGGTTTTGGGTTTTGCATTTTGTTATTTTCAAAAACGTTTAGGTTTATAAACTCTTTCGTGTCATATTTTAACTGTGTTTGTTTGATCTTTCTTATCAGGAGGATTGAATCTAGAGTCGAAGGACGTCAAAGGGTCTGGGAGTTAGAATACTTCGGTATTACTATCCGCCTTCACCTTCATCAATCGAGTCAAGAGGACGTTGAAGGGTCTGAGCGTTAACAAGTATTATCCGCCTTCACCTCCCAGTCAGTTTCATAGGTTTTAGGTATCTTAAACATTTTATGTGCTTATGATATTTTTCTTCCACTCTTATGAAAATTATTGCATTCTCATAATCATATTTGTTTTCTTTATCGTTCTTTGATTATGGGATCTTTAATTGTTCTTTTATTCTTGATTGCACCTTCTTCCAAAAAAATATGGAGAGTCTTATATCATTTTCCATATATATAGTGTTATATTCTTGATCCTTACAATCTTGAATACCTCGAAGTTTATTTGAATCAAGAGAAAGTTGTCCTAGTTTTCTTATTCCAAGTTTTGTATAGGCGAATTTTGTTCCAAAACTTTTCAAAAAAAAAAAACAGAAAGGTTGCAGATTTTTGGGTTTCAAAATTGTAAATTATGGTTTTAAAATTGGAAATTTGGGGCAGATTTGCCAAAGTTTGGGGGCAGATTTGAAATTTCTAAAAATTTTAGAAATTGTGATCAAATTATTTTCTTGGGGAATAAGATCCCGATTATGAGTGTTTTATATTACTAAAAAAAATGAGTTTGTGGCTGAAAAATAGAGAAAGAAAAATGAAATCCGATTTGAAAAAGGAAAAGAAATATCAAAATCGTAATCGGAAGAGAAAACGGAAATAAAAGCCAACTGAGAGAGGAGGTTGGATATGAATTTTCAAATTGGGGGGGGGGGGAAGTAAGTCATCAAAATCCTTTACTACAAGGGATTTGGATTTGAGTTTCTAATCCAATTGATTTCAGAAAAGTTGCTTGAATTTTTGGAACATATTTTTTTTATTTGTTTAAACTCACCTAAGTGAGGGGGTATTTATTAGGTTCCCAAAACCTTTAAAGAATAATGGTAGAATGAGAGTTTTAAAACTACAGCTAGAGAGAATAACATGGAAGCTAGCGTGGAAGCTAATTACATAAAGCTTTTCCCCATATTCTTTATCTCGAACCCCTATCTCAATGAAGAATATGACCCTAAACCCAAGTCGAGGTCTACCATGGTCTTCCATTTTCTTGCCTCCACACCCCAGTGTTGACAAGAAGAGGTGACCTCCCATAGTAGCCCCTTGCAACTCTCTTCCCTAGAAGAGAATTGCTATTTTTTCTGCCTGATTGAAGTTATAAAGATACTCCATTTTTCAACGGATTCATAGCCTCTTGTTATAGAAGTTCCGTGCATCTTCGCAACAATATCATTTAAATATCCATTGTTCCTTTTGGTCAGCTGATTTTTTGAGACAACAACTCCTTGCTTGAACTCCATGGTCAGATTCAAATGTGATGGTGTCTATCCCAGCTATAACTATCAAAATAAAACAAAGGCCAGCAGTAACAAGTTCTACTCAAACACATAGCAAAGCTAGGCTCGGAAAACACAATGTATGTGATCACATCATTAACAAAAATTTTTTGAAGTAGTTTAAGCATTTTTGATGTATAAGATATCTGCTCAAATGATTAGAGTCTTCTGAAGGATGGTAAAGATTGTTGATCAGCTCTAATCATAGCTTTCAAATCCTTTGGCAAGTCTATAGAATGGGTAAAAGTTTGTACCTGATTTGAGTTTCCCTTTTTTTGCAAGCAGATATGTTGCTCTATTAGTTTCCCTGTAGATATGTTGTAATGTGACTTCTATGTTTTCTTGAAGGTCCCAGATTTTCCTAATTTCTTGAATGGTCTCCGTGGAGGCTTCTGTTGTTTCTTCAAGACTTGTATCAGCAATTTATTATCACTTTCAATCTACAAAGGGCCAATTCTTAGATTGATTGCCTTTTGTAGGCCGTTTCTTCATATTTGTTGCCTATATAAAGCCTTCTTATTTTAATCATAACTTCTTCGTTACAGCTCCGATTCATGCCATTCAAATTGTATTTTGTTCCTTATTTTTTATAGAATTTGGAATTCCAGACCGTGGAGCACAATTTTGAGTTTATATATTTTTAAATTTCTAAACATTTTCTGCATTACTCATCTCCATATTTTGCTTTGAATCACCGTGAATTGATCAATTTCCCTTGCATTAGCCTTCGCCTTGTGAGTTGTAAGTGTTATAAACTTGATGATAGACCTTACTAAACTAATAGGAGGGGGGACAATTTTTACACTAAACGTTTGTTTTTCTTAGACGTTTAGTGGAGATGGAGGACGAAAATCTATTTGTCCCACCTTTTTTTTAGCAATCCTAACAATTTTCCATTGACGAACACCTTTGATGGCAAGTGTGGTGGTTATCCACGAGATGAGGCTCCAGATATTTGGGACTGACATCGAATCAATCCTAATGAAGCCAATGATCCTGATCGGTTTGTTGTCGCAATAAATGAACTTATGAGTGAGGTGCAAAGGTTGGCGAGAAAAGTTGACAACATAGCACTTCTACACCTACATTATTGGAAAAAAGAGAAGAAACCAAGAAATATGTCCACCAATTCAATGGTTCTGGAAGTTCAGCTGACTATTTCGATGATGGTTCGAAAAGTCGATCACACCGAGGGTGTTCTAGAAGGAATCACCATAGTCAACATCATTCCCAAATGAGAGTGAAGAGCAATTCAGGATCTAGTTTGGGGGTCAGATGATGCTCGAGACATTAAAGGATTGAAGTATACATCCCTCTATTTGATGGTCAACAAAATCCGATGAAGTATCTTAATTTGGAGAGACAAATTGAGAATTTGTTTGATCTCAACAATTATCGGGAGAAAGAAAAAGTCAAGGTGGCACAGTATTCCTTCATCACTGTGTGGCTGAATGGTGGAAAAATTTAAAAGAGTCGTGATATCTTCCCGGAAAGAAATCTATCTCCACCAGGGAGAGATTAAGGTCCGAGCTTCGCCAATATCAGGTTCCACCTACTTACTCGATGGAAAAAAATTCTTATCTTTCTAACATGAAGCAAGGAAATCGCAGAGTTGATGAATACTGGTAAGACCTTGAGTTGACCATGAGAAGGGTTGGAATGAAAGAAGATGACACATTCATAAAAAATTGATTCATTGAAGGCTTGCGTGAGAACCTTCAAACACCAGTCAAGCTTCAACATCATATATCCATGAATGATTTATTGGTGACAGCAAGGTTGGTCAAGAGTACCCTGTGACCAAGGAGGCCACAACCCAGATTTTCCAGTCAACGACCAGGATTTGACTCCGGAAACCCTAGTTATGGCCATAGTAGGACAAGGATCGGTTCAAACTTATTCAAATCCAACTTTTAATCCTACTGAGAGGAGGGCGGCACCACCAACCCAACATGCTTAAAAAAATTCCAGGTAAGTCCACTACTTCTTCATCCAAATTGGTTTTTGTTAACTCTCCTACTTGTTTTCATTGTAAAGAAAGAGGAAATGTCTGCAATAACTGTCCTCATGAATGAGTGTTGAAAACAAGTGAGAAAGGAGATGAAGAAGATTAATATGCTGATATGCCACCAATGTATTAAAGTGGTGAAAAATGGGTAGATGAAGAAATCATCATAAATGAGCATGGTGAACAAAGTCCAGAAACACAAGGCAACTTCGTGTCATTAAGAGTTCTAAAATCTCAAATGGCTGAAACACCGGTACAAAGGATTAATATTTTTCATACCCGTTGCCCAGTGAAAGATAAGAATTGTCCACTGATTATTGATGGTGGTTCACTTGCTAATATTGTGTCTAATCTTCTTTTTAAATCATTGACTTTTCCTGTGACTACTCATCCATCACCATATAAACTTATATGGTTAAATGGTAGTGGGTAAATTAGGGTTAACAAAAAATGCATGATTAACTTTAAGATTGGAAAATACCATGATTCTATCTTTTGTGATGTTAGACCTATGGAAGCTAGTCATATTTAGTTAGGGAGACCTTGGAAGTTTGATCGTAAATCTATGCATAATGGTTACACTAACAATTTTATTGTTATTAAGGATAGAACAAGGTATATGGTTCCATTATCTCTAGTGGAAGTCTTAGAGGCACAGAGACGCATGAAAGTCGACAAAGAGAAGTTTGCGACTAATGTGCAAGAGGCCGACCAAAACCCTAGATAGGTTTGAGGGAGTTCGGCCAAAAAGTGAAAAATGGAGGCAAAAACCTTGATAATTTCGACCAAAAATCAAGGGAGTCCATTACAGGTAAGTTAAGTAAGTCTAAGAGTGATTCTGATAAGTCGAACAAAATCCTAACTTCACATCTTAGTCTTGCCATTGATTTACATGATGAGACATGAACTTCCTAATGATTCTGGTAGATCATTTTATGCATCAATTAGGTATGTGAATCGTGCTTTTGATAATAATTCTTATTGGATTATCATGCTTTTTTAAAGAGACGTATTTTTCCAGTGATGATATTCCTATGCATGTTCCTCTAAGGTTCGCTCAGATGTTACAGGAATTTGAGGATGTCTTTCCGGAGTCCTTACTTGTGGGTTTGCCACCCTTGCAAGGTATTGAACACCATATCGACTTGATTCTAGCTTTGGTTATTCCAAAACGTGTGGCATATAAAGCAAACCCTGAGGAGATAAATGAACTACAACGACAAGTTGAGGAGTTACTTCAAAAAGGTTATGTGCGAGAATCACTATCTCCTTGTGTTGTGCCTGTCATTTTAGTTCCTAAGAAAGATAAAACTTGGCATATGTGCATTGATTGTTGTGCTATTAACAAGATTTCCATTAAGTATCATCGTCCTATCCCTAGGTTAGATGGTATGCTTGAAGATTTACATGGATTTGTGATTTATACTAAGATTGATTTGACTCAGGGTT
Source organism: Rubia yunnanensis (assembly GCA_037428765.1). Classification (NCBI taxonomy): domain Eukaryota; kingdom Viridiplantae; phylum Streptophyta; class Magnoliopsida; order Gentianales; family Rubiaceae; genus Rubia; species Rubia yunnanensis. The sequence continues at coordinate 110,973,301 of CM075064.1, read as the reverse complement.
ATCATCAGATTCGAAATATTGAGGGGTGGAGGAAAACTACATTTAAAACTAAGTTCGGGTTGTATGAATGGATTGTTATGCCTTTTGGTTTAACTAATGCACCTAGTACTATTATGCGGTTGATGAATCATGTCTTAAGAAAGTTTATTGGTCGGTTTGTTGTGGTCTATTTTGATAATATATTGATTTATTCTAAGTCGACTGATGAACATATTGAGCATGTTAAAAGGGTCCTTGTTGCACTCTGTGAGTCTTGTTTGTATGCAAACATCAATAAATGCACATTTTGCACTTCAGAAGTGGCGTTTCTTGGTTTTGTGCCTCTAAGAAGGACATAAAAGTCGATGAAATAGAAATTGAGGCCATTAAAACCTCAAGACCTACTAATTCCAACCAAGTACGTTCTTTTCATGTTTAACTAGTTTTGATAGATGGTTTGTGCATGATTTCTCATCTATTGTGGCACCTCTAAATAAACTAGTTTAAAAGGATGTGTTGGACTGACAGTCAGCAGAATGCATTCACTACTGGAAAATAGGTACATACGCACTGGTATAAATTTATGAGAACAGGTATACTGGTGCGTATGTAACCAATTGCACCGGTATTTATCATGTTAACATCAGTACCGGTGCAAATAAGTACATATGCACCAGTATCCTATCAACCGGTGTAAAGTTCACCAATTTTTGCACCGGTGTTGGTTCTACCGGTGTACCAATGTCAAATATATTGCACCAGTATTATTCGAATAGGTATTTGTACTGGTACAATTGGTAACATGTGCACCGGAACATGATTAGCGGTGTGTACTTATTTACCCTTTTATTAATTTGGTTCAAAGAGGTAAAATTTTTAAACCGGTAATGGGAAATCACCGGTGAATTTTTTTTAAAAAAAAGTGGGAAAATTTTGCATTTGTCCACCAGTTACAATTAGCATCGGTGTAAGAATTGATCACACACCAGTATTTTCTTAATATTTGTGCAAAAATAATTCTTATTCTTGAATTTGGGTGCCAAAACTATTAGTTTTCAGATCGGTATTGTGATTGTACCGGTGCAGGATAGGAAAATATGCTTCTTTTGGCTGAAAATCTACACCTGTAACATATTTTATCGGTGTAAAATGCTTCAAATGCACATGTAAAGTCTAAATACTGGTATAGAAAATAGCATTAAATGCTCACCTACCCCCTTTTTTAAACGGGTTAAAATTGGGATTTTTGGAAGAAGAGGTTCATTAATGGTGTTTTTTGGTTGATGATGGCATTGGATGCTCCACAATGAAGACCTTTGAAGGTACCTTTTTTTGAATTACATTTATGGATATTAAGGATTTCATGTATGGTTTTGGTTAGTAGAGATATTTACATTTTTTGTTTGATCATTTGATGTGATTGAAGAATCCAAATACCAAAGATCCTAGCTGAAACATATGTCCAAGGTTAGGACGTATCAATTTCCTAACGCCGTGGTAGCAGTCAGAAATTTTCCAACCTTCCGTGCAGGCAATGTCAAGGACATGGACGTTGGCACAAGTACCCGTGATGGTGATGCAACAGGACCAGCTGATAGGGTAGAACTATTTTCTCAATGTTAATCGTAGAAAACTTGTATTAGCAGTTAGGAAGAGTAGATTCTGTACTCAACGTTGACTGTGTTTCCCTATGACAGTTTGGCATTCTTACTTTTGACAAACATGCACGATGATGAATCGAATAAAAAATTTGTGCGCCGTGTTTATTGAAATTATGTCCGTCAAATACACTCACGAAGACAAAAAAGATAGGCCAAACGTAGTTGGCCTATTTTTTTTACTTCAGAACCGCTGAATATGTGGCATTATATTCCTAGAATGGTTATAATTGCAAAAACATTGTAGCATTGGGAGCTATGGAGGTTCCCCAAGTAAATTTGTGGGCAATAGTGTAAGTATGGAAAATATAGTGCAAACATTCATTGTTGGTTTTACAGGGCCTTCCGTTCACCAGTAGGGTCTACAAATGCATTAACACGATCGTTGTGTATTGAATTGTATATATTTTACTAAATTGACAAAAGTAAAAAGTCTACTCGTAAATCAAAATTGCAATACGATCGAACTGGATGGTCCACAAAACAACCCTTTTGTAATTACAAGTAAAACATGCGAAGAAATAAATAGGCCCGGGCTTCGTATTTTGTTTCAAAGATGTTCGGATTACATATACAAACATTGGAGTAAATACCTACTAGCACTTTAGGACGAACCACCACTCGGGGACAAATATGTTTCAATTATGATTTAATCCTGAAATATTCAATTTGATAATTTATGTAGTTTCCTAACACGTTGTAACCGCATGTAACAATTAGGGGGACCTAATTGCAATAAACACATACAATAAAATTCGTGGGTTCCTTGGTACGGTTGAGGTACAAAATGTTACTTACTCAATCTGGAGCACTGGAACATTCCATTTGGGCCGGTGGAGAAGTGGTTAAAGGGGTCGAACGAAATGTTTGGTGTCAATCTGCATATATTTTGAAATTAAACAATGCTTAGAAACGTCAACGTACGGGGCCCGTGTTTGGTTAATATTTGCATGAAACAACTATTACAATATTTATTCACAATAATTGAACGTCAATTTTATTATTGGGGTTGTTTGAAAAATGCACGGGAGACAAATGCAATAAGTGATAATTTAAACAACTAATAATTGTTTTTACACCGGTGTATTTGTACAACTTTTTGGTGCGCATTTCAAAATTTTCAATTTTTTAGATTTTTCATAAGGCGTGAAACATTTTACGCCAGTAATTGAAGATTTTGCACCGGTAGATATACCGGTGCTGGACATTTAGAAAACAATACTGAAATTATTCATGGGTGGAACGTTATTTTCCAAAAATATATTTAAAGCATCCGTAGGAAGCTACTTTCTGCACATTTTTACACCGGCATTTTCCTTTTATACATCGGTACTATATACCGGTGTACACCACTTAACTAAAATTTTGTGCATTTCTCTCGGGTCAAAGGAAAATTCATTTAAAGTAGCTGCATGCAGCTGCTTTTCTTCATTTTTACACTGGTATTGTTACTGGTGATGAACAGTTAGCAAAAATTTGTGACCGTTTTCACTCTTCTCACACCGGTCTTTTATGTATTACCGGTGTAAAAAATGTAACTTCTGAAATCAAAACCGTTTGAAACAGTCATAACTCTTGCAATTCATCATATTATCATCTTCAAATCCTTCAATTTCTCTTTCAAAACTTCCATAAACCACTCCAACCATTCAATCCACAACTCCTCATCAACCATTTTAACTCCTCATCTCCCATTCCATCCCCTAGAAAGTGTGGAGCAACACAAGAGAACCAACAAAAACGAGAGAGGAAGTTGGGGAGAGAAGAAAGTACTTGGCGAGTTTGGCAAAAGGGAGTAGCAACAAAAATGATACATTGGTGAAGGTAAGTGTTGTGGTTTATGTTACCATGGTTTACCAAGTAAAATTCTCTTAAAATAACCATTCCATCCCTCATGCACAACACATGTTCGATCAATTGCCTCTATGACCAAAAATATCTAAATCGAGGAAAACTTGAATGACACTCTTGAAAGGTATGTTTACACAAATATGGGGAGTAAATTTTTTGCATTTTTTGTGGATGGTTGATGTAGCTCTATAGTATTTTTGTTGGTGATAATGTTGATAGTCATGGTAGGGGGGAGTGAGAATTTCTCGGTTGTATGCCTAATTTAGGAATGCAAAGACATTGGTATGGTATTCGATCAACATCTATAAGGTTCCATTTCATTCTATATCAAGTTCCAAGCTTTAATTGTTCAAGTTCTATGCCATGTTATATAAAATTTTATGCCTCACATGATGTAGTTTAATCTATGAATTGTTCAATTTCTATGCCATGTTTTGCTCAAAATTTTACAAAGTAGTTGATTAAGTTCTACGCCATGTTCTATCAATGTTGATCTTTAAGTACCGATATTGTGTGAACTGTCATGGATTGAGAATTTCCAATTCTACTGTTGAAGATGCCACCGAAGAAGGGGAAATTCAACACGAAGAGGAAGCACCTGGTTACGAAGAAAGGGGATGAGGTGAAAGATGTAGTCGATAAGGAGATGGATGTGGCAGACCAAGAATTACCGACAAAAAGGATCCAGTTGAAGATAAAATTTGAGGAAGAAGCAACTCAAACAAATGACCCATCTTGTGAATAGAAGGAAGAAACCGATGAACCGGGTGATGTTATTGTATGGGATGTGAAGGAGTGAACGTTGATAAACAGCTAGCCAAAACACCAATGTCCAAGGGAAATGGAAAGAGCACCATCAAAGGAAGGCCAACTATTAATGAAGTGAACGACGACTTGACAAAGGCTGGAGGGAAAGATGGAGAAGGATGGGATAAGTTTGAGGTAAAAAGTTATTTGAGTAGGAGGTCAAACTTCGTTTCAAACAAATTTGAGAAACAATGAAGGCAACAGATGCTAAGTTCTACATCGTACCCTACATTAGAATGTAAGTATTCTTCCTAATAATTACATTCACATTTCAAACCACTTCCGTTTCAATAATTTGTTAACATAATTTTCCGACAGCGATTATTGACACCTCATCCTTATCCATCCCTGAACGGAGGAGGTTTTCACTCTGGACACATTGTCAGGGGTATCAAACCAACAAACTTGGTCGAACTTAGGGTCATTTCAAGGTATTTCAATCAATTTAATCAAAAATCCTAGTTTCATAATAAACAGGGAGAAGTAACCATTTAAATTTACTTTCTTCACGGGCTTTCTTGTGCATACCAAAGGGAGAAGAGAAATACGGAGCCAGAATCTGACTAAACTTGGAAAATCAACAACATTATGGTAAGTCATTATGTCATTTCATCCATCAAATTTTAATGTTTAGGGTTAGTAATTACATTTACCTTTCCCGTGCAATACCGAACCCAGAATGGTTTGTGGCAATGCGGGTACTCTATCATACTCTTCATGGAAGAATTTGTTAATCACCCAGAGACAAACAATATCTTCGAGGTAAACCTTGCATCTTAAAATTTGATATGATTAATCTCTAGTAAATGCAACATTATTGACTAATAGTGTAAGTTTGAAATTAACAGATTTTCCCATAGGGAAAAGGGTCGTACCATGTGTACGAAATTCAAGGTGTAGCAGAAAGATAGTGTGGGGCTTGGCTCAGAGACTACCAACATCAGGTGAACACTACGTTCAAGTTCTGGATGATAAGAACAACATAATAGATTGATGGTTAATATTGAATGGATGATGATATTTGAATTCTATGGATGGTGTTTGGTTATACTAAACTTGTATTTTACTTTGTTTGATTCCATGATTAAGATACTTCTTCTATTTCATATGTTGGAATAATGTTCGCATGTTTTGTGAGCCATATTATCGTAATAAATTGTTTCAAATTTCTTACCTATTAAAAAGTTTCCAATTTATAATAGTTCACAAGTATCTCTGGCTGTCGTTACCCCAGAAATGATCCGGGATGGGCCATCGGAAAAAAAATTAGGCAATTGCAAATTTTGGCCACATAATACACCGGTATAAGGCGGGTACCAATGTATATAAATTTCACATTTTAAATAATTTTTTTATAATTTTTTAAATAATACCAGTGCATAAAGTACAATAATACCGGTGTAAAAATACTGGTGCAATCTATTCCTATGAAAAAAAAACAATAACACAACAAAGACCGCTGTTAGATTTAATGATGGTGTACAAATCACTATTTTACACCAGTTCATGGGTTAAATACTGGTGCAAAATACCGATGCAAACTATATTCTGGTATTGCACCGGTTTTCCAAATAATACTGATGCACACATTTTATGATCCCACTGTTTTGCACCGGCATAAGATACCAGTGCAAATACTACTCTACACCAGTCCATTGTACTGGTGGAAATTAGTTGCGTTTCTATACCCCTTTACATATGCACCGGTATTTTTGGGGGCCAAAATACCGGTGCTATTGTCTAGCAGTAGTGATTTAATGAATTGAAAGTACGATTATGTAATGCTCTTATTCTTGCTTTACCTGATTTTAGTGGTACTTTTGAAATTCATTGTGATGCTTCTTGTGTTGGTATTGGTGCTTTTTTATGCAAGAGAATTGACCTATAGCTTACTTTAGTGAAAACCTAAAGGGTGGTGCTCTAAACTATCCTGTGTATGATAAAGAATTTTATGCAATTGTGCGTGCATTAGAAACTTGGAAAAATTATTTATTGCATGAATAATTTTTCATTCAGAGTGATCATGAATCATTGAAGTATTTGAAGAGTCATATTAAGTTGAATAAGTATCATGCTAAATGGTCCAGTTTCATTAGATCTTTTTCTTATGTGCTGCTTTACAAAAAGGGTAAAGAAAATGTTGTTACTGATGCTTTGAGTCATAGACATGTGTTACTTACACGATATGAATGCATTATGTTACGGTTTTCATTCGTGCGTGATTTTTATGCGACTGATTTTGATTTTTCATCTATTTATGTTGTATGCAAAAATGGTGCTTATGGGAAACTTTTTTGGCATAATGGTTTCTTGTTTATGAATAATAGGTTGTGTATTCCTCAATGTTTTATGCGTGAATCACTTGTTAGAGAAGCTCATTCAGGTGGTTTAATGGGACATTGTCCTAGGTTTACCACAATCTGAGTCAGGTAATGATTCTATCTTTGTGGTTGTTGATAGATTTTCGAAAAGGGCACACTTTATTCCTTGTAGGAAGATAGATGATGCAAAGCATATTGCAGATCTATTTTTGAAGAAATTATTTTGGTTACATGGCATTCTTGAATCCATTGTCTTTTATCGCGATGTTAAATTTTTGTCCTACTTTTGGAATACCATGTGGTGCAAGTTAGGGATAACTTTGTTGTTTTCTAATGCCAGTCATCCTCAAACTTATGGAAAAATAGAAGTGACCAATAAAACCCTAGGGGCTCTTCTGCGTGCACTAGTTAAGACGAACATAAATAATTGGGAAAAATGCATTCCGATTGCCGAGTTTGCTTATAATTGCACTATTTATTCTACTACTTCTTTACCTCCATTTGAGATTGTTTATGGTTTTCTACTTAAAAATCTTGATGGAGAAAAGAAATCTAATTTTATCGAGAGAATTCATGAGAAGGCGTGCATGAAATTTGAACGGACAAATGCACAGAATGCTGTCAAAGCTAATAAGGAATGCAATTTGATGAGGTTCAACATGAGAGATTATGTTTGGGTTCATTTTTGGAACGAGAGGTTTCCCAATGCTCAGAAATATAAGTTGATTCCATGTGGAGATGGTCTTTTTAAAGTGGTTGAGTGTGTTAAAGATAATGCTTACAAACTTCAGTTACCAGATCATTATAGTGTTAGTGTGACCTTCAATGTTGCTAATTTATCTCCATTTACCTTTGAAGATGATTCAATTTCGAGGGCGAAACCTTTCGCCATGGAGGGAATGATGGAGATGCCAAGACGACTACCACCATAAGTGAAGATATTCCACGTCTTGATCAAACATTTGAAGGTTACGCTCGGGATCCTCTAAGTGTCATGGCGGGACCTATGAATAGGTCAAGGACTAAGCTTAGGGATGTTTCTTTGAATGCTTTGATTAATCACCTTTATGATGAAAAATTGAAGAAGGAGTCATGATCAACATCTTGGATTTATTATTCAAGAGTGTCGAAGAACATAAGATATCATGAAGACCACTATACTCTTTGTTCCCACTGGGTTTTTAATGAGCTAGTGTGATCACTGTAAAGTATTGTAAAATTATTTTATTTTGGATTTATGGACTGACAGTTCGGCCATGTGGGCTCTGAAGAGCTGGATTTTGAAAATACAGTCCATTAGGGTTTACTATATTCAGTTTTATACTGATTATAATTAGTTTTGGTAAGATTATATTAGGCAATATCCATCCAAGGTGTGATACTGATGAATTCGGCCATAGTCAGCTTATTTTAGGTATTTTCGTTAGATATGGTTTTAGATTCATAAAGCTGTTGTAATTCTATTCAGTTTCTGACAGAAATTACCAAATCCCGTCCTGATTAGGACTAGGTTTTGGATGAATTCAGCCCTATAAATAGGGGTTAAATTCTCAAGTTTTACACCAATCTTTTATCAATCAAATATACAAACATTTGCGTTCATACACTTGTTGCTTACGAGCTTCTTCCATTGTTTCTTAACCCTGAGGTTTAGTTTAGCATAAATAAATCTTATGATCTGACCCTGAGGGCTAGTTAGAGAGCAAGTTGAAGTTAGGCGTACCCCGAGGGCTAGACACCTGAGTTCCTGTTGCACTAGAAGGGCTTTGCGAGTTCCCTTATCTTGTCAAAGATCTTAATTCTTGAATCTAGCTTATTTTCAAGGGGATTCCTATCATAATCCAAACCTTACAAGAGCAAAACATGACCTGATCACTTGGCTAGGCTCCCATAGATATTGTCAGTTATCTTGAGATAATTCGTGTTAGCCCTATAGCCATATCGTGTTGGCCTAATAGTCGTATTGTGTTGGCCTTACAGCCATTTCATGTTGACCTTATAGCCATATCATGTTGACCTTATAGCCATATCATGTTGTCCTCATAGCCATATTGTGTTGGCCTAAAAGCCATTGGAGCCTCCGATAGAGCATGGAGTGATTATCTGGGATCTGATTCCAAGGCCATGAGTAGAACACCCCAATAACCTCCCATTGGACATGTATCCTTTTTTTATGAGATTTTACTATCTTGCAAGTGATATACTGCCTTATATTGTTTCTTGATAAATTATTAGTATGTGATATTACTTGTGAAAGATCATGCATGCCATGCTTTCTCACTTACTATTTCAAATGGATAAAATGGTTTTCTTAAAATTGCATGCATGCATAGCATCCCGATTGTATCATGAAAAATTGTTGCGAACTTGAAACTCTCACAGGCGAAAGCTCACCCAAAGTTTTTTTAAAATCTTTTTAGGTTAAAGCGCTAGGTAAGGTACAAGCATGACGAATAACGAGTGGAGGACGTCGACGGTCCTACACCCTTAGTTCATTTATTTTGTTTAAAGACACATTTTTGGATTATGCAATTAGCATTTATCATTTAAACTTTCCCATTTCTTTTGTAAACAAGAATAATTGTTAAGAGTTTATCATTTCAATAAATGTCCCCCGCAATTTTGGGCTGGGGCATTACAAAACCTTTCCTCATTCCCCATTCTACAAGCTGCCACCACCACCACTGAAGGGAGATCGATGTTGCCTCCTTCACCTTTGGCACTCCCTCATTGTCGTCGTTCATTACTATGCCAACACTGCCATTGATTGCATTCCATTCTGCTGATACTGTTATGCTCTTCAACGACAACACACCCTTGCTACCAGTCACATTTCATTCCTCCAGTCCATCCCATTTCACCTTGTGATGGGACACCATCCAATGTCGGACACTTATGGTACTTTCCCAACATCAGTTTCATCCCTCCGTTCTTCACAACCACCTAAAGGTATATTTCCTTTTTCTTAAGAAAATTATTGTATTCTGCAAAGTTTACCAAATTTCTTATGTTCAAAATTTCTTTATTTATAATTAGTAGATTGATTATGTTGTTGAGATTATTAAGTATTTGAAATAATGTCCAAACAAATTTTATTGAATTAGTTGATATATATATATATATCTCAATGAATAGGTTGACTTATATAGTTGGAAATATATTTTCACTTAGTTGTACATCTATGACTCAAATAGAATTAATTATTTAATTGATTAAGTTGTTTGATATATTACATAATTTAATTAATGTATGTAGTTGTTTGAATTTGATGTTTATTGTTAGAATATGACTTAAATCTGAATCCTTTTCTGTTTTGGATTTATTATTAAGTAATTCCAATGTTGCTTAGGACTAGGATTAGGCTAGTCCCATTCCATTCTTGTTTAGCATTATGTAGTTTTGGGGATCTATATAAACTCTCATCTAGGTCTATTTGTAATGTGTGTGAGATTGAAGACATCGGTTTGGTCTATGAAATCTCCCATCTGAGTCTATGAATAAAATATTTTTCCATTTCGCAAATGTAGCTAACACATTGTTATTGAACCACGTAAAATTCTCCGTGTTCTTTAATTCTTTGTTTGGTAATTGCATATGTTATAAAAAAAATGAATACGAGCTATAGGTTGATCCAAGACTTCCATTGCAAAATAACGATGAAGAAGAAAAAGAAGAAGAAGAAGAAGAAGAAGAAAATTTGAGCATAGGTGATCCGTTGGTGAATCTAGAGAAGTCACATTTTTTTTTGCCTCTATGGGAATCACGAGCCACTGTGTTTGACAAGTTCTTCCTGAACTTATTAAAAATATGGTTCCATGTTATCTTATTTGGTTCATAAGGCCTTTCCTGGTTAGACTTATGAAAAATTTTCTACTCTGTTAGCAAATCAAGCCCTAGTTTGATTTGTTAAACCTGTTTGTTTTAACAAGTTCTTTCATGGTTGGACTTAGTGAATTTATTTCTGGTTGATAAATACTTTACAACTTGAATTTATTTCTAATTGGTGGTATCTAGGTTATATGAATCTCCTTGCAAAGACTCTGGATTGTGGAATTAAAATCTTTGACTGAATGAAGGGATCTGCAAAATCTCACCAAGTTGCACAAAATTCGAGTACCTAGCCCCCAGGATGCTCTCAATCTTGACTTGCTCTCTAACTAGCCTACGGGATCAGATCACAAGGTTATTGGTGCTTAACTAGCCCTCGAGATTAAGCAACAATGGAATTAGATTGCAAGCAACAAAATATGAACTCAAAGGTTTGTATATTTGATTGACAAAACGTGAAGCAATTTGTGGACAAGCCCCCCTATTTATAGGGTCAGAATTCTACCCCAAACCCTACTCACAACTGGAAACTGAATCGACTTATGGCAACTTTAAGAAGCTAAAACCATATCTAACTATAATAACTAAAATAAATGGTAATCTAGTTGAATTCTTCAAGAAGTAACCTTGAAGAATATTACCTTATCTAATCTTACCAAATCTAATTCTAATAAGAATAAAAATTAATATTTTTGAAACACTAATAGACTGGTCCAAAAATTAGCTATTGAAAGCCAACATTGCCAAGCTCTTCAGTCCAAAAAACACAAAATGAAATAATTTTACAATATTTTACAGTGATCACACTACCTCATTAAAAACTCAATGGGAAAAAAAATATAGCATTCTTTATGATGTCTTCAGTTCTTCTACAGTCTTGAACAATAAATCCAAGATTTCGATGATGACTCATTCTTCAATTCTTCATAATAAAGGCAATCAATCAAAGCATTTAAAGAAGAATCACTAAGCTTTGCCCTTGACCTAGTCATAGGTCTCGTCGTGTCACTTAGAGGATCCCGAACAAAACTTTTAAATATTTGATCAAGATGTGGAATGTCTTCGTTTGTGGTTGTAGTCCACTTGGAATCTCCACCATTCCCTCCGTGGTCGAAAGGCCTCACCCTCAAAACTAAATTGTCTTCAAAGGTAAATGGAGATAAATCAGCAACATTGAAGGTCGCACTAACACCATAATGATATGGTAAATCAATCTTGTAAGCATTGTCGTTTACACACTCCAACACTTTAAAAGGACCATCTTCACGGAGCCTCAATTTAGATTTCCAAGCATTTGAAACCTCTCTTTCCAAAGATGTACCCAAACATAATCTCCTTCCCGGAACCTCATCAATTTCCGGCCCTAATTAGTTATGTCAGCATTTTGTGCATTTGCCTGTTCAATTCCATATGCACCTTCTTATACATTTTCTTCACAAAACCAGCTTTCTTTTCTCCATTGAGGTTTTTAACCTGTTTAATATTCAAAGGAAATAGATTAAGAGTTGTAATAGGTAGAAAACCATAAACAATTTCGAATGGAGATAAAGAAGTAGTAGAATGAATAGTGCGATTATAAGCAAGCTCTGTTATTGGGATGGATTTTTTCCAATTCTTCAAGTTTTTCTAAACTAGGGAAAATAGGAAAGCCTCTAGGGTATGATTGCTCACTTCTGTTTGTCCATCAGTTTGAGGATAACTCACAGCAGAAACTAGCAACTTTGTCCCTAACTCGTGCTGCAAGGTATTCCAAAAGTAGGATAAAAATTTAACATCATGATCAGAGTCTGGATGCAGGTTCCCATGTAGCCAAACTACTTCTCTCAAAAATAGATCCACAACATGCTTTGCATCATTGTCTTCCTACAAGGAATAAAGTGTGGCATTTTTAAAAATCTATCCACAACCACAAAGATAGAATCATTACCTGACTGAGAACGTGGTAAACCGAGGAAAAAAACCATGGAAATATCAACCCAAGGATGTGTAGGAACAAGTAATGGAGTATAAAGAACAAGAGTCTTAGATTTTTACTTATCCTTCAAACAATCAAGACAATTCCTACAAACCCTGTCAATAGCTAGTGCCATTTTAAAAGTGTCCCCACAACAAACTATAAGTTTTAAATGCACTAAAATGTCTGATTAAACCACCTGAATGAGTTTCTCTAACAAGTAACTCACACATAGAACACTAAGGAATACATAACCTATTATTCATAAACAAGAAACCATCATGCCGAAAGAACTTCTCATAAGCACCATTTTTGCATGCAGCATAAATAGATGAAAAATCAGAATCATTTGCATATAAATCTCGCACGAATGAAAACCATAACGTAATGCATTCCAATCGTGTAAGTAAAACATGTCTATGACTCAAAGCATCTGCAACAATATTTTCTTTACCCTTTTTATAACGTAGCACATAGGAAAAGATTTAATAAAACTAGACCATTTAGCATGGCGCTTATTCAACTTAATCTGACTCTTCAAATATTTCAATGACTCATGATCACTATGAATGGAAAATTATTTATGCAATAAATAATGTTGCCATGTTTCTAATGCACCCACAATTGCATAAAATTCTTTATCATAAACAAGATAGTTTAGAGCACCGCCGTTTGGCTTTTCACTGACGTAAGTTATAGGTCGATTCTCTTGCATCAAAATAGCACCAATACCAACACTAGAAGCATTATAATGAATCTCAAAAGTACCATTAAAATCAAATAAAGCAAGAGCATGCGCATTGCATAATCGTACCTTCAATTAAATGCATTCTCTTGACTCACCATCCAAAAACTTTCACATCCTTTTTAACTAGTTCATCTAGAGGTGCATCAATAGATGAGAAATCACACACAAACCATCTATGAAAACTAGCTAAACCATGAAAAAAATGTACCTGATTGGCATTGGTATGTCTCGGACAAGTCTTGATGGCCTCAATTTTGGATTCATGGACTTTTATGCCCTCCTTAGAGACCACAAAACCAAGAAATACAACCTCCGAAGCACAAAATGTGCACTTCTTGATGTTCACATATAAACAAGACTCACATAGTGCAACAAGAACCATTTTAACATGATCAATATGTTCATCAGTTGACTTCGAATAAATCAATATATCATCAAAATAGACCACAACAAATCGACCAATAAACCTTCTTAAGACATGCCACATCAACTTGAACTTAGACTTAAATGCAGTTTTCCAATCATCCCTCTCAACAATTCAAATCTAATGATAACCCTGAGTCAAATCAATCGTAGTATAAGTCACAGATCCATGCAAGAATCCAAGCACATCATCTAACCTAGGGATAGGATGGTGATACATAATGATAATCTTGTTAATAGCTTGACAATCAATGCCTATGTGCCATGTTTTATCTTTCTTAGGAACTAAAATGGCAGGCACAACATAAGGACTAAGAGATTATTTCACATAACCTTTTTGAAGTAACTCCTCGACTTGTCACTGTAGTTCCTTTGTCTCCTCGAGGTTTGCTTTATACACTGTACGGTTTGGAATAATCAACCCCGGAACCAAGTTAATATGGTGTTCAATACCTTGCAAAAGTGGTAAACCCACAGGTAAGGCCTCTGGAAAGACATCCTCAAATTCCTGTAACATCTTAGCAAACCGTGGAGGAACATGCATAGGAATATCATCACTAGCAAAATAGCTCTCTTTAAAATGCATGATAAGCACACAATAATGATTAGCAAAAGAAATATTCACATCCCTAATCAATGCATAAAATGATCTATAAGAATCAATATGAAGTTCATGGCTCATCATGTAAATTGATGACAACAAACTAAGATGTGAAGATAGAATTTACGTGACTTATCAGAATCATTCTTGGACTTACCTGGCTTACCTAGATTAGCCACCCTTGAATTTTGGTAAAATATTTCAAGGTTTTTTCCTCCTATTTTGACCTCGTTTCCAAGCTCCCTTAAACCCTGGCTAGGGTTTTGTTCGACCACTTTCACTTCAGTCTCAAACTTCTCTTTGTCGACTTTCATGCATCTCTGTGCCTCTAAGACTTCCACTGGTGATAATGGGGTCAAAGTATACCTTGTTATATCCTTAATCACAGTAAATATTTTAGTGTAACCATCAAGCATAGATTTACGGTCAAACTGCCAAGGTCTCTAACAAAATATGATTTGCTTACATAGGTATAACATCACATAAGATAGAATCATGATATTTTCCAATCATAAAGTTAATCATGCATTGCTTGTTAACCCTAATTTAAAAACTACCATTCAACTAAATAAGTTTATATGGTGATGGATGAGTAGTCTTAGCAAAGACAATGATTTGAAAAGAAGATTAGACAGTATTATCCAAGAACCACCATCAATAGTCAGTAAACAATTCTTATCTTTCACAAGGCAAAGAGTATGAAAAATATTCATTCTTTGTACCTCAGTTTTGACCATTTGAGATTTTAGAAGTCTCAACGACACGAAGTTGTCTCGTGTTTTTGGACCTTGTTCACCGTGATCATTTATGATGACTCTTCATCTATTTGTTCATCATCACTTTCATACAATGGTGGCATTTCAGCATATTCATCTTCTTCATCTCCTTCCTCAATTGGGGTTAATACTCAAGTAGGATGACAGTAACTATAGACATGCCCTCTTTCTTTACAATGAAAGCAAGTAGGAAAGTTAACAGAAACCTAATTTGATGAAGTTGTAGTGGACTTACCTAGAATTTTTGAAGACTGCTGAGTTGGTGGTGCCACCCTCATATCATTAGAATTATAAGTCTGATCTGAATAGGTCTAGACCGATCCTCGTCCTCCCATGGGCATGCCCGTACTTCTTCATACTGTAGTGCAAGCCTCTGTACCTTTTGTTATTCCATTTGTGGCTTTTTTGCAACTATCCTGCTCTTCTGGTAAGCCGTTCAGAAACCCCACACTTTATCATTCTTTGGTTGGCGCACTACAATATCTTTTGATCACACGTCCCGACTTGTCCTATGATGTGAATACAGTCAGTCAGTATATGCAGGCTCCTACTAATGACCGTTACCAAGCTGTCACTCGGATTTTGCGCTATGTTCGTGGTACACTCCACATAGTCTCCAGTTTTGCGCAAACTCCTCTACTTTACTAGTTTTGGGTTACTCTGATACGGATTGGGCTCATTGTATAGAGACTCGTAGGTCTACGTATGGTTATGCTATTTTCCTTGGTGGTAACCTAGTTTTTTGGTGTGCTAAGAAGTAGCCTACATTTTCTCATTCTAGTTCAGAATCAGAGTACCGTGCAATGACAAATACTGCTGCAGAGTTAGCTTGGCTGAAGAATCTTCTTTGGGACTTACGTGTGACGTCTCGTGCCCCGCCCATTTGACTGTGTGATAATAATAGTGCTCTTTTCCGGGCTCAGAATCGTGTTTCTCATAAGAGAGCTAAGCACATTGATATTGACTATATTTTGTGTGTGCGATGGTGTCTTCTTGCAAGCTCAAGGTTGCTCATGTTTCTACGGATTTGCAGCTCGTAGACATCTTTACGAAGGGTCTACCCTGTCCTCAGTTTGAGTTTCTACGTTCCAAGCTTTGCGTCACCACCAGTCCTATGCTTAGCTTAAGGGGGGGGGGGGGTAATAGAGATGTAAATGAATTAGAATTGGGATAAGAAAGGAATACCCTTTCTAATTGGTTTTGTGTATATCTTGTTTCATATTTGTTTAGGTCTTGTATACCCTTTATACTCACTATATATATGTATATATATATATATGTGTATATATATGTGTATATATATGTGTATATATATATATATATAATACACATAGCCACAATGATTTGTGGGTTTTACTTTCTATCATATATATATTAGGATGCTTATAAATGTTTCAATAATTTGTATGTTAGGACGTTTTGTAATGTCCTATTATGTATCTATTAGGATGCTTTGTTATGTCCTAATATATATCTTTTAGGTAACTTATAAATGTTTCAATAATTTGTATATTTGGATGCTTTTGTAATGTCCTGATATATATATCTATTAGAACGCTTATAAATGTTTCAATAATTTGTATATTAGGATGCTTTGTAATGTCCCAATTCCATATATATTGGGACTCTTCTAATATGTGTCATGAAACATTAGGACACTAAATTTATAAGCGTCCTAATATGCATTTATTAGGATGCTTATAAATTAAGTGTCTCAATGTTGCATGACACATATGGATGCTTTTTTATAAAAGAGTCCTTACATAACGTCCTAATATGTCTTTTTAGTTGTGGTGACTGTAAGGTTTGGTAGCACCGGTTTTTCAATTTTCTAGGGCTAACATATGTATTGAGCACCAATTTATTTTTACAAAAACTTCTTTTCCATGACTAATCCATGATCTAGCACCGGCCCCAAAAAATCAATGCTTGGGGGTGTGCCACTTCCAATAAAAAGTATTACGAATTACACTTTAAACCCCAGTCTATGAGACCGTCTAATACAAGACACTTTATCTTACACTTAACAACATAAATTTTGTTTGTGAATCTATATCGGTATATTGTTTTTAAGGAAAAACATCCTTTTCAGTCTCGGAACTCTGCACTTCGACCCTTTATTTATAAGAAAGAAAAGGAGATTAGAGACGATCACAGTAATTGGGACTAGCTCGGGAAAGTATTAAAATTCATTTCATTTCCATTCATTGCAGACTTTGCCAACTTGTTCAATCACTGCAGACTTTGCCAAATGATCTGCATATTGATTCGCTTCCCAGTAAATATGAGCAAATATCTACAATTTCATAACTTCATCTATAGTAGAAGTAATATGTTATAATATCTCACGACCAAAGGTAAAACATATTCTTTATAAGATGAAATAAAAAATAATACAATTAAGTGTACTTCAAGATGTCCAATTTAAGTACTCGATCTCAAGTTAGCCCTACTTTCATGTGTAATCCGATCTAAGATGGATTCAGTTTCCAATTCCATCCTCAGACTGAAAAAAGGGAGTATTAAGTCAGAGTTGTCTTTAAACTTAAATTTTCATAACTTAATAAAATCACAAAAAATAAAAACACAAGACCATACATCTCAACATACACATGTTTATTTTATTCTTATAGCCAGTAGCTTCAAACACAATTTAAGATTGCACACATTTTTCCTTTTGACCTAAAGATCAGCAGAGACATTTAAATGGAGATGACAAGCTTTTGTCCACGTCTCTGCGTCGACGATTGCAGACTACTGGATGCATAGGAAATGCCTCACTCTCTTCCATAGCCTTTATGAACAACCAAACGAACCGGCGAAATTCCTGTATATTTGGCCACATGGTTTTCCATGGTTATGGAAAATTCTTCCAACTCTTGCAACCACCACCTAATCATATGCATCGCAGGAACAACGACAA
This sequence comes from Rubia yunnanensis, assembly GCA_037428765.1. Classification (NCBI taxonomy): domain Eukaryota; kingdom Viridiplantae; phylum Streptophyta; class Magnoliopsida; order Gentianales; family Rubiaceae; genus Rubia; species Rubia yunnanensis. Next base: position 110,955,432 of record CM075064.1, on the reverse strand, counting down.
TGTTGTTGAAGCCACAGTGCATGTTCAAAACGCTGGAAAGTATATCCATTGCCCTTTGAAGGTGTAACATTGGACAACAAATATTCAGTATCTTCAAATTAGGCCAGCTGTGACCCACGATTTCAATCATGTTGAGTTCGCCGAATTTCCACCCTACCGATCAAAAGCCTTTGTTAGCCCTTTTACTGTTGTATTCCTGAATATGCACGGCAAAACCAATTCTTGCAAATTTGGGCACCTATTTTAAATGACACGTAGGCATGAAAATGAATGTTAAACCATTGTATAAAAGGTAGTATAGAAAAAGAGTCCGTCTCCAGTGAGACCAGGGACTAAGGGAAAAATAGAGAAATATAATGATAGTAAGATTTTGAATGGGGGGTCTAAAGAATTAATACTTTGGTATTGGGGTAATTTTTAAAAACCTAACAAAAGATTAGGGACTGATTTGCAAAAAGCCAAAAATATAAAATCATTCATCTTCTTCATCCGGCTTCGGTGCCAGTGCCTTCTTCCACCGTCGCAGCCACCGGCGCCGTCTTTCCAATCCTTCCCTATGTGCCTGTGCCGTCGTGTCATCCCTGAGACCGGTCAATGAATCTCAGATGACGGGGAGATGAATTTGTCGCTCAGGCCTCAAATTCGTATTGTCGAGTTTAACCCTCACAACAATGGCCATCTATTCGTCTCACCAGAGACAAATTTGTTGCGAAGCCATCGAATTTGCAGTCTCAACGGCATCAGAGAAGGCATTGACCTTTGTTTCATTCAACGTTTTCACTGCAAGAAGCTTCGTAATTGCCCTCTGATGATTCATTCACGGCGTCGGAGGATATTTTGCATTCAACTTTGTACGGATTATGATTCTGTGCCACTTCTCTTCTGCTGGGAACATGGTTTCTTTACCCTTTCCGCAGAAGAAAACTTGGTATAAAGTGGGCATGTAATGTTGTGTTAGGAATACTAATTCCACGAGATATCTATTAGACCGAAAAGATACATAACAAAGAAAACATAAAGAATAAAGGAAATAATGAACACAAGGATTTACGTGGTTCGGTCAAGTTGACCTACATCCATGGCCGGAGGAGACCAGAAACTTGACTATATGTGGAGAAAGTATTACAAGGCTTTGCTTACCACCTATGATGGAATTATGTGTCACAATGTAAAGACGAGGGCATTTCCTTCTACAACTACAAAGGAGAGCTGAAGGGATAAGAAAGCAAGTAGCAAAGGAATGCTATGCTTGAGGTGTGTTTGAACTACTAAGTTCAACCCTTATTTATACTACTCCAAGTTCACCAATGACCAAAGAGCTCTCAAACAAAACTTATCCCAATATCCCAATAAATCCTCCTTCTGTCTTCAGGCATGGGTTGTGAAAATTACTTCCAAATGGTTCTTGCCAACAAATCATGATAGTTGAACCCCAATAGTTTTTTTTTGCTTCCAAAAGAATGAAGATTAAACCAGCAAAACGGTGGAGGATTCCAAAAGCTCTTTGTCTATGGTAGAGAGGATCGAAACTTATTAGTGAATCAGCATAGAAACACAAGGCAGTCGAAATCCTCCCCACATAGATTAGAAGCATATCCTCTATAGACCGGGAATAATGGAAAAGAAACCTAACTATTTGCATATGGCTTTCCATCCTAGATGAAGATTATGTACATAATAGTGCACTAAATATCAGACGAAAAGTCCAGCTTGCTGTTGTCCTCCATGAGCAGCAACCAGTCATCCCGCAGCCGAGAAACCAGCCATCCCACACCGTTTCATCCAAGGCAGCAAAAGATCCATCACAGTCAGTATCCTAAGTCATACAAAGAGCAGCAAGGGGGCTTCCCAGACTGAGCATGAGGCAATATATCAGCATCCGATCTGCATGAGAAAAAGATTAACTTCAGTAGCATCCGAACTAGGTAGCAATCCGTAATGAAGGAGTACCAATTTGGTCAAGTCTAACTAGTCCCTGAACTAAGTTAGGGAGCACAGAGATTCTGTGAAAGGATGAGTTACACTTATGTTGCAGACAGAATTTTGTCAGAGAGTGAGCAACCTGATTTGCCTGTCTATAAATGTGCATAAGGTGAACAACCCCCAAAGAATGATGAATCTCATCAGCTAAGCAAAACAATTTCCAGGGAGATCTAAGTGGATCATTAGCAAAGAGTACTGCACTAATGCAGTCAGATTCCATACCTACAGGAGAAGTCAAATGAGTAGAAAGTTGAATAGCAAACTTAATTGCTTTTAGCTCAGCTTCTAAGGGGGAGATGGCATTAGTATATGAAGTATAAGCCTCCTTAAAGCTCCCTCTACTATCCCTAATAATCATACTAAGCCCGCACATATTGGTATTACAGCACCATGCAGCATCTACATTCACCTTGAAACCCAATTTTGGCCTATCCCATGCAATTTTCCAAATTTTAGGCTTTGGGGTCGTTTGATCAGAGGCAGGTAGGAGTGATCTGCAATACTTAAATCAAAAGAAGAGACTATATATACAGGTTTAGCACAGAATGAATAAAAAATTTGGTCCCTAATCTGCTGAAGCACAAGGATAGGTGAGGGCTTGACAAAATCAAATAGGAATCTATTCCTCATCTTCCATAGGTTCCAAAAAGTAAAAATAGTTGCAGTTTGAACTATAGTTGAATGTAATGGAGTTAGAGTAGGGTAGGTGAGGTAGCATGATAATCTTTCCCAAACAGAAGGGAAGACCCTGTTCCTAATACCCATGAACTGATGTATTGATTTCCAGACATTCATAGAAAACTCACATGAATTGAAAAAGTGATCTAGATCATCTTCATGTGTATTACACATACAGCATTTAGAGGCCAAGCAAAATCTCAGTTTTCTTAGGATGTTATCAAATGGTAGAAAAGAGTTTGTCACTTTCCACATAAAAACTGAGATTTTTTTTATCAAATCTAGAGTTCCAAAAATGAAGAGTTGATGCAGTCTGACCTGAGTAGTTGCAAAGAAACAAGTATGTTGCTTTAAAAGAGAAGTTACCATCAGTACCTGGCTTCCATATTAGTCTATCAGCTCTATGTGGAGTTATTTTTGATTCCTGCAAAAGAGTAATAATATCAGGAGGCAGAAATGGCTCGATTTGTGGTATGAGACTAGATTTATTAGATATGAAATCAGTAACAGTGCAATCCACATCAATGTCAACCCTATTTTGATCACACAAATCAGATAGAATCCCTATACCAAGCCAATTAACAGTCCAGAAATTACATTCCCCCCTCCCAATATTAACTCTAGAGTTAGCTTCTGCCCAAGAGTTTACTGAGCAGATCCTTTTCCAGTTTGGAGAGGTTCTATGAGAGGGAGGAAGGCCTGCCACCAAATGAGTCCATAGAGCTTCAGCCAATTGAAATTTCCACCACAGTTTTACCGAGCAAGTTTTAATTATTGTGGATATAGATCTAAAGCCCAACCCATTTTGATCAGTAGGTAGACAGAGAGCTATCCATTTTCTCCATGATCTTTTTGATTTTAGCTCATTGTCCCCCCAAAAAAATCTGCCCAATTTTTTCTCAATGGTGGTAATAATCACTCTTTTAGGTTTAATAACTTGCCAGATATGCTGGGGAATGGAGTAAATGCAAGACTCAATGAGTATAAGCTTACCACCAGTAGATATCCACCTATTTTTCCAATTACCAATCTTACTATCAATCTGTTCAAAAAGAGGTTGAAAATATATCTTTTTTGCAGCACCAGTAAAAATTGGGACTCCCAGATATGTGAATGGGAAAGCGCCAATTTTCATCCCTAAAATCCTCTTAATGTTATTTACCTTTTGAACAGAAGCATGCTTACCTATGAAGATGTCACTCTTACTGTAGTTTATAGATTGACCAGTGACATCTTCAAAGGTAGATAAAAAGGCTTTTAATCTAACCAAAGTCAGTTTTGTAGCTTTAAAGAAAACAACAGTATCATCCGCATATGATAGATGTGAGATTCTTGGAGGATTACCTGGTAGGTCGAAGTATGAAAGCTTACCACTTTGAAATATGAAGGCCAAACTCCTAGAAAAGGACTCAGAAAAATGTTAAACAAAAATGGGGATAGAGGATCACCCTGCTTAATACCCCTAGTAGATTGGAAGAATCCAACTGGCTTACCATTAATAAGAACAGAGAACCAGGCCTGGGAAAGATTTTTCATGATTGAGAAAATAAATTTTGCATGAAAACCAAATTTTGCTAACGCTTTATATAGGAAAGACCATCTAACCCTATCAAAAGCCTTTTTGAGGTCTAGTTTTACAATGCAATTTGGATCTCTTCTCTTCCTATTAAGAAACCTAACCATTTCCTGAAGATAAATGACATTATCTGAGATGTCTCTGCCATGTAGGAAGGCTGTTTGGTTAGGGGAAACAATCTTAGGCATTATAGACTTAAGTCTTTCCATAAGCACTTTAGAGCAAATCTTATTAATCACATTAGAAAGGCTTATAGGTCTATAGTCATCAAAAGAGGTAGGGGTTTTCTTTTTGGGAATTATAGTAATCCATGTACTGCCAATACCCCTAGGCATGTTAGATGAAGTTAGGAAATCCTGGACAGCCATAAGTAGGTCATTAGCTATAATGTCCCAAGACTTAATGTAGAATTTGGCAGTAAAACCATCCGGACCAGGACTGCTGGACTTATTAAGACTATGGACAATCTTTTTGAGCTCCTCAATTGAGACAGGTTGCAGAAGTTTATCATTATCATCCTGAGTGACCAAATTCGGAATATGATTTAAAAAATGATATTGAAAAGGAGAACTATCTGGGGAGATATCTTCACTCAGAAGATCCTGGTAATATTGTATAGCCTCCATCTCAATATCCTGTATATTGTCTAACCACTGACCACTCTTACTCTTAATTTTTGTGATCTTCAGTCTATTATTTCTTTCCCTTACTGAATTATGAAAGAAGCTTGTGTTGTTATCTCCTTCTTGAAACCATTTTATCTTAGCCTTGTGCTTCCAAAAGTTTTTCTGTTCAGACAAAGCCTTAACTAACCTAGCCTTAGCCTCCTTAAGTTTAACCAAGTCAGTCAAAGAATCTGAAAGATCAGTTAAAGATTCCTGAGCCTGTAATGCCAATTTAGCTTGTATCACATTATCATGAATGTTGCCAAATTTTTCTTTATTCCAAATTTTAAGAACCTTTTTAAGTCTAACAAGTTTTAGATAAAAGGCTAACATTCCAGAATTATGTAAAGGGATTTCCCAATTTTGCTTGATTACTTCATTAATTTCCTTCCTCTTGTACCATGTGTTTAAAAATCTAAAAGGCTTGGGGTTAGATTGAATGTCACTGCCTATAGTTAACAACATGGGATTGTGGTCTGAGCTAGCTCTATTTAAAATCCGAACAGAAGATGCAGGAAAACATGATGACCAAGAAGGAGTGCACAGTCCTTTATCCAATCTTTTAACAGTAGGAAACCTTAGTCTGTTATTAGACCATGTGAACAAGTTCCCAGAAGTGTTAATTTCTTCCAGGGACATTCCATTTATGAAATCATTGAAATCACTTATACTCCCCAAATTTGGAGAGGATGGACCTTTATACTCATTAATTGATGAAATGGAATTAAAATATCCAATGAGAAGGGATTCAGAGTGATTATAGGAGCTAAGATCTGACCAAAGAGGAAGCATACCTGTTCTAGTTCTAAGACCATAAATAAAGAAGGCATCCATTGATTTATTAAGATTAACACTGTTCAAATTAACTGCTAGAAACTACAGGTTATCAGTTTTAACCGTCAGTGTCAAGCTGGATGACCAAAAAATCCAAATTTGGCCATTATTGGCTGGGAGACAGTTATCATATTTCAACCTCTGTCTGTAAGAGTCACATTGTAAATTATCATGTTTAGGCTCTATTAGAAAAATGAGTTCAAAATTATGCCTATGGATAAGATTGCAGAGCCTTAATATAGATGTGTCCATGCCCCTTATGTTCCAAACCAGCATTTTAATGTTATTAGTTGTATTATTCATGAGGAAACATTAGAGGAGCTTTTTGATCTAGTCATAATAACATTTTTCTGTGAGAAGAAAGAATCCTTATTCTTTTTAGTATGTTTCCCAACAGACCTACCTATCTTCAGCTTGCCTAAATTAGGGACTGAGGAACTTACCTTGTTTACCTGATCAACATCTTCATCAAGAGCAGGGCCTATGTCTAGAGAGGCAAAGAATTCAGCACTATCTGGATGGTCATTTTGGGTAGCTTCTTCAGTTGATATTTCCTCATCAGCAAGAAGTGAGAACCTGTTCTCCCTATATTTCTACTGAGAGAAGATAAAATTTTTTGCAGCAATAATTGAACTGAAAGGGGAAAAGGACCTTCCACGTTTACCATGTAAGTCATCCTTAGCAAAAACTGTCCTAAGATTAGTAGGAGCAGATTGTGATATCCTAGTCAATTGTACTGATGAGCTAGGAGCAGAGGAGAGCAATTGGGGGGGAGAATTAGACTCTAGGGTTCCATCATCCAGTAATTGGGAATTTTGATCTCTCACAATCTCCAGATTGTCTCTGTGATTGATACCAGGAGTAAGATCATCTACTTTATTTGTCATATCATGGTGATGGTCAGGCACATCCTCATTAATCACTGGATTTCTTATAACATCCTCAGTAATCAGTACATTCTCAGAAATTAGTGGATTCCTAATAACATTCGCAGAAACCAGTGGAACCAGTGGAATCACTTGGGGATCAGTATCACATTGATTAATCATATTAGTGCCTTGTTCAATATCTGAGGGTTTCTTAGGAACGTATTTAAATTTCTGTGTTTGGAAATTCCTCTGTTTTTCCATTATTGACACCCCTGAGCTCCCTGCTCTAAAAGTATCATCCTGATTCAAAATAGTGTTCACATTAGTCTGTCCAGCAGGGCCTTTTTGTTGAGAATCAGTTGGGTTCATTAGAATATGCTCAGCTTTTTTAGGCCAAGATCTCTTAAGTTCAGGATGTAAATAGATACAATAGTTATCCTCATGTCCTATACATTTACAGTGGAAGCAATAGGGTGGAATATTCTCAAATTCTAGAGGGAGTTTGAGCACATTAAATTCATTTCCATCCTCTTCAATTCCAACTCTAATATGTGAAGGCAGTTGTTTTTTCAAATCAATTTCCTCACACATTTTGACACAAGAAGCCTGGACAGGGCCGTAGTAGCAGCATCAACTTTAATGTAGTTCCCAATTTGGTTTCCCATAATTTCGAGCATAGAAGAGTTGTAGAAATAGACAGGAACATGTGGAATTGATACCCATACTGGAACAATAGACGATTTTGCCTCAGGGGAGAAATCGGGTGTCCATTTGAGAACCTTCATTTGAGTGTTGTTGAAACTCCATTGTCCTTTGAGCCAGAACCTTTGGTAGTCTTCTTTTTCCTGGAAGCGTATGAGGACGTGCTGAAAGTCAATTGAGCCTATCTGGAACTTGCCCTTGAAATCTACAGAATTAAAAGATTCGTTCAGTTGGACCATAGAAGGCTTCCCCCTGGGAAACTTACCTATCAAAGCATTGCGGTAGTGAGAGGCGAGGGTGTCAGCATCTCTGCGACTAACAAGGCAAGCGATTTCCCCCTTGTACTGGACTTTAGGGATGATCTCTGGGTTCGAGGGAAGGGAGTCGTATAGGGGCGGAGGGCGATTTGCTAGGGCTTGGAGGAAGGATTTCCCTCCTCCGTAGCCTCCGCTACCAGACGGGGGAGCCGCCATAGTGGCGGTGGACAGGTTTCCGATCAAGTAACCGTTATCAGTTGGTATAGAGAAGATGGGAGAAAGAGAAGAGGAGAGAAAGAATGAAACGACGGTAAAAAAATTGTTTTGGCTAAATCGCACAAAAAATCGCACAAAGCTACAGTGAATCACACGCGACGATCACCTACGATGCCAAAAAATTTTACAATTGTGTTCTACGAACCCCAATAGTCAAAGAAATAATGCTTCAACTTGCTAAGCATGGGATGAGAATAGTGTTGCAATTTAATGCTTTGAATGATTGTCTTTGCTATCCTCCAAAGAGGTGAATGTTAATGGAGAATTGGGTGAAGACCACATTTCTTCACAAATCTCCACCTTGGTCTGAGCCCCAAAAGTAATAGCTTACTCACCAACAATGAACATCAATCAAGTTCAAGCACTGGTTGAACTTGAAATAGGGAAGAGCCTTCATGAATATATCAATGGGATTATCCTTTGTATTGATTTTCTGAACAAAGACCTTCTTCTGTGCAATGATATCATGAATGAAGTGGTACTTAATATCAATAGACTTCGTCCACTCATGATATATCTCATCTTTAGTCAAGTAAATTGCACTTTGACTATCACAGTGAATAATAGTAACCCTTTGTTGTAGAGTTCATTCGCTGAAGAGACCTCTCAACCTTGAAGTTTCTTTGATTACCCCTGTGATTGCCATATATTCTACCTCAGAAGTAGATAAAGCAACTACATGTTGTAGAGCGGCTTTCTAGCTAATTACACAACCTCTAATGCAAAATACATAACATGTAAGAGACCTGTGCCTATCAAGATCACCGGAAAAGTCTGAATCTACAAAACCTACCAGAGTTTTATTGGTTCTACCATACTCCAAACACATGTTCGAAGTACCCTTTAAGTATCTAAGAATCCACTTCACAGCCTGCCAATGTGATTTTTTTGGATTGGCCATATACACGCTAACTACACTAATAACTTGTGAGATATCAGGGCGAGTACAAATCATTACATACATTATACTCCCAACTTCATTTGAATAAGGAACTATAGCCATATAATATTCTTCTTCCTCTATATTTGGTGATTAGGCAGCAGATAGCCTGAAATGGCTACCAAGAGGAATCTAACTGGTTTGGCATCATGCATGCCAAATCGCTCCAAATATTTCTTAAGGTAACTCTCCTGGGTCATGTACAACTTTCCAACTCCTCGATCTCTTCTTATCTCCATACCAAGAATCTTCTTAGCTGCACCCAAATCCTTCATCTCAAATTCACTATTCAACAAGGCCTTCATGATATGAATCTCCTTGCGAAGACTCACGATTTGCGGAATTGATAACTTTGATCTAGTGAAGGGATCTGCAAACCCGCACTATCTCGCACGAAATTCAGGAGTCTAGCCCTCGGGGTACGCCTAACTTCGAATTGCTCTCTAACTAGCCCTCAGGATGAGATTACAAGGTTTATTGATACTTAACTAGCCCTCGGGGTTAAGCAACAATGGAATAGCTCGCAAGCAAAGAGTATGAACTCAAAAGGTTGTATATTTGATTGATGAAAGGTTGTAAGGTCCAAAATAATGTTGAATACCACCCCTATTTATAGTACATAGGTATGGTCTTCAAAAATTACAAATAAGAAACTGAAAAGGATTATGGCAGCTTTAAGAAGCTAAAACCATATTTAACTAGACTACCTAAAATAAATGACTATATTCTTCAAGATAAATCTTGAATGAATATTGGCTTATCTAATCTTACCAAATCTAATTCTAATCAAATCATAACTAAATATTCTAAACACTAAAATAAATGCATGACCGAAACATTAATTCTTCAAAGGCCAACATGGCAAAATTAATGGGCCTTATTCTAAAATAAAATAAATGATCACACTACCTCATTAAAAAACCCAATGGGAAAAAGAGTATAGTGTTATCTTCTAAAAATCCTAATAAATAAATATAAATAAATAAACCTAATTCGTATCACTTCAACTCATGAATTTCTACAAGATTCTTAGCCACAATGAGCATGTCATCAACATATAATAGGAAATAAATGAATGAGTTATCTTGTAACTTTCGGAAGTAAACACAACTATCATACATGCTCCTGGAGGAACCATGAACCAACATAAATGAATCGAAACTCTTATACCATTGTCTTGGAGACTGCTTTAATCCATAAAAGGATTTCTTCAACAAGCAAACCCGGCCTTCTTTACCTTGAACTTCAAAACCTTCAGGTTGACTCATATAAATATGCTCATCTAATTCACCATGCAAGAAAGCTATCTTGGCATCCAGCTGTTCGAACACCAGATCATACATGGAAACCAAAACAAGCAATACACGAATAGAGCTATGTTTTACAATAGGTGAGAAAACATTATTGAAATCTACACCTTGTACCTGAATGTAGCCCTTTTCGACCAATCGTGCTTTGTACCTTGCATTATCAACACCTGAAGTATCTTCCTTCCTCTTGAGAACCCAATTGCAACCAACAATTAATTTTTATTTTGGTGGCACCACAAGATCCCATGTTCTATTCTTGTGTAGAGATTCCATCTCTTCGTTCATAGCCATCAACAATTTTTCTGAATTAGCACCTGGAACTGCCTCTGAATTTGTGGAAGGTTTCTCGTCTCCACCTGTTTCCTGTGCCACTGATAAAGCATATGCAACCAAATTGTCATACCTCAATGGTGGTCGAATGTCACATCTCGGTCTATCTCTGGCAATGGAATAATACTCATCTCTCGGTTGATCTTCAGCACGTTTATGATCAGATTCTTCAACCACTTCTTGGGTTGGGTTTCTCCCAGAAGAATTACCAATCTCTAACTCCACCTACTTTTGTGCACTATCCTCTTTTTCTGAATCACAAGGATTACAAGACTCTTTCCAGGATGTAACATTTAAGACTCATCAAATGTAACATCTCTACTAATTAAAAATTTGGGTGATTTGGGATCAGGATACCACAATCTATATGCTTTCACCCATGAAGCATAACCGAGGAAAATACATTTCTTATACATAGGCTCTAGCTTTCCCTCGTTGACATGCATATAAGCTGGACACCCAAATATTCTTAAATTAGAGTAATCAGCATGAGTACCTGACCAAACTTCCTCCAGAGTCTTGAAATGAAGAGGTGCACATGGAGAGCGGTTGATGATGTGACAAGCCGTAGATATTGCTTCTGCCTAAAAGTCGGATGTCAACTTGGTATTTGAGATCATGCACCAAGCTCTTTTCAAAAGAGTACGATTCATTTGCTCTACCACACCATTCTGTTGAGGCGTCATTCTAACAGTACAGTGTCGAGCTATTCCTTCATTTTTGCCAAACTCATTGAATTCATTTCCACAAAATTCCAACCCATTGTCAGTCCTCAGTCGCTTAATTTGTTTTCTAGTTTGTTTTCAATCAAAGTCTTCCATTGTTTAAATTTTAGGAAAACATCACTTTTAAACTTCAAAAAATATACCCAAACTTTTCCTGAATAGTCATCAATAAAAGTAAGCATATACCTTGCACCACCCTTAGAAGGAACATGAGAGGGCCTCCAAAGATTAGAATGAATAGAGTCCAAAGTACCTTTTGTTTTATGAACTGCAGGTGAATGAAAGCTAACTCTTTTCTGCTTTCCAAAAATACAGTGTTCAGAAAAGTCCAGCTTACCAATACATTGACCACAAAGTAGGCCTCTCTTGCTTAACAATGTTAAGCCTTTCTCACCCATATGTGTCAACCTCATATGCCACAATTTGGTGATGTCTTCATCTGAGGAAGTTGAGACAACCAATGCCCTGTTACTGTAGATCCCTACAAAACATACAAAGTGCAAACTCTGAAAGCCTTCATTAGCACAAGAGCACCTTTACAGATTTTGAGGATTCCACCATCACATGAATATCTCTACCCGAGAGCATCAAGAGAGCCAAGAGAGATGAGACTTTTCTTTAAGTCAGGAACATGCCTAACATTAGTGAGTGTCCTAACAATGCCATTGTACATTTTGATTTGAATTGTTCCCCTACCAACAACCTTACAAGGAGAATTATTACCCATCAAAAAATGTCCACCATCCCATTTTTCATAAGTGGAAAAACACCCCCTATCATAACTCATGTGGTAAGAACAACCCAAATATAAGAGCCACCCACTAGAAGACCTTGACTTATTATCCATGGCCACAAATATGATTCCATCACTCTCATCTTCTGCTACACTAGCTTCACCAGCATTGCTGCTGTTCTGCTCATTTTTATATTTTTCTTTATTTTTCAATTTAAAATAATCAGCCTTAATGTGCCCCTTTTTCTTGCAATAGTTGCAAATTTTATTTCTGTATCTTGACTTCGACCTCCCTTTGGATCTACCACCTTGAAAATATCTATTTTCACCTCTACCCCTGACAAACAAACCCTCAGCATGAGTTCCACTCGATTCCCCCGTAATGTCCCTATCAATCTCCTCTTTAGATTTTAATGCACATTTTATACTATTGTATGTGACCGACTCTTTCCCATAAATCATATTATCTCCATATTATCTCCAAGTAAAAAAGATCTATTCTGAGAATATAGGAAGGTTACTAGAACAAATAATATGAAAACTAGAAATTATAGAATTACAAGCCTCTTATCCCAAAAAAAATAAATAAAGAAAATGGAAAAAAGACAATGAAAATAGTAGTACCCGGTAGTGACCTCACATGAATCTTTAAGGATGAACGCTAGTTGTGACCTCGCCTGAATCTTTCGTTTAAGGCCAAGAGTTGCAATTACTCCGCTTTCTCGACAAATTTTCTATCTCTTGTTTATAGTAAAACTATAATTGTGAACTTCATGGATTCTTATTAAGTAAAGTGGGCCATCTTCATTAGCTTTTATATACTATTTGCCTGAATATTTTTTTTTCTATTTTCTATAAATTCTTATGAGGATAGTTCTCGGCAACATTATTTTGATGGTTGAAGCTATAAATGGTCATAAAGTTAAATATTGATATCTTTTTACAGACTACTAATTAACTATATTGTAAATATAACGCGGAAAGTAATAAATATTTATAAAAAATAAATGAATTTATTTTGTGCAGATTTGGAAGTTACTATTCTTAATAATAATAATAATATATATATATATATATATTATATGATTTTACAAATGTAAAATTAGTAGACGTCCACTATGATAACATAAGTGTAATTAATAGAAAAGATTTCTAAAATAAGATCAACCAACAATTATACAACACAGTGGCTTTGATACTACTGTTGCTAATAACCAAAAAAAGCCTCTCTCTCTCTCTCCATAGTCTCTGAATCCAACATACTTTCCCGCCGGTAACGGCTTTCTTTTGCCGCTAACAGCTCTCTCCTGTCAACAAGTAACGGCACTGGCTACGCCTCTACCGCGGCCAGCCACCATGGCAGAGAATGGCAATCCTATACCCACCTAAAAATCATTCCTCTCTGCCCTCCAATCAAAATCCCCCCCTCTCCGTAAATCTCTCCCAGACAATCCCGAATTGATCCCCCAAGTCGGAGCATTTGGGTGAGCCAGCATGTCTATACACTGAGGAAGAGATTTCAACACTCTCCGCTCACTACGCCAATGCCCTCGCAGGAAAATTTACCAAAGGCAGACTTTCAATGGAGCAACTGGAATCATCTTTCAAAACGGTGGGGTTTGCCGGAAAGTACCAATTGGGGTCACTCAACTTCAAGCACGTCCTCATCAGATTTGACCAGATTAATGACTATCGGAGATGTTGGATCAAAGGAAGCTGGAGCTTCAATGGTGTTCAGATAAAAATACTCAAATGGTCTCCAGATTTCTCAACGCACAAGGAATCCCCAATTGTTCCGGTCTGGTGCACAATAAGGGAAGTCCCCCTGTACTATTATAATGCTTCATCTATTGAGTCTATTGGAAATAGCATAGGCAATTTCATAAAAAAAAACTTAGCCACTGAAATGTTAACCAGGCCGTCTGCCATTAAATTGTGCGTTGATATAGACTTACAGAGAAACCTCTTAACACCTCCATCAGATTAGGATCAACAAATAACAATTGGAAGTATAATATTGAGTATGAAGATATTCCTCTGTATTATGACCACTGTGCCAAACTGGGACATTCACTCGGCCAATGTAAAACTGTCTCCCATAACAATGTTGAACCAATGCCTAAATGGTATGCTACGGGGCATAAATTTGCAAAAGCTCCTGCTATGTTTACTAACAATCAGCTTTCCTCTAATATGCCCAACTCAGAAACCATATCCCATCAGCTAGCTAATACTAACCCTACCTCTGATCCCTTAGCATATGGCTCTGAGATAAATAAAGCAATCACTTAGATTACTACACCTCTGCTACCTCAACCGCCTCCCCCAAATCACCCACCAGTAACACAAGCCTTGGATAAATCTCATACATTTCTTAGGGAACTAATAAATCAAACAGAGGTCACTGTCTCTATAAGGAAACCTAAAATGTATGCTAAGGATGACATAGGGATTGGTTATCACAACTTGACTCGTTTCCAGTGCTCCCCCATTAACCCTCCACTTTCACACCAAGGAAGGATGGAAAATAGATTTTCTATTTTGCAGGATATGGAGGACCTTTCGAACTCTGATGAATGTGTAATTCAGGACCCTCAAGAATTCTGTGACAAAGGTAGTAAACTTCCTGCAGATACTCACTCTCAGCCCACCCCTATGCTACCCTCAAGCAATCTATCAGGTAAGAATGATGGCCAAGGTAAGTTTAAGAACAAAAAGAATTACCTTGTTCAATTGAATAAGATAATGCTAAGATCTGCCACTAAAAGCCCTAAACTAGTTGACCAATGATGCACACTTTCAAAATTAACTTTTTGGTTTGGAATATGAGGGGAATTGAAACTTCTATGCTCAGGTTGAAACATTTGACTATGAAAAAGAAAATTCAGCTATTATGTATTATAGAACCTATGAATGATAACTCTCAATGCCAATCCTACATGCAGAAACTTAATTTTTCACATAACCATCCTCTCCATAATGGTAAAATCTGGCTTATGTGGAATGACTCATTGATTGTTAATCTTATATGCCACCATGAGCAATTCCTTAATGTTAAAATCATCCACCCTGGCTCTAATTCTCAAATGGAATTGGTCTTCATTTATGCCCTTAGGAATAGAGAAGGTAGGAAGTCACTATGGCATGATTTAGGCCTTCTCCCATTAAATGAAACTGTTTTCATAGGTGATTTCAACACAATTACCACTCCTGAGGAATATAGAGGTCCCAGCTCTCCTAATCTAGGCAGTATTAGGGATTTCTATATTTGGATTAACACCAAAGGAATACAGGAGATCAATACTGTAGGGAATATTTTCACATGGTCCAATGGTAGACTGAGAAACCTTACCTCTAAAAGATTAGATAGAGGTTTGTGTACAATCCAATGGAGCAAAAAATTCCGGCTTCCTCTATCCAGATCCTCAATAGGCAATCCTCTGACCATTCACCCCTCCTATTCCAAATTGATACTCAAACTTCCTCATACCCAAAACCTTTTAGATTTCTCAACGTTTGGTTTAATAGATCTGATTTCCTGGAGTTAATCAAAACAAACTGGAGTACTCCTACCCATCAAACAGGTATGTTGGGACTATATCTTAAGTTAATTAGAGTTGAGAAAGTAATTAAAATCTGGAACAAAGAGATCTTTGGTAACATTGATTCCAATGTAATGAATGCTGAGGATAATCTGAGAATACAGGAAGCAGTCTATGATTTAACTCACTCAGAAACTGAATGAAAAAAGGGCATTACTTCTCAGAGCTTTAAAAGAGAAAGAAAATTTCTGGAAACATAAGTCAAGGCTGAACTGGTTTAAGTGTGGAGACAATAATACCCAATTCTTTCATAAATCTGTTCAGGAGAAGAATTGTAGATTAAATATATCTAAAATTAAAAATTCTTCTGGTCAATGGCTGGATAATTTTGCTGACATTCAAAATGAAGCCGTCAATTATTTCTCAGGCCTGCTAACTGAATCTGGGAACTCTGTGAATTCCATCTACTATCCCCATTTCCTTAGCCAGATACCTTCCATCATCACTGAGCAAGATAACTCTAGATTATCCTGGCCTGTAATAGAAACTGAACTCAAATTAGTGGTCATGGGTCTGAATAGGAATAGCAGCCCAGGGCCTGATGGTTTCTCTAGTAAATTTTACATCAAATGTTGGGACTTCATAAAAGAGGACCTCATAACTGCAGTAAATGATTTTCTTTCAGGATCTAACATGCCAAGAGGTATCTCTAGCACTTGGATAACTCTTATTCCTAAAAAACCTACCCCATCATCTTTTGATGATTTCAGACCTATTAGCCTTTCTAATGTTACTAATAAAATTTTCTCTAAGGTTCTCATGGAAAGACTAAAACCATATATGGACAAACTAATTTCTCAAAACCAAACTGCTTTTATGAAGAATAGAGATATCTCAGACAATATCCTATATCTTCAAGAGATGGTTAGATTCCTTGACAAAAAAATAGGGTACCAAACTGTATGCTCAAACTAGACATGAAAAAGGCTTTTGATAGGGTTAGCTGGGGTTTTTTGCAGAGTATTTTGCATAAATTTGGTTTCTCAGGTAAATTTCTTAAGGAGGTCAGGAACAACCTTTCCCAGGCTTACTTCTCTGTGCTCATCAATGGTAATCCTGTTGGTTTTTTTAAATCAACTAGAGTAATCAAACAAGGTGATCCCCTTTCTCCTTTACTGTTCAATATATTTACTGAATCCTTCTCCAGGAGCCTTTCATTCATCTTTCAAAATAACAGTTTGCAATATTTTTCTCTTCCCTCTACTATTTTACCAGTCACCCACTTAAGCTATGCTGATGACACCATAATTTTTATACAAGCTTAAAAATCTGGTCTAATTAGGATTAAAGCATTTCTGCAGATATTTGAGTTAACATCAGGACAGGAAATCAGCTATGAAAAATCAGAGTTTTACATTAGCAAGAGAGCTACAGTCACTAAGAAACATCAGATTAGGTCTATCCTAGGAATGAAGAGAGGTATTTTCCCATTTAAGTACCTAGGATGCCCTATTTTTAAAGGACGAACCCTATCTAGATATTTCCATCCCTTTCTTGAAACTATGGATAAGAGATTTAAAAACTGGAAGAATAGATTGTTAAGTGCAGGAGGGAAAATGACACTGATCCAATCATGCATATACTCTCTCTCTCATCATATTTGGACTATTTGTAAACCTCCGACATCTATTGTAAAATCCATGGAAAAAACAATGGCCAGTTTCTTTTGGGGGAAACTAAGGAAAGAAAAAATAAGGTATGGAAAAAGTGGACTGACATTGCTATCCCTAAATCTCATTATGGATTGGGTTTTAGATCTATCAAGTCCATTATTAAAGCTTGCTCACTTAAATTATGGTGGAAAAGCCAATTAGGGAACACCTTGTGGGCCAAATTACTGTGGTCCTTTCCCCAGTCCCAAAAGAACTCCAAAACATAGAAGAGAATCTGTGAGGTAAACCCTATTGCAGAAAAAAATTCAATGATTATTCATAGCCAAGGTAAATATGATTTCTGGGCTGCTAACTGGTGCCTAAATGGCCGTTGATAAACTGTATCCCATCACACATCACTTCCATGTTTTCCCCCTGTTCAGTAGCTGATTTTATAAATAACAAAGTTTCAATTTTACCTAAGATTGTTCCTTTTCTGGAAAATGATACTTTTCTATTTTTGCAGGGTGCAGAAATTGTACATGACAGAGAGGACAAGATGATTTGGAAACCTGAAGAGACTGGTAGATTCTCTTTCAAGCTAGCTTATAAAACTCTAACATATATACCAGGTAATTTCCCAGTTACTAAGCTCATATGGAACACTAGGTTACCTAAGAAGATCTCCATCTTTACATGGAAATTGCTCAACTCATTCTTACCTTTTGATGATATCCTCATTAAATGTTGTTTTAGCTTGGCTTCAAAATGTCCTATGTGCAATCAATCTGACTCTCTGGAACATTTCTCCATTAACTGCCATCTTGCTAAATCTGTTTGGATTCAGAGTGCTCGTTTAGTTAACTTCAACCTGAAAAATGTCCATAGGGTTGTGGATACTTTCTTCATCATTTGGAATTGTAGTGACCTTTCTGGGTTTCAGAAAATAATATGTCGATTGTTGCCTCCATTGATCTGCTGGGCATTATGGAAGGCTAGAAATGCCTACTTTCTTAATGACAAACCCTTTTCTTTTACCCATATAAGCAAGGAAGTTATAGATACTCTTAATCTTTCCATTTCAGCCTCTCCCTGCCTCCCCAATATACACCATAACTCATGCAATCAATTCCATTCTCTGATATCCCTCCCCAGACCACTACCAAAGCCAACCATCTCCACTGTATACTGGGAATTTCCAGGTCCCAATGTCATCAAGGTTAATGTGGATGCATCATGGTCTGCTACATCTATTTCTATTGGCTTAATTGCTCATGATAACCAGGGTTTCCCACTCCTAATTAAGTCAGAGTCCATATCAACCATTTCACCACTGGAAGCTAAAATTAAGACAGTCCTTCTGGCATGTCAAATCTGTATCCCTAGATATCCAAACTTCATTGTCGAATCTGACTCTTTACAGGTAGTTCATATGATCAATGATCTATCATGCTCCAAATGGTCTTTATACCCATTGGTGTTCCAAGTTCACACACTTCTATCCCAGGTTTCTCTTAAGCACACATACAGAGAATGTAATTCAGTGGCTGATGCTATTGTTAAACCCCACTCAACCTCCTGGATGGATTTTTCACTTCATTTGAATGACATTCCGGTGCATATTAAAGGGCTAATTTATATGGATAGCATTCATACACCTTATATTAGAATCCATAGGCAAGCCTCTAAAGATGATTGATACTGCTGATCTTTCCTTCCTTTTGCTGCAGGTTATGGACCTCATCATGGCTCTGGAACTCTTTGCTTCCCCCCGATGGTTATGGTGTTTCACTTTCCAGAGGGGAGCTTACAGCCACATTTTCTATCCACATTCGTGTGCTCGAGGAGAAATTCGTGTGCACAAGAGGACATTCGTGTGCTTGAGGGGACATCCGTGTGCTCGAGGGGACATCAGTGTACTCGAGGGGACATTCGTGTGCTCGAGGGGACTTTCGAGTGCTCGAGGGTACATTCGTGTGCTCGACGGGACATTCGTGTGCTCAAGGGGACATTTGTGTGCTCGAGGGGACATCCGTTTGCTCGAGGGAACATCCGTTTACTCGAGGGGACATCCATGTTCTCGAGGGGACTTTCGTGTGCTTGAGGGGACATTTGTGTTGTCGAAGGGACATTAGTGTGCTCAATGGGACATTCGTGTGCTCGAGGGGTGCTCGAGGAGACATTCGTGCGCTCGAGGGGACATCCATGTGCTCGAGGGGACATTCGTGTGTTTGAGGGTACATTCGTGTACTCGAGGGGACATTCGTGTGCTCGAGGGAACATTCATGTGCTAGAGGGGACATTCGTGTGCTCGAGGGGACTTATGTGTGCTCGAGGGACTTTCGTGTGCTCGAGGGACATTCGTGTTCTCGAAGGGACATTAGTGTGCTCGAGGAACATTCGTGTGCTCGAGGGACATTCGTGTTCTCAAAGGGACATTCGTGTGCTCGATGGGACATTCGTGTGCTCGATGGGACATTCGTGTGCTCGAGGGGACATTCGTGTGCTCGAGGGGACTTTCGTGTGCTCGAGGAGACATTCGTGCACTCGAGGGGACATTCGTATGCTCCAGGGGACATTCGAGTGTTCGAGGGGACATTTATGTGTTCGAGGGGACATTCGTGTGCTCGAGGGGACATCCGTGTGCTCGAGGGAACTTCCGTGTGTTCGAGGGGACATTCATGTGCTCGAGCTACATTTGTGTGCTCGAGCTGATTAAGCTTGGTTTTTCTAGCTAAACACATACCATTCAACAACATACTCCTCCGGCTGTTTCACCATGGTCTGCAAGTTTCTCCTGCTTCCGAGCTCAGAATAACAACAATGGCAGACTTACTAGCCTAATTCCTCCATCAGTTTTACTTACGGTTATGACTGACTAGTTGTTGCCTGGCCAAAGTAATGAATTAACACTGGGTGTGGACATTCGCTACTTTGGAATCGCAACTACCTTTTTCTTCTAGATCCTGCACATATATAGACTTATAGTTATTAGTATCTGATCATTCTTTTGGAGGCAATGATGTTGCCTTTTTGTATAAAACTACTATAATGTCACTGGCTCGTAAATTATGTGGCTTGGGGTACCAATATATCAACCCCCACCATTGGGTGTTTTCAGTTAAAAAAAAACTACAATTATACCCTTTCAACCATATGTTTAGTTAATATTAATTGATGTTGACCCCTTTAATAAATGGAAATCTTATTTTGAGTTACAGTAACATGATTTTTAAGAATTTTAATTATTGTTGATGCCCTTTAATAATTTGAAAAGTTCTATTGAATTACTATAACATGATTCCACTTAGTAACAACTTGTTACAAGAAAATTATGCATTCCTTTGTAGACTAAATTTCAATCATTCATTATATTCATTTAAAAATTATTTACCTCTGAACTAAATTTAATATACATAATAAATAACTAAATCTTCACTTGACGAAATCATAAAAACTTTCTTATTGTCAAATTAAGAGCTACTCTATCAAAGTAAATGTAAATGTTAAAATCTGAAGCAAAAGTTACTAACTGTAAAGTCCAAATTTGGTTAATTAGCAATTTGTGTTAATTATGCAAATATGGAAGTATTATGTTGTAACGTCAAAGAATGAAGTTTGCGAGTTATGGTATGATCGAAGAAGGAATATAAGAGGCAGTACATCTCATCCAATTTGATTTCATTTGAAGAATATATCAATTCCTATATTTGTGGGATTGGATTTGATTTGTAGAGTTGGAATTGATATGGGTTTAAGCTATGGTATGGATGGCGAAGAGATATTCAGATTCTGATCTCAAAGGGATTAGATTTGGTAATTCTATCTTCAAGGGATTTGATTGTTATCAGAATATTTTTTGGAGATAGAATTCCAGTCGCACAACTAAATGAAGCCGTGTGACTAGCTATAAAGTGTGGACATTATGGCAAAGCTACTGAAAGATATATTTTGAGAAAATCTGCACTCAAGTTTTTGATATTCAAAAGTAGCCGAGAGCTGTACTATTGTGTTCCAACATGATCAAAGCATTTTGATCTTAAATTTCAAAGGGTAAGCCTTGATTCCTTGGGGGTAGGAGATCCAGCATCGATGAGTTTTGAGGTCAGAGGGAGTCTGATCAAGGTAGATCGACAACTAGGTAGCTAGTAGAATTCACATGTTTAGTTAGAAAAGATAAGTATCTTGTATGGTGTACTTTGTACTATCTTTCTGATTAGTGGATTCATTCTGAACTAGGTCAGGCCCTAGAAATGTATGAGACCTTCATCGAACCGCGTAACCAAGTCATGTGTCTTTGACTATTTACTTTATTAGGTACTTGGTTAATTCATTTATGTTGGAACATGGTTATCAAAATTGAAGTAATTAGGTAAAACCAAATTCCAACTGCTATTACAGCTAAGTCTTTTATTCTTACCTTATTTGTGTCAAGGAAAGTGCTGATTTGGTTTTACCATGGCCCAAAGAAGGAGCTTCGGTGTCTCAGCCTCCATTGCTAGAGTTAACAAATTACAACTATTGTAAGGCGCGGATGCGAGTTTTTATCTGCTCTCTTGATGAACTTGCCTAGTATTTCATTCAAATATGTAATGTACAGATTTAGTTGATTGACAATTTGTGGTAATTATGCAAATATGGAAGTATTATGTTGTAACATCAAAGAAGGAAGTTTGCAAGTTATGGTATGATCAAAGGAAACTGAGAGGCAGTACATCTCGTCCAATTTGATTTGATTTGAAGAATATATCAATTCCTATATTTATGGGATTGGATTAGATTCGTAGAGTTGGAATTGACATCGGTTTTGGCTATAGTACGGATGAGGACGAGATACTCTGATTCCGATCTCAAAGTGATTAGATTTGGTAATTCTTTCTTCAAGGGATTTGATTGTTATAAGAATATTTTGTGGATATAGAATTCCAATCGCACAAGTAAATGAAAGCGTGTGACCAACTATAAAGTGTGCACATTCTGGCTAAGCTACTGACAGATATATTTTGAGAAAATTTGCACTCAAGTTTTTGATATTAAAATTTAGCCGAGAGTTTTACTTTTGTGTTCCAACATGATCAAAACATTTTGATCTTAAATTTCAAAGCGTAAGCCTTGATTCCTTGGGGTGAGGAGATCTAGCATCAATGAGTTTCGAGGTTAGAGGGAGTATGATCAAGGTGGATCGGCAACTAGGGGAGCTAGTATAATTCACGTGTTTGATTAGAAAAGATAAGTATCTTGTGTGGTGTACTTTGTGCTATCTTTCTAAATTGTGGATTTATTCTGAACTGGGTTAGGCCCCATAGAAGTAGGTGACATTCACCCAACTGAGTAACCAAGTCGTGTGTCTATGACTATTTACTTTATTACGTACTTGGTTAATTAGTTTATATTAGAACACAGTAATCACAATTGATGTAATTAGGTAAAACCAAATTTTAATTGGTATAAGAGCTAAGTCACTTATTCTTACTTTGGTTGTGTCAAGGAAAGTTCTTATCCAGTTTTACCATAGCGACCATAAAAGGAGCTTCGGTGTATTAGCCTCCAATGCTACAAGGAATGAATTACAACTATTGGAAGGCGCAAATGCAAGTTTTTATCAGCTCTCTTGTTGAACTTGCCTAGTATTTCATTCAAACATAGTGGAATCATCCTATAGAGGATGTCGAATCTAGCTCAAAGGAGAAGGAAGGAGAAACAAGTGCAAAAAAGCAAAGGCTTAAAGATAAATCAACTTGGAGTACAAATGAGCTGAATGCCTCGATGGAAAAATCCAAAGCCCTGAATGCTATTTTTACATCAGGCGATGAAAATCAGTTCAAACTCATATCAAATTGTTACCAAGAAAAGAAAGCATGGGAAATACTATGAACAATGCATGAAGGAACAAGTTGAGTACGTGACTCAAAGTTACAAATGTTAGCCACAAAATTTGAGAAGTTGAAGATGGAAGAGGACGAAACGATTGCTATGTTCAATGGAAAACTAAGAGATATCTCCAATATGGCATACCAACATGGAAACATCTACAAGGAAGAAAAATTGGTGAAAAAGACTCTAAGATCTCTCCCTTAACATTTTTCTATGAAGGTTTCAGCTATTAAGGAAATAAGAGACCCGGGAAGCATGACGCTGCATAAGTTTATGGGATCATTACAAACATAACAGATGACTCTTGAACAACCATAAAATAAAATGCATAAGGAATTAGCGTTCAAAGCCTCAACCTCAAGGAATGATCATGAAGGTGATAGTGGAAGTGAAGCCAATGAACTTTCTCTTATAACCAAGAACATTTTAAAAATGCTGAAAAAGGTGGTGAATAGAAAATCACAAGACATATCTGGTGGAAATAGACCTCATTCACAGGAGTTTGGTAACTCATGAGGACCCCAAATGGAACAAAACAATCAGCAATTTCTGAGAAATCAGAACAGTGAATCAAAGAAGCAAGGAAGGATTCAATGCAGAGAATGTGAAGGTTTCGGTCACATCCAGGCTGAATGTGCTAACACTCGAAAGAAGAATAGGAGATCATATGTCATGTCATGGAGTGAAGATGAGGAAGATAAAGAAGAAGATGAACTCACTAGCAATTATGTGGCATTTGGAGCAAAGATTATTAAATCTGACAGTGCATTTTCCAACACCAAGAAGACTGACAATGCATGTTCGAACACTGAGAAGACTAAGATGCTAAGTGAAAAATCTTCAGACAATGATGGTTAAGAAGTGAATGATAATGATATCTACCAGGAGTATGAGAATATGTATGCAATGTGGCTTAAAGTTGTTGAGGCAAACAAAATTCTAAAATCTGAAAAACATTAGCTTGTGGAAAGAAACACGGAGTTGGTAGACCTAGTTGGAAGATTGAAGAATGAGATGGATTTGTTGAAATAGAACGTAAAATAAGCAACTGTCAGAGCTGGGACGGTTGAAGCTACAATCACAAAGTTGAACACTGGAAAGGAAAAGCTCGGTGATATATTTGCAATGGGAAATAATGCTGGATATAGAAAAGGAATAGGATATAACAAGGCTGAAAAAGGCCTGATTGATTTCAAAGAAGAGTTATATGCTATGAAGAAAAGGATAATGAAGACACGTCGGCTTAAGCCTATTCTATGCCAATACTATTCTTATCAAGGCCACGAATAAGACTAATTTCTGAGGTTGCTCAGAGACATCATAAAGGGGCAAAAATTGTCTGCATGTTCCAATATGAATGATGCTCAACGAGCTAGATTGGTCCGGAAGTTATGGATCCCTAAACAAAGAACTAAGTGTTTTGTTGCTCACACATTTCTTATTGCACATTCTAGAGATTCTTGGTACTTTTATAGTGGTTTCTCTAGACATATGACTATAACTCAAGAATACTTGAACAACATCAAACCATATGATGGTGGCTTCATTACTTTTGGTGACGGAAAGAAGAGTCGTGTTGTTGGGAAAAGAGAACCACAGAGTGAGGGATTTCCCATCTTTATGATTTTTCTGCTAGTAGAAGATCTGGAAGCTAATCTATTGAGCATCAGTTAGTTGTGTGATGATAATATGAATGTTGAGTTTCAAAAGGACAAATTCTTTGTGAAGCATGAAGTATATAAAGTACTGTTCGGGGTTTGTTCTTCAAACAACTTTTATTTTTTAAAATAAGAAGTGAGGTGCCTAAGCTCTAAAGAGGATGAAGGAACCATGTGGCACAGAAATCTTGGTCACATTAACTACAAGACACTGATGAAGATTGCAAATGCTAAAGCAGTTCGAGGTATGCCTACCCTCACTAACAAAAAGGGAATTGTGTGTGGACCATGCCAACAAGATAAAAAAATTTCATTTCCTCATTCATCTGTTCAGTATGTTACCACTTCAACAAATTTCAAATTACTTCACATGGATTTAATTGGTCCAGCTAATACTCTTAGTATGACAAGGAAAAAGTATTTTTTGTATGTGTTGATGGCTATGCCAAATACACTTGGATGGCTTTTCTCAAAGAAAAATCTAATACAGTGGATATCTTCAGAAGTCTGGTGTTCAAGTTACAGACAGTGATAATGGAATCCTGTTGGAAAGTTTTTGAGAATCCACAATGATAATGGCAAAGAATTCGAAAACTCTCATTTTAGTAATTTCTGTGATGAACTTGGAATCCAATATGAATTTTCTACACCCATTACTCCTAAAAAAACTGGATTGTCAAAAGGAAGAATAGGACCTTGCTGGAGATGGCTCGAGTTATGTTGGCAGAAAAATTAATTCACAAAAAATGGTGGGCAGAAGCAATCAACACAACAAGTTATAATATAAATAGGGTGTATCTACGTCCTTTCACAAACAAGAAATCTTATGAAATATGGAGGGGCAAAAAGCTAAATGTTGCTTATTTTCATGTGTTTGAATGCAAGTGCTACATCCTCAGAGATAGATAACAGTTGAGAAAATTTGACACTCGCAGTGATGAAAGAATTATTCTGGGTTATTACTGAAAAATCGTGCATACATAGTGTTTAATCTGAATAATAAAACTCTCATGGAGTGAATTAACGTGATTATTGATGATTCAGATGACCAGCAAGTATTAAGAAATGGAGATGATGAACTGGATCATGTTCATGTTCCAACACAAGATACTATGACCAACCAACAAGTTAAAGTTGGAACACTGCATCCTTCTAAAATCCCGATGTCCCTGAAAACATCGATGTTGGAACATCAACCCCCGATTATCCACCCCATATTCCAACACAAGTTGAACCTGAACCAAGTGCAAAGAGAACTCGAACCCTACCATAGGTTAACTACAGGGAACTTGTATGATTACAATATTTCATTTCACTGATTGAACCAAAGGATTATAAAGAAACCCTAATGGATGAATACTGGATTACGACAATGTAAGAAGAACTCTGGCAGTTTAAAAGGAATGATGTGTGGTATCTCACCCCTCGTCCCAAGGGAGTAAATGTTATTGGCACCAAGTGGATCTTTAAAAATTAGTCAGATGTTGATAGTTAGATTACTCGAAATAAAGCAAGGTTGTTGGCACAAGGGTACACTCAAGTAGAATGAGTAAATTTTGATGAGACATTTGCACCAGTTTTTAGGTTAGAATGTATTTGGATTTTACTTGCTATTTTGTGTACTATAAGTTTTATGTTGTACCAGATGGACATGAAAAGTGCTTTTTTGAATGGAACGGTGGATGAAGAAGTCTATGTTAAACAGCTAAAAGGATTTGAGGATCCTCACTATCCTCATCATGGGTATCAAGTTAAAAAGGTACTCTATGGGTTGAAACAGGCACCAAGGGAATGGTATGAGTGACTTTCTAACTTTCTTATTAAAAAGGGTTATAGTCAAGGGGGAGTAGATCGCACTTTATTTATGCTCAATCGGTCAACGAAATTCCTGATTGCTCAATATGTAGATGACAATGTGTTTGGCTCTAATTCACCATTTATGGTACATGATTATGTAAATCTCATACAGGATGAGTTTGAGATGATTATAGTTTATGAACTTACTTATTTCAAGGACATCAGGTTAAGCAGCAAAAGAATGACTTGTTTAAAAATCAGAGTAAGTATGCCATGAGCCTTGTAAAATGATTTGGCATGAACAACTCTCGATCAGTTCGAACTCCTATCTGGTCTTCAGACAAGGTTGTGAAGGATGAGAAAGGTATTTCAGTTGATAAGAAATTGTATAGAAGTATAATGTGCAGTCTTCTATATCTTACAGCCAGTCGACCAGATATATGTTTTAGAGTTGGGGTATGTGCAAGATTTCTAGCTAATCTGAAGTAAACTCACTTGACTGCAGTAAAGTGGATTATTCATTATGTTAGTGGGACTTATGGGTATGATATCTAGTATTCTAAAAATCAAGACTCAGATATATTTTTCTATAGTGATTCTGATTGGAGTGGTAATGCAGATGATAAAAAATTACTTCTGGTGGTTGCTTCTTTGTTGGTATGAATTTTCTATCTTGGTAAAGCAAGAAGAAAAATTATATTTCTTTATCATCTTCTGAAGCTGAATATCTTGTAGCTGGAAGTTGTTGTGCGCAATTATTATGGATGAAGCAAATGCTTAAATATTATGGAATTCATCAAGGGCCTTTGAAAGTTTTATGTGACCACAAAAATGCTATAGACATATCTAAGAATCAAGTCCAGCATTCTTGAACAGAGCACATTGATATAAGGCACCATTTCACTCGACATCTTGTGGATAGAAATGAAGTCATGATGGTCTATTCTCCGACATCAAGTCAATTTTCTACCATCTTGACAAAACCACTGGATTCAACAACATTTGAGCTCCTCACACAACATCTAGGTGTGTTTCACATTTGAGGTATTTTTGTCTAGCATTTATATTAGTTGTATATTTTTGGTTTCAAATATTTGTGTACAAAAAATTGAAAAATACAAAAAAAAGGAGAAAAGGAAAAATTGGAAGTGATATAGGCATGTTGGAATATTGAATGGGAATGAATTAGAAGAGAGATATTGACCTATTTAATTTTATTGGCTTGGAGTAATTGTGGCATTGGAAAGAGAAAAACCTTTTTTGGATATTGAGGAAAAGAACGAAAATCTTTTCAAATTTTTAACCTTCCATCTTCTTCCCTCCTTACCTCTTTCATGCAACCTCTCCACCTTCCCGATATTCTTTAAATTTTCTATTGTTTGTGTGGGATTTTGCTCGGATATTTCTTGAACACTACCGTAAGGAAGCAGAGAAATAGTCAGGTCTATCAAAATATTGCCCTCAGACATCAATTAGTTCGAAACCCCAACATGGAGAAGAGCAAGAATTTCTAGAACCTATTTGGGGAGCCTGGGTAGAGGATCAATCTGCCAAAAAGAAATTTGTTTGAGCCCTAGGATTGTGTGCTAGAATCCAAAGTTAAAGTGATACCACCCCCAGTCCATCCTGCTCAGCCAAAGCAAGACCCTTCTATGTCGGTCAAAATCATGGTATTTCAAGATAACTCTATCACTTTCAACGGTCAAACCTTCAAATCTTTGGAGGATTGCATGAATTATTATATGAAGCACAATAGGAGGATAGATTTAAGAGGATAGATTTAAGAGGATATAAGTCCATGCCTTGTAAGATCAATGGTTATGATTTAAGCCATTTATTGAAATGGATAGTTGGAGGTATAAGATATATGGAAGATTGGAGGTTGATAGAACTGGCATTCATAAATTATGAGGGGAGGAAGGTGATGTGTGTGTATGCAAGGGCTTCTAGGCTAGGAAAGCTTAGACCGAGAAGAATTAACGAGTGGCTCAAGGAGTTGAGTGTGCTGAGTTCTGGAAGTTATAAGGCCAATTATGTGTATGATGCCAGTGTGGGCGAGAACCTAAAAAATCTTATGGAATTATCCCTTACTGTTATTGATATTAGTGATTCGGATGAGGAAGAGCTGAAAGCCAGGGATGCAGCTCTAGTCAAGAATGTGGATGCAGGGGAAGAGGGTGTTGATATGGAGATTGTGGATAGTTATGATTAGGGAGGAGGCCATGCCCCGGAAAATCAAGAGGATGACAATGAAGAGTTTGTGATTCTGACCCTGGTGATGGAAACAGAGGGACAAAAAGCTGAAACTAATTAGCCTGATAATGCGGAAGAAGAAGTTAAGATTTACGAGTTTGGCCTTCATGATGTTCCAACATCAGGCCAACCAGAGATAGAAGATAGTGAGGAAGAAGGTGATGTTCCAACACAGGAACTCACTGAAACGGATGAAAAGGCTGGAACTGATGTTCCAACACAAGAAGGTCCTCTGGAGGATATAGCCTAAACCAGTGATGAGGTACTAAATGAATTTGTTCAGACATGAAGATACAAGATGAAGAAAACTGAGAATGAATCAAGGGTGGTTAAACCTGAGAAGAAGAAGATGAAGAAAGTGAAGAAAAGGTTTAGGCAGATTTCAAGGAAAGCACCATCTGCAAGGAATGATCTGAATGCAAAATTTTCAATGAAGATTTCCAAGACAGCTAGGATCTCATAAATGAGAGGAATTTTATTTCAGAAAGGCCACTAGATTTGGAGACCTACAGAACTTGTGGGTTTGCAGCCCTCTGGGAGCATTTGGGGCATGTCACTGCTACTATTGTTTATGTGGAATACAATAAGGTGATGGTTTTGTAGTTTTATGCCAATGTCATGGCAGAAAACTTAGATATTAAACCTGACTGGTATAGGTGGTCTTAACTAGAAGGACATATTATTAAGTTCTCTGTTGGTAAAATAAATGAGATTTTACGGTTGCCCACTCTTGACTTTGATGGGCTGTATGCAGAAGATCTGGATTTGACAAATGACCAGATTCTAAATGAGATCTCATGAGGGTTTGTATCACATTGGCCAGCTTAAGTGAATGCTTCCATGTCAAACTTAGCCAGCAAGTAGTTTTGCCAGTCCCAGATAGCCATTAACTAGTGGATTCCCTCCACCAATACCTCACCCTTAACCAGGGAGATTGAAAAGCTACTATACTACATTGGAATGAAGATTCCAGTAAAATTGGGCCAAATTCTCCAAGAAAACATTGTGGCACAGGTTATCTCATCCAAAATGAAGAAATCCTTGCTACACCCCTATGTGATTACTGCATTGGCTAGAGCAGGTAGTGTGAAAGTGCACAGTGATGATAAGATTGTAATACCCAAAGTAGTCAAGGAAAAATCCATTACTTTATCCACAAGGAAAATATATGATCTCTCCTGGACTGGTCTGAGACAGGAACTTAATCTTCAACAGTGGGTGCAAAGAAGGCCAAAGAAGCCAAGAAGTTGAATCTACAGGCTAATAATGTAGCACATCAGGTTCAAATTGCTGCACCTGAAGAGGAGTTGAAGAATATACAGATAAAGATCTTGAGGATGCTACTGATAATGCATGATTTTCTGGATATTCTTATTTTTTCCTGAATTTTTTTATTTTGGCATTGCTTCTGGCCCCAAGGGGGAGTGCTTTCGGATTTGGATATATGATTAGAATTTTGGATTTGTGGTTCTGGATTTGGATGTATAATTTGTTATATGGGCCCAGCTGGAAGCTAGGGGCAGTTTGGAAGGCTGATATATGATATGTGTTTTAGTCTCATATATCTAGTGCTTATGTGTGTTTATGTTGGTCCTATGTTCCAACATGGTTTTCTGAGAAACTAAGTACTGATTGTCTGTTTGATGTTCCAACATGGATGTTAAGGTCTTGATGATTTGAAGTTGTGGTATTTAGGGGAGCTAAACTTCTTTTGAGCTCATGTTCCAACATTCATACTAGTATTAACTTGATATCTTTATTTTCATAGTTGTTGTGTTAAATGTCCAAAGATTGACGAGTCCACAAAATGCAAAAGGGGGAGATTGTAAAGTCCAGATTCGGCTAATTAGCAATTTGTGGAAATTATGAAAATATGAAAGTATTATGTTGTAACATCAAAGAAGGAAGTTTTTGAGTTATGGTATGAACAAAGAAGGAATCCGAGAGGCACGCCTTCTCATCTAATTTGATTTGATTTGGAAAATACATTAATTCCTATATTTGTGGGATTGGATTAGATTTGATGAGTTGGAATTGATATGGGTTTTGCTATGGTATGAATGAGGACGAGTTATTCTTATTCATATCTCCAATGGATTAGATTTGGTAAATCTATCTTCAAAAGATTTTGTTGTTATCAAAATATTTTAGGGAGATAGAATTCCAGTCGCACAAGTAATTGAAGGCATGCGACTAGCTATAAAGTGTGGACATTCTGGCTAAGCTACCAACGGATTTATTTTGAGAAAATCTGCACTCAGGTTTTCGATATTCAAAAGTAGCCAAAAATGTACTATTATGTTCCAACATGATCAAAATCGTTTGATCTTAATGTTCAGAACGTAAGCCCTAATTCCTCTGGAGGAGGAGATCTAGTGTTGATGGGTTATGAAGTCTGAGGGAGTCTGACCAAGGCGGAACGACAACTAGGGGAGCTAGTAGAATTCATGTGTTTAATTAGAAAAGATAAGTATTTTGTATGGTGTACTTTGTACTATCTTTTTTATTATTTGATTTATTCTGAACTGGGCCAGACAACACAGATATAGGTGACATTCACCAAATTGCGTAACCAAGTTGTGTAATTGCTTAATTAGTTTATGATAGAACATGGTAATTAAAATTTGAAGTAATTAGATAAAACAAAATTTTACTAAAAATTGATGTCTTCAAACAAACTCACAAATTCCGAAGAAGATAACAAGGAATTACAAGAAAAGTTGAGAGAAAAGGTCAAATCTCTTGGGGATTTGCAAGAAAAGACATGTTAGGCTATTTTCTTCTCTCTTTGTTTTGAGTAGAGGGAATGTATTCCAATAGTCATGTTTATAACAGAAAAAGTAAGAAAATTCCTGCCTTCAAATGTAAAACGTGCCGTTCTGGTTGAGATAACCTGCTTCAGAGGATATAAATCACACAATGTGTAAAGGATTATACTTGACCAACCTTTTCAGTACTCTTTGTAAGGGATTAAAAAGACCCTATATTCACTACTTAAGCATCATCAAGATTGGACATAATGTTCCCAAAAATCTTGTTTATGATCAGAAAAACAAGTTAAATAAGAATGGCAAATACCAAATCAGAAACAGTGGTTATCTCATGGACAATGGTAGTGTTGTGCCACTTAGAAATAGAGAAATGGAGAATATATGTAGTAAATGATTTGAATTAAGTGGTTTTCTTGACAATGCATTAAATACATCGAAGATAATCATTTACATGAACCACCCGATACCAATTCCAAAACAGAGTAGATGACGCTATCTCGCAATAGGTCTCCCCTCAGCTACAACATATCTTGGTATATAAATAATTTGATCATATTATTGATACAGAAGTTGTGGGTCTTCAAGTTGATGATAGTAAAAGGTAAGTTTACTTTCAAGTTATTTTTGATGATAAATAGTAAGGTATTATCAATAGTGTGTGAGATATATTGAAGTAATGAAAATATATGGAAGCTTTTTAAACGTTTCAAGTAATCATACATTAGAAAATTTTAATTTTAAGTTTTATGAGTATTCTCTGTCACTACAATGACACAAGTGTATTGTGAGATAGAGGTTCTATTAGATATTATATGTTACAGGGACTGATCAACAACTACTATATAGTATATTATATTTTTCAATTTTACTTTTCTCCTTCCATAACCGTTCCTCTTCCTCTCAATCGCCTGAAAATGATCTCAACCCAGGTTTCAATTTCATATGAATATCCTTCTTCAATCAACGATTTCCCTGGTGAATTGTGTTGAATTTCGTTATTCCGCACATGTAGAAGGTAAGATTTCTACTTAGCAGTTAGTTTTTTTGGAGGTTGATGATTTGATTCTTTTCCTGTTTTCACGTTTGAACTTTGATCTCAGTATCTTCTACCTGACATTAACCGCAGAAAATGAGCTAAGACTACATCCGGCTGTCATTGAATCCAAGTGCTCCTCTCTCTCAGGTGAAGTCCAAAACTTCAAGAGGATTCAACATTCTTCAATTATTTTCATTCCAATTTTGTCCGATCAATTTTTATATTAGTTGATACATTAATCTAGTTTTCTCCAGACAACGGATTCTTCATCCCAACGGCGCTCAATTTGATTTCATGATTGATAAGGCAAGTGAATACAATGATTTCTTGTTTCCGCTTCTTCTGAAAGTCAGGAATTGTCAACTCTCGGTTGGCCCTAATTTCTGCCATATAGCTTTATCTGCAATGACATCTGATGCATATATGTGTTTTTATTCTTTCTAATTAAAAATGTTTTTATTTTACTGTGTTTTTTTCTGATATTGTGCCTGTATTTTTTTTATTTTAATGTTTTCAGCACTCTATATATGTGTTAATGTCATTACTTTACTTACCAATCATAGTTACTTATCATTTATTTGATTATCATCATTAACTTATAGTTTTAGATGGTTTGTTGTACTATATATTGAAGAGATTGGTTTAATTGAACATATTGCCATATACTATTTCTTTTTATTTTCTTTTCTTTGACAACCATTTCCCTACCACTTGATATGTAGGAAATTGCCTTATCCGCATACAGCTTCAACCGTAATCTTATGTTTTGTCAATTTTGATTTCTAAAATTCTAAATGTTTTGTTAATGTAGGCTCATCTCGATAATGTTGATGGGTCTAGGCTGGGTTTAAAGCTCCTGTCTTTGATATCCCATCAACAAAGGTGGTTCCAAGAACTGCCTTTAAAAATGCCGACGAATGAGGTTAAAACCCGCCCTTAAAAGGGCGAAGAGACTGCCTTTAATTATTTTTGAGTTTGGGACCTTGGACGCAATTTACAAACACCGAAGCTTACGCTTTTTCGAACATGGAACTACAATTTTTGGCTCTTTGGGAAAACATGCTTAGGTTCCAAATTAGTCTCACATTTCCATTCCGTTTCTTTCCATTTGTGGCTCTTTTTTTTATAAAAAAAATACAACATTTATGTAGTCGGAAACATTGTCATGTCTTCCATTTCCGAGTATGAAAATTGAAATCGGTCATATGGAAAATAGTAATGAAAAGGGCCGAAACCGTTTTTGTGCTTGGAAGTATTGTCTACTCTTGTAGTAAAAATATTATTCAATTAATATTTCCGGCACAAAAAGTGGCCTCGATTCACAGCCAAAAATGTAACATAATACATGATAGTATCTTGCACCTTGACAAAAATCTATAGATAACCAAGCAATAATCTATAGATAGGAATGAAAATAGCTAGAAATCGATTCCAGCATTTTTATGCTTCAGTTTCTACCAAACTTGTGATACTCTAAAAATATCAGGATTCCCAAGGGTTGCTGACCGATTGAGAATTAGATGCTTAGCCAATGAATTTATTGCATTGTTGATATCATCTTGCGAGTAGGGCTTTGAATACTTTTTGAAAATATAATAATAGCAAGATTGTAGAAAGTATTTAGAAAGGTTAGTTAGATAAATTACTAAAAACAAAAGTAATATTACCTTGTCAATTTCATGTAAATCTTTGCGGACTTCTTGAATGCACTCAGTCGCGTATAACATGACGTAATAGCTACACTCCCATGTTTGCACTTGTTTTTTGTCCTGACTTAAACAACATAAATTCTTAAGAAAGTTATATCAAATAAGTATAGTATACTAGAAAAAAAGATGTTGATAGTCCATCTTGACTTCCACCACTTGTAAAGTAGTTTTATTTTGGTCACTAGTGTTCTTCATTGCAGATTCCAAAATCTCGATAAATTAATCCGGCAACTGGAAGTGTAGTATATCCATCAAATAGACCCGATTATTTGCAGGAATAATCAAATCAATCTCCAATGGTCCCTAATTACGAAAATGTAAATTATCTTCTAATTTGTGGAAATGATGTGGGTAAATGAATTGAACATTGTAAGTGTAACATTTCGATATATGGCGGAATGAAAAGTTTCTTATCCTTCCAACCTGGGCATTTACGAACGTAGTCGATCCTCTCTTGTGTCGTACAACCAATTTCTTGAATCTTCACCGGGCAAGTGTATCCGATCCATCACTTATTTTGATTATTAGTAAAAAAAACATGTACCTTCATAATTTGAATTTAATTGTATTAATGTTTATAGTAAAAAATGTTGGATTTGAAATAAAATTATTAAATTTTGTTACAAGGTGTCGATCGACATCATCGTTTGATTAACTGGGTCATATCTCTATAGGTCTTCAATGATTTCCAATTTGCATTGAAATATGCATTCATTTCCCAAGAATGCGTATGTTTAGTTTTAATCATGCGGTTGAAGCCAATTGTAGAGCACTCGTACAAATTGAGGTGAGTCTCGAAGGATATGTTCTCTTGCAACTAGAGGTCTAATTTTATTCTATGTTGTTGGGACCAATTTGTGTGATGCTTTAACAGCTCTTGGTGTTGTTTTCACCGGTTCAGGTGATGCACCCCGTGTTTCCTTCAAGTGTCGATCCTTCACAGGATCAACGTATATAAGTCCTCAAGGCCAAAGAAGGAACATTCCCCGGGAGGGGCCAACATTATTGTATTCTACGTCCGGGATAGGCAAAAGGGCTCCCAATACCAACGGATTCCCCAAAGAAGCCCTAGATAGACCATCTATAATTGGTACAAAGTGATGTTGTTTCATTAACACATTCAAAACTCCATCAGCTACGTGGAGCGGTCTACTGCCTATGTCTTGATCAATGTATAGCCGACATGGATATGATTTCTACTCCCCCGCCAAAATATATGTTAAATATGAAACTTATTGCCTAGGAAGATTTTGAAGAAAATGAAATGTGTACCTTTTTTCATTTGTCGAGGTTGTTGGGTTTGAACAATTGCCTCTCGATTCTTGGAGTTTAAACAATTTCCTCTCGATTGACCTCAACATCTCCTGGAGAATGGAGTTATCCCCTTGAAGATAGTGTCCAATCGGGTGTCAAATCCTTTAAATTGTTCATAAGTTCAAGCTCAGTGTGTTTTACCAACTTACAAATTATAATTTCTTGTTGCTCAATTCATTGTTTAGGAGTAGCAATTGTTTTTCAATGTGTTAATTCTCAAGGATTCTGCATGACCGTAGGACCATACGATGCAAAATGCCTCTCATTGGGTCAAGAATGAACAAATGCTCCATGCACGGCCTGGGTGGTCGGGTTTTTCCATAGCTTCACAAAGGATGTCATGCTTATCTGTTTGAATTAATTGCCCTTGCACTTGATCATTGTTCAATTTTTCCTATGAACAAAAAATAAATTAAATTTTTTGTTAATATGTTATTAACATAAATGTGTTTAAAATAATAAAATACTTCCTTAAACCTTTACTAACGACTTTATCGGAAATTTGTTTTTCTTCATCCTCGACGGAAACATCATTTCTATTTTTTCGGCCTTTTAGGAATGAATTGCACCTCTCAAGATCATACACATTGTGTGGTTAGACCGAAGCCCTTGCCTCATTTTCTTTCATCCCTCCCTTCTTTTCCATGTGCAGATATCTTTCAAGATGTTCTTATACTAGCTTGATTGCCACAACTCAATAAGCGAGGAATTACATTAATCACAGCAATGTGCTATTTTCATCCCGTGTACCCAAAGTTTGGATGTTAGAGTCATGCCATCACTATAGACATCTAAATCCAAACATTCTAAAAATTAAATATTATGTTTTACTAATGTTATCCATATTCTGTAAGGCCCTTCTCTTGTGGATCTCCCAACTCCCCGGTTCAAAGTGAGTTTAAGTTAGCCAAGGATGATCACCTCTCTTATTGGTAAAATTCAGTCCTTGACAAAGTGTATTTATGTTCACGCTAGCTCTTGGACATCATCAACGTAACCTTCTTCTGCAAATCACCCATGTCCGGTGCTTCGATGTCAAATGGCCTCAATGAGATTTTTTCAAAAACATAGATTCAATCATGGGGAGTTTATTTAAAGATTAAATTACGGATAAATGTGGGGAATAATGCCTCACTAACGCTACCTTAAACTCCATCCATAATGTGTCCTTGTAGTCTTTCGGGACATCAGGCAAACTATCGTAGTAGATGTTATATCGAAGTAACAAAGGTATATCTATTTATTTTTCACTTGGGAAAAATTGAAAAATGATCAATTACAAGTGGAATTCATACCAAGGGATAAACATGACACCTTTTGTGAAACCATGGAAAAAGCAAACCATCTGGGCCGGGTTAGGGGAATGGTTTTTTTCATGACCCACCAGAAAGCATTCGGTATTGTACGGTCCTACGATGGAGCAGAACCCTTGGGAGTTCATTTGTTGCAAAAAAATCCCAACTCCAAGACAAACGAATTGAGCAACAAGAAATTGTGATTCGAAAGTTGGTCTAACACATCGAGCTAGTTCTTCCGAACAATTTAGAGGACTTAACACCCGATTGGACACCCCTATCTAAGGGTTCACAACATATTCCCAGAGATGTTGAGGTAAATTGCGGGGCAATTTTTCAAAATCAAAGAATCAATAGGCAATTATTCAAACCTAACTACCTTGACAATGCCACCCTAGCAATTGAAAAAAAAGGTACAAAGGATCATTTTCTAAATTATGAAACTTTGATTTAAGTTTCATATTCAATACATATTTTGCCTATGTTTTAGAATCATGTATGTGTGAACTATACATTGGTCAAGGCGTAGATTGTAAGCCGCTACATGTAGCCAATGGAGTTTTGCATGAGTCAATGAAACATTATCACTCCATACCAATTGCGTAATGTCTTTTGAGGATTTTCTTGAAGAATCCTTTGGTGATGGGCGCCCCTTTTCCAATCCAAACGGAGAATACAAGAATGTTGGGCCTTACTAGAAAATGTTCCATACTTGGCCCTATGCACTTATATATGCCAATCCAAACAAGGATCGATATTTGAAGGAAACAATGCCAGTGTCACCAAAACTAATGATAATAACACCATAACCGGTAAAATCGACGCCCAAAATGGTTCCAACAGCACCAACTTGGGTTAAACCACAATTGGAAAGATCCAACATCCCTCGAGACTTACCGGGCTTTGTACGTGTCCTATAAAATTTGCTACAACCCCATGATTGAAACTCAACATTCACATTCTCGGGAAATGAATGTGTATTCGAATGCAAATGTGAAATCATGGCGTTATGGAGTTATTTTGAAAACCTATGGAGATGTGAGCAACTTAATCAAACGATGATATTGATATACACCTTGTGAATGATTTTATTAATTTTATTTCAAAGTTTGATATAAATTTTACTTCCATTATTACAATTAATACCTACTAAGGAATTTTCCAGGAACATGTTTTTTACGAGTAATGAAAAGAAAGGATGGATTGGATATATGTGCCCGGTGGTGATACAGAAAATTAGTTGCACAAAAAAATGATCGAATACATTCGTAAATTCCTAGGCCGGATGGATAAGATGCTTTTTTTTGCGCCATACATCGAAAGGTTATTTACTACATTCAATTTCTTGACCAACATCATTTTTCAAAATTTCAAATAATTCATCTTTTTCTCTAGGGACCATTAGAGACTAATATTGATAGTACCCGCAGAGAAGCAAGTGTATTGGATGGATCCCCTCCATTTTCAACCGTCTGATGCATTCGTTGAGATTTTTGAATCTGCAATGAATGAAAATAATGAGCAAACAATTTCTTCATTTCACGTGGTTGAAATTAAGGTAGGCCTATGTGTATGTTCATTTTCAAAATACTATCCTAAATTATTTAGTGCAATATTGTTAATAATTTATGTTTCTTAAATATTGTACAAGAAACATTCTCAAACTTGGGAGTGCATATATTATGATGTTATACGCGTCCGAGCTCATTGACAAAGTCCAGGAAGATGTACTTGAACTTTACAAGGTAATTGCACAAATGTTTAGTGGTAATGTTTCTAAACATCCTTCACCAAATAATTAATACTATAATGTTATTTTCAGATTTTCAAAAATGATTGGAAATCCTACTCGCAAGAAGATATCATCAATGCGCGGAATTCATTGGCTAGGCATCTAATTCTCAATCGGTGACTCACACTGGGAAATTCCGATATTGGTAGGGACACTCAAGTTAGATTACAAAAAATGAACCTTAAAAATGTCGTAATAAATTGTTAGCAATTTCTATTCCTATCTATAAATTATTGCTTGATGAGCAATATCTATTTGTTTAGGTGCAAGATATTATCGTGTATTCGTTTGAAATTGTGGCAGTGTATCAAGGTTGTTTTTATGCCGGTAATATAAAGAAATTTTTTTTTACCAAAAGAACAGAAAATGTTTCCAAATTCTGAAACTCGATCGTCTCTTCCATGTTCAAATTGCATAGGGTAAAAACATTTTCCAAACTTCGAAATCTCTAACGTGATACAGTTTTGGAATTCAGAAATTGATCAAGTAAAAAAATGCTCTTCAACAAATTTCTAGAGAGGGACCGGAATGTGGAGAAAAATCCAGAAACTAATTATCATTTTACAAAGAGCGGACACGCAACTATTGCGAGTTTCCAAGTTCGGAATATATAGATACTTTCAAAGTTCAGAATGTATAGCTAGACACAAGGGAAAGGTCTCATTTTCCGAGTTTGGAATTAAATTAAAGGCGGTTCCCCGGGGGTAAATTAAAGGTGGTTTTTAACCGCCTTAAATGATGCCTTTTAAAGGTGGTTCTCGGTACCACTATACTTTCTGATTGATTAAAAACATGGCCAGAGAAGGTACCTAAAAAGTTACTTTAAATTGCCGATAGAACCACCTTTAATAGGCCATTCATACACTAGTGCCAGATTGGCTCAAATTAGGAGTCACCGTTTGGGGAGAAATCCAACATCCAACGGAGTACTTCGGAGCTCCGTTGAAACTCCATTTCCTTTGACCCAGCAGCGTTGAAAGTTCTCGGTGAGCTCGAATCTGCTGAGTATATATTTGTATCAAGTGCTCCTAGCTGAAACTTTCCCTTCAAGCCCACGGTTTTGAATGACGATTGGAAGATCTCCACAGTAGGTCTGCCACGGAGAAATTCTCCGATAAGGGCATTATTGTAGGGTTATGAGAGTTTTGGAACTTCCTCATTTGTGTAGAGGCAAGCTAGGTTGCTGCAAATTTCATTGCATGGATTGAAATTATGGTTAATTTGGAGGGATTGGGAGAGCTCAACAGGACGAGAGGTGAGGATTTGCAAAAAATATTTGTTGCCACACATCGGCGGTATGGCTGCCATAGTTGCAGAGGTGTTTGCCTGTGTAGGTTCCGGCAAGATGTGAACGTTATCACTAAGGAAGAAGGTAAAGGTTGGGAGAAGGTAGAGAGTTAAGAAAGAGAATCATTGAATCTGAAGAATACTTCAATATCCGTGAAGCTCTAAACAAAAGAAACTATATTGACAATATCAAAGACCCATTTAAAAAGTACTGAAGTGCAAATAGTGTTATAAAAATATACCTTAAAATATAGTATTATATTCAAATATGATGATAAAAGTAATCATTCAATATATATGTAAAAATTTAAACCATTGTAATATATTTTAGAAGAAAACTAGTTTTGAAATATGACAACAAATAAAATCATAAAGACCGTCTTTCAAGAGACGGACTTTAATAATAAATGGAAAAATTATATTGAATTACTGAAAATTGATTTTGAAGAATTGTTATTGATGTTGATACCCTTTAATAAATGGAAAAGTTCTATTGTATTATAACATGATGCCATCCAGTAACAAGTTGTTACAAGAAAATTATGCATTCCCGTGTCGACTAGAATTCAATCATGCATTATATTCATTAAATCAAAAAATTATTTACCTCTGAACTAAATTTAATATACATAGTAAATGACTAAACCTCAAGTCGACAAAATCATAAAAATTTTCTTATTGTCAAATTAAGAGCTACTTTAATCACTCAAAGTTAATGTAAATGTTAGAATTTGAAGCAAAAATTTATAACAATTGATGTCTTCAAACAAACTCACGAAATCCAGGGAAGATAACAAGGAATTACAAGAAAAGTTGAGGTCTTGCAAGAAAAGACATGTTAGGCTATTTCCTTCTTCTTCTTCTTTTTTTCATTTTGAGTAGAGTGATTCCTGCCTTCAAATATAAACCGTGTTGTTTTGGTTGAGATGACCTACTTCAGGGGATATAAATCACAAAATGTGTAAAGGATTATACTTGACCAATATTGCACATAATGTTCACAACTTAAGCACCATCATGATTGCACATAATGTTCCCAAAAATCTTGTTTGTGATCAGATGAACAAGTCAAATAAAAATGGCAAATACCAAATCAGAAACAATGGTTAACTCATGGGCTATGGTAGTGTTGTGCCACTTAGAAATAGATAAATGGGGAATATATGTAGTAAATGATTAGAATTAAGTGGTTTTCTTGACTCTGCATTAAATACATCCAAAATAATCATTTACAGGTACCACCCGATACAAATTCCACAACAGAGTAGATGACGCTCCATCGCAATAGGTCTCCCCTCAGCTACAACATATCCTGGTATAAGTATTCATGATCTGACCCCCAATTTTTATAATAAGTGCGGATATATACTAAAATTCTTGTTTATGTCATACCAGTGGGGCCCATTTTAGGGGTATAACCGTCCAAAATAAAATTGCAAATAGAATAGGGGTATTTTGGTTATTTTTAGTCTAGTCAACGCTGGAATTTGAACAGTGAATGCCGATCTCCGGTGTCAGGTTATGAGTTTCTGAATCAATTTCGATCAGAGGTACATTATATTAGCACTTATTAAAGAAGTGGGGGGGTGGGGGGGGGGGGGGGGGGGGGGGGGGCTAGTATTTATTTTGCAATCAAATCCAAATGACAAAATTGTGAAAAACCTCTTACAACAATTCAATATCTATCTACAACCACATATTTTATCTCTTGTAAATATGTCGAGGGCTATTGCTATGATTTAAAATTCTTATTGTAAATACATTTTTAAAAAATATTTAGTTGTAGAAGGAGGTATTTTCTAGTAGCGGAATGTAGGTTTACTTTCAAGTTATTTTTGATGATAAATGGTGATATGGAGGTTCTATTAGGTATTTGACATGCCTCCACCCTAGGTTGCTAATTGTAGCTAATTAACCCAGGAGAAGGCAAAGTTAGAAATTTATAGTTCTACACTCGTTCTCACTGCTACGCTACCTATGAGGTAGTTAACGGTAAGCCCTGGGTTTGTCCACAGAGATGATAGGTCTAAGTACCAATCAAAACACTACCCCATACGGGTTATCAATCCGTACGAGTGAAAGGAATAACTAGTTCGGGAAACATGCAAAGGGGGGGGGGTTGGTTTTTCAAACTAACAACTACTAAGCATAAAAGTGAAAAGCAAATTAAGCTATTTAACTAAGCACTTGGGGAGTCATAGGGCAACATGGTTAATCTAATGTTTCAATCCACAATTCATTCACATAGAGATTTAGGAAAACCTAATAGAGTGTTCATAACACGGTGTGGCCGATGGCATACACTTCCATGTCCTTGTCACAGCAGGTGTGCTCACAACCCTCCATCGACACATCCATTGTAATTAGGGGAGTACAACAAGGTCCGACCATTGTTGTAGGTCTATTTCTCCCCCTTGCAATTACTTCTCGTGCTTCCATCATAAATGCACTACTTCCCTATGGTCATATCAATTAGGCCAAAGGGTCGTTGGCACCGTATCTATGATAGGGTTCCCTACAGCCATAGCTTGCTACTTTTCACTATCTATACCTGTAACATCTTGGAAAACTTTACGAAGTGAGCTAAGACTGGTGCAATAGCAAATAAGTCAAAGTATACTCGGATCCCCCGTGCACACACCCATGCGGGCACGTATTCCCTTACCCATTCAAACATTGAGGTTTTTCTTCCCAAGTGGGCATATATGTGGTGTACTATTTATTCAAACATTCAAGAACAATCACAATAATATCATGAACACAAATATTAGGATGAATCTAAGGAACCTCACAAAATATATAAATTAAACCATGCTCCTACAATTATCCCCAAGCTATAGAAACTACTCCATAGATATGGAATTCAAATAAATATTTGAATTTCACATCTCGAATCAAAGAAAAATTAGAAAGAAAGAAAAGAAGAAGGAGAGAGAATTTCTCTCTCTAGAGTTGCTCTACTAATTACCAAAATATGATCCAAGCTTTTCAACCTAGTATAATCAGGCTATATTTATAGTAGTTGAAGATTGAGCCTAAAAAAAGGCCCAAAATAGTCCAAATTAGAGTAAACCCTAGTTCAGCTGCTTCCCGGCGTAGGGCATCGCAGATGATGCAGACCCTAGCGCGGCCGCGAGATTTGGCGCAGGTCGCACCCCTTCATGTGGCTCAGGGCACCCATTCTGGTGCATGTCGCAGATCTTCAAGTGGAGCGGGGTGCGGGGACTGGCATAGGCCACGTCGTACCTCAGGCGTAGGCCGTGTCATCCAGCGCAGGGTGCCAATAGCGTGCTTGAATTTGACAATTCTGAGTTGCGCCAAAGGCCGGTGGCATGGGCCATGGTCAAGAAAGGTAATCCACTGACGCGAGCTGTGTGTTTTCCCACACCCCACCGGTTTGTCTTAGCATCTTGGACTTGGAAAAGTGCGGGACGTAAAAAATGGGACGTCCCGCCATACTTAGCCATGT
The DNA here is from genome assembly GCA_037428765.1 of Rubia yunnanensis. Lineage (NCBI taxonomy): Eukaryota > Viridiplantae > Streptophyta > Magnoliopsida > Gentianales > Rubiaceae > Rubia > Rubia yunnanensis. Next base: position 110,912,105 of record CM075064.1, on the reverse strand, counting down.
GGAGTGGGATTGAGTCTCGTGCTGGGGATGGTGTTTGACGTATGTTGCGTTACTGCCTCGTGCTAGTTTTCTTTGCGTGGGCTTTCTCCTTTAGTGCAGGCCGTTGGTTCCATCAGGCCGTTGGTTCCATCCATGAATGGCACGCATCGACCCATTTGTGCCTCGACCTGCTGAACTTTGTTCCTTCACTATGGATTTGAGAATTTGAGAATTTTAGTAGTCAATTTTTTAGTGCTCGAGAAGACAAATCCAATGGAACCAGAATTTAAGGCTAGTTATCCTCGGATCGTTCTCATACTTAAGCACAACTCATTGAACCACGATACACTGTTTCTTTATTGGCCACTTTGAACTCTGTTGCCGCCTATCTTTGGCTCCAATCTCCTTCTACCATGCATTGATACTTGTGGCCTTCATATACTACCATCTAGTGTGAATGGCCTTCAATCTCTTACCATTTTTACGATCCGCCTTCAATATCTTCTACCACCCATACAAATAAGTTTCACATAGAATGTTAACAAAAAGTACCCACAGGCAACCTACTAAAAAGGATATCAAGGAAGATCAAGGAGCCCATGGCTATAGGATGTCCATTATTACCAATTAATTCTACAAAAGGCGGGATTTAGACAAAAAAACCAAATATGGACATCTAAACCCCTTGTCACGTAAACTTAATTGATGTTAGCGCACAAATAATGAAGCACATCAATATTATATAAGTTATAGGGACTAATCAGCAATTACTTTACAGTATATTATATTTTCTAAATTTATTTTTCTCCATGCATAACCGTTCCTCTCAGTATCTTACTGTCTTATTTCGGAGGTGAGATCAAATATTTGTATTTAGTTTTTTTGGGAGTTGGTTATTTGATTCTTGTCTTGTTTTTGCATTTGAACTTTGATCTCAGTATCTTCTACATGACATTGACCAGAGAAGCAAGCTCAGGCTACATCCGACCGTCATTGAATCCACGTGCTCCGCTCTTGCTGAGGTGAAGTCCCAAGCTTCCATAGGATTTGATGTTCTTAAGTTATTTTCATTCCTATTTTGCCCGATCAATTTTTAATTAGTTCATACATTAATATAGTTTTCTCTACACAACAAATTCTTCACCGCAGCAGCGCTCAATTTGATTTCGCGATGTATTAGGCAAGTGAAGTCAATGATTTCTTGTTTCCACTTCATCTGAAAGTCAGGAATAGTCAACTCTTGGTTGGCCCTAATTTCTATTAAATAGCTTTATCTGCAATGACAGCTAATGTATATATGAGTTTTTATTTACTCTAATTGAAAATGTTTGTATTTTACTATGTTTATTTTTTATATTTTGTCTGTATTTTGTTAGTTTGATGTTTTTAGTACTTTATATATATGTTAATGTCATTACTTTACCTACTAATCATGGTTCCTTGATCATTTATTTGACTATCATCATTAATTTATAGTTTTAGATGGATTGTTCTACTATATATTGATGAGATTGGTTAATTGTAATATTGCCACATACTGCTTCTGTTTATTTGCTTTTCTTTGACAACCATTTCCCCGATACTTGATATGTTGGAAATTGCCTTTTCCACATTCTGCTCCAACCGGAATCTTAAGTTTGGTCAATTTTGATTTCTAAAATTCTAAAGATTTGGTTAATGTAGGCTCACATCAGCAATGTTATTATTCACTCTGTCTGTTTGTTCTTCTTTTTATATATTTTTAGATCATTTATTAAATGTCTTTTCCTGCAAAATTCATTTTCATCCTCACAAAATTAAAACTTATGCAATTTTTGAAAAATCAGAATACCTCTTGAATATGGAGTCTAGTGAGGAAATTGATAGCCATGATGTTGTTATATGAGAAAATCAGGCACCGTGTGGATCAAATACTCAGGTAATTGGATATTGTATGCTTTACAGGAACTTATGTTATTGAATATTTTATGCTTTAACCCTACTGGACCACAATTCTTGTAGGGCTAGTTTTGCTTAATGGTTTACTGAGAATTATTGTCGTATTCATGGTTTTTTGTTTTAGTATTTTGTGTTTCATTGTGCCAAGACAACTAACATTCGACATCCTGGCATGTCTAACTCGAACTAAGATTAATCAACAACTTATATGTATTCCAGTTTTTCAATTTAGCAGAACAATTCCATGTTTTACTTTGAACTTGTAGTGTGTGCTTAGAAAAAATAGTGGTTTTTACAAAATATGCTTCATGTTTATTGCAGCAGGCAGAGTTGCCATACTGTTGAGTGTACTACCAATTGGTCATGTTGTTTTATATAATGATAATATCATTGTTTAGAACTTTCTCATTTTCTGTGCAGTTAATGCTTCTCATCCAACCCTAGACCCAGGAATAGGATTTAGAGGTTCCTATGAGCTTCCCTCTGGTTTTTGATGATTTGATCTCTTGTGGCCATTTAAAATTGAAACTCTGTGCAATACTCTTTGTTAATATGTATAGATTAGATACACACATCAATCCCCAAATCAATGAGATTGTATCTTATCTTGTAGATAGCCTCATATCAATCCCCTAATCAATGAGATTGCATCTTATCTTTAGATAGCCTCATATGAATCCCCTAATCAATGGGATTGCATCTTATCTTGTAAACTCTATAAATTCATCATCTCTTAAATGAAAAGAAAGACAAAAACTTTTTCTAAACTCCTTCCACTCTTTACATGGTATCAGTCTAACATTCGATTCAATAATGTTGACCGAACATTCTTCCAAAATTGGCTCCACCAACGCCCTTATTGTTGCTTCCTCTGATTCTCTAAATCCTAGTTTCAACTTCCAAAACTTAGCGATTCGTCTTGATCACTCAAACTACTCGCTCTGGAGCAGCACCATTCGTACGGCTCTTGAGGCATATGGCTTGGACACCTTCCTCACCGACGATACCACCATCGTCAAACATCACCATTCCAGCCGTGCCTCCCTTAGATCCCCTCAACCCATCGACTGCACTCCGGTGATAATGGGACCAAACCTGGCGCTACCAATTTGGATGAAGAAGGACAGGCCTGTGCTCTTATAGACCCGTTCCACACTCACCACTCCTCTTCTCGGCATTGTCGCTCGTGCAACCAAAACCGCTGAAGCTTGGACGACCCTTGCTCGGACCTTTCACGCTCAAACGAATGCCCGCTAGATGTACTTTTGAAAGAAACTACAGATGCTGTCAAAACGTTCGCTGCTCGTTCATGATTACTTTGAGAAGAAACGGGCCATTGCGGACTCTCTTTCTAAATGTCTTATGAGGTCTCCAACACCGACTTTGTTGGTTATTTTCTTCACGGGCTTGGTTCTCAGTTTGGCCGTCTCTGATCGGCTCTGTCTCTTCAGTCGGAACCCTTGCCTTCCAATGAATTGTTGGGCATACTGCTGCAGGAGGAGACTCGACAAGAGGAGGATCTCCAATAGCTCCAATCTCTAGTAGCCAATGTTGTCAACCGCTTCTCCGGCAACCATCCGCAGCGCCAGGAACGTGCGCCTGACCGCCTTGACCGCAACGGACCATCGGCTGATAAGTCTCGATCTCAGTGCCAAATTTACAAAAAGCTTGGGCATGAGGCGCTCTATTGTTTCCAGCGTGTGAACCTCTGAGCTTTTCCAGCGACGAATCGCAATGCCGCAGTGAGGCTCCATGGCGCATCTAGCGGCAAGGAAACAATCACGGAGTCTATTTCCAACCCGTCCGATATTGAGAATCCTTGGTTTATCGACTCAGGTGCTTCCCATCATGAGACGCCAGAAATTCACAACCTCACTCTTCACAACACCTACAATGGTAATGATCAAATCATGGTTGGAGATGGTACATCTCTCCATATTGCTCATTTAGGTCACTCTATGCTCTTTTTTTAGGTGAAAGATATTATTGTTCATTCTTTTAAAATTGTGGCTGTGAATCGAGGATGTTTTTATGCCGGTAATAGTAAAGAAATAAACTTTTACCAAAAGACCATAACAAGTTTATGAATTTGGAAACTTGATCATCTTTTCCATGTTCAAATTGCATAGGGCAGAAAACATTCTCCAAACTTGGAAACCTCTAAACGCGAAGCAGTTTTCAAACTCAAAAATTAATCAAGGAAAAAATGCTCTTCAACAAATTTCTAGAGAGGGACTAGAATGTGGACACGAATCCTAAAACTATATATCATTTTACCAAGAGCGAACACACAACTATTGTGAGTTTCCATGTTCGGAATATATAGGTACTTTCCATGTTTGGAAAGTACAGATAGACAAAAGGGAAATTTCCCAGTTTCTAAGTTTGGAATTAAATTAAAGGCGGTTTTTAACCGCCTTTAATGACTATTTGTTAAGGCGCTTCTCGGAACTGCCTTTTATTTTCACATTGATTAAGGGCTAGGGCCAGAGAAGACACATAAAAAGTTACTTTAAATTGCTGACAAACTGCCTTAAATAGGACATTCCTACACTAGTGCCAGATCGGCACAGTTGAGGAGTCAGTGTCTGGGGGAAAATCTGGCATCCAGCGGAGTACTGTCATTCAAGCTCCGCTGGGAAAAAAAGTGCAGTGTTCACATTAAAAATTCTATTACCGTGATCACACTACTTTATTAAAAACTCAGTGGGAAAAAAGACTATAGTTTTCTTTATGATATCTTTAGTTCTTCGACAATATAGAACAATAAATTCAATATGTTGATGATGACTCCTTCTTTAATTCTTCATCATAAAGTTGATGCATCAAACCATTTAAAGCACCATCAAAGCATCTGATATTCATATCATTCCCTCCCAGATAAAAAATTTTCATCTTCGAAACAGGAATCATATAACCTATAAAGACATCCTTTATTCCCGTAACAACTTAACAAACCGTGGAAGCATATCAATAAGAATATCTTCATTGGCATAGTAACTTTCTTTAAAGGAAATTATAAGAAAAAAAGAATGATTAGTCAAAGCTCGATTTACATCTCTTATTGAAGCATAAAATGATTTATTAGAGTCATTAGATAGTTCATGCCTCATCATATAAATGATAGATAAATGACTAAGATGTGAAGACAAGACTTTATGCAGCTTATCATAATCATTTTGCAACTTACCTGTCTCACTTGCCTTAGGATCGACCTGGAACTTGTGTATGGCGACATTTACTATCTTTTTGGCAAAATGGACACCATTTTGGCTGAAATTACTTGCACCCTGTGGGTATATCATCTTGTGTTTTCAGGACCTTACTCCTCAAAAGCATCTTGTGTTTTCAGGACTTTGCTCACCACTGTCTACAGTGATGATTTCATCATCTATTTGTTCTTTTTCAGTGTCATACCATGCAGGTATATCATCATCTTCTTCTCCACCAATGTTGTTATAATTTATTCATGGAGAAAATTATTGTGAACATAACCGTGTTCATTACAATGAAAACATGTAGGAGTGTTAGAAGAAACTGTATCCGACAAAGTGGAAATTGATTTACGTGTATCTTGGCTAAGAGATTGATTGGTTGCAATCATTCTTCAATCGGTGGGTTCAAATGGTGGATTTGGGTTGGTTTTGGTCGAATTTGAGTTTCCTTCCCATGTTCAAATTCCTACCACCCCTGGTCAAATTTGGACTTATATAATCAAAGACTTGCTATTGATTGTCATATATGAAATTAGAGCTTTCTATGGGCCTTAATGTTGATTCAACCAACCTAGCCTTGAACAATAAATCTCGCATGTTGCTTAATCAAATATGTTTGTGGAACGTGATATAATCAAAAGCCTGGTCTTTAATCTCGCCCAACTGGAGATAGGTCTTTTACCAGCAAGCTGTTTTGATTCTTTCAAATCCTCCCACCATTCTGTCGTATATTGGGTGAACGAATACTGTGCAATCATGATCTTCTCTTTCTAGCGGTATTTGTAAAGATCAAATAGGTTTTCCATCTACCTCTCCCAATCCAAGTATTTTGCAGGATTGTGTTGACCATCAAATCTAGGAATATCATACTTCAAACCTTTGAAGTCACTCGCAGATTTAACTTTTCTTGCGGAACGAGGAGGCATAGGATTTGCAAACTCATCTACCTTCCTAGAAAATATTGGAACCCGTTGATTATCACATTTATGACATTTAAGGCATTCATTTTAGGTTTGTTGTTTGGACTGCCAACAAAAGGCGAGACGAACGGATCATTTGCCATCCTTGCTAAGAAGAAACAACTGATTTGTAGTAAATGAACCCCTTCTCCTTTGTTTAGTAAGGTCACTCACCAAGTGTATAACACTCACAACTCACAAGGCAAAGGCTAATGTAAGGGCAATTGATCAATTCACCGAAATTTAAAGCAAATTATGGAGATGAGTACTGCAGAACCTATTTTAAAATTTAAAAATGTATAAACTCAAAATTGGGCTCTACGATCTGGTATTCCAAATTCTACAAAGAATAAGGAACAAGTATAATTTGAATGGCATGAATCAGAGCTGTATTAAATTAAATTATGATAAAAAAAGAAGGCTTTGTATACACGACAAATAGGTTCCAAAATTTTGGAAACTTTTCCAAAAGTAAATTGGAATAGGACTCAAATCCAGATCCCTTGTGGTAAAGGATTTTAATGACTTACTTGTCCCCCAAGTAAAAAATTCAGATCAAAACCCCTCTCTCAATTGGCTTTTACTTCCTTTTTCTCTTCCGATTTGGATTTTGACTTTTCTTTTCCTTCTTATTTTCAGCCACAATTTGTTTTTTTTTGCTATAAAATGCTCACAACCAGAATCGTATTCCCCAAGAAAAAATTTTGGTCACAATTCCCAAAAGTTTTGGAAATTGCAAATCTGCCCCCAAACTTTTGAAAATTGAAATTTTGATTTCCTATTTCAAATCCTAAATTCCAATTTTGAAACCCAAAAATATGCTACCTTTTTTTATATATATATTTTCAAATCCTTCCTCTTGATTCAGACTCTTTTTTTTAATAAGGTGTAATCAAGAAAATTACAATTCAAGATTACAGAATAATAAAGAAAACAAGTAGGATTATAAGCATGCAATAATTTTTAGAAGAGTTGATGAAACATATCACAAGCACATCAACTATTTGAGCTATCTAAAACTACGAAACTGACTGGGAGGTGAAGGCGGATAATACTTGTTAACCCTCAGAACCTTCTACACCTGACTCGATTGATGAAGGTGAAGGTGAAGGTGGATAGTAATACCGAAGTATTCTAACTCTTAGACCTTTCGACGTCCTTCAAATCTAGATTCAATCCTCCTGGTAAGAAAGATCAAACAAACACATTAAAACACGACACAAAAGAGTATATATATATCAAAAAAATTCGAAAATAAATTAATGCAAAAATCGAAACCCTTTTTAAAAAGAAATTCGGCCTTAGTAGATCTCTTGCTTTGCTCTGATACGAACTGATATGAATCTCCTTACAAAGAAGAAAGCGCACGATTGCAAAATTAATATAATGAAGGGATCTACAAACCCTCTCTCTCTCTCTCGTACGGAATTGAGGTGTCTAGCCCTCGGGGTACGCCTAATCTCATCCTGCTCTCTAAGTAGCCCTCAGGATCAAATTACACGGTTTATTGATACTTAACTAGCCCTTGGGGTTAAGCAACAATGGAATAGCTCGCAAGCAGAGAGTATGAGCTCAAAAGGTTGTATATTTGATTGATAAAAGTGTGTTATATTCATCCATAAGGCCTCCCTATTTATAGGGTTACAATTTCGCCCCAAACCCTAATCACAAATGGAAACTGAATCGACTTATGGCAGCTTTAAGAAGCTAAAACCATATCTAACTAACATACCTAAAATAAATTGTAATCTAAGGTAATCTAGTTGAATTCTTCAAGAAGTAACCTTGAAGAATATATATTATCTTATCTAATCTTACCAAATCTAATTCTAATCAGAATAAAACTTAATATTTTTGAAACCCTAATCTACTGGTTCTGAAATTAGCTTTTCAAAGCTCACATGGTCGAGCTCTATACCAAAATGTAATAATTTTACAATAATTTACGATGATCACACTACCTCATTAAAAATCTAGTGGGAAAAAAGAGTATAGTGTTCTTCATGACGTCTTAAGTTCTTCAACAATCTTGAACAATAAATTCAATATGCCGATGATGACTTTATCTTCAATTGTACATCATAAAGTTGATCCATCAAACCATTTAAAGAACCATCAAAGCATTTGATATTCATATCAATAGGCCTGCCACGAAGAAATTTCTGATAGGGGCATTATTGTAGGGTTATGAGAGTTTTTGAACTTTCTCATCTGTCTAGAGGCAAGCTAGGTTGTTGGGAATGTCATTGCCTGGATTGAAATTATGGTTAATCTGGAGGGATTGGGAGAGAGGACAGAGCGAAAGGTGAGGATTTGCAGAAAATATTTGTTGCCACCCATCGGTGATATAATTGCCATGGTTGCAGAGGTGTTTGCTGGTGTAGGTTCTGGCAAGGTGTGAGCGTTATCCGTAAGGAAGAAGGTAAAGGTGGAGAGAAGGTGGAGAGTTAAGAGAGAGAAAGCATTGAATCTGAAGGATACTTCAATATCCGTGAAACTCTAAACAAAAGAAACTATAATGACAGTATTAACGACCCATTTAAAAAGTATTGAAGTGCAAATAGTGTTATAAAACTATACCTTAAAATATAGTATTATATTTAAACATGATGATAAAATTAATCATTTAATATATATGTAAATATTTAAACTTGAACTTTAATATCTTTAGAAGAAATCTAGTTATAAAATATTAGGACTAAAAAAAAATCACAAAGTCTTGTTTGACATGGCTGATATTAATTTCCTTGCGAAGATTTTGGATGGGGAATTTTTGAAGAAGCACTCTCTTTAAATAAAAAAGACATTGTAGAAAAAACAACTTTAGATCTTCACTAACACAAAGGTAGAAAACCCTAAACCTAAGCATTAGTTGCACGAATTGTTCACGAAATTCTCGCAAATTCTAGTCTCACAATTTCGAAAATTAATTTGCAAGTTTAAAGATGATCGCAAGAAAAGATTAATAAACTCAAATTATGAATTATATGATTTATTAAAAAGGTAATTAATTCAGTGAGAGCCTTCCCTATAAAGAGGGTTTAACTCAGCTTGATCCCAAGAAATCAGAATACATAATTAAGCTAGGATTTAATATTATTCCTTGTTGAATGAAACTAGCTTTGAATATCTAAATCCTAATCAAAATAAATGTCCTAAACTTTAAAGAATTTTGGTTGGATTCTCCTAATAAGAATGGCCAGATTCATGGAATCTAATCCTATCAAATCTTTCCTAATTTTATCTAATCTTATCTAAACTTTTCTAATCTAAGTTAATCTAATCTAATCTTCAAATATTACATGAATTTTGAGATTATTCCTATGATGAATACACTACAAAGTGTAGTGTTAGTGTTAAAAACCCAGTGGGAAAAAGAGTGTAGTGTTAGTCACTACTAGAAACAACCTCTATTACTTCGCCCCTTTTACCTCGGTTTTATCCTAAACCCTAAAAAAATGAGGTAAAAATTTCTTTTACCTCTGTTGTCTTTTTCGAAGTAAAAGGTTTTTTGTACCCCGGTTTAAAAACCAAGGTAAATAATTGGTTTTTAACTTTGGTTAATAAAATAACCAAAGTAAAAGATAAAAAAATGAGGTAAATAATGTTACCGAGTAAATCACATGACCAAAAAATTATTTATAAAATAGTGCTCACATGATGTCACATGTATAAACATGTACAGACAATTACATAATGTTAAAATAAGATACTGACTTAATAAATTAGAAAAAACACATGCATGAGAGTATCCTTACAAGTACATAAATTCGAATATATAATTGTCTTAGTTCACACATAACAGAAATTACAATAAACTTAATTAGCTCAGAAAATGATGAACTTGAAGACGATATGTACCCTAGCTTCTATCATCTCAAAGAACAAGGTGTCCCGGATGCGTAGGTTGTTTCCTCTAAGGAACTCGCAAAAACCCTTTGGGGAAAGGGCCTTCATCTTCGCACCCCTAAGTTCTCCATATGCCAGTCTGTCCCATAACACCTCAGCACTACGGGGGTTTTCTCAGTCGATAGGAGTTGTACAATCACCCTCGAGATGGATGAAGTCATAGTAGAAAATATATATTAGAAATATGAATATTTATATATATATATATATATCTATATATGCATTTGTCTACAAATAAAATTTATTCAAGTACTTTACCGAAGTTGGTTTTTCCCAATGTTGAGTTGCTTCAAATTGTAGTAAAAACATGGGCTATCAATAGCCATGGAATGATGTTCAATGTCAAAGAAAAAAGGCTCTGGGTGCCTCTGTTGTGCAGTGAACTGTACGATAACCTAAAAGTGATAGCAGTTACGAGGTGTGTAGTTGAGGTCGACTTTATCGACGTTGCAAAATTTGATCTGCATTCGGCTATTATAATGCTGCAAACGACCTCACATGAATGTTGACAAAGACTTTTTCCAAACCGATGTCGCAGACATGAGCTGGTCAACAAGAGCTCATTTCCCTAATCGATGTCACACGTTATAACAACAAACATTGGTTAAAAACCAAGGAAAAAGGCACTTCTTACCTCAATTCCAAACCATGGTAAAATATCCACTCCTTACTCCGCCAGTATTTACCTCGGGTTTTTGGGAAAAAACTGAGGTAAAAACCCCTCTAGAACCCGAGGTAAAATGTGATGTCTGTTGTAGTGAATCTACCTAAAACCCTAATCTCAAAATAATTAAATAGAAAACCTAAATCAAACCCTAATTTTGAAATTCAGGAATAGGAAACCCTGAATACCTATTTCAAAATTAGAGTGCAATTCTTCAAAAACTATTATGAATTTTTCGGCTCCTCTTCGTGTACTTAAACAATCAAAGCATTCAACTCTTCATATCTAAGTTTATTCTTGGCTCTTGTCATCATACCAATAAAATCATATAGAGGATCTCTGACATGACCTTTGAAGCTTTTATCTAACTGAGGCATGATCCGTGCAGGTGCGAGTGACATGACCCGTGTTGGCGACATGCTCTGTACGGATGCGAGTAAAGCTTGCACAATTCATCCGGCTTCATCTTCTAGATTCATATCAATGGCCTAATAGTTGGATATGACTTTTTATAAGCTTTAAATTTTATGTTTCATCTTCTCACATATTATTTTTAGAACCGTTTTCTCCCCCCACCCTCTATATATAATTTCTTTCTCCATGTTCATGTTTATGTTATGTCTTAAATTTTCCACATTCATCTAGTGGTTGTCTCTCGTTCTTGAGTTTATAAATTGTGTTGGAAAGATTTTGTATATTAGGTTTCATTTTATTTTTTTTCTTATTTTGAGGCTTTTCTTATTTTAATTTTTTTTAGAATAGGTAATCACATTGATTAAAAAATTATATTCAAAACTATTACTCTCGTTATAAAGAGGTTATCGAATTAATTGGAAATAATTTAACCTATTAATAGTCTGTCATTCGAAAGTCAACTTTTTCTATAATTTAAAGGACAATATTGATATTGTCCAACCTTAATAGTGTATAATTGATACTGCTGGAAAATGTAAGGGTTCACAAGAACAAATCAGAGAAACAAAATAGGGCTCGCAAGCATCAAACCCTAAGAAAAAGTTCTAAAATCTACTTGGAAAGAAGATAAAATCTCCAAAACACTAAAGATGAAAAATTAATTATTTTTGGCCTGCTAGTGGAAAAGGGGCCTATTTAAGGTTGTTTTACAGGACCAGAGAAGACACTTATTAGGGGCCTATTTAAGGCTGTTTTACTGAATAAGTGTTTTTTTTGGTCGTGTCTTTGATCATTTTGATCAAAGGCGGATCTGAGAACTACCTTGTATTGGATCAGAAATGGGTTCCGAATTTGGAACCAATTTATGGGGTCCCAAAAAAAAAGGTGCCAGAAACCTAGGTTTTTGGCGGCATAAGAAACAGATATGGAAACATTGGACAATCAGAAAAGAAATAAATTTCACACAAATCAGTTTGAAAAAAGATAAATAAACATGTAAACAAATCTGTAAACATGGCAGTGGAAACACCGTCTAGTGGTGGAGACGAGCGTGTAGTGGCGAGCAGAGATGACACATTGGTGGTTGGCAAAGGAAAATCTAGCATGACCCAGTGGAGAGAGGTGTGCAGCCCAATGTAGGGAGGAAAGGACACTGGCGGGGGAGAGAGGACACCGGTGGAGGGAGAGAGGGGACACCAACCGTGGGAAGAGAGGATACAAGCAGAGGGCGAGAGGCATGTGGACTCCAAGTGGAGCGGATCTGAAGCCCGAAGGAGTAGGCGAGGCAGCCCGATGGCAGAGGGAGGAGTTGAAGCTCGGCGGCGGAGGGAGAGGCTGTGAGGTGGGAGAGGGAAGAGAAATTCGGTGCTTAGAAAATGTGAAAAAAGAGAAGAGGGAGATGGTATCAGATTATTTGCTTTAGGAAATGTATATTACAAAGAGTAAATGGGTGAAGGCTGATAGATCTGGGAAAATGCTAAGGAAATGGGTTTGATTTAGAAAACCCTTGCTTGCTATTTATATTGGGACCCAAAAATCCAACAAAGGCACCCTGTTAAAGGCAGTTGTTCAATAGAACCGCCTTTAATTGATGCAATCAAAGGCAGAACTGCATTTTGTTATTTTCGAACCACCTTTAATGTATCCAAAATGTGTTCCAAGCTTGGACTCGCATTCGGATCTCACTCAAAGGCAGTTCCCAGAAAATTTCTTGGAACCTCCTTCTAATGATGTCTTTAATAGAGGCTTTTCTACTATTGAATAAAACCTAAATTAAAAATAAATAAATTTTGAAACAAAAAAAACAAAAAAATGTTATGAGATTATTTTGAGGTCTGAAACGATCTTGGATAACTTCGTTAGCCCATTTCGAGGACCAAAATCAAACATAAACCAGCCAACTAAGTATACCCCAATGTTTAAACTGAAATGAATTTGATTTTGTCCTACTTAAAACAAGGACTTTACCAACATTTGATATTGTCCAACAATGAACCAATGCAGACTTGGCGAACCTTACGAACGCGATGAAACAACTTCAATCTAAAACCCTAACGAAGCAAACCAAACATCTCCTTAAAAACCAGAAAATTTTGGAAAAAGAAGAAAGGGGTCGTGAAAAGAGCTCTGGGAATTCCCTTTAGAAAATGGCTAACCGGGAGGAACACTGCCTCGTCCCAATATTGATTGTTTATATGATGGTAAAGCAGTTGCAACAATTCTTTCAACCTACTACCATAAGACTAATGTATTGTAAGGGAAATCAAATCTAAATATTATTCTGTTAATCCCCATGAAAATGTTCTAAGCCTTAGAGATCGAGTATTAGTGGTAGACTTCATTTCGATATTATTTTAAGATTTTTTTGTATCTAGTACATCTTTTGCATATATTATTCTATTGGCAATTTTGTGATAGACTTCCATTTTTGAAGAAAATGATGTAAAGATATTAATGATAGAAGTCAGTTGCATGTCGCTTGGCCATCAATTCTACAAAAACTGACAGACCAACGTCGCCTCCACCATCAGCAGACCACAGAAGCTAAAATCTATTTAAACCTACGCTACAGCCAAAGTCAGCCAAATTGATGAATTGTTTCATGACATATGTATCCTATGGTCTCGATAACAACCATAACGAATCATGTACTCAGTAATAACCGACATCGGCCATGCACCTTCCTTTCAATCATATGACACATGGACTAATCACTACTGGAAAACTCTCGAAATTGATCAATGGCAGTTAAAAAACTGCCTAAATTAGGGTCCAAAAAATAGCTGAGGTTTTTGGCAGTGAATCAAAACTAGATCTAGAAAAACTATCAAATCATATTGTGTTAACCACAACAAAAAAAACCTTTATTTATTAAAAGTTGTTCAAATCAGCAACAATAAACAAAGCGGCAGAAGGCTTCAACACAGTGGAGGCAGAGCCAAATGGCGGAGGCGGAGGGCTTCAACGCAGAAGCGAGCGGAGGAATTGAGAAGGGGGCAGTAGTTTGCTAGAGCGGTAGAATGGAGGAGGGTTTAATTTCAATCGGAAGAATGGGAGTGTTTTCTCCATTAGCGATGGAATGGGAGGGTTTAATTTTTGAAAATGACTAAGTTATAAAAACATAATAGTTTTTTTATAAACTGGGTCAATAAAGGCAGCCCATTAAAGGAATTTCTAAAATAAAAATACCTTTGACCGATTTTCATTAAAGGCGGTTCCACCTTTAATCGATTTTAAGCTGCCTTTAAATTGAAAGAAGGGGCTTTAGGGCTTGGGAGAGGGTTCCAAATTTGGAACCATTTAAGGTCTTCATCAAAGGTTGTTCTTGAGGAATAGCCTTTGATTGCATGCATTTAGAATCACCCTTTTTCCACTACTGCATGTTGGTCGCCCTGCTGCTGCCGGTGTCGGTCAAACTTTAAATCTCAGTTATTTAAAAAAATATTTAAGTAAAAATTTCCTGTTTCCTTGGTTTTGAATCAAGGTAAAAATTAGATTTTTTACTGAATTTCCTTTTTTCTCGATTATTTCCACGAAAAACATAGGTAAAAAGGTCTCTAGAAACGAGGTAAAACAGTCCTATGTCTTGTAGTGAACTGAAATTAGAACGAGCATTTGGAAATGATTTCTAATTTAGCAATATGGCACCTTGCACTAATTGGGACAAGCTTGGGAAAGTATTCAAATTCATTACAATTCCATTGACTGTAGACTTTGCCATAATGCGGGTTAATTTGCTTCCTTGTAAATAGAACCACTATATATCTATGGCTAATTTCGTAACTTCTTTAGCCGTAGAAATTAGGTGTAACAATATCTCCAAAATAATCTTTCAAAAGGTAATAAAAATATGATTAAACATTCATGATTTCCAAAATAAGATATCCAATTTCATCACTCGATCTCAAGTTAACCCTACCTTCATATGTATAAGTTATCTTTTAACCAATAAAATCGTATTGACAATCCGGTCTAAAAGGATTCAGTTTCTAAATTTCATCCAAAGATAGAGAAAAAGAAGAGAGTATTAAGTTAGGAATGTATTTAAACTTACATCTTCAAAGCTCAATAGAATCACAACTGACAACGCAATCTAAATGACAATCTTTTGACTCTGAAAGATGATATAAAGAAAACCTAAGACCATACATGTCCACATACACATGTTTTCTTTATTCATACAGTTTAAACACAAGTAAAACACAATTTACGATTTCCCACACTGTATTCTTTTGACTTAAAGATCAGCGGCAACAAGCATAGACATTTGAAATGGAAATGATCAAATTGTTTCCACGTCTTCAACATCGACAATTGTAGACTACTAGGTGCATAGGAAATGCCTCAGCCTCACTCTCTTCAATATAACCTATATGAATAGCCCAATGAACCGGCGAGATTAATCTTCTATATATAGTCACCTGGTTTTCAGTGGTTATGGAGAATTTTTCCAGCGATCCGCATCTAAGGACATTCATCGCATGCACCATAGCGTTCTTGAAGAAGCTACAGTGCATGTTCAACACCTTCAGCCGGGGCATGCCAGATACAATAGCCACTGCCATATGCAGATGTAACGTTGGACAGCTAATATAGAGTTCCTTTAAGTTAGGGCAGTTGTGACCCGTGATTTCAAGCATGCTGAGTTCTCTGAATTCCCACCCGAGGACTAAACAGTCAAGATGTGTCCAGCTCCTAAAAGCTTTTGATGGCCCATTAATTGATGTATTCCCGGATATGCACGGCAACACCAATTGTTGCACATTCGAGCACCTAGTATTATAGGAATGACACAAAAATGGGTGTTAAAAATATTGTATAAAAGGTAATATAGAAAAAAAAATTTTGTCACATATTGAGAAAAAGAAAGTACGTACCTTGAAGCTGCATAGAGTAAATCCCTATCTCTCACCTGGAAGGAATAATCAGATACTATAGTCTTTAGAGAGCCTAGTCCGACGTTTATGCCTCGAACAAAGGCGAGCCTTAGTATAGCTCTCTTACGAGCTACAGGTAGATGGCTGAGTTTGCGGCTGCACTCAGATATGTCCAGTTTATTTTCAGACAAGAGAAGATCAGTGATCGCAGCTCTCCACAAGCGACACACAGTAACAACATTTACTAAGCAATCAACCAAGCTCACGAGCGAAAAAATATGTAAAAGGAGTTCGTAAGGCATGTTGGACCAAATAGCTTCTGCATCCTTCTGAGCTTTCAACCGATGGCTCCTACGCAGGCCACCTTTGTTTTCCATGATGAATAAAATAAGTGAACCTGTAATGCCAAAAGAAAATAGAAGTTAATTAAGAATATGGAAAGTAAGATTGAATTTCCTGTAAGAATATGCAAATATTAATTTCAAGTGAGGTATTTAAGAAGGACATAAATTTCTGGAGTATAGAGATTAACAATTGAGTATAGGGGGCCTACTGCTGGGTCAATTGTTTATATAATATGTTTTCAAGAAAATATTCAAACTACATTTCTATATCTGCTCAAAATATATTTCAAACAAGTACATTATAAATTCATATTATTGAATTGTTTTCCAAATTTTAAAAAATGAAACAGAACATAGCAAAAGGCAAATTAAAATCTATGATTAATAACTGAAGAAACAAAATCTAAAGAAGAGACTCAATTTATGAAGGAATGTGTAGATTGAGTACGGAACACAGTGAAAAATCCATGAATATGAATTGAGGTTTCTAGCAACGAGGAAGCAAAATCAAAATAAACCTGGTTATTTGAATGGTTTAGTGTCAGTACAATTAACTACTCAAATAATCCTAAAACTTTAAGGTGTTTCGTGCTTTTGTCATGTGAACTGAAAAAAGCTTTATTCTAGTCCAATATCTTCTAAAACTACTTTTAATAAGTTAAAGCATCTTGAAAAGGGATATACAAATAAATTATCTTTATATTTAAATGTAATTTAAGTACATTTTGGAAGAAATAATGCACGGAAATTAAAAATTAAAGGACTTTGAAAATTTTATAAGTTAAATGTATAAGCTAAAAATATTATAAGGATATTAAAATCTATTAATTTTCAATAAAAATCCATTTATGACCATTCCCTATCTAAGATATACATTTTCTAACTTGGACAAGAGAATCTTCTTCTGAACCCTTTCCCAGCCCCCCACTCACCCACCCACCCCACTCAATCCCACCCTCCCCAACCTCCTCCCCTAAAGACGTAGACCGAAAAAAAACAAATGGAGAAAGAGTTTGGCACAGTTTCCGGTGAAGAAATGGAGAAACTACTCCTGATCTGCTCAGGCGGAGGCAGACAAATGAATTTGAAACATAGACATTCATATCAAATAATCAAGTAAAGAAGAACAATTTTGAGAAGATCGGAAGGAAGGTAACCAGAACAAAAAAATTTGAAAACTACCAATTATAGAATTATAAGCCTCTCATCCCAAAAAAGAATAAAGAAAAAGGAAAAAAGACAATAAAAATAGGAGTACCTGGCAGTGACCTCACCGGAATCTTCAAGGACGAACGCTAGCCGTGACCTCGCCGGAATCTTTCGTTTAAGGCCAATCGTTGCAATCACTCCGCTCCCTCGACAATTTCTATCTCTTGTTTATAGTAAAACTATAATAGTGAACTTCATGGATTCTTATTAAGTAATGGTGTTTTCAACTATTTTTAAAAGGAAAAGAGGACCACCTTCATCAGCTTTTATTTACTATTTGCCAAAATATTCTTTTTTTTCTATTTTTCAATAAATTCTTAAGAGGATAATTCTCTGCAACATTATTTTTAAGGTTGAAGCTCTAAATTGTCATATAGTTAATTATTGATATCTTTTTACAGACTACTAATCAACTATATTGTAAATATAATGCGGAAAGCAATAAATATTTATAAAAAATAAATGAATGTATTTTGTGCTAATTTGGAAGTTACTATTCTTATTAATAATAATAATATAATTATTATATGATTTTACAAATGTAAAATTAGTAGTCAGAACTAGAGCTGGGTAGTAAAAAATTAACGTTCAACCCTTAACATCTCGTCGCGTGTGATTCACTGTAGCTTTGTGCGATTTTTGGTGCGATTTAGCCAAAACGATTTTTTTACCGTCGTTCATTCTTTCTCTCCTCTTCTCTTTCTCCCATCTTCTCTATACCAACTGATAACGGTTACTTGATTGGAAACCTGTCCACCGCCGCTATGGCGGCTCCCCTGTCTGGTAGCGGAGGCTACGGAGGAGGGAAATCCTTCCTCCAGGCCCTAGCAAATCGCCCTCCGCCCCTACACGACTCCCTTCCCTCGAACCCAGAGATCATCCCTAAAGTCCAGTACAAGGGGGAAATCGCTTGCCTTGTTAGTCGCAAAGATGCTGACACCCTCGCCTCTCACTACCGCAATGCTTTGATAGGTAAGTTCGCCAGGGGGAAGCCTTCTATGGTCCAACTGAACGAATCTTTTAATTCTGTAGGTTTCAAGGGCAAGTTCCAGATAGGCTCAATTGACTTTCGGCACGTCCTCATACGCTTCCAGGAAAAAGAAGACTACCAAAGGTTCTGGCTCAAAGGACAATGGAGTTTCAACAACACTCAAATGAAGGTTCTCAAATGGACACCCGATTTCTCCCCTGAGGCAGAATCGTCTATTGTTCCGGTATGGGTATCAATTCCACATGTTCCTGTCTATTTCTACAACTCTTCTATGCTCGAAATTATGGGAAACCAAATTAGGAACTATATTAAAGTTGATGCTGCTACTGCGGCCCTGTCCAGGCCTTCTTGTGTCAAAATGTGTGTGGAAATTGATTTGAAAAAAAAACTGCCTTCATATATTAGAGTTGGAATTGAAGAGGATGGAAATGAATTTAATGTGCTCAAACTCCCTCTAGAATTTGAGGATATCCCACCCTATTGCTTCCACTGTAAATGTATAGGACATGAGGATAACTATTGTATCTATTTACATCCTGAACTTAAGAGATCTTGGCCTAAAAAAGCTGAGCATATTCTAATGAACCCAACTGATTCTCAACAAAAAGGCCCTGCTGGACAGACTAATGTGAACACTATTTTGAATCAGGATGATACTTTTAGAGCAGGGAGCTCAGGGGTTTCAATAATGGAAAAACAGAGGAATTTCCAAACACAGAAATTTAAATACGTTCCTAAGAAACCTTCAGCTATTGAACAAGGCACTAATATGATTAATCAATGTGATACTGATCCCCAAGTGATTCCACTGGTTTCTGCGAATGTTATTAGGAATCCACTGATTTCTGAGAATGTACTGATTACTGAGGATGTTATAAGAAATCCAGTGATTAATGAGGATGTGCCTGACCATCACCATGATATGACAAATAAAGTAGATGATCTTACGCCTGGTACCAATCACAGAGACAATCTGGAGATTGTGAGAGATCAAAATTCCCAATTACTGGATGATGGAACCCTAGAGTCTAATTCTCCCCCCCAATTGCTCTCCTCTGCTCCTAGCTCATCAGTACAATTGACTAGGATATCACAATCTGCTCCTACTAATCTTAGGACAGTTTTTGCTAAGGATGACTTACATGGTAAACGTGGAAGGTCCTTTTCCCCTTTCAGTTCAATTATTGCTGCAAAAAATTTTATCTTCTCTCAGCAGAAATATAGGGAGAACAGGTTCTCACTTCTTGCTGATGAGGAGATATCAACTGAAGAAGCTACCCAAAATGACCATCCAGATAGTGCTGAATTCTTTGCCTCTCTAGACACAGGCCCTGCTCTTGATGAAGATGTTGATCAGGTAAACAAGGTAAGTTCCTCACTCCCTAATTTAGGCAAGCTGAAGATAGGTAGGTCTGTTGGGAAACATACTAAAAAGAATAAGGATTCTTTCTTCTCATAGAAAAATGTTATTATGACTAGATCAAAAAGCTCCTCTAATGTTTCCTCATGAATAATACAACTAATAACATTAAAATGCTGGTTTGGAACATCAGGGGCATGGACACATCTATATTAAGGCTCTGCAATCTTATCCATAGGCATAATTTTGAACTAATTTGTCTAATAGAGCCTAAATATGATAATTCACAATGTGACTCTTACAGACAGAGGTTGAAATATGATAACTGTCTCCCAGCCAATAATGGCCAAATTTGGATTTTTTGGTCATCCAGCTTGACACTCACAGTTAAAACTGATAACCTACAGTTTCTAGCAGTTAATTTGAACAGTGTTAATCTTAATAAATCAATGGATGCCTTCTTTATTTATGGTCTTAGAACTAGAACAGGTAGGCTTTCTCTCTGGTCAGATTTTAGCTCCTATAATCACTCTGAATCCCTTCTCATTGGAGATTTTAATTCCATTACATCAATTAATGAGTATAAAGGTCCATCCTCTCCAAATTTGGGGAGTATAAGTGATTTCAATGATTTCATAAATGGAATGTCCCTGGAAGAAATTAACACTTCTGGGAACTTGTTCACATGGTCTAATAACAGACTAAGGTTTCCTACTGTTAAAAGATTGGATAGAGGACTGTGCACTCCTTCTTGGTCATCATGTTTTCCTGCATCTTCTATTCATATTTTAAATAGAGCTAGCTCAGACCACAATCCCATGTTGTTAACTGTAGGCAGTGACATTCAATCTAACCCAAGCCTTTTAGATTTTTAACACATGGTACAAGAGGAAGGAACTTAATGAAGTAATCAAGCAAAATTGGGAAATCCCTTTACATAATTCTGGAATGTTAGCCTTTTATCTAAAACTTGTTAGACTTAAAAAGGTTCTTAAAATTTGGAACAAAGAAAAATTTGGCAACATTCATGATAATGTGATACAAGCTGAATTGGCATTACAGGCTCAGGAATCTTTAACTGATCTTTCAGATTCTTTGACTGACTTGGTTAAACTTAAGGAGGCTAAGGCTAGGTTTGTTAAGGCTTTGTCTGAATAGAAAAACTTTTGGAAGCACAAGGCTAAGATAAAATGGTTGCAAGAAGGAGGTAACAACACAAGTTTCTTTCATAATTCAGTTAGGGAAAGAAATAATAGACTGAAGATCACAAAAATTAAGAGTAAGAGTGGTCAGTGGTTAGACAATATACAGGATATTGAGATGGAGGCTATACAATATTACCAGGATCTTCTGAGTGATGATATCTCCCCAGATAGTTCTCCTTTTCAATATCATTTTTTAAATCATATTCCGAATTTGGTCACTCAGGATGATAATGATAAACTTCTGCAACCTGTCTCAATTGAGGAGCTCAAAAAGATTGTTCATAGTCTTAATAAGTCCAGCAGTCCTGGTCCGGATGGTTTTACTGCCAAATTCTACATTAAGTTTTGGGACATTATAGCTAATAACCTACTTATGGCTGTCCAGGATTTCCTAACTTCATCTAACATGCCTAGGGGTATTGGCAGTACATGGATTACTATAATTCCCAAAAAGAAAACCCCTACCTCTTTTGATGACTATAGACCTATAAGCCTTTCTAATGTGATTAATAAGATTTGCTCTAAAGTGCTTATGGAAAGACTTAAGTCTATAATGCCTAAGATTGTTTCCCCTAACCAAATAGCCTTCCTACATGGTAGAGACATCTCAGATAATGTCATTTATCTTCAGGAAATGGTTAGGTTTCTTAATAGGAAGAGAAGAGATCCAAACTGCATTGTAAAACTAGACCTCAAAAAGGCTTTTGATAGGGTTAGATGGTCTTTCTTATATAAAGTGTTAGATAAATTTGGTTTTCATGCAAAATTTATTTTCTCAATCATGAAAAATCTTTCCCAGGCCTGGTTCTCTGTTCTTATTAATGGTAAGCCAGTTGGATTCTTCCAATCTATTAGGGGTATTAAGCAGGGTGATCCTCTATCCCCATTTTTGTTTAACATTTTTTCTGAGTCCTTTTCTAGGAGTTTGGCCTTCATATTTAAAAGTGGTAAGCTTTCATACTTCGACCTACCAGGTAATCCTCCAAGAATCTCACATCTATCATATGCGGATGATACTGTTGTTTTCTTTAAAGCTACAAAACTGACTTTGGTTAGATTAAAAGCCTTTTTATCTACTTTTGAAGATGTCACTGGTCAATCTATAAACTACAGTAAGAGTGACATCTTCATAGGTAAGCATGCTTCTGTTCAAAAGGTAAATAACATTAAGAGGATTTTAGGGATGAAAATTGGTGCTTTCCCATTCACATATCTGGGAGTCCCAATTTTTACTGGTGCTGCAAAAAAGATATATTTTCAACCTCTTTTTGAACAGATTGATAGTAAGATTGGTAATTGGAAAAATAGGTGGATATCTACGGGTGGTAAGCTTATACTCATTGAGTCTTGCATTTACTCCATTCCCCAGCATATCTGGCAAGTTATTAAACCTAAAAGAGTGATTATTACCACCATTGAGAAAAAATTGGGCAGATTTTTTTGGGGGGATAATGAGCTAAAATAAAAAAGATCATGGAGAAAATGGATAGCTCTCTATCTACCTACTGATCAAAATGGTTTGGGCTTAGATCTACATCCACAATAATTAAAACTTGCTCAGTAAAACTGTGGTGGAAATTTCAATTGGCTGAAGCTCTATGGACTCATTTGGTGGCAGGCCTTCCTCCCTCTCATAGAACCTCTCCAAACTGGAAAAGGATCTGCTCAGTAAACTCTTGGGCAGAAGCTAACTCTAGAGTTATTATTGGGAGGGGGGAATGTAATTTCTGGACTGCTAATTGGCTTGGTATAGGGATTCTATCTGATTTGTGTGATCAAAATAGGGTTGACATTGATGTGGATTGCACTGTTACTGATTTCATATCTAATAAATCTAGTCTCATACCACAAATCGAGCCATTTCTGCCTCCTGATATTATTACTCTTTTGCAGGAATCAAAAATAACTCCACATAGAGCTGATAGACTAATATGGAAGCCAGGTACTGATGGTAACTTCTCTTTTAAAGCAACATACTTGTTGCTTTGCAACTACTCAGGTCAGACTGCATCAACTCTTCATTTTTGGAACTCTAGATTTGTTAAAAAAATCTCAGTTTTTATGTGGAAAGTGACAAACTCTTTTCTACCATTTGATAACATCCTAAGAAAACTGAGATTTTGCTTGGCCTCTAAATGCTGTATGTGTAATACACATGAAGATGATCTAGATCACTTTTTCAATTCATGTGAGTTTTCTATGAATGTCTGGAAATCAATACATCAGTTCATGGGTATTAGGAACAGGGTCTTCCCTTCTGTTTGGGAAAGTTTATCTTGCTACCTCACCTACCCTACTCTAACTCCATTACATTCAACTATAGTTCGAACTGCAGCTATTTTTACTTTTTGGAACCTATGGAAGATGAGGAATAGATTCTTATTTGATTCTGTCAAGCCCTCACCTATCCTTGTGCTTCAGCAGATTAGGGACCAAATTTTCTATTCATTCTGTGCTAAACCCGTATATATATTCTCTTCTTTTGATTTAAGTACTGCAGATCACTCCTACCTGCCTCTGATCAAACGACCCCAAAGCCTAAAATTTGGAAAATTGCATGGGATAGGCCAAAATTGGGTTTCAAGGAGAATGTAGATGCTGCATGGTGCTGTAATACCAATATGTGCGGGCTTAGTATGATTATTAGGGATAGTAGAGGGAGCTTTAAGGAGGCTTATACTTCATATACTAATGCCATCTCCCCCTTAGAAGCTGAGCTAAAAGCAATTAAGTTTGCTATTCAACTTTCTACTCATTTGACTTCTCCTATATGTATGGAATCTGACTGCATTAGTGCAGTACTCTTTGCTAATGATCCACTTAGATCTCCCTGGAAACTGTTTTGCTTAGCTGATGAGATTCATCATTCTTTAGGGGCTGTTCACCTTATGCACATTTATAGACAGGCAAATCAGGTTGCTCACTCTCTGGAAAAATTCTGTCTGCAACATAAGTGTAACTCATCCTTTCACAGAATCTCTGTGCTCCCTAACTTAGTTCAGGGACTAGTTAGACTTGACCAAATTGGTACTCCTTCATTACGGATTGCTACCTAGTTCGGATGCTACTGAAGTTAATCTTTTTCTCATGCAGATCGGATGCTGATATATTGCCTCATGCTCAGTCTGGGAAGCCCCCTTGCTGCTCTTTGTATGACTTAGGATACTGACTATGATGGATCTTTTGCTGCCTTGGATGAAACGGTGTGGGATGGCTGGTTTCTCGGCTGCGGGATGACTGGTTGCTGCTCATGGAGGACAACAGCAAGCTGGACTTTTCGTCTGATATTTAGTGCACTATTATGTACATAATCTTCATCTAGGATGGAAAGCCATATGCAAATAGTTAGGTTTCTTTGCCATTATTCCCGGTCTATAGAGGATATGCTTTTAACTAATAAGTTTCGACTGCCTTGTGTTTCTATGCTGATTCACTAATAAGTTTCGATCCTCTCTACCATAGACAAAGAGCTTTTGGAATCCTCCACCGTTTTGCTTGTTTTATCTTCATTCTTTTGGAAGCAACAAGCGTTGCCTCAATAGCCTAGTGCTCATCACTGTATATCTCAACTTAGCTACGGCTTTTTATTATGTCTATTTTACGGCTTGGGAAGGCCTAATAGAATTTCCCCCATCTAAGGATGGTTTCATTTTAAAAAAAATGTAAAATTAGTAGTCGTCCACTGTGATAACGTAAGTGTAATTAACAGAAATGATTTCTAAGATAAGATCCACCTACAATTACACCATTTCAACCATATGTTTAGTTAATAATATTAATTGATGTTGACCCCTTTAATAAATGGAAAAAATATATTGAATTACTGTAACATGGTTTTTAAGAATT
This sequence comes from Rubia yunnanensis, assembly GCA_037428765.1. Classification (NCBI taxonomy): domain Eukaryota; kingdom Viridiplantae; phylum Streptophyta; class Magnoliopsida; order Gentianales; family Rubiaceae; genus Rubia; species Rubia yunnanensis. Next base: position 110,887,195 of record CM075064.1, on the reverse strand, counting down.
TTAATTGATGTTGATGCCCTTTAATCAACGGAAAAGTTCTATTGAATTACTATAACATGATTCCATTGAGTGACAACTTGTTACAAGAAAATTATGCATTCCCGTGTCGACTAAAATTCAATCATTCATCATATTCATTTAAAAATTATTTACCTCTAAACTAAATTTAATATACATAATAAATGGCAAAACCTTCAGTCGACAAGATCATAAAAATTTTCTTATTGTAAAATTAAGAGCCACTTTAATAACTCAAAGTAAAAGTAAATGTTAAAATTTGAAGCAAAAGTTTCTAACTGTAAAGTCCAGATTTGGTTGATTAGCAATTTGTGGTAATTCTGCATATATGGAAGTATTATGTTGTAACATCAAAGAATGAAGTTTTCAAATTATGGTATAATCGAAGAAGAAATTTGAGAGGCAGTACATCTCGTCCAATTTGATTTGATTTGAAAACTATATAAATTCTAGAATTGCATAGTTGTAATTGATATAGGTTTTGGCTATGGTATGGATTAAGACAAGATAATCAAATTCCTATCTCTAAGGGATTTGATTTGGTAATTCTCTCTTCAAGGGATTTGATTGTCACCAGAATATTTTGTGGACATAGAATTCTAGCCGTACGAATAATTGAAGACGTGCGGCCAACTATAAAGTGTGGACATCCTAGCTAAGCTACCGCCGGATTAATTTTGAGACAATCTACATTCAGGTTTTCGATTTTAAGAAGTTGTCGAAAGTTGTACAATTGTTTTCCAACATGATCAAAATCTTTTAATCTTAAAGTTCATAACGTAACCCTTAATTTCTCGGGAAAATGAGATCCAGCGTCAACGAGTTTAGAGGTCAGAGGGAGTCTGATCATGGCAGGTCGGCAACTAGGGGAGCAAGCAGAATTCACGTGTTTATAAGAAAAGATAAGTATCTTGTATGGTGTACTTTGTACTATCTTTCTGATTAGTGAATTCATTCTAAACTGGGCTAGTCCCGACAAATGTAGGAGACATTCATCGAACCATGTAACCAAGGCGTGTATCTTTGACTATTAACTTTGTTACGTACTTGGTTAATTAGCTTATGTTGGAACAGGGTTATCACAATTGAAGTAATTAGGTAAAACCAAATTCCAACTGGTATTAGAGCTAATCACTTATTCATACCTCGGTTGTGTCAAGGAAAGTGCTGATTTGGTTTTACCATAACCCAAAGATGAAGCTTCTGTGTCTCGGCCTCCACTGCTAGAATGAATGAATTAAAACTATTATAAGGTGCAGATGCGAGTTTTTATCACCTCTCTTGATGAACTTGCCTAGTATTTCATTCAAATATGTAAAGTCCAGATTTGGTTAATTTGCAATTTGTGGTAATTATGAAAATATGGAACTATTATATTGTAACATCAAAGAAGGAAGTTTGAAAGTTATGGTATGATCAAAGGAATCTGAGAGGCGGTACATCTCGTCTAGTTTGATTTGTTTGAAAAATATATCAATTCCTATATTTGTGGGATTGGATTAGATTTGTAATGTTGGAATTGATATGGGTTTCGGCTATGGTATGGATGGGGATGAGATATTCTGATTTCGATCTCAAAGGGATTAGATTTGGTAATTCTATCTTCAAGGTATTTGATTGTTATCAAAATATTTTGTGGAGATAGAATTCCAGTCTCACGGGTAAATGAAGGCTTGCGACTAGCTATAAGGTATGGACATTCTGGCTATGCTACTGATAGATTTATTTTGAGAAAATCTACACTCAGGTTTTTTATATTCAAAAGTAGCCGAGAGATGTACTATTGTGTTCTAACATGACCAAAATATTTTGATTTTAAATTTCAAAGTGTAAGCCTTGATTCCTCGAGGGGAGGAGATCCAGCATCGATGAGTTTTGAGGTCAGAGAGAGTCTAATCAAGGCAGATCGGCAACCAGGGGAGTTAGTAGAATTCACATGTTTAATTAGAAAAAGATAAGTATCTTGTATGGTGTACTTTGTACAATCTTTTTGATTAGTGGATTCATTCTGAACTAGGATAGGCCCCATAGAAGTAGGTGACATTCACAGAACTACGTAACCAAGTCGTGTGTCTTTGACTATTTACTTTTTTACGTAATTGGTTAATTAGTTTATGTTGGAACACAATAATCACAATTGAAGTAATTATGTAAAACCAATTTTCAATTGGTATCAAAGCTAAGTCACTTATTCTTACCTTGGTTATGTCACGGAAAGTGCTGATCCGGTTTTACCATGGCAACCAAAAAAGGAGATTCGATGTATCGGCCTCCACTGCTAGAAGGAATGAATTACAACTATGGGAAGGCGTGAATGCAAGTTTTTATCAGCTCCCTTGATGATCTTTCCTGGTATTTCACTCAAACTTAATGGAATCATCCTATGGATGATGCCGAATCTAGCTAAAAGGAGAAGGAAGGAGAAATGGTAGTGCTTGCCACTTAGAAATAGAGAAATAGGGAATATATGTAGTAAATGATTTGAATTAAGTTGCTTTGGTAATGATCGACCCATGGTTGGAGATGGTACATCTCTCCATATTGCTCATTTAGGTCACTCTATGCTTTTTTTTACGTGAAAGATATTTTTGTTTACTCTTTTAAAATTGTGGCCGTGAATCGAGGCTGTTTTTATACCGGTAATAGTAAAGAAATAAAATTTTACCAAAAGACCATAACAAGTTTATGAATTTGGAAACTCGGTCGTCTTTTCCATGTTCAAATTGCATAGGGCAGAAAACATTCTCCAAACTTGGAAACCTCTAACGCGATGCAGTTTTCAAACTAAAGAGGAACTAGAATGTGGACACGAATCCTAAAACTGTATATCATTTTACCAAGAGCGAACACACAACTATTGTGAGTTTCCAAGTTCGGAATATATAGGTGCTTTCCATGTTTGGAAAGTATAGATAGACAAAAGGGAAACTTCCCAGTTTCTAAGTTTGGAATTAAATTAAAGGCGGTTTTTAACCGCCTTTAATGACTATTTGTTAAGGCGCTTCTCGGAACTGCCTTTTATTTTCATATTGATTAAGGCCTAGGGCCAGAGAAGGCACATAAAAAGTTACTATAAATTGCTGACATAACCGCCTTAAATAGGACATTCCTACACCAGTGCCAGATCGGCACAGTTGAGGAGTCAGTGTCTGGGGAAAAATCCGGCATCCAGCGGAGTACTTTCATTCAAGCTCTGCTGGGAAAAAAAGTGCAGTGTTCAAATTAAAAATTCTATTATCATGATCACACTACCTGATTAAAAACCCAGTGGGAAAAAAGACTATAGTTTTCTTCATGATGTCTTTAGTTCTTCGACAATATTGAACAATAAATTCAATACGTTGATGATGACTCCTTCTTCAAATCTTCATCATAAAGTTGATACATCAAACCATTTAAAGCACCATCAAAGCATCTGATATTCGTATCATTCCCTCCCAGATAAAAAAGTTTCATCTTCGAAACAGGAATCATATAACCTATAAAGACATCCTTTATTCCCGTAACAACTTAACAAACCGTGGAAGCATATCAATAAGAATATCTTCATTGGCATAGTAACTTTCTTTAAAGGAAATTATAATAACAAAAGAATGATTAGTCAAAGCTCGATTTACATCTCTTATTGAAGCATAAAATGATTTACTAGAGTCAATAGATAGTTCATGCCTCATCATATAAGTAATAGGTAAATGACTAAGATGTGAAGACAAGACTTTATGCAGCTTATCACAATCATTTTTCAATTTACCTGTCTCACTTGCCTTAGGATCGACCTAGAACTTGTGTATGGCGACATTTACTGTCTTTTTGGCAAAATGGACACCATTTTGGTTGATATTACTTGCACCTTGTGGGTATATCATCTTGTGTTTTCAGGACCTTACTCCTCAAAAACATCTTGTGTTTTCAGGACCTTGCTCACCTCTGTCTACAGTGATGATTTCATAATCTATTTGTTCTTCTTCAGTGTCATACCGTGCAGGTATATCATCATCTTCTTCTCCACCAATGTTGTTATAATTTATTCATGGGGACAATTATTGTGAACATAACCGCATTCATTACAATGAAAACATGTAGGAGTGTTAGAAGAAACTGTATCCGACAAAGTGGAAATTGATTTACGTGTATCTTGGCTAAGAGATTGATTGGTTGCAATCATTCTTCAATCGGTGGGTTCAAATGGTGGATTTGGGTAAGTTTTGGTTGAATTTGAGTTTCCTTCCCATGTTCAAATTCCTACCACCCCTGGTCAAATTTGGACTTACATAATCAAAGACTTGCTACTGATTTTCATATATGAAATTAGAGCTTTCTATGGGCCTTAATGTTGATTCAATCAACCTAGCCTTGAACAATAAATCTTGCATGGAAATATAATGCTTGAGCTTAACTAGAACTAGGAGATTTCTCTTAAACCTTCAATAAATTGATTCTTTATGAAGGCATCATTTTCCCTCATGCCAACTCTTCTTATAACGGATTCAAGATCTTGCCACTATTCATCTTCACTACAGTTGCCTTGCTTCATAGTGATGCGGTACGAATGTTGCTTAGTCAAATATGTTTGTGGAATGAGATATAATTAAAAGCCTGGTCTTCAATCGCCCAACTGGAGATAGGTCTTTTACCAGCAAGCTGTCTTGATTCTTTCAAATCCTCCCACCATTCTGTCGCATAATGGGTGAACGAATACTGTGCGATCATGATCTTCTCTTTCTAGCGGTAGTTGTAAAGATCAAATAGGTTTTCAATCTACCTCTCCCAATCCAAGTATTTTGCAGGATTGTTTTGACCATCAAATATAGGAATATCATACTTCAAACCTTTGATGTCACTCACAGATTTAACTTTTCTTGCGGAACGAGGAGGCACAGGATTTGCAAACTCATCTACCTTCCTAGAAAATATTGGAACCTCATTGATTATCACATTTATGACATTCAAGGCATTCATTTTAGGTTTGTTGTTTGGACTGCCAACAAAAGGCGAGATGAACAGATCGTCTGCCATCCCCGCTAAGAAGAAACAACTGATTTGTAGTAAACGAACCCCTTCTCCTTTGTTTAGTAAGGTCACTCACCAAGTGTATAACACTCACAACTCACGAGGAAAAGGCTAATGTAAGGGCAATTGATCAATTCACTGAAATTTAAAGCAAACTATGGAGATGAGTACTGCAAAACCTATTTTAAAATTTAAAAATGTGTAAACTCAAAATTGGGCTCTACGATATGGTATTCCAAATTCTACAAAGAATAAGGAACAAGCGCAATTTGAATGGCATGAATCAGAGCTGTATTAAATGAAATTATGATAAAAAAGAAGGCTTTGTATACACGACAAATAGGTTCCAAAAATTTTGAAACTTTTCCAAAAGTAAATTGGAATAGGACTAAAATCCAGATCCCTTGTGGTAAAGGATTTTAATGACTTACTTGCCCCCCAAATAGAAAATTTAGATCAAAACCCCTCTCTCAATTGGCTTTTACTTCCTTTTTCTCTTCCGATTTGGATTTTGACTTTTCTTTTCCTTTTTGAAATCGGATTTCAATTTTCTTTCCTTCTTATTATCAGCCACAATTTGTTTTTTTTTGCTATAAAATATTCACAACCAGAATCTTATTCCCCAAGAAAAAATTTTGGTCACAATTCCTAAAAGTTTTGGAAATTGCAAATCTGCCCCCAAACTTTTGATAATTGCAATTTTGATTTCCTATTTCAAACCTAAATTCCAATTTTGAAACATAAAAATCTGCTACCTTTTTATATATATATATATTTTCAAATCCTTCCTCTTGATTCAGACTCTTTTTTTTTTAATAAGGTGTAATCAAGAAAAGTACAATTCAAGATCACATAATCAAAGAATGATAAAGAAAACAAGTAGGATTATGAGCATGCAATAATTTTAAGAAGAGTTGATGAAACATATCACAAGCACATCAACTATTTGAGCTATCTAAAACTATGAAACTGGCTGGGAGGTGAAGGCGGATAATACTTGTTAACCCTCAGACCCTTCGACACCTGACTCGATTGATGAAGGTGAAGGTGGATAGTAATACCGAAGTATTCTAACTCTTAGACCTTTCGACGTCCTTCAAATCTAGATTCAATCCTCCTGGTAAGAAAGATCAAACAAACACATTAAAACATGACACAAAAGAGTATATATATCAAAAAAATTGGAAAATAAATTAATGCAAAACTCGAAACCCTTTTTAAAAAGAAATTCGGCCTTAGTAGATCTCTTGCTTTACACTGATACGAACTGATATGAATCTCCTTACGAAGAAGAAAGCTCACGATTGCAAAATTAATATAATGAAGGGATCTACAAACCCTCTCTCTCGTACGAAATTCAGGTTTCTAGCCCTCGGGGTACGCCTAATCTCAACTAGCTCTCTAAGTAGCCCTCAGGATCAAATTACACGGTTTATTGATACTTAACTAGCCCTTGGGGTTAAGGAACAATGGAATAGCTCGCAAGCAGAGAGTATGAGCTCAAAAGGTTGTATATTTGATTGATAAAAGTGTGTTATATTCGTCCATAAGGCCTCCCTATTTATAGGGTTACAATCTCGCCCCAAACCCTAATCACAAATGGAAACTGAATCGACTTATGGCAGCTTTAAGAAGCTAAAACCATATCTAACTAACATAGCTAAAATAAATTGTAATCCAAGGTAATCTGGTTGAATTCTTCAAGAAGTAACCTTGAAGAATATATATTACCTTATCTAATCTTACCAAATCTAATTCTAATCAGAATAAAACTTAATATTTTTGAAACCCTAATGTACTGGTTCCGAAATTATCTTTTCAAAGCTCACATGGCCGAGCTCTATACTCTAAGATCCAAAATGTAATAATTTTACAATATTTTACGATGATCACACTACCTCATTAAAAATCCAGTGGGAAAAAAGAGTATAGTGTTCTTCATGATGTCTTAAGTTATTCAACAATCTTGAACAATAAATTCAATATGTCGATGATGACTTTATCTTCAATTGTACATCATAAAGTTGATCCATCAAACCATTTAAAGCACCATCAAAGCATTTGATATTCATATCAATAGGCCTGCCTCGAAGAAATTTCTGATAGGGGCATTATTGTAGGGTTATGAGAGTTTTTGAACTTTCTCATCTGTCTAGAGGCAAGCTAGGTTGTTGGGAATGCCAGTGCCTGGATTGAAATTATGGTTAATCTGGAGGGATTGGGAGAGAGGAACAGAGCGAAAGGTGAGGATTTGCAGAAAATATTTGTTGCCACCCATCGGTGATATAATTGCCATGGTTGCAGAGGTGTTTGCCGGTGTAGGTTCTGGCAAGGTGTGAGCGTTATCAGTAAGGAAGAAGGTAAAGGTGGAGAGAAGGTGGAGAGTTAAGAGAGAGAAAGCATTGAATCTGAAGGATACTTCAATATCCGTGAAATTCTAAACAAAAGAAACTATAATGACAGTATTAACGACCCATTTAAAAAGTATTGAAGTGCAAATAGTGTTATAAAACTACACCTTAAAATATAGTATTATATTTAAATATGATGATAAAATTAATCATTTAATATATATGTAAATATTTAAACTTGAACTTTAATATCTTTAGAAGAAATCACAAAGTCTTGTTTAACATGGCTGATATTAATTTCCTTGCGAAGATTTTTGGATGGGGAATTTTTGAAGAAGCACTCTCTTTAAATAAAAAAGACATTGTAGAAAACACAACTTTAGATCTTCACTAACACAAAGGTAGAAAACCTTAAACCTAAGCATTAGTTGCACGAACTGTTCACGAAATTCTCGCAAATTCTAGTCTCACAATTTTGAAAAATGATTTGCAAGTTTAAAGATGATCGCAAGAAAAGATTAATAAACTCAAATTCTGAATTATATGATTTATTAAAAAGGTAATTAATTCAGTGAGAGCCTTCCCTATAAATAGGGTTTAACTCAGCTAGATCACAAGAAATCAGAAGACGTAATTAAGCTAGGATTTAATATTATTCCTTGTTGAATGAAACTAGCTTTGAAAATATAAATCCTAATCAAAATAAATGTCCTAAACTTTAAAGAATTTTGGTTGGATTCTCCTAATAAGAATGGCCAGATTCATGGAATCTAATCCTATCAAATCTTTCCTAATTTTATCTAATCTTATCTAAACTTATCTAATCTAAGTTAATCTAATCTAATCTTCAAATATTACATGAATTTTAAGATTATTCCTATGATGAATACACTACAGAGTGTAGTGTTAGTGTTAAAAACCCAGTGGGAAAAATAGTGTAGTGTTAGTCACTACTAGAAACAACCTCTATTACTTTGCCCCTTTTACCTCGGTTTTATCCTAAACCCTAAAAAACTGAGGGAAAAATTTATTTTACGTCCGTTGTCTTTTTCGAAGTAAAAGGTTTTTTGTACCCCGGTTAAAAACCAAGGTAAATAATTGGTTTTTAACTTTGGTTAATAAAATAACCAAAGTAAAAGATAAAAAATGAGGTAAATAATGTTACCGAGTAAATCACATGACCAAAAAATAATTTATAAAATAGTGCTCACATGATGTCACATGTATAAACATGTACAGACAATTACATAATGTTAAAATAAGATACTGAATTAATTAATTAGAAAAAACACATGCATGAGAATATCCTTACAAGTACATAAATTCGAATATATAATTGTCTTAGTTCACACATAACAGAAATTACAATAAACTTAATTAGCTCAGACAATGACGACCTTGAACACGATATGTACCCTAGCTTCTATCATCTCAAAGAACAAGTGGTGAACGTCGTTTCACTCACCAAAATAATCTGCAAACTCTATAGATGAGATTAGCACAGTAATAAGCAGAGTCGATCCCACGAGGAACGGAGCAAAATCTATAATAAAATTCCTACTAATATAGAGCACTTTTGGTGTAGCCACCACGCCTTAATTTTCAGATTTATTTAACAACTAATAATGCAACTATAAAATATGAAATAATAATGCAAACTAAAATATATAATTGTCTATAAAATATATGAATAAGGTAATCGGCTCGGAATAACTCACATTAGTTAAGCATCGATCATAGGCGCAAAGATAAATCAATTCATATGCATCTATCAGTTATAGGAAAGTAGGTACGCTTAACCTCCCCAATTCTTTCGTACTTTATCGACAATTAACCAATTATAATTAATTAATTGTTTCTCTTACCAAGATGCCCCCGGAAAGTATTCGCTGAACCAGATACACACCTCGATAGCATTAAGAATGAAAAGAACCCGCCATAGCAATTACCCAAGTATTCGCAAGTAGTAATGCACACTTAATTATTCCCCATCTTGCTATTACAGTCTTAGCTAGTTAGCTGTTTTTCACAAGAACTCGCTACTTACTAACCCTGTCCAACGATTACGTATTGGTGGAATTAGATAGCACAATCCCAATAATATTCAAGTTGATCATGCTTAAATATATCAAGAATAAAATAAACCAAGAACAATCAAGAACACATCAGAATCAATTATAAACCAATTAGGCCTCACGATTCATAAACTAATGCTTGTTATTCCATGCCGATATATAAATTAGCTACTCATAATAATTAAACTAAACAAATAAATAATATAATAATTAAACATAATTAACTAATAAACTAAATACTAACTAACGAAAAACAAACAAACCTGAACCAAGTAATTCGTATAGAAAACCTGAACTAACGAAATCAACAAATCCAAAGCCAAGTAATTAGCATGCCATCCTCTGTTCCGTATATATATATTTATATACACCAAACCAAAACCAAATTCAAATCAACTTCTAATTATTTTTCTTCTTATGGAAGAAATAAGGAAATAAGATAATATCTATTCTAATTCTAAATAACTAATTCCTACAATTAAGGAATTTTAAATGGAAGTAGATAATATTATCTTTATCAATATGGGCAGTGAATATATTTATTTTCTTCAAATCCACATCTCTTCAATAATTCACTTTTCACCTCATAACTTCAGCAATTCTGCTTTTGCCTCTCTTCCTTCATCCCTGGAAAAATGTCTTATAAGATAAGAACATTTTCCATTGGAGCACATCGTCTCATTAAAAACCTTAACCTGGAAAATCCAGTGGGAAAAAACCGTTGGTTAAGGGAAAAAGAGTACAATGTATAGCTCCCTCTCAATTCTCCGCAATCAATGAATTCCTGCACCAAAAACACCTTAAAGTGCAAATTATATCTTAATAAAATCATAATAATCCCACAAAATATGAACACAATATAACACACATCAACAAGGTGTCCCAAATGCGTAGGTAGTTTCCTCTAAGGAACTCGCAAAAACCCTTTGGGGAAAGGGCCTTCATCTTCGCACCCCCGAGTTGTCCATATGCCAGTCTGTCCCATAACACCTCAGCACTACGAGGGTTTTCTCAGTCGATAGGAGTTGTACAATCACCCTCGAGATGGACGAAGTCATAGTAAAAAATATATATTAGAAATATGAATATATATATATATATATATCTACATATGCATTTGTCTACAAAAAAAATTTATTCGAGTGCTTTGCCGAAGTTGGTATTTTCCCAATGTTGAGTTGCTTCAAATTGCAGTAAAAACATGGGCTATCAATAGCCATGGAATGATGTTCAATGTTAAAGAAAAATGGCTCTAGGTGCCTTTGTTGTGCAGTGAACTGTACGATAACCGAAAAGTGATAGCAGTTACGAGGTGTGTAGTTGAGGTCGACTTTATCGACGTTGCAAAATTTGATCTGCATTCGGCTATTATAATGCTGCAAACGACCTCGCATGAATGTTGACAAAGACTTTTTCCAAACCGATGTCGCAGACATGAGCTGGTCAACAAGAGCTCATTTCCCTAATCGATGTCACACGTTATAACAACAAACATTGGTTAAAAACCAAGGTAAAAGGCACTTCTTACCTCAATTCCAAACCATGGTAAAATATCCACTCCTTACTCCGCCAGTATTTACCTCGGGTTTTTGGAAAACAAAACTGAGGTAAAAGCCCCTCTAGAACCTGAGGTAAAGTGTGATGTCTGTTGTAGTGAATCTACCTAAAACCCTAATCTCAAAATAATTAAATAGAAAACCTAAATCAAATCCTAATTTTGAAATTCAGGAATAGGAAACCCTGAATACCTATTTCAAAATGAGAGTGCAATTCTTCAAAAACTATTATGAATTTTTTGTCTCCTCTTCGTGTACTCAAACAATAAAAGCATTCCACTCTTGATATCTAAGTTTATTCTTGGCTCTTGTCATCATACCAATAAAATCATATAGAGGATCTCTGACATGACCTTTGAAGCTTTTATCTAACTGAGGCACGATCCGTGCAGGTGCGAGTGACATGACCCGTGTTGGTGACATGCTCTGTACAGATGCGTGTAAAGCTTGCACAATTCATCCAGCTTCATCTTCTAGATTCATATCAATGGCCTAATAGTTGGATATGACTTTTTATAAGCTTTAAATTTTATGTTTCATCTTCTCACGTATTATTTTTAGAACCTTTTTCTCCCCCACCCTCTATATATAATTTCTTTCTCCATGTTCATGTTTAAGTTTTGTCTTAAATTTTCCACATTCATCTAGTGGTTGTCTCTCGTTCTTGAGTTTATAAATTGTATTGGCAAGTTTTTGTATATTAGGTTTGATTTTATTTTTTTTTTCTAATTTTGAGGCTTTTCTTATTTTAATTTTTTTTAGAATAGGTAATCACATTGGTTCAAAAATTATATTCAAAACTATTTCTCTCGTTATAAAGAGGTCATCGTATTAATTGGAAATAATTTAACCTATTAATAGTCTGTCATTCGAAAGTCAACTTTTTCTATAAGTTATAGGACAATATTGATATTGTTCAACTTTAATAGTATATAATTGACACTACTGGAAAATGTAAGGGTTCACAAGAACAAATCAGAGAAACAAAATAGGGCTCGCAAGCATCAAACCCTAAGAAAAAGTTCTAAAATCTACCTGGAAAGAAGATAAAATCTCCAAAATACTAAAGATGAAAAATTAATTATTTTTGGCCTGCTAGTGGAAAAGGGACCTATTTAAGGCTGTTTTACAAGACCAGAGAAGCACTTATTAGGGGCCTATTTAAGGCTGTTTTACTGAATAAGTGCCTTTTTTGGTCGTTTCTTTGATCATTTTGATCAAAGGCGGATCCGAGAACCACCTTGTATTGGACCAGAAATGGGTTCCAAATTTGGAACCAATTTATGGGGTCCCAAAAAAAAAGGTGCCAGAAACCTAGGTTTTTGGCGGCATAAGAAACAAAATAGGGCTCGCAAGCATCAAACCCTAAGAAAAAGTTCTAAAATCTACCTGGAAAGAAGATAAAATCTCCAAAATACTAAAGATGAAAAATTAATTATTTTCGGCCTGCTAGTGGAAAAGGGACCTATTTAAGGCTGTTTTACAAGACCAGAGAAGGCACTTATTAGGGGCCTATTTAAGGCTGTTTTACTGAATAAGTGCCTTTTTTGGTCGTGTCTTTGATCATTTTGATCAAAGGCGGATCCGAGAACCACCTTGTATTGGACCAGAAATGGGTTCCGAATTTGGAACCAATTTATGGGGTCCCAAAAAAAAGTTGCCAGAAACCTAGGTTTTTGGCGGCATAAGAAAAAAGATAAATAAACATGTAAACAAATCTGTAAACATGGCAGTGGAAACACCGTCTAGTGGTGGAGATGAGCGTGTAGTGGCGAGCAGAGATGACACATTGGTGGTGGGCAAAGGAAAATCTAGCATGACCTAGTGGAGAGAGGTGTGCAGCCCAATGTAGGGAGGAAAGGACACTGGCGGAGGGAGAGAGGACACCGGTGGAGGGAGAGAGGGGACACCAACCGTGGGAAGAGAGGATACAAGCGGAGGGCGAGAGGCATGTGGACTCCGAGTGGAGTGGATCTGAAGCCCGAAGGAGTAGGCGAGGTAACCCGATGGCAGAGGGAGGAGTTGAAGCCTGGCGGTGGAGGGAGAGGCTATGAGGTGGGAGAGGGAAGAGAAATTTGGTGCTTAGAAAATGTGAAAAAAGAGAAGAGGGAGAGTGTATCAGATTAATTGCTTTAGGAAATGTATATTGCAAAGAGTAAATGGGTGAAGGCTGATAGATCTGGGAAAATGCTATGGAAATGGGTTTGCTTTAGAAAACCCTAGCTTGCTATTTATATTGGGACCCAAAAATCCAACAAAGGCACCCTGTTAAAGGCGGTTGTTCAATAGAACCGCCTTTAATTAATGCAATCAAAGGCAGAACTGCCTTTTGTTATTTTCGAACCACCTTTAATCGTATCCAAAATGTGTTCCAAGCTCGGACTCGCATTCGGATCTCAATCAAAGGTGGTTCCCATGAAATTTCTTGGAACTGCCTTCTAATGATGTCTTTAATAGAGGCTTTTCTACTGTTGAATAAAACCTAAATTAAAAATAAATAAATTTTGAAACAAAAAAACAAAAAAAATGTTATGAGATTATTTTGATGCCTGAAACGATCTTGGATAACTTCGTTAGCCCATTTCAAGGACCAAAATCAAACATAAACCAGCCAACTGAGTATACCCCAACGTTTAAACTGATATGAATTTGATTTTGTCCTGCTTAAAACATGGCCTTTACCAACATTTGATATTGTCCAACAATGAACCAATGCAGACTTGGCGAACCTTTCAAACGCGATGAAACGACTTCAATCTAAAACCCTAATGAAGCCAACCAAACACCTCCTTAAAAACCAGAAAATTTTGGAAAAAGAAGAAAGGGGTCGTGAAAAGAGCTCAGGGAATTGCCTTTAGAAAATGGCTAACCGGGAGGAACACTGCCTCGTCCCAATATTGATTGTTTATATGATGGTAAAGCAATTGCAACAATTCTTTCAACCTACTACCATAAGTCTAATGTATTGTAAGGGAAATCAAATCTAAATATTATTCTGTTAATGCCCATGAAAATGTTCTAAGCATTTGAGATCGAGTATTAGTGCTTGGCTTCATTTCGATATTATTTTAAGATTTTTTTGTATCTAGTACATCTTTTGCATATATTATTCTATTGGTAATTTTGTGATAGACTTCCATTTTTGAAGAAAATGATGTAAAGATATTAATGATAGAAGTCAGTTGCATGTCGCTTGGCCATCAATTCTACAAAAACTGACAGACCAACGTCGCCTCCACCATCAGCAGACCACAGAAGCTAAAATCTATTTAAACCTACGCTACAGCCATAGTCAGCCAAATTGATGAATTGTTTCATGACATATGTATGCTATGGTCTCGATAACAACCATAACGGATTATGTACTCAGTAATAACCGACATCGGCCATGCACCTTCCTTTCAATCATATGACACATGGACTAATCACTACTGGAAAACTTTCGAAATTGTTCAATGGCAGTTAAAAAACTGCCTAAATTAGGGTCCAAAAAAATAGCTAAGGTTTTTGGCAGTGAATCAAAAACTAGATCTAGAAAAAATATCAAATCATATTGTGTTAACCACAACAAAAAAGCCTTTATTTATTAAAAGTTGTTCAAACTAGCAACAATAAACAAAGCGGCAGAAGGCTTCGACACAGTTGAGGCAGAGCCAAATGGCAGAGGCGGAGGCGGAGGGCTTCGACGCGGAAGCGAGCGGAGGAATTGATAAGGGGGCAGTAGTTTGCTAGAGCGGTAGAATTGAGGAGGGTTTAATTACAATCGGAAGAATGGGAGTGTTTTCTCCATTAGCGATGGAATGGGAGGGTTTAATTTTTGAAAATGACTAAGGCATAAAAACTTAATAGTTTTTTATAAACTGGGTCAATAAAGGCTGCCCATTAAAGGAATTTCTAAAATAAAACTACCTTTGACCGATTTTCATTAAAGGTGGTTCCGCCTTTAATCGATTTTAAGCTTCCTTTAAATTGAAATAAGGGGCTTGGGAGGGGGTTCCAAATTTGGAACCATTTAAGGTCTTCATTAAAGGTTGTTCTTGAGGAATTGCCTTTGATTGCATGCATTTATAATCACCCTTTTTCCACTACTGCATGCCGGTCGCCTTGCTGTTGCCGATGTCGGTCAAACTTTAAACCTCAGTTATTTTTAAAAAAAATAATTTAAGTAAAAATTTCTTGTTTCCTTGGTTTTGAATCAAGGTAAAAATTAGATTTCTTACTTAATTTCCTTTCTTCTCGGTTATTTCCACGAAAAACATAGGTAAAAATGTCTCTAGAACCGAGGTAAAATAGTCCTATGTCTTGTAGTGAACTGAAATTAGAACGAGCATTTGGAAATGAATTCCAATTTAGTAATATGGCACCTTGCACTAATTGGGACAAGCTTGGGAAAGTATTCAAATTCATTACAATTCCATTCACTGTAGACTTTGCCATAATGCGGGTTAATTTGCTTCCTTGTAAATAGAACCACTATATATCTATGATTAATTTCGTAACTTCTTTAGCCGTAGAAATTAGGTGTAACAATATCTCCAAAATAATCTTTGAAAAGGTAATAAAAATATGATTAAACATTCATGATGTCCAAAATAAGATATCCAATTTCATCACTCGATCTCAAGTTAACCCTACCTTCATATGTATAGGTTATCTTTTAACCAATAAAATCGTATTGACAATCCGGTCTAAAAGGATTCAGTTTCTGAATTTCATCCAAAGATAGAGAAAAATAAGAGAGTATTAAGTTAGGAATGTATTTAAACTTACATCTTCAAAGCTCAATAGAATCACAACTGACAACGCAATCTAAATGACAATCTTTTGACTCTGAAAGATGATATAAAGAAAACCCAAGACCATACATGTCCACATACACATGTTTTCTTTATTCATACAGTTTAAACACAAGTAAAACACAATTTAAGATTTCACACACTGTATTCTTTTGACCTAAAGATCAGCAGCAACAAGCATAGACATTTGAAATGGAAATGATCAAATTATTTCCACGTCTTCAACATCGACAATTGCAGACTGCTGGGTGCATAGGAAATGCCTCAGCCTCACTCTCTTCAATATACCCTATAAGAATAGCTCAATGAGCCGGCGAGATTAATCGTCTATATTTAGTCTCCTAGTTTTCAGTGGTTATGGAGAATTTTTCCAGCGATCCGCATCTAAGGACATTCATCGCATGCACCGTAACGTTGTTGAAGAAGCTACAGTGCATGTTCAACACCTTCAGTCGGGGCATGCTAGATTAGATTAGACAGCTAATATAGAGTTCCTTTAAGTTAGGGTAGTTGCGACCCGTGATTTCAAGCATGCTGAGTTCTCTGAATTCCCACCCGAGGACTAAAGAGTCAAGATGTGTCCAGCTCCTAAAAGTTTTTTATAGCCCATTAATTGTCGTATTCCCGGATATGCACGGCAACACCAATTGTTGCACATTCGAACACCTAGTATTATAGGAATGACACAAAAATGGGTGTTAAAAATATTGTATAAAAGGTAATATAGAAAAAAAATAAATTTTGTCACATATTGAGAAAAAGCAAGTACGTACCTTGAAGCTGCATAGAGTAAATCCCTATCTCTCACCTGGAAGGAATAATCAAATACTATAGTCTTTTGAGAGCCTAGTCCGACGTTTATGCCTCGAACAAAGGCGAGCCTTAGTATAGCTCTCTTACGAGCTACAGGTAGATGGCTGAGTTTGCGGCTGCAATCAGATATGTCCAATTTATTTTCAGACAAGAGAAGTTCAGTGATCGCAGCTCTCCACAAGCGACACATAGCAGCAACATTTACTAAGCGATCAACCAAGCTCACGAGCGAAAAAATACGTAAAAGGAGTTCGTAAGGGATGTTGGACCAAATAGCTTCTGCATCCTTCTGAGCTTTCAACCGATGGCTCCTACGCAGGCCATCTTTGTTTTCCATGATGAATAAAATAAGTGAACCTGTAATGTCAAAAGAAAATAGAAGTTAATTAAAAATATGGAAAGTAAGATTGAATTTCCTGTAAGAATATGCAAATATTAATTTCAAGTGAGGTATTTAAGAAGGACATAAATTTCTGGAGTATAGAGATTAACAATTGAGTGTAGGGGGCTTACTGCTGGGTCAATTGTTTATATAATATGTTTTCAAGAAAATATTCAAACTACATTTCTATATCTGCTCAAAATATATTTCAAACAAGTACATTATAAATTCATATTATTGAATTTTTTTCCAAATTTTAAAAAATAAAACAGAACATAGCGAAAGACAAATTAAAATCTATGATTAATAACTGAAGAAACAAAATCTAAAGAAGAGACTCAATTTATGAGGGAATGTGTAGATTGAGTACGGAACACAGGGAAGAATCCATGAATATGAATTGAGGTTTCTAGCAAGGAGGAAGCAAAATCAAAATAAACCTGGTTATTTGAATGGTTTAGTGTCAGTACAATTAACTACTCAAATAATCCTAAAACTTTAAGGTGTTTCTTGCTTTTGTCATGTGAACTGAAAAAAGCTTTATTCTAGTCCAATATCTTCTAAAACTACTTTTAATAAGTTAAAGCATCTTCAAAAGGGACAAAAATCAGAATTCAGCATTAATGTTCTTTTAAAAAAAAATTATTTTTACTATTTTTAGAATTTAATTTTGTCTTTAAAAAAATTGATCTTTTATTAATCTTCACTTTTTTATTAGTCTTCACTTTAAACTATTTAACCATAATTAATTAATAAAATGTTTATTATTGTATTACAATATAGTTTACTGTAACTAAAAAATAACATCAAGAGGACAAAGAACTCCACACCTATTATCTCCCATTGATATAAGGCGATTGTCATAAATTTATCATACGAAAAAATGATATAGAAGTGATATAAAGGTTGTATTGGAAATGGGTTTTGAATAATTACCGACAATTAACTACTCAAATAAGTACATTTTGGAAGTAATAATGCACGGAAATTAAAAATGAAAGGACTTTGAATATTTTATAAGTTAAATGTATAAGCTAAAAATATTATAAGCATATTAAAATCTATTAATTTTAAATAAAGATCCATTTATGACCATTCCCTATCTAAGATATACATTTTCTGACTTGGACAAGAAAATCTTCTTCTGAACCCTTTCCCAGCCCCCCACCCACCCACCCACCCCACTCAATCCCACCCTCCCCAACCTCCTCCCCTAAAGATGTAGACCGACAAAAAACAAATGGATAAAGAGTTTGGCACAGTTTTCGGTGAAGAAATGGAGAAACTACTCCTGATCTGCTCAGGCGGAGGCAGACAAATGAATTTTGAAACATAGACATTCATATCAAATAATCAAGTAAAGAAGAACAATTTTGAGAAGATCGGAAGGAAGGTAACCAGAACAAAAATAATTGAAAACTACCAATTATAGAATTATAAGCCTCTCATCCCAAAAAAGAATAAAGAAAAAGTAAAAAAGACGATAAAAATAGGAGTACCCGGCAGTGACCTCACAGGAATCTTAAAGGACGAACGCTAGTCGTGACCTCGCCGGAATCTTTCGTTTAAGGACAATCGCTGCAATCACTCCGCTCCCTCGACAATTTTCTATCTCTTGTTTATAGTAAAACTATAATAGTGAACTTCATGGATTCTTATTAAGTAATGGTGTTTTCAACTATTTTTAAAAGGAAAAGAGGACCACCTTCATTAGCTTTTATTTACTATTTGCCAAAATATTCTTTTTTTCAATTTTTCAATAAATTCTTAAGAGGATAATTCTCCGCAACATTATTTTTAAGGTTGAAGATATAAATTGTCATATAGTTAATTATTGATATCTTTTTACAGACTACTAATCAACTATATTGTAAATATAATGCGGAAAGCAATAAATATTTATAATAAATAAATGAATGTATTTTGTGCTAATTTGGAAGTTAATATTCTTATTAATAATAATAATATAATTATTATATGATTTTACAAATGTAAAATTAGTAGTCGTCCACTGTGATAACGTAAGTGTAATTAACAGAAATGATTTCTAAGATAAGATCCACCCTCAATTACACCATTTCAACCATATGTCTAGTTAACAATATTAATTGATGTTGGCCCCTTTAATAAATGGAAAAAATATATTGAATTGCTGTAACATGGTTTTTAAGAATTTTAATTGATGTTGATGCCCTTTAATAAACGGAAAAGTTCTATTGAACTACTATAACATGATTCCATTGAGTGACAACTTGTTACAAGAAACTTATGCATTCCCGTGTCGAATAAAATTCAATCATTCATCATATTCATTTAAAAATTATTTACCTCTAAACTAAATTTATATACATAATAAATGGCAAAACCATCAGTCGACATTATCATAAAAAATTTCTTATTATAAAATTAGGAGCCACTTTAATAATTCAAAGTAAAAGAAAATGTTAAAATTTGAAGCAAAAGTTTCTAACTGTAAAGTCCAGATTTGGTTGATTAGCAATTTGTGGTAATTCTGCAAATATGGAAGTATTATGCTGTAACATCAAAGAATGAAGTTTTCAAATTATGGTATAATCGAAGAAGAAATTTGAGAGGGAGTACATCTCGTCCAATTTGATTTGATTTGAAAATATATCAATTCTAGATTTGCATAGTTGTAATCGATATAGGTTTTGGCTATGGTATGGATGAAGACAAGATATTCAAATTCCTATCTCTAAGGGATTTGATTTGGTAATTCTCTCTTCAAGGGATTTGATTGTTAACGGAATATTTTGTGGAGATAGAATTCCAGTCGTACGAGTAATTGAAGACATGCGGCCAACTATAAAGTGTGGACATCCTAGCTAAGCTACCGCCGGATTAATTTTGAGAAAATCTACATTCACGTTTTTTATTTTAAGAAGTAATCGAGAGTTGTACAATTGTTTTCCAACATGATCAAAATCTTTTAATCTTAAAGTTCATAACGTAACCCTTAATTTCTCGGGAAAATGAGATCTAGCATTAACGAGTTTAGAGATCAGAGGGAGTCTGATCAAGGCGGGTCGGCAACTAGGGGAGCAAGCAGAATTCACGTGTTTATAAGAAAAGATAAGTATCTTGTATAGTGTACTTTGTACTATCTTTCTGATCAGTGGATTCATTCTAAACTGGGCTAGGCCCCACAAATGTAGGAGATATTCATCGAACCACGTAACCAAGGCGCGTGTCTTTGACTATTTACTTTGTTACGTACTTGGTTAATTAGCTTATGTTGGAACAGGGTTATCACAATTGAAGTAATTAGGTAAAACCAAATTCCAACTGGTATTAGAGCTAATTACTTATTCATACCTCGGTTGTGTCAAGGAAAGTGCTGATTTGGTTTTACATAACCCAAAGATGAAGCTTCTGTTTCTCGGCCTCCAATGATAGAATGAATGAATTAAAACTATTATAAGGCTCAAATGCGAGTTTTTATCACCTCTCTTGATGAACTTTCCTAGTATTTCATTCAAATATGTAAAGTCCAGATTTGGTTAATTTGCAATGTGTGGTAATTATGAAAATATGGAACTATTATATTGTAACATCAAAGAAGGAAGTTTGAAAGTTATGGTATGATCAACGGAATCTGAGAGGCGGTACATCTCGTCTAGTTTGATTTGATTTGAAAAATATATCAATTCCTATATTTGTGGGATTGGATTAGATTTGTATTGTTGGAATTGATATGGGTTTCGGCTATGGTATGGATGGTGATGAGATATTCTGATTTCGATCTCAAAGGGATTAGATTTGGTAATTCTATCTTAAGGTATTTGATTGTTATCAAAATATTTTGTGGAGATAGAATTCCAATCTTACAGGTAAATGAAGGCTTGCGACTAGCTATAAGGTGTGGACATTCTGGCTATGCTACTGACAGATTTATTTTGAGAAAATTTACACTCAGGTTTTTGATATTCAAAAGTAGCCGAGAGATGTACAATTGTGTTCCAACATGACCAAAATATTTTGATTTTAAATTTCAAAGTGTAAGCCTTGATTCTTCGAGGGGAGTAGATCCAGCATCGATGAGTATTGAGGTTGGAGAGAGTCTAATCATGGCAGATCGACAACCAGGGGAGTTAGTAGAATTCACATGTTTAATTAGAAAAGGATAAGTATCTTGTATGGTGTACTTTGTACAATCTTTTTGATTAGTGGATTATTCTGAACTAGGATAGGCCCCATAGAAGTAGGGAACATTCACAGAACTACGTAACCAAGTCGTGTGTCTTTGACTATTTACTTTATTACGTAATTGGTTAATTAGTTTATGTTGGAACACAATAATCACAATTGAAGTAATTAGGTAAAACCAATTTTCAATTGTTATCAATGCTAAGTCACTTATTCTTACCTTGGTTATGTCAAGGAAAGTGCTGATCCGTTTTTATCATGGAAACCAAAAAAGGAGCTTCGATGTATCGGCCTCCACTGCTAGAAAGAATGAATTACAACTATTAGAAGGCGTGAATGCAAGTTTTTAAGAGCTCCCTTGATGATCTTGCCTGGTATTTCATTCAAACTTAATGGAATTATCCTATGGGTGATGCTGAATCTAGCTCAAAGGAGAAGGAAGGAGAAATGGTAGTGCTGTGCCACTTTGAAATAGAGAAATAGAGAATATATGTAGTAAATGTTTTGAATTAAGTTTCTTTGGTAATGATCGACTCATGGTTGGAGACGGTACATCTCTCCATATTGCTCATTTAGGTCACTCTATGCTCTTTTTTTAGGTGAAAGATATTATTGTTTATTCTTTTAAAATTGTGGCTGTGAATCGAGGCAATTTTTATGCCTGTAATAGTAAAGAAATAAATTTTTACCAAAAGACCATAACAAGTTTATGAATTTGGAAACTCGGTCGTCTTTTCCATGTTCAAATTGCATAAGGCAGAAAACATTCTCCAAACTTTGAAACCTCTAATGCAATGCAGTTTTCAAACTCAAAAATTAATGAAGGAAAAAATGCTCTTCAACAAATTTCTAGAGAGGGACTAGAATGTGGACACGAATCCTAAAACTATATATCATTTTACCAAGAGCGAACACACAAATATTGTGAGTTTCCAAGTTCGGAATATATAGGTGCTTTCCATGTTTGGAAAGTACAGATAGACAAAAGGGAAATTTCCCAGTTTCTAAGTTTGGAATTAAATTAAAGGTAGTTTTTAACCGCCCTAAATGCCTATTTGTTAAGGTGCTTCTCGGAACTGCCTTTTATTTTCACATTGATTAAAGGCTAGGGCCAGAGAAGGCACATAAAAAGTTACTTTAAATTGCTGACAGAACCGCCTTAAATAGGACATTCCTACACTAGTGCCAGATTGGCACAGTTGAGGAGTCAGTGGTTGGGGAAAAATCCGGCATCCAGCGGAGTACTTTCATTCAAGCTCCGCTGGGAAAAAAAAGTGCAGTGTTCACATTAAAAATTCTATTACCGTGATCACACTACCTCATTAAAAACCCAGTGGGAAAAAAACTATAGTTTTCTTCATGATGGCTTTAGTTCTTCGACAATATTGAACAATAAATTCAATATGTTGATGATGACTCCTTCTTCAATTCTTAATCATAAAGTTGATCCATCAAACCATTTAAAGCACCATCAAAGCATCTGATATTCGTATCATTCCCTCCCAGATAAAAAAGTTTCATCTTCGAAACAGGAATCATATAACCTATAAAGACATCCTTTATTCCCGTAACAACTTAACAAACCGTGGAAGCATATCAATAAGAATATCTTCATTGGCATAGTAACTTTCTTTAAAGGAAATTATAAGAACAAAAGAATGATTAGTCAAAGCTCGATTTACATCTCTTATTGAATCATAAAATGATTTACTAGAATCAATAGATAGTTCATGACTCATCATATAAATAATAGGTAAATGACTAAGATGTGAAGATAAGACTTTATGCAGCTTATCATAATCATTTTGCAACTTACCTATCTCACTTGCCTTAGGATCGACCTGGAACTTGTGTATGGCGACATTTACTATCTTTTTGGCAAAATGGACACCATTTTTGTTGAAATTGCTTGCACCTTGTGGGTATATCATCTTGTGTTTTCAGGACCTTACTCCTCAAAAACATCTTGTGTTTTCTAGACCTTGCTCACCTCTGTCTACAGTGATTATTTCATCATCTATTTGTTCTTCTTCAGTGTCATACCATGCAGGTATATCATCATCTTCTTCTCCACCAATGTTGTTATAATTTATTCATGGGGACAATTATTGTGAACATAACCGCGTTCATTACAATGAAAACATGTAGGAGTGTTTGAAGAAACTGTATCCGACAAAGTGGAAATTGATTTACGTGTATCTTGGCTAAGAGATTGATTGGTTGCAATCATTCTTCAATCGGTGGGTTCAAATGGTGGATTTGGGTAGGTTTTGGTCGAATTTGAGTTTCCTTCCCATGTTCAAATTCCTACCACCCCTGGTCAAATTTGGACTTATATAATCAAAGACTTGCTATTGATTGTCATATATGAAATTAGAGCTTTCTATGGGCCTTAATGTTGATTCAACGAACCTAGCCTTGAACAATAAATCTCGCATGGAAATATAATGCTTGAGCTTAACTGGAACATGGAGATTTCTCTTAAACCATCAATAAATTGATTCTTTATAAAGGCATCATTTTCCCTCATGCCAACTCTTCTCATAGCAGATTCAAGATCTTGCCACTATTCATCTTCACTATGGTTGCCTTGCTTCATAGTGATGAGGTACGAATGTTGCTTAATAAAATATGTTTGTGGAACGTGATGTAATCAAAATCCTGGTCTTCAATCTCGCCCAACTGGAGATAGGTCTTTTACCAGGAAGCTGTCTTGATTCTTTCAAATCCTCCCACCATTATGTTGCATATTGGGTGAACGAATACTGTGCAATCATGATCTTCTCTTTCTACCGGTAGTTGTAAAGATCAAATAGGTTTTCAAACTACCTCTCCCAATCCAAGTATTTTGCAGGATTGTGTTGACCATCAAATCTAGGAATATCATACTTCAAACCTTTGATGTCACTCGCTGATTTAACTTTTCTTGCGGAACGAGGAGGCATAGGATTTGTAAACTCATCTACCTTCCTAGAAAATATTGGAACCTCATTGATTATCACATTTATGACATTCAAGGCATTCATTTTAGGTTTGTTGTTTGGACTGCCAACAAAAGGCGAGACGAACAGATCGTCTGCCATCCCTGCTAAGAAGAAACAACTGATTTGTAGTAAACGAATCTCTTCTTCTTTGTTTAGTAAGGTCACTCACCAAGTGTATAACACTCACAACTCAGAAGGCAAAGGCTAATGTAAGGGCAATTGATCAATTCATCAAAATTTAAAACAAACTATGGAGATGAGTACTGCAGAACCTATTTTAAAATTTAAAAATGTACAAACTCAAAATTGGGCTCTACGATCTGGTATTCCAAATTCTACAAAGAATAAGGAACAAGCCCAATTTCAATGGCATGAATCAGAACTGTATTAAATGAAATTATGATAAAAAAAGAAGGCTTTGTATACACGACAAATAGGTTCCAAAAATTTGGAAACTTTTCCAAAAGTAAATTGGAATAGGACTCAAATTCAGATCCCTTGTCGTAAAGGATTTTAATGACTTACTTGTCCCCCAAGTAAAAAATTCAGATCAAAACCCCTCTCTCAATTGGCTTTTGCTTCCTTTTTCTCTTCCGATTTGGATTTTGACTTTTCTTTTCCTTTTTGAAATCGGATTTCAATTTTCTTTCCTTCTTATTTTCAACCACAATTTTTTTTTGATATAACATGCTCACAACCAGAATCTTATTCCCCAAGAAAAAGTTTTGGTCACAATTCCCAAAAGTTTTGGAAATTGCAAATCTGCCCCCAAACTTTTGAAAATTGCAATTCTGATTTCCTATTTCAAATCCTAAATTCCGAATTTGAAACCCAAAAGTCTGCTACCTTTTTTTATATATATATTTTCAAATCCTTCCTCTTGATTCAGACTCTTTTTTTAATAAGGTGTAATCAAGAAAAGTACAATTCAAGATCACAGAATCAAAGAATGATAAAGAAAACAAGTAGGATTATGAGCATGCAATAATTTTTAGAAGAGTTTATGAAACATATCACAAGCACATCAACTATTTAAGCTATCTAAAACTACGAAACTGATTGGGAGGTGAAGGCGGATAATACTTGTTAACCCTCAGACCCTTCGACACCTGACTCGATTGATGAAGGTGAAGGTGGATAGTAATACCGAAGTATTCTAACTCTTAGACTTTTCGACGTCCTTCAAATCTAGATTCAATCCTCCTGGTAAGAAAGATCAAACAAACACATTAAAACACGACACAAAAGAGTATATATATATCAAAAAAATTGAAAATAAATTAATGAAAAACTCGAAACCCTTTTTTAAAAAAAATTGGCATTAGTAGATCTCTTGCTTTGCTCTGATACGAACTGATATGAATCTCCTTACGAAGAAGAAAGCTCACGATTGTAAAATTAATATAATGAAGTGATCTACAAACCCTCTCTCTCTCGTACGAAATTCAGGTGTCTAGCCCTCGGGGTACGCCTAATCTCAACTTGCTCTCTAAGTAGCCCTCAGGATCAAATTACACGGTTTATTGATACTTAACTAGCCCTTGGGGTTAAGCAACAATGTAATAGCTCGCAAGCAGAGAGTATGAGCTCAAAAGGTTGTATATTTGATTGATAAAAGTGTGTTATATTCGTCCATAAGGCCTCCCTATTTATAGGGTTACAATCTCGCCCCAAACCCTAATCACAAATGGAAACTGAATCGACTTATGGCAGATTTAAGAAGCTAAAACCATATCTAACTAACATACCTAAAATAAATTGTAATATAAGGTAATCTGGTTGAATTCTTCAAGAAGTAACCTTGAAGAATATATGTTACCTTATCTAATCTTACCAAATCTAATTCTAATCAGAAAAAAACTTAATATTTTTGAAACTCTAATGTACTGGTTCCGAAATTAGCTTTTCAAAGCTCACATGGCCGAGCTCTACAGTCTAACATCCAAAATGTAATAATTTTACAATATTTTACGATGATCACACTACCTCATTAAAAATCCAGTGGTAAAAAGAGTATAGTGTTCTTCATGATGTCTTAAGTTCTTCAAAAATATTGAACAATAAATTCAATATGTCGATGATGACTTTATCTTCAATTGTACATTATAAAGTTGATCCATCAAACCATTTAAAGCACCATCAAAGCATTTGATATTCGTATCAATAGGCCTGCCACGAAGAAATTTCTGATAGGGGCATTATTGTAGGGTTATGAGAGTTTTTGAACTTTCTCATCTGTCTAGAGGCAAGCTAGGTTGTTGGGAATGTCAGTGCCTGGATTGAAATTATGGTTAATCTGGAGGGATTGGGAGAGAGGAACAGAGCGAAAGGTGAGGATTTGCAGAAAATATTTTTTGCCACCCATCGGTGATATAATTGCCATGGTTGCAGAGGTGTTTGCCGGTGTAGTTTCTGGCAAGGTGTGAGTGTTATCAGTAAGGAAGAAGGTAAAGGTGGAGAGAAGGTGGAGAGTTAAGAGAGAGAAAGCATTGAATCTGAAGGATTCAATATCTGTGAAACTCTAAAAAAAAGAAACTATAATGACAGTATTAACGACCCATTTAAAAAGTATTGAAGTGCAAATAGTGTTATAAAACTATACCTTAAAACATAGTATTATATTTAAATATGATGATAAAATTAATCATTTAATATATATGTAAATATTTAAACTTGACTTTAATATCTTTAGAAGAAATCTATTTATAAAATATGACAACTAAAAAAAAATCACAAAGTCTTGTTTAACATGGCCGATATTAATTTCCTTGCGAAGATTTTGGATGGGGAATTTTTGAAGTAGCACTCTCTTTAAATAAAAAATACATTGTAGAAAAAACAACTTTAGATCTTGACTAACACAAAGGTAGAAATCCATAAACCTAAGCATTAGTTGCACGAATTGTTCACAAAATTCTTGCAAATTCTAGTCTCACAATTTTGAAAATAAATTTGCAAGTTTAAAGATGATCGCAAGAAAAGATTAATAAACTCAAAGTCTGAATTATATGATTTATTAAAAAGGTAATTAATTCAGTGAGAGCCTTCCCTATAAATAGGGTTTAACTCAGCTAGATCACAAGAAATCAGAAGACATAATTAAGCTAGGATTTAATATTATTCCTTGTTGAATGAAACTAGCTTTGAAAATCTAAATCCTAATCAAAATAAATGTCCTAAATTTTAAAGAATTTTGGTTGGATTCTCCTAATAAGAATGGCCAGATTCATGGAATCTAATCCTACCAAATCTTTCCTAATTTTATCTAATCTTATCTAAACTTATCTAATCTAAGTTAATCTAATCTAATCTTCAAATATTACATGAATTTTGAGATTATTCCTATGATGAATACACTACGGAGTGTAGTGTTAGTGTTAAAAACCTAGTGGGAAAAAGAGTGTAGTGTTAGTCACTACTAGAAACTACCTCTATTACTTCGCCCCTTTTACCTCGGTTTTATCCTAAACCCTAAAAAACTGAGGTAAAAATTTCTTTTACCTCTGTTGTCTTTTTCGAAGTAAAAGGTTTTTTGTACCCCGGTTAATAAACCAAGGTAAATAATTGGTTTATAACTTTGGTTAATAAAATAACCAAAGTAAAAGATAAAAAATGAGGTAAATAATGTTACCGAGTAAATCACATGACCAAAAAATGATTTATAAAATAGTGCTCACATGATGTCACATGTATAAACATGTACAGACAATTACATAATGTTAAAATAAGATACTGGATTAATTAATTAGAAAAAACACATGCATGAGAATATCCTTACAAGTACATAAATTCGAATATATAATTGTTTTAGTTCACACATAACAGAAATTACAATAAACTTAATTAGCTCAGACAATGATGACCTTGAAGACAATATGTACCCTAGCTTCTATCATCTCAAAGAACAAGGTGTCCTGGATGCGTAGGTTGTTTCCTCGAAGGAACTCGCAAAAACCCTTTGGGGAAAGGGCCTTCATCTTCGCACCCCCGAGTTGTCCATATGCCAGTCTGTCCCATAACACCTCAGCACTACGGGGGTTTTCTCAGTCGATAGGAGTTGTACAATCACCCCCGAGATGGACGAAGTCATAGTAAAAAATATATATTAGAAATATGAATATATATATATATATCTACATATGCATTTGTCTACAAATAAAATTTATTCGAGTGTTTTACCGAAGTTGGTATTTTCCCAATCTTGAGTTTCTTCAAATTTCAGTAAAAACATGGGCTATCAATAGCCATGGAATGATTTTCAATGTCAAACAAAAATGGCTCTGGGTGCCTCTGTTGTGCAGTGAACTGTACGATAACCGAAAAGTGATAGCAGTTACGAGGTGTGTAGTTGAGGTCGACTTTATCGACGTTGCAAAATTTGATCTACATTCGGCTATTATAATGCTGCAAATGACCTCGCATGAATGTTGACAAAGACTTATTCCAAACCGATGTCGCAGACATGAGCTGGTCAACAAGAGCTCATTTCCCTAATCGATGTCACACATTATAACAACAAACATTGGTTAAAAACCAAGGTAAAAGGCACATCTTACCTCAATTCCAAACCATGGTAAAATATCCACTCCTTACTCCGCCAGTATTTACCTCGGGTTTTTGGCAAAAAACTGAGGTAAAAACCCCTCTAGAACCCGAGGTAAAATGTGATGTCTATTGTAGTGAATCTACCTAAAACCCTAATCTCAAAATAATTAAATAGAAAACCTAAATCAAACCCTAATTTTGAAATTCAGGAATAGGAAACCCTGAATACCTATTTCAAAATTAGAGTGCAATTCTTCAAAAACTATTATGAATTTTTCGGCTCCTCTTCGTGTACTTAAACATTCAAAGCATTCAACTCTTCATATCTAAGTTTATTCTTGGCTCTTATCATCATAACATTAAAATCATATAGAGGATATCTAAGTTTAAGATCTCTTACATGACCTTTGAAGCTTTTATCTAACTGAGGCACGATCCGTGCAGGTGCAAGTGACATGACCCGTGTTGGCGACATGCTCTATACGGATGTGGGTAAAGCTTGCACAATTCATCCGGCTTCATCTTCTAGATTCATATCAATGGCCTAATAGTTGGATATGACTTTTCATAAGCTTTAAATTTTATGTTTCATCTTCTCACATATTATTTTTAGAACCGTTTTCTTCCCCACCCTCTATATATAATTTCTTTCTCCATGTTCATGTTTATGTTTTGTCTTAAATTTTCCACATTCATCTAGTGGTTGTCTCTCGTTCTTGAGTTTATAAATTTTGTTGGCAAGTTTTTGCATATTAGGTTTGATTTTATTTTTTTTCTTATTTTGAGGCTTTTCTTATTTTATTTTTTTTAGAATAGGTAATCACATTGATTCAAAAATTATATTCAAAACTATTGCACTCGTTTTAAAGAGGTCATTGTATTAATTGGAAATAATTTAACCTATTAATAGGCTGTCATTCGAAACTCAACTTTTTCTATAAGTTATAGGACAATATTGATATTGTTCAACTTTATTAGTATATAATTGATACTGCTGGAAAATGTAAGGGTTCACAAGAACAAATCAGAGAAACAAAATAGGGATCGCAAGCATTAAACCCTAAGAAAAAGTTCTAAAATCTACCTGGAAAGAAAATAAAATCTCCAAAATACTAAAGATGAAAAATTAATTATTTTCGGCCTGATAGTGGAAAAGGGGCCTATTTAAGGCTGTTTTACAGGACCAGAGAAGGCACTTATTAGGGGCCTATTTAAGGTTGTTTTACTGAATAAGTGCCTTTTTTGGTCATGTCTTTGATAATTTTGATCAAAGGAAGATCCGAGAACCACCTTGTATTGGATCAGAAATGGGTTCTGAATTTGGAACCAATTTATGGGGTCCCAAAAAAAAAAGATACCAGAAACCTAGGTTTTTGGCGGCATAAGAAACAGATATGAAAACATTGGACAATCAGAAAAGAAATAAATTTCACACAAATTAGTTTGAAAAAAGATAAATAAACATGTAAACATATCTGTAAACATGGCAGTGGAAACACCGTCTAGTGGTGGAGACGAGCGTGTAGTGGCGAGCAGAGAGGACACATCGGTGTTGGGCAAAGGAAAATCTAGCATGACCCAGTGGAGAGAGGTGTACAGCCCAATGTAGGGAGGAAAGGACACTGGCGGAGGGAGAGAGAACACCGGTGGAGGGAGAGAGGGGACACCAACCGTGGGAAGAGAGGATACAAGCGGAGGGCGA
The DNA here is from genome assembly GCA_037428765.1 of Rubia yunnanensis. Taxonomy (NCBI): domain Eukaryota; kingdom Viridiplantae; phylum Streptophyta; class Magnoliopsida; order Gentianales; family Rubiaceae; genus Rubia; species Rubia yunnanensis. Next base: position 110,856,796 of record CM075064.1, on the reverse strand, counting down.
GAGGTGTGTGGACTCCGAGTGGAGCGGATCTGAAGCCCGAAGGAGTAGGCGAGGCAGCCCGATGGCAGAGGGAGGAGTTGAAGCCCGACGACGGAGGGAGAGGCTGTGAGGTGGGAGAGGGAAGAGAAATTTGGTGCTTAGAAAATGTGAAAAAAGAGAAGAGGGAGAGTGTATCAGATTCATTGCTTTAGGAAATGTATATTGCAAAGAGTAAATGGGTGAAGGCTGATAGATTTGGGAAAATGCTAAGGAAATGGGTTTGCTTTAGAAAACCCTAGCTTGCTATTTATATTGGGACCCAAAAATCCAACAAAGGCACCCTGTTAAAGGCTGTTGTTCAATAGAACCGCCTTTAATTGATGCAATCAAAGGCAGAACTGCCTTTTGTTATTTTCGAACCATCTTTAATCGTATCCAAAATGTGTTCCAAGCTCGGACTCGCATTCAGATCTCAATCAAAGGCGGTTCCCAGGAAATTTCTTGGAACCGTCTTCTAATGATGTCTTTAATAGAGGCTTTTCTACTATTGAATAAAACCTAAATTAAAAGTAAATAAATTTTGAAACAAAAATAACAAAAAAAATGTTATGAGATTATTTTGATGCCTGAAACGATGTTGGATAACTTCGTTAGCCCATTTCGAGGGCCAAAATCAAACATAAACCAGCCAACTGAGTATACCCCAATGATTAAACTGAAATGAATTTGATTTTGTCCTGCTTAAAACATGGCCTTTACTAACATTTGATATTGTCCAACAATGAACCAATGCAGACTTGGCGAACCTTGCAAATGCGACGAAACGACTTCAATCTAAAACCCCAACGAAGCAAACCAAACACCTCCTTAAAAACCAAAAAAAAATTGGAAAAAGAAGAAAGGGGTCGTGAAAAGAGCTCTGGGAATCGCCTTTAGAAAATGGCTAACCGGGAAGAACACTCCCTCGTCCCAATATTGATTGTTTATATGATGGTAAACTAATTGCAACAATTCTTTCAACCTACTACCATAAGACTAATGTATTGTAAGGGAAATCAAATCTAAATATTATTCTGTTAATGGCCATGAAAATGTTCTAAGCATTTGAGATCGAGTATTAGTGGTAGACTTCATTTCGATATTATTTTAAGATTTTTTTGTGTCTAGTACATCTTTTGCATATATTATTCTATTGGCAATTTTGTGATAGACTTCCATTTTTGAAGAAAACGATGTAAAGATATACATGATAGAAGTCAGTTGCATGTCGCTTGGCCATCAATTCTACAAAAACTGACAGACCAACGTCGACTTCACCATCAGCAGACCATAGAAGCTAAAATCTATTTAAACCTACGCTACAGGCAAAGTCAACCAAATTGATGAATTGTTTAATGACATATATATGCTATGGTCTCGATAACAACCATAACGGATCATGTACTCAGTAGTAACCGACATCGGTCATGCACCTTCCTTTCAATCATATGACACATGGACTAATCACTACTGGAAAACTCTCAAAATTGATCAATGGCAGTTAAAACACTGCCTAAATTACGGTCCAAAAAAATAGCTGAGGTTTTTGGCAGTGAATCAAAACTAGATCTAGAAAAAATATCAAATCATATTGTGTTAACCACAACAAAAAAACCTTTATTTATTAAAAGTTGTTCAAACTAGACACAATAAACAAAGCGGTAGAAGGCTTCGACACATTGGAGGCAGAGCCAAATGGCGGAGGCGGAGGGCTTCGACGCAGAAGTGAGCGGTGGAATTGAGAAGGGGGCAGTAGTTCGCTAGAGCGGTATAATGGATGGGGGTTTAATTTCAATCGGAAGAATGGGAGTGTTTTCTCCATTAGCGATGGAATGGGAGTGTTTAATTTTTGAAAATGACTAAGGTATAAAAACTTAATAGAACTGGGTCAATAAAGGCCGATTTCTAAAATAAAAGGAATTTCTAAAATAAAACTACCTTTGACCGATTTTCATTAAAGGCGGTTCCGTCTTTAATTGATTTTAAGATGCCTTTAAATTGAAAGAAGGGGCTTCGGAGGGGGTTCCAAATTTGGAACCATTTACCATTTTCATTAAAGGTTGTTCTTGAGGAATTACCTTTGATTGCATGCATTTAGAATCACCCTTTTTCCACTACTGCATGTCGGTCGCCTTGCTGCTGCCGGTGTCGGTCAAACTTTAAACCTCAGTTATTTTAAAAAAAAATAATTTAAGTAAAAATTTCTTGTTTCCTTGGTTTTGAATCAAGGTAAAAATTAGATTTTTTACTGAATTTCCTTTTTTCTCGGTTATTTCCACGAAAAACATAGGTAAAAAGTCTCTAGATCCGAGGTAAAACAGTCCTATGTCTTGTAGTGAACTGAAATTAGAACGAGCATTTGGAAATGATTTCCAATTTAGCAATATGGCACCTTGCACTAATTGGGACAAGCTTGGGAAAGTATTCAAATTCATTACAATTCCATTCACTGTAGACTTTGCCATAATGCGGGTTAATTTGCTTCCTTGTAAATAGAAATATGATTAAACATCCATGATGTCCAAAATAAGATATCCAATTTCATCACTCGATCTCAAGTTAACCCTACCTTCATATGTATAGGTTATCTTTTAACCAATAAAATCGTATTGACAATCCAGTCTAAAAGGATTCAGTTTCTAAATTTCATCCAAAGATAGAGAAAAAGAAGAGAGTATTAAGTTAGGAATGTATTTAAACTTACATCTTCAAAGCTCAATAGAATCACAACTGACAACACAATCTAAATGACAATCTTTTGACTCTGAAAGATGATATAAAGAAAACCTAAGACCATACATGTCCACGTACACATGTTTTCTTTATTCATATAGTTTAAACACAAGTAAAACACAATTTAAGATTTCACACACTGTATTCTTTTGACCTAAAGATCAGCGGCAGCAAGCATAGACATTTGAAATGGAAATGATCAAATTGTTTCCACGTCTTCAACATCGACAATTGCAGACAACTGGGTGCATAGGAAATGCCTCAGCCTCACTCTCTTCAATATACCCTATATGAATAGCCCAATGAGCCGGTGAGATTAATCTTCTATATTTAGTCACCTGGTTTTCAGTGGTTATGGAGAATTTTTCCAGCGATCCGCATCTAAGGACATTCATCGCATGCACCATAGCGTTGTTGAAGAAGCTACAGTGCATGTTCAAAACCTTCAGCCGGGGCATGCCAGATACAATAGCCACCGCCATATGCAGATGTAACGTTGGACAGCTAATATAGAGTTCCTTTAAGTTAGGGCAGCTGCGACCCGTGATTTCAAGCATGTTGAGTTCTCTGAATTCCCACCCGAGGACTAAAGATTCAAGATGTGTCCAGCTCCTAAAAGCTTTTGATAGCCCATTAATTGTCGTATTCCCGGATATGCACGGCAACACCAATTGTTGCACATTTGAGCACCTAGTATTATAGGAATGACACAAAAATGGGTGTTATATTGTATAAAAGGTAATATGGAAAAAAAATAAATGTTGTCACATATTGAGAAAAAGCAAGTACGTACCTTGAAGCTGCATAGAGTAAATCCCTATCTCTCACCTGGAAGGAATAATCAAATACTATAGTGTTTAGAGAGCCTAGTCCGACGTTTATGCCTCGAACAAAGGCAAGCCTTAGTATAGCTCTCTTACGAGCTACAGGTAGATGGCTGAGTTTGCGGCTGCACTCAGATATATCCAATTTATTTTCTGACAAGAGAAGATCAGTGATCGCAGCTCTCCACAAGCGACACACAGCAGCAACATTTACTAAGCGATCATCCAAGCTCACGAGCGAAAATATACGTAAAAGGAGTTCATAAGGGATGTTGGACCAAATAGCTTCTGCATCCTTCTGAGCTTTCAACCGATGGCTCCTACGCAGGCCACCTTTGTTTTCCATGATGAATAAAATAAGTGAACCTGTAATGTCAAAAGAAAATAGAAGTTCATTAAAAATATGGAAAGTAAGATTGAATTTCCTGTAAGAATATGCAAATATTAATTTCAAGTGAGGTATTTAAGAAGGACATAAATTTTTGGAGTATAGAGATTAACAATTGAGTATAGGGGGCTTACTACTGCATCAATTGTTTATATAATATGTTTTCAAGAAAATATTCAAACTACATTTCTATATCTGCTCAAAATATATTTCAAACAAGTACATTATAAATTCATATTATTGAATTTTTTTCCAAATTTTAATCCAAATATATTTCAAAAGACAAATTAAAATCTATGATTAATAACTGAAGAAACAAATTCTAAAGAAGAGAGTCAATTTATGAGGGAATGTGTAGATTGAGTACGGAACACAGGGAAGAATCCATGAATATGAATTGAGGTTTCTAGCAACGAGGAAGAAAAATCAAAATAAACCTGGTTATTTGAATGGTTTAGTGTCAGTACAATTAACTACTCAAATAGTCCTAAAACTTTAAGGTGTTTCTTGCTTTTGTCATGTGAACTGAAAAAAGCTTTATTCTAGTCCAATATTTTCTAAAACTACTTTTAATAAGTTAAAGCATCTTCAAAAGGGATAAAAATCGAAATTCATCATTAATGTTCTTTTAAAAGAAATATTTGATTTTACTATTTTTAGAATTTAATTTTGCCTTTAAAAAAATTGATCTTTTATTAATCTTCACTTTTTTTTTAGTCTTCACGTTAAAATATTTAACAATAATTAATTAATAAAATTTTTATTATTGTGTTACAATATAGTTTACTATAACTAAAAAAATAACATCAAGAGGACAAAGAACTCCACACCTATTATCTCCCATCGATACAAGGCAATTGTCGTAAATTTATCACATAAAAAAATGATATAGAAGTGATATAAAGGTTGTATATGGAAATGGGTTTTGAATAATTACCGATATACAAATAAATTTTCTTTATATTTAAATGTAATTTAAGTATATTTTGGAAGTAATAATGCACGGAAAGTAAAAATTAAAGGACTTTGAAAATTTCATAAGTTAAATGTATAAGCTAAAAATATTATAAGGATATTAAAATCTATTAATTTTCAATAAAAATCCATTTATGACCATTCCCTATCTAAGATATACATTTTCTGACTTGGACAAGAAAATCTTCTTCTGAACCCTTTCCCAGCCCCCCACCCACCCACCCACCCCCCCCCCCCACTCAATCCCACCTTCCCCAACCTCCTCCCCTAAAGACGTAGACCGACAAAAAATAAATGGAGAAAGAGTTTGGCACAGTTTCCGGTGAAGAAATGGAGAAACTACTCCAGATCTGCTCAGGCGGAGGCAGACAATGAATTTTTAAACATAGACATTCATATCAAATAATCAAGTAAAAAAGAAGAATTTTGAGAAGATCGGGAGGAAGGTAACCAGAACAAAAAAAATTGAAAACTACCAATTATAGAATTATAAGCCTCTCATCCCAAAAAAGAATAAAGAAAAAGTAAAAAAGACAATAAAAATAGGAGTACCCGGCAGTGACCTCACAGGAATCTTAAAGGACGAACGCTAGTCGTGACCTCGCCGGAATCTTTCGTTTAAGGCCAATCGCTTCAATCACTCCGCTCCCTCGACAATTTTCTATCTCTTGTTTATAGTAAAACTATAATAGTGAACTTCATGGATTCTTATTAAGTAATGGTGTTTTCAACTATTTTTAAAAGGAAAAGAGGACCACCTTCATTAGCTTTTATTTACTATTTGCCAAAATATTCTTTTTTTTCTATTTTTCAATAAATTCTTAAGAGGATAATTCTCCGCAACATTATTTTTAAGGTTGAAGCTATAAATTGTCATATAGTTAATTATTGATATCTTTTTACAGACTACTAATCAACTATATTGTAAATATAATGCGGAAAGCAATAAATATTTATAAAAAATAAATGAATGTATTTTGTGCTAATTTGGAAGTTACTATTCTTATTATTAATAATAATATAATTATTATATGATTTTACAAATGTAAAATTAGTAGTCGTCCACTGTGATAACGTAAGTGTAATTAACAGAAATGATTTCTAAGATAAGATCCACCTACAATTACACCATTTCAACCATATTTTTAGTTAAGAATATTAATTTATGTTGACCCCTTTAATAAATGGAAAAAATATATTGAATTACTGTAACATGGTTTTTAAGAATTTTAATTGATGCTGATGCCCTTTAATAAACGGAAAAGTTCTATTGAATTACTATAACATGATTCCATTGACTGACAACTTGTTACAAGAAAATTATGTATTCCCGTGTCGACTAAAATTCAATCATTCATCTTATTCATTTAAAAATTATTTACCTCTAAACTAAATTTAATATACATAATAAATGGCAAAACCATCGGTCAACAAGATCATAAAAATTCTCTTATTGTAAAATTAAGAGCCACTTTAATAACTCAAAGTAAAAGTAAATGTTAAAATTTGAAGCAAAAGTTTCTAACTGTAAAGTCCGGATTTGATTGATTAGCAATTTGTGGTAATTCTACAAATATAGAAGTATTATGTTGTAACATCAAAGAATGAAGTTTTCAAATTATGGTATAATCGAAGAAGAAATTTGAGAGGTAGTACATCTCGTCCAATTTGATTTGATTTGAAAAATATATCAATTCTAGGTTTGCATAGTTGTAATTGATATAGGTTTTGGCTATGCTATGGATGAAGACAAGATATTCAAATTCCTATCTCTAAGGGATTTGATTTGGTAATTCTCTCTTCAAGGGATTTGATTTTTACCGAAATATTTTGTGGAGATAGAATTCCAGTCGTACGAGTAATTGAAGACGTGCAGCCAACTATAAAGTGTGGACATCCTAGCTAAGCTACTGCCAGATTAATTTTGAGAAAATCTACATTCAGGTTTTCGATTTTAAGAAGTAGTCGAGAGTTGTACAATTGCTTTCCAACGTTATCAAAATCTTTTATTCTTAAAGTTCATAACGTAACCCTTAATTTCTCGGGAAAATGAGATCCAACGTCAACGAGTTTAGAGGTCAGAGGGAGTCTAATCAAGGCGGGTCGGAAACTAGGGGAGCAAGCAGAATTCACGTGTTTATAAGAAAAGATAAGTATCTTGTATGGTTTACCTTTTACTATCTTTCTGATTGATGGGTTCATTCTAAACTGGGCTAGGCCCCACAAATGTAGCAGACATTCTTCGAACCACGTAACCAAGGCGTGTGTCTTTGACTATTTACTTTGTTACGTATTTGGTTAATTAGCTTATGTTGGAACAGGGTTATCACAATTGAAGTAATTGGGTAAAACCAAATTCCAACTGGTATTAGAGCTAATCACTTATTCATACCTCAGTTGTGTCAAGGAAAGTGCTGATTTGGTTTTACCAATACCCAAAGATGAAGTTTCTGTGTCTCGGCCTCCACTGCTAGAGTGAATGAATTAAAACTATTATAAGGCGCAGATGCGAGTTTTTATCACCTCTCTTTTGGAGACGGTACATCTCTCCATATTGCTCATTTAGGTCACTCTATGCTCTTTTTTTAGGTGAAAGATATTATTGTTAATTCTTTTAAAATTGTGGCTGTGAATCGAGGCTATTTTTATGCCGGTAATAGTAAAGAAATAAAATTTTACCAAAAGACCATAACAAGTTTATGAATTTGGAAACTCAGTCATCTTTTCCATGTTCAAATTGCATAGGGCAGAAAACATTCTCTAAACTTGGAAACCTCTAACGCGATGCAGTTTTCAAACTCAAAAATTAATGAAGGAAAAAATGCTTTTCAACAAATTTCTAGAGAGGGACTAGAATGTGGACACGAATCCTAAAACTATATATCATTTTACCAAGAGCGAACACACAACTATTGTGAGTTTCCAAGTTCGGAATATATAGGTGCTTTCCATTTTGGAAAGTACAGATAGACAAAAGGGAAATTTCCCTGTTTCTAAGTTTGGAATTAAATTAAAGGCGGTTTTTAACCGCCTTTAATAACTATTTGTTAAGGCGCTTCTCGTAACTGCCTTTTATTTTCACATTGATTAAGGGCTAGGGCCAGAGAAGGCACACAAAACGTTACTTTAAATTGCTGACAGAACCACCTTAAATAGGACATTCCTACACTAGTGCCAGATCGGCACAGTTGAGGAGTCAATGTTTGGGGAAAAATTCGGCATCCAGCAGAGTACTTTCATTCAAGCTCCGCTGGGAAAAAAAGTGCAGTGTTCACATTAAAAATTCTATTACCGTGATCACACTACCTCATTAAAAACCCAGTGGGAAAAAAACTATAGTTTTCTTCATAATGTCTTTAGTTCTTCGATAATATTGAACAATAAATTCAATATGTTGATGATGACATCTTCTTCAATTCTTCATCATAAAGTTGATCCATCAACCATTTAAAGCACCACAAAGCATCTGATATTCGTATCATTCCCTCCCAGATAAAAAATTTTCATCTTTGAAATAGGAATCATATAATCAAAAGCCTGGTCTTTAATCTTGCCCAACTGGAGATAGGTCTTTTACCAGCAAGCTGTCTTGATTTTTTCAAATCCTCCCACCATTCTATCGCATATTGGGTGAAGAATACTGTGCGATCATAATCTTCTCTTTCTAGCGGTAGTTGTAAAGATCAAATAGGTTTTCAATCTACCTCTCCCAATCTAAGTATTTTGCAGGATTGTGTTGACCACTAAATCTAGGAATATCATATTTCAAACCTTTGATGTCACTCGCAGATTCAACTTTTCTTGCGAAACGAGGAGGCATGGGATTTGTAAACTCATCTACCTTCCTAGAAAATATTGGAACCTCGTTTATTATCACATTTATGACATTCAAGGCATTCATTTTAGGTTTGTTGTTTGGACTGCCAACAAAAGGCGAGACAAATGGATCGTCTGCCATCCTTGCTAAGAAGAAACAACTGATTTGTAGTAAACGAACCCCTTCTCCTTTGTTTAGTAAGGTCACTCACCAAGTGTATAACACTCACAACTCACAAGGAAAAGGCTAATGTAAGGGCAATTGATCAATTCACCGAAATTTAAAGCAAACTATGGAGATGAGTACTGCAGAACCTATTTTCAAATTTAAAAATGTATAAACTCAAAATTGGGCTCTACGATATGGTATTCCAAATTCTAAAAAGAATAAGGAACAAGCGCAATTTGAATGGCATGAATCAGAGCTGTATTAAATGAAATTATGATAAAAAAAGAAGGCTTTGTATACACGACAAATAGGTTCCAAAAATTTGGAAACCTTTCCAAAAGTAAATTTGAATAGGACTCAAATCCAGATCCCTTGTGGTAAAGGATTTTAATGACTTACTTGTACCCTAAGTAAAAAATTTAGATCAAAACCCCTCTCTCAATTGGCTTTTACTTCCTTTTTCTCTTCCGATTTGGATTTTGACTTTTCTTTTCCTTTTTGAAATTGGATTTCAATTTTTTATCTTTCTTATTTTCAGCCACAATTTGTTTTTTTTGCTATAAAATGCTGACAACCAGAATCTTATTCCCCAAGAAAAAAGTTCGGTCACAATTCCCAAAAGAGTTGGAAATTGCAAATCTGCCCCCAAACTTTTGGAAATTGCAATTCTGATTTCCTATTTCAAATCCTAAATTCTGAATTTGAAACCCAAAAATCTGCTACCTTTTTTTATATATATATTTTCAAATCCTTCCTCTTGATTCAGCATGCAATAATTTTTAGAAGAGTTGATGAAACATATCACAAGCACATCAACTATTTAAGCTATCTAAAACTACGAAACTGACTGGGAGGTGAAGGTGGATAATACTTGTTAGCCCTCAGACCCTTCGACACCTGACTCGATTGACGAAGGTGAAGGTGGATAGTAATACTGAAGTAATCTAACTCTTAGACCTTTCGATGTCCTTCAAATCTAGATTCAATCCTCCTGGTAAGAAAGATCAAACAAACACATTAAAACACGACACAAAAGAGTATATATATATCAAAAAAGTTCGAAAATAAATTAATGCAAAACTAGAAACCTTTTTTAAAAAAAAAATCGGCCTTAGTAGATCTCCTGCTTTGCTCTGATACGAACTGATATGAATCTCCTTACGAAGAAGAAATCTCACGATTGCAAAATTAATATAATGAAGGGATCTACAAACCCTCTCTCTCTCGTACGAAATTCAGGTGTCTGGCCCTCGGGGTATGCCTAATCTCAACTTGCTCTCTAAGTATCCCTCAGGATCAAATTACACGGTTTATTGATACTTAACTAGCCCCTGGGGTTAATCAACAATGGAATAACTCGCAAGCAGAGAGTATGAGCTCAAAAGGTTGTATATTTGATTGATAAAAGTGTGTTATATTCGTCCATAAGGCTTCCCTATTTATAGGGTTACAATCTCGCCCCAAACCCTAATCCCAAATGGAAACTGAATCAACTTATGGAAGCTTTAAGAAGCTAAAACCATATCTAACTAACATACATAAAATAAATTGTAATCTAAGGTAATCTGGTTGAATTCTTCAAGAAGTAACCTTGAAGAATATATATTACCTTATCTAATCTTACCAAATCTAATTCTAATCAGAATAAAACTTCATATTTTTGAAACCCTGATGTACTGGTTCCGAAATTAGCTTTTCCAAGCTCACATGGCCGAGCTCTATAGTCTAAGATCCAAAATGTAATAATTTTACAATATTTTACGATGATCACACTACCTCATTAAAAATCCAGTGGGAAGAAAGAGTATAGTGTTCTTCATGATGTCTTAAGTTCTTCAACAATCTTGAACAATAAATTCAATATGTCGATGATGACTTTATCTTCAATTGTACAAAATAAAGTTGATCCATCAAACCATTTAAAGCACCATCAAAGCATTTGATATTGGTATCAATAGGCCTGCCACGAAGAAATTTCTGATAGGGGCATTATTGTAGGGTTATGAGAGTTTTTGAACTTTCTCATCTGTCTAGAGGCAAGCTAGGTTGTTGGGAATGTCAGTGCCTGGATTGAAATTATGGTTAATCTGGAGGGATTGGGAGAGAGGAACAGAGTGAAAGGTGAGGATTTGCAGAAAATATTTGTTGCCACCCATCGGTGATATAATTGCCATGGTTGCAGAGGTGTTTGCCGGTGTAGGTTCTGGCAAGGTGTGAGCGTTATCACTAAGGAAGAAGGTAAAGGTGGAGAGAAGGTGGAGAGTTAAGAGAGAGAAAGCATTGAATCTGAAGGATACTTCAATATCCGTGAAACTCTAAACAAAAGAAACTATAATGACAATATTAACGACCCATTTAAAAAGTATTGAAGTGCAAATAGTGTTATAAAATTATAGCTTAAAATATAGTATTATATTTAAATATGATTATAAAATTGATCATTTAATATATATTTAAAATTTTAAACTTGAACTTTAATATCTTTAGAAAAAATCTAGTTATAAAATATGACGACTAAAAAAATCACAAAGTCTTGTTTAACATGGCTGATATTAATTTCCTTGCGAAGATTTTGGATGGGGAATTTTTGAAGAAGCACTCTCTTTAAATAAAAAAGATATTGTAGAAAAAACAACTTTAGATCTTCACTAACACAAAGGTAGAAAACCCTAAACCTAAGCATTAGTTGCACGAATTGTTCACGAAATTCTCGCAAATTCTAGTCTCACAATTTCGAAAATAAATTTGCAAGTTTAAAGATGATCGCAAGAAAAGATTAATAAACTCAAATTCTTAATTATATGATTTATTAAAAAGGTAATTAATTCAGTGAGAGCCTTCCCTATAAATAGGGTTTAACTCAGCTGGGTCACAAGAAATCAGAAGACATAATTAAGCTAGGATTTAATATTATTCCTTGTTGAATGAAGCTAGCTTTGAAAATCTAAATCCTAATCAAAGTAAATGTCCTAAACTTTAAAGAATCTTGGTTGGATTCTCCTAATAAGTATGGCCAGATTCAAGGAATCTAATCCTATCAAATCTTTCCTAATTTTATCTAATCTTATCTAAACTTATCTAATCTAAGTTAATCTAATCTAATCTTCAAATATTACATGAATTATGAGATTATTCCTATGATGAATACACTACATAGTGTAGTGTTAGTGTTAAAAACCCAGTGGGAAAAGAGTGTAGTGTTAGTCACTACTAGAAACAACCTCTATTACTTCTCCCCTTTTACCTCAGTTTTATCCTAAACCCTAAAAAACTGAGGTAAAAATTTCTTTTACCTCTGTTGTCTTTTTCGAAGTAAAAGGTTTTTTGTAACCCGGTTAAAAAACCAAGGTAAATAATTGGTTTTTAACTTTGGTTGATAAAATAACCAAAGTAAAAGATTAAAAATGAGGTAAATAATGTTACCGAGTAAATCACATGACCAAAAAATTATTTATAAAATAGTGCTCACATGATGTCACATGTATAAACATGTACAGACAATTACATAATGTTAAAATAAGATACGGAATTAATTAATTAGAAAAAACACATGCATGAGAATATCTTTACAAGTACATAAATCCGAATACATAATTGTCTTAGTTCACACATAACAGAAATTACAATAAACTTAATTAGCTCAGAAAATGATGACCTTGAAGACGATATGTACCCTAGCTTCTATCATCTCAAAGAACAAGGTGTCCCGGATGCGCAGGTTGTTTCCTGTAAGGAATTTGCAAAAACCCTTTGGGGAAAGGGCCTTCATCTTCGCACCCCCGAGTTGTCCATATGCCAATCTATCCCATAACACCTCAGCACCACGGGGATTTCCTCAGTCGATAGGAGTTGTACAATCACCCTCGAGATGGACGAAGTCATAGTAAAAAATATGTATTAGAAATATGAATATATATATATATATCTACATATGCATTTGTCTACAAAACAATTTTATTCGAGTGCTTTACCGAAGTTGGTATTTTCCAAATCTTGAGTTGCTTCAAATTGCAGTAAAAACATGGGCTATCAATAGCCATGGAATGATGTTCAATGTTCAAGAAAAATGGCTCTGGGTGCCTTTGTTGTGCAGTGAACTGTACGATAACCGAAAAGTGATAGCAGTTACGAGGTGTGTAGTTGAGGTCGACTTTATCGACATTGCAAAATTTGATCTGCATTCGGCTATTATAATGCTGCAAACGACCTCGCATGAATGTTGACAAAGACTTTTTCCAAAGCGATGTCGCAGACATGAGCTGGTCAAGAAGAGCTCATTTCCCTAGTCGATGTCACACGTTATAACAACAAACATTGGTTAAAAACCAAGGTAAAAGGCACTTCTTACTCAATTCCAAACCATGGTAAAATATCCACTTCTTACTCCACCAGTATTTACCTTGGGTTTTTGGAAAAAAACTGAGGTAAAAACCCCTCTAGAACCCGAGGTGAAATGTGATGTCTGTTGTAGTGAATCTACCTAAAACCCTAAACTCAAAATAATTAAATAGAAAACCTAAATCAAACCTTAATTTTGAAATTCAGGAATAGGAAACCCTGAATACATATTTCAAAATTAGAGTGCAATTCTTCAAAAACTATTATGAATTTTTCAGCTCCTCTTCGTGTACTTAAACAATCAAAGCATTCAACTCTTCATATCTAAGTTTATTCTTAGCTCTTGTCATCATACCATTAAAATCATATAGAGGATCTCTGACATGACCTTTGAAGCTTTGATCTAACTGAGGCACGATCCGTGCAGGTTCGAGTGACATGACCCGTGTTGGCGACATGCTCTGTACGGATGCGGGTAAAGCTTGCACAATTCATCCGGCTTCATCTTCTAGATTCATATCAATGGCCTTATAGTTGGATATGACTTTTTATAAGCTTTAAATTTTATGTTTCATCTTCTCACATATTATTGTTAGAACAGTTTTCTCCCCCACCCTCTATATATAATTTCTTCCTTCATGTTCATGTTTAAGTTTTGTCTTAAATTTTCCACATTCATCTAGTGGTAGTCTCTCGTTCCAGAGTTTATAAATTGTGTTGGCAAGTTTTTGTATATTAGGTTTGATTTTATTTTTTTTCTTATTTTGAGGTTTTTCTTATTTTATTTTTTTTAGAATAGGTAATCACATTTATTCAAAAATTATATTCAAAACTATTGCTCTCGTTATAAAGAGGTCATCGTATTAATTGGAAATACATTAACCTATTAATAGTCTGTCATTTGAAAGTAAACTTTTTCTATAAGTTATAGGACAATATTGATATTGTTCAACTTTAATAGTATATAATTGATACTGCTGGAAAATGTAAGGGTTCACAAGAACAAATCAGAGAAACGAAATAGGGCTCGCAAGCATCAAACCCTAAGAAAAAGTTCTAAAATCTACCTGGAAAGAAGATAAAATCTCCAAATTACTAAAGATGAAAAATTAATTATTTTCGGCCTGCTAGTGGAAAAGGAGCCTATTTAAGGCTGTTTTACAGGACCAGAGAAGACACTTATTAGGGGCCTATTTAAGGCTGTTTTACTGAATAAGTGCCTTTTTTGGTCATGTCTTTGATCATTTTAATCAAAGGCGGATCCGAGAACCACCTTGTATTGGATCATAAATGGGTTCTGAATTTGGAACTAATTTATGGGGTCCCATAAAAAAGATGCCAGAAACCTAGGTTTTTGGCGGCATAAGAAATAGATATGAAAACATTGGACAATCAGAAAAGAAATAAATTTCACACAAATTAGTTTGAAAAAAAATAAATAAATATGTAAACAAATCTGTAAACATGGCAGTGGAAACACCGTCTAGTGGTGGAGACGAGCGTATAGTGGCGAGCAGAGATGACACATCGGTGGTGGGCAAAGGAAAATCTAGCATGACCCAGTGGAGAGAGGTGTGCAGCCCAATGTAGGGAGAGGAAAGGAAACTGGCGGAGGGAGAGAGGACACCGATGGAGGGAGAGAGGGGACACCAACCGTGGGAGGAGAGGATTCAAGCGAAGGGCGAGAGGCGTGTGGACTCCGAGTGGAGCGGATCTGAAGCCCGAAGGAGTAGGCGAGGCAACCCGATGACAGAGGGAGGAGTTGAAGCCCGGCGGCGGAGGGAGAGGCTGTGAGGTGGGAGAGGGAAGAGAAATTCGGTGCTTAGAAAATGTGAAAAAAGAGAAGAGGGAGAGTGTATCAGATTAATTGCTTTAGGAAATGTATATTGCAAAGAGTAAATGGGTGAAGGCTGATAGATCTGGGAAAATGCTAAGGAAATGGGTTTGCTTTAGAAAACTCTAGCTTGCTATTTATATTGGGACCCAAAAATCCAACAAAGGCACCCTGCTAAAGGCGGTTGTTCAATAGAGCCGCCTTTAATTGATGCAATCAAAAGTAGAACTCCCTTTTGTTATTTTCGAACCACCTTTAATCGTATCCAAAATGTGTTCCAAGCTCAGACTCACATTCGGATCTCAATCAACGGCGGTTCCCAGGAAATTTCTTGGAACCACCTTCTAATGATGTCTTTAATAGAGGCTTTTCTACTATTGAATAAAACCTAAATTAAAAATAAATAAATTTTGAAACAAAAATAACAAACAAAAAATTTATAAGATTATTTTGAGGCCTGAAACGATCTTGGATAACTTCGTTAGCCCATTTCAAGGACCAAAATCAAACATAAACCAGCCAACTGAGTATACCCCAATGTTTAAACTAAAATGAATTTGATTTTGTCCTGCTTAAAACATGGCCTTTACCAACATTTGATATTGTCTAACAATGAACCAATGCAGACTTGGCGAACCTTGCAAATGTGGCGAACCTTGCAAATGCGACGAAACGACTTCAATCTAAAACCCCAACGAAGCAAACCAAACACCTCCTTAAAAACCAAAAAAAATTGGAAAAAGAAGAAAGGGGTCATGAAAAGAGCTCTGGGAATTGCCTTTCGAAAATGACTAACCGGGAGGAACACTGCCTCGTCCCAATATTGATTGTTTATATGATGGTATTGTAAGGGAAATAAAATCTAAATATTATTCTGTTAATGCCCATGAAAATGTTCTAAGCATTTGAGATCGAGTATTAGTGGTAGACTTCATTTCGATATTATTTAAAGATTTTTTTGTATCTAGTACATCTTTTGCATATATTATTCTATTGGCAATTTTGTGATAGACTTCCATTTTTGAAGAAAATGATGTAAAGATATTAATGATAGAAGTCAGTTGCATGTCGCTTGGCCATCAATTCTACAAAAATTGACAGACCAATATCGCCTCCACCATCAGTAGACCACAGAAGCTAAAATCTATTTAAACCTACGCTACAGCCATAGTCAGCCAAATTGATGAATTGTTTCATGACATATATATGCTATGGTCTCGATAACAACCATAACAGATCATGTACTCAGTAATAACCGACATCGGCCATGCACCTTCCTTTCAATCATATGACACATGGACTAATCACTACTGGAAAACTCTCGAAATTGATCAATGGCAGTTAAAAAACTGCCAAAATTACGGTCCAAAAAAATAGCTGAGGTTTTTGTCAGTGAATCAAAACTAGATCTAGAAATATATCAAATCATATTGTGTTAACCACAACAAAAAAACCTTTATTTATTAAACGTTGTTCAAACCAGCAATAATAAACAAAGCGGCAGAAGGCTTCGACACAGTGGAGGCAGAGCCAAATGGCGGAGGCTGAGGGCTTCGACGTGGAAGCGAGCGGAGGAATTGAGAAGGGGGCAGTAGTTCGCTAGAGCAGTAGAATGGAGGAGGGTTTAATTTCAATCGGAAGAATGGGAGTGTTTTCTCCATTAGCGATGGAATTGGAGGATTTAATTTTTGACAATGACTAAGGTATAAAAACTTCATAGTTTTTTATAAACTGGGTCAATAAAGGCAGCCCATTAAAGGAATTTCTAAAATAAAACTACCTTTGACCGATTTTCATTAAAGGCAGTTCCGTCTTTAATCGATTTTAAGCTGCCTTTAAATTGAAAGAAGGGGCTTGGGAGGGGGTTCCAAATTTGGAACCATTTAAGGTCTTCATTAAAGGTTGTTCTTGAGGAATTTCCTTTGATTGCATGCATTTATAATCACCCTTTTTCCACTACTGCATGTCGGTCGCCTTGCTGCTGCCGGTGTTGGTCAAACTTTAAACCTCAGTTATTTTTTTAAAAAGTAATTTAAGTAAAAATTTCTTGTTTCCTTGGTTTTGAATCAAGGTATAAATTAGATTTTTTACTGAATTTCCTTTTTTCTCGGTTATTTCCACGAAAAACATAGGTAAAAAGGTCTCTAGAACCGAGGTAAAACAGTCCTATGTCTTATAGTGAACTGAAATTAGAACGAGCATTTGGAAATGATTTCCAATTTAGCAATATGGCACCTTGCACTAATTGGGACAAGCTTGGGAAAGTATTCAAATTCATTACAATTCCATTCACGGTAGACCTTGCCATAATGCGGGTTAATTTGCTTCCTTGTAAATAGAACCACTATATATCTATGATTAATTTCGTAACTTCTTTAGCTGTAGAAAATAGGTGTAACAATATCTCCAAAATAATCTTTGAAAAGGTAATAAAAATATGATTAAACATTCATGATGTCCAAAATAAGATATCCAATTTCATCATTCGATCTCAAGTTAACCCTACCTTCATATGTATAGGTTATATTTTAACCAATAATATCGTATAGACAATCAGGTCTAAAAGGATTCAGTTTCTAAATTTCATCCAAAGATAGAGAAAAAGAAGAGAGTATTAAGTTAGGAATGTATTTAAACTTACATCTTCAAAGCTCAATAGAATCACAACTGACAACGCAATCTAAATGACAATCTTTTGACTCTGAAAGATGATATAAGGAAAACCTAAGACCATATATGTCCACATACACATGTTTTCTTTATTGATACAGTTTAAGCACAAGTAAAACACAATTTAAGATTTCACACATTGTATTCTTTTGACCTAAAGATCAGCGGCAGCAAGCATAGACATTTGAAATGGAAATGATCAAATTTTTTCCACATCTTCAACATCGACAATTGCAGACTACTGGGTGCATAGGAAATGCCTCAGCCTCACTCTCTTCAATATACCCTATATGAATAGCCCAATGAGCCGGTGAGATTAATCTTCTATATTTAGTCACCTGGTTTTCAGTGGTTATGGAGAATTTTTCCAGCGATCCGCATCTAAGGACATTAATCGCATGCACCATAGCGTTGTTGAAGAAGCTACAGTGCATGTTCAAAACCTTCAGCCGGGGCATGCCAGATACAATAGCCACCGCCATATACAGATGTAACGTTGGACAGCTAATATAGAGTTCCTTTAAGTTAGGGCAGTTGCGACCCGTGATTTCAAGCATGTTGAGTTCTCTGAATTCCCACCCGAGGACCAAAGAGTCAAGATGTGTCCAGCTCCTAAAAGCTTTTGATAGCCCATTAATTGTCGTATTCCCGGATATGCACGGCAACACCAATTGTTGCACATTCGAGCACATAGTATTATAGGAATGACACAAAAATGGGTGTTAAAAATATTGTATAAAAGGTAATATCGAAAAGAAATAAATTTTGTCACATATTGAGAAAAAGCAAGTACGTACCTTGAAGCTGCATAGAGTAAATCCCTATCTCTCACCTGGAAGGAATAATCAAATACTATAGTCTTTAGAGAGCCTAGTCCGACGTTTATGCCTCGAACAATGGCGATCCTTAGTATAGCTCTCTTACGAGCTACAGGTAGATGGATGAGTTTGCGGCTGCACTCAGATATGTCCAATTTATTTTCTGACAAGAGAAGATCAGTGATAGCAGCTCTCCACAAGCGACACACAGCAGCAACATTTACTAAGCGATCAACCAAGCTCACGAGCGAAAAAATACGTAAAAGGAGTTCGTAAGGGATGTTGGACCAAATAGCCTCTGCATCCTTCTGAGCTTTCAACCGATGGCTCCTACGCAGGCCACCTTTGTTTTCCATGATGAATAAAATAAGCGAACCTGTAATGTCAAAAGAAAATAGAAGTTCATTAAAAATATGGAAAGTGAGATTGAATTTCCTGTAAGAATATGCAAATATTAATTTCAAGTGAGGTATTTAAGAAGGACATAAATTTCTAGAGTATAGAGATTAACAATTGAGTATAGGGGGCATACTGCTGGGTCAATTGTTTATATAATATGTTTTCAAGAAAATATTCAAACTACATTTCTATATCTGCTCAAAATATATTTCAAACAAGTACATTATAAATTCATATTATTGAATTTTTTTCCAAATTAAAAAAAATAAAACAGGACATAGCAAAAGACAAACTAAAATCTGTGATTAATAACTGAAGAAACAAAATCTAATGAAGAGACTCAATTTATGAGGGAATGTGTAGATTGAGTACGGAACACAGGGAAGAATCCATGAATATGAATTGAGGTTTCTAGCAACAAGGAAGCAAAATCAAAATAAACCTGGTTATTTGAATGGTTTAGTGTCAGTCCAATTAACTACTCAAATAATCCTAAAACTTTAAGGTGTTTCTTGCTTTTGTCATGTGAACTGAAAAAAGCTTTATTCTACTCCAATATCTTCTAAAACTACTTTTAATAAATTAAAACATCTTCAAAAGGGATAAAATTCGAAATTCATCATTAATGTTCTTTTTTTAATTTGTTTTTTGTTTTTACTATTTTTAGAATCTAATTTTGTATTTAAAAAATTGATCTTTTATTAATCTTCACTTTTTTATTAGTATTCACTTTAAACTATTTAACCATAATTAATTAATAATTTTTTTATTATTGTATTACAATATAGTTTACTGTAACTAAAAAAATAACATCAAGAGGACAAAGTACTCCACACCTATTATCTCCCATTGATATAAGGCGTTTGTCGTAAATTTATCACATAAAAAATGATATAGAAGTGATATAAAGGTTGTATATGAAAATGGGTTTTGAATAATTACCGATATACAAATAAATTATCTTTATATTTAAATGTAATTTAAGTATATTTTGGAAGTAATAAAGCACGGAAATTAAAAAAGGACTTTGAAAATTTTATAAGTTAAATGTATAAGCTAAAAATATTATAAGGATATTAAAATCTATTAATTTTCAATAAAAATCCATTTATGACCATTCCCTATCTAAGATATACATTTTCTGACTTGGACAAGAAAATCTTCTTCTGAACTCTTTCCCAGCCCCCCACCCACCCACCCACCCACCCCACTCAATCCGACCCTCCCCAACCTCCTCCCCTAAAGACGTAGACCGACAAAAAACAAATGGAGAAAGAGTTTGGCACAGTTTCCGGTGAAGAAATGGAGAAACTACTCCTGATCTGCTCAGGCGGAGGCAGACAAATGAATTTTGAAACATAGACATTCATATCAAATAATCAAGTAAAAAAGAACAATTTTGAGAAGATCGGGAGGAAGGTAACTAGAACAAAAAATATTGAAAACTACCAATTATAGAATTATAAGCCTCTCATCCCAAAGAAGAATAAAGAAAAAGTAAAAAAGACAATAAAAATAGGAGTACCCGGCAGTGACCTCACAGGAATCTTCAAGGACGAACGCTAGTCGTGACCTCGCCGGAATCTTTTGTTTAAGGCCAATCGTTGCAATCACTCCGCTCCCTCGACAATTTTCTATCTCTTGTTTATAGTAAAACTATAATAGTGAACTTCATGGATTCTTATTAAGTAATGGTGTTTTCAACTATTTTTAAAAGGAAAAGAGGACCACCTTCATTAGCTTTTATTTACTATTTTCCAAAATATTCTTTTTTTTTCTATTTTTCAATAAATTCTTAAGAGGATAATTCTCCGCAACATTATTTTTAAGGTTGAAGCTATAAATTGTCATATAGTTAATTATTGATATCTTTTTACAGACTACTAATCAACTATATTGTAAATATAATGCGGAAAGCAATAAATATTTATAAAAAGTAAATGAATGTATTTTGTGCTAATTTGGAAGTTACTATTCTTATTAATAATAATAATATAATTATTATATGATTTTACAAATGTAAAATTAGTAGTCGTCCACTGTGATAACGTAAGTGTAATTAACAGAAATGATTTCTAAGATAAGATCCACCTACAATTACACCATTTCAACCATATGTTTAGTTAAGAATATTAATTGATGTTTAGTTAAAAATATATTGAATTACTGTAACATGGTTTTTAAGAATTTCAATTGATGTTGATGCCCTTTAATAAACGGAAAAGTTCTATTGAATTACTATAACATGATTCCATTGAGTGACAACTTGTTACAAGAAAATTATGCATTCCCGTGTCGACTAAAATTCAATCATTCATCATATTCATTTAAAAATTATTTACCTCTAAACTAAATTTAATATACATAATAAATGGCAAAACCTTCAGTCGACAAGATCATAAAAATTTTCTTATTATAAAATTAAGAGCCACTTTAATAACTCAAAGTAAAAGTAAATGTTAAAATTTGAAGCAAAAGTTTCTAACTGTAAAGTCCAGATTTGGTTGATTAGCAATTTGTGGTAATTCTGCAA
This sequence comes from Rubia yunnanensis, assembly GCA_037428765.1. Classification (NCBI taxonomy): domain Eukaryota; kingdom Viridiplantae; phylum Streptophyta; class Magnoliopsida; order Gentianales; family Rubiaceae; genus Rubia; species Rubia yunnanensis. Next base: position 110,835,281 of record CM075064.1, on the reverse strand, counting down.
ATATGGAAGTATTATGCTGTAACATCAAAGAATTAAGTTTTCAAATTATGGTATAATCGAAGAAGAAATTTGAGAGGCAGTACATCTCGTCCAATTTGATTTGATTTGAAAAATATATCAATTCTAGATTTCCATAGTTGTAATTGATATAGGTTTTGGCTATGGTATGGATGAAGACAAGATATTCAAATTCCTTTCTCTAAGGGATTTGATTTGGTAATTCTCTCTTCAAGGGATTTGATTGTTACCGGAATATTTTGTGGAGATAGAATTCCAGTCGTACGAGTAATTGAATATGTGCGGCCAACTATAAAGTGTGGACATCCTAGCTAAGCTACTGCCGGATTAATTTTGAGAAAATCTACATTCAGGTTTTCAATTTTAAGAAGTAGTCGAGAGCTGTACAATTGTTTTCCAACATGATCAAAATCTTTTAATCTTAAAGTTCATAACGTAACCCTTAATTTCTCGGGAAAATGAGATCCAGCGTCAACGAGTTTAGATGTCAAAGGGAGTCTGATCAAGGCGGGTCGGCAACTAGGGGAGCAAGCAGAATTCATGTGTATATAAGAAAAGATAAGTATCTTGTATGGTGTACTTTGTACTATCTTTCTGATTAGTGGATTCATTCTAAACTGGGCTAGGCCCCACAAATGTAGGAAACATTTATCGAACCACGAAACCAAGGTGTGTGTCTTTGACTATTTACTTTGTTACGTACTTGGTTAATTAGCTTATGTTGGAAATTGAAGTAATTAGGTTAAACCAAATTCCAACTGGTATTAGAGCTAATCACTTATTCGTACCTCGGTTGTGTCAAGGAAAGTGCTGATTTGGTTTTACCATAACCCAAAGATGAAGCTTCTGTGTCTCAGCCTCAACTGCTAGAATGAATGAATTAAAACTATTATAAGGTGCAGATGTGAGTTTTTATCACCTCTCTTGATGAACTTGCCTAGTATTTCATTCAAATATGTAAAGTCCAGATTTGGTTAATTTGCAATTTGTTGTAATTATGAAAATATGGAACTATTATATTGTAACATCAAAGAAGGAAGTTTGGAAGTTATGGTATGATCAAAGGAATCTGAGAGGTGGTACATCTCGTCTAGTTTGATTTGATTTGAAAAATATATCAATTCCTATATTTGTGGGATTGGATTAGATTTGAAATGTTGGAATTGATATGGGTTTTGGCTATGGTATGGATGGGGATGAGATATTCTGATTTCGATCTCAAAGGGATTAGATTTTGTAATTCTATCTTTAAGGTATTTGATTGTTATCAAAATATTTTGTGGAGACAGAATTCTAGTCTCACAGGTAAATGAAGGCTTACGACTAGCTATAAGGTATGGACATTCTGGCTATGCTACTGACAGATTTATTTTGATAAAATCTACACTCAGGTTTTTGATATTCAAAAGTAGCCGAGAGATGTACTATTGTGTTCCAACATGACAAAAATATTTTGATTTTAAATTTCAAAGTGTAATCCTTGATCCTCGAGGGGAGGAGATCCAGCATCGATGAGTTTTGAGGTCGGAGAGAGTCTAATCAAGGTAGATCGGCAGCCAGGGGAGTTAGTAGAATTCACATGTTTAATTAGAAAAAGATAAGTATCTTGTATGGTGTACTTTGTACAATCTTTTTGATTAGTGGATTCATTCTGAACTAGGATAGACCCTATAGAAGTAGGTAACATTCACAGAACTACGTAACCAAGTCGTGTGTCTTTGACTATTTACTCTGTTATGTAATTGGTTAATTAGTTTATGTTGGAACACAATAATCACAATTGAAGTAATTAGGTAAGACCAATTTTCAATTGGTATCAAAGCTCAGTCACTTATTCTTACCTTGGTTATGTCAAGGAAAGTGCTGATCCGGTTTTACCATGGCAACCAAAAAAGGAGCTTTGATGTATCGCCCTCCACTGCTAGAAGGAATGAATTACAACTATTGGAAGGCATGAAGGAAAGTTTTTATTAGATCCCTTGATGATCTTGCCTGGTATTTCATTCAAACTTAATGGAATCATCCTATGGATGATGCCGAATCTATCTCAAAGGAGAATGAAGGAGAAATGGTAGTGTTGTGCCACTTAGAAATAGAGAAATAGAGAATATATGTAATAAATGATTTGAATTAAGTTTCTTTGGTAAAGATCGACTCATGGTTGGGGACGGTACATCTCTCCATATTGCTCATTTAGGTCACTCAATGCTCTTTTTTCAGGTGAAAGATATTATTGTTTATTCTTTTAAAATTGTGGCTGTGAATCGAGGCTGTTTTTATGCCGGTAATAGTAACGAAATAAAATTTTACCAAAAGACCATAACAAGTTTATGAATTTGGAAACTCGGTCGTCTTTTCCATGTTCAAATTGCATAGGGCAGAAAACATTCTCCAAACTTGGAAACCTCTAACGCGATGCAGTTTTCAAACTCAAAAATTAATCAAGGAAAGAATGCTCTTCAACAAATTTCTAGAGAGGGACTAGAATGTGGACACGAATCCTAAAACTATATATCATTTTACCAAGAGCAAACACACAACTATTGTGAGTTTCCAAGTTCGAAATATATAGGTGCTTTCCATGTTTGGAAAGTACACATAGACAAAAGGGAAATTTCCCAGTTTCTAAGTTTGGAATTACATTAAAGGCGGTTTTTAACCACCTTTAATAACTAATTGTTAAGGCGCTTCTCGGAACTTCCTTTTATTTTCACATTGATTAAGGGCTAGGGCCAGACAAGGAACATAAAAAGTTACTTTAAATTGCTGATAGAACCGCCTTAAATAGGACATTCCTACACTAGTACCAGATCGGCACAGTTGAGGAGTTTGTGTTTGGGGAAAAATCCGGCATCCAGCGGAGTACTTTCATTCAAGCTCCACTGGGAAAAAAGTACAGTGTTCACATTAAAAATTCTATTACCGTGATCACATTACCTCATTAAAAACCCAGTGGGAAAAAAGACTATAGTTTTCTTCATGATGTCTTTAGTTCTTCGACAATATTGAACAATAAATTCAATATGTTGATGATGACTCCTTCTTCAATTCTTCATCATAAAGTTGATCCATCAAACCATTTAAAGCACCATCAAAGAATCTTATATTCGTATCATTCCCTCCCAGATAAAAAAGTTTCATCTTTGAAACAGGAATCATATAACCTACAAAGACATCCTTTATTCCCGTAACAACTTAACAAACCGTGGAAGCATATCAATAAGAATATCTTCCTTGGCATAGTAACTTTCTTTAAAGGAAATTATAAGAACAAAAGAATGATTAGTCAAAGCTCGATTTACATCTCTTATTGAAGCATAAATTAATTTACTAGAGTTAATAAATAGTTTATGCCTCATCATATAAAGAATAGGTAAATGACTAAGATGTGAAGACAAGACTTTATGTAGCTTATCATAATCATTTTGCAACTTACCTGTCTCACTTGCCTTAGGATCGACCTGGAACTTGTGTATGGCGACATTTACTGTCTTTTTGGCAAAATGGACACCATTTTGGTTGAAATTACTTGCACCTTGTGGGTATATCATCTTGTGTTTTCAGGACCTTACTCCTCAAAAACATCTTGTGTTTTCAGGACCTTTCTCACCTCTGTCTACAGTGATGATTTCGTCATCTATTTGTTCTTCTTCAGTGTCATACCGTGCAGGTATATCATCATCTTCTTCTTCACCAATGTTGTTATAATTTATTCATGGGGACAATTATTGTGAACATAACCGCATTTATTACAATGAAAACATGTAGGAGTGTTAGAAGAAACTGTATCCGACAAAGTGGAAATTGATTTACGTGTATCTTGGCTAAGAGATTGATTGGTTGCAATCATTCTTCAATCGGTGGGTTCAAATGGTGGATTTGGTAGGTTTTGGTCGAATTTGAGTTTCCTTCCCATGTTCAAATTCCTACCACCCCTGGTCAAATTTGGACTTATATAATCAAAGACTTGCTGTTGATTGTCATATATGAAATTAGAGCTTTCTATGGGCCTTAATGTTGATTCAACCAACCTAGCCTTGAACAATAAATATCGCAAGGAAATATAATGCTTGAGCTTAACTGGAACTTGGAGATTTCTCTTAAACCTTCAATAAACTGATTCTTTATGAAGACATTATTTTCCCTCATGCCAACTCTTCTCATAGCGGATTCAAGATCTTGCCACTATTCATCTTCACTATGGTTGCCTTGCTTCATAGTGATGAGGTACGAATGTTGCTTAATAAAATATGTTTGTGGAATGTGATATAATCAAAATCCTGGTCTTCAATATCACCCAACTGGAGATGGGTTTTTTACCAGCAAGCTGTCTTGATTCTTTCAAATCCTCCCACCATTCTGTCGCATATTGGGTGAACGAATACTATGCGATCATGATCTTCTCTTTCTAGCGGTAGTTGTAAAGATCAAATAGGTTTTCAATCTACCTCTCCCAATCCAAGTATTTTGCAGGATTGTGTTGACCATCAAATCTAGGAATATCATACTTCAAACCTTTGATGTCACTCGCAGATTTAACTTTTCTTGCGGAACAAGGAGGCATAGGATTTGAAAACTCATCTACCTTCCTAGAAAATATTGGAACCTCGTTGATTATCACATTTATGACATTCAAGGCATTCATTTTAGGATTGTTGTTTGGACTGCCAACAAAAGGCGAGACGAACGGATCGTCTGCCATCCCTACTAAGAAGAAACAACTGATTTGTAGTAAACGAACCCCTTCTCCTTTGTTTATTAACGTCACTCACCAAGTTTATAACACTCACAACTCACAAGGCAAAGGCTAATGTAAGGGCAATTGATCAATTCACCGAAATTTAAAGCAAACTATGGAGATGAGTACTGCAGAACCTATTTTAAAATTTAAAAATGTATAAACTCAAAATTGGGCTCTACGATATGGTATTCCAAATTCTACAAAGAATAAGGAACAAACGCAATTTGAATGGCATGAATCAGAGCTGTATTAAATGAAATTACGATAAAAAAAGAAGGCTTTGTATACACGACAAATAGGTTCCAAAAATTTGGAAACTTTTCCAAAAGTAAATTGGAATAGGACTCAAATCCAGATCCCTTGTGGTAAAGGATTTTAATGACTTACTTGTCCCCCAAGTAAAAAATTCAGATCAAAACCCCTCTCTCAATTGGCTTTTACTTCCTTTTTCTCTTCCGATTTGGATTTTGCCTTTTCTTTTCCTTTTTGAAATTGGATTTCAATTTTTTTTCCTTCTTATTTTCAGCCACAATTTGTTTTTTTTTTGCTATAAAATGCTCATAACCAGAATCTTATTCCCCAAGTAAAAACTTTGGTCACAATTCCCAAAAGTTTTGGAAATTGTAAATCTGCCCCCAAACTTTTGAAAATTGCAATTCTGATTTCCTATTTCAAATCCTAAATTCCGAATTTTAAACCCAAAAATCTGCTACCTTTTTTTATATATATATTTTCAAATCCTTCTCTTGATTCAGACTCTTTTTTTTAATAAGGTGTAATCAAGAAAAGTACAATTCAAGATCACGAAATCAAAGAATGATAAAGAAAACAAGTAGGATTATGAGCATGCAATAATTTTTAGAAGAGTTGATGAAACATATCACAAGCACATCAACTGTTTAAGCTATCTAAAACTACGAAACTGACTGGGAGGTGAAGGCGGATAATACTTGTAAACCCTCAGACCCTTCGACACCTGACTCGATTGATGAAGGTGTAGGTGGATAGTAATACCGAAGTATTCTAACTCTTAGACCTTTCGACGTCCTTCAAATCTAGATTCAATCCTCCTGGTAAGAACTATCAAACAGACACATTAAAACACGACACAAAAGAGTATATATATATATATATATATAAAAAATTGAAAATAAATTAATTGAAAACTCGAAACCCTTTTTTAAAAATATTTCGGCCTTAGTAGATCTCTTGCTTTGCTCTGATACGAACTGATATGAATCTCCTTACAAAGAAGAAAGCTCACGATTGCAAAATTAATATAATGAAGGGATCTACATACCCTCTCTCCCTCGTACGAAATTCAGGTGTCTAGCCCACAGGGTACACCTAATCTCAACTTGCTCTCTAAGTAGCCCTCAGGATCAAATTACACAGTTTATTGATACTTAACTAGCCCTTGGGGTTAAGCAACAATGGAATTGCTCGCAAGCAGAGAGTATGAGCTCAAAAGGTTGTATATTTGATTGATAAAAGTGTGTTATATTCGTCCATAAGGCTTCCCTATTTATAGGGTTACAATCTCGCCCCAAAGCCTAATCACAAATGGAAACTGAATCGACTTATGGTAGCTTTAAGAAGCTAAAACCATATCTAACTAACATACATAAAATAAATTGTAACCAAAGGTAATCTGGTTGAATTCTTCAAGAAGTAACCTTGAAGAATATATATTACCTTATCTAATCTTACCAAATCTAATTCTAATCAGAATAAAACTTAATATTTTTGAAACCTTGATGTACTGGTTCCGAAATTAGCTTTTCAAAGCTCACATGGCCGAGCTCTATAGTCTAAGATCCAAAATGTAATAATTTTACAATATTTTACGATTTTCACACTACCTCATTAAAAATCCAGTGGGAAAAAAAGTATAGTGTTCTTCATGATGTCTTAAGTTCTTCAACAATCTTGAACAATAAATTCAATATGTCGATGATGACTTCATCTTCAATTGTACATCATAAAGTTGATCCATCAAACCATTTAAAGCACCATCAAAGCATTTGATATTCGTATCAATAGGCCTGCCACGAAGAAATTTCTGAGGGGCATTATTGTAGGGTTATGAGAGTTTTTGAACTTTCTCATCTGTCTAGAGGCAAGCTAGGTTGTTGGGAATGTCAGTGCTTAGATTGAAATTATGGTTAATCTGGAGGGATTGGGAGAGAGGAATAGAGCGAAAGGTGAGGATTTGCAGAAAATATTTGTTGCCACCCATCGGTGATATAATTGCCATGGTTGCAGAGGTGTTTGCCGGTGTAGGTTCTGGAAAGGTGTGAGCGTTAACAGTAAGGAAGAAGGTAAAGGTGGAGAGAAGGTGGAGAGTTAAGAGAGAGAAAGCATTGAATCTGAAGGATACTTCAATATCCGTGAAACTCTAAACAAAAGAAACTATAATGACAGTATTAACGACCCATTTAAAAAGTATTGAAGTGCAAATAGTGTTATAAAACTATAGCTTAAAATATAGTATTATATTTAAATATGATGATTAAATTAATCATTTAATATATATGTAAATATTTAAACTTGAACTTTAATATCTTTAGAAGAAATCTAGTTATAAAATATGACGACTAAAAAAAAATCACAAAGTCTTGTTTAACATGTCTGATATTAATTTCCTTGCGAAGATTTTGGATGGGGAATATTTGAAGAAGCACTCTCTTTAAATAAAAAAGACATTGTAGAAAAAACAACTTTAGATCTTCACTAACACAAAGGTAGAAAACCCTAAACCTAAGCATTAGTTGCACGAATTATTCACGAAATTCTCACAAATTCCAGTCTCAAAATTTTGAAAATAAATTTGCAAGTTTAAAGATGATCGCAAGAAAAGATTACTAAACTCAAATTCTGAATTATATGGTTTATTAAAAAGGTAATTAATTCAGTGAGAGCCTTCCCTATAAATAGGGTTTAACTCAGCTAGATCACAAGAAATCAGAAGACATAATTAAGCTAGGATTTAATATTATTCCTTGTTGAATGAAACAAGCTTTGAAAATCTAAATCCTAATCAAAATAAATGTCCTAAACTTTAAAGAATTTTGGTTGGATTCTCCTAATAAGAAAGGCCAGATTCATGGAATCTAAACCTATCAAATCTTTCCTAATTTTATCTAATCTTATCTAATCTTATCTAAACTTATCTAATCTAAGTTAATCTAATCTGGACGGCGGAGACGCGGGTGAAAACCAGACCGTAACGACGTCGTCCGTCTGCAAAGTATAGCTCCAGCTCTTCTTCTTCTTCATTCTCTGTAGTAGCAAAAAAAAATGATGGTCCTTTCAGCGACTCGCCGACTCGCTAGGGCTTTCTCGACTCGGTCTCCGGTTCCGTTCAACTCAGTACGAGTTGGTTCATGCCGTTTTCTTCACACAACCATCTCTCCAGGAAGTTTATATGGGAATCGCCAACGAGTGGAACCACGTTATTTGTTTGTAATGCAGAGGCAGTTTTGTTCTTCGGGGTTGAATGCTGCTGAAACAGCTACTTCTGAGTCTTCTGTGAAGGAATTGCACGATAAGATCATGAAATCCGTGGGAGAACTGAAAACCGCACCTCCCAATTCGTTGGTGTGGTCGCTCATTCAACAGAGCGCCACCCGAGAAGATATCGAGCTTTTGTTCAGCGTCCTACACAGGCTTAGAATATTTAAACTGTCAAATCTTCGGATACATGATAATTTTAATACTGCCTTGTGTGAGGAAGTTGCTAAAGCATGCGTACGTGCTGGGGCTATTGATTATGGTAAGAAGACATCGTGGGCACATAATTTATATGGATTAACTCCGACAATAGGATCGGCCCACAAATTACTGCTGTATGCTGAGCAACACAAGGATATCAAACTCGTGAGAGATGTAATGGATCTTATTAAGAAAAATAAACTACCACTGCAATCCGGAACGGCAGATATTGTGTTCCGAATTTGTTACGAGACCAAGAATTGGGGATATCTATGTAAATATGGGAAAAGGTTTGTCTCGAAAGGAGTGAAGCTGCATCAGACTTCCATTGACGCATGGATGGAATTTGCTGCCGAAAAAGGCGATGTTGAATCTTTATGGAAATTGGAGAAATTAAGATCAGGAACCGAAAAACCTCATACTCTCAAGACTGGGTTTGCGTGTGCTAAGGGTTTTCTGTTGGAGAATAAGCCTGAGAGTGCTGCTGCTGTGATGGACGTACTCAATCAGACTTTGCCTGATGGGAAGAGGCAAGGCATCGTAAGTCAACTTCAAAATTTAGCGAGTGAGTGGCCTTTGCAGGTTATTAAACACCAGAAAGAGGAAAACAGAAAGACCGTGGCTTCTGTGCTGCAAAACAGCGTACCTGCCATGATAGCCGGTTTATCAGGTGTAGGTGGTGAAGTAAGCGTAACTTGACATCAAAAGTCGGTATATTGAGTTGAATGTCAGGGTTAGTAACGTTATGGCCGATGATCATTGGAAACAGCGCTGCAATCTTCACCATCCTCACGTCGACAAAATGCGCGAAAGTCGGGGAATACTGTGATGTGCACTGCTGATTTTCTTAACCATATTGTCTCATCAGGAAAGAGTCCTTGCTTTGCCATTAATGTTCTCAAGGTTAAACAATGTTCATTTTAAAGACTGTTTAATAATGTCTTCTTGCAATTTTCTCCACATCGATTTGTTTAATATTAGTCCATTTCAATTTTTTTTTAAAAAAAGTTAATCTAATCTAATCTTCAAATATTACATGAATTTTAAGATTATTCCTATGATGAATACATTACATAGTGTAGTGTTAGTGTTAAAAACCCAGTGGGAAAAAGAGTGTAGTGTTAGTCACTACAAGAAACAACCTCTATTACTTCACCCCTTTTACCTCGGTTTTATCCTAAAACCTAAAAAACTGAGGTAAAAATTTCTTTTACCTCTGTTGTCTTTTTCGAAGTAAAAGGTTTTTTGTACCCTGGTTAAAAAACCAAGGTAAATAATTTGTTTTTAACTTTGGTAAATATTAGAAATATATATATATATATATATATATATATATATATATATATCAACATATGCATTTGTCTACAAATAAAATTTATTCAAGTGCTTTAACGAAGTTGGTATTTTCCCAATGTTGAGTTGCTTCAAATTGCAGTAAAAACATGGGCTATCAATAGCCATGGAATGATGTTCAATGTCAAAGAAAAAAGGCTCTGGGTGCCTCTGTTGTGCAGTGAATTGTACGATAACCGAAAAGTGATAGCAGTTACGAGGTGTGTAGTTGAGGTTGACTTTATCGACGTTGCAAAATTTAATCTGCATTCGGCTATTATAATGCTACAAACGACCTCGCATGAATGTTGACAAAGACTTTTTCCAAACCGATGTCGCAGACATGAGCTGGTCAACAAGAGCTCATTTCCCTAATCGATGTCACACGTTATAACAACAAAGATTGGTTAAAAACCAAGGTAAAAGGCACTTCTTACCCCAATTCCAAACCATGGTAAAATATTCACTTCTTACTCCGCCAGTATTTACCTCGGGTTTTTGGAAAAAAACTGAGGTGAAAACCCCTCTAGAACTCGAGGTAAAATGTGATGTCTGTTGTAGTGAATCTACCTAAAACCCTAATCTCAAAATAATTAAATAGAAAACCTAAATCAAACCCTAATTTTGAAATTCAGGAATAGGAAACCCTGAATACCTATTTCAAAATGAGAGTGCAATTCTTCAAAAACTATTATGAATTTTTTGGCTCCTCTTCGTGTACTTAAACAATCAAAGCATTCAACTCTTCATATCTAAGTTTATACTTGGCTCTTGTCATCATACCAATAAAATCAAATGGAGGATCCCTGACATGACCTTTGAAGCTTTGATCTAACTGAGGCACGATCCGTGCAGGTGCGAGTGACATGACCCGTGTTGGCGACATGCTCTGTACGGATGTGGGTAAAGCTTGCACAATTCATCCGGCTTCATCTTCTAGATTCATATCAATGGCCTAATAGTTGGATATGACTTTTTATAAGCTTTAAATTTTATGTTTCATTTTCTCACATATTATTTTTAGAACCGTTTTCTCCCCCACCCTCTATATATAATTTCTTTCTCCATGTTCATGTTTATATTTTGTCTTAAATTTTCCACATTCATCTAGTGGTTGTCTCTCGTTCTTGAGTTTATAAATTGTGTTGGCAAGTTTTTGTATATTAGGTTTGATTTTATTTTTTTTCTTATTTTGAGGCTTTTCTTATTTTAATGTTTTTTAGAATAGGTAATCACATTGATTCAAAAATTATATTCAAAACTATTGCTCTCGTTATAAAGAGGTCATCGTATTAATTGGAAATAATTTAACCTATTAATAGTCCGTCATTTGAAAGTAAACTTTTTCTATAAGTTATAGGACAATATTGATATTGTTCAACTTTAATAGTATATAATTGATACTGCTGGAAAATGTAAGGGTTCACAAGAACAAATCAGAGAAACAAAATAGGGTTCGCAAGCTTCAAACCCTAAGAAAAAGTTCTAAAATCTACCTGGAAAGAAGATAAAATCTCCAAAATGCTAAAGATGAAAAATTAATTTTTTTCGGCCTGCTAGTGGAAAAGGGGCCTATTTAAGGCTGTTTTACAGGACTAGAGAAGGCACTTATTAGGGGCCTATTTAAGGCTGTTTTACTGAATAAGTGCCTTTTTTGGTCGTGTCTTTGATCATTTTGATCAAAGGCGGATCCGAGAACCACCTTGTATTGGATCAGAAATGGGTTCCGAATTCGGAACCAATTTATGGGGTCCCAAAAAAAAGATGCCAGAAACCTAGGTTTTTGGCGGCATAAGAAATAGATATGAAAACATTGGACAATAAAAAAAGAAATAAATTTCACACAAATCAGTTTGAAAAAATATAAATAAACATGTAAACTAATCTGTAAACATGGCAGTGGAAACACCGTCTAGTGGTGGAGATGAGCGTGTAGTGGCGAGCAGAGATGACACATCGGTGGTGGGCAAAGGAAAATCTAGCATGACCTTGTGGAGAGAGGTGTGCGGCCCAATGTAGGGAGGAAAGGACACTGGCGGAGGGAGAGAGGACACCGGTGGAGGGAGAGAGGGGACACCAACCGTGGGAGGAGAGGATACAAGTGGAGGGCGAGAGGCGTGTGACTCCGAGTGGAGCGGATCTAAAGCCCGAAGGAGTAGGTGAGGCAGCCCGATGGCAGAGGGAGGAGTTGAAGCCCGGCGGCGGAGGGAGAGGCTAGAAGGTGGGAGAGGGAAGAGAAATTCGGTGCTTAGAAAATGTGAAAGTCAGATTAATTGCTTTAGGAAATGTATATTGCAAAGATTAAATGGGTAAAGGCTGATAGATCTGGGAAAATGCTAAGGAAATGGGTTTGCTTTAGAAAACCCTAGCTTGCTATTTATTGGGACCCAAAAATCCAACAAAGGCACCCTGTTAAAGGCGGTTGTTCAATAGAACTGCCTTTAATTGATGCAATCAAAGCCAGAACTGCCTTTTGTTATTTTCGAACCACCTTTAATCGTATTCAAAATGTGTTCCAAGCTCGGACTCGCATTCGGATCTCAATCAACGGCGGTTCCCAGGAAATTTCCTGGAACCGCCTTCTAATGATGTCTTTAATAGAGGCTTTTCTACTATTGAATAAAACCTAAATTAAAAATAAATAAATTTTGAAACAAAAATAACAAAAAAAATGTTATGAGATTATTTTGAGGCCTGAAACGATCTTGGATAACTTCGTTAGCCCATTTCAAGGACCAAAATCAAACATAAACCAGCCAACTGAGTATACCCCAATGTTTAAACTGAAATGAATTTGATTTTGCCCTGCTTAAAACATAGCCTTTACCAACATTTGATATTGTCCAACAATGAACCAATGCAGACTTGGCGAACCTTGCAAACGCGACAAAACGACTTCAATCTAAAACCCCAACGAAGCAAACCAAACACCTCCTTGAAAACCAGAAAAATTTTGGAAAAAGAAGAAAGGGGTCGTGAAAAGAGCTCTGGTAATTACCTTTAGAAAATGGCTAACCGGGAGGAACACTGCCTTGTCCCAATATTGATTGTTTATATGATGGTAAACCAGTTGCAACAATTCTTTCAACCTACTACCATAAGACTAATGTATTGTAAGGGAAATCAAATCTAAATATTATTCTGTTAATGCCCATGAAAATGTTCTAAGCATTTGAGATCGAGTATTAGTGGTAGACTTCATTTCGATATTATTTTAAGATTTTTTTGTATCTAGTACATCTTTTGCATATATTATTCTATTGGCAATTTTGTGATAGACTTCCATTTTTGAAGAAAATGATGTAAAGATTATAATGATAGAAGTCAGTTGCATGTCGCTTGGCCATCAATTCTACAAAAACTGACAGACCAAAATAGCATCCACCATTAGCAGACCACAGAAGCTAAAATCTATTTAAACCTACTCTACAGCCAAAGTCAGCCAAATTGATGAATTGTTTCATGACATATGTATGCTATGGTCTCGATAACAACCATAATGGATTATGTACTCAGTAATAACTGACATTGGCCATGCACCTTCCTTTCAATCATATGACACATGGACTAATCACTACTGGAAAACTCTCGAAATTGATCAATGGCAGTTACAAAACTGCCTAAATTAGGGTCCAAAAAAATAGCTGAGGTTTTTGGCAGTGAATAAAAACTAGATCTAGAAAAAATATCAAATCATATTGTGTTAACCACAACAAAAAAACCTTTATTTATTAAAAGTTGTTCAAACAAGCAATAATAAACATAGCGGCTGAAGGCTTCGACACAGTGGTGGCAGAGCCAAATGGCAGAGGCGGAGGGCTTCGACGCGGAAGCGAGCGGAGGAATTGAGAAGGGGGCAGTAATTCGCTAGAGCAGTAGAATGGAGGAGGGTTTAATTTCAATCAGAAGAATGGGAGTGTTTTCTCCATTAGCGATGGAATGGGAGGGTTTAATTTTTGAAAATGACTAAGGTATAAAAACTTAATAGTTTTTTATAAACTGGGTCAATAAAGGCAGCCCATTAAAGGAATTTTTAAAATAAAACTACCTTTGACCGATTTTCATTAAAGGCGGTTCCGCCTTTAATCGATTTTAAGCTGCCTTTAAATTGAAAGAAGGGGCTTGGGAGGGGGTTCCAAATTTGGAACCATTTAAGGTCTTCATTAAAGATTGTTCTTGAGGAATTTCCTTTGATTGCATGCATTTATAATCACCCTTTTTCCACTACTGCATGTCGGTCGCCTTGCTGCTGCCGGTGTCGGTCAAACTTTAAACCTCAGTTATTTTTTTTAAAAATAATTTATGTAAAATTTTCTTGTTTCCTTGGTTTTGAATCAAGGTAAAAATTAGATTTTTTTACTGAATTTCCTTTTTTCTCGATTATTTCCACGAAAAACATAGGTAAAAAGGTCTCTAGAACCGAGGTAAAAAAGTCCTATGTCTTGTAGTGAACTGAAATTAGAACGAGCATTTGGAAATGATTTCCAATTTAGCAATATGGCACCTTTCACTAATTGGGACAAGCTTGGAAAAGTATTAAAATTCATTACAATTCCATTCACTGTAGACTTTGCCATAATGCGGGTTAATTTGCTTCCTTGTAAATAGAACCACTCTATATCTATGATTAATTTTGTAACTTCTTTAGCCGTAGAAATTAGGTGTCCAAAATAATCTTTGAAAAGGTAATAAAAATATGATTAAACATCCATGATGTCCAAAATAAGATATCCAATTTCATCACTCGATCTCAAGTTAACCCTACCTTCATATGTATAGGTTATCTTTTAACCAATAAAATCGTATTGACAATCTGGTCTAAAAGGATTCAGTTTCTAAATTTCATCCAAAGATAGAGGAAAAAAAAGAGTATTAAGTTAGGAATGTATCTAAACTTACATCTTTAAAGCTCAATAGAATCACAACTGACAACGCAATCTAAATGACAATCTTTTGACTCTGAAAGATGATATAAAGAAAACCTAAGACCATACATGTCCACATACACATGTTTTCTTTATTCATACAATTTAAACACAAGCAAAACACAATTTAAGATGTCACACACTGTATTCTTTTGACCTAAAGATCAGCGGCAACAAGCATAGACATTTGAAATGGAAATGATCAAATTGTTTCCACGTCTTCAACATCGACAATTGCAGACTACTGGGTGCATAGGAAATGCCTCAGCCTCACTCTCTTCAATATACCCAATATGAATAGCCCAATGAGCCGGCGAGATTAATCTTTTATATTTAGTCACCTGGTTTCCAGTGGTTATGGAGAATTTTTCCAGCGATCCGCATCTAAGGACATTCATCGCATGCACCATAGCGTTGTTGAAGAAACCACAGTGCATGTTCAAAACCTTCAGCCGGGGCATGCCAGATACAATAGCCACCGCCATATGCAGATGTAACGTTGGACAGCTAATATAGAGTTCCTTTAAGTTAGGGCAGTTGTGACCTGTAATTTCAAGCATGCTGAGTTCTCTGAATTCCCACCCGAGGACTAAAGAGTCAAGATGTGTCCAGCTCCTAAAAGCTTTTGATAGCCCATTAATTGTCGTATTCCCGGATATGCACGGCAACACCAATTGTTGCACATTCGAGCACCTAGTATTATAGGAATGACACAAAAATGGGTGTTAAAAATATTGTATAAAAGGTAATATAGAAAAAAAATTAAATTTTTTCACATATTGAGAAAAAGCAAGTACGTACCTTGAAGCTGCATAGAGTAAATCCCTATCTCTCACCTGGAAGGAATAATCAAATACTATAGTCTTTAGAGAACCTAGTCCGACGTTTATGCCTCGAACAAAGGCAAGCCTTAGTATAGCTCTCTTACGAGCTTCAGGTAGATGGCTGAGTTTGCGGCTGCACTCAGATATGTCCAATTTATTTTCTGACAAGAGAAGATCACTGATTGCAGCTCTCCACAAGCGACACACAGCAGCAACATTTACTAAGCGATCAACCAAGCTCACGAGCGAAAAAATACGTAAAAGGAGTTCGTAAGGAATGTTGGACCAAATAGCTTCTGCATCCTTCTGAGCTTTCAACCGATGGCTCCTACGCAGGCCACCTTTGTTTTCCATGATGAATAAAGTAAGTGAACCTGTAATGTCAAAAGAAAATAGAAGTTCATTAAAAATATGGAAAGTAAGATTGAATTTCCTGTAAGAATATGCAAATATTAATTTCAAGTGAGGTATTTAAGAAGGACATAAATTTATGGAGTATAGAGAGTAACAATTGAGTATAGGGGGCTTACTACTGCGTCAATTGTTTATATAATATGTTTTCAAGAAAATATTCAAACTACATTTCTATATCTGCTCAAAATATATTTCAAACAAGTACATTATAAATCCATATTATTGAATTTTTTTCCAAATTTTAAAAAATAAAACAGAACATAGCAGAAGAAAAATTAAAATCTATGATTAATAACTGAAGAAACAAAATCTAAAGAAGAGACTCAATTTATGAGGGAATGTGTAGATTGCGTACGGAACACAGGGAAGAATCCATGAATATGAATTGAGGTTTCTAGCAACGAGGAAGAAAAATCAAAATAAACCGGGTTATTTGAATGGTTTAGTGTCAGTACAATTAACTACTCAAATAATCCTAAAACTTTAAGGTGTTTCTTGCTTTTGTCATGTGAACTGAAAAAAGCTTTATTCTAGTCCAATATCTTCTAAAACTACTTTTAATAAGTTAAAGCATCTTCAAAAGGGACAAAAATCGAAATTCATCATTAATGTTCTTTTTTTTAGAAAAAAATGTGTTTTTACTATTTTTAGAATTTAATTTTGTCTTTAAAAAAATTGATCTTTTTTTAATCTTCACTTTTTTATTAGTCTTCACTTTAAACTATTTAACCATAATTAATTAATAAAAGTGTTATTATTGTATTACAATATAGTTTATTGTAACTAAAAAAATAACATCAAGAGGACAAAGAACTCCACACCTATTATCTCCTATTGATATAAGGCGATTGTCATAAATTTATCATATAAAAAAATGATATAGAAGTGATATAAGGTTTGTACATGGAAATGGGTTTTGAATAATTACCGATATACAAATAAATTATCTTTATATTTAAATGTAATTTAAGTATATTTTGGAAGTAATAATGCATGGAAATTAAAAATTAAAGGAATTTGAAAATTTTATAAGTTAAATGTATAAGCTAAAAATATTATAAGGATATTAAAATCTATTAATTTTCAATAAAAATCCATTTATGACCATTCCCTATCTAAGATATACATTTTCTGACTTGGACAAGAAAATCTTCTTCTGAACCCTTTCCCAGCCCCCCACCGACCCACCCACCCCACTCAATCCCACCCTCCCCAACCTCCTCCCCTAAAGACGTAGACCGACAAAAAAGAAATGGAGAAAGAGTTTGGCACAGTTTTCGGTGAAGAAATGGAGAAACTACTCCTGATCTGCTCAGGCGGAGGCAGACAAATGAATTTTGAAACATAGACATTCATATCAAATAATCAAGTAAAAAAGAACAATTTTGAGAAGATCGGAAGGAAGGTAACAAGAACAAAAAAAATTGAAAACTACCAATTATAGAATTATAAGCCTCTCATCCCAAAAAAGAATAAAGAAAAAGGAAAAAAGACAATAAAAATAGGAGTACCCGGCAGTGACCTCACAGGAATCTTGAAGGACAAACGCTAGCCGTGACCTCGCCGGAATCTTTCGTTTAAGGCCAATCGTTGCAATCACTCCGCTCCCTCGACAATTTTCTATCTCTTGTTTATAGTAAAACTATAATGGTGAACTTCATGGATTCTTATTAAGTAATGGTGTTTTCAACTATTATTAAAAGGAAAAGAGGACCACCTTCACTAGCTTTTATTTACTATTTGCCAAAATATTCTTTTTTTCTATTTTTCTATTTTTCAATAAATTCTTAAGAGGAACATTATTTTTAACGTTGAAGCTATAAATTGTCACATAGTTAATTATTGATAACTTTTTACAGACTACTAATCAACTATATTGTAAATATAATGCGGAAAGCAATAAATATTTATAAAAAATAAATGAATGTATTTTGTGCTAATTTGGAAGTTACTATTCTTAATAATAATAATAATATAATTATTATATGATTTTACAAATGTAAAATTAGTAGTCGTCCACTATGATAACGTAAGTGTAATTAACAGAAATGATTTCTAAGATAAAATCCACCTACAATTACACCATTTCAACCATATGTTTAGTTAAGAATATTAATTGATGTTGACCCCTTTAATAAATGGAATAAATATATTGAATTACTGTAACATGGTTTTTAAGAATTTTAATTGATGTTGATGCCCTTTAATAAATGGAAAAGTTCTATTGAATTAGTATAACATGATTCCATTGAGTGACAACTTGTTACAAGAAAATTATGCATTCCCGTGTCGACTAAAATTCAATCATTGGTCATATTCATTTAAAAATTATTTACCTCTAAACTAAATTTAATATACATAATAAATGGAAAAACCTTCAGTCGACAAGATCATAAAAACTTTCTTATTGTAAAATTAAGAGCCACTTTAATAACTCAAAGTAAAAGTAAATGTTAAAATTTGAAGCAAAAGTTTCTAACTGTAATGTCCAGATTTGGTTGATTAGCAATTTGTGGTAATTCTGCAAATATGGAAGTATTATGGTGTAACATCAAAGAATGAAATTTTCAAATTATGGTATAATCGAAGAAGAAATTTGAGAGGCAGTACATCTCATCCAATTTGATTTGATTTGAAAAATATATCAATTCTAGATTTGCATAGTTGTAATTGATATAGGTTTTGGCTATGGTATGGATGAAGACAAGATATTCAAATTCCTATCTCTAAGGAATTTGATTTGGTAATTCTCTCTTCAAGGGATTTGATTGTTACCGGAATATTTTGTGGAGATAGAATTCCAGTCGTACGAGTAATTGAAGACGTGCGGCCAACTATAAAGTGTGGACATCCTAGCTAAGCTACTGCCGGATTAATTTTTAGAATATCTACATTCACGTTTTCGATTTTAAGAAGTAGTCGAGAGTTGTACAATTGTTTTCCAACATGATCACAATCTTTTAATCTTAAAGTTCATAATGTAACCCTTAATTTCTCGGGAAAATGAGATCCAGCGTTAACGAGTTTAGAGGTCAGAGAGAGTCTGATCAAGGCAGGTCGGCAACTAGGGGAGCAAGCAGAATTCACGTGTTTATAAGAAAAGATAAGTATCTTGTATGGTGTACTTTGTACTATCTTTCTGATTAGTGGATTCATTCTAAACTAGGATAGGCCCCCCAAATGTAGGAGACATTCATCGAACCACGTAACCAAGGCATGTGTCTTTGACTATTTACTTTGTTACGTACTTGGTTAATTAGCTTATGTTGGAACAGGGTTATCACAATTTAAGTAATTAGGTAAAACCAAATTCTAACTGGTATTAGAGCTAATCAATTATTATACCTCGGTTGTGTCAAGGAAAGTGCTGATTTGGCTTTACCATAACCCAAAGATGAAGCTTCTGTGTCTCGGCCTCCACTGCTAGAATGAATGAATTAAAACTATTATAAGGCGCAGATGTGAGTTTTTATCACCTCTCTTGATAAACTTGCCTAGTATTTCATTCAAATATGTAAAGTCCAGATTTGGTTAATTTGCAATGTGTGGTAATTATAAAAATATGGAACTATTATATTGTAACATCAAAGAAGGAAGTTTGAAAGTTATGGTATGATCAAAGGAATTTGAGAGGCGGTACATCTCGTCTAGTTTGATTTGATTTGAAAAATATATCAATTCCTATATTTGTGGGATTGGATTAGTTTGTAATGTTGGAATTGATATGGGTTTAGGCTATGGTATGGATGGGGATGAGATATTCTGATTTCGATCTCAAAGGGATTAGATTTGGTAATTCTATCTTCAATGTATTTGATTGTTATAATGGCAGATCGGCAACCAGGGGAGTTAGTAGAATTCACATGTTTTATTAGAAAAAGATAAGTATCTTGTATGGTGTACTTTGTACAATCTTTTTGATTAGTGGATTCATTCTGAACTAGGATAGGCCCCATAAAAGTAGGTCACATTCACAGAACTACGTAACCAAGTCGTGTGCCTTTGACTATTTACTTTGTTACGTAATTGGCTAATTATTTTATGTTGGAACACAATAATCACAATTGAAGTAATTAGGTAAAACCAATTTTCAATTGGTATCAAAGCTAAGTCACTTATTCTTACCTTGGTTATGTCAAGGAAAGTGCTGATCCGATTTTACCATGGCAACCAAAAAAGGAGCTTCGATGTATCGGCCTCCACTGCTAGAAGGAATGAATTACAACTATGGGAAGGCGTGAATGCAAGTTTTTATCAGCTCCCTTGATGATCTTGCCAGGTATTTCACTCAAACTTAATGGAATCATCCGATGGATGATGCTGAATCTAGCTCAAAGGAGAAGGAAGGAGAAATGGTAGTGCTGTGCCACTTAGAAATAGAGAAATAGAGAATATATGTAGTAAATGATTTGAATTAAGTTGCTTTGGTAAGGATCGACTCATGGTTGGAGATGGTACATCTCTCCATATTGCTCATTTAGGTCACTCTATGCTCTTTTTCTAGGTGAAAGATATTATTTTTTATTCTTTTAAAATTGTGGCTGTAAATCGAGGCTGTTTTTATGCCGGTAATAGTAAAGAAATAAATTTTTACCAAAAGACCATAACAAGTTTATGAATTTGGAAACTCGGTCGTCTTTTCCATGTTCAAATTGCATAGGGAAGAAAACATTCTCCAAACTTGGAAACCTCTAATGCGATGCAGTTTTCAAACTCAAAAATTAATCAAGGAAAAAATGCTCTTCAACAAATTTCTAGAGAGGGACTAGAATGTGGACACAAATCCTAAAACTATATATCATTTTACCAAGAGCGAACACACAACTATTGTGAGTTTCCAAGTTTGGAATATATAGGTGCTTTCCATGTTTGGAAAGTACAGATAGACAAAAGGGAAATTTCCCAGTTTCTAAGTTTGGAATTAAATTAAAGGCAGTTTTTAACCGCCTTTAATGACTATTTGTTAAGGCGCTTCTCAGAACTGCCTTTTATTTTCACATTGATTAAGGGCTAGGGCCAGAGAAGGCACATAAAAAGTTACTTTAAATTGCTGACAGAACTGCCCTAAATAGGACATTCCTACACTAGTGCCAGATCGGTACAGTTGAGGAGTCAGTGTCGGGGGCAAAATTCAGCATCCAGCGGAGTACTTTCATTTAAGCTCCGCTGGGAAAAAAAGTGCAGTGTTCACAATAAAAATTCTATTACCGTGATCACACTACCTCATTAAAAACCCGGTGGGAAAAAAGACTATAGTTTTCTTCATGATGTCTTTAGTTCTTCGACAATATTGAACAATAAATTCAATATGTTGATGATGACTCCTTCTTCAATTCTTCATCATAAATTTGATCCATCAAACCATTTAAAGCACCATCAAAGCATCTGATATTCGTATCATTCCCTCCCAGATTAAAAAATTTAATCTTCGAAACAGGAATCATATAACTTATAAAGACATCCTTTATTCCCGTAACAACTTAACAAACCGTGGAAGCATATCAATAAGAATATCTTCATTGGCATAGTAACTTTCTTTAAAGGAAATTATAAGAACAAAAGAATGATTAGTCAAAGCTCTATTTACATCTCTTATTGAAGCACAAAATGATTTACTAGAGTCAATATATAGTTTATGCCTCATCATATAAAGAATAGGTAAATGACTAAGATGTGAAGACAAGACTTTATGCAGCTTATCATAATCATTTTGCAACTTACCTGTCTCACTTGCCTTAGGATCGACCTGGAACTTGTGTATGGCGACATTTACTGTCTTTTTGGCAAAATGGACACCATTTTGGTTGAAATTACTTACACCTTGTGGGTATATCATCTTGTGTTTTCAGGACCTTACTCCTCAAAAACATCTTGTGTTTTCAGGACCTTACTCCTCAAAAACATCTTGTGTTTTCAGGACCTTTCTCACCTCTGTCTACAGTGATGATTTCATCATCTATTTTTTCTTCTTCAGTGTCATACCATGCAGGTATATCATCATTTTCTTCTGCACCAATGTTGTTATAATTTATTCATGGGGGCAATTATTGTGAACATAACCGCGTTCATTACAATGAAAACATGTAGGATTGTTTGAAGAAACTGTATCCGACAAAGTGGAAATAGATTTACGTGTATCTTGGCTAAGAGATTGATTGGTTGCAATCATTCTTCAATAGGTGGGTTCAAATGGTGGATTTGGGTAGGTTTTGGTCGAATTTGAGTTTCCTTCCCATGTTCAAATTCCTACCACCCCTAGTCAAATTTGGACTTATATAATCAAAGACTTGCTATTGACTGTTATATATGAAATTAGAGCTTTCTATGGGCCTTAATGTTGATTCAACCAACCTAGCCTTGAACAATAAATCTTGCATGTAAATATAATGCTTGAGCTTAACTTGAACTTGGAGATTTCTCTTAAACCTTCAATAAACTGATTCTTTATGAAGGCATCATTTTCCCTCATGCCAACTCTTCTCATAGCGGATTCAAGATCTTGCCACTATTCATCTTCATTACGGTTGCCTTGCTTCATAGTGAAGAGGTACGAATGTTTCTTATCAAATATGTTTGTGGAACGTGATATAATCAAAAGCCTGGTCTTCAATCTTGCCCAGCTGGAGATAGGTCTTTTACCAGCAAGCTTTCTTGATTCTTTCAAATCCTTCCACCATTCTGTCGCATATTGGGTGACGAATACTGTGCGATCATGATCTTCTCTTTCTAGCGGTAGTTGTGAAGATCAAATAGAATTTCAATCTACCTCTCCCAATCCAAGTATTTTGCAGGATTGTATTGACCACCAAATCTAGGAATATCATATTTTAAACCTTTGATGTCGCTCGCAGATTCAACTTTTCTTGCGAATCGAGGAGACATAGGATTTGCAAACTCATCTACCTTCCTAGAAAATATTGGAACCTCGTTGATTATCACATTTATGACATACAAGGCATTCATTTTAGGTTTGTTGTTTGGACTGCCAACAAAAAGCGGGACAAACGGATCGTCTGCCATCCCTGCTAAGAAGAAACAACTGATTTGTAGTAAACAAACCCCTTCTCCTTTGTTTAGAAAGGTCACTCACCAAGTGTATAACACTCACAACTCACAAGGCAAAGGCTAATGTAAGGACAATTGATCAATTCACCGAAATTTAAAGCAAACTATGGAGATGAGTACTGCAGAACGTATTTTAAAATTTAAAAATGTATAAACTCAAAATTGGGCTCTACGATATGGTATTCCAAATTCTACAAAGAATAAGGAACAAGCACAATTTGAATGGCATGAATCAGAGCTGTATTAAATGAAATTACGATAAAAAAAGAAGGCTTTGTATACACGACAAATAGGTTCCAAAAATTTGGAAACTTTTCCAAAAGTAAATTGGAATAGGACTCAAATCCAGATCCCTTGTGGTAATGGATTTTAATGACTTACTTGTCCCCCAAGTAAAAAATTCAGATCAAAACCCCTCTCTCAATCAGCTTTTACTTCCTTTTTCTCTTCCGATTTGGATTTTGACTATTCTTTTCCTTTTTGAAATCAGATTTAAATTTTCTTTCCTTCTTATTTTCATCCACAATTTTTTTCCTATAAAAGGCTCACAACCAGAATCTTATTCCCCAAGAAAAAAGTTTGGTCACAATTCCCAAAAGTTTTGGAAATTGCAAATCTGCCCCCAAACTTTTGAAAATTGCAATTCTGATTTCCTATTTCAAATCCTAAATTCCGAATTTGAAACCCAAAAATCTGCTACCTTTATATATATATATTTTCAAATCCTTCCTTTTGATTCAGACTCTTTTTTTTAATAAGGTGTAATCAAGAAAATTACAATTCAAGATCACGGAATCAAAGAATGATAAAGAAAACAAGTAGGATTATGAGCATGAAATAATTTTTAGAAGAGTTGATGAAACATATCACAAGCACATCAACTATTTAAGCTATCTAAAACTACGAAACTGACTGGGAGGTGAAGCTGGATAATACTTGTTAACCCTCAGAACCTTCGCCACCTGACTCGATTGATGAAGGTGAAGGTGGATAGTAATACCGAAGTATTCTAACTCTTAGACCTTTCGACGTCCTTCAAATCTAGATTTAATCCTCCTAGTAAGAAAGATCAAACAAACACATTAAAGTACGACACAAAAGAGTATATATATATCAAAAAATTTGAAAATAAATTAATGCAAAACTCGAAACCCTTTTTAAAAATTTTTTTGGCCTTAGTAGATCTCTTGCTTTGGTCTGATACGAACTGATATGAATCTCCTTACAAAGAAGAAAGCTCACGATTGCAAAATTAATATAATGAAGGGATCTACAAACCCTCTCTCTCTCGTACGAAATTCAGGTGTCTAGCCCTCGGGGTACGCCTAATCTTAACTTGCTCTCTACGTAGCCCTCAGGATCAAATTACACGGTTTATTGATACTTAACTAGCCCTTGGGGTTAAGCAACAATGGAATAGATCGCAAGCAGAGAGTATGAGCTCAAAAGTGTGTTATATTCGTCCGTAAGGCCTCCCTATTTATAGGGTTACAATCTTGCCCCAAACCCTAATCACAAATGGAAACTGAATCGACTTATGGCAGCTTTAAGAAGCCAAAACAATATCTAACTAACATACCTAAAATAAATTGTAATCTAAGGTAATCTGGTTGAATTCTTCAAAAAGTAACCTTGAAGAATATATATTATCATATCTAATCTTACCAAATCTAATTCTAATCAGAATAAAACTAAATATTTTTGAAACCCTAATGTACTGGTTTCGAAATTAGCTTTTCAAAGCTCACATGGCCGAGCTCTATAGTCTAAGATCCAAAATGTAATAATTTTACAATATTTTACGATGATCACACTACCTCATTAAAAATCCAGTGGGAAAAAAGAGTATAGTGTTCTTCATGATGTCTTAAGTTCTTCAACAATCTTGTACAATAAATTCAATATGTCGATGATGACTTTATCTTCAATTGTACACCATAAAGTTTATCCATCAAACCATTTAAAGCGCCATCAAAGAATTTGGTATTCGCATCAATGGGCCTGCCATGAAGAAATTTCTGATACGAGCATTATTGTAGGGTTATGAGAGTTTTTGAACTTTCTCATCTGTCTAGAGGCAAGCTAGGTTGTTGGGAATATCAGTACCTGGATTCAAATTATGGTTAATCTGGAGGGATTGGGAGAGAGGAACAGAGCGAAAGGTGATGATTTGCAGAAAATATTTGTTGCCACCCATCGGTGATATAATTGCCATGGTTGCAGAGGTGTTTGCCGGTGTAGGTTCTGGCAAGGTGTGAGCGTTATCAGTAAGGAAGAAGGAAAAGGTGGAGAGTTAAGAGAGAGAAAGCATTGAATCTGAAGGATACTTCAATATCCGTGAAACTCTAAATAAAAGAAACTATAATGACAGTATTAACGACCCATTTAAAAAGTATTGAAGTGCAAATAGTGTTATAAAACTATACCTTAAAATATAGTATTGTATTTAAATATGATGATAAAATTAATCATTTAATATATATGTAAATATTTAAACTTGAACTTTAATATCTTTAGAAGAAATCTAGTTATAAAATATGACGACTAAAAAAAATCACAAAGTCTTGTTTAACATGGCTAATATTAATTTCCTTCCCAAGATTTTGGATGGGGAATTTTTGAAGAAGCACTCTCTTTAAATAAAAAAGACATTGTAGAAAAAACAACTTTAGATCTTCACTAACACAAAGGTAGAAAACCCTAAACCTAAGCATTAGTTGCACGAATTGTTCACGAAATTCTCGTAAATTCTAGTCTCACAATTTCAAAAATAAATTTGCAAGTTTAAAGATGATCGCAAGAAAAGATTAATAAAATCAAATTCGGAATTATATGATTTATTAAAAAGGTAATTAATTCAGTGAGGGCCTTCCCTATAAATAGGACTTAACTCAGCTAGATCACAAGAAATCAGAAGACATAATTAAGCTAGGATTTAATATTATTCCTTGTTGAATGAAACTAGCTTTGAATATCTAAATCCTAAACAAAATAAATGTCCTAACTTTAAATAATTTTGGTTGGATTCTCCTAATAATTATGGCCAGATTCATGGAATCTAATCCTATCAAATCTTTCCTAATTTTATCTAATCTTATCTAAACTTATCTAATCTAAGTTAATGTAATCTAATCTTCAAATATTACATGAATTTTGAGATTATTCCTATGATGAATGCACTACAGAGTGTAGTGTTAGTGTTAAGAACCCAGTGGGAAAAAGAGTGTAGTGTTAGTCACTACTAGAAACAACCTCTATTACTTTGCCCCTTTTACCTCGGTTTTATCCTAAACCCTAAAAAACTGAGGTAAAAATTTCTTTTACCTCTGTTGTCTTTTTCAAAGTAAAAGGTTTTTTGTACCCCGGTTAAAAAACCAAGGTAAATAATTGGTTTTTAACTCTGGTTAATAAAATAACCAAAGTAAAAGATAAAAAATGAGGTGAATAATGTTACCCACATGACGAAAAAATGATTTATAAAATAGTGCTCACATGATGTCACATGTATAAACATGTACAGACAGTTACATATGTTAAAATAAGATACTGAATTAATTAATTAGAAACAACACATGCATGAGAATATCCTTACAAGTACATAAATTCTAATATATAATTTTCTTAGTTCACACATAACAGAAATTACAATAAACTTAATTATCTCAGACAATGATGACCTTGAAGCCGATATGTACCCTAGCTTCAATCATCTCAAAGAACAAGGTGTCCCAGATGCGTAGGTTGTTTCCTCTAAGGAACTTGCAAAAACCCTTTGGGGAAAGGGCCTTCATCTTCGCACCCCCGAGTTATCCATATGCTAGTCTATCCCATAACACCTCATCACTACGGGGGTTTTCTCAGTCGATAGGAGTTGTACAACCACCCTTGAGATGGACAAAGTCATATTAGAAAATATATATTAGAAATATGAATATATATATATCTACATATGCATTTGTCTACAAATAAAATTTATTCAAGTGCTTTACCGAAGTTGGTATTTTCCAAATGTTGAGTTGCTTCAAATTACAGTAAAAACATGGGCTATCAATAGCCATAGAATGATGTTCAATGTCAAAGAAAAAAGGCTCTGGGTGCCTCTGTTGTGCAGTGAACTGTACGATAACCGAAAAGTGATAGCAGTTACGAGGTGTGTAGTGGAGGTCGACTTTATCGACGTTGAAAAATTTGATCTGCATTCGGCTATTATAATGCTGCAAATGACCTCGCATGAATGTTGACAAAGACTTTTACCAAACCGATGCCGCAGACATGAGCTGGTCAACAAGAGCTCATTTCCCTAATCGATGTCACACGTTATAACAAAAAACATTGGTTAAAAACCAAGGTAAAATGCACTTCTTACCTCAATTCCAAACTATGGTAAAATATTCACTCCTTACTCCGCCAGTATTTACCACGGGTTTTTGGAAAAAAACTGAGGTGAAAACCCCTCTAGAACCAAAGGTAAAATGTGATGTCTGTTGTAGTGAATCTACCTAAAACCCTAATCTCAAAATAATTAAATAGAAAACCTAAATCAAACCCTAATTTTGAAATTCAGGAATAGGAAACCCTGAATACCTATTTCAAAATTAGAGTGCAATTCTTCAAAAACTATTATGAATTTTTTTGCTCCTCTTCGTGTACTTAAACAATCAAAGCATTCAACTCTTCATATCTAAGTTTATTCTTGGCTCTTGTCATCATACCAATAAAATCATATACAGGATCTCTGACATGACCTTTGACGCTTTGATCTAACTGAGGCACGATCCGTGCAGGTGCGAGTGACATGACCCGTGTTGGCGACATGCTCTGTACGGATGCGGGTAAAGCTTGCACAATTCATCCGCCTTCATCTTCTAGATTCATATCAATGGCCTAATAGTTGGATATGACTTTTTATACGCTTTAAATTTTATGTTTCATCTTCTCACATATTATTTTTAGAACCGTTTTCTCCCCCACCCTCTATATATAATTTCTTTCTCCATGTTTATGTTTAAGTTTTGTCTTAAATTTTCCACATTCATCTAGTGGTTGTCTCTCGTTCTTGAGTTTATAAATTGTGTTGGCTAGTTTTTGTATATTAGGTTTGATTTTATTTTTTTTCTTATTTTGAGGCTTTTCTTATTTTAATTTTTTTAGAATAGGTAATCACATTGATTCAAAAATTATATTCAAAACTTTTGCTCTCGTTATAAAGAGGTCATCGTATTATTTGGAAATAATTTAACCTATTAATAGTCCGTCATTCGAAAGTAAACTTTTAAAAAGATAAATAAACATGTAAACAAATCTGTAAACATGGCAGTGGAAACACCGTCTAGTGGTGGAGACGAGCGTGTAGTGGCAAGCAGAGATGACACATCGGTGGTGGCAAAGGAAAATCTAGGATGACCCAGTAGAGAGAGGTGTGCGGCCCAATGTAGGGAGGAAAGGACACTGGCGGAGGGAGAGGACACCGGTGGAGGGAGAGAGGGGACACCAACCGTGGGAGAAGAGGATACAAGCGGAGGGCGAGAGGCATGTGAACTCCAACTGGAGTGGATCTGAAGCCCGAAGTAGTAGGCGAGGTAGCCCGATGGCAGAGGGAGGAGTTGAAGCCCAGCGGCGGAGGGAGAGACTGTGAGGTGGGAGAGGGAAGAGAAATTCGGTGCTTAGAAAATGTGAAAAAAGAGAAGAGGGAGAGTGTATCATATTAATTGCTTTAGGAAATGTATATTGCAAAGAGTAAATGGGTGAAGGCTGATAGATCTGGGAAAATGCTAAGGAAATGGGTTTGCTTTAGAAAACCCTAGCTTGCTATTTATTGGGACCCAAAAATCCAACAAAGGCACCCTGTTAAAGGCGGTTGTTCAATAGAACTGCCTTTAATTGATGCAATCAAAGCCAGAACTGCCTTTTGTTATTTTCGAACCACCTTTAATCGTATCTAAAATGTGTTCCAAGCTCGGACTCGCATTCGGATCTCAATCAACGGCGGTTCCCAGGAAATTTCCTGGAACCGCCTTCTAATGATGTCTTTAATAGAGGCTTTTCTACTATTGAATAAAACCTAAATTAAAAATAAATAAATTTTGAAACAAAAATAACAAAAAAAATGTTATGAGATTATTTTGAGGCCTGAAACGATCTTGGATAACTTTGTTAGCCCATTTCAAGGACCAAAATCAAACATAAACCAGCCAACTGAGTATACCCCAATGTTTAAACTGAAATGAATTTGATTTTGCCCTGCTTAAAACATAGCCTTTACCAACATTTGATATTGTCCAACAATGAACCAATGCAGACTTGGCGAACCTTGCAAACGCGACAAAACGACTTCAATCTAAAACCCCAACGAAACAAACCGAACACCTTCTTGAAAACCAGAAAAATTTTGGAAAAAGAAGAAAGGGGTCGTGAAAAGAGCTCTGGTAATTACCTTTAGAAAATGGCTAACCGGGAGGAACACTGCCTCGTCCCAATATTGATTGTTTATATGATGGTAAACCAGTTGCAACAATTCTTTCAACCTACTACCATAAGACTAATGTATTGTAAGGGAAATCAAATCTAAATATTATTCTGTTAATGCCCATGAAAATGTTCTAAGCATTTGAGATCGAGTATTAGTGGTAGACTTCATTTCGATATTATTTTAAGATTATTTTGTATCTAGTACATCTTTTACATATATTATTCTATTGGCAATTTTGTGATAGACTTCCATTTTTGAAGAAAATGATGTAAAGATTATAATGATAGAAGTCAGTTGCATGTCGCTTGGCCATCAATTCTACAAAAACTGACAGACCAAAATAGCATCCACCATTAGCAGACCACAGAAGCTAAAATCTATTTAAACCTACTCTACAGCCAAAGTCAGCCAAATTGATGAATTGT
The DNA here is from genome assembly GCA_037428765.1 of Rubia yunnanensis. Classification (NCBI taxonomy): domain Eukaryota; kingdom Viridiplantae; phylum Streptophyta; class Magnoliopsida; order Gentianales; family Rubiaceae; genus Rubia; species Rubia yunnanensis. Next base: position 110,805,354 of record CM075064.1, on the reverse strand, counting down.
TTCATGACATATGTATGCTATGGTCTCGATAACAACCATAATGGATTATGTACTCAGTAATAACTGACATTGGCCATGCACCTTCCTTTCAATCATATGACACATGGACTAATCACTACTGGAAAACTCTCGAAATTGATCAATGGCAGTTACAAAACTGCCTAAATTAGGGTCCAAAAAAATAGCTGAGGTTTTTGGCAGTGAATAAAAACTAGATCTAGAAAAAATATCAAATCATATTGTGTTAACCACAACAAAAAAACCTTTATTTATTAAAAGTTGTTCAAACAAGCAATAATAAACATAGCGGCTGAAGGCTTCGACACAGTGGTGGCAGAGCCAAATGGCAGAGGCGGAGGGCATCGACGCGGAAGCGAGCGGAGGAATTGAGAAGGGGGCAGTAATTCGCTAGAGCAGTAGAATGGAGGAGGGTTTAATTTCAATCAGAAGAATGGGAGTGTTTTCTCCATTAGCGATGGAATGGGAGGGTTTAATTTTTGAAAATGACTAAGGTATAAAAACTTAATAGTTTTTTATAAACTGGGTCAATAAAGGCAGCCCATTAAAGGAATTTTTAAAATAAAACTACCTTTGACCGATTTTCATTAAAGGCGGTTCCGCCTTTAATCGATTTTAAGCTGCCTTTAAATTGAAAGAAGGGGCTTGGGAGGGGGTTCCAAATTTGGAACCATTTAAGGTCTTCATTAAAGGTTGTTCTTGAGGAATTTCCTTTGATTGCATGCATTTATAATCACCCTTTTTCCACTACTGCATGTCGGTCGCCTTGCTGCTGCCGGTGTCGGTCAAACTTTAAACCTCAGTTATTTTTAAAAAAAATAATTTATGTAAAATTTTCTTGTTTCCTTGGTTTTGAATTAAGGTAAAAATTAGATTTTTTTACTGAATTTCCTTTTTTCTCGATTATTTCCACGAAAAACATAGGTAAAAAGGTCTCTAGAACCGAGGTAAAAAAGTCCTATGTCTTGTAGTGAACTGAAATTAGAACGAGCATTTGGAAATGATTTCCAATTTAGCAATATGGCACCTTTCACTAATTGGGACAAGCTTGGAAAAGTATTAAAATTCATTACAATTCCATTCACTGTAGACTTTGCCATAATGCGGGTTAATTTGCTTCCTTGTAAATAGAACCACTCTATATCTATGATTAATTTCGTAACTTCTTTAGCCGTAGAAATTAGGTGTCCAAAATAATCTTTGAAAAGGTAATAAAAATATGATTAAACATCCATGATGTCCAAAATAAGATTTCCAATTTCATCACTCGATCTCAAGTTAACCCTACCTTCATATGTATAGGTTATCTTTTAACCAATAAAATCGTATTGACAATCTGGTCTAAAAGGATTCAGTTTCTAAATTTCATCCAAAGATAGAGGAAAAAAAAGAGTATTAAGTTAGGAATGTATCTAAACTTACATCTTCAAAGCTCAATAGAATCACAACTGACAACGCAATCTAAATGACAATCTTTTGACTCTGAAAGATGATATAAAGAAAACCTAAGACCATACATGTCCACATACACATTTTTTCTTTATTCATACAATTTAAACACAAGCAAAACACAATTTAAGATGTCACACACTGTATTCTTTTGACCTAAAGATCAGCGGCAACAAGCATAGACATTTGAAATGGAAATGATCAAATTGTTTCCACGTCTTCAACATCGACAATTGCAGACTACTGGGTGCATAGGAAATGCCTCAGCCTCACTCTCTTCAATATACCCAATATGAATAGCCCAATGAGCCGGCGAGATTAATCTTCTATATTTAGTCACCTGGTTTCCAGTGGTTATGGAGAATTTTTCCAGCGATCCGCATCTAAGGACATTCATCGCATGCACCATAGCGTTGTTGAAGAAACCACAGTGCATGTTCAAAACCTTCAGCCGGGGCATGCCAGATACAATAGCCACCGCCATATGCAGATGTAACGTTGGACAGCTAATATAGAGTTCCTTTAAGTTAGGGCAGTTGTGACCTGTGATTTCAAGCATGCTGAGTTCTCTGAATTCCCACCCGAGGACTAAAGAGTCAAGATGTGTCCAGCTCCTAAAAGCTTTTGATAGCCCATTAATTGTCGTATTCCCGGATATGCACGGCAACACCAATTGTTGCACATTCGAGCACCTAGTATTATAGGAATGACACAAAAATGGGTGTTAAAAATATTGTATAAAAGGTAATATAGAAAAAAAATTAATTTTTTTCACATATTGAGAAAAAGCAAGTACGTACCTTGAAGCTGCATAGAGTAAATCCCTATCTCTCACATGGAAGGAATAATCAAATACTATAGTCTTTAGAGAACCTAGTCCGACGTTTATGCCTCGAACAAAGGCAAGCCTTAGTATAGCTCTCTTACGAGCTTCAGGTAGATGGCTGAGTTTGCGGCTGCACTCAGATATGTCCAATTTATTTTCTGACAAGAGAAGATCACTGATTGCAGCTCTCCACAAGCGACACACAGCAGCAACATTTACTAAGCGATCAACCAAGCTCACGAGCGAAAAAATACGTAAAAGGAGTTCGTAAGGGATGTTGGACCAAATAGCTTCTGCATCCTTCTGAGCTTTCAACCGATGGCTCCTACGCAGGCCACCTTTGTTTTCCATGATGAATAAAATAAGTGAACCTGTAATGTCAAAAGAAAATAGAAGTTCATTAAAAATATGGAAAGTAAGATTGAATTTCCTGTAAGAATATGCAAATATTAATTTCAAGGGAGGTATTTAAGAAGGACATAAATTTCTGGAGTATAGAGAGTAACAATTGAGTATAGGGGGCTTAATACTGCGTCAATTGTTTATATAATATGTTTTCAAGAAAATATTCAATCTACATTTCTATATCTGCTCAAAATATATTTCAAACAAGTACATTATAAATCCATATTATTGAATTTTTTTCCAAATTTTAAAAAATAAAACAGAACATAGCAGAAGAAAAATTAAAATCTATGATTAATAACTGAAGAAACAAAATCTAAAGAAGAGACTCAATTTATGAGGGAATGTGTAGATTGAGTACGGAACACAGGGAAGAATCCATGAATATGAATTGAGGTTTCTAGCAACGAGGAAGAAAAATCAAAATAAACCGGGTTATTTGAATGGTTTAGTGTCAGTACAATTAACTACTCAAATAATCCTAAAACTTTAAGGTGTTTCTTGCTTTTATCATGTGAACTGAAAAAAGCTTTATTCTAGTCCAATATCTTCTAAAACTACTTTTAATAAGTTAAAGCATCTTCAAAAGGGATAAAAATCGAAATTCATCATTAATGTTCTTTTTTTTAGAAAAAAATGTGTTTTTACTATTTTTAGAATTTAATTTTGTCTTTAAAAAAATTGATCTTTTTTTAATCTTCACTTTTTTATTAGTCTTCACTTTAAACTATTTAACCATAATTAATTAATAAAAGTGTTATTATTGTATTACAATATAGTTTATTGTAACTAAAAAAATAACATCAAGAGGACAAAGAACTCCACACCTATTATCTCCTATTGATATAAGGCGATTGTCATAAATTTATCATATAAAAAAATGATATAGAAGTGATATAAGGTTTGTACATGGAAATGGGTTTTGAATAATTACCGATATACAAATAAATTATCTTTATATTTAAATGTAATTTAAGTATATTTTGGAAGTAATAATGCATGGAAATTAAAAATTAAAGGAATTTGAAAATTTTATAAGTTAAATGTATAAGCTAAAAATATTATAAGGATATTAAAATCTATTAATTTTCAATAAAAATCCATTTATGACCATTCCCTATCTAAGATATACATTTTCTGACTTGGACAAGAAAATCTTCTTCTGAACCCTTTCCCAGCCCCCCACCGACCCACCCACCCCACTCAATCCCACCCTCCCCAACCTCCTCCCCTAAAGACGTAGACCGACAAAAAAGAAATGGAGAAAGAGTTTGGCACAGTTTTCGGTGAAGAAATGGAGAAACTACTCCTGATCTGCTCAGGCGGAGGCAGACAAATGAATTTTGAAACATAGACATTCATATCAAATAATCAAGTAAAAAAGAACAATTTTGGGAAGATCGGAAGGAAGGTAACAAGAACAAAAAAAATTGAAAACTACCAATTATAGAATTATAAGCCTCTCATCCCAAAAAAGAATAAAGAAAAAGGAAAAAAGACAATAAAAATAGGAGTACCCGGCAGTGACCTCACAGGAATCTTGAAGGACAAACGCTAGCCGTGACCTCGCCGGAATCTTTCGTTTAAGGCCAATCGTTGTAATCACTCCGCTCCCTCGACAATTTTCTATCTCTTGTTTATAGTAAAACTATAATAGTGAACTTCATGGATTCTTATTAAGTAATGGTGTTTTCAACTATTATTAAAAGGAAAAGAGGACCACCTTCACTAGCTTTTATTTACTATTTGCCAAAATATTCTTTTTTTCTATTTTTCTATTTTTCAATAAATTCTTAAGAGGAACATTATTTTTAACGTTGAAGCTATAAATTGTCACATAGTTAATTATTGATATCTTTTTACAGACTACTAATCAACTATATTGTAAATATAATGCGGAAACCAATAAATATTTATAAAAAATAAATGAATGTATTTTGTGCTAATTTGGAAGTTACTATTCTTATTAATAATAATAATATAATTATTATATGATTTTACAAATGTAAAATTAGTAGTCGTCCACTATGATAACGTAAGTGTAATTAACAGAAATGATTTCTAAGATAAAATCCACCTACAATTACACCATTTCAACCATATGTTTAGTTAAGAATATTAATTGATGTTGACCCCTTTAATAAATGGAAAAAATATATTGAATTACTGTAACATGGTTTTTAAGAATTTTAATTGATGTTGATGCCCTTTAATAAATGGAAAAGTTCTATTGAATTACTATAACATGATTCCATTGAGTGACAACTTGTTACAAGAAAATTATGCATTCCCGTGTCGACTAAAATTCAATCATTGGTCATATTCATTTAAAAATTATTTACCTCTAAACTAAATTTAATATACATAATAAATGGAAAAACCTTCAGTCGACAAGATCATAAAAACTTTCTTATTGTAAAATTAAGAGCCACTTTAATAACTCAAAGTAAAAGTAAATGTTAAAATTTGAACCAAAAGTTTCTAACTGTAATGTCCAGATTTGGTTGATTAGCAATTTGTGGTAATTCTGCAAATATGGAAGTATTATGGTGTAACATCAAAGAATGAAATTTTCAAATTATGGTATAATCGAAGAAGAAATTTGAGAGGCAGTACATCTCATCCAATTTGATTTGATTTGAAAAATATATCAATTCTAGATTTGCATAGTTGTAATTGATATAGGTTTTGGCTATGGTATGGATGAAGACAAGATATTCAAATTCCTATCTCTAAGGGATTTGATTTGGTAATTCTCTCTTCAAGGGATTTGATTGTTACCGGAATATTTTGTGGAGATAGAATTCCAGTCGTACGAGTAATTGAAGACGTGCGGCCAACTATAAAGTGTGGACATCCTAGCTAAGCTACCGCCGGATTAATTTTTAGAAAATCTACATTCACGTTTTCGATTTTAAGAAGTAGTCGAGAGTTGTACAATTGTTTTCCAACATGATCACAATCTTTTAATCTTAAAGTTCATAACGTAACCCTTAATTTCTCGGGAAAATGAGATCCAGCGTTAACGAGTTTAGAGGTCAGAGAGAGTCTGATCAAGGCAGGTCGGCAACTAGGGGAGCAAGCAGAATTCACGTGTTTATAAGAAAAGATAAGTATCTTGTATGGTGTACTTTTTACTATCTTTCTGATTAGTGGATTCATTCTAAACTAGGGTAGGCCCTCCAAATGTAGGAGACATTCATCGAACCACGTAACCAAGGCATCTGTCTTTGACTATTTACTTTGTTACGTACTTGGTTAATTAGCTTATGTTGGAACAGGGTTATCACAATTGAAGTAACTAGGTAAAACCAAATTCCAACTGGTATTATAGCTAATCAATTATTATACCTCGGTTGTGTCAAGGAAAGTGCTGATTTGGCTTTACCATAACCCAAAGATGAAGCTTCTGTGTCTCAGCCTCCACTGCTAGAATGAATGAATTAAAACTATTATAAGGCGCAGATGTGAGTTTTTATCACCTCTCTTGATGAACTTGCCTAGTATTTCATTCAAATATGTAAAGTCCAGATTTGGTTAATTTGCAATGTGTGGTAATTATAAAAATATGGAACTATTATATTGTAACATCAAAGAAGGAAGTTTGAAAGTTATGGTATGATCAAAGGAATTTGAGAGGCGGTACATCTCGTCTAGTTTGATTTGATTTGAAAAATATATCAATTCCTATATTTGTGGGATTGGATTAGTTTGTAATGTTGGAATTGATATGGGTTTAGGCTATGGTATGGATGGGGATGAGATATTCTGATTTCGATCTCAAAGGGATTAGATTTGGTAATTCTGTCTTCAATGTATTTGATTGTTATAATGGCAGATCGGCAACCAGGGGAGTTAGTAGAATTCACATGTTTTATTAGAAAAATATAAGTATCTTGTATGGTGTACTTTGTACAATCTTTTTGATTAGTGGATTCATTCTGAACTAGGATAGGCCCCATAAAAGTAGGTCACATTCACAGAACTACGTAACCAATTCGTGTGCCTTTGACTATTTACTTTGTTACGTAATTGGCTAATTATTTTATGTTGGAACACAATAATCACAATTGAAGTAATTAGGTAAAACCAATTTTCAATTGGAATCAAAGCTAAGTCACTTATTCTTACCTTGGTTATGTCAAGGAAAGTGCTGATCCAATTTTACCATGGCAACCAAAAAAGGAGCTTCGATGTATCGACCTCCACTGCTAGAAGGAATGAATTACAACTATGGGAAGGCGTGAATGCAAGTTTTTATCAGCTCCCTTGATGATCTTGCCAGGTATTTCATTCAAACTTAATGGAATCATCCGATGGATGATGCCGAATCTAGCTCAAAGGAGAAGGAAGGAGAAATGGTAGTGCTGTGCCACTTAGAAATAGAGAAATAGAGAATATATGTAGTAAATGATTTGAATTAAGTTGCTTTGGTAAGGATCGACTCATGGTTGGAGATGGTACATCTCTCCATATTGCTCATTTAGGTCACTCTATGCTCTTTTTCTAGGTGAAAGATATTATTTTTTATTCTTTTGAAATTGTGGCTGTAAATCGAGGCTGTTTTTATGCCGGTAATAGTAAAGAAATAAATTTTTACCAAAAGACCATAACAAGTTTATGAATTTGGAAACTCGGTCGTCTTTTCCATGTTCAAATTGCATAGGGAAGAAAACATTCTCCAAACTTGGAAACCTCTAATGCGATGCAGTTTTCAAACTCAAAAATTAATCAAGGAAAAAATGCTCTTCAACAAATTTCTAGAGAGGGACTAGAATGTGGACACAAATCCTAAAACTATATATCATTTTACCAAGAGCGAACACACAACTATTGTGAGTTTCCAAGTGCGGAATATATAGGTGCTTTCCATGTTTGGAAAGTACAGATAGACAAAAGGAAAATTTCCCAGTTTCTAAGTTTGGAATTAAATTAAAGGCAGTTTTTAACCGCCTTTAATGACTATTTGTTAAGGCGCTTCTCAGAACTGCCTTTTATTTTCACATTGATTAAGGGCTAGGGCCAGAGAAGGCACATAAAAAGTTACTTTAAATTGCCGACAGAACTGCCTTAAATAGGACATTCCTACACTAGTGCCAGATCGGTACAGTTGAGGAGTCAGTGTCGGGGGCAAAATCCAGCATCCAGCGGAGTACTTTCATTTAAGCTCCGCTGGGAAAAAAAGTGCAGTGTTCACAATAAAAATTCTATTACCGTGATCACACTACCTCATTAAAAACCCGGTGGGAAAAAAGACTATAGTTTTCTTCATGATGTCTTTAGTTCTTCGACAATATTGAACAATAAATTCAATATGTTGATGATGACTCCTTCTTCAATTCTTCATCATAAATTTGATCCATCAAACCATTTAAAGCACCATCAAAGCATCTGATATTCGTATCATTCCCTCCCAGATTAAAAAATTTAATCTTCGAAACAGGAATCATATAACTTATAAAGACATCCTTTATTCCCGTAACAACTTAACAAACCGTGGAAGCATATCAATAAGAATATCTTCATTGGCATAGTAACTTTCTTTAAAGGAAATTATAAGAACAAAAGAATGATTAGTCAAAGCTCTATTTACATCTCTTATTGAAGCACAAAATGATTTACTAGAGTCAATATATAGTTTATGCCTCATCATATAAAGAATAGGTAAATGACTAAGATGTGAAGACAAGACTTTATGCAGCTTATCATAATCATTTTGCAACTTACCTGTCTCACTTGCCTTAGGATCGACCTGGAACTTGTGTATGGCGACATTTACTGTCTTTTTGGCAAAATGGACACCATTTTGGTTGAAATTACTTACACCTTGTGGGTATATCATCTTGTGTTTTCAGGACCTTACTCCTCAAAAACATCTTGTGTTTTCAGGACCTTACTCCTCAAAAACATCTTGTGTTTTCAGGACCTTTCTCACCTCTGTCTACAGTGATGATTTCATCATCTATTTTTTCTTCTTCAGTGTCATACCATGCAGGTATATCATAATTTTCTTCTGCACCAATGTTGTTATAATTTATTCATGGGGACAATTATTGTGAACATAACCGCGTTCATTACAATGAAAACATGTATGAGTGTTTGAAGAAACTGTATCCGACAAAGTGGAAATTGATTTACGTGTATCTTGGCTAAGAGATTGATTGGTTGCAATCATTCTTCAATAGGTGGGTTCAAATGGTGGATTTGGGTAGGTTTTGGTCGAATTTGAGTTTCCTTCCCATGTTCAAATTCCTACCACCCCTAGTCAAATTTGGACTTATATAATCAAAGACTTGCTATTGATTGTTATATATGAAATTAGAGCTTTCTATGGGCCTTATTGTTGATTCAACCAACCTAGCCTTGAACAATAAATCTTGCATGGAAATATAATGCTTGAGCTTAACTGGAACTTGGAGATTTCTCTTAAACCTTCAATAAACTGATTCTTTATGAAGGCATCGTTTTCCATCATGCCAACTCTTCTCATAGCGGATTCAAGATCTTGCCACTATTCATCTTCATTACGGTTGCCTTGCTTCATAGTGAAGAGGTACGAATGTTTCTTATCAAATATGTTTGTGGAACGTGATATAATCAAAAGCCTGGTCTTCAATCTTGCCCAGCTGGAGATAGGTTTTTTACCAGCAAGCTTTCTTGATTCTTTCAAATCCTTCCACCATTCTGTCGCATATTGGGTGACGAATACTGTGCGATCATGATCTTCTCTTTCTAGCGGTAGTTGTAAAGATCAAATAGAATTTCAATCTACCTCTCCCAATCCAAGTATTTTGCAGGATTGTATTGACCACCAAATCTAGGAATATCATATTTCAAACCTTTGATGTCGCTCGCAGATTCAACTTTTCTTGCGAATCGAGGAGACATAGGATTTGCAAACTCATCTACCTTCCTAGAAAATATTGGAACCTCGTTGATTATCACATTTATGACATTCAAGGCATTCATTTTAGGTTTGTTGTTTGGACTGCCAACAAAAAGCGAGACAAACGGATCGTCTGCCATCCCTGCTAAGAAGAAACAACTGATTTGTAGTAAACAAACCCCTTCTCCTTTGTTTAGAAAGGTCACTCACCAAGTGTATAACACTCACAACTCACAAGGCAAAGGCTAATGTAAGGGCAATTGATCAATTCACCGAAATTTAAAGCAAACTATGGAGATGAGTACTACAGAACCTATTTTAAAATTTAAAAATGTATAAACTCAAAATTGGGCTCTACGATATGGTATTCCAAATTCTACAAAGAATAAGGAACAAGCGCAATTTGAATGGCATGAATCAGAGCTGTATTAAATGAAATTACGATAAAAAAAGAAGGCTTTGTATACACGACAAATAGGTTCCAAAAATTTGGAAACTTTTCCAAAAGTAAATTGGAATAGGACTCAAATCCAGATCCCTTGTGGTAATGGATTTTAATGACTTACTTGTCCCCCAAGTAAAAAATTCAGATCAAAACCCCTCTCTCAATCGGCTTTTACTTCCTTTTTCTCTTCCGATGTGGATTTTGACTTTTCTTTTCCTTTTTGAAATCAGATTTAAATTTTCTTTCCTTCTTATTTTCAGCCACAATTTTTTTTTCTATAAAAGGCTCACAACAAGAATCTTATTCCCCAAGAAAAAAGTTTGGTCACAATTCCCAAAAGTTTTGGAAATTGCAAATCTGCCCCCAAACTTTTGAAAATTGCAATTCTGATTTCCTATTTCAAATCCTAAATTCCGAATTTGAAACCCAAAAATCTGCTACCTTTTTATATATATATTTTTTCAAATCCTTCCTTTTGATTCAGACTCTTTTTTTTAATAAGGTGTAATCAAGAAAATTACAATTCAAGATCACGGAATCAAAGAATGATAAAGAAAACAAGTAGGATTATGAGCATGAAATAATTTTTAGAAGAGTTGATGAAACATATCACAAGCACATCAACTATTTAAGCTATCTAAAACTACGAAACTGACTGGGAGGTGAAGCTGGATAATACTTGTTAACCCTCAGAACCTTCGCCACCTGACTCGATTGATGAAGGTGAAGGTGGATAGTAATACTGAAGTATTCTAACTCTTAGAACTTTCGACGTCCTTCAAATCTAGATTTAATCCTCCTAGTAAGAAAGATCAAACAAACACATTAAAATACGACACAAAAGAGTATATATATATCAAAAAATTCGAAAATAAATTAATGCAAAACTCGAAACCCTTTTTAAAAATTTTTTTGGCCTTAGTAGATCTCTTGCTTTGGCCTGATACAAACTGATATGAATCTCCTTACAAAGAAGAAAGCTCACGATTGCAAAATTAATATAATGAAGGGATCTACAAACCCTCTCTCTCTCGTACGAAATTCAGGTGTCTAGCCCTCGGGGTACGCCCAATCTCAACTTGCTCTCTACGTAGCCCTCAGGATCAAATTACACGGTTTATTGATACTTAACTAGCCCTTGGGGTTAAGCAACAATGGAATAGATCGCAAGCAGAGAGTATGAGCTCAAAAGGTTGTATATTTGATTGATAAAAGTGTGTTATATTCGTCCGTAAGGCCTCCCTATTTATAGGGTTACAATCTTGCCCCAAACCCTAATCACAAATGGAAACTGAATCGACTTATGGCAGCTTTAAGAAGCCAAAAAAAATCTAACTAACATACCTAAAATAAATTGTAATCTAAGGTAATCTGGTTGAATTCTTCAAAAAGTAACCTTGAAGAATATATATTATCATATCTAATCTTACCAAATCTAATTCTAATCATAATAAAACTAAATATTTTTGAAACCCTAATGTACTGGTTTCGAAATTAGCTTTTCAAAGCTCACATGGCCGAGCTCTATAGTCTAAGATCCAAAATGTAATAATTTTACAATATTTTACGATGATCACACTACCTCATTAAAAATCCAGTGGGAAAAAAGAGTATAGTGTTCTTCATGATGTCTTAAGTTCTTCAAAAATCTTGTACAATAAATTCAATATGTCGATGATGACTTTATCTTCAATTGTACACCATAAAGTTTATCCATCAAACCATTTAAAGTGCCATCAAAGAATTTGGTATTCGTATCAATAGGCCTGCCACGAAGAAATTTCTGATACGGGCATTATTGTAGGGTTATGAGAGTTTTTGAACTTTCTCATCTGTCTAGAGGCAAGCTAGGTTGTTGGGAATATCAGTGCCTGGATTCAAATTATGGTTAATCTGGAGGGATTGGGAGAGAGGAACAGAGCGAAAGGTGATGATTTGCAGAAAATATCTGTTGCCACCCATCGGTGATATAATTACCATGGTTGCAGAGGTGTTTGCCGATGTAGGTTCTGGCAAGGTGTGAGCGTTATCAGTAAGGAAGAAGGAAAAGGTGGAGAGTTAAGAGAGAGAAAGCATTGAATCTGAAGGATACTTCAATATCCGTGAAACTTTAAATAAAAGAAACTATAATGACAGTATTAACGACCCATTTAAAAAGTATTGAAGTGCAAATAGTGTTATAAAACTATACCTTAAAATATAGTATTGTATTTAAATATGATGATAAAATTAATCATTTAATATATATGTAAATATTTAAACTTGAACTTTAATATCTTTAGAAGAAATCTAGTTATAAAATATGACGACTAAAAAAAAATCACAAAGTCTTGTTTAACATGGCTAATATTAATTTCCTTCCCAAGATTTTAAAAAAGACATTGTAGAAAAAACAACTTTAGATCTTCACTAACACAAAGGTAGAAAACCCTAAACCTAAGCATTAGTTGCACGAATTGTTCACGAAATTCTCGCAAATTCTAGTCTCACAATTTCAAAAATAAATTTTCAAGTTTAAAGATGATCGCAAGAAAAGATTAATAAACTCAAATTCGGAATTATATGATTTATTAAAAAGGTAATTAATTCAGTGAGGGCCTTCCCTATAAATAGGACTTAACTCAGCTAGATCACAAGAAATCAGAAGACATAATTAAGCTAGGATTTAATATTATTCCTTGTTGAATGAAACTAGCTTTGAATATCTAAATCCTAAACAAAATAAATTTCCTGACTTTAAATAATTTTGGTTGGATTCTCCTAATAATTATGGCCAGATTCATGGAATCTAATCCTATCAAATCTTTCCTAATTTTATCTAATCTTATCTAAACTTATCTAATCTAAGTTAATGTAATCTAATCTTCAAATATTACATGAATTTTGAGATTATTCCTATGATGAATGCACTACAGAGTGTAGTGTTAGTGTTAAGAACCCAGTGGGAAAAAGAGTGTAGTGTTAGTCACTACTAGAAACAACCTCTATTACTTTGCCCCTTTTACCTCGGTTTTATCCTAAACCCTAAAAAACTGAGGTAAAAATTTCTTTTACCTCTGTTATCTTTTTCGAAGTAAAAGGTTTTTTGTACCCCGGTTAAAAAACCAAGGTAAATAATTGGTTTTTAACTCTGGTTAATAAAATAACCAAAGTAATACCTCTGTTGTCTTTTTCGAAGTAAAAGGTTTTTTGTACCCCGGTTAAAAAACCAAGGTAAATAATTGGTTTTTAACTCTGGTTAATAAAATAACCAAAGTAAAAGATAAAAAATGAGGTGAATAATGTTACCCACATGACGAAAAAACGATTTATAAAATAGTGCTCACATGATGTCACATGTATAAACATGTACAGACAGTTACATATGTTAAAATAAGATACTGAATTAATTAATTAGAAACAACACATGCATGAGAATATCCTTACAAGTACATAAATTCTAATATATAATTTTCTTAGTTCACACATAACAGAAATTACAATAAACTTAATTATCTCAGACAATGATGACCTTGAAGCCGATATGTACCCTAGCTTCAATCATCTCAAAGAACAAGGTGTCCCGGATGCGTAGGTTGTTTCCTCTAAGGAACTCGCAAAAACCCTTTGGGGAAAGGGCCTTCATCTTCGCACCCCCGAGTTATCCATATGCCAGTCTGTCCCATAACACCTCATCACTACGGGGGTTTTCTCAGTCGATAGGAGTTGTACAACCACCCTCGAGATGGACAAAGTCATAGTAGAAAATATATATTAGAAATATGAATATATATATATATATATATATATCTACATATGCATTTGTCTACAAATAAAATTTATTCAAGTGCTTTACCGAAGTTGGTATTTTCCAAATGTTGAGTTGCTTCAAATTACAGTAAAAACATGGGCTATCAATAGCCATAGAATGATGTTCAATGTCAAAGAAAAAAGGCTCTGGGTGCCTCTGTTGTGCAGTGAACTGTACAATAACCGAAAAGTGATAGCAGTTACGAGGTGTGTAGTGGAGGTCGACTTTATCGATGTTGAAAAATTTGATCTGCATTCGGCTATTATAATGCTGCAAATAACCTCGCATGAATGTTGACAAAGACTTTTACCAAACCGATGCCGCAGACATGAGCTGGTCAACAAGAGCTCATTTCCCTAATCGATGTCACACGTTATAACAAAAAAAATTGGTTAAAAACCAAGGTAAAATGCACTTCTTACCTCAATTCCAAACTATGGTAAAATATTCACTCCTTACTCCGCCAGTATTTACCACGGGTTTTTGGAAAAAAACTGAGGTGAAAACCCCTCTAGAACCCAAGGTAAAATGTGATGTCTGTTGTAGTGAATCTACCTAAAACCCTAATCTCAAAATAATTAAATAGAAAACCTAAATCAAACCCTAATTTTGAAATTCAGGAATAGGAAACCCTGAATACCTATTTCAAAATTAGAGTGCAATTCTTCAAAAACTATTATGAATTTTTTGGCTCCTCTTCGTGTACTTAAACAATCAAAGCATTCAACTCTTCATATCTAAGTTTATTCTTAGCTCTTGTCATCATACCAATAAAATCATATACAGGATCTCTGACATGACCTTTGACGCTTTGATCTAACTGATGCACGATCCGTGCAGGTGCGAGTGACATGACCCGTGTTGGCGACATGCTCTGTACGGATGCGGGTAAAGCTTGCACAATTCATCCACCTTCATCTTCTAGATTCATATCAATGGCCTAATAGTTGGATATGACTTTTTGTAAGCTTTAAATTTTATGTTTCATCTTCTCACATATTATTTTTAGAACCGTTTTCTCCCCCACCCTCTATATATAATTTCTTCCTCCATGTTCATGTTTAAGTTTTGTCTTAAATTTTCCACATTCATCTAGTGGTTGTCTGTCGTTCTTGAGTTTATAAATTGTGTTGGCAAGTTTTTGTATATTAGGTTTGATTTTATTTTTTTTCTTATTTTGAGGATTTTCTTATTTTAAATTTTTTTAGAATAGGTAATCACATTGATTCAAAAATTATATTCAAAACTATTGCTCTCGTTATAAGAGGTCATCGTATTAATTGGAAATAATTTAACCTATCAATAGTCTGTCATTCGAAAGTAAACTTTTTCTATAAGTTATAGAACAATATTGATATTGTTCAACTTTAATAGTATATAATTGATACTGCTGGAAAATGTAAGGGTTCACAAGAACAAATCAGAGAAACGAAATAGGGCTCGCAAGCTTCAAACCCTAAGAAAAAGTTCTAAAATCTACCTGGAAAGAAGATAAAATCTCCAAAATACTAAATATGAAAAATTAATTATTTTCGGCATGCTAGTGGAAAAGGGACTATTTAAGGCTGTTTTACAGGGCCAGAGAAGGCACTTATTAGGGGCCTATTTAAGGCTGTTTTACTGAATAAGTGCCTTTTTTGGTCGTGTCTTTGATCATTTTGATCAAAGGCGGATCCGAGAACCACCTTGTATTGGATCGGAAATGTGTTCCGAATTTGGAACCAATTTACGGGGTCCCAAAAAAAAATATGCCGGAAACCTAGGTTTTTGGCGGCATAAGAAATAGATATGAGAACAGTGGACAATCAGAAAAGAAATAAATTTCACACAAATCAGTTTGAAAAAAAAAATAAACATGTAAACAAATCTGTAAACATGGCAGTGGAAACACCATCTAGTGGTGGAGACGAGCGTGTAGTGGCGAGCAGAGATGACACATTGGTGGTTGGCAAAGGAAAATCTAGCATGACCCAGTGGAGAGAGGTGTGCAGCCCAATGTGGGGAGGAAAGGACACTGGCGGGGGGAGAGAGGACACCGGTGGAGGGAGAAAGGGGACACCAACCGTGGGAAGAGAGGATACAAGCGGAGGGCGAGAGGCGTGTGAACTCCGAGTGGAGCGGATCTGAAGCCCGAAGGAGTAGGCAAGGCAACCTGATGGCAGAGGGAGGAGTTGAAGCCCGGCGGCGGAGGGAGAGGCTGTGAGGTGGGAGAGGGAAGAGAAATTCGGTGCTTAGAAAATGTGAAAAAAAAGAAGAGGGAGAGTGTATCAGATTAATTGCTTTAGGAAATGTATATTGCAAAGAGTAAATGGGTGAAGGCTGATAGATCTGGGAAAATGCTAAGGAAATGGGTTTGCTTTAGAAAACCCTAGCTTGCTATTTATATTGGGACCCAAAAATCCAACAAAGGCACCCTGTTGGACCGCCTTTAATTGATGCAATCAAAGGCAGAACTGCCTTTTGTTATTTTCGAACCACCTTTAATCGTATCCAAAATGTGTTCCAAGCTCGGACTCGCATTCGGGCTCAATCAAAGGCGGTTCCCAGAAAATTTCTTGGAACCGCCTTCTAATGATGTCTTTGATAGAGGCTTTTCTACTATTGAATAAAACCTAAATTATAAATAAATAAATTTTGAAACAAAAATAACAAAAAAAATGTTATGAGATTATTTTGAGGCCTGAAACGATCTTGGATAACTTCGTTAGCCCATTTCAAGGACCAAAATCAAACATAAACCAGCCAACTGAGTATACCCCAACGTTTAAACTGAAATGAATTTGATTTTGTCCGGCTTAAAACATGACCTTTACCAACATTTGATATTGTCCAACAATGAACCAATGCACACTTGGTGAACCTTGTAAACGCGACGAAACGACTTCAATCTAAAACCCTAACGAAGAAAACTAAACACCTCCTTAAAAACCAGAAAATTTTGGAAAAAGAAGAAAGGGGCGTGAAAAGAGCTCTGGGAATTGCCTTTAGAAAATGGCTAACCGGGAGGAACACTGCCTCGTCCCAATATTGATTGTTTATATGATGGTAAAGCAATTGCAAAAATTCTTTCAACCTACTACCATAGGACTAATGTATTGTAAGGTAAATCAAATCTAAATATTATTCTGTTAATGCCCATGAAAATGTTCTAAGCATTTGAGATCGAGTATTAGTGGTAGACTTCATTTCGATATTATTAAGATATACTATATGAAGATATACTATATAGTAAATAGTATATTAAGAACAACTATATACTATATTAAGAACAACTATATATCTTCATATAGTAAATAGAACCACTATATATCTATGATAAATTTCGTAACTTCTTTAGCCGTAGAAATTAGGTGTAACAATATCTCCAAAATAATCTTTGAAAAGGTAATAAAATTATGATTAAACATTCATGATGTCCAAAATAAGATATCCAATTTCATCACTCGATCTCAAGTTAACCCTACCTTCATATGTATAGGTTATCTTTTAACCAATTAAATCGTATTGACAATCCGGTCTAAAATGATTCAGTTTCTAAATTTCATCCAAAGATAGAGAAAAAGAAGAGAGTATTAAGTTAGGAATGTATTTAAACTTACATCTTCAAAGCTCAATAGAATCACAACTGACAACGCAATCTAAATGACAATCTTTTGACTCTGAAAGATGATATAAAGAAAACCTAAGACCATACATTTCCACATACACATGTTTTCTTTATTCATACAGTTTAAACACAAGTAAAACACAATTTAAGATTTCACACACTGTATTCTTTTGACCTAAAGATCAGCAGCAACAAGCATAGACATTTGAAATGGAAATGATCAAATTGTTTCCACGTCTTCAACATCGACAATTGCAGACTACTGGGTGCATAGGAAATGCCTCAGCCTCACTCTCTTCAATATACCCTATATGAATAGCCCAATGAGCCGGCGAGATTAATCTTCTATATTTTGTCACCTGGTTTTCAGTGGTTATGGAGAATTTTTCCAGCGATCCGCATCTAAGGACATTCATCGCATGCACCACAGCGTTGTTGAAGAAGCTACAGTGCATATTCAACACCTTCAGCCGGGGCATGCCTGATACGATAGCCACCACCATATGCAGATGTAACGTTGGACAGCTAATATAAAGTTCCTTTAAGTTAGGGCAGTTGCGACCCGTGATTTCAAGTATGCTGAGTTCTCTGAATTCCCACCCGAGGACTAAAGAGTCAAGATGTGTCCAGCTCCTAAAAGTTTTTGATAGCCCATTAATTGTCGTATTCCCGGATATGCACGGCAACACCAATTGTTGCACATTCGAGCACCTAGTATTATAGGAATGACACAAAAATGGGTGTTAAAAATATTGTATAAAAGGTAATATAGTAAAATAAATAAATTTTGTCACATATTGTGAAAAAGAAAGTACGTACCTTGAAGCTGCATAGAGTAAATCCCTATCTCTCACCTGGAAGGAATAATCAAATACTATAGTCTTTTGAGAGCCTAGTCCGACGTTTATGCCTCGAACAAAGGCGAGCCTTAGCATAGCTCTCTTACGAGCTACAGGTAGATGGCTGAGTTTGCGGCTGCACTCAGATATGTCCAATTTATTTTCAGACAAGAGAAGATCAGTGATAGCAGCTCTCCACAAGCGACACACAGCAGCAACATTTACTAAGCGATCAACCAAGCTCACGAGCGAAAAAATACGTAAAAGGAGTTCATAAGGGATGTTGGACCAAATAGCTTCTGCATCCTTCTGAGCTTTCAACCGATGGCACCTACGCAGGCCACCTTTGTTTTCCATGATGAATAAAATAAGTGAACCTGTAATGTCAAAAGAAAATAGAAGTTAATTAAAAATATGGAAAGTAAGATTGAATTTCCTGTAAGAATATGCAAATATTAATTTCAAGTGAGGTATTTAAGAAGGACATAAATTTATGGAGTATAGAGATTAACAGTTGAGTATAGGGGGCTTACTGCTGCGTCAATTATTTATATAATATGTTTTCAAGAAAATATTCAAACTACATTTCTATATCTGCTCAAAATATATTTCAAAGAAGTACATTATAAATTCATATTATTGAATTTTTTTCCAAATTTTAATCCAAATATATTTCAAAAGACAAATTAAAATCTATGATTAATAACTGAAGAAACAAAATCTAAAGAAGAGACTCAATTTATGAGGGAATTTGTAGATTGAGTACGGAACACAGGGAAGAATCCATGAATATGAATTGAGGTTTCTAGCAACGAGGAAGAAAAATCAAAATAAACCTGGTTATTTGAATGGTTTAGTGTTAGTGCAATTAACTACTCAAATAATCCTAAAACTTTAAGGTGTTTCTTGCTTTTGTCATGTGAACTGAAAAAGGTTTTATTCTAGTCCAATATCTTCTAAAACTACTTTTAATAGGTTAAAGCATCTTCAAAAGGGATAAAAATCGAAATTCATCATTAATGTTCTTTTTAAAAAAAAACAATTGTTTTTACTATTTTTAGAATTTAATTTTGTCTTTAAAAAAATTGATCTTTTATTAATCTTCACTTTTTTATTAGTCTTCACTTTAAACTATTTAACCATTATTAATTAATAAAATTTTTATTATTGTATTACAATATAGTTTACCGTTACTAAGAAAATAACATCAAGAGGACAAAGAACTCCATACCTATTATCTCCCATTGATATAAGGTGATTGCCATAAATTTATCATATAAAAAAATGATATAGAAGTGATATAAAGGTTGTATATGGAAATGGGTTTTGAATAATTACCGATGTACAAATAAATTATCTTTATATTTAAATGTAATTTAAGTATATTTTGGAAGTTTTTTTTTAATAAAACCATCCGTAGATGGGGGAAATTCTATTAGGCCTTCCCGAGCCGTAAAAAAGACATAAATAAAAGCCGTAGCAAAAGTGAGATATACAGGGATGCTCACTGGCTATTGGAGCGACGCTTGTTGCTCCCAAAAGAATGAGAGACATATGAGCAGCAAGTCGGAGGAGAAGGCCTCTTTATCTATGGTGGAGAGAATCGAAACTTATTAGTGAATCCGGGGAGAAACACAAGGCAGTCGAAACCCTCTCCACATAAATAAAGAGAATACCTCCATCTCATACCGGAAGTAAATGTCAAAAAGACCTATCTATTTGCAGATGGCTCTCCATCCTAGCTAAAAAACAAAAGTCCAGTATGTGCAGAAGGAGTAACCAGCCATCCAGGTCTGAATCGCTTAAGGCAACAAAAGTCCATCTTAGACAAATCCATCACCAAAACAAGGCCAGAGGCAGCAAGATTCCATGATAGCATGAAGCAGGATATCAGCATGTGATCTGCATGAAAAAAATTAATCAGTAGCATCCGAACTAGGTAGCAATCCGCAGAGAAGGAGTACTCATTTGATCCAGTCTAACTAAACCCTGGACTAAGTTAGGAAGCAAAGAAAATGTGGGAAAAGCTAAATTACACTTTTGAAGCAGACATGATTTTACTAGAGAATGAGCAACCTGATTTGCTTCTCTATATATGTGCACAATATGTATGTCCCCCAAAGAATGATGGATCTCATCTGCTAAGCAAAACATTTTCCAGGGAGATCTAAGTGGATCATTAGCATATAGCACAGCACTAGTGCAATCTGATTCCATACAAACAGTGGAAGTCAAAGAAGTGGAAAGTTGGATAGCAAACAGAATTGCTTTTAGCTCAGCTTCTAAAGGAGATATAGCATTAGTATATGAAGTATAAGCCTCCTTAAAGCTCCCTCTACTATCCCTAATAATCATACTAAGCCCACAAATATTGGTATTACAGCACCAAGCAGCATCCACATTTACCTTAAAGCCCAGTTTTGGCCTATCCCATGCAATTTTCCAGATTTTAGGCTTTGAGGGTCGTTTAATGAGAGGCAGGTAGGAGTGGTTAGAAATACTGAGATCAAGGGAAGAGACTATATATACAGGTTTAGCACAGAATGAATAGAAGATTTGATCTCTAATCTGCTGAAGCACAATGGTAGGGGAGGGCATGACAGAATCATAAATGAATCTATTCCTCATCTTCCACAGATTCCATGGAAGTAATAATGCACGGAAATTAAAAATTAAAGGACTTTGAAAATTTTATAAGTTAAATGTATAAGCTAAAATATTATAAGGATATTAAAATCTATTAATTTTCAATAAAAATCCATTTATGACCATTCCCTATCTAAGATATACATTTTCTGACTTGGACAAGAAAATCTTCTTCTAAACCCTTTCCCAGCCCCCCACCCACCCACCCACCCCACTCAATCCCACCCTCCCCAACCTCCTCCCCTAAACAAGTAGACCGACAAAAACCAAATGGAGAAAGAGTTTGGCACAGTTTCCGGTGAAGAAATGGAGAAACTACTCCTGATCTGCTCAGGCGGAGGCAGACAAATGAATTTTGAAACATAGACATTCATATCAAATAATCAAGTAAATGTAAAATTAGTCGTCATCCACTGTGATAACGTAAGTGTAATTAACATAAATGATTTCTAAGATAAGATCCACCCTCAATTACACCATTTCAACCATATGTTTAGTTAAGAATATTAATTGATGTTGACCCCTTTAATAAATTGAAAAAATATATTGAATTACTGTAACATGGTTTTTAAGAATTTTAATTGATGTTGATGCCCTTTAATAAACGGAAAAGTTCTAATGAATTACTATAACATGATTCCATTGAGTGACAACTTGTTACAAGAAAATTATGCATTCCCATATCGACTAAAATTCAATCATTCATCATATTCATTTAAAAATTATTTAACTCTAAAATAAATTTAATAAACATAATAAATGGAAAAACCTTCAGTCGACAAGATCATAAAAATTTTCTTATTGTAAAATTAAGAGCCACTTTAATAACTCAAACAAGAAATTTGAGAGGCAGTACATCTCGTCCAATTTGATTTGATTTGAAAAATATTTCAATTCTTGATTTGCATAGTTGTAGTTGATATAGGTTTTGGCTATGGTATGGATGAAGACAAGATATTCAAATTCCTATCTCTAAGGGATTTGATTTGGTAATTCTCTTTTCAAGGGATTTGATTGTTACCGTAATATTTTGTGGAGATAGAATTCCAGTCGTACGAGTAATTGAAGATGTGCGGCCAACTATAAAGCGTGGACATCCTAGCTAAGCTACCGCCGGATTAATTTTGAGAAAATCTACATTCAAGTTTCCGATTTTAAGAAGTAGTCGAGAGTTGTACAATTGTTTTCCAACATGATCAAAATCTTTTAATCTTAAAGTTCATAACGTAACCCTTAATATCTTGGGAAAATGAGATCCAACGTCAACGAGTTTAGAGGTCAGAGGGAGTCTGATCATGGCGGGTCGGCAACTAGGGGAGCAAGCAGAATTCACGTGTTTATAAGAAAAGATAAGTATCTTGTATGGTGTACTTTGTACTATCTTTCTGATTAGTGAATTCATTCTAAAATGGGATAGGCCCCACAAATGTAGGAGACATTCATCGAACCACATAACCAAGGCGTGTGTCTTTGACTATTTACTTTGTTACGTACTTGGTTAATTAGCTTATGTTGAAACAGGGTTATCACAATTGAATTAATTAGGTAAAACCAAATTCCAACTGGTATTAGAGCTAATCAATTATTATACCTCGGTTGTGTCAAGGAAAGTGCTGATTTGGTTTTACCATAACCCAAAGATGAAGCTTCTGTGTCTCGGCCTCCACTGCTAGAATGAATGAATTAAAATTATTATAAGGCGCAAATGCGAGTTTTTATCACCTCTCTTGATGAACTTGCCTAGTATTTCATTCAAATATGTAAAGTCCAGATTTGGTTAATTTGCAATTTGTGGTAATTATGAAAATATGGAACTATTATATTGTAACATCAAAGAAGGAAGTTTGAAAGTTATTGTATGATCAAAGGAATCTGAGAGGCGGTACATCTCATCTAGTTTGATTTGATTTGATTTCAAAAATATATCAATTCATATATTTGTGGGATTGGATTAGATTTGTAATGTTGGAATTGATATGCTACTGACAGATTTATTTTGAGAAAATCTACACTCAGGTTTTTGATATTCAAAAGTAAGCCGAGAGATGTACTATTGTGTTCCAACATGCCCAAAATATTTTGATTTTAAATTTCAAAGTGTAAGCCTTGATTTCTCGAGGGGAGGAGATCCAACATCGATGAGGTTTGATGTCAGAGAGAGTCTAATCAAGGCAGATCGGCAACCAGAGTAGTTAGTAGAATTCACATGTTTAATTAGAAAAGGATAAGTATCTTGTAAGGTGTACTTTGTACAATCTTTTTGATTAGTGGATTCATTCTGAACTAGGATAGGCCCCATAGAAATAGGTGACATTCATAGTACTACGTAACTAAGTCGTGTGTCTTTGACTATTTACTTTGTTACGTAATTGGTTAATTAGTTTATGTTGGAACACAATAATCACAATTGAAGTAATTAGGTAAAACCAATTTTCAATTGGTATCAAAGCTAAGTCACTTATACTTACCTTGGTTATGTCAAGGAAAGTGCTGATCCGGTTTTACCATGGCAACCAAAAAAGAAGCTTTGATGTATCGGCCTCCACTGCTAGAAGGAATGAATTACAACTATGGGAAGGCGTGAATGCAAGTTTTTATCAGCTCCCTTGATGATCTTGCCTGGTATTTCATTCAAACTTAATGGAATCATCCTATGGATGATGCCGGATCTAGCTCAAAGGAGAAGGAAGGAGAAATGGTAGTGTTGTGCCACTTAGAAATAAAGAAATAGAGAATATATGTAGTAAATGATTTGAATTAAGTTGCTTTGGTAATGACCGACCCATGGTTGGAGACGGTACATCTCTCCATATTGCTCATTTAGGTCACTCTATGCACTTTTTTAGGTGAAAGATATTATCGTTTATTCTTTTAAAATTGTGGCTGTGAATCGAGGCTGTTTTTATGCCGGTAATAGTAAAGAAATAAAATTTTACCAAAAGACCATAACAAGTTTATGAATCTGGAAACTCGGTCGTCTTTTCCATGTTCAAATTGCATAGGGAAGAAAACATTCTCCAAACTTGGAAACCTCTAACGCGATGCAGTTTTCAAACTCAAAAATTAATCAAGGAAAAAATGCTCTTCAACAAATTTCTAGAGAGGGACTAGAATGTGGGCACGAATCCTAGAACTGTATATCATTTTACCAAGAGCAAACACACAACTATTGTGAGTTTCCAAGTTTGGAATATATAGGTGCTTTCCATGTTTGGAAAGTACAGATAGACAAAAGGGAAAATTCCCAGTTTCTAAGTTTGGAATTAAATTAAAGGTAGTTTTTAACCGCCTTTAATGACTATTTGTTAAGGTGCTTCTCGGAACTGCCTTTTATTTTCACATTGATTAAAGGCTAGGGCCAGAGAAGGCACATAAAAAGTTACTTTAAATTGCTGACAGAACCGCCTTAAATAGGACATTCCTACACTAGTGCCAGATTGGCACAGTTGAGGACTCAGTGTTCGGGAAAAATCCGGCATCCAGCGGAGTACTTTCATTCAAGCTCCGCTGGGAAAAAAAGTGCAGTGTTCACATTAAAAATTCTATTACCGTGATCACATTACCTCATTAAAAACCCAGTGGGAAAAAAGACTATAGTTTTCTTCATGATGTCTTTAGTTCTTCGACAATATTGAACAATAAATTCAATATGTTGATGATGACTCCTTCTTCAATTCTTAATCATAAAGTTGATCCATCAAACCATTTAAAGCACCATCAAAGCATCTGATATACGTATCATTCCCTCCCAGATAAAAAAGTTTCATCTTCGAAACAGGAATCATATAACCTATAAAGACATCCTTTATTCCCGTAACAACTTAACAAACCGTGGAAGCATATCAATAAGAATATCTTCATTGGCATAGTAACTTTCATGAAAGGAAATTATAAGAAGAAAAGAATGATTAGTCAAAGATCGATTTACATCTCTTATTGAAGCAGAAAATGATTTACTAGAGTCAATAGATAGTTCATGCCTCATCATATAAATAATAGGTAAATGACTAAGATGTGAAGACAAGACATTATGCATCTTATCATAATCATTTTGCAACTTACCTGTCTCACTTGCCTTAGGATCGACCTGGAACTTGTGTATGGCGACATTTACTGTCTTTTTGGCAAAATGGACACCATTTTGGTTGAAATTACTTGCACCTTGTGGGTATATCATCTTGTGTTTTCAGGACCTTACTCCACAAAAACATCTTGTGTTTTCAGGACCTTGCTCACCTCTGTCTACAGTGATGATTTCATCATCTATTTGTTCTTCTTCAGTGTCATACCGTGCAGGTATATCATTATCTTCTTCTCCACCAATGTTGTTATAATTTATTCATGGGGACAATTATTGTGAACATAACCGCGTTCATTACAATGAAAACATGTAGGAGTGTTAGAAGAAACTGTATCCGACAAAGTGGAAATTGATTTTCGTGTATCTTGGCTAAGAGATTGATTGGTTGCAATCATTCTTCAATCGGTGGGTTCAAATGGTGGATTTGGATAGGTTTTGGTCGAATTTGAGTTTCCTTCCCATGTTTGAATTCCTACCACCCCTGGTCAAATTTGGACTTATATAATCAAAGACTTGCTATTGATTTTCATATATGAAATTAGAGCTTTCTATGGGCCTTAATGTTGATTCAACCAACCTAGACTTGAACAATAAATCCTCGCACGGAAATATAATGCTTAAGCTTAACTGGAACTTGGAGATTTCTCTTAAACCTTCAATATACTGATTCTTTATGAAGGCATCATTTTCCCTCATGCCAACTCTTCTCATAGCGGATTCAAGATCTTGCCACTATTCATCTTCACCGGTTGCCTTGCTTCATAATGATGAGGTACGAATGTTTCTTAATCAAATTTTTTGTGGAATGTGATATAATCAAAAGCCTGGTCTTCGATCTCGCCCAACTGGAGATAGGTCTTTTACCAGCAAGCTGTCTTGATTCTTTCAAATCCTCCCACCATTCTTTCGCATAATGGGTGAACGAATACTGTGCGATCATGATCTTCTCTTTCAAGTGGTAGTTTTAATGATCAAATAGGTTTTCAATCTACCTCTCCCAATCCAAGTATTTTGCAGGATTGTGTTGACCATCAAATCTAGGAATATCATACTTCAAACCTTTGATGTCACTCGCATATTTAACTTTTCTTGCGGAACGAGGAGGCATAGGATTTGCAAACTCATCTACTTTCCTAGAAAATATTGGAACCTCGTTGATTATCACATTTATGACATTCAAGGCATTCATTTTAGGTTTGTTGTTTGGACTGCCAACAAAAGGCGAGACGAACGGATCGTCTGCCATCCCTGCTAAGAAGAAACAACTGATTTATAGTAAACGAACCCCTTCTCCTTTGTCTAGTAAGGTCACTCACCAAGTGTATAACACTCACAACTCACAAGGCAAAGGCTAATGTAAGGGCAATTGATCAATTCACCGAAATTTAAAGCAAACTATGGAGATGAGTACTGCAGAACCTATTTAAAAATTTAAAAATGTATAAACTCAAAATTGGGCTCTACGATCTGGTATTCCAAATTCTACAAAGAATAAGGAAAAAGCGCAATTTGAATGGCATGAATCAGAGCTGTATTAAATGAAATTATGATAAAAAAAGAAGGCTTTGTATACACGACAAATAGGTTCCAAAATTTTGGAAAGTTTTCCAAAAGTAAATTGGAATAGGACTCAAATCCAGATCCCTTGTTTTAAAGGATTTTAATGACTTACTTGTCCCCCAAGTAAAAAATTCAGATAAAAACCCCTCTCTCAATTGGCTTTTATTTCCTTTTTCTCTTCAGATTTGGATTTTGACTTTTCTTTTCCTTTTTGAAATCGGATTTCAATTTTCTTTCCTTCTTATTTTCAGCCACAATTTGTTTTTTTTTGCTATAAAATGCTCACAACCAGAATCTTATTCCCCAAGAAAAAATTTGGTCAGAATTCCCAAAAGTTTTGGAAATTGCAAATCTACCCCTAAACTTTTGAAAATTGCAATTCTGATTTCCTATTTCAAATCCTAATTCGATTGATGAAGTTGAAGGTGGATAGTAATACCGAAGTATTCTAACTCTTAGACCTTTCAACATCCTTCAAATCTAGATTCAATCATCCTAGTAAGAAAGATCAAACAAACACATTAAAACACGACACAAAAGAGTATATATATTTCAAAAAAATTCGAAAATAAATTAATGCAAAACTTGAAACCCTTTTTAAAAAAAATTTAGCCTTAGTAGGTCTCTTGCTTTGCTCTGATACGAACTGATATGAATCTCCTTACGAAGAAGAAAGCTCACGATTACAAAATTAATATAATGAAGGGATCTACAAACCCTCTCTCTCTCTCGTACGAAATTCAGGTGTCTAGCCCTCGGGGTACGCCTAATCTCAACTTGCTCTCTAAGTAGCCCTCAAGATCAAATTACACGGTTTATTGATACTTAACTAGCCCTTAGGGTTAAGCAACAATGGACTAGCTCGCAAGCAGAGAGGATGAGCTCAAAAGGTTGTATATTTGATTGATAAAAGTGTGTTATATTCATCCATAAGGCCTCCCTGTTTATAGGGTTACAATCTCACCCCAAACCCTAATCACAAATGGAAACTGAATCGACTTATGGCAGCTTTAAGAAGTTAAAACCATATCTAACTAACATACCTAAAATAAATTGTAATCTAAGGTAATCTGGTTGAATTCTTCAAGTAGTAACCTTGAAGAATATATATTACCTTATCTAATCTTACCAAATCTAATTCTAATCAGAATAAAACTTAATATTTTTGAAACCCTGATGTACTGGTTCCAAAATTAGCTTTTCAAAGCTCACATGGCCGAGCTCTATAGTCTAAGATCCAAAATGTAATAATTTTACAATATTTTACGATGATCACACTAACTCATTAAAAATCCAGTGGGAAAAAAGAGTATAGTGTTCTTCATGATATCTTAAGTTCTTCAACAATCCTGAAAAATAAATTCAATATGTTGATGATGACTTCATCATCAATTGTACATCATAAAGTTAATCCATTAAACCATTTAAAGCACCATCAAAGCATTTGATATTCGTATCAATAGGCCTGCCACGAAGAAATTTCTGATAGGGACATTATTGTAGGGTTATGAGAGTTTTTGAACTTTCTCATCTATCTTTAGGCAAGCTAGGTTGTTGGGAATGTCAGTGCCTGGATTGAAATTATGGTTAATCTGGTGGGATTGGGAGAGAGGAACAGAGCTAAAGGTGAGGATTTGCAGAAAATATTTGTTGCCACCCATCGGTGATATAATTGCCATGGTTGCAGAGATGTTTTCCGATGTAGGTTCTGGCAAGGTGTGAGCGTTATCAGTAAGGAAGAAGGTAAAGGTGGAGAGAAGGTGGAGAGTTAAGAGACAGAAAGCATTGAATCTGAAGGATACTTCAATATCCGTGAAACTCTAAACAAAAGAAACTATAATGACAGTATTAACGACCCATTTAAAAAGTATCGAAGTGCAAATAGCGTTATAAAACTATACCTTAAAATATAGTATTATATTTAAATATGATGATAAAATTAATCATTTAATATATATGTAAATATTTAAACTTGAACTTTAATATCTTTAGAAGAAATCTAGTTATAAAATATGACGACTAAAAAAAATACAAAGTCTTGTTTAACATGGCTGATATTAATTTCCTTGCGAAGATTTTCGATGGGGAGTTTTTGAATAAGCACTCTCTTTAAATAAAAAAGACATTGTAGAAAAAAAACTTTAGATCTTCACTAACACAAAGGTAGAAATCCTTAAACCTAAGCATTAGTTGCACGAATTGTTCACAAAATTCTCGCAAATTCTAGTCTCACAATTTCGAAAATAAATTTGCAAGTTTAAAGATGATCGCAAGAAAATATTAATAAACTCAAATTCTGAATTATATGATTTATTAAAAAGGTAATTAATTCAGTGAGAGCCTTCCCTATAAATAGGGTTTAACTCAGCTGGATCACAAGAAATCAGAAGACATAATTAAGCTAGGATTTAATATTATTCCTTGTTGAATGAAATTAGCTTTGAAAATATAAATCCTAATCAAAATAAATGTCCTAAACTTTAAAGAATTTTGGTTGGATTCTCCTAATAAGAATGGCCAGATTCATGGAATCTAATCCTATCAAATCTTTCCTAATTTTATCTAATCTTATCTAAACTTATCAAATATAAGTTAGTCTAATCTAATCTTCAAATATTACTTGAAGTTTGAGATTATTCCTATGATGAATACACTACAGAGTGTAGTGTTAGTGTTAAAAACCTAGTGGGAAAAAGAGTGTAGTGTTAGTCACTACTAGAAACAACCACTATTACTTCGCCCCTTTTACCTCAGTTTTATCCTAAACACTAAAAAACTTAGGTAAAAGTTTCTTTTACCTCCGTTGTCTTTTTCGAAGTAAAAGGTTTTTTGTACCCCGGTTAAAAAACCGAGGTAAATAATTGGTTTTTAAATTTGGTTAATAAAATAACAAAAGTAAAAGATAAAAAAATGAGGTAAATAATGTTACCGATTAAATCACATGACCAAAAAATGATTTATAAAATAGTGCTCACATGATGTCACATGTATAAACATGTACAGATAATTACATAATGTTAAAATAAGATACGGAATTAATTAATTAGAAAAAACACATGCATGAGAATATCCTTACAAGTACATAAATTCGAATATATAATTGTCTTAGTTCACACATAACAGAAATTACAATAAACTAAATTAGCTCAGACAATGATGACCTTGAAGACGATATGTACCCTAGCTTCTATCATCTCAAATAACAAGGTGTCCCGGATGCATAGGTTGTTTCCTCTAAGGAACTCGCAAAAACCCTTTGGGGAAAGGGCCTTCATCTTCGCACCCCCGAGTTGTCCATATGCCAGTCTGTCCCATAACACCTCAGTACTACGGGGGTTTTCTCAGTCTATAGGAGTTGTATAATCATCCTCGAGATGGATGAAGTCATAATAAAAAATATATATTAGACATATGAATATATATATATATATATCTACATATGCATTTGTCTACAAATAAAATTTATTCAAGTGCTTTACCGAAGTTGGTATTTTCCCAATGTTGAGTTTCTTCAAATTGCACTAAAAACATGGGCTATCAATAGCTATGGAATGATGTTCAATGTCAAAGAAAAATGGCTCTGGGTTGTGCAATGAATTGTACGATAACCGAAAAGTGATAGCAGTTACGAGGTGTGTAGTTGAGGTCAACTTTATCGACGTTGCAAAATTTGATCTGCATTCGGCTATTATAATGCTACAAACGACCTCGCATGAATATTGACAAAGACTTTTTCAAAACCGATGTCGCAGACATGAGCTGGTCAACAAGAGCTCATTTCCCTAATCGATGTCACACGCTATAACAACAAACATTGGTTAAAAACCAAGGTAAAAGGCACTTCTTACCTCAATTCCAAACCATGGTAAAATATCCACTTCTTACTCCGCCTGTATTTACCTTGGGTTTTTGGAAAAAAACTGAGGTAAAAACCCCTCTAGAACCCGAGGTAAAATGTGATGTCTGTTGTAGTAAATCTACCTAAAACCCTAATCTCAAAGTAATTAAATAGAAAACCTAAATGAAACCCTAATTTTGAAATTCAGGAATAGGAAACCCTGAATACCTATTTCAAAATTAGAGTGTAATTCTTCAAAAACTATTATGAATTTTTCGGCTCCTCTTCGTGTACTTAAACAAACAAAGCATTCAACTCTTCATATCTAAGTTTGTTCTTGGCTCTTGTCATCATACCAATAAAATCATATACAGGATCTCTGACATGACCTCTGACGCTTTGATCTAACTGAGGCACGATCCGTGCAGGTGCGAGTGACATGACCCGTGTTGTCGACATGCTCTGTACGGATGCGGGTAAAGCTTGCACAATTCATCCGGCTTCATCTTTTAGATTCATATCAATGGCCTAATAGTTGGATATGACTTTTTATAAGCTTAAATTTTATGTTTCATCTTCTCACATATTATTTTTATAACCGTTTTCTCCCCCACCCTCTATATATAATTTCTTTCTCCATGTTCATGTTTAAGTTTTGTCTTAAATTTTCCACATTGATCTAGTGGTTGTCTCTCGTTCTTGAGTTTATAAATTGTGTTGGCAAGTTTTTGTATATTAGGTTTGATTTTATTTTTTTTCTTATTTTGAGGCTTTTCTTATTTTAATTTTTTTTAGAATAGGTAATCGCATTGATTCAAAAATTATGTCTTTAATAGAGGCTTTTCTACTATTGAATAAAACCTAAATTAAAAATAAATAAATTTTGAAACAGAAATAACAAAAAAAATGTTATGAGATTATTTTGAGGCCTGAAATGATCTTGGATAACTTCGTTTGCCCATTTCAAGGACCAAAATCAAACATAAACTAGCTAACTGAGTATACCCCAGCGTTTAAACTGAAATGAATTTGATTTTGTCCTGCTTAAAACATGGCCTTTACCAACATTTGATATTTTCCAACAATGAACCAATGCGGACTTGGAAAACCTTGCAAACGCGATGAAACGACTTCAATCTAAAACCCCAACGAAGCAAAACAAACACCTCCTCCAAAACCAGAAAATTTTGGAAAAAGAAGAAAGGGGTCGTGAAAAGAGCTCTGGGAATTACCTTTAGAAAATGGCTAACCGGGAGGAACACTGCCTCGTCCCAATATTGATTGTTTATATGATGGTAAACCAGTTGCAACAATTCTTTCAACCTACTACCATAAGACTAATGTATTGTAAGGGAAATCAAATCTAAATATTATTCTGTTAATGCCCATGAAAATGTTCTAAGCATTTGAGATCGAGTATTAGTGTTAGACTTCATTTCGATATTATTTTAAGATTTTTTTGTATCTAGTACATCTTTTGCATATATTATTCTATTGGAAATTTTGTGATAGACTTCCATTTTTGAAGAAAATGATGTAAAGATATTAATGATAGAAGTCAGTTGGTATGTTGCTTGGTCATCAATTCTACAAAAACTGACAGACCAACGTCGCCTCCACCATCAGCAGACCACAGAAGCGAAATTCTATTTAAACCTACGCTATAGCCAAAGTCAGCCAAATTGATGAATTGTTTCATAACATATGTATACTACGGTCTTGATAACAACCATAACGGATCATGTACTCAGTAATAACCGACATCCGCCATGCACCTTACTTTCAATCATATGACACATGGACTAATCACTACTGGAAAACTCTCAAAATTGATCAATGGCAGTTAAAAAACTACCTAAATTAGGGTCCAAAAAAATAGCTTAGGTTTTTGGCAGTGAATCAAAACTAGATCTAGAAAAAATATCAAATCACATTGTGTTAACCACAACAAAAAAACCTTTATTTATTAAAAGTTGTTCAAACCAGCAACAATAAACAAAGCGAAGGCTTTGACACAGTGGAGGCAGAGCCAAATGGCGGAGGCGGAGGGCTTCGACGCGGAATCGAGCGGAGGAATTGAGAAGGGAGCAGTAGTTCGCTAGAGTGGTGAAATGGAGGAGGGTTTAATTTCAATCGGAAGAATGGGAGTGTTTTCTCCATTAGTGATGGAATGGGAGGGTTTAATTTTTGAAAATGACTAAGGTATAAAAAAATAATAGTTTTTTATAAATTGGGTCAATAAAAGCAGCCCATTAAAGGAATTTCTAAAATAAAACTACCTTTGACCGATTTTCATTAAAGGCGGTTCCGCCTTTAATCAATTTTAAGCTCCCTTTAAATTGAAAGAAGGGGCTTGGGAGGGGGTTCCAAATTTGGAACCATTTTAGGTCTTCATTAAAGATTGTTCTTGAGGAATTGCCTTTGATTGCATGCATTTAGAATCACCCTTTTTCCACTACTGCATGTCGGTCGCCTTGCTGCTGCCGGTGTCGGTCAAACTTTAAACCTCAGTTATTTAAAAATAATAATTTAAGTAAAAATTTCTTGTTTCCTTGGTTTTGAATCAAGGTAAAAATTAGATTTCCTTTTTTCTCGGTTATTTCCACGAAAAACATAGGTAAAAAGGTCTCTAGAACCGAGGTAAAACAGTCCTATGTCTTGTAGTGAACTGAAATTAGAACGAGCATTTGGAAATGATTTCCAATTTAGCAATATGGCACTTTGCACTAATTGGGACAAGCTTGGGAAAGTATTCAAATTCATTACAATTCCATTCACTGTAGACTTTGCCATAATGCGGGTTAATTTGCTTCCTTGTAAATAGAACCACTATATATCTATGATTAATTTCGTAACTTCTTTAGCCGTAGAAATTAGGTGTCCAAAATAATCTTTGAAAAGGTAATAAAAATATGATTAAACATGCATGATGTCCAAAATAAGATATCCAATTTCTTCACTCGATCTCAAGTTAACCCTACCTTCATATGTATAGGTTATCTTTTAACCAATAAAATCGTATTGACAATCTGGTCTAAAAGGATTCAGTTTCTAAATTTCATCCAAAGATAGAGAAAAAGAAGAGAGTATTAAGTTAGGAATGTA
Source organism: Rubia yunnanensis (assembly GCA_037428765.1). Lineage (NCBI taxonomy): Eukaryota > Viridiplantae > Streptophyta > Magnoliopsida > Gentianales > Rubiaceae > Rubia > Rubia yunnanensis. Next base: position 110,771,859 of record CM075064.1, on the reverse strand, counting down.
ATTAAACTTACATCTTCAAAGCTCAGCAGAATCACAACTGACAACGCAATCTAAATGACAATCTTTTGACTCTGAAAGATGATATAAAGAAAACCTAAGACCATACAGGTCAACATACACATGTTTTCTTTATTCATACAATTTAAACACAAGTAAACACAATTTAAGATTTCACACTCTGTATTCTTTTGACCTAAAGATCAGCGGCAGCAAGCATAGACATTTGAAATAGAAATGATCAAATTGTTTCCACGTCTTCAACATCGACAATTACAGACTACTGGGTGCATAGGAAATGCCTCAGCCTCACTCTCTTCAATATACCCCATATGAATAGCCCAATGAGCCGGCGAGATTAATCTTCTATATTTAGTCACCTGGTTTTCAGTGGTTATGGAGAATTTTTCCAGCGATCCGCATCGAAGGACATTCATCGCATGCACCACAGCGTTGTTAAAGAAGCTACAGTGCATGTTCAACACCTTCAGCCGGGGCATGCCTGATACAATAGCCACCACCATATGCAGATGTAACGTTGGACAGCTAATATAGAGTTCCTTTAAGTTAGGGTAGTTGCGACCCGTGATTTCAAGCATGCTGAGTTCTCTGAATTCCCACCCGAGGACTAAAGAGTCAAGATGTGTCCAGCTCCTAAAAGTTTTTTATAGCCCATTAATTGTCGTATTCCCGGATATGCACGGCAACACCAATTGTTGCACATTCGAACACCTAGTATTATAGGAATGACACAAAAATGGGTGTTAAAAATATTGTATAAAAGGTAATATAGAAAAAAAATAAATTTTGTCACATATTGAGAAAAAGCAAGTACGTACCTTGAAGCTGCATAGAGTAAATCCCTATCTCTCACCTGGAAGGAATAATCAAATACTATAGTCTTTTGAGAGCCTAGTCCGACGTTTATGCCTCGAACAAAGGCGAGCCTTAGTATAGCTCTCTTACGAGCTACAGGTAGATGGCTGAGTTTGCGGCTGCAATCAGATATGTCCAATTTATTTTCAGACAAGAGAAGATCAGTGATCGCAGCTCTCCACAAGCGACACATAGCAGCAACATTTACTAAGCGATCAACCAAGCTCACGAGCGAAAAAATACGTAAAAGGAGTTCGTAAGGGATGTTGGACCAAATAGTTTCTGCATCCTTCTGAGCTTTCAACCGATGGCTCCTACGCAGGCCACCTTTGTTTTCCATGATGAATAAAATAAGTGAACCTGTAATGTCAAAAGAAAATAGAAGTTAATTAAAAATATGGAAAGTAAGATTGAATTTCCTGTAAGAATATGCAAATATTAATTTCAAGTGAGGTATTTAAGAAGGACATAAATTTCTGGAGTATAGAGATTAACAGTTGAGTATAGGGGGCTTACTGCTGCGTCAAGTGTTTATATATTATGTTTTCAAGAAAATATTCAAACTACATTTCTATATCTGCTCAAAATATATTTCAAACAAGTACATTATAAATTCATATTATTGAATTATTTTCCAAATTTTAATCCAAATATATTTCAAAAGACAAATTAAAATCTATGATTAATAACTGAAGAAACAAAATCTAAAGAAGAGACTCAATTTATGAGGGAATGTGTAGATTGAGTACGGAACACAGGGAAGAATCCATGAATATGAATTGAGGTTTCTAGCAACGAGGAAGAAAAATAAAAATAAACCTGGTTATTTGAATGGTTTAGTGTTAGTACAATTAACTACTCAAATAATCCTAAAACTTTAAGGTGTTTCTTGCTTTTGTCATGTGAATTGAAAAAAGCTTTATTCTAGTCCAATATCTTCTAAAACTACTTTTAATAAGTTAAAGCATCTTCAAAAGGGATAAAAATCGAAATTCATCATTAATGTTCTTTTTTTTAAAAAACAATTGTTTTTACTATTTTTAGAATTTAATTTTGTCTTTAAAAATATTGATCTTTTATTAATCTTCACTTTTTTATTAGTCTTCACTTTAAACTATTTAACCATAATTAATTAATAAAATTTTTATTATTGTATTACAATATAGTTTACTGTAACTAAAAAAATAACATCAAGAGGGCAAAGAACTCCATACCTGTTATCTCCCACTGATATAAGGCGATTGTCATAAATTTATCATATAAAAAAATGATATAGAAGTGATATAAAGGTTGTATATGGAAATGGGTTTTGAATAATTACCGATGTACAAATAAATTATCTTTATATTTAAAAGTAATTTAAGTATATTTTGGAAGTAATAATGCGTGGAAATTAAAAATTAAAGGACTTTGAAAATTTTATAAGTTAAATGTATAAGCTAAAAATATTATAAGGATATTAAAATCTATTAATTTTCAATAAAATTCCATTTATGACCATTCCCTACCTAAGATATACATTTTCTGACTTGGACAAGAAAATCTTCTTCTGAACCCTTTCCCAGCCCCCCACCCACCCACCCACCCACCCCACTCAATCCCACCCTCCCCAACCTCCTCCCCTGAAGACGTAGACCGACAAAAAATAAATGGAGAAAGAGTTTGGCACAGTTTCCGGTGAAGAAATGGAGAAACTACTCCTGATCTGCTCAGGCGGAGGCAGACAAATGAATTTGGAAACATAGACATTCATATCAAATAATCAAGTAAATGTAAAATTAGTAGTCATCCACTGTGATAACGTAAGTGTAATTAACAGAAATGATTTCTAAGATAAGATCCACCCTCAATTACACCATTTCAACCATATGTTTAGTTACGAATATTAATTGATGTTGACCCCTTTAATAAATTGAAAAAATATATTGAATTACTGCAACATGGTTTTTAAGAATTTTAATTGATGTTGATGCCCTTTAATAAACGGAAAAGTTCTATTGAATTACTATAACATGATTCCATTGAGTGACAACTTGTTACAAGAAAATTATGCATTCCCATGTCGACTAAAATTCAATCATTCATCATATTCATTTAAAAATTATTTACCTCTAAAATAAATTTAATAAACATAATAAATGGGAAAACCTTCAGTCGACAAGATCATAAAAATTTTCTTATTGTAAAATTAAGAGCCACTTTAATAACTCAAAGTAAAAGTAAATGTTAAAATTTGAAGCAAAAGTTTCTAACTGTAAAGTCCAGATTTGGTTGATTAGCAATTTGTGGTAATTCTGTAAGTATGGAAGTATTATGCTGTAACATCAAAGAATAAAGTTTACAAATTATGGTATAATCGAAGAAGAAATTTGAGAGGCAGTACATCTCGTCCAATTTGATTTGATTTGAAAAAATATATGAATTCTAGATTTGCATAGTTGTAATTGATACAGGTTTTGGCTATTGTACGGATGAAGACAAGATAGTCAAATTCCTATCTCTAAGGGATTTGATTTGGTAATTCTCTCTTCAAGGGATTTGGTTGTTACCGGATTATTTTGTGGAGATAGAATTCCTGTCGTACGAGTAATTGAAGATGTGCGGCCAACTATAAAGTGTGGACATCCTTGCTAAGTTACTGCCGGATTAATTTTGAGAAAATCTACATTCAAGTTTTTTAAGAAGTAGTCGAGAGTTGTACAATTGTTTTCAAACATGATAAAAATCTTTTAATCTTAAAGTTCATAATGTAACCCTTATTTTCTCGGGAAAATGAGATCCAACGTCAATGAGTTTAGAGGTCAGAGGGAGTCTGATCAAGGCGGGTCGGCAACTAGGGGAGCAAGCAGAATTCACGTGTTTATAAGAAAATATAAGTATCTTGTATGGTGTACTTTGTACTATCTTTCTGATTAGTGGATTCATTCTAAACTGGGCTAGGCCCTACAAATGTAGGAGACATTCATCGAACCACGTAACCAAGGCGTGTGTCTTTGACTATTTACTTTGTTACGTACTTGGTTAATTAGCTTTTGTTGGAACAGGGTTATCACAATTGAAGTAATTAGGTAAAACCAAATTCCAACTGGTATTAGAGCTAATCACTTATTCATACCTTGGTTGTGTCAAGGAAAGTGCTGATTTGGTTTTACCATAACCCAAAGATGAAGCTTCTGTGTCTTGGCCTCCACTGCTAGAATGAATGAATTAAAACTATTATAAGGCGTAGATGTGAGTTTTTATCACCTCTCTTGATGAACTTTCCTAGTATTTCATTCAAATAAGTAAAGTCCAGATTTGGTTAATTTTCAATGTGTGGTAATTATGAAAATATGGAACTATTATATTGTAACATCAAAGAAGGAAGTTTGAAAGTTATGGTATGATCAAAGGAATCTGAGAGGCGGTACATGATGTGTCCATTTTAGATGCATTATTTAGTAGTATTTAGGATCACTTTTGTGCTCTTTTATTATCGAGAGCTTGTGTTTTACCTTGAAATTCACTTAGGAGAGGCAAAAGCAACTTTGTGCTCTTTTACCCCTTCTAAGTGGATTTTGTGTGACAAGGGAAGAACACGGAAGCAACGAAGACCGGAAGACATTGAAGACTATACTTTCGAAGACTTTTGGATACTCACTTCGAAGACATGAAGACCGGAGGCCGTTGAAGACCATTTTTGGAGCCGTTGAAGACTTGAAGATTGAGAGGGATGGCTATGAAGAAGACAAACAAACAATGCAAAACTCTGGCTCCCGTCGCGACACCATCGCGAGTCGCGACCAACACCATCACGAGTCGCGACGAAATTCGTCGCGAGTCGCGACCAACGGGCAGCCAGAAATCAACTTTATCTTCTTTGCACTACAAATACTACTCTCTTTCCTCCTCTTCTCCAGCTTTTCCAGCCCATTTTTCTCTCTGGTTTTTGGGCAAAAACCCTAGGTTTTTCTCTTCTTTCTTTTCTTAGCTTTTTCTTAGTTTAATTATGTCTTTTGTTGTTCTAGAGTAGTTCTTGTACTTGGGAGCTATGGATTGAAGCTTCCACTTCTATGTATTGAGAACCATTTCTATCTATCTATTTGGTGTTTTTGCTATTGTGCTTTTATTGTGCTTTGAATGTTAATTGTTGATTCTATTAATGTTGTTGAGAGCTTGATGATATGAAATGCTTGGATGAATTGCTAGCTAGGGTTTGGGGGATTTGGGTTAATTTCCCCCCCGTTCTTGTTAGCAATGTGAGAGTATGATTTAGAGCTTTTGATTCTGTTGATGGATTGATAATATGCTAGACGAATGTGATTGATGTTGAACTCTTCGTCATGTTCATTTGTGTAGCAAATGAGAAGAGTTATATGCTCGTGGTCTATGAATGGTCGCTCTTGACTAATCTCATGTAATTGCATGAATTGGTTAAATGCTTAGTCACGGTGTAGTGGTCATAGGCATTGCCAAGCTTGTTGGTCCTTCGTGCTAAATGCCACCAATGACACCTTGAGTCGTGGTCCTTCTTATTTTCAGCCGCAATTTGTTTTTTTTTTTGCTATAAAATGCTCACAACCAGAATCTTATTCCCCAAGAAAACTTTTGGCCACAATTCCCAAAAGTTTTGGAAATTGCAAATCTGCCCCCAAACTTTTGAAAATTGCAATTCTGATTTCCTATTTCAAATCCTAAATTCCAAATTTGAAACCCAAAAATCTGCTACCTTTTTTTATGTATATATTTTCAAATCCTTCCTCTTGATTCAGACTCTTTTTTTAATAAGGTGTAATCAAGAAAAGTACAATTCAAGATCACGGAATCAAAGAATGATAAAGAAAACAAGTAGGATTATGAGCATGCAATAATTTTTAGAAGATTTGATGAAACATATCACAAGCACATCAACTATTTAAGCTATCTAAACTACGAAACTGACTGGGAGGTGAAGGCGAATAATACTTGTTAACCCTCAGACCCTTCGACACCTGACTCGATTGATGAAGGTGAAGGTGGATAGTAATACCGAAGTATTCTAACTCTTAGACCTTTCGACATCCTTCAAATCTAGATTCAATCCTCCTGGTAAGAAAGATCAAACAAACACATTAAAACAGGACACAAAAGAGTATATATATATAAAAAAATTGAAAATAAATTAATGCAAAACTCGAAACCCTTTTTAAAATTATTTTCGGCCTTAGTAGATCTCTTACTTTGCTATGATACGAACTGATATGAATCTCCTTATGAACAAGAAAGCTCACTATTGTAAAATTAATATAATGAAGGGATCTACAAACCCTCTCTCTCTCGTACGAAATTCAGGTGTCTAGCCCTTGGGGTACGCCTAATCTCAACTTGCTCTCTAAGTAGCCCTCAGGATCAAATTACACGGTTTATTGATACTTAACTAGCCCTTGGGGTTAAGCAACAATGGAATAGCTCGCAAGCAGAGAGTATGAGCTCAAAAGGTTGTATATTTGATTGATAAAAGTTTGTTATATTCGCCCATAAGGCCTCCCTATTTATAGGGTTACAATCTCGCCCCAAACCCTAATCACAAATGGAAACTGAATCGACTTATGGCAGCTTTAAGAAGCTAAAACCATATCTAAATAACATACCTAAAATAAATTGTAATCTAAGGTAATCTGGTTGAATTCTTCAAGAAGTAACCTTGAAGAATATATATTACCTTATCTAATCTTACCAAATCTAATTCTAATCAGAATAAAACTAAATATTTTTGAAACCCTGATGTACTGGTTCCGAAATTAGCTTTTCAAAGCTCACATGGCCGAGCTCTATAGTCTAAGATCCAAAAGTTAATCCATCAAACCATTTAAAGCACCATCAAAGCATTTGATATTCGTATCAATAGGCATACCACGAAGAAATTCCTGATAGGGGCATTATTGTAGGGTTATAAGAGTTTTTGAACTTTCTCATATGTCTAGAGGCAAGATAGGTTGTTGGGAATGTCAGTGCCTGGATTGAAATTATGGTTAATCTGAAGGGATTTGGAGAGAGGAACAGAGCGAAAGGTGAGGATTTGCAAAAAATATTTGTTGCCACCCATAGGTGATATAATTGCCATGGTTGCAAAGGTGTTTGCCGGTGTAGGTTCTGGCAAGGTGTGAGCGTTATCAGTAAGGATGAAGATAAAGGTGGAGAGAAGGTGGAGATAAAGTATTAACGACCCATTTAAAAAGTATTGAAGTGAAAATAGTGTTATAAAACTATACCTTAAAATATAGTATTATATTTAAATATGATGATAAAATTAATCATTTAATATATATGTAAATATTTAAACTTGAACTTTAATATCTTTAGAAGAAATCTAGTTATAAAATATGACGACTAAAAAAAATCACAAAGTCTTCTTTAACATGGGTGATATTAATCTCCTTGCGAATATATTGGATGAAATATTTTTGAAGAAGCACTCTCTATCAAGGTTGAATGAAGCACCCTCTTGAAATCAAGAAGACATTGTAGAAAACACAACTTTAGATATTCACTAACACAAAGTTAGAAATCCCCTAAATGTTCACAAATTTCTCGCATATTCTAGTCTCACAATTTAAAAAATAAATTTACAAGTATAAGGATGCTCGCATGAAAAGAGTAATGAACTCAAATTCTGAATTATATGATTTATTTAAAAGGTAATTAATTCAGTGAGAGCCTTCCCTGTATGCAGAGTTTAATTCGGCTAGATCACAAGAAAATAGAAGACATAAATCAGCTAGGATTTAATATGATTCCTTGTTGAATTAAATTGTCTTTGAAAATCTAAATCCTCATCAAAATAATGTATAAACTATGAACAAGTATGGCGGGATTCTCCTTATAAGAATGGCTAGATTCGTTGAATCTAATCCTATCAAATCTTACCTAATTTTATCTAATCTTATCTAAACTTATCTAATCTAATCAAATCTAATCTTTTAATGTTACATAAATTTCAAGATTAATCCAATGATGAATACATTATGTCACTGAAGAAATCTAGTGGGAAAAAGAGTGTAGTGTTAATCTACCTAAAACCCTAACCTCGAAAATAATGAAATAGAAAACCTTAATCAAACCCTAATTTTGAAGTTGAGTAATAGGAAATCCTGAAACCTTAATTCAAAATAAGAGTGCAATTCCTCCAAGAATTCAAAATCTTCGGCTCCTATTCATGGACGTAAACAATCAAAGCATTCAACGATTCATATCTATGTTTATTCTGGCTCTTGTCATCATACCATTCAAATCATATGGAGGATCTCTGATATAACCTTTGACATTTTGATTTAACTGAGGCACGATCCGTGCAGATGCGGGTGACATAACCCATGTGGGTGACACGCTCCATGCGGATGCGAGTGAAGCTGGTACAATCTGTGCGACTTCATCTTTTACATTCATATCAATGGCCTAATTAATGGTTGGATCTATCTTTTTATAAGCTTTAAAAAAATTTATGTGTATGGTAATTTTTTATGATATTTACAAGATTTCGTGGATTTCTTGTGTAAAAGTGTTGCAGAGAAATGTTTACTGCAAAGGTTAAATTTCTCATTACCTCATGGGAGGTCGTCGCCGTACCTCTCAAAGTTAATAATTTATAAGCCCTAAATGCTTACTTTCTACAACTAGGTAGATAGTGGCAAATCGGGGTCGTCCAAAGAGAAGAGGGATCTTCCTAAGCAATCAAGCACAAATGGTTGATACTAGGCTAGGAGTAACTATATTTACACACACATAAAAGCAAGTAAAGGGGGGGGGTTTGGTTGGTTGGTTTCCTAAGTTAACAAAGATAAAAAGACACGATAACTAGCAACGTCAAGTGACTATGCTAATCATCAAACGAAACTAAAGAAAAGGGGTTTTAAACTACAAAGATAAAATGCCTTGGGGGTAACGGATATCCACTTCCACATCTAATGTAGTTCATCGAATCATTCACACATTCCATCATATAACATTCATGACCCAACACTCACGCACCCATCTAGCAAGTACCACAACACACACACCACAAGGAGTTCTAAGTTCATGCTCATAGATCTTCATGCAAAGGTGCTACGGAATTCGTCACGTTCCTACACCTAGACAAGTCAACCACACAAGCACTACCTATGCTCAAACAACTCATGGCACACATGCAGTGAAACACACCGTCAAGAGTACATAAACGCCGAATAACAAATGCTTCAAGAATGAATTTAAATCATCTATTCAATACTTCAACTACTTGTCGTGGAGACTAAACTCCTATCCTTCTTAGTTCGTAGTTTGCGAGAGTGAGTTCGACATCTCTCGTCAAACCTCACCAATGACTCCCGAGTCGCGACCACGACTCAAGGTGTCATTGGTGGCATTTAGCACGAAGGACCAACAAGCTTGGCAATGCCTATGACCACTACACCGTGACTAAGCATTTAACCAATTCATGCAATTACACGAGATCAGTCAAGAGCGACCACTCATAGACCACGAGCATATAACTCTTCTCGTTTGCTACACAAAGGAACATGACGAAGAGTTCAACATCAATCACATTCGTCTAGCACATTGTCAACACACTAACACAATCAAAAGCTCTAATTCACACTCATACATTCCTAACAAGAACAGGGGGGAAATTAACCCAAATCCCCCAAACCCTAGCTAGCAATTCATACAAGCATTCATATCCTCAAGCTCTCAACAACATTAATAGAATCAACAATTAACATTCAAAGCACAATAAAAGCACAATAGCAAAAACACCAAATAGATAGACAAAATGAGTTCTCAATACTTTGAAGTGGAAGCTTCAATCCATAGCTCCCAAGTACAAGAACTAACCTAGAACAACAAAAGACATAATTAAACTAAGAAAAAGCTAAGAAAAGAAAGAAGAGAAAAACCTAGGTTTTTGCCCAAAAACCAGAGAGAAAAATGGGCTGGAAAAGCTGGAGAAGAGGAGGGAAAGAGAGTAGTATTTATAGTGCAAAGAAGATGAAGTTGATTTCTGGCCGCCCGTTGGTCGCGACTCGCGACGAGTTCGTCGCGACTCGCGACGGTGTTGGTCGCGACTCGCGATGGTGTCGCGACGGTGTCGCGATGGAAGCCAGAGTTTTGCATTGTTTGTTTGTCTTCTTCATAGCCATCTCTCTCAATCTTCAAGTCTTCAACGGCTCCAAAATGGTCTTCAACGGCCTCCGGTCTTCATGTTTTCGAAGTGAGTATCCAAAAGTCTTCGAAAGTATAGTCTTCAATATCTTCCGGTCTTCGTTGCTTCCGTGTTCTTCCCTTGTCACACAAAATCCACTTAGAAGAGGTAAAAGAGTACAAAGTTGCTTTTGCCTCTCCTAAGTGAATTTCAAGGTAAAACACAAGCTCTCGATAATAAAAGAGCACAAAAGTGATCCTAAATACTACTAAATAATGCACTTAAAATGGACACATCACCTCAAGACTCCTATATATACAAGGAATACAACAAGATTTCCCAAACATAAGGAAATCAAATATTCTGAGGATCAAAAGAAATATACTACAAATCATCAAAAATATTCTAGAAGATACTCTAATACCCTCCTGCAAGCTCATGTTCGAACACGAACAAGAAGCTTGGAACGCAAGTCCTTGAACCTAGTGGTCCCAACGGCTTTGGTAAACACATCAGCGACCTAATCCACCGAGCAACATGCCGAACAAAGAGAGTACCATCCTTCACCTGTTCACGAACAAAGTGAAAATCCAGCTTGATGTGCTTGGAACGATGATGAAGAACAGGATTAGCCGTGAGAAATGTAGCATTCAGATTATCACAAAGAATTGTTGGGGGACCAAGAAAAACAAGATTCATTTCTTTGAGAAGCTGATGTAACCAGATTAATTCAGCAGTAGTAAATGCAATCGCACGATACTCCGCCTCAGTACTAGAACGAGCCACTGCACCCTGTTTCTCGGACGCTGAACTAATTACGTTGCCACCATAATATATGTAAAACCCTTGCTGAGAACGACAATCGTCCGGATCAGAAATCCAGCCAGCGTCGGTATAGCATACAAGCCTGGAATCTTGAGTCGGGCGGAAATAAAGGCCAGCAGCAATGGTGCCCTTGAGATAGCGAAGAATGCGCTTGACTGCGAGCCAGTGAGTCTCAGTCGGCTGATGCATGAACTGACAAACACGATTCACAGCATAAGAGATTTCATGCCAAGTTGCTTTTGCCTCTCCTAAGTGAAATTCAAGGTAAAACACAAGCTCTCGATAATAAAAGAGCACAAAAGTGATCCTAAATACTACTAAATAATGCACCTAAAATGGACACATAAAACCTCCCCACACTTAAACCTTACTCGCCCTCGAGTAAGAAAAGATTCAAGCATACGGAGGAAATGGCATATCCACATCCTAAAACCCCTAAAACAACCACACAAAATGGACACATGAAATATCCCCACACTTAGACCTTACTCGCCCTCGAGTAAGAAAAGAACCAAGCACACGGAGTAAATGATATATCCCAAAACCTAAACTAATCCCCCAATCAAAGCCTCACAAAAACTCTCAATATCAAAAATCCCAAAATAAAAGCTCACATGAGAATTTTTTCACACACACATCCCCAATCCTAAATCTAACCAAACCTACCACTTATCAATTCACTACACAAAAATATTTCAAAGCCCCGAATTGATATTCCCAGAATCCAATGACATAAAATGAAGCCAAAACCATAGAGGAAATTTTAAACACATGCTTCACCTAATGCCAATATATCAACCAAAAACGAAGTAGAAAGAGATAATGAATTTCACAACCACACTTCGTTTCCTAACCCACTAAGCTACCCAATCCCAAGAGGTCTATAGATGTTGAGCTACCCGATCCATCCGTGTGACAACCGCAACCTTATGACTCCAACGCCGGCAAATGAGTGAAATTATATCATTCTTCAATTTCTCTCAATTTCTCTCATTTTGCCTAGGAGCTCTTTCGAGTTTTCATCCTAGCCACACATCATGTTTCTTTAGCTCACATCTCACCTTTTTCCGCACATTTTAGCCTCTCATTTTTGCCTAGGCCTCCCTTGAAGGGTTTTCGACCTTTCCGGGCCCCCAATGTTGTCTAAGTTGCCCTCTCGGGTTTTCAACCTAGCGGGTTTTCTTCTTCTTCTTCTTCTTTTTTTTTCTATTATTTTTTTTTCTTTTTCTCATGTTTTTCCAATGAAAAGTAGCAAAAAGCATTCCAAAACAAGCTAGCATGCATTGAATCCTCTAACCCCTCCTCACACTTAAAACATTACATTGCCCTCAATGTAAACACGTAAGGCAAGAACAATAAAAATCAAGGTAAGGGAGTTAGAGTGACACCCATTTCTCCGCAAATTCGCCGGTGATATGGCGATATCCAAGTACTTGGATGGTCCCGAGATAGGTTTCGGAACCGGAAGGGTGAGCAAAAATGCCGTAGAAGAACTCACCCCTCGAGAAAAGCATTGTCTCCATAGCACCGTTTGATCAAGACTACACCACGAAGAACACATTAAACTCACAAGTACATAAGGATATGTAATACTAGGTTTAGCATCAAGAGTTAATAACCATAGTATTTTCAAAGAACAACCAAATCACACTCAACCAACACTATAAGAATAATCATGAAAAATATCCAACATATATTGCCATGTATACAAGCATCATTATAGGATATGCACTTACGATCACAATGATGTAGTCGGCATACTACAATCAACAAATGTACTATAAAGATGCAATGATGTTCATATGTCAACATGTGTAGGATGGTGGAGGAATGAGTGGGTATGTGGTGGTTCTTGGGAGTGTTGGGTGGAGAAGAAGGTAGGATCATGCAATGTTTAAAATCATTTGGAACTTGGAAGCTTGGAAACTTGAAATCCGGGCTCAAAAAAAAATTTTCAAAAGTTACTGAGCACGTCGTGACTCGCGACGGGTTTGGTCGCGACTCGCGACGAGCCTCGCGAAGTCATCGCGGCTGGCGGAAAGTTGAGTCCGAAAGCTCAAAATTTTCTGAGCTCGTCGCGACTCGCGACGAAGTGTGTCGCGACTCGCGACGAGCCTCGCGAAGTCATCGCGACTCGCAGAAAGGTGAGTCCGGGAGCTCAGAATTTTCTGAGCTCATCGCGACTCGTGACGAAGGTTGTCGCGACTCGCGATGAGCGTCGCGAGGGCATCGCAACTCGCGGAAAGTTGGTGCTGGGAGTGATTTTTCTCCCCTATTCGTCGCGACTCGCGACGAAGCCCATCGCGACTCGCGACGCAGGGTATCCCAGGCTTAAAATTTTTTTCGTTTTCTTACCAACTGTCCAAGCTTTCTTCCCTCGTTCATTGATCTCGTTCCTTCATCTCCTTCATTGCAATGCACTTCACTTTGCTACAAAATCACAGAAAAACAAGCCATAAAAAGAACAAAACAAAACAACAACAAAAACTAAGAAACAAAGACTAAAAAGAAACGAAAATTAAGAAACAAAAACTAAAAGAAATGCCGAATTTATTTAACGTCGTCGGCACGACGAAACTCCGTATTTTTAAGGTCATCGGCACGACCCTAATGTTATCCGTATGGTGAAGGCTTGAAGCTCTTCACCATGAGCATCCAAAATAAGAGAGGTGGGGGCACAAAACTCCCAAGAGGAAAGTCTTGTGGAGGTGGAGATGGTTCAAAGGGAATTAAGTGGTTAGGGAGCTTGGGATAGTCTTTTGGCTCCTCTCTCGTTTCCCTCAAAACTTCCGAAAATTTTAGTGATGGTTCACTAGGTGGGAGAAGGGGTGACAATGCTAATGGATGATGTAGCACTATCACCTCTTCCTCCATTTTTCTATCCTCTACAACCAACTCCTCATCCCTTTCAAACTCAAAATCATTTTTATTGGTGACCTCACTCACCGAATCATCGAGATCAAGTTGGGATGGTGTGTTTTCGGAATCACGAGCTTCCATGCGGGCCAATACCTCTAATATGTTCCTCACATGCCCCTCAATGGCCTCAACACTAGAGGAGAGCTGGGTATCCGGCTTCTCATTAGTAAAGGAGTTCAAGTTTGCTATGGTATTTAAGACATCCTCACATGTCAAACTTGAACTTCCTTGTTGGGCTTGGTTTTGGGGTATGGTATAGGGTGGTGATGGCCAACTAGGTTGCTCGTAATGTTGGTTTTCCGGCTCATTCTCATACCACCAATCCGGACTACCACTCCATTCCGGATTGTAAGAGTTGTGGTATGGATAGCATTCATGAGCATCTTGCCCTTGAAAACCAATATCTCCTACCTCTTGATAGCACTCTTCATAGTACCCATGGTTTTGGAAACCAAGGGTTCTTTCTCGGTCATCGTGCTGTTCCCACAATAAAGGGCAAGATTCGGTAGGATGGTCAGAATGACACATCCTACAAAACCTTGCTTGTTGAGCCTCTCTTCTCATCATGAGTTCCCTCAAGGTGAGACGCTCCATTAAAAAATTTTTTAAAAATTTTTTAATTTTTCAAAAGTTCGGAATCATAGTGCAAGAATTGTCGATAAAATAAATCACCAAGAACTCAAGCAATACCTACTCCGAACAAAAACAACCACCAAGTAGTGGAAAATAAAAACAACTAGCTAATACACAACCAAATACATCTAAATACTTAAGAATAAATGCCTCTTCCCCGGCAACGGCGCCAAAATTTGGGAGGTCGTCGCCGTACCTCTCAAAGTTAATAATTTATAAGCCCTAAATGCTTACTTTCTACAACTAGGTAGATAGTGGCAAATCGGGGTCGTCCAAAGAGAAGAGGGATCTTCCTAAGCAATCAAGCACAAATGGTTGATACTAGGCTAGGAGTAACTATATTTACACACACATAAAAGCAAGTAAAGGGGGGGGGTGGTTGGTTGGTTTCCTAAGTTAACAAAGATAAAAAGACACGATAACTAGCAACGTCAAGTGACTATGCTAATCATCAAACGAAACTAAAGAAAAGGGGTTTTAAACTACAAAGATAAAATGCCTTGGGGGCAACGGATATCCACTTCCACATCTAATGTAGTTCATCGAATCATTCACACATTCCATCATATAACATTCATAACCCAACACTCACACACCCATCTAGCAAGTACCACAACACACACACCACAAGGAGTTCTAAGTTCATGCTCATAGATCTTCATGCAAAGGTGTTACGGAATTCGTCACGTTCCTACACCTAGACAAGTCAACCACACAAGCACTACCTATGCTCAAACAACTCATGGCACACATGCAGTGAAACACACCGTCAAGAGTACATAAACGCCGAATAACAAATGCTTCAAGAATGAATTTAAATCATCTATTCAATACTTCAACTACTTGTCGTGGAGACTAAACTACTATCCTTCTTAGTTCGTAGTTTGCGAGAGTGAGTTCGACATCTCTCGTCAAACCTCACCAATGACACCCGAGTCGCGACCACGACTCAAGGTGTCATTGGTGGCATTTAGCACGAAGGACCAACAAGCTTGGCAATGCCTATGACCACTACACCGTGACTAAGCATTTAACCAATTCATGCAATTACACGAGATCAGTCAAGAGCGACCACTCATAGACCACGAGCATATAACTCTTCTCGTTTGCTACACAAACGAACATGACGAAGAGTTCGACATCAATCACATTCGTCTAGCACATTATCAACACACTAACACAATCAAAAGCTCTAATTCACACTCATACATTCCTAACAAGAACAGGGGGGAAATTAACCCAAATCCCCCAAACCCTAGCTAGCAATTCATACAAGCATTCATATCCTCAAGCTCTCAACAACATTAATAGAGTCAACAATTAACATTCAAAGCACAATAAAAGCACAATAGCAAAAACACCAAATAGATAGACAAAATGAGTTCTCAATACATTGAAGTGGAAGTTTCAATCCATAGCTCCCAAGTACAAGAACTAACCTAGAACAACAAAAGACATAATTAAACTAAGAAAAAGCTAAGAAAAGAAAGAAGATAAAAACCTAGGTTTTTGCCCAAAAACCAGAGAGAAAAATGGGCTGGAAAAGCTGGAGAAGAGGAGGGAAAGAGAGTAGTATTTATAGTGCAAAGAAGATGAGGTTGATTTCTGGCCGCCCGTTGGTCGCGACTCGCGACGAGTTCGTCGCGACTCGCGACGGTGTTGGTCGCGACTCGCGACGGTGTTGGTCGCGACTCGCGACGGTGTTGGTCGCGACTCGCGATGGTGTCGCGACGGTGTCGCGACGGAAGCCAGAGTTTTGTATTGTTTCTTTGTCTTCTTCATAGCCATCTCTCTCAATCTTCAAGTCTTCAACGGCTCCAAAATGGTCTTCAACGGCCTCCGGTCTTCATGTTTTCGAAGTGAGTATCCAAAAGTCTTCAAAATTATAGTCTTCAATATCTTCCGGTCTTCGTTGCTTCCGTGTTCTTCCCTTGTCACACAAAATCCACTTAGAAGAGGTAAAAGAGTACAAAGTTGCTTTTGCCTCTCCTAAGTGAATTTCAAGGTAAAACACAAGCTCTCGATAATAAAAGAGCACAAAAGTGATCCTAAATACTAATAAATAATGCACCTAAAATGGACACATCACCTCAAGACTCCTATATATACAAGGAATACAACAAGATTTCCCAAACATAAGGAAATCAAATATTCTGAGGATCAAAAGAAATATACTACAAATCATCAAAAATATTCTAGAAGATACTCTAATACCCTCCTGCAAGCTCATGTTCGAACACGAACAAGAAGCTTGGAACGCAAGTCCTTGAACCTAGTGGTCCCAACGGCTTTGGTAAACACATCAGCGACCTGATCCACCGAGCAACATGCCGAACAAAGAGAGTACCATCCTTCACCTGTTCACGAACAAAGTGAAAATCCAGCTTGATGTGCTTGGAACGATGATGAAGAACAGGATTAGCCGTGAGAAATGTAGCATTCAGATTATCACAAAGAATTGTTGGGGGACCAAGAAAAACAAGATTCATTTCTTTGAGAAGCTGATGTAACCAGATTAATTCAGCAGTAGTAAACGCAATCGCACGATACTCCGCCTCAGTACTAGAACGAGCCACTGCACCCTGTTTCTCGGACGCTGAACTAATTAAGTTGCCACCATAATATATGTAAAACCCTTGCTGAGAACGACAATCGTCCAGCTCAGAAATCCAGCCAACGTCGGTATAGCATACAAGCCTGGAATCTTGAGTCGGGCGGAAATAAAGGCCAGTAGCAACGGTGCCCTTGAGATAGCGAAGAATGCGCTTGACTGCGAGCCAGTGAGTCTCAGTCGGCTGATGCATGAACTGACAAACACGATTCACAGCATAAGAGATTTCATGCCAAGTTGCTTTTGCCTCTCCTAAGTGAAATTCAAGGTAAAACACAAGCTCTCGATAATAAAAGAGCACAAAAGTGATCCTAAATACTACTAAATAATGCACCTAAAATGGACACATAAAACCTCCCCACACTTAAACCTTACTCGCCCTCGAGTAAGAAAATATTCAAGCATACGGAGGAAATGGCATATCCACATCCTAAAACCCCTAAAACAACCACACAAAATGGACACATCAAATATCCCCACACTTAGACCTTACTCGCCCTCGAGTAAGAAAAGAACCAAGCACACGGAGTAAATGATATATCCCAAAACCTAAACTAATCCCCCAATCAAAGCCTCACAAAAACTCTCAATATCAAAAATCCCAAAATAAAAGCTCACATGAGAATTTTTTCACACACACATCCCCAATCCTAAATCTAACCAAACCTACCACTTATTAATTCACTACCCATAAAAATATTTCAAAGCCCCGAATTGATATTCCCAGAATCCAATGACATAAAATGAAGCCAAAACCATAGAGGAAATTTTAAACACATGCTTCACCTAATGCCAATATATCAACCAAAAACGAAGTAGAAAGAGATAATGAATTTCACAACCACACTTCGTTTCCTAACCCACTAAGCTACCCAATCCCAAGAGGTCTATAGATGTTGAGCTACCCGATCCATCCGTGTGACAACCGCAACCTTATGACTCCAACGCCGGCAAATGAGTGAAATCATATCATTCTTCAATTTCTCTCATTTTGCCTAGGAGCTCTTTCGAGTTTTCATCCTAGCCACACATCATGTTTCTTTAGCTCACATCTCACCTTTTTCCACACATTTTAGCCTCTCATTTTTGCCTAGGCCACCGTTGAAGGGTTTTCGACCTATCCGGGCCCCCAATGTTGTCTAAGTTGCCCTCTCGGGTATTCAACCTAGCGGGTTTTCTTCTTCTTCTTCTTCTTTTTTTTTCTATTATTTTTTTTTCTTTTTCTCATGTTTTTCCAATGAAAAGTAGCAAAAATCATTCCAAAACAAGCTAGCATGCATTGAATCCTCTAACCCATCCCCACACTTAAAACATTACATTGCCCTCAATGTAAACACGTAAGGCAAGAACAATAAAAATCAAGGTAAGGGAGTTAGAGTGACACCCATTTCTCCGCAAATTCACCGGTGATATGGCGATATCCAAGTACTTGGATGGCCCCGAGATAGGTTTCGGAACCGGAAGGGTGAGCAAAAATGCCGTAGAAGAACTCACCCCTCGAGAAAAGCATTGTCTCCATGGCGCCGTTTGATCAAGACTACACCACGAAGAACACATTAAACTCACAAGTACATAAGGATATGTAATACTAGGTTTAGCATCAAGAGTTAATAACCATAGTATTTTCAAAGAACAACCAAATCACACTCAACCAACACTATAAGAATAATCATGAAAAATATCCAACATATATTGCCATGTATACAAGCATCATTATAGGATATGCACTTACGATCACAATGATGTAGTCGGCATACTACAATCAACAAATGTACTATAAAGATGCAAGGATGTTCATATGTCAACATGTGTAGGATGGTGGAGGAATGAGTGGGTATGTGGTGGTTCTTGGGAGTGTTGGGTGGAGAAGAAGGTAGGATCATGCAATGTTTAAAATCATTTGGATCTTGGAAGCTTGGAAACTTGAAATCCGGGCTCAAAAAAAAATTTTCAAAAGTTACTGAGCACGTCGCGACTCGCGACGGGTTTGGTCGCGACTCGCGACGAGCCTCGCGAAGTCATCGCGGCTGGCGGAAAGTTGAGTCCGAAAGCTCAAAATTTTCTGAGCTCGTCGCGACTCGCGACGAAGTGTGTCGCGACTCGCGACGAGCCTCGCGAAGTCATCGCGACTCGCGGAAAGGTGAGTCCGGGAGCTCAGAATTTTCTGAGCTCGTCGCGACTCGCGACGAAGGTTGTCACGACTCGCGACGAGCGTCGCGAGGGCATCGCGACTCGCGGAAAGTTGGCGCTGGGAGTGATTTTTCTCCCCTGTTCGTCGCGACTCGCGACGAAGCCCATCGCGACTCGCGACGCAGGGTATCCCAGGCTTAAAATTTTTTCGTTTTCTTACCAACTGTCCAAGCTTTCTTCCCTCGTTCATTGATCTCGTTCCTTCATCTCCTTCATTGCAATGCACTTCACTTTGCTACAAAATCACAGAAAAACAAGCCATAAAAAGAACAAAACAAAACAACAACAAACACTAAGAAACAAAGACTAAAAAGAAACGAAAATTAAGAAACAAAAACTAAAAGAAATGCCGAATTTATTTAACGTCGTCGGCACGACGAAGCTCCGTATTTTTAAGGTCGTCGGCACGACCCTAATGTTATCCGTATGGTGAAGGCTTGAAGCTCTTCACCATGAGCATCCAAAATAAGAGAGGTGGGGGTACAAAACTCCCAAGAGGAAAGTCTTGTGGAGGTGGAGATGGTTCAAAGGGAATTAAGTGGTTAGGGAGCTTGGGATAGTCTTTTGGCTCCTCTCTCGTTTCCCTCAAAACTTCCGAAAATTTTAGTGATGGTTCACTAGGTGGGAGAAGGGGTGACAATGCTAATGGATGATGTAGCACTATCACCTCTTCCTCCATTTTTCTATCCTCTACAACCAACTCCTCATCCCTTTCAAACTCAAAATCATTTTTATTGGTGACCTCACTCACCGAATCATCGAGTTCAAGTTGGGATGGTGTGTTTTCGGAATCACGAGCTTCCATGCGGGCCAATACCTCTAATATGTTCCTCACATGCCCCTCAATGGCCTCAACACTAGAGGAGAGCTGGGTATCCGGCTTCTCATTAGTAAAGGAGTTCAAGTTTGCTATGGTATTTAAGACATCCTCACGTGTCAAACTTGAACTTCCTTGTTGGGCTTGGTTTTGGGGTATGGTATAGGGTGGTGATGGCCAACTAGGTTGCTCGTAATGTTCGTTTTCCGGCTCATTCTCATACCACCAATCCGGACTACCACTCCATTCCGGATTGTAAGAGTTGTGGTATGGATAGCATTCATGAGCATCTTGCCCTTGAAAACCAATATCTCCTACCTCTTGATAGCACTCTTCATAGTACCCATGGTTTTGGAAACCAAGGGTTCTTTCTCGGTCATCGTGTTGTTCCCACAATAAAGGGCAAGATTCGGTAGGATGGTCGGAATGACACATCCTACAAAACCTTGCTTGTTGAGCCTCTCTTCTCATCATGAGTTCCCTCAAGGTGAGACGCTCCATTAAAATTTTTTTAAAAATTTTTTTAATTTTTCAAAAGTTCGGAATCATAGTGCAAGAATTCTCGATAAAATAAATCACCAAGAACTCAAGCAATACCTACTCCGAACAAAAACAACCACCAAGTAGTGGAAAATAAAAACAACTTGCTAATACACAACCAAATACATCTAAATACTTAAGAATAAACGCCTCTTCCCCGGCAACGGCGCCAAAATTTGGGAGGTCGTCGCCGTACCTCTCAAAGTTAATAATTTATAAGCCCTAAATGCTTACTTTCTACAACTAGGTAGATAGTGGCAAATCGGGGTCGTCCAAAGAGAAGAGGGATCTTCCTAAGCAATCAAGCACAAATGGTTGATACTAGGCTAGGAGTAACTATATTTACACACACATAAAAGCAAGTAAAGGGGGGGGTTGGTTGGTTGGTTTCCTAAGTTAACAAAGATAAAAAGACACGATAACTAGCAACGTCAAGTGACTATGCTAATCATCAAACGAAACTAAAGAAAAGGGGTTTTAAACTACAAAGATAAAATGCCTTGGGGGTAACGGATATCCACTTCCACATCTAATGTAGTTCATCAAATCATTCACACATTCCATCATATAACATTCATGACCCAACACTCACGCACCCATCTAGCAAGTACCACAACACACACACCACAAGGAGTTCTAAGTTCATGCTCATAGATCTTCATGCAAAGGTGTTACGGAATTCGTCACGTTCCTACACCTAGACAAGTCAACCACACAAGCACTACCTATGCTCAAACAACTCATGGCACACATGCAGTGAAACACACCGTCAAGAGTACATAAACGCCGAATAACAAATGCTTCAAGAATGAATTTAAATCATCTATTCAATACTTCAAATACTTGTCGTGGAGACTAAACTCCTATCCTTCTTAGTTCGTAGTTTGCGAGAGTGAGTTCGACATCTCTCGTCAAACCTCACCAATGACTCCCGAGTCGCGACCACGACTCAAGGTGTCATTGGTGGCATTTAGCACGAAGGACCAACAAGCTTGGCATTGCCTATAACCACTACACCGTGACTAAGCATTTAACCAATTCATGCAATTACACGAGATCAGTCAAGAGCGACCACTCATAGACCACGAGCATATAACTCTTCTCGTTTGCTACACAAACGAACATGACGAAGAGTTCGACATCAATCACATTCGTCTAGCACATTGTCAACACACTAACACAATCAAAAGCTCTAATTCACACTCATACATTCCTAACAAGAACAGGGGGGAAATTAACCCAAATCCCCCAAACCCTAGCTAGCAATTCATACAAGCATTCATATCCTCAAGCTCTCAACAACATTAATAGAATCAACAATTAACATTCAAAGCACAATAAAAGCACAATAGCAAAAACACCAAATAGATAGATAAAATGAGTTCTCAATACATTGAAGTGGAAGCTTCAATCCATAGCTCCCAAGTACAAGAACTAACCTAGAACAACAAAAGACATAATTAAACTAAGAAAAAGCTAAGAAAAGAAAGAAGAGAAAAACCTAGGTTTTTGCCCAAAAACCAGAGAGAAAAACGGGCTGGAAAAGCTGGAGAAGAGGAGGGAAAGAGAGTAGTATTTATAGTGCAAAGAAGATGAAGTTGATTTCTGGCCGCCCGTTGGTCGCGACTCGCGACGAGTTTGTCGCGACTCGCGACGGTGTTGGTCGCGACTCGCGATGGTGTCGCGACGGTGTCGCGACGGAAGCCAGAGTTTTGCATTGTTTCTTTGTCTTCTTCATAGCCATCTCTCTCAATCTTCAAGTCTTCAACGGCTCCAAAATGGTCTTCAACGGCCTCCGGTCTTCATGTTTTCGAAGTGAGTATCCAAAAGTCTTCGAAAGTATAGTCTTCAATATCTTCCGGTCTTCGTTGCTTCCGTGTTCTTCCCTTGTCACACAAAATCCACTTAGAAGAGGTAAAAGAGTACAAAGTTGCATTTGCCTCTCCTAAGTGAATTTCAAGGTAAAACACAAGCTCTCGATAATAAAAGAGCACAAAAGTGATCCTAAATACTACTAAATAATGCACCTAAAATGGACACATCACCTCAAGACTCCTATATATACAAGGAATACAACAAGATTTCCCAAACATAAGGAAATCAAATATTCTGAGGATCAAAAGAAATATACTACAAATCATCAAAAATATTCTAGAAGATACTCTAATACCCTCCTGCAAGCTCATGTTCGAACATGAACAAGAAGCTTGGAACGCAAGTCCTTGAACCTAGTGGTCCCAACGGCTTTGGTAAACACATCAGCGACCTGATCCACTGAGCAACATGCTGAACAAAGAGAGTACCATCCTTCACCTGTTCACGAACAAAGTGAAAATCCAGCTTGATGTGCTTGGAACGATGATGAAGAACAGGATTAGCCGTGAGAAATGTAGCATTCAGATTATCACAAAGAATTGTTGGGGGACCAAGAAAAACAAGATTCATTTCTTTGAGAAGCTGATGTAACCAGATTAATTCAGCAGTAGTAAATGCAATCGCACGATACTTCGCCTCAGTACTAGAACGAGCCACTGCACCCTGTTTCTCGGACGCTGAACTAATTAAGTTGCCACCATAATATATGTAAAACCCTTGCTGAGAACGACAATCGTCCGGCTCAGAAATCCAGCCAGCGTCGGTATAGCATACAAGCCTGGAATCTTGAGTCGGGCGGAAATAAAGGCCAGCAGCAATGGTGCCCTTGAGATAGCGAAGAATGCGCTTGACTGCGAGCCAGTGAGTCTCAGTCGGCTGATGCATGAACTGACAAACACGATTCACAGCATAAGAGATTTCATGCCGAGTGATCGTAGTATATTGAAGAGCTCCAACAATGCTGCGATAAAGTTGTTGATCAGGGGAAGGATCACCCGAAGCTGTGAGCCGGGAACCGGGAGTGGCCGGAGAGGAAATTGGCTTAGCACCAGTCATGTGGTACGATCCAAGAGGTCCAAAATATACTTCTTCTGAGACAGAAGTAAACCAGATGAAAGATGTTGAACCTCAATGCCAAGAAAAAAATGAAGACGACCCAGATCCTTCAAGGAGAAAACCGAGTTCAAATAGAGAACGAACTCATCAGTGAACCTGGAATTGGACCCGGTGATAATCAAGTCATCAACGTAAACCAGGGCATAGATAACATGATCACCATGAGACTTGATGTAGAGAGAAGTGTCAGAAATGCATTGCTTGAATCTGTGTCGGAGCAAGGCCTGACTGAGTTTCTGGAACAAAGCCTGTGGGGCTTATTTGAGGCCATAGATAACCTTGTTCAGCTTGCACACATAATTTGGATGGGAAGATGAGACAAACCCTGGCGGTTGTTGCATAAAGATATTCTCAGCAAGATCCCCATTGAGAAAGGCATTGTTGATGTTGACTTGACGAAGAGGCCATTTTCGTGTGATAGCAACACTGAGTACAAGACGGATGGTAGTTGGTTTGATAACAGGACTGAATGTATAAAAATAGTCAACACCTTCCTCTTGGTTGAATCCCTTTGCCACCAACCGTGCTTTGTAACGTTCCACAGTACCATCAGCCTTCTTTTTAACCCTGAAAATCCACTTGCAACCAACAACATTAGAAGTATAGGGCTTTAGAACTAAGTCCCAAGTCCCATTATTCATCAAAGCATCATATTCTAACTGCATGCTTGATGCTAATGAGAGTGCTTGGTGGCTTGAGCAAATGATTTTGGTTCGGGTGGGGATGAGTCACGAGGTACTGGATATTTAGAGGCAAAAAGAGTTTTCGGTTGAAGGGTGTTGTCTTTGGCACGAGTGACCATGGAGTGTGTAGAAGATTCGGTAGGTCAAGAATAGGAATGGGCATTGGGGTATGGAGTAATGGCCATGGACGGAGCCAAGCTGGACCGAGATTGGGCTGAGATAGGCACGGGAGATGGGGCTGGTACGGACCACGCCAAGACGGAAGCACCCGCACTAGGAGACGCAGGCACGTTAGAGGAGGTTGGTGGTCGAGACTCGGATGGCTGGGAAAATGCCGAGTCAAGGAGCGACAGATCATAGATAGGAGAGACTGTGGTAGAGGATTGTGCTATATGATCAGAATAGGGAAATCGAGATTCGTCAAACACCACATGCCGAGCAATGTAGGTGCGAGAAGAAGAAGCATGAAAGCACAGATAGCCCTTGTGTTTTGCACTATAACTAATAAATATACAAGCTACAGAACGAAACTCAAGTTTACTGTTATTGTATGGCCTTAAATAGGGAAACCATAAGCACCCAAACGATTTTAATAACAGATAATCAGGCTCTCGTTTATAAAGACAAGAGTAGGGTGATTTATGCTGTAAAATGGGGGTGATGGTTCTGTTATTCAAGTAGATGGCAGTGTGAAAAGCTTGTTCCCAAAATTCTACAGGAAGATGGGAATGAGCAAACAATGCCAAGCCCTTTTCCACAACAATACAGTTTCGCCTTTCAGAAGCTCCATTTTGTTCAGGTGTGTGAGGGCAAGAAACTCGATGTAAAATGCCTTGGTTTTGAAGAAAAACTAAGACATTACGATACTCACCACCCCAGTCAGATTGGAAGGCCTTAATTTTTGCTGAAAATTGAGTTTCGACCATAGCTTTAAAAAGTTGAAAAACATTGAAGACTTGAGATTTTGTTTGGAGAAAATAAATCCAGACAAATTTAGTGCAGTCATCAATAAATAACACAAAATAGCGATTTCCATTTTACGAAGGAACGTAGGCAGGACCCCAAACATAAGAATATATTAAATCAAAAGGTTCACTTGACGAAACATGAGAAGAAGATAAATGTAATCTATGACTTTTGCCTAATTGACAAGCACTACAAAGAGGCAAAGTTTTATTTACAGAAATTTGTAAATTAAAATCAGACAGTTGATGACGAAGAACAGACTCATGAGGATGAGCGAACTGATGGTGCCAACAAGCAACAGAAGCACGTTCACAAACGAAGACTTTAGGACTGGAGGATGATGGGGTAGGTAGACAATTCCCGTTCTCAACTATTCCCTTGAGAAGTATCTGACCCTGAGGATTCTTAACAAAACAATGATCAGCATGTAATTCAATAGATACATTATTATCTCTACATAATTTTGAAACACTGAGGAGATTTTTTGAAACCTTAGGGACGACAAGAACTTCTTTTAGGGAAAGATTTTTATTGGCAACATGCAATGAAGAAAAATTATGAGTACCTATATGAGTAATGGAAAGGGACTCACCATTGTCGACAACTAGGTTGTCATCGCCAGTGTAGGGAGATTGAAGGCTGAGGGCGCCAAGGTCCGCTGTGACATGGTGAGAGGCACCGGAATCCATGACCCAAGGATCAGTTAGTGCCGACGGAGCAGTGTATGTCACATGAGCCGAGGGAGCCTTGCCTTAACGCTGATTCTAACGCTACTTCTCTGCTGCCTTAGGATTGGATGCTGGAAAGGCCTCGGCATTAAAATGCTGGTGACAATTCAGGCCCGTGTGAAACGGCTTGTTGCAGATTTGGCACGGCGGACGAGAGCGATCACCAGGTGCTGAGCTACTGCCAGGAGAGCGAGAGAACCCCCCTTTGCGATTTGCATAGTGAGCGGCTGCCATGGACGTGTTGATACACGAGTCGAGAATGCATTGCTCTTCCTGAAAAAGCAGGCCGAGAAGCTCATTGGATGACACAGGATCGGACCGCATGCTGAAGGCGGTTTTGAACGTGACGTACTCGTAGCCTAGACCAAACAGGATGAATGACACGAAGTCATCATCAGAAACTGGCATGAGACACTCTGCAAGAGCATCGGCAATGGATCTCTTCTTGTCCACGTATTCCATCATGGACATGGATTCCTTGCCTAGGGATTGAAGCTGTTGCTTGAGATGCATCTGTCGAGCACGTGTCTGAGACTGGAACATCTGCTGCAACATGATCCAAGTTTCAGAGGTGGAGTGTGCTCGAGCCACATGACCGAGCATTAGTGTCATCAGCGTCGAACGGATCCAGAGAAGAACCAGCTTGTCCTTGCACTTCCAGGCGGCAAAGGCAGGATTCGGGCGGCGCTCGGTTGAGCCTTCCGCCAGATCTAGGGTTTCGGAGGGAACATTGCCGGTGACGAGGAAACCCTCAAGTTCGTACGCCTCTAGAGCCGATCGGATAGTGCATCTCCAAAGCGAGTAGTTGGCGCGATCCAGACGGACGGCAAGTGCGGGAAATTGCAGATTAGCTGCAGCGCCACCAGAGGCCGTGAAGAGGATAGCGGATGAGGAAGGAGTGATATGGTTATTTTCAGAAGCCATTGGAAAAATTAGTCGAAGAGTAGCAGTGGTGAAGCTACGGGAAGGATCGAAAGCTCTGATACCATAAAAGTGTTGCAGAGAAATGTTTACTAGCAAAGGTTAAATTTCTCATTACCTCAAGAGTCCTATATATACAAGGAATACAAGAAGATTTCCCAAACATAAGGAAATCAAATATTCTGAGGATCAAAAGAAATATACTACAAATCATCAAAAATATTCTGGAAAATACTCTAATATTGTGTGATATCGACAATTACTAGATTGAAACTTAAAATTCAAATTTTATGTTTCAGCTTCTCACACATTATTCTTAGAATCGTTTTCTCCCCCACCCTCAATATATAATTTCGTTCTCAATGTTCATGTTCAAGTTCTGTCTTAAATTTTCCACGTCCATCCAATGATTGTCTCTCTGTCTTGAGTCTATAAGCTGTGTTGGCAAGTTACTGTATAACATGTTTGATTTTATATTTCTCCTTATTTTGAGGCTATTTTTATTAATGTTTGGAATAGGTAATCACATTAACAAAAATATTATATTCAAAATTATTGCTCTTATTATAAAGAGGTTATCATATTAACTAGAAATAATTTAACCTATTCAGAGTCCGTCTTTTGAAAGTAAACTTTTTCTGTAAGTTATAGAACAATATTGATATTGTTCAACTTTAATAGTATACAACTGAAACGTAAGGGTTCACAAGAATAAATCAGAGAAACAAAAAAGGGCTCACAAGCATCAAACCCTAAGAACATGTTCTAAAATCTACTAGTAAAGAAGATAAAATTGCCAAAATACTATTGATGAAAACTGAATTATTTTCGGCCTACAATAAGTCTTTCAATAATTTAAACAAACCCTAAGTTAAAAATAAACGAATTTTGAAACAAAATTAACAACATTCAATGTTATAAGGTTGTTTTTAGGCCTGATACGATCGTGGATAACTTCACTGGCCCGTTTCAGGGACCAAAATCAAACATAAACCTGCCCACTGAATATACCCTAACATTTAAACTGAAATCAGTTTGATTTTATCCTGCTTTAAACTTGGCCTTTACCGACATTTGATATTGTCCGGAACCCTAATGCAGCGAACCAAAAACACGTCCTTAAAATAATAAAATTTTGTTTAAAACAATAAGAAAAAGGTCGTGAAAAGAGCTCAAGGAGTTACCTTTAGAAAATGGCTAACCGGGAAGTACACCGCTTTGTTGCGAAGTTCCAAGAACACTGCCTCGTCACAGTTTGATTGTTTATATGATGGTAAAGCAGTTGCAATACTTCTTTCAACCCACTACCATAAAACTAATGTATTGTAAGGGAAATAATTTCTAAATATTATTCTATATAATGCCCACAAAAACTGTTTAAGCATTTAAGATCGAGTAAGTGGTACACTTCATTTCGAGAGTATTTTAAGATTTCTTTATATCTAGTACATCTTTTGCCTCTATTATTCTATCGGCAATTTTTTGATAGACTTCCAGTTTCCATGAAAAGTGATGTAAAGAAATGAATGATGGATGTTAGTTGCATGTCGCTTAGCAGTCGATTCTACCAAAATCAATGGACCAACGTTGCCTCCACCATCGGCAGACCACAAAAGCTAATAGCCATTTAAACCTACGCTACAGCTGACATCAGCCAAATTGATGAACCATTTCATGACAGATGTAAGCTATGGTATCGATAACAACCATAACCAATCGTGCACTCATTAATAACCGATATCGGCCGCGCACCTTCATTTTAGTCATATGAAACGTGGACTAATCACCAGTGGAAAACCCTCAAAATCAATCAAAGACGATTAACGAACCGCTTTAAATCAGGGTTCGAAAAAATAGCTGAGGTTTTTGGCAGCAAAGCAAAACTAGATCTGGAATCATCAGCAAACATTATATGTTAATCACAACAAACAACATGTATGGGTTAAAAGCGGTTCAAACCAGCAACAATAAACAAAGCGGCGGAAGGCTTCAACGTGGTGGAGACGAAGGCATATGGTGGAGATAGGGGGTTTTGATGCGGAGACGAGCGGAGAAGGAGGAGGGATTCAAGGCGAGCGGTAGATTGGAGAAGGGGCCTGGTTTGCTGGAGCGGTAGAATGGAGGAGGGTTTAATTTCGATCAGCAGAATGGGAATGTTTACTCCATTACCAATGGAATGGGAGGTTTGATTATGAAAATTACTAAGGGAGAAAAACTTAAGAGCTGTTTATATATTGGGCCAGTAAAGGCATCCAATTAAAGGATGTTCTACAATAAAAACACCTTTAATTGATTTTCATTAAAAGTGGTTCCACCTTTAATCGATTTAATACCACCTGTAACTTGAAGGAAGAGCCTTGGGAGAGAGCTCCAAGTTCCTAACCTATTTTAGGTCCTCATTAAAGGCGGTTCTTCAGGAATTGCCTTTGATTGCATACCTTTAGGAATGTATTTAAGTTATATCTTCAATGCTCAATAAATCACAACTAACAATGCAATCTAAAAGGACAATCTTTTGACTCTAAAAGATGATATAATGGAAACCTAAGACCATACATGTCCATATACATATGTTCTTTTTATTCATACAGTTCAAACACAACTAAATAACAATTTAAGATTTCACACGCTATATCCTTTTGACCTAAAGATCAGTGACAATATGCAGAGACATTTTAAATGTAAATGATCAAATTTTTTCCACGTTTTCAGCGTAAAAAATTGCATACTACTGGGTGCATAGGAAATGCCTCTGCCTCACTCTCTTCAATATAGCCTATATGAATTGCCCAATAAGCCAGCGAGATTAATCTTTTATATTTAGTCACATGGTTTTTAGTGATTATGGAGAATTTTTCTAGCAATCCGCACCTAATCACATCCATCGCATGAACCATGGCATTGTTGAAGAATTTACAGTGCATGTCAATACCTTTAGTCAGGGTGTTAGACTAAATCAGACTCCTGATTAGATTATGATTTATTATGATTAGAGTTCTTTCCTTATTACATATCTATTGTACTCTTTATATATTTAGATATGAATAATACAATTTACTATGGCAAATCATTCTATCATGGTATCAGAGGAAGTTCTGATCCTAAGCCCTAAATTTTAATTTATTGTTCAACACCTCCCTCATTCTCTCTTTTCCGGCCCTGATTCCGGCGAAGTTCAGGTCAAATTCCGGCATCCTCCGGCGTTCTCTCAAGTCTCGATTTTCCGGCAAAGTTTCCATCTTCTACCAGCGGCGAAGTTTCCAGTGGCACCTTCTTTCAGCGGTGCCTTCCTCCATTGGCGCCCTTCTCCAGCGGCGGCCTCCTCCAGCGGCGCCCTCCTCCAGCGGCATCCTCCTACAGCGGTGCCCTCCTCCTCCGGTGTTCTCCAGCGGCGGCTCCTTCCAGCGGCGCCTTTATCAGCAATTTCCAGCAGCGTCTTCCAGTTCTCGCGGTGAGATCCACGTCTTCCAGTGGCGAGATCGCGAGATCCAGCGGCGCTCGTCTTCCCATTGTCCAGCGCGTGAAGGTCACCCATCTTCCAGCGCATGAAGGTCACGCACCATCTCGTCCGAAGAAGTAACCTCCAATCCGTGAAGGTTACACGCGGTTTGACTCGCACAACTTCAATTTATCGCGTCCTTCAATTTATCGTGAGTTCAACCAGTTTCTCAATAATTGAACCGGTTTCTCGCGAGTTGAACCCGTTTCTCGTGAATTGCTCAAATTCTCGTCAGCACTCAGTCCATTTCTGTGCAATTTCAGTCTTCTGCTATGGTTTATTTAGGCCCCAAATCTCGGGGAGATTGCTTTACTAATTGGATTGCAGACAAGGTGTTGTTTCAGGCCAGTTTTAATGGTCCCAACCATCATTCTTCATCGAATCAATGGATCATTGATTCAGGTGCTACATCTAATATCACTGCTCACACCAGTCATCTTGATCAGGTACAACGTTATCATGGTTCTGATTCTATTCTTGTTGGAAATGGTGAATCATTATCTATTTCTCACATCAGCCAATGTCATTTATCTGGTTTCTCTGTTAATGATGTCCTTGTGGTCCCTAAGATTACTAGAAATTTATTGTCCATTAGTAAGCTTCCTCGTGATCTACCTGTTCGTGTTATATTTTATGCCGATGCATTTTCCATTGAGCACAAGATTACAGGGACGATAATTGGTAAAGGCCGTCATAGGTCTGGTCTTTATTTTCTTGAGACTGGTGATTCCAGTTTTTTAGGCGAACTACCCTTTGCAAAGCTTCATGCTTCTCTTGAGCAGTGGCACTCTCGCCTCGGTCATGTGTCTCATGATATTGTTCAGTTATTGCATCGACGGGCCCTTATTTCTATCACTTCTGCTATGCCTGCACCTGTCAGTTGCTCTACTTGTCAGATGGCCAAGAGTAGCCGTTTGCCCTTTTCCACTAGTGACAAGCGCTACTGGTTTATTGGATAAAGTACATTGTGATTTGTGGGGACCAGCTCCTATTTTATCTGTCGGTGGTTTCTCTTATTATTCCATTTTCATTGATGATTTTTCGTGATTCACATGGTTTCTTCCGATGCGGCATAAGTCGGATTTCTATGACACTTTTATCCAATATCAGAAATTTATCGAGAATCAGTTTTCTGCTAGGGTTAAAAAATTTTAGACCGATGGTGGCATCGAGTTTACTAATCACCGACTTCAGGCTCATTTCATATCATGTGGCATTCATCATCAAATGTCCTCGCCCTATACACCTGCTCAGAATGGCCGGGCTGAGCGGAAGCATCGTCACATCACAGAGACTGGTCTTGCCATACTTTTTCACTCTTCTGTGCCGCACTGTTATTGGGTAGAAGCTTTCTCCTCTGCGGTTTACATTATTAACAGTCTGCCTAGTTCAGTTCTGAGTGGAAAATCACCTTTTGAGGTTGTTTTTAGTCATGTGCCTGACTATACCCTCTTTCACCCGTTTGGTTGCCGAGCATTTCCATGTCTGCGTACCACTGCTACTGATAAGTTCACACTCCGATCCATTCCCTGTATTTTTATTGGCTATAGCCCTCATCACAAGGGCTTCCAGTGTCTCAACCAGACCTCTGGGCGCATCTATATCTCTCCCCACCTTCATTTTGATGAAACTTTCTTCCCTTATGTCTCATCTTCCATGGACAGTCGTCCGATTTCAGATCTAGAAATTTCATCATTTTTTAATAGATTTGTTACTTCATCGATTGGGGGCACCACGCCTGTGTCTGTGCCTGTTCCAGTTACCCCTCCTTCACCACCATCTTCCATCTGGACGGCCGACCTGGACCCGGCTCCTCGGCCAATGCCCACCATACCTCAGCCGTTGGCCATCACTCCTCAGCCACCGTCTCAGCCTTTATCGGCTATTATTTCTCCAGCGACTTCCGAAAGCCACTCTCCGATCAGCGCAGTTCGTTCTTCCTCGGTGTTATCAACTGGTTCGACTTCTCCAGCATCGCCGCCCCAGCTTCGTACTCATTGAATGGCCACTCGGACTTCTACTAGTGCCATTCAGCACTGGGATTATTCGGATATTATTGCTCATGGTCTCAGTGCCGCACTCTTCTCTCAAATAGAACCAACTGATTATTGCTCTGCCCTTCAAGATCCAGCCTGGGTTTCAGCCATGGATGATAAGATGGCCGCTCTTCGTGGTCAGCACACTTGGGATTTGGTGCTTGCCTCAACCTTCTAATTTCAACACTGTTGGCTCCAAATGGGTCTATAAGATCAAGTATCGACCAGATGGCACTATTGAGCGTCACAAAGCTAGACTTGTGGTGCAGGGTTTCTCGCAGATTCTGTGTTTTGATTTTGACCACACTTTCAGTCCTGTGATCAAAGCCTCCACTGTTAGGACGGTTCTCGCCATAGCCACCATGCGTTCTTGGCCACTTCATCAGTTGGATGTCAATAATGCTTTCCTTCATGGTGTTCTTGATGATCCAGTCTAAATGAAGTAGCCCATTGGTTATTAGGATTCTGTCCATCCAGACTTACTTTGTCGTTTGCGAAAGGACATTTATGGTCATAAGCAGGCTCCCCGGGCTTGGTTCCAGCATTTCAACAGTTATCTGACACAGCTCGATTTTCGGTGCAGCTCAGCTGATACTTCTTTGTTTGACATTTCTAGAGGGTCATCGTTACCGTACCTACTTATGTATGTGGACGATATCATTCTTACAGGCAATGACTCGACTCTTCTTCGCCAGTTCATTGATCGGACACACAGAGAGTTTGCGATCAAGGATCTTGGTGCTCTTCATTACTTAGTCTTGAAGTTTCGCCTACCTCCTCAGGATTACTGCTTGGCCAAGGAAAGTATGCTCGGGATATTTTGAATCGGGCAGGTATGTCTGATGCGACACCTGTTTCTACTCCATTTGTTGCTGGTTCTCAGCTTCACAGCTCTACCAGTCCTGCATTTCGGGATCCTACACTTTATCGTTCTCTTGTTGGTGCTCTCCAGTATCTCACCATCTCTTGCCCGGATTTGGTATTCTCGGTCAACACGGTGATTCAGTATCTTCACGATCCCAGAGATGACCATTTTGCTGTTGTGACTCAGATTTTGCGGTATGTTCGTGGCACTCTTCATTTTAGTCTCCGGTTTTGTTCTACTAGTACTCCTGATGTGTTAGGATACTCTGATGCTGATTGGGCTCACTGTCTGTAGACTCGTCGGTCCACTTATGGTTATGCAGTTTTTCTTGGTGGGAATCTGGTTTCCTGGAGTGCCAAGAAACAGCCCACTCTTTCTTGCTCTAGCACTGAGTCTGAATACCGTGCTATCGCCAACACTGCCTCAGAAGTGGTTTGGCTCACTCATTTGCTTCATGATCTTCGGGTTCCACTTTCTGATTCTCCACTGTTGTTATGCAACAATAGTAGTGCTATCTTCTTGGCTCAGAATCTAGTGGCGCACAAGCGGGCGAAGAACATCGACATTGACTACCATTTTGTTCGTGAGTTGGTGACATCTGGAAAGCTGCGCGTTGCTTATGTTCCGACTTCTCTTCAGATTGCATACATTTTCACCAAGGGGCTCTCTCGTCCGCTGTTCGAGTTCTTCAGGTCCAAGCTGTGCGTCAGAGAGCATTCGACGCTTCACTTGAGGGGGGTGTTAGACTAAATCAGACTCCTGATTAGATTATGATTTATTCTGATTAGAGTGATTTCCTTATTACACCTCTATTGTACTCTCTATATATTTAGATATCAATAATACAATTTACTACGACAAATCATTCTATCACAGGCATGTCGGATACCATAGCCACCGCCATATGCGGATGTAACGTTGGACAACTGATATACAGTTCCTTCAAGTTAGAGCAGTTGCGACCCACAATTTCAAGCATGCTGAGTTCTTTGAATTCTCACCCGCGGACTAAAGAGTCGATCTGCGTCCAACTCCTGAAAGCCTTTCATAGCCCTTTCATTGTTGTATTCCTTGATATGCCTATCAACACCAATTGTTGCACACTCAAGCACCTAGTTTTATATGAATCACATGAAAATGAGGGTTAAAAACTATTGTATAAAAGGTAATATGGAAAAATATAACTTTTGTGACACATTGAGAAAAAACAGGTACGTACCTTGAAGTTGCATAGAGTAAATCTCTATCCCTCACCTGGAATGAATAATCAAATACTATAGTCTTTAGAGAACCTAGTATGACGTTTATGCCTCGAACAAAGGCGAGACTTAGTATAACTGTCTTACAAGCTAGAGGTAAATGGCAGAGTTCACGGGTGCAATCTGATATGTCAGGCTTTTTTTCAAACAAGAGAGGATCAGAAATGATGGCTCTCTACAAGCGACACACAGCAGCAACATTAACTAAGCGATCAACCAAACTCACGAGAGACAAACTACGTAAAAGGAGTTCATAAGGGATGTTGCACCAAACAACTTCTGCATCTTTCTAAGCTTTCAATAGATGGCTCCTACACAGGCCACCTTTGTTTCCCAGGATGAATAAAAAAGAAACTGTCCAGAATGAAACCTGTTTTTAGGTGAAATTTACAATTTGGTACCCAATTTTTAAAATTGTTCTAAAAAGGTACCTACTTTTTTTTTATTAATATCCCAAAAGGATACCTTTTAGTTAAATGTGGGTACTATTATGGCACAATTTTGATCCAAACTGGTTCATATTATTTGTTGAAAGGTACTTTTTTGGGATATTAATGAAAAAATGGGTACATTTTAAGAATAATTTTAAAAATTTGTTACCAAATTGTGAATTTCAATTAAAAGTGTGTACCAATTTGGACAATCTCTCATGAATAAAATAAGTGAACCTGTAGTGTCAAAAGAAATTAGAAGTTAATTTAAAATATAGAAAGTAATATTGAATTGCCTGTAAGAATATGCAAATATTAATTTTAAGTGAGGTATTTAAAGAGGACAATAATTTATGGAGTATAAAGATTAACAATTGAGTGTAGGGGGCTTACTGCTAGGCCAATTGTTTATGGAATATGTTTTCAAGACAAAATTCAAACTACATTTCTATATCTGCTCAAAATATATTTCAAACAAGTACATTATAAATTCATATAATTAAAATTTTCTCCAAATTTAAAAAAAATAAAAAAACAGAAAATAGCAAAACACAAATTGAAATCTATGATTAATAACTGAAGAAACAGAATCTAAAGAAGAGACTCAATTTATGAGGGAAGGTGCAGATCGAGTACGGAACACAGGGATGAATCCATGAATATATAATTGAGTTTTCTAGCAATGTGGAAGAAATATCAAAATGCAACCTGGTTATTTAAAAGGTTTAGTGTCAGCACAATTAACTACTCAAATAATCCTAAAACTTTATGGTTTTTTTTGCTTTGGTCATGTAAACTGAAAAAGGCTTTATTCTAGTCCTATTTCTTCTAAAACTGCTTTAATTAAGTTAAAGCATCTTCAAAAGGGATATAAAATCAAAATTCCTCATTAATGTTCTTATAAAAATAATAATTTAGAATTGAATTTTGTCTTAAAAAAGTTTTCAACTTTTATTAGTCTTCACTTTAAACTATTTAAATATAATTAATTAAATAAGAGTTTCCTTACTATATTACAATACGGTTTTTCTAACGAGTGCCCATGGGCACTCGTTAACAACTTCAGATTCCATCAAAAACTGTGTTATTAAATGCAAATCCATCGAAAACTGTGTAATAGTACATAGGGAGTGTAAGTTTTTGAGGGATGTCATTAATCATTAACTCTATTTGCATTTAATAACCCAGTTTTCGATGGAATCTGAAGTTGTTAACGAGTGCCCATGGGCACTCGTTAGAAAAACCGATTACAATATAGTATACACTAACTTAAAAAATAACATCAAGAGGCCAAAGTACTCCACACCTATTATCTCCTATTGATATAAGGCGATTATCATAAATTTATTGTAGAAAAATTGATTAAATCAAAGTTATATATAAAAATGAAATAGAAATGAATTTTGAATAATTACATATATACAATTAAATTATCTTTACATTTAAATATAAGCCTTGCATCCAAGAAATAAAATAAAGGAAAAGGAAAAAATACAATAAAAGTAGCAGTACCCCGACAGTGATGTCACAGGAATCTTTAAGGACGAGCGCTAGCTATGACCTCGCCGAAATCTTCCGTTTAAACCCTGTAAAGTCAAGAGATATGAATTGAATATTTAATTGGTTGTTTTTGTGAACATATTTGGAAACGAAAAACTTTCCATGTTGGAACAGGCGAAAACAACATATTTACACTAAGGATGTTTACGGAAAAAGAAAACAGAGTATTATGGTATTTGTGAGTTATGGAAATTTGAATATTCTGCTATATATTAGGCGTATAGAAGCATAGTTGATTTATGGAAAATCCCTACATATATGGAATTGATATTATCGAATATATGAGATTTGGATATGCTTCAAGAAGCAGATTTGGAATATGAATATTGTGGAGATAATCAGGGAGTATTCCAATCTGCTCATGGCTATAAAAGGGGGTAACCACTGCTGGATATTTATAGGCTTTCGGAAACAGTTTTTTCCCGAACTTGGTCTTCGATCCTTATTACATACATGGTGTATTGGGTCAAGAATTATGGAACGTTTTGTTAATCCTTTTACATAATGGATTCACTTCTTTCAGCAGGGATGTAGGATTATAAGTGTTGATATAATAATCTTTTCAAATTTTGGGGGTTAAAATGATATTATAATTGGGGTTTAAATTTAAATATGCAAATAACTCCAGGGACTAACAAACCTTCAAACAATTTGAGGAAATCATCAGTTCAGGCGAAACCTGGCGCGAATCCCTTCCATTCCACCTGCGTCCATTGGAAGTCACTGGATTTCATTCCAGTTCATGGCGAGTTTCAAGTTTTCGTCGACGTTGTTAAGAGCTATGATTTTTAATGGGGATTCTAGAGCTCTAGCTTTTGCAATAGATTCCCTGGAGCTATGGTATTTTTGGCCATTTATATGGCCTTTATCACCGGCTCTAGAGCTTACCTTGGGTTTCTATCACGTAGGGATCACTGTCTCGTAGATTGCCTCGAGTTGTGATTGTAGAGGATAAGCGTCACTACAATTATTTCGCTGACCGATTCTCTAGTGTATTTGGGTCCGGACTGGGTTTAATAATACCCAGATCTGACCCTAAAAATTATAGTTAGACCCGAACCCAACCAAGACCCATAGGATCGAAAAATCTTAGACCCATATCCAAACCCGATTGGTCTTGGGTCCAAAATGCCTAAATGGGTCTAACATTCTAATTTTTATCTTCACTATATAACCATATATTATCTTAAATAAAAATAATTGAAGTCCAATATACAATCCTTAATATTTTGTTGAATTAAAACTAATAATATAGAGAGAATATGAAAGTGACACTAGTGTAGGAGAGGGGCATTAAAGGCGGGTATATCGAACCATTAAAGGCATTTTCAAAGTGCCTCTAATGCTCCTGCCTTTGATCTCCCACCAACAAAGGCGGATCCAAAAACCACCTTTAAAAATGCCGACGAAGGCAGTTAAAACCCACCTTTAAAAATGCCGAGGAATCGCCTTTAATTATTTTCTAGTCGGGACGTTGGACACAATTTATGAATTTGGAGGCTTTCGCTTTTCCAAACTCAGAACTATGATTTTTGGCTCTTTGGGAAAACTTGTTTAGGTTCCAAACTCGTCACACATTTCCGTTCTGTTTCTTTCGACCTAAGGCTCTTTTTTCTTAAAAAATATCACATTTCTGAAGTTGGAAACATTTTCGTGTCTTACATTTCCGAGTTTGAAATTTGAAATCGGTGATATGGAAAATAGTAATGAAAAGGGCCAAAACAGTTTTCAAACTGGGAAGTACCCTCTTGTGATAAAAAAGGTATTTTATTAATATTCCCATTACAAAAATGGCAATGTAACATAATACACGATAGTATCTTGCAGCTTGAAAAAAATCTATAGATAACACTAACCAAGCAATAATATATAGATACAAATGGAAATAACTAGAAATCTATTCCGGCATTTCTAAGCTTCACTTTCTATCAAACATGTGATACTCTAACAATATCGGGATTCCCTAGGGTTGCTGACCGATTGAGAATTAAATGCTTAGCCCAAGAATTTCTCGCATTGTTGATATCATCTCGCGAATAGGGATTCAAATACTTTTTGAAAATCTATTAATAACGAGATAGTAGGAAATGTTTAGAAAGGTTAGTTAGATAAAATGGTAGAAACAAAAGTAAGATTACCTTATTAATCTAAAGTAAATCTTTGCAGGCTTCTTGAATGCGCTCGGTCGCTTATAACATGAAGTAATAGCCACACTCCCTTGTTTGCGCCAGTTTTTTGTGCTGATTTAAAACAACGTAAATTCTTAAGACAATTATATCAAATAAGTATAGTATACTATAAAATAAAACATGTTAATAGTCCACCTTGATTTTGACCACTTCTAAAGTAGTTTTAATATTTGTCACTAGTGTTCTTCATTGCATATTCCAAAATCTCGATAAATGAATCCGATAGTTGGAAGGACAGTGGATCAATCCAATAGACGCGATTATTTGCGGGCATAATCAAATCAATCTCTAATGGTCCCTAATTATGAAAATGTAAGTTATCTTCTAATTTGCTGAAATGATGTTGGTAAATAAACTGAACATTGTAAGTGTAACATTTTGGTGTATGACGCAATGAAAAGCTTCTTATCCTTCCGACCTAGGCATTTGCAAACGTAGTCGATTCTCTCTTGCGTCGTAAAACCAAAATTTTGAATCTTCACCGGGCACATGTATCTAATCCATCACTTCTTTTGATTATTAGTAAAAAAAACATGTACCTTCATAATTTGAATATTGCCATTAATTGTATTAATACACTACCACAAAGACCCCCCTCTAGCACCGGTTTCTTAGCACCGGTTTTTAAAACCGGTGCTAAAAATCTGATAGCACTAGTTTTTTTAAATTTTAACACCGATGTTAATTTAACAACGGCTTTTTAACTTTAACACTGGTTTTTTTAAAAACCGGTGCTAAAAATTTGAAAATTTCATTTTCCCCTCCAAAGAAATAGTCAAAAAAAATTCTAAGCACCGGTGCTTAAAATTAAAAAATAGCACCAGTTTTTGCAAAAATTAGCACCGGTTTTAAAAACCGGTGCTAAAATTAAAAAATAGCACCAGTTTTTTTAAATATAGCACTGGTTTTTAAAAACCGTTGCTAAAAATTTTCAATACTCATTTTCCTGCCAAAGAAATAGCCCAAAATTTTAAAATAGCACCGGTTTTAAAAACCGGTGCTAAAAATGAAATAATAGCTCCGATTTTGGAAGAAAATAGCACCGGTTTAAACTTTTCAATACCCAGTTTTTAAAAACCGATGCTAAAAATTTCCAATACCCATTTTCCCGCCAAAGAAATAGACCAAAATTTTAAAATAGTACCGGTTTTGGAAAAATTAGCACCGGTTTTGGAAGAAAATAGCACCGATGTAAACCGGTGCCAAAATTTTATAAATTTTATAAATTTTCCCGCCAAAAAATTGCCAAAAATAATTTCCCGCCAAAGAAATCACCAGAAAAGTTTTAAAATAGCACCGGTTTTGGAAATATTAACACCGGTTTTTAAACCGGTGCTAAAAATGGAAAAATAGCACTAGTTTTGGAAGAAAATAGCACCGGTTTAAACCAGTGCTAAAAAGTTTTAAAATTTTCCCGCCAAAAACATTTCCCCCCCGAAGAAATTGCCATAAACTTCTAAATATTTGTCGAAATTTTTTAAAGTTCATTATTTCCGCCAAAGAATTCAAAAAATTTGCAAAACAATTCAAATAATCTTCGAAGAAATTTCATGAGCTAGAAGCAGTTGCGCGGCCACTCTAAGCTATTTTTTTTAACTTTAAAAACCGTCCACTTCTTTTGTTGACTTTAACTACTGACTAAGTTTAGTTAAACTAATCAACGATCAACCTTTACTGACCTCATATGTACAAATAAGAATAAAATTTGTGAACATTAACTAATTAACGTTCAACCCTTACTTGACTAGGTTGACTTTGACTAATCAACGGTCAACCCTTACTTGACTTTCAATATATAAACACTAATAACTGGGTTGACTTTAACTAATTAACGGTCAAACTTTATTTGAATTAGTATATAATAAATACTAATAACTAGGTTGACTTTGTCTAATCAACGGTCAAACCTTACTTGACTTTCGATAATTAAACACTAATAACTGGGTTGACTTTAACTAATTAACGGTCAAACATTATTTGAATTAGTATGTAATAAATACTAATAACAAGGTTGACTTTGTCTAATCAACGGTCAAACCTTACTTGACTTTCAATAAATAAACACTAATAACAAATTTGACTTTAACTAGTTAACGGTCAAACTTTATTTGAATTAGTATATAATAAATACTAATAACTAGGTTGACTTTGACCAATCAACGGTCAACCCTTACTTGACTTTCAATATATAAACACTAATAACTAGGTTGACTTTAACTAATTAACGCTCAATCTTTATTTGAATTAGTATATTATAAATACTAATAACTGGGTTGACTTTGTCTAATCAACGGTGAAACCTTACTCGACTTTCAATAAATAAACACTAATAACAAATTTGACTTTAACTAATTAACGGTCAAACTTTATTTGAATTAGTATATAATAAATACTAATTACTAGGTTGATTTGTCTAATCAACGGTCAAATCTTACTTGGCATTCAATAAATAAACACTAATAACAAATTTGACTTTAACTAATTAACGGTCAAACTTTATTTGAATTAGTATATAATAAATACTAATTACTTGGTTGAATTTGACCAATCAACGGTCAACCCTTACTTGACTTTAAATATATAAACACTAATAACTAGGTTGACTTTAACTATTTAACAGTCAAACTTTATTTGAATTAGTACATAATAAATACCAATAACTAGGTTAACTTTGTCTAATCAACGGTCAAACCTTATTTGACTTTCAATAAATAAACACTAATAAAAAAGTTGACTTTAACTAATTAATGGTCAAACTTTATTTGAATTAGTATATAATAAACACTAATTACTAGGTTGACTTTAATTAATTAAAGATAAAACTCTACTTGACTTTCAATATATAAACACTAATAACTAGGTTGACTAACACGAATCACTAGTCAAACCTTACTTGAGTTTCAATATATCAACACTTATTACTAGGTTGACTTTGGCTAATCAACCATCAAACTTTACTCAACTTTCCATATATAAACACTCTAACTAGGCTGACTTTGTCTAATCAACGGTCAAACTTTACTTGACTTGCAATATATAAACACTAATAACAAAGTTGACTTTAACTAATCAATGGTAAAACTTTACTCGACTCTTAATTTATAAACATTAATAACTATGTTGACTTTGTCTAAACAACGGTCAAACTTTACTTGGGTTTTCAATAAATAAACACTAACAACAAAGTTGACTTTAACTAATTAATGGTAAGACAGACCACTCCCCTATGTTGTTAGAAATCTCAAACTCAGATATCACAACCCCTAGACCATTCAGATTCCAAGAAATGTGGCTTAATAGAATTGAATTTAAGGATTTGGTCTGAAATAGTTGGTCCCAGCCTATTCAGGAACAAGGTCTAGTTGGCTTCTCTTCTAAACTAAAAAGACTAAAAATTGAAATAAAAACATGGAACAAACTGGTTTTTGGAAATGTATATGAAAACTTAACAAAATCAGAAAATGAAGTTGCTGAACTGGAATCCAGATATGACACAACTCACTCACTCCATGATAGAATTGAATTGAATAAGGCCAAGGCTAGACTAACTAGACATCTAGTTGAACAAAACCTCTTTCTAACACAAAAGACTAGGATGAAATGGCTCAAAGATGGAGACCTAAACTCAAAATACTTTTATAAATCCATAACCGAAAACCATGCTAGATTGTCAATCATGAAGATCCAGGACCAGGATGGAAACTGGTTGAATTCTCCAGCTCAAATTAGTGATGCAGCAGTAAATTTTTTCAATAATCTGTTGTCTGATGAAAATGATGACCCCACTGGTCAGTGCATATCATTTCTAACAAAAGAAATACACCCTTCCATTTCTGAACATGACAACATTAATCTATTAAAGCCTATAACTATGGAGGAGGTAAAATCAGCAGTATTCAAACTTTTTCCATATGCTGCTCCAGGGCCAGACGGATTTCCAGGCATGTTCTACAGGAATTTTTGGGATATAGTTAAACAGGATGTCTTATCTGCAATGTTAGAATATCAAGTTGGCATTCCAATTCCTAAATCAGTGGCAAGCACCCTGATAGTTTTAATACCAAAAACAAAGACTCCTGAATCATTTAGTGAATTCAGACCAATAAGCCTGTCTAACTTCATTAATAAACTGATGTCTAAGATTATGGTCGAAAGGATTAAACCATTAATGACTTCAGTAATATCAGAGGAACAATCAGCTTTTTTAAAAGGTAGGGACATAGCGGATAACATCCTAATGATGAAGGAAGCAGTTAGAATGCTGGACAAAAAAATGAATCACTAAATCTTATTCTGAAGTTGGATATGATGAAGGCTTTCGACCGAGTCTCTTGGTCAACCATTAACACACTCTTACTAAAATTGGGATTCCATGGACACATAGTTAAAATCATCATGAACAACATTAATTCAACCTGGTTTTCTGTCTTGATTAATGGATCAACTTGTGGTTTCTTTAAGCCCTCTAGAGGGTTGAAACAAGGAGATCCTTTATCTCCTTTCCTCTTTAACATATTGACAGAACTTTTAACTAGAAACCTTAGGATTCAGTTTCAAAATGGAAACATTAAGCAATTTCAAACACCAGGTGCAGCAAACAATCTAAATCAGCTCTCCTTCGCTGATGACACTGTGGTGTTCCTTAAGGGAACCACTAAATCTATTAAAAATATGATGACATTTCTGAAAGTTTTTCAAAAGGCCACTGGCCAAAAAATTAACTTTCAAAAAAGTGCATACTATGCTGGAAAGTTAAGCAGAATTAAGGAAAAAGAGATAAAAGACATAACTGGCATGCAAAAAGGGGCTCTTCCATTTTCCTACCTAGGAATCACAGTTTACAGAGGTCGAAAACTTAATCAAAACTTCAAAACCCTAATTGACATGGTAAACAGCAAAATCTCTAATTGGAAAAACCAGTGGCTCTCAGGGGAGGGCAAGATCATATTGACAAACCATATTTTGACATCTATACTTCAACACACATGGGCTGTCACAGCACCCACAAAATACACGGTCCAAAAATTTAGAACCATTTTTAGCAATTTCTTATGGGGGACCTCTGAAAATGGACTAAACAAACATTGGGTTTCCTGGGACAGAATATCTTACCCACTGGCCGAAAAAGGCTT
Source organism: Rubia yunnanensis (assembly GCA_037428765.1). Lineage (NCBI taxonomy): Eukaryota > Viridiplantae > Streptophyta > Magnoliopsida > Gentianales > Rubiaceae > Rubia > Rubia yunnanensis. Next base: position 110,728,055 of record CM075064.1, on the reverse strand, counting down.
AGGCATAAGGCATATTCAAGCAATAATTGACTCATTTTCAATTAAAATCTGGTGGAAGCTTCAAATAGGTCAGTCTCATTGGGCGAAATTTATGTGGTCTTTACCTACGAATGCTAGAAAATCTGAAACATGGACTAGGTACAGAAAAATAAATGACACAGCAGAAGTTAACTCAAAGGTGATCATAGAGAACGGATGTTCGAACTTCTGGATAGCTAACTGGCTAGGCTCGGGTCCTCTGATCAACCAAGTTGAAGAATACCAGGTACAAGAAAATTTTCCACTACTTACTGTTTCTGAATTCCAGAGGAACAAAGGTCAGTATTTCCCAAAACTCTCATGCTTATTCAATCCTGCCATAAATTTGGAGCTTTTAAAGGATATGACCTGAACAAATAACATTGATTACATGGTATGGAAACCTGATATTCATGGCTCATTCACCATCAAATCTGCATATCAAGTACTAGGACCAAAAAATCCTGAAGTGGAGTTTTTAAACAAAATTTGGGCCAGGACCATCCCTATGAAAATCAGTTTCTTTATGTGGAAATTGATATTACGTGCTCTACCATTTGCTGATGTCCTCATGACAACTGGCCTAAATTTACCATCCAAATGCACATAATGTGAAAGTATAGATTCCTTATCACATTATTTTAACTCCTGTGCTACAGCCACGTTTTTATGGAACAAAATGCATGATGTTTTACATATCCTAGTTAGATCCTACAGTAACATTAGGGAGAGACTTGTTTTTTACTGGTCACTCAAACATCCATCATCGGCTCATTTCTCTATAATGATTGTTTTGCCATGTTTAGTATGCTGGGAGTTGTGGAAAGCCAGAAATAAACTGATTCATGAACATAAAAAATGCCACGCTCCTGTGATCTGGAAAAGCATATCTAATCTCTGCTCATTAATATATTCTGTCCATCCATTAGCTATTTGCCATTCTAACTGCCAACTCATTAATAATGGATTACTGCCAAGTTTTAAATGGAGAAGGACAACTAGGCTGTACTTAATAAAGTGGGAACCACCTGATTTAGGCCTCAAAGTAAATTGTGATGCAGTAATACATGGGGAAAACGTAGGTTTAGGATGTGTTATAAGAGATGCAAATAAAAGGATTGTGTATGCTGTATCAGTTTTTATGACTATGGATAATGCCTGTTTATCGACTTATCTTGCAGTTCACCGAGCTGAAATGATGTCAATCTGGAAGGGACTACAAGTTGCGGCGGGAAGGACGGAACATATTCATATTCAATCGGAGTGCTTCGCGGCGATAAGAATTATCCAGGGGCAGCCTTGCCCTTGGTCACTCAAGCTGCTCCTGCAACAGATCAAGTCAGCCACTACAGGGTTCCAACACGTTCAATTAAGCCACATTCACAGAGAAGGTAATCAAACTCCGGACTTCCTGGAAAAATTAGCAATCAAAAAAGGAATCACCTCGCAGCTTGAAGAAATGCTCACATCACAGCGTCTTCTCTTTCTCAACCGTAGGGAAACTCTATTTCCTCAATTCAGATGGAAACATCAGTATAGTTCTTAGCTCTCTCATGTAACGGTTCTTTTGTCTGTTAGTGATCTCTTGATAGTCTGGCCTTCGTGAGCTTCACACAGGGGGTGGAGGGCTTACAGAAGGAATCACTATCAAGAGCCCAGATTAAACAGTAGCTCTTACTCTATATTAGGATCTAGCCTTCAGAGTCTTGCATCGCTATTTTTAAATTAGGGTGTGGGAGCCCTAATTAATATCCTCGCTCATTATTGAGTGTTTTGTGGAAAAAAAATTAACGGTAAGAATTTATTTGAATTAGTATATAATAAATACTAATAAAAATGTTTGACTCTGACTAATCAACGGTCAACCCTTACCTGACTTTCAATATATAAACACTAATAACTAAGTTGACTTTAACTAATTAATGGTCAAACTTTATTTGATTTTAGCTAATAAAAACTATAATGGGCTCAAACCCATAATTTTGGCCCAAACCCCATGTCCTAATTTCATACACTTAGCCTTCCTTCTCCCTTGCCCTAATTTCATTCGACAAAACCCTGGATGCAACTCTCCCACACCCACCGTCCCTCAGCCTCCTCCAGTTTTCTCCGCCAATCAGCCATCGGCCATGCATTATCTGAAGAAGTTGATGGAAGGAGAGATAACACTGGTGCCGGTGCCGATGGGGAGGCAATCTTCCCGCTCGTATTCTCGGTGAGAGACCCCTTTGCTAGCTCCTGGACTCCACCACCACCCGTGCTTGGAATCCTCCTTCCTCCACCACCATCTCCATGCTATAGAGACTCCACCCCCGCGGTGGAGGGGCTTGCATAACCACTTCAGATTGTTCTTCGTTTCTTTGACCTAGGTATTCGATTATCCCCTCTCTTGTTGTTCTAAATTTCAGTTCTCTCATACGAAAAGCCTAGCTGGATTTAAGGAAAAAGTGACAATTTCTAATGAAAATGAAAAATGTAACCGTGGAATGAACACTGTGCCGTGTTTTCTTTTTATTTGCTGTCCGCATTAGCTCTGTATTGTTTGTAGTTAATGAAATAGTCTCGTTTTCTGAGAAATAAGTAATACAGCTAGTGCTGTGTATAACTTTGCCGAGTGGGTTGCTTTTGTGAAAATTCTTTAATGGGCTGGCCTTTTTTATAAATATGATGGTATTTTTTTGATGAAATGTAGTCATGCGAACATTTTGTGGAGCCAAAGATGAAGGAAGAGCTTGCATTTGTGGATCACCGGAGCTGCTCGTGGAGCTGGCTCGCGTTTGTGGTTCACCGGAGCAACTTGCAATGTTGGGTCTCGCAGCTCTGGATCTCCTCTAGTTTTGCGGAGGTGGGTCAATTTTTAATTATTCAATTAATTTGTAGTGATTAAATTCAAATAATTTTTGTGAGCACTAGCGGTTTTAAGGCATTATCTGACTGTTGAATTGTACTTGTAAATTTATTTTAGATATTAGATGATGATTCTTGATTCTGAGACATGCTCTTAACATTTTCTATTGTCCTACCTCGTTTAAATAATATTCCTATTCTTCTTACGAATTAAACGTCTGTACCTTGTTTACTGGAAACTATGAAACTGTATTTGCTTAGTCTACAGGCCGAAATGGGTGTCTATATGTGGAATACTTCACATTTTCATCGAGCATATGTAGCCGATCACCTGAGATCTGCATTTCTAGTTATAATCCATGCGGGTTAGTTTCTGGTTACCTTGAATGATACCTTCTAATCATCTAGTATTAGTCTCAAGAGGGGTTTCTTTTCCTTGTTGAGGTATGATGCAATGGTTAGAGGTGATGGGGGATTTTTTTGGCAACAAAAGAAAGTTGACTAGCAAATAAATAGTTAGTTTAAGAAGCCTGATTGTGCATTGTACGTCATGATTGCGCATTGTGTTCTTCTTTGGTTCGCTGCTCTCCACAATTTTGTCTGCTCTTCTCTTTAGGTATTCTAACTCCTAAGCACGCACGCATGTTTTCTGTGTGTGTGTTGAAATTGTTATGCTAGTTTGTTGTTCTAATTACTTAGCTGAGAAGCTTTAGAATAATGTGGCATTTGCAACTGCTGTGTCTGGTGTAGTTAATCTGGAAGAATATGATTGTTTAAGTAGCTGCAGCATCTAATAATAATTCAAAATATCATTAGTTCGTATTTTTCAGTTGTGTGATTTGATTTTCTAATTTAGTTATTAGGAAAACTCCGTGTTACAAAATTATTACATTGTTGCCCTTATTTGCGCAAGGTAGATAAACAAGTCTTTCCATGGGTGTTTCCTTATACAATTGTCTTGAACGCTACTCTCCAACTTTCTCGAAAGCTGCTTGCTACGAAGCAATTCAATTTTTGTAATCGATGTAGCTACCTTGGTTATAAGCAATTTTTTGAATTTGTGTAGATTGATACGAGTTATTTTTAGCTACCTTAGTTGAAGAGTAGTGTTGAGTAGATTGATACGAATTCAATTCACATTTTTAAAAATATATTTTAGTGCAATTTTTGTTTTCTAATAAACATTATGATTTCTAAATTTTTTATTAAAAATGAGCACTTGTATAACTGTTGCTCATTTTCTTTATTGCTCATTTTCATTTTCTTTATAGATCACTGGGGGCAATTGCACCGTTTGTTATAAATGCTACAAGTTAAATGATGACTTTTGAGGGAAAAGCAAACATATTTTGAGTCCCACTCAAATGAAGTTTTTGTTCATGCTTGATGATATGTATCACTTTGGCATTTTAATGTTGTATTTTACTTTAAACTTTTTTTGCTCTGTAGCATATAATTTGTGTGAGTAAGATTGTTACAATCATTTCATTAATGTTATGAATCATCATAGGAAGAATATGATAGATATGTGTTTATCTTGGTGGATTATTTTGTGCTTTACTTTACCAAATGTTGATGTGTGACTGAATCAAATTGAGTTATGTAGCCTCGTTAAGTACTCAAGGTTGATTTACTGATATGAACGTCTTTATTTTGGTATAAGCTTCTGGCATAAGCTTCTAGCTTGGTTTACAGTGATCTATTGAATAAGCTTCTAGCATGGTGAGATTGATTCCTCTCCAAGGTCTCCACCGCAATGTTTAGTCTCATTGATTATTAGTTTTGTATCATAATTTTTTCTGGTTTTATTTCTATATTATCAATTTTGTGAAGTTAATTTTATTACTAAATTCATGTCCTATTAAATTGTTAGTTTCAGGTCTTTTTCTCTTCCTCTGAAAGCTGCAGCGTGCTACCGCTTCCTCTGTTTCAGGTCTTTTTCTCTTCCTCTGAAAGTAGCAGCGTGCTGCTGCTTTCAGAGGAAGGGCTTTTTTTATTCGTTGTAAATATTTTAGCACCGGTTGGAAAACCGGTGCTAACAAAAAAAACCAGTGCTAAATTAGCACGGGTTTTTTTGTTAGCACCATTTTTTCAACCGGTGCTAATTTAGCACCGATTTTTTTTGTTAGCACTAGTTTTCCAACCGGTGCTAAAGTTAGTACGGTTTAAAAACCGGTGCTAACAAGAAAAACCAGTGCTATAGCGGTACATTTTAGCACCGGTTTAAAAACCGGTGTTAACTAAAAAACTGATGCTAAAAGTTGGGATTTAGCACCAGTTTTTTTCCAACCGGTGCTAAAGTTTCATCGGTTACTTAGGCACCAGTTGTTTTTTGCGAAAAAACCAGTGCTAGAACATAAAAAAACCGGTGCTAAAGGGGGGTTCTTGTGATAGTGATATTTAGAGTAATAAATGTTTGATTTGAAATAAAATTATGAAAATCAGTTACAAGGTGTAGATCGACATCATCATTTGATTAACTGGGTTACATCTCCATCGGTCTTCAAAATCACTCCATAACGCAATGATTACACGTTTGCATTGAAATACACATTACCAACAATGAGTATGTTGTGTTTCGATCATACGGTTGCAGTCAATTGTATAGCACCTGTAGGAAGTGAGATGAGTCTTTAAGGACATGTTCTCTTGCAATCGGAGGTTTAATTTTATTTGGTGTTATTGGGACCTATTTGGGTGTTGATTTGACCGCTCTTGGTGTTGTTTTTACCGGTTTAGGATATGCAGCCTGTGTTTCCTTCAAGTGTCAATCCTTCATAGGATCGACGTATATATGTCCTCTAGGCCAAAGAAGGAACATTCCTTGTGCAGGCCCAACTTTCATGTATTCTACATTCAGGATTGGCAAAGTGACTCCCAATACCCATGGATTCTCAAAAGAAGCCCAAGATAGACCATCCGCAACTGGTACGGATTTATGTTGTTTCATTAACTCATGAAAATCTCCAACGGCTACGTGGAGTGGTCTACCGCCCATGCCTTGATCAATGTATAGCTTACACAGGCATGATTTCTACATCTCCACCAAAATATATGTTAAATACGAAACTTATTTCCTAAGAACATTTTGAAGAAAATGAAATAGGTACCTTTTTTCACTTTCTAGGATAGCAATTTCGAGATTGTTGGGGTTTGAACAATTGCCTCTCAATTCTTGAAGTTTAAACAATTGCCTCTCGATTAACCTCAATATCTCATGGATAATCGCGTGATCCCCTTGGTGGCATTGTCCAATCGGGCATCAAATCCTCTAAATTGTTTTTAAGAATATGCCCAGTGTGTTGTACCAACTTACAAATTAGAATGTCTTGTTGCTTAATTCATTTGTTTTGGAGTAGCACTTGTTTTTTCAATATGTGCATTCTCAAGAGTTCTACAAGATCGTAGGACCGTACGATGCCAAAATCCTCTTATTGGGTTAAGAACGCACCTGTGCCCCATGCACGGTCTGGGCAGTTGGGGTTTTCCGTAGCTTCACAAAGGATGTCGTGCTTATCCATTAAAGTCAATTACCCTTGCACTTGATAATTCTTCAGTGTTTCCTAAAAACAAAAAAAAATATTTTGGTTATTACGTGATTAACATAAATGTGTTTAAAATAAGAAAATATTTCCTTAAACCTATACTTACCACTTTTTTGATAAATTGTTTTTCTTCATTCTTGACATAAACACCATCTTTGTTTTTTTGGCCATTTAGGAATAAATCACACATCTAAGAGTCATTCACATTGATTGATTGGACCAAAGCCCTTGCCTCATCTCCTGTCATCCCGCCCTCAATTGCGAATCAGACATCTGTTTCAAGACGTTCTTTCACTAGCTCAATTTCCATGGCTCAATCAGTGAGGAATTACATTAAGTGCGACAATGTGTTGTTTTTCTTCCCTTCTACCCTAAGGTAGGATGTTAGAGTCATGTCATCACTATAGACATATAAATCTTAATTATTATATTTTACTAACAATATCCCTATTCGTCAAGGCCCTTGTCTTATGGATCTCCCAACTCCCCAGTTCAATGTGGGTTTAAGTTAGCCAAGGATGATCACCTATCTTATCGCAAAAAATGTAGTCTCTTGACAAAGTGTAATTATGTTCATGCCAGCTCTTGGACATCATCAACACAGCCTTCATCCGAAAATAACCCATGTCCAGTGCTTCGATGTCAAATGGCCTCTATGAGATTTTTCAACAACATAGAGTCAATCATGGGGAGTTAATTTAAAGATTAAATCAAGGAGAAATATGGGGGAATAACAACTCACTAACGCTACCTTGAATTCTATTCATAATGTGTCCTTGTAATCTTTTGGAACACCATGAAAACTATCATAGCATATGCTACATCAAAATAAAAAAAGGTATATCTATTTATGTTTTCACTTAGGAAAAATTGAAAAATGATCAATTACAAGGGGAATTCATAATAAGGGATAAACATGATATCCTTTGTGAAGCCATGGAAAAATGGACCATCTGTGCCGGGTTAGGGGAATGGGTAGTTTCATGACCACCGCGTCACCAACACCGGTGATAACAACACCAAACTTGTCAAATTGATGCCCATAACGGTGTCAACAGAAAAACCTAGGGTTAGACCTCCATTTTCAAGATCCAATGTCCCCTGTGTGACTTACCGGGTTTTGTACGTGTCATTTAAAATTTGCTACAGCCCCATGATCGAAACTCAACATTCACATTCTCGGGAAATGAATGTGTATTCATATGCAAATGTGAAATCATGGCATTATGGAGTGATTTTGAAGAACTATGTATATGTGAGCAACTTAATCGAACGATGATGTCGATCTACACCTTGTGAGTGATGTTATTCATTTTATTTCAAAATTCGATATAAATTTCACTATCCATTATTACAATTAATACCTACTTTATAATTGTCCATGTACATGTTTATTACGAGTAATCAAAAGAAAGGATGGATTGGATACATGTGCATGGTGATGATACAAGACATTGGTTGTACAAAACAATACAGGATCGACTACATTCACAAATGCCCAAGCCGGAAGGATAAGATGCTTTTCGCTGCACCATACATCAAGAGGTTATTTACTACGTTCCATTTCTTAACCAAGATCATTTCCAAAAATTTCAAATAATTAATCTTTTTTCCAGGGACCATTGGAGACTAATAATGAGAGTACCCACAGAGAAGCGAGTGTATTGGATGGATCCCCCCCCTTACTTCCAAACATCCAATGCATTCATTGAGATTTTGGAATCTGAAATGAATGAAAATAATGAGCAAACAAATTCTTCATTTCACGTGGTCGAAATCAAGGTAGGTCTATGAATATGTTCATTTCCAAAATACTATCCTCAGTTATTTAGTGCAATATTCTTAATAATTTATGTTCCTAAAATATAGTACAAGAAACAGGCTCAAAATTGGGAGTGCATATATTATGTCATGTTATAAGTGTTCGAGTGCATAGAAAACTTCCAAGAAGACGAATTTGAACTTGACAAGGTAATTGCAAAAAATTTTGGTGGTAATGATTCTAAATAGCCTTCACCGAATAATTAATCCTATAATGTTATATTCAGATTTTCAGAAATGATTGGAAACCCTACTCGCAAGAAGATATCAACAATGCGCGGAATTCTTGGCTAAGCATCTAATTCTCAATCAGTCGCACACACTATTAAATCCCAATATTAATTAGATTAAAAAATGAACCTTAGAAATGTCGGAATAGATTTGTAGCAATTTCTATTCCTTTCTGTAGATTATTGCTTGATGAGAGTCATCATTAGATTTTGTTTACTATCGTTTATTCTTTTGAAATTGTGGTTGTGAATCGAGGCCAATTTTATGCCAGTAATAGTAAAGAAATAATTTTTTACCAAAAGACCAGAAAATGATAATGAATTGGGAAACTCGGTCATCTTTTCCATGTTCAAATTGCATAGGGAAGAAAATGTTTTCCAAACTCAGAAACCTCTGATGCGATATAGTTTCCAAACTTAGAAACTAATTAAGGAAAAAAATGCTCTTCAACAACTTTCCAGAGAGGGACCAGAATGTGGACACGAATCCTGAAAATATTTATCATTTTACAAAGAGCGAACACACAACTATAGTGAGTTTCCGAGTTCGGAATATATAGGTACTTTCCGAATTTGGAAAGTATAGATAGACATGACGGAAACTTCCCAGTTTCTGAGTTTTGAATTAAATTAAAGGTGGTTCCCCGGGTAAATTAAAGGCAATTTTTAACTGCCTTTAATGACTTTTTTCAAAGGTGCTTCTCGGAACGGCCTTTTTTCAGATTGATTAAAGGAAGGGCCAGAGAAGGCACCTAAAAATTTACTTTAAATTGATGATAGAACCGCCTTAAATAGGCCATTCCTACACTAGAGCCAGATCGGCACAATTGAGGAGTCAGCGTTTGGGGAAAAATCAAGCATCCAGCGGAGTGGAGCTCTGTTGGGAAAAAGAGTATAGTGTTTACATTAAAAATTCTATTATTGTGATCTCACTACCTCATTTAAAACCCAGTGGGAAAAAAGAGTATAGTGTTCTTCATGATGTCTTCAGTTTTTCGATAATCATGCACAATAAATCATATATGTCGATGATGTCCTCTTCTTCAATTATTCATCATAAAGTTGATTCATCACCTCCACCATTGGCATACCACAAAAGCTAATATGTATTTCAACCTACGCTACAGCCAAAGTTGGCTAAATTGATGAATTGTTTCATGACATATGTCAGCTATGGTCTCGATAACAAACATAAGTGATCGTGTACTCAGTAATAACCGACATCAGTCATGCACCTTCCTTTCAGTCATATGACACATAGACTAATCACTAGTGGAAAACCCTCGAAATTGATGAAAGGAAGTTAAAAACTGCCTTAAATTAGGGTCTGAAAAAATAGCTGAGGTTATCACTAGAGAATCAAAATTCAATCTGAAAAGATTAGAAAATCATGTTGTGTTAACCACAGCAAAAAAAATTCTGAATTCGTTAAAAGTGGTTCAAACTAGCAACAATAAACAAAGCAGCAGAAGGCTTCGACGTGGTGGAGACGGAGCCAAATGGCGGAAGAAGAGGGCTTTGACGTGGAAGCAAGCAGAGGAATTGAGAAAGGTGTGCTGGTTCGCTGGAGCGGTAGCATGGAGGAGGGTTTAATTTCAATTGGAAGAATGGGAGGGTTTAATTTCTGAAAATGACTAAGGTAAAAAAAACTTAAGAGTTGTTTATATATTTGCCCAATAAAGGCAGCCCATTAAAGGAGGTTCTGAAATTAAACCACTTTTAATCGATTTTCATTAACGGCGGTTACGCCTTTAATCAATTTTAAACTGCCTTTAAATTGAAAGAAGGGGCTGGGGGGTTCCAAATTTGGAACCTATTTAAGTTCCTAATTAAAGGTGGTTCTTGAGGAACTGTCTTTGATTGCAAGCATTTATAATCACCCATTTTCCACTACTACATGTCGGTCGCCTCGCTATTGACTGTGTTGGTCAAACTTTTAACCTAAGTTAATTTTTCAAAAAATAATTGAAGTTAATATTTTTTTTACCTTGGTTTTGATTCAAGGTAAAAAATAGATTTTTTACTGCATTTATTTTATCTTGATTATTTCCACGAAAAACATAGGTAAAAAGGTCTTTAGAAATGAGGTAAAATAGTCCTATGTCTTGTAGTGAACTAAGATTAGAACGAGCATTTGGAAATGATTTCCAATTTAGCAATATGACAGCTTGCACTAATTGGGGCAAGCTTGGGAAAGTATTCAAATTCATTACAATTTAATTCAGTGTAGACTTGGCCATATGATCCACGGGTTAATTCGCTTCCCTGTAAATGCAACCACTATATATCTATTATTAATTTCGTAACTTCTTCAGCCGTAGAAATAAGGTGTTACAATATCTCCAATATAATCTTTGGAAAGGTAAAAAAAATATGATTAAACATTCATGATGTCCAAAATAAGATATCCAATTTCAGTATTAGATCACAAGTTAACCCTACCTACATATGTATAGGTTATCTTTTAACCAATAAAATCGTATTGACAATCCGGTCTAAGAAGATTCAGTTTCTAATTTCATCCAAAGAAAGAGAAAAGGAAGAGAAAATTAAGTTAGGATTGTATTTAAACTTACATCTTCAAAACTCAATAGAATCATAACTAATAATGCAATCTAAAGGACAATCTTTTGACTCAGAAAGATGATATAAAAAAAACCTACGTCCATATATGTCCACATACACATGTTCTCTTCATTCATACAGTTCAAACACAATTAAAACACAATTTAAGATTTCACACATTGTATTCATTTGACCTAAAGATCAGCGGCAATAAGCATAGACATTTGAAATGGAAATGATCAAATTGTTTCCACATCTTCAACATCGACAATTGCAGACTACTGGGTGCATTGGAAATGCCTTAGCCTCACTCTCTTCAATATAGCCTATATGAATAGCCCAATGAGCCGGCGAGATTAATCTTCTATATTTAGTATCCTAGTTTTCAATGGTTATGGAGAATTTTTCCAGCGATCTGCATCAAAGCACATTCATCACATGCACTATATCATTGTTGAAGAAGCTACAATGCATGTTCAACACCTTCAGCCGGGGAATGCAAGATACCATAGCCACCGCCATATGCAGATGTTACAATGGACAGCTAAAATAGAGTTCCTTTAAGTTAGGGAAGTTGCGACCCACGATTTCAAGCATACCGGGTTCTCTGAATTCCCACCCGATGACTAAAGAGTCGAGCTAGGCCAATTGTTTATGTGATATGTTTTCAAGAAAAAATTCAAACTACATTTCTATATCTGCTCAAAATATATTTGAAACAAGTACATTATAAATTCATATTATAAATTTTTTTTCCAAATTAAAAAACATCAAAATAGAACATAGAAAAATAAAAATTAAAATCTATGATTAATAACTGAAGAAAAATAATCTAAAGAAGAGACTCAATTTATGAGTGAATGTGCAGATCGAGTACAGAACACCGGGAAGAATCCATGAATTTCTAGCAATGTGGAAGTAAAATCAAAATAAAACTGGTTATTTGAATAGTTTAGTGTCAGTACAATTAACTACTCAAACAATCCTAAAACTTTAAGGTGTTTCTTGCTTTGGTCATGTGAACTGAAAAAAGCTTTACTCTAGTCCAGTATCTTCTAAAACTGCTTTTAATAAGTTAAAGCATCTTCAAAAGGAATAAAAATCAAAATACATCATTAATGTTCTTTTTTTTAAAATAATTTTGTTTTTACTATTTTTATAATTAAATTTTGTCTTTAAATATTTTTAAACTTTTATTAATCTTCACTTTTTTTTATTAGTCTTCACTTTAAACTATTCAACTATAATTAGTTAAATAAAAAAAGAATTATTGTATTACAATGTAGTATACAATAACTAAAAAAATAACATCAAGAGGACAAAGAAATCCACACCTATTGTCTCCCATTGATATAAGGCGATTGTCATAAATTATAAAATAAAAAAATGATATAGAAGTGATATAAAAGTTGTATATAGAAATGAAATAGAAATGAGTTTTGAGTAATTACATATATACAAATAAATTATCTTTACATTTAAATGTAATTTAAATATATTTGGGATGTAATAATGCACCAAAATTTAAAATGAAAGGACTTTGAAACTTTTATAGGATAAATGTATAAGCTAAAAATATTATAAGGATATTAAAATCTATAAATTTTCAATAAGATTCCATTTATGACCATTCCTTAGCTAAGATATACGTTTTCTAACTTAGACAAGAAAATTTTCTTCAGAACTCTTTCCCTGACCCCACCCCCCCCCCCCCCAAAAAACACTCAAATGCCGCCTCCAGTGGGGGGACCACCGGCAAGTAGCACCTATTCTGGCGCCCCCCCTCCACACCCCCACGGACCTCAATCCCACCATCCCCAACCTCCCCCAAAGCCGTAGACCGACGAAAAACAAATGGACAAAGAGTTTGGCGCAGTTTTCGGTGAAGAAATGGAGAAACTACTCCAGATTTGCTCAGTCAGAGGCATACAAATGAATTTTGAAACATAGGCATTCATATCAAATAATCAATTGAAAAGGATCAATTTTGAGATGATCGGAAGGTAACTAGAACAAAAAAAATGAAAGCTAGCAATTATAGAATTATAAGCCTCTCATCCCAAAAACCAATAAAGAAAAAGGAAAAAAGACAATAAAAATAACAATGCCCGGTAGTGACCTCACACGAATCTTTAAGGACGAACGCTAGCTGTGACCTCGCCAGAATCTTTCGTTTAAGGCCAAGCGTTGCAATCACTCCACTTCCTCGACAATTTTTCTATCTCTTGTTTATAGTAAAACTATAATTATGAACTTCAAGGATTCTTATTAAGTAATAGTGTTTTCAACTATTTTTAAAAGGAAAACAGGACCATCTTCATTAGCTTTTATATACTATTTTCCAAAATATTCTTTTTTTCTATTTCCTATAAATTCTTATGAGGATAATTCTCCGCAACATTATTTTTAAGGTTGAAGCTATAAATGGTCATATAGTGAATTATTGATATCTTTTAGCAGACTACTAATTAACTATATTGTAAATATAAAGGGGAAAGTAATAAATATTTATAAAAAATAAATGAATGTATTTTGTGCTAATTTGGATGTTACTAATCTTATTATTAATAATAATAATATAAATATTATATGATTTTACAAATTTAAAATTAGTAGCCGTCCACTGTGATAACGTAAGTGTAACTAATAGAAAAGATTTCTAAGATAAGATCCACCTAAAATTACACCCTTTCAACCATATGTTTAGCTAATAATATTAATTGATGATGACCCCTTTAATAAATGGAAAAATTATACTGAATTACAATAACATGATTTTTAAGAATTTTAATTGATGTTGATGCCCTTTAATAATTGGAAAAGTTCTATTGAATTACTATAACATGATTCCACTGAGTAACAAGTTGTTACAAGAAAATTATGCACTCTCGTGTCGACTAAAATTCAATCATTCATTATATTCATTTAAATATTATTTACCTCTGAACTAAATTTAATATATATAATAAATGATTAAACTTTCAGTCGACTAAATCATAAAAAATTTCTTATTGTCAAATTAAGAGCTACTTTAATCCCTCAAAGTAAATGTATATGTTAAAATTTGAAGCAAAAGTTTCTAAGTGTAAAGTCCAAATTTGGTTAATTAGAAATTTGTGGTAATTATGAAAATATGAATTTATTATGTTATAACATCAGAGAATGAAGTTTGCGAGTTATGGTATGATCGAAGAAGGAATCTAAGACGTCGTACATCTTATCCAATTCGATTTGATTTGAAGAATATATCAATTCCTGTATTTTTGGGATTGGATTAGATTTGCAGAGTTGGAATTGATATGGGTTTCGGCTATGGTATGGATGAGGACGAGATATTCTGATTCCGATCTCAAAGGGATTAGATTTTGTAATTCTATCTTCATGGGATTTGATTGTTATTAGAATATTTTGTGGAGATAGAATTCCGGATGCACAAGTAAATGAAGGCGTGCGACCAGCTATAAAGTGTGGACATTCTGGTTAAGCTACTGACAAATTTATTTTAAGAAAATGTTTACTCAAGTTTTTGATATTCAAAAGTAGTCGTGAGTTGTACTATTGTGTTCCAACATGATCAAAACATCTTGATCTTAAATTTCAAAATGTTAGCCTTGATTCCTCGAGGGGAGAAGATCCAGCGTCGATGAGTTTTGAGGTTAGAGGGAGTCTGAATAAGGTGGATTAGCAACTAAGGGATCTAGTAGAATTCACGTGTTTAATTGGAAAAGAAACGTATTTTGTATAGTGTACTTTGTACTATCTTTCTGATTAGTGTATTCATTGTGAAATGGGCCAGGCCCCACAAATGTAGGAGATCTTTATCGAACCACGTAACCAAGTCACGTGTCTTTCACATTTTACTTTATTACGTACTTGGTTAGTTAGTTTATGTTGGAACACGGTTATCAGAATTGAAGTAATTAGGTAAAACCAAATTCCAACTAGTATTAGAGCTAAGTCTTTTATTCATACCTCGGTTGTGTCAAGGAAAGTGCTAATTTGGTTTTACCATGTCCCAAAGAAGGAGCTTCGGTGTCTCGGCTCCACTGCTAGAAGGAATGAATTACAACTATTGTAAGGAGCAAATACGAGTTTTTATCAGCTCTCTTGATGAACTAGCCAAATATTTCATTCATATATGCAAATTCCATATTTGGTTAATTGGCAATTTGTGGTAATAATGCAAATATGGAAGTATTATGTTGTAACATCAATGAAGGAAGTTTGCAAGTTATGGTATAATCAAAGGAAACTAAGAGGCAGTATATCTCATCCAATTTGATTTGATTTCAAGAATATATCAATTCCTATATTTGTGAGATTGGATTAGATTTGTAGAGTTGGAATTGATATGTGTTTTGGCTATGGTATGGATAAGGACGAGATATTTTGATTCCAGTCTATAAGGGATTAGATTTGGTAATTCTATCTTCAAGGGATTTGATTGTCATCAAAATATTTTGCGGAGATAGAATTCCAGACGCACAAGTAAATGAAGGTGTACGATCAGCTGTAAAGTGTGAACATTCTAGCTAAGCTACTGACAGATTTATTTTGAGAAAATCTGCACTCAGGTTTTTTATATTCAAAAGTAGCCGAGAGCTATACTATTGTGTTCCAACATGATCAAAACATTTTGATCTTAAATTACAAAGTGTAAGCGTTGATTCCTCGGGGGGAAGAGATCCAGTATCGATGAGTTTCGAAGTCAGAGGGAGTATGATCAAGGCAGATCGGTAAATAGGGGAGCTAGTAGAATTCACGTGTTTAATTAGAAAAGATAAGTATCTTGTGTGGTGTACTTTGTGTGGTCTTTCTGATTAGTGGATTCATTCTGAACTGGGACAAGCCTCATAGAAGTAGGTGACATTCACCAAACTACGTAACCAAGTCATGTGTCATTGACTATTTACTTTTTTACGTACTTGGTTCATTAGTTTATGTTGGAACACAGTAATCACGATTGAAGTAATTAGGTAAAACCAAATTTCAATTGGTATCAGAGCTAAGTAACTTATTCTTACCTTTGTTGTGTCATGGAAAGTGTTGATCTGGTTTTACCATGGCGACCAAAATATGAGCTTCGGTGTATCGGCCTCCACTGCTACAAGGAATGAATTACAACTATTGGAAGGTGCAAATGTGAGTTTTTATCAGCTCTCTTGAAGAACATGCCTGGTATGTCATTCAAACTTAATGGAATCATCTTATGGATTATGTCGAATCTAGCTCAAAGGAGAAGGATGGAGAAACATGTCAAAAAATGCAAAGGCTTAAAGATAAGTAAACTTGGAGTACAGATGAGCTGAATGCCTCGATTGAAAAATCCAAAGCCTTGAATGTTATCTTCACATCAAGGGATGAAAATTAGTTCAAACTCTTATCAAATTGTTACCAAGCAATGAAAGCATGTGATATATACTACAAACAGTGCATGAAGGAACAACTCGAGTACGTGACTCAAAGTTACAAATGTTAGCCACAAAATTTGAGGATTTGAAGGTGGAAGAGGATGAAACGATTTCTATGTTCAACGGAAAACTAAGAGATATCTCCAATATGGCATACCAACATGGAAAAATATACAAGGAAGAAAAATTGGTGAAAAAGACTCTGAGATCTCTCCCTAAACGTTTTTCTATGAAGGTTGCAGCTATTAAGGAAGCAAGAGACCTGGGAAGCATGACACTACTTGAGTTTATGGGATAATTGCAAACATAAGAGATGACTCTTGAACAACTATAAAATAAAATGAAAAAGGAATTAGCGTTCAAAGCCTCAACCTCAAGGAATGATCATGAAGGATATAGTGGAAGTGAAGCCAAAGAACTTGTTCTTATAACCAAGAACTTTTCAAAAATGCTGAAAAGGGTGGTGAATAGAAAATCACAAGGCATATCTGGTGGAAAAAGACCCCGTTCACAGGAGTTTGGTAACTCTCGAGGACCCTAAATGGAATGAAACAATCAGTAATTTCTGAGAAATCAAAACAGTGAATCAAAGAAGCAAGGAAGGATTCAATGCAGAGAATGTGAAGGTTTCGGTCACATCTAGGCTGAATGTGCTAACACTCAAAAGAAGCAAGGGATATTGTATGTCACTTCATGGAGCAAGGAAGAAGAACTCACTAGCAACTATGTGGCATTTGGAGCAAAGATTATTGAATTTGACAGTGCATGTTCCAACACCGAGAAGACTGACAATGCATGTTCCAACACTTAGAAGATTGAGATGCAGAGTGAAAAATATTCAGACAATGATGGTCAAGAAGTGAATAATGATGATATCTACAAGGAGTATAAGAATATGTATGCAATGTGGAACAAAATTGTTGAGGCAAACAAAATTCTAAAATCTGAAAAACATTAGCTTGTGGAAAGAAAGACGGAGATAAGATGGCTAAACCTACAATCACAAAGTTGAACATTGGAAAGGCAAAGATCGATGATATACTTGCAATGGGAAATAATGCTGGAGATAGACAAGGAATAGGATATAACAAGGATGAAAAAGGCCCGATTGATTTCAAAGCAGAGGTATAGGCTATGAAGAAAAGGTTAATGAAGACACGTCTGCGTAAGCCTATTCTATGCCAATACTATTCTTATCTAGGCCACAAACATGATCAATTTCTGAGGTTGCTCAAAGACATCATGAATGGGCAATAACTGTCTGCATGTTCCAATATGAACGATGCCTAACGAGCCAGATTGGTCAGGAAGGTATGAATCCCTAAACAAACTACAAAGTGTTTTGTTGCTCACACATCTCTTATTCACATTCTAGAGATTCTTGGTACTTTAATAGTGGTTGCTCTATACTTTTAACTATAACTCATGAATACTTGAACAACATTAAACCTTATGATGGTGGCTTCATTACTTTTGGTGAGGGAAAGAAAAGTCATGTTGTTGGGAAAGGAGAATCACAGAGAGAGGGATATCCCATCTTTACGAGCGTTCTGCTGGTAGAAGATCTGAAAGCTAATCTATTGAGCATCAGTCAGTTGTGTGATGATAATATGAATGTTGAGTTTCAAAAGGATAAATGCTTTGTAAAGCATTGAGAATATAAAGTACTGTTCGGGGTTCGTTCTTCAAACAACTTTTATTTTCTAGAACAAGAACTGAGGTACCTAAGCTTAGTCACATCAACTACAAGACACTGATGAAGATTGCAAATGCTAAAGCAGTTTGAGGTATGCTTACCCTCACTAACAAAAAGGGATTTGTGTATGGACCATACCAACAAGGTAAACAAATTTAATTTCGCCATTCATCTGTTCCAATTTTTTACCACTTCAACAAATTTTGAATTACTTCAGATGGATTTAATTGGCCCGATTAATACTCCTGGTATGACAGGGAAAAAGTATATTTTTGTATGTGTTGATGGTTATTCCATATACACTTGGGTGGCTTTTCTCAAACAAAAATTTGATACAGTGGATGTCTTCAGCACTCTGGTGATCAAGTTACATACACAAAAAGGGAGTCTTGTTGGAAAGTTTTTGAGAATCCACAATGATAATGTCAAAGAATTTGAAAACTCTCAGTTTAGTAATTTCTGTTATGAACTTGGCATCTAACATGAATTTTTTGCACCCATTATTCCTTAGAAAAATTGGATTTTCGAAAGGAAGAATAGGACCTTGCCGGAGATGGATCGATTTATATTGGTAGAAACGTAATTCACAAAAATTGGTGGGCAGAAGCAATCAACACAGCAAGTTATGCTATAAACAGGGTGTATCTACGTCCATTCACAAACAAGACCTCTTATGAAATATAGAGGGGAAGAAATCCAAATGTTGCTTATTTTCATATGTATGAATGCAAGTGCTACATCCTCAGAGATAGATAACAGTTGAAAAAGTTTGACAACCGCAATGATGAAGGAATTTTTCTGGGTTATTCAATGAACAGTCATGCATACAGAGTGTTTAATCTCAATACTAAAACTCTCATGGAGTGAATTAATGTGATTGCTGATGATTCAGATGACCAGCAAGTATCAGGAAAAGGAGACGATGAACCAAATCATGCTCATGTCAAAGTTGGAACACCACATCCTTCTGAAAATCCTAATGGCCCTGAAAACATCGATGTTGGAACCCCTGATTCTCCACCTCATGTTCTAACAAACGTTGAACCTGAACCAAGTGCAAAGTGAACTCAAACCCTACCATGGGTTAACTATAGGGAACTTGCAGGATTACAATGTTTCATTTCACTGATTGAACCAAAGGATTATAAAGAAACCCTACTGGATGAATACTGGATTGCAATAATTTAAGAAGAACTCGGGCGGTTTGAAAGGAACGATGGGTGGTTCTCACCCATCGTCCCAAAGGAGTAAATGTTATTGGCAACTTCTCTACCTTACCGATATTCTTTAAATTTTCTATTTTTTGTGTGGGATTTTGCTTGGATTTTTCTTGAACACTACCGAAAGGAGGCAGAGAAACAGTCTGGTTTATCAAAATATTGCCCTCAGACATCAATTAGTTCGAACCCCCAACATGAAGAAGAGAAAGAATTTAAAGAACCTATTTTGGGAGCCCGAGCAGAGGATCAATCTGCCAGAAAGCAATATTTTTTAGCCCTGGTATAGTGTGCTAGAACCCAGAGTTGAAGTGATACCACCACAAGTCCAGCTTGCTCAGCCAAAGCAAGACCCTTCTCTGTCGGTCATAATCAAGGTATTTCAAGATAACTCTTTCACTTTCAACAGTCAAACCTTCAAGTTTTTCAAGGATTGCATGAAGTATTATATGAAGCACAATAGGAGGGTGAATTTAAGAGGATATAAGTCAATGTCTGGTAAGATCAATGGTTATGATTTAAGCCATTTATTGAAATGGATTATTAGAGGTATATGATATAAGGAATATTGGAACCCTAGGTTGATAGAACTGGCATGCATAAATTATGAGGGAAGGAAGGTGATGAGTGTGTATACAAGGGCTTCCGAGCTAAGAAAGCTTAGACTGAGAAGAATTAATGAGTGGCCAGAGGAGTTAAGTGTGTTGATTTCTGGAAGTTATAAGGCCATTCATGTGCATGATGCCAGTGTGGACAAGAACCTGAAAAATCTTAGGGAATTATCCCCCACTGCTATTGATATTAGTGATTTTGATGAGGAGGAGCTGAAAGCCAGGGATGCTACTCCAGCCAGGAATATGGATGCAGGGGAAGAGCATATTGATTTGGAGATTGTGGATAATTATGATCAGAGAGGAGGCCATGCCCCTGAAAATCAAGAGGATAACAATGAAGAGTTTGTGATTCTGATCCTGGTGATGGAACAGGGGGATAAAAAGTTGAAGCTTATCAGCATGATAATGCGGAAGAAGAAGCTAAGATCGACAAGTTTGGCCTTGATGATGTTTCAACATCAGGCCAACTAGAGATAGCTGATAGTGAGGAAAAAGGTGATGTTCCAACACAAGAAGTTCATCTGGAGGATATAGCCTAAAACAATAATGGGGTAATAAATGAATTTGTTCAGACCAGAAGATACGAGAGGAAGAAAACTGAGACTAAATGATGGGCGGTTCAACCAGAGAAGAAGAAGAAGAATAAAGTGAAGAAAGAGTTTGGGCAGAGTTCAAGTAAGGCCCCATCTGCCAGGAATGAACTGAATGCAAATTTTTTCAATGAATATTTCCAAGAAAGCTGGGATCTCATAAATGAGAGGAATATTATTTCAGAAAAGCCACTGGATTTGGAGACCTACACAACTTGTGGCTTTGCAGCCCTCTTGGAGCATTTGGGTTATGTCACTGCTACTACTATTTAAGAGGAATAAAATAAGGAGATGTTTTTGGAGTTTTATGCCAATGTCATGGTAGAAAACATAAATATTGAATCAGACTGGTATAGATGGTCTTATCTACAGGGAAATATTGTTAAGTTCTCTACTGGTAAAATAAAGAGATTCTATGGTTTCCCACTTATCAGTTTGATGGGCCGTATGTAGAAGATCTGGATTTTTCAAATAACCAAATTATAAATGAGATCTCAGGAGGGTTTGTATCACATTGATCAGCTCAAGTGAATGCTTCCATGTCAAACTTAACCACCAAGTACTTCTGCCTGTCCCAGATAGCCACCAACTGGTGGATTCCCTCCACAAATACCTCACTGTTAACAAGGGAGATAAAAAAGCTGCTATACTGTGTTGGAATGAATATTCCAGTAATTTTGGGCAGAATTATCTACGAAAACATTGTTACATAGGTTGTCTCATCCAGAATGAAGACCCCGTGTGATTACTCCATTGGCTAGAGCAGGTAGGGTGAATGTTCATAGTGATGATTAGATTGTAATACCCAAAGTGGTCAAAGCAAACTCCATGACATTCTCCACAAGGAAAAAAATGATCTCTCCTGGACTGGTCTGTGACAGGACCTTCATCTTCAGCAGTGGGTGCGGAGAAAATAAGCCAAGAAGTTGAATCTGCAGGCTAATATTGCAGCACACAAGGTTCAAATTGCTGGACTTGAAGAGGAGTTGAAGAAGTTAGAATATGCATATGAAGATCTTGAGGATGCTATTGATGATGCATGATTTTCTAGATATTCTGGATTTTTTATTTTGGCATGGCTTCTGGCCCAAGGGGGAGGACTTTTGGATTTGGATTTGTGTTCAGAATTCTGGATTTGAATGTTTAATTTGTTATTTTGAGCCCAGCTGGAAGCTAGGGGCAGTTTGGAAGGCTGATAACTAATAGATATCTAGTGCTTATGTGTGTTTATGTTGGCCCCGTGTTGCATCATGGTAATCTGAGAAGCTAAGTACTGATTATCTGTTTGATGTTTCAACATGGATGTTGAGGTCTTGATGATTTGAAGTTGTGGTATTTAGAGGGAGCTAAAATTCTTTTGAGATCATGTTCCAACATCCATACTAGTGTTAACTTGATATCTTTATTTGCAAACTTATTGTGTTAAAAGTCCAAAGATTGACGAGTCCACAAAATACAAAGGGGGAGATTGTAAAGTCCAGATTCGGCTAATTAGTAATTTGTGGAAATTACACAAATTTGGAAGTATTATGTTGTAACATCAAAGAAGGAAGTTTGTGAGTTCTGGTATGAGAAATGAAGGAATCTGAGAGGCAGGTCATCTCATCAAATTTGATTTGATTTGAAGAATACATCAATTATTATATTTTTGGGATTGGATTAGATTTGAAGAATTGGAATTGATATGGGTTTTGGCTATGGTATGGATGAGGACGAGATATTCTTATTCCTATCTTTAAGGGATTAGATTTGGTAATTCTATCATCAAAGAATTTGATTGTTATCAGAATATTTTGTGGAGATAAAATTCCAGTCACACAAGTAATAGAAGGTATGCGACCAGCTATAAAGTGTGGACATTCTGGCTAAGCTACTGACAGTTTTATTTTGAGAAAATCTGCACTCAGGTTTTCGATATTCAAAAGTAGCCAAGAAATGTACTATTATGTTCCAACATGATCAAAATCTTTTGTTCTTAATTTTCAGAACGTAAGTCTTAATTCCTCGGGAGGAGGAGATTTAGCGTCGACGGGTTTTGAAGTTAGAGGGAGTTTGACCAAGGTGGATCGGCAACTAGGAGAACTAGTAGAATTCATGTGTTTAATTAGAAAAGATAAGTATTTTGTATGGTGTACTTTGTACTATCTTTTTGATCAGTTGATTCATTCTGAACTGGGCCAGACAAGGCAGATATAGGTGACATTCACTAAACTGCGTAACCAAGTCGTGTGTCTTTGACTATTTACTTTATTACGTAATTGCTTAATTAGTTTATGCTGGAACATGGTAATTAAAATTTGAAGTAATTAGATAAAACCAAACTTTACTAACAATTGATGTCTTCAAACAAACTCACGAAATCCGGGGAAGATAACAAGGAATTACAAGAAAAGGCGAAATCTCTTGAGGTCTTGCAAGAAAAGACATGTTAGGCTATTTTCTTCTATTTTGTCTTTTGAGTAGAGGGAATGTATTCCAATAGTCATGTTTATTACAGAAAAAGTAAGAAAATTCCTGCCTTCAAATGTAAAATGTGCCGTTTTGGTTAAGATGACCTGCTTTAGAGGATATAAATCACACAATGTGTAAAGGATTATACTTGACCAACCTTTTCAGTACTCTTTGTAAGGGTTTAAAAAGACCCTATATTCACAACTTAAGCATCATCAAGATTGCACATAATGTTCCCAAAAATCTCGTTTGTGATCAGATGAACAAGTCAAATAAGAATGGCTAATACCAAAAAAGAAACAATGGTTATCTCGTGGACAATGGTAGTGTTGTGCCACTTAGAAATAGAGAAACAGAGAATATATGTAGTAAATGATTTGAATTAAGTTGTTTTCCTGACACTGCATTAAATACATCCAAGATAATCATTTACAGGAGCCACCTGATAACAATTCCAAAACAGAGTAGATGACGCTCCCTCGCAATAGGTCTCCCCTCAGCTACAACATATCCTGGTATCTAAATAATTTGATCATATTATATTATTGATAGGGAAGTTATGGGTCTCCCCTCAGAAATTATTGATAGACGTTCAAACTTTGTTCCTAAAACCACATAGAAGGGAGATTCATAAGAACACACGCGGAAGAACATGCATCGAGGGGGTTTAGGGTTAAAAGTTTTGGAGGTATTTTCTTCAAATATTTTACTATAAAAGGAGGTATTTTCTGGTAGTAAAATGTAAGTTTACTTTCAAGTTATTTTTGATGATAAATAGTAAGGTATTATCAATAGTGTGTGAGATATATTGAAGTTATGAAAATATATGGAAAATTTTTAAAAGTTTCAAGTGATCATATATTAGAAAATTTTAATTTTCATTTTTAAGGGTATTCTCTTTCAGTACAAAGACTTGTGTGAGACGGCCTTACACAAGTTTATTTTGAGATAGAGGTTCTATTAGATATTACATGTTATAGGGACTAATCAACAACTACTATATAGTATATTATATTTTCTAATTTTATTTTTCTCTTTCCATAACCGTTCCTCTTCCTCTCAATTGCCTGAAAATTATCTCAACCTAGGTTTCAATTTCATCTGAATCTCCTTCTTCAATCAACGATTTCGCTGGTGAATTGTGTTGAATTTTGTCATTCCGCGCATGTAGAAGGTAAGATTTCTACTTAGTAATTAGTTTTTTTGGAGGTTGATGATTTGATTCTTTTCTTGTTTTCACGTTTGAACTTTGATCTCAGTATCTTCTACCTGACATTGACCGGAGAAAACAAGCTCAGGATACATCTGACTGTCATTGAATCCAATTGCCCCTCTCTCTCAGGTGGAGTCCCAAGCTTCCAGATGATTTGACATTCTTCAATTATTTTCATTCTAATTTTTTCGGATCAATTTTTATATTAGTTCATACATTAATCTAGTTTTCTCCAGACAACGGATTCTTCATCCCAAACGGCACTCAATTTGATTTCATGATTGATAAGGTAAGTGAATACAGTGATTTCTTGTTTCCACTTCTTCTGAAAGTCAGGAATCGTCAACTCTTGGTTGGCAATAATTTTTCTTGTATAGCTTTATCTGCAATGGCATCTGATGCAAATATGTATTTTTATTCACTCTAATTGAATTTTTTTTATTTTACTGTGTTTTTTACTGATATTGTGCCTGTATTTTGTTAGTTGGATGTTTTAAGTACTTTTTATATGTGTTAATGTCATTACTTTACTTACTAATCATGGTTACTTGATCATTTATTTGATTATCATCATTAATTTATAGTTTTAGATGGTTTGTTCTACTGTATATTTGTGAGATTGGTTAATTGAACATATTGCCATATACTATTTCTTTTTATTTGCTTTTCGTTGAAAACCATTTCCTTGCCACTTGATATGTAGGAAATTGCCTTATCCACGTACGGCTTTAACCATAATCTTAAGTTTGGTCAATTTTGATTTCTAAAATTCTAAATGTTTGGTTAATGCAGGCTTATCTCGACAACGTTGATGGGTCTGGGCTGGGTTTAATGCTCCTGCATTTGATATCCCATCAACAAAAGAGGTCCAAGAACCGCCTTTAAAAATGCCGACGAAGGAGGTTAAAACCCGCCTTTAAAAGGGCAAAGGAACCGCCTTTGATTATTTTTTAGTTTGGGACCTTGGACGCGAAGCTTACACTTTTTCAAACTTGGAACTATGATTTTCGGCTCTTTGGGAAAACCTGTTTAGGTTCCAAAGTTGTCTCACATTTATGTTCCATTTCTTTCCATTTGTGGCTCTTTTTTTAAAAAAATAAAACATTTCTGGAGACGGAAACATTGTCGTGTCTTCCATTTCTGAGTATGAAAATTGAAATCGGTCATATGGAAAATAGTAATGAAAAGGGAAAAACCTATTTTCGTACTCGGAAATACTGTCTACTCTTGTGGTAAAAAATTTATTATATTAATATTTCCTGAACAAAAAAAGGCCTCGATTCACAGCCACAAATGTAACACAGTACATGATAGTATCTTGCACCTTGACAAAAAATCAATAGATAACCAAGCAATAATCTATAAATAGGAATAGAAATAACTAGAAATCGATTACGGCATTTCTATGTGTAAAGTCTAGATTTATCTAGTTGGCAATTTGTGGAAATTATGCAAATATGGTATTATTGAGTTGCAACATCAAAGAAGGAATTTTGGTGAAATAAGGAAAGGCTGAAGACTGAATCCGAGAAGGATACATCTAGTCCAAGTTGTATTTGAGTTGGAGAATATATCAGTTCTTATATATGTGGGATTGGATTAATCTTATGGAATTGGAGATGGAATAAAATTCATGTGAATATACGGATGAGCATATTTACGCCAAGGTGTTAACTGAAAAAGAAGACAGAATATTATGGTATTTGTGATTTATGGAAATCTGAATATTCTTCTATATATTATGCGCATGGAAGCATAGTTGATTTATGGAAAATCTCTATAAATATGGAGTTGTTATTATCGAATATATGGAGATATTGAGATAAGGAAAATCCCTTTATTTATGGGATTTGGATATGCTTCAAGAAGCAGATTTGGAATAGGAATATTATGGAGATAATCATGGAGAATTCAGGTCTGCTCATGGACTATATATGAGGACAAACACGGCTGCATTATTGACGGACTTAATAGAAAAATATGCACACAGATTTTTTATCTTTCAAGAATTGCAAAGAGCCAGAATTCTATGTTCCAACACACGAACCTGTTGCACAAAGTTCAGAATCATATGCCTTAATTCCTCGGGAGGAGGAGATCCAGCGTAGACGAGTTTCGAGGCCAGAGGGAGTCTGATCAAGGCTGATCGGTAACAAGGGGAGCTTCCAGGATTCATGTTATAGTTTGATAAGATAAGTATAATTGTATGGTGTACTTTGTACTGTATCTTTCTGATTAGTGGATTCATTCTGAACTGGGCCAGGCCCCGCAGATGTAGGTGGATTTCACCGAACTGCGTAACCAAGTCTTGTGTCTTTTATGCTTTACTTTATTGCATACTTGGTTGGATAGGTTATGTTGGAACACAGTAGTGATAATTGAATTAATTAGGTAAAACCAAATTTCAATTGGTCTCAGAGCTTGGTCACTTATTATTCCCTTGGTTGTGTCAAGGAAAGTGAGATCCAGTTTTACCAATGGCGACCAGAGAAGGAGCTTCTGTGTCTCGGCCACCACTGCTGGAAGGAACAAATTACAACCAATGGAAGGCTCGCATGTGGGTGTTCATAAATTCACTGGATGAATTTGCTTGGTACTATGTTGAAACGGAATGGAAACCCCCAGTTGTTGGAAATTCCGAAGGAGAAGAATCTAAGCCTAAAGAGTCGTGGAAACCAGGTGAAAGAATGGGAAGCTTGGCGAACTCCAGAGTGTTAAATGCCATATTTACTGCAGTAGATAAAGATCAGTTCAAACTTATCTCTACATGCCAACAAGAAAAGAAAGCATGAGATATCCTACAAACTGTATATGAGGGGACAAGTCATGTACGTGAATCCAAAGTGCAGATGTTGGCTACAAAGTTTGAGGAACTGAAGATGGAGGAGGATGATACTATTTCTATATTCAATGGGAAACTCAGAGACATCTCCAATTTGGCGTATCAACTTGGGAAAGTTTACAAGGAAACAAAATTGGTGAAAAATGCCTTGAGATCTCTTCCTAAAAGATTTTTTATGAAAGTTGCAGCAATAGAAGAAGCAAGAGATGTAACCACTATGGACCTATGAGATGACAATGCAACAGCCTGCAAAGAAAGTCCAGAAGGAGTTGGCCTTCAAATCCTCTTCATCAAGGGTCATCTATGAATCTGATAGTGATGATGGAATTGAAGAACTTGCTCCTATCACCAAGAGTTTATCAAGAATGCTAAAGAAGGTAGTAAACAAGAATTCACAAGAAAGATCTGGAGGGAATAAAAATCATCCTCAAGATTTTGGTAATCGTGGAACTCAGATGGAACAAGGAAGTCAGCAATTCTCTAGAAACCAAAGTGGTGAAGGAAAGCAGTCTGAAATAATTCAATGTCGAGAATGTAGAGGATACGGCCACATCTAGGCTGAACGTGCTAATACCTTAAAAAATAGGGAAAATCATACATCACCTCTTGGAGTGAAGATGATGAAGAAGACGAAGGGGAACTTACAAGCAATTATATGGCATTTGGAGCAAAATTTCACGGTGGATCATATGAGGTATGTTCCAACATGTCAGAGAAAGACGAAGTTGTATGTTCCAACATAGGTTCTGATGACACGTCCAGTGATGATGGCGGACTAGTTGTGAGTGATGAAGATATCTACAGTACATATGAGCAGATGTATGCCATGTGGCTTCAAGTTGTTGATACAAATAGAATGTTGAAGGAAGAGAAAATCATCTGGGCAAGAAGGAGAAGGAGTTGCGAGTTTTAGTTGGTGAACTCAGAAGAGAGATTGAAGAGTTAAATTTGAATCTAAGCTCAACAACTAAGAGAGCTGAGATGGCCGAAGCAGTTATTACCAACTTAAACACTGGAAAGGCGAAACTTGATGACATTCTGATCATGGGAAAAAACTTTGGAGATCGACATGGAATTGGATTTGACAATTCATCAGATAGCAAGGTCAGTCTCAAGTCGAAGATTCAAGATGTAAAAAGAAAGTTTATCAAGACCCATCAAAGGAAACCTCTCATCTGTAGCTACTGCATGTATCAAGGTCATACAAAGGAACAATGCCGAAAACTACTCAGAGATATTATGACAGGGCGACAACTCTCAGTATGTTCCAACATAGACGATGTCCAACAATAAAAAATGGTCAAAAAGGTATGGCTTGTTAAACGCACAAGTACTTTCCTTTTTGCTCATACGTCTCCTATTGCACATTCTAGAGACTCGTGGTACTTTGATAGTGGTTGCTCTTGCCACATGACTGGAACTTAGGAATTACTAACAAACATCCAGCCATATGATGGTGGTTTTGTTACGTTTAGCGATGGAAAGAAGAGTCGAGTGGTTGGAAAAGGTGAACTGGATATTAAACGATTTCCCGTATTCACTGGTGTTTTGTTGGCGGAAGATCTAAAGGCTAATCTCCTAAGTATCAGCCAGCTATATGATAATAATATGACTGTGGAATTCCATAAGGAAAAGTGCATAGTGAAACATGGCAACAAAAAAGTGCTTACTGGTATTCGATAATCAGACAAATGTTACTTATTGGAACAAGAAGTGAACTGCTCCAATGTCAAATGTGATGAAGTAGATCGTACGGCTGACTATGTTCCAACATCGGTTGATTTCTCAGATTAGGGACGTAATGATGTTGGAACATCAGATGAGACAGATCTTAAAGATGAAGCTAATGACTCTTATAACTTCAGCAATGTTGGAACATCGTCCTCTCCAGAACTCTCCCATGTTCCAACATCAGTGCAGGCTAAATTAAGCAGAAGAAGGACTCGATCGATCCCTCAAATTAATGGGGAACTTGTTGCTGTCAAGAGTGCTCCCCTACATGGTGTGGTTAATAAGGAAGTATATCATCGACTCAAGAAGGCTTTGTATGGATCAAGACAAGCACCACGGGCGTGGCATAAGCAACTCACGACCTTTCCTATTCAGAAAGGTTCTCGTCGAGGGGGAGAAGATCACACCTTGCTTATTTTCGAGAATCATCAAATACACTGATTGCTCAAATCTATATTGATGACATGATCTTTGGGTCTACTTCACCATCCTTGGTACAAGATTTTGTGACTTTGATGCAAGCTGAATTGAAGATGAGTATGGTGGTAGCATTTGTAAGATTTCAGGATGAACTAAAGGAATCTCACTTGAATGAAGGCAAAATGATAATTCGGGTTGAGAGGAAAATTGTGGTAGTCTATGTTCCAACATTTGCGGATATTTTCACAAAGCCGTTGGACACTGCTACGGTTGAGCTCCTCAGACAACACTTAGGTGTTTGTCAGATTTGAGGTATTTCTTTGAAGCTTTTATTTAGCTGTAGAAGTTTTGTTTACTTAGTTTGTGTACATAAAATTAGAAAAACACAAAAAAAATTAGAAAGAAGAAAAAGGTGAAAAAAATGATGGTCGAATATATTAGAAAGGTGGTTCTTCCTGGTATTCTGGTTTATGATGATGAGGAGTTGGAGGACAGTAATGTTGGTCATGTTCCACCATAGAGTATGGAGACAGGTTGAGAAGATATGGAAATCTGAATATTCTTCTATATACTGATGAAGTGAAGGAAACTGAATAGGTGATCTGTTGATTCGGAAGCCATGAAAGGATCTTATGTTCCAATATAGAGAAAGCGGGTAAAGCTGAGAGCTGTTATGTTCCAACATCGGTGACTGATGTTCCAACACAAGGTGATTAGATTATTGATGGCACTTGTGTTCAAACTTCCATGAGAGATATAATTTTAGCCGAAAGGATAACTGATCTGGGTGTATATGAGGAGTGTGAAGTTACAGCTTACCTGGACTATTTGGGTCTCAAGACTGCTACCTCAATCTACAAGGAGTACAACCGAGAGATTGTAGAAGAATTCTATGGGAGGCAACATTGATCAAGATTCCGAGTGGTACAATGGTGTGAAGTTGAGTCCTAAATCCATTTAGATGGTAGATTTGGAGGTAGAAAATGCCAGATTAGATGAGGCACAGATAGCTGCTCCTGAAGAGGTTTAAAGGTTCTGCTATGGCTATGTTCCAACATAGGCCAGATATTTGCTTCAGGGGGAGCTGCATTTAATGGAGATTTTGGTTTTCTGTGTCTATTGTCTTTGGCATGTTTATGGTCCCAAGGGGGAGATGTTTTGGATTTCATGGATGACTTTATTGGCTCCGTTGGGTTCATATTCCAACATGATCATTATTCCTGGATGTTGAGGGAATCTGGAATTTAGGGGGAGATGTTATGTTTCAATGTTCCAACATCCAGAGTGGTTTTCAAGGTTGATGTCTTTATTTGCATAAGCTCTTGTGATGAAATGCCAAAAGGTGATTGGTCCACAAAATGTCCAAGGGGGAGATTGTAAAGTCTAGATTTATCTAGTTGGCAATTTGTGGAAATTATGCAAATATGGTATTATTGTGCTGCAACATCAAAGAAGGAATTTTGGTGAAATAAGGAAAGGTTGAAGACTGAATCCGAGAATGATACATCTAGTCCAAGTTGTATTTGAGTTGGAGAATATATCAGTTCCTATATATGTGGGATTGGATTAATGTTATGGAATTGGAGATGGAATAAACTTCATGTGAATATACGGATGAGCATATTTACTCCAAGGTGTTAACTGAAAAAGAAGACAGAATATTATGGTATTTGTGATTTATGGAAATCTGAATATTCTTCTATATATTAGCCGTATGGAAGCATAGTTGATTTATGGAAAATCTCTATAAATATGGAGTTGTTTTTATCGAATATATGGATATATTGAGATAAGGAAAATCCCTTTATTTATGGGATTTGGATATGCTTCAAGAAGCAGATTTGGAATAGGAATATTATGGAGATAATCATGGAGAATTCAGATCTGCTCATGGACTATATATTGAGGACAAACACGGCTGCATTATTGACGGACTTAATAGAAAAATCTGCACACGGATTTTTTATCTTTCGAGAATTGCAAAGAGCTAGAATTCTATGTTCCAACACACGAACCTGTTGCACAAAGTTCAGAATCATATGCCTTAATTCCTCGGGAGGAGCAGATCCAGCGTCGACGAGTTTCGAGGCCAGAGGGATTCTGATCAAGGTGGATCGGTAGCAAGGGGAGCTTGCAGGATTCACGTTATAGTTAGATAAGATAAGTATAATTGTATGGTGTACTTTATATTGTATCTTTCTGATTAGTGGATTCATTCTGAACTGGGCCAGGCCCCGCAGATGTAGGTGGATTTCACCGAACTGCGTAACCAAGGCCTGTGTCTTTTATGCTTTACTTTATTGCATACTTGGTTAGATAGGTTATGTTGGAACACAGTAGTGATAATTGAATTAATTAGGTAAAACCAAATTTCACTATGCTTCAGTTTCTATCAAACTTGTGATACTCTAAAAATAGCAGGATTCCCTTTGGTTGCTAACCAATTAAGAATTAGATGCTTAGCCAAAAAATTTCTCGCATTGTTGATATCATCTTGCGAGCAGGGCTTCGAATAATTTTTGAAAATTTAATAATAGCAAGATAGCTGAAAATATTTAGAAAGGTTAGTTAGATAAATTAGTAAAAACAAAAGTAAGATTACCTTGTCAATTTCAAGTAAATCTTTGCGGACTTCTTGAATGCACTCAGTCGCGTATAACATGACGTAATAGCCGCACTCCTGTGTTTGTGCTTACTTTTTGTGCTGACTTAAACAACATAAATTCTTAAGACAGTTATATCAAATAAGTATAGTATACTAGAAAAAAAACATGCTGATAGTCCACCTTGATTTTGACCACTTCTAAAGTAGTTTTATTTTGGTCACTAGTGTTCTTCATTGCAGATTCTAAAATCTCGATAAATTAATCTGGAGGTTGGAAGTGTAGTATGTCCATCCAATAGACGCGATTATTTGCGAGAACAATCAAATCAATCTCCAATGGTCCCTAATTACGAAAATGTAAAATATCTTCTAATTTGTGGAAATGATGCTGGTAAATGAATTGAACATTGTAAGTGTAACATTTCAATTTATGGCAGAATGAAAAGCTTCTTATCCTTCCAACCTAGACATTTACAAACGTAGTCGATCATCTCTTGTGTTGTACAACCAATTTCTTGAATCTTCACCGGGCAAGTGTATCCAATCCATCACTTCTTTTGATTATTAGTAAAAAAAACATATACCTTCATAATTTGAATTTTGTCATTTATTAGTAAAAAATGTTGGATTTGAAATAAAATTATTAAAATCAGTTACAACGTGTAGATCGACATCATTATTTGATTAACTTGGGTCATATCTCCATAGGTCTTCAAAATCATTCCATAATGCAATTATTACACACTTGCACCGAAATACACATTCATTTCCCAAGAATGCGTATGTTTAGTTTTAATCATGCGGTTGAAGCCAACTGTAGAGCACCTGTACGAAGTAATAAAATACTTCCTTAAACTTTTTCTTACCACTTTTTTGGCAATTTTGTTTTCTTCATCCATGACATAAACACCGTTTTTGTTTTTTCGGCCTTTTAGGAATGAATTGCACCTCTCAAGATCATACACATTGAGTGGTTAGACCAAAGCCCTTGCCTCATCTTCTTTCATCCCGCCCTCATTTGCAATATGCACATCTCTAGCTTGATTTCCACAACTCAATCAATGAGAAATTGCATTAAGTGCGGCAATGTGCTTTTTTTCATCCCTTGTACCCGAAGTTAGGATGATAGAGTCATGTCATCACTATAGACATGTAAATTCAAACATTATAAAAATTAAATATTATTTTTTACTAACATTATCCATATTCTGCAAGGCCCATCTCTTGTGGATCCCCCAACTCCCCTGTTCAATGTGAGTTTAAGTTAGCGAAGGATGTTCACCTCTCTTATTGCCAAAAATGTAGTCCTTGAAAAAGTGTAATTATGTTCACGCCAGCTCTTAGACATCATCAATGTAGTCTTCTTCTGCAAATCACCCATGTTTGGTGCTTCGATGTCAAATGGCCCTTATGAGGTTTTTCAAAAACATAGAATCAATCATGAGGAGTTTATTTAAAGATTAAATTAAGGATAATGTGGGGAATAACGCCTCACTAACGCTACCTTAAACTCCATCCATAATGTGTCATTGTAGTCTTTTGGGACATCATGTAAACTATCGTAGCAGATGTTATATCAAATTAACAAAGGTATATTTATTTATGTTTTCACTTGGGAAAATTTTAAAAATGATCAATTACAAGTGGAATTCATACCAAGGGATAAACACGACACCCTTTGTGAATTCATGGAAAAACCAGACCATCTAGGCTGGGTTAGGGGAATGGTTTGTTTCATGACCCACCAGTAAGCATTCGATATCTTATGGACCTACGATGGAGCGGAACCCTCGAGGGTCCATTTGTTGCAAAAGAATCCCAACTCCAAGAGAAACGAATTGAGCAACAAGAAATTGTGATTCGGAAGCTTTTCTAACACATCGAGCTAGTTCTTCCGGACAATTTAGAGGACTTAACACCCGATTGGACACCCCTATCTAGGGGTTCACGACATTCTCCTAGAGATGTTGAGATAAATCATGGGGAAATTGTTCAAAATCAAAGAATCAGTAGACAATTATTTAAACCCGACAACCTCGACAATGCCACCCTCGAAATTAAAAATAAAGTACAAAGGATCATTTTCTAAATTATGACACTTTGATTTATGTTTTATATTTAATACATATTTTACCTATGTTTTAGAAATTGTGTATGTGTGAACTATACATTGATCAAGGCGTAGATGGTAAAATGCTACATGTAGCCAATGGATTTTTGCATGAGTCAGTGAAACATTTTCACTCCATACCAATTGCAGAAGGTCATTCGAGGGTTTCCTTGAAGAATCATTTGGTGATGGACGCCCCTTTTCTAGGGAATGTTCCCCCTAGACTTATATATGCCAATCCAATCAAGGAAGGACATTTGAAGGAAACAATGCCAGTATCACTAAAACCGATGATAAAAACACCATAACCGGTAAAATCGATGCCCAAAATGGTTCCAATAGCACCAACTAGGTTTAAACCACCATTGGAAAGATCCAACATCCCTCAAAACTAACCGGGCTTCGTACGTGTCCTTTACAATTTGGTACAACCCCATGATTGAAACTCAACATTCACATTCTCGGGAAATGAATGCGTATTCGGATGCAAACATGAAATCATGGAGTCATGGAGTTATTTTGAAAACCCACGGAGATGTGAGCAAGTTAATCAAACGATGATGTCGATCTACACCTTGTGAGTGATTTTATTCATTTTATTTCAAAATTTGATATAAATTTCACTATCCATTATTACAATTAATACCTACTAAGTAATTTTCCAGGAACATGTTTTTTACGAGCAATCAAAAGAAATGATGGATTGGATATGTATGCCCGGTGGTGATACAGGAAATTGGTTGTACAAAAAAAATAAAGGATCGAATGCATTCACAAATGCCTAGGCCGGATGGATAAGATGATTTTTGTTGCACCATACATCGAAAGGTTATTTACTACGTTCAATTTCTTGACCAACATTGTTTTTGAAAATTTCAAATAATTAATATTTTTCTCCAGGGACCATTACAGACTAATATTGATAGTACCAGTAGAGAAGCAAGTGTATTGGATGGATCCCCTCCATTTCCAACTGTCTGATACCTTCGTTGAGATTTTTAAATTTGCAATGAATGAAAATAATGAGCTAAACAATTCTTCATTTCATGTGGTTCAAATCAAGGTTGGCCTATAAGTATTTTCATTTTCAAAATACTATCCTCAATTATTTAGTGCAATTTTCTTAATAATTTACGTTTCTTAAATATTTTTCAAGAAACATTTTCAAAATTGGGTGTGCAAATATTATGTCATGCATACACGTCCGAGTTCATAGACAAAGTCCATGAAGATATACTTGAACTTTACAAGGTAATTGCACAAATGCTTAGTGGTAATGTTTTTAAATATCCTTCACCAAATAATTAATACTATAATGTTATTTTCAAATTTTCTAAAATGATCGGAAACCCTACTCTCAAGAAGATATCAACAATGCACAGGATTCATTGGTTAGGCATCTAATTCTTAATCGGTGACACACACTAGGAAATCCCAATATTGTTAGGGACACTCAAGTTATATTTAAAAAAATGAATCTTAGAAATTTCGTAATAAATTTGTAGCAATTTATATTCCTATCTATAGATTATTGCTTGATGAGCGATATCTATAGATTTTTGTTTAGGGGAAAGATATTATCTTGTATTATTTTGAAATTGTGGCAGTGTAACAAGGCTATTTTTATGCTGGTAATATAAAGAAACAAGTTTTTACCAAAAGAACAGAAACATTTCCAAATTCTGAAACTCGGTCGTCTCTTCCATGTTCAAATTGCATAGGGTAAAAACCATTTTCCGAACTCGGAAACCTCTAACGTGATACAGTTTTGGAATTCAGAAATTGATGAAGGAAAAAAATGCTCTTAAACAAATTTCCAGAGAGGGACCAGAATGTGGAGGAAAATCTAGAAACTAATTATCATTTTACAAAGAGCGGACACACAACTATTCTGAGTTTCTGAGTTCAGAATATATAGATACTTTCCAAGTTTGGAATGTATAGCGTAACACAAGGGAAAGTTCCCAATTTTCGAGTTTGGAATTAAATTAAAGCCGGTTCCCCGAGTAAATTAAAGGTGGTTTTTAACTGCCTTAAATGACTCTTTTTAAAGGCGGTTATTGGTACCGCCTTATTTTTTAATTGATTAAAGGCATGGCCAGAGAAGGCACCTAATATGTTTACATTGCCGATAGAACCATCTTTAATAGGACATTCATACACTAGTGCCAGATTCGCACAAATTAGGAGTCAGCGTTCGAGGAGAAATATGGCATCCAAAGAAGTACTTTCATCTGAGCTTTGTTGAAACTCCAGCTCCTTTGATCTACCAATGTTGAAAATTCTCGGTGAGCTCGAATCTGCTAAGTATATTTTCAGCCGAGTGCTC
Organism: Rubia yunnanensis; assembly: GCA_037428765.1. NCBI lineage: Eukaryota > Viridiplantae > Streptophyta > Magnoliopsida > Gentianales > Rubiaceae > Rubia > Rubia yunnanensis. The sequence continues at coordinate 110,691,800 of CM075064.1, read as the reverse complement.
CTAGCTGAAACTTCTCCTTCAAGCCTGCAGTTTTGAATGACGATTGGAGGATCTCCATAGTAAGTCTGCCACGGTGAATTTTTTCCGATAAGGGCATTATTGTAGGGTTCTGAGAGTTTTGGAACTTCCTAATTTGTGTAGAGGCAATCTGGATTGCTGCAAATTTCAGTGTCTGGATTGAAATTATGGTTAATTTGGAGGGATTGGGAGAGCGCAACAGGACGAGAGGTGAGGATTTGTAGAAAATATTTGTTGCCACCCATTGGCGGTATAGTTGCAGAGGTGTTTTCCGGTGTAGGTTCCGACAAGATGTGAAAGTTATCACTAAGGAAGAAGTTAAAGGTAGAGAGAAGGTAGAGAGTTAAGAAAGATAAAGCATTGAATCTGAAGAATATCTGTGAAGCTCTAAACAAAAGAAACTATATTGGCAATATCAAAGACCCATTTAAAAAGTACTGAAGTGCAAATAGTAATATAAAAGTATACCTTAAAATATTGTATTATATTCAAATATTATAATAAAAGTAATCATTCAATATATATGTAAAAAATTAAACTTTAACTGTTATATATTTTAGAAGAAAACTAGTTTTAAAATATGACAAAAAATATCATAAAGTCTTGTTTTACATGTCTGACATTAATCTCCTTACGAATATTCTAGATGAATTTTTTTTGAAGAAGTACTCTCTATCAAGGTTGAACGAAGCGCCTCTTGAAATCAAGAAGACATTGTAGAAAACACAACTGTTGATCTTCATTAACACAAACTTAGAAATCCCCTAATCATTCACGAATTGTTCACAAAATTCTCGCATATTCTACTCTCACAATTTCGAAAATAAATTTGCAAGTATAAGGATGCTCGCAAGAAAAGAGTAATAAACTCAAATTCTGAATTATATGATTTATTTAAAAGGTAATTAATTCAGTGAGAGCATTCCCTATATATAGAGTTTAATTCGGCTAGATCACAAGAAATAGAAGACATAATTAAGCTAGGATTTAATCTGATTCTTTGTTGAATTAAACAGTCTTTGAAAATTTGAATCCTAATCAAAATAAATGTATAACTATGAAGAAGTATAACCAAATTCCCCTAATAAGAATGGTCAGATTCATTGAATCTAATCCTATCAAATCTTACCTAACTTTATCTAATCTTATCTAAACTTATCTAATCTAATCAAATCTAATCTTCTAATATTACATATATTTCGAGATTAATCCTATGATGAATACACTGAAGAAACCCAGTGGAAAAAAGAGTGTAGTGTTAATCTACCAAAAACCCTAATCTCAAAAATAATGAAATAGAAAACCTTAATTAAACCATAATTTTGAAATTCAGGAATAGGAAATCCTGAAACCCTTATTCAAAATTAGAGTGCAATTCTTCCGAGAATACTTCGAATTCTTCGGCTCCTCTTCATGTACTTAAACAATCAAAGCATTCAACGCTGCATATCTACGTTTATTCTGGCTCTTGTCATCATACCATCCAAAATATTATATTCAACACTATTGCTCTCGTTATAAAGAGGTTATCGTATTAACTAGAAATAATTTAACCTATTCAGAGTCCATCTTTGAAAAGTACTTTTCTATAAGTTATAGAACAATATTGATATTGTTCAACTTTAAAAGTATACAACTGATATAGCTAGAAAACGTAAGGGTTCAAAGGAACAAATTAGAGAAACAAAATAGGGATCGCAAGCATCAAACCCTAAGAACAAGTTCTAAAATCTACCAAGAAAAAAGATAAAATTTCCAAAATACTATTGATGAAAAATTAATTTTTTTCAGCCTACAATGAGTCTTTAAATAATTTAAACAAAACCTAAATTAAAAAGAAATGAATTTTGAAACAAAAATAACAACATTCAATGTTATAAGGTTGTTTTGAGGCCTGACACGATATTGGATAACTTCGTTTGCCTATTTCTAGGACCAAAATCAAACATAAACCTGCCCACTGAGTATACCCTAATGTTTAAACTGAAATCAATTTGATTTTATCCCTCTTTACTTGGCCTTTACCGACATTTGATATTTTCTGGAACCCTAATGCAGCGAACCAAAAACACCTCCTTAAAAACTATAAAATTTCAGCCTAAACAATAAGAACAGGGTCATGAAAAGAGCTCACGGAATGGCCTTTAGAAAATGGCTAACTGGGAAGAACACCGCCTTGTCACAGTTTGACTGTTCATATGTGGTAAAGCAGTTGCAACAATTCTTTCAACCCACTACCATAGAAATAATGTATTGTAAGGGAAATCATTTATAAATATTATTTTGTATTATGCCCACAAAAACTATCGAAGAATTTGAGATCGAGTGAGTGCTAGACTTCATTTTGAGAGTATTTTAAGATTTTTTTGTATCTAGTAAATCTTTTGCATATAGTATTCTATCGGCATTTTTATAGACTTCCAGCTTTCTCGAAAAGCGATGTGAAGAAATTAATGGTAGATGTCAATTGCATGTTGCTTAGCTATCGATTCTATCAAATTGACCGACCGACGTTGCCTCCACCTTCGGCAGACCACAAAAGCTAATAACCATTTAAACCTACGCTACAACCAACATCGACCAAATTGATGAAACATTTCATGACAGACTTAAGCTATGATCTCGATAACAACTATAACTAGTCGTGCACTCATTAATAATTGATATCGGCTGTGCACCTTCCTTTCAGTCATATGACATGTGGACTAATCACCAGTGGAAAACCCTCAAAATCGATCAAAGACGGTTAAAAAACTGCCTTAAACTAGGGTCCGAAAAAAAGCTGAGGTTTTTGGCAGCAAAGCAAAAATAGATCTGGAAACAACAGCAAAACATGATGTGTTAATCACAACAAAAAAACATGCATTGGTTAAAAGCAATTCAAACCAGCAACAATAAATAAAGCGGCGGAAGGCTTTAAAGCGGTGAAGACGGAAGCATACGGCAGAGACAGGGGGGGTTTTGACGTGGAGGTGAGCGAAGGAGAAGGAGGGATTCAAGGCGAGCGGGGAAATGGAAAAGGGGACCTGGTTCGCTGGAGCGGTAGAATGGAGGAGGGTTTAATTTCGATCGGCGGAATGGGAATGTTTACTCCATTAGTGATGGAATGGGAGGGTTTAATTCGGAAAATGACTAAGGGAGAAAAACTTAAGAGTTGTTTATATATTGGGCCAATAAAGGCAACCAATTAAAGGATGTTATACAATAAAAACAACTTTAATCAATTTTCATTAAAGGTGGTTCAACCTTTAATCGATTTAAAACCAACTTTAAAATTGAAAGAAGGTTGTTGGGAGGGAGCTCCAAATTCAAAAAATTTTCTTTGGCTATTTCTTTGGCAATTTTTTTGAATTGCTAAAAATTTCAAATAATCTTCCAAAAAATTTCATGAGCTGGGAGCAGCTGCGCAGCCGCTCTAAGCTATTTTTTTTAACTTTGAAAATCGTTCACTTCTTTTGTTGACTTTAACTAATGACTAAGTTAAGTTAAACTAATCAATGATCAACCTTCACTGACCTCATATATACAAATAAGAATAATTGTTTTTTACATTAACTAATTAACGTTCAACCCTTAATTGATTTAGTATACATAAATACAACTTTAACAAGTTAACAGTGAAACTTTACTTTACTTTCAATATATAAACATTAAAAACAAAATTGCCTTTAACTAATTAACGGTCAAAATTTATTTGAATTAGTATATGATAAATACTAATTAAAAATGTTTGACTGTCTAATCAACAGTCAAACCTTAGTTGAATTTTTATATATAAATACTAATGAATGGTCAAACTTTACTCGATTTTTCATATATAAACACTATAAATAGATCGACTATGTCTAATCAACGGTCAAACTTTACTTTACTTTCAATATATAAACACTAATAACAAAGTTGACCTTAACTAATTAACAATCAAACTTTATTTGATTTAGTATATGATAAATACTAATAAAAAATGTTTGACTTTGTCTAATCAACTGTCAAACCTTAGTAAACTTTCTATATATAAATACTAATCAACGGTCAAATTTTACTCAACTTTCCACATATAAACACTATAACTAGGTTGACTTTGTCTAATCAATGGTCAAACTTTACTTGACTTTCAATATATAAACACTAATAACAAAGTTGACTTTAATTAATCAATGGTCACACTTTATTTGAATTAATATATGATAAATACTAATAAAAAATGTTTGACTTTGTTTAATCAACAGTCAAACCTTAGTTAACTTTCTATATATAAATACTAATCAACGGTCAAATTTTACTTGACTTTCCATATATAAACACTATAACTAGGTTGACTTTGTCTAATCAATGGTCAAACTTTACTCAACTTTCAATATATAAACACTAATAACAAAGTTGACTTTAATTAATCAATGGTCAAACTTTATTTGAATTAGTATATGATAAATACTAATAAAAAATGTTTGATTTTGTCTAATCAACAGTCAAACCATAGTTAACTTTCTATATATAAATACTAATCAACGGTAAAACTTTACTCGACTTTCCATATATAAACACTATAACTAGGTTGACTTTGTCTAATCAACGATCAAACTTTACTTGACTTTCAATATATAAACACTAATAACAAAGTTAACTTTAATTAATCAACGGTCAAGCTTTATTTGAATTAGTGTATGATAAATACTAATAAAAAATGTTTGACTTTGTCTAATCAACAGTTAAACCATAGTTAACTTTCTACATATAAATACTAATCAACGGTCAAAATTTACTCGACTTTCCATATATAAACACTAATAACTAGGTTGACTTTGTCTAATCAACGGTCAAACTTTACTCAACTTTCAATATATAAACACTAATAACAAAGTTGACTTTTATCTAATCAACGGTCAAACTTTATTTGAATTAGTATAGGATAAATACTAATAAAAAAATGTTTGACTTTGTCTAATCAACAGTCAAACCTTAGTTAACTTTCTATATATACATACTAATCAACGGTTAAACTTTACTCGACTTTCCATATATAAACACTAATAACTAGGTTGACTTTGTCTAATCAACGGTCAAACTTCACTTAACTTTCAATATATAAACACTAATAACAAAGTTGACTTTAACTAATAAACGGTCAAACTTTATTTGAATTAGTATATGATAAATACTAATAAAAAATGTTTGACTTTTTCTAATCAACAGTCAAACCTTACTTTACTTTCTATATATAAATACTAATGAACGGTCATACTTTATTCGACTTTCAATATATAAACACTAATAAATAGGTTAACTTTGTCTAATCAATGGTCAAACTTTACTCGACTTTCAATATATAAAAACTAATAAATAGGTTGACTTTGTCTAATCAACGGTCAAACTTTACTCGACTTTCAATATATAAAAACTAATAAATAGGTTGACTTTGTCTAATCAACGGTCAAACTTTACTTGACTTTCAACATATAAACACTAATAACTAAGTTCACTTTAACTAATCCACGGTCAACCCTTACTTGTCTTTCTACGTAAAAATACAAATAACAAAGTTGGCTTTAACTAATCCACGGTCAACCCCTACTTGACTTTCTACATACAAATACAAATAATAAAGTTGACTTTAACTAATCGACGATCAACTCTTACTTGACTTTCAATATATATACACTAATAAAAAAGTTGACTTTAACAATTTAACGGTCAAACTTATATTTGAATTAGTCTATAATAATATTTACTAATAAAAATGTTTGACTTTGTCTAATCAACGGTCAACCCTTACATGACTTTCAGTATTTAAACACTAATAACTAAGTTGACTTTAACTAATTAACGGTTAAAATTTATTTGATTTTAGTTAATGAAAACTTTAATGGGTTAAAACCCATAATTTTGGCCCAAACCCTAAGTCCTATTTTCATATTCTCAGTCTTCCTTCTCCCTTCCCTAATTTCATTCGATCGAACCCACCGTCCCTCCACCTCCTCTGGTTTTTCTCTGCCGATTAGCCACCAACCACGCATTATCTGGATGGGGAGATGGGGCCGGTACCGGCTCCGGTGAGGAAGGTGATCTCGCGACATCTTGTCTTCCTCCTCAAAGCCTTGTCCCTTTTTTCCTTCGATGCACAGACCCACTATTCGCTAATATATTTGTCGATCGTTTCCACTGCTTGTATGTCTCCTCACCGTCATTGTTATCCCTCTGACTGAGACGAACGTCATCGATCGATTGCTAGCAACGAAGGTTCGGCAGTGCCTACTGCCCATAAAACAGGGCATCGCCATAAATGGTAAGAGCTCGGTATCTTTTCCTCGATCCTGTCTCATTTTTGCTCTCTGATTTCATGTATTTAGTTTCTCTTATTCCCTCTTTAAGATTTAGGGGTAAAATATGGGTTTGGGGGTGATTTTCCTAGGGTTTTATATTTTTGAATTCTGCTCATTTTCTTCTGATTTCTGGGGTGTTAGAGATGCTAGGCTATTTTCATTTACCTGTGTAAAGGTTGTGTGGTGTTACGTAGTTGTTGACTGTAAAATCCTAAAATGGGAGTGCTAGGATTTTCTTATGCTTGCTCTCCAAGTGTTTGATGTTTTGTCTGATAGAAAAAAAATGCTTGAATTGCAGGGGAAGAAGAAGATGAATGTGGAGATGTTGAACCAGAAACATTGTGGTGAGGGACTGGAAACTAGCTTGATTACAGAGTCAGTACCGAAGGTTTAGCACTTTTACTCTTCATTTGTAGTTTGATTATACTGTATAATGTATATGGTTCTCGCCTTGGGTATAACTGATGTATGAAATGATGCTCCAAATTTTCCCCTTAATCATAATTCTATATGATGATGTATCACTATGTTGAAATGATGTTTGCTAGAAACCGTTTTGAGTTTATTTGTTTTTCCCATGAATTTTTCCCCTTTTCATCTTTTGGTCCCCTAACGTATGTTCTCTTCTAATTTTAATACTGTTTTTTGTGACCATTGATGAATTATATTATATAGATGGTTTCAAATTGTTATTACAAATTGGCTTCTGTTTTGTTTGGCATTTATGCAAAGAATAGGTATATTGTCATTCTATATGATAGTAGAATCGCGCCTATATGATTCTGGTACTTTTAAGTTCATTCCCAGGTTTGCTTGACTTTCTATATATAAATACTAGTGACTAAGTTGACTTTAACTAGGTATATGTTCTGAAAAAATCATTGCTGCACATAATCAAAAGTTCTCTTCTCTCTGTTTTTTGCTGTGTTTGCTGGTTTTGCTGTGTTTTCATTTTAAATCAAACGTGAAAAGTTAAATTGTGTGACTTAAGTTCGGATAGGGGGAGTAACACCTGCATCAATTGACGAAACATCTTGCATCAAGTTTACCCTACTGCCTGTATTTTTTATTGAAAATTTATATGTTCTTATTAGTTCAATTTAGTGTTCAAATCAGCCTGAGGTATATCTTGTTTTCCTGTTGGAAGCCTATAATGATGAGAACCCTAATGTTTAATAGGTTAGCATGTTTAATTTCTGTGATTTAATTTTGATGGATGTAAATTTACTCCATTACTAGATATGTTATGCATTATTTGAATCACTATTGCACCTATCTTCTAGTCTTTGAGAGCTGATGTAGCATAGGGTGAATTGACTTGGCCCATCTTACAAATCTTACATACTATGCACCTTCAACTGTATGAACTTTGTCATATCATGTGAAATGCAAGGTTGTTAGCCCATTTGTTATGAATGGTACGAGTTAAATGATGACTTTTGAGGGAAAAGCAAGCATATTTTGAGTCCCACGCAAATGAAGTTTCTGTTGATGCTTGATGATATGTTTCACTTTGGCATTTTAATGTTGTATTTTACTTTAAACATTTTTTTGCTCTGTAGCATATGATTTATGTGGTAAGATTGGTACATTCATTTCATTAAATGTTATGAATCAGCATAGGAAGAATATGATAGATATGTGTTTATCTTGGTGGATTATTTTGTACTTTACTTTACCGAATGTTGATGTGTGACTGAATCAAATTGAGTTATGTAGCCTCGTTAAGTACTGAAGGTTGATATATTGATATGAACGTCTTTATTCAGGTATAAGCTTCTGGTATAAGCTTCTGGCATAGTTTCCAATGATCTATTGAATAAGCTTTTGGCATGGTGAGATTGATTCCTCTCCAAGGTCTCTTGCGCAATGTTTTGTTTCATTGATTATTAGTTTTGTATCATAATTTTTTTGGTTTTATTTTTACATTATCAATTTTGTGAATTTAATTTTATTATTAAATTGATGTCCTATTGAATTTTTAGTTTCAAGTCTTTTTCTCTTCCTCTGAAAGCTGCAGCGTGCTGCCGCTTCCTCTGTTTCAGGTCTTTTTCCCTTCCTCTGAAAGCTGCAGCGCACTGCCTCTTTTAGAGGAAGGGATTTTTTTTATTCGTCATAAATATTTTAGAACCGGTTAAAACTGGTGCTAACAAAAAAACCGGTGCTAACAAAACAATCGGTGCTAAATTAGCACCGGTTGAAAATCCAGTGCTAACAAAAAAACCGGTGCTAACTAAAAACCCGGTGCTAAAAGTTGGGATTTAGAACCGATTGTTTTCCAACCGGTGCTAAATTAGCATCGGTTACTTTGGCACCTGCAAAAAAACTGGTGCTAGAACATAAAAAAAATCGGTGCTAAAGGGGGGTTCTTGTGATTGTGAGTTTAAAGATTTAGAGGCTGAATTGGCAAGTTTTTGCAGTTTGTGGTCATTTGTGCTTTGAGATGGAAGAGGAGAAATATGTGGAGATGCTGGAATAATTAAGGAGAATTTTGGTGCTGAATTATGGTAATTACAAATGTAGTTTGAGAAGAATCGTGATTGATTTGAAGACTCCTAAATGTTAGGAGAGAATATTGTGTTTACCTCTTTGAGGTCTAATTAGATAAGGAAAGACATATTTTATTCCTTATCTATCTTTTGGTTGTAGTAATATTTTGGACACTATTTATTTTCATTCATGCAAAAAAAAAGAACAGAAATACGACGCACAGTCCATCTGCACATAATGATATTTGCGATTTGGGTTTTCCAGTGTTTTTATTCAGATAATTTTCATCATTTATTTTTATGCTTTTGATAGTTAATTTAATTATGTATTCTAGCTAAATTCTTCCTTCCCGGTAAAGATCAAGGAAGTACTGGCGTCGATTCTCGTGAGATCTAATTAGTTTTTATACTTTGATTACATGCTAGCCTCTATTTTTCTTGATCATAATGTTTATGATTGCTTTCATGTTATTGAGTATTGCGCAATATTTGATAGCATGTTAGTTAATTTAATGCCAATTGAACCAATCATCCGCAATTGTGATTTTAGTTCAATCATTGGTAGGGAATAACAGTTTTAATTTAACAATCCGGCATCCGAGTTTGTTGGTTATGAATTGGGTCTTTCTCATTCTTAGTGTTGCTAGCATATTAAATCTATAGAGCGTCTCTTAGGTTATATGTTAGTTGGAGAAATAATTGGTGAGGCATCCTCCTGATTATCGACAAGGTAATGATAGATTGATTGCTTGCAACTATAACCAATTTGTGTGCATGCATTTAAAGTCATCTTTGCATCAAGAATCAAGATAGAAAGCCAGTATGGAATTGATCGAAACCGGAATTTTCTTGTCATAGTCGAATTGTTTTGCAATCTGTAACAATTTCTCATTCTTGTTTTTACTCAATTTTTAGTTTCTTTATTCACAACCTTCATCTGGTTCTTTTGGTTACAAATTCGCAGATTAAAGATTAAGGAAAAGGTCTCGCCAATCTTTTGGGAAACGAACATGCTCGCAGCTATCCTGGTTGGTATTCCCATACCGATTGTAGAATCCTAAACAGAAAATTCAGCTTAGAGCTTGATTTATATTTGGTGTAAAACGACACACCAATCCTTTTGACCTAAAGATCAGCGACAATAGACAGAGACATTTTAAATAGAAATGATCAAATTTTTTCCATATCTTCAACCTCGACAATTGCAGACTAATTGGTGCATAGGAAATGCCTCAGCCTCACTCTCTTCAATATAGCCTATACGAATTTCCCAATGAGCCAGAGAGATTAATCTTCTATATTTAGTCTTATGGTTTTCATTGGTTATGGAGAATTTTTCCAACGATCCACACCTGAGCACATCCATTGCATGCACCGCGACATTGCTGAAGAAGCTACAGTGCATGTTCAACACCTGTAGTCGAGGCATGCTGGAAAGCATAGCCACCGCCATATGCGGATGTAACGTTAGACAGCTAATATATAGTTCCTTCAAGTTAGGGCAGTTGCGACCCGTGATTTCGAGCATGCCGAGTTCTTTGAATTCCCACCCGCAGACTAAACAATCGATCTGCGTCCAGCTCCGGAAAGCCTTTGATAGCCCTTTCATTGTTGTATTCTCGGATATGCATGGCAACACCAATTGTTGCATATACGAGCACCTAGTTTTATAGGAATCACACGGAAGTGAGTGTTAAAAACTACTGTATAAAAGGTAATATAGAAAAATATAACTTTTGTGACATATTGAGAAAAAGCATGTACGTACCTTGAAGCTGCATGAGTAAATCCCTGTCTCTCACCTGGAAGTAATAATCAAATACTATAGTCTTCAGAGAACCTAGTCCGACGTTTATGCCTTGAACAAATGAGAGTGGTGAGCGTCATTTCACTCGCCAAATAACCTGCAAATTCAGATTAATACTAATTAGTACAATGGTAAGCAGGGTCGATCCCACGAGGAGCAAAAGCAATAATCAATAATTATTTTTCCCACTATTTGTGAAAACCTTTTTGGTGATGCCACCATGCCTTAAATATAGTGATTTTACTAACTCTAAAAATGCAAATGACGACTCTAAAAATATGAGAAATAAATATATGAATGAATGATATCGGCTAAGAATAACTCATGCTAGTCAATATCGATCATAGGCACAAATGAATCAATTCCTACACATCTACTGGTTATAGGGAAGTAGGTACGCTTAACCCCCCAATTCTTTCTTACCTTATCGACAATCAACTAATTATGATTAATTAACTGTTTCCCTTACCAAAATGTTCCCAGAAAGTATTCGCTAAACCAGAACACATTTTGATAGCATTAGTATTAAAAGAACCCGATATAGCAATTACCAGAGTAAAAGAAAATAGTAACGCACACTCAATTATTCCCTATCTTGCTATTACAGTCTTAGCTAGTTAGCTGTTTTTCACAAAACTGTGCTACTTACTAATCCCATCCAACAATTACGTATTGGCGGAAATCAGATAGCAGTATTCTAAAAACACTTAAGTTAATCAGGCTTAAACATATTAGAAATAAAATTCAATCAAGAACAATCAAGAACATGCAAGAATCAATTATAATGCAATTAGGCCTCATGATTTATAAACTAGCATTTGTTATTCTTTGCCGATATATGAATTAGCTACTCATAGTAATTAAATTAAACAAACTATCGATGCAAATAATAAACATGAGTTGACGTAAGAAATAAATAATTTAATCAGACCATGGCACACCCTTGTTGCCAAGAAATTCGCTGGAAGTGACAAATTCAACCAAACAATTGCAATGCTCCACAGTAACTAGTCTATGCGCAGGAGTAAAACTAAAATAAGGGAAACAATGACAGTTGATTACTTAAGCATGAAAATCAATGCAAGACTTATGATTCAATAAGAAATTCCACCCTTCCAGCGTCTGCGGTGGAAACTATTAAAACCAAGAAAGAAAATATTTTTTTGTCTCTGTATGGAATGAAATACGAAACTAATTAAACTAAGACTAACTGCCCAGACCTAAGCCTTGCGTCTTGCGTATATATACGCATGCAGAAATTCTAATCCATATTGGAATCTTCCATATACAATAGAATTCTTTCCAAATTTAAATTCTGATTTGAAGAGATAAGATTAAATCTTCAAATTATCTTCAAAATATCTTCAAAGATATCTCCATAAAAATTAGCCCAAATCAGATCCAAAATATCTGCTATGATTTCTGCTCTCCATTTGACTGCTTCATTTGTAAAAATTGCCCAATACTCCTTACTCTCCTCCAAATTCCTCTGGAACCCAAAAGCTGTGATCTGTTACAAATAAAAAAATTAAAGTGCACATTAATCACGTAAAATCACAGCTAATCCCAATAAAATAAACAACATAATTAACACACATCTGAGAGCCTTATTATAACTCTCTTACAAGCTAGAGGCAAATGGCAGAGTTCACATCTTGTTAGAATAAAGACAGTAGATGATTAGTAATATCAGGAACAACCAGAACATCATAAAGGCATAAATCATCAGAGAGCTTAGTGTCACCAATATGAGAGATTCGAAGAGAAGTACCATTGCCAACAGAAACAGTAGAATTACCAGAATATGGAGCGACAGACTCTAAACCAGAGGCGGAGGATGCCATATGACTGGTAGCACCAGAGTCAATAAACCAGTCAGAAGATCGGGCAGTAGGCTCTAACTGCAAGGATGACTGAAAACGTTCCGCCAGATGAGTGGAGTCTGTACGACGAGTCAGACCCTGAGAACCAGTCTGAGCAAGCATCCTGTAGCAAGTCGCAGCATAGTGACCGGGACGACCACACCAAGTGCAGTGCGGCCGACCACGACCAGCCCCAGCCGAGGACTGAAAACCGGCTCTGCCGCTGCGTCGACCGCTGAAGTGGCCACCCCTGGTGGTACGTGAGCCATACGCGCCACCTCCCCTCGCTGGCGCGTGATCCCACGCGCGACCGGTCGAGGGAAATTCTGCCGATGTGAATGCAGCAGGTCCAGTGGCCGGGGCTGAATGGTCCTGTAAGTTTTTCAGAAAAGCCTCGTGGTTTTTGGCACGAGATAAGACATCGGCATACAATGGAGTAGGAGATGAATTAATTAATGGTGCAGAAAAATCCTTAAACTCAGTTCCAAGAGCAGTCAAAAACCAAATAAGTTGATCATCATTGGATACAGGAGAACCCATCATAGACAACTGCTCAAAAATATCTTTAAATTGGAGATGGAGTTCATAAACTGTACCAGTCTTACGTATACCATGGGCAGCAGCACGAAGACGAAGAACGGATGAAGCACTGCTGTCGTGATAGATCGACTGAAGATTGTCCCAGATTTCCTTTGAAGTGGCACAGTCAGGAAAGACTGCCAAAGCCTCCGGGGTGAGGGAAGAAAAGAGAAGACTGCAAACACGTTGATCTTCATCAACCCAATTCTCATAATCAGATTGAGCCTTCAAGTAAGCCTCCATGGGATCAGGCTTGGAGGAGGAGCCTCGAACTGGAGTAGAAGTACCAGTCCCTGCATCGGAGATGGAAGCGGCGGCCAGGGGGCGAGGAGGAACAGTCGGACAGGGTCTGGAACCATCAAGAAAACCATACAGCTTCTGAGGTCGGAGAACATAACCAGCTTGACGCTTCCACAACAAATAATTGGATGATGTCAATTTAATAGTCATCATGTGGAGCAGGGTATTATAAGATAATTTATCGTCAGACATGATAGAGGAGGAAGAAAAATAAATTCGGAAGGTAAAGGTTGAAAGGCTTCGGATGCAAACAAAATTAAAGTGTGGAGAATCAGTTTTCATCCAAAATTAAAGTGTTTCAGAGTGATGGTGGTACTGAGTTTCTAAACACTCGTCTACGGAGTCATTTTGCTACTAAGGGCATTCACCATCGGATATCGTGTCCTTACACTCCGGAACAGAATGGTAGGGCAGAGCGCAAACATAGGCATGTTGCCGAGATGGGTCTTACTATGCTATTTCATTCGCATATGCCTATCTCTTACTGGGATGATGCTTTTGCTGCAGCTGCATACACGATCAATCGATTGCCTACTCCTGTACTGCATGGTTCTTCTCCTTATGGGCTTCTATATGGTCGTGATCCTTGCTACTCAAATTTTCATCCTTTCGGTTGCCGGGTTTTTCCATTTGTTCGACCATATGCGGATCACAAATTATCTCCTCGTAGCATTCCATGCATTTTCCTTGGCTACAGTTCCAGTACAAAGGTTTTCGTTGTCTAGATTCTTCCACAGGCAGAGTCTACATCACTCGCCATGCTCGATTTGATGAGACATATTTTCCTTTTACCACGCTCTCTTGTTGGGGCCCTTCAGTATCTCACCATTACTCGTCCAGATTTGGCCTTCTCGGTCAACACTGTCAGTCAGTACCTTCAGGATCCTAGAGATGATCATTTTGCTGCAGTTACACGAATTTTGCGTTATGTTCGTGGTACTCTTCATTTTGGTTTGGTTTTCAATTCTGCTAGCACTCCAGATGTGTTAGGCTATTCTGATGCTGACTGGGCCCGCTGTCTAGAGACTCGACGTTCCACTTATGGATATGCAGTTTACCTGGGTGGGAATCTTGTTTCTTGGAGTGCCAAGAAACAACCCACTGTCTCTCGTTCCAGTACGGAGTCTGAGTATCGTGCTCTTGCCAACACTGCTTCTGAGGTTGTCTGGCTCACTCATTTGCTTCGTGATCTTCGAGTTCCGCTTTCTGGGTCACCATTGTTGTTATGTGACAACAGTAGTGCTATCTTCTTGGCTCAGAATCCGGTGGCTCATAAGCGGGCCAAGCATATTGACATTGATTATCATTTTGTTCGTGAGCTGGTGACTTCCGGCAAACTACGTATTGCTCATGTTCCAACTTCTCTTCAGATTGCTAACATCTTCACCAAGGGTCTTCCTCGTCCGCTGTTCGAATTCTTCAGATCCAAGCTTTGCGTCGGCGAGCATCCGACGCTTCACTTGAGGGGGGGTGTTAGAATAAAGACAGTAGATGATTAGATAGTATTTTATTCCATGTTAATGACTAGTACTATAGTTATATTTAGACTAGTATTCTTTGTACTCTATATATATTCTTCATCATTAATCAGACTCATTATGGGAAATTACTTTATCACATCTGCACTCTGATATGTCATGATTATTTTAAAACAAGAGAAAATCGAAAACCGTGGCTCTCCACAAGCGATACACAACATTAACATTCACTAAGCGATCAGCCAAACTCATGAGAGACAAAATACGTAAAAGGAATACGTAAGGGATATTGGACCAAACATCTTCTGCATCTTTCTGAGCTTTCAACCGATGGCTCTTACGGAGGCCGCCTTTGTTTCCCATGACGAATAAAAAGAAAATGTCCAGAATGATACCTGTATTTAGGTAATATTCACGATTTGGTGCCCAATTTTTAAAATTGTTCTAAAAAGGTACCCACTTTTTTTATTAATGTCCCGAAAAGATACCTTTTAGTTAAAAGTGGGTACAATTATGGCACAATTTTGATCCAAATTGTTACATATTCTTTGTTGAAAGGTACCTTTTGAGACATTAATGAAAACATGGGTACCATTTCGGAATAATTTTAAAAATTGGTACCAAATTGTGAATTTTGATTAAAAGTGGGTATCATTTTGGACAATCTCTCATGAATATAATAAGTGAACCTGTAGTGTCAAAGGAAATTAGAGGTTAATTTGAAATATAGAAAATAATATTGAATTGCCTGTAAGAATATGCAAATATTAATTTCAAGGGAGGTATTTAAAGAAAACTTTAATTTGTGAAGTACAGAGATTAACAATTGAGTGTAGGGGGCTTCCTGCTAGGCCAATTGTTTATGTAATATGTTTTCAAGGAAAAATTCAAACTACATTTCTATATCTGGTCAAAATATATTTCAAACAAGTACATCATAAATTCATATTATTAAAATTTTTGCCAAATTTTAAAAAAGAAATCAAAAACAGAACGTAGCAAAATACAAATTGAAATCTATGATTAATAGCTGAAGAAACATAATCTAAAGCAGAGTCTCAATTTATGAGGGAAGGTGCAGATCGAGTACGGAACACAAGGAAGAATCCATGAATATAGAATTGAGGTTTTTAGCAATGTGGAAGCAAAATTCAAATGCAACCTGGTTATTTAAAAGGTTTAGTGTCAGCACAATTAACTACTCAAATAATCCTGAAACTTTAAGGTTTTTCTTGATTTGGTCATGTAAACTGAAAAAAGCTTTATTCTAGTCCTATATCTTCCGAAACTGCTTTTATTAAGTTAACCATCTTCAAAAGGGATAAAAAATTGAAATTCATCAATAATGTTCTTTTAATTTTTTTTTTCAATTTTTAGAATTTAATTTTATCTTAAAAAAGTTTTCAACTTTTATTTGTCTTCACCTTAAAATATTTAACTATAATTAATTAAATAAAAGTTTTCTTACTGTATTGCAATATAGTATACACTAACTTAAAAAATAACATCAAGAGGCCAAATAACTCACACCTATTATCTCCCATTTATATAAGGCGATTAACATAAAATTTATCCTATAAAAATAAGATAAAAGAGTGATATAAAAGTTATATATAAAAATGAAATAGAAATGAATTTTGAATAATTACATATATACAAATAAATGCATCCCAAAAAAGTAAAAGGACCGTGACCTCACAGGAATCTTTAAGGATAAGCGCTAGCTATGACCTCACTGAAATCTTTCGTTTAAGACGAGCGTTGCAATCACTTCATTTCCTCGACAATTTTGCTATCTCTTGTTTATAGTAAAACTATAATAGTGAACTTCATGGATTCTTATTATTTAATAGTGTTTTCAACTATTTTTTGAAGGAAAAGAGGACCATCTTCATTAGCTTTTATATAATACTTGGGAAAATATTATTTTTTTTCTATTTTCTGCAAACTGTATTGTAAATATAATGCGGAAAGTAATAAATATTTATAAAACATAAATTAAATTAATTTTTGCTAATTTGGAATTTACTATTCTTATTAATAATAATAATATAAATATTATATGATTTTACAAAAGTAACATTGGTAGTTGTCCACTGTTATAACGTAATTGTAATTAATAGACAAGATTTCTATGATAAGATCCACCTACAATTACACCCTTTCAACCATATACGTTCAGTTAAGAATATTAATTGATGTTGACCACTTTAATAAGACAAATTTTTGGGAAAGACGGTCTTTCCATAGGTTTATGGAAAGACGGGCTTTAAATAGAATAATAAAAGGTAAAAGGTCTTAGTTGCAATATTAAAAATATATCATGCAACGTGGTGTAGTTATAAGGTTTATAACCCGATTCATGCAACCAGAAAATTTTATCTTCATTTCTTCTAATTTGCACTTTAAACCTTGGTCTTCCATGACTTATGGAAAGACCGTCTTTCAAAAGATGGACTCTATTAATAAATGGAGAAATTATATTTTTTTTTTAATTAAAAACCATCATGAGATGGGGGGTATATATTGGCTCCCCAAACCAATAAATCAGCCAAAAAATCAGCCTGTCAATTGTAAAGTACAAAGCAATTACAAAAGGTCATCCCCTAGGATGAATCCGACAGTAAGTGTATCCCGATAGCAAATGTTCCCTGAAACTAAACCAGGGATCCTATGTGACGAAATAACCTCTAACAGGACATATCGCGAACAGGGCGAAGAAACGTAAAAAACGGAACTTCTATTTGTCAACGATGTGTCCATGTAGAAGGTGATTATCTCCCATCCGTATTTATCTCCCGTCTGTAGTTATCTCCCATCTCTGTTGTATCTATCAAGTGTCAGCTACACGTATTCCTTTCATTCCTTACTTGATGAGATGCTCATTTCCTGCATGAAATATAAAGAAGACCAGCAGTTTCCATTGCAGACAATAAATAACCAGAAGTTGCAACAGATAAAGAAGACCAGCAGTTTCCATTGCAGACAATAAATAACCAGAAGTTGCAACAGATAGAATCAACCAATAGTACAGGGAGTTACACGGATTCCTTTCATTCCAATTTTATCCAACAAAATGAGACCTTTGAAAAAAAGTGGAGCCATGTCCAAGTTTATATCACCATTCAAATTATTTCCAGCAGCATATTTTGCCAAAAAATCAGCTGCAGCATTAGTCTCCCTAGGTATGAATGTAATTGGATTAACTTTATGCAACTCATTCAAAGAACTACAAATAGAAAAAACTGTCCACGGGCTAACCATAGGAACCTGGATTCCTTTTACAGCTGAAAGGCAATCAGATTCAATCACACAACCTTGTAAATTAAGTTCTGAACATAACTGATATGCCTGTTGAATACCTACAAGTTCTGCATGCAATGGGGATTCTGAGTGAAAGGCATGAGTTCTAAGTTTAATCACTTCACCATTCATATCCCTCACTATCACAGCAGAGGAAGACAAACCTCCATTTTTCCATGTAGCATCTGTGTTAAGTTTCACACCAACAACCGGCTTTTCCCATCCTACCACTGAAACTGATCTTTTCTGTTTTGGTAGTATATCAGTTAAGAGGCCTGCTTGGATTAGTTCTTTGTGTTTTTCTTTTTTTGCCTCTCAAAGGGTTTGCAAGAAAAATTAGCTTGATCAGGTCCTTAATATGATGGAAGCATGAATCTACCGAGAAAGCCTGATTTTCAAATATACTCTTATTCCTATGTATCCACAGGGACCATGATGTAACTAAGAGGACTGCAATGTTCATGCAAGAGGATATCTTAGAATCTGCTCTTTTGGATAAATAAAATTCTACCCTGTTTCTAAAGCTTCCTAAAACTGGATATTGAAGATGAGTGAGTGTGTTAATTCTGTTCCAGATTTCAAGTGCAACGGGGCAGGAGTTAAACAGATGATCTAGAGTATCCGAATGATTCCTACACAAGGGGCATTTGGAGGCTAGAGAGTATCCATATTTGCATAATATGTTATCAAATGGTAGAATTCCATTAAGCGCTCTCCAAAGAAGAATTGACATTTTGGAAGGAATAAAAGAGGACCAAATTTTATGAAGGTACCTGATTTGTGTACCTTTTTGTCTGAGATTCTTGTAAGCTGAGCTAGTAGAGAAATTGCCATCCACTGTAGGGGTCCATATTAGTCTGTCTGCATGTGTGTTTGTGATTACCACTTCCTGCAAAATTAGATTGGTTGTGGTAGCCAAATGAGGCTCCAATAATGGAAGATAGTGGTTTTTGTTAGCAACAAAGGAGCTCAAATTTATATCAGGAAATGGAATTTCCATACCTTCAGGCCATTCATAAAACAAAGCCCCACTACCTTTCCAGTTAGCATTCCAAAAAGAGCAAGAACCAATTCCATAAATAACTCTTGTTAATCTATTTGAGACTTCTGTTACCTTGCAAATCCTTTGCCATGTGTGAGAAATCTTGTATGATTCTGGGAGAGACCACAAATGTTGGGTCCATTGAGATTTATTGAGCTGCAGTTTCCACCAGAGCTTGCAAGAGAAGGCATCCACTGATGCCTGAATATCCCTAAAGCCTATACCATTCTCTTGGACAGGGAAGCTCATTTTTTTCCATGAACGCCATTTCTTTTTATTTCCTGTGTACTCATTATGCCCCCAAAATAGACCTGAAGCTAGCTTTTCCATTTTTCTTAAGACTATTTTAGGAGGACTGAGCACTGCAAACAGATGTATTGGAATGGAAAGGAAACAATGATTAATGAGGATAATTTTCCCTGCTGAGCTTAACCACTTATTTTTCCAGTTGTTTAATGTCTTTTCCATTCTCTCAAGCACAGGAAAGTAGTGGACTTGTTTATTCCTTCCAGCAAAAATAGGAGTCCCTAGATATTTAAAAGGAAAGGTGCCTTTTGACATACCTAAGGTCCTGGAAACTAAATGCAAACTATCCTCAGGTTTTTTTGGATCAGCAAAATAATTAGATTTAGCAAAGTTAACTTTCTGACCCGAGGTATGCTCATATGCCAACAGGAATTTTTTAAATCTTTTCAGATTTTTGGGATTGCCTTTCAGGAACACTGCAGTATCATCCGCATACATAAGATGGGTTATTGGTGGACAATTCCTAGGCAGATTAAAGTTCTGTAGATAGCCTATCTGGAATAATTTTTTTAACCCTCTTGAAAAGGCTTCAGACAAAATGTTATAAAGAAAAGGAGACATTGGATCCCCTTGTTTAATTCCTCTATTAGATGCAAAGAATCCTGAAGCAACACCATTTATTAATACTGAAAAATGAGCTGAAGCGATATTTTGCATTATTCTGTGCACAAATACTCCATGGAATCCGAATTGCAACAGGACTGAATTAAGAAAAGACCATGATACTCTATCAAATGCCTTCTGCATATCTAGTTTAACTATGAGGTTAGGGGATTTTGATTTCCTACCTAATCTTCTAACCATTTCCTGCATCATAAGTATGTTATCAGATATATCCCTACCTTTTATGAATGCACTTTGTTCAGGGGATATGAGAGAAACCATTAGTGGTTTGATCCTTTCCATGATCATTTTAGAAAAAACCTTATTCACAAAGTTAGACAAACTTATAGGCCTAAAATCTGAGAAAGAAACTGGGGTAGGCTTTTTGGGAATTAATGTTAACCAGGTACTAGATATGGCCTTAGGTATATTTCCACATGTTAGGAAGTCATTAGCAGCATCAAGAAGATCTTCATTGATAACTTCCCAAAAGGTGGTATAAAAAGCTCCTGAGAACCCATCAGGACCAGGTGAGCTACTTCTGTTTAGGTCAAAAACTGCTGCCTTAAGTTCTTGAAGTTGGAAAGGGGATAAGAGCTGTTCATTTTGCTGATTTGAAATTACAGTAGGAATTTCTGAAAGGAAATAATTAAAAAAAGTCCCCTTTTTTTGAGCAGCTTCCTCATGAAAAAGTTCTTTGTAAAATCTTACTGCTTCTTCTTTGATTAGAGTTGGATCAGAGATCCAATTACCTTTTCCATCCTTAATCTTACTGATTCTTGTCTTAGATCTCCTTTCTCTAACCGAGTGGTGAAAGTAGCTTGTGTTAGCATCTAATGGAGAAATTATATTGAATTACAGAAACATGATTTTGAAGAATTTTGATTGATGTTGATACCCTTTAATAAATGGAAAATTTCTATTGTATTACTATAACATGATGCCCTCGAATAACAACATGTTACAAGAAAATTATGCATTCCCGTGTTGACTAGAATTCAATCATGCATTATATTCATTAGATCAAAAAACTATTTACCTCTGAACTAAATTTAATATACATAATAAATTACTAAACCTTAAGTAGACGAAATCATAAAAATATTCTTATTGTCAAATTAAGAGCTACTTTAATCACTCGAAGTTAATGTAAATGTCAAAATTTGAAGCAACAGTTTCTGACAATTGATGTCTTCAAACAAACTCACGAAATCCAGGGAAGATAACAAGGAATTACAAGAAAAGTTGAGGTCTTGCAAGAAAAGACATGTTAGGCTATTTCCTTCTTCTTCTTCTTCTTCTTTTTTTCATTTTGAGTAGAGTGATTCACTATTATAAACCGTGTTGTTTAGGTTGAGATGACCTACTTCAGAGGAAATGTTAAGAACTTTGGTTTTCACCCAATTGTCCATGAACATTCACTTATTTGAAGGATAGCAAAGACAATCATTCAAAGCATTAAATTGAAACACTATTCTCATCACATGCTTAGCAAGTTGAAGCAATATTTCTTTGACTATTGGGGTTCAACTATCATGGTTTTTTGGCAAGAACCATTTGGAAGCAATGTTCACAACCCATGCTTGAAGCAAGAGGGAGGATTTCTTGGGATATTGGGATAAGTTTTGTTTGAGAGCTCTTGGCCATTGGTGAACTTGGAGTAGTATAAATAGGGGATGAACTTAGTAGTTCAAACACACTTCAAGCATAGCATTCCTTTGCTACTTGCTTTCTTCTCCCTTTAGCTCTCCTTTGTAGTTGTAGAAGCCAAAGCCCCCATCTTTATATTTTGCCACATAATTCCTTCATAGGTTGTAGGCAAAGTCTTGTAATACTTTCTCCACATATAGTGAAGCTTCCGGTCTCCTCCGGCCGTGGATGTAGGTCAACTTGACCGAACCACGTAAATCCTTGTGTCCATTATTACCTTTATTCTCTTTACGTTGTCTTTTTTATCCATCTTTTTGGGCTAATAGATATCTCGTGGGATTCGTATTCCTAACAAATTGGTATCAGAGCCATATCTCATTTTTAATCTATTAGCCATCATGACGGTAACAAGGACTTCTATTGAAAAGTTTGACCGGAGTGTAAACTTCGGTATGTGGAAACTCAAGATGGAAGTCATCCTAATCCAAGATGGATGTGAGCTAGCCCTTGAAGGAGTGGAGGAAAGGCCAGCGGACATGTCGCCAGAAGATTTTGGTGATCTAGACAAGAAGGCTAGATCAACCGTTATTTTAAATCTCTCTGACGAGGTTTTGCAGAAAGTTTTTAGTGAGAGAACTGCCAAAGGTATGTAGGATCAGTTGAAATCTACATACATGAAGAATACAATGGAGAATCACCTCTATTTGAAACAAAAGATGTACATGTTGAAAATGGCGGAAAGTACATCTATACTCTCACATCTTGATAAATTTGATTCGATCATTTTGGATTTGGAGAATGTAGATGCTAAAGTTGATGAAGAAGATCAAGCCATTTTATTGTTATGTTCCCCTCCCATGTCCTTTAAGTATTTTCAAGATACTACGATTTATGGGAAAGAGTCGGTCTCATACAATAGTATAAAATCTGCATTAAAATCTAAAGAGCAGATTGATAGGGACATTACAGGGGAATTGAGTGGAACTCATGCCGAGGGTTTGTTTATGAGGTGTAGAGGGGAAAATAGAGATTCTGAAGGTGGTAGATCCAAAGGGAGGTTGAAGTCTAGATACAGAAATAAAATTTTCAACTATTGCAAGAAAAAGGGGCACATCAAGGCTAACTGTTTTAAATTAAAAAATAAAGAAAAATATAAAAATGAGCAGAAGAGCAGCAATGCTGGTGATGCTAGTGTAGCAGAAGATGAGAGTGATCGAATCATATTTGTGGCCATGGATAATAAATCAAGGTCTTCTAGTGAGTGGCTCTTAGATTCGGGCTGTTCTTACCACATGAGTTATGATAGGGGGTGTTTTTCCACTTATGAAGAATGGGATGGTGGAATTGTTTTGATGGGTAATAATGCTCCTTGTAAAGTTATTGATAGAGGAACAATTAAAAATCAAAATGTACGATGGCATTATTAGGACACTCACTAATGTTAGGCATGTTTCCGACTTAAAGAAAAATCTCATCTCTCTTGGCACTCTTGATGCTCTCGAGTACAAATATTCAGGTGATGGTGGAATACTGAAAATCTATAATGGTGCTCTTGTGATAATGAAGGCTTGCAGAGTTGGCACTTCGTATGTTTTGCAGGGATCTACAGTAACTGGGGCAATGGCTGTCTCAACTTCCTGAGATGAAGACATCACCAAATTGTGGCATATGAGGTTGGGACATATGGGCGAGAAAGGCTTAACATTGTTAAGCAAGAGAGGTCTACTTTGTGGTTAAAGTACTGGTAAGTTGGACTTTTGTGAAGACAGTATTTTTGGAAAGCAGAAAAACGTTAGCTTTCGTTCACCTGCAGTTCATAAAACAAAAAGTACTTTGGATTACATTCATTCTGATCTTTGGGGACCCTCTCGTGTCCCTTCTAAGGGTAGTGCAAGATATATGCTTACTTTTATTGATGACTATTCAAGAAAAGTTTGGGTATATTTTTTGAAGCTTAAAAGTAATGTTTTCCTAACATTTAAGCAATGGAAGACTTTGATTGAAAAATAGACAGGAAAACAAATTAAGCGACTGAGGACTGACAATGGGTTGGAATTTTGTGGAAATGAATTCAATGAGTTCTGTAAAAATGAAGGAATAGCTCGATATCGTACTATTAGAATGACTCCTCAACAGAATGGTGTGGCAGAATGGATGAATCGTACTCTTTTGGAAAGAGCTTGGTGCATGATCTCAAATGCCAAGTTGACATTAGACTTTTGGGCAGAAGCCATATCTACGGCTTGTCACATCGTCAACCGCTCTCCATGTGCACCTCTTAATTTCAAGACTCCAGAAGAAGTTTGGTCAGGGGTGAAAGGATATAGATTGTTGTATCCTGATCACAAATCACCCAAATTTGTAATTAGTAGAGATTTTACATTTGATGAATCTTATATGTTACATCCTGGAAAAGAGTCTTGTAATCCCTGTGATTCAGAAAAAGAGGATATTGCACAAAAGATGGTGGATTTAGAGATTGGTGGTTCTTTCGGGAGAAACCCAACCCACGAAGTGGCTGAAGAATCTGATCATGAACATGCTGGAGATCAACCGGGAGATGAGGATTATTCCATTGCCAGAGATAGACCGAGACGTGACATTCAACCACCATTGAGGTATGCAAATTTGGTTGCATATGCTTTATTAGTGGCACAGGAAACAGGTGGAGACGAGGAACCTTCCACATATTTAGTGGCAGTTTCAGGTGCTAATTCAGACAAATGGTTGGTGGCTACGAATGAAGAGATGGAATCTCTACACAAGAATAGAACATG
Source organism: Rubia yunnanensis (assembly GCA_037428765.1). Classification (NCBI taxonomy): domain Eukaryota; kingdom Viridiplantae; phylum Streptophyta; class Magnoliopsida; order Gentianales; family Rubiaceae; genus Rubia; species Rubia yunnanensis. The sequence goes on along the minus strand of CM075064.1, from coordinate 110,667,266 downwards.
GGATCTTGTGGTGCCACCAAAAGGAAAGAAAATTGTTGGTTGCAAATGGGTTTTCAAGAGAAAGGAAGATACTTCAGGGGTTGAAAATGCAAGGTACAAAGCACGATTGGTTGCAAAGGGTTTCAATTAGGTACAAGGTGTAGATTTCAATGATGTTTTCTCTCCTGTTGTAAAACATAGCTCTATTCGTGTATTGCTTACTTTGGTTGCCATGTATGATCTGGAGTTAGAACAGCTGGATGTTAAGACAACTTTCTTGCATGGTGAATTAGATGATCATATCTATATGAGTCAACCTAAAGGTTTTGAAGTTTAAGGTAAGAAAGACCGGGTTTTCTTGTTGAAGAAATCCGTGTATGGATTAAAGCAATCTCCAAGACAATTGTATAAGAGGTTTGATTCATTTATGTTGGGTCATGGTTTCTCCAGGAGCATGTATGATTGTTGTGTTTACTTCCAGAAGTTACAAGATAATTCATTCATTTATTTTCTATTATATGTTGATGACATGTCATTGCAGCTAAGAATCCTACAGAAATTCATGAGTTGAAGGCCCTGTTAAATAGTGAATTTGAGATGAAAGATTTGGGTGCAGCTAAGAAGATTCTTGGTATGGAGATAAGAAGAGATCGAGGAGTTGGAAAGTTGTACCTGACCCAGGAGAGTTACCTTAAGAAAGTTTTGGAGCGATTTGGCATGCATGATGCCAAGCCAGTTAGCACTCTTCTTGGTAGCCATTTCAGGCTATCTGCTGCCCAATCACCAAAAACAGAGGAAGAAGAAGATTATATGGCTAGAGTTCCTTATTCAAATGCAGTTGGGAGTATAATGTATGCAATGGTTTGTACTCGCCCTGATATCTCACAAGCTGTGAAGTGGATTCTTAGATACTTAAAGGGTACTTCGAACATGTGTTTGGGGTTTGGTAGAACTAATAACACTCTGGTTGGTTTTGTAGATTCAGACTTTGCCGGTGATCTTGATAAATGCAGGTCTCTTACAGGTTATATATTTTGCATTGGAGGTTGTGCAATTAGCTGAAAAGCTACTTTACAACATATAGTTGCTTTATCTACTAATGAGACAGAATATATGGTAGTCACAGAGGAAATCAAAGGAGCTTTATGGTTGAGATGTCTTTTCGGCGAATTTAGTCTTCAACAAAGGGTTACTACCATTCACTATGATAGTCAAAGTACAATTTACTTGACTAAAGATCAGATGTATCATGAGCGAACGAAGCATATTGATTTTAAGTACCACTTCATGAGCACTCTAATGATATATAACCATTTGTCCGCTCAGGTTATATATCACGCCACCACCGCCGCCCCCGTGCGCCACCGCCTCCGTCGACGATCTTCGCCGCTACCGTGCGCCAGCGCCGCCGCCGTGCACCAGCGCCTTTTTCTCTTCTTCTTCGTCTTCTCCGGCGGTCTTCGTCATGTGCCACCGCCACCACCGTGCCTCCTTCTTCCTCAGCTCCACCTGCCGTCCTCATCTTCCCCAGCTCCTCCTGCCGCCGTCCCTCCTTCTCCTTCACCCCATCAAGCAAAACCCTAGCCTCTCTGTCTCTCCTCCTTCATCCCCGTCGAGCGAAGCTAGCCCCGCCATCCTCCATCGTCCTCGTCCCATCGAGCGAAGCTAGCCCCGCCATCCTCCATCGTCCTCGTCCCCTCGAGCGAAACCCTAGCCCTGCCGTCCTCCTTGAAGCGGCGGAGAAAGGCTCTTGAAGCAGCGGTAGAGAAGCGGCAGAGAACCGAGAGAGTGAACCGGGGTTTGGGGAGAGTGCCCGGTGAGCCTTTGGCCGAGGAGAACGAGAGCGAGCCCGGTTCGGCGAGGAGAACGAGAGCGAGCCCAATTCGGCGAGGAAAACGGGGCCCGGTTCGGCGAGGAGAACGGGGCCCGGTTCGGCGAGGAGAACGGGGCCCGGTTCGGCGAGGAGAATGGGGGCCGGTTCGCCGAGGAGAACGGGAGCCGGTTCGAGAGCGAGGGCTTGTGCGAGAGCGTGAGAGGAGAACCGGAGAGGAGAGCGGGAGAGGAGAACCGGAGATGAAGTTTTCGCCGGAGATGAAGATCGGAGAGGATGAAGTTCGTCAGAGAAGGAGACCGGAAAATTGGGGAGAAGGAGGAGAAGGAGGAGGAGAAAGCGGAGGAGAAGGAGGCCTGGCGGTGCTCAGCGGCGGCCAGCTGCCGGCGGCGCTTGGTGGCATCGGCAGCGGCGCCTTCTTTAATTTATATAAAAAGTAATTTTAATTTAATTTAATTTACTTATTTAAATTAAATTATAATATATATTGTATATTAAATAGTATAAATACAGGGTGTAATCAAATAAAATACAGGGCGTGATATAGTAATCCACTAGATAAATGGAGAATATATGTAGTAAATGATTAGAATTAAGTGGTTTTCTTGACTCTGCATTAAATACATCCAAAATAATCATTTACAGGAACCACCCGATACAAATTCCACAACAGAGTAGATGACGCTCCATCGCAATAGGTCTCCCCTCAGCTACAACATATCCTGGTATCTAAATAATTTGATCATATTATTGTTAGAAAAGTTGTGAGTCTTTAAGACGATGATCAACTGAACACGTTCAAACTTTGTTCCTAAAATCACACAGAACACAAACGGAAGAACATGCATCAGGGGGGTTTGGGGTTAAAATTTTTGGAGTTTCGGGAAGAACACACTGCAGGAGGGGAATTTCTTGAACTAAAATTTTAGAATATTTGTTATTTCTGTTAGTAGAAGATAACAATTTTGGATTTTTAATTTATAATCTAGAAGGAAAAAATTGAAAATTTTGAGCGCTGTAATGAGAGAAATGAGTGCCTAATCTTTTGAATTTTATTTTTTCTAATAATAATTTTTAAAGCTTTACAGAAAATATTGCATGACTTTCATAAATCTCGGTTCTTCGATAAGTGCAATTATAATATTTAACCCTGGTATGATCTGCACTTATCAAAGAATAACCCTGGTATGATCTGAAGTTTTGGTCAATGATTGTCTTTGTCGGTTTTTTATGAAAAAGATCAAAATGGCCCTCTATTGAAAAAAAAAGAACATAAATTGCGAAAGGTCTGATACACTCATGGTTAATTTCTTCACTTTCATCTCCTTCGGGACATCCTCTTCATACCGATAAATTTGAAGACTTGTCAAGGAATTATTCATCTCGCCACACTCTTACTATTTAAGCCTTATGAAAACATAAAGAATTATTCATCTTGAATTAATGTATTTTAATTGCTCAAACTAAGGATAAATAACACAGATTTATGCACTTTGTTGTTAATTTTATGTAGATGCTAACAATATAATGAGAAGAAGTAAAATAAGTGTATAAGTGTTCATGATCTGACTCCCAATTTTTATAATAAATGCTTATATAATATTAAAATTCTTGACCAGTTGTACTACGGGTGGGGCCAATTTTAGGGGGTAAAACCATCAAAAATTAAATTTCAAATAGGATAGGGGTATTTTGGTTATTTTTAATCCGGTCAACACCAGAATTTGACCAGTTGATGCCGGTGTCCGATGTCAGGTTTATGAGTTTCTTAATCAAGAGTACGTTATATTAGCACTTATTAAAAAACTAAGGGGGACGTTATTCTAGAATTTTGCCCTAATATTTATTCCGCAGTCAAATCCAAATGGCAAGGGTGCAAAAAATCTCTTACAACAATTTTATAACTTACATCCACATATTTTATCCCTTGTAAGTATGTCGAGGGCTATTACTATGATTTAAAATTCTCATTGTAAATAAATATATTTTTCAAATATTTTATTGTAAAAGGAGGTATTTTCTAGTAGTCAAATGTAAGTTTACTTTCAAGTTATTTTTTATGATAAACAGTAAGGTATTATCGATAATGTGTGAGATATATTGAAGTAATGAAAATATATGGAAAATTTTGAAGAGTTTCAAGTGATCATATAGAAGAAAACTTTAAATTTAATTTTTAAGAGTATTCTCTATCAGTACAAAGACATGTGTGAGACGGTCTCACGCAAGTTTATGGTGAGACGGAGGTTCTATTAGATATTTGACATGCCTCCACCCGGGGTCGTAAATCGTAGTTAATTAACCCGGGCGGAGGACGTGGGGTCAAAGTTAGAAATTTATAGTTCTTCACATGTTCTCATTGCTACGCTACCTATATGGTAGTTAGCGGCACGCCCTGGGTTTGTCCACAGAGATACTCAAAACACAACCTCATGCGGGTCATCAATCCGTACGAGTGAAAAGAATAACTAGTAAAGCAAAAATGCAAGGGGAGAGGGGGGGTTTGGTTTTTCAAACTAAAAACAACTAAACATAAAAGTAAAAAAATCAAAGTAAGCTATTGAACTAAGCACTTGGGGAGTCATTGAGCAACATGGTTAATCTAATGTTTCGATCCTTGATTCATTCACATAGAGATTTAGGAAAACATAATAGAGTGAGTGTTCATAACACGTGGTGTGGCTGATAGCATACACTTCCCTATCCCGGTCATGGTGGGTGAGCTCGCAACCCTTCATCGACATCGTCATCATAATTAGGGGAGTACAACAAGGTCCGACCATTGTTGTAGGTCTATTTCTCCCCCGTGGGATTACGTCCTGGGCTTCCACTACGAATGCACTACATCTCAATGGTCTTATCAATTAAGCCAAAGGGTCGTTGGCACCTAATCTATAATACTAGGGTTCCACAGAACCCTAGCTTGCTACTTTTTACTATATCTACCTGTAACCTCTCAGAATACTTTACGAAGTTAGCTAAAAGTGGTGCGATGACAAATAAGTCAGGGTATACTCGAATCCCCGTGCACACACTCACGCGGACACGTACTTCCTTACCTATTCAAACATCCAGGTTTCTCTTTCCAATAGGGCATCAATATTTGCACCATACATGAATATAGCCCAGAGTGTGTGCTTATATGTGGTGTACTATTTATGCAATGAAACATTCAAGAACAATCACAATAATATCATGAACACAAATATTATGAAGAATCTAAGGAATCTCATAAAACATATAAATTAAACCATGCTCCTACAATTATCCCCAAGCTATAGAAACTACTCCATAGATATGAAAATCAAATAAAGATTTGATTTCCACATCTAGGATCAAAGAAAAGGTAAAAAGAAAGAAAAGAAAAAGGAGAGAGTGTTTGTCTCTCTAGAGTTTCCCTCTTAATTACAAAAATATGATCCAACCTTATTAACCTAGTAGACTAAGGCTATATTTATAGTAGTAGGAGATCGGGCCAAAATAAGCCAAATTAGGGTAAACTCTAGTTCAGCCGCCGCCCGGCATAGGCCATCTTGGATGATGCGGCCCGTGATGCAGCCGCGAGATCTGGCATGAGTCGCGCCCCTTCATGTGGCGTAGAGCACCCGTTCTAGGTCCAAGGAGTGGGATTGAGTCTCGTGCTAGTAGCTCGTGGCATTTGGCATGTGTCGCATCACTGCCTCGTGCTAGCATTCTTGGCGCGGGACTGCTCGTTTGGCATAGGCCGTTCATGAACGGCCTGCGCAGACCCGTTTGTGCCTCGGCCGGCTGAACTTTGTTCCTTCGCTACAGATGAACTGTTAGTTCGATTTGATAGTTTTAGTAGTCAATTTTTTTAATGCTCAAGAAGAAGAATCCAATGGAACCAGCCTTGAATGTTACTTCTTCTCGGATCGTTCTCAGACTTAAGCACAACTCATCGGAAAACGATTCACCATTTCTTTGTTGACCGCTTTGAACTCCGTTGCCACCTATCTTTGGGTCCAATCTCCTTCTACCACGCATTGATGCTCGTGGCCTTCATCTACTACCATTCTAGTGTGAATGGCCTTCGATCTCTTCTGCTGTTCTTGCGAATGGCCTTTAATATCTTCTACCACCCTTACGAACGGCCTTCACATAAAATGTAAACAAAAAGTACCCATGGGCGACCAACTAAAGATGATCACAAGGAAGATCAAGGAGCCCGTGGATACAAGATGTCCACTAGTACTGATTAAGTCTACAAAATGTGGGATTTTGACAAGAAAACCAAACATGGCCGCCTGAATCCCTTGTCAAAAAAACTCAACTAATACTATTAATCCACCAAATAAAACTAGCTAATTAATATGCCGAATGCAACGGTTAACACACGCATAATGAAACAGATCAATATTATATAAGTTATAGGGACTAATCATTAATTACTATAAAATATATTATATTTTATAAAAAAAATTTCTCCATCCATAACGGTTCCTCTTAGTATCTTTTGTCTTTTTTCAGATGTGAGATCAAATATTTGTAGTTTATTTTTTCGGAGGTTCGTGATTTGATTCTTGTCTTGTTCTCACGTTTGAACTTCGATCTTAGTTTCTTCTACCTGACATTGACCAGAGAAGACGAGCTCAGGCTACATCCGACCGTCATTGAATCCACGTGCTCCGCCCTTACTCAAGCTTCCATTGGATTCGACATTCTTAAGTTATATTAATTCCTATTTTTTCCGATCAATTATTGATTAGTTCATACATTAATATAGTTTTCTCCAGACAACGGATTCTTCACCGCAGCGGCGCTCAATTTGATTTCGTGATCGATTAGGCAAGTGATAAAGTGATTTCTTGTGTCCATTTCTTCTGAAAGTCAGGAATCATCAATTCTTGGTTGGCAATAATTTCTGTTGAATAGCTTTATCCGCAATGGTATCTGATGTATATATGTGTTTTATTTACTCCAATTGAAAATATTTTTATTTTACTGTGTTTTTTTGTATTGTGTCTGTATTTTGTTAGTTTGATGTATTTTGTACTTTATGAGTTAAATTCATTACTTTACATACTAATCATGGTTACTTGATCATTTATTTGATTATCATCATTAGTTTATAGTTTTAGATGGTTTGTTCTACTATATATTGATGAGATTGGCTAATTGTAATTGAAATTTGGTTTTACCAATTTTTCTAGTTCTTACTAGTATGTTCCAACATGACTAATTTAACCAAGTGCATAATAAAGTAAAGAATAAAGAATGCACGACTTGGTTACGCAGTTCGGTGTAATCCACCTACATCTGCGAGGTCTGGCCCAGTTCATAATGAATCCACTAAATAGAAAGATACAGTACAGAGTGTAGTTTACAAAATACTTATCTTTACTAACTATAACGTCTGGATTCTACTAGCTCCCCTAGCTACCGATCCGCCTTGATCAGACTCCCTCTGATCTCGAACTCCATCGATGCTGGATCTCCTCCTCCTGAGGAATTAAGGTTTATGATTCTGAACTTTGTGCAGCAGGACAGGTATGTTGGAACACAAAAATCTGACTCTTTGAAATTCCCGAAAGTCTCAAAAATTTGTGTGCTAATTTTTGCTCTATTAAATCCGTGAGTATGCAGCCGTGTTGGTCCCAATTTATATCCACGAATAGATTGGAATACTCCTTGATTATCTCCACAATATTCCTATTCCGAATCTACTTCTTGAAGCATATCCAAATCCAATAAATAAATGGATTTTCCTTATCACAATATATCACATACATTCGTAAATATCAACTCCATATATTTAGGAATTTTCTATAAATCAACTATGCTCGCTTACTATATAACAAAATATAACAATTTCCACAAGTCACAAATACCATAATATTATGTCTTCTTTTCACGAAAACCATCGGCGTAAATATACTCCTGTCGAGTGTTCCAACATAGAAAGTTTTTCGTTTCCTCATATGTTCACAAATACTGCCAACTAATTAGTCAATGCAAATCTCTCTGACTTTATAATCTCCCCCTTTGGCATTTTGTGAACCCATACCATTTTGATCATGAATCTATCAATGAAAAAACTTAGCACACATAGGTGTTCCAGATCGCCCCTTATGTTGGAATCACATAACAACAAAAACACTACCAAATCTGAAAACACATTAATATCAAAATTCTAGAATTCCCACAAGTTACAGAGCCATAACAAAATGAATATTATCCAAAATTTCTCCCACTGGGATCACACAGATGCCATAGACAAAAAGAACATATGCCAGAGGAAATAACCAAGCATCCTGAGACTTTAGCTTTCTCTGCCTCCAGAATGACCCTCTCTGCCCCCAGCGCTGCCACTTGAATAGCAATGGTTCCCAATCTTGCATTCAGAGACAGTAACTTGCCCTTCTTTTCTGCTTCAACTGATGTAGAACCTTCTGATTTCCACGGTAGATCATGAATGTGCCTCAAACCAAAAGTTTCTTATTTGGTCTCAAGAACTCTGTGTCAATCACAACATCAGTTGCCTTTCCTTTCACTTTGGCACTCTTGGCTAGTGCAGAAATCAGTGCAGAATAGATGATTGCATCATTGACCTTGGGGGCAGTAGCTTGTATGACCAAATTTTGCTGAATGAATAATCCAAGGTTGACAGGCTTCTGTGTTCCAACACAGTACAGCAATCTAGCCATCTCTCTTGTCAATGCAGTGGTGTTTGTTGAAGGCATCCAACAGTGAACAACAATCTGATATAAACCAAAAAAACTTGAGGACAAGCAAGATGCTTGTGAATACCCCGTTGCTGGCCATTCAACCTTATACCCACCAGAGATAGTAGCTAAAATTTGATAATCAGAAACTCCCAAATCTTCAGAAAAAACTCCATCTATTTCTGGTGTCTCAAGACCAAAAATTTTGTTAATTCTAGCTGCAGACAAGTCAATTATCTTTCCCCTCACATAAACGTTTCCATACCAAGGGGAATCAGCCTCCATATTTCCAGTCATGAGGTTAGAGTATACCTCAATTACAATCTGCCGATTGTACTGCAGTTCTACTGTGGCTGCCTTTATCATACCCACTATTCTCAGAAATTCTAAAAATCCACTCTTCTTGTATGCCTCTAGATCCACTGGTCTCTCAGGAGTAACTTTCCTTTCAAAAAAGACCTCATCCATTTCCTCCCCTTTTAAATCAAAATAGGTAGATGACAAAGCTTTACTTACAGAAGGGGGAGGAAGTATCTTCTTCTCCTTGCATTCCTACTTTTTCTTGCTCCTCTTTGCTTGTGAAGGCACCTTAGCATCTGCAGCCTTCCTCTTGCCTTTAGCTGCCTGATAAAAGTCATCGACCACTTCATCACTCGAATATGCCAAATTAGGAATATCCTGTGGTGAAACATCCTCTGAAACTTCAGCTTCAGTTCCCTTCTCAGATTCTTTTTCAGACAGCACATCTTGATTCACATCCTTCTAGTTAGTAAAATCTTCCTCAGGTGCCTCATCATACAAATTACCATGCATATCATCATGATCTTCACCCCCCAGATTAGCATCAGAATCCAAATCCATATAATCTTCATGTTCACACTTCTGTGTTGGAACACTATCATCCTCATCACTGTCTGACAGTTCAATTATAACAGGCTTTCTTAATTCTTCCATCCCTTTACCAGCATTTGAGTCATAGAATCCAACCTGTAGTTTGTCTCCATACTTCACAACTTCCCTTCCAGCCACCTCTCTTTCACTAATCTCTTTTAAAGAAACATAACTTGGCAAGGGAATACGACAATACACATAGAATTTATCCTTTTCTCTGTATCCAGCATATTTTCCCAACAGAAACTGCACATTGAAATTTTCAATCCTCCTTATTTCACCTATATTACCCGTCACCAGCTCCTTGACCTTAACGTCAGGTATTCACCTTTTATGATTTTAATCTTTGTTAAATTTATGGTAACTTTGTTTGCCTCTAGCCATTCGAAAATTTCATCTACACTCTTAACTTCTATGCCCATGAATTTTAAGGGAGAAGGGTCAGGACCAGTTACCTTACGGTCCTTCTTCTTGGCACCAGTGACCTTTTCTTTTTCATCGAGTTCAACATCAGAGCCCTCATTCTTTTTACCATCGCCAGACGCCTCTTCCTCTACCCCAAGTTCTTCAGCTTGACCAGGTTCTCCTTTAGAAGGCTCTTCGACTTCAACTTGGTGCGAGTTTCCTCCACATTGATCTTGATTTTCTTCCATAATTAGTTCGAATCTAGCTCAGTTGGCACATTGTCCATTCCCTTCGACCAATACCAACTCCAAATTGATCGAACTTTGATCGTCCTCCATAACTTCTAATGGTAGAGATAATTCTTCAAGATCTAATTCTGATGTGGGAACGATAGGGCTAGACGTCATTGTTTTCGCAGAGATTCCGAGAGTAAGAATTTTGACAATGGTTTAAGATGCTTTCGAATCCGGCCGAAAAGAATATGGAAGGATTTTGGACAAGTAGAAACCCAAACCAACTCTTCAACTCACCTCCTCTTTTCCCGCAAAACTCCTTTTTTTTTATTTCCAAGACTTATAATGATGGCTTTTTCTTCTTGTCAACTCGAGATGTCCCATCAGAAATAACTTCCAACACACCACGCAAACTATTTTTGTACATATTTCTTCTTTCTATTTTTTTTTGTTTTTTTTTTAAAAATTTCTAAACAGAATATTTACAATAAAAAATATAGGTAAGAATTACCTCAAATTTGACAAACACCTAAGTGTTGTCGAAGGCTTTCAAAGGTAGCAGAATCCAATGGCTTGGTAAAGATATCAGTAAAGTGTTCATGTGTTGGAACATAGACTACCTCTACTTCCTTCCTTTCAACCAGATCTCTAATAAAGTGATGCCTTATATCAATATGTTTAGTTCTCGAGTGCTGGACTGGATTTTTCGAGATGTCAATTGTGCTTGTGTTGTCACACAAAATCTTCATGGTCATAGTCTTTCAACATTTGTTTCATCCACAACAACTGTGCACAACAGCTCCCAGCTGCAAGATATTCAGCTTCTGCAGTAGACAAGGAGATCGAATTCTATTTCTTACTATACCGCGACACCAAATTCGTACCGATAAAGAAGCATCCACCACTAATACTTTTTCGATCATCTCCATTACACACCCAATCAGAATCACTGTACCTAATTAATTCAGAGTCTTGACTTTTAGAGTACCAAACACCATAATCAGAGGTTTCACTAACATATCTAATAATTCGTTTAACTGCAGTGAGATGAGACTCCTTTGGATCAGCCTAAAATCTTGCACAAATCCCAACGCTGAAACATATATCTGGTCTACTGGCCGTTAAATACAATAAACTTCCAATCATGCCTCTGTATAATTTCTGATCGACCGACACTCCTTTCTCATCTTTTACAAGTTTGTCAGAGATACCCATAGGAGTTCTAACAGCTCGTGCACTGCTTAGACCTAATCTTTTTACCAGATTTAGAGTATACTTACTCTGATTGATGAACAGACCATTTCTTCCTTGCTTGACTTGCAATCCCAGAAAGTATGTGAGTTCTCCAACCATACTCATCTCAAATTCAGATTGCATAATAGTTACAAAATCATGTGCCATAGAAGACGAAGTAGAGCCAAATACAATATCATCAACATAAATTTGAGCAATTAGTATTGTGGAAGCCTTTTCGAATGCAAATAAGGTACGATCTACACCCCCTCGACGATAACCTTTCTGTAGAAGAAAGTTAGTAAGTCATTCAAACCATGCTCTGGGTGCTTGCTTTAGACCGTAAAGGGCCTTTTTGAGACGAAACACATGATGTGGGTAATGAGGATCCTCAAAGCCTTTAGGTTGTTCAACATAAAACTCTTCATTCACCACGCCATTTAGAAATGCACTTTTAACATCCATTTGATATAACATAAAGTTCATGGAGCAAGCAATAGCAAGTAAAATTCGAATGGACTCTAACCTTGCAACTGGTGCGAATGTCTCATCAAAGTCAACTCCTTCCACTTGAGTATATCCCTGAGCGATGAGTCTGGCCTTATTTCGAGTGACCTGACCATCGGCATCAGACTTATTCTTGAAAATCCCCTTCGTTCCAATGACATTAATGCCTTTGGGGCGAGGGGTAAGATACCAGACATCATTATGAGCAAACTGGCTTAGTTCTTCTTGCATAGCAGCAATCTAATATTCAGCAAGCAAGGCTTCTTTGTAGTTCTTTGGTTCAATGTAAGAAACAAAACAATGCAACCCAGCTAGCCTTCGATAATCCACTCGAGGAACCGATCGAGTACTTCTCATTTTAGATTCTGGCTGATCCTGTGTTGGAACATGGGATTCATTTGGGGACAATGTTCCAACATGGTCAGCTTCGGCAAGTTGAGAATTACCCTGCGCAGATGTTCCAGTATGTTGGTGAAGTTCAGCTTCAACTGATGGATCTGTCTTGTCAGATTTGCGAGGATGTGTTGGAACATGTGTGTTGCTGAGTTCTTCTTCTACAACTTTTGGCTGTCGTTCCTCCTCTGAATCATCCACAATGATATTTATGGATTCCATGAGAGTGTTGGTTCGATGATTAAAAACTCTATAGGCACGGTTGTTGATAGAACCCCCAAGAAAAATTCCTGTACCATTCCGATTGTCAAATTTTTCCAACTGTTCTCTATCTCTGAGAATGTAGCATTTTCTTCCGAACACATGAAAATATGAAACATTTTGTTTCCTGCCCTTCCAAATCTCGTAGGATGTCTTGCTGGTGAATGGTCGAAGGTACACTCGATTGATTGTATAACATGCTGTATTGTCCGCGTCTGCCCATAATTTCTTGTGAATATCTTTCTCAGCCAACATAACACGAGTCATCTCCTGCAAGGTTCTGTTCTTACGTTCTACAATACTATTCTGCTGAGGAGTGATGGGTGCCAAAAATTCATCTTGGATTCCAAGCTCATCACAAAAATCACTGAATTGTGCATTCTCAAACTCTCTACCAGGATCACTTAGAATTCAAATTATCCCAACTGGACTCCCTTTTTCAGTTTGTAACTTCACTACCAGGCTTCTAAATACTTCTAACGTATCAGATTTTTCTTTCAAAAAAGGTACCCATGTAAATCTGGAGAAATCATCAACACGTACAAAGATATATTTCTTTCCACCTATACTAGGCGTATTTACTAGACCCATAAAATCCATATGCAATAATTCTAGATTCCTAGATGTGGTAATATACCAAACTGAAGAGTGAGGAGATTGAATTTTTTTTACCTTGTTGACATGGTCCACATACAATTCCTTCCTTGGCGGTTAAGGTAGGCATTCCTCGTACAACTTTCACATTTGAAATTTTCACCATTGTTTTATAATTGATGTGGCTGAGCTTCCTGTGCCACAGAACTCCCTCATCTTGCTTTGAAATCATACACCGTACTCCTTGTTCTAGCAGATAGCAATTGTCTGATGATCTTATCCCTGAAAGAACCTTGTTTTCTCCATGCTTCACTATACATTTGTCCTTCTGAAATTCTACTACCATATTTTCGTCACACAGCTGGCTTATACTTAACAAGTTTGCCTTTAGATCTTCAAAAAATAATACACTTGTGAATACTGGAAAACCTTCAATTCTCAATTCGCCTTTTTCCAATTACTCTGCTTTTCTTTCCATCACCAAAGGTTACATATCCGCCATTATATGGAGTAATATTCATGAGATATTCTGGAGTGCCAGTCATGTGGCGAGAACAGCCACTATTAAAGTACCACGAATCTCTGGAGTAAGGTGTGAGAGAAGTGTGTGCCACCAGACACGTGCTAGATCGTTTAACAATCCATACCTTTTTTATCAATTTTACTTTCTGGATATTGCCTATGTTGGAACATGCCAGAGGTTGTCATCCTGTCATTTAGTCTCTGATCAGTCTTCTGCACTGCTTTTCAGCACGTCCTTGATACGTACAGTATCTACAAATGAGTGGCTTTCTTTGATAAGGCATACCAAACTTCCGTTTCATTTCTCGGATCTTAGTCTTGAGGGTTACTGAATTTTCATGTGATTCAGTCTTGTGTAGATTCCCATATCCAATCCCATGTCGATCACCAAAGTTTCTTCCCATATCCAGAATACCATCAAGCTTTGCCTTTCCATAATTTAATTTAGAAATTATTGCTTCAGACATCTCGGCCCTCTTGACTGCTGCTATCAATTTTCCATTCAATTCTTCATTAATCTTTTCAAGTTTTGCAACCGTGAATTGTAATTCTCTTTCACTTTCCATTAACTTCCTTTTTTCTTCGTTCAGCTCTTTGTTTGTGTCGGCTATTTGGACCCACACAACATACATTTTTCATAGGTACTGTAGATTTCTTCATCACTTACATAAAGATCATTATCTTCATTGCTGTGTGCATCATCCAGATCTATGTTGGAACATACAGCTTTACCTTTGTTCAGTGTGTTGGAACATCCATCCTCCGATGTATCATGAACCTTTGCTCCAAACGCTACATAGTTTGGTAAATTCCTCTTCGTCCTTCTCATCTTCTTCATATTCACTCCAAGAGGTGACATATGATTTTCCTTGTTTCTTACGGGTGTTAGCACATTCAGCCTGAATATGACCATATTCTTCACATTCTCTGCATTGAATTCGTCCAGCCTGTTTTGGTTCATTGTTTTAATTTCTCAAGAACTGCTGATTTCCTTATTCAAATCTCATTCCATGATTATTACCTGAGTCTTGTTGTCTTTGTCTATTTCCGCCAAACCTTTCCTGAGATTTCTTGTTGACCACCTTCTTTAGCATTCTCGAGAAATTCTTCGTGAAAAGTGCAAGTTTTTCAATCTCATAATCACTGTCAGACTCGTGATTGCCCTTTAATGAAGATATTTTGAACGCCAATTCCTTAGAGACCATCTCATATGTCTGTAACGAACCCATTAGTTCATCTAGGCTCATGGTGGCTACGTTTCTTGCTTCCTCTATTGCTGCTACTTTCATTGCAGATCTCTTGGGAAGTGATCTCAAGGTCTTTTTCACCAACTTTGTTTCTTTGTAAAACTTTCCAAGTTGATATGTCATATTGGAGATGTCCCTGAGTTTTCTGTTGAATATAGAAATAGTGTCATCCTCCTCCATTTTGAGTTCCTCGAACTTAGTAGCCAGCATCGGTAGTTTGGATTCATGAACTCGACTGGTTCCTTCGTGAACAGTTTGTAGAATATCCCATGCTTTCTTCGCTTGATGACATGTAGAGATAAGTTTGAACTGATTTTCATCAACTGCAGTGAGGATTGCATTGTCTGCCTTTGAATTCACCAGAGATTCTTTGAGGTCATCTGGAGTTCATCTAGCTTTGTCTTTGGGTTTCTGCTTCCAATGACTTGACTCTCCTTCTACCGCCTTAGAACTTGTATCAGCATCTTCTGTAGGGTGATTCCATTCATTCTCAACATAGAACCATGCATGTTCATCCAGTGAATTGATGAAGACTCTCATGCGTGCCTTCCAATAGTTGTAGTTGTTGCCTTCTAGCAGGGGTGGTTGAGAGACTGAAGCTCCTTCTCTTGTCGTCATGATAAAACCGGATCTCACTTTCCTTGACGCAACCAAGGGAATGATAAGTGACCAAGCTCTGATACCAAATGAAATTTGGTTTTACCATTTTTTCTAGTTCTTACTAGTATGTTCCAACATGACTAATTTAACCAAGTGCATAATAAAGTAAAGCATAAAGAACGCACGACTTGGTTACGCAGTTCGGTGTAATCCACCTGCATCTGCGGGGTCTGGCCCAGTTCAGAATGAATCCACTAATTAGAAAGATACAGTACAGAGTGCAGTTTACAAAATACTTATCTTTACTAACTATAACGTGTGGATTCTGCTAGCTCCCCTAGCTACCGATCCGCCTTGATCAGACTCCCTATGATCTCGAACTCCGTCGACGCTGGATCTCCTCCACCCGAGGAATTAAGGTTTATGATTATGAACTTTGTGCAGGAGGTCAGGTATGTTGGAACACAGGAATCTGACTCTTTGCATTTCTCGAAAGTCTCAAAAATCTGTGTGCAGATTTTTGCTCTATTAAATCCGTGAGTATGCAGCCGTGTTGGTCCCAATTTATATCCACGAACAGATTGGAATACTCCTTGATTATCTCCACAATATTCCTATTCCAAATCTGCTTCTTGAAGCATATCCAAATCCCATAAATAAAGGGATTTTCCTTATCACAATATATCCCATATATTCGCAAATATCAACTCCATATATCTTGGGATTTTCCGTAAATCAACTATGCTCCATACGCCTACTATATAACAGAATATAACAATTTTCATAAGTCACAAATACCCTAATATTCTGTCTTCTTTTCACGAAAACCATCGGCGTAAATATACTCCTGTCGAGTGTTCCAACGTAGAAAGTTTTTCGTTTCCTCATATGTTCACAAATACTGCCAACTAATTAGTCAATGCAAATCTCTCTGACTTTACAGTAATATTGCCACGTACTGCTTCTTTTTTTTTCTTTGACAACCATTTTTCCTCCACTTGATATGTTGGAAATTGCCTTTTCCACATATTGCTTGAACCGTAATCTTAAGTTTGGTCAATTTTGATTTCTAAAATTCTAAAGATTTGGTTAATGTAGGCTCACATCAACAATGTTATTATTCACTATGTCTGTTTGTTCTTCTTTTTATATTTTTTTAGATCATTTATTAAATGTCTTTGCCTGCAAAATTCCTTTTCATCGTCACAAAATTAAAACTTATGCAATTTTTGAACAATCAGAATACCTCTTGAATATGTAGTCTGGTGAGGAATTTGATAGTCATGATGTTGTTATATGAGAAAATCAGGCACCGTGTGGATCAAATACTCAGGTAATTATATACTGTATGCTTTACGGGAACTTATGTTATTTAATATTTTATGCTTCAACCCTACAGGACCACAATTCTTGTAGGGCTAGTTTTGCTTCAAGGTTTACTGAGAAATATTGTGGTATTCATGGTATCTTGTTTTTGTATTTTGTGTTTCATTGTGCAAAGACAACTAACATTCTACATCCTGGCATGTCTAACCCGAACTAAGATTAATCAACAACTTATATGTTTTCCAGTTTCTCAATTAAGCAGAACAATTCTAAAACAGTGAATTCCAAGATACCTCTTCAATAGGATCAGGTAGAGAATTTATAGGTACAATGAGGGACTATTCATATTCTAAGCTGACTATTCATAACTATGCATTATGTGCAATAATAAGCTGACTATTAAGGAGGGGCTAATAAGCTGACTATTAAGGAGGGACTATTCATATTCTAAGCTGACTATTCATAACTATACATTATGTGCAATAATAAGCTGACTATTTGTATTCTTCTATTGTCACACCCCCCCTCAAGCGAAGCGTCGGGTTGACCGAAACGCGAAGCTTGGATCGGAAAAACTCAAACAAGACCCGATTTAGCCCCTTGGTGAAAATATCCTCTACCTGTAATGACGTGGAGACATGACCAATACGAAGCTTACCAGCAGCCACCAGTTCTCGCACAAAGTGATAGTCAACGTCGATGTGCTTAGCTCGCTTGTGAGCAACGGGGTTCTCAGCAAGAAAGATAGCACTGTTATTATCACATAAGAGCAACGGGGAACCCTGCAGTGGAAACTGTAAATCACGAAGAAGATGCGAGAGCCAAACAACTTCCGAAGCAGTGTTGGCAAGAGCACGATATTCAGATTCTGAGCTCGAGCGAGAGACCGTAGGCTGCTTCTTCGCACTCCAAGAAACTAAATTCCCACCAAGGAAGACCGCATACCCATAAGTAGAACGCCGTGTCTCCAAGCAACGGGCCCAATCAGCATCAGAATAGGCAAGGACCTCTGGGACGCCCTCATAGGAAAAGGTCAAACCACAATGCTGCGTTCCACGAACATAGCGAAGAATCCGAGTGACAGCTGCAAAATGATCATCTCGTGGGTCCTGAAGAAACTGACTCACCGAATTGACCGCAAAGGACAAACCGGGACGAGTAATAGTGAGGTACTGAAGGGCACCAACGAGTGAACGGTACAGCTTGGGATTGTGAAACGGTACACTCGTACTGCTGTAAAGCTGCGACAGCGGTAAAAATGGTGTAGATACAGGGGAAGCCTCCAACATCCCAACACGCAGAAGAATATCTCTGGCATACTTAGCTTGTCCTAAAAACAGACCAGTAGAGGTGGGGATAACCTCCAACCCAAGAAAGTAGCTAAGAGGACCAAGATCCTTGACCGAGAACTCACGATCAGCCCGAGCAATGAACTGGCGGATGGCTACAGTGTTATTCCCGGTAAGAATAATATCATCAACATAGACCAGAAGATAAAGAGTAATGGTCCCCCTGGAAAACACAAAGAGAGAAGGATCCGACAAATTGCCAATAAAACCGAGCAGCCGAACAAAGGCACTGAATCGATCAAACCATGCCCTGGGTGCCTGCTTAAGACCATAGATAGCCTTCCGCAAACGACAAACATGAGTAGGGCGAGCAGGATCCTGATAGCCAGCAGGCTGAGCCATGTAAACAGGAGTGTCAAGAACACCATTAAGAAAGGCATTTTTGACATCCAGCTGATGAAGCGGCCACTTCCTCATAGTGGCAATGGCGAGAACAGTGCGAACAGTTACAGACTTGATCACCGGACTGAAGGTGTGATCGAAATCAAAGCCTGGGATTTGAGAATACCCCTGAGCAACCAGACGAGCCTTAAAGCGATTAATAGACCCATCCTGCCGATACTTAAGCCGGTAGACCCACTTGGAACCAACCACATTGACATCCGGCGGACAAGGCACTAAATCCCAGGTGTGCTGAAGACGAAGAGCAGCCATTTCCTCATCAATGGCAGCGACCCATCTGGAATCCCTGATAGCAGCGCGGTAAGTACGAGGCTCCTGCTGATGAAGGAGTTCAACAACCAATCCGGTGGCTACAAAGTCAGTACCAAGATCTCGAGCCACACGTGTCCCATCCTGAAGGCGAGTAATCATCCGATGAGTGCGAGGTGCAGGAGACGACGAAGACTCTTGCGCTGAAGAGACAACAGACGAGGAGCCCGAGACTGACAAGGTACCATCAGAAGAGGCCGACGAGAAACTCAAAGACACAGGAGAACGTGCGGGAGTGATAATAGGATCGTCATCAACAAGTGTCGACGGTGCAGTCTTCGGCAACAAGTCAGGACACAGCGAGCAAGCGGAATCATTCACAGCAGGAGCATCAACATGAACAGTGAAAGATGGGTCAGGGTCAGTAGGGTCCAAAAAGGAGGAGACATCCAAGGATGTAAACTGGGCTGCCGAAGATACCGTGGAAAAGGGAAAAAGTGACTCGTCAAAACGAGCATGACGAGTCATGTAAGTACGTCCTGAGGCTGGATCCAAACACCTAAACCCTTTGTAGTGCGCACTGTATCCAAGAAAAACACATGGAAGACTACGAGGGGCAAGCTTGTGAGCCGCAGTGAGGCGAACATAGGGAAACACCCTGCACCCGAAGGGATGAAAGTTGGAGTACTCGGGTGAGCGGCCAAAAAGAACCTCAAAGGGAGACACATTGTCGAGAACCGGAGTAGGTAAGCGGTTAATGGTAAAGATCGCAGTAGCAAAGGCATCATCCCAATACGAGAGGGGCATGTGAGAATGAAACATCATGGAAAGAGCCATTTCTGCGATGTGGCGGTGCTTGCGTTCAGCCCTACCATTTTGCTCCGGAGTGTAGGGACAAGAAACCTGATGATGGATGCCGCGAGTGCCAAAGTGGGATTGGAGTCTGGTATTGAGAAACTCGGTACCACCATCACTCTGAAAGATTTTGATGCGCGAAGAAAATTGATTCTCAACAAGTGCCTCAAATCGGAAGTAAACATCAACAAAGTTAGATTTCCGTTGTAAAGGATAAAACCATGAAAACCGTGAGTAATCATCCACAAAGACAGCATAATAAGAAAATCCATTTCTAGAAGTCACTGGAGAGGGTCCCCATAAATCACAATGCACTAAGTCAAGAACATGACTAGCGCGTTTAGAGTTCTCAACAAATGACAATTTCTGCCCTTTCGCCATAGCACAAGGCGCACAAACAGTAGGTTTAGGAAGTACTGAAGTAAGAGAAACAGAACCAGTCTTATGCAACAAAGAAATAATACTAGGGGACACATGCCCCAAACGAACATGCCAGGTCTTGAAAGATGCTCTTTTAATCTTCTCACGAACAAAGGAAACAAGTGCCTCTTCACCACGATCCAGCACATAAAGACCATTCTCACTGTGCCCCCGCCCCAGTACCGCCTTGGTGACCTTGTGCTGAATCACAAAAGACTGATCATCAAAGGAAATAACAGCACCAAGATCCCGAGTAAGCTTGCTTATGGATAACAAATTTTTAGTAATAGCAGGCACAAATAAAACATCAGATAAGTGTAATGTAGAACTAATACGAGCATCACCCACAGCAGCAATAGAGAGGGAAGCACCATTACCAACAGAGACAAGAGTGTTACCCTGATAAGGAGTGACACTGGACAGATTCGATACGGAAGAGCTCATATGGTTGGTAGCTCCGGAGTCCACATACCAGTCCGGAATAGACGAAGAGTCTGAAGTAGCAGATGACTGAACTGGCTGAGTATGATAAGGCAGTAAATGGGCAGCAGACTGAGGAGGCGGAGACAGGAACTGCTGTGCAAGATAAGCATGAGGAGCATGAGGAGCCTGAGGAGCCGGAAGCTGTGGAGGAGCATAGGGAAGAAAATGCTGAGCAACTAAAGCCTGTGGAGGCGGAGCATACGAAGCAGCAGGTGGCAAGTACTGTGGAGCACCATGAGCCGGAGGACGAGGAACGGACGAGGGACACTGACTCGATATGTGACCGAAGCCCGCACAGGTAAAGCACTGAACTTGACCACCATTAGCGGCCGATCTGGACCAGGGCTGACGATCAGAAGACCCCCAGGGACGACGACCACCACGCCGGCCGCCGGAGCGGCCAGAAAAAGCCGCGTGTGGACGCCACGCGCCGCCATCACGCGCGGCTCCACCAGGCGCGTGAGCCCACGCGGCGTCAGAAGGAGGCTGCTGCTCGGCCGCCATGAAAGCGACAGGACCTGTATTCAAACCCTGTGCAGAAATACCCCTAGTTTTCTCCAAACTAAGCAAAAATGATTCATATCCCTTTGCTTCGTCAACCACATTAAGATAAGCAGGAAGGGGTTGACGATTAGCGATAGGTGCACTAAAATCCTTATAATCATGGCCTAGAGCAGTAAGAAACCATAACAATTTTTCCTCATTCTTTGCAGGATCACCCATAGCAGACAACTTATCAATAATAGCCAGTAAAGCAAGGTGAAGATCGTGAACCGTACCTGTTTTTCGAAGGAGAGTAGCCTGTTGACGAAGGCTGAAGGCATTGACCAAACTTGCAGGCTGATAGACGGTGGCGAAGGTATCCCACATATCCTTCGCGGTTTCACACATCCAGATCTCATTCTTTGCCTCAGCGGAGAGAGGAATAAAGAAGACTACAGAGACGCTGATCATCAAGAACCCATGCATCATAGGCGCTCCGAGCAGCGGAGTAGACATCCTCGGCAGCCTTAACGGTGGCGGCATCTGGCGGCGTGGAGGAGGAGGAATCCAACGTTGGCATCACCGGAAAACTGGGGAGAGGAGAGGAGCCATCTAGATGGCCAAACAAACCCTGTGAACGAAGCACAAACTGAACCTGTTGCTTCCATTGCAGATACGTAGCAGCTTCAAGCTTGGTATTGAGAAGATGAATCAACGTGGTGAGGGGCAATTTATCCAAACTCTTATCATCGGCCATGATCAATTAATCAAGAAAATCACAAAAAAGAAGAAAGAAAAAAAATGTCGATGAAGAAAAAAGAAGAGGAAAGCGGCAAAGAGGAGAGGAGAAGAAGGGAAAGGCTCTGATACCATAAAACAGTGAATTCCAAGATACCTCTTCAATAGGATCAGGTAGAGAATTTATAGGTACAATAAGGGACTATTCATATTCTAAGCTGACTATTCATAACTATGCATTATGTGCAATAATAAGCTAACTATTAAGGAGGGACTAATAAGCTGACTATTAAGGAGAGACTATTCATATTCTAAGCTGACTATTCATAACTCTACATTATGTGCAATAATAAGCTGACTATTTGTATTCTTCTATTGTCACAAATTCCTTGTTTTACTTCATACTTGTAGTGTGTGCTTGTCCTTACTGTTGGACATATATTGATTACATCATGCGGAAAATCAAATAACAAAATTGAACGAGCAATTAATATATGCAAGAATAATAAACTTTTATTAATTATTCAAGCATACAATCGAAAAGCTTAAATTACAAATAATCAAAGCATAAATCATGTTTCAAGTAATCACAAATTGATGGAGTCACGAGTGACACTCGCTGCCCTTGAAACGAATGAGTCCCGTCGTGGACATCGTTCCCTAGGATAAAACCATCGCAGACAATAATTAACACTTAAGAGTTACCTGGGATTCACGCAAGGCCCGAAGGACTATCACCGACAGAGACAGAAAGAAGTGAGTCTCAAGTTTAGAGTAAGTGAAGAACTTGAGAATGGTGCGAGTTTTATGGCTGACTTAGGGGCTCTATTTATACTACTCTAAGAGACCCTAACATGTAAACATGATATCCTGATTTTCTGTAATTAGAGAAGAATATTCTCCAATCAGCAACTCATCAAATCCGAGACATTCCATGAATACTCGAATTAAATCTGCTGGAAAAGGAAGAAATATTTGTACAAATATTCTTAATCGTATTAAACCTGGTAAACCGCATATATATTTAAGACAAGATATCTCACAAAATATGGAAGTATTTTGTTCTTATCTCTTAAGAATTACACACAAGCAATTCCATATATACTATGCGGTTGGGCCTTCTAGAGACTTCCATGCTGTCCATACGCATTTTGGATAGTCCGGAAAATTACCTGAGCCAATTTTCGCCCATTTTTTTTCTTTCAAGAGTGATAATTCAAACATCCATATCTCATTCACCCTTCATCGGTTTTGAGCGTTTAAACAGTCAATTTTATAGTACTCGCGGAGGAGAACCCAAAAATGACATCAATTAACCCAAAATCTATTTGGGTCCCACTCAAAATGATGCCCCAAAAGTTGACGAATTTCAACCTTTCAACCATAATTTTCCAACATTTACAAAATATGCTTCATGTTTATTGTAGCAGGCAGAGTTTCCATACTGTTGAGTATACAACCAATTTTTCATGCTGTTTTATACAAAGATAATATCATTGATTAGAACTTTATCATTTTCTGTGCAGTTTATGCTTCTCATCCAACCCAGGACTCAATAATAGGATTTAGACACTATCACAGGAACCTCTCTGTAGCACCGGATTTTTTTGGTTCTAGCACCAATTTTTTTGGAAAAATAACTTGGGGTATAAGTAATCGATTAAACGGTTTCACCGGTTGGAAAATACCGGTGCTAAATTCCTACTCTAGCAGCGGTTTTCTTTAGCACCAGTTTAGAAAAATCGGTGCTAATATATACTGAATTAGCATCGGTTTTTTTGTATCCCATGCTATAAAAACTGGTGTTAAATATGTGTCCTAGTAGCACCGGTTTTACAATCGGTGCTAAGTACGTATTTTTAGCACAAGTTATATTTTACCACCGGTCTTAAAACCTGTGCTAAATGTATATTTTTAGCACCGGTTTTAAAACCGGTGCTAAATGTATATTGTTAGCACCGGTTATATTTAGCACTAGTTTTAAAATCGGTGCTAAAGGTGTATTGTTAGCACCGGTAAATTTTTAGCACCGATTTTAAAACCGGTTATTTTTTAGAACCGGTTTTAAAACTGGTGCTAATTGTATGATATGTTAGCACCGGTTGTTTTTTAGCACCGACTATTTTTTAGAAAAATTTGGTGTTAAATGTGTGACCCATTTGCAGCGGTTTATTTTTTTTTAGCATCGGTTTATAAGAACCGATGTAAACTTTGTGACTAATATGGTCATTGAAAGTTGTGGCGCGTTGCCGCTCTTTCAGTCCATCTTCACGCAGCTAGTTTTATATTTATGCTTGTTTTCCAAAGCGGTGCATTCTTTTTCAAAGATGGCACCGATTTTCATTTGTGCATAGATTACTTAAATTGGTGCACCAATAAAAGTAGCACAAATTCCCAAAAATAATTCCCAATAAATACAACAATCATCACGCATATACAACAAGTAGGTAGAAAAAAGCATTGAATTTGATCAACTATAATATTTTACTAGAGAAAGAAGTGCATGAAACGTGGTTCTTAGTGGCCAAAAATTGGGTTACAACCCTACATAAGATACAGGAACCCCCCTCATCATGGAGATGAAGAGTATAAAAAATGGAGGACAATTACCTTTCATAAAAGATAATACTAATAACTACTATCCAATGATGGAGGCAAGTCCCTGTATGACATTCAATTGAGCTATGCATTTTGGTAGAGTACATTTCACAAAAATACAAACCCATTTCAGAGTAATGCTCTACAGTTGATCGCTCCCCATAGGAGTGTAATCTTCTGGAAATTGCTGAAACAATGTATGAAATTGCATGTTAGAAAAGGATATATATGTGAGAGACTAACATGCAAAAAAATAATGTAGGAAAATGTACCGGAATAATGTCAATGTCATGCACGTCCTTAACAATTTTTTCCATATAATACATGCAATGGTATCCACATTACCAAGTACTACTTTGTATCTTGTACTGATATAAAAAAGAATTTGCTGAAATGATTATGAACATAAAATTGACAGAGGAAATATGACCTTACGGGATAATACATACATTGATGTTTATGACATTCCATGTATAATTTGAAGGGTAGGATCTATTTTGCTCGGAATTGAACCGTCGATATTTTGTTGCAATCCTACAATCGATGAAAATATATTTATATGAATATGAAAAATATATTTTCAGAAAATAGGGATCACACATAATAGTTTAATTAGGTCAAACTTTTTCCAACATGTAATGATGAACTCAAGTAATGAATCGAATGAATGTCATTGTACAGAATATTAACAGTAATTGTAAGTAATCGACATACGGAAGTGAGAAACCTGCAAGAACACGTTTACTGGAACTAACAATTTTGTAGAACATTAAAGTAGATGGAATAACAAAAATCTGTTCCACTTACAAATGAATCAATTTAAGGCATATCCTATTACGTTTGCAAATTCCCCACTTATTGAGTCGATGCAATTTACTCGATCGATTTCCGGTACGAAGACGAGCAAAAACCAATAGCTCATATAAAAAAAGGAAACACCAAAATACCTAATGTGGTTTTGAATACTTTAAATATTTTTTAAAAATAAATTCACAATATATGATTGCTATTGCTTCCATGTGGCCGGGTCAAACAACACAAAAAAGAATAAAACTTACTCTCGATTGTACGGGAAGACGTACATCCTTGCTTGAGTGCGGTACATGACAGTTGAAACCTCTTTCACAGTCAATTTGACCCTCTGATTTGCCTTTTGGCTATTGAATTTGAACCGGCCAGAATAAACTGGACATGGCCTCGATCAACAACCCCATTACAGAGGTATCTGGCAAAATAATATTGTAAGTGAAACAAATATAATGATACATCTATAAATAATGTAACCATACAATTCTTACGATTCCCATATATTAAGTTGGCACTCACTGATCCACTCCATTTCATTTTCTACGTCCAAGCTGTTCATGAACAGTTTTAGCTTGTCAGTAAATATGGTTGTGTAGAATTCTTCTTATCCAAACACCTTCGCGTTGAAAATGATGCGGAAGACTTTGTTAGGTCCACATATTTGTGTAGATAGCCTTAAAACATCATTAATATGTTGAACATCAGTGATGCATTATTTGTCTTCTGTGATCCCCTAAAAGATACACGATATTGTAATTAAACTGAGAATCTAATAATGTTAGTTGAGGATGTATATGTATACAATTCAGTAGTAGATCATATTGTAAAGGCTAAAATGATTTCTCACAAAAATGTAATGGTCAGAAACCGACATGCTAGAATTTGATTGCCCATTCTCTGTCAATGCAGTATTTTCTTTTACTACTTGCTAATGGGTAAAATGTTAGTCAGGCATTGAAAAAAATAAGTCAGAATGAAAAGGTCTGGGGGTATGTTAGACCTCTCCTGTTACTGATCGAGCCACCACCTCTCCATTAGGAGTATCTTCCTGAGCCAATGCCTCCTGTGAGGGAGAGTTTGTTAATATATATCTGGATGTCATAGTTAGTTAATATAATTGTTTTTTTAACCTTTTCTCTCTCCATGGCAGTTTTTGGTGTAAGGTTTATTTCAAGACTTCCATATCATCCACTACCAATTGTTTTTTAGGCGATTGCTTCTCATTTTCCTACGTAAGCAGATGAACAACAAATTATGTTTTAGTAATATCTGAAAAGATATATATGATAGGATCAGAACAAGAATACAATTATCACACCTCATTTATCAACTGTTTCAATGGTTACTTAGGCACCGGTTTTTTCCCCAAAAATAACCGGTGCTACTACATAAAAAAACCAGTGCTAGAGGGTAGTCTCCATGGTAGTGTCAAGGAAAGAGTATTTCTTACCTTGTAACACAACAGATTGACCTACATTGCACGGATCATTAACGTAGAAAACTAGTCTTGCTTGTTCAGCCAAAATAAACTGATCATTTTCATATGCTTCATGACTTGGTCAACAAGGGTAAATCCCATTGGGTCATCAGTTCGAACTCCATATGTGTTATCAAACCATTGGCACTTGAAAACCGGAATCTTGAATTCTCCATAGTCAAGCTCCCAAATCTCATCAATAACATCATAAAACGACATCACAACTAGGACAGGTTTATTGTCTTTCTTACTTGCTTGCAACATTGTCTCCGAATCAATGTATACCCCATTATTTTGTGTTGTGCTCTTTGAATCTTGGTCCCTAGTAGAAAAAGAGAAACCGTCCATGTCATATCCGGAATACCTCAAGACCGTGCAATTAGGATTCCTTGCCAATGCTCTAATTTTTGGGTCGTAATCACCTACATTGCATCGATCATAAAACCAATTCACAAACCTGTCATTGTGCTCCAACTAAACTTCATTACGAGCCATGTGGGATGAAACTCTGTGATCGAAATAAGGTGCTTGGTCACATAAGTAGAAGTCTCCCTACAATTCCTCAAGACATACAAATGAACTGACATCAAATCACTATTCAATGGAGTAAATAGCATTCCCCTTGACCTCGGTTTTCCCACCTTCCTTCCAACATGTCGATTCTAGGGCACCCCAAAATTTCTATGTTCCTCAAAATAGCTAGGGAAAAATTCAATTACTTCTTTGGTAACATACCTCTCAACAATACTAGCATCCGGCCGACTCATACATTTCACGTATCCCTTGAATACTTTCATGTCACGTCCCAAAGGATACATCCAATGCATACCAGCTGGAC
Organism: Rubia yunnanensis; assembly: GCA_037428765.1. NCBI lineage: Eukaryota > Viridiplantae > Streptophyta > Magnoliopsida > Gentianales > Rubiaceae > Rubia > Rubia yunnanensis. Next base: position 110,639,862 of record CM075064.1, on the reverse strand, counting down.
CACATATCTTTATCTCCCGCACTAAATGAACAACCAAGTGAACAATTATATAAAAAAAATATAGGGAATACATTTCCAAATTGCATAGCACAACAACAACCTCTTTTTATAGGACATCCAAATTGTCCTGGTCAATAGACTTCCGACACATGGAACCAAAAAATAAAAAAAGTCTAGTGATTGAGTACCTTATGTCGGCCTTGATTACCCCGCGAATAGCATTAGGTAACAGTTGTTGCATCAAAACATAACAATCATGAGATTTCAACCCAGTCATCCGACAATCCTTTGTAACTACCCGACTAACATTCAACGAATAACCAATTGGGACCTTCACTGATTTCAAATTATCACAAACTGACTCTCCTCCTTAGACAATGTACAAGGTGCAGGGGGCAAGTATGTCTTCTTACCCTTCAGTTCTGGAGCGAGGTTATTTCTGATTCCCAAATCTACCAAGTCCAATCGGGAAATCAAACTATCTTTCGTCTTCCAGTGAATATTCAAGGGGGTGTCTATCAAACTTTTACAAACATTTTTCTCAATATGCATCACGCCTAGGCAATGCTTAACATCAAGATGCTCCCAATACGGTAGATAAAAAAATATTGACCATTTCTTACATAGACCATCACAATGTATTTTGTCCTTGCCTTTATACTTTCCCAACACCACTCTCAATTTCTTAACCTTCTTGTGAATCTACACACTAGTTAGTGGTGTAGGAGATTTCCTTCGTTCTTTCCCCCCCAACAAAATTGACCACATCATCCCGGTATTTATGGTTTCCATGCAGCCATTTTCTCTAGCCCAGATACACTATCTTTCTTCCATAGCTTAGCTGTTTGAATTTTGTCTTCTCCTCACAAATAGGACATATTTTGTGCCCCTTCACAGCATACCCTGACAAATTTTCATAGGATGGAAAATCATTGTTCGTGCAAAATAGCATGGCACCCAATTGAAACTCCACATTCATATGGACATCAAATACCATCACCCATTTTTCTTCCCACAATATCGTCAAATCATCAATCAATGGTCTCAAATACACATCAATGTCGTTCCCAGGTTGTCTAGGACCTGAGATTAATAGAGGCATCATAATATATTTCCGTTTCATGCACAAATAAGGGGGGGAATTTTATATATATATATATATATATATATATATAACCAACATCACGGGCCAAGAACAATGCTTCGATGACATATTACCAAACGGATTCATCCCATCAGTACACAATGCCAGGCGTCAATTTCTAACTTCTGAACCAAATGAAAGATATCGCTTGTCAAAATTTCTCCATTGTTCACTGTATGCCGGATGTCTTATCTTGTCGTCACTTGGTCTTTCCCGCTCTCCATGCCATCGGAAGTTCTATGCATCTTTTGAATTCGCAAATAACCTCTTCAACCTTGGAATTAAAGGAAGATACCACATACACTTCGATGTGACCTTCTTCTTCTTCTTAGCCAAACACCCATCATCATCATTTCTAACACCCTTATATCTTGAATTTTTGCACACAGGACATTGAACCGCGTCTTTCAATTCACCATCATACAACACACAATCATTAGGACATGCGTGTATCTTCTTGTATTCCAAAGCGAGTGGACACAATATTTTCTTAACCTCGTAAAAGTTTTTCGATATTCCATTCCCTTCTGGAAACTTATCCTTTAGAAACTTTAGGAGTGAATTCACACTTGTATCACTCCAAGAACTTGCAGCATTCAAATTGAAAACCTCCATAAAAAAGGAGATTATGGTATCCTTACTTTTACATCTCGGATACAAAGGCTTCTCTATTTTGTTGAGCAAACCACTCAAAATTTTAGGCTTCCCCTGAAAACTCTTACAATGTCATCGAACATAGCATCAATGGTACAATTGTTTCCATCTACCTTGTCAAGCCCACCACACTTATGTTGATGCTCAGCCTCTCCATGAAATGTCCATACAATGTAACCTCCGTCAAATCCGTTCTTAAGCAAGTGAAATCTAACAAACCCACATTCATCAAACTGTTCACGACACAAGCATCTTTTACATGGACAAAGTATCCTCTCCTCTCGACCAAGGGCATAATCAAGAAATGAATCAATAAATGCAATAAACGCAAGCATCGATTTTTAGTCCATTGTATCTAAACAAAATAATACAAACAATTACACAAATATTCACTATTCAAACATAATAAAAATAAACACAATCAATTTGCTACACAATACTAAAAGTGTCATGTGTATGTATATATGTGTGTGTATCGATCAACTTGCTCTTAGGATATATATATATATATATATATATATATATATATATATATATATGTACCATCTACCAAAACAAACACAACCGTGTTTACATCCATAGTCATTTACACTCTCACAACATGATACTAAACCAACTTAAAACATAGAAACCATTAATAAATACAAATAAACTCTCTCCATGCATGCATCAATGGTTATTATAACTACTATTTAATTGAAATTCAAAAAAGAGAAGGAAAACTTACATCCATGGGTCTTTATTGCTTTGGGTTATTGCTCACCATCAAAAAAATCTTCTATCAATGAAGAGAGGAGTGGATTAAAAGTTCAGATCTAATTTTTGAGTGGTAGTTCGGAGCATTAAATGCTCTATTTAGCACCGATTTTTGTGAATAGTACATAAAAGCTGTGCCATTTTTTCCATTAGCACCGATTTTTAACCGGTGCCATTTTTCCCGCTTTTTTTTGGAATTATTTTAACACCAGTTTTTGTAATTTTTTAGCACCGGTTTTTAAAACCGGTGCCAAAAAATTTCATTTCACCGGTTTTTTTATTTCTAGCATCGGTTTTTAAACCGGTGCTAATTTAACACAGGTTTGTGTAATTTTTTTAGCCTCGGTTTTATAATTTTGTGCCAAAATTTTCATTTCACCGATTTTGAGAATTTTAGCACCGGTTTTTAAATCGTTTCTAATTTAACACCGGTTTTTGTAATTTTTAGCAGCGGTTTTTTGACCGGTTTTAGTGTAAACACCGGGTTTCATCATTTTTAACACTGGTTTTTTTACCGTTGTTAAATTAACACCGGTTATTAGAAGAAAAAAATCGGTGTTACAATTACAAAAATCGGTGTAAAATTTACACCAGTTTAAAAACCGGTGCTAACAAAAAACACTTGTGCTATTACAACTCTTACACCGATTTTAATAACCGGTACTAAAAAACTGATGCTAGAGGCGTTATATATGGTAGTGAGAGGTTCCTATGAGCTTCCCACTGATTTTTGATGATTTGATCTCGTGGCCATTTCAAATTGAAACTCTGTGCAATACTCTTCAAGCAGGACAATTTAAGGGTTATTAGACGCTGCAAACAGGTTTCAATCCAACATTTAGTGCAAGGAACTTTTAAAATTGGAAAAATGTTCAATATGTTCATCAATTAGCTGGAGGGTGGAACTGGAAAGCTTGGCAATACCTTTCAAGTTTTGAAGAATTCTTTGGAGATTTGAGAATTTTTTCTACACAGGTCGACTAAAAAATTCAAGAATTCGGAGTTTGTTTATTTAAGTTATTAAATTTGTATATTTCTGATGTTTAGTTCAACTATGTGATTATTAAATATTTTTCTGATGTTTAGTTCAACTATATGATTATTAAAAAAAATTCTGATGTTTGGTTCATGTATCTTTTTCTTTAGTTCACTGGTTATGTTTTAGTTTATTGACTTGAATTTGTCTTTTAGTTAAGAATGTGTTTCAAGTTATGGTTGTAATTTTTTCGATGGTTTAACACTTTAGTTTGATTATTTAGCTATTTAGTTCGAACATTACAACTTTTATAGTCATATGATGTGGTTTACTTTGTGATCATCATATTTTAATTTTTCTTACAGTAAGTTTAGTTCATGTATATATGCATTTAATTCATTTATAAGAATCATTAGTTTAAATATACTACTTGACGGAGTTTACTAATTTGAACGTTATTTAATTATTTGAACTTCAATCATTAGTTCAGGTGTTTAAGCCATTAAAAGAGCAATTTAGTTCTAATATTTTAGCAATGTGTAAAAAATAATAATCTAATTACAATATACATTGAATCTCATAGGTCTTGACCACTAGTTGTTTTGACTAGCTCTCAAGTACTTGTTGCATATACACTCATTCAATCTCCTTCATGCGCAACCTGTTGGCATAGTTTAGATATTTCTTTTGACAAGCCACCCAAACTAGTGTCAAAATCGGTTCCTGCAATTATGTATCATTTGTAAACTAAAACCAATAACATATACAAACTCATTAAATGAACTGTTTATGCAATTAATTCTTGTATGTGAGGGCTTAGTTCGTCTATTCTAACTAGTTATCTAGTCATTTGCTAAATATGTACACATATTTATTTTTAGTGTTTAAGCATTTACATTGATTATAAAACAAGTTACTTCAAACATCTTAATAAACATTAAGATATAAAACTCTTCAAAACAACGTTTATCTAATTAAATCAAAACTTTCATGGTTAGTTTAGTTATAAATACAAACAAGATCGGAAGGGGATGAAGCAGTCACTGTGAATCGTCCTGGATGCCATGGCGAAGCAAAGCAAAAAAGAAGATATGATGTCAAAGAGCTTGATATTTATAGGCTCTGGGAAACAGTTTTTTCCCAAACTGGTCTTCGATCCTTATTACATACATAGTGTACTGGGTCAAGAATTATGGAATTTTTGTTAATCCTTTTACATAATGGATTCGCTTCTTTCAGCAGGGATGTACGATTATAAGTGCTGATATAATATTCTTTTTAAATTTCGGGGGTCAAAATGATATTATGATATGCAAATAACTCCAGGGACTAACAAACCCTCAAACAATTTGGGGAAATCTTCAGTTCAGGCGAAAGCTAGCGCGAATCCCTTCCATTCCGCCTCCGTCCATCGGAAGTCATTGGATTTCATTCCGGTTCATGGTGATATTCAAGTTTTCATCGACGTTGTTAAGAGCTATGATATTAATGGGGATTCTAGAGCTCTAGCTTTTGCGATAGATTCTGTGAAGAAATGTGGTCTTCACCCAATTATCCACGAACATTCACTTCCTTGGAGGATAGCAAAGACAATCATTCAAAGCATTAAATTGCAACACTATTCTCATCCCATACTTAGCAAGTTGAAGCATTATTTCTTTGACTATTGGGATTCCACTATCATGGTTTTTTGGCAAGAACCATTTGGGAGTAATGTTCACAATCCATGCTTGAAGCAAGAAGGAGGATTTCTTGGGATATTGGGATAAGTTTTGTTTGAGAGCTCTTGGCCATTGGTGAACTAGGAGTAGTATAAATAGGGGATGAACTTAGTAGTTCAATCACACCTCAAGCATAACATTCCTTTGCTACTTGTTTTCTTCTCCATTTAACTCTCTTTTGTAGGTGTAGATGCCAAAGCCCTCATATTTATATTTTGCCACATAATTCCTTCGTAGGTGGTAGGCAAAGCCTTGTAATACTCTCCCCACATATAGTGAAGCTTCCGGTCTCATTTAGCCGTGGATGTAGGTCAACTTGACCGAACCACGTAAATCCTCGTGTCCATTATTTCCTTTATTTTCTTTACGTTGTCTTTTTTATCCATCCTTTTGGGCTAACATCTATCTCGTGGGATTCGTATTACTAACAAATTCATATCAGAGCCATATCTCATATTTGATCTATTAGCCATCATGACGGTAACAAGGATTTCTATTGAAAAGTTTGACCGGAGTGTAAACTTCGGTATGTGGCAACTCAAGATGGAAGCCATCCTAATCTAAGATGGATGTGAGCTAGCCCTTGAAGGAGTGGGGGAAAGACCAGTAGATATGTCGCTAGAAGATTTTGGTGATCTGGACAAGAAGGCTAGATCGGCCATTATTTTAAATCTCTCTAATGAGGTTTTGTAGGAAGTTGCTAGTGAGAGAACTGCCAAAGGTATGTGGGATCAGTTTAAATCTACATACATGAAGAAGACAATGGAGAATCGCCTCTATTTGAAACAAAAGTTGTACATGTTGGAAATGGCGGAAGGTATATCTATACTCTTACATCTTGATAAATTTGATTCCATCATTTTGGATTTGGAGAATGTAGATGCTAAAGTTGATGAAGAAGATCAAGCCATTTTATTGTTATGTTTCCTTCCCCTGTCCTTTAAGTATTTTAGAGATACTATGATTTATGGGAAAGAGTCGGTCTCATACAATAGTATAAAATCTGCATTAAAATCTAAAGAGCAGATTGATAAGGACATTACGGGGGAATCGATTAGAACTCATGCCGAGGGTTTGTTTGTGAGGGGTAGAGGTGAAAATATAGATTCTAAAGGTGGTAGATCCAAAGGAAGGTCGAAGTCTAGATACAGAAATAAAATTTGCAACTATTACAGGAAAAAAGGGCACATTAAGACTGATTGTTTTAAATTGAGAAATAAAGAAAAATATAAAAATGAGCAGAATAGCAGCAACGTTGGTGAAGCTAGTGTAGCAGAAGATGAGAATGATGGAATCATATTTGTGGCCATGGATAATAAGTCAAGGTCTTCTAGCGAGTGGCTCTTATATTCGGGTTTTTACCACATGAGTTATGATAGGGGGTGTTTTTCCACTTATGAAGAATGGGATGGTGGAATTGTTTTGATGGGTAATAATGCTCCTTGTAAGGTTGTTGGTAAGGGAAAAATTCATATCAAAATGTACGATGGCATAATTAGGACACTCACTAATGTTAGGCATGTTCTTGACTTAAAGAAAAATCTCATATCTCTTGGCACTCTTGATGCTCTTGGGTACAGATATTCAGGTGATGGTGGAATCCTAAAAATCTGTAAAGGTGCTCTTGTGCTAATGAAGGTTTGTAGAGTTGGCACTTTGTATGTTTTGTAGGGATCTACAGTAACTGGGGCAGTGGCTGTCTCAACTTCCTCAGATGAAGACATCACCAAATTGTGGCATATGAGATTGGGACATATGGGTGAGAAATGCTTAACATTGTTAAGCAAGAGAGGTCTACTTTGTGGTCAAAGTACTGTTAAGTTTGACTTTTGTGAACACTGTATTTTTGAATAGCAGAAAAGAGTTAGCTTTCATTCACCTGCAGTTCATAAAAAAAAGTACTTTGGACTACATTCATTCTAATCTTTGGTGGCCCTCTCGTGTTCCATCTAAGGGAGGTGGAAGATATATGCTTACTTTTATTGATGGCTATTCAAGAAAAGTTTGGGTACATTTTTTTAAGCTTAAAAGTGATATTTTCCAAACATTTAAACAATGGAAAACTTTGATTGAAAAATAGATAGGAAAACAAAATAAGCGACTGAGAACTAACAATGGGTTGGAATTTTGTGGAAATGAATTCAATGAGTTCTGCAAAAATAAAGGAATAGCTCGACATTGTACTGCTAGAATTAGGCCTCAACAAAATGGTGTGGCAGAATGGATGAATTGTACTCTTTTGGAAAGAGCTCGGTGTATGATCTCAAATTCCAAGTTGACAATAGACATTTGGGAAGAAGCCATATATACGGCTTGTCACATCGTCAACCGCTCTCCATGTGCACCTCTTGATTTCAAGACTCCGGAGGAAGTTTGGTCAGGTACTCCTGCTGATTACTCTAATATAAGAATATTTGAGTGTACAGCTTACATGCATGTTAACGTGGGAAAGCTAGAGCCTAGGGCTAAGAAATGTATTTTCCTCGGTTATGCTTCAGGAGTGAAAGGATAGAGATTGTGGTATCTTGATCCCAAATCACCCAAATTTGTAATTAGTAGAGATGTTACATTTGATGAATCTTATATGTTACATCCTGGAAAAGAGTCTTGTAATCCTTGTGATTTAGAAAAAGAGGATAGTGCACAAAAGCATGTGGAGTTAGAGATTGGTGGTTCTTCTGGGAGAAATCCAACCCAAGAAGTGGTTGAAGAATATGATCATGAATGTGATGAAGATCAACCGGGAGATGAGTATTATTCCATTGCCAGAGATAGACCGAGACGTGACATTCGACCACCATTGTGGTATACAAATTTGGTTGCATATGCTTTATCAGTAGTACAAGAAATAGGTGGAGACGAGGAACCTTCCACATATTTAGAGGCAGTTTCAGGTGCTAATTCAGACAAATGGTTGGTGGATATGAACGAAGAGATGGAATCTCTACATAAGAACAGAACATGGGATCTTGCGGTGCCACCAAAAGGAAAGAAAATTGTTGGTTGCAAATAGGTTTTCAAGAGAAAGAAAAATACTTCATGTGTTGATAATGCAAGGTACAAAGCACGATTGGTTGCAAAGGGCTATGGTCAGGTACAAGGTATAGATTTCAATGATGTTTCTCACATGTTGTGAAACATAGCTCTATTCGTGTATTGCTTGCTTTAGTTTCCATGTATGATATGGAGTTAGAACACCTGGATGTCAAAACAGCTTTCTTGCATGGTGAATTAGATTAGCATATCTATATGAGTCAACCAAAAGGTTTTGAAGTTCAAGGTAAGGACGATTGGGTTTGCTTAATGAAGAAATCATTGTATGGATTAAAGCAGTCTCCAAGACATTGGTATAAGAGGTTTGATTCATTTATGTTGGGTCATGGTTTCTCCAGGAGCATGTATGATTGTTTTGTTTACTTCCGGAAGTTACAATATTACTCATTCATTTATTTGCTATTATATGTTGATGGCGTACTTATTGCGGCTACGAATGTTGCAGAATTTCATGAGTTGACGGCCTTGTTGAAAAGTTAATTTGAGAAGAAAGATTTGGGTGTAGCTAAAAAGATTCGTGGTATGGAGATAAGAAGAGATCGAGGAGTTAGAAATTTGTACCTGACCCAGGAGAGTTACCTCAAGAAAGTTTTGGAGCGATTTGGCATGCACTATGGCAAACCAGTTAGCACTCCTCTTGGTAGCAATATCCGGCTATCTGCTGCCCAATCACCAAAAACAGGAAGAAGAAGATTATATGGCTAGATCTCCTTATTCAAATGCAGTTGGGAGTATAATGTATGCAATGGCTTGTACTCCCCCAGATATCTCACAAGCTATTAGTGTTGTTAGCAGGTATATGGCCAATCCAGGAAAATCACATTGGCAGGCTGTGAAGTGGACTCTTAGATACTTAAAGGGTACTTCGAACATGTGTTTGGAGTTTGGTAGAACAAATAACACTCTGGTTGGTTTTGTAGATTCATACTTTGTTCGTGATCTTGATAAGTGCACGTCTCTTATAGGTTATGTATTTTGAATTGGAGGTTGTACAATTAGCTGGAAAGTTACTTTACAACATGTAGTTGCTTTATCTGCTATTGAGGAAGAATATATGACAGTCACAGAGGAAATCAAAGAAGCTTTATGGTTGAGAGGTCTCTTCGGCCAATTAACTCTACAACAGGGTTACGACCATTCACTGTGATAGTCAAAGTGAAATTTACATGACTAAAGATCAGATGTATCATGAGCGGACGAAGCATATTGATATTAAGTACCACTTCATTCGTGATATCATTGCACATAAGAAGGTCTTTGTTCAGAAAATCAATACAAAGGATAATCCTGCTGATATGTTCGCGAAAGCTCTTCCCTATTTCAACTTCAAGCAGTGCTTGGACTTGATTGGTGTTCATTGTTGGTTATTCAGCCCATTAGGTCCATGCCGGAGGAGGGTGAGTATGCTATTACTTTTGGGGTTCAGACCAACGGGGAGATTTGTGAAAAGATATGGTGTCCTCGCCCAGTTGTCCATTAACATTCACTTCTTTGGGGAATAGCAAAGAAAATAATTCAAAGCATTAAATTGCAAAACTATTCTCATCTCATGCTTAGCAAGTTGAAGCATTGTTTCTTTGACTATTGGGGTTCAACTATCATGGTATTTTGGCAAGAACCATTTGGAAGTAATGTTCACAACCGATGCTTGAAGCAAGAAAGAGGATTTCTTAGGATCTTGGGATAAGTTTTGTTTGAGAGCTCTTGGCCATTGGTGAACTTGAAGTAGTAAAAATAGGGGATGAACTTAGTAGTTCAAACACACCTCAAGCATAGCATTCCTTTGCTACTTGCTTTCTTCTCCCTTTAACTCTCCTTTGTAGTTATAGAAGCCAAATCCCTCATATTTATATTTTACCATATAATTCCTTCATAGGTGGTAGGAAAAGCCTTGTAATACTTTCTCCACATATAGTGAAGCTTCCGGTCTCCTCCGACCGTAGATGTAGGTCAACTTGACCGAACCACGTAAATCCTTGTGTCCATTATTTCCTTTATTTTCTTTACATTGTCTTTGTTATCCATCTTTTGGGGCTACTAGATATCTCGTGGAAGTCGTATTCCTAACATCTTTCTATAATTCTAATTCAACCCGTCTTTGCATATGTATATGGAAAGACGGTCTTTTCCAAAAGTTTGCCTATCTTAAACCCTCTTGTTCAATTTACCTGGACATAATTTCTAGGAATAAAATAGTCATCACAAGATAATCATTTATTTAATTATTTAAAATTTATTACCATTCTTGGTTTTCCTGCTCTTTTTGTTGGTCAAAATATCAATCTCTAATAATTTTCTTTTTCCAAAAAACGATAAATAGGATGGGCCATGTATCTTTGCATATTAATTCATTTCTCTGTTAGGATATTGACCATCTGTTCAAATACGATGAACGAGATTATAAACATAAATCGACAAGGAGGAGTCCATCATCCGCTTTGCTGAACTGAATTATATCATTCAGGTAACTTATTTCACATTGTTTTGCTTACTTTAAAGGATAAAACGGGTATCCCTTCTGTGGCTTATAAATTGAGGCATAGAGCTTATAAATTGAGGCATAGAGCTTATAAATTGAGGCATAGGAGACTTTATTTGATATGGAAATGGGAGAAGCTAAATTGAAAAGAATAGGAAGGTCGATTAGGGCGTTTTGCTGTGCTCTTGCCATTCCATTGATGATTTTTTTTCTGAGTTCATTTTTTTATTTTTTTTAAGGCGAATTTATATTGGACTCTGCTTATCTATTAGAGTTAATTAGATTATTGCTTTCTTTTACCATATATTAGAGTTAATTAGATTATAAAAAAAAGAGTTAATTAGGTCATTGACCTTATTGTATTTGTTAGAATAAAGTAAGTTGATGATTAGATAAGATTTTATTCTTGCTGACTATGCTAAAGTTATGTTTAGACAAGTCTACTTAATACTCTATTTATACTCTTCCTAATCAATCAGAATAATGATGGGAAATCAATCTTTCATGGTATCAGAGCAAGTTCTGATCTTAAACCCTAAAACCTAAATATTGTTTCTGTCAACCACCTCCTTGTTCTCTTTGGCTGTCGTACTCAACCTCTCTTCCTCCTCTTGTTCGACGAAATTCCTGACGTCTTTTTCAGCTTTTCTGGCATCTATCATTAAGCTAGTATAAGTTTTCACGATGTAATTCACGCTGACGTCTTTCTCAGATCACTTTCCTCTTGGCCCAAGTCATCTTTTCCAGCAGCAATATCCATTTTCCAGTGGGATTCCACTTCTCAGCATCATCCCCAGTTCTCCGATGGATTCCACTGACAGCGTCTTCTTCTCCGACGTCCTCCAAGTTCCAGCGGTGACAAAAATTTTCCACGGCAACACAGGTCTTCGGCCACTGTTGGTATAATCATCACCGACGAACTCTGGTGGGTCCTTACAGAACTGGTGACCTTCTTCATCGGCATACCTCTCAGATCTCCAAGTTATAGTACAACAGGTCGAAGACTCCTCCAGCAGCCTTTAATTTAGCACGTGTCCCACACGCACGAGCCTCACAAGACCTTCTTGTGTGCGCGCTATATCTACGAACCTTGCTCTCCACGCGTTGTGTCACTTTCATGCGTGATTTCTTGTGCCCATCACTTGTCCACTGCAAGCTACTTTTGCGCATTTGTTGTCTTTTCACCATACTTCACTGTATGGCCCCTTATGATGGTATCTCAGAATTTAGGCATTCTAGCTATCGGTGGGTTGTAGATTCTGGCGCTACAAAGCACATGGCATTATCTCCTGCTGTGATTGATTATGTGAGACCTTACCATGGCTCTTCCCATGTCTATGTTAGTAATGGTTCTCAACTCCCTATCACATGCTGGTGAATCTCGGATTTCTAAGTCTTTGGCTATTTATGATGTGCTTATTGTGCCTGATATCACTAAAAATTTGCTTTATATTAGCAAATTAACTCGAGATTTAAATGTTGTTGTCTGCCTTGATGATCGTTCTTTTATTATTCAGCATAAAATCACTAGGAAAACCTTGGGTCACGGTCATATTGAGGATAGTCTTTATGTCTTAGACTATAGTGCATCTGCTTTAATGTCTACTGTGGAGTCGAATTAGTAGTGTGTGTCCTTTGAAACCTTGCAAGCTAGACTTGGTCATGTTCCGTATTCTGTTATTTCTGGTTTGCGTGCTTCTGGATCCTTAGCTGTCTCGTCGGTTTTGCCTAAACCCACCATTTGTGAAGCGTGTGAAAAATCTAAAGGGAAACGTTTATCTTTTCACACAAATAATAAACGTGCTGCTAGGGTATTGGATATAGTTCATTGTGACTTATGGGGGACCCCTCCTATTATATCTGTTGATGGTTTCTCCTACTATGTCATTTTCCTTGATGATCATTCCCGAATATCTTGGTGTTACCCACTTTGTCATAAATCTAATTTTTGGGATGTCTATCGCCAGTTTGAGGACTTTATGGAGAATCAGTTTTCTTCTACCATTAAAGTGTTTAAGAGTGATGGGGGGCTGAGTTCGTAAATGGTCGCTTACGCTCTCACTTTCAGACAAAATATTCACCATGAGATTTCTTGTCCATATACTTCTTAGCAGAACGGTCGGGCTGAGCGCAAGCACTGCCACATTATAGAGATGGGCTTGTCTATGTTGTGCCACTTTCATGTTATTCTCTCCCACTGGCCACACGTCTTTGCTGCAGCTGCTTATACCATAAATTGGTTGCCCACTCCGGTTCTTGGCAGACGATCACTATTTGAGGTTGTTAATGGTTGGGTTCCCATATACATAAACTTTCATGTATTTGGTTGTCATGTGTATCCTTATCTTCATCCATATGCAGCTCATAAACTCGCTCCTCGCAGTTTTCCCTGTATCTTTCTTGGGTACGACTCCCAGTAAAAGGGTTATCAATGTTTGGATCCTAAGTCTGGAAAGATATATGTCACCAGAAATGCTCGGTTTAATGATAATTTCATCCCTTATGCCGATGGTTCTACTTCAGTATCTCCGTTCTCTCTAGATGACTCTACTTTTTTGGATCCTGCTGATACATCAGCTGATACTCCTACTTCTTCCACGGTGGCATCTCCTCCTGCTCGGCCTACCACATTGGTTGCTAGCCCTCCTAGTTCAACAATGTTATCCTTCTCACCGACTACAACACCATGTTCAGACGGCTCTGACGATTTAGACCATCCAGTGACCACTCAGACTCATCCAGCTCTATCCATCCCGCCATCGACCAGCTCACCTGTTCCACCGACCATCCCATCCAATTCTCTGGCCACTTCACTGGCCTCTTCGCCGACCACCTCACCGGCTCCATCGCTAGTCACCTCAATGGCCTTTTTGCCTGCTGCGACTGCTCCTCCAGTTTCTCCACCACGTCTTCGCACTCATCGTATGAATACTCGATCATCGACAGGAGCTATTTAGCATCGAGGTTATTATGATATCATTGCTCATGGTCTTACTGCCGCCTTACTTGCTCAGTCAGAGCCAAAAGATCACCGCACTGCTGTTCAGGATGCAGCTTGGATTTCTTCCATGAATGACGAGATGGCAGCTCTTCGTGGACAGCACACTTGGGATTTGGGGCCTCGCCCATCAGGCGTCAATATTTTTGGCTCCAAATGGGTTTACAGACTAAAGTATCAACCAGATGGTTCTATTGGGTATCATAAAGCTAGGCTTATGGCACAAGGTTTCTAAAAAATTCTGAGTTTTAACTTTGACCACACTTTCAGTCCAGTGGTTAAAGCCTCCACTATTCGGACAGTCCTCGCCATAGCCACCATGCGTTCTTGGCCACTTCATCAGCTGGATATCAAGAATGTTTTTCTTAATAGTGTCTTGATGCTCCGGTGTATATGAAGCAGCCAGTTGGTTATCAGGGTTCTGCTAATTCAGACTATGTTTGTTGCTTATGGAAGGCCATTTATGGTCTTAAGCAGGCTCCTCGAGCTTGGTTCCAACTCTTCAGCGGTTATCTGACACAGCTTGGTTTTCAGTGCAGCTCAACCGATACTTCTTTATTTGTTCTCTCGAGAGGATCATCGTTACTGTATCTACTTGTGTATGTGGATGATATCATTCTTACAGGCAACGACTTGACTCTTCTTCATCAGTTCACTGATTAGACACACAGAGAGTTTGTGATCAAGGATTTTGGTGCTCTTCATTACTTTCTTGGTCTTGAAGTTTTTCTTACCTCCTCAAGGTTACTTCTTGGCAAAGACAAGTCTGCTTGGGATATTTTGACTCGGGCCGGCATGTCTAATGCGACCCATGTTTCTACATCATTTGTCGCCAGTTCTCAGCTTCACAGCTCTACCAGTCCTCCATTTTGGGATCCTACACTTTATCGTTCCCTTGTTGGTGCCCTCCAGTAGCTCACCATCGCTTGTCCAAATTTAGATTTCTCGGTCAACACGGTGAGCTAGTATCTTCAAGATCCCAGAGATGATCATTTCGCTGTATTGACACAAATTTTGCTGTATGTTCGTGCAACCCTTTATTTTGGTCTTAATTCTCATTCTACTAGTACTCCTGAGGTGTTAGGGTACTCTAATGCTGACTGGGCCCGTTGTCTGGAGACTCGACGGTCCACTTATGGTTATGCGGTTTAACTTGGTGGGAATCTGGTTTATTGGAGTGCTAAGAAACAACCCAGTGTTTCTTGCTCCAGCACTGAGTCTGAATACCGTGCTCTCGCCAACACTGCTTCAGAGGTGGTTTAGCTCACTCATTTGCTTCGTGATCTTAGGGTTCTGCTTTCTAGTGCTCTATTGCAGTTATGCGACAACAACAGGGCTATCTTCTTGGCTCAGAATCCAGTAGCGCACAAGCGAGCAAAGCACATCGACATTGACTACCATTTTGTTCGTGAGTTGGTGACATCTAGCAAGCTCTGCGTTGCTCATATCCTGAATTCTCTTCATATTGCGGACATCTTTACCAAAGGAATCTCTAGTCCATTGTCCGAGTTCTTCAGGTCCAAGTTGTGCATCGGCGAGCATCAGACTCTTCGCTTGAGGGGGGTGTTAGAATAAATCAAGTTGATGATTAGATAATATTTTATTCTTAATGACTAGGCGAGAGTTATGTTTAGACCAGTCTACTTGGTACTCTATTTATGCTCTTCTTAATCAATTAGAATCATGATAGGAAATCAATCTTTCAGTATTGAATTTTTTTCTCGTAAACGTTTGTAGAAATGAATCCTTTAGAGTAATATGGTGCTTTAGTATGTGGATGATGATATCCTAGGGTTTGTATTGCTTGATATTTCTTCTGCTTACTTTTAGTTTTGTAGGGATTTCTACTTGATCTGCACCTCATGCATCTAGGAATTTCCAAAACTGTTGTCCAACAACATTAATATTCTTTCTTAGAATTTTGCAGTACCTCCCCCCCATAAATTGAGTTTGTTATTCAGATAAAATTTTCTCCAGTTTTTTAACGTTGGATTTTTATAGGTTACATCATTTCTCCAGCTAATGAACATCATCTATCTATTGAGACAAATAGTTTCAAATGTAGAATAGTTTAAAGGCCAATACCTAATCTGAAATATTTGCATATTTATTCTAGGTATTTTATCAGTAAACCTGGTAGTAATTAATTGCGAATAATTTGTTTGTTCTTTTAGCTTCATCAACGACCATGGAAAACAAAGACGAGCTTTGTAGGAGCAAGCAATTGAGAGCTAACCAGCCTTGTCGGAAAACCTCTTCATTCTTCATGGAAAACAAATGCGAGGTTTGTAGGAGTAAGCCGTTGAAAGTTAATAAGCGGGATGAAAAAACCAGCTGGAAAAACTTACCTTACGATCTACTTATATGCATTTTATTGATGGTGAGTGTGATGGACCGAGTTCTAAATGTTGCCATTGTCTGTCGCCCGTGGAGAGTGGCTGTCTCTGATACTTTCTTGTCCCCCGAGAAATTGGGCATGTCTGAGTTCATACATCAATTCAACCACAAACTCCCTTTATATCGTCAGAGAAAACTCCTAAAACTCGCATTTGATCAGGGCATGGATGATGCCCTAACAAGTCTGAAGACTCTGGTGTTTGATTCTTCCTTCCAATTGAATAACAAACATATTATATGCATCTTCAAGGTATAAATTAATTGTTTCTTATCTATACATTAGTTAACTTAAATCTTATGGTTGGTTTAAGTAATGTTTTTTGGTTAAAACTATGATACGTATTAGGTTTTATTTATTTATTTTTATTTATTAGGATTTTTAAAAGATAACACTATACTCTTTTTCCCATTGGATTTTTTAATGATGTAGTGTGATCATATATTTTATTTTAGAATAAGGCCCAGTAATTCAGCTATGTTGGCCTTAGAAGAATTAATGTTTTGGTCATGCATTTATTTTAGGTGTTAAAATATTCAGTTCTGATTTGATTAGAATTAGATTTTGTAAGATTATATAAGGTAATATTCATTAAAGATTTATCTTGAAGAATATAGTCATTTATTTTTGGTAGTTTAGTTAAATATGGTTTTAGCTTCTTAAAGCTTACATAATCCTTTTCAGTTTCTTATTTGTATTTTTTGAAGACCATACCTATGTACTATAAATAGGGGTGGTATTCAACATTATTTTTACCTAACACTTTTCATCAATCAAATAGATAACCTTTTGAGTTCATACTCTTTGCTATCGAGCTATTCCATTACTGCTTAACCCTGAGAGCTAGTTAAGTGTCAATAAACCTTGTAATCTGATCCTGAGGGCTAGTTAGAGAGTGAGTCAAAATTGAGTGTACCCCGAGGGCTAGACCTTGAATTTCTTGCGGCATTGAGGGGTTTGCGAGTTCCCTTGTTTTCTCAAAGATCATAATTCCGCAATCCAGATTCTTCGCAAGGGGATTCATATCAAACTAGATGCCTGAATTTGCAAGAATTGGAGCTGCCGAGCACAGTAGGGAACATTACACATGAAGTCCTGACAGAAGCTTTCAAGCGATGGATGCAACTCGAGCATTTAGTTCTGAGGGTCAAATATTGTGGATTTAACCTAATTGAAACCCGGTCACAACTGCACCATCTTAAAGGTTTTGAATTTTCACTGCCAATTATTTTACCTGGGTACAACAGCGGATATAGACTATATAGTATCCAGCTTACCGCGACTGAAGGTGTTGAAGATTCGGTGTGACAACCTCTACCTGTTCGTTGAGTATGCGATGCATTAGCTTAAATTGGGGTTACCAGAGCTGGAACAAATCTCCATAACCACGAAAAAGGTGATCAGAACGTATAATGCAGTTTGATCAGCAGAAAACATATACTTATATTATTGGATAACTTGTGTTGGACATCATGAACCATTTATATAATCTAGACAAGCAGATTATATTAAAGTTTACTTGTTCCTTATGGTTGAATGATATGTGGGTTCAAATCATTAAATTTTGGGATGACATTCATAGGATAGAAGTTTATTTAATTTGAGTTGTCTAATCGCTATAGTAACAGTGAAATGTATTTTTGACGATATAAATGTGTTAGATTACTCAAAAACCAAGTTAAAAAGAATTATTACCTTGTTTTTCCCCCAAAATAATCATGATAAAAAGGTCGGTGTCTGACATCGGGATCGACAGCTTACCGACGTCGATCACTTTGCTATATGACCGATTGGACCGGTAAATACCAATATCGGTAACAAACGAATGCGCAATTGATGTTGGTAGCTACAGATTCCAAACTTAACATCGTTGTTAATCAATTTCGTTGTTGATGTAGGTTGAAAGTTGATCTGACCGACAACAAAGCCGACGTTGGTTGTAACCATGATCAGGTGACGTCGATTCTATTGTTGAGCAATGTCACGGGAATAGCCATTTTCTCCTGTCTACATAGGGAGGCAGGGTCGATATCGCTCCCTTACTTCGGTTGACCGATGGTGAATCGAGATACGACCTAAATCGATTAATAATATTAAGCTATTTTGCTCATTCGGTTACCATTTTGCAATATATTGAAAATGAGTGTTTTCTCCCCAGTTGTCGGGCCTTGTATTGCATTGTTGGCTTATGTATGTGAAGCTATGCTCCTAATCTAAACTCGTGTGTGTATTTCTGTTGCATACTCGACCATATCCCTCTAATGGCTTGGTGTGCTGAGAGCAACCAAGTTGAGTGCGATCCATGTGGGAAATTAGACGGTAGTTGTGACACTACGGTTAACCCTCTCAGAGGGTGACCTGTGACAGTTGGTATAAGTTCCAATCTGACCCTGTAAAATTTGAAAGCACAAAGCTAACCAAATAATTTGGTCAAAAGTGCATTATAACCGTGGAACCCCAATTGTGGCAGGAATTCTTTAAAATAGTGGGAGGTCGTTTCCGTACCTTTCAAAGTTAATATTTATAAGCCCTTAATGTTCCTCTCTACAACTAAGTAGATAGCGGCAAGTCGGGGTCATCCACAAAGAAGGGATATTTTCTCAAGCGTTTCAGCACAAAAGGTAGCTATTAGGCTAGAAGTAATTATATATAGATATATAAAAGCAAGTAAATGGGGGAGTTTGGTTGTTTGGTGGTCCTAAGTTATGAAAGTTAAAAGACAAGACGACTAGCAGAGTCAAGCAGCTATGCTAAATCATAAAACAAAACTAAGAAAAAGGGTTTTAAAACTACAAAAGATAAAGCCTTTGGGGCAATCGATATCCACTTCCAAATCTAATGTAGATCATTGAACCATTCATTCATCCTATCACAAATGTTATCTATGGGGAATGCCAATGGAAGATCAACATTCATTCCTTCTTAAGAGTAGTTTGGAAAGACCAAGAACGACCATTTTCAAACCTCATTGATGATCACCCTAGATAAACAACGATGATATGGGTATTTCCTCAATGGAATTTTACATGAAGGACCATAGATTTGACAATGACAAGCCTTCTACCAAAGACATAGCCATTTAACCAAACATAGCATTCATTAGGCTAAACCTAGAACATACCACATTCAAGGTTCAACCTTTCATTGCATCTATAGGATAAATATGAGAACAATCCACATTAACATACTTATTTAGCAAGAATCACAACACATTATACTCAAGAAGTTCTAAGTTCATGTTCATAGATTTTCATGCAAATAAGCTAAGGAATTCGTCACTTTCCTAACACCCTAACACTTCGATCACACAAACACTTCCTATTCTCAAACAACACATGGCATAAATGAAGTGAAACATAGCATTAAGAACACATGAATGCTAAATAACAAAGGCTTCAAGAATGAATGACAAAATCTATTCATTACTTCCACTAATCATGCATTCTCACAAGATTATCCAAGAACAATCGACATTCATTGACTTCTCTCATTTGTCACCTAAGACAAATATGACAACAAATTCAACATCATCACATTCATCTAGCAATAATCAACACATCAACATCATTAAGACGCTCGAACTCATGCTCTTGGATTCCACATTAAAAGAGGGGAGAATTAGCTACTTTCTCTCAACCCTAACAAGTAATCATACAAGCATTTCATATAATCAAGCTTCCAACAACATCAATGCCATTAACAATTCACATTCAAAGCTCAATAAATGCACAATAGCAAAAGCACCAAATATATATATATATATATATATATATGGTTCTTACTACATGGAAATGTAAGCTTCAATCCATTGCTCCCAAGATAAAACTAAGCTAGACAATAAAAAGACATGATTAACCTATAAAATCTAAGAAAAGAAAGAAAGAAAAACTAGGGTTTTAAACCCAGAAAAATGTAAGAAGAAGAGGTTGTCCAAAGCTGCTGAAAAGGAGATGATAAGGTGAGTAATTGTAGTGTAAAAAAAGCAAGAAGGATTTCTGACCCCTCGTCCATCGCGAGTCACGACGTGCTCGCGACGGACTCCATGTCCAGCACCATTTCTTCTTTCTTCTTTTTATTTCATATCCTCCTCTTCTCTTCACTTCTTCAATTCTTTAAATCCTTAAAAGCTCAATTACAAATCTCCAAATCTTCAAATCTTCAAAGGTATTCTTCAAAGTCTTCAAACAAATTGCCTTGTCACATAAAATCCTCTGGAAAAGTAATAAAAGCGTAAAAGTCACTTTTAATCCTCAGAGAAATTCAAGGCAAAATGTCCCATTTAGAGCACACAAGTATATAAAAGTGAATCCTAAAAGTCCTAATATAACCGTATAAAATGGGCACATCAAACCTCCCCGCACTTAAACCTTACTCGCCCTCGAGTAAGAAAAGATTCAAGCACACGACCCCAATTCCTAAATCTAACCAAACCTACCACTTATCAATTCACTACCCATAAAAACATTTCAAAGTCCCGAATTGATAATCCCAAAGTCCAATTATATAAAATGAAGTTAAAACCATAAGAAAGGTTCAAGCACATTCTTCACTTGATACCAATATATCAACCAAAATCCAATGACACAAAATGAAGTTAAAACCATAGAGGAGGTTTAAACACATACTTCACCCAATGTCAATATATCAACCAAAATCAAGTATAGAAGAATCAAGAATTTTATAACCCTACTTCGTTTTTCAACCCACTAAGTTGCCAAATCCCAAGAGGTCTCTAGATGTTGAGCCACCCGATCCATCTATATGACAACCGCAACCTTATGACTCCAATGTAGGCAAATGAGTCAAATTATAACATTTTTCTTTTCTCTCATTTTCTCTCATTTTGCCTAGGATCCCTTTCGGGTTTTCATCCTAGCCACACATCATGTTTCTTTGGCTTACATCTCACATTTTTTTGCACATTTTGGCCTCTCATTTTGTTGCCTAGGCCACCCTTTCGGGTTTTTGACCAATCTGGGCCCCCAATGTTTCCTAAGAGGTAGAGTGACACATATTTCTCCGCATAGTTGCTGGTGATATGGCTCAATCCAATGTACTTGTATAGAGTCGGTCCCAAAATTAGCTTCGAAGCTGGAAGGGGGAGTAAAAGTGCCGTAGAAGAACTCATCCCACGAGCAAAACGTTGTCTCATTGGCATCGTTTGATCAAGACTAACTCGTGTGCGTCATTCCACTCACTAAAATAATCTACAAACTCTAATGATGAAATTAGTACAGTAGCAAGCAGAGTCGATCCCACGAGGAATGGAGCAAAATCTATAATAAAATACCTACTAATATAGAACACTTTGGGTGTAGCTACCACACCTTAATTTTAAGATTTATCTAACAACTGATAATGCAACTAACTAATATAAAATAATAATGCAACTAACAGATATAAAAATCTAGTAAATATATGATGAATGCAATCGGTTCGGAATAACTCACATTAGTTAAACATCGATCATAAGCGCAAAGATAAATCAAATCATATGCATCTATAAGTTATAGTAAAGTATGTACGCTTAACCTCCCCAATTCTTTCGTAATTTATCGACAATTAACAAATTATAATTAACCAATTATAATTAACTAATTGTTTCTCTTACCAAGATGCCCCCGGAAAGTATTCGGTGAACCAGATACACACCTCAATAGCATTAAGAATGAAAAGAACCCGATATAGCAAATACCCAAGTATTGGCAAGTAGTAACGCACACTTAATTGTTCCCCATCTTGTTGTTACAGTCTTAGCTGGTTAGCTGTTTTTCACAAGAACTCGCTACTTACTAACCCTTTCCAACGATTACGTATTGGTGGAATTAGATAGCATTATCCCAATAATATTCAAGTTGATCAATCTTAAATATATCAAGAATAAAATAAACCAAGAACAATCAAAACACATAAGAATCAATTATAAAACAATTAGGCCTCACGATTCATAAACTAATGCTTGTTATTTCATGCCAATTTATGAATTAGTTACTCATAATAATAAAACTAAACAAAAAAATACATAAAAGCAATACATAATTAATGTATAAAATTAAGCAAACCAAAGAACAAATAGATGCACGATCGGATGCTCCAGGTGAAGGTAATATTGATTCCAAAGTCAAAAGCATGCAACCATTGTTCACAAATTCCCCCCTGGAACCAAAGTAATGAAAAGTAAACTAATGAATTCCTAAGTTTGCGTATTCATGTCTCCGTATGGAATGATGAAAACTAAAAAACTATCTCCCTCTCCAAATCTGCATATATGAATATATACGCATCAATTACAATCCCAAGCTGATTCGGATTCTTCTTCCGAAAATCAATCAAAATTTATTCTAATTCTAATTAACTAATTCCTAAAATTAAGGAATTTCAAATGGAAGGAGATAATACAATTCTTATGAATATGGGAAGTGAAAATCTTTATTTTCTTCAAATCCACATCTCTTCAATAATTCACTTTTCACCCCATAACTTCAGCAATTCTGTTTTTGCCTCTCTTCCTTCATCTCTGGAAAAATGTATTATAAAATAAGAACATTTTCCATTGGAGCACATCACCTCATTAAAAACCTTAATCTGGAAAATCCAGTGGGAAAAAGCCATT
Source organism: Rubia yunnanensis (assembly GCA_037428765.1). Classification (NCBI taxonomy): domain Eukaryota; kingdom Viridiplantae; phylum Streptophyta; class Magnoliopsida; order Gentianales; family Rubiaceae; genus Rubia; species Rubia yunnanensis. Next base: position 110,617,072 of record CM075064.1, on the reverse strand, counting down.
GGTTAAGGGAAAAAGAGTACAATGTACAGTTCCCTCTCAATTCTTCGCAATCAATGAATTCCTGCACCAAAAACACCTAAAAGTGCAAATTATATCTCAATATAATCATAATAACCCATAAAATATGAACACAATATAACACACATCAAATATCCTCCACTTGAATCATGCTTGCAACTTGATGTGAAGAATATAAGATCAATAAACAATCCACAGTGTTCATAAGTTCTCATTCCCTCATACGACTCTATCTAAAATGACCTAATAAAAAGAAAAGTAAGATAGAAACACCAATCACACAACGAGACAGACGAAAATTTAACATTTAGAAACTCTAGATTCTACTCTTATAATGATAAATTTTCCCCTGCCAAGGAGTAAAGGATCCTCTTAACGAACCTGGAACTCATCAACCCTTAGAGTAATTTAAATGAAAATGTTCAAGATCATGGAATATAATCATCAATTCAGTCAAAATCGGACAAGCAATGAATATTTCTCACGGTTTCACTCAATCACTCTCAATATATGAAGGACATTCACTCAAATAATTCACAAATTATAACATAGAGAAGTTAATATACAAATCAGGAAAGTCTTTCTCAACGGTTGTAACGGGGCTAGGGACCATTCAGATTGGTGAGATCCTAAGGGTTCTAAGCTCAAACAATATCAATCAAAATACTATGCATGTTTTTTTCTTCAACCTTCATCCATGTATAGTGGACATTCACGAACAATCTTCATCTCATGGCTATTATGAGAAAGCCAAGTAACATCACATCAAATCTAGGTGCTATTTTCTTTTCTTTTCTTTTTTATTTTTCTTTATTTTTTTCCAGCACCATTCTTCTTCAATACAGTCAAAACCAGTACTTCTGAGAGAAAAATCGCAACATAACAATAAGATTGTTTTCTTTTTTTCACAGTTATGCCCCTCCAGTTTGGTCAAACGGAACCCCAATGCCACTGTTCATAATAAAATTCAGCCTTCATTTTCGAAACCATTCAGTCTGGGCAAACTGGACACATACTCAGTAATGTCATCAACTCAAGCGAACACAATGGATGAATTCATCAACATCAACTCCAAGAACATGCATAATAGGGCCAAGAGAAAGGATAAAACAAGGCTTTGGCTAAATATATAGTAAATCATATCAAAGAACATAGTCAAAGCTTCAAAGTGTTTCACTAGGGGTTAATATAATTGGTAGGCTATTTAAGTTGTGTGGTTCATCCTAGTGCCTTCCATCACTTTCACACATAACAACTCCAATTATAACAATGTGATCTCTCAGAACAAAGATTGATGTAGAGAGTGCTCTATTCTAGCTCAAACCTCACTTTAGTAGGCTAAAATATTCACTTAAACTCATCCTTTTTCGTCATCCCAAAAATCATATCAATCAGATTTCACAAATCATTGAATATCTCATTCAAAAACTTCAAGGCATATTAGATTTACCAAGTTTGTTACAATGAAGTTTACAACCGGCAGGGTACTTTTATCAAGAGCCACTAGAATTTTCTCATGTCAAATTATCGACTCAAACAACACAAAAACACATGTTTGACTGTAAACAAATTTAAATAAAAAAAATATTTTTATTTTTTCCAAAAATACAAAACAAAACACACAAGAAACCTCCTCACATTTAAACTTTGCTTGCCCTCAAGAAAATAATTCAAAACTCTTATGAGAAAAAGTTTAACACACAGTCAACATCATAAAAAAATAAAAGGGAAAGAGGAAACTTATATTGGTGGGTGTGGAGGAATTTCTGATCAAGAGGAGAGTGTTTGATCAAAATCAGTTTCTGCTGCTGGGCTCCGGTTTGGCCAAACGGAACCACACGAGTCCAGCTCTCCAAAGGTGTGAATTTTCCATAGTGTAAATTCAAGTACTGCAACTCTGTAGATTAAGAACTGAGATCAGATGAGAAATTGGAATTCCTAAAAAAATAATAATAATTTTTTTAAAAAAAACTTAAAATAAAAAAAACTAAGAAAATTGGGTTGCCTCCCAATTAGCGCTTTTGTTTATAGTCTTTGGCTAGACTTTCAGATGCCTTTAATGATTATTTGTTGGGCACAATGGAATTTCTTCCATTAATGCCAACTGAGAAGTATCATAGTACGGCATAAGGCAACGACCATCAATGAGGAATGCCCTTTTTGCGACCATGCTTATAATCTCTACTATCCCATCAGGCCAAACATAAGCCACTTTGAATGGTCTAGTCCATTTAGACTTGAATTTCCATAACATATGTCGAAAATTGGACTTAGAAATAAGAGTTTTCTGCCCAACCACAACTTTCTTAGACTTCAAATCTCTGTCATGCCACATCTTACTACGTTCCTTGTACCGCATAGCTTGATCAAACCCTTTCAATCTTAGATCTCCCAATTCTTGGAGTGGGAACTTTATCTCTTCCTCGCACTTGAGCGACTCCATACTCACTGAAAGAGTATCATCATCTCCTTGAAAAACATGGTTCAAATTGGGTGGTAACGCCTTCAACTCCAAATTTGAGGTTTTCACATCCGATGAGCCTAGTCTGGCGGACGGGTCCCGTTTGGCCAAACTGGACCCTATACGCACTTCAGAATTTTTTCGAACATCCGCTTCGGACTGAGTCGAGTTGGGCATTCCTTGATTTATTTCAGTTCTAGGTACCACTTTCGGAGAGTACACTGAACACGACAATTTGTGAATTTCCTTATCGCTTGAGACTTGGACATTTACCTCTTCTAGACTTGTAGGAATTTGAATTTCCATCTTATCCTGCAAAACTTTAGTTTCAAGAGAATCTTGGACAAAAGGGTCAATAAAGTCAATTGCATACACATTCTCAGCATCTATAGATTTTTGCATGGCAATGTTAAGTGTGTACTTATCACCAAAATAATCCTGAGAAATAGTTCCATCACTAACATTAATAATGGTGTTTGTTGTCTTCAAGAATGGACGACCCAACAATACCCATTGTGTTCCCCTATCACTAGTATGATTCATTTTTACCACATAGAAATTTGCTGGATAAATAAAGTCATTAACTCTCACAAGCACATTTTCCAACAATCCTTCAGGACATACACAAGATTTATCTGCCCATTGAATGACCCCTCTGGTGTCTACCATTTCAGCTCCATTCAAAGTTTGATACACGGATAATGGCATAACATTAATTGAAGCTCCTAAATTACACATGGCAGCATCAATCTTCTTATCTCCTATATAACAAGGTAAGGAAAACATACCTGGGTCCTTGCACTTTTGAGGTAATTTCTTTTGAATCACTGCCGACACAGATTCACCCATCATGATCTTGATCGAATCTCTTGGCTTCCCTGCAATAAAATCTTTCAAGAACTTGCTTACTGGTGGTAACCTTATTGCTTGCAAGAACGGAAGATTAATCTCTATTTTTCCAAAAATTGAGACAAAATCCATAGGCTCTTCCTTTTTCTTTTCCAGTCTGCGAGGAAAAGGAGGCAAAATTTTAAGTGTAGGATCATGTAAACTCAACCTCTTACTTATCTCAACTGGTACCTTGGATTTACCTTTACCTAGGGTCTCAGTATACTCAGGATTTTTAGAGTTTATGGTGGTTTCATCGCCTTTTTCCTCCGTTACTTGATTCTAAATTTCTGCTACAGGGTTCGGTTTGGGCAAACCGGCCCCTCCGTCAGTCAACTCTTTCACTTCTTTGCTCACGGATTTGAATGGTAATGCACAAATTCTTCTTCACTTCTGAGTGTGACTTGATTTACTGTCTCATGAGGGTTCAATTGGACCTGAGAAGGCAATCCAGGCTGCTTCATTCTGAGCTCGTTCATGGAATTTGATAAATGGGTGATTTGTTCGCGTATGCTCCTCTAAAGTTGCTTCGATCTTCTCAAACTTTTGGTGTTGCTTTTGCATCATATCCATCATTATTTCCAGCTTATCATTCAAATATTTATCTTGACCACCTTGATGGGGCTGAGGAAAGACCGAAGCTTCTCATTGCATTGGTGGAACATAGGGTCAATTGTAATGCTAAGGCTGTTGCGGATGGGGACCTTGTTCTCTCCACTGGAAGTTAGGATGATCCCTGTACCTTGGATCAAAAGTTTGGGGATATGGTCCACCTTTTTGCTGCCTCTCATTGAAATTTCAATAGCATTTGCTTGGACAGGTATCTCTCCCATGGTAAGAATGCATTACGATGTCGTATGGTTCACCGCTCCACACGTATCGCAAGGTCCTTCTTGTACAGACACAACCTTGTCAATGACCTTGGGTAGCATTTTCTCCATTCTTTCCATCCTTTCCTTGATCTCATCTTTTTTGGGAGTGGATTTCTGTGCCACCTTCTTCAAGATTCGTACTTCCTACTGATCATACTCCTTCTTAGAGTCCACCAACCTCTTGATGATCTCTCTAGCTTCATTCACTCGAAGGTGAGAAAATCCACCACTACTAGAAGAATTCACCAAGTACTTGTTGATGGATGTCATCCCTTGATAGAAACATTGAAGCAACTAGTCTTCCGTCATTCGGTGATTAGGGTAACTATTTACCAACTTCCTAAACCTCAGCCAAAACATACTCAATGGCTCATCATAATCTTGCTTGATGCTTGTGATCTCCTTTTTCAAGGCATCTATTCTTGTGGCTGGAAATTAGTACTCCAAGAACAATATCTTCAATTCTGCCCATGTCGCAATGGAGTTGGGGGGCAAGCTGGAAAACCACTGATTTGCTGCTCCTGTCAAACTGAATGGGAATGCCCCCAATTTGAATTGATCTTCCATCACGGTGGATGGCCTCTTCTGAACCTTACAAATCTTAACAAATTCGCTCAAAAAATTGTAAGGGTCTTCGGTGCTTCTCCCGTGGAACTTTGGAAGTACGTTCAGGAATTCCAGCTTGATTTCACTGGGATTTTTAGTCTCTGGCAACTGAGTAGGAGTAGGGGGATCATCTTCACTATGACCAGTAAGTTCTCACATGTACAGATTGTTTGGGTTTTGCCCAGGATTCAGATTTTGGTCAGCTCCGTCCATCTCGATGTCAATTCCCAAATCAGAGGTAGTTGCTGAAATTGTGATGGGTTCGGATTGGGCAAACCGAAGGGTCTCGGCAGAACCTGTTTTTCGCGCCTTTGTTCGCTTTCTGTTCTGCTTGGCTGTCTTCTCAACCTCCAGGTCGAATATTAAATTAGGCCTGGATGATCTACTCAAAAACCAAGAATAATAACACACAGATTAGTTGGGAAACAATTATAGAAATTGACTTACCGTTCCCCGGCAGCAGCGCCAATTTGGTGAGCGTCGTTTCACTCACCAAAATAATCTAAAAACTATAATGATGAAACTAGTACAGTAGCAAGCAGAGTCGATCCCACGAGTAACAGAGCAAAAACTATAATAAAATACCTACTAATATAGAACATTTTTTGTGTAGCCACCACACCTTAATTTTCAGATTTATCTAACAACTAATAATGCAACTAACTAATATAAAATAATAATGCAACTAACATATATAAAAATCTAATAAATATATGATGAATGCAATCAGCTCAGAATAACTCACATTTGTTAAACATCAATCATAGGCGCAAAGATAAATCAATTCATATGCATCTATCAGTTATAGGAAAGTAGGTATGCTTAACCTCCCCAATTCTTTCGTACTTTATCGACAATTAACCAATTATAATTAACCAATTATAATTAACTAATTGTTTCTCTTACCAAGATGCCCCCGGAAAGTATTCGGTGAACCAGATACACACCTCGATAGCATTAAGAATGAAAAGAACCCGATATAGCAATTACCCAAGTATTGGCAAGTAGTAACGCACACTTAATTGTTCCCCATCTTGCTATTACAGTCTTAGCTAGTTAGCTGTTTTTCACAAGAACTCGCTACTTACTAACCCTTTCCAACGATTACGTATTGGTGGAATTAGATAGCATTATCTCAATAATATTCAAGTTGATCAATCTTAAATATATCAAGAATAAAATAAACCAAGAACAATCAAGAACACATAAGAATCAATTATAAAACAATTAGGCCTCACGATTCATAAACTAATGCTTGTTATTTCATGCCAATATATGAATTAGCTACTCATAATAATAAACCTAAACAAATAAAATAAATAAAAACAATACATAATTAATGTATAAAATTAAACAAACCGTAGAACAAATAGATGCACGGTCGGATGGTCCAGGTGAAGGTAATATTGATTCCAAAGTCAAAAGCATGCAACCATTTTTCCCAAATTCCCTCCTGGAACCAAAGTAATGAAAACTAAACTAATGAATTCCTAAGTCTGCGTATTCATGTCTCCGTCTGGAATGATGAAAACTAAAAAACTATCTCCCTCTCCAAGTCTGCAAATATGAATATATAAGCATCAATTACAATCCCAAGCTGATTCGGATTCTTCTTCCAAAAATCAATCAAAATCTATTCTAATTCTAATTAACTAATTCCTAAAATTAAGGAATTTCAAATGGAAGGAATTATAGAATCCTTATCAGTATGGGAAGTGAATATCTTTATTTTCTTCAAATCCACATCTCTTCAATAGTTCACTTTTCACCCCATAACTTCAGCAATTCTGTTTTTGCCTCTCTTCCTTCATCTCTGGAAAAATGTCTTATAAAATAAGAACATTTTCCATTGGAGCACATCACCTCATTAAAAACCTTAATCTGGAAAACCCTCTCAATTCTTCGCAATCAATGAATTCATGCACCAAAAACACCTAAAAGTGAAAATTATATCTCAATAAAATCATAATTATCCCACAAAGTATGAACATAATATAACACACATCACTAACACCACAAAGAACAACATCAAACTCACAAGTACACAATGATTTGTAATACTAGGTTTAGCATCAAGAGTAAATAACCATAGTACTATTAAAGAACAACCAATCCATCATGCAATCACCACAATAAGATTGTCCAATAAAAATATCCAACATATATCAACACATATTCAAGCATCATTATAGAACATAGCAATAAAAGACTCAATGATATAGTCGGCATACTACGATCAACAAAGATACTATAAAGATGCAAGAATTTTCATATGTCCGATGGAGAAATGGGTGGATATGTGGTGGTTCTTGGGAGTATTTGGAGAAGAAAGAAGGATTTTGCAGTTTTTAAGCTCAGTTGAAAATTTGGATTTCTTCGACGGCACTAGTCGCGACTCGCAACAGCACTCATTGCCTTGAGGACCCAGGGATTTGAGGATATGATGCACTTTTGGGTTCTGCTCGAATCGAGTGCTTCTGGCCTCGAGGACCTGAGGTCTCGAGGGCTTCAGCACTAGTTGGATTGCAGCCTCGAGAAACCGAGGTCTCGATGAATTCTGCTTGAATCGAGTGCTTATGGCCTCGAGAACCCAAGGTCTCGAGGGCTTCTGTTCGACTCGAGGAATGATGGTCTTTTAGGTTCGGCTTGAGCCAAGGACTTTGCGGCCTTGAGGTCTCGAGGGGGTGATGTCTCGAGGGATGGTCTCGAGAACTGGTCTCGAGAGGGTGATGGACATTCAAGTTCAGCTTGAGTTGAGGCATTCTACCTCGAGGTCTCTAGGGAATGATGTCTCGAGGGCTGGTCTCGAGAACCTGAGGTTTCGAGAGCTGATGGACATTTAAGTTTTGCTTGAGTCGAGAGCTTCTATCTCGAGGGCTTTAGAGGGATTGTGGCCTCGAGGACCTCAGCATTAAGGATCTGACATCTCGAGGGGATGAGGTCCCGAGAGCTTCAGTTCGAGTTGAGGTTTGCAGCCTTGAGGACCCGAGGTGTCGAGGGCTTGCACTGTTGGGCTCAGTGTGACTCGAGGGCTTGTGGCCTCGAGGACCCAAGGTCTTGAGGGCTTGCAGTAGTGGGCTCAGCTTGAGTCAAGAGCTTGTGGCCTCAAGGACCCGAGGTCTTGAGGACTTCACCGACCTCGAGGGCTTCTACTCAATTCGAAGGTTTCTACTCGAGTCGAAGGCTTTTGACCTCGAGGACCCAAGGTCTTCGAGGGCTTGCACGATTGAGCTTAGCTCGACTCAATGGCTTGTGGGCTCGAGGACCCGAGGTCTCGAGGACATTACTGGCCTTGAGAGATTCTACTTGAGTCGAAGGCTTTTGGCCTCGAGGACCCAAGATCGTCGAGGGCTTGCACGATTGAGCTTAGCTCGATTCGAGGGCTTGGGGCCTTGAGGACCTAAGGTCTCGAGGACATTACTAGCCTTGTGGGATTCTACTTAAGTTGAAGGCTTTTGGCCTCGAGGACCCAAGTTCTTCGAGGGCTTGCACGATTGAGCTTAGCTCGACTCGAGGGCTTGTGGCCTCCAGGACCTGAGGTTTCGAGGACTTCACTAGCCTCAAGAGCTTGTGGCCTCCAGGACCTGAAGTCTCGAGGACTTCAGCTCTAATCAAGGACCTGCGGCATCAAGGTCTCGAGGGGATGATGTCTCAAGGACCCGTTGGTCGAGACTCGTGGAAAGTGGTGGCTGGGGGCTAATTTTTAGCATGAAACCTCTTATCACATCGCAACTCACAATGGTCTATCGCGAGGTCATCATGAGGTAGTCGCGACTCGCGATCACAAGCCCTCCCAACACTTAGAATGAATTTGATCTTTTTTCACCAACATTCTAAGATTTCTTCCCTTTCTCAAAGATTTCATTCCTTTATCTCCTCCAGTGCAATGCACTTCACTTTGCTACAAAATCGCAAAAAAAAAAACACACCGTAAAAAGAACAAGAAAAAATAACAAAAACTAAACAACAAGAACCAAAATAAATGGTCGAGTTAATTTACGTTGTCGGCACGACATAGCTCCATATTTTTAAGGTCGTCGGCACAACCCTAATTTTATCCATATGGTGAAGGCTGGCACCCCTTCACCATGAGTGTCCAAAAGTAGAGAGGTGGGGTTAAAAAACTTTCAAGAGGAAAGTCTTGTTGAGGTGGAGATGGTTTAAAGAGAGTTGGGTGGTTAGGAGTCTTGGGGTAGTCTTTTGGCTCCTCTCTTATCTCCTTCAAAACTTCCAAAAATGGTGGAGTTGGTTTAATAGGTAGAGGTAGGTGTGATGATGCTAATGAATGTAGCACAATTACCTCTTCCTCCTTTTTATCATCCTCAACAATCAACTTCTCATCCCCTTCAAACTGAAGATCATTTCCCATGGTGACCTCACTCACCGAATCCTTGAGTTCGATTTGGGATGATGTATTTTTGGAATCACAAGCTTCCATTTGGGCTAACACTTCTAATATACTCCTTGCATGCCCCTCAATAGCCTAAACACTAGAGGAAAGCCAGGTGTTTGGTTCTTCACTAGTAAAGTTCTTCAAGTTTGCTATGTATTCATGACTTCCTCACATGTCAAACATGAACTTCCTTGTTGGGCTTGGTTTTGGGGTATGGTATAAGGTGGTGATGGCCAACTATTTTGCTTGTATTGTTTATTTTCTGGCTCATTCTCATACCACCAATCCTGATTACCCCCATTTCGGATTGTAAGGATTGTACTATGTTTACCATTCTTGAGGTTCTTGCCCTTGAAAACCAACATCTCCTACCTCTTGGTAGCACTCTTCATAATACCCTTGGTTTTGGGAACCAAGGGTTCTTTCCCCCTCATAGTGCTCCTCCCACAACAAATAGCAAGACTATGTAGGATGGTCGGAATGACACATCCTACAAAACTTTGCTTCTTGAGCATCTCTTCTCATCATGAGTTCCCTCAAGGTGAGACGCTCCATTATTTTTTATTTTTTAAATTTTCAAAAGTCCAAAATCATATTGCAAGAATTCTCAATAAAACTTTACCAAGAACTCAAGCAATACCTACTCCGAGAAAAAACAACCACCAAGGAGTGGAAAATAAAACAACTAGCTAATATGCAACTGAGTACACCTAAACACTTAAAAATAAACGTCTCTTTCCTGGCAGCGGAGCCCAAATTTGGGAGGTCATCGCCATACCTCTCAAAGTTAATATTCATAAGCCCTTAATGCTTACTATCTACAACTAAGTAGATAGCGGCAAGTCGGGGTCATCCACGAAGAAGAGGGATTTTCTCAAGCATTGAAGCACAAAAGGTTGCTATTAGGCTAGGAGTAGATATATATAGATATATAAAAGCAAGTAAATGGGGGAGTTTGGTTGTTTGGTGGTCCTAAGTTATGAAAGTTAAAAGACGAGACGACTAGCAAAGTCAAGCAATTATGCTAAATCATTAAACAAAACTAAGAAAAAGGGTTTTAAAACTACAAAATATAAAACCTTGGGGGCAATCGATATCCACTTCCAAATCTAATGTAGATCATTGAACCATTCATTCATCCTATCAGATTGTTATCTATGGGGAATGCCAATGGAAGATAAACATTCATTCCTTCTTAAGAGTAGTTTGCAAAGACAAATAACGACCATTTGCAAACCTCATTGATGATCACACCCAGACAAACAATGACCATAGGGGTATTTCCTCAATGGCATTTTGCACGAAGGACCATAGATTTGACAACAACAAGCCTTCTACCAAAGACGTAGTCATTTAACCAAACATAGCATTCATTAGGCTAAACCTAGAACAAACCACATTCAAGGTTCAACCTTTCATTACATCAATAGGATAAATATGAGAACAATCCACATTCACATACTTATCTAGCAAGAATCACAACACATTATGCGCAAGAAGTTCTAAGTTCATGTTCTTAGATTTTCATGCAAAGGAGCTAAGGAATTCGTCACTTTCCTAACACCCTAACACTTCAATCATACAAACACTTCCTATTCTCAAACAACACAAGGCATAAATGAAGTGAAACATAGCATTAAGAACACATGAAGGCTAAATAACAAAGGCTTCAAGAACGAATGACAAAATATGTTCATTACTTCCACTAATCATGCATCATCACAAGATTAGCCAAGAACAATCAACATTCATTGACTTCTCTCATTTGCCACCGAAGACAAATATGACAACGAATTCAACATCATTAAGACGCTCTAACTCATGCTCTTGGATTCCACATTAATAGATGGGAGAATTAGCTACTTTATCCCAACCCTAACAAGTAATCATACAAGCATTTCATATATTTAAGCTTCCAACAACATCAATGCCATTAACAATTCACATTCAAAGCTCAGTAAATGCACAATAGGAAAAGCATCAAATAGATATATATACATATATATATATATATATATATATGTGTGGCTCTTAATACATAGAAATGGAAGATTAAATCTATTGCTCCCAAGATAAAACTAAGCTAGACAATAAAAAGACAAGATTAATCTACAAAATCTAAGAAAAGAAAGAAAGAAAAACTATGGTTTTAAACCCATAAAAATGCAAGAAGAAGAGGTTGTCCAAAGCTGCTAAAGAGGAGAGGATAAGGTGAGTATTTATAGTGCAAAAAAAAAGAAGCATTTCTGACCCCTCGTCCATCACGAGTCGCAACGTGCTCGTGATGACCTCGCGACGGACTCCAAGTCCAGCACCATTTCTTCTTTCTTCTTTTTGTTTAATATCCTCCTCTTCTCTTCACTTCTTTAAATCTTCAAAAGCTCAATTACAAGTATTCAAATCTTCAAAGGTATTCTTTAAATTCTTCAAACAAATTTTCTTGCCACACAAAATCCTCTAGAAAAGTAATAATAGCTTAAAGGTTGCTTTTAATCCTCCTCGGAGAACTTCAAGGGAAAATGTTCCATTTAAAGCTCAAAGTGTATAAAAGTGAATCCTAAAATTTCTAATATAACTTTAGAAAATGGCCACATCAAATAGCAATTGCACGTCTTTGAAAAAAAATCATAAATTCCAAAAATAGGAAAACCGATATTGCCCTTCTATCTTCTTCTTCTCTTCTTCTGCAAAACTAGAAACCCCCCCCCCCCCAAAAAAAATCTCCTTAATTTAAAAACCATATCATCTTCTTTGCTTCATCTTTATCATAGGGTTATTAGCTTGGAAGTGAAGTAGTAATTAACCCTAGCCACCTCACCAATGAAGTAATTAATCTTCTTCTTTCATCTTCTTCATCACTGAGCATCGCTGGGGTGACAAGATAAGCCTGGAATCTTCCGAATGGTGGCAGGAAATCTTCTTATTCATCGCTCAAGCTTATCACACTTGGGTGGTGAGCAATGGCATCGAGGCTGTCTGTGAGCTGATGATGTTGAGGTTGCTAGGGTTTCTAAGATGGGAGCGGATGGTGGAGTTTTTTTGGTTTTAGAATGGGGTGAGCGAGATAGTGGTGGGTGGAAAAATGGTGGCGTGATGGTGGTGGGCGGCGGGATGGTGGTAGGTGGTGGCGAGACGATGGCAGGCGTTGGCAAGAAGCTTGCAGGTGGTGATAGGCAGTGGCAAGACGGTGGGCAGGCGGTGGTGGATGGTGGCAAGATGGAGGTGAGATGGTGGTGGAAGATGGAAGGTGGTGGCCTTGCGGTGGCATGTAGTGAAGCAGCAGCGGTGGGTAAGCATAAAATTGTCCATACAAATTCAATTTTAAGACAAGGGGTATTTTTGTCTTTTAATATTAGGTCATTGCTTGAATTGGTTAAGTCAACACCAGAATAGTGAAATTTTGGTATATCGGCACAATTGTTCATAAATTAGGGTTAGAATTGCACTTTCATATTTTACAGGGTTAGATTAGCACTTTCAGAAAATAATAGGGTTAGTTATATATTTTTCCCTTTATAATAACTACAAAAACAAATAAAATATGATTGATTGTCATTCATAATCGGTAGTCAATCTCCATTACATAATTTATACACGGGTTTTATAATAATGGATAAGAAAACTTCATCATGGTATCCTAAGAGTAATATTTGGAATCGATATCCACTAGAATATAATAGTTGCATGGTATTTTATTTAAACACTTGGTGCAACTCCTTTACCAAAATAGTCGAACTATATATGATGAACTTAATTCTTCCAAGAGTACGTTGAAAGAATTATTACATTGGAAAATTTTTATATTCCATACTCTGAGATAAACAACATCACTTCTCAGAATTACCCGAAGCACAAAAAGATGTAGAAGCCAATGCTCGGGAAATATTTATGGATGTGATGAACTCTATGGAAGATCAACAGAGAGGACATGTTATAACTTCACCCTCTTTTGATCATATGTCGGAAAAGGGAGATTTTGGCCTAGGGTATTGAAAACAAAAATTGGAGCTTGGGATGATCATTATAACTCCCCTAGAGGAAGATTGGGTAAATATTCCTTCATTCATTCATAATGTGTCGATTCGTAGTCATTTATTTTGTTAAATGATAAAGCATTACTTCCTCCTCCCATGTTGTGATGAAAACATACGTTTTTCTTCCTCTTTTTTTGCCATCATAATGTATCGATCACTTTATTATATTAGTTTAATTCAAATATGTATCGATCACATTTCTACCCGATGGGGAGGTTTTATGTATACGATCAGTGCTGCTAGGTATTAAAATGTCAAAAAAAAGGTCTCTTGATGATCATGTATCTTTGTAAAATGGAAATGAAACGAAAATTGATGAAGATGAGGACTGGGAAGGGTCGGATGAGGTAGGAATTTCTAAGACCCATTGTAGAACACAAGAAAGAAGAATGGCTAGAAAGGAATTCACCTTGTTGGTTTTCAATAAAGTGGGTCATTACTTGTCGGAAGAATGTACGAAATGGTCTAGTTGGGTAGGAAAGGTAGGTAGGACGAGGGTAGCCATCCATTATGATAATTGGCAGGAAGTTCCGAAACAATACAAGGAGATGTTATGGATGGAGTGCAAGGTAACCCTAAATTTTTGTTGACATCTTGGTTTTAATCACATTATTGGGTTCTAATCCAATGGACAATAATTTTTAACTTTCAATTTTATGTCACATTAGAGACCTTTTGAAATCGATGCCCCGGACATGGATGACATGAAAAAGAGGGCCATGAATATGTTAACCAAAAGTTTGCGATAACATGTACAAGTACACTCTATCAAGAGATTGCATCTTCTCGAATAGAAAAGGTGATTGGCCGTGGCTAAATTACACACACATTCAATCGGAGAGTTGGGAGATCCACAAGAAAAGAGCCTTGGAGAATGAAAAAAATGTAGGGCATATACAAATGAATAGATTGCATTTATTTTTTGTATTTTTAATTCCCATGACTAGCAAAATTTCACATAGGGATCGAGGTTCGAGATAAAATGAATTTTTTTGTTCAACATAACTCCATATAGGATTAATTGTGGGGGGCAGCGCTCGAGTTGGTAAAGGAGAAATTTGAATGGGATGTAATTTTGGCACTGGATGTGGGGAATGACCGAGGAAGAGGCAAGGGAATTGGTTGATGTAAATCAAATTGAACGGTGTGATCTATTCTTCAAGGATCAACAAATTAAGGAGGGTTGGTATGTGAAAGACCTGGAAATTCAACTTGCGGAAAAAGTGGCATGAATGTTAGTAACTTCATTTTACTTGTTACATTTTAACCGTTTTGTTACTATTAATTTTTTCCCCTTTACATAGGTAAAACTAAAACAAGATCAAGTTCATGGTCAATTCATTGCATCCGGTTAGCACGACATCTTGTCTGAGGCTACTGGTAAATCTGATCACCTCTGATACGTGAGAGGGGCTGGTGCATTCTTAACACAGAGAGAGGCTTTTGGACCTGTGCGTTCTTACGATGGGCCTAAACTGTCAAGAATCAATGTTTTGCAAAAGGAGACCCTTCTATGGGACAAGCGATTATAGCAACATGAAATTTTGATTCGCAAATTAGTCAACCACACGTGTCTTCCTCTACCCAAAAATCCAGATGATCTAACTAGCGATTAGGAGCCCCCTTCAAGAGGATATCATCACTCTCCGGGGGACATTGAAGTGAACAAGAATGGTATACCGAGGGAAATAATTTAAGAACATCCTATTCACCAAGAAAAAGGTGCAACAATTTTTTATTTTATTACTTTAGTTTTTAGGACGTTATTAAGTAGGCTTAATTTATTTTATGTAGGTTCTCCATGGTGCGAGCTTTTCATAGAGGTTGGTGAAAATGCTACCCCACTACATGTGGCCGATGATATTTTTATGAATTGATGCGACATGATCACTTCATACCAATCGGAGATGGAATCGCAAGGGTTTTAGTGGAGAAACTATTGGTGCACAATGCATGTTTTCCTATTGCTAATTGAGATTACAAGAAGGTAGGACCCACCCAAGGAATGTTCCACTGGTATTGGCGTCTTGTTTACGTCGATCTCCAGAAGGATGGCCACTTGAAAGTCATCCGGCCGACACCCACAAAAACAATTGTATTGGCGGGTAACAACACCAAACCTCCTACGACAAGAGCACAAGTGAAATCTGATTAGATCTCTGATTTGTGTTATACTGTTTTCATATTATGTGGGATTATTGTGATTTTATTGGGATATAATCTGCACTTTAGGTTTTTTTTGTGCAGGAATTCACAAATTGTGAAGAATTGTGAGTGAGCTATACATTGTCTCTTTTCCCTAAACCAGCGGTTTTTTCTCACTGGATTTTCTAGGTTAAGGTTTTTAATGAGCCGATGTGCTCCAATGGAAAATTTTTTTAATTTTATAAGTCATTTTTCCATGGATGAAGGAAGAGAGGCAAAAGCATAATTGTTAAAGTTATGGGGTGAAAAATGAATTATTGAAGAGATGTGAATTTGAAGAAATTAAAGATATTCACTTCCCATATTGCCAAGGATTTTATAAGTATGTCTCCTGACAGGCGGCCTGTCCATAAGTTTATGGACAGGGATGGACCTCTTTGCAAATAATGCAAACTTAAACCAAAAAATCACGCAAAGAGCACAAACACAATTTCACACACAAACACATAGTACTATGTTCTTCTTTTCCAAAAAGTTCTCAACAGTCCGCTGGCGCATTTTCCCATCTTCTCGTCGGTGCATTTTCGATCTTCTCATCAACGATGCCTTTCCGGTGTACTCCAACGACAACAACCAGCGCGATTCAGGCTCTTTTTGTTCTCTGGAATCTGCTGAACGCCGATCAATTCTTTCTCACCAGTCCGCCAGCATGTTTCCAATTCCTCTTATCTAATCCATTCACGGCGCCTTTCCGATGTCCTCCAACAACAACAAATGATGTGATTCCAATAAAATTGAGCAACCAAATCTGTCGCTAGATCTTATTGAAGCAGATGAAATTTTAGCTGCTTTAATCATAAAAACTACTGCTATCGAATCAGAATCTGCAAGTGAAAACACGATTTTAAATGCCAGGATTAAACTTCAAGCAGATGAAATTCAGTTGCAATAAGCTAACATACTACTCAATTCCTATGAAGGTATGATTTTCTCTTGTCAGACTAAAATTCTATTGTTCAAATGCAATCGATATGAATATAATTGTTTTTTAATCTTCTGGACACTAAAATTCGATTGCTATAAACATGTATGAACATGTGGAAAGATTAGCAATATAAACTACATGCTGCACAAAAATTTTGTATAATTTATGCATTTGTTAACTTAAATCATGTATAGGTTACAAATAAACATGCATTAGATTAAAATGAACAAAACACAAAAAAATGCATTTGTCAATTCCAACTTTTGACAAACTTGTGTATTGTTCAGAGTATATCATGTACAAAATACACTACACTTTGCATATGTTACATTACAAATAGTAATTGTTATGCTAATCAGAACAGAGCTTACATTAGAAATTGTATTCTTTATTATTACAGGTACAAATTTTCCATATTTAAATGAAATTGATGCCACTGAAAATCTTACCGGCGTAAAAGCAAAAACATTGGAAGCACTTCATGCTATGTACAAGAAGCTTGCAAATGCTATTGATTTCAGCTACAGGAAAGACTGCCAACGTCGAAATAGCAAAAGCTAGATTCGCGAAAAGTGCTACAAGTGCTCTACTGGAGGGCAATTGAAAAGATCAAAAACCAGCACTACCAGTCATGTTCCTTGCATGGATAATGAAAATTATTCCGAAAAGAAGAAGAAGAAGAGGAAGAGAAATGACCTAATTACAAAAATATGATGCCTAGCAAAAATTAGAGTGAAGCTAGAGCAGGATTATTACATCATGGCACACCACAATGAAAGAAGACCAGCCTGGCAGTATCTCAGTAGGAGTGAATGGAGAATTACAGAAGACAAAGGAAAGGCCATCACAACAATGGAACAAGCAAGTTTAAGACCTACTGTAGGATTAAATACATGTCTTTTGAAGCTGGTAGAGAAGAAAATCTAGGGCATACGATGATAAACCACCTCAACTTTGTGTGTCAACTTCGAATGAAAGAAATAGAAAGTGGAGATGCTCATAAACTTGTTGACACACTCATGGAAATCAATGACAAGGATAAAGATTTCTTCCTCAAAGTCAAGTTCGATGAGGAAACAAAACTATTAGCAGTGTTTTGGAGGGATTCAATGATGCTAGAGGACTACAAGCTCTACGGATATGTCACTATATTTGACACTACATACAGAACAAACAAGTATAACTTGATTTGTGCACCAATAGTTGGAATCAACAATCACTGTAGCATAACAACGTTTTCTTGTGCTTTATAGCAAATGAGGTTGCTAATACTTTTGTGTGGCTTATCAATACTTTCAAGAAATCAATGGAAGCTAGGGAACCTGTCACAATATTCACAGATCAAGATCCTACAATGGACAAAACAATAAATGAGGTATGTTGTGAAAATTTGTAGCTTACAGTTCTAAGCACTGAATATGCATTGTTAGACATTGCACCTCTTACCTTACAGTATGCATTACATATCTTTTAAGTTGCACTTGTTACTTTGGAAATAATGTTTCCTGAAAATTATGCAGCAACAGAAATTCCTTTTCTTATACTTGAAATTGAGCAGGGAATGTTAGCTTCTGCACCTGTCAGCTTACAATCTGTATACTAATCAACTTACATTTCTTGTTGCAACTTCCAGGTCTTCCAAAACACAAAACACAGGTTGTGCTTGGGGCACATAAAAAAAATGTAATACAAAATTATGGGAAATTAAAGAAAGATGAATCCTTCAAAAGCGATCTATACTATTGTATGAAAAGATGTCGTAATCTAATAGAATTTGAAGAAAAATGGACCTCCATGATCGCCACATACAAGCTGGAAACTAGCACATGGTTTCAATGCCTATATATCATCCGTGAAAAATGGAGCACGATATTCAGCAAGGATATTTTCTCAGCAGGCATCTTATCATCACAGTGAAGTGAAAGCACCAACCACGCACTATGCTTCAGTGCAAACAAAACAACAACACTGACACACTTCTATGAGCTCTTCAAGCAAACAATCAGAAAGTGGAGGAGAGATTAAGCGGAAAAGGAAAATGCATGTACAACCACCAATTCTACCAAAATTGGCTAATTTCAAAATAAATCTTCCAAAGTTATACCTGAAATTCTTTGATCGGTGAATTGTAGGGGAGGTGGGGGCACCCCCTCGACAACCCCTAGATCCGCCCCTGGTTGATTGATATATGGGTTCAAATCATTAAATTTTGGGGTGCCATATAGACTCAAATCATTTAGTTATTATATCATGTTTTGGTCCATGTTTGCAAATCAACCCTTAGACAGTACCCCACAAATTCAGAATAATTTTTTTGTTTCCCAAAGGTGATTTTCAAGTAAGACTAAATGGTTTTCCAGTATAGCAAGGGGTCTAATGGTAATTTTACTAATCAATTTTACCCAGTACCTGAAGTAGAGGTCTCACGTTGTTTACCCTTCTCCTTGGTCAACATATGAGGTGACGACCTCTCCTTCTCTCCTTCAAATGAAACCACCACAGTAGGTTGAGCTTCAATACTCTCATCTAGATCCACATCAACTTCACCACCCTCACTCCCCATCTCACACGCAGCCGCAGCAGCTTGCACCGCCTCCGCCTTCGCAGCTGCATCCAAAATCCACTGATTTTCATTAATATAGTCTCTAATCATACTGTCCATACTGTCACCATCATTCATGGACCCAACTTCACCATTATTCTCAAAATATTTAGAACAACCTTCACCGGCGGGTATAGTTTCCTCCCTAACAAATTCAGTCTCTTTCCTATTCAAATCAGTATCATTCTCATTAAAATATGCCTCAACTTCAGCATCAATATCTGCTAAAGCATCCTTCCCCTCAGTAGACCTAACAACTTCACCATCTATTTGTGCTGAACCATCCTTCCCCTCAACACCCTCAACATCGAGTGAGCGAGCTTCTCCAGCGGTGTGAGCTTCTCCCTTCTCCGGCGGGAGATAACCCTAGCGGCGAGCGACTTCTCCCTTTTCCAGCGGCGAGCTTCTTTACGGAGGTGGTAAGGCAGAAGAAGGGGGGGTGAGGCGATGGTGGGGTAAGGTGGCAGTGAGGGGTGAGGCGGCAATGAGATTTGAGTTGATGATGGGATTTGAGGCAGAATTAAAGATGAGAGGGGGTACTGGAGGTAAAACCAGGGAAGTAAAATAAGGGTTTAAAAAATTCACTAAGTATGGGTATGGGCTCAGCATATATTGGGCCAAAAAATAGCCTATTAAAGGCGTTTCTGCCTTTAGAACCGCCTTTAAAATGAAATGTGACCTAGGATAGCACTTTCGAACATGGAAGTGTTTTCAGCTCCTCATTAAAGGGGTTCTAAAGGCGGAACTGCCTTAATTGATCACCATTAAAGGTCGAACCACCTTTAATTAATTTGAACCACCTTTAAAAGGATCCGGGAGGGGTTTTCGAACTCGGAACCCCTTTCAGACCTCAATTAACGCCGCCTTCAATTGAGTTCTCTCTATTAGTGTAAGTTACCTTTTCATTTTAAAGGCGGTTCTAAATCGATTAACGATGGTTCCACCTTTAACAAAAACTTAATAATGATGGTTCTTTGTAGAACTACCTCTAATGGACTATCTTTTTGGCCCATTATATAAACCCATTGACTTAGGGTTTTCACCCTTGATAATTTTCTTTCTCCTCCTGAAAAACACAAGGCACAATGCCTTTGTTTCCTTTCTCTAGCCGTGCTGATCTTCACCCTTTAGCGGCGACAATCTCCATCTTCACCCTCCAGCAGCACCAATCTTCACCCTTTACCGATCTCCATCTTTACCCTTCAACGCTCCTCCTACCCAGCATTGATCGCCAATCTCCATCTTCACCTATCGCCTCTAACCCAGCCGTTGTTGGTACTAATACAGAGTAGGGACCCAATCAAAATTGTTAATATCACCCTTGGGATATTAACTTCCTTTTTTCGAATATCATGACCACTTGCTGGAGAGAAGCGTATCACACATCAATATTACTATGACAAACATTGATCTTCAACAATTGTAATACCATTTAATCCAAAACACGATCTATGTTGTCCAAATTGTAGATACCTTGAAAAATACAAATCAATGCATCCAAATAATAGAACCTATAACACACAAAAAAAACCACGTGCGAACACATGATTTGTACTAGCTAGATGTGTTTAAAAATTTAAAAACCTGAATCAAAAGCCAATTATTAGTATATTGGAAAAACCAAATCAAATTTAATATTCAAATATTTGAACCGACTCAATCAAATTATGAATATGGTTTATGGTTTTGTTTTCAATCGGATCCTAAACACAAACTGAAATTTGACCCAAAAATCAAACTATAATTATATAAATCAATTTAATACAAGCCAATAAAATATAAAATAATTTTAATTATAACCTAAAAAATTATTTATTGATGGTATCATAGTGAAATTCTTTTTTTTGTTCATATTAAAGCTACTGGATTGAATAGTTTAGATTTTCAATATGCACAGATTGTGATGGCTCTTTACCGTATGCACAAATTATGATTCATCTCGTTAGATTTTTGTGACTTTTAATTTTTTAGTATGCAAGGATTTTTATCGTCCTTGTTTTGGTAGGAAATGTCATATTTGGACTTTCTATTTTTTTTAATCAAAATATGAACAAATTGTCATTGTACGTATAATGTTTAGACAGACTGTTGTTTATGTTTATTTATAACATATTGTTGTGCGGAATGGAGAAAGAACAGAAAGTCTGAACGAAAATAACAAGACACAAGATTTACGTGGTTCACCAAGATTGGCTACCTCCACGGGAGACGGATTCACTATAATAGGTAGCAAGTTACAGATGCCAAGAAATTGGCCAGATTTCTACCTATCTAAGTGCGGAACAGAATTCATGAATTCATGATTTACAGAGAGAAGAGAGACCCTTTATATATTGTCTCTACTAAACCCTAACAAACTGGGAATAGGAAAATAACTACCATTCCTAATAGGAATAGGAACTACCATTCCTAATAGGAATAGGAACTACCATTCCTAATAGGAATAGGAACTACCATTCCTAATAGGAATAGGATTCCTATTCTGACCGGGCAGCGAGACCCCCGTTATTTTCCCCCGGACCCCCAGGCCAGTGTCGCAGAAGCGGCTTATTACAGTATTCAAGGCATACCAACAAATCTCCACCTTGACTTGAATCCTCAAAGTAGAAAACTCCAGATGCACCATTACAGTGCCAGATTCAAGGCATACCAACAAATCTCCACCTTGACTTGAATCCTCAAAGTAGAAAACTCCAGATGCACTATTACAGTGCCAGATGAGTAGACTTTGCCCTCCACTCCCGGGACTGCCCATATAGCACCTAATCAGCTCTGATGTTCAGCAAGTCCAAACAATGTTGAAACTTGCTATGTGGAACAGGTTTGGTGAACATATCAGCGGGGTTGTCAGCAGTTCCCACTTTCTTCACCCTGATTCTCCTCTCACTCCTCAGGAAATGATATCTGACATCAATATGCTTGGTCCTCTCATGATGGACCTGATCCTTGGCTATGCAGATTGCACTCAAGCTGTCACAATACACAGTAGCCTGATCATGATGTAGACCAAGATCACTAACCAGTCCTTTCAGCCATATTCCCTCCTTTGCAGCCTCTGTCAAAGCCAAGTACTCTGCTTCCGTAGTAGACAACGTCACTGTAGGTTGCAAAGTCGCCTTCCAACTAACCACAGAACCTCCCAAAGTGAATACATAACCAGTCATCGATCTCCTCGTGTCAATATCACCAGCATAATCAGAATCCGAGTAGCCTGTAACTAAGCACTCGGTATCACCTCCATAAATGAGACCCACATCAGACGTACCTCTAAGATACCTGAAGATCCTCTTCACAGCTTCAGCAGCAGTACAAGATGTACTCCCAGTAAACTTGTCGATCTTCACGTTCAACCCAGACATCTTTCTCCCCGATCAGCCCCGATCTGATGAGCCCAGAATCCGATATACCCACTACGGATATCTCCGGAAAAAGAAACTGCTCTGATACCAGTTTGTTGTGCGGAATGGAGAAAGAACAGAAAGTATGAACGAAAATAACAAGACACAAGATTTACGTGGTTCACCAAGATTGGCTACCTCCACGGGAGACGGATTCACTATAACAGGTAGCAAGTTATAGATGCCAAGAAATTGGCCAGATTTCTACCTATCTAAGTGCGGAACAGAATTCATGAATTCATGATTTACAGAGAGAAGAGAGACCCTTTATATATTGTCTCTACTAAACCCTAACAAACTGGGAATAGGAAAATAACTACCATTCCTAATAGGAATAGGAACTACCATTCCTAATAGGAATAGGAACTACCATTCCTAATAGGAATAGGATTCCTATTCTGACCGGGCAGCGAGACCCCCGTTATTTTCCCCCGGACCCCCAGGCCAGTGTCGCAGAAGCGGCTTATTACAGTATTCAAGGCATACCAACACACATATATATATATAGACAAAGTCTTGTGCGAGATGGTCTCATAGCAAGACCGGGGTTAAATTATAAATAATATATACTTAATTTGGGATGGAGTATTAATTATAGTTTTTATATTGTTAGGGATTAAATTGTAATTACGGTAAATATGAGCATACATTTACTGTATCTCTTCCTCTTCCCCTCATTCTTTACCTTTTGTTTTTCTCTCTCGAAAACCGCTTCTGTATTCTTCCGTCCTTCTCTTTTTCCCTCTTTTCTGGCGACCTAGATTTTCTATTTCCGTCGCGGTTTCTGTACTTTCTTCTATTTTTGTTGCTTAATACGCATTATATCGTGTTTTGACGTGAGTGTAATCGGTTGTTCTGGTCCAATTTTTGGAGTTTCTTGCAATTTTGCTTGATAATCTGTTCGACTCTTCATCAGGTAACTCCGACGACTTAGATTTGTTCTTCTAGTTGATAATCTTTGTTTTTTAGTCATTTTATTGTATGGTAAGCTTTTTGTTGTTGAGCTCTGAGGTTTCTGTACTTTTTTTTACGATTATTACTCTATTCTATTTTTGAGGTTGTTATCGTAAATGAAGAGGATATTGCGAAGCTAAATGTTTTTACATGCATGTTGTTTATCAGGTTTTCATTGATGTCGATCTTTTTTAACTCTATTATTTTTCATGTTTATCGTTTTGTAGATGTCAAAGAAAGGAGATTTTGTTGATTCCGGTTGTATAGACGATGATGTGATTAAAATTGCAAAGTCATACTCCCAGCCTTCCGTTTCTTCGAAGGCTGCTGTAAAGCAGAAGAGGAAGACTTCTTCTCAAGGTTTGTTGCTTTTTTTTAAATTTGTTTGGCGGAAATATTTGAATTTATTACTATATTTGTTCATTTTTTGTCGTCTAGGGTTTTACATGATGTTTTAATGTTTGATTATGATGTTTCAAGGTTTTCATTTGACTTTATTTTCTGTTTATGAGATGTTTCTATTGGAAAGGTGTTATGTATGTTGTTCTTACTATATGTGTGTTTTACTATCAATATTGTATGATTTTTAAATTATAGTGATTCTATCATAATTTTCAGTAAGAGTGATGATGTAAGTATATCAGTTGATGTTTTCATTATATATGTTTTTATTTGATGCTTTACAGTTCTGATTTAATGATTCAAGTATTCCATTTGACTTTATTGTTCTTGTACTAATGTTTCTTTGTACTGTTTGGTTTTATGTGTTATGATGATGCTAGTGTTTATTAGTTTGATGATACAAGTATTCCATTTGACTTTACAGTTCTGATGCTTTACAGTTCTAATTTGAAGTATATCAGTTGATGTTTTCATTATATATGTTTTTATTTGATTCTTTACAGTTCTGATTTGATAATACAAGTATTTCATTTGACTTTACTAGTTCTGATGCTTTACAGTTCTGATTTGAAGTATATCAATTGATGTTTTCATTATATATATTTTATTTGATGCTTTACAGTTCTGATTTGATGATACAAGTATTCCATTTGACTTTACTAGTTCTGATGCTTTACAGTTCTGATTTGAAGTATATTAGTTGATGTTTTCATTATATATGTTTTTATTTTATGCTTTACAGTTCTGATTTGATGATACAAGTATTCCATTTGAGTTTACTAGTTCTGATGCTTTACAATTCTGATTTGATGTATATCAGTTGGTGTTTTCATTATATATGTTATTTATACTATAAATATTTTTTCTTTTGTTTTAGATTGTGGTGTTCCTGTACGAAAATCTAACAGGATTCGTGGTTTGACGACACCTACATTTACTACAGGTATATGTTTATCTGTATAATTTTGTTGTATGTTTTTAATTTTTATTAATATGTTAGTTTTCCTCCATCTTTGAATCCAAGGAATGTTAAAAAGAAGAAAGTGGCTAAGGTGTCCCATCATCTCCAGTTCCTGATTCATCCATCCCTAAAGAAATTTTCCAGAAGAGGTGTGTAAAACAAGCTGCTGTTAAACGAGTCAAATTGATTAGCGATAAGGGTAAGGTTCTTGCTGATCGTGATAGCTATTCTGATGCTGAAGGTATTATTCAAATTATAATATTATGTTTTATTATGTGCTTTGATACTATCTATTTTAAATCTTTCATGATGTTTTATGTTTTTTAGAGGAGGGTGCCAGTAAGATTCATTCCAGCCAACTTGCTTCTGTTTTAGCTGAGAACGTAACTGGTAATATTTATAATTTTGATTTATTTTTCATTTTATGTTTTATGAATTTCTCTGTACCATTTAACAATATGGTTTGATGTTTGATATAATTCAGATGAGGGTATCTGGCAAGCTTATTCTAAGTCTGGAAAAAAATCTGCTAAAAAAGGTAAACATTATTTTTCTCTAATACTTCTTTTTCTGATTTTTGATTTTTTTAATTTATTACTCTTTACCCTTTACCAATATGATTTGATGTTTTATGTAATTCAGGTGATCGTGTTAGTTTAGCATATGCTGGGGATGGAAAAAATTCTGCTAAAAAAGGTAAACATTATTTTTTAAATACTTCTTTTCTGATTTTGATTTTTTTTTTCCATTACACTTTACCCTTTACCAATATGGTTTGATGTTTATGTAATTCAGGTGATGGTGTTAGCTAAGGTTCTACTCTGGCTGGAAAAAAATCTGCTAAAAAGGGTAAAGATAGTTTTCCTTTTAAATTCTTCTTTTTTCTAATTTTTATTTCTTTATTAATTACTCTATACCATTTACCATTATGGTTGTATGTTTCACATTATTCAGATGAGGGTGTCAGCCATATTTCTTCTTCTGACCTTGGAAAACAATCTTCTAAAAAGGGTAAAAATAGTTTTTCTTTCCAATACTTTCATACTTTTGATTTTTTTTTATATATTATCCTTTACCAAATAGGACTATGTTTTGATGTTTCAGCTTCTGATCTGCCATGAAAAAAATTTGCTACAAAAGGTACAATAATTTCCTCTTTTAAATATATTTTTTCTGATTTTTTATGTTTCAGTTATTACCTTTTACCTTTTATTACTATGGTTTGATGTTTTATATGTTTCAGGTGATGCTGTAAGTCTAGATGCTGGAGTTGCTGATATCCTATCTGGTAAATCATATTTTTTAGCCTTGCTGTTTTAAATTTTCAATTCATATGATATTTTTGTGTTACCCATTATTTGACTGTATTTAATATTTTTGTCTGCAGAGGAGATCTTCAGTACTGCTCCTTCTCAATCTCAAGGACTTGATGCTACCATTGATGAAACTGGTCATGCAGATCAGGCTAGTGGCGATGATGATAAAATGGAGACAAGTGATGGCTCAGAATCTGATGACAGTTCTGACGATGAAGGTGAGAAGCCAAATGATGTTGAGGAAGATGGAGTTGCTGAAGAGGAATCTGAGAAGGAGGGAGGGGATGAAAGTGAAGATAATTCTGATGAAGGTGAAGAATCTGACAATGGGGAGGATTCTGAAAATGTTGTTGATGTTTTAGAACAAATTGGTGATGATATTGGTAGTAAGTCTGACAGTGAGGGGGATTCTGACAATGGTGATGAGAATAAATTAGTGAGTGGGGAGAAACATGATGATTCTGATGAAAATGAGGATGACGATGAAGATAGATGTGATGTGAAGGAGGATGACTCTAATGATTCTGATGAAGTGTTTGATGATGCTGGTGGAGAGTCTGATGATTCAGATGAGGAAGGTGGCAAAGGTGTTACTGTATGTAAAACAGCTTCTGTTGGTAAAGGGAAATTTGTTGTGAAGAAGAATGTTAGAGAGAAGATTGGGGGAGTTGTGAAGTCAAAAAATCTAAAGGGTGTCAATGATCCATCCAGGTATGCATTAATGACTAATAGTTTTATGATATGTTTCATATTTCGGTGTTGCTTATCATTTTTTTATTTTTTTTGCAGCTTGAAATGGGGCTACTCTACGAGGTGTAGCCCTGGTAAGATTATAAAGCCTGTGAAATCATTGACTGATGGGCAGATCAGGTCAGTTATTGATATAGGATTTGAAGGATTATTGAAGATAAATTTTGGTGTCTTGCCCAAAAATGTGATTCAATATCTGATATCTAACTTCAACCCAATTAGTCACTTGCAGCGAATAGGTAGTGATAAGTATTATATAACCAGGGATGATGTTTATGATTCCATGTGTCTGCCTATAAGTGATGTTGAGGTTGTAGAGGTTAATAACTCAGGTAAGGGGCAGAATAGGGATATGGAGTTGAGGCTTAAGTGGAAGATGGATTTAGAGGCTGATAAACATGACAATATTCCTTGTGGTAGGTTGCTATGTAAGATGTCATTATTGACTGAGGGAGGTGATCTTTTTAAGAAGTATTTTCTGATTTATGTGTTGTGTACTTTCCTTGCTCCCACGTCTAGAAGTATTGTTGATTTTAAGCTTTTGAGGGTTGTGGAAAGTGTGAATGAAATCAGGAATATGGATTGGTGTGGGTATGTGTTGAAAAAAATCTGTGATGCTATTGAGAGGTACAACAAAGGTCCATTTGATGCTGTTGAGAGGTACAACAAAGGTCCATTTGATGCTGTAAATGGTTGTGTATTTCTAGCTTTGATGTGCTATCTTTATAGATTTCCATTTCAAGAAATCCCATTGCCTACTTCCCTTCCCTTAGTCCAACATTTTAATGACAGTAAGGTTAAGGTAATTTGTAAGTCCATAGTGAGTGCTGGGTTTGATGCTTGCGTGATAAGCGGCAATGGTTTTCTTTAGAGTTCAATGAGAAAATTAAAATTAGGTTCAGGACCAGGTAATGGCACTGCCTGCAGTACCTCTTGCTTTGTAGTGTTGGAAATTCCTGACGATTTACCCACCAACGAGAAAATTCTTGCTGAAGCTCCTTCTGTAAGTTTTTTTTATTTATCTTATGTTTGTTGTTTTTTATATGATGTTTCAAATTATGAGTAATAATTTATTTTTTTGTAGGATACTGTTGAGCGCTCAATGCGATTTGCTAGGAATATTGAAATTGTTACCAGATCCTATGTAGTTGAGATGATAAAGCTTGGTGAAAAAGCTCCAGATACTGCACAAGATAGTGTTCCTCCAGTTCATATTCCTGTTTGTTCACATGATTATTTTTCTGATGGTTTTTTTGATCATATTAAAGAAATCATTAAGAAGTCAGTGAAGAAGTGCACTCCAGAAGTTCCAATATTGAAGACTGGACCTGAACCATCTTTTAGTCTTGGGATTGAGAGCTTGGAAGATATTGGACGAGTTGCAGGTTCTTCTACTGTTGTACGTTAAAATAAGGGGTCTACAGTTGCTCAGAAGAAGGGAGGACAAGTGGGAAAGTCATCAAAGGGATTGAAGAAGAAATAATTCTTTTTTAATGATGTGATGAACTTGTGTTTGAGAATGATGTTTTAAGTACTACTGTTGGATGGTTTTTAGTATTGTTGGTTTTGGATGGTTTTTGGATGTGATGAACTTAAGTTTGTGGATGAGGTTTCAAGTATTTTTGGATTGTTGGTTAGGTGATTCTCATAATTCTTGTTTGAATTTGACATTTCAAAGTAATGCAGTGATATTTCATGAGTAGGTCTTGATGTTTTATGGTGTTGATAGTAAATCTTATTTTTATGCTTTAACTCTTATTAGTCTATTTGTAGAGTTTTTTTTTACATCAATGATTATGTTCGAAAGATTATGTTTTAAAATTAGGTTCTCATATTTTAGGTGTTGTTTAGTTTATTTATAAAAAAATGTGACATATTTCTAGTTGTAACTTTTGGTATATGTAAAAATCCAGTAAACTTTAAATGCTCATTACATATATGTAAGTTATCACACATTTAAGTTAAAAGATCACGTTCCTGCAAATTAAATTTCAGTGCTCAAACAAGAAACTTATAGAGACTAGTAAACTCTAGAATGATTTGCATAATAAAAGCATATGTATTCTACTAAGTTGAGCAGTTATTTTAATTCAATGTCCTCACTTTTGAAAAATGTAACATCAAATAAAAGTCTTAAAATGTCAAATGAAAGTATTGAAACATCAAATTTGTTCTGCAATTTCAGAATTCACCCTTCATCAACTTTGGTCTTCCCTAATTCAGATGATTTGGGCTTTTGGAGTCTTTGACCCAAATTCCTTCTTTTGTGGCTTCTTCCTTTCTTGCTTTCCTTTCAACCTCTTACTTCTTCCCTTTGTTTTTGCTCTTTTTGGATCTAGGACTTCGGGAGCACTTTTTGTTGGTGAGTCTTTGGCATTGTTTGTCGCTGAATGTTCAGTTTTGTCTTAATCTTTAAATGAAAGCAGCTAACCTACTGTATTTGAATCCCTGTTCAAACCATCCCCAAGTGTTCTATGAGTATCTTTGTCATCTTCACATTTCAACACTAAATTGTAGTATTTTCTGAGCATCTCATGGCGCCATGGTATCTTACCTTTCATCTCACTGTAGTTTTCGCTATTTTGTGTTGTTTCACCTCCAAGTACTCGGTTCCACATTTCCTTCTTTGCCATCTTTGTCCATCTCTTTAGTATATAATCTTCAGGTATTGTTGTGATGTTGCGCAAGTGGAGCACACGAAGGCTGTGGAAGCACAATAGCCCAACTTCTTCAAAGTATTTACATGAACACTTGATCTCCACTTTACCATCCCTGAGTGTATAATAAACCTTCTCTACCTTTGTTTCATTAGTTTCTGGGCTGACTTTGTAAATATCTTCATAGCCAATGTTATTTTCTCCACTTTACTCGCCATTGCTAACTTCCACTCTGTTTCGAAGTCCTTGAAAATTTTAAGAGTGTATATCTCCCCAGCTTGCTTCAGTAATCCGAGCCCTTCGGAACAACAATTTCAGTAAATGCATCATCAAATTGTTTCTTAAAAAGGTCATATGCTGCTAATGTATCATCAATTATAAGTGTAGGATGCTCATGTTGCAGTGTCAAACCTAGAGAAATTGTATACATGTACATGATGAGTTCTCAGATGTTCTAAAACAGGTTATGGTGATGATTTAAAAATTAAATTATTGACATCACAAGTATGATAATTAGAAGCATGGTTCTAAAATATATATTTAGAACATCAACTGTATAACATTACAGGTTAGACCTTTTTCATGAAACATCAACTAAATAATATAATAAGTTACACTGGTTCAAAACTTCAACTGAAGGAATATTTAAAACATCATAATAAAATTTAAAAGGTTAAACACATAACTTGAAACATCAATCGTCAGATAGAGTTTAGAAATACCTCTTTAATTGCCTTTGCCTTAGCCAAATCCTGGTCAGTGAATATAGTCACTGGTTGTTTTCCCCCCGTTGATTTTTTAAGTACCTCCAGCAGCCATACAAAAGTTTCTACCTTTTCGTCTACAATAAAAGCACACCCAAACATTGCATTGTTCCAGTTATTGTTTATCCCGACAATCGGAGTACAAATGAGATTATACTTGTTTGTCCGATAAGTGGTGTCAAAAATCACAACATCACCATATAACATGCAATCTTCTTTCATCACGAGTCTCTCTAAAAGAGTGCAGTTAGTTTTCCTTCATCATCCAGCTTGACTCTAAAAAAGCAGTCTTCCTCGGTAGCAGCAATCTGATAAAGATCATCTATGACATTTTGAGCATCCCCTCCTTCTATAGTGTCCATTCTGTACCTATTCACATAATTAATGTGATCTCTCATAGTGTGCCCAACATTTTCTTCTCCTTGGGCAGCACATGCTAAATATTTGTAACTTGCTGCTGGTTTGAGACCTGCCTTTTCCATTGCTTCGATTGCTCTTGCTTTCTCATTTTCGATTCTTCTTTCACTACGTTGCAGGTACTGCCATTCTGATCTTGTGCACTCATGGTTATGCTCTACAAAGTGGTGCTTGATTTCATAGAACTTTTCATCAAGAAGCTTGATCCTGATCTCAGCTTTGCATCCTGTTCTTATCACTGGAAAATCTTTTGATTTCCTTTTTCTCTTCCTTTCTGGCTGTAGAGTAGGTGTGGTTTTAGTTCTTGAAATTGACCTTCCTTCACATGAGCATGTGAAATATTTTTCTCTAATTACTCCTTGGTTTGACTGCCTTGTTGTTGACTTCCTTACACAAAATCCAAGCATAGTTGCATATGCTCGATACAGTTTTTCAAGCTCTTCCCAAGTTCTTGCTCTCACTCCTTGCAAACACTCCCTTGCATCTATCTCCAATAGATTAGGAAAATCATCTGGCATATCTGTCATTTAAATCAAGCATCACTCAGCTTGTTTATAAAATAACATATTAATTCTGTCAGTTTCAGTAACAGTTGACATCAGGTGCAGAAACATCAAACACTTTTATTAAAACATCAATATATATGATAGAAACATCACATACTAGTATATGCAGGTCAGTTTCTGAATTAGGTGCAGAAGCATCAAACATTTTTCTTAAAATATCAATCCATATAATAGAAACATCACATGTCAGTATATGCATGTATGTCTTTGAATCAAAATTCCAAGATTTGTTACCCATGCTAGAACTGAGCATTTAGTTTTATCAATGAGCATAATGAAATCACTCATTCTATTTATAGTATGATACACTAGTTACAGCAGCCAGTATTCAATAACAATTGGCACCAGATAAACAAGTATCAGTCACTTTCATTAACACATCAATCTCTATATCAGTAACATCACATAATAGTTTATTGTGGTTAACTTAATACAGATCTACAACATTATTTTTACATACTGGTATAGAGCATCAATTTTGAACATTAAAACACTATGAAGCTTTTTGAGCTGTAAGATCAGTCTGCATCAAAATATTCACAAGCTTTATGAGCTGAAACATTCGCAAGCAGATTAAATCAGGTTTTATATGATGATTCCAGTTTTTCATACTCACCTTTTACAGAATTTTTTCGATTTCATTGATTGTGTTGTTCACCACAGTAAGTTGTTGTTCATTGTTCAAAAGGCTTGTTGATGAAGCTTCGATTTTGCTATCATCTTCTTCGCACATCAATTGATGTTCCGATCTGCAAAATAGATGAAATTTTACATAATCTGATTGTACAATGTTCAACAAACTGATTTGATTATGTAGTTTTGAATAACAAACCTGATTTCTTGTTGATCGTCGTTGTTCATTGTTATTCGCAGAAGTTGGGGATTTGATCTTTGAAGGTTTGGGATCCATGGATTGCAGTGGTTGAGGTCGATTGAAATTGTGAGAATGTTTATGTAAAGCGTGTTTTTCCATTTGCACCTTCTATAAACACGGCTTCTTCTCATAATTCTTTCCATATTTTTTATATTTGCAGGTTAGTCCTCCTATTTTTTTGCGCATTTTAAATGGGCACCGAAAATAAAAATAATTATGCCAGGACCCCCGATTTTTTTTTTGCATTTTACCTTAAATTACTGTAAGTCCCTGGTCTTACGGTAAGACGGTCTCGCAGGAGACGAACTCATATATATATATATATATATATATATATATATATATATATATATATATATATATAATTTGGTTTATTTAGTGTTTTTTAAGGTAATCTGAAAACAGTAAAACTGAATTTGAATAAACCTAAATTTGAATTTTTTTTTCAAATATGGTTGGATTTTCAGTTTTAAATTTATAAAAAGTCAATCTGTTCAAATTGAATAAAATAAACCAAAATATTTGAAAACCGTTGTATTGTCCTCGATTTGAGAAGGTTGTTTATGGTTCGATTAATGATTACAGGAAATTTTACTGGTCAATAGATAGATAGTCGTTAATTTTACAGGAAATATTTTTCACCATAAACCTTCACTTTTCTCCCCACGCCGCAGCCGCCGCCGCTTCCGCCCAAAGGTCACAAAAGAAGAAACCAACGAGTTATCAGATGGAGCACGGATCTTACCATGATCAAGCAAGTGCAACATTCTCGCTGACAGATGAGGATCATACCCTTTCCAATTCTCTTAGATTTGCCCTTAATCAAGATCCAAGAGTTACATTCTGCGGATACAGCATCCCACATCCCTCTGAAGCCCGAGTGAACATTAGAGTCCAGACGACGGGAGATCCTGCAAGGGAAGTATTGAAGGATTCTTGCCAAGAATTGATGCTTACATGTCAGCATGTGAGGAGCACGTTTGATCAGGCAGTTGCGGCTTACAAGAATCAGCCGCGTCCGAAAAAGATGGACACATAGTTTGTGATCCAACTATAATTAGTTAACAGATGGTGTACTTTGGAAATAATGAAATCTAGATCAAAGTTTTCCTCATCCATACAATACTATTGTGGAAATAATGAAATCTCTCCCTGGCCTTCTCAATATTTTCTTTGAATTTGTTCCGAAAAAACAAAAAAAAAAAGGAAATATTTTTCTCATGCCACGCCTTCAAGTTTGTATGCATGATGTCTCTCTTGTACACATACAATTCCTTAGTATTTGATTTGTCATGATGAGAAACCATTGAACAAGACATGGTTAAATTTTTTCAGGTCATTTATATACTACCACCGTTTCACTTGTTTAATATCATAGATTTAGGTGTTTATTTTTTCAAATTAAAATGTGTGGAGAGAATTGAATTAAGAGAGTAAAAATGTTCAATGGACAGCTAATGAGAATGATTCATTTTTGTCATAAAAAGAAAGGTAATAACTATTAGAAAAACATATAAAAATGGAAAGTATGTAAAAAATAAGAAAGCAGAGGGAGTACAAATATTGTGCTAAATTCATTTCGAAAATACATTGAATAGAGATTGAATTCAAAGTTATTCAAGTTTTAAGAATCCGTTAATTGAATTGGATCTAATTTTTCGAATCCATTGGACTCATTGATATATACATTGAAGAGTTTATCTCTTGAAAAACGGTCTTTCCATAAGTTATAGAAATATCAAGGTTTAAAGTGCAAATGGAAAGAAATATAAATAATTTCGAGTTGCATGAATCGAGTTATAAACTTTATAACTACTACACGTTGCATAATAAATTTTTAATATTGTAACTAAGATATTTTACCTTTTATTATTCTAATTGACGGTCTTTCCAAAAACTTTAGCATTACTAATTTTCATTTCCCAAAAAAGATTTTAAAAAATAAGCCATGTATCTTTGCATATTAATGTCTTTCTCATCCAGGATATTGACCAATATCCGTTCAAATACACTGAACAAACTTATAAAAATCGGCAAATGACTGACAAACATTAAAAAAAAACTAAATTCTATCCTTGGTAAACTTTCATGGTTTCTACTTAATTTGTTGTCATTTTCACACTTTTTATCTTCCTTGTCCGACAATTTGAATTGATTTTTCCACTTTACTGAACAAAATTTTATCATTCAGGTAACCTATTCGCGCTCCTTTGCTTTGTTTATTGTCCTCTTTTTTCTATTATTTTCCCACCTTCTTGCCTGATGTAACGACAATATTTTAACATTAAAACACTCAAATGATTTTGATTTTGATTTTGATTTCGATGTGTGAATAAAACGGGTTTCCCATCCATTGCCTATAACTGAATCTAGTAGTTTTTACATTGCAAAGAACTTCAATTCTGTATCCAGAGATTTTTACTCGATCTGCACTCCTGAATATAGGAGTTTCCAAAACTTCTTGTCCAACAACATTATATATGGTTAATAATTCTTCAGTTTTCTCCCATAAAATTGAGTTTATTATTTAGGTTAAAGTTTCTCCAGTTATTAATGTTGGATTTGAATAGGTTAATATTTTTCTCCAGTTAATGAATTCCTCGATATATTGTGACCAATACCTTGCCTGAAATATATGCATATTTATACTAGGTATTTTATCAGTAAATGTTACTTTTATCGGTAGTTAACTGACAATTTTGTTATGGCTCTATATAGGTTCACTTCTTTCATTTTTCATGGAAAACAAAGGTGAGCTTCGTCGGAGCAAGCGGTTGAAAGCCAAGCAGGATGCAGAGACCGCTTGGCAACACTTACCTTACGAATTACTTCTGCGCATTTTGTTGATGGTGAGTCTGATGGATCGAGTTCTGAATGTTGCCGTTGTGTGCCGCTTGTGGCGAGCGGCTGTCTATGATCCTTTCATGTCCTCTAAGAAATTAGACATGTCTGAGTTCAAACATCATCTGAACCATAATCTCCCCGTAGCTCGCCAGAGAGCTATCCTAAGACTCACATTTGTCCGCGGCGTAGATGTTGCACTAGCAAGTCTGAAGACTCTAGTATTTGATTCTACATTTGAATTGAAGGACAACCATTTACTCTATGCAGCTTCACGGTACTTGTTTCTTATCTTGCATTCAGTTAAAATCATAATTCCATCAAAGTCAAGCCTGTATGTGTGGTTTAACTAATGTTTTCCATATCATACTTGATCAAAACTAGGTGCCCGAATTTGCGAGAATTGGTGTTGCCAAGGAAATCAAGGAACATAACAAAGGAAGGCCTGACAGAAGCTTTCCAGCAATGGACACAACTCGAGTCTTTAGTCGTAGGGGACAAATATGGTGAAATAAACATGATTGAAATTGCGGGTCACAAATGCCCCAACTTGAAGGTACTGAGTATCTATTGTCCGTGGTCGACATACCTGAAAATGGCGGCGGATATAGTATCTGGCATGCCTCGACTGAAGGTGATTAATGTGCACTCTAGATTCCACCCCATTTTGTTGGTGCATAAGCTTAAATTAGGGTTGCCAGAGTTGGAAGAAATCTCCATAACCATGGAAAACAAGTTGACTTATAAGTATACAAGAATCTCTTCCGAATGGGCACGCACCTCATACAAGCTATCATGAAGATTGAAGCATTTCTAATCGTGGAGATTTTCACAGGGTGCATGCAGTTTGATCAGTTGAAGACATATGTGTATTATTGGATGCTTTGTTTTGGACATGAACCAATTATATTGTTATTACTTTTCCTTTTGAACATGGTGGATTCAAATTCACAAAACGAATTGTTTGTGTTGTTAAGTGTAATCTAGATGAGCAGATAGGGAGGTCGTCGCCAACAACTTCCACGGCAACAATAGTGTTGGTATGCCTTGAATACATATTAGCCGCTTCGACAGGTTGGTACGGGGGTCTCGCTGCCCGGTCAGCGAGTCGGGGGATCGGAGGGGTCTCGCTGCCCGACGGTATAGTATGTCCTCTGTTTGGGCTGTTATTCGCATTCTGTCTCCTATCTGGTTTGGGCCAGATTGTTTCTGGGCCCAAAGTCGTTAGGGTTTAAGGTGGAGAGGACTATATATAGTGCCTCGTCTTTTATTGTAACCTGTAAAAGATAGGATTGGTAGAGAGTAGGAAATCTGTAATTCTGGCCTTTCTCTCTAGTGGAATCCGATCTTGGTCGGCCGTGGATGTAGCCAATTGGTGAACCACGTAAAGTCTCGGTGTCTTGTTTTTCGCTTTATTTTCTTTGCTTGTTCTTTCTCGGGTATTCTGCACAACAAATTGGTATCAAAGCTTCTGGTTAGATCCGCAGTGGGTCTATCGATTTTTTGGGTTTATCGGATCTGGGGTGGTCGGATCTCTAATCTGATCGGAGAGAAAGATGGTTGCACTGAACGTGAAGGTAGACAAGTTTACCGGGAAGAACAGCTTCAGTTTATGGCAAATCAAGATGCGAGCTTTGTTGAAGCAACAAGGGTTGTGGACGCCGCTGACGAAGAGGTTCTCGTTCGTTGGCACTTCGGACATGGTGGGTCTGGACGAAAAGGCGCATTCAACAATTATGCTGTCTCGCGGATGAAGTCATCACTAAGGTCTCGGATCAAGAGACTGATGCAGAGCTGTGGTTGAAGTAGGAGAGCTTGTACATAACGAAGTCTCTGACAAACAAATTGCTTCTGAAACAACGTCAATTCGGTCTCCGAATGCAGGAAGGTACGCAACTCAGAGACCATCTAGAGCAATTGAATACTTTGTTATTAGAACTGCGAAATATAGATGTGAAAATTGATGATGAGGATGCTGCTTTGATATTGTTAGTATCTCTACCGCTTTCATATGAGAACTTTGTTCAGTCATTTATTGTCGGGAAAGATTCTATGTCTTTGGAGGAAGTTAGATCCTCTCTTCATAGCAGGGAGTTGCGTCATAGTGCTAGCAGTTTAGGAACATATAATCAGGCATCTGGTTTGTTTACTAGTTGCGATAA
This sequence comes from Rubia yunnanensis, assembly GCA_037428765.1. NCBI lineage: Eukaryota > Viridiplantae > Streptophyta > Magnoliopsida > Gentianales > Rubiaceae > Rubia > Rubia yunnanensis. The sequence continues at coordinate 110,580,006 of CM075064.1, read as the reverse complement.
GGGAAAAGGAAATGGCGGAAAGAAAAGAGGTAAGAAGTCAAAAGTTCCCAAGCCCGGTGATATCTGTAGGTACTGTAAGGAGAAGGGACATTGGAAAAGTGAGTGTCCAAAGAAGTTGATGATGAGGCAATCAGGAAACAAATCGGGTTCTGCTGCTCTAGCGGAAGGAAACATTGATTCAGAAGAGGATATTGCTCTGGTTGCGGCTGGACACACTCATCACTCCAATGTGTGGTTCCTAGATTCTGGGGCATCCTACAACATTTGTCCAAGGAGAGAGTGGTTTTTGACTTATAAGCAGGTAGGGGGTAGTATTACTACGGCTAACGGTACTGTCTGTGAGGTAGTTGGGACAGGTTCGATTAAGATCAGGACACATGATGGTAGTTTCTGTACTTTGAACGAGGTTAGACACGTTCCATCGATGACGAAGAATTTTATTTCTATTAGTCTGCTGGATAGAAAGGGTTTTGTCTATTCAGGGAAAGATGGAGCTCTAAGTGTCTGCAAGGGTTCTAAGCTGGTTCTGAAAGGTCTTCTGCATGGTACTTTGTATCTTCTACAAGGTTCCACGGTTATGGATTCGGCAAATGTTGCATCGTTAGAGGTTCACCATGAGGATATGACTAAGTTATGGCACATGAGGCTTGGTCACATGGGTGAAAGAGAGATGCAGATTCTGTCGAGGGATGATCTTCTAGGTGGCCACAAGGTCAAGGGTTTGGAGTTCTGTGAGCACTGTGTCTTTGGGAAACTACACCGCAGCAAGTTTCCAAAGGCTATTCATAGAACGAAAAGCACGCTAGATTATATCCACTCTGATTATTGGGGGGCCATCCCGAGTTGAGTCGTTGGGAGGGCACAGGTACTTTGTGTCTTTGATTGATGACTACTCCAGAATGACTTGGGTTATCATGATGAAACATAAAAGTGAAGCCTTCATGAAGTTCAAGCAGTGGAAAGCTCTGGTGGAGAACCAAACAGGGAAGAAGATCAAGAGGCTGCGAACTGATAATGGTCTGGAATTCTGCTCGTTTGAGTTTGATCAGTTTTGTAGGGATGAAGGGATTGTCCGACATCATACAGTCAGGAATACGCCACAGCAGAATGGTGTAGCTGAGCGGATGAATCAGACATTGCTGGCGAGAGCGAGGTGCATGCTATCGAATGCTGGGTTAGATAGAAGATTCTGGGCAGAGGCAGTGAGTACAACGTGCTACTTGATCAATCGTGGACCTCATATGGGCATACAGTGTAAGACACCTATTGAGGTATGGTCGGGTAGAGTTGCTGATTACTCTAATCTGAAAGCTTTTGGTTGTACAGCTTATTATCATGTGAGTGATGGTAACTTAGAGCCCTAAGCCAAGAAGGGGGTTTTTGTGGGCTATGGAGATGGAGTCAAGGGATCAAGGGATCAAGGATTTGGTCTCCATCCGAGAAGAAGGTTGTTCTGAGCAGGGATGTTGTCTTTGATGAAAACTCTTTGCTTAGATCCATGGTGAAGTCCACGTCTACAACAGAAGTTGGTAGCATTGATAAACAGGTGGAGCTTCAAGTCACTCAAAGTGAGAGTGGTTTGAAGGAACTTGAAGGAGATCAAGAGCTACAGACAGAAAGTGAGTTGCTAGAGCTTCCACCATCAGATCATTAACCATCAGGAGCTACAGTTCATTTCTTAGCTAAAGATCGACCAAAGAGGGTTGGAGTTGGTCCACCCAAGAGGTATGGGTTTGAGGATATGGTCGGTTATGCACTACAGGTTGCTGAGGAGGTGGATACTCATGAGCCATCCACCTACAGAGAAGCCATTTCAGGTACTGATGCTGACAAATGGTTTGTAGCAATGGGAGATGAGATGGAGTCCCTCCAGAAGAATCAGACATGGGATTTGGTTCAACAGCCTCAAGGGAGAAAGGTTATCACTTGCAAATGGGTTTTCAAGAAAAAGGAAGAGATATCACCTAAAGAGGGAGTCAAGTACAAGGCTAGAGTTGTTGCTAGAGGTTTCAGTCATAGAGAGGGAGTAGATTACAATGAGATTTTCTCACCAGTGGTCAGACACACTTCCATCAGGGTGTTGCTAGCTATAGTGACACATCAGGATTTGGAGCTTGAACAACTTGATGTGAAGACCACTTTTCTACATGGAGATTTGGAGGAAGAGATATACATAACTCAGCCAGATGGTTTCCAAGTTCCTGGCAAGGAAAAGTATGTTCGCAAGTTGAAGAAGTCTTTATATGGGCTTAAGCAGTCTCCGAGGCAGTGGTACAAGAGATTTGACAGCTACATGCTTGAGTTGGGCTACACAAGGAGTTTATATGATTGTTGTGTCTACTATAGCAAGTTAAGAGATGAGTCATTCATTTATCTGGTGCTTTATGTAGATAACATGTTGATAGCCTCAAAGAGTAAGCATGAGGTTCGGAAGCTGAAGGGTCTTCTTAGTGCTGAGTTTGAGATGAAGGATTTGGGTGCAGCTCGGAAAATACTAGGAATGGAGATTCTCAGAGATAGAGGTCAGAGGAAGCTTTTCTTGTCACAGAAAGGCTACATTTAGAAGGTTTTGGCTAGTTTGGCATGTCTTCAGCCAAGCCTATTGACACTCCTAGTGCTGCAAATACCCATCTCACTTCCATGTTTGCTCCTTAATCAGAAGAGGAGAAGGAGTATATGTCTCGAGTTCCATATGCTAGCGTTGTGGGGAGCTTGATGTATGCTATGGTGTGTACGAGGCCAGACTTAACACATGCAGTCAGTGTTGTGAGCAGGTTCATGGGGCAACCAGGTAGAGAACATTGCCAAGCTGTGAAGAGGATCTTTAGGTACCTTAGAGGTACGTCTGATGTGGGTCTCATCTGATGTGGGTCTCATTTACGGGGGTGATACTGAGTGCCTGGTTACGGGTTATTCTGATTCTGATTATGCTGGGGATGTTGACACGAGGAGATCTATGACCGGTTATGTCTTTACCTTGGGTGGTTATGTTGTTAGCTGGAAGGCGACTTTGCAACCTACAGTGACTTTGTCTACTATGGAAGCAGAGTACATAGCTCTGACGGAGGCTGCGAAAGAAGGTATATAGCTGAAGGGGCTAGTCATTGACCTTGGTCTACACCACGATCAGGCTACTGTGTATTGTGATAGCTTGAGTGCTATCTGCTTAGCCAAGGATCAGGTCCATCATGAGAGGACCAAGCACATTGATGTCAGATATCATTTCGTGAGGAGTGAGAGGAGAATTAGGGTGAAGAAAGTGGGAACTGTTGATAATCCTGCTGATATGTTCACCAAGCCTTTTCCACATAGCAAGTTTCAACATTGTTTGGACTTGCTTAACATCAGAGATCAGTAGTTTCCCGGTGGGGTAGTCCCAGGAGTGGAGGGATAAGTCTGCTCATCTGGCACTGAAATGGTGTGTCTGGAGTTTCTGCTTTGAGGATTCAAGTCAAGGTGGAGATTTGTTGGTATGCCTTGAATACGTATTAGCCGCTTCGACAGGTTGGTACGGGGATCTCACTGTCCAGTCAGCGAGTCGGGAGGTCCAGGGGGGTCGGGGGGTCTCACTGCCCGACGGTATAGCATGTCCTCTGTTTGGGCTGTTATTCACATTCTGTCTCCTGTTCTGGTTTGGGCCAGATTGTTTCTGGGCCCAAAGCCATTAGGGTTTAAGGTGGAGAGGACTATATATAGTGCCTCGTCTTTTATTGTAACCTGTAAGAGATAGGATTGGTAGAGAGTAGGAAATCTGTAATTCTGGCCTTTCTCTCCAGTGGAATCCGATCTTGGTCGGCCGTGGATGTAGCCAATTGGTGAACCACGTAAAATCTCGGTGTCTTGTTTTTCGCTCTATTTTCTTTGCTTGTTCTTTCTCGGGTATTCCGCACAACAAATAGGTAGTCAACCCACGGCTCAGTACACTTATATATCGACACTTTTATAAGAAGTGTTTTAACAAATGTGTACTAAGATGCTTATAAAATTAAATGTCCTAATAATGTGTGAACATATTAAAAGTGATATATATATAAGGACATTACAAAGCGACCCAATATTAAACCTATTGGAACATTTATAAGTATATAAATATAACCTGCTAATCAAACCCACCCTACCCCATTATCCCCAACCCAACATAAACACGATTACAGCAATATCCTAGTACTAGCAAGGTTCCAGTTCATCTATGTTAGCGGTATCATACATTTTTGTTATCCGAAACGATGAGTTTGTAAATTGTTGGCAATTGCATCAGTAATTTAAGGCTAATTTTAGGCTAATTTAAGAAAATCCGATAATTTACTTTGAGGATCGAAATTAGTTTTGAGCTTAGAACTGTATCCCTACCCTCGAACTCCTTTTCACCACAAGCTCTGATTTGAGGTCCGAATTCGGAACTCAATATCAATTAAAAAGGGATTAATAGCCTCATGGTCTGCTTAGGTTCGGATTCATCACCCGAGTTTGAAACATACAGGTCCAACTTTGCCCCCGATTAAGGAACTGCTACGTATGATACTTCCCTCAAAGTTGGAACTATTGCCTTCCAATGTCATGTTACATGTTCTGAGTCCAAAACTTTTCGTTACAGTCGAGCCCAAGTAATCGGTTCCACATTTGGAAATGTTTAAAGGCAGTTCTACCAGTCTTGTCAAAGGCGGCAGAAAACCGCCTTCCCTGGTTGCAATTAAAAGTGGTTCTCGGAACAACCATGTATCATAGAGGGTCAAAGGCGGAGTTTGAGAATTTACCTATAAAGTGACTTCTCTTATCTGTTAGAATCACCCTCAATCCCCGTCACTACAGTAGTGTCAGTAACAATATGAGGTTAGTGAACAACTTTGATGGCCCTTAGTATTATTCCTAGATAATCAGAGCAAAACTATATGGTTTCCCAGTTATATTTTGTGTATTTTTTATTATATGAATGTGCATTCTTCTATGTATTATTATGCATTATTAACATTTGTTTGAAATAATTGTATAAATATTGTAATGCACAAATAATATCATTCAAATACACATTATTTAATATATAATACAATGCATGTATATGGTACACCATGGATACAATATAATAATTAATAATCAAATATCTAGTTTTTCTTGTTCATTTTTTTGGGACTTAAAATAATACCTATTCTTTGAATATTTTGTACTCCATCCATCCCAGGAAAATCTGCACACTTTCCTTTTGGGACTGTCCCAGACAATTCTGAACACTTTTAAAATTTCCGTTATTTGGCAAAGAATTTTATTAGAAATTCCCACATTACCCTTACTAGTTTTATCATTTTACAAAAAGGTCACTGTTTTAACAAACAATTCAGCCCAATTTAACTTTAACAAACCCAAATCCACTAATCCTAATCCCACTAATTCAGAATTTAAAACAATTAATTTCCAACTACCCATTTCATACACTTCACTCCTCTTTTACTCCACCCAACCGACAAAATTGGCCAATTAAGGGATCTTGGGCAGTGAATTCACATGCTTTTACTCTCTGATATTTCAACGCACCTCATTCATTCTTCATCTCCTCATCTTCTTGCATTCTCTCCCTCTACTCCTCAAAACCCTAGTTCAGACCTGCTCAAATCCGTCCAAAATTTTGAATCGATCTTGCCATTTTTTGGTCGTAACATCTTCTCCCGTCCCTTCTCTTCATTTAGAATGTTGATTTCCACTATTTCTTCTGGTCAATCATGTCAGAGTTGCTCATTATGTTATGTGTCCGACACCTTCAGTTCGTCGGAGGTGGTCCCTGAGGTGGAGGCGAATGATGCGACCTTTATTTGGAGGCCTAGCGCTATTCTTAAGGAAGCGACAGTGCTAAAGGCTTCTATTTGCCGCCAAAGGTCAGATCTGACTTTCTATTGCACCGTCACCGGTGTTTTAGATGGCATGCCGTCGTCTCTAGTGATGCATGTTCACCCTGACCACTGTCCTCGCCGCGGTGATGTAGTTTCCGGAGGTGAGTCGCAAAACCCTAACATTGGGGTTAGTGATGCTGGACCAGCTACCTTAAAAGGCGAGTCCCCGCCGATGCCAGAGGAGGATGGCAGTGACTTTGACGACACCCACCATAGGAGCAATGAGATGTTGTATTTGCTCTGTCCTTGGATGAGGGAAGCCAGGAATGAGAAGCATGGTGCCGGAATTGATGAACTTCCTTCTCTTGATTATGAATGCTCGAGAACTTTTTTGAAATATCTTTTTCTCACTGTATGCGTTCCTTGTAGTGTAGGGAATAGTCTGTCCACTACCACAGATACCTGAAAAAAGATAAGTGGCTACACGGTTTTGGTATATTAGGGTTTAGTTCATGTCATTATTTATACTCTATTTGTGGCTAACTTATTTATTATTTCTTCAATACTGCAGTTATGAAAAAATGGTTCATACTATGTGAAGGGGGAAACCCTAGACCCTCTTATGGTGATGCAAGTTTCGAAAAACTGTTCGTGACTACAAATTATGTGATTTTTCTCCATCCCTAGCATGATTTGTTGATATGAAGGTCTTTTGGTGGCATAGATATTGTGAATGTTTGGCCTTGTGTTGTTGTTGTTCTTGTGTCTGTTAGTTTCATCTTCCCTTCTTGTATGGCTTTTTAATGCTCGTTATCTGTGCTCCCCTGTCATATGGTGAACCTGTGCTCCCCTGTCAATTGTTTGTGTGCTCAGTATTTGTGTACGCGGTATGCATCTTCCCCAGATCAATATGCATTTCCCCTCTTTTATGGGTGAAGCTATACTAGTTATGCATCTCCTCCTAGATCAATACTGTTATTGTGTGTTCGTTGCCTGTGGCTGAACTATTTTTTTGGGTTTTTCTGTCTAACAAGTAACCATCTCCTCCTAGATCATTGATACATCAGTGTTGTGTCATGCATTTTTGTGAAAATGAAGACATGATAATAGAGCCACAAACAAATTTTAAAAAAACAAGGTAAATGATATTAGCAATAATGTGCATTTATCCAGGGTTGGTCTTGGAACATCCCATTCACACCAAAAGTGGAATGTTCCTGGCTTACAAAATTTTCCAATTAACCAACCCGCAAATTGTTTTATAGTTGTGCACTCACGGTCTATAACCTAGGGTATGCATCAATGGTATGATGTTTTCATCTAGTGCCCTCTGTTGATCAAATGTTCAATGCTGCCCACCTCTTCATCTACCTTCAGTAACCTTGGTAGGGTCCCATTCCTTATGTGCATATCCTTGTTCATGTGTGGCATCTTGTACTTGTTTGATCCACGTGCTTTCAGTATCTCTATCATTTATTGCTTATGAGTGACAAACATTTATTGCTGATGCTCGTTCTTGCTGTAAGCTCTGAATTAAGTTAAAAAAACCCAAGTCAAGTATGTTGCAATTGGGTGAATTGGCTGGTTGACAAACTAGTTTCATATAGAAGCCATTCGTTTCTGCAGCTACCCTAAAATCTGGATCATGATTGGAAATATGAGGCTTTGCATTGTCTTTTTGAATCTGGATGAACTTGCCCAGTAAATATGCTGGCCACCTTGCTTTGATAGATGGAATTACTTCTTGTATTATCTGGGCTCTTGTCACATCTCTTGTGATCTTTGGTATTGGCACCTTTTCCACTATCCCCACTGGCCTATCTTTGCTGCTATTGATTGCAACTTGATCTTGCACAAATGGAAATATGCCTAGCTTCCCATCAAAAAGTAGTTCACCATCTTTCCCCCAAATTGGCCTACTTACTGCACACATGAACATCAATTTTGGTATGTGGGACTTGTGTTCACATGTTTGGTAGGGCTCTTATTCATCTGGGGCTAGTAGGTACCTAACAGTGGGTTGACTCAAATAAAATCAATTTTCATCTATGTGAATAACATGGTCCATGGACCTGAATCTAAGATCTGGATCTACTTTTCTAAAAAAAACCACATACGGGATACCTTATTGTATTCGGTGAGGGCAGGTTGGATGCTATTTGTAAGACTTCTTATAACCTTGGCTGCCACGACACATTGAATGCTGCTCTTCCCTATATGTAATGCTTGGTTGTGCCCCTGAAGAAATATATACATTGGATGCCTTGTTTTGGACATGAACCAAATATATTTTTATTATTTTTCCTTTTGGATATGATGGATTCAGGTTCACAAAAAAATTGTTTGGGTTGATAAGTGTAATATAGACAAGCGGATGATGTTCAGATTTACTTGTTTTATATGGTTGAATGATAGTGGGTGCATAGTTTTTCTCTCCATAAATAATTCCCCCACCTTCTCTCAACACACAGTCCTTACAAACCCTACCTGATGGGGATGTTGCTGCCACCAACTCAGACGACCACAATAGGTAATCAACCCACTGCTTATATATAACCTGCCAATCCAACCCACCCTATAACCCATCATCCTAAAACCCAACACCGACCCAAATCCGGCCATATCCCAACACTAGAAACGGTATAGTTCATCTAGGATTTGATGAGAGTGTAATGGTTAAATATTAGGTTAGGATTGTTTATTATTTTTTATCTTTTCAATTAATTTATAGCATCTATTTTCCTTTTTTTTAAAGGATAGCACACTAGCTGGTTTGATTCTCTTTGTCAGTTTAACTTTTTTCGGAAATTCTTTTTTTGGTACTCGGTAAAATTTAATTGACTTCAGATCTATTTTTCGAAGACAATTTAAGAGAAATCTAAGTCAAATTCATTGTATAAATGGACTTTGGGTGATGTCATACCGAGGATATAAAAATAGATCCGTAGATCACGACTCGTTAGAATTTTTCATACCGATTAAAATGATTAGTCAAATATATTGGTCTTTAGACCATTTTTATGGGTATCCTCCGTGTTTGGGTTAGAGACAATTCAAGTACAAACAATATCGATATACATTGATAGAGAAGCATTTTTTGGCGATCACGAACGACTGGTAGCAGTCCCCTAGTTTAGAGTCAGGAGTAGGAATGGGATTGATGAAGATGATAGGGATTTTAGTGGAGGAGTTATATTTTCCTTGTTTTGAATTGCCTTCGTGTTATCTTAAGTGTCAACGGATTAGTGTGTTGTGTAGTAGATTTGATACTTCTACTATGACTGATTGGAGTGGGGTGACTATCTCGAGTCAGCGAAGTTAGTTTGGTGATACTGGATTGAGGTTGTCGAACACTTCCATAGTAGAAGACTATTTATCATTCACATACCCATTCAAATACCACTCACACTGCTATTTAGAAATTTTATTTTGTTACCCTTTGTGTAAAATCAATAGATATGCATTGAATATTTAATTTGCAGTTTTTGTGAACATATTTGGAAACGAAAAACTTTCCATGTTGGAACATGCAAAAACAGCATATTTATGCCAAGGATGTTTACGGAAAAAGAAGACAGAATATTATGGTATTTGTGAGTTATGGAAATATGAATATTCTTCTATATATTAGGCGTATAGAAGCATGGTTGATTTATGGAAAATCCCTACATATATGGAGTGATATTATCGAATATATGGGATATATTGTGAAAGGAAAATCCCTTTATTTATGGGATTTGGATATGCTTCAAGAAGTAGATTTGGAATAGGAATATTGTGGAGATAATCAAAGAGTATTCCAATCTGCTCTATAAAAGGGGACAATCACGGCTGCATTGTTCACGATTTTACTAGAGAAAAATCTGCACAAAGATTTTTATACTTTCGAAAGAATTGCAAAGAGCCAAATTTCTATGTTCCAACATACTTGACCTACTGTTCAAAGAGGAGGAGATCCAGCGTCGACGAGTTTCAAGGACAGAAGGAGTTTGATCAAGGCGGATCAGTAGCAAGGGGAGCTTGCAAAATTCACACGTTGTAGTTAGTGAAAATAAGTATTATATATGACGTATTTTGTACTATATCTTTCTAATTAGTGGATTCATTCTGAGCTGGGCTAGGCCCCACAGATATAGGTGGATTTCACCAAACTGCTTAACCAAGTCTTGTGTAGTTAATGCTTTAATTTATTGCATACTTGGTTAGATATTTCATGTTGGAACATACTAATAAGGATTAGAAAAATTTTGTAAAACCAAATTTCAATCGGTATTAGAGTTTGGTCAATTATTATTCCCTTTGTTGTGTCAAGGAAAGTGTGATCCTGTTTTACCATGGAAACTAAAGAATGAGCTTCGGTGTCTCGGCCACCTCTGCTAGAAGGCAACAACTACAACTATTGGAAGGCATGCATGAGATTTTTCATCAACTCACTGGATGAACTTGCGGGGTTCTATGTTGAGAATGAGTGGAATCACCCAACGGAAGATACAAGCTCTAAGGCGACAGAAGGAGAGTCAAGTCAAAGGGAGCAGAAACTCAAAGACAACGCTAGTTGGACTTCTGATGACCTCAAGGCATCTCCGGTGAATTCAAAGTCACTGAATGCAATCTTCACTGCAGTTGATGAAAACCACTTCAAACTCATCTCTACATGTCATCAAGCCAAGAAAGCATGGGATATTCTACAAGTTGTTCATGAAGGAAATAGTCGAGTTCGTGAGTCTAAACTACAAATGTTGGCTACAAAGTTTGAGGGACTCAAGATGGAGGAGGATGACATTATTGCTATATTCAACAAAAAACTCAGGGACATCTCCAACATGGCATATCAACTTGGAAAGGTTTACAAAGAGACGAAGTTGGTGAAAAAGAACTTGAGATCACTTCCAAAGAGATTTGCACTAAAGGTTGCGACAATAGAAGAAGCAAGATATATAGCCACGATGAGCCTAGATGAACTAATGAGATCATTACAGACATATGAGATGACGTTCGAACAAGCTACAAAAAGATTCCTTAAGGAATTGGCATTCAAAACATCTTCATCAAAGGACAATCACGAGTTTGACAGTGATGATGAATTTGAAAAACTTGCACTTATCACGCGGAACTTCTCAAGGATGCTGAAGAAAGTAGTTAACAAGAAATCTCAGGAGAGGTTTGGTGGAAATAAACCAAGGCCACAGGATTCTGGAAATAATTGTGGAACAAGGTTTGAGCAAGGAAATCAGCAGTTTTTTAGAAATCAAAGTAGTGAACCAAAATAGCCTGGACGAATTCAATGAAGAGAATGTCAAGGATATGGTCATATTCAGGCTGAATGTGTAAATACCTAGAAGAAATAGGGAAAATCATATGTCACCTCATTAAGTGAAGATAAAGAAGATGAGAAAGAGGAAGAGGAACTTACAAGCAACTATGTGGCATTTGGAGTAAAAATTCATGATGCATTGAAGGATGGATGTTCCAACACACTGGACAAAGTTGAAGCTATACGTTCCAACATAGATCTGCTTCCCAGTGATGAAGACGATGGAATTTCTGTAAGTGATGAAGAAATCTACAGAACTTATGAAAAGATGTACGATATGTGGCTTCAAGTAGTTGACATAAACAAAGAGCTGAAAGAAGAAAAAATGAAGTTGAAGGAAATAGAAAGAGAGTTGCGATTGAAAGTGGCCGAACTTGGGAAGGAGAATGAAGAAATAACTGGGAAGGTAATATTAGCAATCAAGAGAGTTGAGACTTCTGAAGCAGTAATTTCTAAGATGAACTCTGGAAAAGAAAAGCTTGACAGTATTCTGGACATGGGAAGGAACTTTGGTGATCGACACGTTATTGGGTATTACAACCCACTCAAGGTTGACGCACACAAGATACTTAAGAATCTAGTAACTCTCAAGACCAAGATTTGAGAGGTAAAATGGAAGTTTGGCAAGCCTCACCAAAGGAAACTGCTCATCTGCAGCTAGTGCTCATATCAAGGCCATTCAGAGGAACAATGTAGGAAATTGATCAGAGATCAAATGTCAAGACGACAACTATTGGTATGTTCCAACATATTCGAGGTCTAGAAAACAAAATTGGTCAGAAAGGTATTGGTTGTCAAACAACCTGGCACATGTCTGGTTGCACATACTTCGTTTATATCATATTCTAGAGATCCGTGGTACTTTGATAGTGGCTTTTCTCGCCACATGACTGGCACTTAAGAATTTCTCACAAATATCACAACATACTATGGTGGGTATGTGACTTTCGGTGATGGAAATAAGAGTAGAGTGATTGGAAAAGGTGAATTAAAGATTGAAGGTTTTCCAGTATTCACTAGTGTGCTATTTGTTGAAGATCTAAAGGAAAATTTGTTGAGCATAAGTCAGTTGTGTGATGACAATATGACGGTGGAATTTCAAAAGGATAAATGTGTTGTGAGACACGGAGAAACCAAGGTTCTTTCAGGTATAAGATCATCAGATAACTGCTATCTGTTGGAACAGGAAGTACGATGTATGATCTCAAAGCAGGATGAAGGGGTTTTGTGGCACAGGAAGCTCGGTCACATCAATTACAAAACATTGGTGAAAATTGCAAATGCAAAAGTTGTACGAGGTATGCCTATCTTAACCAGCAAGGATGGAATTGTGTGTGGACCATGTCAACAAGGTAAACAAATTCGATCTCCCCATTCTTCAGTTCAATATATAACCACCTCTAGAAATTTGGAATTATTGCATATGGATTTGATGGGTCCAGTCAATACACCTAGTATAGGTGGAAAGAAATATATCTTTGTATGTGTTGATGATTTCTCCAGATTTACGTGGGTAGCCTTTTTAAAAGATAAATCTGATACGTTGGAAGTATTTAGAAGTCTGGTAATAAAGTTACAAACTGAAAAGGGAAGTCCAGTGGGAAAGATTGTTCGAATTCGTAGTGATCTTGGTAGAGAGTTTGAGAATTCTCAATTCAGTGATTTTTGTGAGGAGCTCGTAATTCAACAAGAATTTTTGGCACCTATCACCCCTCAGCAGAATGGTATTGTAGAATGGAAAAACATAACCTTGCAGGAGAGTGCTCGAGTTATATTAGCTGAGAAAGAAATTCACAAGAAATGGTGAGTAGAAGCTATCAATACAGCTTGTTATACAATTAATCGAGTGTATCTAAGGTCATTCACCAGTAAAACATCTTACGAGATTTGGAAGGGCAGGAAAAATTTTCTCATATTTCCATGTGTTTGGAAGCAAGTGCTACATTCTCAGAGACAGAGAGCAGTTACAAAATTTGACAATCGCAGTCATACTGGAATTTTCTTGGGTATTCTGTCAATAGCCGTGTTTATAGAGTTTATAATCATTGAACCAACACTCTCATGGAATCTATAAATGTTATTGTGGATGATTCAGAAGAAGGACAAAAGTTAGATGTTGAAGAACCTGGTAACACTCATGTTCCAACACAGCCTCGTCAACCTGACAAGGCAGATCCATTAGTTGAAGCTGAACCCCGTCAACATGCAGGAACATCTGAGCAAATTGGTGTTGAACCTGTCAAAGGTGAGCATGTTGGAACATCATCCCCCACTACCGAACCCTATGTTCCAACATAGGATCAACCTGAATCAATCATAAGGAGTACTCGATCGGTTCCTCGAGTGGATTGCAGAAGACTAGCTGGATTGCATTACTTTGTCTCTCTCATTGAACCTAAGAACTACAAAGAAGCCTTGCTGGATGAGTATTGGATTGATGCTATGCAAGAAGCACTAGGTCAGTTTGCACGTAATGACGTCTAGTATCTTAATCCTCGCCTCAAAGGCATTAATGTCATTGGCACGAAGTGGATCTTCAAGAATAAGTCTGATGCTGATGGCCTAGTTACTCAAAATAAGGCCAGACTCGTAGCTCAAGGATACACACAAGTGGAAGGAGTTGACTTTGATGAGACATTCGCACCAGTTGCCAGGTTAGAGTCAATTCGAATATTACTTGTTATTGCCTACTCTATGAACTTTATGTTGTATCAAATGGATGTCAAGAGTGCGTTCCTAAATGGAGTGGTGAATGAAAATGTCTATGTTGAACAACCTAAAGGCTTTGAGGACCCTCATTATCCACAACATGTGTATTGTCTCAAGAAGGCTCTATACGGTCTAAAGCAAGCACCCAGGGCATGGTATGAACGACTTATTAACTTTCTTCTTTAGAAAGGTTATCGTCAAGGGGGAGTAGATCGTACTTTATTTGTGCTAGAAAAGGCATCAAAATTTCTCATTGCTCAAATTTATGTTGATAATATAGTATTCGGATCCACTTCATCTTCTATGGTACAGGATTTTGACACCATCATGCAAGAAAATTTTGAAATGAGCATGGTCAAAGAGCTCACATACATTCTGGGATTGCAAGTTAAGCAAGGAAGGAATGGTTTGTTCATAAATCAGAGTAAGTATGCTCTAAATTTAGTTAAGAGGTTCGGTCTGAGCAATGCTCGAGTAGTTTGAACTCCTATGGGTGTGTCTGACAAACTGGTAAAGGATGAGAAAGGAGTTGCAGTTGATCAAAAATTATATAGAGGCATGATTGGAATTTTATTGTATTTAACAGCTAGTAGACCAGATATATGTTTCAGTATTGGGATATGTACAAGATTTCAGGCTAATCCAAAGGAGTCTCATCTCACCGCAGTTAAACGAGTTATTCGATATGTAAGTGGGACTTCTGAGTATGGTGTTTGGTATTCTAAGAATCAAGATTCTGAGTTGATTGGGTACAGTGATTCTAATTGGGCTGGTAATGCTGATGATCGAAAAAGCACCATAGGTGGATGTTTCTTTATTGGTACGAACTTAGTGTCTTGGTATAGTAAGAAACAGAATTCGATTTGTTTGTCTACTGCAGAAGCTGAGTATCTTGCAGCAGGAAGCTGTTGTGCACAATTATTATGGATGAAACAAATGTTGAAAGACTATGGAATTCATTAAGGCCCCTTGAAGATTTTATGTGACAACACAAGTGCTATTGATATCTCGAAGAATCTAGTCCAGTACTCGAGAACCAAACATATTGATGTAAGGCATCACTTTATTAGAGATTTTTTTTGAAAGGAAGGAAGTGGAGGTAGTCTATGTTTCAACACACAAGAAATTCGCTGATATCTTTACAAAGCTGTTAGACACTGCCACTTTTGAAAGTCTCAGACAACACTTAGGTGTTTGTCAAATTTGAGGTAATCCTTGCCTTTAGTTAAGTGTAAATATTTTATTTTGTTTATTATTTTTTGTCAAAAAAAATTCAAAAAAAAACCAAAAAATGAAAAGAAGAAAAGGTGAAAAAAAATAGAAGTTGGAAGTTATGGTATGTTGGAAGTTGGTAGTCTTGAGTTGACAAGAAAGAATCATTGCAAATCTTGGAAAAGGAAAAATGTTTATGCAGCAAATGAGGAATTAATGTGAAGAGTTGGTGCTGGTCTCTAAGTTGTCCAAATCCTTCCATATCCCCTTCTTCTCGGCCACTTTCACATTCATCCTGATTTCTTTTCCGAATCCTCTTGTCAAAACTACTTCCCGATCCCTCTACTCATCAAATCCCTGCGGAAGAATGGCTTCTAGCCCTATCTCTCCCACACTAGAAGAAGAAATTCCAGGAACCTCTCAGCCTTCAGAGGTCATGGAAGATAAACCGATGATTGACAAAATTGAGGCCGAAGTCCTTCCTGAAGAAAATAACGGTCATTGTGAAGAGAATGTCGAGGCAGAGGTAACAGGTGGTGGTGAAGAAAAAGAAGAGACCAGTGGTTCAGGTGGCAATGGTGACGGTTAGGAGGAACACACCAGCGCCAAAAGAAAGGGTCTATATGGGAAGGTAACTAGTCCTGATCCCCCTAGTTTAAAAATTATGGGAATGGAGTTCAAAAACATAGATGAAATATTTGAATGGTTAGAGGCCAATAGAGTTTCAGTTGACATAACAAAAATCAAAAGTATAGCAGGGGAATACTTGTCGGTTAAGGTTAAAGAATTAGTGACTAGTGATATTGGAGATATGTGGAGTATTGAAAACTGGAAGATTAAATTTCTAAGAGGGAAGTATGGAGAGTATAGAGGAAAGGACAAATTTCATGTGTATTTTCGTATGCCCTATCCAAGTTATGTGTTTTTTAAGGAGATTAGTGATGAAGAAGCTGCAAAAAGGGAGGTTATAAAGTATACAAATAGACTACATGTTGGATTCTTTTATTTATATGTTGCACAGAGAATGGAGGAACTAAGGAAACCAATAGTGATTGACCTCTCGGACAGTGAGGAAGAGGAACATCGTGCATATGTTCTAACACGGCAGGTTAAGGATGAAAAAAGTGAAGAGATGGATATTGATGCTGATATGGGATGAGAAGACCGGGTTAATATTTCTGGTAATGAATATGATGACAAAGAAGGAGATCACAATGAAGAATCAGTAGCAGGAGATGATCTGAATATGGAAACACAGACTGCTGAAACTAGAGGAGCAGAGGATAATCAGTATATTCCAACACAGGAACATCCGGAGATGCACCATTCTAGTGATAAAGTGCTTGAGGAGTTTTTTCAGTCAACCAAGGGCAAGAGGAAGGCTACTGATGCAGAGGTAGCCCCACAAACAAAAAGAACCAAGAAGAACTCAGAATCTATCAAGAGGACAGTGCTTCCTCCCCTTCTAGTAAGTGATGCACTTTCGTGTTCTTACTTTGATTTAAAAGGTGAAGAAATGGGAGAAGTCTTTGCTGAGAGAAAATTTATCCCTGAGAGACCAGTAGATTTAGAAGCATACATGAAGAGTGGCTTTTCAAACTTTTTGGAGTTAATAGGAATGAAAAGAACGGTCACTATTCAACATCGGTATAACTGGCAGGTTGTAATTGAGGTATACTCCAACCTACTGGTTGGTAATTTGGAAGCCGATTCCCCTTGGTTTGGAAGGGTTTATGTGAGGGGAAAAATGATGGAGTTGTCTATTGCGAGAATCAATAAGGTATTGGGATTTCAACCACTAGAGATTGAAGGAGTGTTTCCTGAGGAGTTGAAAGTCACGGATGATCAAATTCTGGAAACTATCTCAGGTGGATACAAGGCAAAGTGTCCTGCAATAAGGTATTAACAAGCTTCATGCTTGTCCTCAAGGTTTTTCGGGTTGTATCAGATTGCGGTTCACTGCTGAATGTCATCTTCAAATACTACTGCGCTGACAAGAGAAATGGCCAAGTTACTATACTGTGTT
The DNA here is from genome assembly GCA_037428765.1 of Rubia yunnanensis. Taxonomy (NCBI): domain Eukaryota; kingdom Viridiplantae; phylum Streptophyta; class Magnoliopsida; order Gentianales; family Rubiaceae; genus Rubia; species Rubia yunnanensis. Next base: position 110,562,926 of record CM075064.1, on the reverse strand, counting down.
AGAACACAGAAGCCTGTAAATCTTGGACTGTTTATTCAGCAAAACCTGTTCAGGAAAGCCACTGCTCCCAAAGTCAAACATGCTATTATCTATCCTGGGTTGATCTCAGCACTGGCTAAAAGCGCCAAAGTAAAAGGAAAGGCAAAAGATGTGGTGATTGACACGAAATTTGTGAGGCCAAAGAAGAAGACTTTCGGGTTGAGGTATGCGCATGATCTATCATGGAGTACTTCTGGGTCAACTTCTTCATCGGCTGAAAAGAAAACTAAAATAGTAGCCCTGAATGCCAGACTGGGAGCAATCGCCATTCAAATGGCTGCGTTAGAGGCAGAAAAAGAAAATCTGGAGGAAGAGAAAGCATGGTTGGAATTTTGCACTTGAACTGGATTTCTTCTCTATGTTCCAACATAGAGATCAAAGTCAGGGGGAGCCTACTTGATGCTTGTTTTTTTTTATGTTTTTTTCCTTTGGCATATGTGTGGTCCCCGGGGGGAGAATTTTTTATAATGGCTCTGTAATCTGAAGTTTATTTTTTGATGGAATTCTTGGATTTCTGGCATTCGGTTTTTGGTATTCATGTTTTATTTGAATTTTGAGTGTTCAATTTTTATTCAGAATTAGTATTGTTGTTTAGATTGTGTATTGTTCATATTGTGCATATGTTCCAACATAGGTTGAGTTTGGAAGACCTATGTGTATGATGACAAGTTTTTCGTTGTGTGATTAATGGCCAAAAAGTTATGGGTCCACAAAATGCAAAAGGGGGAGATTGTAAAGTCAAGAGATATGCATAGAATATTTAACTGGCAGTTTTTGTGAACATATTTGTAAACGAAAAACTTTCCATGTTGGAACATGCAAAAACAGCATATTTACGCCAAGGATGTTTACGGAAAAAGAAGATAGAATATTATGGTATTTGTGAGTTATGAAAATCTGAATATTATGTTATATATTAGGCATATAGAAGCATGGTTGATTTATGGAAAATCCCTACATATATAGAGTGATATTATCGAATATATGAGATATATTGTGATAATGAAAATCCCTTTATTTATGTGATTTGGATATGTTTCAAGAAGCAGATTTGGAATAGGAATATTGTGGAGATAATCAGGGAGTATTCCAATCTGCTCAGGGCTATAAAATGGGACAATCACGGCTGCATTGTTCACGATTTTAACAGAGAAAAATCTGCACACAGATTTTTATACTTTTGAAAGAATTGCAAAGAATCAAATTTCTATGTTCCAACATACATGACATGTTGTTCAAAGTTCATAATCATATGCCTTAATTCCTCGGGAGGAGGAGATCCAGCATCGACGAGTTTCAAGGTCAGAGGGAGTCTGATCAAGGCAGATCGGTAGCAAGGGGAGCTTGCAGAATTCACACGTTATAGTTAGTAAAGATAAGTATTCTGTATGATGTACTTTGTACTGTATCTTTCTAATTAGTGGATTCATTCTGAACTAGGTCAGGCCCCGCAGATATAGGTGGATTTCAGCGAACTGCGTAACCAAGTGTTGTGTCTTTAATACTTTAATTTATTGCATACTTGGTTAGATAGTTCATGTTGGAACATTAGAAAAATTCGGTAAAACCAAATTTCACTTTGTATCAATAGGATCAGCCCATAATTGTTGTAGCAAGAGATCATTCGACAATAGGCATTTTTGTCCAATCTGATCTAGAATATAAAAGGAGTAAATAGTACTCTAACATTCTCGTCATTGACTGTTTAAATTTCTATTTTAAATGACAATGAGTTCAGATCATTAATTTGGGGGTGACATAGGTTTATTTAATTTGAGTAGTCTAATTCCTATAGTATTAGTGGAATGCATTTTCCACGAAACAAATGTGTAATTTTATGGTTTCAATATTTTAACAAGGGTGGGAAAAAAATTTAAAAAATGAACCAAAAATTGAATAGTCCGAATTCGAATAACCCGAACCAAATCTAAATTATCCCATTGTTTCTTTATTAGTAGCACACTTATCTCATAAGATACTTTTTAAAATGAAACAGCACCAAACATTAAAACTATTGGAACATTATAAGTATATAAATATAACCTTCCAATCAAACCCACCCTACCCCATCATCCTCAGCCCAACATCAACAAAGATACGGCTATATCCCAATACTAGCAAGGTTCTAGTTCATCTATACATTTTTGTTATCCAAAACGATGATTTTGTAAACTGTTGGCAACTGCATTATTGATTTGAGGCAAATTTTGGGCCGATTTAAGAAAATCCAATAATTTGCTTTGAGTATGGAAATTAGTTCCGAGCCCGGAACTGTATCCCTACCCCGGAACTGTATCCCTACCCTTGTACTCATTTTTTACCACAAACTCCGATTCGAGGTCCGAATTCAGAACTCAATATCAACTAAAAAGGGATCGATAGCCTCATGGCTCGCTTAGGTTCGGATTCATCACCCAAGTTTGAAACATTCAGGTCTGACTTTACCCCGATTAAGGAACTACTATGTCTGATACGTCCTTCAAAGTCAGAACTAAGTCTTCCGGTGTCATGTTACATGGTCTGAGTCCGAAACTTTTCATTAGAGTCGAGCCCAAGTAAGCCGTCCCTAACTCGGAGATGCTTAAAGGAGGTTCTACCACCCTTGTCAAAGGCAGCAGAAAACCGCCTTCCCCTGTTGCAATTAAAGGCAATTCTTAGAACAACCTTTGATCATAGAGGATGAAAGGCGGAGTTAGAGAAGTTACCTATAAGTCAGTTTTCTGTTTGAACCACCTCCAATCCCCATCTCTATAGTAGTGCCAGTAATAATATGAGGTTAGAGAATTACTTTGATGGCCCTTAGTATTATTCATAGATAATCAAAGGCAGATTATATGGTTTCCCAGTTATATTTTGTGTAATTTTTATCATATGATTGTGTATTCTTCTATTTATTATAGTGCATTCTTAAAATTTGTTTGAGATAATTATATAAATATTTCAATGCACAAATAATATCATTGAAATACCCATTATTTAATATATAATACAATGCATGTAGATGGTACACCAGGGATACAATATAAAAATTGATAATCAAATATGTACTCGTTTAATTTTTTTGGGACTTAGAATAATACCTATTGATATGAATTTTCTTGCGAAGACTCACGATTGTGGAATTAATATCTTTGATCTAGTGAAGGGATCTGCAAACCCGCACTATCTCGCACAAAATTTAGGTGTCTAGCCCCCGGGGTACGCCTAATCTGGACTTGTTCTCTAACTAGTCATCAGGATCAGATTACAAGGTTTATTGATACTTAACTAGCCATCGGGTTAAGCAACAATGGAATGGCTCGCAAGTAAAGAGTGTGAACTCAAAATGTTGTATATTTGATTGATAAAAGTGGTTAGTAAAAACAATGTTGAAAACCACCCCTATTTATAGTATGTAGGTATGATCTTCAAAAATACAAATAAGAAACTGAAAAGGATTATAGCAGCTTTAACAAGCTAAAACCATATTTAACTAGACTACCTAAAATAAATGACTATATTCTTCAAGATAAATCTTGAATGAATATTGTCTTATCTAATCTTACCAAATCTAATTCTAATCAAATCAGACCCGGATATTCTAAACCCTAAAATAAATGCATGATCGAAGCATTAATTCTTCCAAGGCCAACATGGGTGAAATAATGGGGCTTATTCTAAAATAAAATAAATGATGACACTACCTTATTAAAAAATTCAGTGGAAAAAAGAGTATAGTGTATCTTCTAAAAACCCTAATAAATAAAAATAAATAAATAAAACCTAATTCGTATCACCTATTCTCTGAATATTTTGTACACTATCACTGCTACAAATTAAGTCTAATATAACACTGTGAAAGTGTTGCTTTAGATGCTAAAATGCTAAGTTGGATATACTGTAACATTTTTGTAAGTATTAACTTAGGTGATATTGCATTAGATCTAATGTAACATTTTTCAAGAGTGTGTCTCCTGACAGACAGCATGTCCATGGCTACTTATTTTTTACCATGTACACTGCTTTTGTTAAGTTATATACTAAATTTAAAAATTTTTAAAGTATTTTTTTATACCGTATATTTTTAGGTTTTCATTTTCAAATGCATATTATTACTAATTATTTTAACTTTTAAAATAAGAGTCTGTCTCTTGAAAGACGGTCTTTCCATAAGTCATGGAAAGACCAAGGTTTAAAATGCAAATTAGAAGAAATGAATCGGGTTATACACTTTATAATTACTACACATTGCATATTAAATTTTTAATATTGCAACTAAGACATTTTACCTTTTATTATTCTAATTAAATCTCGTCTTTCCATAAGGTTATGGAAAGACGGTCTTTCCCAAGACTTTGCCTTAAAATAAAATATTTAAATTTTAGTAAAAATTACAATATTTAAGGTAAAAGCCATTATAGACTGTGCATAAGTATATGGAAAAACCACATATATTGAGACTTCTCTTTTTATAAAACACGAATACATCATCTATGCATACTTTAAAAAAATCATTTTTATATATATATATATATATATATATATATATATATTCTATATTAAAAGACGCCATCCATCTAGTTTTGAAATATTTGCATGCATTAACAAATTCGAAACGGTGGGAAAATTCAATGGTAGTGTCCTCATAGAGCAAGAAAATCGATTAATGTTTTTGATTTCCCCTTAATTTTATTTTCCAGAATCCAAACTTACAATGAAATTTATTAGTTATTTTAAACCCTCTAGTTCAATTTACCTGGACCTGATTCTGGGAATAAAATAGTCATCAAAGACAAAATAATCATTTATTTAATTATTTAAAATTTATTACCATTCTTGGTTTTCCTGTTTTTTTTTGTTGGTCAAAATATAAATCTCTAATTTTCTTTTTCCAAAAAATGATAAATAAAAATGCCTTGTACTGCCTATTTTAGGATATTGACCATTCGTTCAAATACGATGAACGCGATTATATATATGTATATATAAATGATAATGGCTAACAAATTCTCAAGAAAGTAAAAGAGAGGGGGAAATGGAATTCTAATTCTATCCTTTTGGTAAGCATTTCATGGTTTCTTCTTAAACTTTGCCATTTTTCATACGATTTGAATTGATTTTGGGAGGAAAGCAGACAAGAAGGAGTCCATCATCCGCTTTGCTGAACTGAATTCTATCATTGAGGTGACTTATTTCACATTTCTTTGCTTAGTTTATTGTCCTCGATCTCTTTCTATTTGTTTTCACCTTATTGCCTCAAGAAATTATAATATTTTGCCATTAAAATTTTCAAATATTGATTAGGTGGCATGTTGATTTTATTTTTTGATGTGTGAAGGATAAAATGGGTATCCCTTAAGTGGCCATTGTAAGGTTAAATCATAACTGATTTATCCTAGCAGGTATAAATTGAAGCATAATATACTTTATTTGACATGGAAATGTGAGAATCTAAATTAAAAGGAATAGAAAGAGGGATTTTATTTTGGTGTGTTTTTCTGTGCTCTAATCGCCTTTGTTCGGAATGTGAACATGATCCAGTCAATGAATTTATTTCTTCTGTTTCGTTTCATTCGGCACTAGGTTTCTTCTGCTTACCTTTTCTTCTGCATTTCACGATGTATGATCAGTTTTGTAAGAATTGCAAAAAAACCCAAGTTTTATATAAAGGGATTTTTCTTGGCATTCCATACTCGATCTGCACCTCCTGAATCTAGGAGTTTTCAAAACGGTTGTCCAACAACATTAATATTTTTTGTTTAGAATTTTGCAGTACTTTCCCCCATAAATTGAGTTTGTGACTTAATATAAAGTTTCTCCGGTTATTAATATCGGGTTTAATAGGTTTAAATTACTTCTCCAGTAAATTAATGGCCTTATATATTGAGACCAATAGTTTCAAATGCAGAACTGTGATTTAAAGGCCAAATACCTTACCTGAAATATTTGCATATTTATACTAGGTATTTTATCAGTAAACCTTGCTTTCCTAGGTAGAACTTAATGCAGGAGTAATTTTTTTCTTCTTTTAGCTTCATCAACGAGCATGGAAAATAAAGGCGAGCTTCGTTGGAGCAAGCGGTTGAAAGCTAAGCAGCCTCGTAGGAAAACCTCTTCATTCTTCATGGAAAACAAAGGCGTCTTCGTAGGAGCAAGCGGTTAAAATTTAATAAGCAGGATGAAGAAACCGGTTGGCAATACCTACCTTACGATCTACTTATACGCATTTTATCCATGGTGAGTGTGATGGACCGAGTTCTGAATGTTGTCGATGTGTGTCCCTCGTAGCGAGCAGCTGTCTCTGATCCTTTCCTGTCCCCCAAGAAATTGGACATGTCTGTGTTCAGACATCAATTCAACCATAAACTCCCTGTATGTCGCCAGAGAAAACTCTTAAAACTCACATTTGATCGCAGCATAGATATTGCCCTAACAAGTTTGAAGACTCCAGTGTTTGATTCTTCCTTCCAATTGAAAAACAAACATTTACTATATGCATCTTCAAGGTATAACTTAATTGTCTCTTATCTATACATTAGTTAACTAAAATCATATGTTTGGTTTAACTTGTTGGATATATATTGATTATATCATGCGAAAAATCAAATAAAAAAATTAAACGATCAATTAACATATGCAAGAATAATACAATTTTATTAATTATTCAAGAATACAATCGAAAAGCTTAAATTACAAATAATCAAAGCATGAATCACGTTTCAGGTAATCACAAATTGATGGAGTCACGAGTAACACTCGCTGCCCTTGAAACGAATGAGTCCCGTCGTGGACATCATTCCCTAGGATAAAACCATCGCAGGCAACAATTAACATTTAAGAGTTACCTGGGATTCACGCAAGGCCCGAAGGACTATCACCGACAGAGACAGAAAGAAGTGAGACTCAAGTTTAGAATAAATGAGGAACTTGAGAATGGTGCGAGTCTTCTGACTGACTTAGAGGCTCTATTTATACTACTCTAAGAGACCCTAATCATGGAAACATGATATTCTGATTTTCTGTAATTAAAGAAGAATATTCTCCAATCACCAACTCACCAAATCCGAGACATTCCATGAATACTCGAATCAAATCTGCTGGAAAATAAAGAAATATTTGTACAAATATTCTTCATTATATTAAACATGGTAAACCGCATATTTATTTAAGACAAGATATCTCACAAAATATGGAAGTATTTTGTTCTTATCTCTTAAGAATTACACACAAGCAATTCCATATATACTATGCGGTTGGGCCTTCCAGAGACTTCCATGCGGTCCATACGCATTTTGGACAGTCCAGAGAAAATTACCTAGGCCAATTTTCGCCCATTTTTTCCTCTTTCAAGAGTGATATTTAAAACATTCATATCTCATTCACCCTTGATCCGTTTTGAGAGTTTAAATAGTCGATTTTATAGTACTCGCGGAGGAGAACCCAAAAATGACATCCATTGACCCAAAATCCGTTCGGGTCCCACTCTAAACGAAGCCCAAAAAGTTGACGAATTTCAACCTTTTAACCATATTTTCCAACAATCCCCCACATGAATAGATATTGATGTAGGAATCAGAACAATCACTTCAGACACCGAGTTTGACTTGGTGATAGATTCATTTCGATGGCATAGATGCTGCATAGGATAAGTAGGTGTCACCCTTTGAACTTTCCCTTGAGAAAGTACACTTAGCCCATTGGTTAGGAAGTAGATGCGATGTCCTTGAACTTCCCCTACCGCGTCTGTGAACGACAATGCACTTCCCACATACATCTTTCCTAGCCCTTGCGCTTTACTCGGTTGTGTCCATTAATCAGGCCATGGCACACGCCTAGTTCTGTAAGGTTTCTAAAGAATTGCATCCCAACAATTCCTTTTCGAAGCAGCCACACTTCTCGCTTATATAGGTGATTCTTGGCGTAAGAGCAGTTCCAGAGACTATGCGCTCTTTCGAGTACTACACACTTGATGCCATGAACCATTAAAAGCAACCTAATGCTTAACCTCCATTCACTTCACTGTTTCTTCATCATAGGAATAAGATAGGAGGTATGAAACCCCCACAGTGATCGCAATGAGTATTTGCAGTTTAGTTGTCCCTTTGAACCTAGATCTTGGGATCTTCAGTCACATAGGTTGGGTGTCCACGTACGTAACCCATCATTTAATGAACTTCAGTCTCATTCCTCTCGATGATGTTTCAACTACCTCTCGATTCAACCCTTTAGTCAAGGGATCGACTATGTTGTCCTTCGACCTTACATAGTCAATTGTGATCACTCCAGTTGAGAGAAGTTGTCTTATGGAACTATGTCTCCGTCGAATATGACGAGACTTCCCATTATAGAGCATATTCTGAGCCTTTCCAATAGCAGATAAACTATCACAATGTATACATATGGCTGGCACAGGCTTCGGCCATCTAGGAATGTCCTCTACGAATTGAAGGAGCCATTCGGCCTCCTCACCCGCCTTGTCTAAGGCAACAAACTCAGATTCCATCGTGGATCGAGTAATAACCGTTTGTTTAGAGGACTTCCACGAGACTGCTCCTCCACCTAGTGTAAATACATACCCACTAGTGGATTTCAGATCCTTTATATCGTGTATCCAGTTTGCATCACTGTATCCTTCAACTACAGCTGGATAACTCGAATAATGTAGACCATAATCACGAGTATAACGTAGATATCTCAATATTCTAGTTATTGCTTTCCAGTGAGTCATACTGGGGTTACTCGTGTATCTACTCAACCTACTTACAGTGTAGGCAATGTCTGGTCTAGTACAACTCATCAAGTACATCAGACTCCCAATGACTCTCGAGTACTCCACCGATTAATAGCCTCCAATTTGTTCTTTCGTAGATGCAAATTCGGATCTATTGGAGTCATCGCCACCTCTGAGTCATTCTTGTTGAATTTCTCAAGGATTTTATCTACATAATGAGACTGGGTTAAGGTGATACCATCAGAGCTTCGGATGATCTTTATCCCCAAGATCACATCCGCCAGTCCCATATCTTTCATGTAAAAACGAGAATTCAACATGTCCTTGGTAGATTTGATCATCTTTTCATTACTACCCACAATGAGCAAGTCATCTACATATAAACATAGGATTACACATCTATTTTCCGTGTCTTTCACATAGATGCACTTATCACACTCATTGATTTTGAAACCATTGGCAAGGACGACATGGTCAAACTTCTCATGCCATTGCTTTGGCGCTTGTTTGAGACCATACAATGATTTCACCAACTTGCATACTTTTCCTCCTTGACCGGGAGCCGTAAACCCCTCAGGTTGCTCCATGTAGATTTATTCCTCTAAATCTCCATTCAAGAAGGCAGTCTTCACATCCATTTGATGAACCTCAAGCTTACGCAGCGCGGCGATAGCAAGTATCATTCTAATGGAGCTTATTCTCGTGACTGGAGAATAAGTATCAAAGTAGTCAAGACCTTCCTTTTGTCTATAACCTTTGATTACAAGTCTGGCTTTATACTTGTCAATCGAGCCATCTTCTTGAAGATCCATTTGTAGCCCAGTGGTTTACACCTCGGAGGTAAGTCCACTAGCTCCCAATTATGATTATGTAGAATCGAGTCGATTTCGCTTTTAATCGCTTCTTTCCACATAGGCCCCTCAGACGAATTCACAGATTCTTTATAGCTTTGTGGCTCACTTTCAAGCATAAACGTTAGATAATCAGGACCAAATGATTTTTCAGTCCTAATCCATTTACTTCTTCTAGGTTCATCCACTTCCTCCTCTTGATCCTCGAGATCGTCACGAATTATTACGCCTTCGTCTAATGACTCAATGGTCCTTTTCGACGATTCGGCCCTTTCCTTGGCAGGGAACACATCCTCAAAGAAATTTTCATTTCTTGATTCCATGATCGTGTTCTTGTGAATCTCGGGATGATGAGATTCATGTACAAGGAAGCGATAAGCACTACTCTCATGTGCATATCCTATAAAGATACAGTCAACCGTTTTAGGTCCGATCTTTAACTTCTTGGTGGGTGGGATTAATACCTTCGCAAGGCACCCCCACATTCGCAAGTACATAAAGGATGGCTTCGTGCCTTTCCACAACTCATGAGGAGTTGCTTTCTCATCCTTACGGGGTATCTTATTCAAAAGATAGTTGGCCGTCAAAATAGCCTCCCCCCACATGCTCTGTGGCAACCCAGAACTTATCAACATCGCATTCATCATCTCTTTAAGCGTGCGATTTTTACGTTCAGCCACACCATTAGATTGAGGCGAGTAGAGGGCAGTGACCTCGTGAATGATGCCATGTTCAGAACAATAGTTCCTAAATGGCTCTACATATTCACCTCCACGGTCACTTCCAATCACCTTGATCTTCTTATCAAGTTGATTTTCAACTTCCGTTTTGTAGAGAACAAATTTCTCAATTGCCTCATCTTTGCTTTTCAGCAAGTACACATAACAGTATTTTGTACAATCATCCACGAAAGTGATGAAATACTTGTTACCTCCTCTTGTTTGCACGAACTTGAGATCACAGATATCGGTGTGTATCAACTCAAGAGGTTTCGTGTTTCGTTTAACTTGTTTGAAAGACGTTCGAGTCATCTTAGCTTCAACACAAGTTTCACACTTATGATTTGCATTAATTTCCATGTTAGGTATGTTCTCCATTTTAATTAATCTTCTTATCGAATCATAATTAACGTGTCCTAGTCTACCATGCCATAAATTGGAAGACTCAATCATGTAAGCAGAAGAAGAAACATTCATTTCATCTTTCTTAGGAGGTACAACCATGGTGTTCAACTTGAACATACCATCTAGCTCATAACCTTTGCCTACAAACATACCTTGCTTTGACAAGACTAACTTATCATACTCAAACACTAGCTTAAAGGCATGCTTGATCAATATAGAACCGGACACAAGGTTCTTCCGAATGTCTGGCACATACAAAACATTCTTCAAAGTCAACTCCTTCCCAGATGTCATCTTCAGCACCACAATGCCACGGCCTTTCACCATGGAAGTTGCAGAGTTGCCCATGTAGATGGTCTCTCCATCTTCAATTGCCTTGAAGTTTGAGAACACTTCCTTGACATAGCAGATGTGCTTCGTAGCACCAGTGTCAATCCACTATTCCTTTGGATTGGAGTCCACCATGCTGACTTCAAAAATCACAGCACACAGATCGGTGTTATTCACATCTCGTGCAAGATTTTCAACCATGTTGGCCTCATTCTTGGCATTCTTTGGCTTCTTACACTCGGAGGACTTGTGGCCAACGAGGTTGCAATTATAGCACTTGCCAGTGAACTTCGACTTCTTCGAAACTCCACCCTTAGCTCCCAACTTGGATCCCTTCTTTGCCTTGGGCTTCTTTGACTTGGAGCTCCCACCAACCTCCACGAGATTGGCCCTTGCCACAGGCACAGATCCATTCATCTTCTTTTTAGAGATGCGATTATCCTCCTCAACACGAAGCTTTTGGATCAGATCCCTCATGGTCATCACCTTTCGCTTGTGTTTTAAATAACTCTTGAAGTCCTTCCAACTTGGAGGCAGCTTCTCAATGATGCAATAGACTTTGAGAGTCTCGCACATTGTCATCTTCTCGGCTATCAGCTCATTGATCATTATTTGAAGCTCTTGAGCTTGACTGACCACAGACTTGACATCAACCATCTTGTATTCGAGGAACTTTCCGACGACCCACTTCTTGGCAGACATACTCCTTAGAGTTTCACTCCACCGCAGCATCTTGAACTTCCTTAGCGCTTTTCTCATCCACAACGGGACGATCTTCATGAACGTAACGTTCCAAACCCATAGTGGACAAGTAGAAGAGCATCTTATGTTGCCACATCTTGAAGTTCATACCATTATTGAACTTCTCGGGTTTCTCAGCATGAGGAACAGCCACAAGAGGCATCACCCCAGGGGTAGTCTTCGCAGCATCATTGCTCGACATGGTTCTGGGATTCATCAATGTGTACATACAAAATTATTCATCATTAAATATAAGTACACATCAAATATCGTAGTATAATATTTTAAACAATTATACATAACAAATTGTTCAATCTGATTTTGTTATAAATAACCAAAACCATTAGCATGCATATTTTTGCAAACATACAATTTCCATAAATCATGCAATCCCCTATGATTTGCGCAGAATTACAAATCATATGCATATTTTTTATAAATATGGCATGCAGATGGTATGCCGATTAATAAATATATCAGGCAAGTCGAGCAAGTAATATATGCATTATTACCTTACATAAATATTTTGCAAGTAATATATGAATACCATATTTATGCAAGCAGTATTACCGCATGATTATTTTGACTACATCATTCTTCACGCATGCATCTTTTGACCAAATCAATATAAATCAACAAATATCATTCGTTTCAATATTGTTGGACATATATTGATTATATCATGCAAAAAGTCAAATAAAAAAATTGAACGAGCAATTAACATATGCAAAAATAATACAATTTTATTAATTATTCAAGCATACAATCGAAAAGCTTAAATTACAAATAATCAAAGCATGAATCACGTTTCAAGTAATCACAAATTGATGGAGTCACGAGTAACACTCGCTGCCCTTAAAACGAATGAGTCCCATCGTGGACATCATTCCCTAGGATAAAACCATCGCAGGCAACAATTAATATTTAAGAGTTACCTGGGATTCACGCAAGGCCCGAAGGACTATCGCCGACAGAGACAAAAAGAAGTGAGACTCAAGTTTAGAATAAATGAGGAACTTGAGAATGGTGCGAGTTTTCTGACTGACTTAGAGGCTCTATTTATACTACTCTAAGAGACCCTAATCATGGAAACATGGTATTCTGATTTTCTGTAATTAGAGAAGAATATTCTCCAATCACCAACTCACCAAATCCGAGACATTCCATGAATACTCGAATCAAATCTGCTGGAAAATGAAGAAATATTTGTACAAATATTATTCATCATATTAAACATGGTAAACTGCATATTTATTTAAGACAAGATATCTCACAAAATATGGAAGTATTTTGTTCTTATCTCTTAAGAATTACACACAAGCAATTCCATATATACTATGCGGTTGGGCCTTCCAGAGACTTCCATGCGGTCCATACGCATTTTGGACAGTCCAGAGAAAATTACCTAGGCCAATTTTCGCCCATTTTTTTCCTCTTTCAAGAGTGATATTTAAAACATTCATATCTCATTCACCCTTGATCCGTTTTGATAGTTTAAATAGTCGATTTTATAGTACTCGCGGAGGAGAACCCAAAAATGGCATCCATTGACCCAAAATCCGTTCGGATCCCACTCTAAACGAAGCCCAAAAAGTTGACGAATTTCAACCTTTTAACCATCATTTTCCAACATAACTAATGTTTTTCAATTAAAAAAAGGTGCCCGAATTTGCGAGAACTGGAGTTGCCGAGCATATCAGGGAACATTACACAGGAAGGCCTGACAGAAGCTTTCAAGCGATGGACTCAACACAAGCGTTTAGTCCTAGGGGTCAAATATTGTGGATTTAACCTAATTGAAATCGCCGGTCACAACTGCCCCAACTTGAAGGTCCTGAAGTGTCACTGTCGATCGTTTTACCTGAGCACAGCTGCAGATATAGACTATATAGTATCTGGCTTGCCCCGACTGAAGGTGTTGAAAATTCGGTGTGACTACCTCTACCTGTTCGTTGAGCATGCGATGCATAAGATTAAATTGCCAAAGCTGGAAGAAATCTCCATAACCGCGGAAAAGGTGATCGGACTTGACGTATAATGCAGTTTGATAAGCAGAAGACATATACATAGAATGTCTAGTTTTGGACATCATAAACCATTTATATTTTTAACATTTTCCCTTATGGACATGAGTCCGTCTCTTGGAAGACGGTCTTTCCATAAGTTATGGAAAGACCAAGGTTTAAAGTGTAAATTAGAAGAAATTAAGATAAAATTTTCGGGTTGCATGAACCGGGTTATAAACTTTATAACTACTACTTGTTTCATATTAAAACTTTAATATTACAACTAAGACCTTTTACCTTTTATTATTCTAATCAAACCCCGTCTTTTCATAAGGTTATGGAAAGACCGTCTTTCCCAAGACTTTGCCTATGGAGATGATGAAATATTCAGATTCACAAAACAAATTTTGTTTGTTAACTGTAAACTAAACAAGCAGATTATGTTTATGTTTACTTGCTCCATATGGTTGAATCATTGGCGGAACCAGAGTTTAATATAAGGGGGCTGGCTTATAATGCTAAAAAAAAAGTTTTGTACAGTGTTAGATTTAAATATTTTAAATTAGGAATAGTATCAATGATTAGTTAATAAATTAAAATATAAAAATATAAAACATGAAATTTAAAATTGAAAAATCCAACATCATACAGAAACAAATAAAAATTATACATTCTTAAAATGTTAATATTTTATGATGATTAATTATACAAAGTTCAAAGGCAAAATCTTGGGAAATACGGTCTTTCCATAGGCTTATGGTAAGATGAAGTTTAATTAGAATTATAAAAGGTACAAGGTCTAAGTTGCAATATTAAATATTTATTATGCAACGGGTAGTAGGTATAAAATTAATTACTCGATTCATGCAACCCGAAAATTTTATCTCCATAACTTATGGAAATACCGTCTTTCAAGAGACGAACTCAAGTTCAAATTCGTGATAATCCAATTTTATATTTAAAAAAAAACTCATTAAGACATGTGTACCACTAATAGAGGAACAGAGAATACTAAACTTTTATCACAATTAAAATTTATTAGAAACATTTATATACGTAAGATAAGTTAAATAAGGAAGTGTATCAAATATACTACAATCAATTCCACAATTGGAGATCGGTGAAAATTCATCTACAATCAATTCTAAAATTCTACATTAATTTCCTCACAATTTACGCCAAAAATTCAACTTTCATTATTCAACAGAAAGGTTAAAGGACTGCAATTGAACTAAACTAGATGGAGTCCCACCGCGCGGTGCGGGGTATTTTTGATAAAAAAATTTAATTTGAATAAAAAAAATAGATTTCAAAGATTAAGTATAAACTAAAATTAAATTCTAAATATAATGAGTCCATCTCTTGAAAGACGGTCTTTCCATAAGGTATGGAAAAACCAAGATTTAAAGTGTAAATTAGAATAAATAAACTTTGTTAGTCAGTCTAATATGAAATATTGTCTTTTATTTTTATTATAATAATCCGTGTTTGAATTCTCAAATAAATCAAGTAGTACTTGATTAAGTTAAAATAATGATAAAAAAAGGCAAACATTATAGTAATTAAGAGGAAATTTATTCTCTAACTAATGCAATCAATACATATTTCATCATTCTGTTAGTTAAAAAATATGTATATCATTATTCATAAAAAAAAAGAAAACTAAAATTAAAAAGATAAATATGATTCAAATTAAACTCAAAACAATAAACTAAAATGGAATTGAGAAATAGAGAAATATGAAATAGAGAAATATAAGGGAATAAGGATCATCCTCGATAATGGATAAATTTTGAAACCTATGTCATCCCTCTTGTCTTTGAGTTGGTTGCTCTTCATCTTTACTTTCAAGTTCATCTTCACTTTCAAGGCTTGACATCAAATTAAGTTGGGAAGTAAGGAAATTGTTACGTGAGTAGAGAGGTTCGAGTGGTAATGTGTTCGAGTGGAGAGGGTTCGAGTGGTGAGAGTTCGAGTGGAGAGGGTTCGAGTAGTACTGGATTCGAGTGGAGAGGTTCGAGTAGTACTGGATTCGAGTGGAGAGGTTCGAGTAGTACTGGATTCGAGTGGTACTATGTTCGAGTGAAGAGGGTTCGGGTGGTACTGGGTTCGAGTGGAGAGGTTCGAGTGGTACTGGATTCGAGTGAAGGGGGTTCGGGTGGTGAGGGTTCGAGTAGAGAGGGTTCTAGTGGAGAGGGTTCGAGTAGTACTGAGTTCGAGTGGAGATGGTTCGAGTGGTATTGGGTTCGAGTGGAGAAGGTTCGAGTGGTACTGGGTTCAAGTAGAGAGGGTTCGAGTGGTACTAGATTTTAGTAGAGAAGGTTCGAGTGGACTGGGTTTGAGTGGTACTGGATTCGAGTGGAGAGGTTTGAGTCAAGGCGGATTGTTGATGTTCGATGTGTGGATGGTTTGAGTGGTGGCGAGGTAGGTGGTTGATAGATCGAAGGGTGATGCCTCGAGGAGGATGGATGATGGTTCCAGGACCTCGAGGATTAATGAATCGATGGAGAGGTCCGAGTGGTACTGGGTTTGAGTTGTAATGGGTTTGAATAAAGAGGTTCGAGTGGTACTGGGTTCGAGTGGAGAGGGTTCGAGTGGCGAGGGGTTGAGTGGTGAGCATTTGAATGGAGAGGGTTCGAGTAGTACTGGATTCGAGTGGTACTGGGTTCGAGTTAAGAAGGTTCGGGTGGTGAGGGTTCGAGTGGAGAGAGTTCGGGTAGTGAGGGTTAGAGTGGAGAGAGTTCAAGTCGAGATTCAAGTGGAGAGGTTCGAGTAGTACTAGGTTCGAGTGGAGAGGGTTCGAGTGGTACTGGGTTCGAGTAGAGAGGATTCGAGTGCTACTGGCTTCGAGTAGAGAGGGTTCAAGTGCTACTGGGTTCAAGTAGTACTAGGTTCAAGCGCTACAAGGTTCGAGCGGATAGGTTCGAGTGGTACTGGGTTCAAGTGGAGAGGTTTGAGTCGAGGTGGATGGTTGATGTTCGAGGGGTGGATGGTTTGAGTGGTGGCGAGGCGGATGGTTGATGGATCGAGGGGTGATGCCTCAAGAAGAATGGTTGATGGTTCCAGGACCTTGAGGGTTAATGAATCGATGGAGAGGTCCGAGTGGTACTGGGTTCGAGTAGTAATGGGTTCTAGTGGTAGGGAGACCTCGAGGCGAATGGTTGATGTTCGAGAGGTGGATTTTTCAAGTGGTGGCATGGTGTATGTTCAACAACTGATGGTTCGAGGGGTGATGGTTCCAGGAATGGATGGTTGGTGTTTTAGGGATAGGTGGTTCGAATAGTGGTGTCGTTGAGTTCGAGGGGTATATGCCTCGTGGGGGTTATGCTTTGAGAGCTAATGTGGATGGTTCAACGCTTTCAGTGGTATACTCTCTCGATGGGTGGTGTACCCTTGAGAGCTGGATCCACCCCTCGAGGGTACGCCATGAGCATCTCGAGAGAGGTGTACCAGCCCTCGAGGGTACACCACCCCTCGAGAGGTCACACATCCACCCCTTTAGAGTACACCACCTCACGAGGGTACACCACCCCTCGAGAGAGTATACCACTGAGAGCGTCAAACCATCTACATTAGCTCTCGAACCATGATCTACTTGAGGCATATACCCCTCGAACTATCCACGACACCACCATTCGAACCACCTATCCCTCGAACACCCACCATCCATGCCTGGAACCATCACCCCTCGAACCATCAGTTCTTGAACAACCACCACGCCACCACTCGAATCATCCACCTCTCGAACATCAACCATTCGCCTCGAGGCCTCCCTACCACTGGAACCATCCACCCTTTCAACATCAACCATCCGCCTTGAGGGATGTTGTTTCGAGGCATCTCCACTCGATTCATTAACCCTCTAGGCCCTGGAACTATCAACCATCCCCCTTGAGGCATCACCCCTCGACTCAAACCTCTTCACTCTAACCTTTACTAGAACCCTCACCACTCGAACCAATACAACTCGAACCTTTTCCATTTGAATCCTCTATTCGAACCCTCGCCACTCGAATGCTCACCACTCGAACGCTCACCACTCGACCCCTCACCACTCGACCCCTCATCACTCGACCCCTCACACTCGACCCCTCATCACTCGACCCCTCACACTCGACCCCTCACCACTCGAACCCTCTTCACTCGAACCCAGTACCACTCGAACCCAGTACCACTAGGACCTCTTCATTGATTCATTAACCCTTGATGTCCTGGAACATCAACCATCCCCCTTGAGACATCACCCCTCAATCCATTAACCATCTACCTCCCCAACACTCAAACCATCCACCCCCTAAACATCAACCATCCGCCTCGACTCAAACCTCTCCACTCAAACCCAACAGCACTCGAACCCAGTACCACTCGAACCCAGTCCACTCGAACCCAGTACCACTAGAACCACTCAGCTCGAACCCAGTAGCACTCGAACCCAATCCACTCGAACCCAGTACCACTCGAACCCTCTCCACTCGAACCTCTCCAATTGAAACTCTCCACTCGAGTGGGGGGAAGGGGGTTCCACAGGGTTCGACTTGATTGTGCCCATTGTTCCTTACCAGCATTGCTCGCTTCCCTTTCCAACTCTTCCCATATTTTCCCTTCATATTCCGCGTCTTCCATATTAGAATCCTACCCTTCATCATTCTCTGATTCCACAAGCGACTCGCTCTTGTCATCCTCTTCCTCTTATATACTCCGTTAACCTAAAACTTGAATCTAACAATACTTACCAAGTATGAATATAGAGGAGAGTAAGACCATATCTAATTAAACACCTCATTTCAAGACATATAGAGCAATGGCTTCCAAAATTTCCTTTCTTACCACAGCTCAGTAACTTTTGACCCAGCCTAATTTAACAGCCCATTTCAAATTTTGTGCTGATTTATGCTATGGAAAAGAAAAAAACAAAGCCAATAGTAACGCACATGATCTATCTTCTTAAGATATCATGAAAGTGTTTACTTTATGAGTTTGTTCCTACATATCGCGCATGCAAAAGTTATAGTTATTGTAATTTGACCTATCAAATATAACTTCATCAAAGTTGAGCCTTACAAAGCTATGCAACATACATGAACTGGAGAAAAATTGCCGCTGGGTGGCCATGTACATGTAAGATCACTAACATTACCCATGGAGTTCACATCCCATGTCCATCAGAACAAGGTCAGTATCTTCAATCATAAAAAAAAAAGCAAAGGTATAAGCTTAAGCCCAACTATATATTTAACGGGAGGCATCTCTTCGTCTGGGGTGCGTTCGATGGTTCTAGCAGCTTACTTACTCTCTGATCGTTCCTAGAATAATGAATCACGTTCCCATTAGGTCCAGCGCCAGCCACAGGGTTAAACCTATAGAAAAGAAAGGTAAGTACTTCTATTGACTCGTAAAAAAATTAATTAATTAACATTAATAAAAAACTACCGCATGTCAAGTGATCCTGCCAAAGTGACCTAATGGTAAATTGAGAACCAAAAAATGGCAAGCAAGTAAGGGGAAGGGGGCAGAAAGGAAAATGAAGCAATTCACTTATTATGTTTACTCCTTGTAATCAAAATTAAATCCAAGGAAACACTTACGCCATTCTTTGTGCACCTCTCATCTTGCATCCATATCAACCTTAGCTGCAAGTATAGCTTCATGAAGAGAATTTCTGGATAACATTGTATTTAGAAGAGCCTGACAAAACAAAGAACATAGTTTATCAAAAAGTATTAGTACTTATTGACCACTTCAAATACAGGATGAAAAGATGCCTTTGCTAAGTCAATGCAACAATCTAAGCAGTTAGTGAGTAAAAAGAACTGTACGCACTAAGTTAAATGGCTAGTATTTAGTATTTAGCATAATTACCACTAGACGTGATTCGAAATAATGAAATGTTCTCTATATTCACAATTATTGATCATAACCTTACTATTCAAACAATCAGTAGATGATGTGGAACAGAACCATTTTACACGTCTTTCCAAGGATGAAACTTGATTATTGGTGTTGTTTATGCATATGAAAAGGATCTAGCATATTTAAAATCTCCAAATAATGGTGTCAAGAAAAAAAGAAAAGAGAAGATTTAAGATACTTGAACTTCGCTAATAAACTCATATCATTAAGGTTTATATATAATGACAAACTTCTTATTCTTACAAGGGATTGAACCACTTTATATAGAGTATCTTTTAATGCCAGCTCCATTAGTGAACTTTTTAATTAAGAGTAAACTACAAAAGACATTCTTTATTATCAAATCCAAGGACTAAACAGTTTATTCAAACTGCTAACAGCAAATATTAGAGTTCGGAGAGCATGCTCTCCTCTCCTGGATTCTTTTACTAAGTCACTCATCAAGAAAGTAAACACTCATCTTCTACTCTTTTTATGGTTTGGGGAGCCAATATATTCCCCCTCACTTAGGTGAGTCTTCAATTAAAAAAAAAAAGAAAGTAAACAGAAAAAAGACACTCAAAAAAAAATCTATGTATAATATACTAAGATACTAATATACTAAGTGACATTGAGCACTAACATCTGTAAACGTCTGACATGGCAGAAAAAAAACAAGTATTGATTTGAAAATCCCTCACCTGATCGATCATCCATGAATTTGCTCTATGTATCCTGTCTTGAGTCCTGCAACTCAGCTACAACATTTATTTGCTAGACAAAGTGTTAATTTGGTCATTTAACCGCAAATATGTTTTGAGGCATCACATTCAACAATAGCAGAAAGAATATAATTTTCGACTACAAACTAACATTATTAACCAGGCAAGAACCATTGATTGAATTTGCAATTGACTGTACCTCATAATTTTATTATTGCCTCCACCAACAGATCTAACTTTACCTTCTGTTTCAAGTTTAGCACATTTCCGGCAACCCTAGCGACGAGAAACAACTGTAGCCGGCGAGGAGCAGGGCAAGGGGAAAATCATTCTGGAAAACGTATTTCATACATGAATCAGTATGATAAAACAAGCAAATCAACAGGAAACACGCAACAAATACAAAATTCAATAAACCACTGGCACAAACAACACGTATACATGCTAAAACCTTAACACTACAAGAAAATTGAGAAAAAACACAAGCTAGGAGTACGCCATTAATAGTTTACATGTGTTCGGGTATCATGTGAAAATTAGTATCTAACCAACAACCAGGCACCGGTTTGGCGGAGCAGAGTCGCGGAAGGAAGTTAAATCAAAACCAAGAAAAAGAAGGGGATTGAAAACGAAGAAGAAAGAGGATTGAAACCAGAGGAAGTAAATTAAATAGAAAATGACGACGTTCTCGTAAATCAGGGCAGTCAAAATGACCTCAAATACCTCCGGTTGACAGACTGAAAGAAAACAATATCTATTATAAGGTAATTGAGAAAAGATTTGTTGGTATGCCTTGAATACTGTAATAGCCGCTTCTGCGACCCTGGCCTGGGGGTCCGGGGAGGCGGCAGTCGATATAGCTTGTCTCTTTATTGGACTGCTGTTGATTTGGGCCGAATTGTGTTTTTGGCCCAGTTTGTTAGGGTTTAGTGGAGACATCGTATAAAGTGTCTCTCTTCTCTCTGTAAACTAACTCTAATTCTGTTCCGCACAAAATTAGTGAATTCGTCTCCCGTGGATGTAGCCAAATTGGTGAACCACGTAAATCTTGTGTCTTGTTATTTTCGTTCATATTTTCTGTTCTTTCTCCATTCCGCACAACAAACTGGTATCAGAGCGGTTTCTTTTTCCGGCGATATCCGTAGTGGATATATCGGATTCTGGGCTCATCAGATCGGGGCTGATTGGGGAGAAAGATGTCTGGGTTGAACGTGAAGATCGACAAGTTTACTGGGAGAAACAGTTTCAGTTTATGGCAGATCAAGATGCGAGCTTTGCTGAAACAGCAAGGTTTGTGGACTCCGCTGACGAAGGATTTCGCGAGCAGTTCTGGCGATGTTGTGAGTCTGGAAGAAAAAGCACACTCGACAATTATACTGTGTCTCGCGGACGAAATCATCACTGAGGTCTCAGATCAGGAGACTGCTGCACAACTGTGGCTGAAGTTGGAGAGTTTGTATATGACGAAATCTCTAACCAACAAGTTGCTTCTGAAACAACGCCTCTTCGGTCTCCGAATGCAGGAAGGTACGCAACTCAGAGACCATCTAGAGCAATTGAATACTTTGTTATTAGAATTGCGAAATATAGATGTGAAAATTGAAGATGAAGATGCTGCTTTGATTTTGCTAGTTTCTTTACCACTTTCGTATGAGAATTTTGTTCAGTCATTTATTGTTGGTAAAGATTCTGTGTCTCTGGAGGAAGTAAGATCCTCTCTCCATAGCAGAGAGTTGCGGCATAAGGCAAACAGTACAGGTACAGAAAGTCAGGCCACTGGCTTGTTTGCTAGTGACGGAAACACAAAAGGCAAGGAAACCGGCAATAAGAAGAAGGGCAAGAAGTTATCTTCAAAGGGTCCCAAGGACAATGATGTTTGTAACTACTGTAAGAAGAATGGGCATTGGAAAAAGGAGTGTCCGAAGAAGGCTAGTAAATCTGGGTGTACATCTGGTACTGCTGCTGTGGCTGAAGGGGATTTCAATTCTGAAGATGATTTTGCTCTAGCTGTTACTGGGCAAAGTAATTATTCTAATGTGTGGTTTCTTGATTCTGGGGCATCTTACCATATATGCCCAAGGAGAGATTATTTCTCAACTTATGAGCAAGCTGAGGGCATCATTACTACGGCAAATGGTGTTGCGTGCAAGGTAGTTGGGATTGGTTCAATCAAGATCAGGATGCATGATGGTAGTTTCTGTACTTTGAACGATGTCAGACATGTTCCATCGATGACAAAGAATCTGATTTCTCTTCCTACGTTGGATAGAAAGGGTTTCGTCTACTCAGGGAGTGATGGAGTTCTGTGTGTCTGCAAAGGTTCTAGGCTGGTTCTGAAAGGTGTTCTGCATGGTACTTTGTATTTTCTACAAGGTTCCACGGTTATGGATTCTATTAATGTTACATCTTCGGAGGTTCACCAGGATAATATGACTAAGTTATGGCATATGAGGCTTGGTCACATGGGTGAAAGAGGGATGCAGATTCTGTCGAAATATGATCTTCTTGGTGGCCAGAAGGTCAAGAGCTTGGACTTCTGTGAGCATTGCATTTTTGGGAAGCATCACTGCAGCAAGTTTCCTAAGGCGATTCATAGAACAAAGGGCACATTGGATTACATCCATTCTGATTGTTGGGGACCTTCCCGAGTTGAGTCACTGGGAGGTCACAGATACTTTGTTTCTCTGATTGATGATTACTCAAGGATGACTTGGGTTATCATGACGAAACATAAGAGTGAAGCTTTCTCGAAGTTCAAGGAGTGGAAAGCTTTGGTGGAAAATCAGACCGGGAAGAAGATCAAGAGGCTTCGAACTGATAATGGGCTGGAATTCTGCTCATCTGAGTTTGATCAGTTTTGTAGAGATGAAGGGATTGCCCGTCATCATACAGTCAGGAATACGCCACAGTAGAATGGCGTAGCTGAGCGGATGAATCAGACATTGCTGGCGAGAGCGAGGTGCACGCTCTCTAATACTGGTTTGGAAACGAGATTCTGGGCAGAGGCGGTGAGTACAGCTTGTTACCTGATCAACCGCGGGCCTCACACGGGTATAGAGTGCAAAATACCTATGGAGTTGTGGTCAGGTAAAGTTGTTGATTACTCCAAGTTAAAAGTTTTTGGTTGTACATCTTATTATCATGTTAGTGATGGTAAGTTAGAGCCCCGAGCCAAGAAGGGTGTCTTTGTGGGTTATGGAGATGGAGTTAAAGGCTCCAGGATATGGTCTCCATCTGAGAAGAGGGTTATTCTGAGCAGGGACGTTGTCTTTGATGAAAATTCTTTGCTTAGATCTATGGTGAAGCCCACAGTTGTGCCAGAAACTAGTGGAGTTGATAAACAGGTGGAGCTTGAAGTCACTCAAGGTGAAAATAGATTGGAACAATTTGAGGTGGATCAAGAGCCACAGACAGAATCTGAGATACCGGAATCTCCACCACCAGATCCTCAACCATCAGGAGCTACAGTCCGCAGTTTAGCTCAGGACCGACCCAGGAGGGTTAGAGTTGGGGCGCCCAAGAGATATGGGTTTGAGGATATGGTGGGTTATGCACTACAGGTTGCTGAGGAGGTGGATACTCATGAGCCATCCACCTACAGAGAAGTTGTTTCAGGTACTGATGCTGACAAATGGTTTGTAGCAATGGGAGATAAGATGGAGTCCCTCCAGAAGAATCAGACATAGGATTTGGTTCAACAGCCTCAAGGGAGAAAGGTTATCACTTGCAAATGGGTTTTCAAGAAAAAGGAAGGGATATCACCTACAGAGGGAGTCAAGTACAAGGCTAGAGTTATTGCTAGAGGTTTCAGTCAGAGAGAGGGAGTAGATTACAATGAGATTTTCTCACCAGTGGTCAGACACACTTCCATCAGGGTGTTGCTAGTTATAGTGACACATCAGGATTTGGGGCTTGAACAACTTGATGTGAAGATCGCTTTTCTACATGGAGAGTTGGAGGAAGAGTTGTACATGACTCAGCCAAATGGTTTCCAGGTTCCTGGCAAGGAAAAGTATGTTTACAAGTTGAAGAAGTCTTTGTATGGACTTAAGCAGTCTCCGAGGCAGTGGTACAAGAAGTTTGACAGTTACATGCTTCAGCTGGGATATACGAGGTGTGCTTATGACTGTTGTGTCTACTACAGCAGGTTGAGAGATGGGTCATTCATCTATCTGGTGCTTTATGTAGATGACATGCTGGTAGCCGCAAAGAGTAAGCACGAGGTTCAGAAGTTGAAAGGACTTCTTAGTGTTAAGTTTGAGATGAAGGATCTGGGTGCAGCTCGGAAGATACTAGGAATGGAGATTCTTAGGGATCGAAGTCAGCGGAAACTTTTCTTGTCACAGAAAGGCTACATTCAGAAAGTGTTGGCTAGGTTTGGCATGTCTACAGCCAAGCCTATAGACACTCCTAGTGCTGCAAATATTCATCTCACCACTATGTTTGCTCCTCAGTCAGACGAGGAGAAGGAGTATTTGTCTCGGGTTCCTTATGCCAGCGCGGTAGGGAGATTGATGTATGCTATGGTTTGCACGAGGCCAGATTTAGCACAGGCAGTTAGTGTTGTGAGCAGGTTCATGGGGCAACCGGGAAAGGAACATTGGCAAGCAGTGAAGAGGATCTTCAGGTATCTTAGAGGTACGTCTGATGTGGGTCTCATTTATGGAGGTGATACCGGGTGCTTAGTTACAGGCTACTCTGATTCTGATTATGCTAGTGATGTTGACACGAGGAGATCAATGACTGGTTATGTATTCACTTTGGGAGGTTCTGTGGTTAGTTGGAAGGCGACTTTGCAACCTACAGTGACGTTGTCTACTACGGAAGCAGAGTACATGGCTCTGACAGAGGCTGCAAAGGAGGGAATATGGCTGAAAGGGCTGGTTAGTGATCTTGGTCTACATCATGATCAGGCTACTGTGTACTGTGACAGCTTGAGTGCAATCTGCCTAGCCAAGGATCAGGTCCATCATGAGAGGACCAAGCATATTGATGTCAGATATCATTTCTTGAGGAGTGAGAGGAGAATCAGGGTGAAGAAAGTGGGAACTGCAGATAACCCCGCTAATATGTTCACCAAATCTGTTCCACATAGCAAGTTTCAACATTGTTTGGACTTGCTGAACATCAGAGCTGATTAGGTGCTCTATGGGCAGTCCCGGGAGTGGAGGGCGAAGTCTACTCATCTGGCACTGTAATGGTGCATCTGGAGTTTTCTACTTTGAGGATTCAAGTCAAGGTGGAGATTTGTTGGTATGCCTTGAATACTGTAATAGCCGCTTCTGCCACCCTGGCCTGGGGGTCCGGGGGGCGGCAGTCGATATAGCTTGTCTCTTTATTGGACTGCTGTTGATTTGGGCCGAATTGTGTTTTTGGCCCAGTTTGTTAGGGTTTAGTAGAGACAGCATATAAAGTGTCTCTCTTCTCTCTGTAAACTAACTCTAATTCTGTTCCGCACAAAATTAGTGAATTCATCTCCCGTGGATGTAGCTAAATTGGTGAACCACATAAATCTTGTGTCTTGTTATTTTCGTTCTTATTTTCTGTTCTTTCTCCATTCCGCACAACAAGATTAATTAATAACCACATGGTCCACTAGAATAGACCTCACTACAGTTGAATAAGAAAAAGGAAATGATGATGTAGGATAAATAAAGAATGGCTCAATTAACCATTAATATAAAGAGTAAACGACGTCGTCTCATTATGTTTTGAAAAAGGGCATAACGCAACTCCGTCATCTTCTCGGCAACACTCTGGTAACCCTGCAAAAAACAATTCTGTAATTTTTTATGTACACAATTTTTGTTTGCTAAATTTTATGATACAACCACCAATTCTACCAGAATCGGCTAAATTCAAAATAAATCTTCCAAAGTTATACTTGAAGTTCTTTGATCGGCGAATTGCAGGGGAGGCGGGCGCACCCCTTCGACGACCCCTAGATCCGCCCTTGATTGATTGATATAATGGTTCAAATCATTAAATTTTGGGGTGCCATGTAGACTCAAATCATTAAGTTATTATATTATATTTTGATTCACGTTTGCAAATCAATACTTAGATAGTACCCATAAATTCAAAATAATTTATTTATTTCCCAAGATTATTTTTAAATAAGACTAAATAATTTTCCAGTATAACAAGGAATATAATGGTAATTTTACTAATCAATTTTAACCCGTACCTGAAGTAGCAACAACTAACAAATTGAAACACAGAATAATAACTAGCTTAATTCCTGAATACGATTCTGTTTCCTAAATTGATTTCGTAATCCAATTTTCAGCGATTCCATTCCTAAATTGATTTCAATTCCAAAGAAACTCGATCTATTTATACTTACTAACGCTGCAAAATCCTTCTATGCTTTGATTTGGAACTTTGCTCCACTGCCTTCGATCTTCTTCTCCAAAATCTGACCACCACCATGCGATCAGATTATGGTTTTTCTTCATGTTCTATGTCCTTATTTTCGCTTCCTTGTCATTGCTCTGTTTTGCTCTGGTCGTTGCTCTGTTTCTTCCTGGTCGTTTTCTCTGTTTATTTTCGTTGCTCTGTTTCTGTTTTTCTCTGGTCAATATTTTCGTTGCAACTTTATTGGTTTGCTTAGCTTTATTGTTTTCTGTGAAAGTTCCATTGCTTTATTGTCCATTGCATTTTTGTTTGACCATTCCGCCTTGGACCCTTTATCTGCCACATTTATTTGGTCTAATATTTCTTCTACAGGGAATGTTTCTTTAATTGTAGAACGATTGACCGGTGACGAGGCTCGTCGAGAAAGTGGGGGTGGTGGCGGTGGTGGATGGTGGTGGTAGTTGGCGGAAGAATAGTTTCACATGAAATGAAAAGAAAAATAAAAGGAAAGGAAAAATTAAAGAAAAACAAAATTTTAAAATTAGAAATTTTTAATTGAAAATATTTTTTAATTAAGAAAATTACCATTATAGCCCTAAATATACTGGAAACCCATTTAGTCTTACCTGAAAATCACCTTTGAGGACCAAACAAATCGTTCTGAATTTGTGGGGTACTGTCTAAGAGTTGATTGACAAACAAGGATCAAAACATGGTATAAGATACTTTGTATGGGACTAAAAAAATAATTTAGTCTTAAAAAAATTACCGAGGTAAAAAGGTTGGTGACTGACACCGGTACTGATGGCTTACAAACGTCGGTCCATTTGCCATATGACTAAATCAAACGGTAGATACCAATGTTGGTAACAAAGGAATGCTCAACCGATGTCGGTAGCTATAGAGTCCAAACATGACCTCGATATGTTAACTGAGTTCATTGTTGACGTAGGTCGAAGGTGGATCTGACCAACAACATAGCTTTTTTAAAAAAAAAGTTAAACCATCCGAGGATGGGGGGTGTTTATTAGGCTCCCCTTGCCGTTTTAATAGCTAAAAGTTGGCGCTAAAAGATTCATTGAAATTACAACATGAAGATGATCCACAATAGTTGTGGAAGCTGTTACAGCAAAAGAGTTTCCAGAGTGGAATCTCTAGTACTAAAATTTGGCTTACCCTGTGAAAGAGTAGTCTCTCTATGAAAAAACTATGGCTGAGACTCCGCGAACAGGACGGGGAATCGAAGGTTCGAGACCCCAATTTGTCAACGGAGTTCCAGCCAAAAGAGTCTACACAGATATGTGCATTTAAGATCTAAGATCTAGAATCTTCATTTCTTGACCTAAATATGGTCTAGCGGCAATTGTTCAGTAGCGTATAATCCATTCAGCAAGTTCATATCAGGGGAGAAGAAGCAGAATTATCTCATAGAAGCTCGGTCAGTAGGGTAAGTACCTGATTCCCTGTATCGGTTTCCACACCATCTCAAACATCCTGGCCAAGTACCTGAAATCACAGAAAGGAAAGAACTAGCAGTATTTGTGCTTATAAACAGTGACTGAAACTCACTTATTTGTGCTTAAAACTCACTAATAAAATACAGTAAGCACCTGAATACAAAGAAAGAATCCTCTTCTATATCCTATTGGTATCCATAGGAGGAACAACCCTAATTGCTGGGAAACCAATAGAGTCTAATGATAACAATCCTTTAAGGAAAGTGGGGATTGATCTGATATCTATATCACCTTGTAAGTTGTTTTCCCTTGCAAATTTTGCCAAAAAATCAGCTTACATGTTAGCTTGTCTAGATGTGTATTGAATTGGGTGTGAGGAGTGATCAACATGAAGTGCATTGCACATAGGGAATATTCTCCAGGGGCATCTCTTTGGATTATGAATACTCTTTACCGCAGTTAAACAATCAGATTCAATTACACATTTTACTAAAGCTAGATCAGAGCAGATTTCATATCCCATTTTGATTGAAAATAATTCTGCATCTAGAGGAGAGGAGCTCTGAAAATTTCTAACTCTCATTTTAACAACCTTTCCTCTCCAGTCCCTAACAATTACTGTAGCAGAAGAGGAACCACTAGAAATCCATGAAGCATCAGTGTTAACTTTATAGCCAGTTAGTGGTCTTTCCCATGTAGCTACTGTAATTGTAGGTCTATTTTTATGAAAAATTTGAGGAATGATCTTATTCTGAATCCAGTGTTTATGCCTATCTCTATTACCTTTCAATTTGTGAACTGTGAAAATTGTGTAAATCATTTGTTTAATATATTGGACACAGATCTCCAATGAGAAAGGTCTATTTTCAAATAGGCAATTGTTTCTGCTAGTCCAGAGTGACCAGAATGTAGCAATAAAAGCAGCAATTATCAATTTTGAGTGTATCTTAGAGTCAGCCTTGAAAGATAAGTAAAATTCAACCCTGCTCTTTAGGTTTAGAAAATCAATTTGTGGTAGCTTTAAAAGAGAGTGAACATTATGCCAAACAGAACAGGAGCAAGGACATGAATTGAAAAAATGATCAAGATTGTCCTTATTGACTAAACAAAGAGGGCATCTCGAAGCAAATGAAAAACCCATCCTGCTCAAAATGTTATCAAATGGGAGGATACAGTTTAAAGCTCTCCAAATAAGTATTGACATTTTTCTAGGAATGTAGGGAGACCAAACCTTTTGTATGTGCTGTATTACAGGGTCCCTCTGTCTAAAAATGTTGTAGGCAGAGCTGACTGTAAATTTCCCATCTGTTGTAGGGGTCCAAACTAGCTGATCCTCATGGTGGTGCTCCAGCTTTACTTCCTGCAAAATATGAGTGATATTGGTAGCCAAATAAGGCTCCAGGCTTGGTAAAAAAGCAGATTTGTTCATAATAAAATAGCTCAAAGAAAGATCTTCAAAAGGTATGTCCATATCCTCAGGCCAATTATAGCAAAGGGCCCCATCTCCCATCCAATTTGCATTCCAAAAAGAGCAATCCCCCTTGCCAAAGATAATCCTAGTTAAACTATTTGCTATAGGTGTTACTCCATTGATTCTACTCCAAATATGGGATTTTTTGTAAGTGGCAGGTGATGTCCATAAAAGTGAAGACCATTGAGTATCATTCATTTGGAGCTTCCACCATAATTTACATGAGAAGACATCTACAATGGCATTCAAATCCCTTAAACCTAAACCATTTTAATTTACTGGATAACTCATTCTTTTCCATGATCTCCATCTTTTCCCATCGGCCAAATCAGATTTTCTCTAAATTAGACTAGATGCCATCTTTTCCATTATTTTTAGAACTATCCTAGGGGGCTTTAAAACTGCAAAAATATGTGTTGGAATTGAGAGGAAACAATGATTAATCAAAATTATTTTACCAGCTGAGCTTAACCATCGACTCTTCCAGTTATGTATCAATCTATCCATTCTTTCAATTACAGTTAAATAATGCACCTTTAAATTCCTACCAGAGAAAATAGGAACTCCAAGGTATTTAAAAGGGAAAGAACCTCTCTCCATCCCTAGTTGCCTTTTAACAGATTGTATTAGCTGAAGAGGAGTGTTATGTGAAACAAAGAATTCTAATTTTGCAAAGTTTACTTTTTGACCAGTAGTGAGCTCATAAGCCTTCAGAAAAAGTTTGAAATGCCTCAAGTTTTTGGGCTTAGTGTTCAGAAAAACTGCAGTGTCATCGGCATACATAAGGTGAGTAAGAGGAGAGCATGAAATGGGAAGACTAAAATACTGTAAATACCCAGTGGAAAACAATTTCTTCAGCCCCCTAGAAAAAGCCTCTGATATTGTATAAAAATGGGGAGAAAGGGTCTCCTTGTTTAATTCCCCTGGAGGAAGAGAAAAAACTAGATATGACCCCATTTATTAAAACTGAAAAGGTGGCAGAAGCTATATTTTGCATGATAAGTCTAACAAATTTGCCATGGAAACCAAATTGTAGTAGAACTGAGTTAAGAAAAGACCAAGAGACCCTATCAAAGGCCTTTTGCATATCTAGTTTGATAATCAAATTTGAAATCTTAGACTTTCTGGATAGCAATCTGGTCATTTCATGCATGAGGATCACGTTATCCGAAATATCCCTACCTTTAAAAAAGGCACTTTGCTCAGGGGAAATCATTAAGTGCATAAGTGGTTTAATCCTCTCCATTAATAGTTTAGAAAAAACCTTGTTTACAAAGTTTGATAAGCTTATTGGCCTGAAGTCTGCAAAAGAGTTCGGAATGGCTTTTTTTGGTATTAAGGTGAGCCAAGTGCTGGACATAGCTTTGGGAATATAACCAGTATTTAAAAAATCATTAGCAGCTTCTAACAGATCCTGGTTAATGATTTCCCAAAAAGTGATGTAAAAATCTCCCGAGAATCCATCTGATCCAGGTGAACTAGATCTATTGAGGTCAAAAACAGCTGTTTTCAGTTCTTGTGTGTCAATGGGGGTAAGCAGAAGTGTATTCTGTTGATCATTTATTACATTAGGGATTTCCTGCAGGAAATGTTTTAGATAATTCCCTTCTTTTTGTGATGTATCCTCATTCAGTAATTTTTGAAAAAATCTCACACCTTCTGCTTTTATCAAACTTGGATCTGTTATCCAGTTTCCATCACCATCTTTAATTTTAACAATTCTAGATCTTACTTTCTTTTCCTTGATTGTGTGATGAAAATAACTTGTGTTTGCATCACCCTGTTTTAACCAGTTTAACCTAGCTTTTTGTTTCAGGAAAATGTTGTGTTCCTTCTGAGATCTTAGCAGTAAAGCTTTTGCTTTCAGAAGATCTTCTAAAACTGACTCATCCTGAACCTGCTGGTAAAGTATTTCCAGTTCATTGACTCTTAATTCAGATTGTGAAAGATTCTTATTTACATCCCCAAAATTATTTTTGTTCCAATCCTTTATTACTATCTTGAGCCTCTTTAACTTATGAACAAAATTATTCATTCCAAACAGAGGGGATGGTAAGTTCCAGTTAGATACAACTACTTCATGAAAATCTTCTCTATTTGACCACATTTCCTGGTATCTAAATGGTCTTGGAACTAATTCTACAGCAGATTGAATAGTTAATAGAAGAGGAGAATGATCAGATGTAATCCTATTTAAAACCTGGATAGAACTATTAGGGAAAAGGTCTAGCCACTCTAGATTACTTATTCCCCGGTCTAACCTTTGGAACTGTAGATCCTTTCCTTTGTCTCTATATCTATTGTTGCTCCAAGTGTAGGAGTTACCAACCGTGGGGATATCATGTAATTCCATCATAGTGAGGAAATCATTAAATTGTTTCATGCTTTTCCTAGGGGTGGATTTCCTACCTTTATATTCTGTGACAGATGCTATTGTATTAAAATCTCCAATATAAATTGATGGATCTAGTGTAGGACTTAGCAGATTTGACCACAAATTCTCTCTCAATTGTCTATGGACACTAGCATAAATGAAGTTAACATTCCAATGGACAGAAGAAGCAATATCTGTTACTCTAGCCTGTATATATACTGATCAGATTCGTTTTCAATTGTCAAACTGAAAACCTGATTCCATAGCAGCCAAATTTTGGCTGTGTGAGCATGAAATGCATTATTATAACCGAGTTCATGTTTCAAAACATTTAAATTCTGGTTATCATGCCATGGTTCGATTAGACAAAGAATGTCTATCTTGTGTGTCCTGATTAAAGTTTTTAATCTATCCAGTGAAGTGCCATAACCCCTAACATTCCAAACCATTATTTTCCCAATTTTGGTGTATTTTATCATTTAAAACTAGGGGGGTAGCTTTTTGTGATGATCTTAGTTTCCTTAGTGTATTTACTGAGAGATTTGTATTTTTATCCCTTTTATCTTCACCTTTCTTCAAAACATCTAAAGGGGTAATACTTACCTGTGGTAGAGCAGTTTGCTTTGCAGTTGTACTGAGTTCTTCCAAAATGATTGGGTCTTCAGATCCAGGGAAATGTTCTTGCAGTTCAGGAATGCTCTGCTCTGCATCAGGATCTTTCTCTTCTGGAAAACACTGCACCTCGTCAGGGGCTTGATCTTCTGAACCACTTTGTACAGTTGGAGGAGTGGATGGTACATCCACCATGTCTACTTTTTCAGTACCTGTCTGAGTTGTCAGAGTTTCCTGTGTTTCCAATGATTCATGAAATATGTCTACAGCATCATCTTCGTGGGCATCAATGCCATCATCCTGTAGGTTAGTTAAAGACTGGAAAGCATTTGATATAGAAACCATTTTCTGCTTAACTATCTCTTCATGAATAGGAAAGAGTTCTGGTTGTTGAGTCTTTTTTTCTCCAAAAGAAGTTAGTGATAGGTTTGGAGATATCGTCCAGGGAATAGAAAGGTGTATTTCTTTTCACATGAGTGTCTTGAGTTTCTTTTCTATGAATATTTATTTCCAGTTTAGAATCTGATCTCAGATTCTGGATCTGGAAATCAAATTCCTTTTGGGAAACTGACAATTTAGAATGACCTTCTCTTTCCAATGGTACATTAGATTCATGACCAGAGTTGTTCTGGATTGCAGCAGGTTGAGAATCATCCTTAAAAGTATCTTGTCTAACCTTATTAACATTTAACTTAGATGAGGTCATACTATTTTTTCTCAGTTCTGGATGCAGGAAGGTACAGTTTGCCTGACTGTGGGCAATTATCTTATAGTGCTTACAATACAAAGGCAACTGATCATATTCAATTAGGTAGTCTGCCACTTTATTGCCAATTCCTACAACTATTGAGTTAGGGAGTTGAGACAGTAGGTCCACTTCTACACACACTTTAATTGCAGAAGGTCTAGTTAGTGCATTAGTTGCAGCATCCATTTTGAGAAATTTACCAATCTGGCTGCTAATGCCTATAATTGCTGAGGTATTGTAAAAGTGTAAAGGCAGTTAATGAATGGTTACCCATGCTGGAACAATTGAGGATTCAGCTATAGGTGAGAAATCAGGAGTCCACTTCTGGACTTTCATTGTTGCTCCTTGGACCATCCATTGGCCCTTCATCCAGCAGCGTTGATAATCCTCGCTATCCTGAAATCGAATAAGAACATGTCGATAATCAATTGACCCCAATTGGCACTTTTCTTTAAAGCCGATAGATTTGAAAGCTGAAACAAGTTTATCCATTGGGGGTTTCCCCTATTAAATTTTCCGACCAAGGCGTTCTGGTAATGAGATGCCAGAATCACGCCTTCCTCAGGGGGAAGGATAAATGCCAATTTTCCCTTATATTCAGTAATTGGATGCAAATTGGCCGTGTCTGGAAGAGAGGATATTAGTGAAGAAGCTTTTGTGTTCAAAGCTTGAAGGAAGCTTTTGTTAACAGGTGGGTTGTGATCGGAAGATTGGTTAGGCGTCGGAGATGCCATGACCTTCGACCGACAACAGAGGAAAAGAGCCGTTAGGCAGAAAAAAGAAGGAAAGTAGAAGAAGTACAGTAACAGAAAATGTGAATAGTATGTGAGATGTGTTTTTCGCACTATGTTTCGCACACAGGAACAGTAAATTGTCAATCTAGTACTTTTAGCAACTAACTAATCTGACCAACAACATAGCTAATGTTGGTTGTTGCCATGCTTTGTGCCAAGATTGAGCACCAGTTGTGTGGTTAGTACCGGGTGTTTGGTAAAATTTAGCACCCCTTACTTAGGCACTGGTATTTTTAAGGCCAATTTAAATATTTTCTTTAGCACCGGTTACGAACTAGCATTGGTTATTTGTAATAATAGTCGGTGTTAATAAATGGATGTTAAGTGGACGATAATTTCCACCGCGTAGAATGATGCAGATTTACATATTCTTGTTTTTATTGAAATTAAATGAGAAGAAAATTTGGTCCATCAATATTGGAAAAGTGCTAGTGTGTGGTTTAGAGTAAATTGTAAATGATCACTTTGAAGTAACAAGGGTTAATCAGAAGCATTTGTGGGACCAAACTCGCTTCTTTTTTACGCTTCGAGCTTGTAAGTTGCACTAGAGATACCAATAGTTATGTCCGGTTTGATCAGGAATCGAATTTGGAGTTACGCCGAACCTTTTAATTTTTAAACTTAGGTCCCTCCAAGAATGTGTGAGATGTCAAACATGAAATTATAGATACACATATTCAGTTCACCCTGGCACAACCATGACGTGCCGGTTTGGGCCTGAACGGGTCAATGGAAGAACATGAAAATTGAACATTGAGTATTTGCCTAAACTTTTTAGAAAATTACACTATGGCCCCAAACTTTCCAAAATGTACTCTACATTTCAAATCTTCGGACCCAAACACAAGGAAACGTGTAAGATTTTAAGATAATGTGTACAGTTAAGGAGAAATGTATGGGGAGGTAGTGTGTGAACATTTTTGTTAACATTTCATTAGGGTCCTTTTGATGGGCATTAAGGGAACGATAATTTCCACCACGTAGAGTCACGTGGATTTATATATTCTTATTTTTTATGAAATTAAATTAGAATAAAACTACCCATATTCTTGGGAAAAGGCTAGTGTGTGGTCTAGAGTAAATCCTAGATCATTATGCTTCGGGCATGTAAGTTGCACTGGAGATGCCAATAATTTTGCCTGATTCGATCAGAATCAAATTTGGAGCTATGAGTAAACTTTTTTTTTACTTTTAGCAATTAGATCCCTCTAAGAATGTTGGAGATGGCAGGACACGAAATTGGAGATACACATATTCAATTCACCCCAACACGACCATAACGTGCCAATTTGGGCCTATACGGGTCAATAGAAGGTCCCAAATATTGAGCAGTGAGTATTTGCCTAAACTTTATGGAAATTACATTGTGGCCTCAAACTTTCCAAAATGTATCTATGCTTCAAATATTTGGACCCAAACGAAAGGAAGCTTGTAAGATGTCAAGATAATGCGTACGGTCAAGGAGGAGCACACAGGGAGGTAGTGTATGGTCATTTTTAATGATATTTCATTAAGGTTCTTTTGATTGGCGTTAAGGGAACGATGATTTCCACCAGGTAGAATCATGTGGATTTCCATATTCTTAGTTTTTTTATTAAATTAAATGAAGCTAAAATTTTGCCCATCAATTTTGGGAATGCGCTAGTATGTGGTCTAGAGTAAATCGTGTGTGATTACTTCGAATTAACAATGGTTAATTAGAAGCACTTGGAGAAGTGTTTGTGGGACCAAACCCATTTCTCTTTTTATGCGTCGGGCTTGTAAATTACGACGAGGATGCCAATAGTCTTGTCCGATTTGATTAGAATTGAATTTGGAGATAAGGGTGAACATTTTAATTTTTTCACTCAAGTCTCTCCAAGTATGTGGGAGATGTCGAAAAATGAAAATGGAGACACACATATTCAATTCACCCTTACATGACCATAACATGCCAATTTGTGCATGAACAGATCAATGAAAGGCCCAGAAACTGAGCAGTGAGTACTTGCCTAAGGCTTGCATTTGTCAGCGGCATAGATGCTGCACTAGCAAGTCTGAAGACACTAGCTTTTGATTCTTCCTTCCAATAGAAGGACAACCATTTACTCTATGCAGCTTCAAGGTACTTGTTTCTTATCAATACATTACTTTTACTTACATTTAGTTAAAGTCATATTTCTATCAAAAGCATACATGTATCTATGGTGTAACTAATGTTTTTTGCATGATATGTGATCAAAACTAGGTCCCGAATTTGTGAGAATTGGTTTTTCCGTGCGAATTGAGGAGCATAACAAAAGAAGGCTTGACAAAAGCTTTCAAGTGATGGACACAACTTGAGTCTTTAGCCCTAGGGCACAGGAAATGACTAAATCAACATAAGTGAAATCACCGGTCCCAGCGGCCCCAACTTGAAGGTACTGAATGCTTGTTGTCCATCACCATACATGAAAATGGTGGCGGATATAGTATCCGACATACCTCAATTGAAGATGATTAAGGTGCACTCTAGATTCCTTCCCTAGTTTTTTGGCGAATGTGATGCATAAGCTTAAATAAGGGTTGTTGGAGTCGGAGAAATCTCTGTAACCATGGAAGACAAGATGAATTTTAAGTTTACTAGAACCTCTTCTGATTGGGTACCTCACACAAGCTATCTTAAATATTAAGGCATTTCTAATCGTTGACATTTCACAGGGTGCATGCAGTTTAATCAGTTGAAGACATGTGTATTATTGGATGCCTTGTTTTGGACTTGAACCAAATATATTTTTATTGTTTTTCCTTTTAGACTTGATGGATTCAGATTCACAGAACAAATTGTTTATATTGTCAAAGTGTAATCTAGACAAGCATATGATGTTTAAATTTACTGGTTCTATATGGTTGAATGATAATGGGTTCAGTGTTTTTTTCTCTATTAATAATTCCCCAGTCTCTCAGCACACAACCCTGCAAACCCTACTTGATGGGGAGGTCGCCACCACCAACTCCGACGGCTAGAGTAGGTAGTCAACCCACCTCTTATATATAAGTTGCCATTCCAACCCACTCTACACCCCATCATCCTAAACCCAACATCGACCCAGATCCGACCATAACCCAAAACTAGCAAGGTTCCAGTTCATCTATGGTTTGATGAGGGTGTAATGGTTAAATATTAGGTCAGGCTTCTCTTATTATTTTTTTTCTTTTAAATAAATTTTTAGCCTTTTGTTTTCTTCTTTTTTTTATAAAAAAAATGGGTAACACACAAACTAGTTTGATAGTCTCTGTCAATTAAAATATTTCAGACAATCCTTTTTCCGATATCGCTAAAAATTTATTTGGATTTAGATATATTTTCTGAAGAGGATTTAGGAGAAATATGAGTCAAATGTTTTGTATAATCATACTTTTGGCGATCTCGTACCGAGGATATAAAAGTAGATATGTAGATCATGACTCGTTAGAATTTTTCATACCACTTAAACTGATTAGTTGAATATATTGATCTTTAGACCATTTATATGGGAATCCCCTAGTTTTGGGTTAGAGACATTTTAAACTCAAACTATGCCTATATACATTGATAGAGAAGTATTTTTCGTGATCACGAATGATTGGAAACAATCCCCTAGTTGGATAACCGAGATCTTTAGTGGTGGAGCTATATATTTTTTTATTGCCTTGGAGTTATCTTAAGTGTCGATGGATTCTTGTGTTGTGCAGTTGATTTGATACTTCTACTATGATTGATTGAAGTGGGGTAACTATCTTGAGTCACTTCCATTGAAGTTAGTTTAGTGATATTGGGTCGAGGTTGTTGAACACTTCATGATTATTTATCATTCACATACCCTGATACAAATAAGGGTTTCCTAATTCATTTATTAAATTAAAATTTTTGGAGAATAACACTATACTCTTTTTTTCACTGGATTTTTTAGTGAGGTAGTGTGTTCATTTTAGTTTATTTATATTATTATTGAATATGCCCATAAAATCAGCCATGTTGGCTTAGAAGAGTTTTGGCTATATCCTGAGTTAGGGTTTTGAATAATTAGAATATCCAGTTCTGATTTAGTTAGGATTGAATTAGTATTTTAGTTAAATATGGTTTTAGTTTCATAAAGCTACCATAAGTCATTCCAGTTTCTGACTAGAATTGCCAAATCTTGTCTTCTTTCTTTTTTGGAGATGGCCGAACTATACCCTATAAATAGGGAAGCCATCCACACATTTTAAGTACATTTTTTATTGATCATATATTCAGAAATTGAGTTTATACTCTTTTCTTGTTAAGCATTAATCTGTTAGGTTTGTTTCCATTATAAATTAGTGCTTAAAACCATAGTAGTTCTTTGTGTTAATTTTGGTGCAACTAGTGCTATGGTTCATGCGAATTAGTCCCTTGTGTTAGTGAAGTTCTTAAAGTTGTGTCTTATATCGGACATTCGTTTGTGTTGACTTCAATTGAAAGGCAATACCACAGACTCTTTGGTATCAGGTGTTTCTCAAAATTCCGCAATCCAGAGTATTCACGAGGAGATTCATATCATACCCATTCAAATGACACTCACGTTGTTGTTTAGAAATTTTATTTTGTTATCCTTTGTATCAATAGGATCAGCCCATAATTGTAGTAGAAAAAGGTCATTCGACAATAGCCATTTTTCCCAATCTGATCTACAATATAAAAAGAGTGGATAGTGCTTTAACATTCACATCATTGACAGTTTAAATTTCTATTTTAAGTGATAATTGGTTCAGGTTATTAATTTTGGAATGGCGTTAATTAATAGGCAAATTAGATCCTATCCCCAGGGTATGGTGTCAGTATTGTATCCCCAAGTATTATATTACATGAGTAAGTAAATGGACATGTACATCAATATATATGCCTAAATAATTAGGAGGGAGTGTATTAATTTTTAATGCAGAGTACATTTAGTTATTGGGGATACAATGTGGTGTGTCCCCAGTGTACTGTAAATGAATGGTAATTATTATGACATAGGTTTATTTAATTTGAGTAGTCTAATCCCTATAGTAACAGTGGAATGTATTTTCCACGATACAAGTGTGTTATTTTTATGGTTTCATTTTAACAGGGGTGGACAAACAAATTGAAAACCGAACCAAAAATTGAACACTCGGAATTCGAATAACCCGAACCAAATCTAAAATACGGTTTTTGGATAATCGAATTTAGTAAACCAATTTTTGAATATGATTTTCAGTTTGGTTTTGGACATTGAAACTCAATCTAAAACCCAACCCGAATACCTAATTGGAATTAAAATAAATAAATAAATAATATATATTAATAATATAATTTTAAAATTATCAATGGGATGCACTGCAAATGGTGGCGGCTACTATCATTATTCGTAGTATGTTGTTAGAGGTAGTAACTGGATTGTCCCAATTGACATTTATGTTCCTAGTTATCCACTTAATACTGAGACCTTTCTCTATGAATTTCTCCAGTTGCAAAAGAAAATCAATAGGCGCAATGAAAGACTTCCTCCATTGATGGACAAAGTAGCACATTACGTTTGTGGTTTTCCTTGTTAAGTTTCATCAAACTTTGTACCTACTTGAATTCCACAGAGTGGCGGAGTGTCTATGATTTTTGTTTCAATCTTTTGTTTGACTAAATCTTAAAATAATATTGATCTTTAATGTTAAATACTACTACAATGTTAACATGGCTATGATTGAATTTGTAATGTAGTTGGATTTTTGCTTTGAACACTTGAGTTTGATGGCGTAGAAATTATCACATCTTTAAAGATAAACTCTCATATCTCTGTACCCTAAAAAATATGTCTGAGATGAAAAAGATAGACCATCAAACAAACTCTGAGAGTTCTCCATGCCCTGATGCTTCTCTACCAATTTGTTTCACCTATTGCTTGGAAATTACCAGCCCGGGCCTTCTGGAAGCATCAAACGATTTCCTTCTTGGTAACCCATTTCCTACTACAATCTCTTCCACTTGGATAATATTGATACCCAAGAAGCCAGTCCCCTTAACCTTCCCAGACTTCAGACCTATCAGCCTCTCTAATGTCATCAACAAGATTTTCTCTAACATACTCATGGAAAGATTGAAGCCACATATGTGCAAGCTAATATCCCAGGAGCAATTAGCATTTATGAAAGGCATGGACATCTCGAATAACGTTTACAGATGCAGTATCTTTATAGGTTTTTGGACAAAAAATAAAGAAATTTTAACCTCATTCTTAAGCTTGATATGCATAAGGCATTCGACATGGTCTCTTGGGGCTTCTTAAATTCTATACTACTGAAGTTTGGCTTTAGTGGTTCATTCACAAGGATCATATTGAACAAAATCTCTTCCCCTTCATTCTCAGTTCTCTCCAGTGGATCTCCTTGTGGCTTTTTTAAATGCATCACGTGGAATAAAAATAGGAGATTCACTCTCCCCATTCCTATATAACCTCCTCAGCGAGTCCTTCTCGAGATCCTTAAAAAAGTACTTTCAGTTAGGATTCATAAAGTACTTCCAATGCACCTCCACTTCGTAACCAATTTCTCACCTTATGTATGTCGATGATATGACGATTTTCATAAAATCTGGTGCCAAAAACCTCAAAGCGATTAAAATATTTCTTGCAGCTTATCAAATAGAATCAATACAGCAAATCAACTTCTCCAAGAGTTATTACTTTATCAATGATAAAGCACCTAATTCCACACTCCTACAGATCAACAGGATCTTGGCCATGAGAAAAGGAGACAACCCCTTTGTATATTTTGGAGTACCTACCGTTAAAGGTAGGTAAAAAATTGCTTATTTCCATCCACTCATTGAAAGTGGATAAGACCCTTAATAAATGGACTAATCAATGGTTATCCTAAGCTGGGAAGCAAACATTGATCAAATCAGTTATTTATTAAATTCCCAAACACATTTTATCCAGCCTAAAACCACCTAAGCAGGTCCTTAGGGCTTTAGAAAGAAGGGCAGGTATTATATTCTGGGGTAGCATTGAATTGGGACCTAAAACGAGATGGAGAACATGGAAAGAAATTGTGTTTCCCTCCATCTAAGAATGGGCTAAGATTCAGAAATTTTAACATAATCATAGAGCCTTTTTATTTCAAGCTTTGGTGGAAGCATTAATTAAATACCACTTTATGGTCATCTTTCCTCTTGTTCCTGACTAAACATTCTCAAAAACCCCCCTTACGGGACTAAAAACTCCAAGATCAACCTAAAGACATGTACATCTTCCTTTTGGGATGGAAATTGGTCATGTAATGGCCCTTTATTTTACAAATGGCCAGCAAATATCAACAGGCCTTACCCAGACATTTCTGTTGCTTTCTTTGTTTCTAACAAAGATACAATCCTTCCACTATTGGAGCCATACGTGGCTACCACTTTGATTACTATTTTGTAGGAACAGTCTTTCTCAAGTTTTCACGAAAACATATTGGTATGGACCTTAAACTCAATAGGTTCATTCACAGTGAGCTATACCTATAAAGCACTTAGATAAAGCTCTTAGACCAAAAAAAGGACATCCTCCCCTTCATTAAAGAACTTATAGAAGGTACCAATTCCTGGTAAGATTTCTATCTACATCTGGAGGCTTATGAACAACCTTTTGCCATTTGACAATATTTTGAAACTTATTGGCTCTAATCTTACCTCTATATGCCCTAATTGCTTCAAAATCTGATTCCCCTTGTCACTTCTTTAATGATTATTCACTCTTACTGGTTGTTTGGAGTAAATACATAAATTGCTTATTAGAGATAAGACATTCACTTCTATCTTGGACCAGAGTTCCTTCTACTTAAAATTCTTTAGTTTAACTCAAAACCACAAAACTGTAGTTAGAAATTTAGGAGTTCTTACACTTTGGTTCATTTGGAAAGCCATAAACCAATTTTTGTTTGAAAGAAAAAGCATTTCATCACAGGGATTTGTTTCACAGATTAAGGATTATGCCTTTCATTGCTTCTATGCTTTTCCTATTAATGGATGTAATAATAAACTCTTTCAGAATTGTCAAAAGTGTAATACCATTCTTCAAAAAAAAATTTAAAAAAAAGG
Organism: Rubia yunnanensis; assembly: GCA_037428765.1. Taxonomy (NCBI): domain Eukaryota; kingdom Viridiplantae; phylum Streptophyta; class Magnoliopsida; order Gentianales; family Rubiaceae; genus Rubia; species Rubia yunnanensis. Next base: position 110,520,642 of record CM075064.1, on the reverse strand, counting down.
TTGAAAAGAATCAAGTGGGTAAAGCCAATCTCAGGTCTAAAATTGAACCGTGACACCTCATTTAAACATCATGACAGTAAAGCAGGAGTTACTCATTATTAGAAATGTTGTAGGACAAGTAACACATTCTTTCTATATCCTATTTGATGCTTTATCATCTCTTCATGCTGAGTTATGTGTTTATTAAATTTGGTGTGCTTGTTGCAAATGACATGCACTTGGATATTACTTCTATTGAAACTGACTGCCAAAAAGCTATCAATACCATATCCAACTCTGAATCCCACCCTTTTTAGGTCTACCCTACATCCATGGAATTTAGAAACATGCTCCTCTACTTACCTATCCCCCTTAGTTTCAATTACAAAGAAGGAAATGGAGTTGCTGACTACATATCTAAGCATGGAAGCTCATTTAACCCATAAGGAAAATGGGGTGAAATCCATAAGGACTCAATTAATATTAAACTAAAAGGGTTGATAAGGATGGACATATTGCAGATACCAAATATAAGACTTTAATTTGATTCTAACTATTACTAATTAGGCCTTATTTTTAATTTCACCTTAATTCATGCCATTCTATAGTTTTGAACCTTATATTTTTGTACATGTGTTTCTTCTCCGTGAGTTGGGTACCCTGTATCTCTGTGAGTTGTATTTAATGCCACTATGTAGTAGTGAACCTTATATTCTCTTGTCATTATGTAATTGTGAGTTCTGCCATATGATCTCCCCTTTTGGAATAGGAAAACTATTTTTTCTTCTCTCCTTTGTAGGTGTTGAGCGTCTCATTGATGAATTGATCTATGATGTTGGAAGAGAGCATGTTCTGGAACTGGATTTGCCATCACTTCTCAAAATAAAGCTGCATGAAGAAAGAGCCCAACCAGTTTTCCACGGAGCTTTTGCTGACTAAAGAGGTTCTAGCTCTCCTAAACGAAGTAGGGTCCAAAGGATGATCCTCTACATTTATTAACAAGCCCTAATCTCATGCAAGGTACTATATTTTTTATGCCACCTCGGGGATTCATTTTTATAGTGCCAGTCCTTCTGAGATGTACAATTCTTCTAAATCTTATTATGTTTGTTGGTTATATTGGATATCTGACCTATTGTTTGCTAACACAGGGGTGGAGGTAAAGGGATAGGAAATATATCCAAATAACCCAATAGTTTTATTGTTTTAGTCATATCATCCTGATCATCTATCTCTATGAATATTTTGGAATGAGGTTGAGACTCCTTTATAAATGACTCCCTCTTCCTCTGATGTTTAAGGTATCATTTAAAGAAAAAAAAGAGTTTGATGATGAGAAATTAAATTACATATTTTAATAAAATTTTAAGCTAAGTTATATACGTTCAGTAATTGTATAAAATGTTCTCATGAATTCAGTTTCTTCGGTTTGAAACTGAATTCAAACCGAAACTGAATTTCGAATTCGGATCAGATAATTCAATTTTTTGGGTTATTATTGGGTCGGTTTTGGTTTTGTTTTTTGGGGCAAAATCGATAAACCAAACCGAATAAATTGAAAACCGATTAAACCGACCCAACGTCTACCCCTACATTTATTGTCTTCGAGATTTTTTAAACACCAATAACTAAATTTATTTATATAGAGAAAGTCTCAAGAAAGGCGGTCTTTCCATAAGTTTATGGATAGTCCACAGTGGCTTTTACCTCAACTGTTTTAATTTTTTTTAATAAAATTTAAATATTGTATTTAAAAGTTAAAAAAATTAATAATGTGTATTTGAATGTGAAAATATAAAAATATATAATTTCAAAAAATGTTTTCAAATTTATGAATTTAGTATGTAATTTAACAAATGTCGTGTATAAGGTAACAAATAAGTGGCATGTCCATAAACTTATGGACAGACCACTGATAGTGCATAAATTCTTAGTGGCCCAATAATATTGGGCCACACGCTAAGATAATGAGTAGTCATATAATATTAACAATTGGGCATACTTGGCCCAATAGGGTTGAGAAAGAAAATGTACTCAGGTATGTATCCTATTATGATTATGCTTAGTTATTCCTCATTACACACATTGGGGCTGACTTTACCATAGAAGACTCACCCCTCGGGATAACCCACGGGGCTTTGTTTTGCAGGTCACGGTGAAGGGATTGGCGGCATTGCATAATCGGTTTTCATGTAGCATTAAATGGCACGCCTAGTGGGACCCACAAGAAGTCAATTCCCTTCACCATGGACACTCAAATCTAGGAATTTTATGCAGACTCTCCTTCATTTTATGGTAAGGACATCCCCGACGCAAAGTTCTGGAGCAACATGGCGATGTTCAACTTGGCATAAATTCTTCTCTAAAAGGCCATTTACAAAGCCCATTTTTTGTCTTTCCTAAGTGAAATAACCGCCTATATGATGCCCCACTGATAATATCCTAGATTTTGGGTCATTAAGGGAGGGTTTGATGCCATCGCCAAGTCCACGAGCCTCCACATTCAGCCAGACCTTCATCGTGAGGTACATTCTGTCCAGCGCATAAGATCAACGCGCAGGGTGGAGATGATGATACGGCACATGGACTCCACACGCCCAGGATTGCCACTGCATTTTGTTATTGGTGCGTGAATCTCACACGCCAAAGTCTTTGTTCCACCTTCTTCGTCCGTCCCTGGACTTTCAGATGAGAGAATGATTTGCAGTAAGGAATTGTATTATTGATAACTGAATATATAGAGAGTACAATAGAGGTGTAATAAGGAAAGAACTCAAATCATAAGAAATTATAATCTAATCAGTAATCGGATTGATCCTAACACCCCCTCAAACGAAGCATCGGATTCTCAGAGATGCAAAGCTTGGATCTGAAGAACTCAGACAAAGGACAAAAAAGACCCTTGGTGAAGATATCTACAACCTATAGAGATGTATGAACATGGACAACACGAAGCTTGGCCGAAGACACCAACTCACGAACAAAATGATAATCAATGTTAATGTGCTTAGCCCGTTTATGCGCCACCGGATTCTGAGCCAAGAAGATGAACCGTTGTTGTCACAAAGCAGGAGAGGTGCACTAGAAAGAGGAAAATGAAAATCACGAAGCAAATGAGTCATCCAGATGACCTAAGAAGCAGTGTTAGCCAAAGCACAATACTCTGACTCAGTGTTGGACCTGGACATAGTCTAAGAAACCAAGTTCCCACCTAAGAAGATAGCACAGCCATAAGTAGAATGACGGGTCTCTAAAAACATGACCCAATCTACATCAGAATAACCGAGCACCTCCAGAGAAGAAGCTGTAGGAAAATTGAGACCAAAATGTAGGGTCCCCCGAACATAGTGAAGAATCTGAGTGACAACCAAAAAATCTTCCCGAGGGTCCTGAAGATACTGAGTAACAGAATTAATAACAAATTCCAAGTCCAGACGAGTGATGGTTAGATACTGGAGAGCACCAACCTAAGAGTGATATAATGTCAGATTCTTAAACTGGGAACTCGTACTGCTGTGAAGCTAAGAATTTGGCAGAAATGGTGTAGAGACTGGCACTGCATCTAACATACCAGCCCGATAAAGAATGTCCCAAGCATACTTTGTCTGTTCAAGAAGAAGTACCGAGGCAGTGGGCGTGACCTCCAAGCCAAGAAAGTAATGTAAATCACCCAAATCTTTTATGGAAAACTCGTGATGGGTGCGATAAATGAACTGCCGAATAAGAGTGGAATCATTTCCAGTCAAAATGATATCATCAACATAGACCAAAAGATACAACAATGAAGAATCATGGGACAACACAAATAATGAAGTATCAGAAGAACTGCAATGAAACCCAAGCTGCAAAAGATAAGCACTGAAATGCTAAAACCATGCTCGAGGTGCCTACTTTAGACCATAAATGGCCTTCCGTAGACGACAAACGTAGTCCGGATGAGAGGGATCCTTATAGCCAATGGGCTGCACCATATAAATCGGAGAATCAAGAACACTGTTAAGAAAGGCATTCTTAACGTCAAACTGATGTAGAGACCAAGCACGCATAGTAGAAATAGCAAGAATTGTCTGAACTGTAGAAGTTTTAGACATATGGCTAAAAGTATGGTCAAAGTTAAAACTGGGAATTTGAGAGAAACCCTGAGCTACCAAACGTGCCTTATGGCGATCAACCGAACCATCAGGTTTGTACTTCAGTTGATAAACCCATTTGGATCGAACAATGCTGACCTCTGGAGGGCACAGAACAAGATCCCAAGTATGCTGACCATGAAGAGCAGCCATCTCCTCATCTATGGCAAGAACCCAAGAAGAATCTTGTTTTGCGGAACGATAATCAGTCGGTTCTGTCCGAGCAAGAAGAGCCACACAAAGACCATGAGAATGAATATCTGAATAATCTCGGTACTGAATAACTCTGGTGGAAGAGCGCATAACCATGTGAGAAACTGATGGAGCCAAAACGGCAGTGTCGGGACCTGCCGTGGCCTAGGCGGGAAATAGAGAGCTGGGACCATCCGAGACCGTGCCTAGCGGTGCGGGAAGGAGGCCTATGACCAAGGTGGGAGGGAGCAAGCTGGGACCATCCATGGCGTGTGTGGCGGTGTGGGAAGGAGACCCATGGCTGCTGGGAGCGAGCTGGGATCGGCAGTGGCTGTCCTTGGCTGGAGCCATCCGGGGCGCAAGAGCCCGTAACTGTGGGTCGTGAGCCATCACGACTTGGAACAAGTGTGAGCGAGAGATAACCAGGTGTGGCTATGGGCACGAGCAAGAGCTGACCGAGCATGGGCGTGGATGAGGATGAGAGATAACCACGGCTGGCCGCGAGCAAGGAGCCACCGTGGTCGGATGCGAGACGGAACGACTCATCATCAGAAAACTGGAAATGTAGATAAGATGGAGCCAAGGATGGTGACAGCGCCATCTCATAATCAAGATTAATAAAGGCGGAGACATCCAAACCAGAGGAGGGAGACCCAGTTCCCGAAGTTGGAGTCAGAGGAAAATAAGCCTCTTCAAATCGAGCAAGATGAGTAACATGAACCTTGCCAATGGTAGGGTCGAGACACCGAAACCCCTCATAATGCGAGATGTAACTGATATAGATACATGGAATACTAAGGGGGGATAACTTATAATCAGCAAAGGGGCAAACAAAAGGAAAAATCCGACAACCAAAGGGATGAAAGTTACCACAGATCGGGTCTCGCTGATAAAGAAGACCATAAGGAGTTGATCCCTACAAAACTAGAGTAGGCAAATGGTTAAAATGTAGACAGCAGTGGTGAACGCATCATCCCAATGATTAGGATAAATCAGATTACTGATTAGATTATGATTTATTATGATTAGAGTTCTTCTTTTGCCTTCAAATAAGCCTCCTGGAGATCAACCTTGCTACCACCCAAAGGAGTTCAGACTGTGGTAGCAAAAGACAGGGTCTGTGGTAGTGGTGGTGGTGGTAGAGTGGGACGAGATCTAGTACCAACAATGAAACCGTACAGACCTTGAGGACGAAGGACATAACCTGCTTGACGCTTCCAGAGAAGATAATTTGATGGAGTGAGTTTGATCTGCATCATCTGGAGAAGAGTATTGTAGGAGAGTTTGTCTTGAGCCATACTGGAGAAGAAATGCATGGAGCCGCGTTGAGTGGAGTGCGCCGGAGGGGAGCCGCGCAGAGCGGAGTGAGTCGGAAGGTGGCTGCGTGGAGCGGAAGGTAGCTGTGTGGAGCGGAGATCCGAAGAGAACTGCGTGGAGTGTGTGGAGCCGTGTTAAGTGGTGTTTGTAGGAGTTGAGCCGCATGGAGAGAAAGCTAGTGGAGTGAAACACGGAGGGGGAGCACATGACCGAGCCACTGAAAGAAAGCAACGACGGAAATTTTTAAGATTTTAGGTTTTGGATCAGAAGAGGCTCTGATACCATGAGAAAATGATTTGCCGTAAGGAATTGTATTATTGATAACTAAATAAATAGAGAGTACATTAGAGGTGTAATAAGGAAAGAACACTAATCATAATAAATAATAATCAAATCAATAATCTGATTTATCCTAACAGCGGATGAAATCCCTTGATTTGATGCCCCTGGCTTCGAATTCGCCGCGGCCTTTTGCCGGAGGTCCGTTTGAGCTCACCCATGGACAGAGGCCCATTCAAATTCCCCCATGCTAGAGGTCTATTTGAGCTCCCCATAGATGGAGGCCTGTTTGAATTCACCCTTGCCGGAGGTCCATTCGAGCACCTCATAGATGGAGGCTCGTTCGAATTCACCCACGTCGGATGTCCATTCGAGTTTCACCCATGACCGAAGGTCCGTTCGAGCTCACCCATAGATGGAGTCCAATTCGAGCTCGCCCATGGCCGGAGGCCCATTAAAGATTTACTGGTGGTGGTGCTTCTACTAGCGCGAACTTCAAACGGTGGTTGCCTCCGAAATTTGGGGGTGGTGGCTCCGAAATCTGGTGACTTGAGTTCGCTGGTTTTCATGGAGTTTGAAACTTCAAAAAAAAAAGCTTTAATGGAGTTCTCCGGAGATATCTCAAGTTGCGCCGCCCCTGCCTCGCGAAAAAAAACATCTGTCCTGCAAAACTTCTATACTCAGTTTATTCCCTCAACTCAGCTGTTGGGAACCAAGTTATTCAACACTCAGTTGTTGGACTCTTTAGCCCAATACAACAGTAGTGGGAAAAATGGAAATAGTGGGAATAAATAGTTGGACACTTAGTTGTTGAATTAAAGGGATAAAACACGGCCCAAAATCAAAGCTTGAAGGCTTCAGCCCAAGAATCAAACTATTTTTGTAGGCCCACCTCCTCGAATTGGACAGGGCAGCAAGCTGACCCAGGCAACTCAGCAAGCTCTTGAAAAATGCATCCAGATAAGTTTGAGCACTAAATTAAAATTATTTTAATTTTATAAATAATGGTGAGAAACTAGCCTTTCATAATAATGACGATAAATAATTACTTTGCTTTCTTCTTGGTGATAATAAGGTGACCGTGTAACTGGTCTTTCTGCCTAGCCACACTACGATGGGTGCTAAGTGTGCACTGGATTATTTGTGCTCAACTCTTTCATCAGGCAAGGCCTTAGGTCACAACTAAACCTTGAAATGTGCAATATGTTTGCTCGTATTGTGATTTTTGTGAAGTAATTAAAAATCTACCAATGAGTGGTGCTCTTCGATTCAGGGTAGCCCACCCCGGTGAAGGAAAGTACCATTGCAAATCCAAGAACACCCATTGGTACATATTCAAAGGGTCAACACAACCCATCGAACGCACATCAAGTGCCCAAGGCACACACCTTGTAAAACACTCAAAGGGCCGACAAAGCCCATCGAACGCGCAACAAGCGCCCAAGGCATAGACCTTGTAAAATGCTCGAATGGACTGACAAAGGCCATCTAACACGCATCAAGTGTCATTCTCTTCAAATCAGAATAGTACACATTCGAAGGGCCAACATAGCCCATAGAACGCGCAACAAGCGCCACTTTCTTCAAATCAGAGCAGTACATTTTCAAAGGCCCAATACATCTCATTGAATGCGCATCGAGCACCACTGTCTTCAAATCAGAGTGATATATATTCGAAGGCCCAACAAAGCTCATTGAACACTTGGGTCGAAATCCCTTCAATGAACATCAAGCGCCCAAGGTACAAACCTTGCAAACCTGAAAAGGACCAACACAACCCATCGAACGTTTAAGGGGTCAAAATCCCCTCTTATGATATTAGCACCAAGGCATTAATAGCCTGTGTAGCACTTTGGGGCCGAAATCACCATTTGCGTAATTAAACCTGGTGAATAATAGAATCCTGGAAAGCAATCGAAATGGCTTTGATTAGCCTTTTATTCTCAAGTTTTCTACTCAAAATTGGCTTCGACCAGCCTTTCATTATCGAGTTTCACTGAAAATGGGCTTCGATCCGCCTTTTGTTCTCGAGCTTCTGCTCGAAATTAGCTTCGATTAGCCTTTCATTTTTTAGTTTCACTCAAAATGGGCTTCGATCCGCCTTTTGTTCTCGAGCTTCTGCTCAAAATTAGCTTCGATTAGCCTTTCACTTTTTAGTTTCACTCAAAATGGGCTTCGATCAGCCTTTCATAATCAAGTTTCACCAAAATGGGTTTGAATAAGCCTTTCATTCTCGAGCTTCTAGTCAAAATTAGCTTTGATCAGCCTTTCATTTTCGAGTCTCAGCTCAAAATTGGCTTTTATCAGCCTTTTTTTAACTCTTAGCTTGAAATTGGCTTCTATCAGCTTTTCATTCTCGAGTCTGAGCTCGAACTTGGCTTCAATCAACCTTTCATTTTCGAGTCTTAGCTCAAAATTGGCTTAGATCACCTTTTCATTCTCCAGTCTCAGCTCAAAATTGGTTTCGATCAGCTTTTCATTTTCCAGTCTCAACTCGAAATGGGCTTCGATCAGCCTTTCATTCTTGAGCTTCTGCTCAAAATTGGCTTCGATCAGCTTTTCATTTTTTGGCCTCAACTTGAAATGGGCTTCGATTAGCTTTTCAATCTCAAGTTTCAACCCGAGATTCGACTGACAAGGTGAATAAAAACTTATAAGTCCACCGCAGCCCGACGGGAGTTAGGGGTCAAAATCCCCTTTTACATGAATAAGCAACGGGGATAAAAATGTTGTGATTAATCAATGTGGAACCCTTTATTATCAATGATTGGTACCCTTTGATTGGGGGTAGCGCACCCGAGGGAAAGCACCATTGTAAATCCAAGGACACCCTCATTGGTACCAAATTAATGAGGTCCTTGGCTGAGGTGTAGTGCGCCCACCATAAATGACGATATAGGTCGAAGGATTCTCCTTTAAAGGCCTCCACGGCCTTATTCCAACCCTTATAAATAAGCGCTCAGGCTAGAAACCTATTTCATGATATGAGCACCAAGGCATTCATAGCCTACATAGCAATCAGGGCCAAACTCCCTTTTCATGATATGAGCACCAAGGAATTCATAGCATGTTTAGATTTCGGGATCGAAACTCCCCCTTCATGATATGAGTGCCAAGGCATTCTTAGCATATTTTGCGCTCGGGGTTGAAATCCCCTTAACACATGTAAGCGTCAAAGTTAAAACCCTGGTAATCTCATTGTCTCTATGGCCCATCGATCGCTTACATGTGTAAAAGTGCCAATACATGAGTGCTTGGGGTCGAAACCCCCCCTTTTCATGTGTAAAAGCGCCAATACACAAGCGTTTCGAGTCAAAACCCCCATATGCATAAGCGCTTAAGGATATAATCCTTTCATACACTTGAGTGGCCCCAATAGCCTGTCAACCGCGCGAGGTCAAACCGACACACACATAAGCACTCAAGGATCATATCCTTGCATACACTTGAAACGCTCAATGAATCATATCCTTGCATATACATAATTGTTTTGAGTCAAACCCCCCGCTTACATAAGCGCTAAAGGATCAAATCCTTACACACTCAACATGAAAATCCTCGACCAGGGTGTAACGCGCCCAACACAAATGTTGCTATGGGTCATAGGTTTCCCCCTACCTTCAAGGAAGCCAGAGCCGCCCTTGTCAAATGCCACGATGGCTTTAAAGGGCTTGAAGATACCTTTGTAAAATACCATGATGGATTTAAGGGGCTCAGAGATACCTTTGAAAAACATCATGATGACTTATAAACAAAAGGGCCGAATCCCTTACATCTATGTATAGATACCATGTGGACTTGTACATGAAAAAGGTTGAACCCCATACATGTATCTAAAAATGCCTCAAGGGTTTTAAAATATAGGGATTCAAACATCCTCAGATTCTAACAAAGATTAGAAGCCTGAAGTTTGATCCCCTATTCCTAAATATTAGGATTTCAACATCCTCGAATTCTAACATAGATTAGAAGGCTGAAGGTTGAATCCTCTATTACTAAATACAGGGATTCGAACATCCTTGGATTCTAAAATAGATAAGAGGGTCGAAGGTCAAATCCCCTATTCCTAAATACAAGGATTCAAACATTCTCGGATTCTAACACAGATTAGAAGGCCGAAGTTCAAATCCCCTATTCCTAAATATTAGGATTCGAACATCCTCGGATTCTAACACAGATTAGGAGCACGAAGTTCGAATCCCCCATTCCTAAATATTAGGATTCGAACATCCTCGGATTCTAACATAGACTGGGAGCCCAAAGTTCGAATCCCCTATTCCTAAATATTAAGATTTGAACATCCTCGGATTCTAACACACCTAGGAGCCCGGAGTTCGAATCCTATGGTCCTAAGTATTAGGATTCGAACATCCTCAGATTCTAACATAGATTAGGAGCCTAAAGTTCGAATCTCATATTCCTAAACATTAGGATTCGAACATCCTTGGACTATAACATAGATTAGAAGCGCGAATTTCAAATTCCTTTATTTTCTAAATGCTAGAATTCGAATGCCCTTAGATTCCAACACAGACTGGAAAGTCGAAGGCCGAATTTTCTATTCCTAAATACTAGGATTCAAACATCCTCAGATTCTAACATGGAATAAGAGCCTGAAGTTCAAATTCCCAATTCCTAAATATGAACATCCTCGATCTCTAACACGAGTTAGAAGACCGAAGTTCAAATTTCCTTTTTCTAAATACAGGGATTTGAACATGCTCGGATTCTAACACAGATTAGAAGGCTGAGAGTCAAATCCCCTAATTTTGTTTATTGGGGCTCAAAAGCCCTTGGTTTTTAACACAGATTAGAAGGCCGAGGGTCGAATCCCTTACTCAGAACTTATGGGGCTTGAAGGCACCCCCGGGAAATAAATGAGGAAGGATCCAGGCCCTCAGGCTATAACACAAACTAGAAAGTAAATGATCAGACCCCCGCCACATTAATCCGCTCGAACAATAGATTTGAAGCTATCTTGGAGTGAACCCTTAACGCATTAAGCGCTTGGGGTTGAGAACCCCTTGTACATGTATAAGTACAAGGGATAAAAACCTGGAAAATAATTGTAGGACCTCCAGGGACCGTCAAGCGCTCGGGGCTGAAATTCCATACCTACATAAGTGCTCAGGAATTCAATAATTGAAAATAGTTGAAAGGCCTCTATGGCCTGTCAAGCGCCCGGGGCCGAAACCCCCTACATAAATGAGCGCCGAGGGATTAAAACCCTCAAAATAATCGAAGTTAGCTTTGATCAGCCTTTCATTCTTAAGTTTCATTCGAAATGGGCATCGATCAGCCTTTCATTATCATGTTTCATTCAAAATAGGCTTCGATCAGCCTTTCCTTCTCGAGCTTCTGCTCAAAATTGACTTCGATCAGCCTTTCATTTTTTAGTTTCATTCGGAATGAGCTTCGATCAGCCTTTCATTCTCGAGCTTCAGCTCGAAATTGGTTTCGATCAGCCTTTCATTTTAGAGTCTCAACTCAAAAATGTCTTTGATTAGCCTTTCATTTTCAAGTTTCATTCAGAATGGGCTTCAATAAGTATTTCGTTCTTGAGCTTATGCTTGAAACTATCTTCGACCAACCTTTAATTTTTGAGTCTCAACTTGAAATGGGCTTAAAATGGGCTTCTATCAGTATTTCATTTTCAAGTTTCATTCGAAATGGGCTTCGATCAGCGTTTCGTTCTCGAGCTTCTACTTGAAATTGGCTTCGATCAACCTTTCATTTTAAAGTTTCAATCGGAATGGGCTTTGATCAGCCCTTCGTTCTCGAGCTTCTGCTCAAAATTGGCTTGACCAGCCTTTCCTTTTTTAGTCTCAACTCGAAATGGGCTTCAATCAACCTTTTATTCTCGAGTTTCAGCCAGCTAGTCCTTCGAACTCAAGATTCGGCACAGCCTAAAATTAGCTTCGATCGGTCCTTCATCTTCGAGTCTCAACTCGAAATGGGCCTCAATCAGCTTTTCACTCTTGAGTTAAGCCCGGTGGTTCTTCTATCTCGAGATTCTGCACAACCCGAAATTAGCTTCAGTCAGCCCTTCATCTTCAAGTCTCAACTCTAAATGGGCTTCGATCAGCTTTTCACTCTCGAGTTTGGCCCAATGGTCCTTCTATCCCGAGATTCAGTACAGTCCAAAAATAACTTCGATCAGCCTTTCATCTTCGAGTCTCAACTCAAAATGGGCTTCGATCAACTTTTCACTCTCGAGCTTCGGCCCGGTGGTCCTCCTACCTCGAGAATACGCTCAAATGAGAGAATATTATAAGAAAAATTGTATATGTAGCACCTATTCATAAAACCAAACGTCCTATCGAGAAATGAAGTCTCAAATCCCTTGAATGAGTCCCCCCGAAAGGTTCCTAGAGTATCAACCTATTTGGAGAGCTTCTTGGACCTCGAAAAGACCTTTGAATTTATGGGGGCTTCTTGATAGTGCATAAATCCTCAGTGACCCAATAATATTGGGCAACAAGTTAAGATAATGAATAGTCATATAATATTAACATTTGGTCTACTTGGCCCAATAGGGTTGAAGGGTAATCCCATAAAAACCATAGGATTGAGAGAGTGTATATACTCAGGTATGTCTCATATTATGATTATGCTCAGTTATTGCTCATTACACACATTGGGGCTGACTTTACCATCGGAGAATCTCATCTCAGGTAACCCCTGGGGCTTTGTTTTGCAAGTCACGGTGAAGGGATTGGCGACGCTGCGTGATCGGGTTTCATGTAGCACCAACCGTCTATTAGGAGACCCACTCATTTATATATACTACTCAGTATATTCAAAGACGCTATCCATCTAGTTTTGAAATAATCGCAGTGCATTAACAAATTCAAAATTGTGTGAAAATTCAATGGTAGTGTCCATTAGGATCAAGAAAATTGATTAATGATTTTAATTTCCTGTTAATTTTATTTTTCAGAATCCAAATTTACAATCAAACTAATTTATTAGATATCTTAAACCCTCTAGTTCAATTTACCTGGACATCATTTCTCGGAATAAAATAGTCATCAAAGACAAAATCATCATTTAGTCCCTATCCAGTTGGGTTTAATTTCACCACATTTCAACACCAATAAACTAAATTCAGCACTAATAAAATAAATTCAGCATCAATAAATTAAATTCAGCACTAATAAACAAAATTTAGCACCAATAAACTGAACACTGCAATAAAATATTAATAAATATTTTTTTGGGTTCTCAATAGTGACTGTTGAATAATAAGTTGTTAAGGAATTGGAATTGGATTTGTATTCTTACCATAATTATAGATGTAATTGTATTCTGTTACCTTTTCCTAGCTTGTATAGGTATCTTGTACTACTATATAATGTATCACGAATTCATGAATACAGACACACAATTATTACCCTTATTTTCTACATGGTATCAGAGCCTAAAATCTTGAAACCTTAAAATACCATCCTAAATTTTCCACCGTCGTCAGTGCGTGACTTCCACACGCCGCCAATCCGGACTACCTTTCTTTTGCAAAAAAAAACAACTTTCAGCCCGCCGCCGTCGAGCCTCTTCTCCGATCACCGCCACTGCTGACCGCCTGTGCCGTTCTGCTACGGTACAAGCTCACCACCACCTTTGCTAAAATCGTTGTTGTTCACCTTCGACCGCTGCCGACGCTGTATCCTTTGTTCACTCCGGCCACGAGCCTCTGTTTTGCGCCTCCGGCGACGAAGCCTTGGTTTGCGCCGCCAACAACTAGATTCTTCTCCACCAATTCTTCTCCATGGTGACCAGATTCTTCTCCACCAACGACCGATCAACCTTCGCCTTCCGCCGTCGGCAGACCTCTCGTTCAGAACGGCGACGACGCAGACGCGCATGAGATTCATGCCCGTACCTTCCAGAAGCGCGTGTAAGCCATGCGCGGTACACCAAATGCGTGTTCACCTCCAGCAGCGTGTGTGTTCCACGCGCCGTACTGTGACGTGCGCAGTAAGCTGCTGACGCAGCGCATTTGTTGCTCTCTCTCCTATTTGTTCACAAAATTTGTTTTATTTGTTGTGTTTTGGCTCTTTTTGCCGGCGTAGTGACGTCGCCGCAAGGATTTGCGGTGGCCGCCTCCTCTGGCTTACCTACACGATCTGATTTTGGTTATGCTCTGTCTGACGACCAATGGAGTACGGCCATACGTTTATTTAATCAGTTTGATTCGTTATCTGACCATGGGTCAGGTAAGTCTACTTTACCTTGGATTCTTGATTCGGGAGCTTCGTATCACATGACTGGTGACAAAGGTTATCTTACTGCTACCAATACTGTGAATGTTATATTGCCTGATGGATCTGTGTCGTCTGCTACACAATATGGGTCTATTTGTTTTGGGGATGTCACCCTTACTCATGTGCTCTACATACCTACTTTGCGATTCAATTTATTATAATGCTCTAGATTGTTATCCGCCTTAAATGTCTAGCCTTGTTTACTAAAAATTATTGAATTTTACAAAAAATCAGTACGGGGATTGTGATTGGCATGGGTGAACAGAAAGGGGGGGGTTTATTGGCTTCGTCTGTTGGATACTCGCATTCGTCCTCATATCCCGCAGTCTATTCCAACAGTTGCTTCGGTTTCTTCATCTGATTTATGGCATCAGCGTTTTGGTCATCCATCATCTACGGTGTTATCTTCTATTCCTAGTCTTGATTTTAGCACCAATAATACTACTATACCTTGCTCTGTATGTTATAGAGCAAACCAGACTAGACATAGTTTTCCATTGAGCTCTACAAATGCTACTGAATTATTTGAATTAGTACATTGTGATGTCTAGGGACCTTATAGAACTCCATCCTCTAGTGGTGCATTTTATTTTTTGACGATAGTCGATGATTATTCCCGAGCTATTTGGGTTTATTTATTAGTCGCTGAAGTAGCCTCTAGATTTTTAGAATTTAGTGCCTTAGTGAAGAACTAGTGGGGCCGAACCATAAAATGTGTTTGGGCTGATAATGGGACTGAATTTCTGCCTTTGTGATCTCATTTTACTGCATCTGGGATCATTTTGAGACATCTATGGTTGACACACCACAACAGAATGGTCGGGTTGAAAGAAAGCATTGCTATTTACCTAATGTGGCGAGTGCTTTACGGTTCCAAGCCAGTCTTCCTATTGAATTTTGGGGAGAATGTGTTCTTACTGCTGCCTACCTGATCAACCGAACACTGACTCAGCATCTTAAAGGTCGTACTCCCTTTGAGTTGCTTTATGGGCAAGCTCCAAATTATTCATCCTTAAGGGATCTTGGATGCTTGTGTTTTGCTGCTCATGTTCCCAGATATCGTGACAAGTTTGCACCACGAAGTCGGCGGTATCTGCTTCTTGGTTACCCTACCGAAAAGAAAGGCTATCGCCTTTTTAACTCGGAATCCCGAGTGATCTTTCACAATCGAGATGCTGATTTCTTTGAAGACCAGTTCCCGTACTCTGCAACTCCGACATCTTCTTTATCCAATGAACATGGTGGCGCCACCACACCACTGTCAAATTCCTCCTCTTTGTTGGAGCCACACGAAGTTTTTGTTCAGCCTTCCGCTGCCGATCCACCGCCGCCGGTCACCGTTGGCCTTCCCCCGTCCACCGGTGGCCAACTGTTGCCGACTGCTGTCTTACCGATCACCGCCGGTCGGTCAACACTGGCCAGTCAATGTCGGTCAGCACCGGTAAGTCAACATCGGTTGTCGCTGGCCAGTCAACGTCGATCAATACCGGCAGGTCAATGCTGGCGAGTCCTCCGCCGCCCGACGCCGGTACCGCCACACCGGCCGCTGTCGGTCAACCTTTGCCATCCGCTGCTGGTTATTCTCCACCAATCGCCACCGATGCTACATCCTCGGTATCCACTTTACCAACTTCTCTGGTACCGGACAGTTCCGCTGCTGAGTTGCCACCTACTAGACAGAGTGTTCCATCTCATCGTTCTCCATCATACTTGGCAGATTACAACTGTGAAGATCATACTTGTGCTCTTACTACTGAAGACCCCCCCTCCTACGTTCCCTCATGCGTCGTCACTTTCCTCAGGTGTTCTCTATCCTCTTACTGATTATGTAAATTGTGATAATTTTTGTAGTATGCATTCTAGATTTTTGGGTGCTGTAACATCTAGTGCAGATCCCACTACTTATTCCGAGGCTTCCCGTCATTCTCATTGGCGAGATGCTATGGTTGAGGAACTTACTGCCCTGGAACAAAATCACATATGGACTTTGTCTCCTTTGCCTGCACATAAGAAGGCTATTGGTGCAAATGGGTATATCGGACGAAGTTTCATTCAGATTGTACTATTGAACGTCATAAGGCATGCCTAGTGGTTCTTGGAAATTTCCAGGTTGAAGGAATTGATTACACTGAGACCTTTGCTCCAGTTGCGAAGATGAGTTCTGTTAAATTGTTCATGTCTGTTGCTGTTATAAAAGGTTGGGAACTGCATCAGATGGATGTTTATAATGCCTTCCTGCATGGTGATTTGCATGAGGAAGTGTTCATGCGTCCTCCGCCTGGCTATGCTGTACCTCCTGGTCAGGTTTGTCGCCTTCAGAAATCTCTGTATGGTCTTCGTCAGGCTCCTCTAAATTGGTTTGCTAAATTGTCTCAGGCTTTACGGGCTTTTGGTTTTGTTCAGAGTAAGGCCGATTACTCTTTATTTGTCTATTTCCGTGGATCAGTTTCTTTACATGTTCTGGTTTATGTGGATGATTTGGTTATTGCTGGTAGTTCTTCTTCGCGAGTTCAAGAAATACTTGGGTTCTTGTTTTCACATGAAGGACCTTAATTTGCTTAAGTATTTTTTGGGCATAGAGATTGCTAGAAGACCGGAGGGGATGTTTCTCTCGCAAAGGAAATATGCTATGGACATCCCATCTGGTACATGTTTATTTGCTTCCAAACCAATTGATTTTCCGATGGAGCAACAACATGATTTGGCACGTGTTGAAGGTCCAGCCTACTATGACCTGGAGCAGTATCGCAATTTGGTTGGGCGCCTGATATATCTGACTATTACTCGTCCTGAACTTAGTTATTTAGTTCATACTCTTGCGCAATTCATGAAGTCTCATTGTGTTCCTCACTGGCAAGCTGCGGTTCATGTGTTGTACTACCTGAAGAGTCATCCTGGTCAAGGTTTATTTCTTTCTTCCTGTAGTACTCTGCAATTGACTGCTTATTGTGATTCAGATTGGGCTGCCTGTCCAATTATAAGGCATTCTTTATTTGGTTATTTTGTTATGATTGGTGATTTTCCAGTTTCCTGGAAGACTAAGAAGTAACCTACTGTTTCTCGGTCTTCTGCTGAAGTAGAGTATCGTGCTATGGCAGTTACCTGCTGTGAGTTGTTATAGCTTAGGTTCTTACTGAAGGACTTAGGGGTTTCTCACTCTTTTCCTATGAAATTGTTTTGTGACAGTGAATCTTCTCTCCACATAGCAGCCAACCCGGTTTTTCATGAACGCACGAAGCACATTGAAGTTGATTGTCATTTTGCCCGAGATCTTGTCCAATCTGGCGCTATTGTTACTCAACATATCTGTACGACAGACCAACTATCGGATTTGTTCACTAAAGCTCTCGGACGTAACCAGTTCCATTCTTTACTTGGCAAGTTGGGCATTTTCGATCCTCATGCTCCAACTTGAGGAGGAGTGTTAAGGAATTGGAATTGGATTTGTATTCTTACCATAATTATAGATGTAATTGTATTCTATTACCTTTTCCTAGCTTGTATAGGTATCATATACTACTATATAATGTATTATGAATTCATGAATACAGACACACAATTATTACCCTTATTTTCTACATAAGTCTAAAAGTAAAATATGTTCAAGTACAACATCATTTTGGGAGTCATTATTTTCAATTTTTTGAAAAAATAAACTACCAAAAAAATAAATTCAACACTGATAAACTCAATTCAGCACAAATAAATTAAATTCATCACAAATAAACTAAATTCAGCACCAATAAACTAAATTCAATATTAATAAAATAAATTTAGCACCAAATAACCCCGACTGGACTGGGTTAATTGTTAAAAATTTATTGCCATTCTTGGTTTTCTTGTTTTATTTGTTGGTAAAAATATAAATCTCTAAATTTCTTTTTCCAAAAAAGATAAATAAAAAAGGCCATGTATCTTTGCATATTAATATCTTTCTAAAGTTTCAGGATTTTGACCATCTGTTCAAATACGATGATATATATATATATATATATATATATATATATATATATATATATATATATATATATATTGCAAAGGGTTCAGTACACACCCTTATGTGTACACCATTTTGTATGCCAAATCCATCCACTGATTTACTCTAATCTCAACCATTGATTAACTGTAATTTCAACTAATTAATTAACAAATAATAATTCCATTTTAACCAATTCGCTTGAACAATTCCATTCACATTGGTTAATTGATGCAAGGAGAATGGCCACAAAGGTCCGATACGGTTTTGAGCATTACTTTTGCGTCCGGACCGATATCAGGCAATTCTAGATGCGGTGGAACCATCTCGACGAGCATTGTTTTCATTATCATCGATGATTCTTCTCAATTAACCTAGTTATATCCTCAATGGTGTAAGTCTGATTTTGTTATGTTCATTTTGAGAATCTAGTTGAGAGCCAATTCTCTTCCTCAATCAAGGTTTTTCAAAGTGATGGTGGCACTGAGTTTCTCAATCATCGCATGTGATCACATTTTTCTTCCAAAGGATTTCATTGTAACATTTCATGTCCTTACATTCTTGAGAAAAATGGTCGTGCAGAGTGGAAGTATCGTCATATCACTGAGATAGGATTGTCGATGTTATTTCATTCTGACCTTCATCACTCTTTCTGGTAAGATGCCTTTTCTACCACAACCTACATCATAAAAAATTATCATTATTTTTTTAAAAAACTCTATAAATTAATGAAGATGATCCAATTCTCCTTCCAAAAACAATTGAAAACACTTAGTTTTCTATCCCAAATCAAGCTGTCATTTGACTATTATTGTAGTTTTTTTGGGCGGACCCGTACCTATTTAATAATTTAAAAATTAATAAGGTACATAAAAGAGGGGGACTTAATACCTTACCTCTGATAAAAGACACCGTAGATTCTAATACATGAAGCCTATATTCTAGAGAACCATGGGTCAATTGTAAAAGAAACAACAAACTAAAAGTTTTATTACATCGTGAAAAACTAGAATAATGTACAAGAAGTCTATGTTCTGACATATGTAATCGATGCTGCATACAGAATGATCTTTCCTTGAATTCCCCGGGCAAACCTGCAAAATAAAAGACATTATTTACCTGTGTATAGCTTGCAAGCTTTGATAGGGCTTCTGCTACATTGTTTCCTTCGCAGAAGATATGCTTTAGTGTGAAATTGAGCTTCAAAAGGATAGTTTTGATGCCCCTGATTTCTTCAGTACATGTCCATGGTTCTTCAGTCTTCCCATCTAAGATGTGCAGCACAATATGGGAATCCACTTCAATCTCGAGCACTCCAATATGATTTGGTGCTGCCAGTTATAGACCGTGTTTCAAAGCTGAGGCTTCTGCCTAGAGTGTGGAGCAGTTGGTTTTGGTTTTAGCATGTGCTACAATGACTGTTCCATTGGAGTTTCTGATTATTTCTCTAATATTTGCATTTCCAGATTTTAACATATAACCATATGTGTTCAGTTTATACTTACCTGGTAATGTTCATTTCACAATTCTTGATTGTCTTTTCTTCTGATGATCTTTCAGTAACATGAGTTTGGGTGTGTTACTGGTTAGATTCCAGTAGCATTTTGATCCCTTTACTGAAGAGAATATCATTCAGTAGAAAAAAGTGTATTTTTTTATTACAAAATAAGTATTTGGTTTTTTATTATCAAATAGATCTTTTTCTGTCACACCAAATGGACCAAGTAATCAAACATGTCATATACTTTATTATGTCATTAGCCTCTTTGTTTGGGATGTTTAAGTTCCAATAGAAGTAAAATATATCCCATAAGAAGAAAAAGGCCCGAAACTGTATAAAGAACACTTGATCCACAGCTTTCAAGATTTTCACAATTTCAGGGCAACTACTAAAGCAGTGATGCAAGGTATCAGAATCATTTTTGCAATACAGTCATTTTGAAGGCAGTTGGAAAGAGAAATCTTCTAAAATGTTAGGCAATGCAAGCAAATGGTTGAGCATTCTCCGGTTTAGAAAATTGATCTTTTTAGGCAGAAAAGTAGGTCATAGATATGTAAAAGAGTGAACTTTTTGTTTCTTAGGTTTGAGCAGCTCATAAGCTGATTGTAGAGTGAAATGGCCATTGGGGTTTGGTTTCCAAACCATTATGTGTTCATAATCAGGTCAAACTATGAACTGTTGTTCAAATATTTGTCTTATAAAAATTGTCAAAATGTCTTTTAGTGTCTGCAAATAGGATTCTTTATGGTTTAGGAATTCATCCATAGTTAGCTCTTGGAAAGGCTAAGTACTATCTGAGATTAATTTTTCTGATAGTACCCCTTGTCTAGTCCAATTAGAATCCCAAATTGATGTGTCTCCTTTTCCAATTTGGATTTGAGTTTTTTTCTTGAGCTATGTCATTTACCTCGATGATTCTCTTCCATGTTTTTGTTGTTTTATGATTATCAGGGATAGACCACATGAACTTAGCCCATAGTGATTCCCCTTTTGTAGCTTTCACCACGGTTTTAATGAGAAGCTTTTAATCATTATGTGGAGATTTTTAAAACCTATGCCATTTCCCTCCGGGAGGTAGCTTTGGTACTTAAAGGATTTCCATGTTCTTCTTTTACTGTTTTCAATTTAATTAGTGCTCCCTAAAAATTTGGCCATCAGTTTATGGAGTTTATCAATGACTGATTTTGTTGGCTTTAGGTTTGTTAGTAGGTGAAGAGGTATGGAAGAAAGAAAATGTTTAATTAAGATTATTCTACTAGTTGTTGTGAAAGATTTATTTTTCCAGGATTGGATTTTAGAGGTTGTGGAATTAATTAGAGATTGGAAATGGGAGTTCTTTGGCTTGTCAGTGTAGATTGGGCAGCCCAAGTATCTGAAAGGTAAGCTTCCCATCATCATTTTTGTATTGTTTTTTTATTGCAGCTTCAGTTTGTGTTGGGGTGTGTTTTGACAGGTAAAAAGATGATTTCTCAAAATTTACCTTTTGGCCAGCTGCAAGCTCATATGATTTAAGAAAGCATGTTAATGTTTGGATACCTTTTTTGGTGTACTAGAGGAAGATTGTTGTGTCATCAACAAAAGAGAGGTGGGAAACTTCGAGCACGGTTGAAGGAAGTTTATAGGGCTGGATGTTAGAGTATTGGTACAAAAAATTTAAGTTTTTGAAAATATCTTCAGCCATTAAGGTGAAAAGTATGGGAGAGAGAGGATTTCCTTGTTTTAATCCTCTAGAAGCTTGGAAAAAACCATTAGGGGCGCCATCTATTAAAACTGAGAAGTAGGCAGCTTTGATATTTCCCATGAATAGGTTTGTTAAGTGTTCAGAGAAGCCTATTTTATTCAGTAGTTTGGATAAGAAACTCCATGATACTCTATCAAAGACTTTCATCATGTCTAGTTTAATAATCATATTATGTCCTTTAGTTTTTGAACGCAAGAAATTTGTGATTTCTTGCATGAGGAGAACATTATCTACAAATGCAAATTTTTCAGGACTGATTATTAAGTCTAGATGTGATTTTAGTCTTTCAGATGCTATCTTGAACATAATTCTTTTTGAAAAGTTACAAAGGCTTATTGGCATGTAATCTTTGAAGGATGCACAAACATATTTTTTGGGAATGACAACTATTAGTGCAGAGGATATTGCTTTAGGTACTGGTTTTAGATTAAAAACAAATCTTGTATAGCTTCCAGTATATCCTCCTTTATGATATCCCAACAATGTTTGTGGAAGCTCCCTAGGAAACCATTTGTCCCAGGGGCTGAGTCACTATCCATCTGTTGGATGATGAATGTTAGCTCTTGTAGTGTTATAGATTCCATTATTTTTTTATTGATTTGAGGACCTATTGATTCTGGAATGTTTTCCACAATCCAAGCTGTGTTGATGATAGATGGATCAGTATCTTCATGTGTGAGAAGTTCAGAGACAAAATTGACAGCTTCTTAACTGATTTCCTATTTTGTGTTCAACCATTCTCCTCTTGAGTTTTTTTTTATATTTCAGAAATTAATTGTCTTTTATATTTTTCTTTAATTGAGTTATAGAATAATTTAGAATTAGTGTCTCCTTCCTTAATCCATTTAATTATGGATTTTTGTTTCCAGAAGGTATCTTGGTTGGCCAAAGCAAGTGTTAAATTTGCTGTGGCTAAATTATGGGCTATAGGATTTGAAGAATTTTCATTGATTTGCAGAAGTGATTTTGCTTGTATCAGAGCCTCTTCACACTCTTTGACTTTGTCAAAAATATTTCCAAATGTGTTCTTGTTCCAGAGTTTTAGAGCTATTTTTAGGTTTTAATTTTAAAAAATAGTTTGTTCATGCTTTTTAGATGTGTAATCATACTCCATGCATCTTTTACTGATTTCATAAAACTGTTATGTGAAAACCAATAGTTTTGGAATCTAAATGGTTTTGGACCAGTTGATTCAACCTCTTCTTTTATGTTAAAAAGAAGAGGTAAATGGCCAAAATGTTGTCTGGAGGGATTTTTGATGTTTGATGTAGGAAAAAGAGACCACCATTTTTTGTTTGATAGAGTTCTATCAAGTCTTTCCCAAACTCTACCCTTAATTCTCATTCATGTCCAAGTATATAGGCTTCTAGAAGTTGGTGATGTTGTTAGCTCAGCTTCTGAGATGAATTTGTTAAAGTTTTTAAGTCCTCTTGGATTAGGGTTTGATGGACCTAGATATTCATCAGCTCTTTCCATGACATTAAAATCACCTATTAAGCTTAATGGTTCATTTTTAAACTATAGGAGCTCAGACCATAAAACTAATCTTTCCTTGATAGTATTTTTTGCATATATGAAACCAGTTAAGCATTCATTTTGAAGATTGGGATGTGTAAATGAGATTAGGGTGTGATTATCCTGTTGCTATATTTTAAGAGTTATTGAGTCATCCCAGAAGATCCATATTTTGCAATCTGTTCCTGAATAGAAGTTGTTATACCCTATTTGATATGCTATTTTTTTGTATAGAATCTAAATGTGTCATTGGTTCTATAATAGCAAATAGGGGAATGTGAAATCTGTGTTTTATATCTTTTATCCTTATTTGTGCTGCTTTGTTACTGATCCCTCTTGAATTCCATACACATATTGGTGTCTTTATCATTTTAAATGTTTTAAGGGTTAGATAGTTTGGAACGGGCATGCATCATTTTAGGTGTTAAAGCATAGTCTTTTTTTAATGTATCTTCTTAGCTTATGTGTTTGTTGAGTATGTTCAGTAGTAATTACGTTTTCTAGGTTTTGAATTAGAGAATTGAATCTTTGTTGAGATTTAATGAAGCTAGCTTTTAGTTCAGCTAGATTTAGGTTATTCTCATACTTGTTTAATTTCTGTTCAGCATTCAGCATTCAGCCAGTCTACAGATTTATCTTTCTATTGTTTGATGTTAAGAGAGAGGATTCTCCTGCATTAATCTCAATGAAGTCTTTTGTATCAATGGATTCTGTAGAGCTTGTTATGGTTGTTTCTAAGGGAATTTTAAGCATAGTAGGTGTGGGTTTTGGTGGTAAATTTCCAGAAGAGATAACCTGCTCATTAGTGTCATTTCCATTTTCAGGGTAGACATTAGGTGAATAACATTTATCACTCAAATCTACAGATTGTTCAGGAATTATGGAAGCGGTAGATTCAACCATTTGAATTTTCTTTGAACCAATTAGTGGGTTAATAGTTTCAGATACAACAGCTTTATCCCAAGAACTATTCTTAGCATGCTCATAAGATATAATTTCAGCTGGTTCATCTATCAAAGAATTTTGAGAGTTTAGAGAATCAGATTGAGGCAATTTACTAGTTGAAGACTTCTTTACATTTTGATCAGAAGGCAAAACATTCACATTTAACAGTTCATTAATCCCAGAATTGTTCTCATCGGCAGATAAATCATTAAGAGCCGAGAAGCTATTGTCTATAGTAGGCATATAGGGGAAGTTATCTTTTTTAGCATGAGCAACAGGGAACTTAACTACCGTGGCAGGATCAGTATTAGAGAGAACCTATTTTGCAGAAAGTGTCTGAGTCAAAATAGGATTCTCCCTACTGTTCTAGATTTGTTATTCAGTACCTGCCGAGATAGTTCCTTAATCTGCAAACCTGTGACTTTCTGAGTTTGGGCATTAGTTTTCACAGGGACCTATCTTTTTTCCAAAGTGGTAAGGCCAGAGGATGATGACTTCAATCCATTACCTTTTGGCCTTCTCTGTTCGTAATTGGAATGAGCCATGGTACCTGTATCCTTAGAGAAAGTGTCTGCAGGCCCCCAAGCATGGAGAGTTAATATAGAATTTTCGTTTCTGTATGAAGAAGTGACATGGCCTAATTTAAGGTAGTTAGAGGAATAGTTTGGAATACCATCATATTCAACATATTGCCAAAATCCCATGTTTCTGTAATCTATCCACACTCTTTCTACCAAAGGCTTAGTAGTGTCTATCTCTACACACATTTTGGCAACATGTGGTCTAGTGTAATTCAATGTGGCTTTATCAACCTTTATTGGTTTACCTAGAAAGTTTCCTAAAGATAACATAACCCATTCATCAAAAAACTGCTGAGATAAGCCATACAGAGATTCCCAGACTGGGACTATAGGGGAATCTGCATTTGGGTTAAAGTTTGGAACCCATTGGTAATTCAAAGTGAGTAGGGACAAAAATTCCAAACCTTGTGGAACCAACACCGGTAGTAGTCCTTTGGTAAATCAAATTTAATCAATACCCGGTGGTTGTCAAGTAGGTTGATCTCAGTATGGCGTTTGAAGCCTGTAGTTTGGAAATCTTTTCTTAGCCGCTCCAGTTGTGGTCTGCTTCGCTCAATTTGCCAATTAGCGTCCACCTTAGAGGGGCTTCGAGCCTTTCACATTATTTGATTGTGAATTTTAGTCCGGGCTCTCTGAGGTGGTCGATCTTTTGTTTTGGATGGAATGGTGTTCAGCTTGATTCCTTCACTGCTTCAGGGTAAAGTTCTTTGAGAAGTTCTTGGCCAAGAGCTTGTTTGTATGAGAATGAGGGGTTGGGGTCCAGCGGCTGCACCGCCATCACAGCGTCACCGGAGATAGTTAGAAAAGAATATGTGATGCCGGCTGTAGAGTTTTAGAAATCGCCTCAGAGAGAAGAAAAATACAAAAAATCTTTAATTAAATATTCTTTAATTAAAAATTCTTAAATTTGAGCATTAAATCGAATTAATATATGAGTAAGGATACACAGTTAGCTCTTGTTATAATGAATATATTTAAAATTATCAAAATTTCATATGTTTTAAATGTTTTTTGAAAGATATTTAAGATCAAATATTTTCTGAGTCAGCAGTTGAAAAATAAAGTGAGTGTATATATATATATATATATATATATAAATCATTCATAGATGTTGGAAAAAATGGGCAACAACGATTACAATGAGTAAAATTAATATCCAATCGAACTAGCCTTTAGTAACCAATATATTGCAAGAATATCTAAATTACAGGTCAACCATACCGATTAACTTCCAATAAAATCTGTATCGCTATTCCCACAAATATTAGGATCACTTGGTAGAGAGAAGTGTATCACACATCGGTATCATTATACCAAACAAGGATCTTCTAAAACTGTAATACTACTTTATCCAATTAAAACACAATTTATGTTGTTTAAACAATAAACACATTTAAAAAAATATAAATTGATGCAACCAAATAAATAGGACCCCAGATACAAAAATACAAACACACGATATGTACAACAAATTTCAAGAACACTACATCGTCGTGAACAGCTAAATAAAGTTATCATCATAAATACAAATGATCTGATCGATCTGGTTGAAGAACACGACTAGAAACAAATTATTCCCCAATTAATTTATAACATAATATTTAAAAATATAAATTAAAATAATTGTTGCTTCCGTATCTCACCATGATAGGAAAATGAGAAAGAGAAGATTGAAGAAAGAAGTCGAATTTTTGAGAGCCTATCCAAATCACAAAATCGCAATCGTATATTTTTAAAACATGTAACATGGAAATAAGTTAAGTAGGAATAACATTTGAAAATTTTAAAATTAAACTTTGAATATTAGTTTGGGACAGATGAAGTATAATTTGCTTAGAACTAATGAAATTTCACTATGATAGTGTTATTGTAAATCAATCTATGACATAATTGTTGTGTTTTATATGTCTAATTTTGTTTAGTTAAAGTTGGTCACAATATAAATTCTATGGACTAGTGTATTTATTTATCTCAATATAGTTAATTAATTGCAAATTGACCGAAATATTAAATATTTTATTCTATCTTTTCAAAAAGATATGGAAAAGGGCATGTTAACCTTTGCATATTAATGTCTTTCTCTTTTCCAATAATGACAGTCCAAATACGAAGAACGAGACGGCAAATGAGTCAAATCTAATAAGATAAATGAGGGGAAAATTGTAGCTTTTGGCTTACCACATAATTCTAATTCTATCCTTCAGCCTTCAGGTAAACGAATGCTTGTTTTTTTATGATGCATTTTCAATGCGATCTAGATGCAACTAAGCAGATTTTCAAACCTGAATACATATATGCAGAACGTATTTAGAGAATGTGTCCTCTAACTGCTTTTTGTTTTTCTAAATTTTCATTGTCCTCTATTAAATTTCTCATTTTTTAAGCACATGAAAAGGATGCATTCAGAGAATGCGTCCTTTATTTGATATCTCTTTTTTAAGCGCATAACAGGTTTACTTTTTTTTTTAAAAAAAAGTTCCATCTATTCACTAAAAGAAGGAGGAAGAGTTTTTAAAATTAAAGAGAATGAAGAGGACGCATTTGCTGAATGCGTCCTTTGATTACTTTTTTTTTGTTTGGATGGCTTATTTACTAGAATAAATGCATTGGAAGAATTTGAAAGCGCTCTTTGAAATTTATGATAATAAAATTTGAACATGCTATTTAATAGAATAAAGTTAATGGAAAAATTTTAGCATCCTATTTAAAATTTATGAGAATGAATTTTGAATGTCATATTTCCTCTAATTTTGAACATCTCTATTTCATTTTTTTAAATATTCCAAAATATAGAAAATGAATGAATTATAAAAATAAATCGATAGTTAAAAATGTATTGAAATTTTGATTTTAAAATTTTAAATTTTGATTTTAAAATTTTGAATTTTGAATTTAAATAAATTAGAGTTGTATGCAGTTTTTAAAAAATTTTCCTCTTTTTCCACTACTAACTAAATTAAATTTAAAAAAAATAAGAGTAGACACATTTAATGTTTATGAAATTAGAGACTGATAATTAAAACAAAATAAATATGAAATGGAGTGAAAAAAAATATGGATTGATTCAGTGATACGATATTCGAAGAACACGTGCCAAATAGATAGGTAGAAATGTAATGAAATTAATTTTCAACGACATGTAAGGTACTAATGACGCCCTCCGGAAAGCTTTCCACCTGTTCTACATGGGGGCGGACGGATGGTGCAGGATGTGCGTCAAGGAACAGCCATATGAGTATAAATATGTACGTGGTCATGCTGAACTCCCTCTGTAAAATCCTCCTCCATGTCGTCTCCTGCATACTCATTTAAATCATATTGGACGTGAGGAACGCTTCCTGTATGTAATGGAGGAGTAGGCGATATATACGCAAGACTAGAAGTGGGAGTACGGTATGCAGTAGAATCAGCTGGAGTAGTGTTGGAGTGTGAGGGTCCACCATCTGATGGTCCTTTATGGGTTGGAATTGTATGTGAGGGTCCGCCATCTTACAGTCCTTCGTGGGTTGGACTTGCATGTGAGAGTCTGGCTTGAGATGAACCAACGTGTGCAGTAGGTCTGGGAGCACGGGGTCGTCGACCACCCTGTCAACCAAGAGAAGCTGTACGGTGGCTTCTAATTTCATTGTATCTCACACCAGGGGGAGGTCCCTCAGTGTGCACATGTGGCTGATAATATTGCGGTCTGGAGGGCTCATGCACATATTCTAGAGTACGTGTAACAACAAGATGTACCCCCCTTATAACGTCCGCGAAACATGGAGGAGATTCGTCCAAATTAATATCTAACATAAGGCGCATCTCGGACATTGCCTGCAACTACATAAATGAGATAAATATGTTAGATATTCAAAAAGGAGGGAATTTGAAGTATTATTTGTTGATACTTTGAGAAATCTAGCAAATACCATATACTCCAAAGTCGCTCCATCTCCATGAAACCCCTCTGCAACCGTTTGGCACCGTCCCGGCTAATCAATCAGGGTCACTATCCTGCGAAGATACCACTCCATGTATTCTCAATCGGGTGTATATGGATCCGCTAACCCAAGAGCATTAATTTGGTGCTCTGCTCGATGTTCCCACACATCAAGATATCTTCTCAGTTCAACACTCCAATCCATGTCTGACCTCACCCGATGGTCTCTAGTATGAAGTAGTTTGTGTTCATCCTTAGTTACTAATTGCGTGGGTATTGTCTGGATAAGGCCAAATTGTCTGAGAACACGATGAACATGATGAAACTCCACGACGTGCCAACAAATGAGGTTAACACACAATAGCCAGTTGTTGCTACCAGCTCTACAGTATTGTGGAAGAAGTTGCATGACATCTTCAGTGTATGACTGCCAAATAAACTGACATAACAGATAAGTTTTTTGGTTAGAAAAGAAACATATTTTTTTTCTTTTAGTTTAAATAAAGAAAATCCAAACTACTTTATACCTAACTATCATGGAGAGATGTCAGTTGATCACGGTACACTTTCAGTACATCCATGATTGATTGTGATAAAATCGTATCGGGCTCATCACCTGTGAGGAACAGAATGAATAATATTAGTTATTTCTAGTAATTTAAAAGGTTTAAAAATTGTGTCCTTACTAAATAAATTCAAACCTGGACCAAGATCACTCATGGTGACGGTCACTGGAAGTCATCCGACCGGACAGATGGTTGGTATTCGCTCCCATGCCCACAACTGAAAATAAATATAAAAAATATAATATAATATAAGAAGTCATCAGTTGGGTCATACCCATCCTCATCAGGTCCCCCCATAATCCCTAAAGTAGGCCTCTGTATTAGGATTCACCATAAGGTGGAGCGTCATGGCTACATTGTCTGTGTACACCACTTGTTCATCATCATTCCCTGGATTCAAATCAGTTGATAAGGATCGACCATCTTCACTTTCTTCTTCAAGATCCATTTCCTTGCCTTCATTATGACTGGCATTATGCTCACCATCACCAACAACATGCTCTCCAATTTCACCTACACAATCATCATTGGAGACATTCAGCTCTTCATGATGGACACCATATATACCACCACTTGTGGATGGCAAAGTGCAATCGAGATAGACTAACGCACTGGGTTGACTCGACTCACCAATGAAAGAAGGTTCTCCTAAACCTTGGCAATGTACATGGGGTGGGAAGGTTGGCAAAGCTGTATAGATCTGAACATTGCTCAACAACAACATGAACGTGCCCGAGCTAACATCACCTGCACGATCAATGGTGTTTGACATCTTTTCCATATTAATGTAAAGATCAGCTGAGGACAAGGACATTCGATCAAGAATGTTAAAGAAGTATGTGGCGGACTCGGCATTTACCATATTATAACATCGATAATATATAGACGAACCAATCAGCTCAGGATAACGATAATAGATTTTCAACAGAAACCCCTCACTTACTATGCCAATCCATCTGAAAATTAATTCAACTAACTCAGAGTGGCTTAACCTCCGTTCGAGAGTCACATTTTTCTCAGGTATGGGAGGATCATAATACACACCCATATTCAAATCAAACTTTATCTGACCCCTTTTGTACAAGCACACCGTCAAAACCATCGTAGAATTGCATTATACAAATATAGAACATATAATTCCATATTCAGAAAGACAGTATTATTCAGCAACATATATTCAACTCCTCAAACCCTAAACCATACACTGTTCAATTGTCATTGGACAACCAAATCATACACTATTATCGATTATCTTACTAATTCACATTCAACATTTCAACTTCTGTAATGTCTCTTCACAATATAAAATTTGAACTCAATTACAACACACAAATTAAATTATTACTATAACTTCAATAAAAAAATTAGGATATGTGATCACAAAATTAAGATCACAAATCACACATAATCAATTCACCCATAATCATACATCTTTAAAATGATTCTATTGCCCATTCCATTCCCAAATCAATGGAATTGCCAATCACTACCACAAAGACCCCTCTCTAGCACCGGTTTTTAAAACCGGTGCTAAAAATCTAATAGCACCAGTTTTTTAAAATTTTAACTCCAGTTTTTTTAAAACCAGTGCAAAACCGGTTTTTAAAAACTGGTGCTAAAAATTTAAAATTTTCATTTTCCCGCAAAAGAAATAGCCAAAATTTTAAAAATAGCACCTGTTTTTAAAAAATGGTGCTAAATATTTGTAAAATTCTATCTTCCCACCAAAAAAAATTCAAAATAGCATCAGTTTTAGTAAAATTTAGCACCGGTTTTAAAAACCGGTGCTAAAAATTAAAACATACCATCGGTTTTTTGAAAAAAATAACCGGTGCTAAAAATTAAAACTTACCACCGGTTTTTTGTAAAAAATAGCAACATTTTTTTCAAATAGCACCAGTTTTTTTAAAAAAATAGCACCTGTTTTTAAAAACCGGTGCTAAAAATTTTCACTACTCATTTTCCCGTCAAAGAAATAGCCAAAAATTTTAAAATAGCACCGATTTTGGAAATATTAGCACCGGTTTTTAAAAAACGTACCTAAATATTAGTAAAATTCTATCTTCCTGCCAAAAAATTTAAAATAGCACCAGTTTTAGTAAAAAATAGTACCCGTTTTAAAAACCTGTGCTAAAAAGTAAACCATAGCACTGGTTTTTACAAAAAATAGCACCGGTTTTAAAAACTGATGCTAATATTAAAAATATAGCACCAATTTTAAAAACTGATGCTAAAATTAAAAACATAGCACCGGTTTTTAAAAACCGTTGCTAAAAATTTGCAATACTCATTTTCCCACCAAAGAAATAGCCCAAAATTTTAAAATGGCGCCGGTTTTTGAAAAATTAGCACTAGTTTTGGAAAAATTAGCATTGGTTTTACAAACAGGTGCTAAAATGAAAAAATAACACCGATTTTGGAAGAAAATAGCACCGATTTAAACCGGCGCTAAATTTTTTTACATTTTTCCCACCAAAAAAATCCCCCCCACCAAAGAAATCGCCAAAAAATTATAAATATTTGTTGAAATTTTTTAAAGTTCATTATTTCCGCCAAGAATTCAAAATATTTGCCAAATATTTCAAATAATCTTCCTAGAAATTTCATGAGCTGAGAGTAGCTGCGCAGCCGCTCTAAGCTATTTTTTTAAACTTTCAAAATCGTTCACTTCTTTTGTTGACTTTAAGTAATGACTAAGTTAAGTTAAATTAATCAATGATCAACCTTTACTGACCTCACATATACAAATAAGAATAAAAAAAATACATTAACTAATTAACGTTCAACCCTTAATTGATTTAGTATACCCCCCATCCCAGATTAAATTGCACAAGATCAAAGATTCAGTCAACCTAAGAAAACTTTGAGTACATAATTGAATAGATATATAAACAATCGTGAAAACTTTACTTGACTTTCAATATATAAACACTAATAACTAGGCTAACTTTGGCTAATCAACGGTCAAACTATACTTGTCTTTCAATATATAAACACTAATAACTAGGCTAACGTTGACTAATCAGCTGTCAAACTATACTTGAGTTTCAATATATAAACACTAATAACAAAGTTGACTTTAACAAATTAACGGTCAAACTTTATTTGAATTAGTATATAATAAATACTTATAAAAATGTTTGAATTTGTCTATTCAACGGTCAAACCTTACTTGACTTTCTATATATAAATACTAGTGACTAAGTTGACTTTAACTAATCAACGGTCAAACCTTACTTGACTCTCTCTCTGTATAGAAACACTAGTGACTAAGCTGATTTTAACTAATCAACGATCAAACTTTACTCGACTTTCAATATATAAACACTAATAACTAAGTTGACTTTGACTAATTAATGGTCAAACCTTACTTTAATTAGTATATAATAAATACAAATTAAAATGTCTGACTTTGTCTAATCAAATGTCAAACCTTACTTTACTCTCAATAAATAAACACTAATAACAAAGGGTACTTTAACTAATTAATGGTCAAAATTTATTTTAATTAGTATATAATAAATACTAATAAATAGGTTGACTTTGTCTTATCAACGGTCAAACCTGACTTGACTTTCAATATATAAACACTAATAAAAAAGTTGACTTTAACTAATTAACGGTCAAACTTTACTCGACTTTAAATATATAAACACTAATAACTGGGTTGAGTTTAACAAATTAACTGCAAACTTTACTTGACTTTCAATATATGAACAAAATAACTAGGTTGACTTTCACTAATCAACAGTCAAACTTTACTTGACTTTTAATATATAAACACTTATAACTAGGTTGATTTTGACTAATCAACGGTCAAACCTTACTTGACTTTCAATATATAAACATTAATAACTAGGTTGACTTTGGCTATTCAATGGTCAAACCTTACTTGACTTTAAATATATAAACAATAATAACTTAGTTGACTTTGACTAATCAACGATCAGACCTTACTTAATTTTCAATATATAAACAATAATAACTAGGTTGCCTTTCACTAATCAACAGTCAAACCTTACTTGACTTTCTATATATAAATACTAGTGACTAAGTTGACTTTAACTAATCAACGGTCAAACTTTACTAGACTCTCTCTCTCTGTGTGTATGGAAACACTAGTGACTAAGCTGACTTTAACAAATCAACGATCAAACTTTACTCGACTTTCAATATATAAACACTAATAACTGAGTTGACTTTTATTAATTAATGGCCAAACCTTACTTTAATTAGTATATAATAAATACAAATAAAAATGTTTGACCTTTTCTAATAAATGGTTAAACCTTACTTGACTTTCAATAAATAAACACTAATAAAAAAGTTGACTTTTACTAATTAATGGTCAAACTTTATTTGAATTAGTATTTGATGGGCTTGATTAATATCTTCACAGGCCTATTTGAGTGCTAAATAATCATTTAAAAACTGAACTCTTAGGGAGGGTCGTAGCTTTGGTGGGCTTCATTAAGATCTGAAACGACAGCAGTGATATGCATCAGTGTTCGACTAGTGGTTTTAATAGATATGATGCTCCTTCAGTCCTTCTGTACCCATGTTCTGTCCAAATCCATCGCTGGAGCTCCTATCACTAGTGATATGCGCCCCCTTCGGTGGAGCTCCCATCACCGCGGTGCTAACCACTGCATGCCACCTCTTCGTTTCCCACCACCGATGGCGATGCTCTCTACCACCTCCACACCGCCCCCTTTCCCGCCAGCTGCACTTACCAATGCACACCACCTCATCGCTTTTTTCCCTTTCTCTTCTTTTCTCCCGCTCAACTTAACCAGCCTCAAACCCTAGATCTAAATGTTCCCAACTCCATGACATCTAGTGGTCCTGGTATTCGGTCTTCCGATGTTCAGGGCGTTCCAACTCCACGGATTTCCCAACGTTCCAACTCTACGGCATTCCCAGGGTCACTTCGACGAGATGGTGTTTCTCATGCATCGCTGGAAGTCCAGTCCACGGTGGAATTCTACTAAAGTCCAGTTCAATGTACCTCTTCCTTTCTTTGTTTTCTTATGCATTCTCTCCAAGTGTTCAATGATTTGTCTGATAGTGAAAAATTCTTGAATATAAGGGGAAGAAGAAGATAAAGGTAGGGACTTGAACCAAATGATCATGATGTGTGGGAGGAGGAATAATAAGTTGAGTATGAGGTATATGTTCTGAAAAAAATCTTTGCTGCACATAATCAAAAGTTCTCTTCTCTCTGTTTTTTTTTGTTGTGTTTGCTATTTTTGCTGTGTTTACATTTTAAATCAATCGTGAAAAGTTAAATTGTGTAACTTAAGCTCGGATAGAGGGAGTAACACTTGCATCAATTGACGAAACATCTTGCATCAATTTTACCTGACTGGCTGCATTTTTTATTGAAAATTTATGTGTTCTGATTAGTTCAATTTAGTGTTCAAATTAGCCTGGGTATATCTTCTTTTCCTGTTGGAAGCCTATAGTGATGAGAACGCTGCTGTGAACATGTTGTTTGAGTTAGTTGAACTGTGACCCCTTGTGTGACTTGATGTTCATCATGCACTGAAGGAAGGTAGTGGAAGATGTCCCTCGAGGTGTACATGTAAACTTTTTGAAAGCAGAACGAAGTTTGCACAGGTGGGCACTTGAAGATCTTCAAGGAATTTATGTTGCTGAGAAGCAAGCAGTTGAAGAGTGAGGTGGAGTTGAAATGAATGTGTTGGAAGATGCTGGTCATTGGGTAAGCCAAAGATCAACTCAAATTTCAACTGTATCCATCTTTTTAATGTTTACAGTACCAGCTTTTCCCCCATAAAGTGTTTAAAAACTACATAATTTATGAACTTAAATTACAAAGGGGAGAATAAAATCTAAAAGGATTTAGGGGAAAAAACTATGAAATGAAAAATCCATACTTAATTGAGAATGGGAGAAACTGTGATGGTGAATAGTGAGATACAGACCTAGTCACTGCTGTTGCTTCATCCGACTGGATAATAGGTAGTTGTATGCCAAGTAAGTAATGCAGAACCAACATATAATGCCTACCTAGCTTTGCATCACTGCGTATTTTGCAAGATGAATAAGTGAGACAAGATAACAGTTAATGCATCTGGATCATTCCAAGGATTTTAGCCAGTTCCTGGCAACAGTTCTACTTCAAACGAATATCTCTTTAACCACAATGAATAATCATTCTTATTGTCCATCTTGTTCTTGTCGATCATTTTTCCAGAATCATTAGATTGTTTCATTAACCACTTGTACCTTTCTTTACCTCTAATTCAGAATCTGGGAGTTATAATTACTGTTGATAGATTCGGTTCTCCCAACTATGTACTCATTTCATCTTTGTTTTTTCAAGAGTAGAGAAGAAACTAAGATTCTAGAGCTGTAAGTGAAGGCAGTGCACCATAAATTGTGCTGCAGTAGTTTTATTATTGTATAATTAGGACTATTATTCTTGTCATAGTCATGCGGGACAAGGTGTTTGTATACTTGGTCTTGTCTCATCTTTGTATCTCTCACAAAAATGACAGTTTCAAATGAACACACAAACTTATCTCTCCTCTCAGTGTTTCTTCTTTATCCCGTTACTATCTGCAAAAGTGCAAAATCTCACCTACTTTTCTACAAATCTGTTGGCAAAGTTATTACCATTCATTCTTGCACAAAAATAAGTGGTGGAAGGTGCAAAATTGGATCTGCAAAACAGCAACAAACATTTTATGCAACTTTGATAGCTGCTGTGACTGATAGATGATACTGAATGAACCTTTCCCCTTTTCCCCTTGTGATTGTTCATGCATAGTACTGTATTTGGTAGTAGAATGGACAGTAGATATAACTAAAAACTTGTTCGAACAACTCTGACATTGGTTCAGTATAGAAGTTTAATCCTTCTAACTTATAACAATAGTGCTAGTAGACCATACATGATACGTGTGTCACTTTTTACGCATCAGAGAAGCTTTGAATTTAAACCTATGCTTATATTTGTGATTCATATCATGTTTATGCTAAATAGTTCATGGTACTGTTAATTCTCGGTTTCATTGTGAACTATGTAGTTGCTTAAAGAACGAAGAAATTTCAAAGTTGGTGGAGGAGGCACAAATGAATAAAGATCACATACATATGGAACCGAGATGGAATAGTACATCTGAGCATGGAACTATGGTCTTGTAGATGCATATGGAATAGTACATCTGAGCATTTTTAAGGATC
Source organism: Rubia yunnanensis (assembly GCA_037428765.1). Classification (NCBI taxonomy): domain Eukaryota; kingdom Viridiplantae; phylum Streptophyta; class Magnoliopsida; order Gentianales; family Rubiaceae; genus Rubia; species Rubia yunnanensis. The sequence continues at coordinate 110,484,528 of CM075064.1, read as the reverse complement.
ATAGATTGAAGATTAGTTTTGTGGCTTAGCCTTGTGACTTGATGTGTGTACACCACATGATTCAATTGGTAGTTCAAGCTAAAGTTATGTTTAGTCCCATAGATAGTTATGTTTGTGATAATTATGTTTAGTCCCATTGATTATTAATTTTGTATCATAACTTTTTCAGTTTTATTTCTATATAATCAATTTTGTGAAGTTTATTTTATTATTAAATTAATGTGGAAATAAATTGTTAATTTTGGGTCTTTTTCCCTTTCTCTGAAAGCGGCAGCGCGCTGCCGCTTTCAGAGGAAGGGATTTTTTTTCATCGTCGTAAATAATTTAGTACCAGTTAAAAAATTGGTGTTAACAAAAAAAACCTAGCACCGGTTGAAAAACCAGTGCTAACAAAAAAATTGGTGCTACTTTAGCATCGGTTGAAAAATCGGTGCTAACAAAAAAAATTGGTGTTAAATTAGCACCGGTTGAAAAACTAGTGCTAAAAAAACCGGTGCAAAATTAGCCACGGTTGAAAAACCGGTGCTAACAAAAAAATTCGGTGCTATCACGGTACATATTAGCACCGATATAAAAACCAGTGCTAACAAAAAAGTTGGTGCTAAAAGTAGGAATTTAGCACCGGTTTTTTTAAACAAAAAAATCGGTGCTAGAGGGGGGTCTCTATGGTAATGAATTGGCATGAGTTATTTATTTCCAGAATTACATTAATTACTCATTAACTAAAGTGGATATGTGATCTTAATTAATGATGTATATCATTGGTACCAACAAGAAAAGCTAACCAAAACCTCCATTCATCACAAATCGTTCCCATTTTCCTCACAAGTTCTGTCCGTAAATAAACTATGTCTGTAAATAATTGAGATTCTATCCCAAAATCAAACCCCACATAATCATTTAACACATTTATACAATTGATATTTTTTAAGTACCTCTCATCTCGGCAGTCATAGAGAGGCTCTCGGAGAATCGGAGCTTCTGGTAGCACGTGACTTCCACGTGAGGAGCTTCTGGAGGCACGTGCGTCCCACACGCAGGTCCGACGGTGGCGCAATAGGCGGTAATGACCGGCCGGTGGTGCAACCTACAAACCCAACAACCATTTACTCCCAATCTATAGTGACAAATTGCAGATCTAACAAAAATGAAAAGAAGAGACGAAATACTTGACTCGGCGATGAAATGGCAACAAACAAAAGCTGGGAGAGAGAGACCAACGGCGTGAGCCCGACGAGGAAGGAAGAATCTGACGGTGGAGGGAAATTAGGTCACCAGAGGAGAAAGGGTCCGTTTTTTGAAATTGGGTATCTATTTTGGGATTAAAATGCGAACAGGTTGAGAACGCGTCCTCATTTTTTCAGATAAAAAAAAGTAAAATTATAAGGATGCATTTAGCAAATGCATCCTCGTTTTTTCAGAATTTAAAAAGGTAAAATTATGAGGACGCATTAAGCAAATGCGTCCTCGTTTTATTGGATAATAACTTTTTTTAATAAATATTGAGAATGAATTCAGCAAATGCGTTCTTCACATTTGCATCCGTAGCCGTCTACCGTAGCCACACTTATAGAATTTTCTCTCAGTCGTGGTTTCTACTTCTTTCTTTTTGTAATTTTTCCACTTATGTTTCTTGATTGGCTGGTGATTTTTTTGAAAAAAATTTGGGAGAAAAGCAGACAAGGCGGAGTCCATATCCTCTTCGTTGAACTGCATTTTATCATTCAGGTAATTAACTTATATAAAGACTTGGGTGAGACCATCTCACCATAACTTATGGTGAGACGGGGGTCTAATATATAAATATAAAACATGGAGGGACTCTATTTATAAATCCAAGGGTTTTAATAGGAGATTCAGTTTCTCTCCCGTTTCATTTTTATTAGAACTCAGTAACCGCCCATTTATCTTCCATAGCCCTCGATTTTGGAGCTTCAATATTTGATTTTGATTAAATTTCTTGCAGAATTCATGGCTTCTTAGCAAAAAATTCGATAACGGAGTAATTTGTTCCCTGATTCGTGACGAATTTGGCAAAATTGGAGCTCGGAAAGTTCACCTTCTTCTACCAATGGTAATTTTTTGGTTTTTTATCGTTGTTTTACGAGTTCGCTGCTATATTTTTTGCTAGAATCGAATTTCATGGATAAAAGTATGAAGAGATTAGGATTTTACAGATTCAATCATTGATTTCGATTTTATTTCTCGAGGAACTCATAGCTTTTTAGCAGTGAATACTTTAATCTAGTTGTTTGTTTTCTGATTCGTGACGAATTTGGCAAAATCAAAGTCTGGAAAGATCAGCTTCCTCTACAAATGTTTTTTTATTGTTGTTTTACATGTTCTGTGAAGAAATGTGTGGTCTTTACCCAATTGTCCATGGACATTCACTTCTTTGGAGGATAGCAAAGACAATCATTCAAAGCATTAAATTGCAACACTATTCTCATCCCATGCTTAGCAAGTTGAAACATTATTTCTTTGACTATTGGGGTTCAACTATCATGGTTTTTTGGTAAGAACCATTTGGAAGTAATGTTCACAACCCATGCTTGAAGCAAGAAGGAGGATTTCTTGGGATATTGGGATAAGTTTTTTTTTTTTTCGATGAACAATATGGATTTCATTTCATCGCAAAACAAAAGAACTAGTTACAGCTTTCTGCTCCAGCCCTATGAAGCACCTAAAAATGAAAATGTCAGTAACCCCCTGTCTAGCAACAGAGAGCAGGGGTTCTATAACAAAAAAGCACAGCTTGTACAACAAATATCAGGACCACAAGCTAAAATCAGAGTCTATACAAAAACTAAGCTGTTGAGCTGGCAGGAGTTTGTTTTCAAATATCCTCTTGTTCCTCTCGTTCCATAGGTGGTAAAGGCATGAGACCAAGAGGGGGAAAATACGTTTGTTCCTCCTAGCTTGCCAGATGAAGAGCAGCTGTTTCAGATGTCTCAAGTCTCTGGGGGCAGGAAGATGCAAAGCTTGGAAAACTTGCTGAGAATAGGGGCATGCAATGAACAAGTGTTGCACTGTCTCTTGTTGCTGATGGCAGAAACAACAAGATGAGGAGGAGATGGAGATGCCAAGATGGTGCAGCCTGTCAGCTGAAGATAACCTGCCCAGTGCTAATCTCCAAAGGAAGAAAGAGTGTTTGGGAAGGATCTTCTTGCTCCAAATGGTCTTTGTAAAAGCTGTTGTTGTCCTCTGGCCTAACAGAAAATTGTAGGCCTTAGAAACCTGGAATTTCCCTTTTGAATTGAGACAGAGGGGAAGGAAGTCTATGACTTTAGTCTTCAAGTTCATGAGCACTGTCCATGCATTGCTGCAGTGAGAAGGAGAGATGGCTGACTTGAGGGTTCTGCCTTTTAAATAAAATTCTTGCACCCATTTGACCCACAGGTTCTCCTGGTCACTCTGAATATTCCAAAGTTGCCTACACAACAAAGCCTGGCCCCATAATGCTGGATCTCTTAACCCTGCACCACCGTAGTCCCTAGTGAGACACAATGTTTCCCAAGCCACAGGATAAAGGCCTTTTCCATCTGTGATCCCCCAGAGATAATCCCTACAGATAGATTTGATGTCATCATAGATGGAAACTGGCAGTTTAAAAGCACTGATCCAGTAACACGTGATGCTGAACAAGACTGTATTTATAAGCTCCAACTTGCCAGCGTAGGATAGAGTTTTCCCTCTCCATTTGATCAATTTGGTTCTGAGCTTAGCAAGCAGTTGTTGACAATCTGCTGAGTTCCATTTCAGGCCAGATAAAGGGAGGCCTAAATAAGAGACAGGGAGATATCCCCTCTGAATTTCCATTAAGGAGAGAAGGGAGTCAGCCTCAGGAGCATCCATCCTAGAGAGAAATACCTGGGATTTTGCTGTATTGATTGATAGTCCTGAAACAGCTTTGAATTCAGTCAGAACATTTAAAATCCCCCGGATAGATTTCTGGTTTGCCTTGGAGAAGATGAGAAGATCATCAGCAAAAAGTAAGCATTGCAGTTTCAGTGGCCTACACTTAGTGTGATAGTCGATCAGTTTCTTCTTGAAAGCCAGAGATAACAGTCTAGAAAAAAACTCCATGGAAAGGACAAATAAGAGGGGAGAGAGTGGATCACCTTGCTTCACCCCCCTCCTTGCTGGAAAATGATCGGTGTAGCCTCCATTTAGTGACAAACTGAATGAGGCACTCTCTAGGCACGTCCTGATCCAGTTGATGAATGTTGTAGGGAATTTGAAAGCCGCTAAGAGTTCAAGCAAAAAGGACCACTCCAAGTTGTCGAAGGCCTTTTGGATATCTACTTTGAAGAAGCAGCTCTTCATGCTGGCATATTTCCAATTGTAGGAGAGGAGGAGTTCCTGAGTAATCTGGATGTTATGTGAGATGAGTCTATCTTTGATGAATGCCCCCTGGTTTAAACCGATTACAGAAGGAAGAACTCTGGCCAGTCTAGAACAAAGGACCTTGGCTATGATTTTGTAGAGTACTGAGCAGCAGGATATTGGTCTGAAATCAGATGCAGTTTGAGGATTCTCCTTCTTAGGCAGCAGTGTGATTACAGTTTTATTAAACTGTTGCGGAAGCTTGCCCCCCTCAAAGAAATCTTGAATGGCCTGAACCACACCATGGCCAATGATATGCCATGTTTGTTTGAAGAAATGGCTGGAGTAGCCATCATAACCAGGACTTTTACTATCAGGTATGGCATTTAATGCAGCTTGGATTTCCTCTGCTGTGATAGATTTGATCAAGATCAACTGGTGATGGTGAGAGAGCACAGGGCCTTGGGAGATAACTTCTGGAGTGATCTGACTGGGGGGTGGTATGCTTCTGCCTAGTTGACTAGAGAAGAATTCAACTAGGTGGCTCTCTATCAGTGCTGGGGATTCCAGGAGGATGTTGTCCTTGTATAAACACAGAATATGGTTTTTGAATTGCCTGGCTTTAAGATAGTCATAAAAGACTTTTGTAGGTCTGTCTCCCTTTAATAACCAGGTGGCTTTTGTTCTCTGCCTGAGGAATTGAGCTTCAGCCTCAAATATACCAGCAGCCTGTGATCTTATCCTCTTTTCATGTTGTTGCAGCGTCTCATTCAGGGGATCAGAGTGAAGTGCTGTCTGTGCCTGTAGGAGTTCCTCAGAAATGAGAAGTGACCTCTTTTGGATGTCACTGAACTCCTTTTTGTTTAGTGCCAGCAGGGGTGATTGAAGACAGGAGAGGTTATAGTAGAGGTCCATGAGAGAGGATACTGGGTTGGCCTTCCACAGTGTCTCTATAATGGGCAAGAATTTAGGGGATAGGCTCCACATATTGTAGAACTTAAAGGGCTTTCTCACTTGCTGCCTTTGAGTGGAAAGCTGTAGTAGGAGAGGGGTATGATCAGACTGCCCTTCCATTAGTACCTTGCACTTTGAATCATGTAGCTGCTCCAGCCATTTTTGGTTCACAAGTGCTCTATCTATCTTACTGAATATCCTCTTGGATGCATTCTGCCTGTTGCTCCAAGTGAATGAGGGGCCAAAAGTTTTCATTTCAGTCAAATCCAGTGACTCCACACAGTCCTTAAAATCTTCAATCTCATCTGGTTGTACAGGATTACCACCAATTCTATCAGTGAAGGAGAGGGGGGAGTTGAAATCACCTACTATTAGCCACGGACTGTCCTGGATTGACATCCTTTTCAGTTCACTCCACATAGGTAACCTCAATTTTGTCTCATTTTCCCCATAGGTGAAAGTAATGTAGCTTAGCATGTTCAAGGATTTGTGAAAGCAAGAGATATGGATCCACTGCTCCCCCATTGATAATACCTTGACATCCAAAAGATCATGTCTCCAACCTAGCATAATTCTACCACAATCATTGCAAGAGTTATTTGTGCGGAACTGCCATCCCAGGCCAATTCCATCCCAAACTTTATTTTCATTCTTCCCTCTGACTTTAGTCTCTACCATACATAGAAGTCCTACTTTATTTACAAAACACAGCTGCTGCACTTGTTTCTGTCTAATGCTACCATTTACACCTCTAACATTCCAGACAAGGATGTTTGTATCTAACATATAGGATCAGGGGGGTTGTCCATAGAGCCAAATTGCAAGGCTCTGAAAGAACTAGAGGTAGCAGTAGAGCTTGGAGAATGTACCTGGTGAGGAGATAGGACCAGATGTGGAGGATCTGTCTCAGATTCAGGTGGTTGAATTGGTGACTTTGCTTTGTGTATTGAAACTGAGGTGAGGACTGGTGACAATGCCCTTGGAGTAGTATTATGAGGAAGGTGTTCTGGAGCTGGATCAACTGGTTTAGCTGGTTTAGGCCTATACACCTTCTCAGGGGGCCTATAATAATGGTTAGGTCTTTGAGCATTGTTCCTTGATGGAGCAGGTTCAGGATGTAGCTTTTTGCAGGTTTTGACTTCATGCCCCAACATCTTACAGTGTGTGCATTGAATTGGCTTCCATTCAAACTCAACTGCCTGTTTCTGAACTACATCACATTCATCAATGAATTCAACCTGTGTAGGCAGTTCCTTCATAATTTCCACTTCAATTTTCACCCTGGCATAAGACAATCTATCCCTGTTGTGAGTGGCAGTGTCAACCATTAAAGGCTTTCCCAGGGGGCTCAATATTCTACTCAAGATTTCTGGGGTCCAATACACAGGATTCAAACCTGGTAGCTGTATCCATACAGGGACTTTTGAGGGGGTTATATTCTGAAAGTTCTTTGTCCAAGGGAGTACTAGGACAGGCTTGTTTTCAAACATTAGCACACCTCTAGCAAGAATAAGGTCTCTAGCAGAAATGTCTCTGAATTTAACCATGAAAACACCTGGGGAGATAGACCATACCTTTAGTATAGGGAACTGCCGCCATACCTTCCTAAAGAAACTATCCATGACATGAAGAGGAGGGTGATTGCCAAGCACACTGCAAATCAGAGTGGTATTCCACTGTTGGGAGCTTTCCTCAACACAGCTCTTTGGAATCTTGCCCATCTTCACACCATCAACCTCGTCCGGGGTATAAAACTGCATCCCATGTGTTCTCTCTTTGAACAAATCAGACCATGATGGTCTTGTTGGGTTGTCCCCATCTGTAGGTAGGGCTTGCTCTTCAGCTAAAGGGGGGTTCTGTGGGTGGTGGATCGAAGGAGGAGTAGTAACGATCTGGTTGGTGGGTTTTGGAGGGGGGGTTGAGCATTCCCCTTCCTCCTCTTGCTGCATCTGATCCAGAATCGGAGATTCAGTAGCTATCTTATCCGATTTCTTCTTGCTTTCATTGTTTCCTATTGCCAAGAGTTCTTCTCTTTTCTCCAAAGGGAGCTTCTGGAAAGCATCTCGGATGGACTGAACCCTCTTCTTCCTAGCTGAGCTTCCCATAGCAAAGAACTAAAAGCTAGCTGAGTCGAGAAGGTTGCAGAGCATATCGAGAAGGTTTGAATCAATGCTGGCGAAATCGAGGGGCAAAACAAGGTTGAGAACCTTCTGAGCTCAACAAGTTCAGTTGGCTCGAATTTTGTTTGAAATTGGGATAAGTTTTGTTTGAGAGCTCTTGGCCATTGGTGAACTTGGAGTAGTATAAATAGGGGATGAATTTAGGAGTTCAAACACACTTCAAGCATAGCATTCATTGCTACTTGCTTTCTTCTCCCTTTAGCTCTCCTTTTGTAGTTGTAGAAGCCAAAACCCTCATCTTTATATTTTGCCACATAATTCCTTCAAAGGTGGTAGGCAAAGCCTTGTAATACTTTCTCCACATATAGTGAAGCTTCCGGTGTCCTCCGGCCGTGGATGTAGGTCAACTTGACCGAACCACGTAAATCCTTGTGTCCATTATTTCCTTTATTTTCTTTACGTTGCCTTTATTATCCATCTTTTTGGGCTAATAGATATCTCGTGGGATTCGTATTCCTAGCATGTTCGTTGCTTTATTTCGTGATAGAATCAGATTTTATAGATTAAGTATGAAGAGTTTAGGATTTCTACGACACGTTTGTTAAATCTAGGGTTCTATAATCTCTGTGTAGATGCTCTATGCAATTTTAGTCTTGTTGAGTGATGTTTACAGAACTAATCTTCTCTAATTTGGTCATAGTGTAGTTTTGCACAGTTTAATGTTTACAGAACTAATCTTCTCTAATCTGTAATTGTTTAATGTTTTCAGTGATTAGTTCTTATATTTATACAATTTTCTCCTTTTCTAATATAGATAGAACTATTCGTATATGATGATGTGATTGTTGCATTATTTTTACTTTATTGTGCTAAGTAATGTTTACAGTAAATTGCTTATGGTTTTACTGCATTACTTTCTATGTTTAGCTTGTACGTGCTAATGGTTTAGTGTTATCATTTTAAAATTTGTGTTTTTACTTTATTGTGTTGAGTAACGTTTACAGTAAATGCTTATGGTTTTGCTGCATTACTTCCAATGTCTTAGTTAGTTGTTTTCAGAATTCTGTAGAGGTAGATTGTAGGTGCTGATGGTTTAGTGTTAACATTTTAAAATTTGTGTTTGTACTTTTCTTTATATCTTTAGTTTAGGTATTTAATGTCTTTGTTTTTTTAAAAATATTTTGTAATTGACCTTGTACATTTATGCAGTTGAGATTGCAGTTTTAAGTATATATGCTCAGGTAACTGTTGCATTGTTTTTAGTTGATTGTTTTGATGTTTTTTCTCATGATTTTTCATTATTAACTCTATTGTTATAGTCTTTAGTTTAAGATTCCTATAAACATAATAGTGATGATATAGTGACAATGCAGAGCCTCTAGAGATGTGTGAATGTAAATAGGAGCATATTCTTGTTGCGCCTTGAGCTTATACATATTAAAAGGTTAAAATACTGCAGATTGAGTACATGAATTACCTGCTCAACAGCTGGATAAATGATACTGGATGCTACAAAAATAGTACCCATGTTTTGTTGCTTTGAAGGGATTAGTTTGACTATCTGCTGAACTAATTAAGATACCATGTTACCAAAGTTTTTGGTAATTAGTCTTGCTACGGTGTTATATATTTGTAGTTTTCTCGCTATTAGTTGGTGTTCTTGATATATATTGTGTGCATCAAATCAATATTTGGGTTCAGTTGGAATATTTAGCTAATTTGTATGTGATTTTGTTAGATTATTGTTAAGAAGAACAATATTTTGTTTGTGGAAATATTTAGTTAAAATTTTTTCACTTCTGTTTGTGGCATAGTTGGTGATGCTAAGAAGTGTTGGGTTAATAGATCCCTTCCTATGTGGAGAAAAATCTATTTTATTTGGTCAACTTTGGTGAAAGTTTGACTTGACTTTGCTTTCATATTTAAGGGCCATTTTTCTTTCATTTTGCTGGGGCAAAAACGTGAGCAGCAGAGGAGAAAACAGAGAGGAGTTTGGAGTTCAGATTGTGGAAGCCAAAACAGAGAAGAGAAGCTGAAACTTCAAGCCACTTTGAAGGTCATCCGATTGTCCGATTTAGCTCAAACTTTGGCAGAATTTTCGTGACATCTTGGGCAAAATTCTGGTCAGTTTGTTTGTCTATTGGGGCTCCGGTTTATGAGATTTAGCATCTTGTTCTTGTGGTGAAATTCTCCAATCCTTCTTGTTCTTGTTCTTGTTCTTGTTGCTATTGATGATTGTAAATGGTGTGAGCTTGTGTAGCTACCTAAGTTTGGGATTAGGGTTTGTGTAACCTCCCTTTTGATCATAATGAAAGCAATTGGGTTGGACTCCTAATCGTCCCGTGGTTTTTATCCTTCACACCGAAGGGGTTTTCCACGTAAAAATCCTTGTGTCCTTGTGCTTGTCTGCTTGTTACTTTCGCTGCTATAATTTCTGTTGTTGTGCTTAACCATTGTTTAGCAAACTGTTGGTTGGGGAATCCTTGTTGTGTTCCCATCAAAGTGGTATCAGAGCAGTGGTTTAAGAGGGTTTGCAGCTTCGTTTGAATTTGGCTTTGTTTGTTGCTTTCTCCATGGATGCTGCTCATGTGAATACTAGTAGGATGGTTAGTTTGAATGGTACTAACTATCATATTTGGAAGCGGAAAATGAAAGACTTGTTATTGGTTAAGAATTGGCATTTACCTGTGTTTTCTACTGAGAAGCCAGCAGATAAGACTGCTGAGCAGTGGAGTTTTAAGCATGAGCAGGTTTGTGGGTTTATTCGTCAATGGGTTGAAGATAATGTTCTCAACCATATCAATGATGAAGTTAATGCCAAGACACTTTGGGAGAAACTTGAATCCCTTTATGCAAGCAAGTCTGGAAACAACAAGTTGTTTATGATCAAGCAGCTTATGGGTTTAAAGTTCAAGGAAAGCAAGGCGATGTCTGATCACTTGAATGATTTTCATGGCATTATTCAGCAATTGTTTGCCATGGGAATAAAGTTTGATGATGAAATACAGGGGCTTTTATTGCTAGGCACTCTTCCGGATTCATGGGATACTTTTAGAATGACACTTTGTAATTCAGCACCAGAAGGAAAGGTTACCTTAGATCTTGCTAAGGCGGGTATCTTGAATGAGGAGATGAGAAAGAAGTCTCATGGTGTGTCATCTTCTTCTGAGGAAGCATTTGTTGCAGAGCACAGGGGAAGAAGTAGAGGTAAAGGTCCTAGTGGAAGGGAGAAGAGTAGGAGCAAGTCCCGCGGCAGATATAAGAATTTGAAGTGCCATTATTGTGGCAAGATGGGTCATATTCAGAAGTTTTGCTACAAGTGGAAAAGAGAGAATAAAGGTGGCAATGGCAAGCAAGAAAGAAGGCATGATCAGAAAGATCCAGACAATGATGATAGAACAGCTACTGTAACAGCTGGTGATCTTGTAATTGTGCTGGATGAGAGTTATGTGAACTTGGCAATCTCTGAGTCAAGCTGGGTAATTGACAGTGGAGCTTCAGCTCATGTGTCTTCAAGGAAGGAATTCTTCACATCTTATACACCAGGTGACTATGGTGTGTTGAGGATGGGTAATGATGGCTTGTCCAAAATTGTTGGCATAGGAGACGTTTGCTTGGTGACTAATCTTGGAGCAAAGCTAGTGCTCAAGAATGTTCGACATGTCCCAGATATTCGGTTTAATTTGATCTCCGTAGGTCAACTTGATGATGAAGGTTTTTCTAGCACCTTTCGTGATGGTCAGTTGAAATTATCGAAAGGGAGTATGCTGCTAGCTCGAGGAAAGAAGCTTGCTAGTCTTTATTTGACACAAGCCACGAGTTCCACAGATAATGTGAATGTAACAGATGTTGATCCAGCTAAGCTATGGCATAGAAGACTTGGCCATATGAGTGAAAAGGGGATGAGTTGTTTGGTTAAGAAGAATGCATTACCTGATCTACAGAATGTGAAATTGGAGAAGTGTGAGCATTGTTTTGCAGGGAAGCAAAATAGAGTCTCTTTCAAGAAGCACCCTCCTTCGAGGAAATCAGGTTTGCTTGACCTTGTTCACTCTGATGTTTGTGGTCCTTTGAAAGTTAAATCTTTTAGTGGTGCACTTTATTTTGTAACTTTTATTGATGACTGTTCAAGAAAGTTATGGGTGTATGCTTTGAAAACCAAAGACCAGGTACTTGATGTGTTCAAGGAGTTTCATGTTTTGGTTGAACGGCAGACAGGTAGAAAGTTAAAGTGCCTACGTTCTGACAATGGTGGTGAATACATTGGACCGTTGGATGGCTATTGCAAGTCATTGGGTATTAGACATCAGAGAACACCTGCGAAGACTCCCCAGTTGAATGGCGTGGCTGAGAGGATGAACAGGACTTTGTTAGAGAGAATGAGGTGCATGCTTTCTGAAGCTAAGTTACCGAGACACTTTTGGGGTGAAGCTTTGTTTACTGCAGCCCATGTGATCAATTTATCTCCTTGTGTTTCTCTGGATGGTGATGTTCCAGACAAGGTTTGGTTTGGCAAGGAGGTCTCTTATAATCACTTGCGTGTTTTCGGGTGTAAGGCGTTTGTGCATGTTCCAAATGATGAAAGGTCGAAACTGGATTCTAAGACTCGCCAATGTATTTTTCTGGGCTATGGTCAAGATCAGTTTGGCTACAGGTTGTATGATCCTGTAGAGAAGAAGTTAGTTCGTAGCAGGGATGTAGTGTTTGTTGAAGATCAGAATATTGAAGATATTCAGAGGGTTCGAGAGACTGCATCTTCTAGTGGCCATGATTTGGTTGATTTGGATCTATCTCCTTTGAGTTCTGCACCGGAACCAGTCCAGGAGGTGCAAGATAATGACAATGAAGCCAATGTTCCCGAGGTAGATGATCATGTTGATGATGTCAACGATGATGATGAGGAGGTTGATTCTCAAGGCACTCCTGAAGTTCAGCCTGAGCCGTTGAGAAGGTCTACCAGAGGCCATCAACCTTCTACAAGGTATTCTTCTTCTGATTATGTTCTCCTTAGTGATGGGGGAGAACCTGAGTCCTTTGATGAAGCTACGGATAGTGATGACAAACAGTGTTGGATGGATGCAATGAAAGATGAAATGAAGTCATTGCATGATAATCACACTTTTGATCTCGTTAAGCTACCAAAGGGAAAGAAGGCTTTGAGAAATCGTTGGGTTTACAAGCAAAAGCAAGATGAGAACGCTATGAAACCACGATACAAAGCGAGACTTGTAGTGAAGGGTTGTAATCAGAAGAAAGGAGTTGACTTTGAAGAGATTTTTGCACCGGTTGTTAAGATGTCGTCTATTAGAGTTGTTTTGGGTCTTGCTGCTAGCCTGGATTTGGAGATTGAGCAGTTGGATGTGAAGACCGCGTTTCTTCATGGTGACCTTAAAGAAGACATCTACATGGAACAACCTGAGGGATTCAAAGTCAAGGGCAAAGAAAATTATGTGTGCAAATTGAAGAAGAGCTTGTATGGCCTAAAACAAGCTCCAAGGCAGTGGTATCGCAAGTTTGACTCCTTTATGGGGGAGCAGGGCTTTCAAAAGACTTCTGGCGATCATTGTGTTTTCTTGAAGAGGTTTTCTGCTGATGACTTTATCATTTTGCTTCTTTATGTTGATGATATGCTTGTTGTAGGGCAAAATGTGAGTAGAATTGCTAGTTTGAAGCATCAGTTGAGTAAGATTTTCTCTATGAAAGAGCTTGGGTCAGCTAAGCACATTTTAGGCATGCAGATTGTGCGGGATCGGAAGGCTCGAAAGTTGTGGTTGTCTCAGGAAGCATATGTTCAGAAAGTGCTTCAGAGATTCAATATGAAGAAAGCAAAATCAGTAAGTACTCCTCTTGCTTTGCATTTTAAATTGAGTAAAGAACAGTGTCCTTCTACCATTGAAGATAAGGAGAGTATGAAGAATGTCCCTTATGCTTCAGCAGTGGGTAGTTTAATGTATGCAATGGTTTGCACGAGACCTGATATAGCTTATGCAGTTGGTTTGGTTAGTAGATTCCTCTCTAATCCTGGAAGAGAGCATTGGAATGCTGTTAAGTGGATTATGAGATATCTAAAAGGCACTGCAGACATGAAGCTTTGTTTTGGAAGTGATAAAACTGTTCTTGTTGGCTACTCAGATTCAGACATGGCAGGTGACATTGACTCCAGGAAGTCTACTTCGGGTTATATGGTTACTTTTGCAGGGGGAGCAGTTTCTTGGCAATCTAGGCTGCAGAAATGTGTGGCATTGTCTACTACTGAGGCAGAGTTCATCGCAGCGACTGAGGCATGTAAGGAATTGCTTTGGATGAAACGGTTTGTTCGTCAGCTTGGTTTTTCACAGGAGAAGTATGTGTTGTACTGTGATAGCCAAAGTGCAATTCATCTTGCGAAGAATTCCACTTTTCATGCTAAGTCTAAACACATCGATGTGAGATATTTCTGGATTCGTGATGTTCTTGATGCTAAGCTTCTCGAGCTTGAGAAGATTCACACCGATGAAAATGGTTCTGATATGATGACTAAAGCATTGCCAAGGGACAAGTTTGAGACTTGTCGTTCGCTTGCAGGGGTTGCAAGCACCTCCACATAGTTGGGAGGGGGAGAATTGTTGGGTTAATAGATCCCTTCCTATGTGGAGAAAAATCTATTTTATTTGGTCAACTTTGGTGAAAGTTTGACTTGACTTTGCTTTCATATTTAAGGGCCATTTTTCTTTCATTTTGCTGGGGCAAAAACGTGAGCAGCAGAGGAGAAAACAGAGAGGAGTTTGGAGTTCAGATTGTGGAAGCCAAAACAGAGAAGAGAAGCTGAAACTTCAAGCCACTTTGAAGGTCATCCGATTGTCCGATTTAGCTCAAACTTTGGCAGAATTTTCGTGACATCTTGGGCAAAATTCTGGTCAGTTTGTTTGTCTATTGGGGCTCCGGTTTATGAGATTTAGCATCTTGTTCTTGTGGTGAAATTCTCCAATCCTTCTTGTTCTTGTTCTTGTTCTTGTTGCTATTGATGATTGTAAATGGTGTGAGCTTGTGTAGCTACCTAAGTTTGGGATTAGGGTTTGTGTAACCTCCCTTTTGATCATAATGAAAGCAATTGGGTTGGACTCCTAATCGTCCCGTGGTTTTTATCCTTCACACCGAAGGGGTTTTCCACGTAAAAATCCTTGTGTCCTTGTGCTTGTCTGCTTGTTACTTTCGCTGCTATAATTTCTGTTGTTGTGCTTAACCATTGTTTAGCAAACTGTTGGTTGGGGAATCCTTGTTGTGTTCCCATCAAGAAGAACTGAGTACAGATTGTCTTCAAGTGAACTGTGTTATCGAAGAACTATGTTTTCTGTTGCTGTGGTGTGTTGAGAATGACCACTATTTCATGTACATCTTATCGGAAACTGAGTGCAATTCTTGATAAGAAATGTGTGGAATGTGGAGAAGCCAGAGCAACATTACTACCAAACATTGACAAAAGGAAGGTTACATAATCATATATGGTTGTTATGTCGATAGCATAACAACCATTTGTTGAATTAGATTCTAGGAATTATCGAAAAAGAGCTGAAGATTACTCCAATAGAAGAAGAAGCGGGAAAAAGAGCCGAAGATTAATTCGAGAGAAGAAGTAGGAACCATAGTTTTATAGCATGGCAGCTATTTGTTGAATTAGTTTGAGCTTTTTTTTTTGTTAGATAATGATAGAATATACTGTATAGATAACAAATGTATAAATTAGTTTATAGGTTTAAAGTATTTGTTAATAGTCTTAAAAACTTTGTTTGAACTTTTTTTCCCAATTAACTATTGAACTTACTATTAGAAAAGGCAAAGTCTTGGGAAAGACGGTCTTTCCATAGGCTTATGAAAAGACGGGGTTTAATTAGAATAATAAAAGGTAAAGGGTCTTAGTTGCAATATTAAAATTTTAGTATGAAACATATAGTAGTTATAAATTTTATAACCCGTTTCATGCAACCCGAAAATTTTATCTTCATTTCTTCTAATTTACACTTTAAACCTTGGTCTTTCCATAACTTATGGAAAGACCGTCTTTCAAGAGACGGACTCATTAGAAAATGTATAAATTAGTTTGTATGTTTAGAATGTTTTGAAATTTAGTTTTACCAATTTTCCTAATTCTTACTAGTGTGTTCCAACATACCTAGTTTAACCAAGTGTAAAAATAACGTGAAACGTAAGACACACAACTTGGTTACGCAATTCGGTGTAAATCACCTACATCTGCGGGGCCTGGCCCAGTTCAGAATGAATCCACTAATTAGAAAGATAGTACAGAGTACAGCATACAAAATACTTATCTTTAACTAACTATGACGTGTGGACTCTGCTAGCTCCCCTAGCTACCGATCCGCCTTGATCAGACTCCCTCTGACCTCGAACTCCGTCGACGCTGGATCTCCTCCTCCCGAGGAATTAAGGTATACGATTCTGAACTTGTGCAGCAGGACAGTGTTGGAACACAGTATATTGGCTCTAGCAAGTTTCGTAAGATCTCAAAATCTGGGAGCAGATTTTGTTCTATAAAATCGTTAGTTTTGCAGCCGTGTTTGTCCCATATTTATATCCACGAATCAGATATGAATATCCATGATTATCTCCACAATATTCCTATTCCAAATCTGATTACAGAAGCATATCCAAATCCCATTAATCAAGGGATTTACCTTATCTCAAACTCTCCCATATATTCGAATGAATCTCCTCCTTATAAGTAGGGATTTTACCATACATCAAATATGCTTCTTACGCCCAATATATATAGCCAAATATACAGTTACCACAAATTCTAAAACTCTTCAATATTTTCGGCTTGAATCCGTTAAACCCTTGGCGTAAATTCTGCTCGTAAACTCTGCTCCAGCAGTGTTCCAACATGGTCTGATTTTGTTCACACAAAATTGCCAATTAAATAAGTCCTTGACTTTACAATCTCCCCCTTTGGCATTTTTGTGGACCCATAATATTTTGGACTACGAGCACATAGTCAACAACATTCAAAGAGCAGAAAAATGATCATGATACCGGAATGAATTAATGAAAGCCGAAATAATGAAATCCGAAATCCAGTCATACAACCAAATATTCAAAACCCAGAATGAAAACCAGAAATCCAAAATCCAAATTTCTCCCCCTGGGACCATACAAAGGCCAAAGGGACTCAAAACACCAAAATAAAATCAGTTCTTAAAAAAAAACTCCCCCTGAATCATCCTTCCAGCCTTGATTTTTCTTCTTCCAACCTTGCTTGTTCTGCTTGTAAGGCAGCAATCTGAATTCCTACAGCTCCAAGTCTAGCCTGTATTGCCATCAAACGTATCTTCTTGTCTGCAGTTGCTGATGAGGATGCTGATCCTGAAGCCTTCCACGGGAGATCATGCACATGTCTGAGTCCGAATGTCTTCTTGTTCGGCCGCAAGTACTCCGTGTCAACTATCACATCTGTGGCCTTTCCCTTCACCTTTGCACTTTTGGCTAGTGCTGAGATCAAACATGGGTATATTACTGCGTCATTCACCTTCGGGGTTGTGGCATGTCGCACCAAATGCTGCTGAATTAATAACCCAAGGTTGACTTCCTGCTGTGTTCCAACACAGTAGAGCAACTTGGCCATTTCTCTGGTTAATGCCGTGGTGTTGCTAGATGGCAACCAGCAATGGACTGCAATCTGATACAGTCCGAAGAACCTGGATGTCAAACATGATGCCTGAGAATATCCCGCAGCCGGCCACTTCTCCTTATACCCTCCAGAAATCACAGCCAAAATTTCATCATCATTCAACTCTAAATCATCCGGAAAAACTCCCCCTATGTCCGGAGTCTTGAGCCCAAACAACATATTTATCCTTGAAGCAGACAACTCAATAACCTTCCCCCGAACATAAACTCTCCCGAACCACTCAGATAAAATGTCTAAATTTTCAGGCATGAGATTAGCATATTCCTCAAGTACCACCTGTCGATTGAATTGCCTTTGAAGTGTGGCGGCCTTCGTCATCCCCATTGCCTTTAAGAAGCTGGTGAATCCGCTCTCCTGATAGGCCTTCAAGTCTACTGGTCGTTCAGCAATAAATTTCTTCTCGGAGAAGAAATATTCCATCTCAGCTCCCTTCTCATCAAAGTAATCCGTCGAGAAAGCCTGGGAGATAGATGGTGGTGGCAAGACCTTCCTCTGAGTGTTATCACTTCTTTTCTTTCTCCTCTTTCCTGCCTCGGTATCCATGGGAGTGCTAGCCTTCCTTTTTCCTTTAGCCTTTTGAACGAATTCATCCAGGACCTCGTCACTGGAGTAAGTCAAATCTGGAGTGTCCTGTGTTGGAACACTGTCAGCTCTTTCAACCTGCTCTTCTTCTGAATCACTGCCCTGAATTGGTAGATCTTCATCAGCTCCTTCCATCTCCTGATAGCCTTCTTCATTAGACTGATCAGTGGCTTCATCATTCAACTCTTCTTGAACCTCATCACCTTGTGTTCCCCCCAGATCAGCATCAGATTCGACCTCCATATACACAGATTCTTCTGAGTGTGTTGGAACACTCTCCTCATCATCAGATAATTCAATAAACACAGGTTCTCTCAATTTATCCATCCTCCTTGCATTCACTCCATCATAAAATCCGACCTGTAACTTATCTCCATATTTTACTTTCTTCAACCCAACAGCCTGTTCCTCATTGACTTCTCTAATCCACACATAGCTATGAGGAGTCATACGACAAAAAACATGAAACTTGTCCTTCCCTCTACCATTTAGCTGACCGTACATCCCTCTCATGTACTTAACAGTTTTATACTCAATATCCCATACATCAGAAAAATGTCCAGACACAATTTCTTTAACCTTCACATGCAACACTTCTAATTCTTTATCAATGCTTCTAATTTTACTGAGATCAACATAGAATCGATTTGCTTGTAACCACTCAAAAATCTCATCAAAGTATCTGAATTTCATACCATTAATTTTTATCAAAGGAGGATCAGGACCGGATACCTTTCCAAACGGACCTCTGTTCTCAGATTCGTGAATTTCCTCATGGACATTGCCGTCCGATTCCACATTCTCTGTTCTTCCTCCATCACTGTCTGGCGCCGGTGCTACAAAACTTGGAGTGCTTGAGGTTGCCATTCTTTCTTTGGTGGCGGGAGTGAGAGAGAGGGAGAGCAAGAAGATATTTCGGCAATATTCTTGAGGTTTGGGTCGAGAGAGATGGAATTCGAAAAGAGTGTTAGAGTTTAAACCAAATTCCAACTCTTCATAAGCTTACCTCTTTTCCCGCGAAGATCCTTTTTAGATTTCCCAAAAGTTGTGATGATATCCTTTCCTCTTCTTGTCCCATCAATGAGTTATTCCTCATTTAACTTCCAACACCTTATTTAACTTCTCCTATTTTTGGTCAGCCTTTGCTTCCTTCCATTTTTTTCTTTTTCTAATTTTTGACGTAAATACCAAACACAAACAAATTATTTACACGAAAAATTAATCAAAGGTAAAAACTACCTCAGATTTGACAAACACCTAAGTGTTGTCGAAGGCTCTCGAAAGTGGTAGCATCAAGTGGCTTTGTAAATATATTGGCAAGCTGCTCGTGTGTTGGAACATAGGCCACTTCCACTTCTTTTCTTTCCACCAAATCTCGAATAAAATGATGCCTTATGTCAATATGTTTGGTTCTTGAGTGTTGAACTGGATTCTTCGAAATATCGATTGCACTTGTATTATCACATAAAATCTTTAGGGGGCCTTGATGAATTCCATAATCTTTCAGCATTTGATTCATCCATAATAATTGTGCACAACAACTCCCTGCTGCAAGATACTCTGCTTCTGCAGTAGATAGAGAGATCGAGTTCTGTTTCTTGCTATACCAAGACACCAAATTTGTTCCAATAAAGAAACATCCGCCGGTAGTACTTTTTCGATCATCTGCATTACCAGCCCAATCAGAATCACTGTATCCTATCAATTCTGAATCTTGATTCTTTGAATACCAAACACCATATTCTGACGTTCCACTCACATATCTAATAATTCTCTTGACTGCAGTAAGATGAGATTCCTTAGGATCAGCCTGAAATCTAGCACATATTCCAACACTGAAACATATATCTGGTCTGCTAGCCGTGAGATATAACAAACTTCCGATCATGCCTCTATATAACTTTTGATCGACTGACACTCCTTTTTCATCTTTCACCAACTTATCAGAAACCCCCATAGGAGTTCGAACCGCACGAGCACTACTGAGTCCGAATTTTTTAATCAAGTTCAAGGCATACTTACTTTGATTGATGAATAGACCATTCCGTCCTTGTTTGACTTGTAACCCCAGAAAGTAAGTCAATTCTCCAACCATGCTCATTTCAAATTCAGACTGCATTGTGATGACGAAATCCTGTACCATAGATGGTGAAGTAGAGCCAAATACTATGTCATCAACATATATTTGAGCAATTAGAAACTTTGATGACTTGTCAAGCACAAATAAAGTGCGATCTACTCCCCCTCGACGATAACCTTTCTGAAGCAAAAAGTTAGTAAGTCGTTCATACCATGCTCGAGGTGCCTGCTTTAATCCATTTAAGGCTTTCTTGAGGCGATATACATGATGCGGATAATGAGGATCTTCAAAACCTTTAGGTTGTTCCACATAGACTTCCTCATTCACCACTCCATTTAGAAACGCACTCTTAACGTCCATTACAACGTAAAGTTCAAGAAGCAGGCAATAGCTAGTAGAATACGAATAGATTCTAACCTGGTAACTGGTGCAAAGGTTTCGTCAAAGTCAACACCTTCCACTTGCGTATATCCTTGAGCAACAAGTCTGGCTTTGTTCCTGGTGATTAAGCCATCTGCATCGGACTTGTTCTTGAAGATCCATTTTGTACCAATGACATTGATGCCTTTGGGACGAGGGGTAAGGTACCAAACATCATTCCTGGTAAACTGTCTGAGTTCATCTTGCATTGCAGCAATCCAATATTCATCAAGTAAAGCTTCCTTATAGTTCTTCGGTTCAATTAGGGACACAAAACAGTGTAGACCAGCCAGTCGTCGATAATCAACTCGAGGAACTGATCGAGTATTTCGCAAATTTGAGCCAGGTTAAATGTGTGGTGCAACACGGTCATTAGTAGGAGGTAGCAGTGTTGGAACATGGTCATGTGTTGGAACATGGTCCGCTTCAGCAGAGTGAGGATCCTGGTGCTCATTTGGTTCTGACGGCTTTTCTCTGTCCGGAGTTTGAGACTGTGTTGGAACATGAGTGTTGGCGGATTCTTCCTCTACTGCTTCTGGAAGTTGCTCCTTTCCTGAATCATCTACAATGACATTTATGGATTCCATGAGAGTGTTAGTTCGATGATTGAAGACTCGGTAGGCACGACTGTTGATAGAATACCCTAGAAAAATTCCTGGATCACTTCGATTATCAAATTTTGCCAACTGTTCTCTGTCTCTGAGGATATAGCAGGTGCTTCCGAACACATGAAAATACGAAACATTTGGCTTCCTGCCTTTCCAGATCTCATAGGCTGTCTTATCAGTGAACGGTCGAAGATACACTCGATTAATTGTATAACACGCTGTATTGATCACCTCTGCCCACCATTTCTTATGAACATCCTTCTCTGCCAACATAACTCGAGCCATCTCCTGAAGAGTTCTATTCTTTCTTTCGACAATACCATTCTGTTGAGGAGTGATAGGAGCCGAAAACTCATGTTGAATTCCCAGTTCATTGCAGAAAGAACTGAATTGTTCATTTTCAAACTCTCTGCCATGATCACTTCGAATCCGAATTATCTTTCCTACAGGACTTCCCTTTTCAGTTTGTAGCTTTACTACAAGGCTACGAAATACCTCAATCGTATCAGATTTCTCTTTCAAGAAGGCTACCCATGTAAACCTGGAGAAGTCATCAACACATACAAAAATATATTTCTTTCCTCCTATGCTAGGTGTGTGCACTGGCCCCATTAAATCCATATGTAATAATTCCAGATTTCTAGAAGTAGTAATAAACTGAACTGAAGAATGAGGAGCACGAGTTTGTTTACCTTGCTGACATGGTCCGCACATGATTTCATCATTCCCGGTCAAGGTAGGCATTCCACGTACAGCTTTCATGTTAGCAATTTTCACCAGTGTTTTATAGTTGATGTGTCCGAGTTTCCTGTGCCATAGAATTCCATCGTCCTGCTTTGAAAGCATGCATCGACCTTCTTGTTCCAAAAGATAACAATTGTCTGAAGATCGTATTCCAGACAGAACCCTGTTTTCTCCATGCTTCACTACACATTTGTCCTTCTGAAACTCAACTATCATGTTGTCATCGCACAGCTGGCTTATACTTAGCAAATTTGCTTTTAGATCTTCAACAAATAATACACTTGTGAAGACAGAAAACCCTTCAATCTTTAATTCGCCCTTGCCAATTACTCTGCTTCTTTTTCCATCTCCAAAAGTTACATACCCGCCATCATATGGAGTAAGATTTGTAAGGTATTTTGAACTGCCAGTCATGTGGCGAGAGCAACCACTGTCAAAGTACCATGATTCACTGGAATATGCTGATAAAGAAGTGTGTGCGACCATACACGTACTGGACCTTTTAATGACCCATATCTTCCTGATTCTTGTATGAGTATCGATTGTGTTGGAACACAGTTCTCTTCCTGTCATTTGATCTCTGATCAGCTTTTTACACTGATATTCAGTATGTCCTTGATACCTGCAGTATCCGCAGATTAGAGGCTTTCTTTGAAACGGTTTTCCATACTTCCGTTTTATTTCTCGAATCCTTGCTTTGAGAGTTACTGGTTTTTCATGCAATTCAACCTCTGGTTCTTTCCTGTATCCAATTCCGTGTCTATCACCAAAGTTCTTTCCCATATCCAGTATGTCATCCAGTTTCGCTTTCCCGGAATTCAATTTTGAGATAGTTGCTTCAGACATCTCAGCCCTCTTGACTGCTGCTATCAATTTCTGACTCAGTTCTTCATTTTGTTTTCCAAGTTTTGCAATCGTGGACCGTAACTCCTTTTCGCTGTCAATCAGCTTCCTTTTTCTTCAATCAGTTCTTTGTTTTTGTCTGCTACTTGAACCCACATGGCATACATTTGTTCGTATGTGCTATATATCTCTTCATCACTTACAGAAAGATCATCTTCATCACTGCGAGCCTCGTCCAGATTCATATCGTAACTTACACCTTTCCCTTTGTTCAGTGTGTTGGAACACTGACTTTCTGAAGTATCATGGACCTTTGCTCCAAAGGCTACATAATTACTGGTTAATTCTTCCTCATCTTTTTCATTCTCTTCATCATCACTCCAAGAGGTAACATATGATCTTCCTTGTTTCTTTCGGGTGTTAGCACATTCGGCCTGAATATGACCAAATCCTTCACATTCTCTACATTGAATTCTTCCAGCCTGTTTTGACTCATTGTACTGATTTCTCCCATACTGCATATTTCCTTGTTCAAACCTCAATCCACGATTGTTGTTCGAATCTTGTTGCTTTTGTCTGTTTCCGCCAAACCTCTCCTGAGATTTCTTATTGACCACCTTCTTTAACATCTTTGAGAAATTCTTTGTAATAAGTGCCAGTTTTTCAAACTCATCATCGCTGTCAGACTCATTACTTCCTTTGGCTGAAGAAGCTTTAAACGCCAAATCCTTGGATACCTTTTTTATAGGTTGCTGGAATGTCATCTCATATGTTTGCAGCGACCCCATTAGTTCATCTAGGCTCATTGTGGATACATCTCTTGCCTCCTCTATTGCTGCTACTTTCATTGCAAACCTTTTAGGTAGAGATCGCAAGGTCTTTTTCACCAGCTTGGTTTCTTTGTACACTTTTCCAAGTTGATAAGCCATGTTGGAGATATCTCTAAGCTTTCCATTGAATGTGGCAATGGTGTCGTCCTCCTCCATTTTGAGTTCTTCAAACTTGGTAGCCAACATCTGTAGTTTGGACTCCCTCACTCGACTGGTTCCTTCATGAACCGTTTGTAGGATGTCCCATGCTCTCTTCGCTTGGTGGTATGTAGATATAAGCTTGAACTGGTTTTCATCAACTGCCGTGAATATTGCATTAAGAGCCTTTGAATTTGCTAGAGATTCTCTAAGATCACCTGGAGTCCATTTAGACTTGTCTTTGAGTTTTTGACTTGACTCCCCTTCCACATCCTTAGAGCTGGTAGCATCTTCTGTAGGATGATTCCATTCATTCTCAACATAAAACCACGCCAGTTCGTCCAGGGAATTAATAAACACCCTCATACGAGCCTTCCAATAGTTGTAGTTGTTTCTTCTAACAGTGGTGGTCGAGAGATTGAAGCTCCTTCTCTTGTCGTCATGGTAAAACCGGATCTCACTTTCCTTGAAACAACCAAGGGAACAATAAGTGACTCAGCTCTGATACCAATTGAAATTTAGTTTTACCAATTTTCCTAGTTCTTACTAGTGTGTTCCAACATACCTAGTTTAACCAAGTGTAAAAATAACGTGAAACGTAAAAGACACACAACTTGGTTACGCAGTTCTGTGTAAATCACCTACATCTGCGGGGCCTGGCCCAGTTCAGAATGAATCCACTAATTAGAAAGATAGTACAGAGTACAGCATACAAAATACTTATCTTTAACTAACTATGACGTGTGGACTCTGCTAGCTCCCCTAGCTACCGATCCGCCTTGATCAGACTCCCTCTGACCTCGAACTCCGTCGACGCTGGATCTCCTCCTCCCGAGGAATTAAGGTATACGATTCTGAACTTGTGCAGCAGGACAGTGTTGGAACACAGTATATTGGCTCTAGCAAGTTTCGTAAGATCTCAAAATCTGGGAGCAGATTTTGTTCTATAAAATCGTTAGTTTTGCAGCCGTGTTTGTCCCATATTTATATCCACGAATCAGATCTGAATATCCATGATTATCTCCACAATATTCCTATTCCAAATCTGATTACAGAAGCATATCCAAATCCCATTAATCAAGGGATTTACCTTATCTCAAACTCTCTCATATATTCGAATGAATCTCCTCCTTATAAGTAGGGATTTTACCATACATCAAATATGCTTCTTACGCCCAATATATATAGCCAAATATACAGTTACCATAAATTCTAAAACTCTTCAATATTTTCGGCTTGAATCCGTTAAACCCTTGGCGTAAATTCTGCTCGTAAACTCTGCTTCAGCAGTGTTCCAACATGGTCTGATTTTTTTCACACAAAATTGCCAATTAAATAAGTCCTTGACTTTACATGTTTATTAAAGGGTTTAATGATTTAGTTTAGACTTTTATTTTTTTCAAGATAACGATAGAACTTACAATTAGAAAATGTATACATTACCTTATACGTTTAGAGTATTCGTTAATATTTTTAAGAACTTTGTTTGAACTTTTATTTATTCTTCAATATAACTGTAGAACTTTTGATTAGAAAATGTATAAACTAGTTTCTATATTTATAGTATTTGTTAAAGGGTTTAATGGTATATTTTAGAGTTTTTATTTTTTCAAGATAATAATAGAACTTATAATTATAAATGTATATATTAGTTCATGTGTTTAGCCTATTTGTTAGTAGTTTTAAGAACTTTGTTTGAAATTTTATTTATTTTTCAATATAACTATAGAATTTACAATTAAAAAATGTATAAATTGATTTCTATATTTAGAATGTTAATTTGTTAAGGGGTTTAATGATTTAGTTTAGACTTTTATTTTTTTTCAAGATAACGATAGAACTTACAATTAGAAAATGTATACATTGGCTTATACGTTTAGAGTATTTGTTAATATTTTTGAGAACTTTGTTTGAACTTTTATTTATTTTTTACAATACAACGGTAGAACTTTCGATTAAAAAATGTATAAACTAGTTTCTATATTTAGAATGTTTGTTAAAGGGTTTAATGGTATAGTTTAGACTTTTTATTCCTTTTCAAGATAACGATAGATCTTATAATTGTAAATGTATATATTAGTTCACGTGTTTAGCCTATTTGTTAGTAGTTTTAAGAACTTTGTTTGAACTTTTATTTATTTTTCAATATAACTATAGAATTTGCAATTAGAAAATATATGAATTGATTTCTATACTTAGAATGTTAATTTGTTAAAGGGTTTAATGATATAGTTTATACTTTTTATTTTTTTTCAAGATAACGATAGAACATACAATTAGAAAATGTATAAATTAGTTTGAGAGCATTGTAAATAGTTTTTAAAAAAAATTGTTTGAACTTTTATTTATTTTTCAATATAACTATAGAACTTACCGTTAAAAAAATGTATAAGTTAGTTTCTGTATTTAGATAGTTCGTTAAAGGGATTAGTGATTTAGTTTAGACTTTTATCTTTTAAAGATAATGGTATAACTTACAATTATGAAGTGTATAAATTAGTTTCCTTATTTAGAATGTTTGTTTTTGGTTTTAATGATTTAGTTTAGACTTTTATTTCTGATATGAATCTCCTCGCGAAAACTCTGGATTGCAGAATTAAGATGTTTGACCGAATGAAGAGATCTGCAAACCCTCACAAAGTCGCACAAAATTCAAGAACCTAGCTCTCATGATGCTCTCAATCTCGACATGCACTCCAACTAGTCCGCATGATCAGATCACAAGGTTTACTTGTACTTAATTAACCCTCGGGATTAAGCAACAATGGAATTAGCTCACAAACAACAGAGTATGAACTAAAAGGTTTGTATATTTGATTGATAAAAATGAGGAGAGTCTCGGCCATAAACCTCTTTTTATAGGGTGCAATCTCGACCAAACTGTAATCACAAATGGAAACTGAATCAACTTATGACAGCTTTAAAAAGGTAAAAACATATTTAACTAAAATACCTAATATAGACACATGTGGCCGAATAATAGTCACATACGACCGAATGCTTCCATACACCATGGATGAATATTGTCTTATCTAATCTTACCAAAACTAATTCTAATCAGAATAAAACTCAATATTTTCAAAACCCTAATAGTCTGGTTCAAAAATCAGCTTTTCAAAGCCCACATGGCCAAGCTTATCAGTCCAAAACTCAAAATGAATTAATTTTATAATAGTTTATAGTGATCATACGACCTCATTAAAAACCCGGTGGGAAAAAAAGTATAGTGTTCTTAATGATGTCTTCAGTTCTTCAACATTCTTGAAAATAAATCCAAGATGTCGATGGTGACTGTTTCTTCAATTCTTCATCATAAATGCGATCAATCAATCATTTGATATTTGTATCAATTTCTTTTTGAAGATGATGATATAACTTACATTACAAAATGTATAAATTAGTTTCTACAATTAGAATGTTTGTTAATGGTTTTAATTATTTTATTTAAACTTTTATTTTTTCAAGACAATGAGAGAACTTATGTACAAATTAGTTTCTATATTTAGAATGTTTATTAATGGTTTTAATGATTTAGTTTAGATTATTATTATTTTGTGCATGTATTTTGAATGTTTCTTAATTGTTCTGATAGCTTAGTTCAGACTTTCATCCTTTTTAAAGATAATGACAGAAATTATAACTAATAAATATATTAATTAGTTTATATGTTTATATAGTTTGTTAATCGTTTAACGTAAAACGATTTTGTTTAAATTTTCATTTTCTACAAAATAATAATGATGATAATTACAACTAGTGAATGTATAAATTAGTAAATATATTTAGAATCTTTGCTAACCATTTTAAGGCATTAGTTTACTATTATTAAATATAGATTTTAGTAATTTTTTTTAAAAAAAATCAAACCTTTTTGTCATCTTTTAAACTTTTTTATTTATCCTCCTTCGATTTTTTTGGCTGCCATATTCTCTTAATGAGGTAATAAAAGCCCATCATACAGCCCAAAGAAAACATTTCTTCTATCCTCGTCACCTTCCTTCTTCCTTCATCCACTGCAATATCAGTAAGAGTAGACTCACAGTAAAATCGTAGCTGCTCCAATCATACACCGAACGGAGCCGTGATTGAACGGAGCCACGCCTCCTATCATACACCGAACGGACCTGCGCCACCAATCAGTGAGCCAGACTAGTCCTGCTTCTCCGCAATGATCTCGCAGGTGCTTTTTAATCAAATCAGAAATGGTTGGATTCAGGCCAGTGAAATCACTAAACGTAACGCAATTAATGTCCAATTTCATCGCATTCTCAACGAAAATGTACCCTATCTTAAGAAAAAGGATCTAGGTTTTAAAAAGAAAAGAGAATCAGTAGAGCGGGCAAGGAAAAGAGCAGGTGGGAGAAGGGGAAAGGGAAAATCGGGTAAGCTTATAACCCGCCTTGACCCACTTTCTCTGACCAGCAAATTTTATATAATTTCGTGTAAATTGCATCTTGATCCCTCGTCTGACGTCTCATCATAACCTATGGTGGGAAGGTCTCGTATGAAACTTTTTCATTAACTTATTCACATTCCTTTGAATAATATTTTGTTTTTTAAGGTATATTTCCTCCTTTTCTATTATTAATCCACCTTCTTGCATGTTGAAATAATAATATTTTTCCACCTTCTTGCCTGTCGATTCTCTTTTGTTTTGTTTTGTTTTTGTTTTGATGCGTGTAAGATTAAACGGGTATATATATCACTTCCGTTGCTTATAAATTGAAGTATAGGAGATTTTATTTAGCTTCAAAGCTAAACTGAAAGGGTAGAAACAGAGATTAGAGTGTTTTGCTGTGATATTTTTGTTTCCGAATTACCTTTTGTTTTTTAAGGGTTTACGGCTTAGGGGTTTAAAGTTTTATGGTCTTAGGGTTTAAGTCTTTTGGGGTTTAGGCACTGGCAGAGGTAGCCCTGGGCAAGCCGGGGCAAATGCCCCACCATTTTCTAAAAAAAAATATTTTTAGTTAGTGAAATGTAAGTTTTAATTAGTGCCCTACCATAATTTTAATTTTTATCCTACCCTAATCTCATCTCATCTTTAGCATATATTTTTAAAAAAATTTAAAATTCTCTCAAATTTCAACGTTATATTTGTTTAACATTAAATGTAACTACAAAAAAAATTTTGTGACAGGGAAAAAATGTCACAATATTTGCTCCACCAATAGATATCACTAAATATTTGTGCGATGTACACATGTCACTAAACTAAATTTATGTCACAAAATTTAATGACACTTCTAAATTGAACTGCATCTTAAAGCGTCAAAAAAATATAATGATACTTCAACGCGTCGCTATATTTTAGTCACGTTGAATAGTGGCGCTTCACAAGGCGTCACTAACACTACAAAATAACATATTGTGATGGCTTGTGAAGTGCCCATATTCAGCGTGTCACTAAAATATTACGACGCATTAAAGTATCATTATATTTTTTGTGACGCTTTAAGATGCAGTTCTATTTAAAAGTATCATTAATTTTTTTTTATATGGATTCAGTTTAGTGACATGTGCACATCTCACAAATATTTAGGGACACCTAAAGGTGGTGTAAATATTATGACATTTCCTTACATGTCATGTCACTACTGGAATTTTTTATGTGCCCCAGCAAATAAAAATTCCCAAATCCACCTCTGGGTTTAGGGTTCCTATTTATCCTTAAGTGCTTGCCTTTAGTTGTCGTTAGTGTAAATTAGGTTATATTGACCAAATTGTATTAATTTTATAAAAACCCTTTGGAGTTTAATCTTTCATAGTTTACTTACCCTAGGTTTCGTTCGTCCGCTTGAGAGTTGAAGGTCTTGATACCTATATTTGAAATCTTAAATTTCTTATACATTGATAGCGATAGCTTTAAACGTAAAATTGTGATTTAAAAGCCAATACCTTACCTGAAATATTGCATATTTATACTAGGTATGGTATCAGTAAATCTTACTTTGCTCGGTAGTACTTAATGCAAGTAATTTGTTTGTTCTTTTAACTTCATCAACGAACAATCAAACTGCTAATTTTGTTAGGGCTCTATATAGATTCACTTCTTCATTTCATGGAAAACAAAGGCGAGCTTCGAGCACACGGTTGAAAGCTAAGCAAGATGCAAAAACTGATTGGCCAAACTTACCTTACGAATTGCTTTTACGCATTTTGTCGACGGTTAGTGTAATGGATCAAGTTCTGAATGTTGTTGTTGTGTGTCGCTCGTGGCGAGCGGTTTTCTCTCATCCTTTCTTGTCCCCACACAAATTAGATATATCTGAGTTCATACATCAACTCAACCATAATCTCCCCGTAGCTCATCAGAGAGCTCTTTTAAGACTCGCATTTTTCTACAACATAAATGTTGCCCTTACAAGTTTGAAGACTTTAGTGTTTGATTATTCCTTCCTATGGAATGACATACATTTGTTGGATAATGTTCTTCTTTGGTTTGTTGCAGCATTACTGTAGCATTTTTCTATATTTAGTAAAGCTTTCAACTTTCAAGACTAAGTCAGTAGTTAGTTGCATGAATGTAGCAAGCACTTGCTTGGTTGTTTCAATGTAGTTAGAACGTGTTGCATGATTGTAGTACTCACTTGGCTTATAAATTGGAGATTAGAAAATGCAGTAACATACTGCACCAAAAACATCTTTGCCTCTTGCCTTCCTTAGTTTTGTTTCTGCAACGAATTCGTTGGTTTCATTTTTTTTTCTTTCGTTTCTTTGTTTTTGCAACAACAAGTGGTATCTGAGCGTTGGTGTTTGATCCAAGACTCTGTAGTTGTTCGGTGTTCGATCCGCTTTGACAAAATGGCAGGACGAGGAGCTGGAGCAGCTGGTGACAAAAACAAGGAAGTAGCATCCACGCCACCACCATCGGGATGACCAAAACTTGGTCGAGGCAATGAGACGGGTGGAGGAAGTGAGACACGCATAGTAGAGTGTGTTATAAGGGAGAGCGATGATGCAGCTCACTTTGCGGTTCTCACACGGACCAACTATGCAGATTGGGTGATCTTCATGAAGGGGTAACTTCAAGCATAAGGCTTGTGGGAGGTGATCGAGGATGGTCCGGGTGATCAATGTGATGATCGAAGGGCAATGTCGGCACTCCTTCGAGCAGTCCCGCCGGAGTTTGAGAATCTTTCATTCAAGGATGGCGAGGGAGTGGAGTCTTTTGGGATCTGACTCATAGCAATTGTGAATGATCTTGAGGTGTTAGGAGATCTGGTAGACGAGCATAAGGTAGTGCTTAATTCCTTCGGAGTGTACCACAAAAGTACAAGCGAATGGCAATGCGATCGAATTGTATTTGGATTTTAAAACTCTATCCATTGAAGAACTCACTTGACGGCTTTTGGTAGTTGAAGAATGCGGCGAGCTCGACGATTATGCACAAGATGGAGGTCGCTTACTCCTTACCGAGGAGGAGTGGATAGCACGACGACGACAATGCGAACCAGGGCAAGGTTCTGGCGGAGGTGACAGAAAAACCAAAGCCGCGACTAAACTGAAGTCGCCGGTCGAAAGCAAGGAAAAACCATCATTAGGTACGGGAGGCAGCAAGAAAAGCAATTGTAATTATTGTGGGAAAGCTGGTCATTGGGCAAAAGAATGCAGAAAGGCGAAACGCGATCGGGAAGAACATGAGATGAAGAACCGGCACTACTCATGGTGCAAATTGGAACTGAGACCAGCAACACGTCTCAAGTTGTGCATTTGAACGAGGAAAAGGTGATACCGGTAATCACAGCAGACGGCGTGTGGTACCTCGACACTAGAGCCAACAGTCATATGCCCAGTGACAAAGCTGCATTCAGGTCTCTTGATGAGACAGTACATGGCTCCGTTTGTTTCGACGATAACTCAGTGTAGACATACGTGGGAGAGGAACAATAATTTTCATGTGCCTTACGGGGGACTATCAAATTCTCATTAACGTCTACTACATTTCGAGCTTGTGAAGCAACATTATCTCCCTCGGACAACTTGATGAAAATGAATGCAAAATAATCATTGAAGATGTGAAGCTTTGCATTTTTTATCAGTCTCGAAAGGTATTGGCTCGGGTCACACGATTGCGCAATAGACTCTACACGCTAAACTTGAACCTTGCGACCCCCGTGAGGTTTTTGGCGCAGAAGGAAAGTGAAGCATGGCTGAGGCATGCGCGGTTCGGACACCTTCACTTCCGGGCATTGCATACGCTTTCAAGCAAAGAA
The DNA here is from genome assembly GCA_037428765.1 of Rubia yunnanensis. Taxonomy (NCBI): domain Eukaryota; kingdom Viridiplantae; phylum Streptophyta; class Magnoliopsida; order Gentianales; family Rubiaceae; genus Rubia; species Rubia yunnanensis. The sequence goes on along the minus strand of CM075064.1, from coordinate 110,452,985 downwards.
ATGGTTCGTGGAATTCCCTACATTGAACATGTACAAGAGATTTGTGATGGTTGTTCAATCGGAAAACAACACACGACACCATTCCCGCAGGCCACAACGTTCCAAGCAAAACGTCACTTAGAGTTGGTCCACAACGATTTTTGTGGTCCAATTAAGCATCCAACAGCAAGTGGAAAAAGGTTTTTTCTACTTGTTATTGATGATTATAGTCGATACATGCGGGTTTAACTACTCAGAACGAATGACGAGACGCTGCGACACTTCAAGAAAATAAAGTCGGCGGCTGAAACTGAGTGTGAATGCAAGCTTCTTGCTTTTCTTTCGGATCGTGGTGGAGAGTTTAACTCCAACGAGTAAAAGGAATTCTGTGGTGCAAGCGGGATTAAGCACAACACCACTGCCCCTTACTCGCCTCAGCAGAATGGGGTACTAGAGAGGCAAAACCAGACGGTGGTCGAGATGGCTCAGTGTCTCATGAAGTCAATGGTTATGCCCAAACATTCAGGGGCAAAGCAGTGAAAACTACAGTTTATCTACTCAATCGCTCGCCGACACGATGTCTAGATGGCATGACACCATATGGGGCATGGCCCGGGAAGAATCCGAGTGTTCACCACCTAAAAACATTTGGGTATGTCGCGCATGTGAAGAATCTTAGCCCGGGATTGGACAAACTGGCAGACCAATCAGTTCGAGGAGTCTTCACTGGTTATGAGGAAGGTGCTAAGGCATATCGAGTCTACGATCCAATTGGAAGGTGAATGTACGTGACAAGGGATGTCATGTTCAAGGAACGTGGGGCATTGAAATGGAGAGCTTCCAGCGAGACAATAACAGCATAAGGAGAGAACACATTCACTGTTGTCTACTCTACAAATGAACACACTATTCCCGCACCCGAGCAAGATGCACCAGAAGTCGAATCACAGATCCCAGAGCCTACTCCATTAAAGACACAGTGGGCAACACCTCCTACACACGATGACAACATCGACACTACATCAGGCCCACTGCATTATAGGTTGGTTACGTATTTGTACAATGCCACCGAAGAAATAAAAAATATCGAAGAAAACAGTCACTGCTTCTTGGCTGTAAAGGAGCCAACAAGTGATGAAGAGACTCTTAGAGATATAGCTTGGAGAAATACCATGAAGGAGGAAATGAAATCAATTCTCGACAACAAAACTTGGGAGCTTTCATCACTTCCGGCAAACCACCATGCTATCGGACTCAAATGGGTCTTTAAAGTTAAAAAGGACCCTTCGGGAAAAATTGTTAAGCACAAGGCGAGGCTCGTCGCAAAGGGGTATGCGCAGCGACAGGGGGTGGACTACGAGGAAGTGTTCGCTCTGGTGGAAAGAATGGAGACGGTTCGACTATTGCTTGCACTCGCAGCACATGAAAGGTGGGAAGTGCACCACATGGATGTGAAATCGGCTTTCTTAAGGATAGTGCCAATGATGATCTTATTGAGGATGTTTATGTAAAGCAACCACCGAGTTTCGTTGATAGTGCTAATGATGGAAAGGTGCTTAAGCTACGTAAGGCTTTGTACGAGCTTTGAAAAGCGCCGCATGCATGGAACTCAAAGCTAGATGCCTCACTCGCTGCACTTGGGTTCACAAGAAGCCAGCTCGAGCATGCTGTTTATCGGAGAGGTACTACTCAAACTTTTTGGCCTATGGGTGTTTTCGTTGACAATTTAATTATTACAGGGACAAGCGTTAAAGAAATCGTTGATTTTAAGACCCAAATGCAGCAAGTGTTTACGATGAGCGATCTTGGTATTCTTAGTTATTAATTGGGAATTAAGGTACGTCAAGGTGATGGTGAAATCACAGTTTGCCAAAGAGCTTATGCGGAAAAGATACTGGAGTTTGCAGGTATGAGTGGTTGTAATCCATGTCATACTCCAATGGAAAATCAATTTCGTTTAAGCAAGCAAGATGGCAGCGGTTATGTGGATGCAACAAAGTATTAGAGTGCTATTGGAAGCCTTCGATATTTGGTGAATACACAACCGGACTGCTCATGCAGTTGGCGTCGCAAGTCGATACATGGAAGCTCCAAGTGCTCAACATTGGGCTGCAATTAAACAAATACTTAGGTACGTTCAAGGTACTCTAAGGTATGGATGATGCTACAAGTCAGGTGGAGGCGATGTTAAACTAGTTGGCTACAGCGATAGTGACTTCGCTGGAGACATAGATGACCAGAAAAGCACTTCCAGGATAGCCTTCTCGCTTGGGAACAACATGTTTTCGTGGACTTCACAAAAGCAAAGGATTATTGCTTTGTCTTCTTGCAAAGCGGAGTATGCTGCAGTGGCAAGTACAGCATGTCAAGGACTTGGTTTCAAACTTTTGATAGATAACAAATATGCTATTGCTCTTACTCAAAATCCGGTGCACCATAGATCATTGTGAATTGAGGAACATAACAAACGAAGGCCTGACAGAAGCTTTGAAGAGATGGACATAACTCGAGTCTTTAGCCCTAGGATGCAGAGATAGCGAAATCAACATAATTAAAATTGCCGGCCGCAACTGCTCCAACTTGAAGGTACTGAATGTCTGTTATCAATTTCATACATGAAAATGGCGGGGGATATATATCCGGCATGCCTCGACTGAAGGTGATAAAGGTGCACTCTAAATTCTTCCCCATTTGGTTGGCGAGTGTGATGCAAAAGCTTAAATCTAGGTTGCCATAGCTGGAAGAAATCTTCGTAACCATGGAAGACAATATGACTTACAAGCATACAAGAACCTCTTCTGATTGGGTACCCATACAGGCTATCTTGAAGTTTGAGGCAATTCTAATCGGGGACATTTTCACAGGATGTATGCAGTTTGATCAGTTAAAGACATATATGTATTATTAGATGCCTAGGACATGAACCAATTATGTTTTTATTGTTTTTCTATTTTGACATGATGGATTCAGATTCACAAAACAAATTGTTTATGTTGTTAAAGCATCTCCAACTATGGGTTAATTTGGAGAAAGTCAGTAAACATGTAAGATTGACAGACTCCCAAACAAAAAATACTTCTCCAATGTGATTCACTTCAACGCATCAATCATATGTGGAAGAAATACCAATTAACACCATCAAGTACGCCTTCTATACACAGAGGGTCATTCTGAGGACCTCAGTTGCCAAAAGCATTAAATGATGTTAATTATTTTATACTTTTAACCATTTTACTATGTTTAACTAGGGTATAATGTTTAAAAGTAAAATTAATTTAATAATATTATATTTGTTAAAAATACAAAAAAACTTAGATTCTAATGTGTAAAATTGAAATTTAATAATGTAAAACATAAGAACTCAATAAAATTTATAAATAATGCAAATATTAATTCAATACTTGTAATTAAATATATTTATTTATATAATGATTAGGTAGAAGTTAAACTTTTGAAGGAATTTAAATTGTCGATTACTGAAATTTAAATTTTCTACTCCCTCCGTTTTTTTTTCATTGGCACACTTACTAAAAGTGGTATTTTTTTTTAATTGGCACTTGCTATTTTGGGCAAGTTTAAGGTTTTTACATCCACTCATTTTACTTTCTCTTCTTTCAATTCAATTTCATCCACTCATTTAGCATCTCCTCAATTCTAACACCAAAAGAGTGGTGCCAATGAAAAAAAAACGGAGAGAGTATTTAATTTCTTAACTTATATATAATAAAAATTAATTTGCTAATTTAGCAAATAGTATGAAAACTTATTATATTTATTACTAATTATATAATGATAAAAAATATACGTGCGGATGGGCATGATAAAAATTTTGCAGACATAAAAAAATTTGGATTTTATCTATTTGCTTACATCACATTGAAGTTCCAATTAAAATCTGCCATGTGGATCCCAAAAACTAGGGAGACCCACCAACCATTGGAGATGCTCTTAAGCTTAATCTAGACAAGCAGATGATTTTTAAATTTACTTGTTATATATGACTAAATGATAGCGGGTTCATTGTTATTCTCTCCGGTGTTAAGAAAATAGAAACATTTCTTTGTAGGAAATGTTATAAATGGTACTTACCTTATAAAATTAGTTTTCTTGTAAAATTAGTTATAGATGGTAATTTCTTATAAACTTAGAATCTTATTTCTGTTAGACTTTGGTTTGTTGTAGGCCTATATATTGTAATCCTCATGGTTGATGAGGTGGGTCATTGATTAATATTAGTGCACCATAATAAAGTCTTTTATATTTTATCATGGTATCAGAGATTAAAATGGCGAAACCCTAAAAAAATATTCCGCTGCCTTTCCGAGCCACCGCTGTGGCCATCAAGCCGCACGTCGATCCATGCACCATCGCACAGTCGCCACCGTCTTCTCCATTCCGACGCTCACCGTTCTCCACCGCCACTGTCTAGCCATGGTAATTCGTGCGCTGCCTCTCCTGATCTGATCGGTCTGTACGTTTAAGCCTCACGTGCCGATCCCAAAGCTCATGCATCGCCGCGTTCCTGACACACACCACCGCCGATCTTATCCGCCGCCGGTTGCTGGACCTACTGCTGATCCATACCTGATTTTACACTATGCCTACCTCCGAAAGTAATCCTGAAGAACAGGTCCGCACTGATGTTAGTTTTGAGGCTACTGTGCTTCAGAACATGAATGGCTATGAGGTAATTGCGACTTTACTAAAACAGTTGCAGTTGCAATCTGCCCCTAAGATATCTGTACATGTTGGTCGTTTGTCGAGTGACCCCTACTTCATTGGCTCTTCTGACGAACCGGGTTTGGTTATTGCACCCACCATCCTGAAGTGTCAAGAGAATTACCTTGAGTGGTCTCCTACAAATACTGCTCTTACTGAAGTTGAATACTACTCTACCGCTAATGATGTTGAATACTGCTCTACCGTTGCTAATACTTATGTTGTTGCTTCTACTTCTACCGCTACTGGACTTGAATCTCGATCTATGGTGGTTTTTTTAATGATTAGCAATTTCATAATCTTCTTTGCAAGTTGGGCATTTTTGTCATCATGCTCCAACTTCATGGAGCGTGTTAAGGAAATAGAAACCTTTCCTTGTTAGAAATGTTATAAATGGTAGTTACCTTATAGAATTAGTTTCCTTGTAGAATTAGTTATAGATGGTAATTCCTTATAAATTTATAATCCTATTTCCTTTAGACTTTGGTCTGTTATAGGCCTATATATTGTAGTCCTTATGATTAATAATGTGGGCCATTGATTAATATCAGTGCATCATAATAAAGTCATTTATATTTTATCATCTACTAATTGCTCCGCCTTCTCTCAACACATAGGCGCCCCCCGCAAACCCTATCTGGTAGGGAGGTCGCCGCCACCAACTCCAGCAGCCTCCTCACCACCACCACCATAGATAGTCAACCCACCACCGCTTATTTATAACTTGTCCATCCAACCCACCCTACTCTATCATCCTCAGCCCAGCACTGCTACAATTCCGACCATCTACAGAAATGATTGGTAACGATGATTGCAGAAAGAGAGTTGAAATTTTTTGAATATTTCGGGGTTTTATTTTTTTTTCTTGAAAAGTTTGAAGTGTTTTAGAAAAGAAATAAAAGGGCACAGACTCTATTTTTGGAGGTTTTCTATTGGTTGCTATGCTTTGCTGGCTTTTGGTTGGTGCTTGCTGTGTTGGGTTGGTCAAATTTTGACAAGTCAACACTTCCTCAAGTGGTACTATCTGGTGTTTTCAATGTCTTAAGAGTTTGGACTTTTTTTTAATTTCAATTATAAATTAGATAGGCTAATGAAAATATTTAATGTGGTTTTTTTAATTTAAATGTTAATGTTTAGGGGAGAAGTTGAAGGGCATGAGGTTTGTAAATTGATAAAGTGAAAAAATCAGTTTTTTTTTTATAGAAAAATTGGTACTGTTAATTTCATATTTACATGTTTAGAGTGTGTTGCGCTATCGAAATCGACCATACTCGGATTACCTGAACTGGAAGAGGGAAATGTTATGGACGGGACTAGTAACTGGAGGGAAGTTGCTTCTACCATTCACTCTCGGCTTCATTGACAAGGTAATGTGAGTCTTCCTTGACAAGGTAATCTGAACAACGTGCGAAGAAATGTTTAAAGATTTGCTATCTCGGGACAATATTCTTTATATGAGGAAAGAAATAACTTTGTACTTACTCTTTTTAGGTGATTTGAACTTGTAACTTACTAGATGAAGATGGAATATATATCTAATACAAAAAAATTTTGCTAGTTAATTAGCAAACTAGAGGAAGTAATTTTTTAAAAGCTAAACTTTACATGCCTAAAATCATCACAATTTCCAAAAGGTACTGTGTCTAACAGTAATACCAGCTCTCCCCTTAGTCTAAATAGCTAGATAATCTCCCAGCCAATGGGTAAGCTAGTTCTTTAGCAAAATAAGCAGTCTTTCAAGCAAGCTATGGATAAGAGAAGAGGGATAGGTCAAAGGAAAGGGGCAAGAGCACTTTCTGGTCTAGCAATTGCAGTAAACTTTGTAAAGTCAAGGGATTTGCAAGTAAATATTGTATTGGCAATTTTGTGTGAATTAATTTTGAACAGAAATTCTGACCATGTTGGAACATGCTGGTGCAGAATATTTACGCCAAGGTTTTATGGAAATCATAGTCAGAATATTGAACTAGTTTGGAATAAATGGAATTCGTATATCTGACTATATATATCAGGCGTGTGAAGCATAATTGGTTTATGAAAAATCCCTACTTATATGGAGAAGATTTATTCGAATATATGGAATGGAATGATATAAGGTAAATCCCTTTATTTATGGGATTTGGATATGCTTGCAGAATCAGATTTGGAATAAGAATATTGTGGAGATAATCAAGGAGTATTCAGATCTGATTCGTGGATATAAATTGGGGACAAACACGGCTGCATACTCACGGATTTAACAGAGCAAAAACCTGCATACAGATTTTTGAGACTTTCGAGAATTGCAAAGAGTCAGACTACTGTGTTCCAACACACCTGACCTGACACACAAAGTTCAGAATCAAAACCTTAATTCCTCGGGAGGAGGAGATCCAGCGTCGATAGAGTTCGAGGTCAGAGGGAGTCTGATCAAGGCGGATCGGTAGCTAGGGGAGCTAGCAGAGTCCACACGCTATAGTTAGTAAAGATAAGTATTTTGTAAACTGTACTCTGTACTGTATCTTTCTAATTAGTGGATTCATTCTGAACTTGGCCAGGCCCTGAAGATGTAGGCGGATTACACCGAACTGCGTAACCAAGTCGTGTGTCTTTTACGTATTACGTTATTATGCACTTGGTTAAATTAGTTATGTTGGAACACACTAGTAAGGACTAGAAAAATTGGTAAAACTAAATTTCAATTGGTATCAGAACTGAGTCACTTATCGTTCCCTTGGTTGTTTCAAGGAAAGTGAGATCCAGTTTTACCATGACGACAAGAGAAGGAGCTTCAGTCTCTCAACCACCACTGCTAGAAGGCAACAACTACAACTATTGGAAGGCACGCATGAGGGTCTTCATCAATTCGCTGGATGAACTGGCATGGTTTTATGTTGAGAATGAATGGAATCATCCTACAGAAGATGCTGATACAAGTTCTAAGGCTGCAGAAGGGGAGTCAAGTCAAAAACCCAAAGACAAGGCTAAATGGACTCCAGATGACCTTAAAGAATCTCTGGCGAATTCGAAGGCACTTAATGCGATCTTCACTGCTGTTGATGAAAATCAGTTCAAGCTTATATCTACGTGTTACCAAGCAAAGAAAGCATGAGATATTCTACAGATTGTTCACGAAGGAACCAGTCGAGTGCGTGAATCCAAACTACAGATGCTGGCTACCAAGTTCGAAGAACTCAAAATGGAGGAGGACGACACCATTGCTACATTCAATGGAAAACTCAGAGATATCTCCAACATGGCTTATCAACTTGGAAAGGTGTACAAAGAAACTAAGCTGTTGAAAAAGACCTTGCGATCTCTTCCCAAATGGTTTGCAATGAAAGTAGTAGCAATAGAGGAAGCAAGAGACGTAGCCACCATGATCCTAGATGAACTAATAGGTTCGTTACAAACTAATGAGATGACATTCCAGCAACCTACAAAAAGAGTCTCCAAGGATTTGGCGTTCAAAGTTTCTCCAGCTAAGGAAAGTCACGAGTCTGACAGCGATGATAAGATTGAAAAACTTGCACTTATTACAAAGAATTTCTCAAGAATGCTAAAGAAGGTGGTCAACAAGAAATCTCAGGAAAGGTTTAGTGGAAACAGACAAAAACCACAATATTCGAGCAATAATCGTGGAATGAGATTTGAACAAGGGAATATGCAGTTCGGGAGAGATCAGAACAACGAACCAAAACAAGCTGGACAAATTCAATGCAGAGAATGTGAAGGATATGGTCATATTCAGGCTGAATGTGCTAACACTCACAAGAAACAAGGAAGATCACATGTCACCTCTTGGAGTGAAGATGAAGATGATGAAAACGACGAAAAGGAGCTTACCAGTAATTATGTAGCGTTTAGAGCAAAGGTCCATGATACATCAGAGGATCAGTGTTCCAACACACTGAACAAAGGTAAAGCTGTATGTTCCAACATAGATCTGGATGATGCACACAGCGATGAAGATGATGATCTGTCTGTTAGTGATGAATAAATCTATAGCACATATGAACAAATGTATGCCATGTGGGTTCAAGTAGCTGACACAAAGAGCTGAATGAAGAAAAAAGAAAGCTAATTGAAAGTGAAAAAGAATTATGATCCACGGTTGTAGAACTTGGAAAACATAATGAAGAACTAAACAAGAAACTGATAGCAGCAGTCAAGAGGGCCGAGATGTCTGAAGCAACTATCTTTAAATTGAATTCCGAAAAGGCAAAGCTTGATGATATTCTGGATATGGGAAGAAACTTTGGTGATAGACACGGGATTGGATACGGGAAATAACCCACGACTGAATTGCATGAAAAAATAGTAACTCTCAAAGCTAGGATTCGAGAAGTAAAATGGAAGTATGGGATGCCGTATCAAAGAAAGCCACTCATCTGCAGATACTGTACATACCAAGGATATGCTGAACAACAGTGCAGAAGACTAATCAGAGATTAAATGACAGGAAGACAACTTATGCTGTGTTCCAATACAGGCGATACTCATACGGGAAAAATGATCAGAAAGATATGGATTGTTGAAAAATCCAGTACATGTCCGGTGGCCCACACTTCTCTAACAGTCTATTCCAGTGATTCGTGATACTTTGATAGTGGGTGTTCTCGCCACATGACTGGTACTCCAAAATACCTCACGAACATTACTCCATATGATGGCGGATATGTAACCTTTGGTGATGGAAAGAGAAGCAGAGTAATTGGCAAGAGCGATTTGAAGATTGAAGGCTTTCCAGTATTCACAAGTGTATTATTTGTTGAAGATCTAATGGCAAACTTGCTAAGTATAAGCCAGCTGTGTGACGACAATATGGTAGTGGAATTTAAGAAGGACAAGTGTATAGTAAAGCATGGAGAAAACAAGGTTCTTTCTGGAATAAGATCATCAGACAATTGCTATTTGCGGGAACAAGAAGTTCGATGCATGCTTTCAAAACAGGATGAAGGAATTCTTTGGCACAGGAAGCTCGGCCACATCAACTATAAAACACTGGTGAAAATCGCAAATGTGAAAGCTATACGAGGAATGCCTACCTTAACCAGCAAGGATGGAATTGTGTGCGGACCATGTCAACAAGGTAAACAAATTTCTTCTCCTCACTCTTCAGTACAGTATATTACTACATCTAGAAATCTGGAACTATTGCATATGAATTTGATGGGTCCGGTTAATACACCTAGTATAGGTGGAAAGAAATATATATTTGTATGTGTTGATGACTTCTCTAGATTCACATGGGTATCCTTCTTGAAAGAGAAATCCGATACAATAGAATTTTTTAGAAATCTTGTAGTGAAATTACAAACTGAAAAGGGGAGCCCAGTAGGAAAGATAATTCGAATCCGAAGTGATCATGGTAGAGAATTCGAAAATGAACAGTTCAGTTCCTTCTGCGATGAGCTTGGAATCCATGAGTTCTCGGCTCCTATCACTCCTCAACAGAATGGTATCGTAGAACGAAAGAACAGAACTCTCCAAGAGATGGCTCGAGTTATGTTGGCAGAGAAAGATATTCATAAGAAATGGTGGGCAGAAGCAATCAATACAGCATGTTATACAATCAATCGAGTGTATCTTCGACCATTCACCAGCAAGACAGCCTACGAGATTTGGAAGGGCAGGAAACCAAATGTTTCATATTTTCACGTGTTCGGGAGTACATGTTATATTCTTAAAGATAGAGAACATTTGGCAAAGTTTGATAATCGAAGTGATACAGGATTTTTCCATCAACAGCCGTGCCTACAGAGTTTTTAATCATCGAACCGTCACTCTCATGGAATCCATAAATGTTATTGTGGATGATTTAGAGAAGGAACAACAACCAGAAGGTGTAGAGGAAGAACCTAGCAACACTCATGTTCCAACACAGTCTCAAAACTCAGACAAGAAAAATCCATCAGTTGACTCTGACCTTCACCAACGTGCTACAACAACTGAGCCACAGAATCCTAGCCCTGCCGAAACTGACCATGTTGGAACACAATCCCCCGCTACTGACACCCATGTTCCAACACATGACCAACCCGGTTCCACCATGAGAAGCACTCGATCAGTGCCTCAAGTTGATTACCAACGGCTGGCTGGACTACACTGTTTTGTTTCTCTAATTGAACCCAAGAACTATAAAGAATCCTTACTTGATGAATATTGGATTGCTGCAATGCAAGATGAACTTGGTCAGTTTACAAGGAATGATGTCTGGTATCTTACTCCTCGCCCCAAAGACATTATTGTCATTGGTACGAAGTGGATCTTCAAGAATAAATCAGATGCAGACGGCTTAGTCACCCAAAACAAAGCTAGACTTGTTGCTCAAGGATATTCACAATTGGAAGGTGTTGATTTTGATGAAACCTTTGCGCCAGTTGCCAGGTTAGAGTCTATTCGAATTCTACTAGCTATTGCCTGCTCTTTGAACTTTACTTTGTATCAAATGGATGTCAAGAGTGATTTTTTAAATGGAGTGGTGAATGAAGAAGTATACGTGGAACAACCTAAAGGCTTCGAAGATCCTCATTATCCACATCATGTATATCGTCTCAAAAAGGCTTTATATGGACTAAAGCAAGCACCTAAGGAATGGTATGAACGACTTACTACCTTTCTTCTTCAGAAAGGTTATTGTCGAGGGGGAGTAGATCGCACTTTGTTTGTGTTTGATAAGGCTTCAATTTTTTTGATTGCTCAAATCTATGTTGATGACATAGTTTTTGGTTCTACTTCACCATCTATGGTACAGAATTTTGTCACCGTTATGCAATCTGAATTCGAAATGAGCATGGTAGGAGAGCTCACTTACTTTCTAGGATTGTAAGTCAAGCAAGGAAAGAACGGCTTATTCATAAATCAAAGTAAGTATGCCTTGAATTTAGTTAAGAAGTTCGGTCTGAGTAGTGCTCGAGCAGTTCGAACTCCGATGGGTGTTTCCGATAAATTGGTGAAGGATAAAAAAGGAGTTGCAGTCGATCAAAAATTATACAGAGGCATGATTGGAAGTTTATTGTATTTAACTGCAAGCAGACCAGATATATGTTTCAGTGTTGGAATATGTGCGAGGTTTCAAGCTGATCCTAAGGAATCTCATCTCACTGCAGTTAAAAGAGTTATTTGATATGTAAGTGGGACTTCTGAGTATGGTGTTTGGTATTCTAAGAGTCAAGACTCAGAGTTGGTTGGGTATAGTGATTCTGATTGGGCTGGTAATGCTGATGATCGAAAAAGTACCACAGGTGGCTGTTTCTTTATTGGAACAAATTTGGTGTCTTGGTATAGCAAGAAACAGAATTCGATCTCTCTATCTACTGCAGAAGCGGAGTATCTTGCAGCAGGGAGTTGTTGTGCACAACTGTTATGGATGAAACAAATGATGAAAGATTATGGAATTCATCAAGACCTTTTGAAGATTCTATGTGACAACACAAGTGCTATTCATATTTCGAAGAATCCAGTTCAGTACTCGAGAACCAAACATATTGACATAAGGCATCATTTTATTAGAGATTTGGTTGAAAGAAAAGAAGTGGAAGTAGTCTATGTTCCAACACACGAGCAACTTGCAGATATATTTACAAAGCCGTTGGATGCCACCACTTTTGAGAGCCTTCGACAACACCTAGGTGTTTGTCAAATCTGAGGTAATTTTTACCAAAATTATTTGTCCCTGTAAATATTTCTTTTGGGTATTTTTGTTTTGCAAAAATAGAAAAAAACAAAAAAAAACAGAAGGAGCAAAGGTGTACAAAAATAGGAGATGGTAAGTATGGTGTGTTGGAAGTTAATTAAGGAATGGCAACTTGATGTGAAAAGAAGAGAAAGGGCCAACATTACCATGTTTGGGAAATCTAAAAAGGGTTTCGCGGGAAAAGAGGTGAATAAGATGAAGAGTTAAAGTGGGATTCAAATTTGGTATACATTCTTTCGCATCTCTGCTCACTAGACCAATTATTTTCTCCCCAAAATCCTTGCCGGAAAAAACTCTTATACGCAACACTTCTATCCATCTCGGCATTGTGCCAAAGAATGTCAAACCCAAACTCGCCTATGGTGGAAGCTGTGGTACCGGAAATCATGGAGGAAGGTCAAGTTTCATCAAATTTGGAATTGATGGTGGTTACTGAGCCAAGAATATATGATGAACAAACTCAGATCGGAGGAAGCATAGAATATGCAGAGGTTGAGGAAAGAGTTGAGCTCGAACCTGATGAAGCCAAAGAACAAAAGGAAGAGGAAGAGGCGTCCATCAAAAGCAAACAGAATGGGGAACCAGAAATTGAAGAATCTTATGGAACCAAGAAGAAAAAGAAACCTACGGTAACTGGTCCTGACCCTCGTCCATTAAAATTCATGGGAATTGAATGTGGAAGTATGGATGAAGTTTTTGAATGGCTTGAAGCTAATAGAGTTGCAATTGATTTAACCAAGATTAAGATGATTAGAGGAGAATATTTGACTGTTAAAGTAAAAGAGTTAGTAACTGGGAATCTAGGAGGAATAAGGCTTGAGAATCATACTGTGAAATTTGTTATGGGAAGATATGCTGAAGGTATGCTTATTTGATAGAGATATATGAAAATGAAGTGGCTGGAAGTGAAATGGTTAGGAATGGAGATAAACTTCAGGTAGGGTTCTATGATATGAATTCAGCAAAGAGGATGGCAAAATTGAGGAAGCCTATCATCATTGTTCTGTCGGACAGTGATGACAGTGTTCCAACACAGAGAGAGGAACCTAACTATATGGAGTTAGATTCTGATAATGATCTGGGAGGTGCAGATGATGGTGATATTCATGAAGGACAGACAGATGAAGTACCAGAAGGAAGTCTATCTAACCAGAAAGATGTTTCTGAGAGGGAAGAAGAGTTTGAGAAGGATGCTGAAAGATCAGGGAGTGTTCCAACACAGGATGTTCCTGATCTGGAATATTCAAGTGATGAGGTACTGGATGAGTACTATTAGACGGCAAAAGGCAAGAGAAAGGATGACAATGCTAAGGACTCTGCTCAAGCAAAGAGGAGCAAGAGAAGACATGACAGAAAGGAAAAGAAAGTTTTACCTCCAACCTCTATTAGCAATGCATTCTCTGTTGTTTATTTTGATGAAAAAGGTGCAGAAATGGGAGATTTTTTCTCAGAAACGAAATTCATAGAAGAAAGGCCTCTGGATTTAAAAGCCTATAAGGAGAGCGGCTTCACAGATTTTCGAAAGCTGACTGGCATGACAACAGCAGCAACAATCCAGCTACAGTACAGCAGGCAAGTTGTACTTGAGGTATACTCCAATCTTATGCCTGGTAATTTAGAGATTAGCTCCCCATGGTATGGTAGAGTATATGTACGGGGGAAGGTCATAGATGTCTCTGCTGCTAGGATTAACATGTTGCTGGGTCTAAAAACACCTGAGCAAGGGGGAGTCTTTCCTGAAAATTTGGGATTGTCTGATGATGAGATCTTAGGTGTTATATCGGGTGGTTATAAGATTGAATGGCCAGCAACTGGGTACTCACAAGCATCCTGCTTGTCATCAAGATTTTTTGGCTTATATCAGGTAGCTGTGCATTGTTGGTTGCCCTCGAGTAATACTACATCGCTGACAAGGGAGATGGCTAAATTGCTATACTGTGTTGGAACACAGAAAGAAGTTAATCTTGGACTTCTCATTCAGCAGCATTTGATCAGACAGGCTACTGCTCTGAAAGTAAATGATGCTATTATCTACCCTGCTTTAATCTCTGCCCTAGCCAAGAGTGCAAAAGTGAAAGGGAAGGCTTCAGATGTGGTGATTGACACAGAGTTTTTGAGGCCCAACAAGAAGACATTTGGGCTGAGACATGTTCGTGATCTCCCGTGGAAACCTTCTGGATCAACTACGTCATCAGCAGCAGAAAAGGAGGCTCGGTTGATGGTTTTGAATGCAAAACTTGGAGCTTTAGTCATACAGATGGCTGCGATATTGGCAGAAAAAGCAAGTCTAGAGGCAGAGAAATCAAGGTTGGAAGCATGACTTGAAGGTTGGATGCAGGGGGAGCACTATTTATTTTGCTATTTTTTTATAGTGCATTTGGCCTATGTGTGGTCCCAGGGAGAGAAATTTTGGATAGCATGATTTAGACTTTGATTCAATTTGGCTGTAATGATTTTTATGTTTTGGATTCTGGTTTCTGGTTTTCAGATTTCATGCCTAAGGGAATTCTGGAATTCTGATATCTTGTTGATTGTTGGTTTACAAGTTTATAATATTGATGCTGACAGTTACTGTTTGGGAATTACATGTCCAAAATATTATGGATCCACAAAAATGCCAAAGGGGAAGATTGTAAAGTCAAGGGATTTGCAAGTAAATATTTTATTGGCAATTTTGTGTGAATTAATTTTGAACAGAAATTCTGACCATGTTGGAACATGCTGGTGCAGAATATTTACGCCAAGGTTTTATGGAAATCAAAGTCAGAATATTGCAGTAGTTTGGAATAAATGAAATTCGTATATCTGACTATATATATCAGGCGTGTGAAGCATAATTGGTTTATGGAAAATCCCTACTTATATGGAGAAGATTTATTCGAATATATGGGATAGAATGATATAAGGTAAATCCCTTTATTTATAGGATTTGGATATGCTTCAAGAATCAGATTTGGAATAGGAATATTGTGGAGATAATCAAGGAGTATTCAGATCTGATTCGTGGATATAAATTGGGGACAAACACGGCTGTATACTCACAGATTTAACAGAGCAAAAACCTGCATACAGATTTTTGAGACTTTCGAGAATTGCAAAGAGTCAGACTACTGTGTTCCAACACACCTGACCTGACACACAAAGTTCAGAATCAAAACCTTAATTCCTTGGGAGGAGGAGATCCAGCGTCGACGGAGTTCGAGGTCAGAGAGTCTGATCAAGGCGGATCGGTAGCTAGGGGAGCTAGCAGAGTCCACACGCTATAGTTAGTAAAGATAAGTATTTTGTAAACTGTACTCTGTACTGTATCTTTCTAATTAGTGGATTCATTCTGAACTGGGCCAGGCCCAGCATATGTAGGTGGATTACACCGAACTGCGTAACCAAGTCGTATGTCTTTTACGTATTACGTTATTATGCACTTAGTTAAATTAGTCATGTTTGAACACACTAGTAAGGACTAGAAAAATTGGTAAAACTAAATTACAAACTTCATGACAAACTGATAACATTGTATAAGTGGATGGTAAATAGATGGTCGAGTCAGATACAAGTTAGTAATATGAATAATTAAAAATTTTGGGTTTGAGCCAATATGACATGTCTACATATGGATCATATACTGACTCAGTCGATTCCAGGTTAGGTTGAAACTCACTTAGCTCACAGATCAAAACTATCTTGATCTCACGCTTGCCATCTCCCAACCCATCAGACCCCTCTCCTAATCTCCCATAACCATTGAACCCCCCGCCACACTCGCTCACCCCACCAGACCTCCAATGCTACCTCCTTGCACCCCTCATCCACAACCTTCCCATATCTCCATGACACACTTTGCAGGTCCCGATCCGATACAAACTAGATTCAGGCTCTATCAATTTTGCAACAAATAGCAAAATTGAGACCACCACCGCAAGAACAATCACGATCTTTCTCTGATCTATCTGATCCTGAATGGGAAGAATTTTGGGATTGATGAAGTTGAAGTAAGAAAATGAGTGGTCCTTGGTGGTGGTGGAAGACAGCGCTGGAATATTTGTTTCGCGCCAATTTTACACATGCAATGGAGTGAACAGTATTTCACGACTGTACAACGGTAAAAAGGATATTTCTACTCTATTATAAGATCATGTGTTCAAGGTTGAATTTTGATGCTATTTTTGAGAACCCTTTTAGCCGTTTTGACTTGTTATGCATTGTTCTGTTAGATCCGGGTTGATTTATTTTGGATGATATTTTCATTTATTTATGAGCTGAATTTTCTTTTTTGCTGACCTTTTGTGCTTTGGAGAGTGGTATGGGGTGGATTTCATTCTTTTCAACTAGATTATAGAAGTTCTGATATTTTTACGAAGAGTTCTTGAATTGAAAGATGTGTCTTTTTAGTTTCATTTTAACAAAGATGTGTTATCCAGTGAATGAACAGAGGTTTTATGAAAAGAAAGATTGGCGCCACCAGCTTCTGCCGACGCTGGTGCTCCGCTGCTTTATGTCATTCTTCAGCCCTTATAGCAGTGATAGGGACGTGTCTCTCCTCTTTCCGGAGCATTGTGAGTCGTACGTACAGTTTGTACTCTTCCACACTGCCGCAAAATTCCTAGGGCTTGCTCGCCGCACAGAGATGCGCAGTTTTCTTGCCGCACAGAAACACACCTTTCTCCTTTCCGGTAGCACATGTTTTCACGTGCGGTTACAGGGACGTGTCATCCATCCTCTGATGCGTGGTTGCACGGGCCTGGTCCTCTTCCTGTTGTGCTGAACTCGATTGTCCGTTTGGTTTCTTGACTTGGTTTCCCGGTAAGGTTTATTCATTATTTATTTATTTATAAATAAATAAATAAATTGTGTTATGGCTCTTTTTGCCGGTGTATTGATACTGCTGCAAAAGTTTGCGTCGACTGCCTCCTCTGGCACCCTTACTCAATCTGATTTTGGTCATGCTCTTTCTGATGACCAATGGAGTACGACCATACATTTATTTAATCAGTTTAATTCGTTATCTAGACCATGGGTCAGGTAAGCGTACTTTATCCTAGATTCTTGATTCGGGAGCTTCATATCACATAACTGGTGACAAAGGTTCTCTTACTGATATTACTACCGCTACCAATTATGTGAATGTTATACTGCTTGATGGATCTGTATCATCTGCTATACAATATGGTTCTATTTATTTTTGTGATGTCACCCTTACTCATGTGCTCTACATACCTACTTTGCGATGCAATTTATTATCATGCTCTAGATTGTTATCCGCCTTAAATTGTCTAGTTTTGTTTACTGAAAATTATTGCATTTTATAGAAAATTAGTACGGGAACTGTGATGGCATGGGTGAACAGAAGGGGTGGTTTATTGGCTTCATCTGTTGGATACTTACGTTCATCCTCATATCATGCAGTCTATTCTGATAGTTGTTTCAGTTACTTCATCTGATTTATGGTATCAATGTTTTGGTCATCCATCATCTACGGTGTTGTCTTCTGTTCCTATTCTTGATTTTAGCACAAATAATACTACTATACCTTGCTATGTATGTTATAGAGCAAAACATACTAGACATAGTTTCCACTTAGTCCTACAAATGCTACTGCATTGTTTGAATTAATGCATTGTGATGTTTGGGGTCCTTATAGAACACCATTATCTAGTGGTGGATTTTATTTTTTTACAATAGTTGATGATTATTTTCGAGTTGTTTGGGTTCATTTATTACTGGATAAGTCAGATGTAGCTTCTAGAATTTTGGAATTTTGTGCTCTGGTCAAGAATCAATGGGGACGAACTATACTGCGTGTCCATGCTGACAACGGGAGTGAATTTTTGCCTTTTAGATCTCATTTTGATGCATCTAGGATATTTTTTGAGACATCTATGATTGATACACCACATCAGAATGATCGAGTTGAACGAAAGCATCGTCATTTACTTAACGTGGCGCGTGCCTTACGGTTTCAAGCCAGTTTTCCAATTGAGTTTTGGGGAGAATTTGTTCTCACTGGTGCTTATCTGATTAACCGAACACCGATGGAAAATCTCAATGGTCGCACTCCCTTTGAGATGCTACATGGACAAGCTCCAAATTAATCATCTTTAAAGGTATTTGGATGCTTGTGTTTTGCTGCTCATGTTCCCAGATACCGTGACAAGGTTGCACCAAGAAGTTGGGAATGTTTGTTTCTTGGTTATCCTACCGGAAAGAGAGGCTATCACCTTTTTGACGTGGAATCTCGTATCATCTTTAACAGTCAAGATGCTGATTTTTTTTGAAGACCAGTTCTCGTATACAGTTACTACAACATTGGCCTCTTCCGTAGATCGCAGTGGCGCCCCCACCTCACCGTCAGCATCACTTCCACCGTAGCTGGAGGCACATGCCCAGATCGCGGCACCAGCGGTCGCATCGTTTGCCGCCAGTCGCTGCCGCTCCTATCCTGGCGGCCATCGTTGTACCATTACCGCCGGATGCCACCGCGCCTATAGCGCCAGCAGCTCCTTCGACTCTGGCTACCAACCTATATCACCAGCAACCATTGTCAGTCTGGCCTGACGATGCACCGCCCAGGATGCCCCATCGATGAACGACGATTTTGCACCTCACGCTCCTCTAGCTCCAGTGACTCCTTCTGCTCCGCTGCCCGACGTGGTGTCTCTGGCCCTGACTAATTCCGCTCACCCTCTGCTTCTGTCAGCTTCGCATTCTGTTTTGCTAGTTGTTCCAACGTCTCCTCCTACAACTGAATTGCCTCATATTAGACAGAGTGTTCACACTCGTTGACCTCATTTTTTGGAAGATTATAATTATGATGATTATGCCTGTGCTCTTACTACTGAAGACCCCATTCTTTAGCGCTCATCTATGAGTTCAAGAAATACTTGAGTTCTTGTTTCCATATGAAAGATCTTGGTTTACTTAAGTATTTCTTAGGTATAGAGATTGTCAGAAGACCGGAGGGGATGTTTCTTTCGCAAAGGAAATATGCCTTGGACATTTAATCTGATACAGGTTTATTTGCCTCTAAATCGACTGACTTTTCGATGGAGCAGCAACACGATCTTGTGCGTGTTGATGGCCCACTTTACCATGATCCTGAGCAGTACAGGTGATTGGTTAGATGCTTGATATACCTTACCATCAAACATCCTGAGCTTAGTTATTTGGTTTACACACTTGCTCAATTAAAGAAATCTTCTTGTCTTCCTCACTGGCAAGTTGCAGTTTGTGTGACACTACTTGAAGAGTCATCCTGGTCAAGGTTATTTCTCTCTTCCCATATTGCACTACAGTTGATTGCTTACTGTGATTCTGATTGGACTGCTTGCCCTAGTACCCGGCATTCTCTTTCCAATTACTTTGTGATGACTGATGATTCTCCGATTTCTTGGAAGACCAAGAAGCAACCTACAGTTTCTCAGTCTTCTGCTAAAGTGGAGTATCGTGCTATGGTTGTTACCTGTTGTGAGTTGTTATGGTTCAGGTCTTTACTGAAAGACTCAGGGATTGCGTATACTGCTCCTATGCATTTGTTTTGTGACAATCAATCTGCTCTTCATATTGCAGCAAATCCAGTGTTCCATGAACATACGAAGCATATTGAAATTGATTGTCATTTTGTCCGGGATCTTGTGCAGTCTGGTACTATAGTTACTCATCATATCCGCACTACAGATCAACCCGCGGACTTGTTTACCAAAGCTCTCGGACATAACTAGTTTCATTCATTACTTGGCAAGTTGGGCATTTCTGATCTCCATGCTCCAACCCGAGGGAGAGTGTTAAGGAATATAATTATACTTTTAATTATAATTAGATTCTATTTCCTTTTCCTATCCGGTATAAGTATTTTTTACTACTATATAATGTATCTTGAGGTAATGAATAAACACAGACTTTCTTTAAAATTTTGAAATGCCGATGATTAAAAGAGGTTGTGGCCGTCAAAAGAAATCAAATTCTGTTCCATACGCCAAGTTCATGAAGCCCTTCATTCCAGGCTCCAGCAACAAAGAAATCAGAGTCCCGCCATTCTTTGTGCAGAAGTTCGGTGGGCTGCTAGCCTGCTAGAGGAGAAGATTCTACTCAGGGGGGCTGATAAGGAAACGTGGCAGGTGGGGTTGGAAGAGGTGACCACGGGTGACAATCCGGGATTCTTCATCAGGAACGGGTGGAAAGAATTCGCGGAATATTATGATTTCAAGGCGGATGAGTTTCTTGTTTAAAGAATTTAGGGTTCCATCTGTTTTATGTGGTGGTTTTCAGGGCAAATGGGTGCCAAAGATGAAGCTGTAACTTCTTTTTGTTGTTTTTAGTTTAGTTGTAGGATTACTTATGGAGATTGATTACCGTTTGCTAAATGTATCAATCGTCTTAAACTGTTCTTAGCAATTTATTGTCAAACTTTCATCTTCATCACTTTTGGGTTGTTTTCGTGTAGCAGTTATGTGATTCGTTGGAAAGAAGTTGACATTGATGATGATGATTCAAATGCAAAATCAGATAAAGTTATGTTTGGTAGGGTTTATAAGTTTTTTACTTAGTAACAAAAAACATTTTTTAAATTTTTGGTAAATAGTTAAAAAATGCTTAATTTAGACTAATTATCCTCCCTCTAAACTTTTAATGTGGGACTAAGATCGAAATGACAACACAGTTTTTTGTTCTTTAAAACTTGAGTTTGGACAGAAAGGCTCATTTTGCATTACTTATAACAAATTGAAATGTATGAAAATAATTGAGTTTAGAGTGAAAATTTTATGAGTGGATTAACTCCAAGACTCCAACTCTGCTTATGAACAAGAAGTGGTAGAGGTGGATGAACACTCACGAATGTGAAAATTATGGCCGGAAATTTCAAGATGTTGAAGTGCTTTTTTGGGAGGGGTGTGGGGTTTTTTATTGTTTGGGGTTATTTTGTAAGATTATTGTATGCTGGTTGATGACCATTCTTCTCTTTTTGTTGAAGTAGAAGACTTCCTCTCTCGTTATCAGGAACCCGTTATTTCGGCATCAAATGTTGATGATGGGTTAAGTTACGATGTTTCAGAGTCAACTATCTGATGGCTATTTTCTCATGTCCAAAAAAAACTTTTTTACTGACAGATTTAAACACATGATCATTGAAATGTTTTTTTTATATTCTTTTCTAATAGAGGATCATTAAAATACTTAACAAGTATTTAACCATTTGGTCGATCACCACGTAGGTGCTTCTTCTTCTTTTGTGGATGTTTTTGTGATGTGATATAATATTCTCTTTCTTCACATTCTCTATTTCAGAGAACTACTGGAGTACTCTCGTGAATTGCGCAATATTAATAATTAAAATTTTGAAATTAAGTTTTATTTAAAATTTAAAAAGTTAATTATTTAAGGAAATTATATAAGTTATGAAGTGAAATAATTAATTTAGTTGAAAAATGTTATATATTAAATACAATACAAATTCTAATTATATGTTAACATTCATTTTAAAAGGTTATCATAATTATATGTATGTATCTCTCATTGCAATGAATAAAAATAAATAGCAAATGACCTTATTAGTCTCACTAATTATAAAATATCCTTATTTAACAGTTAGTCAGTCTATAATAAGACTTTGTCGTATATAAGTAAATAAATAAATATGTATACATAATTCTATCAAAAGTACTCTGTCATTGTAGAAAAAATCTGAACATTTTGTTATTTCTTTCTTTGGATTTTCTTCAATATATATATATATATATATATTATAATGAGATATTTATGGTTTTAAATATATCTTTAGAAGTTATATATTTTAACAAGTTATGATTTATTATATATAGTAAAGAATTAAAATCAGTAACATATTATAATATTTGCATGTTAATAAGTTATGATTGATTATACATAGTAGAGAATTGAAACCAATAACATATTATAATATTGGTATATATGTTATTTTTAGACAAAATTTTGTGATTAGAATAGTTAAAATAACTCAAATACCCCCACATTGACAGACAAAAGCAAATAATATCAATTATACTGTGCTAGGGATGAGATGATAATTTTTTTTAAAAAAAAAGAGATGCACACTCTAATGGAGCTAAAAGGTTGAGTGAAATCTCCAAAAATATGACCACAATTCATATTAGGCAAAATATGTTGGACTTTCCCTAACAAGTCAAAGCATTAAGTATGAGCTTTAACTCTCGAAATATATCTACAATTTATAATAAATCTTATCAGCAACAATAATGTCAGTCAATAGTCAAAGCAGTTTGGTACAAACATTAACTCCTAAAAAATATATACAATTAATGAAAAATAAAATTATACGATTTTTATTTGGACATAGGGAGTATTATAATGATTTTTTTTACAACCACACTTTCATTCATAGTGTCTCACACAGAGGGATGAGACTCCTTCTGGCTCACACAACAAAGTGGGGTGTGCCTCCCACTACAGCTCCACACATGTGGAGGTTCCCCACACCTGACACGGTGTATTATGAGACTTGAAGCTATAATAATGCAACTCCAGGGGGAAAGGGGAATTGAAACCGGGTTGCATCTGATCGGGCACATGACCCTGGCCTAGGGATGATCATGGGTCTAGTATCCGACTCTAACCCACAGGGTCTAGATCCATTGTGTCGAGTTTGGGTCTAAAAATTTAAGACCCATCGATCTGGTCCGAATTGGGGTCTGGATTTTAAAATATGTGTCTAGGTCCGGGTCTAAAATATTAAGACCCAGACCCGATCTAGACCCAGACCCAATCCAGACGCAGACCCGATCTAGACTCAGACCCAATCCAGACACAGACCCGTAGACCCATATAACTCTAAATATATAAAATTTTACCCTAATTTCTAAATTAGTTTTATATTCTCTCTATATTTTTATTTTTAATTCAACAAACAATATGTTTTGCATATTTTTTTCTTGACAAGTTAATTTAGATGCATATTGAAATTGAATTATTTGTATTTAAGATAATGTATATTTTATTAAGATAGTATAAAAAAAATACCATATCAAAGCATAGAATTCATTAAACCCTACGACACTCCCTTCCTCGGACCTCTTCTCCTTCAATCTTCTTTTCCCCTTGATGGGAAGATGGGAAAACAATAATTCTTTTAATCAATGTTCTTTTAAAGTTTATGTTATTGCTTAAGTGTTGATTTGTCTCATTACATTAGTATTGCTCTTTGACTAGATAAATTAGATTGTTGTGTTCATCATGATCACCCAATTTAATTGTTCATGCCGATGTATTTTGTCCAATCTGATTTTACAGATCCTGTGCTTCTCTAGGAGAAGTCATGTTCTCGATTTGTGTTTTTCAAGGTGTTTCCAGTTTGGACAACATGGATTGCGTTTTGGATCAAGTGGTGGTATAGTTGTTGAAGATCTATGTTTTTGCATTGCAAAGACCAGCTCTTCAAAGATGTTATTGCCAGAAGCAACCTAACGGTAACCTGATTAGCAACTGAGGAAAAAGAATCAAAGTAATCTAACTCCTTCAATCTTTGAGAAACCTTTTGCCACTAGTCTGGCCTTATACCTCTCAATAGTTCCATATGCCTTGATTTGAACTTAAAATCCCATTTGCAACCAATAGGCCTCTTTCCTGCAGGTAATTGAACTAAATTCCACGTGTGATTAGATTCGAGAGCATCTAGTTCAACTTACATAGCCTTAACCCAATGTTAATCATTGCAGGCCTGCTTATAAGAGTGTGATTCATGGATTCCTAACAACTGTGACATAAAACTCATATGTGTAGTAGAAAATTTTGGTATGAAAAAATTAGACGCATGTGCATTATTAACAATAAAATGATTCATGCAACCAAGTTTGGACCTAATCCTAGCACTTTTTTTAGGAGTAGGAAAAGTGTGTGTATTATGCATGACATGGCCATCACTAGGAAGAGATGATTCATGGAATTGAGGAGAATGAAGAGAGGAGTTTATGATTTCATTATCATTGGGTGCAAAATCACGATCAGTATTAGATGGATCAGAAGGTAGAACCCTGTATGGTACATCATGACTAGAATCAGTATCAGAATGTGGAATGAGAAGCATTATTTTATTGCAATCAGGCTTATCATTATGAAATGAAAGATCTGATTTATATGGAAAAAGATTATTGTAGAAAACTACATCTCTGGCCACAAAAATTCTTTTATAGAGTAGGTTATAGAGTTTATAACCTTTTTGAATGGATGAACAACCCATGAAAATGCAAGGCATTGATCTTGAACTGAATTTGTGTTTATTTGGACTGAGGTTAGTAGCATAGCATAGTGTGCCAACGACCTGCAATTTAGAAATATCAGGAGGCTTCAAGTACAAAAGTTCATAGGGTGATTTCCAATTCAAAACTGAGGATGGCAATCTATTCATTATGTATGTAGCAGTAAGAATTGATTCCCCCCAAAGATGTAAAGGTAAGTTGGATTGAAGCATAAGAGATCTAGAAATTTTTAGGATGGTTCTATGCTTCCTTTCAACCACACAATTCTGCTGAGGTGAGTAAGGGCATGATCTTTGATGAACAATACCTAAAGAAGCAAAGAATTGAGAATAGATTTTATTAACAGATTTACTGCCATTATGAGTCCTTATTCTCTTGATTTTAGCATTGAACTGAGTTTCTAACATGAGAATGAAGTCTTTTATGATGAAAGGAATCTGATATTTGGTTTTAATTAGAAAAGTCCAGGTCGCTCTACCGTGATCATCTACAATAGTTAAGAAGGATTGGGCTCCATTGCTAGTTTTGACATTAAAAAGCCCCCATAAGTCCATATGAAATGTCTTAGATGGTACACGACTGTGATATGATTTTTTAAGAAATGATAACTTTATTTGTTTGGCATGAGGACAAACAGTACATTTATTATTCATGATTGGAATGTTCAAGTGTTTCGGTACACCATTAGAATGATGGCCTAGCTTATTGTGTATAACTTATAAATCAACATCAGAGGGAATATTAACATAATTAAGTGCGGAATGAATCATCAAATGATCTAGATTAAGAAAAGCTAGACATTTTTAGATGACAACAGTTTGAAAAGACATCTTGTACAGTATGTATAGGCCTTTGCTCTCAGTAGCAACTCCTAAAACCGAAATAGTATTGTGGTCATGTATAATACACACATGAGGATAGAAGGTGAGATGAACCTTAGAATCATTCGTTAGCTTCTGAATTGAGAGAAGATTGAACTTGAAACGCTTAAGAAACAAATAGTTTCTCAGTTTAAGATGATTGTTCAGTTTGATGGAACCTATGGCATCTATGAAGACCTTTGAATGGTCGAGCAAAGGAATAGGGGTTTTATGTGTGGTAGGATTAAGTGTTTGGAACAATGAAAGATTGCTGCACATATGTGAAGTAGAACCACTACCTAGAATCCAATCTTCACTCTCAAAACAGGTAGAAATATTCAAAAAAATGAGTTATGGGGCTACCTGAGAAGTCCAGATGAGCAAAGTTGATCATGTCTCCTGATTCTGCAACCTGCTCATTTGGTTTTCCTTTCAACATTTTTCCAAACTCCATCTAACTCATGCTAGCTACCATTAAATGCACACTTCTAACTCCTTTATTACCCCAGACATCATCATAATTAACAGATGCAACCTACTCAGTCTCATCCCCAAAGCCTTAGGAACTAGCTGTATTTGCATAAGGCTTGTTCTTCACCTTGCTTGTATCTATCCACCAATCAGGGTATCCATTCAACTTGAAGCAAGAATCCTTCAAGTGTCCATTCTTGTGACAATAGTCACATTTCAGTAGCTTCTTTGCCTCGAAATCTCTCTTCTTCTTATTATATTTCACTTAATTCATTTATCCTGAACCAGGTTTAACAAGCATAACTGTTAATTGATGCATAAACTTCATTTCATTGTTCTGTACACTCATATGTTGCTCGTTTTTACTAAAAAGATAGTAAGCCTTTCCAATAGTTGGTAGGGGATCCAATACTAGAATCTAATCTTTCAAGGCATCACACTCCTCATTCAAACTAGACATGAACTGCTGCAATCTATCTTGATTAGCTTTCATCTCCAATTTCTCATTCAAACCACAGGTACAAGTACAATGACAACATGTGCACTTGAGTCTAGGTTTGATCACATCAATTTCATCCTAAATCTCCTTCAAATTGGAAAAGTACCGAGCAATTGAATTAGTACCTTGTTTCTGCTTTGTCAAGTTTGTCATTAGTTGATAGTATAGAGGTCCATAACTGATTGAGAATCTCTCCTTAATCTCATTCCATAGTTTCTTCACATCAGGCTGAAAAGAAAAGCTCCTTGCAATGTCTCTGCTAATCGAGTTCCTGATCCAAGAAACAATCGTTGAATTAGCCTTCATCTAGATCTATAGCATTGGAGAATTTACAGCAAGCTTTGGAACTTCTCCAGTGATGAATTTTAGTTTTCCACGAACTGAGAGTGCATTGATCATTTCCTCCCTCCAAAACACATAGTTCTTCTCTGTCAATAGATCCGAGACAACCACAAGACTCGCATGATCTGAAGATGTGAGCAATAACGAATCATCCAGCTTGATCTGCACAGAGCCATAAGCATTTGCAACATGAGGAGTATTTCCTCCTTCACCATTTACTGATCCAGTACTCAGTTTTGGTCAATAGAATCAAAGATTCAGATAGTTTTCAAGAAGAATTGGATCGAGAGCCTAGAAGCTGTGATACCATGGAGAAACCGAATGCATTTCTTCAAAAAGAACAAGCACAAAAATCAGAAACTGAAAGTTCAATAAACAAGAGTTGGGAAAATTTTCCGAGAGTTTACTAACTTAGGGAATGAAGTCACAAGATAGTATTTATACATGTTTCTTAACTGAAAAGCTAACAAACTAAGTGCACAAAATCTAGACCTCCTCCTGAGTTGCACTCTCCATCCATCATATAATCCATCATATAATCCTTCAGAATCATCATCATCTGCTCTCGCCACTGCTTAATTATCCTCTCTGACGATGCGATGGGGTTACTCTTTGGAAGCTTCATACAGTGAAGTATGCACACCTCTCTTCTGCTATGATTTTTTAATGCAAAAGCTGTTTAGATTTGTTGCAAATGGCGATTCAAACTCGTTTCAGTTGTATGGAATAATTTGGGAAGAAATAAGCACAAGTAACGTGCTTTGATATATTTGAATATATAATTTCTTCAAAAGTTAGTTGTGCTTTGATTTGATCACCATAAAGCAGAGGAATGAACTATCCTTTGTATCATTATTACTTACAACGATAATGTTTTAGAGCAATTAAGAATCAAAATTCTATGTGTGGTTGGAGACGCTAATTTTGTGTTCGGGCACTAAGGGCGGACACACCAATCTAGTGTTCGGCCACATTTTGCTTGAATCTTAAAAACAATAATCAAATATATTTTAATTAAAAATTTCACAGTAATGTTAACTCAATAACCTAATTAGAAAATTTAAAAATTAAAATATATACTTATGGAAGAAGAGGAAAAATGTTGGGTTTAATTTGTAAATATGAAAAATATAATTGAGTGGCTGCATTTTTTTCTTTAAATACTACCATGGACATACTTTTCTTTTTCTATATTATTTGGGACTAAATGAAGTAAAACAAGGACTGCTCCCGCCTTCTCTCTCAGCACACAACCCTGCAAACCCTACCTAATAGGGAGGTTGGCCCCACCAACTTCGACGGCCACAATAGGTAGTCTACCACCGCTTAAATATAACCTGCCAATCTAACCCACCCTATATGGCCATACACCATCATTCTCAGCCCAACATCGACATAGATATGGTCATATCCCAAAACCAGCAAGGTTCCAGTTCATCTAGGGTTTGGGTGTAAAGTTAAAAATTAGGTTAGATTTTTTTTGTCTTTTAAATTAATTTTTAGATTCTGTTTACCTTTTTTAAAAGAAAAAGGTAGCACACTCTTGGTTTTCTCGGTCAATTTAACTTTTTCGAGCGATCCTTTTTCCGGTACCCAGTAAATATTTAATTGACTTAAGATCTATTTTTTGAAGACTATTTAGGAGAAAGCCGTGTCAAATTTGTTAAATAAGCAGACTTGTGGTGAAGTCGTACCAAGGATATAAAAATAGATCCGTAGATCAAAACCCGTTAGAATGTTTCATAGTGGTTAAACTGAATAGTCGAATATATTGGTCTTGAAACCATTTCTATGTGTATCCTCTGTGTTCGGGTTAGAGATTTACACAGAAAAATGTCAATATAGATTGATAGAGAAGCATTTTTGGCTATCACGAATGATTGGGAATGGTCCCTTAGTTTAGAGTCAGGAGCAGGAACGAGTGTGATGGGGATGATAGGTATCTTTAGTGGTGGAGCTATATTTTCTTTATTTTTGATTGCCTTGGTGTTATTTTAAAGGCTATCACACCTAGCCTTAGGGTGCCCATGCCAGCCGACCACACAGCCATCACATGAGAGGGGTGCCCATGCCAGCCGACCACACAGCCATCACATGAGAGGTAAGTCACACTGACCCAGTACCATGGCCACAGTGCTGGTTCATACTCGCCCGTCACCAGGAGGGTCCCACCGCCACGTGCGCGTTGCCACGCACGCTTTGGGAAACACACTCTCACACGGCCGTAGCGAGCTTCGAACCGTGGGTATCCCCACACTGCCCACTACCACTTGGGCTACACATGCGGTGGTGTTATTTTAAGTGTCGCCAGATTAGTGTGTTATGCATTGATTTGATACTTCTAATACGACTAACAAGAGTGGGGTGACTATCTTGAGTCAGTGAAGTTAGTTTGTTGATACTGGGTCGAGGTTATATTTTTATGGTATCATTTAAGAGTTCGTCTCTTGAAAAAAGGTTTTTCCATAAGTTATGGAAATACCAAGGACTCAAGTGAAATTTTAAGATAAAGGGGTGAAAATTTGTGGGTCCATAGCAATAAAAATTTGGGTCGAATTCGGGTTGTTAGGTATTTGGGTAAACTTACACGCCTATTTAAAGTTAAACCTTAGCTTTCTTTCCTTTTCCCCAAACCATTCATCAGCTTAATTTCATTATTTTTTGATATAATGTCTATGTTTCATCTTAAAGTTATAACTTTTTATACTGAACAACTTTAGAATATATTTAGAAACTACAAATCAGAGAAAAATACGGCAAAGTCTTGGGAAAGACGATATTTCCATATACTTATGGAAAGATAGGGTTTAATTAAAATAATAAAAAGTAAAAGGTTTTAGTTGCAATATTAAAAATTTAGTATACAACATATAGTAGTTATGAAATTTATAACCCGGTTCATGCAACTCAAAAATTTTATTTTCATTTCTTCTAATTTACATGTTAAACCTTGGTATTTCCATGACTTATGGAAAGTCCGTCTTTCAAGAGACGGACTCGAAAAAGAATTGTAAAATGAAAAGTTAACTGAAAACACAAATAAGTAGCATATAACTTATGGTTTTACTCTAAATATATAATGTTTATGACCAAAACGTAAATGTTTCATTTACAGTTGCCTCAAAGTATAATCCCCTAATTTTATCCTAAGGCTTTGTCTTCATTTTAATGTATTCGAGAATTTCTTAAAAAACCCATACATCATCTATGCATACTAAACCAAAATCATTTATATATACAGTATTCGAAGGCGCTATTAATCTAGTTTTGAAATATGAGTGGGTCTCATGACAGACGGCCTATCCATAAGTTTCTGGACAAAGAGGGGCCACTTTGCAAATAATGCAAACTTAACCAACAATATCACGCAAATGCACAAACACAATTTTCACACACAAACACATAGTACTCCGTTCTTTTTCTCCGAAAAGCTCTCAACAGTCCGTCGGCGCATTTTCCATTCTTCTTGTCGGCATGTTTTCGATCTTCTCATCAACGACGCCTTTCCGAAGAACTCCGACCATAACAACCAGCGCAATTCTGACTCTTTTTGTTCTCCGGAATCCTCTGATTGCCGATCAATTCTTCCTCACCAGTCCGTCAGGGTGTTTTCAATTCCTCTCGTCCAATCCGTTCACGACACCTTTCCGATGTCCTCCGACAACAACAACTGCTGTGATTCTGACGGGATTGATCAACCAAATCTGTAGCTAGATCCTATTGAAGAAGATGAAATTTCAGTTGCTTTAATTGTAAAAACTACTGCTATCGAATCGGAATCTGCAAGAGAAAACATGATTCTAAATGCAAGGATTCAACTTCAAGCAGATGAAATTCAGTAGCAAGAAGCTGAAATACTACTCAATTCCTATGAAGGTATGATTTTCTCTCATCATAATGAAATTCTAGTGTTCAAATGCAATCGATATGAAAATAGTTGTTTTTTAAACTTCTGGACACTGAAATTCGAGTGCTATGAACATGTATTAACATGTGGGAACATTAGCAATATAAACTACATGCTGCACAGATTTAGTATAATTTATGCATTTGTTAACCTAAATCACGTATAGGTTACAAATAAACATGCATTAGATTAAAATGAACAAAACATAAAAAATGCATTTGTCAATTTCAACTTTTGACAAACTTCTGTATTGTTCAGATTATAACATGTACAAAATACAGTACACTTTGCATATGCTACATTACAAGTAGTATGTGTTTTTCTTATCAGCATAGAGCTTACATTAGAAATTGTATTCTTTACTATTACAGGTACAGATTTTCCAAATTTAAATGAAATTGATGCCACTGAAAATCTTACCGGCGTTAAAGCAAAAACATTGGAATCACTTCAGGCTTTCTACAAGAAGAGTGCAAATGCTATTGGTTTGAGTTACAGGAAGGACTGCTAACGTCGAAACTGCAAAGGCTAGATTCGTGAAAAGTACTACAAGTACTCTGCTGGAGGCTAATTGAAAAGATTAAAAACCAGCACTACCAACCCTATTCCTTGCATGGATAATGAAAATCATTCCGAAAAGAAGAAGAAGAGGAAGAGAAAGGATCTGATTACAAAAATAGGATGCCTAGCTGAAATTAGAGTGAAGCTAGAGCGGAATTATTACATCGTGGCACACCACAATACGGTACACAATCATGAGTTAACAAGACCAGCCTGGCAGTATCTCAGTAGGAGTGAACGGAGGATTACAGAAGACAAAGGAAAAACCATCTGAACAATGGAACAAGCAGGTTTAAGACCTACTGTAGGATATAAATACATGTCTTTTGAAGCTGGTGGAGAAGAAAATCTAGGGCATACGATGAAAGAACACCTCAACTTTGTGTGTCGACTTCGAATGAAAGAAATAGAAAGTGGAGATGCTCAGAAACTTGTTGACACACTCATGGAAATCAATGACAAGGATAAAGATTTCTTCTTCAAAGTCAAATTTGACGAGGAAACAAAACTACCAGCTGTGTTTTGGA
The DNA here is from genome assembly GCA_037428765.1 of Rubia yunnanensis. Lineage (NCBI taxonomy): Eukaryota > Viridiplantae > Streptophyta > Magnoliopsida > Gentianales > Rubiaceae > Rubia > Rubia yunnanensis. The sequence goes on along the minus strand of CM075064.1, from coordinate 110,421,200 downwards.
GGGATTCAATGATGCCGGAGGACTACAAGCTCTACGGAGATGTCACCAAATTTGACACTACATACAGAACAAACAAATATAACTTATTTATGCGCCAATAGTTGGAATCAACAGTCACTGGAACATAACAATGTTTGCTTGTGCTTTTATAGCAAATGAGTTGGCTGATACTTTTGTGTGACTCCTCAACACTTTCAAGAAATCAATGGAAGGAAGAGAACCTATCACAATATTCACAGATCAAGATCCTACAATGGGCAAAGCAATAAATGAAGTATGTTGTGAAAATTTGTAATTTACAGTTCTAAGCACTGGATATGCACTGTTAGGTGTTGCACCTCTTACCTTACAGTATGCATTACATATCCTAAAAATTGCACTTGTTACTTTGGAAATCAGGTTTCCTGAAAATGTGCAGCTACAAAAATTCCATTTCTTAGACCTGAAATTGAGTAGGGAATATTAGCTTCTGCATGTGTCAGCTTATAATATGTATACTGATCAACATCCATTTCTTGTTGCAACTTCCAGGTCTTCCAAAACACAAAACACAGATTGTGCTTGTGGCACATAAAGCAAAATGCAATACAACATTATGGGAGATTGAAGAAAGATGAATCCTTCAAAAGCGAGCTAGACTACTGTATTAAAAGATGTCGTAATCCAACGAAATTTGAAGAAAAATGGACCTCCATGATCTCCACATACAAGCTCGAAACTAGCACATGGTTTCAACGCCTGTACGACATCCGTGAAAAATGGAGAATGACATTCAGCGAGGATATTTTCTCAGCAGGCATCTTATCATCACAGCAAAGTGAAAGCACCAACCATGTACTATGCTTCAATGCAAAAAAAAAACAACATTGACACACTTCTATGAGCTCTTCAACCAAACAATTAGAAAGTGGCGGAGAGATGAAGCAGAAAGGAAAATGCATGTACAAAAGAAAAGCCAAATTATCAAAACAAAGCAGGTATGTTCACATTAAAAAATATGTATTACTTAGTCTGGAACACGAATTTGTTAACTTACAGTATGCATTTATTTCCCACTACTCTGCTTGTACAGGTTTGGTTAAATATGCTGCTCAGGTTTACACACTTGCATTGTACAATGGATTCAAAAGGGAATTTTCCCTAGTAATGGCAACTATGGCCAAAGAACTTTTCTCAGAACCACCGACAAAAAAATGAGGTCAGCCTAGAACATGATGAATCCAAATACGAGACAGTTGAGTACAAAAATGAAGATGCGCTGGTTGAAGTACAATGCACATGCAAGTCCTTCGAGGTGTCAGGTATGCTGTACTTTCCCACTCTTAGGATATTGCACCTTCATTCCATCACAGAAATACCTGCAAAGTACATCCTCAAAAGGTGGACAAAAAAGGCCAAAATAGAAGTTTGGGACAGGATTCTTGGCCAATAAAAACAACAATCGGGAAGCGTCAAAGGCGTACTTTCATGGAGGAACCATATGTCTAGCAGATTCTACAATCCGGTTCAAAAAAGCGAAGGAAACTCAGAAGCTAGAAGCGCACTTCAAGAGATATTTGACACCTGCTCAGTAAGAATAGAAGACTTGTTGGCATAAAAAACAAATCCCATTGAACAATCAACCACAAGTAGCCAAAGCAACTCAACCATAACAAGTGCATCTAAGATACTGGATGTAGCCCAAGTGAAGACAAAAGGAAGAGGAAAAAGGCTAAAATCAAGCATGGAAAAGAAAAAAACAAAGGAAGAAAACTACTGAATTTGGCACAAAAACACCAGATGTGAAGACACTATAAAGAGTATCATTGTTTAGCATTGTTTATTGATATGGAAACACTGACTACAAACTAACTGATATGTGATTACTTAGCTTACAACTGTAATTTATTAACCTATGAATTGCATTTGTTTTCCAATAAGCTTAGAAACCCAACACAATAAACCATATAACATTACTAAAATGTAACTTGGTATTAATAAGCATGCAAATATTACTTCTTAACATTCAACATGCACGTGTTTCCCTAAAAGGGACTTGTATTATATTTCACATAATTTTAGTGATACGAAAACCACTGAATACATGTACAACTACTTATCTTACACATGTAGTTTATTAACCTACCAATTGCATTTATTTTCCTATAAGCTCAGAAAATCAACACAATCAATCCCATCAAATAATTCAAAACTCAACTTGGAATTAAAAAGCATACAAATAGTACTTCTGCAAACTAAACATGCATTTAATTAATAAAACCTATAACCTTACAAACAAATCCTAAAATAGCGTCTCAAATGCGCTCAACATATCACCCACAAAACAGTCAGTCACAAATTATCAAAATACACCTTCAACCTTAAAAACAACTCCTAAAACAGCGTCTCAATTGTGCTTAACATACCACCAACAAACCAATCAGTCACAAAATAAGCTGATTACAAATCATCCAAAAACAATTCAAAGATGCTAAAGCTACAAATCTTCAAGTCCTTCAATCCCAAGGGAGAATGAAGAAATCATAGAACGAGCTTTCCTCATGTATTCTTCAACTATATTATCAACCCACTCATATGTGGCTGGGTTTTCCATAATTTCTTGTGTTGTCTTCACATGAACAACATCATCATTAGCTGTGGTTGTTCCTTCTTCCTGAGGTTTTGATTGTGGCTGCGGTTGCGGCTGCGGTTGTGGTCGCACAATCGGGCTAGCATTTGCCCTCTCAAGGTTTTGAACCAATACACGTGTAATGACCCGTTTGAAAACGAGGCAAGCCTTATTCAGAGGCTGACAAAGAAGAACAAATATCAGTCCAATAAAAAATTAGAAACTGTCTAAAAAGGAAATATGAACTACAAACTGCATTAGATTAACTAACATATGCATTAGTTTTAAAACAACATGCACTAATTTTTACAAACTATATTAAAAAAAGACAAAAAATACTTCCATTGTTGGTAGCTTTGTCAATGTCTTCATTGCTCATCACGCCGTTAGGTATTCGATAAGAAATAAATCCTAGCTCCTGAGCAATACCATCACATGCAGCAGTAGGTGTGTGAAGCCCCTCGTGGCTATTACGAGTTCCCTTGGATTGCTATTGGCTACTTATGTTATCTTTAACCCTCCCATCCTTTGTCAAAGGAAAACCAGCAACTATCATAACACCCTTATCGTAACCCATTTTTTCCAGATGATGAGCCCTGTTGAGCAAAGATTTGTTCGACCAATGCATGCATAAGGGAAGTCTAGTAGGGTCAGGCTAACCTCTAAAGGGAAACCTATAAATATAAGCTAGCAGTAATACAAACACACAACCACCAACACAAGACACGTCTCTTTTACCGGAATCAGATTTGAAGTTCCTAACACCCTCACAGACACGATTAAGCACTAAGCCACACCAATCAAGACTCTTGATGGTCCCAACATTTTCTAAAGCACTAACCAGCTTAAAATCAACCAAGTTTCTGGTAGTTGGTGCCATGAAAGTACACATGACATACATAACAAAAAATCTCTTAAAGCGCTCACCACCATCACTTAGTTTACCCAACTCCTCAAAAAGATTAACATGAGAAATATTACCATATTTATTAGTGCCCAACTCATCTCTCCATTTATTCCTAATGTCCACATCTCTTCACAAACTCCTACCATTATTCCTAACCAAATCAACGGCACAACCTGGAATCCTAGGGATACAGAATATATCAAACACATCATCAGGTGTAATGATGTACCTTGAGCTTGATATTTCTTACACATAGCCAACGGGATCAAACGTAGAACAAAAAATAAGAAGTCAGCCTAGAACAATTTGTAGTCAGCATAAAACAATATGAAATCAGCCCACATAATCAAATCTGTCAACCAGCCAAGGCACAATTCCAGTAGGAATGGATGAGATGTCAAACGCAAGAAGTCTACCAAAACCTATATCTTCCACATCAATCTTTTGGGCAGGAGTGAGTGAGGCAATTAACGATTTCAACTTCGAAGGACAACAACTGGTTGAGAATTTCTTAGCAAACCTAAAATAAAATAAAAATATGAAGAGTGTAAGTTTATTTGAGACTGTGAATAACAAATAAACACTAAATCTTATCAAATGCAACATTTTATAAATCAAGTACAATTTATAACATATTAAAATACACTTACGTGTTGCCCTCATGATCAGTACGTTGGACCACCTGCTTCTTCTGACGGTTGCGCTATTGTTTCACAGCGCATTCTTCACTAACAACCATTTTTCCTGACCTAGAAGCTTCTTCAGCAGTACTGTCCGCTTTCCTCTTCAAACCAGTTTTTTTCGCTACTTCAACAACTTTCTTCACCTTCTCAGTAGACTCCTTCAAACCAGTTTTTTTCGCTACTTCAACAACTTCCTTCACCTTCTCAACAGACTCCTTCAAAACCCCACCATATTTCTTCGCCTTCACAACACCTTTCTTCACAAAAAATTTATTAGTCTTTGTCTTCATCGCCTTCTCAACAGGCGACTTTGCAGCAAGTTCTTTTGCCTTCCTTTTATTCTGTCCAGTAGAGGTCTCACATTGTTTACCCTTCTCCTTGCTCAACATACGAGGTGACGACCTCTCCTTATCTCCTTCAAATGAGACCACCATAGTAGGTCGAGCTTCAACACTCTCACCCAATTCCACATTAGCTTCACCACCCTCACTTTCCCTCTCACACGCTACAGCAGCAGCTTGTGCCGCCTCCGTCTTCGTAACTGCACCCAAAATCCACTAATTTTCATTAGTATAGTATTTAATCATACTGTCCATACTGTCACCATCATCACTGGACCCGCCTTCACCATTATTCTCTACATCCTTAGAGCAACCTTCACCAACAGGTACAGCTTCCTCCCTAACAGATTCAGTCTCTTTCCTATTCAAATCAGTATCATTCTCATTAAAATATGCCTCAACTTCAACATCAATATCTGCCAAAGCATCCTTCCCCTTAGAACCCTTGGCTTCATCAACACCAGCTACTTCTCTACTCATTCGAACAACATCTTTCAACAGTGAGTCATAGTCAAATTCTTGACTTGATCCACCTTCACCCACATCTGATACACCTCCACCATCTTTCAACTGCTTTACATCCCCATTCATCCGTTTCTCATTTTCCGGCTTAGGAATAACAGGGACTGAAATCTGTGGAGTAGCACCACCACCAATTCTGGCACACCTGCGTGCCAGTACCACTACTACACAAAAAAATGAAAAAAAACTGTATAGGCACATATTTTTAAAAACAAACATAATCACACAAATAAAATGCAACATGTAAAGAAAAAAACCTCCAAAAGCATAAGACTGCTGAACCTTCTTTAGCTCATCTTGAAGGGAAGATCCATCTTTCTTTTTAGATTTTCCCAGATTAGGTTGTTTATTGGCTGTCAGAGTATGACAGTCAGCAAGCAATATAATCTGACATACACATTATAACTAACTTATGCATATAGTAAACTAACATAAGCAACTTGTAATGAAACAAAATACATAGTAGCAAATCAGAAAGAATAACAATAACTAACTAACAATCAGTGAAACTCAAAGAACAAACTAAGTAACAAATACATAAGTTATGTCAACATATGCAAATTCCAAGAAGACAAGTACACAATATAACAATCAGTCAACAATAAAATAAGTAACTCGAAAAACAGAGTAACTAACTTAGACAAATGTTAGCCTAACATATGCAAATCATAAGAAAACTAATGCACGTCATAAAACAGAGTCAAAACATGCGGATCTGACATACAAATCAGAAAAATAGGAAGACTAACTAAAACAGCTGTTAACCTACCATATGCAACTCCTAAGAAAACAAATGCATATTATAACTGATAACATGCTGAGAAAAACAGAGCAACTAACTAGTGCATATCTTACAATAACAAATGCAACTTCTAAACAATCAAATGCATGTTATAAAAAAGACTCAAAACATACATATCTGACTAACTAAAAAAAGTCAACATCAACAACTCATATGCAGATCTGACTTACGAATAAAATTCTAAAAAAAAGTCAACATCAACAAGATTGAAAAAACACATACACACATAACAAGAACAAAAAAAGTGCGAAACTCCAAATATTCAAAACGGAAAACAGGAATAATACGAACCAGGAGAAGAAGAAGGCTGAGACAACTTCTCAGCTTTAGGAAGAATAGCTTTCCCCTTCGCCCTACCCATGACTAGGTCAAATACACAAAAAAAATCTCACATCAGAATCGCGTACAACTATAAAGCAAAAATGGAAAAGAACAACAACGAAATTTCAAAACTAATGATCTTAGTGTTAGTTTGAAATTTCAACTTGCATTATAGTGTTAGTTTGAAACTAACATAATTTCAAACTAACATAAATTATGTTAGTTCTCATAACTAAAACTAACATAATTTCAAACTAACATAAATTATGTTAGTTTGAAGTTATATGAGATCATTATAGTGTTCTCACAACTATAATGCCCAACTTGCAAAGAACACTATGAATTTGGTAACATAATGATCTCATATCCCTATAATTTTATTAATTATCATTAGTCTTGTTAAGGAAATAGAAATATAAATGACTTTATTATGTTGCACTGATATTAATCAATGACATATCTCATCAATGATGAGGGTTACAATGTATAAGGCTACAGCAGACCAAAGTCTGACAGGAATAGAATTCTAAATCTATTAGGAAACTACTATCTATAACTAATTCCATAAGGAAACTAATTCTATACAGTAACTATAATTTATAACCTTTCCTACAAGAAAAAGTTTTCTATTTCCTTAACACCCTCCCTCAAGTTGGAGCATAATGACAAGAATGCCCAACTTGCAAAGAACACTATGAAATTGCTAATCATTAAAAAAAACACCATAGATCAAGATTCAAATTTAGTAGTGGTAGAAGTAGCAGCAACAACCGTACCATTAACAAAGGTAGAGCAGTATTCAACTTCATTAGCGGTAGTAGTAGCGGTAGAGTAGTATTAGACTTCAGTAAGGGCAGTATTTGTAGGAGACAATTCAAGGTAATTCTCTTGACCCTTTTGGATAGTGGGTACAATAACCAAACCAGGTCCGTCAGAAGAGCCAATGAAATAGGGGTCAGTCGACAAACGACCAACAGGTATCTTAGGGCCAGATTGCAACTGTAACTGTTTCTGTAAAGTCGCAATCACCTCATGAACATTCATGTTCTGAAGCACAGTAGCCTCAAAACCTGCATCAGTACGAGTATGTTCTTCGGGATTACTTAAGGAGACAGACATGGAGCAAAATTTGTTACAGATCAGCTGCAGGTGCAGCAACCGGCAGCAAATCGGATCAGCGCCGGTGCGTGACGGGAACGCGGCAGCGCGTGAGCTTCGGGATCGGTGTGTGTGGCTTAATGCATAGACTGATTGGATGAGGAGAGGTGGCACACAGACTACCACAGCCAGACGGTGGCAGTGGGGATTGGCGAGAGGCTGAATAGAGCATACGGTTGCGGCAGTACTTGAAATGACGTGCGGCTTGATAGTGATGTGTGAATCGATGCGCGGCTTGACGGCGGCGGCAGTGACCTGGTAAGGCAGTGTAATATTTTCTTAGGATTTCAGGATTTTAGGCTCTGAAACCATGATAAAATATAAAGGACTTTATTATGGTGCACTGATATTTATCAATGACACCTCTCATCAATGATAATGGTTACAATATATAGGGCTACAACAAACCAAAGTCTGACATGAATAGGATTCTACGCCTATAAGGAAACTACTATCTATAACTAATTCCATAAGAAAACTAATTCTATAAGGCAACTACCATTTATAATCTATCTCACAAAGAAATGGTTTTTATTTCCTTATCAAGTCTAATAAGGCAATACCCACTAATCTACTTAAATATTCACATCAACATTTAAAATTACAGTTCAACACTAAAAATAATTTTGCATTTTCTTTTAAAGGACACATAATTTTATAACTTCAATTAAATAACTATAGATTAACCATCAACATATATTTCATATTTCATCATATTTTTTTATTAAATAAAATATTTTTATACAATCGTTAACACTATCCTATGTAATATATATAGATTATTTTTATTTAAATATAAATAAAAAATAATTATACATCAACCAACATTACATCAATTTCTTTCAAATTAAATAAATAGTAATAACTTAAAATTTTATTTTATATACTGCATGTCTACAATTTTCATATAAATATAACAAAAAATTATTAGTCATTGAAATTATAAATTATGTTATATATTAGATTTTCATTCATAAATCCATCCATCGACACGGGTATTATCTAGTATATATATATATATATATATATATTATATATATATATATATTATATATATTATATATATTATATATATTTATATATATTATATATATTATATATATTATATATATATTATATATATGTTATATATATTATATATATTATATATATATTATATATATTATATATATATTATATATATTATATATATTATATATATTATATATATATCCACAAATTCTTAACAATTTCTTAAGAAAATATGAGTGAGGGAAAATAAAATCCTAATTCTATCCTTCAGGTAAACATCTCATGGTTTCGACTTAATCTTTTGCCATTTTCCACTTTATTTTTCTACGATTTGAATTGACCTTAGGAGGAAACCAGACATGGAGGAAGTCCAGCATCCGCTTTGCTGAACTGAATTTTGTCATTCAGGTAATCTATTCACATTCCTCTGCTTAGTTTACCGTCCTCTCTTTCTATTATTTTTTCACCTTATTACCTCATGAAATGATAATATTTTGACATCAAGACATTCAAATTTTGATTAGGCTGAATTTTGATTTTGTTTTTTGATGTGTGAAAGGATAAAACGGGTATCCCTTCTGTTTGGAATATGAATCTCACGAGATATCTATTAGCCCAAAAAGATGGATAACAAAGAAACGTAAAGAAAATAAAGGAAATAATGGACACAGGGATTTACATGGTTCGATCAAGTTGACCTACATCCACGGCTGGAGGAGACCGGGAGCTTCACTATATGTGGAGAAAGTATTACAAGGCGTTTCCTACCACCTATGAAGGAATTATATGGTAAAATATAAATATGAGGGCTTTGGCTTCTACAACTACAACGGAGAGTTAAAGGGAGAAGAAAGCAAGTAGCAAACGAATGCTATGTTTGAGTTGTGTTTGAACTACTAAGTTCATCCCTATTTATACTACTCCAAGTTCACCAATGGCCAAGAGCTCACAAACAAAACTTATTCCAATATCCCAAGAAATCCTCCTTCTTGCTTCAAGCATGGGTTGTGAACATTACTTCCAAATGGTTCTTGTGAAAAAACCATGATAGTTGAACCTCAATAGTCAAAGAGATAATGCTTCAACTTGCTAAGCATGAGATGAGAATAGTATTGCAATTTAATGCTATTAATGATTGTCTTTGCTATCCTCCAAAGAAGTGAATGTTCATGGAGAATTGGGTGAAGACCAAATTTCTTCACAAGTCTCCACCTTGGTCTGAACCCCCCAAAAGTAATAGCTTACTCACCCTCTTCCAACATGGCCCTAATGGGCCCGAATCACCAAAAATGAAAACCAATCAAGTCCAAGCACTGCTTGAACTTGAAATAGGGAAGAGCCTCCATTAATATATCATCAGGATTATCCTTTATATTGATTTTCTTAACAAGGACCTTCTTCTGTGAAATTGTATCACAAATGAAGTGATACTTAATATCAATATGCTTTGTCCACTCACGATACATCTGATCTTTAGTCAAGTAAATTGCACTTTAACTATCACAGTGAATGGTAGTGACCCTTTGTTGTAGAGTTAATTCGCTGAAGAGACCTCTCAACCATAAAGCTTCTTTGATTGCCTCAGTGACTGCCACATATTCTGCCTCAATAGTAGATAAAGCAACTACATGTTATAGAGTAGCTTCCCAGCTAATTGCACAACCTCCAATGCAAAATACATAACCTGTAAGAGACCTGCGCTTATCAAGATCACTGGCAAAGTCTGAATCTACAAAATCAACTAGAGTGTTATTGGTTCTACCAAACTCCAAACACATGTTCGAAGTACCCTTTAAGTATATAAGAATCTACTTCACAGCCTGCCAATGTGATTTTCCCAGATTGGCCATATACCTGCTAACAACACTAATAGCTTATGAGATATCAGGGCGAGTACAAACCATTGCATACATTATACTCCCAACTACATTTGAATAAGGAACTCTAGCCATATATTCTTCTTCTGCCTCTATTTTTGGTGATTGGGCAGCAGATAACCTGAAATGGCCAAGAGGAGTGCTAACTGGTTTGGCATCATGCATGCCAAATCACTCCAAAACTTTCTTAAGGTAACTCTCCTGGGTCAGATACAAATTTCCAACTCCTCGATCTCTTCTTATCTCCATACTAAGAATCTTCTTAGCTGCACCCAAATCCTTCATCTCAAATTTACTATTGAACAAGGCCTTCAACTCATGAATTTCTGCTAGATTCTTAGCCGCAATGAGCATTTCATCAACACATAATAGCAAATAAATGAATGAGTTATCTTGTAACTTCTAGAAGTAAACACAACTATCATACATGCTCCTGGAGAAACCATGACCCAACATAAATGAATCAAACCTCATATATCATTGTCTTGGAAACTGCTTTAATCCATACAAGGATTTCTTCAACAAGCAAACTCGGTCTTCTTTACCTTGAACTTAAAAACCTTCAGGTTGACTTATATAGATATGTTTATCTAATTCACCTGTGCCAGTGATAGAGCATATGCAACCAAATTCGCATACCTCAATGGTGGTCGAATGTCACGTCTCGGTCTATCTCTGGCAATGGAATAATCCTCATCTCCCAGTTAATCTTCAGCACGTTCATGATCAGATTATTCAACCACTTCTTGGGTTGGGTGTCACCCAGAAGAACCACCAATCTCTAACTCTACCTGCTTTTGTGCACTATTTTCTTTTTTTGAATCACAAGGATTACAAAACTCTTTTCTAGGATGTAATGTATATGATTAATCAAATGTAACATATCTACTAATAAAAAATTTGGGTGATTTGGGATTAGGATACCACAATCTATATACTTTCACCCCTGAATGATAACTGAGGAAAATACATTTCTTAGCCCTGGGCTCTAGCTTTCCCTCGTTAACATACATATTAGCTGGACACCCAAATATTCTTAAATAAGAGTAAATAGCAGGAGTACCTGACCAAACTTCCTCCGGTGTCTTGAAATCAAGAGGTGCACATGGAGAGCGGTTGACGATGTGACAAGCCATAGATATGGCTTCTGCCCAAAGGACTAATGTCAACTTGGCATTTGAGATCATGCACCGAGCTCTTCCCAAAAGAGTATGATTCATCCACTTTGCCACACCATTCTTTTGAGGCGTCATTCTAACAGTACGATGTCGAGCTATTCTTTCATTTTTGTAGAACTCGTTGAATTCATTTCCACAAAATTCCAACCCATTGTCAGTCCTCAGTCGCTTAATTTGTTTTCCTGTCTGTTTTTCAATCAAAGTCTTCCATTGTTTAAATGGTAAGAAAACATCACTTTTAAGCTTAAAAAAAATATACCCAAACTTTTTTTGAATAGTCATCAATAAAAGTAAGCATATATCTTGCACCACCCTTAGAAGGAACACAAGAGGGCCCCCAAAGATCAGAATGAATGTAGTCCACCCTTTTTTTTATGAACTGCATGTGAATGAAAGCTAACTCTTTTCTGCTTTCCAAAAATACAGTGTTCACAAAAACCAACTTACCAGTACTTTGACCACAAAGTAGACCTCTCTTGCTTAAGAATGTTAAGCCTTTCCCATCCATATGTCCCAACCTCATATGCCACAATTTGGTGATATCTTCATCCGAGGAAGTTGAGATAGCCACTGCCCTAGTTACTGTAGATCCCTGCAAAACATACAAAATGCCAACTCTGCAAGCCTTCATTAGCACAAGAGCACCTTTACAAATTTTTAGAATTCAACCATCGCCTGAATATCTGTACCCAAGAGCATCAAGAGTGCCAAGAGAGATGAGATTTTTCTTTAAGTCGGGAACATGCCTAACATTAGTGAGTGTCGTAATAATGACATCATACATTTTGATTTGAATTGTTTCCCTAACAACAACCTTACAAGGATCATTATTACCCATCAAAAAAATTCCACCATCCCATTCTTTATAAGTGGAAAAACACCCCTTATCATAACTCATGTGGTAAGAACAACCTGAATCTAAGAACCACTCACTAGAAGACCTTGACTTATTATCCATGGCCACAAATATGATTCCATCACTCTCATCTTCTGCTACACTAGCTTCACCAGCATTGCTGTTATTCTGCTCATATTTATATTTTTCTTTATTTTTCAATTTAAAATAATCAGCCTTAATGTGCCCCTTTTTCTTGCAATAGTTGCAAATTTTATATATGTATCTAGACTTCGACCTCCCTTTGGATCTACCACCTTCAAAATCTCTATTTTCACCTCTACCCCTCCCAAACAAACCCTTAGCATAAGTTCCACTCGATTCCCCCGTAATGTCCCTATCAATCTGCTCTTTAGATTTTTAATGCAGATTTTATACTATTGTATGAGACCAACTCTTTCCCATAAATCATAATATCTCAAAAATACTTAAAGGACAGGGGAGGGGAACATAACAATAAAATGGCTTGATCTTCTTCATCAACTTTAGCATCTACATTCTCCAAATCCAAAATGATGGAATCAAATTTATCAAGATGTGAGAGTATAGATGTACCTTCCGCCATTTTCAATATGTACAACTTTTGTTTCAAATAAAGGCGATTCTCCATTGTCTTCTTCATCTATGTAAATTTCAAATGATCCCACATACCTTTGGCAGTTCTCTCACTAGAACTTCCTGCAAAACCTCATTAGAGAGATTTAAAATCATGGCCGATCTGACCTTCTTGTCTAGATCACCAAAATCTTCCAATGGCATGTCCGCTGGCCTTTCCTCCACTCCTTCAAGGGCTCGCTCACATCCATTCTAGATTAGGATGACTTCCATCTTGAGTTGCCACATACCAAAGTTTACACTCCGGTCAAACTTTTCCATAGAAGTCCCTGTTACCATCGTGATGGCTAATAGATAAAAATGAGATATGGCTCTGATACCAATTTGTTAGGAATACGAATCTCACGAGATATCTATTAGCCCAAAAAGATGGATAACAAAGACAATGTAAAAAAAATAAAGGAAATAATGGACACAATGATTTACGTGGTTCGGTCTAGTTGACCTACATCCACGGCCGGAGGAGACCGGAAGCTTCAATGTGTGGAGAAAGTAATATAAGGCTTTTCTTACCACCTATGAAGGAATTATGTGGCAAAATATAAATATGAGTGCTTTGGCTTCTACAACTGCAAAGGAGAGTTAAAGGGAGAAGAAAACAAGTAGCAAAGGAATGCTATACTTGAGGTATGTTTGAACTACTAAGTTCATCCCTATTTACACTACTCCAAGTTCACCAATGACCAAGAGCTCACAAACAAAACTTATTCCAATATCCCAAGAAATCCTCCTTCTTGCTTCAAGCATGGGTTGTGAACATTACTTCCAAATGTTTATTGCCAAAAAAACATGATAATTGAACTTCAATAGTCAAAGAAATAATGCTTCAACTTGCTAAGTATGAGATGAGAATAATATTGCAATTTAATGTTATGAATGATTGTCTTTACTATCCTCCAAAAGAGAATGAATGTTCATGGACAATTGGGTGAAGACCAAATTTCTTTGCACCTTCCGTGGCTTATAAACTGAGGCATGCGAAACTTTATTGACCAAATTGCATTGAATTATTGTAAATGAGGTTATTGACCAAGTTATATTTAATTTTTTTTCTCGTATGATCTTTTTAGAAATGAGTTTAATCGTTGAGAGTTTACCCATGATTGTGCACACGCTCTTGTTGAAATATGGTGCTTTCGTATGTTGATGATGAAATCGATCCAACAGTCTGTATTTCTTTTCATTCGACACTAGGTTTCATTCGGCCGGTTGGAAGTTGATAGTGCTAGCTAACATAAATTTCTTCCGCTTACTTTTTCTGCTGTTGTGAAAAATATATTTGCAAAATACCTAAATTCTGTATCCAGGGATTTTTACTCCATCTGCACCTCCTGAATATAGGAGTTTCCAAAACTTGTTATCCAACAATGTTAGATATGGTCAAGAATTATCCGTCCTTTTCCTTTTCCAAAACTTGTTCTCTCTTTCTGTAGTACTTAAATGCAAGTAATTCGTTTGTTCTTCTAGGTTCATCAACGAACATGGAAAACAAAGGCGAGCTTCGTAGGAGCAAGCGGTTGAAAGCTAAGCAGGATGCAAAATTATCTTCATTCTTCTTGGAAAACAAAGGCGAGCTTTGTAGGAGCAAGCGGTTGAAAGCTAAGCAGATGCAGATCCCGTTTGGAAAAACTCACCTTACGAACTGCTTTTACGCATTTTGTCGATGGTGAGTCAGATGGATCAAGTTCTGAATGTTGCCGATGTGTGTTGCTTGTGGCGAGCAGCTGTCTATGATCCTTTCTTGTCCCCACAGAAATTAGACATGGCTGAGTTCTGACATCAACTCAATCATAATCTCCCTCTAACTCGTCAGAGAGATCTCCTTAGGCTCGCATTTTTCCGCGTAAATGTTGCCCTAACAAATCTGAAGACTCTGGCTTTTGATCCATCCTTCCATTTGAAGGACAACCATTTACTCTATGTATCTTCAAGGTACTTAATTGTCTCTTATCTATACATTAGTTTTACTTGCATTCAGTTTAACTAATGTTTTCCGTATGATATGTGATCAAAACTAAGTGCCCGGATTTGCGAGAATTGGTGTTGTCGAGGAAATCAAGGAACATAACAAAGGAAAGGATGACAAAAGCTTTCCAGCAATGGACTCAGCTCGAGTCTTTAGTACTTGAGGGCAAATATGGTAAAGTAATCATGATTGCAATCGCGGGTCACAACTGCCCCAATTTGAAGGTACTGAATATTTTGCCTGGAAATGGCGATGGATATACTATCAGACATGCGCCGACTGAAGGTGTTGAAGGTGCACGCTAGCTTCTTCACAGGGAATGTGGTGCTTCAGCTTACGTTGGGGTTGCCAGAGTTGGAAGAAATCTATATAACCATGGAAAACAAGATGCTGATTAAGCATACAAGATTAGCCTCTTCTGATTGGGGCAGTCATTTGAGCTTTATTAAAGATTGAGGCATTTCCCAATAGTCTTATTAATGTCTTGTTTGGGGCAACATGAACCATTATTTTTATTATTTTTCCGTTTGGACATGATGGAATAATCAGATTCACTAAACGAATTTGTGTTCTTAGGTGTAATCTAGACAAGCAGATTATTGAGTACGGGCTCCAGCTTGGGTCCTGGCGTTGGGCTACCGTGACTTACCTCTCATATGATGGCTGTGGTGTCGGCTGGTGTGGGCGGCTCAGGGCTAGCCGAAATAGCCTTTAGACAAGCAGATTATGTTTAACTTTACTTGTTCCATGTGATGGAAGGATAACGGGTTCAAATCATTAAATTTTGGGGTGACAGTCATAGGATAGAAGTTTAGTTAATTTGAGTAGTCTAAACCCTATAATAACAAATGGAATGTATTTTCGATGGCATAAACGGGTTTTATTACACACCACAAGATTGTGTGAGAGAGGTCCCATATAAAGTCTACGCATAATTAGTATGGAGTCGTTTGGTTCAAACTAGGGAAAGGGGTAGAAAATATGGGTATAATATTAAAAGGGAATGATAGGAAAAGAAACGGGGAGTGATTCCATTCATTGTTTGCTTCAAATCATGAAAGGGAATCAAGTTTACTTTCATTCTCTTTGTACTTGTTACTTGTTTGTTTAATTGAGAGAGTATGATGATAATAGTCGTTGTCATTAGCGGTTGGTGATCAATGATGTTTGTTGTCATTAGTCCACAGGTGGCTTGAAGAGCTATCTTATAGTGAGTGTTTTATTTAATTTTTAACTATTTTAACGTGCGTTTTAAATGTTTTCATTGATGTTTAATTATTTTTAATTGATATTTTATTATTTAAAATTGGCAAAGTCTTGGGAAAGACGGTCTTTCCATAGACTTATGGAAAGACGGGGTTTAATTTGAATAATAAAAGTTAAAAGGTCTTAGTTGCAACATTAAAAATTTAGTATGCAACATGTAGTAGTTATAAAATTTATAACCCGGTTCATGCAACCCGAAAATTTTATCTTAATTTCTTGTAATTTATACTTTAAACCTTGGTCTTTCCATGACTTATGGAAAGATCGTCTTTCAAGAGACGCACTCTTTAAAATTTGATGTGTATTTTTTGTATTTAACCATTCTCACGATATTTATTTTTATTTGATGTTTATATTTAATGCTTTTATTTGAAGTTTAACATTCTTTTTATTTGATACGCATAGTACTCCCTCCGTTTCTCTAATAGTGGCACACTATTTAATTTGAGGTGTTTATTTTATATTGACACTTTCTATTTATGGAAAGATTAAGGTTATTACATCCACTCATTTTACTTTTTCTTCTTTCAATTCAATTTCATCCACTCATTTAGCATCTCCTAAATTCTAACACCAAAAGTGATGTGCTACTATTAAAGAAAAAGAGGGAGTATTTTATTTAATGTTTACTATTTTAATTAAAAGTTTTTATTTGATGTTTATTTTTAGTATTTTAATTTTGATGTATATTTTGAGAGTTTTAGTTTGACTATTTTACTTTGATATGAACTTTTAATGTTTTTATTTGATACATTAGTAATTTAATTTGATGTACATTTTTATTGTTTCTATTTGATGTGTTAATTATTTAGATGTGTTAGTATTTTTATTTGATGTTTTATAAACTTTCTAGTGTCTTTATTTGTTTAACAATGTGATACCCAATCTTCTAGTCCAAAGGTATAAACCCATGTTGTCAGCCCAAAAATTCAATCTTAATAGACCTGTCTCAATCTTCCTACCTTCCTTCCTCCAACCCGAATCGGTAATCAAAAGCCAAAAATTAACCGATGGCCATCGTGCCTTCCGCTACGACAATCAGCGAAGAAGAAATACAGCGAAGAAGCCGAAAATAAACTCCTAATTTATGCCTCCCTGAAATTCAGCGAAGAAGACGAAGCCCAATGAAGTGAAATACAATGTCCGTTCCAACTGCCCCAAATCCGATTCTCAGCATATTCGAACTCGCTTTGACATCGAGGTGGTGCGAGGGCGACGACAATGGCGATACGATGCGTGGCGACATCATCGCCGACTAGGGTTCCTCGAAGAAGAAAGGATTTCTTTTGTTTTGCAATTCACTCCCTAGATTTTATTGGTTTTTTATATACTCTACCTCAAGAATAAAGATATAGTATTTTTACCTCGGAATTTAACCAACTTCAATTTTTTGATTTCATATTATCTATTCAGTCTTTGGTTTCATCATGAGATTGTCTCGCGAGAAACAGTCTTATATTTTAGCTTTATTTTAGCGAATATCTCTAAAATTATCAAAAATTCATATGTTTTAATTTTTTTACAATATATTTATGATCAAATATATTCTGAGCCAGCAATTGAAAATTAAAGTGAGCATATATATATTATTTGAAATCAATCGTTCATAGATGTTGGAAAAAATGGCCAACAACAATTATAATGAGTAACATTGACATTCAATCTTACTAGTCTCTAGCAATAACCAACCTATTTCAAGGATATCTAAATTACATTTTAACGAGGATGGCCGTCTGTACTATTACAGAGTAATATTGAAGAAAAACTGTAATATCGCCATTGGAATATTATCTTGTTCCCCCAAAATATTATGACCACTTGGTTAAGAGAAACCTATCACACATCAATATCACTACACCAAACAAGGATTTCCTACTACACTACCACTTTATCAAAAGCACGATCTATGCTTTTTAAACTGTAAACACCATTGAAAAATACAAATTGACGCAACCAAATAACTGGAACCCCTAGTACAAAAACACAAACACACGATTTGTACAACCAAATCGAGAACATTAATGCATCACCCTGAACAACTAAATCAAGTTATCATCGTGAACACACACTAGTAGAAAAAGCTCTACTCAAACCAGCATTAGAAGGCAGTTCCATGAGAACTGCCTTTAATTAAGGTCCGAAAGTATCAAAGGTGGTTTGAAATCAATTAAAAGCGGTTCCATCTTTAATGGAAATTGTTTAAAGATGATTCTGCCTTTAGAACCGCATTTAATTAAGGTCTGGAAGCATTTCTTAGTTCGGAAATTGAGTTTCCATGTTTGGAAATTCTTTCTTAGATCACCTTTTCATTTTAAAGGCGGTTCTTAAGTCAGAACCACCTTTAATGAGCTCAAACCCATATACTTAATTAATTTTGGCCAAAACCCATGTGTGCCTTTACTTCTCCCTTGCCTTATTTTCATATCTCTCCCTATCGAAACCCTATTTTCATTTCTCTCCCACACCCCTCATCGTACCTCCACCGCTGCCTCACCATCTCTCAACTGATCAGCCCCTGCCTCACGCTACCCTCAGCCTAAGCTCCACCACCCACGCCACCGCTCCTATCGCCGAGGGTTTTCTCCACCGCCGCTAGCCCCACCTCTGCCTCCAGACTTTGAAACCATCATCTCCTTCGATCACCCTTACGCCTTTGTTGTGCCAGGAAGCTCCACTGTGAAGCTCGCCGGCCTCTACGCTTCTATCAGTGATCCGCCGTTCACCGTGAAGCTAGAGACGATGGAGATCGATTCTCCATGAAGCTAGAGTTATTCATCGTGAATCTGTGAAGCCTCCATAGTTTTTCGTTCTCCACTCGCAGTGCAGCCAGAGCAATTCACATTTAGCCCATATGATTCTGCCACGTCGCTGCCAAAAGCCTCCGTCGGAGATGGCATTTGTATTTTTTTGTTGATAATTAATGTATTGCTGTTATTTTGCAATGTATTGATGTTGTTTAGTTCTATCTCTTTGTTGCTATTCTGGAATTTTTTTTTCTGAGATCGTTCTGGCTACCGAAAATCAATTGGTTTCCAATAGCTTTTTTTGGAAAGTAAGACATAGTTTCCGAACTCGGAAACTATTCAAAGGCAGTTTTCTCACCTTTTTAAAGGCAGTTTTTAATCACTTTCGTTGGTATTTTTATAGGTTGTTCTTTGAATCGCCTTCTATTGATGGACAATGGAAGGCAGAGCCAGAGAAGGCACAATGAAAGTGCCTTTAATAGTCCGATATAATCGCCTTTAATGGCCTCATCTTACACTAGTGATCACTGATACAACACAAAAGGCCAATTATGATGCTAAAAAGTGTCCCAATAGACCTCTATTGGGGCGCTTCCTTATATTGGATGCTTCTAAATATGTCCGTTATTGCGAGTCCCTATAGATCTTGGGGTGCTATATTAGGCGACTCTATAAATGTGACATAAGGTTGTTTTCATGCCTCCTAGTATATTATATCACTATTTAATGTCCTAGTTACATATGTATTGGGACGTTTAAATTATGATCGTCCTAATATAAATCTATTATGACACATATAAATGTATTAATAATTTTGATATTGGATCGTGAAATTTGGTTTTACCTAATTAATTAAATTATCACTACTGTGTTCCAACATAACCTACCTAACCAAGTATGCAATAAAGTAATACATCTGCGAGGCCTGGTCCAGTACATAATGAATCAACAAATCAGAAAGATGCAGTACAAAGTACACCATACAATTATACTTATCTTATCTAGTTAAACTTGTGAATCATGCAAGCTCCCCTTGCTACCGATCCACCTTGATTAGACTCCCTTTGACCTCAAAACTCGTCGACGATGGATCTCCTCCCCTCGAGGGATTAATGTATACGATTATGAAATTTGAACAACAGGTTACCTATGTTGGAACATATGAATTTTGTCTCTTGCAGTACTCTCGAAAGATATAGATCAGATTTTTTTTATTAAGTGTGTGTGTTAATACAGGCATGATGTCCTCTTTATATAGTCCATTGAGCATATCAGAATTACCATGATTATCTCCACAATATTCTTATTCCTTATATGCTTACGAAGCATATCCAAATCCCATGAATAAAAGGATTTTCCTTATCACAAATATCTCATAAATCCTTTTCCATACCGCAATATTCTATCATCAGTTAAATCCTGTTAGGCTTCATCTTTTCGTATGTTACAACATAGACAATCTTCGTACGCATGAAGTTTATTCCATGTCCAATTCTGATATGCATGAAGTCATGTGCAAATATAATTCCTTCTCCACATAATATACTGATTACAATCAACTCCCTTGGAGATAGGAATTATCAAATCTAATCTCTTAAAGAAAGGAATTAATATATGCCGTCCAAATCCTTTCCACAAAGGATATTTATCAAATAAATTCCAATTTTCATAAATCCAATATAATCCTATAAATATAGGAATTGATATATTCTAAACATAAAACCACGGACGAAATATCTCATATAGGATTTCTTCTTGTCATTCCATAAAAATCCAAACATTCCTTCTTTGATGTTTCAACACAACAATTACATATTTGCATAACTTCCACAAATTGCCAACTAGATAAATCTAGACTTTACAATCTCCCCCTTTGGCATTTTGTGGACCAATCACCATTTGGCATTTCAACACAGAGCTTATGAAAATACGGACATCAACATTGAAAACCACTCTGTATGTAGGAACATAAAAAAATAACATCTCCCCCTGAATTCCAGATTCCCTTAGAGGATTTAACTGATGACAGAATATTGCAGTGATATTGATTTATAGAAGAATGTAGGAACATAGAAACATAATATCTCCCCCATGAATAATAAGCATATTGGAACATCAACCCAACAGAGCCAATAAAGTCATAAAATATAAATTCAAGAAATCCAAAATATCTTCCCCTCGGTACCATAAACATGCCAAAGTCAATAGATATAGATAACCAATATACGTAGCTCCCCCTAAAACAAATATATGGCCTAGGTTAGAACATAGCCACATCAAAACCTTCAAACCTTTTTAGGAGCAGCTATATGTGCCTCTAATTGTGCCTTCTTTTTATTAACATTAGAAGTTGTAGCCTCAAAATTCCATCATGCAAGTGTCTTTGACCAAATGTCCATTTTTTGACCGTTTCTTGAGTAAGAGTTGTAGTATTTCAAGAGAGAATCCAACTATTTACATTAACCTGGTATAGACAGGAATACATGATAGTCAAGCTAGATGCATTAACGTTCCCTTAAGTGGCCACTGAGATTGAAATCCTCCAGTTATTTCTTTCCTTTGATGTAAACTTTGTTGTACCACTCAAAATCTTGATCAATGTTGCCTCCCTTAAAATTCTTGTACAATCTCTCGGTTGTACTCCTTGTAGATTGAGGTAGCAGTCTTGAGACTCAAATAGTCCAGCTAGGCTATAAATCCACACTCCTCATATACACCCAGATCATTTGTCCTCTCGGCTAAAATCCTTCTCTTATAAACAATAGCATATCTCTCATGGCTATCCACATTACAAAACAAAAAACTGAGTGCATCCTTGATTGAGGGAGTTGCCCTTGAACGATGTCCTACTTCTGATTTAATCTTCTTCTTGGGGTTTATGCTTCTTCTCTCACTGATTCTGCAATCAGATCAGTAGTGCCTTCAATCATCTGTTCAACTTGTGTTGGAACATCAGTCACTAAGGTTGGAACATATCAACTCTAAGCTTCACCCGCTTTCTTTGATGTTGGAACATTATATCCTTTCATTGCTTTAGAATCAACACCCTTAGTTTGTATTAGTGTTGGAATATCACCATGCTCAACTTCCTTCACTTTATCAGTATTTTCTCCCCCTATATCCATGTCTGGTGCTGAAACATAGACTTGTTCACCGCTCAGATCATGATCTTCTCCAACCACATTTACTGATGTTTGAACATCAGAATCTCTAATCACACTAAGCTCATCTATTTCCATGCCCACGTCTTCTCTACCTGTCTTCTTACTCTGTGTTGGAACATGACCAACATCGCTGCCTTCCTACTCCTCATCATCCTAAACCAGAATACTAGAAAGAGCAATCTCTATAATCTATGCATCTTATGAATCACCATAATGCCTTCAACACCAACTTCCAACATATCCAACTATGCTTCCATTTTTTTCTCTTTTTCTCCTTTTCATTTTTTGTATTTTTCTAATGTATGTACAGAAAAAAAATAAAATCACACAAAGCTTGATAAAATAATAAATACCTCAAATTCGACAAACACCTGAGTGTTGTTTGAGAAGCTCAAAAATTGCAGAGTCCAACCAGTTCAATGAAGGCATAAAAGTTTCTAATGTTGGAACATACTCAAATACCACTTCTTTCCTCTCAACCTGTTCTCGAATAAAATGAATGCTTATGTCAATGAGCTTTGTCCGAGAATGTTTTATTTGATTCTTTAAGTGTCAATAGCTCTTTTGTTGTCACATAACACTATTAGAAGCCCTTCTTTAATTCCATAATTCACTCAACATTTGCTTCATCAATAATAATTATGCACAACAACTTCCACCAATAAAGAAACATCCACATGTGGTGCTTTTACGATCATCTGCATTATGGCCCCAATCAGAATCACTATAACCAACCAGATGAGAGTCTTGATTCATAGGATACTAGATTCCATACTCAGAAGTCCCACTAACATAACGAATTATCCGTTTAACTGTAGTCAAGTGAGCTTCGTTAGAATCAGCCTGTAATCTTGCAAACACTCTCACCGTAATCATCTCAAATTTGGTCTGCATCGAAGTCACACTATCTTGTACCAAGGATTGTAAAGTAGACCCAAAAACCATATTCAAAACATGCAAGGTGAAATCTACTTCTCCTCGACGATAAGCTTTCTGAATAGGAAAAATAGTGAGCCGCTCATACCATACAAACCCATCTTGAGTCGATGATATATTTCCTCATTAACCACACAATGTAGGGGAAAACTCTTGACAACTTTTTGGTACATCATAAAATTCATAGTGTAAACCATAGCAAGGAGAATGTGATTATATTCTCACATGGCAACTAGTGCAAATGTCTCATCAAAATCAACCCTTTCATCTTGAGTGTAGTCCTGAGCAACTAACCTTGCTTTATTATCATTATTTTCCAATTTCCTAAGTTCTTCTTGTATTGTCGTAATACAATACTCATGAATTAGAGTCTCTTTGTAATTCTTAGGTTCAATGAGGGAGAGAAAACATTGTAGACTAGCAAGTTCCTTATAGTTCACCCGAGGGATCGATCGAGTTATTCTTCTTCTTGATTGAGCATGTACTGATGTTGGAACATGGGAGAATTTTAGGGATGATAGTGTTACAACATCGCTGAAGTTATAAGAGTCATCAGCTTCATTAAGATCTACCTCATCTGATGTTCCAATGTCACTACGTCTCTTATCTGAGAAATCATCTAATGTTGAAACATGGTCATCCATAATATTTACCTCATCAAATTCGATACTCAAGCAGTTCACTTCTTGTTCCAACAAGTTACATTTGTCTGATGACCAAATACCAGTAAGCACTTTGTTGTTGCCATGTTTCACTATGCACTTCTCCTTATGGAATTCCACGGTCATATTATCATCACATAGTTGGCTGCTATTTAGGAGATTAGCCTTTAGATCTTCCACCAATAAAATACTAGTGAATACGGGGAATCCTTCAATATGTAGTTCACCTTTTCCAACCACTCAACTCTTCTTTCCATCGCCAAACGTAAGAAAACAGCCATCATATGGTTTGATGTTTGTCAAAAATTCCTAAGTTCCAGTCATATGGTAAGAGCAAACACTATCAAAGTACCAAAAGTCTGTAGAATGAGCAACAAGACAAATACTAATGCGTTTAATGACCCATACCCTTAGGACCATCCTTGATCACTGGACATCTTCTATGTTGGAACATGTAGACAGGTGATGTCTAGTCATGATATCCCTGAGTAATTTCAGGCATTGTTCCTTAGTATGACCTTGATACATACATTAGCTACAAATGAGAAGTTTGCGTTGAAGAGTCTTGATCACCTTTCTCTTTATTTCTCAAATCTCTGCCTTGAAATAAGCTGTGCTACCCGGTGAGTTTTCATACCAAATTCCTTATCGATCTCCAAAGTTGTTTCCCATGGTCAGAATATAATCAAGTTTTGCTGATGCGCTGGAAACTGATTACGCAACTCCGCTGTGTCACTCGGTTACTATCTTTAAAACAGTAAGCCCCGGGAGGTCCCAGGGGTAAACCCTCTGATTCTTAAGTAAGTATTGCGGTATATGAAAGTGCAGAAAAGTATATCTAATAATAAATTTGTACCTGGTATTTGTATTGTGTCATAAGGTAGTATTTTCCCTAATTACAAGTCTTAACTACTGCAATATACAGTAACTGAATGTCTCATGCGGGTAAGACGTATTGGGCCGACGTAGGCCCAAAATACCCTTTGGGTCATCCTCAGATTTTCCCATCATCAAGAGCCCCCAGGAAATTCAATGGTGGCCTCGAGGATGAGAAACTTTAAGGTATCACAAATATATCCTCCAACTATCAATCCCTTGGTATGCGTATCTCACAGGGGGTCTCGAGGGTCTTTACTTGTGCTTTTCTTGAAGAGGGGATTCCTAAACTCGGGGGGCCATTTAATTTTCATTATTATTATTCTCTATTTCTATAGAAAAATTTAAAGGGGTGCGTGCATGTGCCTATCCTGCAGAAGGTACGTGAATAGGAATAGTTTTTGAAAAGGCATAATAAATTATTTCACGCCTTTTTTGAATTTTTGCTTTCCCCAAGTTAATCATTACTTTGGCCTCTATTTGAGTCTTATTAACTTCCCATTTCTTCTGCATTTTCTTCATTTTATTTGCAGGTGTCTCCAAAAGGTTTTCTCAATGTTCCTCTCTTCATCCACTCTTTGCTTACATTCTTACTCCTCCTACTTCCATCAGTAAGTTCTCCTAACCTAATCTTTTATTGTTTCTTTTCCTTTATCCTTTGTGCTTATGAATACTTCCAGTACAAAATCCAATGAGAGGGGGCACTCTGGTGAAACTAGGCTTGAGGGATTTGAGAAAGAATCACCCAAAAAGTGGGATTCCGAAGCCATGCTCAGTAATTTGGGGATTTCTCCCCAAGGCTCCAGCCCTAGTGATGACAAGATTGGTTATTCAAACTACATACCTCTTATTAACTTGCCTGAGAGAAATTCCCCCAAATTCGACCTCCAGGCCAGGGGAAAGGGTATATTCAGAGATCTTTATGTCTTAGGGACATTGATTTTGACCACTTTTCTCTTGAGGATGAAGGCTTTTCGAGGATATAAGAAGGAGTTGATGAGCATGGTCACCCAAGAATATCTATCATCACTAATACCCTAAGAAATGCTGGCCAAGGTCCCCATCCCCCCCTCTCCTGTGGAGGAAGAAACGCAGGAGCCAGCCCAGGATAATGCTTGGACATATCAGGGGTCTTATAATCACTACCCCCAGGACAGAGGGTTCATGATGATGTAGAATTAGAGTGGCTAGGGGTGGCAGAGTCCTACAAGAATCCACCTGAAGGAAAGTCAGTTATATTCCTAAAACAGATCTGCTCAGGATTGTGCTTTCCCTTCCCACCAATATTCTTGAGGGTGGTCAAGGATTTTCAAGTGATCCTTACTCAGTTTCATCCCAATGCCATAACCACCCTTATGTTGTTTCTCTGTCAATGCTATAGGCTTGATATCGAGTCCAAGTATAAGTTGTTTCGTTCTATTTTTACTATGACCTTTAGTGGTAATTCGTCTGAAAAGATCATCACTTTCTCTCCCAGACAAAGGAAATGGAAGGCCCTCACCCTCCCCAGGAATGTGGGAAAATTGTGGGATGCCAAAAGGGGTCTTACCTTAAACTGTTTCAAGTATAAGGCTCCTTAGTGGAACCCTGACATTAATGTCGAATCCCAACTGCCTGATTAATTTGTTTGTCCTGCTCGCCTCGAGAGTGCTCGAGAGTGTGTACTATCCTTGCCCCTTTCTTATACCTCCTATACCAATTCAAACAACTCAACTGGGGGCAGGCTTGGCCTTTCAAGGTTTATGAAAAATATGTCTATAAACATGCTAGGAAGAGGAAATTGCTGAGGCAGCAACGCTTAATTCTCTCAGACGAGCATAAGATAGAAAAACATGGAAGAGGATGGTTAAAGGGTATAGCCCCCTCTCGAAGATTCCCTTGATTATCCCAATTTCAAAGGTGTTCCAATTTATTTTTCTTATACATTCTCTAGTTGTTATTCTCTTTTGCATTTTCTCATCCTCTTTTTACTTCTTTTAGTGGGCAGAAGTTTAGGAAACACAATGAATAAGAAAGGGGGCAACATCGTCCCCCTGAAGGATAAGGCTACCATTTCTACCCCCCTCGAAGCAGGTGCTTCAGCTGAAAACTCCTTAAAGTGGAAGTTCGAGGATGAGCTTTCCCTCAAGGAGGGTCGTCTAAATATTTTGCATGAGTGGTCTTTTCATGAAACCTCTAATCAGGAAATTGAGGCCAGCGCCTGTGTCATGGCATGTTCTCCAAGCTTCTCGACTGTGGAAACCACTGCTCTTGGCCCCTTTATAAAAAACTCACAGGTTAATTATCTTTCAATTAAAAACAAGAACAAAGTGCATATATAACCCTATATAATTGATAAAAGTGCAGACATAACCCTGCGATAATTGAAAGTGCAAATATAACCCTATACACTTAGGTTATGTGCACATATAACCTTTTCTGGAAATTTGGGACCGAATTAGGATGAAAAAACTATTTAAACCCTGATGGGTTTTGTTTAAAAAAAATGAAAAACTCCCAATTAGTTAATGACCATATTTCCCCCACCAATCTTCTTCTTCTCCCAAACCCTTTCCTTTTTTTTCTGCAACCTTTCTACTGCAAATATCTTTAAGCAAATCTCTTCTACAACCTTTTTTTTGCAAATCTCTTCATTTTTTCTGTAATCCTTTCCCTAAACTCGCATCCATATCCCCAAACCGTTTCTTCTAATTTCCCCTTCATCTCTCTCTGTTTTTAACGCCGCTGCATTTCACCGCCTCTGTCCAGCTCTGTCCAGCTCGTGGTTTTCCTCCTCGATCCTCATCATCGTCTCTATGTGTGCGTTAATGGTGGATTCTTCAGCGAGTGCTTTTGGGGTGGAGGTGGAGATATCCCCACTATTTCTCGTAGCTATGGCTAAATAGATTAGAGAACAGAGGAACATGAATCTAGCACTGGAAAACCCAATTACAAGTGTGGTTTTACTGTGAGTTTTCTTTTTTTTTGGATGGGTTAAATCGACATTGTGGTTAACATGATGGATTTGAGCATTCCAATTTAGCACCGCTGCCACCGTAGGCGGAGGCGGCAGAGAAGTGTGCCAAAAAAGGCTGCATTTCCCTATATTTTGTATGTACTGTTTTGTCACAGAGCCTCGGGTTCCACAAAAATGACAACGGTTCCATTTGTAGTAGAGTTTCCATCACCGGAACCAGACCGGTGAGGCTATTGTGAGAAATGTTGAATATTTTGAGGCTGGATTGGTTCAGAGCTGGGATTGAACCGTTCAACCAGTTTGATTCAAACCGGTGCATTAACAACCAGTCCAGCTGGTTCAGCGTTTCCAGAACCGAACTAGAGAGGTGGTTGCTAGAGAGGTCAAGGGTTTTGAGGCCGTGACAAAGTAGTTCTGAGAGAGGAATAACACTTTTAGGTTGAGCAAACTGGAGAGGTCCAGGATTGGATCGGTGAGTAGTTTGTTCTGGATACTCAGGACCCAGAGTTGGTCCAACCGGGTCAGTGTGTTTAGAGCAAAACTGCCTTTGAGATTCATGTCCTCCATAATGAACTGAACTGGTTTGACGTTTGAGCATTCCACCCCGGTCCATTTACAGAATGAAGCTGCAGATGATGAAAACCAGAGTTTGTTGTGAATGTCAGCTTTTGGTTTGAATGCTAAGAGTTCACTGGTATTGGCGTCTCGTTCCAATTGATGAGTAAGAAAGAAATATAAGGGTGATACTAGGAAAGAAAATGGATTTGAAGATACCATGATTATGCGGTTTGAAACCTTGGGAAAAATAAAGGTTTAGGTTGCATGTGATGTAATGTTAATGAAGAAGATGATGGAGGAAGCGTCCAAAGGGTATTTTTGTCTTTTTAATTTTTGTACTTAGCACAAAGGGCATTTTGGTCATTTTTGGTTAGTCAATGGTAGGAAATAACCGATCAATGCCAGAAATATGGTCATAGGGTTATATTTGCACTTTCATTCAATAGTCAAGGTTGTTTTTGCACTAAAAACAACTTAGGGTTAGATATGTACTCTCTCCAACATATAGGGTTATATTTGCATATTACCCTAAAAATAACATTGTGCACTCTTTGTTTTGCTTTACTATGTTACCCCAACCCTTTCTTTCTCTTTCTGGTTGTTAAAGAGTTTGATGTGGTGAGATCCACCCTGACATCTGCGGTGTCCTCCACCTTAACCTCTTCTCTCTCCTCCTTCATTTTGAACTTTGGTTCTGAACTTTCCTCAGCTTACAAGGAAAAGGATAATAAGATAGCCTCATTGTAGCTGGACCTCGAGGCCTCTTAACAAAAAGTTTCTGATGTGAAAGGCACCCACGAGTGCCTTACCCTTAAGAGGAACACTGCCATCAAGGATGCTAAGAAAGCTTGAGACCTTAAATTTCATATGGCTATGTTAGAGTCCTTCAGGGATAAAGTCCTACAAAGTCAAGAGTTTTTTTTACCTCTTCACTGATCTCCACGGTGTTTCCAAGGGCATGGGGAACTCTAGCTTGGTGGAAAACGTTATCATGCCCAAGATGGCCTCGTCCCTATTTGAGAAGGACATCAATTTGTTGAAGGAAGAGGCCAAGTCCCAGGGACTTGAGGCTATAAACCAGAAGTGGGAGGACGTCATGTATAAGGGGGGTATGAGCTTATCCATAATGGGACTTCTGAAGGACTCAGGTAAATACATTACCCTGGAGGATGTTTATGCCCTGCCCAATCCTGAAGAAGAAAACAAGGATGCCGAGGCAGATACCGTGCCGGCTCAGGAGAATGAAATAGGCGATAAGCCCAATAAGGTAGAGAACATTGTGTAGTTTTGCCTCTTTGGGCCTCCATGTAATCAATTTTTACATCTCCTCCTATGAACATTTTATTTCACTCATTGATATGTTTGAAAATTTTATTATCGTAGATGCATTGCGATGGGAACTTCAATCCATTTGCAAAGATTTTGCCAAGGTCAGGGCTGAGCTTTAAAATGCTAGGGGAGACTTAGCCAAAACTATGATAGTCTTGAATAAATACTCTGAGGAATTTGAGCCATGGTGCAACAAGACTCATAGTGGGTCTTCAAGGTGCAACAAGACTCATAGTGAGGAATTTGAGCCGTGGTTCATAGTGGGTCTTCAAGAAAATATTTCCAGCTTTACCGCAACCCTGAGTTCTACCAAGAAGGAACTCGATTTTGCCAAAGCAGATTTGAAGGATTGGGAGAGTGGGAAACATCTAGTCTTCAGTGCACTTGAATGACCATTACCATAAAAAATTCAATGGTGTTGTCCCTCTCAAGGTTGTGGATTATATAGACCTTTTTGAGGATACCAATGAAGATGATGTTCATCTTATAATCAGTATATTTGGTTCTCTCAAGAAGTGCCTTACATATGATGAGATGATGTATATCCTCGAGGACCGTCTTATAGCCTCTCAGGGTTAGGTTTACGGATTGATGTCCTAAGTAGGAGAAATAGCAAAACTTCATAAGTTTGTGCTAGATGAGATTTCAGGGCTAAATGGGGACTCTCAGGGGGGAATGCCACTACCTCCGAAGATCCCTCTTTAGTTGAATCAGTTCTAGCTGAGAACTCTTGACTAGAATATAAAAATAAGGCTTTGGGGGAAAAGATTTTGAAGTTATAGAAGACATTTCACCTTTATGACCAGAGTCTCCTAGCTCATAAATTTTCCATGGTGTTGCTCGCCCTAAGAGTTTTGATGATAAGTCCTTTCCATGATTTCTTCTCGACATCTCTTATCATTGACTTGTGAAGAACAAAGTAGAAACTCAAGGGACCTTTGGTTAGAAAGAAGATTGCACTGGCATCCTCAAGTGGATAAGGATATTTCCTATCCGCCCCCAAGGAATTGTAAGTCCTCAAGGTTAGCGACAAAGACGACTATGAGCAGTGGTTCTACGAGCCGTAACTCCAAGAGATCCGCGAGGAAACGTACTAAAGCCCAGGGTTCTCTATCCCAACATTCCAGATCAAAATTAATGATCAACATGGATGATTACCCAGAGGAATAATAAGAAAAATATTTTCAATGTGCTGCCGACATAAAAATAGAAGAAACAGCTAGGGCACATGAGGAAGTGGAAAGGGTGGAAAAGAAGCTAAAGAAGTTATCTTCTTGATCCCTCGAGCATAATAATTATGGGTTGTACACTATTTTCACCTTTAAATTTTCCTTCTTTTAGCATGTACTGTCTTTTTCCTTTTGTGTTATCCCTCAAGCATTACCTCTAGGGCCGTTACCATCCAGGTTTTTAATCATAGAACATAATATGCTAAGCTTCTTACTAGTTAGTTGTACACACATAAAAGCATCTAATAACTGAAAAACACAAGAACAACAACAATTTCACCCAGATTCGGTGTTTTCACATACATCCTGCAAAAACACTTCCACTAGATCAGCCATCAAGGTCTACATTTGACTGGGGTATCCTGGGGCTGTTACTTACACATTTCTCACCCTCTTCAGCCTTAGTTGGAATAACTTTACTAGAGCTCGTAACTCAAATCTATAGCCTTGGATGGATTTTCATTTAAGAGCTCATGACCCAAGTCTACAGCCTTAGATGGAATATTATTTAAGAGCTTATTGCTCTGGTCTACAGTCTCAGCTGGAATAGTATACAGGAGCTTTTTAGCTCGAGTCCTCAGTCTTAGCTGGAATAATGTACATGAGCTTTTTAGCTCACGTCCTCAGTCTTAGCTGGGATAATGTACAGGAGCTCTCGAGTCTTCAATCTTAGTGCTTAGCATAAGATTTGCCAGAGTTGATGGTATTTCCGAAGATTGGTAACATTCCATCTTTTTGGGATTCGTGTTCCTCCCATAGTCTCGAGAGTATAGCTACCCCGAAGATATGCTTCCACCAATTTATACGGTTCTTCCTAATTGGCAGCAAGCTTCCTCGAGCCGGGGTTCTTTTCAATTTTTTTCATTCTTTCTCATTACTAGATCTCTGGGGCTGAATTGTACCTTCCTGACCATTCAATCATAATAACGCTTCACCCTTTCTTTCACGTTGGCTTCACGAATTAAAGCTAGCTCTCGTGCCCCCTCGACCATATCAAGATCTAAGCATCGGTTCTAATTATTAATTCTTTCCTCAGGTATTTCCATCATTTTTGGGATCGATACTTCTATCTCCACAGGAATTACAGCCTCGGAGCCATAGACCAAGCTATAAGGTGTTTCTCCTATGGATGAGGATTCCACAGTCATGTATGCCCACAAGACACTGGGTAATTCACATATCTAATTCCTTACTGCTCCCCTGAGCCTAGCTCTAATCCCTTTAACGATAGTACAATTGGTTACTTCTACCTGGCCATTTGCTTGAGGGTGGTAAATAGCTATCAATTTTTTATGTATCTTGTACTCCTTGCACCATTTCTTGAATGGGTCATTAGCAAACTGCCCCCGCTTATCTTTTATAATAGTCTTTGGGATCCCAGACCTGCATACAAGGTTTTTCCAACAAAAGGCAATCGTGGATTTACCTGTCATGTTAGTTAAGGGCTCAGCCGCTACCCACTTTTTGAAATAACTAAGGCCACGATCAGGTATTTGAATTCCTAGATGCCTTAGAAAATGGCTCGACTAAGTCAATACCCCATTTGTCAAATGGCCATGAGCTATAAATACTTACCTTATTTTCTTGAGGGATGTGCCTGAGCGGTGCATGCTTTTGGCAATGGTGGCTGGCATGTATGTACTCATTTTCATCTTCAAACACCATTGGCCTATAGTATCCTGCTCGGTTAAGTCTCCTCGATACTGACCTAGCCCCTTAATGGCTTCCAAATATACCCTCATGTGTTTCCCTTATCAAATAGTCTGCCTCGTGGGGACTCACACATTGGAGCAACGGTTGTAAGTATCCTCTCTTATATAAGGTTCCCTCCTGCATCACATATTTTGGCACTTTAATCCTGAATTTTTTGGCTTCCACAGAATCAACTAGGAGGGTTCCTTCTCGAAGTTAATTCATAATGGGCATTATAAAAATATTCTCTTCTTCAATAGCCATTACCATTTGCTCCTCGAAGCTTTGACTACCCAAGGTCTCCATGAGCAACTGCCTTCGAGGTTGTGCTCCCAGGTTCGACGAAGCTAGCTTACTCAAGGTATCAACCTTATGATTTTCCTCTCTTAGTGCTTGCTTCAAAATATAAATTCTAAAATTTTTGAGCAGGGGCCTTACAACCTCCAAATACTTTTACAGATTACGTTCTCTGGCCTCGTACTACCCCTTAACCCTCTGGACTATTATCTGAGAGTCATCATAAATTTCCAAGTCTCCCACCTTCAACTCAGTAGCCAATCGTAACCTTGTGATCAGGGCTTCATATTTGGCCTTGTTTTTTGTTGCTTTAAATGCAAACTGCAGTACATATGGTTAGTCTTTCACTTTGGGATTAGTGAGAAATACCCTGACTCCACTTCCTTCTGAATGCGAGAAACCATCAATATATAGATTCCAGATTTCTTTCTTCCATGACCCCTCTTCGAGCTCAATTGGTTCGGTGGTTTCCACTATGAAATCAACCAAGGCTTGACCCTTGATCGCTATTCTAGGCTAAAAATGTATGTCATGCTCACCCAACTCTACTGCTCACTTCATCATCCTCCTCGATGTCTCTGGCATAAAGAGGATCTGGCGAAGGGGATAATTGGTAAGCAAGACAATCGTTTTCCCTTGGAAGTATGGTCATAGCCTTCGTGCAGCATGCACCAAAGCTAGAATGAGTCTCTTGAGATCAATGTACCTTGTTTCAGGTCCTTGTAGGGCTCCACTTACAAAGTATATTGGATGATGTACTTTGTCCTTATGTTTTACACGTACTGCCCTGATGGCTAGAGGTAAAGCGGAAATATATAGAAATAGAACTTCCTTTTTTGATTTCATAAACGTCGGCAACTCTCAAAGATGTTCCTTTAGTTGTTGGAATGCTTGCTCACACTTGTCAGTCTACTCAAACTTTTTTGCCTTTCAAAGCATATCGAAGAAAGGTAAGTGCTTTTCAGCCCCCTTTGATAGAAGTCTACTTAAAGCCGCTAAGCATCCAGTAACCTTCTGCACGTCTTTCAAGTTTTGTGGGCTTCTCGTCCTCAATAAGGCCTCGACCTTTTTCAGATTAACTTCGATCCCCCTTTCTGATACCATAAAGCTAAGGAATTTTCCCAACCCCATTCCTATTACACATTTAGCTGGATTCAGTTTTAGGTTTGCACTTCTGAGCCTCTCGAAGGTCTCCTTCAGATCCGTTAAAAACTCTCCATAACCCCTTATTTTTATAACCATATCATTCACATATATCTCAATGTTCTTGCCAATATGCTCTCTGAATAGATTTTCCACTAACCTCTGGTATACTGCCCATGCATTTTTCAAGCCAAAAGGCATTTTCTTATAACAGTACGTTTCTACATTTTTTATGAACGATGTTTTTTCCTTATCCTTCGCTGCCATTAATATTTGATGGTATCCCTTGTAGACATCAAAGAAACCCAACATCTAGCTTCATGAAATTTCCTCCATTAACTTTTTCGATGAGGGGTAAGGGATAGCTATCCTTCGGGCAAGATCTATTTAAATCTGTAAAGTCTATACACATTCGCCAAGTTTCATCGTGCTTTGGGACCATCACCGGGTTAGCAAACCATTCCGGATAAAACGCTTCCTCAATTAGTCAGCCTTTAACAGCTTATCTACTTGAACCTTGATCGCTTCTACTCTTTCAGGTGTGAATACTCTTCTCTTTTACTTGATGTGTTTAACTCTTGAATCAATGTTCAATTTGTGAACTGCTAACCCCGATAGGACCCCTGTGAGATCTAAAGTATTCCATGAAAATACATCTTCATACTTATCCATAAGCCCTCTTAGCTCCTCTTTCATGTTCTCGGGAGTAAGTTTCCCTACAACCACCATTCCCCTGTCTCGGATGGGCACTTATTCAATTTCTGAAAGGCTAACTCCCCCATGTACTGAAGCTACATCTTTCATCTTCCTCTCTTCTCTAATAGCTGTGAGGTTACAACTTTTAGCGATAACTTGATACCCCCAAATGGAAGATATTCCTTTGCTAGTCGGATATTTCATCATCAAGTGGTACAGAGACCACACTGCTCGGGCCTTACAAATCTATGGTCTTCCAAGAATTACATTATATGGAGAATAAGCATCCACAAATGCAAAGTTACAATCTATCGCCACTCCCCTGTCCCTTTTGGATATCTAAACTGACAAGGTAATCTCTCCTATAGGGTATGTAGAGTTTCTCGTGAATCCCGAGAGGGGTGTAGTTGACTTTTTAAAGTTGTTCCTTCCTATATCCTGCTAGTCGAAGCACTCGAAGAACATTATTTCCACCCCACTTCCATCATCAATGAAGACCATTTTTACCAAAGAAGTCCCAATTACAGCAGAGACCACCATCGGGTCTGCATGCGGAACCTGATTTGGAATGGCGCCCACCTCCGAGAAAGTTATCGTTTCATCTGGCTGGAATCTATTGTGCCTCGGCTCTTCCATGGGGGCTTTTCTAGAATCAGCCTTTAAAATTGAGTTTGAAGACCTTTCCCCTACTACCCCGCTGATAATGTTAATCACTCTACGGATTGGGGAATTTTCCCCGATTTGGTTATCCTGATTACGTTCAGGTTGTTCCCGTGGAACGTCGTCCCTTCTTGCCTTATCCCTATCTTGAGGCTCTCAGGGCTCTTGGCCTTGAGGCCTTCTATCCCCTCTACCCCCCATTGTTCTTGTAATTCCTTCTATATGGCGGGCGATCTATCCGGGTTCGATGGAGTTCACCTTGGTTTCCTTGCCTGGGTCTAGGACCTTGAAGTTGATCCCCTTCTTCACGTCTGTCTATCTCCTTTTTTAGACGGATGTAGTTATTTGTATCATGACCATAGTCCCTATGGAAATCACAAAACAAGTCCGTAGCCCCTCTCCCCGCTACTGTTGCAGGTGCACTGGAAAAGGGTTGTGGATGTCTAAATACTCCTCAATATATGCTTATGATCTGTGTAGGGAGTATATTCATAGAGGTATACCTCTCGAAGTTAGGCATGGCTACTTCCATCGGCTTCTTTCCTCGATAATCATTGCTTCTCCCCAACCTATCAACCATACACTCCTTTTTCCTCCTGGTAACCTCTTCAACTTTCGAATATTGCTCAACTACCTCTTGGAGAATTTTTAGGGTTCAAGGGACATTGGTGCTTAATTTCTTGTACAACTCTATAGCTCACATCCCTAACAAATATCCTTAGATCACCTCATTCTTTGTGGTCTCCACCACCCCTAGGCTTTCATCCATATAGCGATGGTAAAAGGCTTTCGTTGTCTCTCCTGGATTTTTCTTTATCTGTTACAACTCCAGCAAATTCTTAATAAACTTCTTCTTTTGAGCATATTAGTTCAACAATGTCGCACTAAAATCCCTGTAAGAATGTAAGGTCCCCTTTGGTAACTTATTGTACCACTCTTGAGCTTTCCCTCGAAGATAACTTCCCACCAACTTACACGTTAACCTTTCATAGAATTCTCTCGATTTCATAAGACTGAGGAATGTCTGGATGAACTCTCAAGGATCAGATTCTCCACTGTTTGTTGGGAGCCCCTCTTGGGGCTTAGTATCCGCTGGTCATCTCTCCGCAGTTATCAGTGGGAAGAAATGAGATCCTGCCACTTGTCTTAGTGGCCCGATCTGCATGTCTAGTTCTCTTCTCTGTGTATCTTTGGTATTTCCCAGTGGTCCCCTCTAATCTCCAAATGCCAGCAACCCTATATGGACATTAACATAAGCTATTTGATACTGAGCAGGTTGAGCTACCTCTCTGAGATTCATCCAAGCCGGCATAGCTCTCGAGCTAGCGTTTATGGCCCGTGAGGGTCGTAAAGTCCATAGCCTGCGGGATGGCTTGGCATCCCCATGTGTGCATACCCTTGAGGCCCGTATCCTATCTTAGTCCTAGGGTTTTCCATGGTTGAGACCATCGGGATTGAGGAAGGCCTAGAGTACACCAACCCTAAGGGATGTTCTAGATATGAAAGCTGGGGTGTGCCTGATTCCCCTCTCAAGTATACCCAAGATAGGGGAATGCCATCATGGGCTAAGAAGCATTACTCATAGTTATTTCCATGATGGTCAAAGGAACTGCATCCCTTGAAGTAACCACAGGAGCTGAGACAGGCGTAACTTAATACCCAGCATCTACCAACATCAGAGCGGCTCTAGCAAAGTCTAACTACGAGGCAGCCATCCTCGTTTCTTGATTTGCCTATAGAGCCCGTTCGTAAGCCTCCACATGAGAATTACCAGAAACTTCCATGAACCGCCAATCTCTTCAGTCATATGATCTAGTAGGTATGTCTTATATAGGGTTCGTGATCCCTGCACCTTGACCCATATTATACTCATTGGATCTCGAAGATCTCGCCATGTCTCGAGGAGCCTCAACCATCAGCGAGATTTGTTTGGCAGAGCCTTGTACTCCTCCTTGCTCTCCAACCAAGATCTGTATCATCTCTTGCTCTGCCTCTAGAGATACTAGGAGGTTAACCATCATTTTTATTCTTCTTCCTCGATAGGGAGATTGTATCTCGTAAGCACCACCAGTTCCCTTCAATTTTAACCTCTCATTCCTTTGAGTATTCATAGAAGTGGACATAAACCAAGAGACCCTAGCTTTACTTAATCGACCCCACCGGTCATGCCAATTGATACGTCTGGAAACCAATTATGCAACTCCGCTGGGTCACTAATAAACGGTAATTGAATATCTCATGTGGGTAAGACCTATTGGGTTGGGTAGGCCCAAAATACCCTTTAGGCCATCCTCGGATTTGCCCATCATCATTTGCCTTACCAGTGTCCAACTTGGTAATTGTTACTTCCACCATCTCAGCTCTCTTAGTTGTTAAGCTTAGACTCAAATTTAATCCTTCAATCTCTCTTCTGATTTCAAAAACTAGAACTAGCAATTCATTCTCCATCTCGGGCAGTTGATTTTTCACTCCCTTTAACGACTTGTTTATATCAGCAACTTTCAGCGACATGTTATACATTTTTTCATATGCATTGTAGATCTCTTCATCACTCTCAACTTGCCCTTTATCATCATTGGAAGTATCATCGAAACATGTGTTGGAACATACATCCTCATTTTTCTTTGACATGTTGGAAAATGCATCATCGTTTTTCTTTGACACGTTAGAACATAAATCATCATCTGATCCACCGTGAACTCTTGCTCCAAATGCTATATAATTGCTTGTAAGTTCCTCTTCATCTTTTTCATCTTCTTCATCTTCACTCCATGAGGTGATGTATGATTTTTCTTGCTTCTTTTAGGCATTAGCATATTCACCCTGGATGTGGCCGTATCCTTCACATTCTCTACATTGAATTCTTCCCGACTCCTTTGCTTCATCACCTTGATTTCTAGCGAACTGCTGATTTCCTTATTCCAATCATGTTCCAAGAATATTACCAAGGTCTTGTGCTCGAGGTCTATTTCCACCCAATCTTTCTTGTGATTTCTTGTTTACCAC
The DNA here is from genome assembly GCA_037428765.1 of Rubia yunnanensis. Lineage (NCBI taxonomy): Eukaryota > Viridiplantae > Streptophyta > Magnoliopsida > Gentianales > Rubiaceae > Rubia > Rubia yunnanensis. The sequence continues at coordinate 110,383,102 of CM075064.1, read as the reverse complement.
ATTTTCAGCATTCTTGAGAAATTTTTCATGATAAGATCAAGTTCTTCAATTCCATCATCACTATCATATTCATGGACAATCCTTATTGAAGAGGTTTTGAAGGTCAACTCCTTCTGGAATTTCTTTGCAGGTAGTTGCATTGTCATCTCATAGGTCTGTAGTGATCCCATTAGTTCATCTAAGGTCATGGTGGCTACATCTCTTGCTTCTTCTATTGCAGCTACTTTCAAAGCAAATATTTTAGAAAGAGATCTCAAAGTCTTTTTCACCAATTTTGCTTCCTTGTAAACTTTCCCATGTTGATATGCCATATTGGAGATGTCTCTAAGTTTCCCATTGAATATAGAAATAGTATCATCCTCCTCTATCTCCAGTTACTCGAACTTTGTAACCAACATCAGTAGTTTGGATTCACGTTCACGACTTGTTCCTTCGTGAATGGTCTACAAGATATCCCAAGCTTTCTTTTCCTGATGGCATGTTGAGATGAGTTTAAATTGATTTTCATCCACCGCTTTGAAGATAGCATTTAATGCATTTGAATTTGCCAATGAAGCCTTTAGTTTATCTCGAGTCCATGTAAACTTATCTTTGCATTTCTGCTTCTTCGTACTCGATTCTCCTTCTTTCTCCTTTGAGCTAATTTCAGCATCTTCAGTGGGAGGACTCCATTAGGTTTCAAAAAATTGCAAGCCAGTTCATCCGGTGAATTTATGAACACTCGTATGCAAGCTTTCTAGTAGTTGTAATTTGTTCCTTCCAGCAGTGGTGGCCAAGACACAGAAGCTCCTTCTCTGGTTGCCATTGGTAACATTGGATCACGCTTTCTTTGTCACAACCAAGGTAAAATAAGTGACTTAGCTCTAATACCAATTGAAATTTTGTTTCACCTGATGAATTCAATTATCACCACTGTGTTCCAACATAACCTATCTAACCAAGTATGCAATAAATTAAAGCATAAAGACATAAGACTTGGTTACGTAGTTTGTGAAATCCACCTACACCTGCGGGGCCTGACCCAGTTCAGAATGAATTCACTAATAAGAAAGTACAAAGTACACCATACAATTATACTTATCTTAACTAATTAAACATGTGAATCCTACAAGCTCCCCTTGCTTCCGATCTGCCTTGGTCAGACTCCCTCTGACCTCGAAACTCATCGACGATGGATATCCTCCTCCTGAGGAATTAAGGTATATGATTATTAACTTTGAACAACATGTCACGTATGTTGAAACATATGAATTCTGGCTCTCGCAGTACTCTCAAAAGATATAAAATCTTTATGCAAATTTATTCTATTAAGTCTGTGAGTTAATGCAGCCTTGATGTCCTCTTTATAAATCTAGACTTTACATATCACTTTTATAATGTCCTAATTATATATATATATATACATACATATATACATATATATATATTGAGATGCTTTTAATATGTGTCACACAACATTAGAACGTTTAATTTTATAAGAATCCTAATATACATTTGTTCGGACGCTTCTTATAAAAGCGTCCATATATAAGTGTCCTAATAGACCTTATTTATTGTAATGACACAAAGATCCAATCGATCGGGTCAAGGATAATGTTTGGAGACAAATTCCACAATTAATTAATGTGAAGAAATTTGGTCTTCACCCAATTGTCCATGAACATTCACGTATTTGGAAGATAGCAAAGACAATCATTCAAAGCATTAAATTGAAACACTATTCTCATCCATGCTTAGCAAGTTGAAATATTATTTCTTTGACTATTGGGGTTCAACTGTCATAGTTTTTTGGCAAGAACCATTTGGAAGTAATGTTCACAACCCATGCTTGAAGCAAGGAGGATTTCTTGGGATACTGGGATAAGTTTTGTTTGAGAGCTCTTGGCCATTGGTGAACTTGGATTAGTATAAATAGGGGAAGAACTTAGTAGCTCAAACACACTTCAAGCAAAGCATTCCTTTGCTACTTGCTTTCTTCTCCCTTTAGCTCTCCTTTGTAGTTGTAGAAGCCAAAGCCCTCATCTTTATATTTAGCCACATAATTCCTTCATAGGTGGTAGGTAAAGTCTTGTAATACTTTCTCCACATATAGTGAAACTTTCGGTCTCCTCCGGCCGTGGATGTAGGTCAACTTGACCGAACCACGTAAATTCTTGTGTCCATTATTTCCTTTATTTTCTTTACGTTGTCTTTGTTATCCATCTTTTTGGGCTAATAGATATTTCATGGGATTTGTATTCCTAACAAATTGGTATCAGAGCCATATCTAATTTTTGATCTATTAGCCATCATGACGGTAACAAGGACTTCTATTGAAAAGTTTAACCGGAGTGTAAACTTCGGTATGTGGCAATTCAAGATGGAAACCATACTAATCCAGGATGGATGTGAGCTAGCCCTTGAAGGAGTGGAGGAAAGGCCAGCGGACATGTCGCTAGAAGATTTTGGTGATCTATACAAGAAGGCTAGATCAGCCATTATTTTAAATCTCTAAAGAGGTTTTGCAGGAAGTTGCCAGTGAGAGAAGAAGACAATGGAAAATCGCAGACGATGTGGGATCAGTTGAAATCTACATACATGAAGAAGAAAATAGAGAATCACCTCTATTTGAAACAAAAGTTGTACATGTTGAAAATGGTGGAAGGTACATCTATACTCTTACATCTTGATAAATTTGATTCCATCATTTTGGATTTGGAGAATGTAGATGCTAAAGTTGATGAAAAAGATCAAGCCATTTTATTGTTATGTTCCCTTCCCATGTCCTTTAAGTATTTTCGAGATACTATAATTTATGAGAAAGAGTCGGTCTCATACAATAGTAGAAAATCTGCATTAAAATCTAAAGAGCATATTGATAGGGATATTACAGGGGAATCGAGTGGAACTCATGCTGAGGGTTTGTTTGTGAGGGATAGAGGAGAAAATAGAGGTGGTAGATCCAAAAGGAGGTCAAAGTCTAGATACAGAAATAACATTTGCAACTATTGCAAGAAAAAGGGGCACATCAAGGCTGACTGTTTTAAATTGAAAAATAAAAAAAAATATGAAAATGAGCACAATAGCAGCAATGCTGGTGAAGCTAATGTAGTAGAAGATGAGAGTGATGGAATCATATTTGTGGACATGGATAATAAATCAAGGTCTTCTAGTGAGTAGCTCTTAGATTCGGGTTGTTCTTTCCACACGAGTTATGATAGGGGGTGTTTTTCCACTTATGAAGAATGGGATGGTGGAATTGTTTTGATGGGTAATAATGCTCCTTGTAAAGTTGTTGGTAGAGGAACAATTCAAATCAAAATGTGCGATGGCATTATTAGGACACTCATTAATGTTAGGCATGTTCCTGACTTAAAGAAAAATCTCATCTCTCTTGGCACTCTTGATGCTCTTGGGTACAGATATTCAGGTGATGGTGGAATACTAAAAATCTGTAAAGGTGCTTTTGTGCTAATGAAGGCTTGCAGAGTTGGCACTTTGTATGTTTTACAGGGATCTATAGTAACTGGGGCAGCGGCTGTCTCAACTTCCTCAGATGAAGACATCACCAAATTGTGGCATATGAGGTTGGGACATATGGGCGAGAAAGGCTTAACATTGTTAAGTAAGAGAGGTCTACTTTGTGGTCAAAGTACTGGTAAGTTGGACTTTTGGGAACACTGTATTTTTGGAAAGTAGAAAAGAGTTAGCTTTCGTTCACCTGCAGTTCATAAAACAAAAGGTACTTTGGATTACATTCATTCTGATCTTTGGGGGCCCTCTCGTGTTCCTTCTAAGGGTTGTGCAAGATATATGCTTACTTTTATTTATGACTATTAAAGGAAAGTTTGGGTATATTTTTTGAAGCTTAAAAGTGATGTTTTCCTAACATTTAAGCAATGGGAAACTTTGATTGAAAAACAGACAGGAAAACAAATTAAGCGACTGAAGACTGACAATGGGTTGGAATTTTCTGGAAATGAATTCAATGAGTTCTGCAAAAATTAAAGAATAGCTCGACATCGTACTGTTAGAATGACTCCTCAACAGAATGGTGTGGCAGAGCGGATGAATCGTACTCTTTTGGAAAGAGCTCGGTGCATGATCTCAAATGCAAGTTGACATTAGACTTTTGGGCAGAAGCCATATCTACGGCTTGTCACATCGTCAACCGCTCTCCATGTGCACCTCTTGATTTCAAGACCCAGAGGAAGTTTGGTCAGGTACTCCTGCTGATTACTCTAATTTAGGAATATTTGGGTGTCCAGCTTATATGCATGTTAAGGAGGGAAAGCTAGAGCCTAGGGCTAAGAAATGTTTTTTCCTTAGTTATGCTTCAGGGGTGAAAGGATATAGATTGTGGTAACCTGATCACAAATCATCCAAATTTGTAATTAGTAGAGATGTTAAATTTGATGAATCTTATATGTTACATCCTAGAAAAGAGTCTTGTAATCCCTGTGATTTAGAAAAGAGGATAGTGACATTCGACCACCATTGAGGTATGTAAATTTGGTTGCATATGCTTTATTAGTGGCACAGGAAACAGTTGGAGATGAGGAACCTTCCACATATTTAGAGGCAGTTTCATGTGCTAATTCAGAAAAATTGTTGGTCGCTATGAATGAAGAGATGGAATCTCTACACAAGAATAGAACATGGGATCTTGTGGTGCCACCAAAAGGAAAGAAAATTGTTGGTTGTAAATGGGGTTTCAAGAGAAAGGAAGATACTTCAGGTGTTGATAATGCAAGGTACAAAGCACGATTGGTCGCAAAGGGCTACAGTCAGGTACAAGGTGTAGATTTCAATGATGTTTTCTCTCCTGTTGTAAAACATTGCTCTATCCGTGTATTGCTTGCTTTGGTTGCCATGTATGATCTGGAGTTAGAATAGCTGGATGTCAAGACAACTTTCTTGCATGGTGAATTAGATGAACATATCTATATGAGTAAACCTGAAGGTTTTGAAGTTCAAGGTAAGGAAGACCGGGGTTGCTTGTTGAAGAAATACTTGTATGGATTAAAGCAGTCTCCAAGATAATGGTATAAGAGGTTTGATTCATTTATGTTGGGTCATGATTTCTCCAGGAGCATGTATGATAGTTGTGTTTACTTTTGAAAGTTACAAGATAACTCATTCATTTATTTTCTATTATATGTTGATGACATGCTCATTGCAGCTAAGAATCTTACATAAATTCATGAGTTAAGGCCTTGTTGAATAGTGAATTTTAGATGAAAGATTTGGGTGCAGCTAAGAAGATTCTTGGTATGGAGATAAGAATAGATCGAGGAGTTGGAAAGTTGAACCTGACCCAAGAGAGTTACCTTAAGAAAGTTTTGGAGTGATTTGGCATGCATGATGCCAAAACTAGTTAGCACTCTTCTTGGTAGCCATTTCAGGCTATCTGCTGCCCAATCACCAAAAACAGAGGAAGAAGAAGATTATATGGCTAGAGTTCCTTATTCAAATGTAGTTGGGAGTATATTGTATGTAATGGTTTGTACTCGCCCTGATATCTCACAAGCTCTTAATGTTATTAGCAGGTATATGGCCAATCCAGGAAAATCACATTGGCAGGCTGTAAAGTGGATTCTTAGACTTCGAACATGTGTTTAGAGTTTGGTTGAACCAATAACACTCTAGTTGGTTTTGTTGATTCAAACTTTGCCGGTGATCTTGATAAGCGCAGGTCTCTTACAGGTTATGTATTTTGCATTGGAGGTTGTGCAATTAGCTGGAAAGCTACTTTACAACATGTAGTTACTTTATCTACTACTGAGGTAGAATATATGGCAGTCACAAAGGCAATCAAAGAAGCTTTATGGTTGAGAGGTCTTTTCGGCGAATTTACTCTACAACAAAGGGTTACTACCATTCATTGTGATAGTAAAAGTGCAATTTACTTGACTAAAGATCAGATGTATCATGAACGGATGAAGCATATTGATATTAAGTACCACTTCATTCGTGATATCATTGCATAGAAGGAGGTCTTTGTTTAGAAAATCAATACAAAGGATAATTCTGCTGATATGTTCACGAAAGCTCTTCCCTATTTTAAGTTCAAGCAGTACTTGGACTTGATTGGTGTTCATTGTTGGTGATTCAGCCCATTAGGGCCATGCTGGAGGAGGGTTAGTAAGCTATTACTTTTGGGGTTCAGACCAAGGTGGAGATTTGTGAAGAAATTTGGTCTTCCCCCAATTGTCCATGAACATTCACTTCTTTGGAAGGTAGCAAAGACAATCATTCAAAGCATTAAATTGCAACACTATTCTCATCCCATGCTTAGCAAGTTGAAGCATTATTTCTTTGACCATTGGGGTTTAACTATCATGGTTTTTTGGCAAGAACCATTTAGAAGTAATGTACACAACCCATGCTTGAAGCAAGAAGGAGGATTTCTTGGGATATTGGGATAAGTTTTCTTTGAGAGCTCTTGGCCATTGGTGAACTTGGAGTAGTATAAATAGGGGATAAACTTAGTAGTTCAAACACACTTCAAGCATAGCATTCCTTTGCTACTTGCTTTCTTCTCCCTTTAGCTCTCCTTTGTAGTGGTAGAAGCCATAGCCCTCATCTTTATATTTTGCCACATAATTCCTTCATAGGTGGTAGGCAAAGTTTTGTAATACTTTCTCCACATATAGTGAAGCTTCCGGTCTCCTCCGGCCATGGATGTAGGTCAACTTGACCGAACCACGTAAATTCTTGTGTCCATTATTTCCTTTATTTTCTTTACGTTGTCTTTGTTATCCATCTTTTTGGGCTAATAGATATTTCGTGGGATTCGTATTCCTAACAATTAATAACATAATGTTCAAAAAGTTTAATTAAAATAAAGTGTTATTTCCTTATCCAATCATAATGAGAAAATGAAAAAAAAAAAGAATATTGAAGAAAGAAGTAGGATTTTTGAGACAGAAGAAATGTGCGGCAGCAGGAGGGTAACAAGGCAATAAGTTAAGGAGCAATACTGGCCAATATTTAAAGTTTTAAAATTAAATTGAGCATACTAGTTTGGCACAAAGGAAGTATAATTTGCTTAGAATCAATGAAATTTCACTATGATAGTATTATTGTAAATCAATCTATGACGGAATTGTTGTGTTTTATATGTCTAATTTTGTTTAGTTGGTCACAATATAAATTTTATGGATCGATGTATTGATTTTTCGACAAAATCTTAGAAAAAATCATCTTTACATGGGTTTATTGAAAGATGTGCTTGAATTAGAATAATAGAAAAGTAAAACATTTTAGTTAATATAATAAAAATTTATCAAACAACGTGCAGTAGTTACTCCCTCTGTTTCTCTAATAGTGGCACATTATTTTTTGTGCTAGAATTTAGGAGATGCTAAATGAGTGGATGAAATTGGATTGAAAGAAGAAAAAGTAAAATGAGTGGATGTAATAACCTTAAAATTGCCGTAAATAGAAAGTGTCAATATAAAAGAAACATCCCAAATTAGAAAGTGTGCCTCTATTAAAGAAACGGAGGGAGTATAAGTTTATGACTCGATTAACACAACCCTGAAATTTTATCTTCATTTATTTTAATTTGCTTTTTAAACCTTGATTTTTCCATAATTTATGGAAAGACTGCATTTCAAAAGACGGACTCTTAGTTTTCTCAATTAATAGACCGAAAATATTAAATCTATAATTTCCTTTTTCAAAAAGATATATGTATGAAAAAGGGCATGCATCATCTAGTTTACCTTTGCATATTAATGCCCTTATCTTTTAGAATACTGACCATCGTTCAACCACTATGAACGAGACTATAAAAGTTCCAAGAAAAAGGATGAATGAGGGAGAAATAGCAGCTTTTTGCTTACCACAGCTTCAGGTAAACTTTTTGTGGTTTCTACTTTTTTTCTTTTTGTAAATTTTCCACTTCTTTTTCTTCATTGGCCGATGATTTAAATTGATTTTAGGAGAAAAGCAGACAAGGAGGAGTGCCCATCATCCTCTTTCCTGAACTGAATTTTATCATTCAGGTAACTTTTTCACATTCTTTTGCACCTGTACTATTATTTTTCCAATTTCTTGCCTGTTGAAGTGATAATATTTTGACCTTAAATTATTCAAATAAAAAGGTCGATTCTTTTTTTGTTTGGTTTTTGTATTGCTGTGTGTAATGTTAAACGGGTACTTTATTTGGCATGGAAATGTGAGAAGCTAAACTGAAAGGAGTAGAAAGAGAGAATATTAGGGTGTTTTGTTCTGATATTTTTTCCTGTCTTGTCAATGATTTTTGGTTTCTGAATTATCTTCTGTTTTTAACGGTTTAAAGCTTAATGTTTTAGGGTTTTAGGGATCCTACGTACTCCCTCTGTTTCTCTAATAGTGGCACATCATTTTTTTTGTTAGAATTTAGGAGATGCTAAAAATGAGTGGATGAAATTGAATTGAAAGAAGAAAAAGTAAAATGAGTGGATGTAATAACCTTAAACTTGCCATAAATAGAAAGTGTCAATATAAAAGAAACATCTCAAATTAAAAAGTGTGTCACTATTAAAGAAATGGAGGGAGTTCTTATCCTTATAAGAACTAGCTTTTAGTTGTCTTTAGTGTAAATTAGGTTATTGACGAATTTGGTATTAAACTTTTTTCCCCGTACAATCTATTTTGGTGGGTTTGAAAATGAAGCCTTTGAGTTAATCAGTCATAGTCTAATCTATTTTAGTGCGCATGTCTTGTTGATGATGAATTCCCGTTTACTTCAGCCGCTAGGTTTCATTCGTCCGCTTGAGAGTTGAGGGTGTTGATACCTATATTTCAAATCTCAAACTTTTTATACACTGAGACCAATAGTTTCAAATGTAAAATTGTGATTTAAAAGCCAATACCTTACCTGAAATATATGAATATTTTCTTACTTTGCTCGGTTTAAAAGCAAGTAATTTGTTTGCTATTTTTGCTTCATCAACGAGCATTCCAACAGCTAATTTTTGTTACGGCTCTATATAGGTTCACTTCTTACATTCTTCATGGAAAACAAAGTCGAGCTTCGTAGGAGCAAGCGGTTGAAAGCCAAGCAGGATGCAGAAACCGCTTGGCCAAACTTACCTTATGAATTGCTTCTGCGCATTTTGTCGATCGTGAGTCTGATGGATCGAGTTCTGAATGTTGCTGTTGTGTGTCGCTCGTGGCGAGCGGTTGTCTCTGATCCCTTCTTGTCCCCTCAGAAATTAGACATATCTGAGTTCAGACATCAACTGAACCATAATCTCCCTGTAGCTCGTCAGAGAGCTATCCTAAGGCTAATATTTGTCCGTGGCATAAATGTTGCCCTAACAAGTCTGAAGACTCTAGTGTTTGATTCTTCCTTCCCATGGAAAAACAACCATTTACTCCATGCATCTTCCAGGTACTTGTCTCTCATCTATACATTATATTTACTTACATTAAAGTCATGCATGTATGTATTGTTTTACCAACGTTTTCTGAATCATAAGTGATCAAAACTAGGTGCCCGAATGTGCGAGAATTGGTGTTGCCGTGCGAATTGAGGAACATAACAAAGGAAGGCCTAACAGAAGCTTTCAAGCAATGGACGCAACTCGAGTCTTTAGCCCTAGGGTGCAGAGATGGCGAAATCAACATAATTAAAATCGCTGGTCCCAACTGCCCCAACTTGAGGGTACTGAACATTTGTTGTCCATCGTCATACATGAAAATGGCGGCGGATATTATATCCGGCATGCCTCGACTAAAGGTGATTAAGGTGAGGTCTAGATTCCTCCCCATTTGGTTGGCTCGTGCGATACATAAGCTTAAATCTGGGTTGCTAGAGCTGGAAGAAATCTCCGTAAGCATGGAAGACAAGCTGACTTATAAGCATACAAGAACCTCTTCTGATTGGGTACCTCATACAGGCTATCTTGAAGATTGAGGCATTGCTAATCGGGGAGATTTTCACAGGATGCATGCAGTTTCATCAGTTGAAGACATATATGTATGATTGGATGCCTTGTTTTGGACATGAACCAATTATGTTTTTATTATTTTTCCTTTTTGACATGATGGATTCAGATTCACAAAACAAATTGTTTGAGCATCTCCAACCAGGGGTTATTTTGGAAAGAGTAAGTAAACACGTGGGATTGACAGACTCCCAAACTAAAACTATTTCTCCAATAAGACAGTCACTTTAATGCATAGATCATAAGTGAAAGAAATACCAATTGACACTGTCAAGTACGCCTTCTATACACCTAACGTCATTCTGAGGCCTTCATTTTCCAAAAGCATTAAATGCTGCTAATTATTTTTTACTTTTAACCATTTTACTATGTTTAACTAGGAAATAATATTTAGACGTAAAATCAATTTAATAATATGATATTAGTATAAAATACAAAAACATAGATTCTATTGTGTAATATTGAAATTTAATAATGTAAAACAAAAAAACTCAATTAAATTTATAAATAATGCCAATATTAATTCAATAATTGTAATTAAATATATATATATATATATACTTATTTATATAATTATTAGATAGAAGTTAAATTTTTGAAGGATTTAAATTTTCGATCACTCAAATTTAAATTTTCTATTTAATTTATTAACTTATATGTATAATAAAAATTAATTTACTCATTTAGCAAATAGTATTAAAAATTATTATATTTATTACTAATTATATAATGATAAAAATATATACGTGCAAATGGATGGACATGATGAAAATTTTGTTAACATAAATAATTTAAAATTTATTTTTAGGGAGGTCACCGTCCCCAACTCCAACAGTCTCCTCACTCCACCACCGTAGATAGTCAACCCACCGCTTATTTATAACTTGTTCATCCAAACCACCCTACTATATTATCCTCAACCCAACACTGATTCAATTCCGACCATATCCCAACACTAGGAAGGTTCCAGTTTGAAATTTGGTTTTACCTAATTAATTCAATTATCACTACTGGTGTGTTCCAACATGACTAAATTAACCAAGTGCGTAATAACGTAAAACGTAAAAGACACACGACTTGGTTACGCGGTGAAATCCACCTACATCTGACTTGGTTACGCGGTGAAATCCACCTATATCTGCGGGGCCTGACCCAGTTCAGAATGAATCCACTAATCAGAAAGATACAGTACAAAGTACACCATACAATTATACTTATCTTATCTAACTATAACGTGAATCCTACAAGCTTCCCTTGCTACCGATCCGCCTTGATCAGACTCCCTCTGACCTCGAAACTTGTCGACGCTGGATCTCCTCCTCCCAAGGAATTAAGGCATATGATTCTGAACTTTGTGCAGCAGGTTCGTGTGTTGGAACACAGTATTCTGGCTCTTTGCAAATCTCGAAAATCTCAAAAATCTGTATGCAGATTTTTGCTCAATTAAATCCGTGAATAATGCATCCGTGTTTATTCTCCATGTATAGTCCATGAGCAGATCTGAATTCTCCATGATTATCTCCATAATATTCCTATTCCAAATCTGCTTCTTGAAACATATCCAAATCCCATAAATAAAAGGATTTTTCTTATCTCAATATATCCCATACATTTGATAATATCAACTCCATATTTGTAGTGATTTTCTATAAATCAATTATGCTTCACACGCCTAAACATATAGCAGAATATTTAGATTTCCATAACTCACAAATACCATAATATTCTGTCTTCTTTTTCCGTAAACATCTTTGGCATAAATATAACTCATACGTATAATACCCATAGCTGAATATTCCAATTTCATAACATTAATCCAATCCCACATATATATGAACTGATATATTCTTCAACTCAAATACAACTTGGACTAGATGTATCCTTCTTGGATTCAGTCTTCAACCTTTCCTTATTTCACCAAAATTCCTTTTTTGATGTTGCAACTCAATAATACTATATTTGCATAATTTCCACAAATTGCCAACTAGATAAATCTAGAATTTACACAGTTCATATAGGGTTGGATGAAGGTGTAAAGGTTAAATATTAGAGAAATGCCTATTAAAGGTTATTATATATGACTAGAGAATGCACTTTTGATCGCAATTGATCTTATGCAGTTCAAAATCGCCTTTGATTGGGGGTCCAAATTCAATCCCGAGTTTGGAAATCATTTTGGGTGTTCTAAAAAAAGTCGTCAGAAACCTTAGCGGTTTCCGACATCAAGAAAAATGGAAAATATATGTAGAAATTACAGGAGAATAGATCTGATGAAAAGGTTAATATGTGCAAGTATTTTTATAGATCTCCAAAATTTGTTCTTTGTGGTGGATTGAGGCAACGCACCAGGGGAAAGCCCTTCCTGAATGTGACTCCATCCACATCGTTCTTCTCTGCAACGTGGCGGAGGCAACATTGCCGAGGTAAGGCTGCAGTAGAGGCAACATGATCGAGGCGAGACTGTGGCGGAGCAATGCGGTGGACGTGAGCTTGCACAGTGGGGATTACTCTGCGTTGTGGGAACGAGATTGCACAGCGAGGACTCAGAAGGGTAGAGGTGGCGCCGATCGGGTGGTGGTAGAGTCGGGCTCAGCGGCAAAGGATAGTAGGGCGATGATGATCGGGTGGTGGGAGCGGGCTCAGCGGCTGAGAGTTGTAGGGTAAATCGGGAAAAGTAAGGAAGTAGGGCTTTGTTCTGAAATATGACAAAGGAGAGAGGAGTTTGAAGGGACATGGGAGTTTGAGATATGAAAAATGGCTAAGGAAAAAACCCTAAATGTGTTCTTATATATTGGGTCATTAAAGGCATCCCATTAAATTGGATCTTCAATAGAACCAAATTTAATTGACTGAAAAATATCTTTATAACTTCCGATGTGACTTGGTAGGGAGCTCCGATTTTGGAACCACTTTTGGATCCCAATCAAACACGGTTTCTTAGTCACCCCTTTGATTGAGTGCCTTTAATCACCCCTTCTTGATGTGTATGAATTATGTTGTTAATTTTATTGGGGTTAATTGTGATTTTACGGGATTAATGTGCATTTTAGGTGTTTTATTTGTCACTGATCACAGTTTATGGCCTTGAGAGGAATTTGAGGAGAATGAGGAGCATTTGGCGATTCAGGCAGTAAAAATAACAGTAAAAATGGAGAGCAGAAAGAGCAAAACCAAAGCAGCAGATTTGAATTCAAATTTGTGACAGGCAAGGACGCATATTTTGTGACAGGTAAGGGAATGTCACAATATTGACTACACCTTCAAGTGTCATTAAATATTTGTGAGATGTGTGCATGTCACTAAACTGAATCCACGTCACAAAATTTAGTGACACTTCTAAATTGGACTGCATCTTAAACTATCACAAAAAAATACGATGATATTTTACCATGTCACAATATTATAGTGACACGCTGAATAGGGGCACTTCACAATGCATCACTAATGCTACAATTGTGATGCCTTGTGAAGTGCCCCTATTCAGCGAGTCATTAAAATATTGCGAAGCGTTGAAATATCATTATTTTTTTTGTGATGCTTTAAGATGCAGTTCAATTTAGAAGTATCATTAAATTTTGTGGCATGTATTCAGTTTAGTGATATGTGCACATCTCACCAATATTTAGTGAAACCTGGAGGTGTAGCAAATATGATAATATTTGCTTACCTATCACAAAATATGGGTCATGACTGAAATTTTTTATGTAATGTTTGATTGGGAGTGTTGAGTGTGTATATACTACACAGACGCAAGACTAGACGGTAGCTTGGTTTTTAGTTATTTTCGGACTCAGGAGTTAGAAGTAGAATTGTTCTTAGTTTTTGGTTTCCGAGAGCAGTGAATACTTTTTCTTCTTTTGGTTTTAATAACTTTCACTGCAGACAACATTTTTGAGATCAAAACATTTGTGAGCATTATTTTATGTGTTAAAGTCCGTGCACAGCCTTGAATATTTTCTCAGTTTGCATGTTTTGTTAATTAGAAGCAAGACACACACTTGCATTAGGGTTCACATAATAGTATTCGGTTGGTTAAATTCTTTAGTTATTAACCCATTAGTTTAATTATGTTTGATTATTTTATTATTTTTTGTGTAATTCAATTATCATGAATAGTTAATTCATATATCGGAAGAGAATAACACATGTTAGTTTATAAATCGTGAAGCCTAATTGCATTATAATTGATTCTTGCATATTCTTGATTGTTCTTGGTTGATTTTATTTCTGAGATGTTTAAACCTGATCAACTTGAATGTTTTTAGAATACTTTTATCTAATTTCCATCAATACGTAATTGTTGGATGGAATTAGTAAGTAGCACAATCTTGTGAAAAACAGCTAACTAATTAAGACTGTAATAGCAAGATATGGAACAATTGAGTATGCATCACTATTTACTTTAACATTGGTAAATGCTATATCGGTCTCTTTTAATTCTTAGTGCTATCAAAATATGTTCTAGTTTAACGAATACTTTTTGGGGATATTTTGATAAGGGAAACAGTTAATCATAATTGGTTGACAGTCGATAAAGTAAGAAAGAACTTGGGGTGGTGTGGGGTGTGGGGTGTTGGGAAGGGGGGGTGTTAAGCGTACTTACTTCCATAAAACCGATGGATGTGTAAGAATTGATTCATTATTGCATCTGTGATCGATATTAACTGGCATGAGTTATACTTAGCCGATATTATTTATCTATAGATTTATATCTCATTTTAGTGTCATCATCATTTGCATTTTAATGTGAGAATCATTCTGAAAATTATGGCATGGTGGCATTACCAAAAAGGTTTTCTAAATTAGTAGGAAAAATAATTATTAATTATTGCTTTTGTTCCTCGTGGGATCGACCCTACTTACCCTCGTACTAACTGGTATTAATCTGAGTTTGCAGGTTATTTGGCGAGTAAAATGGCGCTCACCACTTCTCCACTAGTAGTTTTCTTTTGTTGTCTTTTAAATTGATTTTTAGCTTATGTTTTCCTTTTGTTTTAAAAAAAAAAGGTAGCACACAAACTGGTTTGATTGTCTCTGTCAATTTAACTTTTTTGGGCATTATTTTTTTTGGTACCCGGTAAAAAATTAATTGACCTCAGATCTATTTTCCGAAGACGATCTAGGAGAAATTCTATTCAAATTTTTTGTATATATAAAATTTTGACAATGTTGTACCGAGAATATAAAAGTTGATCTGTAGATCACGATTCGTTAGAATGTTTCATATCGGTTAAACTGATTAGTCAAATATATTGGTCTTTAGGTCGTTTCTATGAGTATCCTCCATGTTCAGGTTATAGAAAATTTACGCACAGACAATGCCTGTATACATTGATAAAGAAGCATTTTTGGCGATCACAAACTACTAGAAACGGTCCCCTAGTTTAGAGTCAGCAGTAGGAACGGGTTTGATGAGGATGACCAGATCTTTAGCGGTTAAGCTATATTTTCTTTGTTTTTATTTGCCTTGTGTTATCTTAAGTGTTGATGGACGTGTGCTGTGTAGTTGATTTGATACTTCTACTATGACTTATTGGAGTGGGATGACTATCTCGATTCAGTGAATTTAGTTTGTGAAAACTAATTCGCTCTCTTCTTTCTCTTCCTTTCTTCTCCTCTGAAATTCGCTGTCTACTGTAGCGACCGGAAACAGTCACATCTCCGCTGCAAACGGCTCTCTCTCACCTTAACGAGAGAGTTGCTCCGTTCATCAGAAGTCATGGCTGATAAAACAACAACCACAAATACAAAATCCTTCATCGTAGCCCTTCAATCGAAAGCTCCACCACTCCTTTCAGCCCTTTCAAACAATCCAGAGATCACCCCAAAATCCGAACACCTCGGGGAACCTGCCTGTCTATACTGTGATGATGATATATCCACACTTTCGGCTCACTATACGAACGCCATTGTTGGTAAATTCACCAAAGGGAGATTATCCATGGAGCAGCTGGAAGGAGCTTTCAAGACTGTTGGTTTCTCTGGGAAATACCAATTGGGGTCGCTCGACTACAAGCATATACCCATCCGCTTTGAACTCCCAAATGACTATCAACGCTGCTGGATCAAAGGACTGTGGAGCTTCAACAGAGTTCACATGAAGATCCTCAAATGGTCGCCGGACTTCTCCACACAGAAGGAATCGTCGATCGTCCCATTTTGGTGCACAATCAGGGAAGTTCCCCTTTACGATTACAATACTTCATCTATAGAGGCTATTGGAAATAGTATAGGCAATTTCATCAAAAAGGATTTAGCTACTGAAATGCTAACTAGACCATCTGCCATCAAGCTCTGTGTTGAGATAGACCTTCCAAAACCCCTAAATCACTTCATAAGATTGGGTTCTGTCTCAAACAATAGGAAATATAACATTGAGTATGTGGGCATACCCCTGTATTGTGAAAATTGTGCTAAATTAGGACACTCATTGAACCAATGTAGAGTTCTAATCTAAAATAACACAGCTCCACAATGGCAACCCACAGGGAACAAGTTTGATAAGATGCCTAAAATTGCCAATGATCCACAACCTACTAATAGCTCCCATTTCAAAGACCAGTTAATGCACCAAAAAGCCACTACTAACCCTACACTGCAACCATCCTCCTACATACCCAAGCACCTGGAAACTAGCCCTGCTAAGATTATTGCACTGTAAGAAATCAGTCCTGCAAGGAACATAACACCTACACCTCATCCATCTCCAGTTCTTGAACTCACAGACTCATCCCAAGCTGATCCAGAATCTCCTACTATAGAATTGATTAATGCAACAGCACTACCAAGCCATAAAAAGACTCACAAAGTCTATGCTCAAGATGATATACGAATAAGGTCCCAAAAACATAATTTTCATAAATTCTCTCACACTAATCCTCCACTTTCTCAACATAGAAAGATGGCAAATAGATTTTCTGTTCCGCAGGATACAGAGGTACCCCCAGAATTGGAAGAAGAACTGGACCACCCACCACACCAAACATTGCTAGGAGAAATGGAGGAAGAAGGACCCCTTCTGGATGACACAATTACAAAACCTGGGCTGGTAAATGTTCAATCTCAATCAACAGGTAACATAAAAACTACAGGCAAGTCCAAATCTAGAAAGAACACTTACCTGAATCAGTTAAACAAGATGATGCTAAGATCCAATACTAAAAGCCACAAATCAGGTGAACAATGACATACACCACTTCCATTAATTTTCTAGTCGGGAACCTTAGGGGTTTAGAGACTTCAATGCTCAGATTAAAACACCTCATCAAACAGATAAAAATTGAGCTGGTGTGTATAATAGAGCCAATGCATGATAACAGTAAATGTCACTCATACATGGAGAAACTTAGATACTCTCATTTCTCACCTCTTCAAAATGGGAAAATATGGCTGTTTTGGAATGGTGCTTTAAATGTTGCCTTACTTTCACAGCATGAGCAATTTTTACATGTTAAAATTACACATGTAATAACAAAAGTTGAAATAGATGTTGTTTTTGTCTATGGCCTTAGGAATAGGGAAGGAAGGAAGGTTCTATGGCATGATCTGAGTCACCTTCCTATTTCAGAAACTATTTTCATAGGTGATTTTAACACAATTTCTTCACTTACAGAATACAGAGGACCTTCCAACCCCAATCTAGGTAGTATAAGAGATTTCAATAACTGGATAACCTCTATGGGAATTCAGGAAATCAATACTGTAGGAAATCTCTACCCATGGACTAATTCTAGGCTGAGAAAACTCACTTTCAAAAGATTAGATAGAGGTCTTAGTACCATGCAATAGAATACCAAATTCCCAACATCTTCCGTTCAAAATACTAAATAAACAATCCTCAGATCACTCCCCTCTTCTTCTACAAATCTCATCCACAGTCCCCTCCCAACCCAAGCCCTTTAGATTTCTTAATACATGGTTCAAAAGACCAGAATTTACAGAATTGATTAGAAATAATTGGGCCAAACCAATCCCTCACCAAGGAATGCTCAGACTCTATCTTAAACTAATTAGACTAAAAAAGGTAATTAAAGTCTGGAACAAAGAGTCCTTTGGAAACATTGATTCCAATGTACTAATTGCTGAAGAAAATTTAAGATTGCAGGAGATAAACTATGATTCCACCGGTACAGATACAGAATTAATCAAACTTAATGAGAAAAAGGCACTGCTAATAAGAGCTTTAAAAGAAAGAGAAAAATATTGGAAGCGGAAATCAAGAACTAACTGAACCAAACTTGGGGATAATAACACTCAATTTTTTCATAAATCAGTTCAGGAAAAAAACTGTAAACTACACATTTCAAAAATAAGAAATAGGCAAGGTCTCTGGTTAGACAATCATACTGACATATAGGAGAAGGCTGTATTCTTTTACTCTGACCTGCTCTCTGATCCAAATCAGACTAACACTACCACATATTACTCCCACTTTCTCAGCCGAATCCCAACAGTAATATCTTCCCAGGACAATCAGTCTTTGTCTAAACCAGTCTCAGAAGAAGAATTAAAAATAGTGGTAATGAGTCTGAACAGGAATAGTAGTCCAGGCCCTGATGGATTCACCTCAAAATGTTATGCTAAATACTGGGATATAATCAAACGAGACCTAATAGATGCAGTAAATGACTTCCTGTTAGGCTCCGAAATACCAAGAGGAATAAGTAGCACATGGATAGCCTTAATACCCAAAAAATAGACACCCTCATCTTTTGATGATTACAGGCCTATTAGTCTCTCAAATGTTGCTAATAAAATCTGTTCTAAGGTGCTAATGGAAAGAATGAAACCATACATGGAAAACTTAATCTCCCCAAATCAGACAGCTTTCATGAAAAATAGGGAAATCTCTGATATTGTGCTCTACCTACAGGAAATGATTAAGTTTTTAGACAAGAAAAACAAGGTTCCAAAATGCATTTTAAAGTTAGACCTTAGAAAAGCTTTCGATAGAGTTAATTGGCAAATTCTGGAAAACGTTCTCAGTAAATTTGGTTTCACAGGGAGTTTCTTAAATGATGTAATGAACAACCTTTCACAGGATTATTTTTCTTTTCTTATAAATGGTAACCCTGTTGGATTTTTCAGAGCTACAAGGGGCATCAAACAAGGTGATCCTCTATCTCCTTTTCTCTTTAACATTTTCTCTGAAGCTTTCTCCAGAAGCTTATCTTTTATTTTCATGAATAAAAAACTCAGTTACTATCAGCTTCCCTCTGGCATTACACCTGCATCTCATCTGAGTTATGCTGATAACACTATCATCTTCATGCAAGCCTCAAAGTCAAATCTGACTAGAATAAAAGCCTTCTTAGAAACATTTGAACTAACCTCTGGACAAAAGATAAACTTTGATAAATCTGATTTCTATGCTAGTTCAGGAGCAACAACTGTTAAAATAAATCAGATAAAATCAATTTTAGGAATGAAGAAAGGAGTCTTTCCATTTAAATACTTGGGATGTCCAATATTCAAAGGTAGGACCTTAAATCTATATTTTGAACCTTTGTTGGAAGCAGTAGATAGAAAGCTCCTGAATTGGAAAAATAGATGGTTAAGTTTGGAGGCAAAATGGTGCTTATTCAATCTTGTCTATACTCCCTCCCACAACATATTTGGTCAGTCCTAAAGCCCCCTAAACAGATAATAAAGGAACTAGAAATGAAAATGACAAGGTTTTTCTGGGGGGAAACAGAGGGCAAATTAAACAAAGTATGGAGGAAATGGTCTGACCTGAGTACACATAGATACCAGAATGGTCTAGGATTTAGATCTGTAAGAGCAATAATTGATTCATGCTCTGCCAAGCTATGGTGGAAAAGCCAATTGGGCACAACCATGTGGTCAAAACTATTGTGAGCTCTTCCACAGTCCCATAAGAAGTCCCATACATGGAAAAGGATATGTAGTATTAACTCCTTTGCAGAAGAAAATTCTCTCATTATACATGGTAAAGGATTGAGCAATTGCTGGAATGCCAATTGGTGCCCAAATGGTCCTCTTTCTAAATGTGTTCCACTTTCAGTCCTATCACCTTTTTACTATTACACCATTGCTAACTTCATCAGGGAAAAAAGCCAGATACTGCAACATATCTCACCTTATTTGGAACATGATACTTTGACTTTTTTGCAGGAAGCACAGCCTCACACAAAAAGGGAGGATAGACTTATATGGAAATTTGAAGATACGGGTATCTTCTCCTTCAGATCAGCCTACAGAGGCCTTACCCAGCAATCAGGTAATTTCCCAGCCACTAGATACATCTGGAACCCTAGACTGCCAAAAAAATATCCATTTTCACATGGAAGCTGCTTAATTCTCTCCTTCCTTTTGATGATGTCTTAGTCCAATGTGGTTTTAGCTTAGCCTCGAAATGTCCAGCATGCAATCAATCTGACTCAATAGAGCATTTTTTCACCTCATGCCATTTGGCTCAAGCTGTTTGGGATAATACTTAGGATATTCTGGGGATTCAACTGCATACATTAGACAGTTTAACTTTCAGGTTTTTTGAATATTAGAATAATACTGAACTCTCTAAGGTGCATAGAGATATCTGTAGGATGTTGCCATCTTTGATATGCTGGTCATTATGGAAAGCTAGGAATGCTTTCTACTATGACAACAAAAAGTTTTCACAAGCTCTAATCAGTAAAGAAGTGAGAGATCTTATTTTTCTTTCTTTCTCAGCTAAACCTGCTCACTCCAATGTGTATCTTATTAGAAGCTATCCTATTTTCTCCCTGATTCCGCCTCTGAGACCACCCCCTAAGCCTTCTATATCCACTGTCTTCTAGAAAAGCCACCACAAAACAGTATAACTGTGAACGTAGATGCATCCTAGTCCCCCAACATGTCCAAAATTGGCCTTATAGCTAAAGATTAGACTGGTAAGCTGTGCCTAATTCAATCTTTCACTATCATTGCTAGTACACCATTAGAGGCTGAAATGAAGGCCATCCAGGCAGCAGCTAGATGCTTCTCTAGTTTGGACCTGGATGTTCTTACATAGTTGAATCAGATGCCATGCTTGCGGTGAACATGATAAACAATCCCAAAAATGCCAAATGGTCACTATATGTCTTAGCTTTCCAAACTCACTCTGAGCTTAAGCAGGCTACACTAAGACATGTCTATAGGGAATGTAATGCAGTTGCTGATGCAATTTCAAAGCATAAACCGACTCACCCTTCACAACCAAACATTAGCATCTCTAACATCCCATCATTCATCAAAGGTCTTATCGAACTGGACAAAAATGATTTCCCTTACATCCGAACACAGAAACATGTTGCTAAAGAATAGATACTACTGAGTTTCTCTTTTAAATTTTGCAGGGACACATCATGCACATCAAATTGAACAGTGGATAAGAAACAAGATGGAGAAATGCTGAAGGCAATGTGATTGAAGTTTCTACCTATGGAAGCATAAGTCCAGCGTTGGCTACTGATCTTTGGAATCGTTTCAAGTTTTCCCATCTGATGCATTGAAACCATCGAGCACTCGAGCCTGGAGGCTTCGAGCCCTGGAGTCCTCGAGCACTCAAGCCTTGGAACCCTTGATCCTTGGAGCCCTTGAGCCTTGGAGCTCTCGATCACTGGATACCTCGAACACTCAAGCTCTCCAGCCCTCGATCCTAGGATGCCTCAAGCCCTGGATCCCTCGAGCACTCAAGCTCTCGAGCCCTGAAGCCCTGGATCCCTCGAGCTCTCAAGCTCTCGAGCCCTGCCGCCCTCGAGCCATCAGGCACTCGAACCATCGAGCACTCAAGCACTCGAGCCCTCGAACCATCGATCCTCGAACACTGGATACCTTGGAGCCCTCGAGCACTGGAGCCCTCAAGCACTTAAGCACTCGAGCCCTCAAACCATCGAGCCTCTCGAGCCCTGCCTCCCTCGAGCCATCAGGCACTCAAACCATCGAGCACTCAAGCACTCGAGCCCTCGAACCATCGAGCCTCGAACACTGGATACCTGGAGCCCTCGAGCACTGGAGACCTCGAGTACTCGAGCCCTGGAGCACCCTCGAGCACTGGAGCCTTCGAGCACTCGAGCCCTGGAGCACTCAAACACTAGAGCTCTCGAACCATCGAGCCTTGAAGCCCTCGAGCAATGGATACCTCGAACATTCAGGCTCTTGAGCCCTCGAGCCTAGGAGGCCTCGAGCCCTGGATCCCTCGAGCACTCAAGCTCTCGAGCCCTGCCGCCCTCATCTGGCACTCGAACCATCGAGCACTCAAGCACTCGAGCCCTCGAACCATCGAGCCTCGACCACCCGAGACCTCAAGCCAGCAAGCACTTGACAATCAACCCCTCGAGTCTACAAACCTTCAAGGATTTCAGCCTCGACCCCACCAACAGTGAGCACTCGAATCAAGTGGCAGCAGCAAAGATGAAGAGACACAAGATGGAACCTGGGTGGATTTCAAGCCTTCTATCCATCGACACCTCGAACTGCTATGCACTCGACCATGAGACCTCGACCCACTGAGCAGTTGAGATTCAAATTCTAGGGCATCGAGCACTTCAACACTTGAGCACTCGAGCATTCATAACAGACCTACTTAGAGCCTTTTTGGAGATCTGGCCATTTAACTATGTTAACACGAGGGGTGGAGACATGGAAAATGGAATCATCACCAAAAATGCCCTAAGTAGAATTTTTTGCTCCGATATTCTAATAACCAAGTTGTAGCTTTTTGTACAAAGTCTTTAAAATTATTTTGAAGATAAACTTTTGTAAATGTTTACTATCTTTTCGGGTTCGGGGAACCTAATACATATTTCTCCCATTAATATGGGTTATTAATTGAAAAAAAAGAGAGTTCGTGATCCTGGTCGAGGTTGTCGAACACTTTAATAGTAGATGACCACTTACCATTCATATAACCATTTAAATACCACCCACACTGTTGTTTAGATTATTTTTGTTTTTGTTTTAGCCTTTGTATCAGTAGGATCAACCCATATTTGTTGTAGATCATTCGACAATAGACATTTTTGTCCAATCTGATTTACAATAAAAAAATTATTGATTAGTACTCTAACATTCTCGTCATTGATGCATTGACTTCAGATCATTAATTTTTGGATGACATTAATTAATAGAACATAGGTTTATTTAAATTAAGTAGTCTAATCCTTGTAGTATCAGTGGAATATATTTTCCACGACACAAGTGTGTTATTTTTATGGTTTCATTTTAATAAGGGTGGGAAAAAATAAAAAACCAAACTAAAAATTGAATAATTTGAATTTGAATAACTTGAATCAAATTTAAAATACGGTTTTTTGATAATCGGATTGAGCAAACCAATTTTTTAATATGGTTTTTACTTTATTTTGGATATTGAAACTCAATCCGAATCCCGACACAAATATCAAACTGAAATTAGAAAAAAAATATTAATAATATAATTTAAAATTTGTAAAAATCCTCAATGAGAAGTTGCGCAAATTGTGGTGGCTACTATCATTAATCATACTTTGTTGTTACAGGTAGTGACTGGATTGTCTCAATTGACATTTATGCTCCTGGTTGTCCACTTACTGCTGAGACCCTTCTCCATGGACTTCTCCACTGCTGAAGAAAATCAATAGGCGCAAGGAATGACTTCCTCCATTGGTGGACAAAGTAGCAGATTACGCTTGTGGTTTTTCTTGTTAAGTTGCATCAACCTCTGTACATAATTGAACTCCACCAAGTGGCAGAGTGACCTATATAAGGTTTCCTTTCAATCTTTAGTTTGACAAAATTTTAAAAAATATTGATCTTTGATGTTAAATATTATGCTAAAATTGTTTTTTTAGATAAATCCACTTGTAATGGTGGGGGGTTGGGGGGTTTGGCAGACCTCTACCCATTTATTAATTAAATTAAAAGATACAGAAAAGAGGGGGGCTTAATACCTTTCCTCTGAGAGTTCATCTAATGATCTTTGAAAACTATACATTAACCTGCTAATAACCTAAAGATCAACAGAAACAACTGTGGAAAAATAAGTACATAGCTATCTAATTACTCTAATCTAACATGAGGAGTTCCTTCCACATCTAGCTTTACTTGTCCAGCCACTAATGTAGGCAAACCTGCAGAAACATAGATGTTATTTACCTGCTTGCGGCTAGCCATCTTTGCAAGTGAGTCAGCAGCGCCATTGGCTTCTCTGAAAATGTGTTGCAATGAGTAGTTCATTCCTTAAAGTAGGTTCCAAATCTCCCTCATCATTGGCAGTAATTTCCATGGAATCTTGAATTGTTGTTGTATCATACCATGCAGGACTTTTGAATCTGTTTAGATATCAATACTCACGATGCCTCGTTCTTGAACAAGATGAATACCATGTAATAGAGAAGTGGTTTCAGCCTGCAAAACAGATTCAGCCGAGATGGATTTTGACAAAGCTACAGTTACCTGACCAACATGATCTATGATTATGCATCCGATACCAGCAGCACCATTGCTAAGAAAAGAACCATCAATATTGAGTTTGAATTTTGAAGGTAGTAACCATTTAATGATTCTTATTGGTCTATGTCTTATAGGTTTCTGACTCAGCAGTGTTGGTATATGAGATAATGCCCTTTTAAAGTCCAGTTTGAATACCAACAAGGTATCATTAAAATGATATAAAATTTTCTTGAAAATGAACATTATATCTGGCTTTGTACCCTCAAATATGTAAGTACATCTGGCACACCACAGGTACCAATGTACTACACAAGGTATGATTCTGATTAACTTTGGAAAGGATCCATCATAGGAAGAGACATTCCAATAAAAATAGACTCTATCCCACAAAAGTTGAAATGTGTTATTAGGCAAACTGAAAGTAGAGTTCACTAGTTTCCAGATTTGGTTGACCTTCACACAAGAATTAAAACAGTGATGGATAGTTTCAGACTCATTAAAACATAAACAACACCTTGAGGAGAGATGGAATTAGAAATCCTCTAGCACATCTGGAAGAGCTATTAGTCTATTTAAAAGTTTCCAGTTAAATAAACTAATTTTCATTGGTAAAAGTTTAGGCCACAGTTGAGTGTAAGAGGGTATCTTCATTTTCTTCTCTCTTATCAGCTCATAAGCTGATTTAACAGTAAAAGCTCCTGTCTGAGTAGGTTTCCATATGAGGGAATCATCATAACTTGGAAATAGTTTATATTCCAGTTCCAGAATTTGGAAAATGTGATCAGGGAGGCAATTCCTGATCTGGGCAGAATAAGATATTTTATTCTGTATGTAATCAGCCACTGTTAAGTTTTGATATGGAAATTCAGATGGATTAAATAAGTGATCAATTAGAGGTCCCATGGAAGTCCAGTTATAATTCCAAAAAGAAACCAAACCAAATCCAAGAAGGACTTTTGTGTTACTTAATGCTATGTGTTGCACCTCTTTGATTCTTTTCCAAATTCTGGATGTTTTATGAGTGTCACTCATAGACCACATGATTTTAGCTCATAATGATTTCCCTATCTGAAGTTTCCACCACATTTTGAGTGAGAAATATTTTGTTAAAGTGTTCAAATTTTTGAAGTTTAATCCATTTTCCCCTGTAGGAAAACATAATTTAGGATAAGATTTCCAAATTCTGTGTTTCTGTGTATTGTCTGAGTTATTATTCCAGAAAAATCTAGCAAGAGTTTTATGAATTTGACTTATAATGTGTTGAGTTGGCTTCAACACAGTTATAAGATGTATTGGCATTGAGGACAGAACATGTTTAATTAGTATTGCCCTTCCAGCTGGAGATAGAAGCTTATTATGCCAGTGATTGATTTTATTTTGAATTGAATGTAGTGCCTTGGAAAAGAGAATTTTTAACCCTTCCTGTGAAAATAGGACATCCCAAGTATTTAAATGGAATGGATCCTTCCAGCATGTTTATTTCCCTTTTGATTAATGTTGTGATTCTGTTAGGTGTGTGTTTTGATATATGAAAAGTGGATTTCTCAAAATTCACTTTCTGACCAGAAGCCAATTCATAAGATTTCAGAAAGTTCATTAAATCCCTGTTTTGTGTATTTCAAAAGGATTGCTGTGTCATCAGCATAGGAAAGATGTGATGATGATTTCATCCCAAGGGGTAGTTTGTAGGGCTGAATATTTCCGAATTGGTATAGAAAATTTAGATTTTTTGAAAAGGCTTCAGCCATTAGTATGAAAAGCAGAGGGGATAAAGGATCACCCTGTTTTAAACCCCTAGATGCAGGGAAAAAACCCATTGTTTTCCCATTAATCAGTATTGAGAAATATGCATATTTGATGTTCCTCATAATTAGGTCAACTAGGATTTTGGAAAAACTTTGCTTGATAAGGATATTTGCTAAAAATGACCAAGAAACTCTATCAAATGCTTTCATCATGTCCAGTTTGATAATCATATTAGGCCCTTTTGTTTTTGAGTGTATGTGGTTAGTGAATTCTTGCATGAGGAGAACATTATCAGCAATTTCTCTTCCAGAAACAAATGCTGATTGTTCTGGGCTGATTATAATATCTAGATAGCTTTTAAGTCTTGTTGAAAGTGTTTTTGAAAGAATTTTGTTTGAGAAATTGCATAAGCTTATAGGTCTGTAATCTTTAAATGATGAACATACATCTTTTTTGGGTATTAGTATTATTTGAGTTGATGAGATGGCTTTGGGAATGTCTTTTCCAGCAAAGAATTCTTCCACTGCCATCATCACATCAGATTTTATAATATCCCAACATTTATGGTAAAAGAATCCAGAGAAACCATCAGGTCCTGGGGCTGAATGGCTATCCATGGAATTAACTATGTTAGTTAACTCTTCCATACTGACATGTTTAAGTAAATTAGAGTTCATTTCATTGGTTACAACTTTTGGAATATTTTCCAGTATCCATGTTGTATTAACTCTTGATGGATCCAGTTGTTCATCAGTAAGAAGATTGGAGAAGAAGCTAACAGCTTCTTTCTATATCTTCTATATTATTTAGCCAGGTCCTATCATTAGTTTTGATTAGAGAGATTGTTTGCCTTTTATGTTTACTTAAAATTGATTGATGGAAGAATTTTGAATTTACATCACCTTCTTTCATCCATTTTAGTCTTGATTTCTGTTTTAGAAATATTTCCTGATTATTTAGAACTATTTTTAGCTTTGCCTTAGCTAGATTTAAGACTTGTATGGTGTTACTGGATTCATCCTGTTGTAAATCTTTTTTAGCATTAACCAAGAGATCCTCACTTATCTGAACATCATCAAAAACATTACCAAATACTTCTTTGTTCCCTATTTTAAGGGCTTGCTTTAAGTGTTTAAGTTTGAAAATTAATCTTTTCATCCCTTGATGACTGGTATGTGCACTCCAAGCATCTTCCACTAGCTTCATGAAAATGGGATGAGTTACCCAGCATTCTTGGAACTTGAAAGGTTTTGAAGTAGTCATATAGGATGTATTAGATACAAATAGAATTAGAGGGGTATGGTCAGAGCCTTCTCTAGATAGTGTTTTAATTTTAGAGCTAGGGAAATTAGACCACCATATATTATTTGATATCCCTCTATCAAGCCTTTTCCATACCATGCCCTTTGTTCTCATTCCAGTCCAAGTGAACAAGCTGCAAGAGGTAGGGATTTCAGTAAAGTTTTGATCATTAAGGAAAGTGTTAAAATTCTTTATACTGTTATGATTAGGAGTTGAATTCCCTAAATATTCCTCATTTTTTGTAATGACATTAAAATCACCTATTAAGCACAAGGGTTCTTTTTTTAGAGTTGCTAAGACTTCCCCCAATTTGTTCCGTTCATGGATTGTGTGCTTAGCATAGATAAATCCGAGCTGACATTCAGTGGACAGATTGGGAGATTTGAGTTTCACAATAACCACCTGATCTTCTACTTTATATATGTCTACTGATATGTCCTCATCCCACATTACCCAGATTTGGTTGATTGGAGTTGCATAAGATTTTCTAAAACCCAACTCTTTGGATATATTTTGTATTTGATCAGGATTCAATAAAGGTTCTATTAGAGCACAAAGTTTGATTGAATTACGTCTTTTAATATCTTTTAAACGGATTTGAGTAGGTTTGTTACCTATTCCTCTAATATTCCATACACATATATTAAGACTAATCATGGATATGTTTTAGAAAGTTTCAATGAGGAATGGGTGAAAACCGTTTTAGGTGTGGAGGAGTAGTCTTTTTTGGTATACTTCCTCTATTTATTTTTGACCTCTGATTGGTTAAATTTGAGAATATTGTTTAATCTTAGCTGATCATTAATTAGATTTGCCTTTATTTCATCAAAGTTAAGATTCCCTTGTTTCAGAATTTTTTCCTGTTGCTTAATGGAAGTTTCTGTATTAATCCAATCCAGAGGTTTGAGAGATTTCTTACTAGATGATAGAAGAGGGGAATTACCTCCATTTATTTCTATATAGTCAAGAGTATCATCATAGTTATTAGTGATTTGGATATCTTTATGGGTATTCTTTTTAGCTTTGGATTTAAATTCCCCCAAATCTGTTTCCTGTGTATTAAAACCAGATTTTTCCAACAGATTAGGAGCATCATCTAAGTTGATTGATTCAGTAGAGTTATTCTTATGTTGTTTACCATTAGACTTTCCTGGGAGTGGGACTCTATTTTTATCTTGAGAAAGATTTAGTGCAGAAAAATTAGGGATAATTTGGTCATTGGTGGGAGTGTTGATATCTGAGCTCAAATTTGGAGATACAGATGAGAGGCTAATAATTTCGATCTGTTTTAAAAGATTTGCTTCATTCTTATCCTCCTACCTTAAGGCCAACTCAGTAACTACAAGTTGTTTCTCAGGATATAAAGATGTATTAGCAATCTCATGAGTATTAGAGGGAACCTGTGATCCTTGTCTAAGGATCGAGTCTTCAGAACTTGCACCTTTGTTTTGCTGTGAGTCTCTTGGTGAAGAATTATTATCCTGAGATATCTGCTGAACATTGTTATCCACTTTACTCTTATAAACAAAATGTGGCTTTGGACCATAAATACCAGTTGAAGAAGTACCATTTCCTTTACCCTTATATCTGCCCTGTTCATCAATGGAAATGGTTTTATTACCTTCTTTAAATGAATTGCCTTGAGGTTTCCATGGAGTGAATCTGGATGAGTTCTTATCAAACCTGCAAGCTGTATCTAAATGTCCTAGTTTGAGGCAATGAGAACAGTAAAAAGGCACACCTTCATATTCAATGTATTGCCAGAAACCTATATCTCTAAAGCTTAGCCAAATTCTGTCCAGCATAGGTTTAGTTAAATCTAATTCGACACAAATCCTTGCCACATGAGGTCTAGTCCTATTGATAGAGGCCCTGTTTACCCTAATTGGAGTTCCAATGATGTTACCAATGGACATAAGAACATTATAATCAAAAAATTGCTGTGGCAGACCATAGAGGGAACTCCATATCGGGACGATTGGGGAATCTGCGTTAGGATTAAAATTACGAACCCATTTTGTTATTCTGATAGAGTAGAACCGAAGTTACAAATTTTATGAAGCCAACAACGATAATAATCATCAAGTAGAGAAAAGGATATCAAAACCTGTCTGTTATCCAGCAAAGTGATGTTGTTGTGACCTTTGAATCCGGCTGTGTGAAAATTTTTCCGAAGCTTTTCTAGTTGTGGCCGGCTGCACGAGAACTTCCCAATCAACGTCCATTTGAGGAGGGCCTCCAATTTTAGGCATTCCTCCTCCGTGAAATGGAGACCAGGTCCTCCCAGATGATCAATTCTTGATTTTGGAGTGAAGGGAGCGCTGTGAACATCGTGGTGATTTGAGGAAGAGAGATTGAGAGCTTCGCGGAGTTCTTGGTTCACTGCCTGGGCGTATGAAATCGGAGGGTTGGTGGATGTAGGCGGTGGCTCTGCCATATCGGCGGTGCCGGAGGTTGTAGAAGACGAAGGTACAGAGCCATTGACTCTGATTGCACACTCAGTGTGTGAAAATCGCACACAGAAAATTGAGTATATGCAACTAAACGATTTATGAATTGATTGGATCCCATTATGCTAAAATTGTTATCGTTGAGTTTGTATTGTAGTTGTTTGATTTTTATTTTGAACATTTGAGTTGATGACATTAAAATGAAATTACATATTTTTATAGAATTTTAAATTAAGTTATATATATTAAAAAATTTCTCATGAATTTGGTTTGTTCGCTTTGAAACCAAATTCAAATCGAAATTGAATTTTGAATACGGATCAGATAGTTTAATTTTTCTAGTTATTCGGGTCAGTTTCAAATTTTTAGGGATAAAAGTGATTAGTGCGAATAAAATAAACGAAAAATTGATTAAAGGGACCCACCCAACACCCCTACATTTTAATGTCTTCAAGATTATTTTTAAACACCAATACATCATCTATGCATACTAAACCGAAATTATTTATATATATATTGTACTCAATCATGCTATCCATCTAGTTTTGAAATATATATTTGCAGTGCATCAACACATTCGAAACGGTGGGAAAGTTCAGTGGTAGTGTCCGTATGGAGTGAGAACAATCGGTATGCTGTATCCCATGGATATACTAAATATAGTATCCCGGTAATTTGTAGTAGTACACGTAATTAAAAGATGAGTCCGTCTCTTGAAAGACGGTCTTTACATAAGTTATGAAAAGATCAATGTTTAAAGTGTAAATTAGAAGAAATTAAGATAAAATTTTCGGGTTGCAGGAACCAGGTTATAAATTTTATAACTATTATATGTTGCATACTAAAATTTTAATGTTTCAACTAAGACCTTTTACCTTTTAATATTCTAATCAAACCCCGTCTTTCCATAAGCCTATGGAAAGACCGTCTTTCCCAAAACTTTGCCTTAAAAGATATACCGATTGTTCTATTATCAATAAATTTAGCATCAATCTAATATATATTACCACCCATAAATTTAGGATTGATATATTATTCATGTTTTTAGGGAATACAATTACTCTAGAGGATACAATGCGGAAGCTATCACCGGAGTAGGATATAATTTGCAGAGCGAGCAATCGGTGTACTGTATCCGAAAGATACAGTAAATATATTATCCTCGATAATTTATGGTAGTATATGTAGTTAAAATTAATATGTATTCCCACCCATAAAATCGATTAATTATTTTAGTTTCCCCGTTAATTTTATTTTCCAGAATCCATATTACAGTCAATTAAATTTATTAGATCTAATAAATTTATTAGATATCTTAAACCCTCTAGTTCAATTTACCTGGACATCATTTCTAGCAATAAAATAGTCATCAAAGACAAGATCATCATTTAATTATTTAAAATTTGTTACCATTCTTGGTTTTCCTGTTCTTTTTCTTGGTCAAAATATCAATCTCTAATAATTTTTCTTTTCCATAAAAGAAGATAGATAAAAAAAGGCCATGTATCTTTTCATATTAATGCATTTCTATTTTAAGATATTGACCATCCATTCGAATACAATGAACGAGATTATATTCATAAAAGGCAAATGACTAACTATTTTTTAAGAAAATATAAGTGAGGGGGAAATAGAATTCTAATCTATCCTTCAGGCAAACATTTCAGGGTTTCTACTTACACAACAAAAAAATCACCTGTTGTGATGTTTTTTTTAACAGTATAACGCTTGAAAGTGTTGCTAAAATGATGACGATTTGTGGAAGTGCCTCTATTTACGGGGTCTGTAAATGTTGTGACACGTTAATATGTCGTTATTATTCAAGATGTAGGTTAGCTTAGCGATGTGCAAAGCTTCGTGAAAATTATGATATGCGAGAGTGCATCCAAATGATTGATACAGCTTGACACGTCACAAAAACTTGTTACAGTTGGATGCGTTGTAAACTGTTGCTACAGTTGGAAGCATCGCAAAATGTATATAGAAAGTTAAGTAATGGTTTACCGTGGATTAGTTAAAGTCAACTTAGTTATTAGTGTTTGTATATAGAAAGCAAAGTAATGGTTGACCATCGATTAGTTAAAGTCAACTTTGTTATTAGTATTTGTATGTAGAAAGCCAAGTAAGGGTTGACTGTGGATTAGTTAAAGTTAACTTTGTCATTAGTGTTTGTATATAAAAAGTCAAGCAAGGGTTGACCGTTGATTAGTCAAAGTCAAACATTTTTATTTATATATATATACTAAATAAAATAAAGTTTGACCGTTAATTAGTTAAAGTCAAAGTAGTTATCAGTGTTCATATATTGAAAGTTAACTAAGGTTTTACCGTTGATTAGTCAAAGTCAACCTAGTAATTAGTATTTATATAATGAAATTCAAGTTAGGTTTAACAATTGATTAGTCAAAGTTAACTTCGTTATTAGTGTTTGTATATAGAAAGCAAAGTAAGGGTTGACCATTGATTAGTTAAAGTTGTATGTAGAAAGTCAAGTAAGGGTTGACCGTGGATTAGTTAAGGTCTACTTTGTAATTAGTGTTTGTATATAGAAAGTCAAGTAAGGGTTGACCGTTAATTAGTCAAAGTCAAATATTTTTATTTGTATTTATATATAACAATTTATATAAAGTTTGACTGTAAATTAGTTAAAGTCAAATTAGTTTTCAGTCTTCATATATTGAAAGTCAAGTAAGGATTGACCGTTGATTAGTCAAAGTCAACCTACTTATTAGTGTTTATATATTGAAAGTTATGTAAGGTTTGACCATTGATTAGTCAAAGTCAACCTAGTAATTAGTGTTCATATATTGAAAGTTATGTAAGGTTTGGCCATTGATTAGTTTAAGCCAACATAGTTATTGTTGTTTGTATATAGAAAACAAAGTCAACTTTGTTATTAGTGTTTGTATATGGAAAGTCAAGTCAGGGTTGACCATTAATTAATCAAAGTCAAACATTTTTATTTGTATTTATAAATACTAATTAAAATAAATTTTGTCCGTTAATTAGTTAAAGTTAACTTAGTTATTAGTGTTTATATATTGAAATTCAAGTAAGGTTTGACTATTGATTAGTCAAAGTCAACATAGTAATTAGTGTTTATATATTTAAAGTTAAGTAAGGTTTGACCGTTGATTAGTCAAAGTCAACCTAGTTATTAGTGTTTATATATAGAAAATCAAGTAAGGATTTACTGTGGATTAGTCAAAGTTAACTTAGTTATTAGTGTTTGTATATAGAAAGCAAAGTAATGGTTGACCTTCGATTAGTGAAAGTCAACTTTGTTATTAGTATTTATATGTAGAAAGCCAAGTAAGGGTTGACCATAGATTAGTTAAAGTCAACTTTGTTATAAGTGTTTGTATATAGAAAGTCAAGTAAGGGGTTAACAGTTGATTAGTCAAAGTTAAACATTTTTATTTGTATTTATATATACTAATTCAAATAAAGTTTGACCGTTAATTAGTTAAAGTCAAATTAGTTATCAGTGTTCATATTTTGAAAGTTAAGTAAGGTTTGACCGTTGATTAGTCAAAGTCAACCTAGTACTTAGTGTTTATATATTGAAAGTCAAATTAGGTTTGACCGTTGATTAGTCAAAGTTAACTTAGTTATTAGTGTTTGTATATAAAAAGCAAAGTAAGGGTTGACTATTGATTAATTAAAGTTAACTTTGCTATTAGTATTTGCATGTAGAAAGTTAAGTAAGGGTTGACCGTGGATTAGTTAAAGTCAACTTTGTTATTAGTGTTTGTATATAGAAAGTCATGTAAGGGTTGACCGTTAATTAGTCAAATTCAAACATTTTTATTTGTATTTAAATGTAATAATTTAAATAAAGTTTGACCGTTAATTAGTTAAAGTTAATTTAGTTATCAGTCTTCATATATTGAAAGTCAAGTAAAGTTTGACCGTTGATTAGTCAAAGTCAACCTAGTAATTAGGGTTTATATATTGAAAGTCAAGTAAGGTTTGACCGTTGATTAGTCAAAGTCAACCTAGTAATTAGGGTTTATATATTGAAAGTCAAGTAAGGTTTGACCGTTGATTAGTTAAAGTCAACCTAGTTATTGGTTTTTGTATATAGAAAGCAAAGTCAACTTTGTTATTAGTGTTTATATATAGAAAGTCAAGTAAGGATTGACCGTTGATTAATCAAAGTCAAACAGTTTTATTTGTATTTATATATACAAATTAAAATAAATTTTGGCCGTTAATTAGTTAAAGTTAACTTAGTTTTTAGTGTTTATATATTGAAATGCAAGTAAGGTTTGACCATTTATTAGTCAAAGTCAACATAGTAATTAGTGTTAATATAATGAAAGTCAAGTAAGGTTTGACCGTTGATTAGTGAAAGTCAACCTAGTTATTAGTCTTTGTATATAGAAAGTCAAGTAAGGGTTGATTGTGGATTAGTTAAAGTTAAATTAGTTATTAGTGTTTGAATATAGAAAGCAAAGTAAAGGTTGACCTTCGATTAGTGAAAATCAACCAAGTTACCTAGTTATTAATGTTTAAATATTAAAAGTCGAGTAAAGTTTGGTCGTTGATTAGTTAAAGTCAACTTAGTCACTGGTTTAATATATAGAAAGTCAAGTAAAGTTTGTCCATTGATTAGTTAAACTCAACTTAGTTACTAGTGTTTACATATAGAAAGTCAAGTAAAGTTTGATCGTTAATTAGTTAAAGTCGACTTAGATATTAGTGTTTGTACATTGAATGTCAAGTAAAGTTAGACCGTTGATTAGACAAGGTTAACATAATTATTAGTGTTTATATATTGAAAGTCGAGTAAAGTTGGACTGTTGATTAGTTAAAGTAAGCTTAGTCACTAGTGTTTCTATATGGAGAGAGTCAAGTAAAGTTCGACCGCTGATTAGTTAAAGTTAACTTAGTCACTAGTGTTTATATATAGAAAGTCAGGTAAGGTTTGACAGTTGATTAGTCAAAGTCAACCTAGTTATTAGTGTTTATATATTAAAAGTCGAGTAAAGTTTGACCGTTGATTAGTTAAAGTCAGCTTAGTTACTAGTGTTTATAGAATTTGATCGTTAATTAGCTAAAGTTATCTTAGTTATTATTGTTTAATTGAAAGTCAAGTAAAGTTCGACCATTGATTAGTCAAAGTCAACCTAGTTATTAGTGTTCAATATTGAAAGTCAAGTACAGTTTGACCGTTGATTAGTCAAAGTTAGCAGAGTTATTAGTGTTTATATATTGAAAGTCAAGTACAAATTGACCGTTGATTAGTCAAAGTCAACCTAGTAATTAGTGTTTATATATTGAAAGTTAAGTAAGGTTTGACCGTTGATTAGTTAAAATCAACCTACTTATTGTTGCTTGTATATAGAAAACAGAGTAAACTTTGTTATTAGTGTTTGTTTATAGAAAGTCAAGTAAGGGTTGACCGTTGGTGAGTCAAAGTCAAATATTTTTATTTGTATTTATATATACTAATTAAAATGAAGTTTGGCCGTTAATTAGTTAGAGTTAACTTAGTTATTAGTGTTTATATTTTGAAATTCAAGTAAGGTTTGACCATTGATTAGCAAGGTGAAGCATTATTTCTTTGATTACTGGGGTTCAACTATCATGGTTTTTTGGTAAGAACCATTTGGAAGTAATGTTCACAACCCATGCTTGAAGCAAGAAGGAGGATTTCTTGGGATATTGAGATAAGTTTTTTTTGAGAGCTCTTGGCCATTGGTGAACTTGGAGTAGTATAAATAGGGGATGAATTTAGTAGTTCAAACACACTTCAAGCATAACATTCCTTTGCTACTTGCTTTCTTCTCCCCTTTAGCTCTCCTTTGTAGTTGTAGAAGCTAAAGCCCCCATCTTTATATTTTGCCACATAATTCCTTCATAGGTGGTAGGCGAAGTCTTGTAATACTTTCTCCACATATAGTGAAGCTTCCGGTCTCCTCCGGCCGTGGATGTAGGTCAACTTGACCGAACCACGTAAATCCTTGTGTCCATTATTTCCTTTATTTTCTTTACATTGTCTTTGTTATCCATCTTTTTGGGCCAATAGATATCTCGTGGGATTCGTATTCCTAACAAATTGGTATCAGAGCCATATCTAATTTTTTATCTATTAGCCATCATGACGGTAACAAGGATTTCTATTGAAAAGTTTGACCGGAGTGTAAACTTTGGTATGCGGCAACTTAAGATGGGAGCCATCCTAATCTAGGATGGATGTGAGCTAGCCCTTGAAGGAGTGGAGGAAAGACTAGCAGACATGTCGCCAGAAGATTTTGGTGATCTAGACAAGAAGTCTAGATCAGCCATTATTTTAAATCTCTCTAACGAGGTTTTATAGGAAGTTGCTAGTGAGAGAACTGCCAAAGGTATGTGGGATCAGTTGAAATCTACATACATGAAGAAGACAATGGAGAATCACCTCTATTTGAAACAAAAGTTGTACATGTTGAAAATAGCGGAAGGTATATCTATACTCTCACATCTTGATAAATTTGATTCCATCATTTTGGATTTGGAGAATGTAGATGCTAAAGTTCATGAAAAAGATCAAGCCATTTTAATGTTATGTTCCCTTCCCATGTCCTTTAAGTATTTTTGAGATACTATGATTTATGGGAAAGAGTCAGTCTCATACAATAGTATAAAATCTGCATTAAAATCTAAAGAGCAGATTGATAGGGACATTACAGGGGAATCAAGTGGAACTCATGATGAGGGTTTGTTTGTGAGGGGTAGAGGAGAAAATAGAGATTCTAAAGGTGGTAGATCCAAAGGGAGGTCGAAGTCTAGATACAGAAATGAAATTTGTAACTATTGTAAGAAAAAGGGGCACATTAAGGCTGACTGTTTTAAATTGAAAAATAAAGAAAAATATAAAAATGAGCAGAATAGCAGCAATGCTGGTGAAGCTAGTGTAGCAGAAGATGAGAGTGATGGAATCATATTTGTGGCCATGGACAATAAATCAAGGTCTTTTAGTGAGTGACTCTTAGATTCAGGTTGTTCTTACCACATGAGTTATGATAAGGGATGTTTTTCCACTTATGAAGAATGGGATGGTGGAATTGTTTTGATGGGTAATAATGCTCCTTGTAAAGTTATTGGTAGAGGAACAATTCAAATCAAAATGTACGATGGCATTATTAGGACACTCACTAATGTATTCATGTTCCTGACTTAAAGAAAAATCTCATCTCTCTTGGCACTCTTGATGCTCTCGGGTACAGATATTCAAGTGATGGTGGAATACTGAAAATCTGTAAAGGTGCTTTTGTGCTAATGAAGGCTTGCAGAGTTGGCACTTTGTATGTTTTGCAGGGATCTAGAGTAACTGGGGCAGTGGCTGTCTCAACTTCCTCAGATGAAGACATCACCAAATTGTGGCATATGAGGTTGGGACATATGGGCGAGAAAGGCTTAACAATGTTAAGCAAGAGAAGTCTACTTTGTGGTCAAAGTACTGGTAAGTTGGACTTTTGTGAACACTGTATTTTTGGAAAGCAGAAAAGAGTTAGCTTTCGTTCACCTGCAGTTCATAAAACAAAAGGTACTTTGGATTACATTCATTCTGATCTTTGGGGGCCCTCTCATGTTCCTTCTAAGGGTGGTGCAAGATATATGCTTACTTTTATTGATGACTATTCAAGAAAAGTTTGGGTATGTTTTTTGAAGCTTAAAAGTGATGTTTTCCTAACATTTAAGAAATTGAAGACTTTGATTGAAAAACAGACAGGAAAACAAATTAAGCGACTGAGGACTGACAATGGGTTGAAATTTTGTGGAAATGAATTCAATGAGTTCTGCAAAAATGAAGGAATAACTCGACATCGTACTGTTAGGATGGCGCCTCAACAGAATGGTGTGGCAGAGCGGATGAATCATACTCTTTTAGAAAGAGCTCGGTGCATGATCTCAAATGGCAAGTTGACATTAGACTTTTGGGCAGAAGCCATATCTATGGCTTGTCACATCGTCAACCGCTCTCTATGTACACCTATTGATTTCAAGACTCCGGAGGAAGTTTGGTCAGGTACTCCTGCTGATTACTCTAATTTAAGAATATTTGGGTGTCCAGCTTATATGCACGTTAACAAGGGAAAGCTAGAGCCTAGGGCTAAGAAATGTATTTTCCTCGGTTATGCTTCAGGGGTGAAAGGCTATAGATTGTGGTATCCTGATCCCAAATCACCCAAATATGTAATTAGTAGAGATGTTACATTTGATGAATCTTATATGTTACATCCTGGAAAAGAGTCTTGTAATCCTTGTGATTCAGAAAAAGAGGATAGTGCACAAAAGAAGGTGGAGTTAGAGATTGGTGGTTCTTCCGGGAGAAACCCAACCCAAGAAGTGGTTGAAGAATCTGATCATGAACATGCTGGAGATCAATCAGGAGATGAGGATTATTCCATTGCCAGAGATAGATCGAGACGTGACATTCCACCACCATTGAGGTATGCAAATTTGGTTGCATATGCTTAATCAGTGGCACAGGAAACAGGTGGAGATGAGGAACCTTCCACATATTTAGAGGTAGTTTTAGGTGCTAATTCAGACAAATGGTTGGTGGCTATGAATGAAGAGATGGAATCTCTACACAAGAATAGAACATGGGATCTTGTGGTTCCACTAAAAGGAAAGAAAATTGTTGGTTGAAAATGGGTTTTCAAGAGAAAGGAAGACACTTCAGGTGTTGATGATGCAAGGTACAAAGCACGATTGGTCGCAAAGGGCTACAGTCATGTACAAGGTGTAGATTTCAAAGATGTTTTCTCTCCTGTTGTAAAACATAGCTCTATTCGTGTATTGCTTGCTTTGATTGCCATGTATGATCTGGAGTTAGAATAGCTGGATATCAAGACAGCTTTCTTGCATGGTGAATTAGATGAACATATCTATATGAGTCAACCTGAAGGTTTTGAAGTTCAAGGTAAGGAAGACCAGGTTTACTTGTTGAAGAAATCCTTGTATGGATTAAAGAAATCTCCAAGACAATGGCATAAGAGGTTTGATTCATTTATGTTGGGTAATGGTTTCTCCAGGAGCATGTATGATAGTTGTGTTTACTTTCGGAAGTTACAAGATAACTCATTCATTTATTTTCTATTATATGTTGATGACATGCTCATTGCAGCTAAGAATCTTGCAGAAATTCATATGTTGAAGGCTTTGTTCAATAGTGAATTTGAGATGAAAGATTTGGGTGCAGCTAAGAAGATTCTTGGTATGGAGATAAGAAGAGATCGAGGAGTTGGAAAGTTGTACATGACCCAGGAGAGTTACCTAAAGAAAGTTTTGGAACGATTTGGCATGCATGATGCAAAACCAGTTAGCACTCCTCTTGGTAGCCATTTCAGGCTATCTGCTGCCCAATCACCAAAAACAGAGGAAGAAGAAAATTATATGGCTAGAGTTCCTTATTCAAATGCAGTTGGGAGTATAATGTATGCAATGGTTTGTACTCGCCCTGATATCTCAAAAGCTGTTAGTGTTGTTAGCAGGTATATAGCCAATGCGGGAAAATCACATTGGCAGGCTGTGAAGTGGATTCTTAGATACTTAAAGGGTACTTCGAACATGTGTTTGGAGTTTGGTAGAACTAATAACACTCTGGTTGGTTTTGTAGATTCGGACTTTGCCGGTGATCTTGATAAGCGCATGTCTCTTACAGGTTATGTATTTTGCATTGGAGATTGTGCAATTAGCTGGAAAGCTACTTTACAACATGTAGTTGTTTTATCTACTACTGAGGCAGAATATATGGCAGTCACAGAGGCAATCGAAGAAGCTTTATGGTTGAGAGGTCTCTTCGGCGAATTTACTCTACAACAAAGGGTTACTACCATTCACTGTGATAGTCAAAGTGCAATTTACATGACTAAAGATCAGATGTATATGAGCGGACGAAGCATATTGATATTAAGTACCACTTCATTCGTGATATCATTGCACAGAATAAGGTCTTTGTTGAGAAAATCAATACAAAGGATAATCCTGCTGATATGTTCACGAAGGCTCTTCCCTATTTCAAGTTCAAGCAGTGCTTGGACTTGATTTGGTGTTCATTGTTGGTGATTCGGTCCATTAGGGCCATGCCGGAGGAGGGTGAGTAAGCTATTACTTTTGGGGTTCAGACCAAGGTGGAGATTTGTGAAGAAATGTGTGGTCTTCACCCAATTGTTCATGAACATTCACTTCTTTGGAGGATAGCAAAAACAATCATCCAAAGCATTAAACTGCAACACTATTCTCATTCCATGCTTAGCAAGTCGAAGCATTATTTCTTTGACTATTGGGGTTCAACTATCATGGTTTTTTGGCAAGAACCATTTGGAAGTAATGTTCACAACCCATGCTTGAAGCAAGAAGGAGGATTTCTTGGGATATTGGGATATGTTTTGTTTCAGAGCTCTTGGCCATTGGTGAACTTGGAGTAGTATAAATAGGAGATGAATTTAGTAGTTCAAACACACTTCAAGCATAGCATTCCTTTGCTACTTGCTTTTTTCTCCCCTTTAGCTCTCCTTTGTAGTTGTAGAAGCCAAAGCCCTCATCTTTATATTTTGCCACATAATTCCTTCATAGGTGGTAGGCAAAGTCTTGTGATACTTTCTCCACATATAGTGAAGCTTCCGGTCTCCTCCGGCTGTGGATGTAGGTCAACTTGACCAAACCACATAAATCCTTGTGTCCATTATTTCCTTTATTTTCTTTATGTTGTCTTTGTTATCCATCTTTTTGGGCTAATAGATATCTCGTGGGATTTGTATTCCTAACAGTAGGGTTAACTTGAGATCGAGTGCTGAAATTGGATATCTTGTTTTGGACATCATGAATGTTAAATCACATTTTTATTACCTTTTCAAAGATTATTTTGGAAATAATGTAACACCTTATTTCTACGGCTGAAGAATTCACGAAATTAATCATAGATATATAGTGGTTGTATTAACAGGGAAGCGAATTAACCCGCAGATCATATGGCAAAGTCTACATTGAATGTAATTGTAATGAATTTGAATACTTTCCCAAGCTTGTCCCAATTAGTGTAAACTGCCAAATTGCTAAATTGGAAATCATTTCCAAATGCTCATTCTAATCTTACTTCACTACGAGACATAGGACTGTTTTACCTCTCTTCAGGAGACCTTTTTACCTACGTTTTTCGTGGAAATAACCGAGATAAAAGAAATACAGTAAAAAAAATCTAATTTTTACCTTGAATAAAAACTAAGGTAAAAATAATTTTTTACTTCAATTGTTTTTTGAAAAAATAAATGAGGTTAAAAGTTTGACCAACGAGGCGACTGACATGTAGTAGTGGAAAAAGGGTGATTATAAATGCATGCAATCAAAGGCAATTCCTCAAGAACCACCTCTAATTAGGACCTTAAATAGGTTCCAAATTTGGAACTCCCTCCTTAAAGGCAGTTTAAAATCGATTAAAGGCGGAACCGCCTTTAATAAAAATCGATTAAAGGTGGTTTTATTTTAAAACCTCCTTTAATGAGCTGCTTTTATTGGGAAAATATATAAACAACTCTTAGGTTTTTATACCTTAGTCATTTTCAGAAATTAAACCCTCCCATTCTATCACTAATGGAGTAAACACTCCCATTCTTCCAATCGAAATTAAACCCTCATCCATTCTACCGCTCCACCAAACCAGTGCCCCTTCTCAATTCCTCTGCTCGCTTCCACGTCGATGCCCTCCACTCCTGTCATTTGGCTCTTCCTCCATCTCGTCAAAGCCTTCTGTCGCTTTGTTTATTGTTGCTGGTTTGAACCACTTTTAACAAATACATGTTTTTTTGTGGTTGACACAACATGATTTTCCATTCTTTCCAGATCTAATTTTTATTTTCTACTATAAACCTCAGCTATTTTTTTAACCCTAGGCAGTTTTTTAACTTCCTTCCATCAATTTCGAGGGTTTTCCACTAGTGATTAGTCCATGTGTCATATGACTGAAAGGAAGGTGCATGGCTGATGTCAGTTATTACTGAGTACATGATCAGTTATGGTTGTTATCGAGACCATAGCTGACATATGTTATGCAACAATTCATCAATTTGGCCGACTTTTGTTGTAATGTAGGTTGAAATAGATATTAGCTTTCGTGGTATGCCAATTGTGAAAGTGACGTCGGTCGGTTAGCTTTGGTAGAATTGACGGCTAAGAGACATACAACTGAGTTCTATAATTAATTTCTTTACATCGCTTTTTGAGAAAAATGGAAGTCTATCACAAAACCGCCGATAGAATAATATATGCAAAAACATGTACTAGCTACAAAAAAATCTTAAAATAATATCGAAATGAAGTCTACCACTGATACTCGATCTCAAATGCTTAGAAAATTTTCATGGGCATTATACAGATTAATATTTAGAAATGATTTCCCATACAAAACATTAGTCTTATGGTAGTAGGTTGAAAGAATTGTTGCAACTGCTTTGCCATCATATAAATAATAAATATTGTGACGATGAAGTGTTCTTCCTGGTTAGCCATTTTCTAACGGCAATTCCCTTAGCACTTTTCACGACCGTGTTCTTATTTGTTTGCCAAATATTTCTGGTTTTTAAGGATGTGTTTGGTTTGCTGCGTTAGGGTTCTAGATTGAAGTCATGTCGTCGTGTTTGCAAGGTTTGCCAAGTCTGCATTGGTTCATTATCGGACAATATCAAATGTCGGTAGAGGCCAAATTTTAGGCAGGAAAAAATCAAATTTATTTCAGTATAAACTCTGGGGTATACTCAGTGGGCTGGTTTATATTTGAT
Organism: Rubia yunnanensis; assembly: GCA_037428765.1. Taxonomy (NCBI): domain Eukaryota; kingdom Viridiplantae; phylum Streptophyta; class Magnoliopsida; order Gentianales; family Rubiaceae; genus Rubia; species Rubia yunnanensis. The sequence goes on along the minus strand of CM075064.1, from coordinate 110,340,499 downwards.
TTTGGTCATTGAAATGGTCTAACAAAGTTATCCAAGATCGTGTCTGGCCTCAAAATAACATTATAACATTTTCTGTTGTTATTTCTATTTCAAAATTCATTTATTTTTAATTTAGGTTTTGTTCAATAGTGGAAAAGCCTCTATTAAAGGCACCATTTTAAGGTGGTTCAAAGAAATTTCCCAGGAACCGCCTTTGATTGACATCCGAATGAGGTTCTGACCTCGGATCTCATTTTGGATTCGATTAAAGGCGGCTCGAAGTTGGCAAAAGGCAGTTCCGCCTTTGATTGTATCAATTAAAGGTGGTTCTATTGAAGAACCACCTTTAACGGGGTGCCTTTGTTGGGTTTTTAGGTCCTAATATAAATAGCTAGCTAGGATTTTCTAAAGCAAACCCATTTCCTTAGCTTTTTCCCAGATATATCAGCCTTCACCCATGCACTCTTTGCAATTTACATTTTTTAAAGCAATTAGTTTGAAACACTTTCCCTCTTTTCCGTTTTCACATTTTCTAAGCACCCAATTTCTCCTCCCTTTCCCGCCTCACAGCATCTCCCTCCACCGCCGGGCATCAACTCCTCCCTCTGCTGCCGGGCCACCTCGCCTACTCCTTCGGGTGTCAGATTCACTCCACTCCAAGTCTTCGTGCCTCTCTCCCTCCGCCGGTATCCTCTCCTCCCTCCGTTGGTATCCCCTCTCTCTCTTCACCGGTGTCCTCTCTGCCTCCGCCGGTGTCCTTTCCTCCCTACATTAAGCTGCACGCCTCTCTCCCCTGGGCTGCATTAGATTTACCTCCTCCCACAGCCGATGCGTCACCTCTGCCTGCCACTATATGCTCACCTCTGCCACTAGATGGTGTTTCCACTGCCATGTTTACAGATTTGTTTACATGTTTAAACTAATTTGTGTGATATTTATTGTTTTTCTGATTGTCCAATGTTGTCAGATCTGTTTCTTATGCCATTGGAAACCTATGTTTCTGGCAGCCTTTTTTTGGGACCCTAGAAATGGGTTCCAAATTTGGAACCCATTTATGATCCAATAGAAGGCGGTTCTTGGAACTGCCTTTGATCGAAACGATCAAAGAAACGACCAGAGAAGGAACTTAAGAAATGCTTTCTCTGGTCCAGTAAAACAGCCTTAAATAGTCCCCTTTTCCACTAGTACGCCAAAAATAATTAATTTTTTATTAATAGTATTTTGGAGATTTTATCTTCTTTCCTGTTAGATTTTAGAACTTGTTCTAAGGGTTGGATGCTTGCGATTCCTATTTTGTTTCTCTGAGTTGTTCTTGTTAACCCTTTCGAATCGTGCCAGCTTTACTTGTATCCGTACAGAGTGTGTCGCCCACACGGGTCATGTCACTCACACCTGTACGAATTGTGCCTCAGTTAGATCAAAGCTTCAAAGGTCATGTCAGATATCCTTTATATGATTTTGTTGGTATGATGACAAGAACCAAAAATAAACTTAGATATGAAGAGTTGAATGCTTTGATTGTTTAAGTACATGAAGAGGAGCTGAAGAATTCAAAATATTCTTTGAAGAATTGCACTCTAATTTTGAATTAGGTATTTAGGGTTTGCTATTCCTGAATTTAAAAATTAGGGTTTGACTTAGGTTTTCTATTTCATTATTTCGAGATTAGGGTTTTAGGTAGATTCACTATAACAGACAGCACCTTTTACCTCAGTTTTGGAGGGGTTTTTTGCCTCAGTTTTTTTGAGGTAAATACCGATGGAGTAAAAAGTGGATTTTTTTTACTGCGGTTCGAAATCGAGGTAAAAAGTGCCTTTTACCTTGGGTTTTAACAACGTTGGTTGTTATAACGTGCGACGTCAATTAGGGTAATGAGCTCCTGTCGACTAGATCATGTTTGCAATGTTGGTTTGGACAAAGTCTTGGTTAACATTTATGCGAGGTCATTTGCATTATTATAGTAGTTGAATGCTGAACAAATTTTGCAACATCGATGAAGTCGACCTCCGTATGCTTATCAACGACGTTGATTATCATTCAATGCGACATCGCTTATGGTGGGGGACCACATTGTCTGTCTGCTAACGTGGATGAGTATGGAACCATTTTGTGTAATTGACATCAGTTACCAAGAACGAGGTTGATTTGTGCAACATCGATCAGATTCCAATTTGGCACCGGTTGATGCAACTTCACGTTTGCATCAGTTAAAAATTTAATATTACTTAAATACTTATTATTATTTATTGACACAACTTAGCGTTCGCCGATAGCCATTACATGTTGTTTAAGAAGCAATAAATCATGAAATGGCTAAACATCATAAAACAATATAATTATTTTCATTTAATGTGTGATAGGAATGATATTTTTAAGAACAAAACTATATCAACTAATACAATAACATGTTAAAACATTATTGAAATGTTAATATGAATTTTAAAAATGAATTGTATTAGACCACCATTTTCCACGTGTACGGGATTGCGAATGTTAAGGTGACTAGCGAATCAATAGGTCCGTTGAACTAGATGTTGGAAATTCATCGATGACCCTCTTTGTCCCAATTACAAACAAAATTTAATAAAACATACGTAAGAATAGGGCAGTCCCTAAAATAATTATATTGAATTGAGTGAAACGTATACAACACTAATCCCAATTTGATTAAGTATCAAATCTGGTCCCAACCAACATCGCAAATAAGAGAAAATGATGTCGTACATATTGATTCAACAGCGACCCCGGTTTGATACAAATAGAAGTGTTGAAAACTTCTTGACATATGCGACCTCGATGTCTGTTTGTTAAAATTTTGCATGGGGCAAATGAATGCCACCGATGTTGCACATTTATACTCTATGGTCATAAAAATCTTGGCATCATGTCTCACTGTTTACAAACATGGCATCATCATCTAAAAAAACAAGATACGGTTTATAACATGCAAAACGATCGTCATATACTCATGAAATTTCACAATCATTAATCAAGAGAAAAAAATATGTTCAATATGATTATCACCAAATTTGTAGATGAACATGGAATGGGTAGAAAAGTACCTCAAGGGATTTGAACCTTTAGATGCTCCACCCTTGAATCTTGTTGATGTTTGAGAGATGCAATTTGAATGAACTATCATTAATTATTGTAAGGTGTGAATAGAATGGATGGTGTGTTAGTTTGAGGTGTTGGGTTTGTGTAAGTGCTGAGTTTTATTTACTTGAAATGGGATTGGGGGAAATTTTGGGTTCAAATTTTTGCCTTGAATTTTCATGTCCCGCTGAATGTTTTGGCATAACTAATGTCGACTCATGTTCTACTACAGTGTTGTTGTATGTAGCAAGCATGCGACGTTGCACATAGTGTCCATAGTCAATTTTCAAAAATGTGTAGTATAATCGTAAAATCCTTGGTGTCAACCTAGCGGCTCTTCAGTCAAAAGATTTATGGTAACAATAAAATAGAATTATTGTCAATATTGAAATAAACAACCGCCAATCTTTGATTTCTCCTTTCTAGTGAAAGGACTTGTGTGAATTTTTTTTAAAAATACACTGTCAGTCCAAAACTTTGATTACGTTCAGTCCGAAAGAAAGTTTTAGATCCGTAGCTGAAATTATACTATCCGAGTGTAATAATGAAACTGAGACTATTTAACATATTCTTCAACAACTTCTTTTGAATGACACCTTGTGTACTTGTAACTAGTGTTCTACAATTTACTCTAGGTCATGTGCTATCTCTTTAAAAATCTTCATGGACAGAACCCTATTACACTTTTATTTCCTTAAAAAAATACAAATATGAAATTTCATGCGATTATTTGTGTTGGAAAATATTGTTCTCATAAATCTTATCTTAGGGATATAATTTTTATATCAAGAAAGAGGACGGATGATTACATTGGCGTATCCATCAATGACCATAACGGAACACTATTGTTGTCAATTGAGTATTCGATTGAGCGTATCTCCTTTTTTACATTTCAATTTCTCTTTTCTGGTGTAAGAACGCATGTGCAAAATTTTACGAAATACACTGTCTGTCCAAAACTCTAATTATGTTCAGTCCAAAAAGAAAGCTTCAGATCCGTTGCTGAAATTATACTATCCTAGTGTAATAAACTGAGACTAATAACCATAAACTTCAACAACTTCTTCTGAATGACACCTTGTGTACTTGTAACTAGTGTGCTAAAATTTACTCTAAGTCATGTGCTATCGCTTTAAAAATCTTCATTGACAGAACGCTAGTACATTTTTATTTCTTTAAAAAACACAAATATGAAATTTCTTTAAAACACACGAATATGAAATTTCTTTAAAAAACACGAATATGAAATTTCATGCGATTCTATGTGGTGGTTCCCATCAAACAAACCATACATTAATAAAGTTCACCAGTTTTGTAAATTAAAATTGATTCCCCTCGAATTACAAATCTATAAAGTTCATGGATATAAATAGACGTCAATTCCTAGTATGAAATATACCAGTAACCGTTATTAAGGTCAGTGATGCTCGTTTTGGTCAAATGGTGGCCCTTGTTGTTCTGCAACTGGGCCGAAATGTAAAGGCCCACTAATAATCGACATTGGTTATATGTCAATTATAAATCTACATCGGTTATATGTCGATCATAAATCTAGAAAATGTTACGATATCGCATATGCAGTTGGACTATCATAGTCCAAAACTCTTATGGTAATGGCTATAACATTGTGGCCCACATAGAGACTAAACAACGTCGTGCATGGTTCACTTTCCCGTCAGTCTTATTGACTTTTTTTCAACCACGCAAGATAGGGGGAAGAATACACAAAGATTCGTAACGAATATATATGGAGCCCTTCACTAGACTTCACTTCGAACAATCATATTCTAGGAGATTTTCTGCACTCCCTAACCCTTTCTTCACAAAGGTATGCTCTCCAAATTCCCTAGATTACCTTCTTCTTTCTATTTGTCATTAAATTTGATATGCATATGTATCTCCGATTCCATTTTTCTATTTATTTTTTGTATTCAAATTTCCATGGATGTTTGCTCTAGTTAGTAGGATTTTGGGTTTAAGTTCTCATTTGTTAACAGTCCATAATCTGTTGTTTGTACCCATTCCACGCCCTGGTCTTCATCTCGTGAGAATGAGTTTGTAAATCATACATGCGCCCTCGCTTGTACGTCGGTTATGATTCGTCTAGGTCGAACCGTTAGTGAGGTCAGTAATACGCTGCTCTCTTAACCCTCTTCATCGATGTCACATGCTCTTCTTTAATATATCAATTTAATCGACTAGTAGCCAAAGTGTGAGCAACGTCGCTTACTAATGTATCCTATATAATGTCTGTGGGTCACACAATACATTAAATTCACCAATTCTTACCAAAATTTCTGGAATCATGTCTAATAGTGCTGGTTTGAGTAGACGTGCCCCGATCGAGGTAAGTTATTTGGTGTTCCGATTTAAATTCCAGTTCACTTTCAATTTTTATTCTAAAGATAACATTAAAATTTGCAGTGATCAAAATGAAGATCCCTAGTGATTCAGATAACGATCGTCTTCTAAGGACATCATTCAGGGAAGTCATTACACACTTTGTCCACATGCTAACTAGGACGAACTTCGGTTCCATTCCAATTTTGGTAAGCCCTAACCCTTTATTACACATGATGCATTATATTTTCGATGCATTTTCTCTTCAATTTACTGTCATATTTACTAAATGTTGTTATTTGTTTATAAATCCATACGTCCCAGCACATATTACAGAGCTCCTACTACCTTACAAGACCCCCGATGTGCTGCATTGTAATGAAAAGGTTGTATTAGATGCACTACTCGAGAGCCCAGAGGTACAAGATCCTCACCCCTAAGGGGTGGGGCAGATTTCTTGATGAGGAGGAACTCGTGATTGGGGACACGCTACATTTTGAGGTGGTAAATGGTGTTGGGCCTGTATTTTTGAATGTAACTGTTTTCCCCATGGGTTTGACTGATTATTGACTTTATAATATTTGTTCAAAACAAAGGTATTAAAATTCAGAACAACACATCTTTAATCTTATGGTAATTCTTGAATTTTATATCAGGAATTTTATTTATTGAATTTTATTCCAATGTTATTGAATTGTTTATATTCATGTAACTCTGGTCCTCTCCCTCTTTCAACATATGTAACTCCTTCTACCTGTTAGAAAATTGTATTGCAAACAAATATTGTAACGGAAGTTGTTCTGTAGACTGCCTGCTGATGAACTGTTATTATTAGACCCATTCAATGATGTGATGTCACAAAGTGGACTAGATCATGTTTCTTAGGCCGAGTAGTGTGTGAAGTCGTACAAGTTGGGGGACAACATAATGGCTTGAATTGAAGTCGATTACTAATCGACATCTAGTCGGCCTAATCGATAATATATGTGACGTTTCCTAGTTCGAGGAAGTTCAAAACAACGTCGCTACTAAATGGGTATAAATAGGAGAACCCTAAGAAAAACTTTAAGCATCTGTCCACAAATTTCTTGTGAATTCCAACGGTCTCTAGCTTCCTCCCCTCTCTTCTCTTCTACCTTGGAAAAAGGTATGGATTTTTGAATCCCCAAACACATTTATTTAATTTTTAAATCTTACTTTGTTATGTTCATTCAGTGGTATGTGAATATGTTTCATAATTCTTATGTTACAATTAGGTTAGACAATGTTTTGGTATGTTTCCAAAGGGTTTAACTTTATTGTGATGTTCATAAAGCTTCAAGTTTTCTGGTTTTGTGTGTTTCTTGTTGTTGCTGCCTCTGACATATGTGAGGTCGGTATCTTATCTGTTACAACTCGGTACATGCGATAGTAAAGCAATGTCGCATATTCATTTTTTTAGTGACATATTTTTCACATAATGCGACTTAGCTTATGGCTTTGTCTATCTATCAATTTGACCGACAAGTCCCCGGCGTCGCTTCTACATGTCGACTAACCCACTAATTTGGACCGAGTGAACGAGCGATGGATGGCTCGATGTTGCACACTGCATTTCATACACTTGTTTGGCTCTTACCATTTCCACATATGATGCAGGACTAATGGATGGTTAAGGATCTTCTAATCGACCCTATTTTAGGTATTTTAGTTATATAAATATGTATTTATACATGAAAGCAACTACACACCTCGTAACAACTAATACTTTTTGGTTATTGCGCAGTTCAGTGCACAACTGAGGCACCCAGAGCCTTTTCTCTTTGACATTCAACATCATTCCATGGCTATTGATAGCCCACATTTTTACTGCACTTTGCAGGAATTCAACATTGGGAAAATATCAACTTTGGTAAAGCGCTTGAATAAATTTTATTTGTAGACAAATGCATATGTAGATATATATATATATATATATTCATATTTCAAATCTATATTTTTTACTATGACTTAGTACATCCCGAGGGAGATTGTATAACTCCTATGAACTAAGAAGACCCCCTGTAGTGTTGAGGTGCTACGGGACAGATTGGCATATAGACAACTCGGGGGTGGGAAGATGAATGCCCTTTCCCTAAAGGGTTTCGACGAGTTCCTTAGGGAAAACAACCTTTGCATCGGGGACACCTTCTTCTTTGAGATGATAGAAGCTAGGTTACATATCGTCTTCAAGGTCATCATTGTCTGAGCTGATTAAGTTTATTGTAATTTCTGTTATATGTGAACTAAGACAATTTTACGTTCGAATTTATGTACTTGTAAGGATATTCTCATGCCTGCATTTTTTTCTAATTATTTAATTCAGTATCTTATTTTAACATTATGTAATTGTCTGTACATGTTTATGTGTATGACTTCATGTGAGCACTATTTTATAAATCATTTTTGGTCATGTGATTAAAAAACATGGAACAAAGGGGGTACTAGCCATGTACGAATTAGGGAAGGTTTCTTTTCTATCACCGTAAATTTCATGTGTTTGACGTCGCAATGTCATTCATAAATGTATCTCTAGAAATGACCTATTGCGCAAAATTTTCCCAACTTCTACCACATCAAAGAGTGACGTGGCATGCTACTCGGTAACATTATTTACCTCATTTTTTATCTTTTACTTCGGTTATTTTACTAACCAAAGTAAAAAAGCCAATTATTTACCTAGGTTTTTTAACCGAGGTAAAAAAACCTTTTACTTCGAAATATAGTTTTCTTCAACAAGGACTGATATTAAATCCTTGCTAAAATATGTATTTTGTTTTCCAGTGATCTAGCCGAACTAAACCTTATATATAGGAAAGGCTCTCACTGAATTAATTACCTTTTTAATAAATCATATAATTCAGAATTTGAGTTCATTAATCTTTGCTTGCGAGCATCTTTAAACTTGCAAATTTATTTTTGAAATTGTGAGACTAGAATTTGTGCCAATTCGTGCAACTGATGCTTAGGTTTAGCTATTTCTACCTTTGTGTTTGTGAAGATCTAAAGTTGTATTTTTTACAATGTCTTTTTGATTTCAAGAGAGTGCTTCTTCAAAAATTCCCCATCCAGAATCTTCGTAAGGAAATTAATATCAGCCATGTTAATCAAGACTATATAATTTTTTTAGTCGTCATATTTTATAACTAAATTTCTTCTAAAATATATATTACATTTCAAGTTTAAATATTTAAATATATATATATATATTTATTAAATGATTATTTTTATCATCATAATCAAATATAATACTATATTTTTAAGATAAAATTTATAACACTATTTGCACTTCAATACTTTTTAAATGGGTCGTTGATACAGTCAATATAGTTTCATTTGTTTAGAGCTTCATGGATATTGAAGTATCCTTCAGATTCAATACTTTATCTCTCTTAATTCTACACCTTCTCTCTACCTTTACTTTCTTCTTTATTGATAACGCTCACATCTTGCCGGAACCTACACCATCAAACACCTCTCTAACCATGGCAGCTATATCGTCGATGGGTGGCAACAAATATTTTCTGCAAATCCTCACCTCTTGCTCTATTCCTCTCTCCCAATCCCTCTGGATTAACCACAATTTCAATCCAGGCACTGACACTCGTAACGACCTAGCTTGGCTCTAGACAGCTGAGGAAGTTCAAAAAATCTCAGAACCCTTGAATAATGCCCCTACCAGAAAACTTCACCGTGGCAGGCCTATTGATACTAATATCAAATGCTTTGATGGTGCTTTAAATGGTTTGATGGATAACCTTTATGATGAAGAATAGAAGAAGAGGTCCTCATCAACATATTGGATTTATTGTTCAAGATTGTTGAAGAACTTAAGAAATTATGAAGAACACTATACTCTTTTTTCCCACTGGGTTTTTAATGAGGTAGTGTGATCACTATAAAATATTTTGAAATTATTTCCTTTTGGATCTTAGACTGTAGAGCTCGGCCATGTGAGCTTTGAAGATAAAATATTCAAACCAGTACATTAGGGTTTCGTAAATATTGAGTTTTATTCTGATTATAATTAGATTTGGTAAGATTAGATAAGGTATTATTCTTCAAGGTTACTTCCTGGAGAATTCGACCAGATTACCTTAGATTACAATTTATTTTAGGTATTTTAGTTAGATATGGTTTAAGCTTCTTAAAGCTGCCATAAGTTGATTCAGTTTCCATTTGTAATTAGGGTTTAGGGCAAGATTGTAACCCTATAAAGAGGGAGGCCTTATGGATGAATTTAACACACTTTTATAAATAAAATATACAACCTTTTAAATTCATACTTTTTGCTTGCGAGCTATTCCATTGTTGTTTAACCCCGAGGGCTAGTTAAGTATTGATAAACCTTGTAATCTAATCCTGAGGGCTAGTTGGAGAGCAAGTCGAGATTAGGTGTACCTCGAGGGCTAGACCCCTGAATTCCGTGCGAGATAGTGAGGGTTTGCAGCTCCCTTCACCAGATCAAAGATATTAATTTTAAAACTGTGAGTCTTCGCAAGGAAATTCATATCAGTTGGTATCAAAGCAAAGCGAAAGATCTACTAAGGCTGGAAAAGAAAAGAAAAAGTGTTTCGACTTTTGCGTTAATTTATTTTCGAATATTTCTTACATATACTCTTCCTTGTTGTTTTTTAATTTGTTTGTTTGATCTTTCTTACCAGGAGGATTGAATCTAGAGTTGAAGGACGTCGAAGGGTCCAAGAGTTAGAATACTTCGGTATTACTATCTGCCTTCACCTTTATCAATCGAGTTAGGAGGACGTCGAAGGGCCTGAGCATTAACAAGTATTATCCACCTTCACCTCCCAGTCAGTTTTGTAGTTTTAGATAGCTTAAAAAGTTTATGTGCTTGTGATATTTTTTGTTAACTCTTCTAAAAGTTTTTGCATGTTTATATTCCTACTTGTTTTCTTTATCGTTCTTTGATTCCATGATCTTGAATTTTCTTTGATTCTTGATTACACCTTATTAAAAAAAAGATTCTTGAGTCATTTTCCATACATAATGTGCCATATTCTTGATCCTTACGATCTTGAATACCTTGAAGTTCATTTATATCACTCAAAGTTCATTTGAATCAAGAGGAAGTTGTTGCAGTTTTCGTATGCCAAGTTTTGTATGGGCAATTTTAATCCCACAATTTTTTGAAAATAAAAAACAAAAGGTAGCTGATTTTTGGGTTTCAAATTCGGAATTTAGGATTTGAAATCGGAATTAGAATTGCAATTTTCAAAAGTTTGGTTGCAAATTTGTAATTTCCAAAAATTTTGGGAATTGTGACCAAAATGTTTTCTTGGGGAATAAGATTATGGTTGTGAGTGTTTTATAGTACAAAAAAAGAAGAAAAGAAAATGGAAAAGAAAAGTCGAAATCCAAATCGGAAGAGGAAAAGAAAATAAAAGCCAATTGAGAGAGGGGTTTTGATCTAAATTTTTGACTTGGGGGACAAGTAAGTCATTAAAATCCTTTACCAAAAGGGATTTGGATTCGAGTTTCTTATTCCAATTTGTTTTCGGAATTTGTTTTTGAATTTTGGAACTTATTTGCCGCCTATATGAAGCCTTCCCATTTTGATTATAATTCATTCAATACAGCTCCGATTTGTTCCATTCAAATTGAATTTTGTTCCTTATTCTTTTTCAAATTTGTAATACCATATTATAGAGTCCAGTTTTGGTTTTATGTATTTTTAAATTTCGAAATAAGTTCTGCAGCACTAATCTCCATAGTTTGCTTTGAATTGCGGTGAATTGATCGATTGCCCTTACATTAGCCTTCGCCTTGTGAGTTTTGAGTGTTATACACTTGGTGAGTGACCTTACCAAACAAAGGAGAAGGGGAAGGGAGGGGAGGCGTTTACTACTAATCAGTTGTTTCTTCTTAGCAGGGATGGCAGTCCAAACAATAAACCTAAAATGAATGCCATGAATGTCATAAATGCCATAATCAACGAGGTTCAGATATTTTCTAGGAAGGTAGATGAGTTGGAAAATCCTACGCCTCCTTGTTCCACAAGAGAAGTTGAATCTGCAAGTGACATCAAAGATTTGAAGTATGATATTCCTAGATGTAATGGTCGACCCAATCCTGCGAAATACTTCGATTGGGAGAGGCGGATTGAGAACCTATTTGATCTTTACAACTACCGTGAGAAAGAGAAGATCAAGATCGCACGGTATACCTTCACCCATTATGCGACAGAATGGTGGGAGGATTTGAAAGAATCAAGATAGCTTGCTGGTAAAAGACCTATCCCACTTGGGCGAGATTGAAGACCAAGCTTCGATTATATCTTGTTCCACAAACATATTTAATTGATCCAAATTCGTATCTCAGCACTATGAAGCAAGGCAACCGTGGTGTAGATGAATACTGGCAAGATCTTGAATTAGCTATGAGAAGAGTTGGCATGAGGGAAAATAATGTCTTTATAAAGAATCGGTTTATTGAAGGTTTAAGATAAAATCTCCAATTTAAGGTATAAAAAATCAATTTTCTCAAATGGTTAGAAAATATCACCATTTGAATACTAGCGAGATTTATTATTTAAGGCCAGGTTGGTTGAATTGACATTAAGGCCTAGAGAAAACTCTAATTTAAAACATGATAGTCAAAGGCAAGTCTCTGATTTCATAAGTCCAAATTCGTCCAGGGGTGGTAAGAATTTGAACATGGGGAGGAAACCCTAATTCGACCAAAACCTACTCAAATCCACCATTTGAACCCACAGATCAAATAATTATCACAACCAATCAATCTCTTGGGCAAGATACAAGTAAATCAATTTCTACTTTGTCAGATACAGTTTCTTCTAACACCCATACATGTTTTCATTGTAATGAACGAGGATATGTTCACAATAATTGTCCCCATGAACGAATTATAACAACATTGGAGGGGGAAGAAGATGATGATATGCATGCACGGTATGACACCAAAGAAGAACAAATAGTTGATGAAATAGACATTGCTAACAGAGGTGAGGAAGGTTCTGAAAACATAGGATGTTTTTGTGGAGTATTCCACAGATGTTGCTGAAATTACTTCCCCGCAAGGAGCAAGTAATTTCGACCAAAATGGTTTCCATTTCGCCAAAAAGACATTAAATGTCTCCACACACAAGTTCCAGGTTGATCCTAAGTCAGGTTAGATAGGAAAGTTGCAAAATGATTGTGATAAGCCGCATATAGTCTTGTCTTCACGTCATAGTCCCTTAGTTTCTATTTATATGATGAGGCATGAACTATCTATTGACTCTGGTAAATCTTTTTATGCTTCAATAAGAGATGTGAATCAAGCTTTGGCTAATCATTATTTTGTTCTTATAATTTCCTTTTAAAGAAAGTTACTATGCCAATGAAGATATTCCTGTAGATATGCTTCCATGTTGTGTTAAGTTGTTACAGGAATTAAAGGATGTCTTTATATGCTTCCCGTTTTGAGGCCGAAACTTTTCGATCTGGGAGGGAATGATACAGATATCAAATGCTTTGATGGTGCTTTAAATGGTTTGATGGATCAACTTTATGGTGAAGAATTGAAGAATGAGTCATTATTGACATATTGAATTTAATGTTCAAGATTGTCGAAGAACATAAGACACCATGAAAAATACTATACTCCTTTTTCCCACTGGGTTTTTAATGAGGTAGTGTGATCACTGTAAAATATTGTAAAATTATTTCATTTTCGATCTTAGACTATAGAGCTCGACCATGTGGGCTTTGAAATGCTAATTTTTGAACCAGTCCATTAGGGTTTCAAAAATATTGAGTTTTATTCTGATTAGAATTAGATTTGGTAAGATTAGATAAGGTAATATTCTTCAAGGTTACTTCTTGAAGAATTCGACCAAATTACCTTAGATTACCATTTATTTTAGGTATTTTAGTTAGATATGGTTTTAGCTTCATAAAGTTGCCAGTCGATTCAGTTTCCATTTGTGATCAGGGTTTGGGGCGAGATTGTAACCCTATAAATAGGGAGGCCTTATAGACGAATTTAACACACTTTTATCAATAAAATATACAACCTTTTGAGATCATACTCTTTTCTTGTGAGCTATTCCATTGTTGCTTAACCCTGAGGGCTAGTTAAGTATCAATAAACCTTGTAATCTTATCCAGACGGCTAGTTAGAGAGCAAGTCGAGATTAGGCGTACCCTGAGGGCTAGATACCTGAATTTTGTGCGAGATAGTGAGGGTTTACATATCCCTTCACTAGATCACAGATATTAATTCCGCAATCACAAGTCTTCGCAAGGAGATTCGTATCACTTATTATTGAGATCCTCGAATCATCTTGCAAAACTGCGAGCTTCAAGGGGAAGCTTCAGCTAGGAACACTCGACTACAAATATATACTAAGCATATTCGAGCTCACTGAGGATTTCCAATGCAGCTGGATCAAATAATTTTTGAGTTTCAACGGAGCTCTAATGAAAGAGCTCCGTTGTATGCCAGATTTTTCCCCAAACGCTGACACCTCAATTGTGTCGATCTGGCACCAGTGTAGGAATGGCCTATTTAAGGCGGTTCTATCTGCAATTTAAAGTAACTTTTTAGGTTCCCTCACTGGCCATGCCTTTAATCAATCTGAAAAAAGGCAGTTCCGAGAAGAACCTTTGAAAAGAGCCATTAAAGGTGGTAAAAAACTGTCTTTAATTTACCAGGGGAACAACCTTTAATATAATTCCAAACTCGGAAACTTGGAACTTTCCCTCATGTCTATCTATACTTTCCAAACTCGAAAAGTACATATATATTCCAAACTCAGAAACTCGCAATACCTGTGTGTTCGCTCTTTGTAGAATGATAAATAGTTTCAGGATTTGTGTCCTGATCCCTCTTTGGAAATTTGTTGAAAAGCATTTTTTTCCTTGATTAGAAATTGAGTTCATATATTGTATCGCGTCAGAGGTTTCCGAGTTCGGAATATATTTTCTACCCTATGCAATTTGAACATGGAAAAGACGACCGAGTTTCAAAATTCATAAATGTTTTCTGGTCTTTTGGTAAGAAATTATTTTTTTTACTATTACTGGCATAAAAACAGCCTCGATTCACAGGCACAATTTCAAAAGAATAAATGATAGTATCTTTCACCTAAACCAAAATATATAGATAACGCTCATCGCGCAATAATCTACAGATAGGAATAGAAATTGCTACAAATATATTCTGACATTTCTAAGGTTATTTTTTATTCTAACTTGATCGTCCCTATTAATATTGGGATTTACTAGTGTGTGTGGCCGATTGAGAATTAGATGCCTAGCCAAGAATTCCGCGCATTGTTGATATCTTCTTGCGAGCCTCCAATCAATTTTGAAAATCTGAAAATAACATTATAGTATTAATTATTTGGTGAAGGCTATTTAGAAACATTACCAATAAGCATTTATGCAATTACCTTGTCAAGTTCAGGTACGTCTTCCTGGAATTTTTCTATGCACTCGGACACGTATAACATGACATAATATCTGCACTTCCAAGTTTGAGCCATTTTCTTTTACTATATTTAAGGAACATAAATTATTAGGAATATTGCACTAAATAGTTGAGGATAGTATTTTGGAAAAGAACATATTCGTAGACCTACCTTGATTTCGACCACGTGAAATGAAGAATTGTTTTGCTCATTATTTTCATTCATTGCAGATTCCAAAATCGCAACAAATGCATTGGATGGTTGGAAGTAGAGGGGATCCATCCAATACACTCGCTCCTCTGCGGGTACTCTCAATATTAATCTCCAATGGTCCCTAGAAAAAAAATATTAATTATTTGAAATTTATGGAAACGATCTTGGTTAAGAAATTTAACGTAGTAAATAACCTCTTAATGTATGGCACAACGAAAAGCTTCTTATCCTTCTGACTTAGGCATTTGTGAAGGTAGTCAATCCTATATTGTTTTGTACAACCAATTTCTTGTATCACCACAGGGCACATCTATCCAATACATCATTTCTTTTGATTACTCGTAATGAACATCTACCCGGACAATTACATAGTGGGTATTAATTGTAATAATATGGTTGGTGAAATTTATATCAAATTTTGAAATAAAATGAATAAAATCACTCACAAGGTGTAGATCAACATCATCGTTTGATTAACTTGCTCACATAGCTATAGTTCTTCAAAATCACTTCATAATGGCATGATTTCATGTTTCTATCCAAATACGCATTCATTTCCCTGCTGAAAGAAGCGAATCCATTATGTAAAAGGATTAACAAAAATGTCCATAATTCTTGATTTAATGCACTATGTATGTAATAAGGATCGAAGACCAAGTTTGGGTAAAAACTGTTTCCAAAAGCCTATAAATATCCAGCTCTTTGACATCATATCTTCTTTTTTGCTTTGCTTCGCCATGGCATCCAGGACGATTCACAGTGACTGCTTCATCCCCTTCCGATCTTGTTTGTATTTATAACTAAACTAACCATGAAAGTCTTGATTTAATTAGATAAATGTTGTGTTTTAGAGTTTTATATCTTAATGTTTACTAAGATGTCTAAAGTAACATGTTTTGTAATCAATTTTAATGCTTAAAGACCAAAAACAAATATGTGTACATATTTAGCAAATGACTAGATAACTAGTTACAATGGACCCTCACATACAAGAACTAATTGCATAATCAGTTCATTTAATGAGTTTGTATATGTTACTGGTTGTAGTTTACAAATGATACATAATTGCATGAACCAATTTTGACACTAGTTTGAGCGGCTTGTCAAAAGAAATATCTAAACTATGCCTATAGGCTACGCATGAGACTGAATGAGGGGATGTTCAACAAGTAATCGAGAGATTGTCAAAACAACTAGTGGTCAAGACCTATGAGATTCAATTGTATGTTGTATTTAGATTATTATATGTACACATTACTAAAATATTACAACTTGCTCTTTTAATGGCTTAAACGTCTGAACTAACGATTGAAGTTCAAATAAGTAAATAACGTTCAAATTAGTAAACTCCGACAAGTAGTATATTTAAACTAATGATTCTTATAAATAAATTAAATGCATGTATACATGAACTAAACTTACCGTAAGAAAAATTAAAATATGATGATCACAAAGTAAACCACATCATATGACTATAAAATTTGTAATGTTCAAACTAAATAGCTAAATAACCATACTAAAGTGTTACACCACCAAAACAATTACAACCAAAACTTGTAACACATAGTTGAAATTCAAGTCAATAAACTAAAACCTAACCAGTGAACTAAAGAAAAAGATACATGAACTAAACATAAAAAAAATACAAATTTAATAACTTAAAGGGCAAAATATTGATATGACCCTCTGTTTTGGAGGTTTGTGCTAATATGACCCTGTGAAGTTGAAAAGTGCTATTGTAGCCCTGTGTTTTGCATCAGAAGTGCCGATATAACCTTTTGACACTATTCCAACAATGACTTTCCAATTTCCAACATTGACTAAAAACAAAAGGACTAAAATACCCTTAGTCTTCAAATTACAAATGTAATGACTAAAATACCCTAGGTTTCTTCCTCTTCACCACCACTATCACCACCGTTGCCATTATCATTGCCGCCGGCCACCACCAGCCACTGCCATCACTCTCCCCAATCACCGTCACCACTCATCCCGACCACTACCACCACACCCGCCCCAGCACTCGTCCCAACCACCACCACCACCGCTTAACCCTAGTCCCACCACCACTCATCCATAGCCCTGCCACCACTCATCCCTAGCCCCGCCACTACTCGTCCTAACCACCACCACCACCGCTCAACCCTAGTCCCACCACCGCTCAACCCTAGCCCTGCCACCACTCGTCCCAACAACCGCCACCACCACTGTTCAACCCTAGCCTCGTCACCGCCACCGCCACCGCTCAACCCTAACCTAGCCGCACCACCGCGCTTCACCTGTCCTCCTTGCCTAGCCCCGCCACCACGCTCTACCTCTCCCTAGAACACCGATTGGAAACCTGATTGGAATGCCACTTCGATTCACCTCCACCACCGCCTTTATCTCACCTCCGCCACTGTTTCTGCCTCGATTTACTCCACCGCAGCTTTGCCTTTTGTGGTCCGCTGCAGACTTGCTCTGTCGGTGGGGCAAAGTAACATGTCTGGAAATAGGGAAGAAAGGAAAGGAAAATGGAAAGGAAAGGAAAATGGGGAAGAAGGAGAGGGAAAGGAAATTGAGTTGGTCTGGAAAATGGAAAGGGAAAAGAAAATGGGGAAGAAGGAGAGGGAAGGGCAAAAAGGGTATTTTCTATTTATTTTTAAAATCAGGGGTATATTGGTCATTTTTACTGAATTCTGTTCAAATTCAGGCATCCAGGGTTATATTAGCACATTCTAGCAAAACACAGGGCTACAATGGAACTTTTCAACTTCACAGAGTAATATTAGCACAAATCCTCAAAACATAGGATTATATGAGCACTTGAATTTTAAACATAATGCACATTTTTCCAATTTTAAAACTTCCTTGCATTGAAACTTGTTTGCAGCGTCTAATAATCCTAAAATTGTCATGCCTGAAGGGTGTTGCACAGAGTTTCAATTTGAAATGGCCACAAGAGATCAAATCATCAAAAACCTGTGGGAAGCTCATAGGAACCTCTAAATGAGAAAGGTCTAAACAATGATATTATCGTTATATAAAACAACATGACAAATTGGTAGTACACTCAACAATATTGCAACTCTGCCTGCTGCAATAAACACGAAGCATATTTTGTAAAGTCCACCATTTTTTCTAAGCACACACTACAAGAACAAAGTAAAACAAGGAATTGTTCTGCTAAATTGAGAAACTGGAAAACATATAAGTTGTTGATTAATCTTAGTTCGAGTTAGACATGCCAGAATGTAGAATGTTAGTTCTATTTGCACAATGAAACACAAAATATAAAAACAACAAACCATGAATACCACAATATTTCTCAGTACACCTTTAAGCAAAACTAGCCCTACAAGAATTGTGGTCTTTTCTTGCAAGACCTCAAGAGATTCCACCTTTTCCCTCAACTTTTCTTGTAATTCCTTGTTATCTTCCTTGGATTTCGTGAGTTTATTTGAAGTCATCAATTGTTAGAAACTCTTGCTACAAATTTAACATTTACATTTTCTTTGACTGATTAAAGTAGCTCTTAATTTGACAATAAGAAAAATTTTATGATTTCGTCAACTTAAGGTTTAGTCATTTATTATGTATAATAAATTTAGTTCAGAGGTAAATAATTTTTTGATCTAATGAATATAATACATGATTGAATTCTTGTCGACATGGGAATGCATAATGTTCTTGTAACAAGTTGTTACTCGATGGCATCATGTTATAGTAATATAATAGAACTTTTCCATTAGTTAAAGGGTATCAACATCAATCATAATTCTTCAAAATCATGTTACAGTAATTCAATATAATTTTTCCATTTATTAAAGGAGTCAATCTCTTGAAAGACGGTCTTTCCATAAGTCATGAAAAGACTAAGGTTTAAAGTGCAAATTAGAAGAAATGAAGATGAAATTTATTGATTGCATAAATCAAGTTATAAACTTTATAACTACTACACGTTGCATGATAAATTTTTAATGTTGCAACTTACACCTTTTACCTTTTATTATTCTATTTAAATCACATTTTCCCGTAAATCTATAGAAATGCAGTCTTTCTCAAGATTTTGCCTTCTTAGTGGTCAACATCAACTATATTCTTAACGGTACATATATGGTTGAAAGGGTGTAACTGTAGGTGGATCTTATCGTAGAAATCTTGTCTATTAATTACACTCATGTTATCACAGTGGACGACTACTAATGTTACATATGTAAAATCATATAATATTTATATTATTATTAATAGTAAGAATAGTAAATTCAAAATTAGCACACAATATTTTAATTTATGTGTTATAAATATTTATTACTTTCCGCATTATATTTACAATATGGTTAATTAGCAATCCGCAAAAAGATATCAATAATTAACTACATGACCATACATAGATTCAAACTTAAAAATAACGTTGCGGACAATTATCCTCTTAAGAATTTATAATAAAAAAAAATCGGCAAATATTATATAAAAGCTAATGAAGATGGTCCTCTTTTCCTTCTAAAAAGAGTTGAAACCATATTATATAATAAGAATCCATGAAGTTAATTATTATATTTTTACTATAAACAAGAGATATCAAAATTGTCGAGGAAACGGAGTGATTGCAACGGTTAGCTTTAAACGAAAGATTTCGGCGAGGTCATGGCTAGCGCTCGTCCTTAAAGACTCCTGTGAGGTCAGTGTCGGGTAATACTATTTTTATTGTTATTTTTTACCTTTTTCATTATTTGTTTTTGGGATACGAGGCTTATAATTCTTTAATTGCTATTTTTCTTTTTCTTTTTTTAGTTACCTTCCGGTCTTCTCAAAATTGATCTTTTCTACTTGATTATTTGATATGAATGTCTATGTTTCAATATTCATTTGTCTACCTCTGACTGAGTAGATCAGGAGTAGTTTCTTCATTTCTTCACCAGAAACTACGCCAAACTATTTCTCCATTTGTTTTTCGTCAGTCTATTTTGTTTTTATGTATAACTTTTATATCACTTCTTTATCATTTTTTATAGGATAAGTTTATGATAATCACCTTATATCAATGAGAGATAATAGGTGTGGAGTTCTTAGGCCTCTTGATGTTATTTTTTTAGTTAGTGTATACTATATTGTAATACAGTAATAAATTTTTTATTTAATTCATTATAGTTAAATAGTTTAAAGTGAAGACTAATAAAAGTTGAAAACTTTTTTAAGACAAAATTAAATTCTAAAAATTGAAAAACAAATTTTAAAAGAACATTAATGATGAATTTTTATTTTTTATCCCTTTTGAAGATACTTTAACATAATAAAAGTAGTTTTAGAAGATATAGTACTAGAATAAAGCTTTTTTCAGTTTACATGACCAAAGCAAGGAAAACCTTAAAGTTTTAGGATTATATGAGTAGTTAATTGTGCTGACACTGAACCTTTTAAATAACCAGGTTGCATTTTGATTTTGCTTCCACATTGCTAGAAATCTCAATTCTATATTCATGGATTCTTCCCTGTGTTCCGTACTCGATCTGCACCTTCCCTCATAAATTGAGTCTCTTCCTTGGATTATTTTTCTTCAGTTATTAATCATAGATTTCAATTTGTATTTTTCTATGTTTTGTTTTTGATTTTTTTTAATTTGGCAAAAATTTTAATAATATGAATTTATAATGTATTTGTTTGAAATATATTTTGAGCAGATATAGAAATGTAGTTTGAATATTTTCTTGAAAAGATATTACATAAACAATTGGCCTAGCAGTAAACCCCCTACACTCAAATGTTAATCTCTATACTCCATAGATTAATGTCCTCTTTAAATACCTCACTTGAAATTAATATTTGCATATTCTTACAGGAAATTCAATATTACGTTCTATATTTTAAATTAACTTATAATTTATTTTGACACTACAGGTTCACTTATTTTATTCATGAGAGATTATCCAAAATGGTACCCACTTTTAATTAAAATTCACAATTTGGTACCCAATTTTTCAAATTATTCTGAAAAGGTACCCATTTTTCATTAATGTCCCAGAAAGGTGTTGAACATGCACGGTAGCTTCTTCAACAATGCCATGGTGCATGCGATGGATGTGCTTAGGTACGGATCGCTGGAAAAATTCTCCATAACCACTGAAAACCATGTGACTAAATATAGAAGATTAATCTCGCTGTCTCATTGGGCAATTGAAAAGAGTGAGGCTGAGGCATTTCCTATGCACCAAGTAGTCTGCAGTTGTCGGTGCTGAAGACGTGGAAAAAATTTGATCATTTCCATTTAAAATGTCTATGCCTATTGTCACTGATATTTAGGTCAAAAGGATACAGCGTGTGAAATCTTAAATTGTGCTTTAGTTGTGTTTGAACTGTATGAATAAAAAGAACATATGTATGTGGACATATATGATCTTAGGTTTCGATTATATCATCTTTCAGAGTCAGAAGATTTTCCTTTAGATTGCATTATTAGTTGTGATTTTATTGAACATTGAAGATGTAAGTGTAAAGTCTAGATTTATCTAGTTGGCAATTTGTGGAAATTATGCAAATATAGTATTATTGAGTTGCAACATCAAAGACGGAATTTTGGTGAAATAAGGAAAGGTTGAAGAGTGAATCCGAGAAGGATACATCTAGTCCAAATTGTATTTGAGTTGGAGAATATATCAATTCCTATTTGGATTAATGCTATGGAATTGGAGATGGAATAAGCTTCATGTGTGCATGCGAAATTCAGCATATTTACGCCAAGATGTTTACGGAAAAAGAAGACAGGATATTATGGTATTTATGATTTATGGAAATCTGAATACTCTTCTATATATTAGGCGTATGGAAACATAGTTGATTTATGGAAAATATCTTTAAATATGGAGTTGTTATTATCGAATATATGGACATATTGAGATAAGGAAAATCCCTTTATTTATGAGATTTGGATATGCTTCAAGAAGCAGATTTGGAATAGGAATATTATGGAGATAATCATAGAGAATTCAGATCTGTTCATGGACTATATATAGAGGACAAACACGGCTGCATTATTTACGGACTTAATAGAAAACATCTGCATACAGATTTTTATCTTTCGAGAATTGCAAAGAGCCATAATTCTATGTTCCAACATACGAACTTGTTGTTCAAAGTTCAAAATCGTATACCTTAATTCCTCGGGAGGAGGAGATCCAGTGTCGACGAGTTTCGAGTTTAGAGGGAGTCTGATCAAGGAGGATCGGTAGCAAGGGGAGCTTGCAGGATTCACGTTGTAGTTAGATAAGATAAGTATAATTGTATGGTGTACTTTGCACTGTATCTTTCTGATTAGTGGATTCATTCTAAGCTGGGCCAGGCCCCGCAGTTGTAGGTGGGTTTAACCGAACTGCGTAACCAGGTCTTGTGTCTTTTATGCTTTACTTTATTGCATACTTGGCTAGATAGGTTACCTTGGAACACAGTAGTTAGGTAAAACCAAATTTCAATTGGTATCAGAGCTAAGTCACTTGTTTTACCTTGGTTTTGACAAGGAAAGTGTGATCCGGTTTTACCAATGGCGACCAGAGAAGAAGTTTCAGTGTCTCGACCACCACTGCTGGAAGGAATAAATTACAACTACTGGAAGGCTCGCATGCGGAATAGAATGGAAACCCCCTGTTGTTGGAAATTCTGAAGGAGGAGAATCTAAGCCTAAAGAGTCGTGATTACCAGGTGAAAGAATGGGAAGCTTGGCGAACTCCAGAGCATTAAATGTCATATTTACTGCAGTAGATGAAGACCAGTTCAAACTCATCTCTACATGCCAACAAGCAAAGAAAGCATGAGATATCCTACAAACTGTACATGAGGGGACAATTCGTGTACGTGAATCCAAACTGCAGATGTTGGCTACAAAGTTTGAGGAACGGAACATGGAGGAGGATGATACTATTTCCATATTCAATGGGAAACTCAGAGACATCTCCAATATGACGTATCAACTTGGGAAAGTTTACAAGGAAACAAAATTGGTGAAAAAGGCCTTGAGATCTCTTCCTAAAAGATTTGCTATGAAAGTAGAAGCAATAGAAGAAGCAAGAGATGTAGCCACCATGACCTTGGATGAACTAATGGGATCACTACATACCTATGAGATAACAATGCAACAGGCTACACAGAAAGTCCAGAAGGAGATGGCCTTCAAATCCTCTTCATCAAGGGTCATCCATGAATCTGATAGTGATGATGGAATTGAAGAACTTGCTCCTATCACCAAGAATTTCTCAAGAATGCTGAAGAAGGTGATAAACAAGAATTCAAAGGATAGTTCAGGTGGAAACCAAACTTATCCTCAAGATTTTGGTAATCGTAGAACTAGGATGGAACAAGGAAGTCAGCAATTCTCTAGAAACCAAAGTGGTGAAGGAAGGCAGTCTGAAAGAATTCAATGTCGAGAATGTGGAGGATACAGCCACATCCAGGATGAATGTGCTAATACCCTAAAGAAGCAAGGAAAATCATGCATCACCTCATGGAGTGAAGATGATAAAGAAGATTAAGAGGTACTTGTAAGAAATTATCTGGCATATGGAGCAAAATTTCACGGTGGATTAGATGACGTATGTTTCAACATGTCAGAGAAAGACGAAGCTGTATTTTCCAACATAGGTTCTGATGACACGTCCAGTAATGATGGCGGACTAGTTGTGAGTGATGAAGATATCTACAGTACATATGAGAATATGTATGCCATGTGGCTTCAAGTTGTTAATACAAATAGAGTGTTGAAGGAGGAGAAAAATCATCTGGTTGAGAAGGAAAAGGGATTACGAACTCTAGTTGGTGAACTTAGAAGAGAGATTAAAGAGTTAAATATGAATTTAAGCTCAACAACTAAGAGAGCTGAGATGGCCGAAGCAGCAATTACCAAGTTGAACACTGGTAAAGCAAAACTTGATGATATTCTGACCATGGGAAAGAACTTTGGAGATCGACAGGGAATTGGGTATGACAACTCATCGAGTAGCACAGATAATTTCAAGACGGAGATAAACAAAAAGGTGATCAAGACCCATCAAAGGAAACCTCTCATCTGTAGCTACTGCATATATCAAGGTCAAACAGGGGGAAAATGCCAAAAACTGCTCAGAGATATCATGACAGGGTGACAACTCTCAGTATGTTCCAACATAGATGATGTCCAGTGATCATGAATGGTAAAAAAGGTATGGGTTGTTAAATGCATGAGTACTTGCCTTGTTGCTCATACGCCTCTTATTGCATATTCTAAAGACTCGTGGTACTTTGATAGTGCTTGCTCTTTCCACATGACTGGAACTGAGGAATTACTAACAAACATTCAGCCATATGATGGTGGTTTTGTTACGTTTGGCGATGGAAAGAAGAGTCGAGTGGTTGGAAAAGGTGAACTGCATATTGAAGGATTCCCCGTATTCACTGATGTATTTTTAGTGGAAGATCTAAAGGCAAATCTCCTAAGTATCAGCCAGCTATGTGATGATAATATGACCATGGAATTCCGTAAAGAAAAGTGCATAGTGAAACATGGCAACAACAAAATCTTTATTGGTATTCGGTCATCAGACAAATGTTACTTATTGAAACAAGAAGTAAACTGCTTAAGTGTCAAATGTGATGAAGTGGATCGTACGGCTGACCATGTTCCAACATCAGTTGATTTCTCAGATCAGGGATGTAATAATGTTGGAACATTATATGAGGTAGATCTTAAAGATGAATCTGATGACTCTTATAACTTCAGCAATGTTGGAACATCGTCCTCTCCAGAACTCTCCCATGTTCCAACATTAGTGAAGGCTGCATCAAGCGGAAGAATGACTCGATCAATCCCTTGGATTAATTATAGGGAACTTTCTGGTCTACTATGTTTTCTCTCCCTCATTGAACCCAAGAATTATGAAGAGGATATGCTTGATGAGTATTGGATTGTGGCAATGCAAGAAGAACTTGAGAAATTCAAACTCAATGATAATAAAGCAAGGTTAGTTTCTCAGGACTACACTCAGGATAAATGAGTTAATTTTGATGAGACATTCACATCAGTTTCCAGGTTAGAATCTATTCACATTCTCCTTGTTATGGTTTGCACTATGAATTTTACAATGTACCAAATAGCTGTAAAGAGTGTTCCCCTACATGGTGTGGTTAATAAGGAAGTATATCATCAACTCAAGAAGTCTTTGTATGGATCAAAACAAGAACCAAGGGCATGGTATAAGCGACTTACTACCTTTCCTATTCATAAAGGTTCTCGTCGAGGGGGAGAAGATCGCACCTTGCTTGTTTTTCAAGAATAATCAAATACACTGATTGCTCAAATCTATATTGATGATGTGATCTTTGGGTCTACTTCACCATACTTGGTACAAGATTTTGTGACTTTGATGCAAGCTGAAATGAAGATGAGTATGGTAAGAGTATTTGTAAGAATTCAGGATGATCTTAAGGAATATCACTTGAATGAAGTCAAAAGGATAATTCGGGTTTAGAGAAACGTTGTGGTAGCCTATGTTCCAACATCGAGACCATAAAAAGATATTTTCACAAAGCTGTTGGACACTGCTACAGTTGAGCTCCTCAGACAACACTTAGGTGCTTGTTAGATTTGAGGTATTTATTTAAAGCTTTTATTTAGCTGTAGGTTTTTATTTTTTGTTCAGAAAATTTGAAAAACAAAAAATTGAAAAGGGAAAAAAATGGAGGCGTAGTTGGACATGTTAGAAGTTGGTGTTGAAGATATTATGGTGATTGATGGGATGCATAGATCAGAGAGATGGCTCTTCCCGGTATTCTGGTTTAGATAATGAGAAGTTTGAAAGGCAGTGATGCTAGTCATGTTTCAACACAGAGTATGGAGAAAGGTTGAGAAGATGTGGACATGGATTAGAGATTCGGATGTTCAAACATCAGTAACTGTGGCTGGAGAAGATTATGATCTGGATGGTGAACAAGTCTATGTTCCAACACCAAATAGGGGGAGAAAGTACTGATGAAGTGAAGGAAGCTGAGTAGGTGATGTGCTGATTCTGAAGCAAGGAAAGGATCTTATGTTCCAACATAGAGAAAGCGGGTGAAGCTGAGAGCTGTTATGTTCTAACATCGGTGACTGATGTTCCAACACAAGGTGGGCAGATTATTGAAGACACTTCTGATCAAACTGCCATGAGAGATATAAATTTAGCCGAAAGGACAACTGATCTGGGTGTATATATGGAGTGTGGATTTATAGCTTACCTGGACTATTTGGGTCTTAAGACTGCTACCTCAATCTACAGGGAGTACAACCAAGAGATTGTAGAAGAATTCTATGGGAGGAAACATTGATCCAGATTTTGAGTGGTACAATGGTGTGAAGTAGAGAGCTCAATCCATTTAGATGGTAGCTTTGGAGGTAGAAAATGCCATATTAGATGTGGCACAGATAGCTGCTCCTGAAGAGGTTTAAAAGTTCTGTTATTGCTATGTTCCAACATAGGCCAGATATTTGCTTCAGGGGGAGCTGCATTTAATGAAGATTCTGGTTTTCAGTGTCTATTGAGTTTGGCATGTTTATGTTCCCAAGGGGGAGATGTTTTGGATTTCTTGGATAACATTATTGACTCCGTTGGGTTGATGGAAACATAGTTGATTTATGGAAAATCTCTATAAATATGGAGTTGTTATTATCGAATATATTGAGATATTGAGATAAGGAAAATCCCTTTATTTATGGGATTTGGATATGCTTCAAGAAGCAGATTTGGAATAGGAATATTATGGAGATAATCATGGAGAATTCAGATTTGTTCACGGACTATATATAGAGGACAAACACGGCTGCATTATTTACGGACTTAATAAAAAACATCTGCATACAGATTTTTATCTTTCGAGAATTGCAAAGAGCCAGAATTCTATGTTCCAACATACGAACTTGTCGTTCAAAGTTCAAAATCATATACCTTAATTCCTCGGGAGGAGCATCGTCGAGTTTTGAGGTCAGAGGGAGTCTGATCAAGGCGGATCGGTAACAAGGGGAGCTTGCAGGATTCACTTTATAGTTAGATAAGATAAGTATAATTGTATGGTGTACTTTGTACTGTATCTTTCTGATTAGTGGATTCATTCTAAACAGGGCCAGGCCCCGCAGTTGTAGGTGGGTTTAACCAAACTGTGTAACCAAGTCTTGTGTCTTTTATGCTTTACTTTATTGTATACTTGGCTGGATAGGTTATATTGGAACACAGTAGTGGCAATTGAATTAATTAGGTAAATCCAAATTTAATAAGTTTATATGCATTCCTAAAGGCATGCAATCAAAGACAATTGCTCAAGAACCGCCATTAATGAGTACCTAAAATAGGTTAGGAATTTGGAGCCTTTAATTGGATGCCTTTACTGGCCCAATATATAAACAACTCTTAAGTTTTTCTCCCTTAATCATTTTCAGAATCAAACTCTCCCATTCCATCGCTAATGGAGTAAACATCCCCATTCTGTCGATCAAAATTAAACCCTCCTCCATTCTACCGCTCCAGCGAACCAGGCCCCTTCTCAATTCCACCGCTCGCCTTGAATCCCTCCTCCTCCTCCGCTCGCCTCTGTGTCAAAACCCCACATCTCCATTGTATGCCTCCGTCTCCACCGCATCGAAGCCTTCCGCCGCTTTGTTTATTGTTGCTGGTTTGAACCACTTTTAACCAATACATGTGTATTGTTGTGAATAACACATCATGTTTTGTTGTTTTTTCCATATCTAGTTTTGCTTTGCTTCCAAAAACCTTAGCTATAATTTTGGACCCTAATTTAAGGCTGTTTGTTAACTGTCTTTGATAGATTTTGAGGGTTTTCCACTGGTGATTAGTCCACGTGTCATATGACTTAAAGGAAGGCGCACGGCCGATATCGGTCATTAATGAGTGCACGACTGGTTATGGTTGTTATCGAGACCATAGCTTACATCTATCATGAAATGGTTCATCAATTTGGCTGATGTCGGCTGTAGCGTAGGTTTAAATGGTTATTAGCTTTTGTGGTCTGCCGATGGTGGAGGCAACTTTGGTCGGTCAATTTTGGTAGAATCGATAGCTAAGCGACCTGCAACTGACATCTATCATTAATTTATTTACATAACTTTTTGTTAAAACTGGAAGTCTATCAAAAAATTGCCGATAGAATAATACATGCAAAAGATGTACTAGATACAGAAAAAATCTTAAAATACTCTCGAAATGAAGTTTACCACTTACTCGTTCTCAAATGCTTGTATAGTTTTTGTGGGCATTATACAGAATAATATTTAGAAATGATTTCCCTTACAATACATTAGTTTTATGGTAGTGGGTTGAAAGAATTATTGCAACTGCTTTACCATCATATAAAAAATCAAACTGTGACGAGGCAGTGTTCTTGGAGCTCTGCAACAAAGCGGTGTTCTTCCCGGTTAGCCATTTTCTAAAGGAAACTTCTTGAGCTCTTTTCACGACCCTATTCTTATTGTTTTAGACAAAATTTTATGGTTTTTAAGGAGGTGTTTTTGGTTTGCTGCATTAGGGTTCTAGACAATATCAAATGTCTGTAAAGGCTAAGTTTAAAGCAGGATAAAATTAAATTGATATCAGTTTAAACGTTAGGGTATACTCAATGGGTAGGTTTATGTTTGATTTTGGTCCTAGAAATGGGGAAACAATTTTTTTTAACCATCAAAAGATGGGGGAATATGTATTAGGCCTCCCCAAGCCATGTAAAAGACAGAACTTAAACAAAATGAGAAAATGAAGCCATTGGCTTAGTTGATATATACATGAGGGAGCTACTAGCTCTTGAAGCATCATTAGTTGCTTCCAAAATGAAGTAAGGTATCTATCTAAGAGTAAGAGGATTACAAAACTCTTAGTAAGTTGGGAAGAGTATCGAACTTATTAGTGAATCGAAGCATCGAAACACAAGTCAGTCAGACACAACCCATCTATACCAAGAAGCCTATCCTCTACATGAAGAAATTGGCAGAAGAGAAGGCCTCGGTGAAGAAAGAAGTCGGCCAGCACTAGTGCACTCTATCCATAAGTATTCACAGCTAATGAGCCATCACTTGATGTAGACACACCTGCAAGTAATAGAAATAATCAGTAGCATCCGATCAATTAACTACCCTTAATGTAGGTGTACCTATTTGATCTAACCTAAGTAGACCCTGGATGTTATTGGTCAGCACATTAAACCTATACATAGATGAACTGTACTCAGCTTGTATACATTCTTTAGCAAGGGCATCAGTCACCAAATTGGCCTGTCTCTGAGTATGCAGTAGCGTAATATCACCCAACAATTGTTTTGCATCATCAGCCAGTTGAAACAGAGTCCAAGGTGCATTCAGGGGATCATTGACATATTTAACCACATTTATACAGTCAGATTCTAAGCAGACAGGAGTATAGCAACCTTCAGTTTTCTCAATGGCTAACTTAATTGTTTTCATTTCAGCCTCCAGAGGGGAGTTAGCATTTGTAAACAGAGTATGAGCAGCAATAAAGGCACCCCTACTATCTCTTATAATCACACCAATCCCACTCATATTAGATTGCCTACACCATGCAGCATCAACATTAGCTTTATATCCCCTACATGGTTTAGACCAAGCTATTTTGAAGATTTTAGGCTTTGGAGGCTGTTTGATTAGAGGAAGGAAAGAATGATCTGCAATGCCTAAATCAACCTTAGATACTATGAAAATCGGTTTAGCAGTAAACATATAAAAAATTTGATCCCTTATCTGATTTAAAACTACTCCTGTTTGTGGAAAGGCAGAATCATATAAAATTTTGTTCCTCATTTTCCACAAGTTCCAACATTTTATGACAGCAGCAGATCTGATGATTATTGTGTGTAAAGAGCTCAAACTAGTATAGGTCAAATAACAAGAGAGTTTATCCCATATAGATGGGTAAGCCCTATGTTTAATTCCCATAAAAGCATGTACTACCCTCCAAACTTGTACAACAAATGTACAAGAATTAAAAAAGTGATCCAAAGATTCCTCATGTTTATTGCACATACAACACTTAGAAGGCATCGAAAATCTCAGTTTGCGCAAGACATTATCGAAAGGAAGGTATGAGTTCATCATTTTCCACATGAATACTGAAACGTTTTTTTCAATTCTTGAGCTCCAGACAGATTGAGTAGAAGTTGCAGTACCTCTCTGATTCCTGAGCAGTAGATAAGTGGATTTGAAAGTAAACTCACCTGTAATACCCGGTTTCCATATGAGTCTATCATTTCTGTGTGTTGATAGAGTAGCTTCCTGCAACAAAGTAATAGCATGAGGGGGTAGCAGTGGGGAAATTGTTTGTAGTAGAACTGATTTATTTGATATGAACTCTGCAACTGAGCAGGAATCATAGATATCAACAAGGTTTTGATCACATAGATCTTCTATGGGACCAATATCTAACCAGTTTGATGTCCAGAAATTGTATTCTCCTTTACCTACTATCACCCTGGAGTTTGATTCTGCCCAAACATTAATAGAGCTAATCCTCTTCCAGTTAGGAGAGGATCTAGAGGAGGGTGGCAGTGATGCTACTAGATGTGTCCATAAAGCCTCAGCCTTTTGATATTTCCACCATAGCTTTACTGAGCATGTATTTATTATGGTGGTTAATGATCTGAAACCTAGACCATTTTGGTTTATAGGATAGCAAAGTGCATCCCATCTCCTCCATGTTCTTTTAGGTTTCAGATCATTGGACCCCCAAAAAAATTTACTCTTTATTTTTTCTATGGTAGAGATGATCTCCTTGCTAGGTTTTAGAACTGACCGTATATGTTGAGGGATAGAGTATATACAAGACTATATTAGTGTGATTTTCCCCCCTGTAGATAGCCACCTATTCTTCCAACCTCCTATCCTACTATCAATCAGCTCAATTAAAGGTTGAAAATAAATATTTCTTACTCTCCCTGTGAAAATGGGAACACCCAGGTATGTGAATGGAAATCTCCCAATTTTCATCTCTAGTATCCTCCTTATGTTACTGACTGTATGTACACTAGCATGTTTGCCAATGAAGATGTCACTTTTACTATAGTTAATCTTCTGGCCAGTAACACTCTCAAATTTTGTTAGGAAAGCCTTTAATCTGATCAAAGTCTGATTATTGGCTTTTAAAAAGACCACGGTATCATCGGCATAAGATAAGTGTGAAATTTTAAGGGCATTACCTGGGAGGTCATAGTATGCCAATTTACCATTCTGAAAAATGAAAGCTAAACTCCTAGTAAAAGACTCGGAAAAGATGTTAAATAGAAAAGGGGAGAGGGGATCCCCCTGTTTAATCCCCCTAGTGGACTGGAAGTAACGCACAGGCTTACCATTGATTAAAATTGAGAACCAAGCCTGTGATAGGTTCTTCATAATTGTAAAAATGAATTTAGGGGAAAATCCAAACTTAGCCAGCACAGAATAAAGAAAGGACCACTTAACTCTATCAAAGGCTTTCTTAAGATCCAGTTTAACAATGCAGTTAGGGTCCCTTTGTTTTCTATTCAAAAACCTTACCATTTCTTGCAGGTAGATGACATTATCCGATATATCTCTACCATTTAGAAAAGTTGTTTGTTGTGGTGAGATAATTTTTGGCATAATAGGCTTGAGTCTTTCCATTAAGATTTTCGAAAAAATTTTATTAAGAACATTGGAAAAACTCATTGGTCTGTAATCATCAAAAGAAATGGGAGTTTATTTTTGGAATAATGGCAATCCAGGTGCTTCCAATACCCCTTGGAATATTATTAACAGCAAGGAAGTCATTTACAACAGACAATAAATCATTAGCAATTATGTCCCAAGATTTAATGTAGAATTTAGCTGTGAATCCATCTGGCCCCGGACTACTGTTCTTATTCAGACTTTGTACTATCTCCCTAAGTTCAGACAGAGAAACAGGTCTCAGAAGTTTTTCATTGTCTTCCTGATTGATCAACTCAGGAATCTGACTGAGGAAATGTGGCTTGAAGAGATTGCAGTCAGAGGAGGTGTCATCTGTTAAAAGATCACGGAAGTAGGTAATGGCATCGTTCTCAATGTCATCTATATTATCTAGCCACTGTCCATTAGTACCTTTAATTTTTGTGATCTTTAATCTACTCATTCTTTCCTTAACCGAATTATGGAAAAAACTAGTGTTATTGTCTCCCTCCTTTAGCCATTTAACCTTAGCCTTGTGTTTCCAGAAACTTTTTTGCTCCACTAGAGCCCTAACTAACCTAGCCTTAGCTTCCTTTAGTTTCACCATGTTTCCAACAGAAGCATCATGATCGTAAATATGTTCCTGAGATTGTAGATCAGCTTCAGCTTGTAAAACATTGTCAGTTATGTTGCCAAATTTTTCTTTATTCCAAATTTTCAATTCTTTTTTCAATCTTATGAGTTTGAGGAAGAAACCTAGCATTCCTGATTTATGTTGAGGCAATTCCCAGTTTTGTTTAATAACTTCACTGAATTCTTTCCTTTTGTACCATGTATTTAAAAATCTAAATGGTGTAGGAGTAGATGGGATGTCACTGCCAATAGTGAGTAGCATTGGGTTATGATCCGAGGATATCCTATTCAAAATTTGGATAGAAGAGTTAGGAAAGGTAACTGACCAAGAAGGGGTACATAGGCCTCTATCTAATCTCTGTACAGTGGGGTTCCTTAACCTATTGTTACTCCAGGTAAAAAAGTTGCCCACAGTATTAATCTCTTCCAAAGCCATAACATTAATAAAATCATTAAAGTCCCTCATACTACCTAATTTAGGAGTAGCAGGACCTTTGTATTCATTTATAGATGTTATGGCATTGAAATCCCCTATGAAAATAGAATCTGAATGATTAAGTGGCCTAAGATCAGACCACAGACTTTTCCTGTCATTTCTATTTCTGAGACCATACACAAAGTAGGCATCCATATTTTTGTTCAGTGTTAGACTATTCAAAGAAATAGCTAAGAATTGGAGGTTATCACATTTTACTGATACAGATATGCTGGATTTCCACAAAAGCCAAATCTGGCCATTATTAGCCTGCACACAATTATCAAAATGCAACACTTGTCTATATGAATCACATTGCAAATTTTCATGTTTAGGCTCAATTAAGCAGAGAAGCTCAAAGTTGTGCCTATTTATCAAGTTATGAAGTCTTATCATCGATGTGTCCATTCCCCTAAGATTCCAAACCAGAAACTTTATCTTAATTGTCGAGCTATTCATAGGGAAACATTGTTAGAGCTTTTTTATCTAGTCATGATAGTATTTAACTGAGTTAAATAGGTCTCATTCCTATGATTAGACATTTTGTCAGTTTGTATCCCTTGTTTTGTCTAGAGTGTAGAACAGAAGAACTTACCTGGCTTACCTGAGTATCACCAATTTCATCACAAGTGTCAGAAGAAGAAGAATTTGAGTTATTCTTTGGAGTATCAATATCTGTGGATATGTCTTCATCCTCCAAAGGCTGAAATCTGTTTTGCCTATGTTTCTGCTGGGGGAAAATAAAGTTTTTTGCAGCAGTAATAGGATTGAAAGGAGAGAAGGGCTTACCCCGTTTACAAGGAATGTCATCCTTAGCAAAACCTGTCTTAGTATATAGAAGAGGTGGGGAAGATAAAGATTGCTTAGTCAAATGCATAGGAGATTGAGAAAGAGAGGCTGAAAGCACAACATTCTCCTTTTGTCTCACTATAGGAAATTCTGTATTAGCTACCATATTATTATTCTCAAAAACATTATTCTGATTGAGGACCTGAATTTGATCCCCAGCATCGCAGTCTTTTCCAACTTCAGAGTCCAGAAAGATAACAACAGACCGATCAGTAACAAGCTTAACAGAAAGTGGAGTAACCATATCCTCT
The DNA here is from genome assembly GCA_037428765.1 of Rubia yunnanensis. Classification (NCBI taxonomy): domain Eukaryota; kingdom Viridiplantae; phylum Streptophyta; class Magnoliopsida; order Gentianales; family Rubiaceae; genus Rubia; species Rubia yunnanensis. Next base: position 110,306,564 of record CM075064.1, on the reverse strand, counting down.
TTATGATCAACATTTGTTACTGACTGAACATTCGTTACTGAGACTACTTTCTGTTTTGGGACATATTTAAGATTCTGTGAAGACAGGGTATTGAGTTTATCAGAAGCCGAAACACTTGAACCCCCAGCCTTGTTTAAATCATCATTCATTCTACTAACTCCAGCCTGAACTGGTTCATCAGAAACCCTTTGTTGATCATTAGTTTGAGGAGCTATCTTTCCTTCTCTTCGTTCATTATGAATAGGGTTCCTTTTATCCATCTTAGAGGTCTTTGGTTTCCTAAGTTCTGGATTTAAGTAAATGCATAAATTATCGTCATGTCCTATAGCTTTGCAGTGATGACAGTACAGGGGAAGATCCTCAAATTCTATAGGAAGTGTAACCACGTTGAACTCTATTCCATCCTCCTCTATGCCCACTCTAATGTATGATGGCTATTTTTTTTTAAATCAATCTCAATGCACATCTTAACAGCAGAAGGTCTAGTCAAACCAGCAGTTGCAGAATCCATTTTAATGTAATTTCCTAACTGATTTCCCATGGATTCTAACATAGCTATGTTGTAGAAAAAAATTGGAACATGATGTATGGTCACCCAGACAGGGACTATGGACGATTCCACCTCAGGGGAGAAGTCAGTGGTCCATTTAAGCACTTTCATCAGGACATGATTAAAGATCCACTGACCTTTGATCCAGAGCCTTTGGTAATCCTCCTTGTCCTGGAAACGGATGAGGACATGCCTGAAATCGATTGAACCAATATGGAATTTTCCTCTGAAACCGGCAGAGTTGAAAGCCTCGTTCAGTGCCGCCATCGTTGGTTTGCCTCTTGCAAACTTACCAAGCAGGGCATTTTGATAATGCGAGGCGAGAGTTTCTGCCTCCTTTCTGGTTACCAGACAAGCTATTTCTCCTTTGTAAATGGTTTTGGGGATGATCCGCGGCCTGCGGAGGAGCCGCTATGTCAGTGGAGAAATAGGATCAGAATGTGACCGTTAGCAAGGAAACAGTGACAAAGAAAAAAGGGGAAGAAGACAGTGAATAGTAGTGTGTGTAATCGCACCAAGAATCGCACGCAGTCGCACCAAGAAAATGAATTTTGAGAAATGAGGCAACAAAGTTATCCAAGATCGTATCAGGCCTTAAAACAACCTTATAACATTGAACGTTGTTTTTTTTGTTTCAAAATTCATTTATTTTTAATTTAGGGTTTGTTTAAATTATTTAAAGACTCATTGTAGGCCGAAAATAATTCACTTTTCATCAATAGTATTTTGGCAATTTTGTCTTCTTTCCTAGTAGATTTTAGAACTTGTTCTTAGTGTTTGATGCTTGCGAGCCCTATTTTTTTTTCTCTGATTTGTTCTTGTGAACCCTTACATTTCAGTTGTATACTATTAAAGTTGAACAATATCAATATTGTTCTATAACTTATAGAAAAAGTTTACTTTCGAAAGACGAACTTTGAACAGGTTAAATTATTTCCAGTTAATACGATAACCTCTTTATAATGAAGAGCAATAGTTTTGAATATAATATTTTTTATTAATGCGATTAACTATTCCAAACATTAAAAAAAAGCCTCAAAATGAGGAAAAATATAAAATGAAACCTAATATACAATAACTTGCCAACACAGTTTATAAACTAAAGACAGAGCGACAATCATTGGATGAATGTGGAAAATTTAATACAAAATTTGAACATGAACATTGAGAATGAAATTATATATCGAGGGTGGGGGAGAAAACAATTCTAAGAATAATATGTGAGAAGATGAAACATGAAATTTTAATTTTAAGTTTCAATCCAGCAATTGTCGAAATGACACATGAAATCCACCAAATCTTGTAAATATTATAAAACATTACCATACACATAAAAACTCTTGAAGCTTATAAAAATAAATATCCAACCATTAATTAGACCATTGATATGAATGTAGAAGATGAAGCCACACAGATCATGCCATCATCATCTGCATCCGCATGGAGTGTGTCACCCACACGGGTTATGTCACCCGGATCTGCACGGATCGTACTTCTGTTAAATCAAAGCTTCAAAGGTTATGTCATAGATCCTCTGCACGATTTGAATGGTATGATGACAATAGCTAGAATAAACTTAGATGTGAATCATTAAATGCTTTGATTGTTTAAGTACATGAACAGGAGCCGAAGAATTTGATATATTCTTGAAGGAATCGCACTCTAATTTTGATTTAGGGTTTCATGATTTCCTATTCCTCAATTTCAAAATTAGAGTTTGACTAAGGTTTTCTATTTCATTATTTTTGAGATTAGGGTTTTAGGTAGATTAACACTACACTCTTTTTTTCACTGGGTTTCTTCAGTGACATAGTGTATTCATTATATGATTAATCTCAAAATTTATGTAATATTAGAAGATTAGATTTGATTAGATTAGATAAATGTAGATAAGTTTAGATAAGATTAGATTAAAAAAATTAGGTAAGATTTGATAGGATTAGATTCAACGAATCCGGCCATTCTTATTAGAAGAATCCGGCCATACTTCTTCATAGTTTATACATTATTTTGATTAGGATTTAGATTTTCAAAGACAGTTTAATTCAGCAAGGAATCAGATTAAATCCTAGCTGAATTTTGTCTTCTATTTTCTTGTGATCTAGCCGAATTAAACTCTATATATAGGGAAGGCTCTCACTAAATTAATTACCTTTTAAATAAATCATATAATTCATAATTTGAGTTTCGTACTCTTTTCTTGCAAGCATCCTTATACTTGCAAATTTATTTTCAAAATTGTGAGACTAGAATATGCGTGAAATTTGTGAACAATTAGGGGATTTCTAACTTTGTGTTAGCTAGTGAAGATCTAAAGTTGTGTTTTCTACAATGTCTTCTTGATTTCAAGAGGGTGCTTCGTTTAACCTCCATGTTTAACAAGACTTTATGATTTTTTTTGTCATCATATTTTAAAACTAGTTCTCTTCTAAAATATATTACAGTTAAAGTTTAAATTTTTACATATATATTGAATGATTACTATTATAATCATATTTAAATATAATACTATATTTTAAGGTATACGTTTATAACACTATTTGCACTTTAGTACTTTTTAAATGGGTCTTTGATTGTTCTGGCCTCAATGTCAATCCGCCTCTTAACAAACCTGAAGCCAACCACACACACTATCACTCAAATACACAAAACCCTGGCAAAGTTTTTCTGGAACAATAACTCGGACAAAAAACACAAACACAGAATCTGGAAATCTTACACCAATCTTTGCTTTCCTACAGAGGAAAATGGACTAAATTTCAGAAATTTGAACACTTTAATTGATTCATTCTCACTCAAACTGTGGTGGAAACTACAGGAAGGAAACTCTCTATGGGCCAAAACCATGTGGTCTATGAGTGATAACCACAAAACCTCCAGAACTTGGAAGAGAATCAAAGAATCAAACCTTACAGCCATCAATAACACAAAAGTCATCATCGGTTACAGTTCTATTTCTTTTTGGGACTCTAACTGGACAGCCCTGGGACCCCTTACTGATTATTTAATCGATCCTTCAGAATACCCACATCCCAACTTGACAGTGGCAGAATATATACAACATAAAGCCACCTTTTCTGATCAAATAAGAACCTCCTCCCAGAACACATCTGTCAAAACTTGGATCAGGAACATAAACTATTCCCAAGCTATGAGGACACCATCATATAGAAACCTACCCAATCTGGCGCCTTCTCGATCAAATCTGCTTACGAACTGATCAGGGATAAGAAAACAAAGATTCCTTCCTTCACCCATCTCTGGTCTAAACTTCTACCAAAGAAAATTAGTTTATTTAACTGGAAACTTTTAAATCGACTAATTGCCCTACCTGATGTCCTAGAGGACTTCCATTTTCACCTACCGTCACGTTGCTGTTTCTGTTTCAATAACTCAGAAACTCTTCACCACTGTTTCAAATCTTGCCCAGAGGTCAACAAAATCTGGAATCTTGTAAACTCAGTTTTTAACATGCCTCGCATTACATTCCAATTCCTGTGGGATAGGTTTATTTCTACTGTAATACATCCTCCTTTCATGAACTCCCTGCTAAACTGATACGTATCATTCCTTGTGTGGTTAACTGGCACCTGTGGTGTGCCCGTTGCGCCTACACTTTCGAGGGTACCAAACCTGATGTCATGGGCATTTTTAAATGAATCCTATTCCACATTAATGACACAGTTTTAGCTTTCAAAATGGATATCAAATGGGCACTCACTCCAACACCTACACTGTTCAGCCATAAAACCTCTACACAAAGACCTCCTAGAATTTTCAAATAGTTATTTCCCTCAGCTTTTAAACTCAACACTGATGGCTCCTTTCTTCAGAACGACACTGCCGGTATCGGTTGCATAATCCGAGACAATGTTGGCAAAGTTACAACTGCTATTTCCAAAAATATCTCGGCTGATTCAGTATTGCAGGCTAAAGTCATTGCTCTACTTCATGGTGTTCTCCTAGTTCGTGACAAACGCATCACAAAAGTGGAAATTGAAACAGACTCAAGTACTCTGATTGGGATGCTACAGCAACAGCTAAAGATACCATGGAGGCTACTGCTAACAATCAGGGAGATATGTAACCTCCTAACTGGAGTTAACTACTCATTGAAACACACCTTCAGAGAGGCAAACGCTCCAGCAGACTCACTTGCTAAACTGGCAGCTTGTAATCAGGTAAATAACTTTTATGGCTCTGCAGGATTACCCTCATTGGTTGCTGGACAAGTACGGCTTGGCGCGGAAGGAATTCCCCATGTTAGACTAGGGTAATAGGTCAACAATGTATCGCGGTTTTGCCGCTGTTGCTTATTGGTATCTAATTGATCTTTTAGGTAAGCTACATGTTTTGTATAGATCTCAAAGATCATCATATATCTTCTGAGGTAAGGTATTATGCCCCCCTCTCCGATTGTACCTTTTTTATTTTTTAATTAATAAACGGGTAGGGGTCCGCCTAATCCCCATCCATCACAGGTGGTTTTAATTTTTTTAAAAAAGGGTCTTTGATATTGTCAATATAGTTTCTTTTGTTTTGAGCTTTACGGATATTGAAGTATTCTTCAGATTCAATACTTTCTCACTCTTAACTCTCTACCTTCTCTCTACCTTTACCTTATTCCTTCGTGATAACGTTCACATCTTGCCGAAACCTACGCTGCCAAACACCTCTGCAACTATAACAGCTATACCGCCAATGGGTGCCAACAAATATTTTCTACAAATCCTCACCTCTTGTCCTATTGCACTCTCCCAATCCATCCAAATTAACCATAATTTCAATCCAGTCACTGAAATTTGCAGCATCCTAGCTTGCCTCTACACAGATGAGGAAGTTCTAAAACTCTCAGAATCCTACAATAATGCCCTTATCGGAAAATTTCTCCATGGAAAACCTAACATGGAGATCCTCCAATCATCATTCAAAACCGCGGGCTTGAAGGGGAAGCTTCAGCTAGGAGTACTCGACTACAAATATATACTCACCATATTCGAGCTCACCAAGAATTTTCAACGCTGCTGGATCAAAGGAGCTGGAGTTTCAATGGAGCTCCGATGAAAGTACTCCGTTGAATGCCGGATTTCTCCCCAAATGCTGACTTCTAATTTGTGCCAATTTGGCACTAGTGTATGAATGACCTATTGAAGGTGTTTCTATCGATAATTTAAGTAACTTTTTAGGTGTCTTCTCTTATCCTGCCTTTCATCAATAAGAAAATAAGGCGGTACCGAGAACCGCCTTTAAAAAGCATCATTAAAGGCAGTTAAAAACCACCTTTAATTTACCAAGGGAACCTCCTTTAATTTAATTCCAAACTCGGAAACTAGGAACTTTCCCCCGTGTCTAGCTATACATTCCAAGGTTGGAAAGCATCTATATATTCCAAACTCTAAAACTCACAATAGTTGTGTGTCCGCTCTTTGTAAAATGATAATTAGTTTCTGGATTCTTGTCTACATTCTGGTCCCTCTCTGTAAATTTATTGAACAGCATTTTTTCCTTGATCAATTTCTGGGTTCGGAAACTGTATTGAGTTAGAGGTTTTTGAGTTTAGAAAACATTTTTCACCCTATGCATTTTGAACATGGAAGAGACGACCGAGTTTCAGAATTTGGAAATGTTTTGTGTTCTTCTTGTAAAAATTTGTTTCTTTACTATTACCAGCATAAAAACAGCCTCGATACACTGCCACAATTTCAAAAGAATACACGATAACATCTTGTACCTAAACAAAAATCTATAGATAACGCTCATCAAATAATAATCTATAGATAGGAATATAAATTGCTACAAATTTATTACGACATTTATAAGGTTCATTTTTTTAATCTAACTTGAGTGTCCCTACCAATATTGGGATTTCCCAGTGTGTCACCGATTGAGAATTAGATGTCTAGCCAATGAATTTCACGCATTGTTGATATATTCTTGCGAATAGGGTTTTCGATCATTTTTGAAAATATGAAAATAACATTATAGTATTAATTATTCGGTGAAGGATATTTAGAAACATTAGCACCAAGCATTTGTGCAATTACCTTGTCAACTTCAAGTACTTCTCCCTGGACTTTGTCTATGAGCTCGAACGCGTATAACATGACATAATATTTACACCCCCAAGTTTGAGAATGTTTCTTGTACAATATTTAAGAAACATAAATTATTAACAATATTGCACTAAATAATTGAGACCTACCTTAATTTTAACCACGTGAAATGAATAATTTCTTTGTTCATTATTTTCATTCAATACAGATTCCAAAATCTCAACAAATGCATCAGACAGTTTGAAGTCTAGGGGATCCATCCAGTACACTCGCTTCTCTGCGGGTACTATCAATATTAGTCTCTAATTGTCCTTGGAAAAAAATATTAATTATTTGAAAATTTCAAAAACGATGTTGGTCAAGAAATTGAACGTAGTAAATAACCTTTCGATGTATGGCGCAACAAAAAGCATCTTATCCTTCCGGCCTAGGCATTTGTGAATGTATTTGATCATGTATTTTTTTGTACGACCAATTTCCTATATCACCATCAGGCATATTATCCAATCCATCCTTTCTTTTGATTACTCGTATAAAACATGTTCCTGGAAAAATTCCATAGTAGGTAATAGTTGTAATAATGGACAGTGAAATTTATATCAAATTTTGAAATAAAATGAATAAAGTCACTCACAAGGTGCAGATCGACATCATCATTTGATTAACTTGCTCACATCTCCATATGTTTTCAAAATCACTCCATAATGCCATGATTTCACGTTTGCATCTGAATACGCATTCATTTCCCGAGAATGTGAATGTTTAGTTTCAATCATGGAGATGTAGCAAATTGTAAAGAACACGTACGAAGCCCGGTAAGTCTCGAGGATGTTGGATCTTACCAATGGTGGTTTAACCCTGGTTGGTGATGTTGGAACCATTTTGGGTGTCGACTTTAGTGGTTATGTTTTTGTTATCATCAGTCCTAGTGATGCTAGCATTGTTTCCTTCAAATGTCCATCCTTGATTGGATTGGCGTATATAAGTCTATGGGCCAAGTAAGGAACATTCCCTAGAAAGGCCCAACTTTCTTGTATTCTTGTCCAATTGGGTGTTAAGTACTCTAAATTGTTCGGAAGAACTAGCTCGATGTGTTAAACCAACTTTCGAATCACACTTTCTTGTTGCTCAATTCGTTTGTCTTGGAGTTGGGATTTTTTTTGCAACAAATGGACTCTCAAGGGTTCTGCTCTGTTGTAGGACCGTACGATCCCTAATGCTTGTCGGTGGGTCATGAAACAACCAATTCCCCTAACCTAGCCCGGATGGTCTGGTTTTTCCATGGTTTCACAAAGGGTGTCGTGTTTATCCCTTTGTGTGAATTCCACTTGTAATTGATCATTTTTCAGTTTTTCCTAAGTGAAAACATAAATATAATATACCTTTGCTATTTCGATATAAAATCTACTATGATAATTTGCATGATGTCCCGAAAGACTACAAGGACACATTATGGATGGAGTTCAAGGTAGCGTTAGTGGCATTTTCCCCCCACATTTATCCTTAATTTAATCTTTAAATAAACTCCCCAAGATTGACTCTATTTTTTTTAAAAAACTCATAGAGGCCATTTGACATTGAAGCACCGAACATGGGTGATTTGCAGAAGAAGGCTACGTTGATGATGTCCAAGAGCTGGCGTGAACATAAATACATTTTTTCAAGAGACTACATTTTTAGCAATAAGAGAGGTGATCATCCTTGACTAACTTAAACTCACATTGAACCGGGGAGTTGGGAGATCCACAAGAGAAGGGCCTTGTAAAATAGGGATAACGTTAGTAAAAAATAATATTTAATTTTTAGAATGTTTGGATTTACATGTCTATAGTGATGACATGACTCTAACATCTTAACTTAGGGTACAAGGGAAGAAAAATAGCACATTGCTGCACTTAATGTAATTCCTCACTGATTGAGTTGTGGCAATCAAGCTAGTGAAAGAACGTCTTGAAAGATATGTGCATATTGCAAATGTGAAGCTATGGAAAAACCTAACCACCCAGGCCGTGCATGGAGCATAGGTGCATTCTTGACCCAATGAGAGGCGTTTGGCATCGTACGGTCCTACTGTATTGCAGAACCCTTGGGAATCAACACATTGCAAAAACAATTGCTACTTCTAAGCAAACGAATTGAGCAACGAGAAATTATAATTTGTAAGTTGGTAAAACACATAGGGCTTTTTCTTACGAACAATTTAAAGGATTTGACGCCCAATTGGACACTGTCATCAAGGGGATCATGCCATTCTCCAGGAGATGTTAAGGTCAATCGAGAGGTAATCGTTTCAACTCCAAGAATCAAGAGGCAATTTTTCGAACCCAACAACCTTCACAAGTGAAAAAAGGTACACATTTCATATTTATCAAAATCTTCCTAGGCAATAAGTTTCATATTTAACATATATTTTGGTGGGGGTGTAGAAATCGTATCTGTGCCAGCTATACATTGATTAAGACATAGGTGGTAGACTGCTCCATGCAGCTAATGGAGTTTAGCATGAGTTAATGAAACAACATAATTCTGTACCAGTTGCAGATGGTCTATCTAGGCCTTCTTTGGAGAATCCGTTGGTTATGGAAGCCCCTTTGCCAATCCTGGATAGAGAATACAAGAAAGTTGTGCCCGCCCGGTGAATGTTCCTTCTTTGGCCTTGAGGACTTATATACGTTGATCCTATGAAGAATTGACACTTGAAGGAAACACTGATTGCATGACCTAAACCAGTGAAACAAACACCAAAAGCAGTCAAAGCATCACCCAAATTGGTCCCAACAACACTGACTAAAATTAGACCTCCAATTGCAAGAGAACATGTCCTTCGAGATTCACCTCACTTCGTACGGGTGCTATACAATTGGCTTCAACCGCATGATCAAAACTAAACATACGCATTCTTGGGAAATGAATGCGTATTTTGATGCAAGTGTAATCATTGCATTATAGAGTGCTTTTGAAGACCTGTGGAGATATGACCAAGTTAATCAAACGATGATGTTGATCTACACCTCGTAACTGATTTTAATAATTTTATTTCAAAACCAACATTTTGTACTCTAAATATTAATACAATTAATAATGAAATTCTAATTATGAAGGTACATGTTTTTTTTACTAATAATCAATAGAACTGATGGATTGGATACACTTGCCCGATGAAGATTCAAGAAATTGGTTGTACGACACAAGAGAGGATCAACTACGTTCCTAAATGCCTAGGTTGGAAGGATAATAAGCTTTTCATTCTACCATACATCGAAATGTTACACTTACAATGTTCAATTAATTTACCAACATCATTTCCACAAATTAGAAGATAATTTACATTTTCTTAATTAGGGACCATTGGAGATTATTTGATTGTTCCTGCAAATAATCGCGTCTATTGGATGGATATAGTGAACTTACAACTGCAGGATTCATTTATCGATATTTTGGAATCTGCAATGAAGAACACTAGTGACCAAAATAAAACAATTTTAGAAGTGGTCGAAATCAAGGTGGACCAACATTTTTTTCTAGTATACTATACGTATTTGATATAACTGTCTTAAAAATTTATGTTGTTTAAGTCAGCACAAAAATCAAGCGCAAACATGGGAGTGCGGCTATTACATCATGTTATACGAGACTGAGTGCATTCAGGAAGTCCGCAAAGATTTACTTGAAATTGACAAGCTAATCTTACTTTTGTTTCTAGTAATTTACCTAACTAACCTTTCTAAATATTTTCTATTATCTTGCTATTATTAGATTTTCAAAGAGTATTCGAAGCCCTGCTCCCAAGATGATATCAACAATGCAAGAAATTCTTTGGCTAAGCATCTTATTCCCAATCAGTCAGCAACCCTAGAAAATCCTGATATTGTTAGAGTATCACAAGTTTGATAGAAACTGAAGCATAGAAATGCCGAAATCGATTTCTAGTTATTTCTATCCTTATCTATAGAATATTGCTTGTTTATCAATAGATTTTTATCAAGGTGCAAGATACTATCCCATATTGTGTTACATTTTGCGCTGTGCATAGAGGCCATTTTTTGTGCAAGAAATATTAATAGAATAAATTTTTTTACCACAAGGGCAGACAGTACTTCCGAGTACAAAAACAGTTTCAGTCATTTTCATTACTAATTTCCATATGATTGATTTCAATTTTCATACTCGAAAATGGAAGACACGACAATATTTCCGACTACAGAAATATTGTTCTTTTCTTTAAAAAAAGAGAGCCACAAATGGAAAGAAACCGAATTGAAATGTGAGACAAATTTGTAACCTAAACAGATTTTCCCAAAGAGCCGAAAATTATGGTCCCAAGTTCGAAAAAGCCTAAGCTTCGGTGTTTGTCAATTGTGTCCAAGGTCCCGAACTCAAAAATAATTAAAGACAGTTTCTTTGCCCTTTTAAAGGCGGGTTTTAACCTCCTTCGTTGGCATTTTTAAAGGCGATTCTCGGAATCGCCTTTGTTGATGGGATATCAAAGGTAGAAGCATTAATCCTAGCCTATACCCATTAACATTGTTGATATGAGCCTACATTAACCAAACATTTAGAATTTTAGAAATCAAAATAGACCAAACTTAAGATTATGGTTGAAGCGGTATGTGGATAAGGTAATTTCCTACATATCAAGTGGCAGGGAAATGGTTGTAAAAGAAAAGCAAATAAAAAGAGTATATGGTAATATGTTCAATTATCCAATCTCATCAATATATAGTAGAACAAACAATCTAAAAATATAAATTAATGATGATAATCAAATAAATGATTAAGTAACAATGAGTAGTAAGTAAACTAGTGACTTTAACACATATATAAAGTGTTGAAAACATCAAACTAACAAAATACATGCACAATATCAGGAAAAAACACCGTACAATAAAAACATTTTAAATTAGAGTGAATAAAAACACATATATGCATAAGATGTCATTGCAGATAAAGCTATACAATAGAAAATAGTGCCAACCAATAGTTGAAGATTCCTGACTTTAAAAAGAAGCGGAAATAAGAAATCATTATATTCCCTTGTCTAATCGATCATGAAATCAAATTGGGCGCCGTTGGGATTAAGAATATGTTGTATGGAAAAAACTAGATTAATGTATGAACTAATATTAAAATTTATCGGACAAAATTGGAATGAAAATAATTGAAGAATTTTGAATCCTACGGAAGCTTGGGACTTCACCTGAGAGAGAGGAGAACTTGGATACAATGATAATCGGATGTAGCCTGAGCTCGTCTTCTCCAGTCAATGTCAGGTAGAAGATACTGAGATCAAAGTTCAAACGTGAAAACAAGAAAAGAATCAAATCATCAACCTCCGAAAAAAGTAACTACTAATTAGGAATCTTACCTTCTACATGCACAGAATGATGAAATTCAACACAATTCACCAGCAAAATCATTGATTGAAGAAGGAGTTTCAGATGAAATTGAAACTTAAGTTGAGATAATTTCCGGGCGATTGAGAGGAAGAGGAATGGTTATGGATGGATGAAAATAAAGTTAGAAAATGTAATATAGAGTAAAGTGCTCATATGACCCTATGTTTTGAGGGTTTGTGCTAATATGACCCTGTGAAGTTGGAAAGTGCTATTGTAACCCTGTGTTTTGCCAAAATCTGCTAATATAACCCCGTCGACCTGAATTTGGCAGGAAAGACATGAAATGACTATTTTACCCTTGTTTAAAAAATATTAAAAATTCAAAAAACATGAAAAGTCTATATTACCCACTCAAACCCTATCCTCTTCTCAATTCCTACCGTTCCCGTCCTCATCTCTTCCCACCTCTCCTCTTTAGCCTAGATCCACCATTCTCGAATCTCTTCCTTTCTCTCATTATCCGTCGTTCAGCCTAAATCGTTGCTTATGTTCCTCTCCTCTCGTTGTTCCCCTCCTCATATCTTCGTTAGCAGGTGTCGCTGCTCAATTCCCACAGCTCTTTTGTAGGTGCCACTGCTCGATTCCAAACGTTCCCATTCTTTCATGGTCGATTCCTACCATCTCCGTCACCAGAGGAGGAGCTAGGGTTTAGGGGTAGAGGAAGATCCATCTCTATCGGATGAGGTGGAGTCGGGGGGCTAGGTCGTTCTGGTGGCACCGGATGTGATTTGCTGGGTTTAGTGGTGGTGGTCGATGGGACGGGGTGGTGGTGGTCGATGGGATAGGATGGTGGTGGCAGAGCTGGACAGGAATGGTGTCTGAGATGGTGGATGGTGAGGCAAGGTGAATCAAGCATGAGAAAATGGTGGCGGAGCGGCGGCGGCAGAGGTAATGGAGCGGCGGCGGCGGAGGTAATGGAGCAGCGGAAGTGGAGGTGTCATTACTCAATTTCTGCAGCCTTTTTGCAGGTACCACTACTCGATTCCTACCGTTCTCATTCTCTCCTGCTCGATTCCTTCCATCTCTGCCACCAGAGGAGGAGCTAGGGTTTAGGGGCGGAGGAAGATCCATCTCCGTCGGATGAGGTGGAGTCAGCGGGTTAGGGCGTTGTAGTGGCGCTGGATGGGATTCGCTGAGTTTAGTGGTGGTGGTCGATGGGACGGGGTGGTGGTAGAAGAGCTTGGCAGGATTGGTGTTTGAGGCGGTGGATGGTGAGGCACGGTGAATCAAGCAGGAGAGAATAGTGACAGAACTGATTCGCTGAGTTTAGTGGTGGTGGTCGGTGGGACGGGGTGGTGGTGGCAGAGCTTGGCAGGATTGGTGTTTGAAGTGGTGGATGGTGAGGCACGGTGAATCGAGCAGGAGAGAACGGTGGTGAAACTGTTTCTCGATTACATAAAGCATTCGATTCTGGCATTTAACAACGTAATCGCCAGAATTCTGGCGTTGTTGGGAATGGATGTATCTGAACTACAGAGGTTTGCATTATGTGGGCTTTTCTGCAGTTCCATTAGCGTGTTTTTCGCTGTTCCCGTTTGTAGCAATGGCAGTGCTTTCGATCCCAAAGATCCGGCCACGGCGGTGGACGGTGGTGGATTGGAGAGGGTACTTTAACAGTATGTTTCGGAACCTGAATTACTGGGATAAGGCGAGTACAGTTGCTAGAGAAGCTGAAAGCGCTGACTAGGGTGGTGGCGCCGGTGGTGTGCTCTTACTTGATCCCGCTACTCGCCGGGACCGGAGCTATGGAAACTGATTCCAATGAGTGGAGCGGCTGGTATTTCGCGGAGCTTGGGATGCTGATCGACGGAGTTTGGCTGAAATGGTGGATTCAAACTTGGGGTATTTTAGTCATTATATTATTAGGTTTTAGACTAGGGATATTTTAGTTATTTTAGGTTTGGTCAATGCCGGAAATTACTAAGTCAATATCATAATAGTATCAGAGGGTTATATCGACACTTTTGATGCAAAACATAGGGCTATCATAGCACTTTTCAACTTCACAGGGTCATATTAGCACAAATCTCCAAAACATAGGGCCATATCAATATTTTGCCCTATAATATACTATATAGTGGTTGTTGATTAGTCCCTATAACACATAATATATAGTAGAACCTCTATCTCACAATAAACTTGTGTGACGCCATCTCACACAAGTCTTTGTACTGACAGAGAATACACTTAAAAATTAAAATTAAAAGTTTCTAGTATTTGATCACTTGAAAATTTTAAAATTTTTCCGTATATTTTCATTACTTCAATATATCTCACACACTATTGATAATACCTTACAATTTATCATCAAAAATAACTTGAAAGTAAACTTACATTTTACTACTAGAAAATACCTCCTTTTACAGTAAAATATTTGAAGAAAATACCTCCAAAATTTTTAACCCTAAACCACCCTGATGCATGTTCTTCCACGTGTGTTCTTATCGATCTCCCTTCTATGTGGTTTTAGGAACAAAGATTTAACGTGTTCAATTGATCATCAACTTGAAGACCCACAACTTCTCTATCAATAATATATGTAGCTGAGGGGAGACCTATTGCGAGGGAGAGTCATCTACTCTGTTTTGGAATTGGTATCGTGTGGTTCCTTTAAATGATTATCTTGGATGTATTTAATGCAGTGTCAAGAAAACCACTTAATTCAACCAGAACGGCACATTTTACATTTGAAGGCAGGAATTTTCTTACTTTTTCTGTTATAAACATGACTATTGGAATACATTCCCTCTACTCAAAACAAAGAGTGAGAAGAAAATAGCCTAACATGTCTTTTCTTGCAAGACCTCAAGAGATTTCACCTTTTCTCTCAACTTTTCCTTGTTATCTTCCCCGGATTTCGTGAGTTTGTTTGAAGACATCAATTGTTAGTAAAATTTGGTTTTATCTAATTACTTCAAATTTTAATTACCATGTTTCAGCATAAACTAATTAAGCAATTACGTAATAAAGTAAATAGTCAAAGACACACGACTTGGTTACGCAGTTTGGTGAATGTCACCTGCATTTGCGGTGTCTGGCCCAGTTCAGAATGAATCAAATAATCAAAAAGATGGTACAAAGTACACCATACAAAATACTTATCTTTTCTAATTAAACTCGTGAATTCTACTAGCTCCCCTAGTTGTCGATCCGCCTTGGTCAGACTCCCTCAGACTTCAAAACCCGCCGATGCTAGATCTCATCCTCCTGAGGAATTAAGGCTTACGTTCTGAACATTCAGATCAAAAGATTTGGATCATGTTGGACCATAATAGTACATTTCTTGGTTACTTCTGAATATCGAAAACTTGAGTGCAGATTTTCTCAAAATAAATCCGTCGGTAGCTTAGCCAGAATGTCTATACTTTATAGCTAGTTACATGCCTTCAATTATTTATGCGGCTGGAATTTTATCTCCACAAAACATTCCGATAACAATCAAATCCTTTGAAGATAGAATTACCAAATCTAATCCCTTAGAGATAGGAATAAGAATATCTCGTCCTCATCTATACCATAGCCAAAACCCATATCAATTCCAACTCTTCAAATCTAATCCAATCCCACAAATATAGGAATTAATGTATTCTTCAAATCAAATCAAATTGGATGAGATTACCTGCCTCTCAGATTCCTTCTTTGCTCATATCATAACTCACGAACTTCCTTCTTTGATGTTACAACATAATACTTCCATATTTGCATAATTTCCTCAAATTCCTAATTAGCCAAATCTGGACTTTACAATCTCCCCCTTTTACATTTTGTGGACTTGTCAATCTTTGTACTTTTAACACAACAACTATGCAAATAAAGATATCAAGTTAACACTAGTATGGATGTTGGAACATGAGCTTAAAAGAATTTTAGCTCCCCCAAAATACCACAACTTTGAATCATCAATACCTAAACATCCATGTTGGAACATCAAACAGATAATCAGTACTTAGTTTCTCAGAAAACCATGTTGGAACACAGAACCAACATAAACACACATAAGCACTAGATATCTAAGACTAGAACACATATCAGTTATCAGTCTTCCAAACTGCCCCTAGCTTCTAGTTGGGCCCAAATAACAAATGAAACATCAAAATTGGAACCAAAAATCCAGAACTCTAAACACAAATCCAAATCCAAAAGTACTCCCCCTTGGGGCCAGAAGCCATGCCAAAATAAAAAATTCAGAATATCCAGAAAATCATGCATCAACAGTAGCATCCTCAATATCATCATTTCCATATTCTAACTTCTTCAACTCCTCTTCAACTGCAGTAATTTGAACCTGATGTACCGCAATATTAGCTTGTAGATTCAACTTCTTGTCTTCTTTGGCCTTCTTTGCACCCACTGCTGAAGATGAAGTTCCTGTCTCGGACCAGTCCAGGAGAGATCATTTATTTTCCTTGTGGAGAAAGTCATGGACTTTGCCTTGAACACTTTGGGTATTACAATCTCATCATCATTGTGAAACTTCACCCTACCTGCTCTAACCAATGCAGTAATCACACAGGGGTGTGGCAAGGAGTTCTTCATTCTGGATTAGACAGCCTGTGCCACAATGTTTCCTTGGATAATTCTCCCCAAGTTTACTGGAATCTTCATTCAAATGCAGTATAGCGGCTTTTCCATCTCCCTGGTTAAGGGTGAGGTATTGGTGGAGGGAATCCACCAGTTGATGGCTATCTGGGACAGGCAGAAGTACTTGCTCGTTAAGTTTGACATGAAAGCATTCACTTGAGCTGGCCAATGTGATGCAAACCCGAAAGAGATCTCATCTATAATCCGGTCATTTGTCAAATCCAGATCTTCTGCATACGACCCATCAAACTCATGAGTGAGCAAACATAGAATCTCATTTATTTTACCTGCAGAGAAATTAATAATATTTCCCTGTAGATAAGACCATTCATACAAGTCTGATTCCATATCTAACTTTTCTGCCATGACATTGGTATAAAACTTCAAAACCATCTCCTTATTGTATTCATCATAAACAGTAGTAGCAGTGATATGCCTCAAATCCTCCAACAGGGCTGCAAAGCCACAAGTTTTGTAGGTCTCCAAATCTAGTAGCCTTTCGAAAATAATATTCCTCTCATTTATGAGATCCCAACTGTCATGGAAATCTTCATTGAAATTTTTTGAATTCAGATCATTCCTAGCAGATGATACCTTCCTTGCACTCTGCCCAATATCTTTCTTCACTTTCTTCTTCTTCTTCTCTGGTTGAACCTCCCTTGATTCAGTCTCAGTTTTCTTCCTCTTGGATCTTCTGTTTTGAACAAATTCATTTAGTAACTCATCATTGGTGTAGGTTATATCCTTCAGAGGCACTTCTAGTGTTGGAGCATCAATTCCAGCCTCTTCATCAGCTTCAGTGTGTTCCTCTGTTGGAACATCACCTTCTTCCTGACTATCTTCTATCTCTGGTTGGCCTAATATTGGAACATCATCAAGGCCAAACTCATCAATATTAGCTTCTTCTTCCGCATTATCAGGCTTATAAGCTTCAACTTTTTCTCCCCCTATTTCCATCACAGGGATCAGAATCACAAACTCTTCATTGTCATCCTCTTGATTTTCTGGGGTATGGCCTCCTCCCTGATCATAATTATCCATAATCTCCATATCAACATCCTCTTCCCCTACATCATCATTCTTGGCTAGAGAAGCATTTCTGACTTTCAGCTCCTTCTCATCAGAATCACTGATATCAATAACATTAGGGGATAATTCCCTAAGATTTTTCAGGCTCTCGCCCACACTAGTATCATACACATGAATGGCCTTATAACTTCCCGAACACAGCTCACTCAACTCCTCCAGCCACTCATTAATTCTTCTCAGTCTATGCTTTCCTGGCCTAGAAGCCTTTGTATACACACACATCACCTTCCTTCCCTAATAATTTATGTATGCTAGTTCTATCAATCTAGGGTTCCAATCTTCCATATATCTAATACCTCCAATAATCCATTTCAATAAATGGCTTAAATCATAACCATTGATCTTACAAGACATGGACTTATATCCTCTTAAATCTACCCTCATATTATGCTTCATATAATACTTTAGACAATCCTCTAAAGACTTGAAGGTTTGACCGTTGAAAGTGAAGAGTTATCCTGAAATACCGTGATTTTGACCGGTGGAGAAGGGTCTTGCTTTGGTTGAGCAGGCTGGACTGGTGGTGGTATCACTTCAACTCCGAGTTCTAGCACACCATCCCAGGGCTCAAACATATTGCTTTCTTACAGATTGATGCTCTCTTCGGGCTCCCCAAATAGGTTCTTGAAATTCTTGCTCTGCTCCATGTTAGGGGTTCGAACAAATTGATGTCCGAGGGCAATTTTTTGATAGACCTAATTGTTTCTCTGCCTCCTTACAGTAGTGTTCAAGAAACATCTGAGCACAATACCACACAAACAATAGAAAATTCAAAGAATATCGGGAATATAGAGAGGTTACGTGAAAGAGGCAAGGTGGGAAGAAGATGAAAGGTTAAAATTTTGAAAAGATTTTCTTTCTTTTCCTCAATATCCGAACCACTTTTTCTCTTTCCAATGCCACAATAACTCCAAGCCGCCAAAATTCAATAGGTCACTCTCTCTTTCTCTCTTCTAATTCATTCCCATTTCATTTTTCAGCATACCGATATCACTTCCAATTTTTCTTTTTCTCCTTTTTTAATTTTTTTTAATTTTTTTAATTTTTCTATTTTCTGTACACAAAAATTTGAAACCAAACATATACAGCTAATATAAATGCTCCACAAAAATACCTCAAATGTGACACAAACCTAGATGTTTTCTGAGGAGCTCAAAATTCGCTGAATCCGTTGGTTTTGTGAAGATGGTAGAAAATTAACCTGATGTTGGAATATAGACCACTGTGACTTCTTTTCTCTCCACAAAATCTCGAATAAAATGGTGCCTTATATTAATGTGCTTTGTTCAATAATTCTCGACTGGATTCTTGGATATGTCTATAGCACTTTTGTGGTCACATAAAACTTTCAAAGGCCCTTGATGAATTCCATAATATTTAAGCATTTTCTTTATCCATAATAATCGTGCACAACAACTTCGAGCAGCAAGATATTTAGCTTCAGCAGATGATAGAGAAATATAATTTTTCTTCTTGCTTTACCAAGATACCAAATTCATAGCAATAAAGAAGCAACCACCAGTAGTAATTTTTTTGAATCTGCATTATCAGCCCAATCGAAATCACTATAGCCAAATAGATCTGAGTCTTGATTTGTAGAATACCAGATATCATACTCAGAAGTCCCACTAACATCATGAATAATCCTCTTTACTGAAGTCAAGTGAGTTTCCTTCGGATTAGCTTGAAATCTTGCACATACCCCAACACTGAAACATATATCTGGTCGACTGGCTGTAAGATATAGAAGACTGCCAATCATACTTCTATACAATTTCTGATCAACTGAAATACCTTTCTCATTCTTCACCAACTTGTTTTTAGCCCACATAGGAGTTCAAACTGATCGAGAGTTGTTCATGCTAAATCGTTTCATAAGGTTCATGGCATACTTTGATTTATAAACAAGCCATTCTTTTGCTGCTTTACCAAAAGTCCTTGAAAATAAGTAAGTTCACAAACCATAATCATCTCGAACTCATCCTGCATGAGATTTACATAATCGTGTACCATAGATGGTGAATTAGAGTCGAACACAATGCCATCTACATATTGAGTAAGCGGAAATTTTGATGACCTATTAAGCATAAATAAAGTGCGACCTACTCCCCCTCGACTATAACCTTTCTTAATAAGAAAGTTATTAAACATAGACTTCTTCATTCACCACTTCATTTAGAAAAGCACTTTTCATGTCCATCTGGTATAACGTAAAACGTATAGTACACAAAATAGCAAGTAAAATCCAAATAGATTCTAACCTAGCAACTGGTGCAAATGTCTTATCAAAATCAACTCCTTCTACTAGAGTGTACCCTTGTTCCACCAACCTTGCTTTATTTTGAGTAATCTAACTATCAGCATCTGACTTGTTTTTAAAGATCCACTTGGTGCTAATAAAATTTACTCCCTTGGGACGAGGGGTGAGATACCACACATCATTCCTTTCAAACTGCCCGAGTTCTTCTTGCATTGTCGCAATCCAGTATTCATCCAGTAGGGTTTCTTTATAGTTCTTTAGTTCAATCAATGAAATGAAACATTGTAATCCTGCAAGTTTCCTGTAGTTAACCCATGGTAGGGTTCGAGTTCTCTTTGCACTTGGTTCAGGTTCAACCTGTGTTGGAACATGGGGTGGAGAATCAGGGGGTCAATGTTCTAACATCGATGTTTTCAGGGCCATCATGATTTTCAGAAGGATGTGGTGTCCCAACATTGAATTTTTGGCTGCTTGTAGTATTTTATTTTGTGTTAGAACATGAACATGATCTGGTTCATCGCTCCTTTTCCTAATACTTGCTGGTCATCCGAATCATCAACAATCACATTAATTCACTACATGAGAGTTTTAGAATTGAGATTAAACACTCTTTATGCACGACTATACATTGAATAACCCAGAAACATTCCTTCATCACTGCGGCTGTCAAACTTTCCCAACTGTTCTCTATCTCTGAGGATGTAGCACTTGCATTCAAACACATGAAAATAAGCAACATTTAGCTTTCTGCCCCTCCATATTTCATAGAGGTCTTGTTTGTGAATGGACGTAGATACACCCTATTTATAGTATAACCCGCAGTGTTGATTGCTTCTGCCCACCATTTTTTGTGAATTACTTTTTCTACCAACATAACTCGAGCCATCTCCGGCAAGGTCCTATTCTTCCTTTCGAAAATCCAATTTTTCTGGGGAGAAATGGGTGCAGAAAATTCATGTTGGATACCAAGTTCATCACGGAAATTACTAAACTGAGAATTTTCAAATTATTTGCCATTATCACTATGGATTCTAAAAAAATTTCCAACAGAACTCCCTTTTTTAGTCTGTAAGTTGACCATTAGTGTATCAGTTGTTTTAAAAAAAAGCCACCCAAGTGTATCTGGAATAGCCATCAACACATATAAAAATATACTTTTTCCCTGTCATACTAGGAGTATTAACTGGACCCATTAAATCCATGTGAAGTAATTCAAAATTTGTTGAAGTAGTAACATATTGAACAGACGAATGAGGAAATTGAATCCATTTACCTTGTTGGAATGGTTCACACACAATCTCCTTTTTGTTAGTGAGGGTAGGCATACCTCAAATTGCTTTAGCATTTGCAGTATTCATCAGTGTCTTGTAGTTGATGTGACTAAGCTTTTGGTGCCACATTAGGCACCTCACTTCTTGTTCCAGCAAATAAAATTTGTATGAAGAACAAACCCCGGACAGTACTTTATATTCTACATGCTTCACAAAGAATTTGTCCTATTGAAACTCAACATTCATATTATCATCATACAACTAACTAATGCTCAATAGATTAGCTTTCAGATCTTCTACCAGTAGAACAATTGTAAAGATGGGAAATCCCTCAATCTATGGTTCTCCTTTCCCAACACGACTCTTCTTTCCATCACCAAAAGTAATGAAGCCACCATCATATGGTTTGATGTTGTTCAAGTATTCTTGAGTTACGGTCATATGTCTAGAGAAACCACTATCAAAGTACCAAGAATATCTAGAATGTGCAATGAGAGATGTGTGAGCAACAAAACACTTAGTACTTTGTTTAGGGATCCTTACCATCCTGACCAATTTGGCTGGCTGGCATCGTTCATGTTGGAACATGCGGACAATTATTGCACATTCATGATGTCTCTAAACAGCCTCAGAAAATCGTTGTGTTTGTGGCCTTGATATGAATAGTATTATCATAGAATAGGCTTACACTGACGTGTCTTCATTATCCTTTTCTTCATAGCTTATAACTCTACTTTGAAATCAATTGGGCCTTTTTCAACCTTGTTATATCCTATTTCTTGTCTATCTCCAGCATTATTTCCCATTGCAAGTATATCATCGAGTTTTTCCTTTCGAGTGTTCAATTTTGTGATTGTAGCTTCAGCTGTCTCAATTCTGGGAGTCGTTAGTTTTACATTTTGTTTTAGCAAATCAATCTCATTCTCCAATCTTTCAACTAGATCTACCAACTCCATCTTTCTTTCCACAAGCTAATGTTTTTTAGATTTTATAATTTTGTTTGCCTCAACAACTTTGAGCCACATTGCATACATATTCTCATACTCCTGGTAGATATCATCATCATTAAATTCCTGACCATCATTGGCTATGGAGTTTTCACTTAGCATCTCAGTCTTCTCAGTGTTGGAATATGCACTGTCAGTCTTCTCGGTGTTGGAACATGCACTGTCAGATTCAATAATCTTTGCTCCAAGTGCCACATAGTTTCTAGTGAGTTCTTCTTCTTCCTCTTCTTCCTTTTTCTTCACTCAATGAAGTGACATACGATCTCCCTTTCTTCTATCGAGTGTTAGCACATTCAGCCTGGATGTGACCGAAAACCTTCACATTCTATACATTGAATCCTTCCTTGCTGCTTTGATTCACTGTTCTGATCTCTCAAAAATTGCTGATTGTTTCATTCCATTTGGGGTCCTAGAGAGTTACCAAACTCCTGTGAATGAGGTTTATTTCCACCAGATCTGTCTTGTGATTTTCTATTCACCACCTTTTTCCAGCATTTTTTAAAAGTTCTTGGTTATAAAAGAACAAGTTCTTCAGCTTCACTTCAACTGTCACCTTCATGATCATTCCTTGAGGTTGAGGCTTTGAACGCTAATTCCTTGTGCATTTTCTTTGATGGTTGTTCAAGAGTCATCTCATATGTCTGCAATGATCCTATCAACTCATGTAGTGCCATGCTTCCCAGGTCTCCTGCTTCTTCAATAGCTGTAACATTCATAGAAAAATGTTTAGGAAGAGATCTCAGAGTCTTTTTCACCAATTTTTTGCCCTTGTAGATTTTTCCATGTTGGTATGCCATATTGGAGATATCTCTTAGTTTTCCGTTGAACATAAAAATCATTTCATTATCTTCCATCTTCTACTCCTCCAATTTTGTGGCTAACATTTGTAACTTTGAGTCACGTACTCGACTTGTTCCTTCATGCACTGTTTGCAATATATCTCATACTTTCTTTTCTTGGTAATAATTTGATATGAGTTTGAAGTGGTTTTTTTCCCTTGATGTGAAGATAGAAATTAGGGCCTTGGATTTTTTCATCAAGGCCTTCAGCTCATCTGTACTCCAAGTTGACTTATCTTTAAGCCTTTGCTTTTTTGCACTTCTTTCTCCTTCCTTCTCCTTTGAGCTAGATTCGGCATCCTCCATAGGATGATTCCATTAGGTTTGAATGAAATACCAGGAAAGTTCATCAAGAGAGCTAATAAAAACTTGCATTCACGCCTTCCAAAAGTTGTAATTCATTCCTTCTAGCAGTAGAGGCCGATACACCGAAGCTCCTTTTTTGGTCGCCATGGTAAAACTGGATCAGCACTTTCCTTGACACAACCAAGGTAAGAATAAGTGACTTAACATTAATACCAATTGAAATTTGGTTTTACCTAATTACTTCAATTGTGATTATTGTGTTCCAACATAAACTAATTAACCAAGTACTTGACAAAGTAAATAGTTAAAGACACACGACTTGGTTATGCAGTTCGGTGAATGTCACCTACTTCTATGGGGCCTATCCTAGTTCGAAATGAATCCACTAATCAGAAAGATAGTACAAAGTACACCATACAAGATACTTATCTTTTCTAATTAAACATGTGAATTCTACTAGCTCCCCTAGTTGCCGATTTGCCTTGATCAGGCTCCCTGTGACCTCAAAACTCATCGACGCTGGATCTCCTCCCCCTAAGGAATCAAGGCTTACGCTTTGAAATTTAAGATCAAAATGTTTTGGTCATGTTGGAACACAATAGTACAGCTCTCGGCTACTTCTGAATATCAAAAACCTGAGTGTAGATTTTCTCAAAATAAATTTGTCAGTGGCTTAGCCAGAATGTCTACAATTTATAGCTGGTCACACACTTTCATTTACTTGCGTGACCGAAATTCTATCTCCCCAAAATATTCTGATAACAATCAAATACCTTAAAGATAGAATTACCAAATCTAATCCCTTTGAGATAGGAATCAGAATATCTCGTCCTCATCCATACCATAGCCCAAACCCATATCAATTCCACAAATATAGGAATTGATATATTCTTCAAATCAAATCAAATTAGATGAGGTGTACCGCCTCTCGGACTCCTTTGAACATAACATAACTTGCAAACTTCCTTCCTTGATGTTACAACATAATAGTTCCATATTTGCATAATTAACACAAATTGCCAACTAACCAAATCTGGAATTTACATATTTGAATGAAATACTAGGCAAGTTCATCAAGAGAGTTGATAAAAACTCGCATTCGCGCCTTACAATAGTTGTAATTTGTTCCTTCTAGCAGTGGAGGCCGAGACAATGAAGCTACTTCTTTGGGTTATGGTAAAATGAAATCAACACTTTCCTTGACACAACCGAGGTAAGAATAAGTTACTTAGATCTAATACCAGTTGGAATTTGGTTTTACCTAATTACTTCAGTTGTGATAACCCTATTCCAACATAAACAAATTAATCGAGTATGTAATAAAGTAAACAGTCAAAGACACATGACTTGGTTATGCGGTTCGATGAATGTCTCCTACATTTGTTGGGTCATGCCCAGTTCAGAATGAATCCACTAATAAAAAAGATAGTACAAAGTACACCATACAAGATACTTATCTTTTCTAATTAAACATGTGAATTCTACTAGCTCCCCTAGTTGCCAATTCTCTTTGATCAGACTCCCTCTGACCTCAAAACTCATTGATGTTGGATCTCCTCCTCCCGAGCAATTAAGGGTTGCGTTCTGAACTTTAAGGTCAAAATATTTTGATCATGTTGGAACACAATAGTACAACTCTCGACTACTTCCTAATGTCGAAAACTGGAGTGCACATTTTCTAAAAATTAATCCGCCAGTAGCTTAGCTAGGATGTCCACACTTTTTAGCTGGTCACACGTCTTCAATTACTTATGCGACTAGAATTCTATCTCCACAAAATATTCCGATAACAATCAAATCCCTTGAAGATATAATTACCAAATCTAATCCCTTGGAGATAGGAATTAGAATATCTCGTCTTCATCCATACCATAGCCGAAACCCATATCAATTACAACTCTACAATCTAATCCAATCTCAAAAATATAGGAATTGGTATATTTTTCAAATCAAATCAAATTGGACGAGATGTACTGCCTCTCAAATCCCTTCTTCGATTATACCATAACTCAAAAACTTCATTCTTTGATGTTACAACATAATACTTCCATATTTGCATAATTAACACAATTAACCAAATATGGACTTTACAGTTAGAAACTTTTGCTTCAAATTTTGTCATTTACATTTACTTTGAGTGATTAAAGTAGCTCTTATTTGACAATAAGAAATTTTGTACGATTTCGTCGACTAAAGGGTTTGCCATTTATTATGAACATGAAATTTAGTTCAGAGGTAAATAATTTTTAAAGAATATAATGAATGATTGAATTTTACTCGACACGGGAATGCATAATTTTCTTGTAACAAGTTGTTACTCAATGGAATCATGTTATAGTAATTCAATAGAACTTTTCCATTTATTAAAGGGCTTCAACATCAATTAAAATTCTTAAAAATCATGTTACAGTAATTCAATATAAATTTTCCATTTATTAAAGGGGTCAACATCAATTAATATTCTTAACTAAACATATGGTTGAAATGGTGTAATTGTAGGTGGATCTTATCTTAGAAATATTTTCTAATAATTACACTTACGTTATCACAGTGGACGGCTACTAATTCTACATTTGTAAAATCATATAATATTTATATTATTATTATTAATAATAAGAATAGTAACTTCCAAATTAGCACAAAATACATTCATTTGTTTTTTATAAAAAATTATTACTTTCCACATTATGTAAAAAGATATCAATAATTAACTATATGACCATTTATAGCTTCAACCTTAAAAATAATGTTGCGGAGAATTATCCTCATAAGAATTTATAGAAAATAGAAAAAAATAATATTTTGGCAAATAGTAAATAAAAGCTAATGAAGATGGTCCTCTTTTCCTTTTAAAAATAGTTGAAAACACCATTACTTAATAAGAATCCATGAAGTTGACATATATAGTTTTACTATAAACAAGAGATAGCAAAATTGTCGAGGAAGTGGAGTGATTGCAACGATTGGCCTTAAACTAAAGATTCCGGCGAGGTCACGGCTAACGTTCGTCCTTGAAGATTCCTGTGAGGTCATTGCCAGGTACTGCTATTTTTATTGTCTTTTTTCCTTTTTTTTATTCTTTTTTGGGAGGAGAGGCTTATAATTCTATAATTGCTAGTTTTCTTTTTTTTTTGTTCTAGTTACCTTCTTTTCGATCTTCTCAAAATTGATCTATTTTACTAGATTATTTCATATGAATGTCTATGTTTCAAAATTCATTTGTCTACCTCTGACTGAGCAGATCTAGAGTAGTTTCTCCATTTCTTCATCGAAAACTGTGCCAACTCTTTCTCCATTTGTTTTTTGTCGGTCTACGTCTTTAGTGGAGGAGGTTGGGGAGGGTGGGGGGGTGGCTGGGAAAGAGTTCAGAAGAAGAATTTCTTGTATCCTTATAATATTTTTAGTTAATACATTTATCTTATAAAAGTTTCAAAGTCCTTTAATTTAAAATTTCCGTGCATTATTACTTCCAAAATATACTTAAATTACATTTAAATCTAATGATAATTTATTTGTATATAGGTAATTATTCAAAACCCATTTCTATTTCATTTCTATTTACAACTA
Source organism: Rubia yunnanensis (assembly GCA_037428765.1). Taxonomy (NCBI): domain Eukaryota; kingdom Viridiplantae; phylum Streptophyta; class Magnoliopsida; order Gentianales; family Rubiaceae; genus Rubia; species Rubia yunnanensis. The sequence continues at coordinate 110,279,645 of CM075064.1, read as the reverse complement.
TTATATCGCTTCTATATCATTTTTTATATGATAAATTTATGACAATCGCCTTATATCAATGGGAAATAATAGGTGGAGAGTTCTTTGTCCTCTTGATGTTATTTTTTTAGTTAATGTATACTATACTGTAATACAATAATAAAATTTTTATTTAATTAATTATAGTTAAATAGTTTAATGTGAAGACTAATAAAAAAAGTGAAGATTAATAAAAGATCAAAAAATTTTAAAGACAAAATTAAATTCTAAAAATAGTAAAAACAAATTAATTTTTTTAAAAAGAACATTAATGATGAATTTTGATTTTTATCCCTTTTGAAGATGCTTTAACTTATTAAAAGCAGTTTTAGAAGATATTGGACTAGAATAAAGCTTTTTTCAGTTCACATGACCAAAGCAAGAAACACCTTAAAGTTTTAGGATTATTTGAGTAGTTAATTGTACCGACACTAATCCATGAATAAGTTTTAGGTTTATTTTTATTTTGCTTCCACATTGCTAGAAACCTCATATCTATATTCATGGATTCTTCCCAGTGTTCCGTACTTGATCTGCACATTCCCTCATAAATTGAGTCTCTTCTTTAGATTTTGTTTCTTCAGTTATTAATCATAGATTTTAATTTGTCTTTTGCTATGTTCTGTTTTGATTTTTTTTATTTGGAAAAAAAATTTAATAATATGAATTTAGAATGTACTTGTTTAAAATATATTTTGAGCAGATATAGAAATGTAGTTTGAATTTTTTTTCTTGAAAACATATTACATAAACAATTGGCCGAGCAGTAAGCCCTACACTCAATTGTTAATCTCTATACTCCAGAAATTAATGTCCTTCTTAAATACCTCACTTGAAATTAATATTTGTATATTCTTATAGGCAATTCAATCTTACTTTCCATATTTTTAATTAACTTATAAATTCTTTTGACATTACAGGTTCACTTATTTTATTCATCATGGAAAACAAAGGCGGCCTGCGTAGGAGCCATCGGTTGAAAGCTCAGAAGGATGCAGAAGCTATTTGGTCCAACATTCCTTACGAACTCCTTTTACGTATTTTTTCACTCGTTAGTTTGGTTGATCGCTTAGTGAACATTGCCGCTGTTTGTTCCTCGTGGAGAGCCACGGTCAATGATCCTTTCTTGTCCGAAAATAAGTTGGACATATCAGAGTGCAGCCGCGAACTCAGCCATCTACCTGTATCTCATAAGAGAGCTATACTAAGGCTCGCCTTTGTTCGAGGCATAAACGTCGGACTAGGCTCTCTGAAAACTATAGTATTTGATTATTCCTTCCAGGCGAGGGACAGGGATTTACTCTATGCAGCTTCAAGGTACGTACTTTCTTTTTCTCAATATGTGACATAATTTATTTTTTTCTATTTTACCATTTATACAGTATTTTTTACACTCATTGTTGTGTCATTCCTATAATACTAGGTGCTCGAATGTGCAACACTTGGTGTTGCCATGCATATCCGGGAATACAACAATGAAAGGGCTATCAAAGGCTTTCAGAAGCTGGACGCAGCTCGACTCTTTAGTCCTCGGGTGGGAATTCGGAGAACTCAGCATACTTGAAATCGCGGGTCGCAACTGCCCTAACTTAAAGGAACTCTATATTAGCTGTCCAACGTTACATCCGCATATGGCGGTGGCTATAGTATCTGGCATGCCCCGACTGAAGGTGTTGAACATTCATTGTAACTTCTTCAACAATGCCATGGTGCATGCGATGAATGTGCTTACATGCGGATCGCTGGAAAAATTCTCCATAACCACTGAAACCAGGTGACTAAATATTGAAGATTAATCTCGTCGGTTCATTGGGCTATTCATAAAGGCTATATTGAAGAGAGTGAGGCTGAGGCATTTCCTATGCACCTAGTAGTCTGCAATTTTTTACGTCGAAGACGTGGAAACAATTTGATCATTTCCATTTCAAATGTCTATGCCTAGTTACCCTGATCATTAGGTCAAAAGAATACATTGTGAGAAATATTAAATTGTGTCTTAATTGTGTTTGAACTGTATGAATAAAGAGAACATGTGTGTGTGGACATGTATTGTCTTAGGTTCTCTTTATATCATCTTTCAGAGTCAAAAAATTGTCCTTTAGATTGTGTGTTAGTGGTGATTCTATTGAGTTTTGAAGAGGTAGGTTTAAATACATTCCTAACTTAATACTGTCTTCTTTCTCTCTCTTTGGATGAAATTAGAAACTAAATCCTTTTAGACCGGATTGTCAACACGAATTTATTGGTTAAAAGATAACCCATACATATGAATGTAGGGTTAACTTGAGATCGAGTGCTGAAATTGGATATCTTAATTTGGACATCAGGAATGTTTAATCATATTTTTATTACCTTTTCAAAGATTATTTTGGAGATATTGTGACACCTTATTTCTACGGCTAAAGAACGTATGAAATTAATCATAGATATATAGTGGTTGTATTTACAGGGAAGCGAATAAACCCACAGATCATATGGCAAAGTCTACAGTGAATGGAATTGTAATGAATTTGAATACTTTCCCAAGCTTGTCCCAATTAGAGCAAGCTGCCATATTGCTAAATTGGATATCATTTCCAGATGCTCGTTCTAATCTCAGTTCACTCCAAGACATGGGACTATTTTACCTCGGTTCTGAGACCTTTTTACCTATGTTTTTCGTGGAAATAACCAAGATAAAAAGAAATGCAGTAAAAAAAATCTAATTTTTACCTTGATTCAAAACCAAGGTAAAAATAAATTTTTACTTCAGTTATTTTTGAAAAAATAATTGAGGTTAAAAGTTTGACCGACACCGGCAGCAGCGAGGCGACCGACATGCAGTAGTGGAAAAAGGGTGATTATAAATGCATGCAATCAAAGGCAATTACTCGAGAACCACCTTTAATTAGGATCTTTAAAAGATTCCAAATTTGGAGATCCCTCCCAATCCCCTTCCTTCAATTTAAAGGAAGCATAGAATCGATTAAAAGCGGAACCGCCTTTAATGAAAATTGATTAAAGATTGTTTTATTTTAGATACTCATTTAATGGGCTGCCTTTATTGGCCCCATATATAAACAACTATTAAGTTTTTATACCTTAGTCATTTTACGAACGTAAACCCTACCATTCCATCGCTAATGGAGTAAACACTCTCATTCTTCCGATCGAAATTAAACCCTGCTCCACTCTACCGCTTTAGCGAACCAGCGCCCCCTTCTCAATTCCTCTGCTCGCTTCCACGTCGAAGCCCTCCGCTTCTTCCATTTGGCTCCGCCTCCACTGCGTCGAAGCTTTTTCCCACTTTGTTTATTGTTGCTAGGTTGAACTAATTGTAATGAATACAGGGTTTTTTTGTTGTGGTTAACACAACATGATTTGCTATTGTTTCCCAATCTAGTTTTGATTCACTGCCGAAAACCTCAGCTATTTTTTTGGACCCTAATTTAAGGCAGTGGTTTAACAGTCATTGATCAATTTTGAGGGTTTCCTAGTAGTGAATAGTCCATGTATCATATGACTGAAAGGAAGGTGCATGGCCGATGTAGGTTATTACTGAGTACACGATCAGTTATTGTTGTTATCGAGACCATAGCTAACATATGTCATGAAACAATTAATCAACTTGGCCAACTTTTGCTGTAGCGTAGGTTGAAATAGATATTAGCTTTTGTGGTCTGCCGATGGTGGAGGTAACGTCGGTCTGTCAATTTTTGTAGAATTGACGGCCTAGCAACATGAAACAGACTTCTACCATTAATTTCTTTACATTGCTTTTCGAGAAAAATGGAAGTCTATCACAAAATCGCCGATAGAATAATATATGCAAAAGATGTACTAAATACAAAACAATCTTAAAATAATATCAAAATGAAGTCTACCACTGATACTCAATCTCAAATGCTAAGAAAGTTTTCACGGGCATTATACAGAATAATATTTAGATATGATTTCCCTTACAATCCATTAGTCTTATGGTAGTAGGTTGAAATAATTGTTGCAACTAATTTACCATCTTATAAACAATAAATATTGTGATGAGGCAGTGTTCTTCATGATCAGCCATTTTCTAAAGGCAATTCCCAGAGCTCTTTTCACAACCCCGTTTTTTTTTTCAAAAGTTTCCTGGTTTTTAAGGAGGTGTTTGGTTTGCTTCGTTTAGGTTTCAGATTGAAGTCATGTTGTCGCGTTTACAAGGTTCGCCAAGTCTGCATTGGTTCATTGTCGGACAAAATTAAATGTCGGTAAAGGCCAAGTTTTAAGCAGGCAAAATCAAATTTATTTCAATTTATACGTTAGGGAATACTGATTGGGCTGGTTTATGTTTGATTGTGGTCCTTGAAATGGGCCAACAAAGTTATCCAAGATCGTGCCAGGCCTCAAATAATCTTATTACATTTTCTGTTGTTATTTTTGTTTCAAAATTCATTTATTTTTAATTTAGGATTCGTTCAATAGTGGAAAAGCCTTTATTAAAAGCACCATTAGAAGGAGGTTCCAAGAAATTTATCGGGAACCGCCTTTGGATACGATTTTGGATACGATTAAAGGCAGTTCGAAGTTGACAAAAGGCAGTTCCGCCTTTGATTGCATTAATTGAAGGTGGTTCAATTGAAGAATCGCCTTTAACAGGGTGCCTTTGTTGGGTTTTTGTGTCCTAATGTAAATAGCTAGCTAGGGTTTTCTAAAGAAAACCCATTTCCTTAGCTTTTTCCTAGATCTATAGCTTCCACCCATTTACTCTTTGCAATATACATTTTCTAAAGAAATTAATCTCAAACACTCTCCCTCTTCTCCTTTTTCACATTTTCTAAGAACCCAAATTCTCTTCCCTCTCCAGCCTCACAGCCTCTCCCTCCATCGGCAGGCTTCAACTTCTCCCGCCGCTGCCTGATAACCTCGCCTACTCCTTCGGGCTTCAAATCCACTCCACTAGGAGTCCGCGCGCATCTCCCCCTCTGCTGGTATCCTCTCCCCCCCCTTGGTGTCCTCTCTCTTCCTCTACCGGTGTCCTCTCTCCCTCCGTCGATGTCATTTCCTCCCTACATTGGGCCGCACGCCTCTCTCCACCGGGCCACATTAGAATTGCCTCCGCCCACCGCCGATGCATCACCTCTGCCTGCCAGTACGCGCTCGCCTCTGCCTGTTTACAGATTTTTCCACTGCTATGTTTACAGATTTTTTTATCTGTTTATTTATCTATGTTTAAACTGATTTTTATGATTTTTATTTCTTTTCTGATTGTCCAGTATTGTCAGATATGTTTCTTATGCCGCCAGAAACCTAGGTTTCTAGAAGCTTTTTTTTTTGGACCCCAGAAATAGGTTCCAAATTCGGAATCCATTTCCGATCCAATAGAAGGTGGTTCTCATAACCCTCTTTGATCAAAATGATCAAAGACACGACCATAGAAGGCACATAAGAAGTGCTTTTTCTGGTCCAGTAATCCAGCCTCAAATAGGCCCCATTTAGAGATTTTATCTTCTTTCCTGGTAGATTTTAGAACTTGTTCTTAGGGTTTGATGCTTGCGAGCCTTATTTTGTTTCTCTGATTTGTTCTTGAGAAGCCTAACGTTTTCCAGCCGTATCAGTTGTATACTATTAAAGTTGGACAATATCAATATTGTCCCATACCTTTTAGGAAAAGTTTACTTTCGAAAGACATACTCTTAACAGGTTAAATTATTTACAATTAATACAATAACCACTTTATAACGAGAGCAATAGTTTTGAATATAACTTTTTTGATAATGTGATTACCTATTCTAAAAAAAATTAAGATGAGTAAAGCCTCAAAATAAGAAAAAAAATATAAAATCAGACCTAATATACAAAAACATGCCAACACAGTTTATAAACTCAAGAACAAGAGACAACCACTGGATGAATGTGGAAAATTTAAGACAAAACTTAAACATAAACATGGAGAAAGAAATTATATATAGCGGGTGGGGGAGAAAATGGTTCTAAGAATAATATGTGAGAAGATGAAACATAAAATTTGAATTTTTAGTTTTAATTCAGCAATTGTCGAAATCACACACGAAATCCACCAAATCTTGTAAACATTACAAAACAATATCATACTCATAAAATTTTTTAAAGCTTATAAAAAGGCATATCCAACCATTAGGCTATTGATATGAATCTAGAAGATGAAGCCGTAAGAATTGTGCCAGCTTTACCCACATCCGTACAGAGCGTGTCGCCCACACAGGTCATGTCACTCGCACCTGTACGGATGTTGCCTCAGTTAGATCAAAGCTTAAAAGGTCATGTCAGAGATCATTTATATGATTTGACTGGTATAATGAAAAGAGCCAAGAATAAACTTAGATATTAAGAGTTGAATGCTTTGATTGTTTAAGTGCACGAAGAGGAGCTGAAGATTCAAAATATTCTTTGAAGAATTGCACTCTAATTTTGAATTATGTATTCAGGGTTTCCTATTCCTGAATTTCAAATTTATGGTTTGATTTAGGTTTTCTATTTCATTATTTTGAGATTAGGGTTTTTGGTAGATTCACTACAACAAACTGCACCTTTTACCTCAGTTCTGGAGGGGTTTTTACCTTAGATTTTTTTCCAAAAAACTGAGGTAAATACTAGCGGAGTAAATTTTGAATGTAGATCAAATTTTGCAGCGTCAATAAAGTTGACCTCAACTACACACCTCGTAATAGCTAATACTTTTCGGTTATCGTACAATTCACTGCACAACGGAGGCACCCAGAGCCTTTTTTCTTTGACATTGAATATCATTCCATGGCTATTGATAGTCTACATTTCGAATGCACTTTGAAGCAACTCAGTATTGGGAAAATACCAACTTTGGTAAAGCGCTTAAATAAATTTTATTCGTAGACAAATGCATATGTAGATATATATATATATATATATTAATATTTCTAATCTATATATTTTTATTATGACTTAGTACATCCTGAGGGAGATTTTACAACTCCTACCAACTGAGAAGACCCCCGTAATGGCGTTGTGCTACGGGATAGACTGGCATATGAACAACTCGGGAGTGGGAAGATGAATCCATTTCCCCAAAGGGTTTTGGCGAGTTCCTTAAGGGAAACAACCTACGCATCGGGGACACCTTGTTCTTTGAGATGATAGAAGCTAGGGTACATACCGTCTTCAAGGTCATCATTGTCTGAGCTGATTAAGTTTATTGCAATTTCTGTTATGTGTGAACTACGACAATTAAATATTCAAATTTATGTACTTGTAAGGATATTCTCATGCCTACATTTTTTCTAATTAATTAATTCAGTATCTTATTTTAACATTATGTAATTGTATGTACATGTTTATACGTGTGACTTCATGTGAGCACTATTTTATGAATCATTTTTTGGTCATGTGATTTAAACACATTGAACAGAGGGGGTACTAGTTGCATAAGAAATAGGAAAGGTTTCTTTTCTATCACCGTAATTTTCATGTGTGCGACGTCGCAATGTCAATTACAATTGTATCTCTAGAAATGACGTATTGCGCAAAATTGGCCCAACTTCGACCACATCAAACAGTGACGTCGCATGCTACTCGGTAACCTTATTTACCTCATTTTTTATCTTTTACTTTGGTTATTTTATCAACCAAAGTAAAAAACCAATTACTTACCTCATTTTTTTAACCAAGGTAAAAAAACCTTTTACTTCGGTTTTTTGGGATTAAGGATAAAATCGAGGGAAAAGGGGCGAAGTAATAGATGTTGTTTCTTGTAGTGACTAACACTACACTCTTTTTCTCACTCGGTTTTTAAGTGACGTAGTGTATTCATCATAGGAATAATCTCAAAATTCATGTAATATTTGAAGATTAGTTTAGATTAAATTAGATAAGATAAGTTTAGATAAGATTGGATAAAATTAGATAACGTCGCTTCACTCACCAAAATAATCTGCAAAATCTAATGATGAAATTAGTACAGTAGCAAGCAGAGTCGATCCCACGAGGAACGGAGCAAAAACTATAATACAATTCCTACTAATATAGAATAATTTTGGTGTAGACACCACGCCTTAATTTCATATTTATCTAACAACTAATAATGCAACTAACTAATATAAAATATGAAATAATAATGCAAACTAAAAATATAAAAATCTATAAAATATATGAATAAAGTAATCGGCTCGGAATAGCTCACATTAGTTAAACATCGATCATAGGCGCAAACATAAATCAATTCATATGCATCTATCAGTTATAGGAAAGTAGATACGCTTAACCTCCCCAATTCTTTCGTAGTTTATTGCAATTAACCAATTATAATTAACTAATTGTTTCTCTTACCAAGATAGCCCCGAAAAGTATTCGCTGAACTAGATACACACCGTTGATAGCATTAAGAATGAAAAGAACCTGATATAGCAATTACCAAAGTAAAAGCAAATAGTAACGCACACTTAATTGTTCCCCATCTTGCTATTACAGTCTTAGCTAGTTAGCTATTTTTCACAAGAACTCGCTACTTACTAACCCTTTCCAACGATTACGTATTGGTGGAATTAGATAGCACTATCCCAATAATATTCAAATTGATCAGACTTAAACACATCAGAAATATATTTAACCAAGAACAATCAAGAACACATAAGAATCAATTATAAAACAATTAGGCCTCACGATTCATAAACTAATGCTTGTTATTTCATGCCGATATATAAATTAGCTACTCATAATAATTAAACTAAACAAATATATAATAAATAAATATACGAACATAATTAATATATAATAAAATAAAACACAGACAAACCAGGAAACCGGCTAGCAAAAGTAAATTAGAATTTTCATTGTTTGTGTGTGCGATTCTGTGTGCGATTCCACCTTTTTCTTAATCCCCTTTCTTCCGCTTCTGATCATTCGTTACCTAGTTGTTGGTCTCCGATGGCTTTCGCCGGCTAGCTTCCATCGGTAACGGCTATTTTCAGCCGTTAACGGTTCTCAACGATGTAGGTTCCTCCTATTCCGGCCGTCCAGGAAACTAACAAGCCTATCCAACCCCCTTCCCCTGTATCCTTCGCAGCTGCCTTATAAAATAAATACCCACTTCTATCGAAACTATTGCCTAGTAATCCCAAACTCATTCCCAAATCTCAACACCTGGGAGATGTGGCCTGTTTGTACTCAGAAGAACAAATTGCTAAGCTATCATCGCATTATGCAAATGCTCTCGTTGGCAAATTCACCAAAGGAAGATGTTCAATGGAGCAACTGGAGCAATTCTTCAAAACGGTGGGTTTCTCAGGTAAATACCAGCTAGGCTCTCTAGATTATAGACATGTGCTTATCAGGTTCGAGATCCTCAATGACTATCAAAGATGCTGGATGAAAGGAGTTTGGAACTTCAACGGAATCCTCCTCAAAATGTTGAAATTGACTCCAGAGTTTTCAACGCATAAAGAATCACCCATTGTCCCAGTTTGGTGTACAATCAGGGAAGTTCCCTTATATTATTACAACTCTGCCTCAATTGAGTCTATTGGAAATAGTATAGGTTGTTTTATTAAAAATGACCTGGCTACTGACATGCTCACAAGGCCTTCAGCTATTAAACTATGTGTAGAGATTGATCTACAAAAACCTCTGTGTAATCATATTTGTCTGGGCTCAGTAACTAATAATAGGAAATACCATGTCGAATATGAGGATATCCCTCTATACTGTGATAGCTGTGCAAAACTAGGTCACTCCAAAACTCAATGTAGAGCCTTCCCCCCCAACCTTAATGCTAGGCCGGCTGACAACAACATAATTCAGAGCCAGCCTCAGTGGCAGGCTACTGGAAAGAAGTTTGATATACGCCCTTTGATTTCCTTAACTGAGCAGATTGACTCACCTATAACTGAGAAAGAAAGGGATGTCAATCTTACGGATGTATCAATCCTCACCCCTAACTTTCACTCCAGCTCTTCCCTTAGGATTACTAGTGACCCGGGTACTGGAAGGGTTCATTCACCTCATATTAGTCCTAATCGTAAAACTCATGACACTATAGATAGCTCTATTTCTAAGCTGCTAAATGATGCAGCTTTACAACATTTTGCCCCTATAGCATATGCCACTGATGATATCCACATAGGGACAATACCCTCAAGCCTGAAAAGATATAACAATGTAACCCCTTCCCAACAAGGTAGAATGGAAAACAGGTTTTCTATTTTACAGGATGAACCAGAGGATCATGTTCCATCCCCTACTCAGGAGGCAATTCACCAGGCTAGTTTGACCTCATCCCCTACTCAGAGTCTACTGCAAGGTATGGCCAAAGGTAAAAAATCTAATTACTTCAGTCAAATAAACAAAATGATGCTTAGGTCATCTACCAAAAGTCATAAAGCAATGATAGGTTCTCTCTCAGTTAATTTTTTAGTGTGGAACATTAGGGGCATGGAAACATCAATGCTCAGGCTAATAAATTTGGTCAGACTTAAAAAAATCCATTTACTATGCATAATTGAACCAATGCATGATAACTCTAAACTTCAATCTTATATGGACAAACTTAGCTTTTCAAATGGCATGCCTTTATATAATGGAAAATTTTGGCTAATGTGGACTAATTTGATGACAGTTACCCTTATCTCCTTTCATGAGCAATTCCTGCATGTGCATATATCCCCCAACTCCCTTAATTTGCATATGGATGCAGTCTTTATTTATGCACTAAGAAATAGGGAAGGTAGAAAGGCTCTATGGAATGATTTGTTAACCATTACTCCTGGAGACACTATTTTTATAGGAGATTTCAATGCTATCACCTCCCTCATAGAATATAAAGGCCCTAGTTCCCCCTCCCTAGGTAGCATTAGAGATTTTAATACATGGATTAATACCTTTAGTGTCCAGGAAATCAATACTGTTGGTAACCTTTTCACCTGGTGTAACTCAAGACTTAGGGACCCGACCTCAAAAAGGCTTGATAGAGGACTTAGCAAAATCTCTTGGAACTACAAATATCCTTCTTCCTCTATTCAAATCTTGAATAGGCAAACTTCGGATCACTCTCCTCTTCTCCTCCATATTTCTAATCTGACTATTATCAACCCTAGGCCATTTAGATTCCTAAATGTTTGGTTTAACAGGCCTGACTTCATCACCCTAATTAAGAATAACTGGGAAAAACAAATGGCTGAGACTGGCTTACTTGGCTTCTATCTTAAATTGCTCAGATTAAAAAAGGAGATTAAAACTTGGAATAGAGAATGCTTTGGGAATATCGACACTAATGTCATCAATGCTGAAGAATCCCTTAGACTACAGGAATTAGTTTTTGACCTCAATCCTTCGGATGCTGAACTTATTAAACTTAATCAGAAAAAAGCTTTACTTCTGAGGGCTCAAAAAGAAAAGGATAAATTCTGGAAACATAAGGCTAAATCGAAATGGCATAGGTTAGGTGATAACAACACACAATTCTTCTATAAAGTAGTTCAAGAGAAAAATTGCAGGTTACAAATATCAAAAATTAAAAATAGAGATGGTCATTGGCTGAGTTCACAATCAGATATTCAAAAGGAAGCCATCTCCTATTACTCTGACCTGTTAACTGAACCAAACCCAATGCCTAATGATACTTATTATCCACATTTTTTGAGCCAAATCCCGAACATCATCTCTGCTCATGATAACCTAGGCTTATCTAAACCAGCCTCAGAATCTGAGGTTGAGGCAGTAATTAAAGGACTAAGTAAAAATAGTAGTTCGGGATCGGATGGTTTTTCTAGTAAATTTTATTCAAAGTGCTGGTCCATTATAAAATATGATCTAGTTGAGGCAGTCAACGACTTTATTAATGGCTCTGCCTTGCCTAGGGGAATATCCAGTACCTGGATAACTCTAATACCAAAAAAGACTACTCCATGCTCATTTGATGATTTCAGGCCAATTAGTTTATCTAATGTCCTAAATAAGATCTGCTCCAAAGTTTTAATGGAAAGATTAAGGCCATATATGGATAATTTAATCTCCTCAAATCAATCGGCCTTCATGAAGAATAGGGATATTTCAGATAAAATTATTTATCTACAGGAAATGGTTAGATTTCTTGATAAAAAGACTAGGGTTCCTAACTGTATCCTTAAGCTAGATTTACAAAAAGCATTTGATAGAGTTAATTGGGATTTTCTCAAGAACGTTCTCATGAGGTTTGGCTTTGAAGGTAAGTTTTTAAATGCTGTTATGTCAAATCTCTCTCAAGCTTATTTTTCAATTCTTATCAATGGCAATCCTGTGGGTTTTTTCAAGGCTACAAGAGGAATTAAACAAGGTGATCCCCTTTCTCCGTTTCTCTTTAACATTTTTTCGGAAGCTTTTTCAAGGAGTTTATCTTTTATTTTCCATAATAATAAACTCTCATATTTTCAGTTGCCATCTTCAATCCCAACAGCTTCTCACCTTATGTATGCTGATGATACTATCATTTTTATGCAAGCGTCTAAATCCAATCTCATTAGAATTAAGGCTTTCCTGGACATATTTGAATTTACCTCGGGCCAAAAGTTTAATTTTCATAAATCTGATTTCTACATTAGCAAAAGGGCATCAACTATCAAATTAAATCAGATGAAGATGATTCTAAAAATGAAACAGGGATCCTTCCCTTTCCAGTATCTAGGCTATCCTATCTTCAAGGGTAGAACTTTAAATATATACTTCCAACCTTTGATGGAAAAGTTGGATAAGAAATTGCAAAACTGGAAAAATAAATGGCTTAGTACGGGGGGAAAATTAATCCTAATCCAAAGTTGCTTGTACTCAATGCCACAGCATTTATGGTCTGTAACTAAACCCCCAAAATATATAATCAAAATGTTTGAGAAAAAATTGGCAAGATTCTTTTGGGGTGAGTCAGAAGGGAAAAGAAATAGAATATGGAAAAAGCGGGCTGAGTTAGCTAAACCAATTTCACAAAATGGGTTGGGGTTTAGATCCATCCGAGCTATACTAGATACATGCTCACTTAAGTTGTGGTGGAAAAGTCAGTTAGGTATCTCCTAAGGGGCAAAACTGCTGTGGTCTCTGCCCCAATCTCATAGGAAATCTGTCACATGGAGAAGAATTTGTTATGTCAATACTATTGCAGAAACTAACTTTCTCATTATCCATGGTAAAGATAGTTGTAACTTTTTGACTGCCAAATGGTGCCCGAGTGGACCTCTAATTAACTATATTCCCAGTCAGATATCTGATGCATTACAACACTGCTCAGTAGCAGATTTTATTAGGGATAAATATGTTATATTAGCTCAGATTTCTTCTTTCCTGGAAAATGATACTTTGTTTTTTTTGCAAAATGCAGAACTGGTGGAGGATAGAGAAGATGGGATAATATGGAAACCGGATGCATCTGGCACCTTTTCATTCAAGTCAGCATATCGGGTTCTTACATGGTCATCAGGTAATTTCCCTGCTTTCAAGCTACTATGGAACACATCACTTCAGGAAAAGATCTCTATTTTTACTTGGAAGATGCTACATTCTTTTCTTCCTCTTGATGATGTGCTTATTAGTTGTGTATATAATCTTGCATCGAAGTGTCCTGTATGTTGTCATTCGGATTCAATGGATCATTTCTTTATATCTTGTCCAATGGCTCAATCTATATGGAATAATATGGAAACACTGATTCATTTCACCCTCACTGAGCATCATTCCATATCTCAGAGATTTTACATTTTCTGGAACTGTCTTGACCTCCCTAAAGGTCATCAACTGATATGCAACATACTTCCCTCCCTCATTTGTTGGTGTCTTTGGAAAGCTCGTAATAGATATCTCTTTGATCAGATTCCATTTTCTACTGCACTAATCTGTAAGGAGGTACTAGATCTCATCAAACTATCTCTGTACTCCAATCCTACACATCTCAGTTCTCCTACTGCACTCCCTCACTCCTTTAAGCATTTAATCCCTACTCTTAGGCCACCTCCTAAGCCAATCATATGGACTGTTTGTTGGGAAAGGCCTTCACTGAACTCTATCAAAATTAACACTGATGCTTCTTGGTTTTCTCACACGGCTGCAGTTGGGGTAATTGCTAGGGATACCTCTGGCACTCCACTATTGATTAACTCGGTTACTATCTCTGCAGATTCTTCTCTTCATGCTAAAATACTTGCCATACAATTTGCTTGCCAAAATTTTCAACAATTAGATGACTCATTCACCATTGAATCCGATTCGTTGCTAGCTGTTAATATGATTAACGAACCTTACTCTGCTAACTGGCAACTTTTCAACTTGGCCTATAAATTTCATAGGCTACTTAGTGGGGCTGTGCTCAAACATGTGTATAGGGAATGTAACTCAGTGGCTAATGCTATTGCCAAACACCATTCTTCCCAAAATCAGGCACTTAACCTCTCTAATGTGCCAGTACATATAAAAGGCCTTATAGCTTTAGACAAGCAGCAAACTCCTCATATTAGAATGTTTAAAAATGGCTATGATAGGGGTTGATACTGCTGATGTTATTTTCATACATGCAGGTACAAGCTTGGATTCTGAATTTATGTGAAATGCTTTCGGTTCTGAGGCTGCTGCCTCCTGGCTCTAATACTACGGGTACTACTTCGGTTCTAAGACTACCGATGTTCGGCACATTTCCATTTTCTTTGTCTCCTATTATTCCAATAAGGCAACGACGTTGAGTGGAAGGTTTCTGGATATCTAGCCTGACTACAACCATTCACGGTTCACTAGCTACTAGTCCTAGCATACTCATTTACAGTCTGATTGTCTATTGGTAGTCGCCTGGCCAAAGTACGAATTAACACGGGGTGTGGAGATTTGGCTACTTTGGAATCGCAACTATCTTTTTTAGGCATTCCCACCGATTGTATATAAATTAGATCCTGTGTAGTTGACATCACTTTTGGAGGCAATGATGTTGCCTTTTGTACAAACTATTGTTATTGCTATATGGCTATCTCCTATTGGCTTGGGGTACCAATATACCAACACCCACCCTCGGGTGATTTTATCAAAAAAAACACAGACGAATTAAAGATACAAACCAGAAAATTGGCTTGCATTCATGCGTGAACTGTTAACCAAATAATTCCCTAAGAAATCTTCTCTAAGAAAAACACAAACTGAACCTCTGTTAAATAACTAATGTCTGCCCAAGATTACAAGTCTGCATATATCCCCCTTGCATGTGCCAACCCTCTGTGGTATATATGGACACGCAAATTTAAAAGCCCAAGTCAAATCGGATTCTTCTTCCCAAAATAAATCAAAATCTATTCTAACTCTAATTAACTAATTCTAAAATTAAGAAATTTCAAATGGAAGGAGATAATACAATCCTTATCAATATGGGAAGTGAATATCTTTATTTTCTTCAAATCCACATGTCTTCACTAATTCACTTTTCACCCCATAACTTTAGCAATTCTGCTTTTGCCTCTCTTCCTTCATCTCTGGAAAAATATCTTATAAAATAAGAACATTTTCCCTTGGAGCACATCGCCTCATTAAAAACCTTAACCTGGAAAACCCAGTGGGAAAAAATCATTGGTTAAGGGAAAAAGAGTACAATGTATAGCTCCCTCTCAATTCTCCGCAATCAATGAATTCCTGCACCAAAAACACCTTAAAGTGCAAATTATATCTTAATAAAATCATAATAATCACACAAAATATGAACACAATATAACACACATCAAATATCCTCACACTTGAATCATGCTTGTCCTCAAGTATGAAGTGAAGAATATAAGAGCAATCAACAATCCACAGTGTTCATAAGTTCTAATTCCCTCATATGACTCTATCTAAAATGACCTAATAAAAAGAAAAAGTAAGATAGAAATACAAATCACACAACTAAACAGATAAAAATTCAACATTTAAAAACTCTAGATTCTACTCTTATAACGATAAATTTTCCCCTGCCAATGAGTAAAGGATCACCTTAACGCACCTGGAAATCATCAACCCTTAAAGTAATTGGAATGAAAATGTTCAAGATCAGGAAATCTAATCATCAATTCAGTCAAAATCGGACAAGCAATGAATATTTTCTCACAGTTTCACTCAATCACTCTCAATATATGAGGGACATTCACTCAATTAATTCACAAGTTATAGCATAAAGAAGTTAATATGCAAATCAGGAAGGTCTTTCTCAAGGGTTGTAACGGGGCTAGGGACCATTCAGATTAGTGAGATCCTAAGGGTTCTAAGCTCAAACAATATCGATCAAAATATTATGCATGTTTTTTTTTCAACCATCATCCATGTTAGTAGACATTCACCAACAATCTTCATCTCATGGCCATTAAGAGAAAGCCAAGTAAGATCACATCAAAGTAGGTGCTATTTTATTTTTTCTTCTTTTTTTTCTTTTCTTTTTTCTTTTTTTTCCAGCACCATTCTTCTTTAATATAGTCCAAAACTGGTACTTTTTGAGAGAACATTGCAACATAAAAATAATATTTTTTCTCTTTTTTTTCAGTTACGCCCCTCCAGTTTGGCCAAACGGAACCCCAGTGTCACTGTTCATAATAAAATTCAGCCTTCAATTTTCGAAACCGTTCAGTCTTGGCAAACTGGACATATACTCAGTAATATCATCAACTCAAGAGAACACAATGATGAATCCATCAACATTAGCTCCAAGAACATGCATAATAGGGCCAAGAGAAAGGATAAAACAAGGTTTTGCCAAAATATAAAGTAACTCATATCAAAGAACATAGTCAAAGCTTCAAAGTGTTTCACTAGGGGTTAATGTAATTGGTAGGAAATTTAAGCTCTGTGTTTCATCCTAGTGCCTTCCATCACTTTCACACATAACAACTCCAATTTTAACAATGTGAACTCTCAGAACAAAGATTGATGTAGAGGGTGCTCTACTCTAGCTCAAACCTCACTTTAGTAGGCTAAAATATTCAATTAAACTCGCCCTTTTTCGTCATCCAAAAAATCATATCAATTAAATTTCACAAATCATAGAAAATCTCATTCAAAAACCTCAAGGCATATCAGATTTACCAAGTTTGTTACAATGAAGTTTACAACCGGCAGGGTACTGTTATCAAGAGCCACTAGAATTTCTTCATGTCAAATTATCGACTCAAACAACACAAAAAACACATGTTTGATTGTAAAAAAAACTGAAATAAATTTTTTTTATTTTCCAAAAATACAAAACAAAACACACAAGAAACCTCCTCACACTTAAACTTTGTTTGCCCTCAAGCAAATAATGCAAAGCTCTTATGAGAAAAGGTTTAACACACAGTCAACATCATAAAGAAAATGACAAAGGAAGAGGGAACTTATAGTGGTGGGTTTTGAAAAATTCCCAATCAAGAGGAGAGCATTGGAGCAAAATTAGGTTCTGCCGCTGGCCTCCCGTTTGGCCAAACGGAACCCTGCGAGTCCAGCTTTCCAAATGTGTGAATTCTCCATGGTGCAAATTCAAGTACTTCAAATCTGTAGATCAAGAATTGAGATCAGATGAGACATTGAAATTCCTAAAAGATTAAAAATAAAAATAAAAACTTAAAAGAAGAAAGAAAAAAAAACTAAGAAAATTGGGTTGCCTCCCGACAGCGCTTTTGTTTATAGTCTTTGGCTAGACTTTTGGATGCCTTTAATGAATATTTGTTGGGTACAATGGAATTTCTTCCATTAATGCCACCTGAGAAGTATCATAGTACGGCATAAGGCAATGACTATCGACGAGGAATGCCCTTTTTGCGTCCATGCTTATAATCTCTACCATCCCATCAGGCCAAACATAAGCCACTTCGAATGGTCTAGTCCATTTAGAATTGAATTTCCTTGACATATGTTGAAAGTTTGACTCAGATATAAGAACTATCTACCCAACCACAAATTTCTTAGGCTTCAAATCTCTGTCATTCCACAACTTATTGCGCTCCTTGTACCGCATAGCTTGATTAAACCCTTTCAATCTTAGATCTCTCAATTCTTGGAGTTGGAACTTTGGTTCTTCCTCACACTTGAGCGACTCCATACTCACTGGAAGAGTATCATCATCTTCTTGATAATCATGCTTCAGATCGGGTGGTAACACCTTCAACTCCAAATCGGAGGTTTTCATATCCGATGAGACTAGTCTGGCAGATGGGTCCCGTTTGTACAAACCGGACCATGTATGCACTTTAAAATTTTTCCAAACATCCACTTCGGACTGAGTTAAGCTGGGCATTCCTTGATTTATTTCAGTTCTGGGCACCACTTTCTGAGAGTGCACTAAACATACCAATTTACGGATTTCCTTATCACTTGAGACTTGAACACTTTTCTCTTCTGGACTTGTAGGCATTTGAATTCCCAAATTATCCTGCAAAACTTTAGTCTCAAGAGAATCTTGGACAAATGGGTCAGTATGATCAATTTCATTCACATTCTCTGCATTTATAGATTTCTCCATGGGTTTATCAATGTTGAGTGTGTACTTATCACCAAAATAATCAAGTGAAATAGTTCCATTCCCAACATTAATAATGGTGTTTGCAGTGTTCAAGAATGGACGACCCAACAATACTCCTTGTGTTCCCTTATCATTGGCATGATTCATTTTTACTACATAAAAATCTGCTGGGTACACAAAGTTATTGACTCGCACAAGCACATTTTCCAACAACCCTTCAGGACATACACAAGATTTATCTGCCAATTGAATCACCACACTAGTGTCTACCATTTCAGCTCCATTCAAAGTTTGATACACAGATAATGGCATGACATTAATTGAAGCTCCTAAATCACACATGGCAGCATTGATCTTCTTATCTCCTATATAACAAGGTAAGGAAAACATACTTGGGTCCTTGCACTTTTGAGGCAATTTCTTTTGGATCACAGCTGACACAGATTCACTCATCATGATCTTGCTTGAATCCTTTGGCTTTTCTGCAATAAAATCTTTCAAGAAATTTCTTACTGGTTGTAACTTTATGGCCTACAAGAACGGAAGATTAATCTCCATTTTTCCAAAAATTGATACAAAATCCATAGGCTCTTCCTTTTTCTTTTCTAATCTACGAGGGAAAGGAGGCAAAATTTTAAGTGAAGGATCATGTAAACTCAACCTCTTACTTACCTCAGCTGGTACCTTGGATTTACCTTATCTTTGGTCTCAGTAGGCTCAGGAATCTCAGAGTTTGTGGTGGTTTCATCGTCCTTTTCCTCCGTTACTTGATTCTGAATTTCTGCTGCAGGGTTCGGTTTGGCCAAACCGGACCCTCCGTCAGTGAACTCCTTCGCTTCTTTGCTTGCGGATTTCAATGGTAATGCATCAACTATCTTTCCACTTCTAAGTGTGACCTGATTTACCATCTCATGAGGGTTCAATTAGACCTGAGAAGGTAACCCTGGTTGTTTCATTCTGAGTTCATTCATGGAATTCAATAAATGGGTGATTTGTCGCGTATGCTCCTCTAAAGTTGTTTCAATCTTCTCAAACCTTTGGTGTTGCTTTTTCATCATGTCCATCATTATGTCCAGCTTATCATTCAAAGATTTCTATTGACCACCTTGATGGGGCTGAGGAAAGACCGGAGCTTCTCGTTACATTGGTGGAACATAGGGTCGTTGGTAATGCTGAGGCTGGTGCGGAGGGGGACCTTGTTCTCTCCACTGGAAGTTAGGGTGATCCCTATACCTTGGATTGAAATTTTGGGGATATGGTCCACCTTTTTGCTACCTCTCATTGAAATTTCCCATAGCATTTGCTTGGACAGGTATCTTTCCCATGGTAAGAATGCATTGCGATGTCGTATGGTTCACTGCTCCACACGTATCGCAAGGCCCTTCTTGTACAGACTCTACCTTGTCAACGACCTTGGATAGCATTTTCTCCATTCTTTCCATCCTTTCCTTGATCTCATCTTTTTCGGGAGTGGATGTTTGTGCCACCTTCTTCAAGATTCTTACTTCCTGCTGATCATACTCCTTCTTAGAGTCCACCAACCTCTTGATGATCTCTCTAGCTTCATTCACTCGAAGGTGAGAAAATCCACCACTACTAGAAGAGTTCACCAAGTCCTTGTTGCTGGATGTCATCCCTTGATAGAAGCATTCAATGGAATCATGTTATAGTAATTCAATAGAACTTTTCCATTTATTAAAGGGCATCAACATCAATTAAAATTCTTAAAAATCATGTTACAGTAATTCAATATAAATTTTCCATTTATTAAAGGGGTCAACATCAATTAATATTCTTAACTAAACATATGGTTGAAATGGTGTAATTGTAGGTGGATCTTATCTTAGAAATATTTTCTAATAATTACACTTACGTTATCACAGTGGACGGCTACTAATTCTACATTTGTAAAATCATATAATATTTATATTATTATTATTATTAATAAGAATAGTAACTTCCATATTAGCACAAAATACATTCATTTGTTTTTTATAAAAAATTATTACTTTCCGCATTATATTTACAATATAGTTAATTAGTAGTATGTAAAAAGATATCAATAATTAACTATATGACCATTTATAGCTCTAACCTTAAAAATAATGTTGCGGAGAATTATCCTCATAAGAATTTATAGAAAATAGAAAAAAAAAAGAATATTTTGGCAAATAGTAAATAAAAGCTAATGAAGATGGTCCTCTTTTCCTTTTAAAAATAGTTGAAAACACTATTACTTAATGAGAATCCATGAAGTTCACTAATATAGTTTTACTATAAACAAGAGATAGCAAAATTGTCGAGGAAGTGGAGTGATTGCAACTATTGGCCTTAAACTAAAGATTCTGGCGAGGTCACGGCTAACGTTCGTCCTTGAAGATTCCTGTGAGGTTACTGTCAGGTACTACTATTTTTATTGTCTCTTTTTCCTTTTTCTTTATTCTTTTTTGGGAGGAGAGGCTTATAATTCTATAATTGCTAGTTTTCTTTTTTTTTTTGTTCTAGTTACCTTCTTTTTTATCTTCTCAAAATTGATCTATTTTACTAGATTATTTCATATGAATGTCTATGTTTCAAAATTCATTTGTCTACCTCTGACTGCGCAGATCTAGAGTAGTTTCTCCATTTCTTCATTGAAAACTGTGCCAAACTCTTTCTCCATTTATTTTTTGTCGGTCTACGTCTTTAGTGGAGGAGGTTGGGGAGGGTGGGTGGGGGGTGGCTGGGAAAGAGTTCAGAAGAAGAATTTCTTGTATCCTTATAATATTTTTAGCTAATACATTTATCTTATAAAAGTTTCAAAGTCCTTTAATTTAAAATTTCCGCGCATTATTACTTCCAAAATATACTTAAATTACATTTAAATATAATGATAATTTATTTGTATATAGGTAATTATTCAAAAGCCATTTCTATTTCATTTCTATTTACAACTTTTATATCGCTTCTATACCATTTTTTTATATGATAAATTTATGACAATCGCCTTATATCAATGGGAGATAATAGGTGGAGAGTTCTTTGTCCTCTTGATGTTATTTGTTTAGGAATAGTATACTATACTGTAATACAACAATAAAATTTTTAATTAATTAATTATAGTTAAATAGTTTAATGTGAAGAATAATAAAAAAAGTGAAGATTAATAAAAGATCAAAAAAATTTAAAGACAAAATTAAATTCTAAAAATAGTAAAAACAAATTAATTTTTTAAAAAAGAACATTAATGATGAATTTTGATTTTTATCCCTTTTGAAGATGCTTTAACTCATTAAAAGCAGTTCTAGAAGATATTGGACTAGAATAAAGCTTTTTTCAGTTCAAATGACCAAAGCAAGAAACACCTTAAAGTTTTAGGATTATTTGAGTAGTTAATTGTACCGACACTAATCCATGAATAAGTTTTAGGTTTATTTTTATTTTGCTTCCACATTGCTAGAAACCTCATATCTATATTCATGGATTCTTCCCCGTGTTCCGTACTTGATCTGCACATTCCCTCATAAATTGAGTCTCTTCTTTAGATTTTGTTTCTTCAGTTATTAATCATAGATTTTAATTTGTCTTTTGCTATGTTCTGTTTTGATTTTTTTTTATTTGGAAAAAATTTTAATAATATGAATTTAGAATGTACTTGTTTAAAACATATTTTGAGCAGATATAGAAATGTAGTTTGAATTCTTTTTCTTGAAAACATATTACATAAACAATTGGCCGAGCAGTAAGCCCTACACTCAATTGTTAATCTCTATACTCCAGAAATTAATGTCCTTCTTAAATACCTCACTTGAAATTAATATTTGTATATTCTTACAGGCAATTCAATCTTACTTTCCATATTTTTAATTAACTTATAAATTCTTTCGACATTACAGGTTCACTTATTTTATTCATCATGGAAAACAAAGCCGGCCTGCGTAGGAGCCATCGGTTGAAAGCTCAGAAGGATGCAGAAGCTATTTGGTCCAACATTCCTTACAAACTCCTTTTACGTATTTTTTCACTCGTTAGTTTGGTTGATCGCTTAGTGAACGTTGCTGCTGTGTGTTCCTCGTGGAGAGCCATGGTCAATGATCCTTTCTTGTCTGAAAATAAGTTGGACATATCAGAGTGCAGCCGCGAACTCAGCCATCTACCTGTATCTCATAAGAGAGCTATACTAAGGCTCGCCTTTGTTCGAGGCATAAACGTCGGACTAGGCTCTCTGAAGACTATAGTATTTGATTATTCCTTCCAGGTGAGGGACAGGGATTTACTCTATGCAGCTTCAAGGTACGTACTTTCTTTTTCTCAATATGTGACAGAATTTATTTTTTTCTATATTACCTTTTATACAGTAGTTTTTACACTCATTGTTGTGTCATTCCTATAATACTAGGTGCTCGAATGTGCAACACTTGATGTTGCCATGCATATCCGGGAATACAACAATGAAAGGGCTATCAAAGGCTTTCAGAAGCTGGACGCAGCTCGACTCTTTAGTCCTCGGGTGGGAATTCGGAGAACTCAGCATACTTGAAATCGCGGGTCGCAACTGCCCTAACTTAAAGGAACTCTATATTAGCTGTCCAATGTTACATCTGCATATGGCGGTGGCTATAGTATCTGGCATGCTCCGGCTGAAGGTGTTGAACATTCATTGTAACTTTTTCAACAATGCCATGGTGCATGCGATGAATGTGCTTACATGCGGATCGCTGGAAAAAATCTCCATAACCACTGAAACCAGGTGACTAAATATAGAAGATTAATCTCGTCGGTTCATTGGGCTATTCATATAGGCTATATTGAAGAGAGTGAGGCTGAGGCATTTCCTATGCACCTAGTAGTCTGCAATTTTTTATGTTGAAGAATTGGAAACAATTTGATCATTTCCATTTCAAATGTCTATGCCTATTTACCCTGATCATTAGGTCAAAAGAATACATTGTGAGAAATATTAAATTGTGTCTTAATTGTGTTTGAACTGTATGAATAAAGAGAACATGTGTGTGTGGACATGTATTATCTTAGGTTCTCTTTATATCATCTTTCAGAGTCAAAAGATTTTCCTTTAGATTGTGTTGTTAGTTGTGATTCTATTGAGTTTTGAAGAGGTAGGTTTAAATACATTCCTAACTTAATACTGTCTTCTTTCTCTCTCTTTGGATGAAATTAGAAACTGAATCCTTTTAGACCGGATTGTCAACACGAATTTATTGGTTAAAAGATAACCTATACATATGAAGGTAGGGTTAACTTGAGATCGAGTGCTGAAATTGGATATCTTAATTTGGACATCATGAATGTTTAATCATATTTTATTACCTTTTCAAAGATTATATTGGAGATATTGTGACACCTTATTTCTACGGCTAAAGAAGTTATGAAATTAATCATAGATATATAGTGGTTGTATTTACTGGGAAGCGAATAAACCCACATATCATATGGCAAAGTCTACAGTGAATGGAATTGTAATGAATTTGAATACTTTCCCAAGCTTGTCCCAATTAGAGCAAGCTGCCATATTGCTAAATTGGATACCATTTCCAGATGCTCGTTCTAATCTCAGTTCACTCCAAGACATAGGACTATTTTACCTCGGTTCTGAGACCTTTTTACCTATGTTTTTCATGGAAATAACCAAGATAAAAAGAAATGCAGTAAAAAAATCTAATTTTTACCTTGATTCAAAACCAAGGTAAAAAGAAATTTTTACTTCAGTTATTTTTGAAAAAATAACTGAGGTTAAAAGTTTGACCCACACCGGCAGCAGCGAGGCGACCGACATGCAGTAGTGGAAAAAGGGTGATTATAAATGCATGCAATCAAAGGCAATTACTCGAGAACCACCTTTAATTAGGATCTTTAAAAGGTTCAAAATTTGGAAATCCCTCCCAAGCCCCTTCCTTCAATTTAAAGGAAGCATAGAATCGATTAAAAGTGGAACCGCCTTTAATGAAAATTGATTAAAGATTGTTTTATTTTAGACACTCATTTAATGGGCTACCTTTATTGGCCCCATATATAAACAACTATTAAGTTTTTATACCTTAGTCATTTTACGAACTTAAACCCTACCATTCCATCGCAAATGGAGTAAACACTCTCATTCTTCCGATCGAAATTAAACCCTGCTCCACTCTACCGCTTTAGCGAACCAGTGCCCCCTTCTCAATTCCTCCGCTCGCTTCCACGTCGAAGCCCTCCGCTTCTGCCATTTGGCTCCGCCTCCACTTCGTCGAAGCCTTTTTCCACTTTGTTTATTGTTGCTAGTTTGAACCAATTGTAACGAATACAGGGTTTTTTTGTTGTGGTTAACACAACATGATTTGCTATTGTTTCCAGATCTAGTTTTAATTCACTGCTGAAAACCTCAGCTATTTTTTCGTACCCTAATTTAAGGCAATGGTTTAACTGTCATTGATCAATTTTGAGGGTTTCTTAGTAGTGATTAGTCCATGTATCATATGATTGAAAGGAAGGTGCATGGCCGATGTCGGTTATTACTGAGTACATGATCAATTATTGTTGTTATCGAGACCATAGCTAACATATGTCATGAAACAATTCATCAAGTTGGCCAGCTTTTGCTGTAGCGTAGGTTGAAATAGATATTAGCTTTTGTGGTCTGCCGATGGTGGAGATAACGTCGGTTTGTCAATTTTTGTAGAATTGATGGCCTAGCGACATGGAACGGACCTCTACCATTAATTTCTTTACATTGCTTTTTGAGAAAAATGGAAGTCTATCACAAAATCGCCGATAGAATAATATATGCAAAAGATGTACTAGATACAAAAAATCTTTAAATAATATCAAAATGAAGTCTACCACTGATACTCGATCTCAAATGCTAAGAAAGTTTTCACGGGCATTATAAAGAATAATATTTAGATATGACTTCCCTTACAATCCATTAGACTTATGGTAGTAGGTTGAAATAATTGTTGCAACTACTTTACCATCTTATAAACAATAAATATTGTGATGAGGCAGTGTTCTTCATGATTAGCCATTTTCTAAAGGCAATTCCCAGAGCTCTTTTCACAACCCCATTTTTTTTCAAAAATTTTCTGGTTTTTAAGGAGGTGTTTGGTTTGCTTCGTTTAGGTTTCAGATTTAAGTCATGTTGTCGCGTTTACAAGGTTCGCCAAGTCTGCATTGGTTCATTGTCGGAAAAAATTAAATGTCGGTAAAGGCCAAGTTTTAAGCAGGCAAAATCAAATTTATTTCAGTTTATACGTGGGGGTATACTGATTGGGCTGGTTGATGTTTGATTGTGGTCCTTGAAAAGGGCCAACAAAGTTATCCAAGATCGTGCCAGGCCTCAAATAATCTTATAACATTTTCTGTTGTTATTTTTGTTTCAAAATTCATTTATTTTTAATTTAGGTTTTTTTCAATAGTGGAAAAGCCTTTATTAAAACCACCATTAGAAGGAGGTTCCAAGAAATTTATCGGGAACCGCCTTTGATTTAGATTCCAATGAGGTTTCGAGCTTGGAACTTATTTTGGATACGATTAAAGGCGGCTCGAAGTTGACAAAAGGCAGTTCCGCCTTTGATTGCATTAATTAAAGGCGGTTCAATTGAAGAATCGCCTTTAACAGGGTGCCTTTGTTGGGTTTTTGTGTCCTAATGTAAATAGCTAGCTAGGGTTTTCTAAACCAAACCCATTTCCTTAGCTTTGTCCTAGATCTATAGCCTCCACCCATTTACTCTTTGCAATATACATTTTCTTAAGAAATTAATCTCAAACACTCTCCCTCTTCTCCTTTTTCACATTTTCAAAGCACCCAAAGTCTCTTCCCTCTCCAGCCTCACAGCCTCTCCCTCCATCGGCAGGCTTCAACTTCTCCCTCCGCTGCCGGGTAACCTCGCCTACTCCTTCGGGCTTCAAATCCACTCCACTCGGAGTCCGCGCACATCTCCCCCTCTGCTGGTATCCTCTCCCCCCCCATTGGTGTCCTCTCTCTTCCTCTACCGATGTCCTCTCTCCCTCCGTCGGTGTCATTTCCTCCCTACATTGGGCCGCACGGCTCTCTCCACCGGGCCACATTAGAATTGCCTCCGCCCACCACCGATGCGTCACCTCTGCCTGCCAGTACACGCTCGCCTCTACCAGTTTACAGATTTTTCCACTGCCATGTTTACAGATTTTTCTACTGCCATGTTTACAGATTTTTTTATCTGTTTATTTATCTATGTTTAAACTGATTTTTATGATTTTTATTTCTTTTCTGATTGTCCAGCATTGTCAGATATGTTTCTTATGCCGCCTGAAACCTAGGTTTCTAGAAGCTTTTTTTTGGACCCCAGAAATAGGTTCCAAATTCGGAATCCATTTCCGATCCAATAGAAGGTGGTTCTCATAACCCTCTTTGCTCAAAATGATCAAAGACACGACCATAGAAGGCACATAAGAAGTGCTTTTTCTGGTCCAGTAATCCAGCCTCAAATAGGCCCCATTTAGAGATTTTATCTTCTTTCCTGGTAGATTTTAGAACTCGTTCTTAGGGTTTGATGCTTGCGAGCCTTATTTTGTTTCTCTGATTTGTTCTTGAGAAGCCTAACGTTTTCCAGCCGTATCAGTTGTATACTATCAAAGTTGAACAATATCAATATTGTCCCATACCTTTTAGGAAAAGTTTACTTTCGAAAGACATACTCTTAACAGGTTAAATTATTTCCAATTAATACAATAACCACTTTATAACGAGAGCAATAGCTTTGAATATAACTTTTTTGATAATGTGATTACCTATTCTAAAAAAAATTAAGATAAGTAAAGCCTCAAAATAAGAAAAAAAAATATAAAATCATACCTAATATACAAAAACATGCCAACACAGTTTATAAACTCAAGAACGAGAGACAACCACTGGATGAATGTGGAAAATTTAAGACAAAACTTAAACATAACATGGAGAAAGAAATTATATATAGCGGGTGGGGGAGAAAACGGTTCTAAGAATAATATGTGAGAAGATGAAACATAAAATTTGAATTTTTAGTTTTAATTCAGCAATTGTCGAAATCACACACGAAATCCACCAAATCTTGTAAACATTACAAAACAATATCATACTCATAAAATTTTTTAAAGCTTATGAAAAGGCATATCCAACCATTAGGCTATTGATATGAATCTAGAAGATGAAGCCGCAAGAATTGTGCCAGCTTTACCCGCATCCGTACAGAGCGTGTCGCCCACACGGGTCATGTCACTCGTACCTGTACGGATGTTGCCTCAGTTAGATCAAAGCTTAAAAGGTCATGTCAGAGATCATTTATATGATTTGACTGGTATAATGAAAAGAGCCAAGAATAAACTTAGATATGAAGAGTTGAATGCTTTGATTGTTTAAGTACACGAAGAGGAGCTGAAGATTCAAAATATTCTTTGAAGAATTGCACTCTAATTTTGAATTATGTATTCAGGGTTTCCTATTCCTGAATTTCAAAATTATGTTTTGATTTAGGTTTTCTATTTCATTATTTTGAGATTAGGGTTTTTGGTAGATTCACTACAACAAACTGCACCTTTTACCTCAGTTCTGGAGGGGTTTTTACCTTAGATTTTTTTTCCAAAAAACTGAGGTAAATACTAGTGGAGTAAATTTTGAATGTAGATCAAATTTTACAGCGTCAATAAAGTTGACCTCAACTACACACCTCGTAATAGCTAATACTTTTCGGTTATCGTACAATTCACTGCGCAACGGAGGCACCCAGAGCCTTTTTTCTTTGACATTGAATATCATTCCATGGCTATTGATAGTCTACATTTCGAATGCACTTTGAAGCAACTCAGTATTGGGAAAGTACCAACTTTGGTAAAGCGCTTAAATAAATTTTATTCGTAGACAAATGCATATGTAGATATATATATATATATATATTAATATTTCTAATCTATATTTTTTTATTATGACTTAGTACATCCCGAGGGAGATTTTACAACTCCTACCAACTGAGAAGACCCCCGTAGTGGCATTGTGCTATGGGATAGACTGGCATATGAACAACTCGGGGGTGGGAAGATGAATCCCTTTCCCCAAAGGGTTTTGGCGGGTTCCTTAAGGGAAACAACCTACGCATTGGGGACACCTTGTTCTTTGAGATGACAGAAGCTAGGGTACATACCGTCTTCAAGGTCATCATTGTCTGAGCTGATTAAGTTTATGGTAATTTCTGTTATGTGTGAACTATGACAATTAAATATTCAAATTTATGTACTTGTAAGGATATTCTCATGCCTACATTTTTTCTAATTAATTAATTCAGTATCTTATTTTAACCTTATGTAATTGTATGTATTACTCCGTCCCAGCCGAATGTGCACACTTTTTGGTCAACTTTCTCAGGTCATGTTTGACCAACGATAACTTTAGTTACGTATATTAGCGGTGTGTTAAAATTTGATATTTAGAAAATACAGCATGCAGAGAATCCAACAATATCTCACATGATGATATTGGTATCTATATACTAGTTGAAATTTATGGTCAAACGTGTCTTGAGAAAGTTGACCAAAAAGTGTGCAGATTCGGCTAGGACGGAGGGAGTACATGTTTATACGTGTGACTTCATGTGAGCACTATTTTATGAATCATTTTTTGGTCATGTGATTTAAACACATTGAACAAAGGGGGTACTAGTTGCGTAAGAAATAGGAAAGGTTTCTTTTCTATCACCGTAAATTTCATGTGTGCGACGTCGCAATGTCAATTACAATTGTATCTCTAGAAATGACGTATTGCGCAAAATTGGCCCAACTTCTACCACATCAAACGGTAACGTCGCATGCTACTCGGTAACCTTATTTACCTCATTTTTTATCTTTTACTTCGGTTATTTTATCAACCAAAGTAAAAAAACCAATTATTTACCTCATTTTTTTAACCAAGGTAAAAAAAACCTTTTACTTCGAAAAAAACAACCGAGGTAAAAGAAATTTTTGCCTCGATTTTTTGGGATTAAGGATAAAACCGAGGGAAAAGGGGCGAAGTAATAGATGTTGTTTCTTGTAGTGACTAACACTACACTCTTTTTCTCACTCGGTTTTTAAGTGACGTAGTGTATTCATCATAGGAATAATCTCAAAATTCATGTAATATTTGAAGATTAGTTTAGATTAAATTAGATAAGATAAGTTTAGATAAGATTGGATAAAATTAGGAAAGATTTGATAGGATTAGATTCCATGAATCTGGCCATTCTTATTAGGAAAATCCGGCCATACTTCTTCAAAGTTTAGGACATTTATTTTGATTAGGATTTAGATTTTCAAATACAGTTTCATTCAACAAGGAATAATATTAAATCCTAGCTGAATTATGTCTTCTGATTTCTTCTGATCCAGCCAAATTAAACCCTATATATAGGGAAGGCTCTCACTGAATTAATTACCTTTTTAATAAATCATATAATTCAGAATTTGAGTTTATTAATATTTTCTTGCGAGCATCCTTAAACTTGCAAATTTATTTTTGAAATTATGAGACTAGAATTTGCGAGAATTTCATGAACAATGCGTGCAACTAATGCTTAGGTTTAGGGATTTCTACTTTGTGTTAGTGAAGATCTAAAGTTGTGTTTTCTACAATGTCTTTTTGATTTCAAGAGAGTGCTTCTTCAAATATTCCCCATCCAAAATCTTCAAAAGGAAATTAATATCAGCCATGTTCAAGATAGTGCCTTTTTAGTTGTCATATTTTATAACTAGATTTCTTCTAAAATATATTAAAGTTCAAGTTTAAATATTTACATATATATTAAATGATTAATTTTATCATCATATTTAAATATAAAATATATTTTAAGGTATAGTTTTATAACACTATTTTCACTTCAATACTTTTAAAATGGGTATAGTTTTATAACACTATTTTCACTTTAATACTTTTTAAATATTTTCTATTATCTTGTTACTAATAGATTTTCAAAAGGTATTTGAATCCCTACTCACAAGATGATGTCAACAATGCGAGAAATTCTTTTGCTAAGCATCTAATTCTCAATTGGTCAGCAACCCTAGGGAATCCCGATATTGTTAGAGTATCACATGTTTGATAGAAAGTGAAGCTTAGAAATTCCAGGATATATTTCTAGTTATTTCTATTCATATCTATACATTATTGCTTGGTTAGCGTTATCTATAGATTTTTGTCAAGGTGCATTATACTACCATGTATTGTGTTAGTGAACCGAGGCCATATTTGTGTTGGGAATATTAATAGAAAAAACATTTATCACAAGAGTAGATAGTACTTCCGAGTATGAAACCGGTTTCGGCCCTTTTCATTACTATTTTCCATATGGCTGATTTCAATTTTCAAACTCGGATATGTAAGACACGACGCTGTTTCCGACTTCAGAAATGTTGTATATATATTTTTTTTAAAAAGCCTCAAATGGGGAACGAAATACAACGGAAATGTGAGACGAGTTTGGAACCTAAATAGGTTTTCCCAAAGAGCCAAAAATCATAGTTCTGAGTTTGGAAAAGCGTAAGCCTCCAAGTTTGTAAATTGTGTCCAAGGTCCTGAACTCAAATAAAATTAAAGTCGGTTCCACCGAATCTTCAAAGGTTAGTTTTAACCGCCTTCGTCGTCGTTTTTAAAGGTGGTTCTTGGATCTGCCTATGTTGGTGGGATATCAAAGGCGGGAGCATTAGAGGCACTTTGAACATGCCTTTAATGGTTCGATATAACCGCTTTTAATGACCCTCTCCTACACTAGTGTCACTCTTATATTCTCTCGATATTATTATTTTTAATTCAACAAAATATTGTGGATTGTATTCGTTTTCATGAATAATTAACTCAGGTGCATATTGGATTTGAATTATTTGTATTTAAGATAATATATGGTTTAT
The DNA here is from genome assembly GCA_037428765.1 of Rubia yunnanensis. Classification (NCBI taxonomy): domain Eukaryota; kingdom Viridiplantae; phylum Streptophyta; class Magnoliopsida; order Gentianales; family Rubiaceae; genus Rubia; species Rubia yunnanensis. The sequence goes on along the minus strand of CM075064.1, from coordinate 110,248,345 downwards.
ATAGTGAAGATAAAAATTAGAATGTTAGACCCATTTAGGCATTTTGGACCCAAGACCCCTTTGACCAAACGGGTTTGGATATGGGTCTAAGATTTTTAGATCCTTTGGGTCTTGGTTGGGTTTGGGTCAAACTAAAATTTTTAGGGTTAGATCTGGGTTTTATTAAACCTAACCCGGACCCAAACAGACTAGAGAATCGATCAGCAAAATAATCGTAACGACGCCTATCCTCTGCAATCACAACTCGAGGTAATCTCCGAGGCGGTGATCCCTGCGCATAGAAACCCAAGGTAAGCTCTAGAGCCGGTGATAAAGGCCATATAAATACCCAAAAATACCAGAGCTTCATGGAATCTGTTAGGAATAAAAATCCCACTAGATATTTGTTAGCCCAAAAAGATGGATAACAAAGACAACGTAAAGAAAATAAAGGAAATAATGGACACAAGAATTTACGTGGTTCGGTCAAGTTGACCTACATCCACGGCTGGAGGAGACCGGAAGCTTCACTACAAGTGGAGAAAGTATTACAAGGCTTTGCCTACCACCTGTGCAGGAATTATGTGGCAAAATATTAATACGAGGGCTTTGGCTTCTACAACTACAAAGAGAGTTAAAGGGAGAAGAAAGCAAGTAGCAAAGGAATGCTATGCTTGAGGTGTGTTTGAACTACTAAGTTCATCCCCTATTTATACTACTACAAGTTCACCAATGGCCAAGAGCTCTCAAACAAAACTTATCCCAATATCCCAAGAAATCCTCCTTCTTGCTTCAAGCATGGGTTGTGAACATTACTTCAAAATGGTTTTTGCCAAAAAACCATGATAGTTGAACCCCAATAGTCAAAGAAATAATGCTTCAACTTGCCAAGCATAGGATGAGAATAGTGTTGCAATTTAATGCTTTGAATGATTGTCTTTGATATCCTCTAAAGAAGTGAATGTTCATGGATAATTGGGTGAAGACCACATTTCTTCACAAATCTCCACCTTGGTCTGAACCCCAAAAGTAATAGTTTACTCACCCTCCTCCAACATGGCCCTAATGGGCCGAATCACCAACAATGAACACCAATCAAGTCCAAGGACTGCTTGAACTTGAAATAGGGAAGAGCCTTCGTGAACATATTAGCAGGAAAAGCCTTTGTATGGATTTTCTCAACAAGGACCTTCTTCTGTGCAATGGTATCATGAATGAAGTGATACTTAATATCAATATGCTTCATCTGCTCATGATACATCTGATCTTTAGTCAAGTAAATTGCACTTTGACTATCACATCGAATAGTAGTATCCCTTTGTTGTAGAGTTAATTCACCAAAAAGACCTCTCAACCCTAAAACTTCTTTGATTGCCTTTGTGACTGCCACATATTCTGCCTCAGCAGTAGATAAAGCAACTACATGTTGTAGAGTAGCTTTCCAGCTAATTGCACAACCTCCAATGCAAAATACATAACCTGTAAGAGATCTGCGCTTATCAAGCTATTCTAACTCCAGATCATCTAGCTGTTCTAACTCCAGATTATACATGGTAACCAAAGCAAGCAATACACGAATAGAGCTATGTTTCACAAAAGATGAGAAAACATCATTGAAATCTACACCTTGTATCTGATTGTGGCCCTTTGCGACCAATCATGCTTTGTACCTTGCATCATCAACACCTGAAGTATCTTCCTTTCTCTTGAAAACCCATTTGCAACCAACAAGTTTCTATCCTTTTGGTGGCACCACAAGATCCCATGTTCTATTCTTGTGTAGAGATTCCATCTCTTCGTTCATAGCCACCAACCATTTGCCAGAAATAGCATATGAAACTGCCTCTGAATATGTGAAAGGTTCCTCGTATCCACCTCTTTCCTATGCCACTGATAAAGCATATGCAACCAAATTTGCATACCTCTATGGTGGTCGAATGTCACGTCTCGGTCTATCTCTGGCAATGGAAGAATACTCATCTCCTGGTTGATCTTCAGCACGTTCATTATCAAATTCTTCAACCACTTCTTGGGTTAGTTTTCTCCCAGAAGAACCACCAATCTCTAACTCCAACTGCTTTTGTGCACTATTCTCTTTTTCTGAATCACAAGGATTGCAAGAATCTTTTCTAGGATGTAACACATATGATTCATCAAATGTAACATCTCTACTAATTACAAATTTGGGTGATTTGGGATCAGGATACAATAATCTATATCCTTTCACCCCTGAAGCATAACCTAGGAAAATACATTTCTTAGCCCTAGGCTCTAGCTTTCTCTTGTTAACATGCATATAAGCTGGACACCCAAATATTCTTAAATTAGAGTAATCAGCATGAGTACCTGACCAAACTTCCTCCGAAGCCTTGAGATCAGGAGGTGCACATGGAGAGCGATTGACGATGTGGCAAGTCGTAGATATGGCTTCTGTCCAAAAGTCTAATGTTAACTTGGCATTTGAGATCATGCACCAAGCCCTTTCCAAAAGAGTACGATTCATCCGCTTTGCCACACCATTCTGTTGAGGCGTCATTCTAACAGTATAATGTCGAGCTATCCTTCATTTTTACAGAACTCATTGAATTGATTTCCATAAAATTCCAACCCATTGTCAATCCCCAGGCATTTAATTTTTTTTCCAGTCTATTTTTCAACCAAAGTCTTCCATTGTTTAAATGTTAGGAAAACATCACTTTTAAGTTTCAAAAAATATACCCAAACTTTTCTTGAATAGTCATCAATAAAAGTAAGCATATATCTTGCAGCACCCTTAGAAGGAATACGAGAGGGCCCCCAAAGATCAGAATGAATGTAGTCCAAAGCACCTTTGTTTTATGAACTGCAGCTGAAAGAAAGCTAACTCTTTTCTGCTTTCCAAAAATACAATTTTCACAAAAGTCCAACTTACCAGTACTTTGACCACAAAGTAGACCTCTCTTGCTTAACAATATTAAGCCTTTCTCACCCATATGTCACAACCTCATATGCCACAATTTGGTGATATCTTCATCTAAGGAAGTTGGGATAGCCACTGCCCCAATTACTGTAGATCCCTACAAAACATACAAAGTGCCAACTCTACAATCCTTAATCATCACAAGAGCACCTTTACAGATTTTCAGGATTCCACCATCACCTGAATATCTCTACCCGAGAGCATCAAGAGTGCCAAGAGAGATGATAATTTTCTTTAAGTCGGGAACATGCCTAACATTAGTGAATGTCCTAATAATGCCATAATACATATTGATTTGAATTGTTCCCCTACCAACAACCTTACAAGGAGCATTATTACCTATCAAAACAATTCCACCATCCCATTCTTCATAAGTGGAAAAACACCCCCTATCATAACTCATGTGGTAAGAACAACTCGAATCTAAGAGCCACTCACTAGACTACCTTGACTCATTATCCATGGCCACAAATATGATTCCATCACTCTCATCTTCTACTACACTAGTTTCACCAGCATTGCTGCTATTCTGCTCATTTTTATATTTTTCTTTGTTTTTCAATTTAAAACAATCAGCCTTAATGTGCCCTTTTTTCTTGCAATAGTTGCAAATTTTATTTCTGTATCTAGACTTCGACCTCCCTTTGGATCAAACACCTTCAAAATCTCTATTTTCACCTCTGCCCCTCACAAACAAACCCTCAGCATGAGTTCCACTCGATTCCCCAGTAATGTCCCTATCAATATGCTCTTTAGATTTTAATGCAGATTTTATACTATTGTATGAGACCGATTCTTTCCCATAAATCATAGTATCTCGAAAATACTTATAGGAAATAAGAAGGGAACATAACAATAAAATGGCTTGATCTTCTTCATCAACTTTAGTAACTACATTCTCTAAATCCAAAATGATGGAATAAAATTTATCAAGATGTGAGAGTATAGATGTACCTTCCGCCACTTTCAACATGTAAAACTTTTGTTTCAAATAGAGGTAATTCTCCATTGTCTTCTTCATGTATGTAGATTTTAACTGATCCCACATACCTTTGGCAGTTCTCTCACTAGCAACTTCCTGCAAAACCTCGTTAGAGTGATTTAAAATAATGGCAGATCTAGCCTTCTTGTCTAGATCACCAAAATCTTCTGGTGACATGTCCGCTGACCTTTCCTCCACTCCTTCAAGGGCTAGCTCACATCCATCCTGGATTAGGATGGCTTCCATCTTATGTTTCCACATACCAAAGTTTACACTCTGGTCAAACTTTTCAATAGAAGTCCTTGTTACCGTCATGATAGCTAATAGATAAAAAAATGAGATATGGCTCTGAAACCAATTTTTTAGTAATATGAATCCCATGAGATATATCTTAGCCCAAAAAGATGGATAACAAAGACAACGAAAAGAAAATAAAGGAAACCAGAAGCTTCACTATATGTGGAGAAAGAGACCAGAAGCTTGACCTACATCCTCGGCCGAAGGAGACCAGAAGCTTCACTATATGTGGAGAAAGTATTACAAGGCTTTGCCTACCATCTATGATGGAATTATGTCGCAAAATATAAATATGAGGGCTTTGGTTTCTACAACTACAAAGGAGAGTTAAAGGAGGAAGAAAGCAAGTAGCAAAGGAATGCTATGCTTGAGGTGTATTTGAACTACTAAGTTCATCCCATATTTATACTACGCCAAGTTCACCAATGGCCAAGAGCTCTCAAACAAAAATTATCCCAATATTCTAAGAAATCCTCCTTCTTGCCAAAAGCATAGGTTGTGAATATTACTTCCAAATGATTCGTCCCAAAAACCATGATAGTTGAACACCAATAGTCAAAGAAATAATGCTTCAACTTGCTAAGCATGGGATGAGAATAGTTTTGCAATTTAATTCTTTGAATGATTGTCTTTGCTATCCTCCAAAGTAGTGAATGTTCATGGACAATTGGGTGAGGACCACATTTGTTTACAAAAGGTAAAAGAATTTAGTTGCAATATTAAAATTTTATCATGCAACATGTAGTAGTTATAAGTTTATGACCTGATTAATGCAACCTGGAAATTTTATCTTATCTTGATTTATTCAAATTTGTAATTTAAGCATTGGTCTTTCCATAACTTATGGAAAGACCGTCTTTTAAGAGATGGACTCTTTAAGATATCTAATAAATTTGATTGTAAATTTAGTCCCAAAAAATTGAACAAGAAAAACAAGATATTTGATTATCAATTCTTATGTTGTATCTCTGATGTACTATGTACATGCATTGTATATATATTGAATGTGTAATTTAATGCTATGATTTGTGCAATACAATATTTATACAATTATCTCAAAAAAATTGTAATAATGCACAATAATACATATACTCCCTCTGTCTCAACCATTTTTGTAGAGAGAGAAATGAGCGGGATTTTTTTTCAAGAGGGAAAAAGTCTCAAATGCCCTTCACCTCTACCACTAGAACATTGTAGCCTCTATAACGATGAAACCCACAACGACAAAAATAGCAACCCAAATGACAAAATAGTAACATTTATTTTAGGGTAACATTTATCACATGGAATCAAAACTTACCTTCATTCTCTATCCAAATCTTGAATATGCAAACTTCAGACCATTCCCCCCTGCTCCTCCAGATATCCAATTTGACTATTTCCCACCCTAAACCCTTTAGATTCATAAATACCTGGTTCAATCGGCTAGAATTTATAACCTTAATTAGGGATAACTGGGAAAAACCACTTGCTGAGACTGGTATGCTTGGATTTTACCTAAAATTGATTACACTTAAGAAGGTGATAAAAATATGGAATAGAGACTGCTTCGGAAACATTGATACTAATATCATTAAAGCAGAGGAGGCATTAACAATTCAGGAACGTCTTTTTGACTTGACACCCTCAGCCTCTGAACTTATCAAACTAAATGAGAAAAAAGCCTTATTGCTTAGAGCCCAAAAGGAGAAGGAAAAATTCTGGAAACAGAAAGCTAGATCTAAATGGCATAAGTTAGGAGATAACAACACTCAATTTTTCCATAAGGTGGTGCAGGAGAAAAACTGTAGGTTACAGATCTCCAAAATTAAAAACAGACAAGGCCAATGGATAAATTCACAGCTGGAAATCCAAAATGAAGCTATTGCCTACTTTTCTGAGTTATTAACTGAGCATAACCAAATGGCTAATGACACATACTACCCCTACTTCCTCAGCCAAATCCCTAACATTATCACTGACCAGGACAATCAAGCTTTATCCAAATCAGTCTCAGAAGCTGAATTAGAATCAGTGATTAAGGGCCTAAACAAGAACAGCAGTCCAGGACCAGATGGTTTTTCAACTAAATTCTATAGTAAATGCTGGTCTATTATAGGACATGATCTAACTGAAGCAGTAAACGAATTTATTACAGGCTCTGATATGCCTGTGGGAGTTTCTAGTACCTGGATAACTTTAATACCAAAAAAACAAACTCCCTGCTCATTTGAGGACTTCAGGCCAATTAGCTTATCAAACGTCTTGAATAAGATATGCTCAAAAGTGTTAATGGAACGTTTGAGACCCTATATGGATAAAATGATCTCCCCAAACTAATCTGCCTTTTTAAAAAATAGAGATATTGCAGATAATGTTCTCTATTTGCAGGAAATGATTAGATTTTTAGATAAAAAGGGTAGAGTTCCTAACTGCATACTTAAGTTGGATCTAAGAAAAGCTTTTGATAAAGTAAACTGGAATTTTCTCAAAAATATTTTGACAAAGTTTGGTTTTCATGGCAACTTCTTAAATGCGGTTATGAAAAATCTCTCCCAAGCTCATTTTTCAGTACTTGTCAATGGCAATCCAGTAGGGTTTTTCAAAGCCACAAGAGGTATTAAACAAGGTGATCCACTCTCTCCTTTCCTTTTTAATATATTCTCAGAAGCTTTTTCTAGGAGCTTGTCCTTTATATTCCGGAATAATAGTCTCTCTTATTATCAGCTACCTGCTTCAATTCCAGCTGCTTCTCATCTAATGTATGCCGATGACACCATCATTTTTTTGCAAGCCTCTAAGTCTAACCTCATTAAGATTAAAGCCTTCTTAGAGATCTTTGAATACACTTCGGGCCAAAAAATTAATTTTGATAATTCAGATTTCTACATAAGTAAGAGGGCCACAACTGCTAAACTTAATCAGGTAAGGACGATCTTGAAAATGAAGAAAGGCTCCTTCCCTTTCAAATACCTAGGCTGCCTCATTTTTAAAGGCAGAACATTGAATAGGTACTTCCAACCTTTGATGGAAAATTTGGACAAAAAATTTCAAAATTGGAAGAACAGGTGGTTGAGCTCAGGGGGTAGAATAATCCTAATCCAATCTTGCTTGTATTCTATACCACAACATTTATGGTCTGTAACTAAACCCCCAAAGCACATAGTTAAAACATTTGAGAAAAAATTGACTAGATTTTTTTGGGGTGAATCGGAAGGTAGAAAAAACAAAGTTTGGAAAAAATGGGCTGATTTAGCTATACCAATGAATCAGAATGGCTTAGGTTTTAGATCAGTCCAAGCTATAATTGATGCCTGCTCAGGTAGTTCTTTATGGTCTAAATTGCTGTGGTCCTTGCCACACTCTCATAGAAAATCTGTGACTTGGAAAAGAATCTACTCTCTAAACTCCATTGCGGAAGATAATTCTCTTATCATCCATGGGAAAGGCAGTTGCAATTTATGGACTGCCAACTAGTGCCCCAATGGTCCACTTTTACACTATATCCCCAGTCACATATCTTCTACATTGACATACTGTACTTTAGCAGATTTCATCACAAACAAAGCTACCATTTTACCCCAGATTGCACCTTTCCTGGATCATGATACTCTCTCCTTCTTGCAGGGAGCAGTCATTACACCAGACAGGGATGATAGGCTGATATGGAAACCAGAAGTGTCAGGTGTCTTCTCCTTCAAGTCAGCATATAAGATACTTACACTATCACCAGGTAATTTCCCTGTTTGTAAATTCATATGGAACACCGCATTACAAAGAAAGATCTCCATATTCACATGGAAAATGATGCACTCCTTTCTACCTTTTGATGATGTACATACTAAATGTGGTTTTAGTCTAGCTTCAAAATGCCCGGCATGTACTCATTCAGATTCTATCCAACATTTTTTCATTTCATGTCCTGTGGCCCAATCTGTATGGAATAGCATGGCATCTATAGTTCACTTTTATCTTAGTGACCAACATTCCATCACTGATAGATTCTTTGTTTTCTGGAATTGCAATGATCTCCCTAAGTGGCACCAAATGATTTGTTATATTCTCCCCTCCCTGATCTACTGGTGCCTTTGGAAAGCTCGGAATAGATTCTTATTTGATCAGAAACTATTTTTTACAGACCTTATATGTAAGGAAGTGCAGGATCTAATAAAACTGTCTCTCTATACAAAACCTTCACTTCTGGTCTCTCTCACAGCTACTCCACATTCCCTTAGGCATTTGATACCATATCTTAGACCTCCCCCAAAGCCTATTATATACACTGTATTCTGGGAAAGGCCTAAGATCGGGTCCATCAAAGTTAACATTGATGTTTCATGGTACCCAAACAAAGTTGCAGTAGGGCTAATTGCTAGGGATAATTCAGGTACACCACTATTGATTAAATCAGAGACTATTTCAGCTGCCACTCCACTCCAAGCTGAAATCCTAGCTATACAATTTGTCTATAACATTTTCCCACAATTGGACAATACATTCACTATTGAAACAGACTCCTTGCTGGCAGTTCAAATGTTAAATGATCCCTATTCTGCACATTGGCAACTGTTTCATAAGGTTTATAAAGTTAAGTCCCTCTTAGGCAGTGTAGTACTCAAACATGTTTTCAGGGAATGTAATTCGGTGGCTAATGCAATTGCCAAACACCACTCCTCCCATAATCAAAGCCTCAATCTCTCAAATGTTCCAACACATATCAAGGGCCTTGTCACTTTGGACAAGGACCACACTCCTCATATAAGAATGCAGAAGAATGGCCCTTATAAGAATTGATAATGCTGATAATGGCTTTTTATGTAGGCTAATCGGATGGGCACTGTACATAGACTATTTTCTTGCTTGAACCTGGAACTTTGAGCACTCGGCCTGGAACTTTGAGCACTCGAGCCTTGGGTTTTGAGTACTCGAGCCTGGAGCATCGAGCACTCGAGAATGGAGCATCGAGCACTCGAGATTGGAACGTCGAGCAATCGAGAATGGATCATCGAGCACTCATACTTGGAACCTGGAACATCGAATAGGGAGCATGGAGTACTCGAGATTGGAGCATTGAGCACTCATGCTTGGAACCTAGAGCATCGAGTATGGAGCACAGAGCACTCGTGCCGGGAACTTCGAGCACTCGAGACGAGATCCTTGAGCACTCGAGACTGGTGCCTGGAGCTTCGGTGCCTGGAGCATCGAGCACTCGAGAAGGAGGATCGAGCGCTCGACCTATCGAGAAGGAGATTCGAGCACTCAACAATGGAGCATCGAGCATTCGAAACTGGAGCATCGACCATTCTGGAATGGAGCATCGAGCACTGCTAGAGCCTGGAGCATCGTGAACTCGAGACTGGTGCATTGAACACTCGAGACTGGTGCAATGTGCACTTCAGCACTTTGAGCACTATTTCACTTGAGCTTGGAGCACTGACCACTCGACCTGGGAGCATCGTGCACTCGTACTAAGTGTTCCGAGCACTCCAGTACGTGGAGCATCGAGCACTCGAGCAGTGTGTACTTGAGACGGAAGCATCGAGCACTCGAGCCTGAACCACTCGAGACTGGAATATCGAGCACTCGACTGAAGCATCGACCATTCGAGAATGATGCACTCAAGACTGGAGCATCGAGAACTCGAGACTGAAGCTTCGAGCATGCGACCGAAAGTTACTGACCACTCGACCTGGTAGCATCGTCCTCTCGCGCTAGGTGCTCCGAGCACTCGAGCACTTGAGACTGGAGCATCGAGCACTCGAGATGGGAATATCGAGCACTCGACACTGAAGCATCGACCACCCGAGACTGATGCACTCGAGACTGGAGCATCGAGAACTCGCGACTTGAGCATCGAGAACTCGAGAACTCGAGACTGGAGCTTCGAGCACGCAACCGAAAGACCTCGACCCATGGAATCCTGACACCATGGAGCCCTCAAATTTTGAAGCCATTGAACTTTGGGGCACTCGAACACGACAACTCCACCCCTCGAGATTCAAGACACTCGACAACTAAGGACCCCGCGAACATGAGCACACCACCCCATGAGTACTAAGGCACTCGACACCTCGAGTTTATCACCCCTCGAGCACTACACCGGACCTCGACCCAGCAGTTTTACTCCCTTTAGTTTTTATCCACCATTCCATTACTATTAGTTTAATCTTTTGAAGGCAACGTGGTTGCTTTACCGATGTAATATCCCAAATATCATTGTACATCTCTTGGTTTCTACATAGGCTTGGGGAACTTAATACATATCCTCCACCTTATGGTGCTTTAAAAAAGAGAGTTAAGTGCCCATATGACTCTATGTTTTGGTTATATGTGTCAATATGACCCTGCAAGATCATAAAGTGCTATTATAACCCTATGATTTGCTTAAATGTGCTAATATAACCCCGGAGGACTAAATTTGACCGAAAAACCTGAAATTACGATAATACCATTTTATTAAAAAAAAATCAGCAAAACTGGAAAGATGTTTATACCCTTACTCAAAAATTAACGTAACCTTCCACTAATTGAGAGGAAGTCCGATGGAACGAGCGGGACTAATTGGTTTCCTTATTCCAGTTTCTTCTGGTTTCATAATTAAGCGGCCCCTATTTCTCACTGATTCACTCCATTTCATACTCACGGTGGAAGAGAAAAATGAGGAGGAGGGGAGACGGTGTTGGGTGAGCGGCGACCAGGGGGAGAAACGATGGCGGCAGGAGGCGGTGAGGAGGAGAAGAGATGGCAGTGAGCTGCGGGGTGAGTCACCAGAGATGGCACAGGGGTGGTGGAAACTCGGGTAACTCAGGTATGGTTCGAGGTGGTCTGAAAGCCCTAATGGAGGGGTTGTCTGAAAACCCCTCGTAATATTCGCACACCCAGTTGAACACGGTGTTGGCCTCGTCGACGTTCTCCACCAACAGGACTGCGACGCGGAGGATGTAGTAGTGGATGTGTTCTTTCTCTATCTCCGGTATCGATGGTACAAAGGTGGAATTTATGCTCTATGTTCTCGATGTCGATAACGACATTTTCAGATCCACGCTTTCAAGCTCGTCACCATACACTCCAAACCCTCGGTGTCTTCTGTCATTGGCCTCGCCAGCCCGGTAATGTTTTCCGATTCGATTGCCGCCTCTGTAACATTCTGTCGCCAGTCAATTTGATCGCCGCCTCTGTAACTTCTCAGGAAATTCAGTGAGTATGATTTTGGAGGAATGCTTATAAAATCTTGTTTTTGTTGGGGTCAGTATGAGTAATTTTGGTGATATTTGTGTCGGATTACTCGTAGAGTTTTGAACTGATGCCAAATTTGCAATTTATTGATGCATTAGCTGTTATTGATTTGGCTTATCTTATTTTAAATCATTTCAGTTGAAAACTACCATGAAATTAGCAGAAGAATATTTCATGTTGTACCATGAGAGGCGGTGATCTGGCGGTGGTGGTGGTGGAGCAGCGGTGACCTGGTGGAGACGGTGGCGGAATGGGCAGAGGTGGTGCTAAATGTTGTTTTGAAGATGAAGATGAAGAAGGTGATGTGGAGAGGTATTCTTGTCTTTAATTTTTTTTAGTTTTAATACTAGGGGTATTTTAGTCCTTTTATATTCGATCAACACTGGAATGACAAAGTCAGTGCCAAAATAGTGCCAAAAGATTATACCGGCACTTCCGATGCATAACATAGGGTTATAATAGCACTTTCTAATCTTGCAGGGTCATATTGGCACACGTGACCAAAACATAGGGGCATACCTGTATTTTGCCATTTCTTTTAGTTTTGTAAGGCACTTGTGGGTAAAAGAAAATCAAAGGGGCTGGGGAGTAATGTAACAAATTAATTAGCCTTGGGTATAAACTAGGGAGAGCTACAGGTATAGTAGCTTTAGGCCGAGAGCAGGGGCAAAAAGTGGGAAAGAACAACTTGGGGTACACACACTTTGGGAAAGAAATTCTTGAGAGAAAGGAGAAAGCATTGACAGCTTGTAATCTTTGTAATCTTGGATTGATTCGAGTGGAACCATTCTTGTTGGGCGTAGGTGGGAACACCGAACCTAGGTAAAATCTCTCTTGTTCTTGCACTATTGGATTTTCTTTAATCTTGTCAATTGATAGTAGACTCATCGTTAATTGCTTCCACACATTATATATTCGTTGTTTGTCACAAAAAATTGGTATTAGAGCATTGTTTGTGACAAATTTGTGCTATTTATTGTTTGCCCACAAGGTGTTTGATAAATTCTCTTGTAAGCTTGTGCTTGTTTTATGATGGCAACGAATTCCAAAGTCGATGTTGAGAAATTTGATGTCACAAATGACTTTGGGTTGTGGAAAGTGAAGATGCTAGCTCACCTCGGGAACATGGGTCTCTGGAAGGCTGTGACGAGGCAAAGAAGGAGAAGGTGTTCGAAAGATCTTTCAACACTTTAATTCTTAGTCTCAGTGACAAGGTGTTGCGGGAGGTGATACAGTGTACATCGGCGTCCAAGATATGGTTAAAGTTAGAGTCACTTTACATGACGAAGATGTTGTCTAGCCGATTGTTTCTCAAGGCACTATTTTTCACATTCAAGATGGCGGAAGGAAAGGATTTGATGGAGCATGTTAATGAGTTCAACAAGTTAGTTGTTGATTTGGAGAACATTGATGTGAAGCATGCCGATGAAGATTAAGCATTGATTTTTCTTTATCAATTGCCAAGGTCCTAGGAGCACATGGTTGACATCCTTCAATATGGTAGAGAGGAGATTACTCTCAAAGAAGTTGTTGGGGCATTAAAGTTTAAGGAGCATAAAAAATGGATGGAGATGGAGTATACTAGTGGAGATAGCTTGGTGATGCACCAAGGGAGGTCAGACAAGAAAGATTTCAAAGGAAAGAAGAAGTCACGGTCGAAGTCACAGAACTCGAAAAAATTCATCCTCAAGTGTTACAAGTGCCATGAAGAAGGACACTTGAAGAGGAACTTTTCGAATTGAGGAGATGGAGTGACCAAGAAGCGAGATGGTGAAGTGGCAGTAGCCCAAGGTGTTGACCATGGATACTAGGACTCTAAGGTCCTTGTAGTGTCGACCTCGTGCCCAGATAAAATATAGATCATGGACATCGGTTGCTCATTCCATATAACACCAAATGAAGATTTTTTCGAAAGCTAGGAAAAGGCACCTTTAGGTGTGGTACTGCTTGGGAACAACAAATTATGTAAGGTGGTGGGGATTGGTTCACTGAGAATCAAGACCCATGATGGGATGGAGCGGATATTGACGGAGGTGAGACATGTCCCGGAATTGTGGAGGAACTTGATTTCACTTGGTACATTAGACCAACATGAGTTTTGTTGGAAATACGAGAAGAATGTCTTGGTTGTCACCAGGGGTGCACTTGTGACCATGAAGGGTGTTAGAGAGCGTGACCTATATGTTTTTCAAGGGAGTATGGTGGTTGGTGATATGGCAGCTATTGCGGAGCCACGTGAGACTTCTTTGGCAAGCCTTTGGCATAAACGGCTTGGTCATGTATGTGAAAAAGGGTTGAAGGGGTTGAGTAAGCAAGGGTTTTTTGGGGGAGATAAACTTGGCAATCTCGAGTTTTGTGAGAATTGCATTTATGGCAAGGCCACACAAGTGAAGTTTGCACACTTTGTAGAGGTGACTCGGAATACATTGAGTTATGTGCATTCAGATTTGTGGGGACCGTCAAGGATGCCAGCTCAAGGTGGAGGTAGGTACTTCATCACTTTCATTGATGATTGTTCTCGTATGGTTTGGGTGTACATCTTGAAATCCAAAAATGAGGCTTCTGGAAAGTTCAAGGATTGGAAAAAGATGGTTGAGGTCCAAATGGGGAGGAAGATTAAGAAGTTTTGGATGGACAATGGTTTGGAGTTCTTGAGTGATGAGTTCAAGCGGTTTTCTAAGAATGAGGGGATGGTTAGGCATAGAAATTTCCAAGGAACCCCACAACAAAATGGATTTGCGGAGAGGATGTACAGGACGCTTCTTGAGAGGGTGATATGCATGTTGATTGAAGTCGGTATGCCAAAGAGTTTTTGGGGAGAAGCTGTTAACACGATGACTCACTTGATCAATAGGTGTCCTTCGGTGGCTTTGGATTGTAAGATGCCGGAAGAAGTGTGGAGTGGTTCACCTTCGAAACTTGACAACTTAAGTGTGTTTCATTTTGTGTCTTATGTGAACCAATGTGAGGAAATGCTTAATCCTAGGGCGAAAAGGTGTATGTTTCTTGGATACCTGGAAGGTGTGAAGGGTAAACAATTATGGTACAATGAAGGTGGAGCTTCAAAGTGCATCATTAGCAGGGATGTTGTCTTTAGAGAGTTCAGATACTTAATGACCGTGGCGACTTAAGGAGCCAAGTATAGCAAGGAGGTTGCTAGAGAAAGGGCCGAAATTGAGGTTGAGCTATTGAGGAAGAGTAGTGAAGATCGAAAGGGTGAAGATAATGACATTGATGATAGGGAGGTTTATGTTAATGATCAAGGCGAAAGGGGTAAACACAATGATCAAGGGCTTGGATCAAACAACTTGGCAAGGGACCGAACTAGGAGAAAGACCCGAGCACCGAAGAGGCATGGTTATTCTGATCTAGTGGCTTTTGCTTTGGTTTCCACTGAGGAGTTGGATAACTCGGAACCTAGATCTTATCTAGAGGCAATGAGAAGCAAAGATCATGAATCTTGGAAGTTTGCAATGGAGGATGAGATGGCATCACTTGAGAAGAATGAAACTTGGGAACTAGTGGACAAGCCCAGACACCAACGGGTGGTTGGTTCCAAATGGGTGTTCAAACAAAAGGAAGGCATTGTTGGGTTTGAGAAGCCAAGGTGTAAGGCGAGATTAGTGGCTAAGGGCTTCACACAAAGAGAAGGGGTCGACTTCAATGAGATCTACTCCCCCATGGTGAAGCACACATCCATTTGAGTTTTTCTTCCTTTGGTCAATCAATATGATATAGAGCTTGAGCAAATGGATGAGAAAATGAATTTTCTTCATTGGAATCTTGAGGAGCGGATCTACATGGCTCAATTGGTAGGGTTCATCAAGGTTGGAGATGAGAAAAAGGTATGTTTTCTTAGAAAATCTCCCCATGGTTTGAAGTCATCCCCTAGACAATGGTACTTGAGGTTTAATGAGTTCATGGTTTGAAATGCTTTTGTTCGAAGAAATTATGATAGTTTTATTTATATCAAGTGGGTGAATTTTTTGGAGTATTCTTGTTGCCATATGTGGATGACATGTTGATAGTGTCGAAAGACAAGAATTAGGTTCATGACTTGAAAAGGCTATTGAGTAGTGAGTTTGAAATGAAAGACATGGGACCAGCCAAGAACATTTTGGGGATGTAAATCACACGGGATAGGGGACGCGGTGAATTGTTTGCGTCTCAATGTGATTATCTGCGGAGGTGGTGGCCAAGGTTGGGATGTCAGAGGCAAAGGCTATTCAAAAACCTTTGGCGGCTCATTTCAAACTCTCCGTAAAGATCTTGCCAAAGACCAAGGAGGGTCAAGCGAGCATGGAGAGGACTCCTTATGCTAATGCCGTTGGAAGTCTCATGTATGCCATGGAGTGCACACGACCGGATTTAGAATATGCAGCTAGCCTTGTGAGCCAGTTTATGGCCAACCTGGGAAGAGAACATTGGGAGGCAACAAAGTGGGTTCTTCGGTTTGTAAATGGATCTTCAAATGTTGGCTTACACTACAAACGGGTGAATGAAGGTGAGGTTTATGCAGACATTGTGGGTGACTTGGACAAGAGGTGGTCGTTGACCAGGTATGTTTTCACCTTATTTGGTTGTGCAGTGAGTTAGAAGGCACAATTACAACCGGTGGTTTCACTTTCTATGACGGAGGCTGCGTATATCGCTCTCACGGAAGGTGTGAAGGAATCTCTTTGGTTAAAGGGGGTTGATCGGTGAGCTTAGAATAGTGCAAAATGAGGTGAAGGCGTTTAGTGATAATCAAAGCTCAATACACTTGACCAAGAACCAAATGTATAATGAGAGGACGAAGCACATCAACATAAAGCTACACTTAGTTTGAGATGTGTTCGCCGAGGGGTCCGTTGTTGTTGAGAAAGTGCACACGGACGAGAATCCGGTGGATATGGCTACAAAGGCGGTGACGGCGATCAGGTTTTGTCATTGTTGCTACTTGATGAGTAACTAGAGGAGGTTGTGATGAATGGTTCCACGGAGGTTCTCAGTGTTATTGATTGTTTCGGTCTTGGTTCTTCTTAAAGCCAAGGTGGAGACTTGTGAGTTTGTGGTTTTAAATTATGTACGGCCGTGAGCCCAGGTTACTTTTGTAACATTTCTTTTAGTTTTGTAAGGCACTTGTGTGCTAAAAGAAAAGTCTAAGGGGTTGGGTAGTAATGTAACAAATTAATTAGCCTTGGGTATAAAGTAGGGAGAGCTACGGGCATATTAGCTTTAGGCCGAGAGTAGGGGCAAAACAGTGGGAAAGAACAACTTGGAGGGACACACACTTTGGGAGAGAAATTCTTAAGAGAATGGAAAAGCATTGAGAGCTTGTAAACATTGTAATCTCGGATTGATTCTAGCAGAACTATTCTTGCAGGACGTAGGTGGAAATACCAAATCTGGGTAAAATCACTCTTGTTCTTGTACTATTTTATTTTCTTTAATCTTGTCAATTGCTAATGGACTCATCTTTAATTGCTTCCACGCCTTATATATTCATTGAATGTCACAACATCTATTTTATTCCTACATGTTAGGAATACGAATCCCACGAGATATCTGTTAGCCCGAAAAGATGGATAACAAAGACAACGTAAAGAAAATAAAGGAAATAATGAACACAAGAATTTACGTGGTTCAGTCAAGTTGACCTACATCCACGGCCAGAGGAGACCGGAAGCTTCACTATATATGGAGAAAGTATTACAAGGCTTTGCCTACCACCTATGAAGGAATTATGTGGCAAACTATAAATATGAGGGTTTTGGCTTCTACAACTACGAAGAGGAGTTAAAGGGAGAAGAAAGCAAGTAGCAAAGGAATGCTATGCTTGAGGTGTGTTTGAACTACTAAGTTCATCCCCTATTTATACTACTCCAAGTTCACCAATGGCCAAGAGCTCTTAAACAAACTTATCCCAATATCCCAAGAAATCCTCCTTCTTGCTTCAAGCATGGGTTGTGAACATTACTTCTAAATTGTTCTTGCCCAAATACCATGATAGTTGAACCCCAATAGTCAAAGAAATAATGCTTCAACTTGCTAAGCATGGAATGAGAATAGTGTTGCAATTTAATGCTTTGAATGATTGTCTTTGCTATCCTCCAAAGAAGTGAATGTTCATAGATAATTGGGTGAAGACCACATTTCTTCACAAATCTCCACCTTGGTCTGAACCCCAAAGTAATAGCTTACTCACCCTCCTCCGGCATGGCCCTAATGGGATGAATCACCAACAAAGAACACCAATCAAGTCCAAGCACTGCTTGAAATTGAAATAGTGAAGAGCCTTCGTGAACAGCCTTCGTGAACATATCAGCAGGATTATCCTTTTTATTGATTTTCTTAACAAGGACCTTCTTCTGCGCAATGGTATCACGAATGAAGTTATACTTAATATCAATATGCTTCGTCCACTCATGATACTTCTGATCTTTAGTCAAGTAAATTGCACTTTCACTATCACATTGAATGGTAGTAACCCTTTGTTGTAGAGTTAGTTCGCCGAACAGACCTCCTAACCATAAAACTTCTTTGATTGCCTCTGTGACTGCCATATATTCTGCCTCAATAGTACATAAAGCAACAACATGTTGTAGAGTAGCTTTCCAACTAATTTCACAACCTCCAATGCAAAATACATAACATTTAAGAGACCAGCGCTTATCAAGATCACAGGGTTAGAATAATTAGCTATGATTGGATTAGATTTGGTAAGTTAAGATAAAGCATATTCCTTCCATAAGTCATCCAATATTTGGATTGATTTACTTGTATGAATTTGGTTATCATTTAGATTTAAATTGGGTATTATAGTTAGATATGGTTTTACCTTCTTAAAGCTGCCATAACTCATTCCAATTTCTGTTGGAATTACCAAATCCTAGTCTTCTTTGTATTCTTGAAAGTCATATCTATGTACAATAAATAGGGGATGGTTTTCAACATTTTAATTACCTTACACTTTTATCCATCATATATTTTGAGTTATTACTCTTTGCTTGCGAGCGTTTCATTGTTAATTAATCTTGCGGGTTAATTAAGTTAGCAATATCCTTCAAATCTGTGTGCTAATCCTGAGGACTAGTTAGTGATCAGTTTGTGCAACTAGTGCTTTGGTTTTGTGTGAATTTGTCCCTTGTGTTAGCCAAGTTTATAAAGTTGTGTTCATGACTGGACTTCGTCTGTGTTGTCTTCGATTGAAAGGCAGTGCTTCATTCCCCCTTGTTAAGAGTGTTCTAAAAAGTTTCGCATCCAGGATCTTCGTAAGGATATTCATATCATTTTGTATCTGAGTAAAGCAAAAGATTATGTGACCATCATATCAGACAGCATTAGTTGGTATTGTAGGGCGATGTTAGTCCTACATATTCGTATTTTATTTTTGAAAAAAAATCATAAAAAGGAAATTAGAAATCAGAAATCCACATATCGAACATCCCGTTGCCTCTCAGTTCAATTTTTACGAATATGTTGCTGCTCCGCTGCTACTATCCTCCGCTCCGTCTCTGAACAATCAACACCTTCGGCCGATCAGCATCTCTGAACGGTCAGCTTCATCTCCGGTGAGTTCAAGTTTTTTGTCGATCTAAATCATTAATCTCCTCTAGCGTGAAGTTTTTGGTCATTCCCAGTTCCGCACGACGTAGAAGTTTAGTGCAGAAGAGTCTGCAAAGAAAAGCTCGGTGAAGAGAAGTTCAGCCGACACTCCTTTGAAGAAGAAGGTCGGAGCTTGCATTCATGCACAAGCCTGTACTATTGCCCGTACATTTCACGCGCATCCAATCGAAGCGCGTGTTCTTCACGCTCACAGAATTGGTCCATCTTTTTCATCTCGCTGGTTACCAATTTATCGTGAGTTGATCATTTTTTTGTAATTTGATTCAGGTTCTTGCCATAGGTTCTTCATCTTGTAAGTCAAAGCCACATCAATATCCTAATCACTACCTAGTCAGCGTCCAGTCACCCTAGAATAGCAGGATTTCGTAGTGATGTCGTGGGACGTTTATATACATTTATTTTTGAACATCATTCACGTTTCGTGGAAGAAAGTTTTTGACCATGGAGGGAATGATACGATCAAAAATATCATTTATTATAGTTTTAATTTATTATTAGATTAGGGTTTTAGGAGGATAACATCGTACTCTTTTTCCCACTGGATTTTTTAATAAGGTAGTGTGATTATTTTACTTTATTTTTATTATTATGAATAAATCCCATAAACTCGACCATGTTGGCTTAGAAGAGTTTTGGCTATATTTTCATTAGGGTTTAGAATATTTAGATCTAATTGAATTGGATTTGTTAAGTTAAGATAAGGCAGATTCCTTCCAAAATTCATCCAATATTTGGATTGATTTACTTGGATGAATTTGGTTATCATTTAGATTTAAATTAGGTATTGTAGTTAGATATAGTTTTATCTTCTTAAAGTTATCATAAGTCATTCTAGTTTCTGACAGGAATTACCAAATCCTAGTCTTCTTTGTATTCTTGAAGGCTATACCTATGTACTATAAATAGGGGATGGTTTTAACATTTTAATTACCTTACACTTTTTTCAACCATATATTTTGAGTTATTAATCTTTACTTGCGAGTGTTTCACTGTTACATAATCCTGCGCGTTAATTAAGTTAGCAATATCCTTCAAATATGTGAGCTAATCATGCAGGCTAGTTAATTAGTGATCAGTTTGTTCAACTAGTGCTTGGGTTTTGTGTGAATTCATCCCTTATGTAAGCAAAGTTTATAAAATTGTGTTCTTGACTGGACTTTGTCTATGTTGTCTCTGATTGAAAGGTCATGCTTCATTTAACCCTCGTTAAGAGTGCTCTTCAAAATTATGTATCCTAGATCTTCGTAAGGAGATTCATATCAGGCACGAACCAAACTCAACCTAAAATCTGATTATGGCCAGAGAGATGTCGACTCAAACTCGGAACCAACACGGCCGAACTCAACCCAAAACCTAATTCTGACACGAGAAATATCAACATGAACCCAACACGATCGAATTATACCCAAAATCCAAATCTGACCCGATAATCTGGACCCGGACCCGGACCGGACCTGAACCCAAACCCGAGATCAACCCAAACTCGATTCAACCCAAACCTAATTCAACCTGAACCCGATTCAACCTGATAAATTAGCCATACAACCCTATACGTAATCAAGCGAAAATTGATTCAACTCAAAAACCATGTAATCTAACTTACATTGATCTTCATAATTGATCAAACCAGTAACAATCTGAAACCCATCCAGCTCAATACAAATTAAAATTAATATATTTATAATTAATCATTAATCATTAACTGTAATATTTTTTATGCACAACCCCAAAGATAAATGCATTATGTACATATAGATAAGAATGTATAATAATATTATCGGGCCTTTAAAGATACCCATGTTTTCATTTATGTCTCAAAAAAGTACCTTCAACAAAAAAAATGGGTACCAATTTGGATCAAAATTGTGCCATAATGTAACCCATTTTTAACTAAAAGAATACACTTTCAGAACATTAATGAAAAATAGTACCTCTTAAGAACAATTTTAGATTTAGGGTACAAAACTGTGAATTTCACTTAAATATGGGTACCATTTTGAACATTTTCTCTAATATTATCCAATATCAATCGTTGTCTTTACTTATAACCGATGGTCATTAGTATACTATTGGTAAACACCCCCTGTAGGCAATGGTATATTTATCATCATGTGTCCAAATCCGGTGTTAAAAATGTAATATACACCAATTTTACTTTAAATGAGAAAATTATGGTGCAAGAAAGACAAATCAACACCGGTTGATTAAAAAATGTACATAAACGGTGCTATAAACCGGTGCCTATACTCAAAACATTAAAAAAAATGCATTAATTGCACCGGTTAATGAAGAAATGGGACTAACCAGTGCAAAGAAGCGGTGCCCATGGTAAAATATTTTGTTCAACACCGGTTTAGTGGACATTGAACCGGTTCTAGAGGTACATTAAATGCTCACCTA
The DNA here is from genome assembly GCA_037428765.1 of Rubia yunnanensis. Lineage (NCBI taxonomy): Eukaryota > Viridiplantae > Streptophyta > Magnoliopsida > Gentianales > Rubiaceae > Rubia > Rubia yunnanensis. The sequence continues at coordinate 110,226,905 of CM075064.1, read as the reverse complement.
ACCACTTCTTTTGTGGGTAAAACCTTGAGTTTTGGTGGTTGGGTGGTAAAACCACTTTTTTGTGGTAAAATCTTGAGTTTATGTCTGACTAGTGAACTTAATTATTCGAGAAATTCCTTATTATTCATGTTCTTAGATATTATTCATGATCCTTAATATTATTCATGAACTTATGCTTTTGAGGAACCAAGTTTATTATGATTTGAGTTTTTTAAAATATATTTAACGTCACTTGGCTCTACATGGTGGGAATCTCCATTTGATTGGCCATTGATCGGACATTAGTAAAAAAAATGCATAAAATTAAGAGAAAAGTGCTCATATGACCCTATGTTTTGGTTGAAAGTGTCAATATGACCCTATAAAGTTTGAAAGTGCTATTGTAACCCTATGTTTTGTTTGATAGTGCTAATATAACCATGGAGGCCTAAATTTGACCAAAATTTTGTGAATTAAATATTTTACCCTTATTTTTAAAAATAAAAATTTTAAAACTCGGAAAAGACTATATTGCCATTGTAAACACAAAATTCTTCTTCTCTTACACCAGATCCCACTTTGGAGGCCACTTCTTCATCTCCATAACTTCCAATGAAAAGTGACGGATCTAAAAAGTGGACATAACTTTATCTCCATATCTTCATCATCGGCATCGAAGTTCTTCCAGAGGCATCGTCATCGATCCAGAGGTGTCGTCGTCGTCCAGAGGCTTCTTCCAGAGTCGAGCGGCGAAGCCATTCTTCACGGCGATCGGCGAAGCCATTCTTCATGGCGATCGTCGAAGCTCTTCTCTCCAACGGCGTCGGAACCCATCTTCAGTGACGAGTTTCGTGCTTCCAACGGCGAGCTTCAGCGGCGAGTTTTTGGAGGCGAATATCCCCATTTTTCCTGCTGCGAGATCCATGTGCCCGGGTGAAGGTCACGCGCGTGAAGTCACGCGCGAAGGAGATTCTAGCGCGTTTTGTCCTTCCAGTGCGTGAAGTCAGGTTCGTTTCGACTCGCGAAACTTTTGGATTTCTCGCGTCATTCATTTTATCGCGAGTTAATGCTGTTTATCGCGAGTTAATGCTGTTTATCGCGAGTTGATGCTGCTTATCGCGAGTTGAGGTCCTTTATCACGAGTTTTTTATATTCTAATCAGCACCCAGTCAATTTCTGTGCAATTCTTGGGCTTTTTCTATGGTTTATTTGGGTTCTACATCTCGGGAAGATTGCTCCACTAATTGGGTTGTGGACAAGTTATTGTTTCAGGCCAGTTTGAATGGTCTCAACCGTCATTCTTCGCTGAATCAGTGGATCATTGATTCAGGTGCTATACCTCATATCACTACTCACACCAGTCATCTTGATCAGGTACAATATTATCGTGGTTCTGATTCTATTCTTGTTGGAAATGGTGAATCATTATATATTTCTCACATCGGCCAATGTCATTTATCTGGTTTCTCTGTTAATGATGTCCTTGTGGTACCTAAGATTACTAGAAGTTTATTATCCATTAGTAAGCTTACTCGTGATCTACCTTTCCATGTTATATTTGATGCCAATGCATTTTCCTTTGAGCACAAGCTTATAGGGGCGATAATTGGTAAAGGTCGTCATAGGTCTGGTCTTTATTTTCTTGAGACTGGTGATTCCAGATTTTTAGGCGAACTATGCTCTACAAAGTTTCATGCTTCTTTTGAACAGTGGCACTCTCGCCTCGGTCATGTGTCTCATGATACTGTTCAGTTTTTGAATCGATGGGGCCTTATTTCTGTCACTTCTGCTATGCCTGCACCTGTCAGTTGCTCTCCTTGTCAGATGGCCAAGAGTAGCTGTTTGCCCTTTTTCACTAGTGACAAGCGCGCTACTGGTTTATTGGATAAAGTACATTGTGATTTGTGGGGACCAGCTCCTGTTTTATCTGTCAACGGTTTCTCTTATTATGCCATTTTCATTGATGATTTTTCGCGATTCACATGGTTTCTTTCGATACGGAATAAGTCGGATTTCTATGACACCTTTATCCAGTTTCATAAATTCATTGCGAATCAGTTTTCTACTAGGGTTAAAAATTTTCAGACCGATGGTGGCAACGAGTTAACTAATCACCGACTTTAGGCTCATCTCATATCATGCAGCATTCATCATCAGATGTCCTCGCCCTACACACCTGCTCAGAATGGCCGGGCTGAGCGGAAGCATCGCCACATCACAGAGACTGGTCTTGCCATATTTTTTCACTCTTCTGTGCCGCACTGTTATTGGGTGGAAGCTTTCTTCTCTGCGGTTTACATTATTAACCGTCTGCCTAATTCGGTTCTGAGTGGAAAATCACCTTTTGAGGTTGTTTTTGGTCATGTTCCTGACTATACCCTCTTTCACCCGTTTGGTTGCCGTGCATTTCCATGTCTGTGTGCCACTGCTACTGATAAGTTTGCACCCCGATCCATTCCTTGTGTTTTTATTGGCTATCACCCTCATCACAAGGGCTTCCAGTGTCTCGACCCGACTTCTGGGCGCATCTATATCTCTCGCCACGTTCATTTTGATGAAACTTTCTTTCCTTATGTCTCATCTTCCACGGACAGTCGTTCCATTTTAGATCTGAAGATTTCATCATTTTTTGATGGAACTGTTACTTCATCGATTGGGGCCACCACACCTGTGTCTGTGTCTATTCCAGCTGCACCTCCTTCACCACCATCTTCCATCTGGACGGCCGACCTAGACCTAGGTCCTTGCCAAACGCCCACCATATCTCAACCGCTGGCTAGCACTCCTCTGCCACCGTCTCAGCCACCAGCCACCACGTCTCAGCCAGTATCGGCTGTTCTTTCTCCGGTGACTTCTGACGGCCACTCTCCGGTCAGCACAGCTCGATCTTCCTCCGTGTCATCAGCTGGTTCGACTCCTCCAGCTTCGCTGCCCCAACTTCGTACTCATCGGATGGCCACTCGGTCTTCTACTGGTGCCATTCAGCACCGGGATTATTCAGATATTATTGCTCATGGTCTCACTGCCGCACTCCTCTCTCAGACAGAGCCCACTAATTATCGCACTGCCTTTCAGGATCCAGCCTAGGTTTCAGCTATGGATGATGAGATGGATGCTCTTCGTGGTAAGCACACATGGGATTTGGTGCCTAGACCTTCGAATGTCAACATTTTTGCTCCAAATGGGTCTATAGGCTCAAGTATCGACCATATGGCACTATAGAGCATCACAAAGCTAGTATTGATTTTGACCACACTTTCAGTCATGTGGTCAAAGCCTCCACTGTTAGGACGGTTCTCGCCATAGCCACCATGCATTCCTGGCCACTTCATCAGTTTGATGTCAAGAACGCTTTCCTTAATGGTGTTCTTAATGTTCCAGTCTACATGAAGCAGCCCGTTGGTTATCAGAATTTTATCCATCCAGACTATGTTTTTCATTTGAAAAAGGCCATTTATGGTCTTAAGCAGGCTCCCCGGGCTTGGTTCCAGCGTTTCAGCAGTTTTTTGACATAGCTTGGTTTTCGGTTCAGCTCAGCTGATACTTCTTTGTTTGTCCTTTCGAGAGGGTCGTCGTTACTGTACCTACTTGTGTATGTGGACCATATCATTCTTACAGGAAATGACTCGACTCTTCTTCGCCAGTTCATTGATCGGACACACAGAGAGTTTGCGATCAAGGATCTTGGTGCTCTTCATTACTTTCTTGGTCTTGAAGTTTTGCCTACCTCCTCAGGATTACTGCTTGGCTAAGCAAAGTATGCTCGGGATATTTTGAATTGGGCCGGTATGTCTGACGCGGCACCTGTTTCTACTCCATTTGTTGCTGGTTCTCAGCTTCACAGCTCTACCAGTCCTCCATTTCAGGATCCTACACTTTATCGTTCTCTTGTTGGTGCTCTCCAGTATCTCACCATCTCTCACCCGGATTTGGCATTCTCGGTCAACACGGTGAGTCAGTTTCTTCAGGATCCCAGAGATGATCATTTTGCTGCTGTGACTCGAATTTTGCGGTATGTTCGTGGCACTCTTCATTTTGGTCTCCGGTTTTGTTCTGCTAGTACTCCTGATGTGTTAGGATACTCTGATGCTGATTAGGCTCGCTGTCTGGAGACTCGTCGGTCCACTTATGGTTATGCAGTTTTTCTTGGTGGGAATCTGGTTTCTTGGAGTGCCAAGAAACAGTCCACTATTTCTCGCTCTAGCACCGAGTCTGAATACCGTGCTCTCGCCAACACTGCCTCGGAAGTGGTATGGCTCACTCATTTGCTTCGTGATCTTCGGGTTCCGCTTTCTGGTTCTCCACTGTTGTTATGCGACGATAGAGTGCTATCTTCTTGGCTCAGAATCCGGTGGCGCACAAGCGGGCGAAGCACATCGACATCGACTACCATTTTGTTCATGAGTTGGTGACATCCGGAAAGCTGCGTGTTGCTCATGTTCCGACTTCTCTTCAGATTGCGGACATTTTCACCAAGGGGCTCTCTCGTCCGTTGCTCGAGTTCTTCAGGTCCAAGCTGTGCGTCAGCGAGCATCCGACGCTCCGCTTGAGAGGGGTGTTAGGATAAATCAGACTCCTGATTAGATTATGATTTATTATGATTAGAGTTTTTTCCTTATTACACCTCTATTGTACTCTCTATATATTTAGATATCAATAATACAATTGATTACGACAAATCATTCTATCACAAGACATCCAATAATATAAGTATATGTCTTCTACTGATCAAACTGCATTATACGTTCCGATCACCTTTTCTGCGGTTATGGAGATTTCTTCCAGCTCTAGCAACCCCAATTTAAGCTTAAGCATCGCATGCTCAACGAACAGGTAGAGGTAGCCACACCGAATCTTCAACACCTTCATTCAGGGCAAGCTAGATACTATATAGTCTATATATTCTGCTGCACTTAGGTAAAACAATTGACGGTGAAAATTCAATACCTTCAAGTTGGGGCAGTTATGACCGGCGATTTCAATTAGATTAGATCCGCAATATTTGACCCCTAGGACTAAACGCTCAAGTTGTGTCCATTGCTTGAAAGCTTCTGTCAGGCCTTCCTGTGTAATGTTCCCTGATAAGCTCGGCAACTCTAGTTCTTGCAAATTCGGGCACCTAGTTTTAATTGAAAAACATTAGTTAAACCATACATACAATTTTAGTTAACTATTGTATAGATTAAATGTTTTTTTTTTCAATTGGAAGGAAGAATCAAACACTAGAGTCTTCAGACTTGTTAGGGCAACATCTATGCCGCGATCAAATGCGAGTTTTAGGAACCTGAGTCTCGGTTAAGAACGGCGATGATCTACGTTTCACACGGCGCACGATTCCATGGATAGTTTCATTCGACTTCGTGATGATTTTCTCTGACGAGCTACAGGGAGTTTATGGTTGAATTGACGTCTGAACTCAGACATGTCCAATTTCTCGGGGGACAAGAAAGGATCAGAGACAGCCACTCGCCACGGGTAACACACAGCAGCAACATTCAGAACTCAGTCCATCATACTCACCATCGATAAAATGCGTAAAAGTATATCGTAAGGTAAGTTTTGCCTACCGGTTTCTTCATCCTGCTTAGGTGTCAACCGCTTGCTTCTACGAAGCTTGCCCTTGTTTTCCATGAAGAATGAAAAAGGTTTCGGACGAGGCTGCTTAACTTTCAACTGCTTGCTCCGACGAAGCTCGCCTTTGTTTTCCATGCTCGTTGATGAAGCTAAAAGAAGAAGAAAATTACTCTTGCATTAAGTTCTACCGAGCAAAGTAAGGTTTACTGATAAAATACCTATTCCCTCCGTCCCAGCCGAATCTGCACACTTTTTGGTCAACTTTCTCAAGACACGTTTGACCATAAATTTCAACTAGTATATAGATACCAATAGCATCATGTGAGATATTGTTGGATTCTCTGCATGCTGTGTTTTCTAAATATCAAATTTTAACACATCGTTGATATACGTAACTAAAGTTATCGTTGGTCAAACATGACCTGGGAAAGTTGACCAAAAAATGTGCACATTCGGCTGGGACAGAGTAATAGTATAAATATGCAAATGTTTCAGGTAAGGTATTTGGCCTTTAAATCACAGTTCTGCATTTGAAACTATTGGTCTCAATATATAGAGGCCATTAATTAACTGGAGAAGTAATTTTAACCTATTAAACCCGACATTAATAACCGGAGAAACTTTATATTAAGTCATAAACGAAATTGAGTCCGTCTCTTGAAAGACGGTCTTTCCATAAGTTATGGAAAGACCAAGGTTTAAAGTGTAAATTAGAAGAAATTAAGATAAAATTTTTGGGTTGCATGAACCGGGTTATAAATTTTATAACTACTACATGTTTCATACTAAAACTTTAATATTGCAACTAAGACCTTTTACCTTTTATTATTCTAATCATACCCCGTCTTTCCATAAGCCTATGGAAAGACCGTCTTTCCCAAGACTTTGCCAACGAAATTTAGGGGGAATGTACTGCAAAATTCTAAACAAAAAATATTAATGTTGTAGGACAATCGTTTTGAAAACTCCTAGATTCAGGAGGTGCAAATAGAGTATTGAATGCCAAGAAAAATCTAGTTACCTAAATGATAAAATTCAGTTCAGCAAAGCGGATGATGGACTCCTCCTTGCTTTTCTCCTAAAGTCAATTCAAATCGTAAGACAAAGAAGAAAAATAAGTGGAATATGATGGACTCCTCCTTGTGAATTGCCCCTATTCAGCACGTCACCAAAATATTGTGACGCGTTAGAGTATCATTATATTTTTTGTGACGGTTCAAGATACAGTTCAATTCAGAAGTGTTATTAAGTGATATAAATTCAGTTTAATGATGTGTGCACATATCACAATTATTTAGTGACACCTGAACGTGGAGAAATTACTGTGACATTTCCTTACCTTTCACAAAATATCCGTCATTAGTGTACCTACTGTGGCCACCAAAGTTGGGGGCAGCGACCTCCCCATTAGTTAGGGTTTGCAGGGTCTGTGAGTTGTTAGAAGGTGGGAAAATTATTTATAAAGAGAAAAACTATGAACCCACTATCATTCAACCATATAAAGCAAGTAAACTTAAACATGATCTGCTCATCTAGATTACACTTAACAACACAAACAATTTGTTTTGTCATGTCCAAAAGGAAAAATAATAACAATTTAATTGGTTCACATCCAAAACAAGGCATCCAATAATACACATATGTCTTCAACTGATCAAACTACATGCACCCTGTGAAAATCTCCACGATTAGAAATGCCTCAATCTTCAAGATAGCTTGTATGAGGCGTGCGCCCAATCAGAAGAGATTCTTGTATACTTATAAGTCAGCTTGTTTTCCCTGGTTATGGAGATTTCTTCCAACTCTGGCAACCTGTTAACCGTAAATAATTATCTTGGATGTCAATCATACCATAATTTAGCTGTACATTAATTTAGATTGATTAGCTGATTAGCTGTACATTAATTTAGATTGATTAGCTGATTAGCTGTACATTAATTTAGATTGATTAGCTGATTAGCTGTACATTAATTTAGATTGATATAGTTTCCATCCTGTAATCAATTATGTACTATATATGCATGCATCGTGAATAAGAATAATCAACCTTTTCCCTCATACAATTATTTTGTTTTTATATGGTATCAGAGCCTAACAAACGATTCTATGGCTTCTGATTCAAACAATTCCTCAAATTGTCTTGTCCTTGCTAATTTCGATTCAACAATGACTTTCAACTTCAATTTCCCCAATTTATCCTTCAAGCTTGACCAGTCAAACTTTGCTTTATGGGAAAGCACCATCACATCTGCGTTGGAAGCCTACGGTTTGGACAGCTTTCTCACAGATACTTCACCGCCGCCGGCAACCATCGTCGTCCCCGCTGTTCCGCCAGCAAATCTGACCGATGCCACCACTAGTAAGGAAGCCACCACTGAGCCCAACCCAGCCCATGCTGCCTGGATCAAGAAGGACCGACTGGTTCTCCTCTGGATAAGGTCCACGCTCTCCACGACCATGCTCGGCCTGGTGGCACGTGCTTCTTCAACCACCGCTGCGTGGACTCTTCTTGGCCGCACATTCCAAGTCCAGTCTGGCGCTCGTCTGCAACATCTCCGCCAACAACTTCAATCCTTACAAAAAAGGGGCTTGTCGGTAATGCAATATTTTGAGAAAAAGCGTGCTATCCTTGATGCCTTGTCTAATTGCCTATGTGTTATACCCGATTCTAAATTTGTTGGATATCTTTTGAATAGGCTTGGTAATCAATACTCTGCTCTTCGTTCGGCAATCACGATTCGTTCGGATCCTTTCACTTCCGATGAATTATTGGGATTTTTACTCCAAGAAGAAGCCTGTCATGAGGAGGCCCTTGCTGCCACCGTCCATTCTCCAATGGTCAACGCCGCTTACCATGCTCCTGGTCGCCGGTCAACTCCGATGCAAGTCAATGTTTTGGTCAGCACTGCCGCCACCACTAGTCAACGCCCGCCGTGTCAGATTTGTGACCGCCCTAGTCATGATGGAAAGAATTGCTTTGGTCGCTTCAACACCAAGCAGTACCCTCTCACCAATCCCCAGGCTATTGCTCGATTCAAAACAATGGGCAACAAATATGCTTTTCTCGCATCGGCTTCTAGTCCTTCCGATCTTGTTGATCCGTGGTACATTGATTCCGGAGCAAGCCATCATGTGACTGCAGACTTGGGCAATCTCACTGTTCAGAATCAGTACAATGGTAGTGATGGCATCACCGTCGGTGACGGTACCTCCCTTCCTATTACTCATTATGGCAATACTATTCTTTCTGCTTTGCATGTTGTTAGTCCTTTAAAGCTGAATGATGTTCTCTGTGTCCCTAAGATTACTAAATCTTTACTTAGTCTTTCAAAGTTGACTCGTGATAATCCTGTCTTTGTTGAACTTTACTCAGACCACTGTCTTGTTAAGACCTTGCAGGGGCAAATCCTCCTAAAGGGACCCGTTGAGAATGACCTTTACTGCTTCCCGTCGTCCCCTCATCTGTCGCAGCTTTCCTCTCCAATAGCCTTTCTTGCGGAGCGAACCTCACTTCAGTGCTAGCATCATCGTCTGGCTCACCCACACGAGTCTGTTCTTCGTCGTTTAGTCTCTAGTTTTGATCTTCCAGTTTCTTATAATAAACTAGACTCTGTTTGTGGCTCTTGTCAACTTGGTAAGAGTCACCATCTACCTTTGTATCCTCGTAGTACCACGTCATTGAAACCTTTTGATTTAATACATTCTGATGTTTGGGGACCATCTTTTGAGTTATCTACCTCTGGTTGTCGTTACTATGTCAGTTTCATTATGACTGTACCAAATTTCCCTGGCTATACTTTCTCTCTACCAAATCTCAAGTATACTCAATCGTTGAGCTCTTTCTGAAACTAGTCCAAACCCAATTTTCTACTCAAGTTAAAGCCTTTCAATCTGACTGGGGTGGCGAATATCGCAATGTTTATACACTTCTTACATCTCATGGAATTCGTCACCAAGTTTCCTGCCCACATACCCCTGAGCAAAATGGAACTGCTGAATGTCGCAATCGCACAATTGTCGAGAAAGGTCTCTCCCTCCTTGCTCACTCTCGCCTTCCTATAAAATTCTGGGAGCAAGCCTTCCACACCACTGCCTACCTCATAAACCGTACCATCACACCCACTCTATCTCACAAATCTCCATACCAATGTCTCTACAACAAAATCCCAAACTACAGCTTTCTTCGCTCCATTGGCTGTCTCTGCTATCTATTTCTTTGCCCCTATACTGCCAACAAACTTGAATATCGTTCCCTTCCCTATATCTTCCTTGGCTACAACTCAAAACACAAGGGGTATTTGCGCCTCCATCCACCTACCTCTCGCACTTATATCTCTAGATTTGTTATCTTTGACGAATCTAGTTTCCCCTACTCGAATATGTCCTCTCCCAGTACCATTACACCTCCACCATCCACTAGTCTTATTCCAGTTCCTACGGACTCCATCATCTTAGAGGCTCCATCTCTTGCTCCTTCCCCTCCACCATCTCCTCCACCCATCTCTTCCACTCCACCATCTTCTCCACTCAGTTCTCCCACTCCGCCATCTCCTGACTCGACTTTCTCAGCTCAGCCCTCCAGTTCGGCCCCACCATCACCCGACTTAGAGTCTAGTTTCGCAACAGATTCTTCATCTCCACCTTCTACAGACATATCTCATTATTCTAATGCTCCTACCTGGTACCGTCCTTCTGACCAGTCTACTCACTCTATGACCACTTGATCTGTCACTCACTCTCTCAATCCCAAAGTTCTTTTGTCCACTAAATATCCTCTTCCGACTATTCTCACAGCCTCTCTTGACCCTAAGTTTTTTCATCAAGCCTCTAAAGATCCTAACTGGCAGCATGCTATGCAAAATGAATATGATGCTTTAATGACTAATGGGACGTGGGACTTAGTTCCTCGCCCTGTGCATGCTAATGTTGTTGGTTGTAAGTGGGTTTATAGGATCAAGAAGAAGTCTGATGGGTCCATTGACCGCTACAAAGCGCGCCTTGTTGCAAAAGGCTTTCATCAGGAGGCTGGTGTGGACTACTTTGACACTTTCAGTCCGGTAGTCAAGCCTACCACTATTCGACTGGTCCTCAGCTTAGCTGTTTCTGCTGGTTGGCCTCTACGCCAAGTGGATGTCAACAATGCTTTTCTCCATGGTGATCTCTCCGAGATGGTTTTTATTGATCAGTCGCAGGGTTTTGTTTATCTGGACAAGCCATCTCATGTGTGTCGACTTCAGAAAGCTCTTTATGGATTAAAACAGGCTCCCAGGGCCTGGTTTCAAAAGCTGACTACCTCTCTTGTTCAGCTTGGGTTCCGTGCATGTGTATCTGATCCCTCTTTGTTTGTCAAGACTTCAGGATCTCATGTTGTTTATGTTCTGGTTTATGTTGACGACCTTGTGATCACAGGCTCTCATGCTCCATTCATTGATGAGTTTGTCAGTCTTCTTCATTGTGATTTTGCTCTTAAGGATCTTGGTCATCTTCACTATTTCTTGGGCATTGAGGTTTCTCTTCAAGGTTCTTCCTTACAGCTCTCTCAGCAGAAGTTCATTTATGACATCTTAGAACGGAGTGACATGACTGGTGCTCGATCTATCTGTTCTCCCGCTGAGCTTGGTTCTTATCTTGTTGCAGCTGGGAAACCACTTTCAGACCCCTCTATCTACCGCAGTGTTATCGATGCTCTTCAGTATGCTACTATCTCCCGCCCTAAAATCTCCTATGCAGTTAACCGTGTATGTCAGTTCATGCATGCTCCTACAGAGACTCACTGGTGTGCTGTTAAGAGGATTTTACGGTACCTCAAAGGGACTATCTCCTCCAGTTTGACTCTTCGAAAGGCTCAAGACTCCCGATTAGTAGCCTATTCTGATGCAGGTTGGGCGTCGGATCCTGATGATTGTTGGTCCCAGCATGGTTTTGCCATCTACTTTGGTGGTAATCTTATAAGTTGGTCCTCCAGGAAGCAGAAAGTTGTGGCTCATTCCAGCACCGAGGCTGAATACCGGGCTTTAGCCTTCGCTTCTACTAAGCTCATTTGGCTTATCCAACTTCTTTAGGAAATGCATGTCTTTGTTCAGTTGCCTCCCATTCTCCTGTGTGACAACTTGAGTGCTACTTTTCTCTCTGCTAATCTGGTTTTTCATCAGCGGCCCAAACACATCAAGATCGACTATCACTTTGTGCGGGAACAAGTTGCTTCTGGTGATCTCGTTGTTTGTCATGTTCGATCTCTTGACCAGATTGCTGACATATTTACCAAAGCTGTTGGCAATCATCACTTCTCCACATTACGGTCCAAGCTTCATGTCCTTCCTCAGACATAAGCTTGTGGGGGGTGTTAACCGTAAATAATTATCTTGGATGTCAATCATACCATAATTTAGCAGTACATTAATTTAGATTGATTAGCTGATTAGCTGTACATTAATTTAGATTGATTAGCTGATTAGCTGTACATTAATTTAGATTGATTTAGTTTCCATCCTGTAATCAATTATGTACTATATATGCATGCATCGTGAATAAGAATAATCAACCTTTTCCCTCATACAATTATTTTGTTTTTATACCCTAATTTAAGATTATGCACCAACAAAATGGGGTGGAATCTAGAGTGCACCTTAATCACCTTCAGTCGAGGCATGCCATATACGATATCCACTGCCATTTTCAGGTATGTCGACCATGGACAACAGATACTCAATACCTTCAAGTTGGGGTAGTTGTGACCCACGATTTCAATCATGTTTATTTCACCATATTTTCCCCCTACGACTAATGACTTCAGTTGTGTCCATTGCTTGAAAGCTTCTGTCAGTCCTTCCTTTCTTATGTTCCTTGATTTCCTCGGTAATACCAATTCTTGAAAATTTGGGCACCTAGTTGATCAAGTATGATATGGAAAGCATTAGTTAAACCACTCATACAGGCTTGACTTTGATGGAATTATGATTTTAGCTGAATGTAAGATAAGAAACAAGTACTGTGAAGCTGCATGAAGTAAAGACTAAATTATCTTTTGGTCTCCATTTCCAAAACCACCTCCTTTCAGTACCCTACAAATTTATAATTGATAGAATGATCTGCAATGTGTAAATGTATTATTAATATCTGAATATATAGAGAGTACAATAGAGGTGTAATAAGGAAAGAACTCTAATCAAAATAAATCATAATCTAATCAAGAGTCTGATTTATTCTAACACCCTCACCCCCTTAAGCAAAGCATCGGATGCTCACCGATGCATAGCTTAGACATGAAGAACTCGAATAGCGGACGAGAGAGCCCCTTGGTGAAAATGTCTGAAATCTGAAGAGAAGTCAGAACATGAGCAAAGCGCAGCTTTCCGGATGTCACCAACTCACGAACAAAATGGTAGTCGATGTCGATGTGCTTCACCCACTTGTGCGCCACTGGATTATGAGCCAAGAAGATAGCACTCTATCGTCGCATAACAACGGTGGAGAACCAGAAAGTGGAATCCGAAGATCCCGAAGCCAATGAGTGAGCCATACCACTTTTGAGGCAGTGTTGGCGAGAGCACGGTATTCAGACTCGGTGTTAGAGCGAGAAATAGTGGGCTTTTTCTTGGCACTCCAAGAAACCAGATTCCCACCAAGAAAAACTGCATAACCATAAGTGGACCGACGAGTCTCCAGACAACGAGCCCAATCAGCATCAAAGTACCCTAACATATCAAGAGTACTAGCAGAACAAAACCTGAGACCAAAATGAAGAGTGCCACAAAGATAATGCAAAATTCTAGTCACAACAACAAAATGGTCATCTTTGGGATCCTAAAGATAATAACTCACCGTGTTAACCGAGAATGCCAAATCCGAGCAAGAGATGGTGAGATACTGAAGAGCACCAACAAGAGAACGATAAAGTGTGGGATCCCAGAATGAAGGACTGGTAGAGCTGTGAAGCTGAGAACCAGCGATAAATGGAGTAGAAATGGGTGCCGCATCAGACATACCAGCCCAATTCAGAATATCACGAGCATACTTTTCTTGGCCAAGCTACAAGACCAAGAAAGTAATAAAGAGCACCAAGATCCTTGATCGCAAACTCTCTGTGTGTCCGATCAATGAACTGGCGAAGAAGAGTCGAGTCATTTCCTGTAAGAATGATATCGTCCACATACACAAGTAGGTACAGTAACGACGACACTCTTGAAAGGATAAACAAAGAAGTATCAGCTGAGTTGCACCAAAAACCAAGCTGTGTCAGAAACTGCCGAAACGCTGGAACCAAGCCCGGGGAGCCTGCTTAAGACCATAAATGGCCTTTTTCAAACGATAAACATAGTCTGGATGGACAGAATCCTGCTAACCAATGGGCTGCTTCATGTAGACTGGAACATCAAGAACACCATTAAGGAAAGCGTTCTTGACATCCAACTGATGAAGTGGCCAAGAACGCATGGTGGCTATGGCAAGAACCATCCTAACAGTGGAGGCTTTGACCACTGGACTGAAAGTGTGGTCAAAATCAAAACCCAGAATCTGCGAGAAACCTTGCACCACAAGTATAGCTTTGTGATGCTCAATAGTGCTATCTGGTCGATACTTGAGCCTATAGACCTATTTGGAGCCAAAAATGTTGACATTCGAAGGTCGAGGCACCAAATCCAAATCCTAAGTGTACTGACCATGAAGAGCGGCCATCTCATCATCCATGGCTGAAACCCAGGCTGGATCCTGAAGAGAAGAGCAATAATCAGTGGGCTCTATCTGAGAGAGGAGTGCGGCAGTGAGACCACGAGCAATAATATTCTAATAATCTTGGAACTGAATGGCACCAATAGGAGATCGAGTGGCCATCCGATGGGTACGAAGCTGGGGCAGCATAGCTGGAGGAGTCAAACCAGCTGACGACGTCGAGAAAGATTGAGCTGCGCTGACCGGAGAGTGGCCGTCGAAAGTCACCGGAGAAAGGATGGCCGATATTGGCTGAGACGTGATGGTCGGTGGCTGAGACGGTGGCTGAGGAGTGATGGTCGGCGTCTGAGGTATGATGGCCGTTGGCCGAGCTGGGTCCGGGTCGGCCATCTAGATGGAAGATAGTGATGAAGGAGGGGCGGCTGGAACAGGCACAGGCGTGGTGGCCCCAATCGATGAAGTGACAGCTCCATCAAAAAATGATGAAATCTCCAGATCTGAAATAGAGTGACTGTCCACGGAAGATAAGACATAAGGGAATAAGGTTTCATGAAAGCGAACGTGGTGAGAAACATAGATACGCCTAGAAGTGGGGTCGAGACACTGGAAACCCTTGTGACAAGGGTTGTAGCCAATAAAAACACATGAAATGGATCGCGGTGCAAACTTATTAGTAGCAGTGGCACGCAGACATGGAAAAGCACGGCAGCCAAATGGGTGAAAGAGGGTATAGTCAGGCACATGACCAAAAATAACCTCAAAAGGTGATTTTCCACCAAGAACTGAACTTGGCAGACGGTTAATAATGTAAACCGCAGAGGAGAAAGCTTCCACCCAATAACAGTGTGGCACGGAAGAGTGAAAAAGCATGGCAAAACCAGTCTCTGGGATGTGATGATGCTTCCACTCAGCTCGGCCATTCTGAGCAGGTGTATAGGGCAATTACATCTGATGATGAATGTCACAGGATATGAAGTGAGTCATAAGTCAATGATTAGTAAACTCTGTGCCACCATCGGTCTGAAAAATTCTAACCCTAGTAGAAAACTGGGTCTCAACGAATTTCTGAAACTGAATAAATGTGTCATAAAAGTCTGACTTATACCGCATCGGGAAAAACCATGTGAATCGCGAAAAGTCATCGATGAAAATGGCATAATAAGAAAAACCATCTACCGATTAGACAGGGGCTGGTCCCCACAAATCACAAGGCACCTTGTCCAACAACCCAGTAGTGCGCCTGTCACTAGTGGAAAAAGGTAAACGGCTACTCTTAGCCATCTGACAAAGAGAACAACTGACAGATGCAGGCATAGCAGAAGTGACAGAAATAAGGCCCGTCAATTCAATAACTGAATAGTATCATGAGACACATGACTGAGGCTAGAGTGTCACTGCTCAAAAGAAGCATGAAGCTTACTAGAGCGTAATTCGCCTAAAAAGCTGGAATAACTAGTCTCAAGAAAATAAAGACCTGAACTATGACGGTCTTTATCAATTATCGTCCATGTATGCTTGTGCTCAATGGAAAATGCATCAGCATAAAATATAACAGAGACGGGTAAATCACGAGTAAGCTTACTGATGGACAATAAGCTTCTAGTAATCTTAGGAACTACCAGAACATCATTAACAGAGAAACCAGAGAAATGACACTGGCCGATGTCAGAAATAGATAATGATTCACCATAGCCAACAAGAATAGAATCAGAACCACGATAAGATTGTACATTATCAAGATGACTGGTCCGAGCAGTGATGTGAGATGTAGCATCCGAATCAACAATCCACTGATTTGACGAAAGATGATGATTGAGACCATGCACATTGTCCTGAAACAAAACTTTGTCCACAATCCAATTAGCGGAGCCATCGGCCCGAGAAAAAGGCGCCAAATAAACCATAGCAAGAAGATGCATAAAAAAATGCACAAAATGACCAAGCGCGTGACTTCACGCATAGAAAACACTGATGACTCTCCAGGCGGGTAACTTCACGCGCGGAGGAGTGTGCGCGCGTCTGCACACACAAGCGCTTGACAAAACGTGCTTCTGGAAGGACTATGGCGCGTGGATATGGATGTGGCTTGGTTTGGCCGAAGAAGGACTATGCGTGACGAGCATAATGACGAGCACGGCGAGCCGAAGAAGCTGAAATTTGATATCCGAAAATGAAGCCGCTGCCGAAGAAGAGCCTAACGCCGGAGATGGCTTGAAGGTTTGAACGCCGGTGAAGTTCGCCGCCAGAGGGTATGTTTGAACGCCGACGACGCCGGATACGGACGCCAGGGATGAGCAGTTAGATTCTTCGAAAAGAAAGAGTCACCGGCGAAGAGGATTTTGGATGAAATAGGCTACCGGGAAATGGCTGGAAGTCGTCGAAAATTGATCGGAAATTCGCCGGAAACAGTTGCCTTGTCCGGCTGGAGAAAGAAATAAAAATAAATTTAGGATTTATGATCAGAACTTGCTCTGATACCATGATAGAATGATTTGCAGTGTGTAACTGTATTATTGATATCTGAATATATAAAGAGTACAATAGAGGTGTAATAAGGAAAGAACTCTAATCATAATAAATCATAATCTAATCAGGAGTCTGATTTATTCTAACAATAACGATTTGTTTGGCCCCCAAACCAGATTCCAGGTGGTTTTCAGGTAGACTAAATTGTTTTTTTAGTCCTAACATATGATCTTATACCATCTTTTTGTCCCCAAACCCATCTGAAAACCCCCTTGGGGACCAAACAAATCGTTTTGAATTTGTCGGGTACTGAAAGGAGGTGGTTTTGGAAACGGGGACCAAAAGATGGTATTAGATCATATGTTAGGGACCAAAAAAATAATTTAGTCTAGAGTAAATGTTTGTCCTTCAATTGGAAGGAAGAATCAAATGCTAGAGTCTTCAGACTTTCTAGTGTAACATTTATGACATGGACAAATGTGCGTCTTAGGATAGCTCTTTGACGAGCTACGGGGAGATTATGGTTCAGATGATGTCTAAACTCAGACATGTCTGATTTCTTGGGGGACAAGAAAGGATTATAGACAATCGCTCACCACAAGCGGCACATAGCGGCAACATTCAAAACTCGATCCATCAGACTCACCATCGAAAAATTGCGCAGAAGTATTTCGTAAGGTAAGTTTGGCTAAACAGTTTCTGCATCCTGCTTGGCTTTTAACTGCTTGCTCCGACGAAGTTCTCCTTTGTTTTCCATGAAGAAAGAAAAATGTGAACCTATATAGAGCCATAACAAAATTAGCGGTTGGAATTCTTGTTGATGAAGCTAAAAGAGCAAACAAATTACTAGCATTAAGTACTACCGAGAAAAGATTTACTGATAAAATACCCAGCATAAATATGCAAATATTTCAGGTAAGGTATTGGCTTTTAAATTGCAATTTTACACTTAAAGCTATTGGTCTCAATGTATAAGAAATTTAAGATTTGAAATATAGGTGTCAAAACCCTCTACTCTCAAGCGGCTGAAGTAAACGGGAATTCATCATCAACAAGACATACGCACAAGTGTAAGTAAATTATGAATGATTAAACTCCAAAGGGTTCATTTTTAAACCCACAAAAAAAGATTGTACGAGCACAAAAAAATTAATACAATTGGTATAACCTAATTTACACTAACCACTGAACGTAAGTACTTAAGGATAAGTAGGAACCCTAAACCCACTACAAAAAAAAAGTTCCAATAGCGATGCTGTTTTTGACCATTTGTGACACTCAAAAGTGTCGCTAAAGTTATAGTGGTGCCTTGTGTAACTGCCTCTATTTAGAGTGTCACTTTAATTTGTGACATGTTGAATATCATTATATTTTTGTGATCCTTTAAAATGTAGTGTAACGTTGCGACATGCAAAAGCATCATGAAAATTATGACACGCAAGAATGTCCAGATAAGTGCTACAGCTAGAAACGTCGCAACAATTTGCTACAGTCGGAAGCGTCGCAAAATGTGGGCTGAGAATAAAAAAAATCATTAAACACAGTTCAGCCCCTTAATATTTTGTCATTTGCAATTCAATATGTCCCCTTTCACTATTTTTAATTCATCACACCAACTTCTAATATTTACAATTCAGCATGCCAAATTCTAATAACTACTAATTAACCCACATAATTTACATTAATTGTTTTCTAAGTACATAATCAGATGGTTTGACTATATTTCCACCAACGAGAAACTAAAGCAATTAATGAGAATATAGCAATGTACTCCTATTCCATCAATCAATCGCATATCTACAAAGCACTCAAAGCACAAAATCACCAAAGTCAAATTCCAACGGCACCGCTCATGCGTTACTTAGATCTAGTATTCAGTAGAAAAATAGAGTTGCTCAAAACAGGCCAATTACTCATCTAAGCAAACAATAATTCAACTTAAAACAGCTATGAATATTAATTCAACATTAAAACACAGATCAAACTAAAAGCATAGATGAACAGCACCGTTCAATGAAACAAAGAAAACGGTTCCCCACGAAAAAGACACATAAACTTTCCACAATCTAGACTTCGTTCAGAATAATTACGAGCAAACTTTAAATGTTCTACAAAATAAGGAATAAAGTGATCAATCATCTTTCATCAGAAAATTTTCCAGAAGGAGAGAATCCAGCTTAGTGATCTTCGATTCCTTCACTCCCTGAGTATAAGAAGATAGTAAGTATGGTAAAACGGTTGGCTATTCTCATTAACAAGCCATTGGCTTTATACAGCAAAGTACAACAACTAATCCTATAATATCTCTAGAAGTAACAACAAAATATTGACTTAACTAACTAAAGAATATTCACAAAGACTGAGTCACGAATTGACAAAGTCAATTCGTTCATACCCTCCCGCAAGCTCAAGATCGGGTACGAACTAGAAGCTTGGACCTCAAATTCTGAAAACGAGAGTTGCCAATGGCCTTCGTAAAAATATCGGCAATCTGATCTACAGACTTGACATGCCGAACAATGAGATCATCAGACTGAACTTGTTCCCGGACAAAATGGTAGTCAATCTTGATATGCTTAGACCGTTGATGAAAGACTGGATTAGCTGTAAGAAAAGTGGCACTGAGATTATCACGGGAGAAGGAGAAGCCCTTTCCTTGAGAAGCTGCTGCAACCAAATAAGCTCTGTCGAGGCAAATGCAATGGCCCTATACTCAGCTTCCGTGATGGATCGGGCGACCACATTCTGTTTGCGAGACGACCAGCTCACCAAATTACCACCAAAATAAATGGAGAAACCATGATGGGAACGGCAATCATCAGGATCCGAGGCCCAACCCGCATCAGTGAAGCAAACTAAGCGAGTATCAATAGTTGGGCGAAAGAAAAGGCCGGCGTCAATGGAGCCCTTGAGGTAGCGAAGTATACGTTTCACGCTTGCCCAATGAAGTTCCGAAGGCTGATGCATGAACTGGCAGACCTGATTGACAGCATAAGAGATCTCTGGACGAGTGATGGTAGCATATTGAAGAGCACCAATAACACTGCGATAGAGATAAACATCAGGGAAAGGATCACTACCCGAGATGAGCCTGGAACCCAGAACCGTCGGTGAGGAGATCGGTTTGGCACCCGTCATCTTACTGCGATCAAGAAGATCAAGAATGTACTTTGAACTGATAGAGAAGAAGACCAGCCGATCGAAGAACTTCTATGCCCAAAAAGAAGTTCAGATCACCCAAATCCTTGAGAGAAAACACCAAATTGAGATACCGAACAAACTCTTCGATGAATGAGGAGTTAGAGCCAGTGAGAATAAGGTCATCAACATACACAAGCACATAAACAATGTCAGAGCCATGATGTTTGATGAAGAGAGCAGTGTCAGAAATACACTGCTTGAATCCATGACAAAGCAAGGCTTGATTGAGCTTGTGAAACCATGCTCATGGAGCCTGCTTGAGTCCGTAAAGAGCCTTCTTGAGTTGACAAACATGATTGGGCCTATCAGGAGAGATAAATCCCGAAGCTTGTTCCATATAGACAGTCTCAGCGAGGTGGCCATTAAGAAAAGCATTGTTGATGTCAACTTGTCGAAGAGACCACTTACGGGTGATGGCAATACTTAAAACAACTTGAATGGTGGTGGGTTTAATGACCAGGCTGAAGGTGTCGAAGTAGTCAACTCCCTCCTCTTGGTTGTAGCCTTTTGCAACCAACCGTGCTTTCTGCCTGTCAACAGAACCATTTGACTTCTTCTTGATCCTGAAAACCCATTTACAGCCAACCAAGTCCCAAGTCCCAAGTCCCAAGTCCCATTAGCAAGTAAGGCATCAAATTCTAATGGCATAGCATGTTGCCAATTAGGACTCTTTTAAGCCTGTAAAAAGGTTTTGGGTTCAAGATCAGAGGAATCACAGGGAAGGGGATGTTTTGCGGTGATGTGAGCACGAGGCTTAGGCTTGAGAGAATGAGTTACTGCCCGGGTAACCATGCCATGCTCCGAACGATCAGAAGGACTAAAGTAGGAGGGAGCAAGGCTGTAAGGAACAATGGCGGACGAGACCGGTGGTGAATATGGTTGCACCATTGCGGAAGGGGCTGGAGATGGCGACGGGGTAGGCGACGCCACCGGAGATCGAGGCGAGAGGGACTGCTGGTCCGACTGAGGCACTGGTGGCATGAGGCCAGAGGGAGGAATAGGCCGTGGCTGGACAGAAACGATAGGAGCGGCCGTGGCATCAAGCGGAAATAAAGAAAACTCCAAATATGGGGACTCCGGAGGACCTACATCTGAGCTGAGTTCAGGGAAGGGAAAAGAAGACTCATCAAAGACAACATGATGAGAAACACAGGTTTTAGATGTAGGAACATGATAACAAAGATAGCCTTTGTGTATAGCAATATACCCAAGAAATATGCATGCCGCAGAGCGAAATTCCAACTTACTACTATTATAAGGACGAAGGTAAGGAAAGTATAAACAACCAAATGATTTGAGAAAATTATAATCAGGTTGTCGCTAATAAAGGCATGCATAAGGAGATTTAAAATCAAGAATGGGCGTAATAGTTCTGTTATGTAGATAAATGGCAGTATGAAAGCATGTTCCCAAAAGCTAAGAGGAAGTTCGGCATGAGCCAAAAGAGCCAAACCTTTTTCAACGATGATTCAATTCCTTCTTTCGATTGCACCATTTTGTTCAGGGGTATGAATGCAAGAAACCCGATGAATAATGTCATTCTTGTCGAGAAAAGAAGACACATTTCGGTACTCACCACCCTAGTCTGATTGAAAAGCCTTAATTTTTGTTGAAAACTGAGTCTCAATCATAGTTTTGAAAGATGTAAAGGTAGACAAAACTTGGGACTTAGCATTCAAAAAATAAATCCAAACAAATTTGGTGCAATCATCCATAAAAAAGATAAAATAACAATTGTTATATAAAGAAGAAACAAAGGCAGGGCCCCAAACATCCGAATAAATCAAATCAAAAGGTTTAGAGGAAGAAACATGAGAGAAAGGCAAGTGATGTTTATGACTCTTGCCTAGCTGACAAGCACTACACAAAGGTAATGTCTTATTTGCAGAAACAGGTAAACTAAAATCAGCTAACTGATGACGTAAAATAGACTCATGAGGATGAGCAAGACGATGGTGCCAGCAAGCAATGGACGCCCGTTCACCAACAAAGACTAGAGGACCAAGGGAGGATGATGGAACAGGTATCCGGTAAAGACAATTCTCAACGATGCCCTTGAGGATTGTCGTTCCCTGAAGGTTCTTAACATAACAATGATTAGCATGCAACTCAATAAAAACATTGTTATCTAGGCATAATTGACGAACACTGAGAAGGTTTTTGGACACTTTAGGAACAACCAAAACATTGTTGAGAGAAAGGGAATTAGCAACATGCTTAGCATGTAAAATATAATTACCAGTGTGCGTAATGGGGAGGGACTGACCGTTTGCAACGATGAGTTTGTCGGAACCAGTGTATTCGGCCAAGAGGTTGAGGCCAGAGATGTCTGCGGTCACATGATCCGTCGTACCAGAATCAACGACCCATGGATTGGTGAGAGAAGATGAGCGGTCCTGGTACACTGCAAGAGCCTCCTTGCCATAAGCCAAACTGCGAAGACGACCAGCCGCATGGCGGTTTGTGGGAGGATAGGCCGTGAGGTTCAGGCGCTGATGGCAATTGCGCACACTGTGGCCTGGCTTACTGTTAATCTGGCACACTTGCCGCGACTGCTTCGGGATGGCTGAGTCATCCAACGCCGATTGCAGAGTTGAAGAGCATCGGTGAGAAACATGGGCGGAGGGCAGAACGAACTCAACACATGAGTCGATCATGCATTGTTCCTCCTGGAGAAAAAGGCCAAGGAGTTCGTTGGAGGAGACTGGGGTGAGACGCATACTGATGGCCATCTTGAAGGCTGCATATTCAGGACCAAGGCCAAAGAGCACGTACTGGACAAAATCATCATCAGAGACAATGGTCAGACACTCTGCCAAAGTATCAGAGATCGATCGCTTCTTCTCAACATAGTCGAGAATGGACATGCTGCCCTTGGAGAGAGTTTGCAGCTGCTGCTTGAGATGCATAAGTCTCGTACGGGACTGCGATTGAAACGTTTGCTCTAAGAGGGACCAAACACCTGCCGTGGTGGTGGCTCGGGCAACATGGTCGAGCATCGGCGTGGTCAAGGTTGATCGAAGCTAAAAGAGAATCAACCGATCCTTGCGTTTCCAGGAAACGTACGCCAGGTTCGGTTCTCCGACGGTGGCATTCCCAGAACGCGGCAGCAGCTCGGAGGGGGAATCACTGTCGAGGAAATGCTCGAGCTCATAAGCTTCCAAAGCAGAACGCACGGTGCCCCTCCATAGGGAGTAATTAGTCCGGTCAAGATGAACCACAAGGGCCGGGAAGTGAAGATTGGCCGCAGCTCCACCGGAAGCAGTGAAAAGAATTTGCGTAGCAGAAGAAGTAATGTGGGAACCAGGGTTTGTAGAGGCCATAGTGGAAAAGGATCTGTGGCTTTAATCTGATACCATATAAGAAGATAGTAAGTATGGTAAAACAGTTGGTTATTCTCATTAACAAGCCATTGGCTTTATACAGCAAAGTACAACAACTAATCCTATAATATCTCTAGAAGTTACAACAAAATATTGACTTAACTAACTAAAGAATATTCACAAAGACTAAGTCACAAATTTATAAAGTCAATTCGTTCATACTGAGCAACACCCTAAAACTCAAAAAAAAATCACCGATGATTTTGAGAGAAGCATATGATCAAACAGAAATCGAACAGATAAAGGCTGATAGAAAGATTTACCGTAATCAATTGTATTATTGATATCTAAATATATAGAGAGTACAATAGAGGTGTAATAAGGAAAGAACTCTAATTATAATAAATCATAATCTAATCAGGAGTCTGATTTATCCTAACACCCCCCCCCCTTAAGCGAAGCGTCGGATGCTCGCTGACGCACAGCTTGGACCTGAAGAACACGAACAGCGGGCGAGAGAGCCCCTTGGTTAAAATGTCTACAATCTGAAGAGAAGTCGGAATATGAGCAACACGCAGCTTTCTAGATGTCACCCACTCACGAACAAAATGGTAGTCGATGTCGATGTGCTTCGCCCGCTTGTGAGCCACTAGATTCTGAGCCAAGAAGATAGCACTACTATTGTCACATAACAACAGTGGAGAACCAGAAAGCGGAAACCGAAGATCACGAAGCAAATGAGTGAGCCAGACCACTTCGGAGGCAGTGTTGACGAGAGCATGGCATTCAGACTCAGTGCTAGAGCGAGAAACATTTGGCTGTTTCTTGGCACTCCAAGGAACCAGATTCCCACCAAGAAAAACTACATAACCATAAGTGGACCAACGAGTCTCCAGACAGCGAGCCCAATCAGCAGCAGAGTATCCTAACACATCAGGAGTACTAGCAGAACAAAACCAGAGACCAAAATGGAGAGTGCCATGAACATACCGCAAAATCCGAGTCACGACAGCAAAATCATCATCTCTGGGATCCTGAAGAAACTGACTCACCGTGTTGACCGAGAATGCCAAATTCGGGCGAGAGATGGTGAGACACTGGAGAGCACCAACAAGAGAACGATAAAGTGTAGGATCCCAAAATGGAGGACTGGTAGAGCTGTGAAGCTGAGAACCAGTAACAAAAGGAGTAGAAACAGGTGCCGCGTCAGACATACCGGCCCGATTCAAAATATCCCGAGCATACTTTACTTGACCAAGCAGTAATCCTGAGGAGGTAGGCGAAACTTCAAGACCAAGAAAGTAATGAAGAGCACCAAGATCCTTGATCGCAAACTCTCTGTGTGTCCGATCAATGAACTGGCGAAGAAGAGTCGAGTCATTTCCTGTAAGAATGATAGCGTCCACATACACAAGTAGGTACAGTAACGACGACACTCTTGAAAGGACAAATAAAGAAGTATCAGCTGAGCTGCACCAAAAACCAAGTTGTGTCAGATAACTGCTGAAACGCTAGAACCAAGCCCGGGGAACCTACTTAAGACCATAAATGGCCTTTTTCAAACGACAAACATAGTCTGGATGGACAGAATCCTGATAACCAACGGGCTGCTTCATGTAGACTGGAACATCAAGAACACCATTAAGGAAAGCGTTCTTGATATCCAACTGATGAAGTGGCCAGGAACGCATGGTGGCTATGGCGAGAACCGTCCTAACAGTGGAGGCTTTGACCACGGGACTAAAAGTGTGGTCAAAATCAAAACTCGGAATCTGCGAGAAACCCTGCGCCACAAGTCTAGCTTTGTGACGCTCAATAGTGCCATTCGGTCGATACTTGAGCCTATAGACCCATTTGGAGCCAACAATATTGACATTCAAAGGTCGAGGCACCAAATCCCAAGTGTGCTGACCACGAAGAGCATCCATCTCATCATCCATGGCTGAAACCCAGGCTGGATCCTGAAGGGCAGTGCGATAATCAGTGGACTCTATCTGAGAGAGGAGTGTGGCAGTGAGACCATGAGCAATAATATCCAAATAATCCTGGTGCTAAATGGCACCAGTAGAAGAACGAGTAGCCATCCGATGAGTACGAAGCTGGGCGGCGAAGCTGGGCGGCGAAGTTGGAGGAGTCGAACCAGCTGATAACACGGAGGAAGATCGAGTTGTGCTGACCGGAGAGTGGCCGTCGGAAGTCACCGGAGAAAGAATAGCCAATACTGGCTGAGACGTGGTGACTGGTGGCTGAGACGGTGGCTGAGGAGTGCTGGCCCTCGGCTGAGATATGGTGGGCATTTGGCGAGGAGCCGGGTCCAGGTCGGCCATCCAGATGGAAGATGGTGGTGAAGGAGGGGCAGCTGGAATAGACACAGACACAGGCGTGGTGGCCCCAATCGATGAATTAACTGTTCCATCAAAAAACTATGAAATCTCCAGATCTGAAATCGAACGACTGTTCGTGGAAGATAAGACATAAGGGAAGAAAGTTTCATCAAAACGAATGTGGCCAGAGATATAGATGCACCCAGAAGTCGGGTCGAGACACTGGAAGCCCTTGTGACGAGGGTGATAGCCAATAAAAACACAGGGAATGGATCAGGGTGCAAACTTATCAGTAGCAGTGGCACGCAGACATGGAAATGCACGGCAACCAAACGGGTGCAAGAGGGTATAGTCAGGCACATAACCAAAAACAACCACAAAGGATGATTTGCCACTCAGAACCGAACTAGGCAGATGGTTAATAATGTAAACCACAGAGGAGAAAGCTTCCACCCAATAACAGTGCGGCACAGAAGAGTGAAAAAGCATGGCAAGACCAGTCTCTGTGATGTGGCGATGCTTCCGCTCAGCCCGGCCATTCTGAGCAGGTGTTTAGGGCGTGGACATCTGATGATGAATGCCACATGATATGAGATGAGCCTGAAGTCGGTGATTAGTAAACTCGGTGCCACCATCGGTCTAAAATTTTTTAACCCTAGTAGAAAACTAATTCTCGACGAATTTCTGAAACTGGATAAAGGTGTCAAAGAAATCCGACTTATGCCGTATCGAAAGAAACCATGTGAATCGCGAAAAATCATCAATGAAAATGGCATAATAAGAGAAACCGTTGACAGATAAAACAGGAGCTGGTCCCCACAAATCATAATGTACTTTATCCAATAAACCAGTAGCGCGCTTGTCACTAGTGGAAAAGGGCAAACGGCTACTCTTGGCCACCTGACAAGGAGAGCAACTGACAGGTGCAGGCATAGCAAAAGTGACAGAAATAAGGCCCCGTCGATTCAATAACTGCACAATATCGTGAGACACATGACCGAGGTGAGAGTGTCACTGCTCAAAAGAAGCATGAAGCTTTGTAGAGCGTAGTTCACCTAAAAAACTGGAATCACCAGTCTCAAGAAAATAAAGACCAGACCTATGACGGCCTTTACGAATTATTGCCCCTGTAAGCTTGTGCTCAATGGAAAATGCATCGGTATCAAATATAACACAGACAGGTAGATCACGAGTAAGCTTACTAATGGACAATAAACTTATAGTAATCTTAGGGACCACAAGGACATCATTAACAGAGAAACCAGAAAAATGACATTGGCCGATGTGAGAAATAGATAATGATTCACCATTTCCAACAAGAATAGAATCAGAACCACGATAACGTTGTACCTGATCAAGATGACTGGTGTGAGCAGTGATGTGAGATGTAGCACCTGAATCAACGATCCACTGATTCAACAAAGAATGGCGGTTGGAACCATTCAAACTGGACTGAAAAAACACCTTGTCCGCAATCCAATTAGTGGAGCAATCTTCCCGAGATATAGGGACCAAATAAACCATAGCAAAGGACCGAAATTGCAATGAAATTGTCTGGGTGCTGACGAGAATTTGAGCAATTCGCGAGAAATAGGTTCAACTCGCGAGAAACAGGTTCAACTCGCGAGAAGCAGGGTCAACTCGCGAGAAATAGGTTCAACTCACAATAAATAGGTTCAACTCGCGAGAAATTGAAGACCGTGAGAAATACACTTGACGCGCGAGTCAACTCGCGTGTGCCCTTCACGCGCTGGAGATGCCTTCTTCGACTGAGCTGGCGCGTGACTTTCACGCGCTGGAAAATGCGCGTGGATCTCGCGCTGGAATAACTCGCCGCTGGAGACGTCGGAGCTGATAGGAGAACTTGCCGCTGGAGACGTCGATGTGAAGACTTTGGCCGCTGATGGAAACGTCGATCTGAAGACGTCGGGAAGAACTCACCGGAAGAAATCGAGGCTTTGAGAAGACGCCGGAGGACGCCGCTGTTGGAATGGCGATGACGAGCGATGCCACCGAATCCGATGAACCTGATGAACCTGATGCACGGCAACCGCAGAGAATTCCGATGCCGATGAACCTGTTGATACTCCAGTGGGCAGAAACTTCGCCGCCGAAATTTGACCGGAAACTTCGCCGGCATTTGATCGGAAACTTCACTGGAATTTTACCGGAAAAGAGAGAAGGGGGAGGTGCTGAACAGTAAATTAAAATTTAGGGCTTAGGATCAAAATTTTCTTTGATACCATGATAGAATGATTTGTCGTAATCAATTGTATTATTGATATCTAAAGTATATAGAGGGTACAATAGAGGTGTAATAAGGAAAGAACTCTAATCATAATAAATCATAATCTAATCACGAGTATGATTTATCCTAACAAAGGCGACTCGCCATTTTTGTGCTGCATTGAAGAGAAGGTCGCAGAGAGGGAGCGGGGGAACAAAATTTGTGGCAGCGTAGTTAGTGAAACGTGTGTTTAAGACAGAATAATAATTGCCAATTTACATCAACATAGTATCGCTGTCAAGTACAAGTCAGATAATTAGTAAATTGGCAGAGATTAACCAGCATGAGGAGATCTTTTCCATTTTATGAATTTCACGGAACCTCCATGTTCACAGAACCGCTTTCACCAAACCGTCGGTAGGACTTGATTGAATATCTTGCCTTGAAACGTTCCAACCATCCACTTGAAAAGCTAAACTCTTGATTTGTTTCACCATACATTTTTTGAAAAAATTCTTTTGCTTTACCTTGAATCATTTCTCCTGACATATTCACCTTCTCTTGTCTTTGAAGAAACCATTCATACAAAACTTTCTCCAAATCGGGGCACTTCGCTAATTTGTGTCTTTTAACATCGCTAATTTTCATCTCCTCCGATAAATACTCTGCTGATCTTTTGAGAGTATTTGATATTGTGGTTTGGCTAGAATCCAAACCAAACTTTTCCTTCACCCATGCTTGCATATCCTTTTGTGTAAGTGTTGGATGTTCCTTCTTATGCTCACATATTGCCCTCCTTATCTTATCAGTCAAAGATGTTTTTTGTTGATGGCTTTGGCTTTTGATTGAAAGCCATCAAATTGAATGTTAAGAAAGATATGGTACTGTAGAATGAATTACTTACCAAACCAAGACTTTAGAACTATATATAGTTTGTAGTGTAGGTTAAATACATTTTCTAAGACTCTAGATATTCCATACAGTACATACTATCTTATTAGTAGTCTCAAATACAATGTACATATGTACATTTTTGTACTTAGTCCACATACATACTGTAGTTTGTAGTGTAGGTTAGATACATTTTCTAAGACTCTAGATATTCCATACAGTACATACTATCTTATTAGTAGCCTCAAATACAATGTACATATGTACATTTTTGTACTTAGTCCACATACATACAGTTCATGTATTACTAATATAATTTCTTCAATACTATCTAAATGAATAAAAATTCATTTATCGATAAATGAATAATATATTCATTTATCGATAAATAAATAATCTCGCTAAATGAATATTTTTTCCTGGTCCCAAGAGTATTCATTTATAGAGGTTTAACTGTACATGTATAAATAGCATATATTTTAAGGTATGCATAATACATGTATAAATAGCTTCTTCTTCTTTTTTAAGCAGAAAGCCGAAATCAATTGGCAGTAGCACTTTAATACTATTAAACAGGAGTAACATGGATACATGTTATAGCACAAGATTAATCATTCCTATGACAAACTGAACTACTACTCAGCTATAGGAAGTAGATTGGTATTAATCATTCTTATGACATACAAAACTAAATGGTATAACAAGCGAAGTACAACCAGATTACAACGAATGGCATGACAAAAAATCTAGACTATACAGTAACATTCACGGCCCAGCTGATACCAATCCATGCAATGTCACAATACCAATCAACAGATTATCTTGATCAACAACAGGTAGAAATTGCACCGGCGATGGTAGAGCTTCCATCTTTTTCATTGCTTCAACGGCCAACGCATCCGGACCAATTGTCCTCGGTTGCCTGTAACACATTTCTCCAACAGTCAGCTTGAAGATTCCTTCCCCACTAGCTTTCAATGTACGCCTTAGATCACCATCCGTAAACGTGCCAAGCAAGTGGTGAGAGCTGTCCACAACAAGCAGGCAACCACATCCTTTGCTGGTTAGCTCCACCAGCTGATCCATGATCAAGTCCCCTTCCTTGCAAACAGGAAGTTCGTCCTTCTTCTTCATAATGTCCTTCACCTTAAAGATCAAGCTCTTCCCAATCCTTCCAGTGGGATGATTAGCAGCATACATTTCCCTGCTAAAATTCTTGGCGCTCATCAATGCAATAGCCACAGTGTCTGAAGAAACTGAAGCAGTGTTCATCCTCAACTCAGCAATCTGCTGCACTAGTTCAATTAGTTTGTGACAGAGGAGAAGCTGCAGACTTTGAATGATGATAATTGAATAATTGACAGTGGAGCTTCAAGCCATATGTGCAGTAATATGTCAGTTTTTTCTTCCATGTCTCCAGTCCATGACATTACACCTGTATACATGCCAGACCATACAACCAAGTTTGTAAAGGCCCTAGGATCAGTTATACTCAGTCCATCAGTCACTCTTCTAGGATGCTTGCATGTTCCTGATTTCAAGTATAACTTGTTGTCTGTGAGCAAACTAGCTAAAACCTTGCCATTGCACTTCAGTTTTTCATCACATCTTTGTTTACTGCAGAACCTCAAGACTAAAAGAGTCCTTGCAGCAATCAATGAAACAAATGGTCTTTACATACTTGATAGTCAGTCTTTCAAATCAGATGTAATACAGCAAAGGATCCATTCAGCTTCAGTAAACTCCATAACTAGACATACTTTTGCTTGTAATAGTCATATAGCTATATCTCCTAAACTTTGGCATCTTAGATTGGGGCATCCCTCCTTAGATGTTCAGAAACACATTGATGTAACTAAAACCATTTCTGATGATGACAATTTCTGTTCTATCTGTCCTTTTGCTAAACAGCATAGATTGCCATTTCCAGTGAGCAATACTGTTTCTGAATCTCCTTTCTTTTTTATTCATGTTGATCTATGGGGACCATACAAGGTCAATTCAGTTACAGGATGCAAATACTTTCTTACACTTGTTGATGATTTTACAAGATGCACATGGACTTATCTTGTAAAATTCAAAGATCGGGTTGCCTCCCTGTTAAAATCCTTCATTTCTATGGTCAAAAATCATTTCAGTGCATCAGTGAAGTTTGTCAGATCAGATAATGGTTCTGATTTTATCAATAATGATTGCTCAAAACTGTTTTCAGATTTAGGCATTTTACACCAAAAATCATGTCCCTACACTCCTCAACAAAATGGTGTTGTGGAGAGAAAACACAAACACTTGCTTCAGGTTGCTAGAGCCATTTTGTTCCAATCTAATCTTCCTAACACTTTCTGGGGAGATGCATTGCTCACAGCCACCTTCTTGATCAATAGATTACCCACACCTGTTCTTTCCTGGAAATCACCCTATGAAATCTTGTTTCAAAAGCTGCCTGATCTTGATAATCTCAAAATTTTTGGCTGTCTAGGCTATGTCACAAACACTCAACCTCATAAGGATAAATTTTCTGAAAGAGAATTTCCTTGCATTTTCATAGGATATCCTTCAGGCTAAAAAGCCTACAAGATGTTTGATCTTTAAAACCATAGACTTCTGATTTCCAGAGATGTAGTCTTCCATGAATCTATCTTTCCCTACTCTTCTTCTGATCAGTTTTCTTTTCCACTCCCATTTCTTGATGATCATCCATCTTCTGCCACACCACCATCTTTCAGTTCCCCACCTCCTGCTACACCTTCACCACCACCTGAATCATCTGTCAGACACAGTACTAGAGTGATTAGAGCACCTGTTTGGACAAAGGACTTTGTGTCTTCTGCTTTTCATTCCATATCACAGCCCCAGTCCATTATTCCTGCACACTTGGCTTATTCTTCACAGGTTCAAGAACCTTCAAATTATCATCAGGCAAAGCATTCACCTGACTGGATCCAGGCTATGAAAGAGGAGTTAGCAGCTCTTGAGCAGAATCACACTTGGGACTTGGTCAAATTGCCTCCTGGAAAGAAGGCTATAGGCTCAAAGTGCGTGTACAGGGTTAAGTATAATGCTGATGGATCACTCTCCAAATATAAGGCAAGGCTGGTAGCCAAGGGGTTTAATCATATTGAAGGGATAGACTTCTTTGAGGTTTTCTCACCTGTTGCCAAAGCTATCACTATAAGAATGCTATTGGCTATCAGTTCAGCCTCTGGATGGCACATTCATCAGCTGGATATTAATAATGCATTTCTGCATGGCCATCTTGATGGAGATGTCTACATGAAGCTGCCAGATGGATACTCAGTTCCTGATACACAAATGGTTTGTAAACTTACCAAAAGTTTATATGGTCTCAAACAAGCTTCCAGGCAATGGAACAAGGAGTTCACTCAGCATCTACTCAGCCTAGGCTTTGATCAGTCTCATCATGATCACTGCCTTTTCTTGAAATATACCGCCACATATACACTGGCACTTGTTGTGTATGTAGATGATGTCCTGATCATGGGGAACTCACTTCCTGCAATCCAAATGATCAAAGACTCTTTGCATCAGAAGTTTACTATTAAAGATCTAGGTCCTGCTCATTATTTACTAGGTTTGGAACTGCTCAGATCTTCTTCAGGCCTGCATCTACATCAGAGTAAATATATTCAAGATATTGTGTCAGATTGTGGAATGACACACTGCAAACCAGCCTCAACCTCTTTTCCATCATCCTAGCTTGTGCATGATGAGGCTTCTCCTCTCATGACTGATCCCAGTGTATTCAGAAGGTTGATTGGAAGGTTACTATATTTAAACTACACCAGACCTGATGTGACTTTTGCAGTTCATCAGTTAAGTCAATTTGTGCAGTCTCCTACTCTTCATCACATGGCTGGAGCCTTATACATTGTCAGGTATCTTCACCATCATTCAGATCATGGCCTTTTCTATACCTCCACAAATGATCTTTTAGGTTTCATGCCTACTGTGATGCTGATTGGGCAACTTGCAAGGTCACCAGAAGATCAGTAACTGGCTATGCTGTCTTTCTAGGTTCAGCTCTAATCTCCTGGAAGTCTAAGAAACAATCTACACTCTCCAAATATTCTGCAGAGGCTGAATATAGAAGTCTTTCTATGACATCTTGTGAGCTTAAATGGATCAGCTATATAGCCAGGGATCTCCATCTGCATGTTCTTTATCCTATTCCTCTTTTCTGTGATAACAAAGCAGCTTGGCATCTCACTGCTAATCCTGTCTTTCTTGAAAGGACTAAGCATTTGGAAATTGATTGCCATTTGGTCAGGGATTACTATCTTGAGGGTTTTCTGCTCCCCTCTTTTGTTAATTCCAAAATGCAGCTTGCTGATGTTCTTACAAAGTCTTTGCCTCCTGCTCCTTTCCAATCCAATTTGTTCAAGCTCAGCTTCTGTTCTTCATCTGCTGATCTTGAGGAGGGGCTGAAGAAACTGAAGAAGTGTTCATCCTCAACTCAGCAATCTGCTGCACTAGTTCAGTTAGTTTGTGACAGAGGAGAAGCTACAGAAAATGTCACTGAGTGAAGAATGACGGGTGTTCTTGGTTTCAAATTTTGGCGCCAGTTCTTTATGTTGCTCAAACGCAGCTCTTCCATGTCGTTTTACTTTCCCCAGATTGTTTGGCATTAGCATGTACACGTGTCTTCATTCTATAGGTAGAATGTTTTTTTGTTTTCTGTTATAACAAACTTCACAGCTCATTCTGAGTTGTGTACGATCCATATGAATTCTGATCAATGAAAAATATGTTTCCTCTGTTCTTCATTTTTTTCTTCTTCTTTCTGATTAACAAATTCTTCAGTGTTCCCAAAAACCATCTGAATGGCGGTGGAAGTCACGGGCGCCAGATCAAAAGGGCATAATTCTCTCTCAAGCGGAAGATTGACATTAAGATCACACAACCCCATTAACACATTGGGCTCCACCAACGTAACCGAGATCAAGTACGCCCCTTTTTGCCTTGGCGTAAGGGGCCAGCTTTATGAGCTCCTCTGTATTACCACTCTTGCTGAACATGACAACAACGTCAGAGGATGACAGAATGCCAATCAGTGGCGGAACCAGGAATTTTTTTCAAGTGAGGCTGGACGGTGATGGTGGCGGAGCGGGGTCCGGCAGTGGTGGGACGACGGCGGCGGCGCGGATGCAGTGAGGAGCTGTTCCTCCACTCCTTGCACATTCAATGCTTTGAAGAAAGAAGAAACAATTTGCTCATTTGTTCAAGACATTGGGTTTTGTTATTTGGGCCGTCCATTTTTGGATTTTGGCCCAATAACAAAACCAAAATCCATTTTTTTTTCTTATTCACTAATCAAAATGACATCATTTGACTTAAGCCAAAACGACATCGTTTCGATGTTTTATGGCCAAAAAAAGGGCAGCTCCGGCCTTCTTCCCCGGTGTATTACACCGGAAAAATGCGTACACGTGCCGGGAAGCTCCTTAGCCGCTTATCACTACTACTACAATGGCACCGGAATCTCAGGTAGGGCTGAAGCCCTACCACGCGCCCTGGTAGTTCCGCCACTGATGCCAATGTCCCCATGAAGCGCATCAACAGGCGATAAAACCCGGATTTCATCCCCAGGGAAACCAGGGTCTGAGAAGGTGCATTAAATTTTCTGGGTTTATCACATCTTTGCCGCATTGGGGATCTGATGTATAAATAGCATATAAAATACAGATCGATTAGAGCAGTAATCAACAGAAAGCAAATTAGACCAACAGATGAAACAATATTATTAAAGTACAGATCAATTGCATGTTAATTAACTCATCTTTTTTTTTATTTATATCGGATAACCTCAAAAAAGTTAGTGAGAGCAAGCATTCTAGCAAAATATCAGCACTCTCTTAAATACACAAAGTAGAAACTGGAACTCTGAAGTACCTAGTAGAAGACTGAAAAAAATATTTATTGACATAAAAATAGTTGAACTTTCAAGTCTCAAACACTTATAACCAACACATTGAATGTAATTTGGAACAAAACTAAATTACCGCCTTATAATTGTAAGATCAGGTTAACAATATCGCTTGTTAACAATATCGCTTGTTAACAATATCGCTTGTTAACAATATCGCTTGTTAACAATATCGCTTCACCCCCAGGAAGAAACCACAATAAACTCAAGTAAAA
This sequence comes from Rubia yunnanensis, assembly GCA_037428765.1. Classification (NCBI taxonomy): domain Eukaryota; kingdom Viridiplantae; phylum Streptophyta; class Magnoliopsida; order Gentianales; family Rubiaceae; genus Rubia; species Rubia yunnanensis. The sequence continues at coordinate 110,192,091 of CM075064.1, read as the reverse complement.
TATAAATCACTTGATCATTTCAAAGTGAAGGCATCAGAGCCAGAAAAGTATTTTCTTTTTCATACTTCTAAATCAAGGTCCACTTAGATTGTTATTGGAAATGCTCCAAAAAAACTGTAAAACCTTCTTATCGCTCATCTCCACCATCTCTCAACCGGTGCCGCCGTCATGGCAGAGCCACCTCCAGTAACCATACCACTATCATATGTGCATGCAGTCAGCAATCCTTCATTCCCGTCTTAGTTCACTGCTAACCCTCATTCTCAACATCAATCCCAATCCCAACCCCAATCCCTTCCAATTTCTAATCACCCTAATACCAGAGCTCCCCTCAATCCAAAAAGGCGCATCGATCATCTGGGGGAGCCCAGTTTGCACTTCTCGGATGAGGACTGTGACCATCTTGAAGCCACCCTGAAACTAATGCTAGTCAAAAAATTCTAGCAAAGTAGGCCTGAATTGGCCAAACTTCACTGGGATTTTCAGACGGCAGGTTTCAAGGACCACATCGATATCCATCCCTTAAATTATCACTAGGTACTAATTAAATCCGTTCTGTCTGATAACTATTACAGATGTTGGATTCACAAAGTGTAGAATTTTGGCAATTCGAATCAATAAATGGGAACTCACATTTAATCCTAATACTGATTCCATTATAGTTCCTGTCTGGGTTGCCCTTTATGGTTTACCACAACAGTTCTTTGACCATCAGGTTATGATAGACATAGGAAGTATTATAGGACTACCAGTTAAGATTGATAAAGCTACCTTAAACAGGACTAGGCCTCATGTAGCAAAAGTATGCGTTGAAATGGACATTACTAAGCCTAGACTGAACAAGATCTGGCGACGTTTTAGGGGAATAGGTTTTTGGCAAAATGTGGAATATGAGGGCATGCCAGAAAATTGTTCAAAGTGCTTAAAACTTGGTCATGTTTTTTCTATATGTAAGTCTAAATAGATCTAGCTAAACTTCACACCTTGGAGGCCTCAAGAGAATGATGTAAAGGGAAGAAAACAAGGTAAGATGGATGCCCATCATCCTCAGGGGTTTCCATAAAGGATAAAATAGCAATTCCTATTCATAAGAATGCCACTAATCCTATAGTGCATGAAGTTTGGAGACAAAAAAGTCAAGCTCTCAAGGGAATGCCTCTCAAACAGAGGCTCATATTATTCTGAATTCAAAATCCTCTGATAATAGTGATTTTGTTATCTTGATTGAGGTCAATGTTGCTGTCTTGAATGCTCCAAATGATTCCACAGTCTCAAATGCTTCTAATGATTCTAATCTGTCTTTTGTCCTGAATAATTCCAATGACTCCAATGAACAAACCAGACAGCCTATTGTTGTAACTTCTGCTCAAAAAACTGGTTGTAAACTCTTCTCTAAAGTTGAACATCCTATAGTACCGAATACCATGATTCAATACACTAAGGAGACAACTAATGATCCTAAATCTCAAGATTATTTGGCTCAGAGTATAACTCTTGATTCAGCTAATTCATTTACTTCTTAAACTGACATTCTTCTCCCCACCAATGCTACTCCCCTACCCTCACCAGGTTTGGATAATCTAATCCAAAAGGAATCTAATGAGCCTACTAAAACTTCAGTATTAGCAGACAACACACAGGGGGGTAATAAGCATAACCATGATTTGGAAACTCAAAGCTCAAGCTTGGATTCCATTAATCATAAACATGTTACAACTATTGAAATTAGTGATCCTAATCATACTGCTGAGAACATAGTTGTTACAGATAACCAAGAATTTTTTTTATTGAAATCACTGTTGGAATGTCACCTCTTCTCTCCTCAGATAAAAAACACAAAATGAGAGTAATTTTCGATGAGGATCTTAACCTATCAGTAGAAACCATCAATGCAGGCTATAATTCCAAGCCAGAGATCCTAAAGGATCAAAATATACATATATCAAGAGATGTTTTCATCTCATAAATGGTCGCTTCTCAAAATAGATTTAATGTACTTTTAAAAGACTCAAACAACAAGGAGGAAAATACTGAATCTAATGCTAAGTCTAGAAAGTACATTAAAAAAGATTACTCATCAACCCCCTAAAATGGTTATGACCCATTCCTCATTGTCTTCCATACAATAGTTTTAAATGGATTTAAACCTATACTATTGGAATGTAAGAGGAATGGGTAATTTACACTACTGGAAAACAGGTACATATGCACTGGTATAAATTCATGAGTACAGGTATACCGGTGCTATGTAACCAATTGCATCGGTATTTATCATGTTAACATCAATACCGGTGCAAATAAGTACATATGCACCGGTATCCTGTCAACCGGTGTACAATTCACCTATTTTTGCACTCGTGTTGGTTCAACCGGTGTACAAACTCAAAACTTTTGCACCAGTATTATCTGTATAAGTGGTTTTGACCGGTGCATTTGCTTACATGTGCACCGGTAAACGATTACCGGTGTGTACATATTTCTCTTTTTTATTAATTTGGTGCCAAGAGGACAACTTTTTAAATAGGTAACGGGAAATTAAAAATGTGGGAAAAATTGCATTTGTACACCGGTTACTATTAGAACCGGTGTAGGAATTGAACATGCACCGGTATTTTCTTAATACCGGTGCATAGGAAATTTCTTTTTGTAGTAATTTGACGCCAAAATTATTCATTTTTTGCACTGATACTATGATCGTACTGGTGCAGAGAAAAGAAAATACGTAGGTTTTGGCTAAATATCTACACCGGTAACTATTTTTACCGGTGTAATAAGCTACAAATGTACCGGTAAAGTCTAAATACCAATGTAGAAAATCTCATTAAATGCTCACCTACCACCTTTTCTTAGCGGGTTAAAAATGGAATTTTTGGAAGAAGAGGTTTATTAATGGTGTTTTTTTGTTGATGAAGGCATTGAATTCTCCACAATAAAGACCCTTGAAGGTACCATTTTTTTAATTACATTTATGGATATTCAGGATTTCATGTATGTTTTGGTTAGTAGAGATTTTTACATTTTGTATTTGATCATTTGATGGTGATTGAGTTAGAATTGTTGATATTAGTTTGTGATTTGTTCTCATGGTGGTTGTAGTTATAATGCTATGGCTTTTGATTCCTATAGTGTTGGACATGTTAAGAATTTTTTAATTGTAATGTCAAATATTGGTGCATATTGTGCATTTATGATGTTGCATGATTAGGAAGTCACATGAAAAATTCTATTGTATTAAATGAGTTGAAGTTTGAATGTTGGACATTTATTAATATGTAGAGTCGTATCGCGTCATCGAGAGGCGTAATCTATGTATGCCAATGCTAGTAGGGTGAGTGATGAATATATTATATTCGTGGGTGAGATCTTGGAGCATGCCTTTAGTCGAGAGAAGCGAATATTATATCCCTGTTGTGATTGTGGAAATTGAATTCATACTGATAAGAAGGACATCATGAAACTCCATTTTTATAGCGGGAGGTATGTGAAAGGTTATGTTGTGTGTAACTTTCATGGGGAAAAATAACCACCAGAGGTGAGAGTTAGTAGTGAGAGAGAGTTGTTTGGGGATGCTAAGTTGAATGACATGTGCGGGGAGGTTGTTAATGAGTTTTGAGGGAGGCCCGAGGTTTTGGCTAACTTCCTTGGTGAGAAGGATACACCATTGTATCCCAATTGCAAGAAGAAAGACATGGTCATGTCGTGTTTGATGGAGTTGTTTAATTTGGAAGGTGTAGGGTTATGGAGTGATACTAGCATGAATAAAATGCCAACTTTTTGAATGAAAAGCTTCTACCCGGTAACAGGGTTCTTGATAACCTTTATGAAGCTAAGGGAATTTTTTGTCCGATGGGATTGGAGTATGAAAAGATATAGGTTTGTCTGAGAATGATTGTGTCCTATATACGGGTGATCTTAAGGATAAGATTGTTTGTCCACTATGTAATGTGCCGCATTATAAGAAGAAGAAAAATGTGGTTGTCGGTGGAGAGCATGTTGTGCCAGTGAGAAGGTGGGTGCCCGCCAGATGTATGTCGTATCTTCCAATTATTCTGAGGCTGAGAAGGTTGTTTAAGAATGAAAAAGATGCAAAGAACTTGACATGGTGCATTGATAGGGGAGGTTGTAAAGATGATATAATTTGACACCCGGCTGACGTGGACCAGTGGAAGAAATTTGATAAGATGTATCCACACTTTGCATCCGAACCTAGGAATTTGATATTTTCTTTTTGTACAGATGGTATGAACCAGTTTGGGAACATTTCCTTGAAACACATTTCGTGGCCAGTTATGCTTTCCATTTACAATCATCCCTCGTACTCGTGCATGAAAAGAAAATATGTAATGATGCCCATCATGATTTCAAGCCCGAAACAACCTGGAAATAACATAGAAAATTATCTTTCCCCCCTTTCATAGAATATTTGAAGGTGCTTTGGTCAGTTGGCGCCTTAATGTTTGATGGTTGTAGTGGTGAAAATTTTACATGGAGGCCGATGCTTTTTGGTACCATAAATGATTTCCCGGCATATGGTAACCTTTTTGAGTATGTAATCAAGGGTCACAAGGCTTGCCTAGTTTGTGAGAATGAGACAGATTACCATCAGTTGAGGAATGAGCGGAAGACTGTTTATTTGGGTTACCGTAAATTCCTGCTTGTAGATCACAAGTTGCGGGATAACGCGGTTGCATTCGTTGGTGGGAAGGAGAGGAGAAAGGTACCCAAACCTTTGACCAGTGTAGCTATTCGCAACAAGGTGAAGAAATTTAATGTTTTTTTCTTGGTAAGAAGTTATCAAAGGGTGGTGGGGCTGTAGACGGACCGTGGATGAAACGGTCCATTTTCTTCGATTTGCCGTACTAGGAAAATTTGGAGGTTCGCCATTGTTTGGATGCCATGCATATCGAAAAGAAAGTTTGTGAGAATCTAATTGAAATGCTTATAAATATTCCCGGGAAGACTAAGGATAGCTTGAAAGCGAGGAAATATTTAGTGGACATTGGTATACGGTTGGATCAGGCACCAGAGGTAAGGGGGAAGCAAACATACCTACCCCTCCCCGGTCCTTACAATCTGTTAGTTGCTGAGAGAAGATTGGTGTGTTAGAGCATCTAAGGAATGAAGGTACCGTCCGGTTACTAATCTAATGTTAGTCTGTTTGTGAATGATGAGTTGCATCTTAATGCTTTGAAATTACATGATTCTCATGTCCTTATGCAACAACTTTTGCCGGTTGCAATCAGTGGGTGTTTGGAAGAGGAAGTTATATTTTCAGTTATACTCTTGTGTTTCTTCTTCAACTCGATATGCAGGAAAAATATTAGTAGGCAACAGCTAGATGAACTGGATTGAGAGGCTGTTGTTGTTCTATGCCATTTGGAGAAGTATTTTTCCCCCGTCATTCTTTGACATCATGGTGCACCTAGTGGTACACTTGGTTAGGGAGATACGTATGTACGAGTCTGTTGGAATGCGATGGAAGTACCCCTTTAAGTGTCACATGACTATTTTCAAGGGTTATGTTCATAATCGTAGTTGGCATGATGCCTCCATTGTTCAGAGGTACATCACTGAGAAGATCATCGAGTATTGTACAGCAAACTTGGTTGGAAGAAGAGTGGTTAGTGTTCCAGGTGGAACCCACTGCAGAAGGCGAAAAGGGATTCCACGTTCCGAGGGTATGCTTCATACACCCTATCACGTTGAGTTGATGACTATTCACATGTATGTATTTCGTAATAGTAGTGAGACTGTAACATATGTTGAAAAGCATGTTTACCTTTTGGAGGAGATTCATCCAAACTAGCCCCCAAAAAAATTCAGGTCGAGCATTCTTCAAGGTTTGTTAACTGGTTTTACAATTGTTGTAATGTCGAAGGGGTGCCCAGTAAGCTACGGGTGTTGCAAGGAAGATGAACTGCACCATTAGACGATACCTTGGTTATGACATTAATGGCTTCAATTTCTCAGCATTGGCGAAGGATGAGAAGAGCACCACTCAAAATAGTGGTGTTTATATTGAATCTGAATCCATATGGCAGGCAAGAAAGAGAGATAAACATCTAGTTGTTACTGTAATGCCTTTCTACGGGGCGATTGAGGAAATTTGGAAGCTGGATTAGGTAGAGTTCAAGGTTGTTGTCTTCGCTGGGTGGAACACAGTTCTGGTGTTGTAATTCAGAAGCACATGGGGTTCACGTTGGTCGACTTGAATCGTGTAGGATATGAAGATGACAAGTTCATCTTAGCTGCCCAGGCACGACAGGTTTTTTACATCAAGGATCCTTTGGATGAGAAGTATCATTTGGTGTTGCATGGGAAGAAGTTTTACTTTGATTAGGGGATTGATCAGCCCGCCATAACTGATAGTCCTAAGTTTCCATCAGTATTTCCTAGTTTGGAAGATTTTTGGGACCCGTTGTTGGAAGGTGTTCTCATGGTGATGGGTTATGAGTTGATGAGAGAGGTGAAATAGGAGGTGGGTACAATGTCTTGAAGCGGAAGCGATAGATTGGTTGTTTCTGACCGTTGTTTTTGTAACCGTGTTTTGGGGAAAACAGTATGATCATTAAGCGAATTAGCATGTAATGTATTTTATTGACACCCTTTTATGAATTGGTTGGTATGATCCGTGATTTAAATGGAGTTTTTATGAATTTAATCGGTGAAAATGTGTTTTAATTTTTAATTAAAATTTCTACTAGGTGCTGGTTTTTTACACCAGTAAAGATCAAATTATCGGTGTACAAAAACAGGGGAGGTATTTTGTTTTGTACTTACGTACCAGTACTCTTACCGATGCACAATACTTAGAATTTTTTTTGTTTTTTGCTCTTGGGTCCGACAATGTTAATTTTTTTTTACAAAGCAACCTGAATTAGCTATTTTTTAAAAAGAAAATTTGCACCGGTAGGTGTATTGGTGCTGGATACTTAGAAAAAAAATTGAGAATTCATATCTGATGTGAAAAAACAAAATTGGTGGCATTTAAAGCAGTCTAGAGCAGCTATTTTTTGTTCAATTTGCACCGGTAAATGTACCGGTGTTGGGTACGTAGAAAAAAATTGAAATTTACTCTCGGGTCAAATTAGGTAGAATTTTTTTTTATGTAAAGCAGCCTAAAGCAGCTACTTTAGGCCTCGTATTACACCGGTATATGTAGAATACCCTCTCAGATCCCCATTTTCACAGTAGCAAATTTATATCTCTCACTCAGTACCATCTTAATCACATCCCATCTTTGTTGAAATCCTACGTAGGTTGTCATATAATCAGGTAAACCACTTCAATACCTTATCAGTATGATTAATTAGCAATTGCATATGAAATAGAATCATTGAGAATGGGTAATCATGAATAGCTTGACTTGCATGTAAAGTGTTTGATGACATGCATCAATGTGTTTTTTTAGGAAATGTCTCCCAAATCCAATTCGTAAAGGATACGCCATTCATTGTCCCCATCATTGCCGAAAGTATCACTACACAATTACCCAGATGGTACCTTTGTGTCCGAGGAGGCTAGGTTGGTTCATGAATCATACAAAGGACGACATCATCACATAGAGAGAGGAATTCAAGCATCTCTCCCATTCGAACAAATTATCCAGAAGCTTGGGTGGGAAAAATTCTGCAAGACTCCGCAACCATTCAAACTGACCATTGTAAGTGAGTTCTATGCAAACTTGAAGTGTAGGCCGTGCTACAATCATGTGTATTGTAGGGGTAAAACTGTCCTTGCCACACCAAAATCTATCAATGGCTTGTTTGGTTGCCCAATGTTCCAAACAATAAAGACAAGTTTCTCACACTCCATTTTCTAGGTGATGACGGCTATATTCTACAACCAATTTAGAAGGAGATCGTTGGGACAGTAACTAGGCCAGGTACGGACATAGATGAGTTGGTCAAACCAGGTTGGAGAAAAATACCTAAGAAAACTCTAACTCCGGAAATGAATGGGTGGTACCACTTCGTAGCATCTAGAATCCATCCAATAACTATGAACACACAAGTCCTCAAACTTTTCCAAGCCTTCTTGTATGCAATAAAAAAGGAGCTTCAATGGAATTTCAGTCGTTGAATTTTTCCTTTGTTGCAGAAGGAACGGGATCAGATGGGATCTTATGCCTATCGCAGTATCATCTCTGCGCTTTGTTCAAGAGCAGGAGTTAGTGCCCGGGCACATGACGCTTATGGCCAGCCAATGGGTAAGGTTTGTGTGGAAACTTTCTATAGACAGACATCTGCCACGCCTTTCGCTACTATTGAATCCATAATTGCTGCCTTGGAGGTCGGTGTAACAAACTTACTTGAAGAATCCAAATATCAAAGATCCTAGCATTAACATATGGCCAAGGTTATAACGTATCAATTTCCTAACGTCGTGGAAGCAGTCGAAAATTTCCCAAACATCCGCAAAGGCAATGTTGAGGACATGGATGTTGGCACAAGTACCCGTGATGGTGATGTATCAGGACCTGCTGACGGGGTTGAACCATTTTCTCGTTATTATTCATAAAAAAACTTGTAGTAGTAGTTAGAAGGAGTAGATTCTGTACTAAACATTGACAGTGTTGTACTTAGACAGTTTGACATTTGTACTTTTGATAAACATGCACGATGATGGGTCGAATAAAAAATTTACACACTGCGTGATTTGAAATTTTGTCTTACAAATACACTCATAAAGACAAAAAAAAGGTAGGCCAAACGTAGCTGGCCTAAGTGGTTACATCAGGACCGCCGAATTCAATGCATTATATTCCAAGAATGGTTAGAATTTAAAACATTTGTAGCACTAAGAGCTATGGAGGTTCCCCAAGTATTGTGGGCAATAGTATAATTTTGGGAAATATAATGCAAACATTCATTGTTGGTTTTACAGAGTCTTTCGTCCACCCGTAGGGTCTACAAACACATTAACACAATCGTAAAGTATCTAATTGCATATATGTGGAGCCAATTTTATATTTTGACCTTTCCAAGATTCTTTGAGAGACTAAATTGCAAAATCTAAAAAGTTTACTCGTAAATTGTAATCACAATCCGATCAAACTAGATGGTCCACAAAATAACCCTTTTGTATTTCCAAGTTCTACATGTGGGGAAACAAACGGGTCTAGACTCTGTAATTAGTTTAGAAGATGTTCATATTACACATAGAAACAATGAAGTAAACCTTTGTTGTTTACTCTACAACACCTACTAGCGCTTCAGGATGAATCACAACCCAGGCACAAATATGTTGCAATTATGATTAAAGCTCGAAATATTAAATTTGGTAATTTATGCAGTTTCCTAACATGTCGTCATCGCATGTCACAATTTGGGGGAACTAATTGCAATAAATGCATACAATCAATTTTGCGGGTTCCTCTGTACCACTGAGGTACGGAAACGTTACTTATTCAATATGGAGCCCCTTAAAATTCCATTTGGGCCGGTGGAAAAGTGCTTCATGGGGTGAAACAAAATATTTGGGGTCAATATGTAAACTTTATAAAATTAAACAATGCTTAGTAATGTCAACGTACGGGGCCCATGAGTGGTCAATATTTGCATGAAACAACTAGTACAATGTCTACTCACAATAATTAAATGTCAATTTGAATAAATGGGGTTGTTGTAAAAATGAACGGGAGTTAAATGAAATAAGAGGGAATTTAAATAATTAACAAAAAAATATTTTACACCGGTAATATTAAGCAATTACCGGTGTATGTGTTCAAATTTTTGGTGCTCATTTCAAAATTTTCAATTTCTTCATCTTTTAATAAGGCACAAAAATTTTTACACCGGTACATGTACTGGTATGGAAACTTTACTTATTCAATATGGAGTTTCTTAAAATTCCATTTGGGCTAGTGGAAAAGTGATTCATGGGGTGAAACAAAATATTTGGGGCCAATATGAAATTTTATAAAATTAAACAATGCTTAGTAATGTCAACGTACGGGGCCTATTTGTGGTCGATATTTTCATGAAACAACTAGTGCAGTGTCTATTCACAATAAAAAAAATGTCAATTTGAGTAATGGGGTTGTTGGAAAAATGCAAGGGAGGTAAATGAAATAAGAGGGAATTTTAATAATTAACAAAACAAATTTTATGTCAGTAATATTAAGCAATTACCGATGTATGTGTTCAAAAACATTTGGTGCGCATTTCAAAGACAACATGTACCGGTGTTGAACACTTGTCTAAAATTTCTAAAGTTCCTCTCGGGTTCAACCTATTTTTTCCAAAAAATATTTAGAGCAGCCGAACGTAGCTGCTTTTTGTGTCATTTTACACCGGTATCAATATTTTCTACACCGGAAAGAAATACCGGTGTACACCAGTTAGCCTATATATTCAATTGTTGCTATCGGGTCAGTGAAAAATTTATTTAAAGCTGCTGCTTTTTGTTCCTTTTCTACATCGGTAAACGTACTAATGCTGAACAGTTAGCCAATTTTCAAACCCATTGTCACAATTATTACAACGGTACTCTTCATATTACCGGCGTAAAAAAATGTCTTCATATGTTTTTCAACCGTTTCAAATGGACATAACTCCCACAACTCCTCCTCTCCTCATCAAACACCTTCAAATTCTCTTTGAAATCAACCCTCCACCACTTCAACCATTCAATTCTCACTAAATTGAACCACCATAACTCCTCATCAATCATTGTAACTCTCATCATCTATCCTATAAAGTGTTAAGCAACCCAAGAGAAGAAACACAAGAGAAGTGACCCTTCATCAAACCTTGATAACACAAGAGAAGAAAGTACTTGGCGAGTTCATCATCCCATTCCGTTCTTGGTGAGTTTGAGAAAAGGGAGTAGCAACACAAATGCTCTATTAGTGAAGGTAAGTGTTGGTGTTTATGTTACCATGGGTTACCATATCAGTTTCTCTTCAAAAAATCATTCCAACCCTCACGTACAACACATGTTCGACTAAATGCCTCTATGAACAAAAACATGTAAATTGAAAAAAAAATTTGAAAGGGTAACTAGAATGGTATGTTTATACAATTGTGGGATTAAAATTTTTTGTGTTTTTTGTAGATGGATGATGTAGTACTATAGTTTTTTGGTTGGTGATAATGTTGATAGTCATGTTAGGGGGGAGTGAATATTGCTCGGTTGTAGGCATATTTTATGATTCCAAAGAGATTGGTATGGTTTTCTATCAACTTTTATAAGGTTCTATTTCATTCTATATCAAGTTCCATGCCTTGTTCGCTCAAGTTCTATGTCATGTTATATGAACTTTTATGCCTTACATAATGTAGTTTTATGTATGAATTGTTCAATTTCTATGCCATGTTTTGCTCAAAAGTTTTATGAATTTTTTGTTCAAGCTCTACGCCACGTTCTATCAATATTGACCTTTAAGTACCGTTATTGTTTGGATTGATAATTTTCTATTCTACAGTTTTAGATGCCACCGAAGAAGGGGAAATTTAACACAAAGAGGAAGCGACCAGTTATGAAGAAGGAAGAGGAGGTGAAGAATGTGGTCGATGAGGAGCTAGTGTGGCGGACCAAGAACCTCCGCCAAAAAGGATCCCGTTGAAGATACAATTTGAGGAAGAAGCAATGCAAACAAATGACCCGACCAGTGAAGAGAAGAAATTAACTGCGGAACATGGTGATGTTATTATAGGAGATGTTGAAGGAGAAGACGTCAGTAAACAGTTGGCCAAAACACCTATTCGTAAGAGAAAGGGAAAGAACACCGTCACAGGAAGGCTAGATGTTGATGAAGCAAACGACGACTTGACAAAAGTTGGAGTGAAAAATGGAGAAGGATGGAACAAGTTTGAATTAAAATGTTATTTTAGGAGGCGAGGAACTAACATGTGCCAGTCTATGATGTTGGCAAAGCATAACACTCCAACTCCTATTGCGTTTAAGTTCCATGGGAATCAAGAAGTATGCATTAAGAATTGGTTAGCGTGGCACACTTATGGAAATTACGCTTTTTGGTGCCGCATCAGATTTGGCGCATGCAAACACTGGTGCGATGTCCCCGAAGATGTTAACGAAGAGGCATGGAAGGATGTTATGGTAAGACTCTCGACAATTGTCATTTAAAATTTTTATTCATGGTAAAGTCTTAGTGAAGACATGATTAATGACATGCCTTTTAACATGATTCATTTTAGGAGAGCTTCACAATTGAAAAACCTGTGATAGACGAGCAACGTGAAATGCTGGGGAAGGAAGTTACAGAGAGGGCAAAAAACCAACATAGGAATTGGAAGACAAAGGTGGCAAACAGGTTTATTCACAACGTGGACAAAGGTATCAATAAAACAGGAATACCAGCATGGGAGAAGTACAGGTGGATGGATGAAGACAAATGGCACTCTTTTGAAAAAAGGTGTTGGCATCCAGATTTTCTGGTATAATGAAAAAATTAAAACTTATTAAGATCTATGTTGCCCACAAATTCTATTCAACTAAATTTCTATTTGTAAAAATGATATCAAAGGCTTGGGGTGACAAATATTGAACGCAACAAGGGCAAGGATTACACACACCACACCGGCAGAAAGGGTAATCGATACATCCGTGACAAATTGACTAAGGAGCTGAAGGAGAAGGATAGAATTAGGTTGAATGCCAAGGGATTCACTAATGAGGATATTGAGAAACAACTCAATCAAAAGAATATCACACCTGACAGATCTCTTGTCTAGCTTGAGGCAAACAAAGATAAGAAAGTGTTATACACATCGAAAGAGGTTGAGAAGATCGCACTGGACATTGTAAGTTACGCAAAAATCAACCATTTAAATTAATTTTTAAGTGTATTTCACATTATTCATATAAAAAATTGCATTCCTATGTGTTTCTCAGTTGAAATTGAATGAGCTTAAGGAATAAGGAGCATTGGAACCGCAGCTGAGTGAAGACATCCTCATAAAAGTGACAAAGAAAAAGGATCACCCGGGCAAGTACAGGGGAACTCAGACGAGTCCACCCACAATTGTGGCTATTCCTCATCTTTCCTGCATAAAGTGTGGTAGCAGTTCCTAAGCAAAAGAGACCGCTCAGAAGAGACCATCTAACAATCAACTGGTCGTGAAAAACATGGTATCGTACCTGGAGCAATTGGTGAAGGGCTTAGCATCTGCAAGCAGTGTTAAAATTCTGCCAGGCCTTGACGATCCCAAGAAGTTTATAGAGAAGGTGATTGATGACATTGATGCAGCTGCTACAAAGTCAGGTGAAGAGCCCAGCGACGGATAAGGAGATGAAGAGGTACACCTTCAATGATTTATGCATATCCTATACATTGAATTACACATCTGAAATATCTCTATAACCATATTATCTATTCACTAAAATATTATACAAATAGGATACAGAAAGCGTGACTCTTTTCATTAAAGACATTGACTGGAAGAAGAAAATGGTTGCCCATGGATAGGTATCTCATCATTGGGATGCCCAACAAGTAAGTGTTGCTCGAGTGAGAGTATGCGAGCCTGTCCTCCGTCCTAGGGCGGCATTTCCCCTCGGCGAACCACCACTTCAATAATGTTGGAGAGGAGCTCAATAGCATCATGGATTGGCCAGTGTCCTTAATAGGCAAGGCAGACGAGCAACCGAGTGACATCGATGTTGTCAATGTTGGAGGTGATACAGACGACGATGACAAGTAGGTTCTGGTTCTCACCACCGAAGATAAGGTACAATTCTGTAACACATTATTTTTAAATTCCTCAAAGTACTTTTGCGTATTCGTATTCATTAATCCTTGTAACAGGATACTGGCGAGCAAAAATCTCAGTCGACGGCTAATTTCCAGCCATCTACAAGACCAAGATTAAATAGGCTACCAAATAGGTAATGCACTAAAATGAGTACCATTATTATTCATTAAAAATGAAAGTTCAATAACACATACACAAGTGATCATTTCATATCATTTTACGTTCGTAGATTGTCAATAAATGAGACTTGACAAACTGGCCGATCATGGTGCAATTCATAAAGGAAGCAAGTGCTGCTATCCTAGAAATGATAAAGAATAAGGACTGCATGTTCTTCCCAGTGTTCCGACCATCGACATACGCACGCCATTACACATGCGGTGTTAGAATAGAAGTTTTGGTCAAGGTCGGGAAGAAACTGGGGAACATGTGTTCGATGACCTAGATCGATAATGCACAGGTCGATATGTGGATGGGGTGAGTTTCAAAACTTAAAACCTTAATGTTTTTTAAATTAATTAGGATTTCATTTCCTTCCCATCCAACTGTGGTAACTTGAACAACTTCGAGCAGGAGGTCAAACTCCATTTCAAACTAATTTGGGAAACAATGAAGGCAGCGGATGCTGAGTTCTACATCGTACCCTACATAAGAATGTATATTTCTTCCTGATAATTACATTCACATTTCAAACCACTTCCATTTCATTACTTTGTTAACATAATTTCCTGACAGCAATCATTGGTACCTCATCATTATCCGTCCCCATACGGAGGAGGTTTTCACTCTGGACACATTGTCAGGGGGTATCAAACCAACAAACTTGGTCGAACTCAGAGTCATTTCAAGGTTTTTCAATCAATCAAATCAAAAATCCTATTTTGTTAATATGCAGGAAGAAGTAACCATTTTAATTTACTTTCTTGACAGGCTTGCTGGCGCATACCAAAAGGAGAAGAGAAAGACGGAGCCAAAACTCGAATACACTTCAAAAATCAACAACATCATGGTAAGTCATTCTGTCATTTCATCCCTCAATTTATTATGTTTAGGGTTAGTAATTACATTTACCTTTCCTGTGCAATACCGAACCCAGAATGGTTCGTGGAAATGTGGGTACTCCATCATACTCTTCATGGAAGAATTTGGTAATCACCCGGAGACAAACAATATCTTGGAGGTAAACCTTGCATCTCAAAATTTGTTAATATTAATTTCTAGTAAAAGAAACATTATTGACTAACAGTGTAAGTTTGAAATTAAAAGATGTTCCAAGAGGGAAAAGGGTCGTACCATGTGTATGAAATTCAAGGTGTAGCAGAGAGATGGTGTGGGGCTTGGCTCGAAGACTACCAGCAGCAGGCGAACACTACGTTGTAACTTCCGGATGATAAGAATGACATAATAAGTTGATGGTTTATTTTGAATGGCCGATGATATGGATGGTGTTTGGTTATAGTAAACTTGAGTTATTTTTTACTTTGTTCAATCCATTCTTAAGATAGTTATTCTATTTCAGAGTTTGAATAATGTTCGCGTGTTTTGCGAGTGATATTTTTGTAATAGGATGTTTCAAATTTCTTACTGATTCAAAGGTTTCCAATTTATAATAGTTCACAAGTATCTCTGACGTCGTTGCCTCGGAAATGATCTGGGAGGGACCATCGGAAAACAAATTGGGCATTGCAAAATTTAACCAAATAATGCACCGGTATAAAATGAATGTACTGGTGTAAAAAAATCACACTTTTAATAATTTATTTTAAATTATTTAAATAATACCGGTGCATAAAATAATACCGGTGTAAAAAACATACCGGTGCAAAAAAACAATATTCCTTTTGTTTTAATGAAAACACCCAAGGGTGGGAGGAGGTATATTAGAGGTTCCACAAGCCTCCATCCAAAAATAAGTAAGATATACAGACAGATCAGATTGGCCATTGTTCGTGATAAGGCAACATGGTTGCCTCCCAAAAGACCTACCAAGTCTAAATCAAATACTTGTGTAACAGGTATCCTAGCAAAAAGAGGATAGATGATGAAGTTGCATTCCGAAGGAGAGAATCTCCATCCCTTGTGTTAATTCTCCCCTCCGGCCAGGCAACTTCAATTACAAGAAGTGATGATGTGATGTAATCTAGCATGTTGAATCTGAAGTCACCAAAATTAGTTTCAGTTCGAGAGAAAATATGTGTCAAGTATGAGTTGAGAGAGGCCATGAGAATGTAGCAGTAGGTATGTGCAGAACAAGGTCAGAAGAGGAAGGGATCCCCGAGCTCCAGAGCAAGATGATAGGTAGCAGTCCTAAGAACAGAACCTGAACCTGCATGAAGAAACCTTGATTAGCAGTATCAATCCTTAGAGAAAGCAAGTTAGTGCATTCTCACTTGAGGTATATGTGCCCTATCTAAAGCAATGAGACCCTTGATGTGCTGGGGGATGTTATTAAGACTAAGACATTGAAGATAGGATGTGTTATGCTTTGCAATTGCATTTGCTACGGAATTCCCTTCTCGAAAAATATGAATAAGATCAGCACAGCCCAATAAAACTTTAACTCTATAAGCCAAATGAAAAAGATTCCAGTTTGCAGAATAAGGGTCATTAACCATATTAACAGCCAACCTACAGTCACTTTCAAAAATGCAATGTTGCCCTACAGCATTTAAATTATCACACGCAAATAGTTGAGCCTTAATTTCAGCTTCCAACGGTGAAGCCGCCGAAATAGGGGCAGAAGCTAAATTAATAAAAGTACCCGAGTTATCTCTAACAATCATACCAACTGCTGCCTTATTCGGAAACCAAGAAGCATCAATGTTAATCTTTATTGACCCCAAAGGAGGTCTCTCCCAAAGAACAGAAGCTATGTTAGGCTTCGGAGGAGGTCTAATAAAAGGAATCCAATGACTAAAAGGTGATGTAATATCAGCATATGAGAAATAAGTCTTTGGAGTAGTTAGAAAAGCTAGGTTAATTAGATCATGCACCTCCTTGGAAATTAACTCGGAAGAGAAATGCTTGTTATCATATATAAACCTATTCCTAGCTTTCCAAAGCGACCAGCAAGTAAGAGAAGGGAGGATTTTACAGATGAAGTGCTTCCAGCTAGCTAAATCATGTGTATTCCAGAGAATGAAAAATCTTTCAGTAAGGGAATGGTCAGAGTTTAGACGAAAGTGCACTATAGATGCTATGTTACTCCAGACAGCTTGAGCAATAGGGCAAGAAATGAAAAAATGCTGAATTGAGTCTATATTAGAGCAAGCCGGGCACTTAGAAGCTAGACTGTAACCACAGGTAATAAGCACTTCATCAAAGGGAAGGAAGGATTGCAGCATTTTCCAGGTAAAGATTGATATCTTTTTTTGTAAAGTATTATTCCAAATGAATCTGCAAGCAGGGAAGTTACCTGTTCCCTGAGTAAGAGCCCTATAAGTTGACTTAGATGTGAAATTACCAGAGGGCTCAGCCTTCCAAATCAGTCTATCTGCCCTCTCAATAATGAGTTCCGAATCCTGCAGAAAAGCAGAAGTATCATGCTCCAGAAAGGAACTAAACTGAGTTAATATAGAAGCCTTGTTACCAATAAAGTCTGCCACAGACAAATATGGTGATTCAGCAACTATATGGTCAGGAATGAAATTACACAGAGGACCCCCAGGACACCATTAGCATACCAGAAACTACAGGTACCTTTACCATGGATGATTAATGAGTTATGTTCAGCAAACGAATTAATGGAGAGAATTCTTTTCCAAGTTACTGACTTCCTATAAGACAAAGGTAGAGCCCACAGTAACTTGGACCAAAGAGTGTTCCCTAATTGGCTCTTCCACCAGAGTTTAGCAGAACAGGTATCAATTATGGACTTAAGAGATCTAAAACCAAGTCCATTTAAATCAGTTGAAGTCGAAAGGGTAGACCATTTTTTCCAAATTTTATTTTTTCTACCATCTGATTCCCCCCAGAAAAATCTTGCTAATCTTTTCTCATATGTTTGAATCATAATTTTTGGGGGATTAGTAACTGCCCACAAATGTTGTGGCAAAGCATATAGGCAGTGTTTAATTGAAACCAGCTTGCCCCCAGCACTTAGCCACTTATTCTTCCAACTTTGAAGCTTAGTATCCAAGTTTGCCATTAGAGGTTGGAAATATCTTTTGAGAGTTCTTCCCTGAAAAATGGGACAGCCAAGGTACTTAAATGGAAATGATCCTTTTTTCATTTTTAAGATTGACTTAACCTGCCTACTCTTTAGCATGGAGGCTCTTTTGCTAAGATAATATTCAGATTTTTCAAAATTGAACTTCTGACCTGAAGTTAACTCAAAGACATCTAAGAAGGCTTTTATTTTTATGAGATTAGACTTAGATGCTTGCATAAAGATAATGGTGTCATCTGCGTACATTAAATGGGAAGCTGCAGGAATTGAAGCAGGTAATTGGAAGCGAGTAAGACTATTATTAGTGAATATGAAGGATAGACTTCTAGAAAAGGCTTCAGTAAAAATATTAAAAAGAAAAGAAGAGAGTGGATCACCTTGTTTAATCCCTCTAGTAGCTTGGAAAAAGCCTAATGGATTCCCATTAACAAGAACAGAAAAATGTGCCTGAGATAAAATTCTCATAACCGCAGTTAAAAAAGTCCCATGGAAACCAAATTTAGTTAGAATCTATTTAAGAAACTGCCAGTTAACTCTATCAAAAGCTTTCATCAAATCTAATTTCAGTATACAGTTAGGTGATCTGTTCTTTTTATCTAAAAACCTGACCATTTCCTGTAGATACAGAATATTATCAGAAATGTCCCTCTTCTTCAAGAATGAAGATTGGTTAGGAGAGATCAGTGTGTCCATATAAGGCCTTACCCTTTCCATTAGAACCTTAGAACAGATTTTATTTAGGACATTAGATAAACTGATAGGTCTAAAGTCCCCAAAGGAGCAAGGTGTTGCTTTCTTTGGAATTAGTGTAATCCATGTGCTAGATATTCCTTTAGGAATGTTAGAACCTAAGATGAAGTCATTTACAGCCTCAATTAGATCTTGTTTAATAAAAGACCAGCATTTGCTATAGAATTTAGGTGTAAAACCGTCCGGCCCTGGACTACTGTTGTTGTTTAAACTTTTTATGACAGCTTCTAACTCAGATTCTAACACAGGGGCAGCTAAAGTTTGATTATCTAAGTCAGTTATCAACTTAGGGATTTGACTAAGAAAGTGAGAGCAGTATGTATCAGCAGTATTTTGGTCAACCTCGGTTAATAGATCAGCATAAAAGGCAATTGCCTCATTCTGAATATCAGTTTGTGTGTTTAGCCATTGACCTACTGAGTTTTTGATTTTATGAATCTGCATCTTACAATTCTTTTCTTGCACAACTTTATGAAAGAATTGAGTATTATTATCCCCCAATTTATGCCATTTTAGTCTCGCTTTCTGTTTCCAAAAATTTTCTTTCTCCTTAAGAGCCTCAAGCAAAATTGCTTTTTTCTGGTTTAGCTTAATAAGTTCCAGCAGAGTTGGACTTAAATCAAAAGCCAGTTCCTGAATTCTTAAGGCATCCTCAGCTAGTATGACATTGGAGTCAATATTACCAAAAGACTCTCTATTCCATGTTTTGATCACTTTTTTAAGCCTAATTAATTTTAAATAGAACCGGATCATTCCTTTATCTTGAATTGGTTTTTCCCAATTTTCCTGAATTAAACAAAGAAACTCTGTCCTTTGAAACCAAGCATTAATAAATCTGAAAGGCTTAGGATATGAGGGTACTAAGTTGGACAATTACAGGAGGAGAGGTGAGTGATCCGAAGTATGCCTATTAAGAATCTGGATGGAGGAGGAAGGAAATTTAGAGCTCCATGGTAAAGTACAAAGGCCTCTATCTAATCTTTTAGAGGTGGGATTTCTCAGCCTATTGTTACACCAAGTGAACAAATTACCCACAGTATTAATTTCCTGAATACCATTGGAATTAATCCATGTATTAAAATCTCTAATGCTTCCTAGGGCTGGGTTAGAAGGACCTCTATATTCAGACACCTTAGTTATTGTATTGAAATCCCCTATGAAAATAGTTTCCCCCTTAGAGAGCAGCTGTAAATCTTTCCAAAGTACCTTTCTACCATCTCTGTTCCTTAAAGCATAAATGAAAACAGCCTCCATGTCAAGATTTAAAGATTGGTGAGATATGTGAACATGCATGAATTGGTCATTAGTAGTCAGTAATGAAACGGATAGAGGGTTGGACCACATAAGCCAAATTTTTCCATTGGAAAGTGGCAGAGAATTGGGGAAATGAAGAGCATTCATATAGGAATGAATTTTTGAATTGTCATGCATAGGTTCAATTATACATAGCAATTGTATTTTCTTAACTTTAAGTAGATTAGATAGTCTAAGCATTGAAGTTTCCATGCCACGTAGATTCCAAACCAAGAAATTTATATTAACAGTAGTTGTCATATTTCACCTGATTTATTACCTTTTGTAGCTGATCTTAAAAGCATCTTATTCAGTTGGCTAAGATAAGTTATCTTTTTATTTTTTGCCTTACCTTGGTGATCAAACTTACCCGGGGGATCCAAAGCAGGAGAAGCATACAGAATCTGTTGATCAGTGGTTGCCAGTTCCAGATTACTATCCAAATCTTCATAATTAGTTTCACTGATTCCATCCTGATCCTGTATGCAGACACCTTCTTCCTGCAAAACAGAAAATCTATTTGACATCTTTCCATCTAGGGAAAGTGTAGGGTTAGTCATAGATTCCTTCATGGAAAACCAAAGTAAACCAATTTGTAGATCATCTTTAGCATAAGGTATCAGTGCTGGTTTAGAGTTTTCAGTTGCCTTTAGTAGCCTAGTGATAGAATTGTCAGGGCTCTGTATGGGATGGTTTCCTGATGCCTGCAATCTGCCACTTACAGGAGCACTAGAAGGCCCTATTGGAATGTTAAATTAGAACTGATAGTCAGGACTCCTACCAGCCTTATCAGTGGCAGGAGTGGAAGGATCATTTGGAGAATCCGAGATCAAAGGAGGTAAATCAAAATTTTTTTCCCGTTGGCTGCCACTGAGGGATAGGTTGTATCTGAGATGTATTACTTTCTTCAATCCTCTCATTAGTGTTTTGGGAGATAGCTCTACATTGGTCTAAAGAATGACCTATTTTAGCACAGTGACCACAATATAAAGGAATATCTTCAAACTCAATTCAATATTTCCTATTGTTCGAAATTGAACCAAGCCTAATATAATGACACAGAGGCTTCAGCAAATCAATCTCAACACAGAATTTTATGGCAGAGGGTCTGGTAAGCATATCAGTAGCAAAATCATTTTTTATGAAGTTGCCTATACTATTTCCAATTGCCTCAATGGAAGCAGAATTATAGTAATACAGAGGCACTTCCCTGATAGTACACCAAATGGGAACGATCGGGGATTCTTTTTGTGTGGAGAACTTAGGTGCTCACTTAAGCATCTTAAGCAATATTCCATTGAAGTTCCATATGCCCTTCATCCAACATCGTTGATAGTCGTTAACCTGCTCAAATCTGATTAGTACGTGTTTATAATCTAGAGATCCTAATTGATACTTACCTTCGAACCCAATTGTTCTGAGGGCTACCTCCATCTGTTCCATAGACAACCTACCCTTGGTGAACTTACCGACCAATGCATTGGAGTAGTGCGCCGATAGTGTTGCAATCTGATCATCAGAATACAAGCAGGCAGGGTCACCAAGATGAGTAGACTTTGGGATTAGCTCAGGATTATTGGGGAGCTGTGTTGAGAGGGGTGGAGATTTGGTTTGCAGAGCTGCAGCAAAGGTTTTTGGAGGCAGAGGATGATTGACAGTAGTAGCCGCCATAACGGCCGGCGAGATTAAGCTCCGCCAAGCGGTGAAGCGGCCAAAAGCAGCCGGCCCAGGAGCCATTGCCGGTAACTAACGGATATAAAAGAGGAGTTAAGGAAGGCACAAGGAAAATTTGCACACACAGTCTCACCAATAATCGCACACAGTGAACAGTTGATAATCGCTGCTCAGTGAACCAACAATATTCCTACTACAAAAGAAAGACCGGTGTTATATTTAATACCGGTGTACAAATCATGGTTTTACACCGGTGCAGATATTTTGTGCCCCCAACTTTTCAAAATGTATACATTGATATAAGATGCTGGTACAAATAATTTTCTACACCAGTTCCTTTTACCAATGCAAATGTGTTGCATTTTTACACCCCTATACATACACATCGGTACTTTGGGGGGTCAAAATACCGGTGCTATTGCCCTAAATTACCAGTGCAAATACCCTCGTCATGCAGTAGTGTTAGCCTCTCAGATTAGAGTTAGAGATATAAAATGTAGAAATCACATATCTCTAATACCCTTAATTGAACCATTCCTTGATAATAGCCAAATTGCAAGACATCCTTTGATATTGGATTTAAAAATCAATTTGCTACTGAAGGATGCAAAATATGGCTTTTCTGGGATGAGAATGTATAAATTGATATATTAAACACTCACAAAAGGCTAAATCCAAACTGTGAGATGCTATCTTGAAATTTAAAAAAATCTGCCACTACTTCTTGTAGGAGACTTTAATGTTATGGAAGACCAAGTTGAATACCTTGGCCCTTATATCCCCAATCCCAGTGTGATAGCAAATTTTAAAACCTTTCTTAGCTCTGGTAATTTCATAACTCTCCCAACCTCAGGTAGCCTATTCACTTTGACGGTATGAGGTAGGAGGTCATCGCGGTTGCTCTCAAAGTTAAATTTATAAGCCCTAAATGCTTCTTATCTATAACTAAGTAGATAATGGAAAGTCGGCGTCATCCACAAAGAAGAGGGATTTTCTTAAGTGTTTAAACATATAAGGTTGATATTATGCTAGAAGTAAATATATATATATATATATATACATAAAACCAAGTAAATGGGGGGGTTGATTTTCCTAAGTTATGAAATTAAAAGACAAGATAACTAGCAAAGTTAAGTAACTATGCTAATCATGCAATAACTAAGAAAAGAAATAAAAACTACAAAAGACAAAGCCTTGGGGGCAATTAATATCCCCCTCCAAACCTCATGTGGATCATTGAACCACTCACTGATTCTATCACATTTTTCACCTATGGGGAATGCAAAAACTTCCCAATTGAAGATCAGCATTCATTTTTTTCTTAATAGTAATTCACAAAGACAAACAACGCCCATTTGCAAACCTCATTGATAATCACTTTAGGCAAACCACACCATAAAGGTACTTCATCAATGGCATTATACACAAAGAACCATAGATACGATAACAACAAGCCTTCTACCAAAGACATAGCCATTTAACCAAACATAGAATTCATTAGGACAAACCTAGAACAAACCACATTCAAGATTCAACCTTGCATTGCATCTATAGGATAAACATGAGAACAATCCCCATTAACATATTTATCTAGCAAGAATCACAACACATTATGCACAAGAAGTTCTAATTCCATGTTCTTGGATTTTAATTTCAAAGAGCTAAGAAATTTACAACTTTCCTAACACCCTAACACTTCAATCATACAAACACTTCATATACTCAAACAACCCATAGCATAAATGAAGTAAAACATAGCATTAAAACACATGAATGCTAAATAATAAATGTTTCAAGAAAGAGTGAAATAGAGGTTCTTACTACATAGATATGGAAGCTTCAATCAATTGCTTCCAAGTACTATCTAACCTAGATAATGAAAATGCATAATTAACCCTACAAAAACTAAGAAAAGAAAGAAGAAAAACTAGGGTTTGAAACCCAGAAAATTGCAGGAAGAAAAAGAGGTTAAAAAGAGAGAGGATAAGGTGGGTAGTTATAGTAAAAAAAGTAAGAAAGGTTCTGGCCACTCGTCTATCGCGACTCGCAACCAATCCATCGCGAGTCGTGACCAAGCCAAGTTTCAGCATCTTAATTTCTTTCTTCTTTTTGTTTCAAGTCCTCTTCTTCACTTCACTTATCTTCAATTCTTCAAGTCTTCAAAAGCTCAAATGCAAGTCTTCAAATCTTCAATTCTTCAAAGGTATTCTTCAAAATCTTCAAACAAATTTCCTTGTCACACAATATTCTCTAGAAAAGTAATAGAAGCATAAAACTCACTTTTAACTCTCCTTAGAGAATTTCAAGGAAAAATGCCACATCTAGAGCACAAAAGCGTACAAAAGTGAATCCTAAAAGCTCTAATATAACCATACAAAAGGGGCACATCATGAAGCCAAAGGGGAGAGTATGGAAATGGCTAGATAGGGGTACTATAAACTCCAACTGGTTGAATAATTTTCCTTCTTCACATATCAATCAGGTAGCAAGGAAAAAATCCGATCATTCATCTCTCATTCTGCATATCAAAGCTGCCAACAAGTTTAATGGACCAAAATCTTTCAAATTTTTAAACTGTTGGATCAGCTACCCTCCTTCTTTGATATAGTAACCCAAGCATAGGGCATCAACGCACACGTAAAAGGAATGGAAAAGCTTTCTTTAAAATTAAAAAATCCAAAGTTAGCTCTGAAATCTTGGAACAAAAATACCTTTGGAAACATTTTTGATATGGTGAAAACATGTGAAAAGACTTTCTTAAAAGGTGAAATAGACTTACAAAATCAAGAATGTGATTCCAACCTGGTAACTTATAACAAAGAAAAAGCACAGCTAACTTTGGCTTTAGCACAACAAGAGAGCTATTGGAGGCAAAAATTAAGAAATAAATGGCTTAAAGAAGGTGATGCCAACACAAAATTCTTTCATAACACAATAAAGGCAAAGCATCATCGCCAGTATATTGCCTCAATTAAAGACTCTAGTGGGAACTGGATTGATGATCCAAAAGAGATTGGACAGGAAGTTGTTTCCGTCTTCTCTAATCTCTTAAAAGATGAAAATACTTATCCTACTGGTATTAATTCATCATTTTTCCTTGAGAATGTCCCTCAGTTGGTCACTGCTTACATGAATTAGTCCTTAACCATACCAATTACCATGGATGAACTATATAACTTTGTCTCTTCCATGGAAAGCGATGCGGGTCCTAGACCTGATGGTTTTAATGGAAACTTTTTCAAATCATGTTGGAATATCATAAAATCTTATCTGCTTCAAGCAGTACAATATTTCCTGGATGGTAAACATATTCCAAAATCAATTTCTTCCACTCTGATAGCTTGATTCCCAAGAAAGATGTTTTCTCATCCTTTAAGGACTTCAAGCCAATAAGCCTTTGTAACTTTGTAAACAAGATTTTTACTAAACTGATAGCTCATAGGTTGAAACCTTTAATGCCCTCCCTCATTTCCCCTGAACAATTAGTATTTGTTCAAGGGAATTAGCTGATAATGTACTGCTAATACAGGAAATCACTAACTTCCTGAATTCCAAATCTAGAGGCTATAACATCATATTCAAGCTTGATATGATGAAGGCATTTGATAGAGTGTATTGCCAGTTTTTTAACCAAAATCCTCCTCAAATTTGGCTTCTCGGAGCACTTGGTTAAAATAATTATGGGAATTCTTAAACAATCTTTCTTCTCAGTAATTGTTTATGGAAATCCAAATGGCTTTTTCAACCGTCAGGAGGATTAAAACAAGGAGATCCTCTTTCTCCATACTTGTTTATCCTTATGGCTGAGGCATTTACTTGAAATCTGAATTTCTTATTCCAATATGCAAATTTGGAATATTACAAACTGCCTAGGTCAATGGTTAAAGTCACACACTTGTCGTTTGCAGATGACACAACAGTTTTTTCAAATACTCAAAAAGTGGCATAAAACACTGATAGGCTTTCTAAAAATTTATGAAAATGCTACTAGACAGAAGGGAAACTTTGAAAATCTTCCTTCATTTTGTCCAAGCATTCCACTCCAAGAGTGAAAGGGATAATTCTCAATGAAACAGGAATGATTGAGGGGTCCTTCCTCTTTAAGTATCTAGGATGCCCAATTTATCTAGGAAGCAATAAAAATATCTATTTTCATAATATCCTAGATACAGTATCCTCAAAACTCCAATTGTGGAAAAACAAAACCTTATATCGGGCTGGGAGAATGATGATGATCAAACATGTCCTAGCTGTCATTCCTCTTCATCCGATTACTGTCCTAAAGTCTACCAAAGACATCATTGATAAACTACATATTCTATTAGGAAAATTATTCTATAGAATTATCAATAATGAACATGGCAGTAAGAAAGTTTGGAAATTGCTTTCCAAAAACTGAAAATGGACTGGATTTCAAAGATCTTTATACAATGATTTCCAGTTTTGCTCTTAAGTTATTGTGAGAATTAAAACTTGGAAAATATTTTTGGTCTCAAGTGATGTGGTAAATACCAGAAAGTTAAAGAACATCAAAAACTTGGAAGAGAATAATTGCAATCTCTGATGTTGCAATGAATAACTCTTATCTTCAAGTTGGCCCTGGTGATGTTTCTTTTTGGTGCACTAACTAGACTAACTTAGGTACTCTAGCAGCTCTTTGGGAATCCCTAGAGCCTTTTCCAAGTGAAGATGCCTCCATAAAAGATTTTTTCTTTAACCAAAATGAGTTCCTAAACAGTAATTTAAGCCACATTGACTATCCAGATACACTCATTTGGAAACCTGCAGATAGTGGGTTGTTCTCAGTCAAATCTGCTTATGAGCTAATTAGAGAAAAGAGATCGTAAACAGCTTCTTTTAAATACATATGGTCTAAGCTCCTACCAAGGAAAATTAGTGTTTTCAGTTAGAAACTGCTAAATAGACTTCTAGAAATGCCTGATATACTGGAGGATTTCTCATTTAATCTGCCCTCCAAGTGCTTATTTTTTAACCATGAATCTGATTCTTTACATCATACTTTTAATTCTTGCATCACAGTACAGATCATATGGCAGAAACTTCATAATCTCTTCAACTTGCAGTTGGTTCACTTTGATACTCTTTGGGATAGGTTCTTTTATTACTGTAACCTTAAAATCACAAATGTGAACCTACTTAATTTGATCAGAATCTTGCCTTGTATAGTGGTTTGGGTTATATGGCATGCCAGAAATAAGTTTTTGTATGAGTTAGTCAAACCATCTTCTGATCTTATTATCAAGAAAGTGATTACTGAATACAATGACATATTTAAGGCTCACAAGCTGGATTTTAATATCACACTTAATGCTGACAATATGGTTCTACTTTATAAGCATCACAGATCTGCTAAAAGAAAAGACAAAGAGTGCACTGTACTCTGACAGTTCCCAACACATCTGAAGTTAAACTCAGATGGTTCATCCCTGTTGAATGGTGAATCGGGAGCTGGGGTAGTCATCAGAGATGCACAAGGACAGTTACAAGTTGCACCTACTAAGTATTTGGGACAGGGTACAAGCCTTATGGTTGAAATCCAAGCTCTTCAATTTGGGGTGCAACTGGCACATCAACAGGGATACTTTAATTTACAGGTTGAATCTCCTTTCTTCTTGTGAAAATGGTAAGAAGAGAGTTCAAAATTCCATGGAAGTGTGCTTTGGAAATCATAAACATATGGAAGCTAATGGAAATGGTTCAAGTAACAATTTCTCATGCATTTAGAGAGTCCAACAGTGTAGATGAAGCATTGGAAAAATTAGCAAGCTCTGAACAGGTATCCTCCATATTTGACTTTTTCAGCTTACCAAGGAAAATTAGGGAACTGATTACACTTGATGCTATGCTTACTCCTTATATTAGGCATGATTAATATTGTCTAGACATAATACTGCTCCCTTCCACTTTACTATGACAAGTACATCAAGAGAATGAACTGGAAGCATTGGTACATCTGCAGCATGATTAGAATTAGCACAAAGCTGGTTGAATACTGCATCACCAAGCTGAAGCAAAATATGAGTATCCTCACTTTGGAGCAATTTTGGAGTCTTACTCATGTAATAGGACCCCATCTGCTTTGGTTCTTATTTAGTGATTCACTTTTGGGAAAGTATTTTGCTAGGGGCTATTATAGAAAGTCATCCCTTTATGTCGACAGTGGGTGTGGAGGCATAAAAATGGTAGGCCATAATAGACTCCAAAGGGGTAAAAGGGTCGTATTCTTTGTTAACACAGGGGTGTCAACGAAGAGTTTGGGACAAATCTTTATGTACATAGCTTTCAATGAGCTTCATATTGATGTACAATTACTCATCTTATTTGGCTTTTCTTTTAGGGTGTTGTTATATCACGGCTATATTTTAAATTATATAAATATTCTGATGGGCTAATGGCGGCGAAGATTGAAGAAGCGATGGATCGCCGCAAAGGTCCAATACAGTTTTGAGCATAACTTTTGCGTCCGGACTCGGAATCAGGCGATTCTGGATGCGTTGGAATCGTCTCGAAGAGCACTACAGGGTTTTTTCAAAGCCAAAAACATTCTCTCTGTTTCCCAATTTGAGGTCGTTTAAGGCCTTAAACGGCAATTTACTATTTTTGAGTGTTTTCCAATTTTCATTTTATTTAGAAATTTATGAATTCCAAATTTCCTTTTTATTTTTATTTTTCTGTTTTTATTTTAAAATCAGTATTTAAGAACCTCTTGTATTTTCGGAGATTTCATCTTTTTCATAATAATATTTTCGAGAATTATTTTCTCTCTGATGGATTTCAGAACCAAACCCTAGGATTCGTACTTGCGAATCTTTTTCTATTATTCCAACTGCGTCACTTTTGTACATTTCATAATCAGAAAACAAATCATAGTAGCTGCATAAACACTAGAGCTCTAAAGTTCTCGGGAAGTGCAGAATCTAATACACAACATTTATCAACGGAATGAGCATTACAGAGAGAGATGTTGCAAGTCCTTTTGAGTTGGGGGAAAATCCATATCAAATATCAATAAGAGCACCAAGATACTTGAGGAGCATAGCGAAAGGTTTTGCACCAGATTTCACGAACGAAATTAACATTTATATCAGTCACATGGTCGGTGTACTTGGAATGAAATGTTACACACTTCTTCTGCATGGAATAATTCAGTTGACAAGAACCGTGTACCACACATAGAGAACATTTGGGAGTGGTAAACTCACCTGCCAAGCTTGAGATGTCTGCCCTCTAGAGCTCGAAACTTTAGATCAAAGTCTCTTAAACGATGAAGAACGCAACTCTTTTCTCTTATCAGGCCTGTGACTCTTCGAACTATCTGATGACTATGATTATAAATGCTGCCAAAGCAATTATAATCTGCAAGTCACGGAGTTTAAGGTACTTACGCTATGAACGATACTTCCAGAATCCATATGACAGAAGCACATACCTGATTCAAAAGAATTTGAATCTCATTGGTTGATTGAACACAACTGAATCGTTTGATTTGATTCTGAACTGGGAAAATCACATAGTATTGCAAAGTCAGAGCTTTAGTATAAAATGAGCTAAAACCTTTCAAACCAACAGATTAACTCAGTATGCTAAAAGCCAGGGGCGGAACTAGGGGGGCGAGGGGGTGCTAGCGCCATCTCTAAGATCCGGTGGCCCGGAATTTAGGGCTAGAGCCACCGGGAGCCACCGGATTCCGTCCCCCCCCCCCCCCCCGGAGCCCTAGCAGCGCCCGTCGTCCAGTTGAAGAAGATAACCGCTGGTTAGATTTTTTTTTCTCACTAAACAAAACGACGTCATTTTTCCTTAAGTGAAACGACGTCATTTTGTTAATGTAAAGCCAAAAAAAGAAATGATATGGCCCACATACAAATATTAAAACCTACCTTTGGGCGAGATTATGAAGAAAATTGCAGCCTTGCATGTTGTCTTCCCACTTCCGCCAACCGCGACCAGTTGCCGACTTTCCGTCCATCCTCCGCGCTGACTTTGTGCATCGTCGTCCATCCGGCATCTCCTTCCTCAACCAGCGACCACGTCCGAGCTAAACCAAGGGCAAGGTATGCGATGAGAGGAACTGAATAGCGTACTCTTACAAGGAGCCAATATTTTTTTGAGTAACTTGTGTTGAATTGAATTGCTTATTTGTGTGAAATTGTGAATGCTGAATAGCATATACATATTTAGTGGCTGTGTTAAAATTGTGAAATTGTGTTGAATATGGATATGGATGATTTGACATATTTAATTTTACATATTTTTGACATATTTAATTTGACATATTTTTGACAAATTGTGAATACTGAATAGCATATACATATTTAATTTGACATATTTTTCTTATTTTATGTCAAATAGGATATGGATAAATTCTTAATTCGAAGAAGTAGATCATCTATTTTTAAGAGACCGAGTGAACCAAATGAAGAAAGGATTAATAAAGAAGGTCTTAGTCAAAAGCATTTTCATGTTGAGTTCAATTCAGATGATGTTATAAATGATCCCGAGAAATGTAAACCTATTAAGGATTTTGATGTTTCTATTAGAGAACAAGTGATGAGAGAATATGTGTTAAGAGGTTTTTGCAAACTTAAGGGTGATTCTGTTCCAAAGACAAAGCAGGGAAATGACTATAGATGTTTTCAACCTTCTTGATTTGAAATTTTTTATTGGTTGGAGTATAGCGCATCCAAGGATGCAACATTTTGCTTTTGTTGCTATCTCTTTAGGAATTCACATAAGGGATGTCGAGATGGGGAGGATTCATTTACTGTGAGTGGGGTTAACAATTGAAAAAAGCTCTTGATATCTTTAAGAAACATGTTGGCGTAGCGGGTAGTGCTCATAATGATTCAGCTCAACAATTGTATGCATTTTAGCATCAAAGACAGAGTATCCTTCATTCTTATCAGGCACATGGGCGTGAATCGGAGATTGCATATCTCACGCATTTGACAGCCGCTCTGGATGTGACACAGTTCTTGCTAAATCAAGGTATGGCTTTTTGTGGCCATGATGAAGGGTTGGATTCTCTGAATAAGGGAAATTATCTTGAAATGGTTGACTGGAATTGCAAGTGAAATGATGTTGTTGCTAAGACAATGAAAGAAAATGGCCCTAGAAATTGCAAACTCACATCTCCCAAACTACAGAAGGAACTGTCAAGTGCTTGTGCTAATGAGGTAACAAATGTTATTGTTAATGAAATTGGAGATAGTTATTTTTCTCTATTGGTTAATGAGGCTAGAGATGCATCAATAAAAGAGTAAATGGGGGTTTTTTTATGATATTTCAACAAACAAGGATGTGTTATTGAACATTTTCTTAGTGTTGTACATGTGTGTAATACTTCGGCTATTAGTTTGAAGAGTGCTATTGATGAATTGTTTGCAAAGAATAAATTATCAATGTTGAAGTTGAGAGGTCGGGGATATGATGAGGCCTCAAATATGCGAGGAGAGTATAATGGAGTGAAAGTTTTGATATTGAAAGAAAAATCATCTGCAAGGTATGTCCATTGTTTTTCTCACCAGCTTCAATTGGTTGTTCTCACTGTTGCTGATGATAATCGAGTTGTGTGTCATTTTTTCGTTTGTCTTGGTATGATTGTGAATTTAGCTAGAGCTTAATGTAGAAGAAAATACTTGCTTCTTGATTTAGAACATGCTAGAATTGTAGAGGGATTGGGAATAGAGATATTGTGATTGGAAGGGCAAAAATCAAGAGACTAGTTTGAGAATGCTAGGGGATACTCGCTGGGGGTCACATTACACTACTATTGTTTGTTTCATTACTACGTGGGAATCTATTTTGCAATTGATTGAAAACGTCCACGATGATGGTGATGCAAATCTGAGTAAATCTTCAGTGAGCGGTTTGCTTGAGCAAATGGAGAGTTGTGATTTGTTTTTGTGATGCTTTTGATGAAGCATTTGTTGGGAGTTGTAGATGTCTTGTCCCTTTATTTGCAACAAAAGAATCAAAATATTGTGTTGGTTGTGAGTTTGATGAATGCAATGAAGTTTGAGTTGGAACAATACAGAGAGAATGGTTGTGATGAGTTGTTAAATGAAGTCAACGCATTTTGTGTTAACCATGACATGTCGGTAGTTAATATGGAAGATGAACGGAGAATTCATTGTCGTATGAAATGACTTACGCAAATGCAGACCCATGGTGATTTCTTTCGTGTTGATACTTTTCTTCAGGTATTACTTTTATAATTTGCATACCTTATTTGATTTGATTTGATTTGATTTGTAATTTTTTTCACTGCTACATGCTAACCGTTTATTATTTGAATACTTGGTTGTTGATAGGATGATTCATGAAATGAACAATCGGTTTTCGGAAGCAAATACAGAGTTACTCACTTGTATGGCTTGCCTTGATCCAAGAGATTCATTTTCTAAGTTTGATTTGGTAAGTTAGTTCGTCTTGCTGAACTATATCCAAGTGACTTCTCTACAGAAGATCGTTCTCGTCTTCATCAACAACTTAGTACTTTCATTCATAATGTACAACTTGATCATGAGTTTTTGGCTATTGAGGACTTTGGATGTCTTGCTCAAAAGATGGTTCAAACCATTAGGCATATAACTTTTCCACTAGTATATCGTCTTATTGAGTTAACCTTAGTTCTATCAAGACTGATTTACGCAACAGAATGGGAGATGAATGGATGAATGATGTTATGAAAGTGCATATTGAGAAGGAAATTTAAATCAATTTATTTTTGATAAATCTAATCCATTAGTATACTTAGATACACTGAATCCCAGCCTTTAAAATCGCATCATATATAAGGAAAAATGTTATCTCCCTCGCTGAAACCCTCCGCACTTCCCTTCCTCGATGGCGGAACTACACTTTCTTCCTCGATGGCTCACTACCTCCAATCCACACCACCGCGAAGCCCCCACTTTCGATAAGCCCCCCACCGCAAAGCACCCCAGCCGTCGAGAAGCTCCTTGCACCGAGAAGTTCTCCGCCGCCGAGAAACCCTTCTGCGCCTCTATGGATCTGTCCCACTGAAGTCGATGCCCTCCGCCTCTACGGATCTGTCCGGCACCGGATCCGTTATCCTACAGCCCCGCTTCCCCATCTCTGGGCCGTCACACTCCTTCCATCATTCATTGCTCCTCCACCGTTCTCCATTCATCCCTCCTCTACCGTTCACCGTGAGCCGTCCCTGAAGAAGGCTGGGGATGGATTCTCAAGTGTAGGGTTCTCTTGGCCTTTCGCTTATAGGTGGCTTAAGTACTTTCATTGGTGAGTCGTGTTTCTTAAATCAACTAGCCATTTGATTGATCATTTCTGGATATATATGAACATGGGTTTTTCCTTGATTATGTGTGTAATGTATGGAGCATTTTGGTGCTTCTTTTTACATTTCTATTAGGTATGTAGAAAATGATATGATGAAATAGGCTGTTTGATATTCAGCTTGCCTTTTGTGAATTGTGGATGCTAGTCTAATATGGCTCCTATATCTGGTTATGGTATTGTTTCCTTCAGTTTTTCCGAAGCATCTCCGTGACCTTGTAATTACACCAGAATCCCAGTGTCTTTACATTCCTCAGGGTTTTTGAGTTGTTTGGTAGTTTCTGAAGAGGAGTGTCTTTGGTGGTTTAAATTTCAAAAGAGAGTATTGGTTGGCCCATGACATATCATAAATTAGGCTATTTTATTTTGTTACTATATTGGAAGTTGGACTTCTTTTTCTAGAGGACTTATTGTAAGAACAAACACCCACTAAGTGTTACTGTGTTTGCAAACACCTCAGACTCGGTTGAGTTTTGAAGGTGCATGACTTGTCATTCTATAGATGATACATTATAATTTTGTTGCACATTAGTGGTTGCTGATACTCATCTTCCATATACTGCTTAGGTGCGTTGCTTCTGGTTCTTAATCAAGTCCTGGACATTAAGATGTTGGGCCTTCTACAAGTGATGCTTCTGAGCATACTGTTTAGTTTAAGTGTCTCAATTGGCTATGAATGTACTAATTTACTGTGGACACATTAAAATAGCTCGGTTGCTAGATATGTGACTCCTGCTTCTTCGAAGCATAATGTATTTCTAATTTTCCATTTTTGTACGCCCATCTTACATATCTTACATACTATGCACCTTCAAGGTTTTGAGTTTCCAAAGGGCTAACAGTGAAGATTCTATGAACACACACCCAATAAAGTTGTAATCTTCATGTCAGAGGTATTTATTCATTACAGCTTTGTTTTGTTTTTGGCATTTCCAAAGCTATTGGATTACTGATGCTTCTTTGCATTTCTGTAGGACTCAACAAAGCATATGGGAAACACACAGAGACTTGGTAACAAGAAAATATTGCTGCAGACTCCTAATTGTGTCACTGCTAAACTGTATGAACTTTGTCATATCATGTGAAATGCATGGTTGTTAGCCCATTTGTTATGAATGCTACAAGTTAAATGATAACTTTTGAGGGGAAAAGCAAACATATTTTGAGTCCCAGTCAAATGAAGTTTATGTTGATGCTTGACGATATGTTTCACTTTGGCATTTTAATGTTGTATTTTACTTTAAACTTTTTTTTTGCTCTGTAGCATATGATTTATGTGAGTAAGATTGTTACAGTCATTTCATTAATGTTATGAATCAGCATAGAAAGAATATGATAGATATGTGTTTATCTTTGGTGGATTATTTTGTGCTCTACTTTACCGAATGTTGATGTGTGATTGAATCAAATTGAGTTATGTAGCCTCGTTAAGTACTCAAGGTTGATATACTGATATGAACATCTTTATTCTGGTATAAGCTTCTGGTATAAGCTTCTGGCATGGTTTCCAGTGATCTATTGAATAAGCTTCTGGCATGGTGATATTGATTCCTCTCCAAGGTCTCCGTCGCAATGTTTAGTCTCATAGATTATTAGTTTTGTATCATAATTTTTTTGAGTTTTATTTCTATATTATAATTTTGTGTGGTTAATTTTATTATTAAATTGATGTCCTATTAAATTGTTAGTTTCAGGTCTTTTTCTCTCCCTCTGAAAGCGGCAGTGCGCTGTCGCTTCCTCTGTTTCAGGTCTTTTTCTCTTCCTCTGAAAGCTGCAGCGCGTTGCCGCTTTCAGAGGAAGGGATTTTTTTTTTATTCGTCGTAAATATTTTAGGAGCGGTTAAAACCGGTGCTAACAAACCAGTGCTAAAATACAAAAAACCCGGTGCTAAAATTTTAGCACCGGTTTTTCAACCGGTTCTAATTCAGCACCGGTTTTTTTTGTTAGCACCGGTTTTAACCGGTGCTAATTTTCAACCGGTGCTAAAAATTGGTGCTAACAAGGAAAACCGGTGCTATACCAGTTTTTAAACCGCTGCTAACTAAAAACCGGTGCTAAAAGTTGGGATTTAGCACCGGTTTTTTTCCAACCGGTGAAACCGTTTCATCGGTTACTTAGGCACCAGTTTTTTTTTGCAAAAAAACCGGTGCTAGAACATAAAAAAATGGTACTAAAGGGGGGTTCTTGTGATAGTGTCATCTTGATGCTTCGTGAAAGTAGAAGTATCCGCAAAATGGTCACCAGGAGGAGTGTTATTCACACTTTCCAAAGAAAGCCTCCTAGCCCTCTCAAATTCACCTTTAACTCGGGGTCTTAGTGTAGGGGTTCTTGTGAAGAGGATCGCATACAAATCATACGCCAAGAACTCAAACAATACATCTCCAAGACAAGCAAAAATGGCAAATCAACTAAAAACAAAAACAAAAAAACAAACTAGCAAATATTCCCAACTATATCATACTCAAACATAGTATGCCCAAATACTTAAAAATAAATGCATCTTCCCCGCCAGTGGCGCCAAAATTTGGAAGGTCATTGTCGTACCTCTCAAAGTTAATATTTGTAAGCCCTAAATGCTTCCTATCTACAATTGAGTAGATAATGGCAAGTCGGGGTCGTCCACGAGAAGAGGGATCTTTCCAAGTGTTTAAACATATAAAACGGAAAACATATACACATACATATAAAAATAAGTAAAAAGGGGGTTTTCGGTTGGTTTTTCCTAAGTTATATGAAATTGAAAGACAAGTAACTAGCAAAGCAAGAAAACAATGCTAAACATGCAACGACACTAAAAAGATAACTAAATCAACAATTAACGGAGCCATGGGGGCACTTGATCATCACTTCCAAACCTCTTATAGATCCTAGATTCCTTCACTCATCCATTGACATTTATTGCCTTTGGGGAATGCTATCACTTCCCAATTGAAGATCAACATTCATTCCTTCTTAATAGAAATTTGCAAACGCAAACAACGATATTTTGCAAATTTCGTTGACAATCACTTTAGACAAACAATGCCAAGAGGTATTTCATCAATGGTATTTCACACGAAGGACCATAGATTTGATAACAACAAGCCTTCTACCAAAGACATAGTCATTTAACCAAACAAGGCATTTATTAGGCTAACCCTAGAATAAAACACATTCAAGGTTCAACCTTTGCCTGAATCTATAGGACAAATATGAGAACAATCCACATTAACATACTTATCTAATAAGAATCACAACACATTATACACAAGAAGTTCTAATTCCATGTTCTTGAATTTTCATGTCAAATGAGCTAAGAAATTTACAACTTTTCTAACACTCTAACACTTCAATCATACAAACACTTCCTGTTCTCAAACAACTCATGGTATAGATGAAGTAAAACATGGCATTAATGGCACAATAAATGCTTCCTAATAAATGTTCATAAATGTGCAAAATCAAGAATCTCACTACATGGGTTTGGATGCTTCAATCAATTGCTCCCAAGAGATTAACTTAGCTATTAAAACTCATACTAATTTAACAACAATCCAAACATAATCAAATATAAAAACAAGATGAAAAAGAGGGAAAACCCTAGGGTTTTGCTAGTTAAAATCGGGAGAATAAGTGAGGAAAGAGAAAAAGGCAAAAGGATTATGGCCACCTGTTCATCGCGACTCGCGATGGGCACCCAGAACAAGCATATTATTTCTTCCTCTTCTTTAGCTTTCACTCCATTTCACTTTTCTTCAAATCTTCAAGTCTTCCAATCTTCAAAGCTAGTCTTCAAAGTTTTCAAAAGATGATCTTCGATGGTGTACGGTCTTCAAGTCTCGATGTTATTTCTTTGTCACACAAAATCCACTTAAAAAAGGTAAAAGAGTGTAAAAGTCGCTCTTACCTCTGCTAAGAGAGTTTCAAGGTAAAACACAAACTCTTGATAAAAAAAATGCACAAAAGTGATTCCAAAAAATTTCAAAATATGCACATAAATTGGACACGTCAGCTATTGGTCCTAACACAAACTCAAATGGCAATTTCGCTAGTAATGGGTATTGATTTAGGAGCTACACGGTCAAAGAAAATCAAACATATCAACCCTACACTATGGTACATTCCCCACGTAACAGTTAATCTCATATTACATTATGCTATCCAAGTTGGCATTTGTTTCAGAAGGGACTAAATCAACTAGCTAAGATCGTCTAGTCACAGCAAAGCCACAAGCAACTTGAAAAGCAAACTAACTCAGCTAGCTACACGGGCAAATTAAAATTACAGTTGAGATACACATTTCTTAACTACGCAGTTAACGGAAACGATAAATACACAAGCTAAATCTGAAAAATTACACGTATTAAGAAAACAAAACAAAATGAACAATATAAATTAAGACTGTAAAGCGGTTACCGGTGAGCTCAGAATCGCCGGACAGGATGCGACATCGAACGAGCCATGCGTAGTTGTCTGCGACCTGAGAGCAGAAGATGAGGACTCGCAGAATCCAACGAGCTTGCAAATCAGGGAGGGGAAAGCGAAGGAGAAGAACCACCGCTGCTGGTCGGGCGTTTGCTTCCTCAGGAACGCCTCGACAGCGTCCCACGCGGCAGCAATCAGCTGCCATGATGGTCGCTGCCAGCTCCGTGGCCTTTTTCTGCGTGTCCAGGCCGGACGAGTGCCCAATCATCTCTGCAACCGCTCTAGTGCGTGACTATGTGAGAGAGAAATGGGGAGTGAGGGTCGAGGACGGGGTTTTTGTACTTCGTAGTATGTGTGACTCTGCGTGTGAGAGAAATGGAGAATATGAGGAGGGAGGTTTTGAATTTGAGAGAAGGGGAAATGCAAATGGCGGGTCGGGTTTGGGGCTTTCTGTTGGGGTCCGGGATGAGGTTGAAAGGGAGGATCTGGAAGTTTGGGTTGTCTTATGAAATAGTAAATTTAATTTGTGACAAATTCATGAGCCAATTACTTGAAGGCAAAGTCTTGAAAAAGACGGTCTTTCCATAAACTTATGGAAAGACGGGTTATAATTAGAATAATAAAAGGTAAAAGGTTTTAGTTGCAATATTAAAATTTTAGTATGTAACATGTAGTAGTTATAAAATTGATAACCCGGTTCATGCAATCCAAAATTTTTATCTTCATTTCTTCTAATTTACACTTTAAACCTTGGTCTTTCCATAACTTATGGAAAGACCGTCTTTCGAGAGACGGACTCTTACTTGAAAGACGGTATTTTCATAAACCATGGAAAGATCAATGTTTAAAGTGCAAATTAAAAGAAATGAAGATAAAATTTTTGGGTTACATGAATCGCGTTATAAACTTTATAACTATTACACGTTGCATAACAAATTTTAAATATTGTAACTAAGACCTTTTATCCTTCAATTATTCTAGTTGAACTCCATCTTTCCATACTTTACCTAAATTGATTCACATAATACAAGAAATACTCTGTAGTAAATTTATGATATTTAATTCAATTTTGTGACATGAACTAATGTAGTAATTACATGTGGACATGTCTTTAAAGTTAGTGACAAACGGGTAGTGAATTTTTTTATGTTTAGAAGTGTCACTAAAACTTTACTGATGCTTAAACGTGTAGTAAATATTGTGACACTTCCCTACCCAAAGAACACCGACTCACCGCTGCACCATGGCGGCTCCGCCCACCGGCGAGAGTCCGCCACCATCATACCTCTCCATTCTTACCCAAAAACAACAGCTAAACCAACCACAATCTCATATCTACAAGAATCCCTATCTGAAACTAAATCCCATAACCGAATTCAAAGGAGAGATAGCGGTGCTTTTTCAAGATGATGTTATAGATCACCTCTCAGAACCCTTCAAGCGCAACTTAATCGGAAAATTCGCAATGGGGAGGCCATCTCTGGAGTTTATTCGGCAACAATTCAAAAAAATCGGTTTCAAAAGCGAAGCAAACATCACAGCTCTGGACAGAAGGCATGTGTTCATCAAATTCAATCTTGACGAAGACATTCAACGTTGCTGGATCAAGAGGAATTGGAACCTAGGACGCACAATAATGAAGGTCCTTAAGTGGACAGAGAACTTCGATGTAAAGGAGGAACCACTGGTGGTACAAATCTAGTTATCAATTGAGTTCCTGCCGGCATACTATCTGCACAAAGATTGTATCCCCCTTATAGCCAACCGCCTAGGAGAGCTTATATTCGTAGATCAGCCAACGATCAACCATACAAGACCTTCAACTATACGCCTATGTGTAGAGATGGATCTCACCAGCTACTTCCCGGAGAGAATAAAACTGGGATCCACAAAAGATAGTAAATGGTACGATATCCGATATGAAGACCACCCGTTCTACTGCACCAAATGTCTAAAGATTGGGCACAAAATAACCAATTGCGGGGTTAGAAAAGCCCTAAAAGAGGTGCAGGAACAATGGCGCCCAATCCCTGACCTTGAATGTGATTCAAGGGGACACACACAACAGCAATGGAGAATAGTCAACTAGTCAGCAATGGAGAATAGCCAACTAAGGGAATGACACAGAAAAAGCAAGCAAACAAAAGGATTTGTTTAAGTGCCGAGCCAAAGGATACAACCAAAAAAAATCACAGCAACTGGCAGTCACTCAATGACATTCAGATTATTTCCAAAACACATATCCTTCAAATTTCAAATAAATTGCTTATTTTTCAGGATCTGAGAAATTCTCAAGCAAAATTGACTGAAAAATTTCCATTACAGGTCAAGTATGTTGAAGACAAGCAAGGAGAAAATAAGGAGGGGATAGAAGAACAGCAAATGGAAGCACACCAACAGACCACAACCAATGCTACTCAAACTCAAATTCAAGACCAGGTCAACAAAAATGGGAAGAGCCTTCAACAGAGAGTTCAACCAGAAACCTCTGTGCAAGGTAATCAAACCCAAGGTAACATCGAACCGCCTGATAAGGAAAAAAGTAGAAATTTTTTCAGATCTCCAAATGCTATAAGCACTTGCTTGAAATTAAAATCAAAGAGATCCAATGAATGTTAAAATCCTAACTTGGAATCTGAGAGGTATAGCAGGATCTTTGATCAGACTTAGACATTTTTTACATGTTTATAATATATATGTACTCATAGTCATTGAGCCTAAACAGAACATAGAAAGAATTAAGGGATTCAAACAAACACTGGGATTCGAGGAATGCTATGCTACAGATGAATCTAGGATATGAATAATGGCTAGAAATGGATATGAGGTAACTGTTTCAACTCTTAATGAACATTTTCTGAATATCAACATGAAAAATACACAGACTCTAACTGAGTTTCGTATAATAGCTGTCTATGGAAAACACTCGAGAGCACTAAGACAGAACATATTTACAGATATAGAATATGCTTTGAAACAAATCAACACCCCATGTATTGTTGCAGGAGACTTCAATGTTAGTAGAACCCTCCTGAAATATAGAGGTAGATATCCGCAAAATCCCAATAGTATGCAAGATTTTGACACTTTTATAGTGTCAAACAATCTAGAAGACATACCAACGGTTGGGAATTTTTATACATGGACAAACTCAATGAGGGGCCAGGATAGAATCTGTAAAAGAATTGATAGGATATTAGGAAATTCACACTGATTTAATAAATATTCAAACACATCAATTAATGCTTTAGCCAGGTTGCCCTCAGATCCCTCACCACTAATCTTAGACAATAACATACAAGATAATTCATTTCCAAAAGCCTTTAGATTCCAAAATATGTGGACAGTTAGACCTGAATTAATGCAACTAATACAAGCTAACTGGAATCAATCATGCCCACACATGGGGATGTTTGGATTTTCATATAAGTTAAAGAGAGTAAAATTGGAACTGAAAACATGGAACAAAAACACATTTGGTAATGTTTTTGAAAATCTGAAAATTGCAGAAAAAAGGGTCCAAGAACTGGAAACTAAATATGACACTGATCAAGACCCCAATGACCTAAATCTCCTCTTAGAAGCCAATGCAGAGTTAACCAAAAAGTTAAAAGAAGAACATCTCTTCTGGAAACAGAAAGCCAAATTCAACTGGCTAAAAGAGGGAGACCTCAACACTAAATTCTTCCATAACTCTGTAAAACAAAAGCATAACATACTCAGAATTAACGAAATTAAGGATGGGAATGGAAGCTGGATTACAGATCAAAAATAATTGGGGGATCATGCTGCAAAATTCTTCCAAAACATGCTAACTAATACTAATAATGAAAAATCTGGAAATTCCATGTTGAGGTATTTATAATTTATACCCACAATAGTGACAGAATAGGAAAATGGTGAAATGATCAAGCTAATCCAAATGCAAGAGCTAAAAAACATTGTTTTTGGACTTGACCCTAACAGTTCTGCAGGGCCTAATGGTTTTCTCGGTAGCTTCTACAAGTACGCATGGGAAATTATAAATGTAGATATACTTTCATGTGTGCAGGAATTCATGTGTGGTATTGCAATACCTAGGAGTATCAGTAGTACACTAATTTGTCTAATCCCAAAAATTGAGACACCTAACACACTATCTGATTTTAGGCCTATCTCTCTGTCCAACTTTGTTAATAAAATATGCTCAAAGATTCTGGCTAACAGGATGTCATTAGTTGTGGATAAATGTATATCTAAAGAACAATCTGTCTTCATTAAGGGAAGGGAAATAAGTGGTAATGTGCTTATAATGCAGGAGATGGTCAGATTTTTAGATAAGAAAAATTAGGCCGTAAATCTAATAGCAAAAATAGACATGTCCAAAGCCTTTGATAGAGTCTCCTGGCCAATGCTAAATTCATTGCTATTGAAACTTGGGTTCCATGGCCATTTTGTGAAACTGATCTTACAAAATATATCAAATGCATGGTTCTCAGTTTTACTTAATGGTATACCCAATGGTTTTTTTCAGACCAACAGGGGATCGAAACAAGGGGATCCCATATCACCCATTCTTTTCAATCTCATAACTGAGGTACTTAACAGAGGCCTGAAGATCATGTTCAATTCTGAACTGATGAACTATTTTCATATCCCTGGAGGATTTAAACTAACACACCTATCATATGCAGATGATACAGTGATTTTCTTAAAAGCCACCAAAAAATCTGTCCTAAATCTGGTTAAATTCCTACACCAATATGAAAAAGCTACTAGACAGTTATAAACTACCATAAAAGTGTTTTTTACATAGGCAAATGGGCTAGCACGATCAAAGTTCACAGGGTGAAACACATCACTAAGATGAGTCAGGGAACATTCCCATTCACATACCTGGGAGTTTCATGTTATAAAGGTAGAAAACTAAATGTTTACTACCATTACCTAGCAGAAAAACTCAACAAAAGAGTCTCAAACTGGAATTCCAAGTTACTAAATCAGGCAGGTAGGTCAATACTAATTAGACATGTCTTTACAGCAATTCCACAATATACCTGGTGTGTCTCAGCCCCAACAAGCCATATAATCTCTGAAATGGAAGCCATTTGTTCTAAATTCCTATGGGGAAAAAATGAAACTGACACATCTAAAAGGCATTGGAGAACA
The DNA here is from genome assembly GCA_037428765.1 of Rubia yunnanensis. NCBI lineage: Eukaryota > Viridiplantae > Streptophyta > Magnoliopsida > Gentianales > Rubiaceae > Rubia > Rubia yunnanensis. Next base: position 110,149,599 of record CM075064.1, on the reverse strand, counting down.
TGGACCAGATTATGTTACCCCAAGCTAGAAAATGGACGCATTTTATGAGATTTCTATACAATCATAGATTCATTCTCAATGAAACTATGGTGGAAACTACATGAGGGGTCAAGTATATGGGCACAGCTCATATGGTCACTGCCACAATCTAGCAGAACCTCTGATTCGTGGAAAAGAACCATAACAGTGAATCCTAAAGCTGTAGAGAACTCTAGAGTTATAACAGGTAGGGGACTTTGTAATTTTTGGACTGCTAATTGGACTGGACTAGGACTACTAATTGATAATTGGAACTTTGAACCCCCCAGCCCTTATATGAGAGTTAAGGATTTCTCAGAAACCATGAACCACATGATGCAGTAACTTAGCATAGGTTTCACTGATTATGTCAAAGTTGGAACACTCTATTATACTCTTTAACAAATAGGACCACATGGTGTGGACACCATCTACAACAGGTAAGTTCTCTATACAGTCAGCTTATCAACTGCTTAGGAACAAAAAATAGCATGCGTCAGGACTGGAAAAGGTATGGAGCTCAATTTTACCCCAAAAGATTGCAATATTTATCTGGAAACTGATTAATAAACTGCTCCCAATGGATGATATATTGCAAACTATGACGATTAATGTTGTTTCAAGATGCCATCTCTGTTTTAACTATGAAGAAACTCTTAATCATATTTTTAATAAATGTCAGGTCACTAAGAAACTTTGGAAACATACTGCTCACTTGCTAGAAATAAATGACCATACATGTGATCATATATTTGACAAATTATCTTTGTATTGGTCGAACACAACCTTTTCAAAAATAAAAAATGGAATTTTCCAGATCCTGCCATCTTTAGTTTGTTGGATAGTGTGGACAAATAGATGCTAAGCTGTGTATGATAACAAAAAAGTAAGAGCTGAAAGTATGATTTTGGAATTGAACAAAACGTTGGCTGATATTTGTATTGTACATCCTCAGGTTATATATAGAGATTGTGATTCCTTGGTTTTAAAAGGATTAATCCCAATGCAGAAGAACCCAAAATCAAAAATCATTAGAGCCCATAAATGGGAACCACCAGACATAGGATATAAACTGAACACAGATGCCACATACTCTCATTTATCTTACTCTAAAGCTAGAATAATTGTCAGAAACAAGGAATGCATAGTCAAAATGGCAGCAATAGATAGCATACCATCAGCAAGATTACTATTAGAGGCGAAACTAATGGCCATCAGATCATGCCTTCAGTTATGTAGTCTAAATAACTTCCGCCCGTTGATAATTGAAACTAATTCTATGCAGGCTGCAGATATACTACAAGGAAGGAAAATATCACCGTGGAATATCAGGAAGTTATGTTGGCAGATCAACGATGATGCAGCACACGTAGAAGCCACGTTTCAACACATCTTCAGGCAACAGAATCAGGCTGCGCACGAACTTGCACATACGGCACTCACACTCGATACTCAACGGATCACAACATTACAAGCTCGGGATCTCAGCCAAAGAGTCAAGGCTGCAATCACGACAGATCAAATGCGACTGCCGAACATTAGAGTTCAATGATAAATTTGGGTGCCTCAACACTTGGATTAGTGGGTGCACCGAGCCCTCGAACATTACAACCATGGCCCTCGAGCTCAGGTAACTCGAGCCCTCGAGCTAGGTGCCTCGTGCCCTCGAACCAGCAAGGTTTCTCGAGCCCTCAATCTAGGTGCCCTCGAACCAGCCGGTTACTAGATACCTTGAGTCGGGTGCCTCGTGCTCTCGAACCACGAGCAGGGTGCTTCGATCCCTCGAAACAGAAGCTTCAAGCTCCCAAACAAGGTGCTTCGCTTGTCCTCAAACCAGGTGCTTCGATCCCTCAAACCAGGTGCCTCAAAACCTCGAACAAGCTATTGCCTCGAGGCAACCATCCTGCATCATGCCGACAGTCCATCCAAACCGGAGGTCTTGAATGTTCAACCCTCAAATCAGGTGGATGACAAGACCGGACAACAGATGGAAACGTTAGTCTCTTTCAAACTTAGAGCTTTTTTGTTGGTCTGGCCATTCACCCATGTTAACACGTGGAGGCATGGGAAATGGAATCATCGACAAAATCGCCCTAGGTAGAATTTTGCTAAGGCATTTTTTAATGTCGTAATATAACCTTTTTGTACAAAGTCTTCAAATTAAATTTTGAAGCTACATATTGTAGCTGAATCTTTTTGCGTTGTCAGGTTTGGGGAACCTAATAAATATCCCTCCCATTCTCATGGGTTAACTCAAAAAAAAGATACATGCCCTTTTTCATACTTAAGTTTTTTTTTAAAAGGAAATTATAGATTTAATGACTCGGTCGGTGAATGTGCAATTCATTAACTATATTGAGAAAAATAAACTCACCAGTCCACATAATTTATATTGTGACCAACTAAACAAATTTATAATTATAACACTAGTAGAGAGAGGTCGATTAAAGGTGGTGTTATCGGACCAAACACTAGTGGAGAAAGGCCTATTAAAGACAGTTTTTCTCAGTCCATCAAGTGTCTTCTCTAGTCCTTCCTTTGATCGATTCAATCAAAGGCGATTCAAAAACTGCCTTCTACTGGGGGCCAAAATAGGTTTTGAATCAGAACCTATTTATGAGGTCCCAAAAAAGGCTGGGTTTCCGGCACCGAAGCAAAGCCAGGGATCTGTAACCCGATGAACAAAAATAAGAAATGAACACAAATCTGTAATAACAGCAACCAGAATAGAAGAAAAATAAGAAAGAAACAAAAAATAAAGAAAAATAATAAATCTAGAAGCCTAGCTATACGAGGCAAAAACCTGGCTATATGCGCCCAGCGTCTCAACAGGGCTCGGCAGCGGCGGCATCTCAACTGGGCTTAGCAGCAGTGGTGTGTTGGAGGGTGATGGAGATGGGCTCAGTTGCGGGGGGTGGTGTAGGGTGATGAGGCAGTGCCGATCGGAAGGGGGGTGGTAAGGTGGTAGGGCGGCGGTGTGTTGGAGTGTTGGAGGGTGGTAGGACGACGCCGATCAAATGGAAGGAGACCGATCGGGAAAATTGAGATGTTTTGCATGAAATGACTAAGAGAGAGAGGAGTGCAAGGGATAAAGAAGTTTGAGATCCGAAAGTGACTAAGGGAGAAACCCTAAATGGGTTCTTATATATTGGGCCATTAAAGGCAGCCCATTAAAGGCGGTTCCTCAATAGATCATAAATGTTCGCGACGATGTATTGTTCTCAATCTGGTTGTACAGATCGTGTGTTTGTGTTTTTGTGCTAGGGGTTCCATTTATTTAGTTGCATCGATTTGTGTTTTTCAAAGGCATTTACTGTTTGGATAATATAAATCGTGTTTTTAATAAAATGGTATTGCAATTGTAATATCCTTGATTGGTGTAGTGATATTGATGTGTGATACTCTTCTCTCTACAAAGTAGTCATAATTTTTGCGGGAAGCAAGATAATATTCCAATGGTAATACCATTTTATTGGATGTTAATCAGTAATAGTACAGACAATCAGTCTGGTTGACATGTAATTTAGATATCCTTGCAATAGGTTGGTTATTGAAAGAGTTTAGCTAGGTTGGATGTCAATTTTACTCATTGTAATCGTCTTTGGCAGTCTTTCCCAATATTTATGAATGATTGTTTTCAAAAACTATATATATGCTGATAGGAAGTAAAACCCAAAAATAAATCTCGAACGTGCATGAGTTGGTACACGTAAATCCTGAAGAAGATTCATCAACCAAGCTAGTTCTGCAGGAGTGTTGGCCATAGCACGGTATTCTAATTTTGAACAAGAACGTGAGACTGTATGCTGCTTCTTAGCACTCCAATACACCAGGTTGCCCCCAAGAAAAATGGCATAATCGTATGTAAACCTACGAGTCTTAATACAACGAGCCCAATCAGCATCAGAATAACCCAGAACTAGTAAAGCGGACAAATATGCACAAACTTGAAGTCCATAGTGAAGAATACCACGCACGTGATGCAAAATTTGAGTAACAGCTTGAAAATGGTCATCTGTAGGAGCTTGCATGAACTGATTGACCGTATTCACAGTATAAGACAAGTCGGGATGTGTAATCGACAGATACTGAAGTGCACCAACCTGGTTGACATGTAATTTAGATATCCTTACATGTAACTGGCTTGACCAAGGAATAAACCATCGGAAGTACGAACAACCTCCAAACCCAAGAAATATTGCAGAGTGCCAAGATCGCTAATCTTAAATTTCTAATTAACCCGGTCAATAAACTTGTGAATGAGATGACCATCATTCCTTGTGAGAATAATGTCATCAACATAAACCAACAAATAAAGGAGAGAGACACCTTGAGAAAACACAAATAAAGATGTTTCTGAAGAGCTGCATACGAACACTAGGCCAATAAAAATTGAGCTAAAATGCTGAAACCAAGCACGAGTAGCCTACTTCAAACTATAAATGGCTTTGCATGGACAAAAAACATTATTTGGACGCATGGGATTTTTGTATCCAGCGGGCTGCTCCATATAATCTGGAGAAATCCAAGTTAAAATTGTTAAAATAACGAATTTAATTTTGGCGATTCCATTCTTTCTGAGGATTTGTCTTATTTGTATACTTGGTCCACTAGAACATCGTTTATTTGGTAACTCTTAGGGGTCATGTTAGAGATAATTCTACGCATTGTAAGATTCTTATATACCGATGAAAAATATTTTAGGAAATTAAAACCAGGGCCAGCAGAGTCCAATGCGGATTGTGCTCCTGCACTAAGCCTAAAATTGTAGGAGCCCAAAATTATTATTTTTCGATTTAATACTTCTGCTCTCCTATCAATTTAATTGTGTTGGGGCTTAGAATTAATCTCTCTCCACCCATGAGTAAAATTCATGTAGTTACATAAAATTTTATTTGGATTGTCTATTCTTTTGTATTAACCTTTTTTTTTCTAAAACTATTTTTAATTAAATAAATGTTTTTTTAAGTGATGGTTTTTCTTAGGGGTCTAATTTTCTAAAATAAAAAATCAGATATATATATATATATATATATATGCATAATTATAGAGAAACTTGCATTTTTAACCCAATGTTCTGGTTGAAAGTGTCAATATAACTCTGTAAAATCTAAAAGTGCACATCTAAAAGTGCTCAAACCCTCCTACCGGTCATCGCCGCTAGTCAAATATGGTCAGCGCCGGTCAACGATGGTCAACACCAGACCGGCGTCGGTCGCACACTGTCGGCTGATGGTGGCCGGGTTAGATCAATACTTTGATTAATAAGGCAGGGTTAGATTAGCACTTTGGTAAAAAAATACAGGGTTAATCAGCACTCATTTAAAAAATAATAGGGTCATATCAGAACTATCATGAAAACAAATCGTTTTGAGGAGAGTCAACTCCTTATAAATATGCCTTCATTATAACTTCATGATCTAATGTATCATAAATTTATTTATAATTTGTATTTATTCGTTACGAAAGTAAGAAACTTTGGTAAATATTTTTCAAAGGAAATTCAAAATTTTGGTAAATAATTTCCTTACGAAGAAATCGAAACACATTGCTACTCGGATACTAATAGGGACAATAGTTAGCTTTTCATTATGGAGACCGAAATTGTATACTCCCTCCGTCCCAGATAAATTGGCATATTTTGACTTTTAGAAGTCAAACTGAGTCAAAATTGATCAATAAATTCTATTATTATATATGCAAGACTATTATCCTGTTAAATGGTGTTGGATTCATCATCACATTATTTTACATTATTATTATTTTAGATTTTTTTACAATCGTGAATAAAGATACTAATACTCCCTCCTGTCCTCTTATAATGGCTCACTTTCTATTTTAGAATGATCTTGTAATTTTGACTCATTCCTCTTTTGGCAAATTCTATATTATTCTCATCCACTCAGTTTATTTTTTACTCTCCCAATACAACTTCCTCCACTCATTCCAACTTTTAAAAATCCTCGTACCATTTTATAAGAGGTTGTATTTAGAGGACCAGTGGGAGTAGCTGAAAATTGGTTCAGTTGACTTCCAAAAGTCAAAATGTGCCAATTTATCTAGGATAGATGGAGTATTGAAAATTAATTAGAAATTAACATACAAATTATAAATATATTTATGATATATTAGATTATGAAGTTGTAATGAAGGCATATTTATAAGGAGTTCGCTCACCTCAAAAAGATGTTTTTTTATAATGATGCTAACCTGACCCTATCGTTTTTATATAAGTGCTCATTCAACCCTGTATTTTATACTAAAGTGTTGATCTAACCCTGTCTTATTAATAAAAAAGTACTTATCTTACCCGGCCAACATGCGGCGGCGGTCCAGCGTTGACCACTATTGACCAACGCTGACCAGCGTTGACCACCATTGACTGGCATTGACCGTTGACCGACGGCAAAGCCTAGGGGTATTATGGTCATTACATTTTTAGTTTTAAACCTAGGGGTTTTTTTGTCTTTTTAGATTAGGTCAGCGCCTGAATTCCTTCAGCAACGTCAGAATAGTGCAATTTGAGTATATCTGCACCATTGCTCATAAACTTAGGATTAGTTTTGCATTTTCAAATTTAACAGGGTTATACCTACACTTTTAAAGTTTAATAGGGTTATTTATGCACTTTCCCATAATTATATTTTCTTTGTAAACAAGTTTTTAGAAAAAGAAGAGGGATACCAACCCTATATATTAATGATGGAAAAATCAAGACTCATTTACACAAATCCTATTATAACTTGAGATGGGATAAATCCGTTACAAAAAAAATGAAAATATCATCTCTTTTTTGTATTTAATATGAATTGCATTTTTTATCTCACTTTATCTTCTTTCAAACAACCAAGTTCTAAAGCTAGTAGTTTTTATTATCATTTAATTTTTATAGGATTCCCATTTTATCTTTTAATTATTTTATTGGACGGACTGATGTTTGTAACTAGATTATTACATTTGATCGAATGCTAGACTACATCACACTTATTTCTTTAAAATAAAAAGAAAATCAAATGATAACGTTTAAACATTATAAACAATAATATTTAAATGAAACTCTTCTAATATTTTAAAACGTATTTACAATTACTAGTGTATGTTAGGGCCACAAGACTGAATGTCCTACCCATTTATTAATGGCAATTTGTGATTTTGAAATTTGAAAATTTTATGAACGAAGTGAAACTCACATCACAAAAAAATATATATTTCTTCATTTTAAATTTGTAGATTGATTAAAATTCTTTATACAAGTGCCCAAAAAAATTTGCTTAGAACCTCATATTACTTTGGACCGGCCCTTATAAAAATGACCGGTCTTAGTCTTCTAGCTTAGTGAAAGGGTCTTTAACGAGTTGAATGGAGACAGCCCGGATCTTTAGTCAGAGATCTTAAATTTTCTTTTTCTTATTGACTTGATGTTGATCAGCATTGTGGATGGAACATTTTGCGTGTGTTTCAATTGATGTTTCATTGTGATCGATTTTGTTTTAGTGGTATTGGGTCGGTACTATCAGACAACCCACGATGAAAATCAATTATCCTTGTGTGCCCTACTTATTGCCACCTAGATCTTTGCTTAGAATTGCAATATTCACTAATATTTTTTGTGTATCTTTTTTTTATTGTCACTGAAGCCATAGAATTGTAATATTTACTAGCACAATAGTGTAAATGGATTTATCCCACTTTATTGCAAAGATCAGTCAATTGCAGGTCTTTCGACCAATGTAATGTCCTGACCTAAATATTCCATCTCGCAGCCGCTTCTTTTCGGTGATGGTGAGAGGTCCGTCCTCGAAGCTGATGCTGCAAGAAGAATTCTCCAATTTGGGCATGCTCAATATTACTACTGCATTCATTGTCCATGAATCAGACTTCTTGTGATTTGATTAAGTCGGTGAATATGAATGTGTGGCTCTTGTTGGAATAAAGCAAACTGTTTGAAAGATGTGGTTCAGAGTATGGACTGTATATTTATAAACAACTGGGTAGGTAGGATGTATGTAGTGGCCACTGGCCAAATGGTATTTGAATTTTAATTTTAATGATTTTCGCTTGGTTAAGATGAAAAAGTCTTCGGAAAGATAGCATTTTTATATGCTTATGAAAAGAGAGAATTTAATTAGAATAATAAAGATAAAATATTTTAATACAATATTAAAACTTTATTATGCAACTCATAGTTGTTATAAAGCTTATAACATAATTTCTACAACTCAAAAATTTTATCTTCATTTTTTCTAATTTACACTTTAAACATTGATATTTCCATATTTGTACTCTAAACATTTATCTTTCCATACATCTTTAAAAGACAGACTCTTTTAAGATTATATTCAAAATAAATAAGCAAAAAACTTGGAAGCCTGTTATAAAATTAAAAAAAAATCTTCAACCTACTGAAATCTTAATTAATCAATCGTTTACTGTATAAGATTTCAATTTAAATAAGCTATTATGGTTTCACAACAGAAAGCATCATTATACAATTTCATATAGCCCCAATCCACGTATGTCAATTGGGCCAAATTCTATAGTAAACAGCCCAAATGGTGAAAGTTTGTATAAAGTTGGCCAATAAGAAACCAAAATTATAAACATTTCTGCCAAATTGAATTTGAATGCTCCAGAACTGTGTTCACTGGAAGAGATGCATAAGGTGAGAGTTGGTAAGCTTGGTCCTCTTGTTGATTTCATGCTTCTTCTTCTTTGTCTTGGGCTTGTTCTGGACTCCATGAACTTGTGCCAGCGCCCTCCTCCTGGCAGTATTCGTTGACGGTTTCATTCCATTCTTCTGAAGATCCTTCTCGATGTCAATCATGTCCCGGGGTAAATCGATCTCCCGAAACATTTTCTTCAGATCATCATCCACCTTAATTGACGTCTTAGGGTCATTTGGGAAGGCAATATCCTCTTGGGAGTCGAAGTTGGATAGTAGCCATATATGACCCTCAGCTTTGAGTGCCTACCAAAAAGTTGTTCCATTCCGACTCAGATTGTGAATTATTCGAATGAAGGTAACAGAGAAATTTCTGTGCTAAGACTAGGAATGGTGTACCGTGTATTCACAAGTAACACAACAAACTCAACATCATTCACATTAGTAACAGATCGAGGGTTGTATTCATCCTGTTCTACAAGACAATTCGGGTTATGCCTATTTTAGATATAGATAGGAATCTTCATGTAGAACGCAGGGAGAAATAAGAGTCAGAATCAAGCACCTTATTTGGGCACAGGTAGACAAGCCATAAAACTTTCCAAGTTAAACTAGAATTGAAATTCAGCTTTAACATACCTGCAAGTCTTGCATAACATTTGGATATGAATCTTTCAGATCAATAACAGCAATTCCCTCCTGGAACTTGCGTATCAAGTCAAGGACTTGGTCCTTATTTCTTACTTCATGCTTTGACTATAACATGAAACACCAACTAATTTTCATCAAAAATCTGAAAAATAAAAATGAATAGAAAATGGATTTCAATAACCAGTGAATACAAACGTAACGTGGAATTACCTTGTAAGAGAACCTTCGCCCATCATATTTCACCTTTGGATTCTTCTTCAAACTGTCAAAGACAGCCTTATTTGCCTTCACGTCAACATAACATTCTCGATTTATTTCATCTGCATCTAGAGCTTGTCTTCTCTGCAGAAATGATGATAAGATAGATTAGGACAATTCCATTTTGCCCAGTACTTATAACAAATCAAAACAAAATCTGAGTTGATTAATAAGAAAATAAGTGAAGTCTAGTTAGTAGCTACAATGCCAATGAGTTACACTAGTGGCTAATAAAATGCAAAAGCAGGACCACAATATAAACTAGTTAAATAATACAATAAGTAAACCATAAACTCTACCTCAAGCAGTAAGTCTATCACACGTTTAATCTGAGCTCCAACAGGAGCCTTCCGTATGCTATTGATGTGCTGAAGCCTCTCTGTATCGTTTGAAAATTTGACAGGAGGGGAAGGAGCAGCCAAGCTGCTAGTTGAAGACTTAGGATTTGGAGGTGCTACTTTTGGATTTTGTTTTGCAATGCTCGAGAGGGTGGACTGACATTTCTCTTGTTGTTTCTTGAACCTATTCAAACCTTCTTGTAATGACATCTGAAAAGACAATAGCAAGCATTAGCATAAAAGAATAGAAGAGTTTCTACAGAGTTTTGCTATAAATTTCAAGATCACAAATATGATGCAAACAACTCGCGCATAAGTGTTTTCTTATTGATGATCTAGGCCTCAATACAGTTTAAATGAGAATATGTGTGATGTAGCACGAGTGTAGGGTGATTTAATACAGATCTTAGGTTTATAATTTGGCTATAGGGTGTTTAAGAGAATAAGCTTATAGTCTAAGATAGAAGAAAAACTACAGGAAAATCCTTTAAAGAACATATGTTTGGCACCTTTGGGCTTCACCCCTTAAGTTTATGTTGCTTCACACAAACCTCAGAGACAATCAAAATGGCAGAAAATTTATCTATTAGTTGAAATCAGAAAATTCTTCTTAAAGAGCTATAATATTCTTAGCTAGAATATATATGCAATATGAGTAGGGATTTTCCTCTAGTTTCCTAAACGAAGAACTACCTAACTGTATTCTTAGGTCCAAAAGAAGACAGTATAAAATTTACAATCTGAAAATCGAAAACATAAAAAAAATTGAGAAGCTACTATAGGTCTGAAATTGCTGTCTTATCCCCATCAGCATGAGTCCTTAAATGCAAGCAACATGAGAAATTACGATCAATGATGCATCACATCTTAGAATCATACAATAGTGCATGATCCTAACATAAAGACAGATGAGAGTGATGTCCAGCATGGTTTCAGATAAAAGTGTGCCCATTCATGTGGCAAATGTCTCACCGTAGAAAATTTACTAGTTAGAACCACAATCATTTAAATCTCATATGTGTATGAAGAGGACCAAGTCCACAGAGCAACTTAGAGCTCCACAAACTAAGTATGTCACAGCACGAGAGGAAGCAAAACAAAGTCTTTCCTGTGTAATCAGTTTCTTAGGTCTGTTTTTATTGAACAAGACAGTTAATACCATACATTGTATGGGGTTAGCATATATGTTAACCTCAAATTTTGATACTTTCTTACAAAATCATCTATAACCAGGAAGGGGAAAACAAGAGTTTCCCAAAGTATTGCCAAAGATTGTAAATACATCTATACCTCTCAAATGGACTGAATTTCTAAATGGTAGGTATAATGACATTCTAGTTGCTAACTTAAATCATTTCAACTAATCTCACACCAAACTCTAAGCATAGAATGTCAAAATTCCAATAAAATCAAGATACGAAAATTCCCCCTACTCAAATCCAACATAACTGCATGACAAATTCCTCCTACAAATCGATACTTCTTTTATTGAACGCCACTTTAACATTCACCAAACTTATTGAAAGATAAATTTGGCAATGCGAATTAGGGTTATACTGTGTACAGATGCTTCCGGCGACCTCGTGTATCAGAGATCCGGGGCAATGAGCGGATTGAATAGTTCTATATTCCGATCGCCTGAGACTCGATTTCACCAGTAATCAGGGGAGACGGCGGCGGAGTCGAGCCGGAGCGATCGGGGGAGGAAGAAACGGGCGGTGGTAAATGTGGTCAATTGGCACAATCAGGGGAGTATTTATAGACTGGATATTGGGGTTATCTTGTAATTACTGTTATTTACATAAAAAGGGCCCAAACTATCTTGAATCATAACACCAGAGGGCCAAAATTTTATGCTCCCTTCCTTATATATCATCACCACAAAAACAAGACAAAATTTTTGGAAAAATCGTCTTTTCATAGGCTTATGGAAATATGGGATTTAATTAAAATAATAAAATTTAAAAGGTATTAATTACAATATTAAAATTTTATTATGCAACGTGTAGTAGTTATAAAGTTTATAAGTCGACTCATGCAACCCGAAAATTTATCTTCATTTTTTCGAATTTACCCTTTAAACCTTAAGTTTTTCATAGTTATGGAAAGACCATCTTTTAAGAGACGGGCTCAAAAAACAAAAAAAGAAAATGACGAAGTCGTCCCAAAATATCAAAGTCTTGGAAAATACCGTATTTCCATAATCTTATGAAAATACGAATTTTAATTAGAATAATAAAAGGTAAAAGGCTTTAGTTGCAATATTAAAAAATTTATTATGCAACGTGTATAAGTTATAAAGATTATGACTCAACCCAAAAATTTTATATTTTATATTTTATCTTTTATCCTTTTTCCATTTTTCCTTTCTTTATTTCCAATTTCTTTCCTTATTTCCAATTTCTTTACCTCGATGTCAATACTTTGGCAAAAATCTATATTTATGGCTACAGTGATTAGCCTTGGATGCAAGTGTGTAGGACGCATTGTTCTAATGCGTCCTCTTGATTTTCTTTCTTTTTTGTTCTGAATTTCTGAGGACGCATTTGCCAAATGCGTCCTCGATGCATTATTATTTTTTTCGTCAGGGAAAGAAGAGGACGCATTGCCGGAATGCATCCTCGGTTTACTTTTTTTTTTACAACTTTGCATGAGGACGCATTCTTGCAATGCGTCCTCCCTGAGCAGCAAATTGTTTTTTGCAGAGATTCCCTGCATGCACAACACCTGGTTTGAAGTTTTGCAGTGCACAACCCGTGACCTTGAGGACGCATTCTTGCAATGCGTCCTCGGTTTCTATATAAGCAAACCCATATGTTCCTTCATTCTGCCATCCAAACGAATTCATTACCGTTTCTTCATCTGCAATCCAAACCCGTTTCTTCATCTTGCTCCCTCGTCGGCCGATTGTTTCCCATTCCCGTATCTTCATCTTGCTCCATCATTGGCCGAGTTTCATCGCCGGTCTTCGTTTCCAAAGTTGTCGGGTAATTTTTCTTGCTTTCCTATTGTTGTCTTGGTTGTATGTTTTTTTATTTATTGTGAAATGTTTTCGAACCTCGCAGCCCAAGCATTTTCGAACCGTCGTTGACCGCCGTTGACCACCATTGACCGTCGTTGACCCCTCTACGAATTTTTGTAATCTTCTAAAGGTATTTAAAGAATTCATTATCATACGAATGTGTTGATTAATTATGTGCAATTTGGTCTCTAATAATTTTTCGATCGAATTAGGCGTAAAATTATTATTTTTGAAGTACTTGTAAAGTTCTTGTTGATGAAATGTTTTTAAAGATTGTATGTTGTTTGAGTGATTATGTATCTTGATTCTATGAAATTTTTGAAAGAGAGGATGCGTGAATATATGTGAATTGATTATGTGTGATTTGTTTACTATTGTTTGCATTAAAGTTGTAGTAATAGTTTAATTAGTGTGGTACTATTGTTTGGAAAATGATAAAAGCATAATAGTGTACTGTCTTTATGAATATCGAATTAAACGTTATTTATTTGTATAATGCAGTAGTTCGATGTTTGTGATTGTGTACCTGTATAGAGGAGGTCAAATTAAGTTTGATTTGACTGTGGTTGTGTATTATGACCCTCCCATACCGGAGTGGAACGTGACTCTCTAAAGGAGGTTAAGCCACTCCGAGCTAGTTCATTTAATTTTTACAAGGCTAGGTATTGCAAGTGGGGGGTTTCAGTTGAAATTATATTACTGTTGTCCTGAGCTGATTGATTCGACCATATACTATCGGTGTTACAATGTGGAAGATGACGAGTCTACCGTGACATTCTTCAACATTGTTGATCGAAATGTCCTTGTCCTCAGCAGAGTTGTACATCGTTCTGGAGAATGTGTCAAGCACCACTGATCGTGCTAGTGATCTTAGTTCGGGCACATTCGTGTCGTTGTTGAGGAACATGCAGAACTGTACACCTTTGCCAACCTTACCACCCCGTGTTGATTGCCAAGGTTTTGTCGTTGGTGAGTCCAGCCAACCCAGTGCATATGTTAACGTTGATTGCGCTCAGCCGTCCACAAGTGGTGGTATATATGGTGGCCATAATGGGGACCTAAATGAGTTTGATGATGATTATGTGGGTCAAATTGGTGAGTATGTTGTCGGTCATGTTGGGAGCGATGAGGATGGTGAGGAAGGGGAACTTGGTCAAGGCAGTGAAGATGATCGTTCCTTATCAACTGATTCGAATCCAGGGGACGAAGATGAAGAAGTGGTGTGCACAAACATTGTAGCCCCGTCGTTTCATAATTTGGCGAATCCTAATATGGAGGGCTACTTTAGGGATTATGGGGGCCCTGATAAGGATGGCTATGACCCAAAAAATTGTGGTGATGAATTTACTCGTTATGTTCAAGCGACTGGCGAAGTGGAATTGGGTATGCGATTTCGAACAAAGCCAGAATTGGTAGAAGCTATTTCGAGGTGGAGTTCCATAATGAATAGGGAACACAAAGTCGTGGAGAGCCGGTCACGCACATGGTATGCGAAATGCAAGGATGTCGTTGAAGGAACCGGAAATTTCCAATGGATTGCTAGAGCCAGGAAAAAGGCTTAGCATGGCATGTGGGAGATCACCAAATGGGCAAGTAGTTATGCTTGTGTTGGGCTGGTCGATCGACGGGTAATACTAACCTGACATCGTTGATGATCGCCTGTGCAATTCGCCACCACATTGACGTTAACCCTTCTTACACGGTGAAAGATGTACATGCACATGTGAAGACGGATTTTAATGGGACCCTTTCCTATAAGAAGGCGTGGTATGCTCGACAGAAAGCTATTGATTTAGTGTTCGGAACTTGGGAGGAATCCTTTGAACAGTTGCCGACATATATGGATGAGCTAGTCAGGGCCAATCTGAGCACCGTTGTTGAGTGGGTAGATGTACCCGATAGAATACATGGGCGTGGGTGTCAGAAATTCAAGTTTGTTTTAGGGCATTTGGTCAGGCTATCGATGTATTTTGCCAATGCAGGCCGGTGATTAGCGTGGATGGCACTCATTTGAGAGGTGCATACAAGGTCACAATGATAGTTGCCGTGATGCATGACTCGAACGATTACATACTCCCCATCGCTTGTGCCATTGTTGACGGTGAAACAAATGAGAGTTGGGACTGGTTCATCTGGAGACTGCGTATCCACGTGATAGGTGGTGATAATAGGCCAATCTGTATTATATCTGATCGCCATGATAGAATTTTAAATGCAATGAGATGGACGGACGAATGGAGGGAGCCAGATGGATACCACCAATTTTGCTTGCATCATTTTCAATTGAGCTTCCTTAGTGTTGACAGTGAGAAGTTCAAGAATGCGCTTCTGAAGACTCTAGTTTGGAAGCTTGGTGGTGCCAGATGAGAGAGCAGATGGAGGGAGTACAAGCAGGAGTTGGAGAGCATCGAACCCTCTGTTTGGGAATGGTTGGTAAAACATGATACCAGTAAGTGGTGCCTTGCATTTGATGACGGTGATCGGCGTTGGGGAATTCTAACAACCAATTTGTCAGAGAGCTTCAACAACTGTTTAAGGCACGCATGACATCTCCCGATAACTGTGTGTCAAAGCGACCTTTGAGCGAACAATTGAAATGTTTGCTAAAAGGGTAATGGATGCCACCAATTGGAGGTACTTTCTAGATTCATTACAGTTCTTTATGGATTCATGTCCTAGTTTCTTGACTCTAAAATGATGTTCAAATGTTTAGGTCTGCGTTCCCTTCTAGGATTTGGAAAAAATTTCAGAAGCAGGACACATTGGCACAGGGACATATTGTCACTGTTTTTGGGATTGCGTCACAGACTTATAGGGTTGTGACAAGGACCATTGATGGCAGCATTGGTGAGAGACAGTACACAGTTAAATATCGGAGAAAGTTGTGTACTTGTTGTGAATGGCAAAATTTTTTATTCTCGTGTTCACATGCATTGGCCGTCTGTAGGCATAGGCGACACGATCCAGCTACTCTATGTGACAAGGCATATCACACGACCACCTATGTGTAGCAATATAGCCAGGGTTTCATGCCTCTACGAGATCCATCACTATGGCAATGTGCTAGTTGGAGGCTGATTCCCGATATTGAAAAGTTCCGCAATAGGAGGCATGGACAGTATGCAGAGAGAAGGAGAAAGAATCAAATGGATGAGAGGGTGCCGGGTGATTCCAGAGGCCACCGTAGGCGAGGGCGTGATTAGAGTTGTGTATGTAATGTGCAAAAATATTGTTACTTTGTATTTGGTATTTGTGTATTAAGCTATTTGGAATATTTAAGATTATGTGTATTTGTCTAAATTGAAGCTACTGTACGATTTGGTTAGAATATCAGTGCACTTGTAATTTTGTTACTTATTTGAAAAGCTTGATTGTGCTTTTTTTCCAGGTGATTCTGATTATCACCAGGGATACACTATGTATCATTCGGGTCCCCTTGACGATGAATTACTGTACCTCCACTAGGAGCACCGTGCACGTGCTCTGTACAATGGTCAGTTAGAGGATGAGGCACTGCAGGTGAGGCGGTGTGATGGGGCCTGTTAGACTGGTCAAATCCATGATCCAGTCATGCGCTACGTGCGTGAAGCTGGATTCCAAGGACTTTTGGATTTCGCACCGATGCACATTGATCATTCTCTAGTCACAGCCTTAGTGGAGCGTTGGAGACATGAGACTCACACATTTCACCTGCCAATTGGGGAGGCTACGATAACTTTGAAAGATGTGGGCATGCTATGGAGTCTACCGATTGATGGTATGCCAATTACTGGAGTGGACACTAGCCAACGCACAGAGGACTGGTAGAGAATATGCGGAGACTACCTAGGGGCTACACCGAACGCGAGTGTTATCAGAGGAGGTCACATAAGGGCCAGCTGGTTGGGAGACTTATTAAATAGTCCATTCCCTGTTGATGCTACTGAGGTAGATTGTCAACAACGGGCTAGGGTTTTCATTCTACTGCTGGTTGGTGGAATGCTATTGTCAGACACATCCGGACACCTTATCTACTTTCTTTATTTGTCTTTACTGATGGACCTCGATGCAGCACATCAGTACAGTTGGGGTAGTGCCATTTTGGCACACTTGTACAGGTGCTTATGTGACGCTGCCATCCCACAAGTGAAATCCATATCTGGACCACTAGTCTTGCTACAGGTAACATTGTTGGTTAATCTTGTCAGTTGTACATACTGTTGGTAGTGACCTCTTATATTATATTAAATTTTATTTAATTTTTTGTCAGTTGTGGGCATAAGAGCGAATCCCATCCATCCGTCCGACCGGACGACTACTAGTGATCGTCACGATGAGTGATGTTGGATCCAGGTACGTATTGAATTAGTCGGGAGTCAATTTTTAAACTGCAAGGCAATTACTAGGAATGACTAATAATATTGACTCTGTTCCTAACAGGTGGAGAGCGCGGCTCGATTTATCCCAATCACCTATGCATGTACTGAAAGTGTACCTCGATCAGCTCACATAGCTCCATGACAGACAGGTATATTGAAATTCGGATTTCCTTAACTTCAACTAATGGTTATAAAGGTTTCTCAGAGCTAACCACAAGATCTGCCTGTTATTGCAATTTATTTGGCAGCCGTACATAGTGGATGTCGTGCAACAACTCCCACATTATTGTACGGCTGGTAGCAACAACTGGCTATTGTCTGTTGACCTCATTAGCTGGCATGTCGTGGAGCACCATCACGTACATCGTGTTCTCGGGCAGTTTGGCCTCATCTAGCTAATACCCATCCAGTTGGTCACTAAGGATGAACAAAAACTACTTCATACTAGAGACCGTCGAGGGAGGTCAAGATTGGATTGTCGTGTGGAACTGAGAAGATATCTCGATGCTTGGGAACATCGAGGAGAGCGACAAGTTTATGTGCAAGGGTCAGTGGATCCGTACACACCCAGTCGAGAATACATGGAGTGGTTTTTTCGGAGAACAGTGACCCTGATTGATCATCCAGGCCAGGCCGAAACAATTACGGAGGGTTTTCATGGAGATGGGGCTACTATGGAGTATATGGTATTTCCTTAATGTCTACTAGTTTTCACAATTAATACTATACGTTTCCTCAATATTATTTAACTAACATATTCACCTCATTGTTGTAGTTGCAAGCAATGTCTCAAATGAGAATCATGTTGGATACGAATTTGGAAGACTGTCCCCCACGTATCACGAACATAATAGGGAGGTACGCGATGTTTCCACTTGTACTCTACAGTATGCACATAATCCCCCAAGACTGCAGTTTCACCAGCCATTTGTGCGCTGTGAGAAACCTCCACCGGGTGTGAGATACAATGACATTAGAAGCCACCGTCCAGCTCCACCTGGTCAACAGGGTGATCGGCGACCGCATGCTCGTGCCCATACAGACTGCATTGGTTCATCACAAGCTGGAACCTCAAATGCGTGTCCGACAGATGCTGGAGCATCACACAGTGGACCATCACAGTATAACACTACTACGGCTAATTTCAATGCATATCATACACCCCTTCCTAGTCACGCCGGACTGTCACATGGTGGATCCTCACAGTTTGACATGGCTACAGTAGATTTCACGGCATATGTTACTCCCACAGCGAGTCATCAATACATGTCGCATGCTGCTCCATTAGATACTGGTGGTGTTGCACATATCCAGCATGGTTCATTCCAGAACACAGGAGATGATATGGAGAAGGATTTTACAGAGGGAGCGCCAGATGACGCCATGCATTTTTCTCCTGAGATGGTTGTCCCACGGAGCACATCCCGCACCATACGTCCTCCACCATGTGGAAAGCTTTGCAGAGGCCGTCATTAGTAGATTACATAATGACATTTAGCACTCATTTAATTACTTTTGACACGTCTTCTCCAGATATTGTACATTTATGTTAAATTATATTCATTCCTACTATATATTACTGTTATTTTTACAATAACATAAAACAAACACAAGTCTACGAATGCACTATATTCACCCAAAAAAATATAAAGAATAATTTACAAATTATATATTTTACTGATTAAAATTACAAATTATATACTTTACTGATAAAATGTGGGATTAAAAAATTTTATGTACATATATATGTCAAATTCAGTACGCGTTTTTAATAACACGGATTTAAAAAAAGTATAATTCAAACAGTATTAAAAAAATATAACAATATAAAATAAACACATTTGTTTATTTGAAAAAATAAATTCATGAGGACCCATTCATGCAATGCATCCTCTAAACAATTTGGTTTTAAAAATAAATAAAAAATCTAAACATAATTCAGATAAAATATATAAAAGCCACAGAATGCGTCCTGCACAATTGTTTCCACATATCATACCATGCACAATTGCATCCGGATTTTTTTATCATGCATTAAACAATCAAGTTCTCCAATACTTTTACCTCGCCGACCTCGACTTCGTCGCCGCTGTTGTCACACCATTCCCCGACACTAGGATATTGTCTTCTTCAGTAGTCCTAAGGTCATTTGATTCAACACCACTCCGACGGCGTTCGTGCTCGCCATCTGCGTCGCTCCAAAGGGAACTCCGACGACCTCATACGATGAGTTTGGGATGCCAATCAAAATCTTCTCACCAAACTTATACGAAAGATTAAGCTAACCCTTCGGTTTCCCACTGGGTTTCCTAACTTGGTAGCTCACAAACTGCGGCTTCTCGGCACCGCTGGGGGAATCGAGAAGCTCCTTCACCAGAATCTGGACTTCTCCTACAGAATCGATCACCGGTGCCAGAGATTTTTCTCAAGCAACACGGGAGCAGAAACCGTAAACACGATCTACAGAATACAACGAAAGCTTTCCCACACAAAACCAACAGTAGTAAGCAGACATAGAGCAAGTATAATCCCAGCATTGTTTCGAAACACCATGCAGTGGCGGTGGTGAAAGATCTGCATGATTCTGCTTCTTCTCGGTCTGCTTGAATTTGATGGAGATGGACTTCTTCCGTGCAGATGCGGAGCTGGAGTTGGACGGGAGAGTAGAGGCCACGGGAGAGTAGAGGCCTAGGAGGAGGAGGCGGAGGATGGCATCACCGTGGTGGTTGTGGAGAATAGTGAGCAGGCGCCTAAGTTCGTCCGATGGCTGTTGGATAATGGGTTGTCTTTGGAAATTATCACTAACGTCGCCGACGATAAGTTCTGGCCGCCAAATGATTGGAGCAAATTTTTTTATCCTTGAACTTATGGCGGGGGCTTGGTCGTATGGTGGCGGCGGCGCTAATGGAGACGATATAAGCAAAACAGAGGAGAAAGGGAGAAAAGAAAAGGAAAGAAAAAGGATAAAAAGAAGGAAAATCAGAAAAAATGGAAATATAGAAAAAAAAATTAGAAAAGAAAATAGAAAAATGAGAAAAGAGAAAAGGAAATGGAAAATGACCATTTTACCCTTAAATTTAATAGTTTTGAGTGAACTTGACGCTTTGACCAGACATAAGGACTATTTATCAGCACTTTTGTTAGTTGAGGGGCCAAAAGTATTCAAAAAATGATAAGGGGTTAAAAGGGTAAAATAGAGGAAGTTCAGGGGCCCCTAAAGTTATTTGCGCCCTATACTTGAAGAGGTTCAGTTTGCGTACAACTAAAAGGAAGTACACAAATCCTGGAAACAAGAGGCTAGGTTAAATAGACTGAAAGAGGGGACTTAAACACTAGTTTTTTTCCATAATTCTGTAAGAGCGAGGGTCACAACAGGCTTAGGATAAACAAAATAAAAAATGAAGCATGGACTTGGATTTCTGATCTGGAAGAATTAGGGTCCATGCTGCTAAGTTTTCCCAAAATTTATCACTGATAAAAATCATGATATAACTGGAAACTCAATGATGCACTACCACAAATTCATTCCTAATGTTATAACAGAAGAGGAAAACAAGGAATAATCAGGATGATCCAAATGGAAGAACTGAAAAACATTGTTTTTCAGTTGAACTTATGGTCTTCAATGAAGCTTTTATAGGTATGATTAGGATGTAATTAAAAATGACCTACTCTCTTGTGTCCAAAAATTCATGTGTGGTGTATCTATGCCAAGAAGTTTAACTAGCTCACTGATATGTCTTATTCCTAAAATACAGGTCCCTACTTCATTGCTAACTTTAGGCCTATTTCTCTTTCTAATTTTGTAAATAAAATTTGCTCCAAGGTGTTAGTGGATAGGATATTAGTAGTTATACATAAATGCATTTCCATTGAACAATCCGCCTTTATCAAAGGAAGGGAGATTGCTAACAACACACTCACCATGCATGAAATGGTAAGGTTGATAGATAAAAAGATTCAGGCACTTAACTTAACAGCGAAAATTGACATGTCCAAGGCCTTTCATAAAGTATCATGGCCAATGTTAAATTCATTACATTTTTGTTAGGTTTTCATGGACATTTTGTAACCCTGATTTTACAAAAACATCTCCAAAGCATGGTTTTTAGTCCTGCTCATGGGAAACCAAATGGTTTCTTTCAGGCAACTAGGGGCTTGAAACATGGGGATCCTCTATCTCTCATTCTATTCATCCTAATAACTGGGGTACTAAATAGGGGGATTAAAATGGTGTACTGTACTAATCAGATAGACTATTTCGACATCCTAGGTGGTTACCGATTGACACACTTATCATATGCAGATGATACAATGATTTTCTTGAAAGCCACTAAGAAATCCTTAGAAATTTTGGTTATATTCCTATCCCATTACAAAAATGCCACAGGATAAATGGTTAATTATCAAAAAAGTGCCTTTTATATTGGGAAATGGGCTAGTAGTGCAACAATTAGAAGAATTAGAGATATAATCATAATAAGTCAAGGTTTCTTCTCATTCACATACCTGGGAGTCTCTTGTTTTAAGGGAAGGAAGCTTAATCTTTACTACCACCATCTAACTGAAAAGCTGAATAAAAGGGTAAACCACTGGGAACTCATAAATCATGTATCGACAGCTATCCCACAACACAGTTACTGTGTTTCAGCCCCTACAAAACATATAATAGATAGCATAGAATCTATTTGCTCAAGAAAGACGGTCTTTCCATAAGCTTATTTCCCATTGAGAAAGTTTCAGGAAAGTCCACAATGGCTTTTACCTTGAATGTTGTAATTTTTTATAAAATTTAAATATTGTATTTTAAAATTTAAAACAAGTAATAGTATGTATTTGAATGTTAAAATATAAAAATATATAATTTTCAAAATAATTTTCAAAATTTCTAAATTTAAAATGGAATTTAACAAATGCAGTGTGTGTATAAGGTAAAAAATAAGTGATATGTCCATAAGCTTATGGACAGACCGTCTGTCAGGAGACCCACTATTTCCTGCTAGTAAAGCTCCAAAATTGAAATTATGAAAGCATATGAGTGGGAGCCTCCGGACGAGGGTTATAAGCTGAATACATATGCTATTTTTCCCCTCTCTTTGTCCAAAGCATGTCTAATAGTAAGAGACAAACACTCCCGAACCATGTTGATATCAATGGAAAATATCCCTGCGATGGGCAGTGCACTAGAAGCTGAACATATGGCAATGAAAGCAGGTATTACAAAGTGCAAGGATATAAATTATTCACACTGACTGTGGAATGTGATTCACTATAGGGCATCGAGAGCATGAAAGCAAAGAGAAACGTTCCATGGAAGTTCAAGCCATTATGTTGGAAGATACAAGCGTTAACATTGCACATGGAGGTGACGTTCAAGAATATCTTCAAGCAACAGAATCAAGTCGCGCATGAGCTTGCAAAACTGGCACAATAGCGACAAATCCTTCAACATATTGAGCTACAAGGACAAGGCTTAAACCAAAGGACTAAAGCAGCAATAGTAGGAGATTCAATGGGACTTCAGAATGTGAGGCTACAAGATTAGTAGAAATACTTCAAACTTAACCTTATACATTATAGTTATGATCTATCTTGCTAAGGTTTTCGATTAATTGTCTTGTCTAGCAAGTGTCAATACAAGAAGTGAAGGCACTTCATTAGAGACACGATCTACCAAAAATAATATATAAAATCACCGCTAGTGTTTGCCTTAGAAGCGAGGTGGGAACACATCTCCATGAAACTACTATTGTGTAACTAATTTTGAGGTACCCCCGTGTGGTGGTTTCTAATATTAAAAAAAAGTACGAGTAACAAATAGTTTGAGGGACAAAATTTTCCCCTTAGTTAACAGTTTTGACTTTTTAAAAAGAACAAGTGCTTTTATAACCCTACCTACTTGACATAAGTGCCAATATAACCTTTCAATATTTGAAAGTGTCAATATAACCCTATCTAGTTAGTGAAAGTGACAATATAATCCTATAAGTTTTAAGGATGCGCTGATATAACCCTATAAATATTAGAAATGTTCTGATATAACCCTACAAACATTAGGATTGTGCTGATATAACCCAATAAGATTGCATATTGTGCTGATATAACTCTACATGTTTCAGCGGCGGTCCGACGAACTATGAGGGTAAAATTGTCCACCTAATTTCTGAGTTAGCCCAAAGGGTATTTTGGTCAATTTACATAGAGTCAACACCGAAAATTTGAGGTTACTGCAAAAAATGGGGTCTGAGGGTTATATTGACACTTTCATTAACTAGTTAGGGTTATATTTGCACTAAAAATTATCATAGGGTTATATTAGCACATACTCAAGTAGATAGGGTTATATTGGCACTTATCCCTAAGTTCAACTTTGTTTTTCCCTAAGTTTGACGAGTAATAAATAGTTTGAGGGACAAAATTTGCCCCTAAGTTAACAGTTTTGACTTCTTTTTTTAATGTGTTGATTCTTCTAAGGCAAAGTTTTGGGAAAGACCGTCTTTCCATAGACATATGGAAAGACGGGTAAATTAGAATTATATAAAAGTAAAAGGTTTTCGTTGCAATATTGAAATTTTTTTATGTAATGTGAAGTGGTTCTAATTTAATGACCCGATTAATGCAACCCAAAAATTTTATGTTGATTTCTTCTAATTTATATTTTAAATATTGGTCTTTCCATAACTTATAGAAAGACCGTCTTCCAAGAGACGGGCTCTTCTTCTAATAGCAAAACAAAATTCACTTTTTCAGTTCAACCATTAGTCAGACCACGTTAAAGCATTTCAATTTTAATTTAATTTATTTTATTTTATTTACTTCCTGTGTTTCATTGGATGTAGCACATTTTGTTTTTTTAATTATTTTTGTGAATTTGACACACTTTTCTTTTATGGTAAAAGTTCTTCAATTGCATGCACTCGTTCTACTTTTTCCTTTCCAAATTCAATTTTATCTACTCATTTCGTTCACCTAAATCCAAGCACCTAAGAGCAAGTCCAATAGATTCTCCATAATAGAGAATTTCATTGTTCTTGGAGATTTTGGACAACTTTTTTGCTCCAACAGATTCTTCAAGTGGTTCTCCTAAAGAGAAATTTTGTTATAATTGAAAATAGTTCTCTATATCGGTAGAGAGAGAAATTTTTTTTTGGATAATGTCATCATCAATGCAATCATTCATTTAACAATTAAATTAATGCTAATATTTCATATATGGTAAGAAATTCTAAATTTAAACTTTTGCACTTCCCGCTTCCTACTAAAATGTCAGATTTTTCACGATATTCAATGCACATGTTTGACGATTAATATTTGAGTTATATAAAAATAAATATTATAAAAAATTAAAAATATATACTTCCTACTAAATTTTAAAAAATTACGCATAATATATAATTATTGATATATATTTTCAGTGAGATTTGAGTCAAATCTAAGAAATTTGACTCGAAAATTATATGTGTATTCGAACAAGTTTAAGTATTCATCTGAGTGCCTTTTTAAAAGTTTTTTTTTGGCATTTTAAACTTATGAATCCCAAATTATAATTAACATGAATCACAACATAAATATGATTAAGAAATTAGTTATTGTCTTCTTTATTAACTCAATGAGAAATAGTCAAACATCAAAAAGGATATATTTTGAAATTCTACTTCTATGTATTTTTTAGATTATAAAAGGCTACTTTATTTCGATTGTACTAACAATTTGCATTAGTCTAATATCATGAGTTTCATGATTTTAATAGTCATTATTTTAAATTTATTAAAATAAATAAATAGTTATAAGATATTTAATTATCTTTAAAATAATTAGCCATTTTAAATTTTTCTTCAAGTAAATATAAGGGTTTGGTTTAAATTACAAAAGAAATCATTATTGTATAATAAATGTTAAAATCTGTAAAATGGATCAGTTGGAGTTGGAGCAAAAAAATTATAGAAAATATGAGTTTTCACTCTCCATTTTAGAGAAAATTTTAGAGAATCTGTTGGACATGCTTTAATATTATGGTGTCACATCCAATAAAACGGAGATAGTAAATCTAATACAGATATTTTTCAATTTATTTAATTTATGTTCAGTTAAATTCAGACAAGAAAACATGTCGAACACAAACCTCACCTATGCGGACGATGGAAAGCATGTTTCCAAAAAATTGGATACACCATGCCGCTTGCAACTTTCAATTCTCTTAAAAAAAGTGATCAGCTGATATAGTACTAATTCAAGTTGGTTAAATTCACACAGAACAGAAAGAGATTCTACAACTTCAAAATGAAGTCTTCATCAATATAGAAAAAGAGGGAGATACAGATACAATGGAGGGAAACTATGAAAATGTTCCAAAACTTGTACTTGTATGAACAGAACAGCAGAAGATTGGAAACTTATAGCAGATTTGATCGTACACTCTACACCTTCATGATCCTTTTGTCGTGAATCGGCAACTCAGCAGGCTTCTGTGCTTCGTGAGGATGCGTTGGACCTTTGTATACCTTGAGATGGTTGAACAGGGCCCTGCCCAGCTGCATAAACAACCAACAACCCGGCATCGTGAATGAAGATCAAGGAATCAAATTCACAACCGATGCCCATTTTGCTCGATAATAGTCGGACACACCATGAAACTCACTCATGGACATTGAGGTACAGCTAATTAGTGAGAGAAATGGGAGGATTACGATTCAAGGACAAAGAATTGGTGAGAAGAGTGCAATATGGCGGTTCAATGAGTGCAACAAAGTTAGCTATTTTCAGTGTTAAACCATATTTTGGTTTTCCATTAAGGACAGGCATATACAGATAGATGGAAACTAACCCGCCCTTTCGGAAGCATTCCACGGACAGCATGCTCAACAATTCTTTCAGGAATTCTCTTCTGCAGCTGATCAAAGGTTTCGACTTTCATCCCCCCGGGTCTCCCTGAATGCCTCCGGTAAAGCTTTTGACTTCTCTTCTTTCCAGAGACGGCTACTTTTTCAGCATTCACCTTTTCATATAAATCACCACGGTGAGAACTCACTTAGCAGGTAAGAGGCCAAAGAAAAAACTGATAAGGTCATCAAAACAGTAAACAGTCGTGTTGGGAAAGGGAAATTCTATGAAAACCTGAAAGCCACAAGCATAAAGTTAACGGCTCAAAAATGTTCCCAAGACAGTAGACGCGGCTTTTACAAACCAACATACCACAATAACAAAGGCTCCCATGTCCACACTAGGAGTATAGGTTGCAAGATTCTTTCCTCTGATATGGATAGCGATAGTGGAAGCCAGTCTTCCAAGAATTTTATCGGTCGCGTCTACAACAAACCAAGGCTTATCGGTGTTGACGTGATCTGCAGCTTTAGGGTACCATGTCGTGTTCCAAATATCCTAAAAGAGTAGGGAAAAGAGTAAATCAGTCCTGGAAATTTGAATGAATGGATAAAACAAATGCAAGCATGCAATGTTTCCAGTCAGTAGATTACATGATGTTCTTTACACCTTTCCAGTTGGCATAAAATAAGTTAATAAACTTATTCTCTATAACTCTTAAACTAGATCCACATGGCATTATCCTATTTCTTTGAGGGAGTAACAAAAAAGACAATCAGTAAGAGCAAAAACCAATTATTACTGACATCTCAATAAACACATTGATGTCAAAGACAAAATTTCAGGAACAGTGCATCTTCTTGTCCTAATTTAATCCTTATTTCTTAGGAAATAACAGCAAGATAGGCAAAGAGTTTCAAAACGTAAAATAGTGATAAAATATTAACCAATATGAGTTTCAAACAAATGAAGCAACACAATTGGAGACCAAATATGTAATTTACTTTTCCTAAATTCAGTCTAAGCCGGCTGATAATCAGTAATTATAGGTGACGGCCTTTATATATAGCTCTCATTTCAAACCCGAAAGAGGAGCGAGGGAAGACTTAATATATGATGCTATTCACCAATAAACGAATACGATTTCTTGACCATCCATAAACCAAACGCTCAACCATAATTCCACACAGATTATTAATCAATTTAGCTATAGCTAGGTACAACTGAATGACTGTATTTGAAATCTATATTCAAATGTAAGACTCATAATCATCTCTTCTAGTAATACCATACCCTACTCAAGAGCAGCAACAGAACCTGCAAAATAAAACTAGGGACTAAAAAAGAAGCAACAAACTCCCTCCTAGAAGCTTCTGCTAACATTGAATCCTACGCAAGAACAGCAACAGAATCTGCAAATCAAACTCCGGAGAAAATTAAAAGAGCAAGAAACTCCCTCCTAGAAGCAGCACTCTAGAAACAACTTATTTATTCTTCTTACACAACCATTCTAATACTATCAAATCCCACCAAAGAATTTAACTATTCAGCAAACATAGAGCCAAACTAGCATAAACACTATCCAAATTCACCTATCTCTAGCTTGCATTATCTAACAATCAAGTTTACAGGTTGGCCAAAAGGAGCTCTCCAATGCCTAAAATCTAAGAGGGAGTAGCAAATAAGACGGAATCTTTATGAACAAAAACATATAACAATTAACCCCTTTCACCAATTCAATCTGGAAGCACCAAACACACAGAATTTAGGAAATGCTTTTACCGGGCCGCCGATTTCAGAGTCTTCGAACATCCATCTCTGATCTACGGGAATGTGCACGGGAGCTTCTTTGCTCTGGCAACGAACAGAGGCCGCTCGATTGGTTCTGATGAGTGGTGCTGGTGACGAAAGGGAGAATCCCAGAAAAGGGGTCTTCTTTATTATAGAGGAAGAAGAAAGAGGTATTTGCAAACAGGAAGCAGAGCATTGTAAAGCCATTGCTGCTCAAAATGAAAGCTCAGTCCTTTCTCTTTGCCCAACTGTTTCGGAACTATGTAGCACCAGGTGAAGAAGATAGCGCTTTGTAAGATAGATGGAATAATTGCTAAGATGATCCCTCAATTTTGAGTTGGTATTTTCAAAAATCCATCAAATTGAAAAGGTTCTCATATGGCTCCTCAGTTTTTTTTTTATCAAGTAATCAGTTTTCATTCATTGTCTGGGGGAATGGTACATGTTACATTGACATGTGCAAGATTATACGTCTTCGTGACTATTAATCTATCTACCTTGAAAATTGTTAAACTATAGAACACTGTTCCCAGAATACTAATTGCCCTTACTAGTTGTCTTACATCTGGCGAGATTTCTGGGTAATTGGTGATATGTCGTAGTGCCAATTCACATCCATCTTTATAAGTAGTCGCAGGTTCCCTTTGATGCTTGATTGCTTCATGGCATGTAGTATGGCCGCTAGCTTTGCATGGACGCGTGGATGATTCCCGTTCCTTTCCACCTTGCTTGTGTGGTTGACTTTGCGTACCAAGCCGTCACTCTGTCTCCAGAGCTACTACGGAAAGATCGCATCTGTGGTAATAATGGTACGGTCATGAAAACCATGGTCAACACACCTATCTTTTTTCAGCCACATAAGTGTGATATCTCCCACTATCCTAGTCTCCTTGGATGGATTCTCCCTGGTATCATGCTGTTGTGTTGCACCTCGTAGATCTATATATGGGTCCAAGTTACTCGTCCCTCAGATTGTATCTCTCATCTTAGCTCTCCTAGCCAGAGCATCAATTTCAGCCATTTCATGTTCAAACGATATTGGTGTTTGGTCTGTGGTGATTGAGTTTCTTGCACATCAAATATTCCAAATTATAAAGTATGCGAGTTCTCGGTCTTCCTTCTCCGGGGCTATGTTGAACCATTGTTGAAGCCATGCTTTGAAGGTGCTTAGGTTCCCTATGTTGAAATCTAATCCCAGTCTGCTATGCCTCCATATTTTCTTAGCTATATCACATTTAAATAACATATGCTCCAATGTTTCCTCCACCCTCGAGCACATTTGGCATTTTGTGGAAATATTCATACCTCTTCTCCGGAGATTCTAGTCTGTTGGGCTCCTCAGATTATATTTGGTGTTAGAAATGATAAATCCCCCCCCCCCTCTCTATTAGTTCGTCTCTTGAAAGACGGTCTTTCGATAACTTATGGAAATACCAAAAACTGCAAATGAGAAGAAATTAAGATAAAATTTCCGGGTTGCATTAATCGAGTATTAAATTTATAACCATGCATGTTGCATAATAAAATTTAATATTGCAACTAATTTTTTTTTATCTTTCTATAATTCTAATTCAACCTCGTCTTTCTATATGCCTATGAAAAGACCGTCTTCACAAGACTTTGCCTTTTTAAGCAAAACATTAAGCAAAAGTCTCCTGTTAAACCGATTAACGATTAGACCAATCATGAAAAATCCCGTTCCGATAAATTTTATGGCCAAATTATAATTATTTATACATTGTGATACTTTTAAAAGTATTTTAAAGTTATAGAAACCTCGTTACAATAAATGAAAACAAACATCAAATTGCCTTATTAGTTACATCATTTAAAAAAATGATCCCGTCTAACTGTTAGTCGGTTTGTGGAACATTAATTTTGTATCCTAGGGATGGTAGTGGAGCGAGTTTTGGTGGAGGTCTGCCTTGCATCTGACCCAATAGTGCGGGCATGTAGGTAGTTTTGATGAGATGGAGCAGGAATGAATATAAAAATGATACCCGTCATAGATAGTGGGTCAGAAATGGATATAAGTACCCCGCGCCTCATTCCCACCCCACCCCACTAAACCCACTATATACCTACTAATTTAATACTCTGTATATAATAAATTATTATTTATCCATAATGAACTTATTTTACCTATAATATTTTCATGTAATACTTTAGCTTTATTTACATTAACAAAAGAAACTAAAGCAGCTCCACCAAAATATAAAATGGAGAGACCTCTCTCATTTTGTCTTTGGCCCACGAGCTCGATGGTAACCTTGTTATGAATACTAAGAGATTATCATCAAAACAAACAATAACATTCAAATCAAGGGTTAACTTGCTAATAGATAATAAATTCTTGGTAATATTTGAAACCAGCAAGACATCAGATAAAGTAAGAGAATCATAAATTCAAGAATTTCTAGTATGAGAAATATTCAAATAAGAACCATGGCCAAAATAAACACGATGATTACCATTATAAGGAGCAGCACTGTCCAAGTTAGAGGATGTAGCAGCCATGTGATTAGTAGCTCCAAAGTCCATGTACCAGCCAGAAGCAACATTATATTGCTGAGGTTGCTGAGGCAAAGGCGTATTTACAGAATTGGCAATGTCATCACGAGATACATGAGAAAGGTTCCAACAAAATTGAGCAAGATGACCGGGACAAATTGGCACAGGTAGGTGCCACCGCCACGACCACGACCACCAGGTGTGCCCAAGCCACCGTGCCCACGACCTCCTTTGCCACACAAGTTGTCAGTAAAAGCAGTAGATACTAGTTCGGATGTTGGAGTCAAATGAGCTGTATGAGAAAAATCAAGAGGCCCATCCTTTGAAACAATAGTAAACAACTTCGGTGGAGGGTCAATGATCATCCAAGCGGATGCAAACTCAGAGAAAGATGAATTCATACAACGACAAAATAAAAGAATGATATCATCATTGGAAATAGTGTCAACCATATTGCGCAATTCATCAATGTGATGCTTAAAATGAGTATAATAATCCTAAAGAGATTGATCATTTTTACGAAAGTTGATTAGGAAATTACGAAGGTGAAGATGACGGGCACGAGAACTATTTTGATACTTAGTAGTTAAAGCCTCTCATACATGAGCGGAAGTCATCCTACCTTTGACAACCGATGGGAGAGAGATATGAGAACAGCAAAGCCTGAACTTTTTTATATGTGCGAACCAAATCAGAATAAGCATCCAAAGCCGTTGATTTGATAGAAGATTAAGCTCCAACGGGATTTTTAGCAGCAAAAATAGTTGGTGGGTCTAGGCACTTTTTAGACCCATCAATAAAACTAAACAAATCAAATGCACGTAAAACAGAAGTAACCTGAGTGCTCCAGTTTGTATAGTTGGAATCATCCAGGTTGATGGTGATGCAGTTGATTAACGTATGAAGAACGAACATAAATTGAAAGAAAAATTAGATTGCACCAACCACCCAGCAAGTTTGTGATTGACAGTGGACGATTTATTTTATGTTCATGCATGGAGAATACAACAACAGGAAAGGTACGGTGATGGTGGCGCGTGGATCGTTTATTATATTGTCATCAAACTATAACTTTTGTTCACCTTTAATCATTAATTTATTTTTCAATTATATAGTTATCCAACATTCAAATAGCCAGGTCAAAATTCTTTCGTTTGATCAATTTGTTAAACTGGTTCAGTTATGTCATGTACACTCACGTACTTCCTGTGTCTTGTTATGTTTGACATCATAATTTTAGGTTTTGTTATTTTTGCAAGTTGAAATATATGGAGATAATTGAGTGAAGAGAGTAAAAAGTTTAATAAGTGGTTAAAAATGATTCACTTTTTGCTATATAGGAAAGATGCCGTCTCTTGAAAGACGGCCTTTCTACAAGTTGGAGAATGACCAAGGTTGAAACTGTAAATTATAAGAAATTAAGATAATACTTTCGGGTTGCGTTATTTGAGTCATAAACTTATAACTATTGCACATTGCATAATAAATTTTAACATTGTAACAAAAATATTTTACTTATCTATAATTCTAATTCAACCCCGTCTTTACATAGGCATATGGAAAAACAGTATTTTTTAAGACTTTGCCTATATGGAATATGTCAATACTAAAAAAAATTAAAAAATGATGAGTGTGTCAAATTTAAGAAAACAAGGGAATTACTATAAATAAGGGTAAAATTGTCTTTTCTCTATACATACATATAAGCCATTTACGTCACACACTCAATTACCCCCCAATTCCCACAACCTAACTTATCTCCATCCTCATCTCCCCTTCTTACTTGCACGGTAACAATATGATGTAAAATTGACGTAGTCTGAAACGTTATAAAATATAATAGTTACGTAACTATTTAAGGTTTATCAAAATGGGACTAGTGATTAAATCTGAGCACCATTTCTTTAACTGGTTTACCGTGCAAATAATGTGCAACATGTAAAAGTCTATCAAGAATCTCCTTTTCCCGGTAAAAAAATAAATGCAATCCTACCTCTGATAAGTATGTTTTTTTCAAAAATGAAAAACAGAAAAAGTAGACGATGATTAGCAAAGGTTCATACTTATCTATAAACATCAAGAAAGTCGCCTGACCTCACTCAACTTTGTATTCCTACTGTATCTCTAGACGTATCCATCACTAGTCACTAATCACTACAACACGTGTTTGCCGCACAATATCATTTTCTACAAATCCTCCACCCAATAATTATACCAATATAAAGAGTCCGATTTCACCTAAATCAAGTTTGATGGTGTTTTGACCCTTGAAAACCACACGCAGCTGGGGTGAAAATCAGAGTCAAGGGGTGGTAGAAAGGTGTACCCTTTACTTCATTTTTAAAAGTTTCTTGGTTTTTCTAGTGCTGCAAGTTTTGATCTTGCATCTGTTTTTGGTGAAGGAGTTTGGAAAAAATGGTGTCCCGGGGTTCTTCTGGTGAGGAGCTTCCACCTGGTTGGAAGGAGCATGTTAAAGTCACCAATGGCAGGAAGATTAAGGTAGTCATCGAGCTTCTTTCTTGTGCTTGATTGGATGTTTGATGGATTCTTGATGGTTTAGGGAGTTGGGTTTTGTTGGTTGAGTTTGTGTGCCCTTTGCATGTTCAGATTGATTGAAAAAGTTGCTATCTTGGTTCAGTTTGTTGAGTGTAATTTGTCAGATGGATGAGTGTAGACATGCATAGATGTTGGGATTGATTTTCGCAAATTGGTTTTGTTATTGATCTTGAGCTAATCAAAGCTACTGGTTATTCCCTGTGCTAGTAGATTGAGGCTAATGAAATGAGGGATTTTGGTCTTTCTGCTCTGTTCAACATATGTGAACTGCTACTGCTGCACTCTCTGTGGTTTTCTTTAATGTTGTTTATTGGATTTTCTGATTATGGATAGATTTAAGGGAGAATAGAGATGAACTTTCTGTTTTTACTCTATTTGGAAAGTTTGGAAATCTGAAGGGCCTTCCCAAATTGTATCAAGTACTCAGTTTCTCTGATTTTTCTTATGCAAATATGCCGTAGTGATATAATGTCTTTGATTTCTGTCAAATGCATCTTGATCTTGCAGTTTTATACTCATTCAAAGAGTGGGTTAAGGCTCTACTCCAGGAAGCGGGTTTGGTCCGTCGACCAAATGCAAGCTTCAGAAGGCACTTTGCAGCCCTTGGGTGAACAAGATCAGAAGGTCACTGCCTCCAAGAGCGAAGACAAAATGCTGGCTTGCCAAGGAACTCTGCATTCATTAAGCGAACAAAATCTGAAGAGCATTACCACCAGAAGTGGAGACAACGTGCAGGCTTTTCAAGGAACACTGCAGTCGTTGAGTGAGCAAAACCAGATGATCAGTACCCCCAATGGCGCTACCTCCATGAGTGAAGACAAAATGCTGGCTTGCCAAGGAACTTTGCATTCATTGTGCGAACAAAATCATAAGAGCATTACTACCAGAAGTGGAGTCAAAGTGCAGGATTTTCAAGGAACACTGCAGTCGTCGAGTGAGCAAAAACAGATGATCAGTACCCCCAATGGCACTACCTCCAAGAGTGAAGACAAGCTGGCTTGCCAAGGAACTTTGCATTCATTGAGCGAACAAAATCAGAAGAGCATTACTACCAGAAGTGGAGTCAAAGTGCAGGCTTTTCAAGGAACACTGCTGTCGTCGAGTGAGCAAAAACAGATGATCAGTACCCCCAAGGGCACTACCTCCAAGAGTGAAGACAAAATACTGGCTAGCCAAGGAACTTTCCATTCATCGAGCGAACAAAATCAGAAGAGCATTATCACCAGAAGTGGAGACAAAGTGCAGGCTTTTCAAGGAACATTGCAGTCATCGAGTGAGCAAAAACAGATGATCAGTACCCCCAAGAGTGAAGTTGATCTGGTGCGTGTTGTTTTTAAACTTCTCAATAATATTTTCTCTGTGAACTCTTTAAATGAGAATTGCTGTTGTATGATTGAACAGGTTGTGGTGGAAACAAATGCTTCTCTGGACTGGTTGCCCCTTGGATGGATTGTGCAGTCCAAAGTTCGAAAAGTAGGCTCAAGTGCTGGATCTTCTTACAAGGTAAAATTGTGAACCAGAATTTTGTCTATTTTCTATCCATTATGTAATTGAATTTTTCTTTAGTTTACTGTACAATATTTTGTGATGCTGATGCTGTATTGCATTTCCTCGGTTGTCGGTTTGCAGATCTATATTGACCCATCTACTGGATGCAAATTCAATTCCAAGCCTCAGGTACTGAGGTACCTGGAACGTGTCAATGGCAAATCCACGCCAGAAAAGCAGAATGAAAAGCAAGTGAGTCATGAGCCTCTTGTGATTATCCTTGCTCCTCCTTCCCCAGTTCTGTCAACGTTTGTTTTCCATCTATTAGCAGGGATAGGAAAGTAGTATGGTGATTTTAATGATATTTCTTTATTTCTTATCAGCTTTTCTTTTACTGCTTTACATATTTTGTCTTTAAATATCTGCTTGTGTCTGCCTATTAGTTTTACTTGGAATGAAAAGTTTCTTAGAATGGTCCCCGTGGTTAGCTCATAGTTATGTACTTTAGACTGAAATTATTTTTGGCTTCCTGCCTTGAGAGGTTTATTCTATAATCTTGCTGTGTGCTTCCTGTATGATGAAATGATTTTTGGCAAGAATGTACTCAATATCTGCTCTTCTGATAACACGTATACTTTGTCAGGAGGTTAGTGTTGGCGTATCTTACAAGCAAGAAACACACCAAATTATTTCTGTTGAGGACAAGACTGCCATATGTGTAAAGGATGAGAGTCAGGCAGACAAGATGTCATTGGTGTGTAATGGTGTCACTCTTAGTTATGATGAACTCCTTTATCTTTATTCAAGATCTGACTTGTGAAATGTGAATTTTTAGTGATGCTGAAACGATTTTTAGAAGAATGTACTCTATATTTGCTCTTCTGATAACATTATACTCTGTCAGGAGGTTAATGCTGACAAATCTCACAAGCAAGAAGCACCTCAAAGTATTCCAATTGAGGACAAGACTGCCATATGCATAAAGGATGGCGGTCAGGCATGCAAAATGTCATCGGTGTGTAACGTGTCACTCTGAGTTATGATGAACTCTATTATCTTTATTTCAAAATCCGACTTGTGGAATGTGAATTTTAGGTTGTGAGTAGAATCACGGGGTTAAGTGAGCTTCCTCCAGGGTGGGTGAAAGAACTTAGGGCCAGAAAATCGGATCCAAATAAAGCTGACCCGGTATGTGCCATCTCCTATCGAACATGTATTTTCTGCATGTTTTGCTAATGGTTAGTAAGTAAAGCTTACACCTGCATAACAATCCCTGAGAGGTGGATTTTCTCATGGTGTTATGTACATTGTTTGTCCTGCATATGATGCTTGTATGATGATTTGATTTTCAAATGTGTGAATAGTTGAATAATATTTATTTACCTTTGTTTCACAGTACTACATTGATCCGGATAGTGGATATGAGTTTCGTTCGAAAAAGGATGTTCTACGCTATCTGGAGACTGGTAATATGTCTAGCTGTGCAATGAAGCCTCAGCTTAGGAGACGTGTAGAGAAGTCTGAGCGTTCCATACCTGTAAGTGGGCGTCACATACTGTTATATGTCGAAGTACTTTGCTTCAGTTAGGAAAAGCTATTATGGTTTTCTACTTTTCTTTTCTTACAATGGGAATTAATGCCGTCAGGAAACTGCTATAATTGTTGGGATTTCTTATACAAGTAGAAAAAGATAGAACTTTCTCGTTTATGTGAAGGATCAAGGAAGTTAAGAAAATATGTTGCATTAAGTAATATATAGCCTCAACTTTCAAGAAGCCTGATTAAAGGGAAGGTGAACTTTTGAAAAATGTGTTTGACAGACATACAAGCCCCACAATATGTAATCTGTTGAAAATATTCTCTTTCTCACATTGATGATTGCATATTAATTTCCCGGCCTTTAAGTTGTATCATTTGATTCTTGTTTTCGATTTCTATTTCACATTGGATATTCGGCTAAATGTTAATGTGAAACTTGAATAACATTACTCAAAATTTGCCATTTTGACTTTTGAATAGACTTCAACAAGAACTGCTTGCAACAAGTTAGACCTTAATGTGATTGAGGATCAAGGAGCTGTCTCCAGTTCTGCAAGTGCTACTCTTCTTGAGTGGAAGCAGTTGGAAGCAGAAAAGGCCAAGGAAACAAAACCTGGTTGTATTTTTGCAGCACCGAAGTTGACGTTTGGTTATAATGACGAAAAGAAGTTACATCCAGAGAAAAGCAGTGAATCAAACATAAAAGGAGCTAAATTGTCTGTGGAAGTTACTGATAAGGGACCTACATCTGGAACTAGAACAAGGACCAGAAGTCAGTTCTTGCATGAGCAGAAGCATCAGGAAGTTCAGTTGGAGGCAGAACCACAGATAGAGCTGAAAATATCCCTGAAGAGGAAACCTTTGAGCATACCTCCTCGGTCTTCGAAAAGGTTGTCTGGGGTAGAACCTGAGGTGCTGCCCGTTTCAAGTGAAAGAGCTATCCGAGCTGCGGTTAAAAAGGCTATTGAAGAGCAGGGACATGTATCGTCAGGCATGGCAAATGGATTCCCTCACCGGCTAGGAACCACCAACCAGCCAAAAGTGCTTTTTACAGATCCTCCGGTTACTTGTAAAGTTGCTTCACCATCATCAATCGTGGAAAATGGTTTTCCACAACAGCTAGGTACCTCCACTCACCAGCCGAAGAAGCTTTTTGAAGAGCCTCTGGTTACTTGTAAAGTTGCTTCACCATCATTAGTCCTGGAAAATGGTTTTCTGCACCAGCTAGGCACCACCACCACCAAGGCGCATCCGCTTTTTACAGATCCTCTGGTTACTTGTAAAGTTGCTTCACAAGAAGCAGTGGTGCTCAACAGTAATGAGAAACTTTTGCCGAGCCACGATGTACCCAAGCAGTCAGCCATGCAGGTACAGGAGGTACTAGAGAGGCCCGAGCAAGCAGCAAGGCAGATACAAGAGGTACAAGAGAGACCCGAGCAAACAGCGAGGCAGATGCAAGAGGTACAAGAGAGACCCGAGCAAGAAGCCAGGAAAGTACAAGAGGTACTAGAAATGCCCAAGCAAGCTGTCGGGAAAATACAGGAGGTACAAGAGAAACCTGAGCACGGAGCCGGGCAGGTGCATAATTTTCAGGAGAGACTTGGGCTAGCTTCTGAGCAGGTACAAGAGAGACGAGAAGTAGAGGATCCTATCTCTCAAGTTTCGCATTCTTGGTACCCCTTTGGGGACTCTTTGTCCGATCCATGCTATGAATTTGCATTCAAAACCCTTACGGGCGAAATACCATTTGAGGATACTCTAGCATTTCAAAACCTCTTCCAGCAGCCTGCGGAGGCACCATCTACTCAAAGTGTAGTTAGCATGGGGCTACCAGCAATCGGTACACCTTCCTTGTTCCAGAACGACATACCTTTCCAACTGGATTCGGTCCACAACAAAGTACCAACAGACCAGTTACCGAATAACTCAACTCTACAGCCTGCAAACATAAATCGAGCTAGCTTTGCGGGTTTAACTGACAGCAGTCCAGCTTGGAATCAAGTGAGGACCGTGAAGCCAGGGTATTATTGATCACTTCCTAGAATAAATGGCTCTTGTTTTGTGAATCTTGGTTAGGCCTCTTGAATCAGACTAGTAGTTTGAACTCGTATCTATTTGTACTGGTGATTTTGTGAAGCAACTTCTTTTAACATATTTGGCATGGTACATAGGGGTTAATGCATTCTCAACTATTAGATAAGCAGCTTAGGTTATATTATCTCGGGCATTGTAATAGTAGTATTTATTGGTCTGATACTTATTTGGTTAATCAGTGTGAATTCCTTCTTTATGTGATTACCTTTCCAGATGATTACTTTGTTCTTAGATGCCCGTATATAAAGCTGTAGGCAATCTATGAATAGATGCTACGCTCTTATGGATGCCTGTGTTGCATTCTATAATACTGAGTAGATGTATGTTCTTATAGGAGGCGAACGGCTTCTGGATTGGAAAGCGCAGTTTATTGAATCTGAATGTTAGGAAGTGCTGGTTAATCTGAACTTTTGGTAGTGACTTTTGTGTTTATGCACGTGTTGTGCTTATGCTCTTCTTCATGTTGGAGACTTGGGCTCCTGTGCTTTTCGTAGCTTTTCGTATACTAGGTAACGGTTCGTGCATGTGCTCTACTTGGCCATGATCATGGTTGTGCCCTTTCTTTTCAAGTTGGGGACTCAAGGTTGCCGTGTTAGAGACCCGGAACTCGACAGTTGAACTGTGTTTTGTTTTCAAATTTGTCATTTGTGATATTGCACAAATAATTTACGTCAG
This sequence comes from Rubia yunnanensis, assembly GCA_037428765.1. Taxonomy (NCBI): domain Eukaryota; kingdom Viridiplantae; phylum Streptophyta; class Magnoliopsida; order Gentianales; family Rubiaceae; genus Rubia; species Rubia yunnanensis. Next base: position 110,110,818 of record CM075064.1, on the reverse strand, counting down.
ACCAGAATACCAGAACTGGTTTGACAGTTGCAGAAATAGATGTTCTCTCTCTCTTGTTGATTTGAATGTCGTTTTTATACATAAAAAGCTAGTAAACACCAATAAAATCAACACAATCTCTGGAGGACCATAATGTACTTGGCAAACAAAATAAAAAAAGAATCATACTCATGCAGGATTAATCTCTTCATTTCATCTTGAATTCTTGATTCAACCCAAAACTAGGTAGATTCAGATTCGTTCCAGCCACCATAGCTCTCCTCCTCCCGCGCACCCGAATCGCCCTCAAAGTTTTCCTGCACGACGTGAAAAACAGCGAATCAATGCACATACTTCTCTTTTCTTCAGAAACTTGGTGCTCAAAGCTTCAAAACTGGTAGAAAGCCTGATCAACTTACTTCTTCTGGAGTAAAAGTGAGGCCAACCCGAATCTCTCCTTTAAACTCTTCGTCTTTGACAACGCGGTATGTTGTTACTGGAACACTTCCTTCTATGAACACAGGCTCAATGGGAATCCTGTAAGAAAAGCTGATGATCAAATGCAAAACATAACCTAAGAACTCAGAATCCTAAACTCCCAACTAAATCTTTCCTGTATCTCGCGATTGTGTTCGGTCAAAACATATTGTACTAGCGATACCTTATATGATCCATATCATAAATTAAACCCAATCCATGAAACTCGAAACAAACCGAATCTGAATGGATAAAACGGCTCACTTTGCTTCTCCTACAAAATCATCTTCAGTTCCAGCATCACTATCCATGATCTTGAGCACCAGTTCAGTGTCATCACCAGAAATGGTGAACAGAAACGTCTCGTTCCATTCGGGTTCGGATCCCGATCCTGAAAAACTCACTTGTTATAGCCCTTCTGAATCATTTGCATCAACAAAACAAAGTAAGTTTTCACTGATCTGATCATCTGTCAGGAAAATTTCCAGTTTTATCACACATTTTCTCACCAGATTTGAGAAGCTCATCTTACCTGATGTAACGCTGCTTTTCTGCTCGTTGGAACGATATGTGACGATCACATAGGTATCCATATCATCTGCTCAAATATGAAACAAAAATTCAAACATTTGTATAAAATCGAGCGAAGAAAAAGTTATAAAATCAAGAGGATATGATTGAGCTACAAGCGATCTTGATCATAGCAAACTTACTGAGAAAATCAGTGTTCTCAAGTCCTTTAGCTCCAACAAGAAGGACTTCAAGATTTCCTCTTGCCATTTTCTCAAAATTGAAATGATTTTACGGAAAAGATTATTTTTGCTAAATTCTTGCAGAGAAATGCTGGAGATTGAATCTTGGAATTATTTTATACGCGCCAAGACAAGAGTGCGAGTTGACCCGTTTAAACAGTATCTGGACCGGGTTGATGTCATTGCTAAAACCGTGCCGGCTTATTGGCACCACATTGACGGCGTTAAACAAGACGCGTTACGTCGATGGAATTTATAAGAAAGTAATAGACAGTTCTCATGGACTTTTACTTTAAATATTATAATTTTTTATAAAATTTAAATATTACATTTTATAAGTTAAAATAAGTAATAATATGTATTTGAAAATAAAAATGATATAAAAAATATTTTCAAAAGTTCTAAATTTTGTATGTAATCTAACAAATGCAGTGTATAAGGTAAAAAATAAATGGTCTATCCATAAGGTTATGGATAGGCCGCTGTCAGGAGCCAACTCGGAATTTATTACTTAAGGAGGAGTAAATATAATTGATTGCTTAACAATAATTTATTAACAAAAACGTCAGTAGAATTTACTCTGAAACTTGTTTTTGTCATCCTAAATTTTAGACTGGGTTTATTTTGCAATTGTTGTGAGTTTCAATTGATATTTTTGTTGAAATGTGTATCCTATATCAGTTTTTTAAGAACTAAATGACTTATATATAAGGGCTTGAGTCACCTCTACTTAGTATCAATTAGTTTTAAGATGAAAGCCCAAGATACTTTGAAATTTAATATGATATCAGAGGCTAAAATCCTGAAACCCTAAAGAAAATTTTCCACTACCTTTGTCACCAACTGCCGCTGTCCCCGCCACCGTTGTCGCTAGTAGTTTCCACCGCTCATCGACTACCACACCGCCACCTGGTTGCCGCGATATATCTATCTACGTCCCTGCTCCGATAGGTCCGTCTGCCGCTGCCCACGCGCCGATCCCGTACCCCACGCACCGCTGTATTTTTGACGATCCGATCCGCTACTGATGTTGCTGATTTGCCGTTGAGCTGTACATGATTCTACACTATGTCTGAATCTGGAGCTAATCCCGATGCCGCTTAACAGGCTCGCATCGATGTTGAATCTGAGGCCACCAAGCTACAGAACATGAACGACTATGGGGTAATTGTGTCTTTACTGAAACAGTTGCAGTTACAATCTGGCCATTGCTCACCTATACCCGTTGGTCACTTACTGAACAATTCATACCTTATTGGCAATTCTGATGGTCCTGGTTTAGTTATTGCACCCACCATCATAAAGGGTCAAGAGAATTACCTTGAATGGTCTGATGGAATTTTCCGTGCTATGCTTTCTAAGAATAAGATTGGATTCATTGATGGATTCATTACCAAACCCCAGGATGATCATCCTGATGCTTTCGATTGGCCTGGGGTTAATACTACACTTGTCTACTGGATCTTGATAACCCTTGATCCGGCATTGCGATCTTCTACAAGTTCTTTTGCCACATGTAAGGAATTGTAGGATGACCTGAATGCTTGTTTTACTCTTGGTGATGGTGTGAAAATTTTGCAGATGTTCGAAGTTATTCAGAACTATAGGCAGAATGGTCAGACCATCGCCATATACTTTGGCAATCTGAAGAAGCTGTTTGGAGACTAAAATTCCGTACGACCTCTTTTAGTTTGCGACTGTGAAACTAGTAAATTATTGTGCACTTGTAATCTTGATGCACGCGCCTCTCTAGAGAGAGAGAAGGATTTGATTTATCAATTCATCTCTGGTCTCGATGAAGGCTATCACACCTTGCGATCCCATATCATGGGCATTGTTTCACTGCCACCAGTCAATCGTGTATATATGCTTGTTGCCCATGAGGAGAATCACCAAGATGTCATCCGATCTTGCAAGCCTTCTTCTGACTCCATGGCATATGCCGCACGGCGCCCACCACATACGGGTTCTTCGACAGCTGTCCTCACTTCAGCTGATCGCAAGAATCTCGTCTGTACGCATTGTCATCGCAAGGGTCACGACAAAGCTTCATGTTTCCAGATCATAGGCATTCCAGAATGGTTCAAGGAGTTGAGGGAGAAAGCCAACGCCGCCAAGAAGACGACGCCAGCTACCCGGCCGAACTCCACCGCCAGCCTTAGGGTTCCCGTCGCCACGGCCCTTCCACCTCCACCACCGCCGCCATTAGCCGGCGCTGCCATGTCACCACCATGCTTTCACTGGTAGTGCCCCTACCTGTTCTAATTTTGGCCCTGCTCTACCCGATGACCAATGGAGCACGACCATGCATTTATTTAATCAGTTTAACTCTCTTTCTGACCATGGTCAGGTAAGTCTACTTTACCTTGGATTCTTGATTCGGGAGGCTCATATCACATGATTGGAGGGTTCTCTTACTGATATTACTACTGCTATCGATATTGTGAATGTTATATTGCCTGATGGATTTGTGTCGTTTACTACACAATATAGTTTTATCTGTTTTGGTGATATCACCCTTAATCACATGCTATACATACCTGCTTTGCGATGAAACTTATTATCATGCTCTAGATTGTTGTCTGCATTAAACTGTCTAGCTTTGTTTACTGGAAATTATTGCATTTTACAGAAAATCAGTACGAGGACTGTAATTGGCGTGGGTGAACAGCAGGGGGGTGTTTATTGTCTTCGTCTGCTGGATACTCGTGTTCGTCCTCCCATCCCGCAGTCTTTTCCAACAGTTGCTTCCGTGTCCACTTCTAATTTATGGCATCAACAACTTGGACGTCCTTCCTCTACGGTGTTGTCTTCTGTTTCTTCTATTGATTTTAGCACAAATAAGACTTATGTTCCTTGCTCCGTGTGTTATAGGGCAAAAAAGACTAGACATAGTTTTTCTTTGAGTTCTTCAAATGCTACTTCATTATTTGAATCAATACATTGTGATGTTTGTGGTCCTTATAGAACACCATCTTCTATTGGTGCATTTTATTTTTTTAATAATAGTTGATGATTATTCCTGAGCTGTTTGAGTTTATTTGTTAGTAGCTAAGTCAGATGTAGCTTTAAGATTTATGGAGTTTTGTGCTTTAGTCAAGAACCAGTTCAGCCGCCCTGTTCTGCGCGTCCAGACTTACAACGACACTGATTTTCGGCCTTATGGATCCTACTTTGCTGAATCTGGGATAATTTTTGAGATGTCTATGGTTGATACACCACAACAGAATGACCGAGTTGAACGTAAGCATCACCATTTTCTAAATTTGGCGTGTGTCTTGCATTTTCAAGCTAATCTACCAGTTGATTTTTGGAGAGAACGTGTTCTTACTGCTGCTTATCTGATTAACCAGATGCCGACGAAACATCTCAATGGTCGTACTCCCTTTAAAATGCTATATGGACGAGCTCCAAATAACACACCTCTGAAGGTATTTGGATGCTTGTGTTTTGCTGCTTACATTCCCAGATACAGTGACAAGTTTGCACCAAGAAGTCAGCAGTGTTTGTTTCTTGGTTATCCCGCCGGAAAGAAAGGATCGCCTTTATGACATGGAATCCCGCACTTTCTTCAATAATTAAGATGCTAATTTTTTTGAAAACCAGTTCCCGTATGTAGAAACTCCGACTTCAACCTCATCAGTGGATCCAGGCGGTGCCACCACCTCACCGCCGTCATCACCTCCACCTCCACCGCCGTCGGAGTTATACACCCCGGTCGCCTCCCCACCGTTCCTATCGGCCGCTAACCCACCTCTACTACCGGCCTTTGCTCCAACTTCAATGCTGAATCCAACGATCGGCCCCAACCTCCGGGTACCTCATTCATTGGTCCGGTTTGATGACGAACAACCCGAGCTGACGCCGCCGCATACACTTCACGCGCCGCCATCTCCCGAACAAAGTTCTGCACTGCTGCCTGACGTGACGTCTCCAGCCCCGGATACTTTCAACCACCACTGCCTGCTGCCCACTCCATCACATTCTTCGCCGGTTATCCGGCACCGCCTCTTGCCACCGAGCTACCTCCTACACGGTAGAGTGTCCGTAGTAGTCGACCTCCGTCTTACATGCATGATTATATCTGCGATGAATATATCTGTGTTATTTCTTCAGAAGAACCCCCCTACTGCTACAATCACTCATTTGCCATTAGTATCCTCAGCTGTTCTCTATCCTCTTACTGATTATGTAAATTGTGATAAATTTTCTAGTATGCATTCTAGATTTTTTGGTGCAGTAACTTCTAGTGAAGATCCCACCACTTATTTTGAGGCGTCAAAGCATGCTCATTGGCGAGATGCTATGACTGAAGAACTTACTGCGCTTGAGCACAATCAGACATAGACAATAGCTCATCTACCTCTGGACAAGATTGCAATTAGTTGCAAATGGGTTTATCGTAATAATTTTAAATCTGAAAGTACCATTGAACGTCATAAAGCTCGCCTGGTGGTTCTTGGGAATCATCAGATTGAAGTGATCGACTATACTGAGACATTTGCTCCTGTAGCGAATATGAGTTTGATTCACCTATTCTTATATCTTGCAGTTATTCGTGGTTGGGAACTGCATCAGATGGATGTACATAATGCTTTTCTGCATGGTGATCTGCATGAAGAGGCTTTCATGCATCCTCTACCCGGCTATCCTGTGCCTCCTGGACATGTATGTCGCCTTCAGAAATCTCTTTATGGTCTTCACCAGGCTCCTCGCAATTGGTTTGCGAAACTAGCTCAGGCTTTACGTGCATTTGGCTTTGTTTTGAGTAAAGCATATTACTCTCTATTTTTTTCCCGTGGTTCGGTATCTTTGCACGTACTGGTTTATGTAGATGATTTGGTTATTGCTGGTAGTTCTTCATTGCTTATCTCTGAATTCAAGAAATACTTGAGCTCTTATTTTCACATGAAAGATCTTAGTTTGCTTAAGTATTTCTTGGGTATAGAGATTGGTAGAAGACCCGGCGAGATGTTTTTTTCACAACGGAAATATACCCTGAACATTTTGTCTGACAGTGGTTTATCTGCTTCTAAACCGACTGAATTTTTGATGGAGCAACAACATGATCTTACGCGTGTTGAAGGCCCCCCTTAACATGGTCCTGAGCAATACCGATATCTAGTTGGGCGCCTGATCTACCTTACCATCACTCGTCATGAGCTAAGTTATTCGGTTCATACCTTTGGACAGTTTATGAAGTCTCTTTGTGTTTCTCATTGGCAAGCTGTTGTTCGCGTTTTACACTACCTGAAGAGTCACCCTGGTTAAGGTTTATTTCTCTCTTCACGTAGTACGTTGCAATTGTCTACTTATGGTGATTTTGATTGGGCTGCATGCCCTATTACTCGGCGTTCTCTTCTGGTTTCTTGGAAGACTAAGAAGCAACCTACGATTTCTCGGTATTGTGCTGAAGCGGAGTATCGTGCTATAACTATTACCTATTGTGAATTGTTATAGCTTAAGTCTTTACTGAAAGACTTGGGGGTTGCGCATTCTACTCCTATGCATTTATTTTGTCACAGTCAATATGATCTTCATATTGTGGCAAATATAGTATTCCATGAACATACAAAGCATATTGAAGTCGATTGTCATTTTATCCGGGATCTTGTGCAGTCTGGCACAATTGTCATCATATCTGCACTACAGATCAACCTACGGACCTGTTTACCAAAGCTCTCGGACATAATCAGTTTCATTAATTACTTGGCAAGTTGGGCATTTCTGACGAGTATTAAGGAATGTAGTTACTTATAATTGTAATTAGATTCTATTACCTTTTCCCAGCTTGTATATGTATTCTGCACCACTATATAATGTACCATGAGATCATGAATGCAAACACACATTATTACCCTTATGTTAACAAGGTATCTTGGGCTTCCATATTAAAACCAATTGGTACTAAGTGGAGGTGACCCAAGACCTTATATGTAAGTCATTTAGTTCTTAAGAAACCAATATGGAACAATCCCCCTCACGTACCAATGTGGAAATACTCCACGACCCATATCGAGCCAAATTAAAGGGGATCCACACATTGGCCTAATTAACCCAATCAAAAATCTAATACCATGTATAAAATAAGGGTAATACAGATAAACACCTTACTCAATAATCACACGTCTAATGAGCAACACAACATATAAATGAACGAATTCAAACTCACCAACTGCCGATTAGGACCTTATCTTGTACTAATTCCACCATATGCCCGACCGAGGTACCTTCCTCATCTGGCATGAAGAATTTCTCTACCGGAGCCAGCCCGTAAACTCTCCGGAAGCTGTATCCTTGTTCAGATTTGACATGATGCATACCATCCAAAGCAGGGGTGAACACCGTCCCTTCCCATTTCTCACCTCTTTTCACTACACTCATTCAATCACAATCATACTCTCACTACAATAATTGACTGAATCACTTTCACTATAGAAATGTTAGCATGGAATATTCGTTGTTCGAGCATCAGATCTTCTGTCACACTTCTTAACTACAATATTGGAACCATGTGTTCCCACTGCTAATGTTGGACATAGAACAGAAGATTTAACCTTTGATGGATCCATAATCCGAGTAGCCATCAAATCCTCATATTGGTTTTCGGCTGCATAGTAACCATACACTGCATCACATACAGATAGAATTTGCAGATGTCAACGAGTTTCAACGTTAGACCTTGCTTATAATCACTTCCAGCAGTTCTCAACATAGATAGAAACAAATAAAAAGACCTTATTTATCACAGTATTTCTTTGCTATCTATCTTACAGGACACACTAGCTCCTTTTTGAAAATATCAGCACCAATCTGATCCCAAGAAAGAAACATCATAATCCTCTCATAAATGAAATTAAATTTAATGGAATATTAATTTAAATGTAAGAGACACAAACCATTTTCTCTTCATTGTCTAGTTGCATTTTTATATTTTCTACCTTTGTTGCAAGCCTTAAAATGCAGCATCCACCGCAAACTACCACTCATTCCTCGATGGTTGCCTGAGAAAAATGATCGTAAATCATTCATTATAGCTGACTTGGACAATCAATAAATAACAAGATCATCAATATGATCAATCACCTTGGTTGCATTCAATGCATCTTCCATTCTGAGTTGTTTGTCCTTCATATCTCAACTTGCGTTTGCGCTCCAACCTGTCATTCACAGATCTAAGTCCACTAATGTCACAATTGATCGTACACTTTATGTGATCAGATGGTCACTGAACTCATCTTATACCTGAAGAATTGCAATTCCACCTGACAACCTTGCTATTCTTTCATTCAATATTTTCTCCTGGTATTTTTCGACTGAATTCTGCAAAATTTACTCATAATTACATCTGTGATTCCTTGGGGCACTTCGATAAGATAAATGAAAAGAAGGAAATGAAAGGCATACCTCGACGAGGCCTTGCATCTGCGAAACTCTTTTCTTAACAACTTCTTGATAGCTTCCATCAGTAATAGTCAATGCGGACCTCAACCTTAGTTGCAGTTCCAAGCATAACCTTGCGAGCTTTCTCAAGTGTCAAACTCGTATCTTCTCTAATCACAGTTCCTAAAGAAAGATGATATACAAAATTGTGAAAATAATTACTCAACTTTCATTTTTTAGGCACAATTATCTCGATGAAAAACTATTTGCACCACTGAAAATAGTTTATCCATTCTTTAGCTTCTACTTCTCAAAAATTATTCCTATTTCACCCGTGAAAATCATGCTATATCTCCTGCCAAAATGACAATATCATCTAGGTAATGGCTCTTGCACTCGTTGAAGGCTGGAGCTTTGATAGCCACAACCTTGATTGTACCTTTGAGCTTGTTCCTGATCACTGGAGCCAAAGCTTCCTCCTCAATGCTCTCAGCCACTATCAAAATTGGGTAATCCTCAACCACGTTATCCAATAAATTTGTAAAGTCAAGTGGTATTCATTGAATATGTTAATTGGCAATTTTGTGAACATATTTGGAAACGAAAATCTTTCCATGTTGGAACATGCAGATTAACATATAAACGCCAATCAAATCTTACGCATAAGGGTCAAAATATTATGGTATTTGTGAGTTATGGAAATCTAAATATTCTGCTATATTTTAGGCGTTTAGAAGCATAGTTGATTTATGGAAAATTCCTACATATATGGTGTTGATATTATCGAATATATGAGAGATATTGTGATAAGGAAAATCCCTTTATTTATGGGATTTGGATATGCTTCAAGAAGCAGATAAGGAATAGGAATATTATGGAGATAATCATGGAGAATTCCAATCTGCTAATGGCTATGAAAGGAGACAACCATGGCTGCATTCAATACGATTTTAATAAGAGAAAATCTGCACACAGATTTTCAATCTTCCAAGAAAATTGCAAAGAACCAGAATTCTATGTTCCACCGTACGTGACTTGCCATTGAAAGTTCAGAATCATATACCTTTCCTTGGAAGGAGGAGATCCAGCGCCGATAAGTTTCGAGGTCAGATGGAGTCTGATCAAGGTGGATCGGTAGCTAGGGGAACTAGCAGAATTCACACGTTTAATTAGTAAAGATAAGTATTTTGTATGGTGTACTTTGTACTGTATCTTTCTGATTAGTGAATTCATTCAGAACTGGACCAGACCCTGCAGATGTAGGTGGATTTCACCGAATTGTGTAACCAAGTCTTGTGTTTTTAATGATTTACTTTATTACATACTTGGTTAGATATGTTATGTTGGAACATACTAGTAAGAATTAGAAAATTTTGGTAAAACCAAATTACATTTGGTATCAGAGCTTGGTCACTTATTTTTTCCCTTGGTTGTGTCAAGGAAAGTGTGATATGGCTTTACCATGAAAACTAAAGAAGGAGCTTTGGTATTTCAACCACCTCTGCTAGAAGGCAACAACTACAATTATTAGAAGGCAACAACTACAATTATTGGAAGGCACACATGAGAGTTTTCAACAACTCACTGGATGAACTTGCGTGGTTCTATGTTGAGAATGAGTGGAATCACCCTACTGAAGATGCTGATACAAGCTCTAAGGAGAAAGAAGGAGAGTCAAGTCAAAGGGAGCAGAAACTCAAAGACAAAGCTAATTGGACTCCTGATGACCTCAAGGCCTCTCTGGAAAATTCTAAGGCACTAAATGCAATCTTCGCTGCGGTTGATGAAAACTAGTTCAAACTCATCTACACATGTCATCAAGTCAACAAAGTATGGGATATTCTGCAAATTGTTCATGAAGGAACTAGTCGAGTTTGAGAATCTACACTATAGAAGTTGGCTACTAAGTTTGAGTAACTCAAGATGGAGGAAGATGAAACCATTGCTATATTCAATGAAAAACTCAGGGACATCTCCAATATGGCATACCAACTTGGAAAAGTCTACAAAGAGGCAAAGTTGGTGAAAAAAACCTTGAGATCACTTCCTAAAAGGTTTGCAATGAAGGTTGCGGCAATAGAGAAGTAAGAGATGCAGATGTCATGAGCTTAGATGAACTAATGTGATCATTACAGACGTATGGGATGACGTTTCAACCAGCTACAAAAAGGGTCCAAAAGGAGTTGGCATTCAGAACATCTTCATCAAAGGACAATCACGAATCTGATAGTGATGATGAATTTGAAAAGCTTGCACTTATCACGAAGAATTTCTATAATGCTGAAGAAATTAGTAAACAAGAAATCTCAGGAGAGGTTTGGAGGAAATAGACCAAGGCCACAGGATTCTGGTAATAATTGTGGAACGAGATTTGAGTAAGGAAATCAGCAGTTCTCTAGAAATCATAGTAGTGAACCAAAATAGCCTGGACGAATTCAATGCAGGGAATGTGAAAGAAAATGTCATATTCAGGCTGAATGTGTAGATACCCGGAAGAAACAGGGAAAATCTTATGTCACCTCGTGGAGTGAAAATGAAGAAGAAGAGAAAGGAGGAGAGGAACTTGTAAGCAACTATGTGGCATTTGGAGCAAAAATTATGATGCATCGGAGGATGGATGTTCCAACACACTGGATAAAGTTGAAGATTTATGTTCTAACATAGAACCGTATGAAGCATCTAGTGATGAAGACGATGGATTGGCTATTAGTGATGAAGAAATCTACAACACTTATGAAAAGATGTATGCTATGTGGCTCCAAGTGGTTGACACAAACAAAGAGTTGATGGAAATAGAAAGAGAATTGCATGTAAAAGTTGCTGAACTCAGAAAGGAGAATGAAGAATTAAATGAAAGGCTAATATTAGCAACCAACAGAGTGGAGACTTCTGAAGCAGTAATCTCTAAGCTGAATTTTGGAAAAGCTAAGCTAGACGAAATTTCGGATATGGGAAAGAACTTTGGAGGTTGACACACAATTGGGTATTCCAACCCACTCAAAAACACATGCACACCCTGTGGCACACAAGTTACTCAAGAGTCCAGTGAATCTCATGACAAAGATTCGAGAGGTAAAGAGAAAGTTTGGCAAGCCTTATCAAAGGAAACCTCTCATCTGCAGCTACTATTCATATCAAGGTTACTTCGAGGATAAATGCCAGAAACTATTCTGAGATCAAATGGTAGGACGTCAACTCGTTTTATGTTCCAACATAGGCGAGGTCTAGAAAACCAGAAGGGTAAAAAAGGTATGGGTTGTCAAAAGATCTGGTACATGCCTTGTTGCACATACTTCACTTATATTATATTCCAGAGATTTGTAGTACTTTAATAGTGGCTACTCTCGCCATATGACTGGAACTCAAGAATTCCTTACAAATATCACATCTTTCAATGGTGGTTATGTTACGTTTGGTGGTGGAAAGAAGAGTAGAGTGGTTGGAAAATGTGAACTACAGATTGAAGGATTTCCAGTATTCACTAGTGTGCTGTTCGTGGAAGACCTGAAGGCCAATCTACTAAGCATAAGTCAATTGTGTGATGACAATATGACTGTGGAATTTCATAAAGACAAATGCATAGTGAAACAGGGAGAAACCAAGGTTCTGTTAGGTATACGATCATCAGATATTTGCTATCTGCTGGAGCAAGAAGTACTATGTATGATCTCGAAGCATGATGAAGGATTTCTGTGGCACAGAAAGATTGGTCACATCAATTACAAAACCTTGGTGAAAATTGCAAATGCAAAAGCTGTACGGGGTATGCCTACCTTAACAAGCAAGGATGGAATTGTGTGTGGACCATGTCAACAAGGTAAACAAATTCAATCTCCCCACTCGTCAGTTCAATATATAACCACCTCAAGAAATCTGGAATTATTGCATATGGATTTGATGGGTCCAGTCAATACACCTAGTATAGGTGGAAAGAAATATATCTTTGTTTGTGTAGATGATTTCTCCCGATATACATGGGTAGCTTTTCATAAGGAAAAATCTGATAGAGTGGAAGTATTCAGAAGTCTGGTAATAAAGTTACAGACTGAAAAGGGAAGTCCAGTTGGAAAGATTATTTGAATTCGTAGTGATCATGGTAGAGAATTTGAAAATTCTCAATTTAGTGACTTCTGTGATGAGCTCGGTATTCAACATGAGTTTTCTGCACCAATCACTCCTCAACAGAGAGCAATTGACAAAATTTGATAATCACAGTGATACTGGAATTTTTCTTGGGTATTCTGTCAACAGTCGTGCTTATCGTGTTTATAACAATCAGACCAACAAACTTATGGAGTCTATAAATGTTATTGTGGACGATTCTAAAGAATGACAAAAGTCAGATATCGTAGAAGAAGAACCTGGTAACACTCATGTTCCAACACAGCCTCGTCAACCTGACAAGCAGATCCATCACATCAAGAGCATACTGATGTTGGAACATCTGAGCAAACTGATGTTGAACCAGTTGACACTGAGCATGTTGGAACATCATCCCCCACTGTCCCATCCTATTTTCCAACACATGATCAACCTGAATCAATGACACGGAGTACTCGACCAGTTCCTCAGGTGGATTACAGGAAGTTGACTGGATTACAATGCTTCATCTCTCTTATTGAACCAAAGAATTACAAGGAGGCATTACTGGATGAATACTGGATTTCTGCAATGCAAGAAGAACTAGGTCAATTTGCGAGAAATGATGTATGGTATCTCACTCCTTGCCCCAAGGGTGTTAATGTCATCGGCACAAAATGGATTTTCAATAATAAATCTGATGGTGATGGACATGTTACTCGAAACAAAGCTAGACTGGTTGCTCAAGGATACACACAAGTTGAAGGTGTTGGCTTTGATGAGACATTCTCACCAGTTTCCAGGTTAGAGTTAATTCAAATTTTACTTGCTATTGCCTGCTCTATAAACTTTACTCTGTATCAAATGGATGTCAAAAGTGCATTTCTAAATGGTGTGGTAAATGAAGAATTTTATGAACAACCTAAAGGATTTGAGGATCGTCATTACCCTCATCATGTATATCGCCTCAAAAAGCCCTTATATGGTTTAAAGAAATCACCCAGGGCATGGTATGAACGACTTACTAACTTTCTTCTTAAGAAAGGTTATCGCCGAGGGGGATTAGATCACACTTTATTTGTGCTTGATAAGTTATCAAAAATTTTGATAGCTCAAATTTATGTGGATGATATAGTATTCGACTCTACTTCACCATCTATGGTACATGATTTTGTCACGGTTATGCAGGCTGAGTTTGAAATGAGCATGGTTGGAGACCTCACATACTTTCTAGGACTGCAAGTTAAGCAAGCAAAACATGGCTTGTTCATAAATCAAAGTAAGTATGCATTGAATCTAGTGAAGAGATTTGGTTTAAGCAATGCCCGAGCAGTTCGAACACCTATGGGGGTCTCTGACAAACTGGTCAAGGATGAGAAAGGAGTTCGAGTTGATCAAAAGTTATACAGGGGAATGATTGGGACTCTATTGTATTTAACAGTAAGTAGACCAGATATATGTCTCAGCGTTGGGATATATGCAAGATTTCAGGCTGATCCAAAAGAGTCTTATCTCACTGCAGTCAAAAGAGTTATTCGATATGTAAGTAGGACTTCTGAGTATGGTGTCTAGTATTCTAAGAATCAAGATTATGATTTGATTGGATACATTGATTCTGATTGGGCTAGTAATGCTGATGATCGAAAGAGCACTACAGGTGGATGTTTCTTTATTGGCGCGAATCTGGTTTCTTGGTATAGTAAGAAACAAAATTCGATCTCTTTATCTACCGCAGAAGCTGAACATCTTGCTGCTGGAAGCTGTTGTGCATAATTGTTATGGATGATGCAAATTATGAATGACTATGGAATTCATCAAGGCCCTTTGAAGATCTTATGTGACAACACAAGTGCTATTGATATTTCAAAAAATCCAGTCCAGCACTCTCAAACTAAGCATATTGATATAAGACATCATTTTATTAGAGATCTTGTTGAAAGGAAGGAAGTTGTGGTAGTCTATTGATGTGTGTTATATTGTGTTCATATTTTGTGGGATTATTATGATTTTATTGAGATATAATTTGCACTTTAAGGTGTTTTTGGTGCAGGAATTCATTGATTGCGGAGAATTGAGAGGGAGCTATACATTGTACTCTTTTTCCCTTAACCAACGGTTTTTTCCCACTGGGTTTTCCAGGTTAAGGTTTTTAATGAGGCGATGTGCTCCAATGGAAAATGTTCTTATTTTATAAGACATTTTTCCAGGGATGAAGGAAGAGAGGCAAAAGAAGAATTGCTGAAGTTATGGGGTGAAAAGTGAATTATTGAAGAGATGTGGATTTGAAGGAAATAAATATATTCACTGCTCATATTGATAAGGATTGTATTATCTCCTTCCATTTAAAATTCCTTAATTGTAGGAATTAGTTATTTAGAATTAGAATAGATATTATTTTATTTCCTTATTTCTTCCATAAGAAGAAAAGTAATTAGAAGTTGATTTGGATTTGGTTTTGGTTTGGTGTATATAAAATATACACGGCCGGGAGGAGATTTTGTAAATTTTGGGAGACGAACAGAGGAGGATAGATATTAATACCGAGACATTCACCAAATTGGTGAACCTGATATGCAAATTGCATGCAAACAATTTCCTGGTTTGGATTTTTGTTCTCGTTAGTTAGTTAGTTAATTATTATTTTAATTATGTTCGGTTGTTATATTATTTATTTGTTTGGTTTAATTATTATGAGTAGCTAATTTATATATCGGCATGGCATAACAAGCATTAGTTAATGAATCGTGAGGCCTAATTATTTTTATAATTGATTCTTATGTGTTCTTGATTGTTCTTGGGTTATTTTATTCTTGATATATTTAAGCCTGATCAACTTGAATATTATTGGGATAGTGCTATCTAATTCCACCAATACGTAATTGTTGGAAAGGGTTAGAAAGTAGCGAGTTCTTGTGAAAAATAGCTAACTAGCTAAGACTGTAATAGCAAGATGGGGAACAATTAAGTGTGCGTTACTACTTGCGAATACTTGGGTAATTGCTATATCAGGTTCTTTTCATTCTTAATGCTATCGAGGTGTGTATCTGGTTCAGCGAATACTTTCCGGAGGCATCTTGGTAAGAGAAACAATTAATTAATTATAATTGGTTAATTGTCGATAAAGTACGAAAGAATTGGGGAGGTTAAGCGTACATACTTTCCTATAACTGATAGATGCATATGAATTGATTTATCTTTGCGCCTACGATCGATGTTTAACTAATGTGAGTTATTCCGAGCCGATTGCATTCATCATATATTTACTAGATTTTTATATCTGTTAGTTGCATTATTATTTTATATTAGTTAGTTGCATTATTAGTTATTATATAAATCTGAAAATTAAGGCGTGGTTGCTAAACCAAACCCTGTTGGTAGTTTGAAATTGATAGAAATTACACTGTTCCTCGTGGGATCGACTCTGCTTGCTACTGTACTAATTTCATCATTAGAGTTTGCAGATTATTTTGGTGAGTGAAACGACGTTCACCAAATTGGCGCCGTTGCCGGGAATTCAAATGCCTATAAGTCCAGAAGAGGAAAATGTTCAAGTTTCAAGTGATTATCGAGAAGATGTTGATACTCTTCCAGTGAGTATGGAGTCGCTCAAGTGTGAGGAAGAAACAAAGTTCCAACTCCAAGAATTAAAAGATCTAAGATTGAATGGGTTTGATCAAGCTATGCGGTATAAGGAGCGCAATAAGTTGTGGCATGACAGAGATTTGAAGCCTAAGAAATTTGTGGTTGGGCAGATAGTTCTTTTATCTGAGTCAAACTTTCAACATATGTCATGGAAATTCAAGTCTAAATAGACTAAACCATTCGAAGTGGCTTATGTTTGGCCTGATGGGATGGTAGAGATTATAAGCATGGACGCAAAAAGGGCATTCATCATCGATGGTCATCGCCTTATGCCGTACTATGATACTTCTCAGGTGGCATTAATGGATGAAATTCCATTGTGCCCAACGAATATTAATTAAAGGCATCCAAAAGTCTAGCCAAAGACTATAAACAAAAGCGCTAGTTGGGAGGCAACCCAATTTTCTTAGTTTTTTTTTAAATTTTTTTTTATTTATTTTTAGGAATTTCAATGTCTCATCTGATCTCAGTTCTTGATATGCAGATTTGAAGTACTTGAATTTGCACCATGGAGAATTCACACATTTGGAAGGCTGGACTCGCAGGGCTCCATTTGGCCAAACGGAGGCCTGTGGCAGAACCTGATTATGATCAACTGCTTTCCTCTTGTTTGAGAATTTCTCCGAAACCCACCACTATAAGTTCTTTCTTTCCCTTTTATTTTTTTTATGATGTTGTCTCTATGTTAAACCTTTTCTCATAAGAGCTTTGCATTATTTGCTTGAGGGCAAGCAAAGTTTAAGTGTGAGGAGGTTTCTTGTGTGTTTTGTTTTGTATTTTTGAAAAAAAAATTAAAAATATATTTTTATTTATTTCAGGTTTTATTTACAGTGAAACATGTTTTTTTGTGTTGTTTGAGTCGATAATTTGACATGAGAAAATTCTAGTGGCTCTTGATAAAAGTACCCTGCCGGTTGTAAACTTCATTGTAACAAACTTGGTAAATCTAATATGCCTTGAAGTTATTGAATGAGATTTTCTATGATTTGTGAAATTTGATTGATATGATTTTTGGGATGACGAAAAAGGACGAGTTTAATTGAATATTTTAGCCTACTAAAGTGAGGTTTGAGCTAGAGTAGAGCACTCTCTACATCAATCTTTGTTCTGAGTGATCACATTGTTATAATTGGAGTTGTTATGTGTGAAAGTGATGGAAGGCACTAGGATGAACCACACAGCTTAAATTGCCTACCAATTACATTAACCCCTAGTGAAACACTTTGAAGCTTTGACTATGTTCTTTGATATGAGTTACTATATATTTAGTCAAAGCCTTGTTTTATCCTTTCTCTTGGCCCTATTATGCATGTTCTTGGAGTTAATGTTGATGAATTCATCCATTGTGTTCTCTTGAGTTGATGACATTACTGAGTATATGTCCAGTTTGCCCAGACTGAACGGTTTCAGAAAAATGAAGGCTGAATTTTATGATGAACAGTGACACTGGGGTTCCGTTTGGCCAAACTGAGGGGCGTAACAGTGAAAAAAAGAGAGAAAAAATCATATTTTTATGTTGCGATTTTTCTCTTAAAAAAAAGTACCAGTTTTGGACTGTATTGAAGAAGAATGGTGCTGGAGAAAAAAGAAGAAAAAAGAAGGAAAAAAAAGAAAAAAAAGAACAAAATAAATAATAAATAGCACCTACATTTGATGTGATGTTGGCTTTCTCATAATAGCCATGAGATGAAGATTGTTGATGAATGTCTACTATACATGGATGATGGTTGAAGGAAAAAAAACATGCATAATATTTTGATCGATATTGTTTGAGCTTAGAACCCTTAGGATCTCACCAATCTGAATGGTCCCTAGCCCCGTTACAACCCTTGAGAAAGACCTTCTTGATTTGCATATTAACTTCTCTATATTATAGCTTGTGAATTATTTGAGTGATTGTCCTTCATATATTGAGAGTGATTTAGTGAAACCGTGAGAAATATTCATTGCTTGTCCGATTTTGACTGAATTGATGATTAGATTTTCTGATCTTGAACATTTTCATTCCAATTACTTTAAGGGTTGATGATTTCCAGGTGCGTTAACGTGATCCTTTACTCCTTGGCAGGGGAAAATTTATCGTTATAAGAGTAGAAGCTGGAGTTTTTAAATGTTAATTTTTATATGTTTCGTTGTGTGAATTGTGTTTTTATCTTACTTTTCTTTTTATTAGGTCATTTTAGATAGAGTCATATGAGGGAATGAGAATTAATGAACGTTGTGGATTGTTGATTACTCTTATATTCTTCACTTCATACTTGAGGGCAAGCATGATTCAAGTGTGAGGATATTTGATGTGTGTTATATTGTGTTCATATTTTGTGGGATTATTATGATTTTATTGAGATATAATTTGCACTTTAAGGTGTTTTTGGTGCAGGAATTCATTGATTGCGGAGAATTGAGAGGGAGCTATACATTGTACTCTTTTTCCCTTAACCAACGGTTTTTTCCCACTGGGTTTTCCAGGTTAAGGTTTTTAATGAGGCGATGTGCTCCAATGGAAAATGTTCTTATTTTATAAGACATTTTTCCAGGGATGAAGGAAGAGAGGCAAAAGCAGAATTGCTGAAGTTATGGGGTAAAAAGTGAATTATTGAAGAGATGTGGATTTGAAGGAAATAAATATATTCACTGCTCATATTGATAAGGATTGTATTATCTCCTTCCATTTAAAATTCCTTAATTGTATGAATTTCTTATTTAGAATTAGAATAGATATTATTTTATTTCCTTATTTCTTCCATAAGAAGAAAAGTAATTAGAAGTTGATTTGGATTTGGTTTTGGTTTGGTGTATATAAAATATACACGGCCGGGAGGAGATTTTGTAAATTTTGGGAGACGAACAGAGGAGGATAGATATTAATACCGAGACATTCACCAAATTGGTGAACCTGATATGCAAATTGCATGCAAACAATTTCCTGGTTTGGATTTTTGTTCTCGTTAGTTAGTTAGTTAATTATTATTTTAATTATGTTCGGTTGTTATATTATTTATTTGTTTGGTTTAATTATTATGAGTAGCTAATTTATATATCGGCATGGCATAATAAGCATTAGTTAATGAATCGTGAGGCCTAATTGTTTTTATAATTGATTCTTATGTGTTCTTGATTGTTCTTGGGTTATTTTATTCTTGATATATTTAAGCCTGATCAACTTGAATATTATTGGGATAGTGCTATCTAATTCCACCAATACGTAATTGTTGGAAAGGGTTAGAAAGTAGCGAGTTCTTGTGAAAAATAGCTAACTAGCTAAGACTGTAATAGCAAGATGGGGAACAATTAAGTGTGCGTTACTACTTGCGAATACTTGGGTAATTGCTATATCAGGTTCTTTTCATTCTTAATGCTATCGAGGTGTGTATCTGGTTCAGCGAATACTTTCCGGAGGCATCTTGGTAAGAGAAACAATTAATTAATTATAATTGGTTAATTGTCGATAAAGTACGAAAGAATTGGGGAGGTTAAGCGTACATACTTTCCTATAACTGATAGATGCATATGAATTGATTTATCTTTGCGCCTACGATCGATGTTTAACTAATGTGAGTTATTCCGAGCCGATTGCATTCATCATATATTTACTAGATTTTTATATCTGTTAGTTGCATTATTATTTTATATTAGTTAGTTGCATTATTAGTTATTATATAAATCTGAAAATTAAGGCGTGGTTGCTAAACCAAACCCTGTTGGTAGTTTGAAATTGATAGAAACTACACTGTTCCTCGTGGGATCGACTCTGCTTGCTACTGTACTAATTTCATCATTAGAGTTTGCAGATTATTTTGGTGAGTGAAACGACGTTCACCAAATTGGCGCCGTTGCCGGGAATTCAAATGCCTATAAGTCCAGAAGAGGAAAATGTTCAAGTTTCAAGTGATTATCGAGAAGATGTTGATACTCTTCCAGTGAGTATGGAGTCGCTCAAGTGTGAGGAAGAAACAAAGTTCCAACTCCAAGAATTAA
The DNA here is from genome assembly GCA_037428765.1 of Rubia yunnanensis. NCBI lineage: Eukaryota > Viridiplantae > Streptophyta > Magnoliopsida > Gentianales > Rubiaceae > Rubia > Rubia yunnanensis. The sequence goes on along the minus strand of CM075064.1, from coordinate 110,090,527 downwards.
AAGATCTAAGATTGAATGGGTTTGATCAAGCTATGCGGTATAAGGAGCGCAATAAGTTGTGGCATGACAGAGATTTGAAGCCTAAGAAATTTGTGGTTGGGCAGATAGTTCTTTTATCTGAGTCAAACTTTCAACATATGTCATGGAAATTCAAGTCTAAATAGACTAAACCATTCGAAGTGGCTTATGTTTGGCCTGATGGGATGGTAGAGATTATAAGCATGGACGCAAAAAGGGCATTCATCATCGATGGTCATCGCCTTATGCCGTACTATGATACTTCTCAGGTGGCATTAATGGAAGAAATTCCATTGTGCCCAACGAATATTAATTAAAGGCATCCAAAAGTCTAGCCAAAGACTATAAACAAAAGCGCTAGTTGGGAGGCAACCCAATTTTCTTAGTTTTTTTAAAAATTTTTTTTATTTATTTTTAGGAATTTCAATGTCTCATCTGATCTCAGTTCTTGATATGCAGATTTGAAGTACTTGAATTTGCACCATGGAGAATTCACACATTTGGAAGGCTGGACTCGCAGGGCTCCATTTGGCCAAACGGAGGCCTGTGGCAGAACCTGATTATGATCAACTGCTTTCCTCTTGTTTGAGAATTTCTCCGAAACCCACCACTATAAGTTCTTTCTTTCCCTTTTATTTTTTTATGATGTTGTCTCTATGTTAAACCTTTTCTCATAAGAGCTTTGCATTATTTGCTTGAGGGCAAGCAAAGTTTAAGTGTGAGGAGGTTTCTTGTGTGTTTTGTTTTGTATTTTTGAAAAAAAAATTAAAAATATATTTTTATTTATTTCAGGTTTTTTTTACAGTGAAACATGTTTTTTTGTGTTGTTTGAGTCGATAATTTGACATGAGAAAATTCTAGTGGCTCTTGATAAAAGTACCCTGCCGGTTGTAAACTTCATTGTAACAAACTTGGTAAATCTAATATGCCTTGAAGTTATTGAATGAGATTTTCTATGATTTGTGAAATTTGATTGATATGATTTTTGGGATGACGAAAAAGGACGAGTTTAATTGAATATTTTAGCCTACTAAAGTGAGGTTTGAGCTAGAGTAGAGCACTCTCTACATCAATCTTTGTTCTGAGTGATCACATTGTTATAATTGGAGTTGTTATGTGTGAAAGTGATGGAAGGCACTAGGATGAACCACACAGCTTAAATTGCCTACCAATTACATTAACCCCTAGTGAAACACTTTGAAGCTTTGACTATGTTCTTTGATATGAGTTACTATATATTTAGTCAAAGCCTTGTTTTATCCTTTCTCTTGGCCCTATTATGCATGTTCTTGGAGTTAATGTTGATGAATTCATCCATTGTGTTCTCTTGAGTTGATGACATTACTGAGTATATGTCCAGTTTGCCCAGACTGAACGGTTTCAGAAAAATGAAGGCTGAATTTTATGATGAACAGTGACACTGGGGTTCCGTTTGGCCAAACTGAGGGGCGTAACAGTGAAAAAAAGAGAGAAAAAATCATATTTTTATGTTGCGATTTTTCTCTTAAAAAAAAGTACCAGTTTTGGACTGTATTGAAGAAGAATGGTGCTGGAGAAAAAAGAAGAAAAAAGAAGGAAAAAAAAGAAAAAAAAGAACAAAATAAATAATAAATAGCACCTACATTTGATGTGATGTTGGCTTTCTCATAATAGCCATGAGATGAAGATTGTTGATGAATGTCTACTATACATGGATGATGGTTGAAGGAAAAAAAACATGCATAATATTTTGATCGATATTGTTTGAGCTTAGAACCCTTAGGATCTCACCAATCTGAATGGTCCCTAGCCCCGTTACAACCCTTGAGAAAGACCTTCTTGATTTGCATATTAACTTCTCTATATTATAACTTGTGAATTATTTGAGTGATTGTCCTTCATATATTGAGAGTGATTTAGTGAAACCGTGAGAAATATTCATTGCTTGTCCGATTTTGACTGAATTGATGATTAGATTTTCTGATCTTGAACATTTTCATTCCAATTACTTTAAGGGTTGATGATTTCCAGGTGCGTTAACGTGATCCTTTACTCCTTGGCAGGGGAAAATTTATCGTTATAAGAGTAGAAGCTGGAGTTTTTAAATGTTAATTTTTATATGTTTCGTTGTGTGAATTGTGTTTTTATCTTACTTTTCTTTTTATTAGGTCATTTTAGATAGAGTCATATGAGGGAATGAGAATTTATGAACGTTGTGGATTGTTGATTACTCTTATATTCTTCACTTCATACTTGAGGGCAAGCATGATTCAAGTGTGAGGATATTTGATGTGTGTTATATTGTGTTCATATTTTGTGGGATTATTATGATTTTATTGAGATATAATTTGCACTTTAAGGTGTTTTTGGTGCAGGAATTCATTGATTGCGGAGAATTGAGAGGGAGCTATACATTGTACTCTTTTTCCCTTAACCAACGGTTTTTTCCCACTGGGTTTTCCAGGTTAAGGTTTTTAATGAGGCGATGTGCTCCAATGGAAAATGTTCTTATTTTATAAGACATTTTTCCAGGGATGAAGGAAGAGAGGCAAAAGCAGAATTGCTGAAGTTATGGGGTGAAAAGTGAATTATTGAAGAGATGTGGATTTGAAGGAAATAAATATATTCACTGCTCATATTGATAAGGATTGTGTAAAGTCCTCTGGAGTTGGACTTATGTATGGCATATTGTGAATACTGGTAATCTGGTGTTTGAACACCACCGAGTGATTTCTGGTGATATGGTGTTTTAACACCACTGCTGTCCAGCAGTTTTACAGCAGCTGTATTGTTGATGTCCACGATTTATGGAGTATATTATGGGATATAATTGTGCGATCTGATCAAAATATTGTGAAGATAATTGATTGATTTCGTGGTCATCTAATTCTGGTAAATGAATATTCCTGTAATACTTAGGAATTGGTTAATTAGTTAATTATGGAACAAGTCCTATTGATAACAGGATTGTTCATTTAAATACCAGATTAGTATTAGATCTTTCCTTAGACTAGAAGTCTATTTGGGGTAGAAGTTCGACAAGGAAAGAAGTCTATTCAAGGCAGGATTGCGATGGGATAAAGGGAAGAAGATTACAACGCAATCATTGACGCGTCCACAACTATTCTCTACGTTGAGAACTTTGGAGCGATCTGCCGTGTTGTTTGGAGGTTCGTAAATCAACCGACCAAGTTCGTAAAGATCAGAAACAAGGAAGTCTTAATTCCTCGGGAGGAGGAGATCCAGGGAGACGTGTTGATCGTGAGGGTTCAACGACGTGGGATCGACAGTGAGGGGAGCTCACAACATTCACTCTGTAGGTTAGCAATGGATTAGTATTTAAGTTAAGCTTCTTGTACTAAAGACTGCTTTCTAGTGAATGGTTTCTGATCTGGGCAAGGCCCCGCAGACGTAGGTGTATTTGCACCGAACTGCGTAACCAAGTTGTGTGTGCACTGCGTATTTCGTTTTGCTTTTAAAACAAAACTAATCTTGGTGTTCCAACACCAAACTGTTAAACAACTTGGTATAAAGGTTTAGAAATCAGGTGAAACGGAATTTCAATTGGTATCAGAGCAAGGCACTTGCTAACCCCTACATAGGGAGAGTGAGATCAGGTTTCACCATGGCACCGAAGGAGGGGGCCTCTGTCACGCGACCACCGCTATTGGAACAAGGCAATTACGCCTACTGGAAGGCACGTATGAAAGTATTCATTGGAGCATTGGATGATCAAGCATGGAACTATGTTGTAAATCAGTACACTCCACCTCCCAGTGACAAAACTAAAGAATCGAGCTCATCAACGATCAAACCGTATTCTGAATACTCTACTGAGGAGCATAGAGCTTACATGTCCAACTCAAAGGCATTGAATGCTATCTTTACAGCAGTGGATGAAGATCAATTTAAGATGATTTCAAACTGTGAGACTGCAAAGGAAGCATGGGATGTGTTACAGATATATCATGAAGGAACAAGCTCAGTTAGAGATTCAAAGTTGCAATACTATACATCGAAATTTGAGGAATTGAAAATGCGGGATGATGAAACTATCTCCGAGTTTAATGGACGGGTCCGAGATATTGCAAACAAGGCTTTTCAGTTTGGCAAAAAATACAAAGATCAAAAACTTGTAAGGAAAGTGTTGAGGGCATTACCCCCACGGTTCAATATGAAGGTCACAGCAATTAATGAAAATGGAAGGATTGGGATGATGACACTTGATGAGCTCATGGGGTCTCTGGAATCCTATGAGATGGAGATGTTGCAAAATAAAACCGGAAAGAAGGAGATGGCTTTTACAAGCACAACCTCTGGAAAGGAAGATGAACATACAGACATTGAAGATTCCGATGAAGTTGCAAACATAACCAGAAACTTCTCAAGATTCATGAAGAAGATGGGCAGGAAGCCACAGGACAAGTCAAGCGGGATCAAAAATCCGAATGCCAACTTCACTCCCAGATTCGGTCAGGCGACTGGTGTTGAAACACCGAAGATCAAATCGGTAAATCCGAATCTGAACAGAAAAATCCAATGCAGAGAATGTGAAGGTTTTGGACACATACAAGCTGAGTGTGCCAATACACTTAAAAGGCAAGGGAAATCATATGCCATAACCTGGAGTGATGATGACGGAGGAGACGATATGAAGGATGGTGAAGAGTATACAAATCATGTTGCTTTCGGCGTGTCGTTGGAAGAGTCTGTTGAGATAAATCGCAGTGTGTTGAATGAAGAAGAAAGTGATAGCTCAGATGAAGAGACTAGAAGCATAAGTGATGATGACATTCGCAAAGAAAGTATGGAGATGTATAAAATGTGGTTAAAAGTGGCAGATGAAAACAAAGAGCTCAAGGTTGATAACAAGAGGTTATGCGAAAAGGTTGGAGTGAATGAACTTGGAAAGAAAAATGCACTTGAAGAACTTGAACAACTTAAAAAGGAATTTGCTGAAGTAGTCCAACGAGCGGAGACAGCAGAACAGGCTATTAGACGTCTCAATACAGGGAAAGCTAAACTTGAAGATTGTTTGAAAATGGGACAAACTACCAAATTTGGAATTGGGTACGAAAGATCAGTAGATGCGTTGAAAAATAAGGCAGATCAAGGTGCACTTGCTCCAAGAATGATTGAGGAGAATTGCCTCATCAAGAGAATCAGGAGATGTGGATACTGTGGAGTTCCAGGACATGTGAGAAACAGGTGTTTCAAATTACTTAAGACACTATCCGTCAACCCAGCATATCGGTGTTCCAACACCATTCCAGGTTACAACACTGTGCACCAAGTCAACACTGGAGGATACAGGAACGGATTCTTGAACACACATTCAACTCAGAGATCGCATCGCATCACTTGACCAGTAAGACAGGTATGGGTTCGAAAGTCTCAAAATATTTGTTTTTCAAGTTTTGTATGCTTTGGAGCACATACAGGAACCTCGTGGTACTTCGACAGTGCATGCTCAAGGCACATGACAGGAGTTCCTGAATTTCTGCGAAAATTTGAACCTGGATTTGGTGGACATGTTAAATTTGGTGATGGAAAGCGAAGCAGAATAATTGGCAAAGGGGAACTAGAAATCAAAGGGCTTCCAGTGTTCCAAGATGTGTTGCTAGTGGAAGGCCTGAAGGCTAACCTATTGAGTATCAGTCATCTATGTGATAATGATATGACGGTGTTCTTTGACAAAGATAAGTGTATTGTAAATCATGGGTCTGGAGTATTCACTGGATCCAGATCAATGGATAAGTGCTATCTACTCGATCAAGATGTCACCTGCTTGAGCTCGAAAAAGGAAGTTAATACACTGTGGCACAGAAAATTGGGGCACATAAATTATAAATCTTTGGCTCGAATTTCCAGACTAAATGCAGTCAGAGGGATTCCCGAAATCAGTGAACTCAAGGAGACTGTCTGTGGATCGTGTAAGGAAGGAAAGCAAATTCGTATTCCTCACCATGCTGTACATGATGTTTCAACATCAAGACTTTTGGAACTTCTACATATGGATCTTATGGGGCCAGTGAGTACACCAAGTGTGGCCGGGAAGAAGTATATTTTTGTCTGTGTGGATGACTTCTCGAGGTATACGTGGGTATCATTCCTCAAAGAGAAATCAGAGGCCGCTGATGTATTCAAGACCTTGGCGCACAAGCTTCATGTAGAAAAAGGAACCGTTCGAATTGCACGCATCAGGAGTGATCATGGAAAGGAATTCGAGAACTCTAAGTTTCGAGACATCTGTGAAACGCTTGGTATTCATCATGAGTTCTCTGCTCCCATAACTCCTCAGCAGAATGGGATAGTAGAAAGAAAGAATCGGACCCTGCAGGAAATGGCACGAGCAATGCTTGCTGAGAAAAAAATTAATTCGAGATATTGGGCTGAGGCAGTACACACTGCATGCTACACCATCAACCGAGTATATCTGCGTCCGTTTACCGAGAAGACACCGTATGAGATCTGGAAAGGAAAGAAACCAGATGTGTCGTATTTCCATGTCTTTGGGAGTAAGTGTTACATTCTGAAGGATCGAGAACCCTTGTCTAAATTTGAATCCAGGAGCGACATTGGAATATTCTTGGGGTATTCTCCTACCAGCCGAGCATACCGAGTACTGAATCAACGTTCTGGCGTAGTCATGGAGTCCATTAATGTGGTGGTAGATGATTCAGAGGAGGACAATGCTGGAGAAGGTGATGCACTTGATTCAGCCATTCCTACTGGTGTTGGAACACCAGCTTCATCAACCGGTGTTGAAACTCCAGAATCTGGAAATCGTGATTCTGACCAGAATCCAACAAGACATATGCAGTTAAGGGATCAACCCCGTGTAAATTACAGAGAATTAGCAGGATTATCGTGTTTCATCTCACTTACTGAACCAAGGAGTTACAAGGAGGCTTTGCTAGATGAATATTGGATCTCGGCAATGCAAGAAGAATTGCAGCAATTCGAGAGAAACAACGTTTGGTTTCTTACCCCACGACCTGTTGATGTGAATGTGATTGGCACCAAGTGGATTTTCAAAAACAAGTCCGATGCAGATGGTAATGTCACCAGAAATAAAGCACGCCTGGTTGCTCAAGGGTACACACAAGTAGAAGGGGTTGACTTCGATGAAACTTTTGCCCCTGTAGCCAGATTGGAGTCCATCAGACTAATGTTGGCCGTGTCCTGCATCTTAGATTTTACTCTTTATCAAATGGATGTCAAGAGTGCATTCCTGAATGGCATAGTAAAAGAAGAAGTTTACGTTGAACAACCTAAAGGGTTTGAAGACCCTCAGTTTCCTGATCATGTTTATAGATTGAATAAAGCACTGTATGGACTCAAGCAGGCACCTCGTGCTTGGTATGAGCGACTGACAACCTTTCTGATTCAAAAGGGCTATCGTCGAGGGGGAGTAGATCGTACGTTGTTCGTCCTGCACAAGGGGTCTAAGATTCTAATTGCACAGATCTATGTGGATGACATTGTGTTTGGGTCTACCGATTCAGCCTTGGTAAAGGAGTTCGTTGACTTAATGACTCAAGAGTTCGAAATGAGCATGGTAGGAAAATTGTCCTATTTTTTGGGATTGCAGGTTAATCAGAAGGAGAATGGTTTGTTTATCAGTCAACAGAAATATGCTGAAAACCTGATCAAGAAATTCGGCCTTACAAGTGCAAAGGCAGTACGCACCCCAATGGCAACCACCGATAAGCTTACTAAGGATGAACAGGGGCAAAGTGTAGATCAGAAGGTGTACAGAAGCATGATTGGCAGCCTGTTGTACTTGACTGCAAGCAGACCAGACATCTGCTTAAGTGTTGGTATTTGTGCTCGCTACCAAGCTGATCCAAAGGAATCGCATATGACAGCAGTGAAAAGGATTATTCGATATATAAGTGGAACAGCGGAGTATGGAGTATGGTTTTCTCGGAACAAAGACTCGCAATTAGTAGGTTTCAGTGATTCGGACTGGGCTGGAAATGCGGATGATCGTAAGAGTACTACAGGTGGATGCTTCTTTGCAGGATCAAATCTTGTTAGTTGGTACAGTAAAAAGCAAAATTCTATATCATTGTCTACGGCTGAAGCAGAATACTTAGCTGCCGGAAGTTGCTGTGCGCAGTTACTATGGATGAAACAGATGATGAGAGACTATGGGTTCAATGATGTAAGTTTGACAGTCTTGTGTGATAATAAAAGCGCCATTGATATTTCCAGGAATCCTGTGCAGCACTCTAGAACGAAGCACATCGATATCCGACATCATTTTATCAGAGACTTGGTTGAAAAAGGAGAAGTCGCAATTCAGTATGTACCAACAGCCGAACAACTGGCGGATATCTTCACAAAACCTCTGGATGGTGAGACGTTTGAAGGGCTTAGACAGCACTTGGGTGTCTGTTGAATGTGAGGTACTCTGATCTGTACTTTCTATTGTATTATTTACTGTTGATTTGTTTCTTAGTTAATATGGTGAAAAAGAAAAAAAATATGAAAAACCAAAAATACCAAAAATTTGTGAAGTGGTGTTTAAACACCGAGGACTTCAGAGGGAGAAAAATCAGCTGGGCCGAAAGAAAAACTTATTGGGCCTAGGCTTGTATTCAGAAGGAAAGGAAAAGAGAAGGTCTTTTGGGTTTCGGAAAAAAGGGGGGAAAAAGAAGAAAGTGACAAATTGATTCCCACACAAACTCAAACACTCGACTGTTCATCTTCCTCATAGCTCACAGCTCCCTGTTCATCAGAAACAGTTGCCAAAACCCTCAATATTTGTAACCCACTCAAAACCCTGTAACAATGGCGAGCTCCAAGTTCAAGAAGATGGTCCGAGAATTTGTCAAGGTGCGGGTGCCGGAGAATCCTCGAATTGAAGAGCTCGATTTGGATGCGAATGTGGACGAGCTGTGTGGAGATCGAGTGCAGACACTAGCCAAGTGGGGTGGAAAAGTTCAGAGACGGAAAGCTAGGTTTGATCATTCTTTCGTCTATGATGGAATGTATTTTAGCTCTGTTCTTGATTTCATAGAGTGGATGGTGCAGAACAGGGGTTATGTAGACCTTAGAAAGTATGAAAATTTGCGTGGCAAGATTAACAAATTTAAACTTGAGGAATTGTTGACTGGTGGCATAGGAGAAATTAAGGAGATTAGTGACTATAATGCCAAACTAGTTGGGGTAGATTTCGGTGAACATTATAAAGTTGGAGATGAATTAGGCCAATATTTTACTATCTATACTCGGATAGGGTCCCTGCACAGGCCTATTCTCAGACAATTGGGTGATGATGCTGTGATTCAGCCCTGGATAAAAGTGGTTAAATCCACTGATGTTGCTATGGAGATGGTTTGTGTTGATGAGTCCCTGAATCAGACTCAAGAGTCACTCAGAAATTTGCCTGTTCCGGTTTTGGAGATTAGTGACAGTGAAGAAGAAGAAGGGTGTGCTGAGAGAGTTGATACAGAGGAAACTCCGATGAATGAACCAGGAGATGCTTCTTTGCTGGATGAGGCTCTGGCAACATTTATGAGATCCGAGGAGGCTCTGGCAGCATTTCTTGGATCAGGTTCTGAGAAAGAAGGTGATGAAGATGTGGCTGAGGACAAAAGAGAAGATGCAGATATGCCAGAAAGTGAAAAATTAAACTCTGCAACTGACAATGCAGAGTGTCTGGCTGTGGAAGAAGATACTGTAATGCAGGATACTGGTATTCCAACACCAGGAGAGGATCTGACTGAGGAGCAGAAAATTGCTGAGATGTTTGGGAGTGATGTTGAAACACCACTGAAGAAAAGTCCAGCTCAGGGACTTAAGAGGAGAAGGCAGCAAGTTGGTGTTGAAACACCGTCTGCATCTGAAGACAGATCTTTGCCTCAGATGCCTGAGATTGTTGAAGAGAGTGTGGCCTCGGCCAGTAAGACAATTCGGAGATCAAAACGATGCAGAGACAGGGGTACAGCTGAAAGTGATGATAGTGACGAACCTATTGGACAGAAGCTGAAGAGATTGAGGGCAGAACGAAAGAAGAACTCTGCGGAGAAAATGAAGCCCAAAGTATTGCCTGCACCTGAGGTCAGTAAGGCCATCAGCAATGAACTGTACGATAATGAGAGCCAAGAAAAGTTGGACTTTATCAGTGGGAGACGAATTCTAGCAGAGAGACCGGCTGATGCTGAGAAGTATGAAGAGTGTGGATTTACTGATTTTCTCAAATACCTCAAGGTGATTAAAGCTGCCACATGCTTTGCTGAATACAATAAACAAATAGTGGTGGAATTTTATTCGAACCTGAAGGAAGACTGTGAAGATGAAGACTCTCAGTGGTTTCACAGAGTCTATGTGAGAGGGAAAGTAGTTGTATTCTCCCCTGAGGTAGTGAATAGATGCTTGCAGCATGGCAATCTCAAGAATACTCAATCGGTGTTCCAACACCAAATCCCAGAAAATTTTGATGAGGTGGCAATTGAGTTAACAGGAGGAGTGGAAAGTACTTGGCCACTGGCTGGGAGACAACAAATACCAGCATCCAATCTGACTTCCAGGTACTACTGTCTGTATACAGTAGCTGTTCATAATTGGATTCCTTCGGTAAACAACACGATTGTTACCAAGGAAATGGCAACTCTGCTTTACAGTCTGGGTGCTAGGCATCGAGTCAATCTGGGTAAGCTGATATTCAATGACATTATGGATTGTGCCCGTAAGACCAGGAAGGAAGCGTTAGTCCATCCGTGTATCATATCGATGGTACTGCTGAAAGGGGGAGCGGTTGCAAGGGAGAATGATGAGGTTATAACTACCCACACTTTAAGGCCAACCCTCAGGACTTTGAGTGGCCGTATAGTGAAGGATCTTCCCTGGACACCTCCGGCAATGGGTTGCTCGAATGAAGGTGAAGCTCGGCTGAAAGCCATTGAGGCGAGAGCTACAGTTTGTCAAGAAATCCTTGGGCGTCATCAGGTAGCGATAGTCAAGATTCAGGGGGAGCTTGCAGATTTGGAGGCTGAGAGAGAAGCACTGCTGGCAGAAATTCCGAATGAAAATGGATCAGATGATGAAGATTCGGACAGTGATGAATCCGGGAGCACTGATAGTTTGGCCTGATTGAATTTTTTCTTGGTGTTCTTGTCATATTAATGAATTCAGGGGGAGAATATTTTGGATCTTTTGGATTTTTGAATGGCTCTGGTTTTTTATTATTTGGTCTGGATTTTGGATATTTGTGCTAGCTGATTTTATGGTAATTTATGCTGGTATTCTGGTATTCTACATTTATTATGCTGCTTGGTTTTCTGGTGTTCTATGGTGTTTGTGCTAATGTGGTATGAATTCACCAATATGCCAAGGGGGAGATTGTAAAGTCCTCTGGAGTTGGACTTATGTATGGCATATTGTGAATACTGGTAATCTGGTGTTTGAACACCACCGAGTGATTTCTGGTGATATGGTGTTTTAACACCACTGCTGTCCAGCAGTTTTACAGCAGCTGTATTGTTGATGTCCACGATTTATGGAGTATATTATGGGATATAATTGTGCGATCTGATCAGACTATTGTGAAGATAATTGATTGATTTCGTGGTCATCTAATTCTGGTAAACGAATATTCCTGTAATAGTTAGGAATTGGTTAATTAGTTAATTATGGAACAAGTCCTATTGATAACAGGATTGTTCATTTAAATACCAGATTAGTATTAGATCTTTCCTTAGACTAGAAGTCTATTTGGGGTAAAAGTTCGACAAGGAAAGAAGTCTATTCAAGGCAGGATTGCGATGGGATAAAGGGAAGAAGATTACAACGCAATCATTGACGCGTCCACAACTATTCTCTACGTTGAGAACTTTGGAGCGATCTGCCGTGTTGTTTGGAGGTTCGTAAATCAACCGACCAAGTTCGTAAAGATCAGAAACAAGGAAGTCTTAATTCCTCGGGAGGAGGAGATCCAGGGAGACGTGTTGATCGTGAGGGTTCAACGACGTAGGATCGACAGTGAGGGGAGCTCACAACATTCACTCTGTAGGTTAGCAATGGATTAGTATTTAAGTTAAGCTTCTTGTACTAAAGACTGCTTTCTAGTGAATGGTTTCTGATCTGGGCAAGGCCCTGCAGACGTAGGTGTATTTGCACCGAACTGCGTAACCAAGTTGTGTGTGCACTGCGTATTTCGTTTTGCTTTTAAAACAAAACTAATCTTGGTGTTCCAACACCAAACTGTTAAACAACTTGGTATAAAGGTTTAGAAATTAGGTGAAACGGAATTTCAGATTGTATTATCTCCTTCCATTTAAAATTCCTTAATTGTAGGAATTAGTTATTTAGAATTAGAATAGATATTATTTTATTTCCTTATTTCTTCCATAAGAAGAAAAGTAATTAGAAGTTGATTTGGATTTGGTTTTGGTTTGGTGTATATAAAATATACACGGCCGGGAGGAGATTTTGTAAATTTTGGGAGACGAACAGAGGAGGATAGATATTAATACCGAGACATTCACCAAATTGGTGAACCTGATATGCAAATTGCATGCAAACAATTTCCTGGTTTGGATTTTTGTTCTCGTTAGTTAGTTAGTTAATTATTATTTTAATTATGTTCGGTTGTTATATTATTTATTTGTTTGGTTTAATTATTATGAGTAGCTAATTTATATATCGGCATGGCATAACAAGCATTAGTTAATGAATCGTGAGGCCTAATTGTTTTATAATTGATTCTTATGTGTTCTTGATTGTTCTTGGGTTATTTTATTCTTGATATATTTAAGCCTGATCAACTTGAATATTATTGGGATAGTGCTATCTAATTCCACCAATACGTAATTGTTGGAAAGGGTTAGAAAGTAGCGAGTTCTTGTGAAAAACAGCTAACTAGCTAAGACTGTAATAGCAAGATGGGGAACAATTAAGTGTGCGTTACTACTTGCGAATACTTGGGTAATTGCTATATCAGGTTCTTTTCATTCTTAATGCTATCGAGGTGTGTATCTGGTTCAACGAATACTTTCCGGAGGCATCTTGGTAAGAGAAACAATTAATTAATTATAATTGGTTAATTGTCGATAAAGTACGAAAGAATTGGGGAGGTTAAGCGTACATACTTTCCTATAACTGATAGATGCATATGAATTGATTTATCTTTGCGCCTATGATCGATGTTTAACTAATGTGAGTTATTCCGAGCCGATTGCATTCATCATATATTTACTAGATTTTTATATCTGTTAGTTGCATTATTATTTTATATTAGTTAGTTGCATTATTAGTTATTATATAAATCTGAAAATTAAGGCGTGGTTGCTAAACCAAACCCTGTTGGTAGTTTGAAATTGATAGAAATTACACTGTTCCTCGTGGGATCGACTCTGCTTGCTACTGTACTAATTTCATCATTAGAGTTTGCAGATTATTTTGGTGAGTGAAACGACGTTCACCATCTATGTTTCAACATACGAGCAAATTACTGATATTTTTACAAAGCCATTGGACACCGTCACCTTTGAAAGTCTCAGACAACACTTAGGTGTTTGTCAAATTTGAGGTAATTCTTGCCTTTATTCAGCTGTAAATATTTTATTTTTTTTTGTCGAGAAATTTTAAAAAACAAAAAAATTAGAAAGAAGAAAAACTTTACAAAAATAGAAGTTGTATAGTCATGGTATGTTGGAAGTTGGTATGTGTTGAGTTGATGTCTTGAGTTGACAAGATAGAAAAGCTACACCATTGCTCATCTCGAAAAAGGGAAAAGGTTTTGCAGTAACCAAGAAAGTTATGTGAAGAGTTTTGGTTGGTTTCAAAGTTGTCTAAATCCCTCAAAATTCCTCTCTTTTTGGCCACTATCCCACACATATTGGTTCTTTTGGATTCTTGCCAAACTGCTCCCCGATTTTTCTCTACTCAACAAATCCTTGACGAAAGATGTCTTCGAACTAAAACTCTCCCATGGTCGAAGAAAAAATTCAAGCAACACTTCAACCTCCAGAAAACATGAATGCAAACAAGTGGAAGACAATGTGGAGGCGGTCCTGCCCGAAGGTGACGGAAAATATGAAGCAAACATAGAGACTGAGGTGACCAATATTGGTGAGGAGAATGTAGATGCCGGTGGTTCAAGCTCCGGTGGTGAAGGTCAGGATGAAAGCACCAGGGAAAAAAAGGAAAGGGTCCATTTCAAAAGGTAATTAATCCCGATCCTCCAACTCTTAAAATTCATAGAATGGAATTCAAGACCGTAGACGATATATTTGAGTGGTTGGAAGAAAATAGAGTTACAATAGATTTGACCAAGATTAAGAGTATACATGGTGAATTCTTGAATGTTAAGGCTAAAGAATTTGTGAGCGGGGATATTGGAAATTTGTGGGATATTGAGAACCATACAGTGAAGTTCCCGAGGGAGAGGTATGATGTGCAGATGGAAGGACAAGTTTCACGTTTATTCATCTATCACTCGTCCGAGCTATGTTTTTATAAGAGAAATTAGCATTGATGAGGTAGCAGGACGTGATGTGATCAAGTCTACAGATAGGTTGCCTGTAGGATTTTTTTTTATTTAAGGGAAGCTCAGAGATTGGAAGAACTGAGGAAACCAGTGATAATCGAAGTCTCGGACAGCGAAGAAGAAGACAATGCTGCCTATGTTCCAACACAGGAGGTAGAGACTGAAAATACTGTTGAGATGGAAGTTGATGATGAAGATATTGGGGGGTAGAAGATCAGATTGAGGTATCGAGTGATGCTGATGGAGAGCAACCTGGAGAGCCTATGTCTAGACAGAGGAAACCAGACCAAGACCAGCATGTTGGAACACTGCCTGCTAAAAAAGAAAAGGCTGAGGATACTGAGTATGTTCCAACACATGAACATCCTGATATGAACTACTCAAGTGATGAGGTGCTGGATGAGTTCTTAAAGTCGGCCAAGGGCAAGAGAAAGGTGGTTGCTGCAGAGGTTTCCCCACAAACTAAAAGGCCAAGAAGAATCAGGAAGCTCCCAAGAGGAAAGTGTTGCCTCCTCTACTTGTAAGTGATGCTCTGCCATTCTCATACTTTAATATAAAATGTGAAGAGATGGAGAAGTATTTGTTGAGAGTAAGTTTATCTCTGAGAGACCCGTAGACCTGGAGGCATACAAGGCTAGTGGTTTTTTTGGATTTTCTGGAATTAATTGGAATGAAGAGGGTTGCCACTGTACAACTTTAATATAATAGAAAAGTTGTTATTGAGGTATGCAAACCTGATGGCTAGAAATTTAGAAGCTGACTCTCATTGGTTTGAAATGGTGTACTTGTAGGGGAAGATTGTGGACGTCTCAGCAGCCAGAATAAACAAGATTTTGGGGCTACAAACACCAGAGTTTGAGGGGGTGTTTCCATAGGATCTAGAAGTGTTAGATGATCAGATTCTGGAAATAATCTCAGGAGGATACAAGACAAAGTGGCCTGAAACTGGTTATTCACAAGCCTCTTGTTTGTCATCGAGGTTCTTTGGTTTGTATCAGGTAGCAGTCAACTGCTGGATGCCATCCTCGAACACGACAACCCTGACTAGAGAAATGGCTAAGTTGTTGTTCTGTGTTGGAACACAGAAGTCAGCCAACCTTGGATTGTTCATTCAGCAGAATCTAGTGAGGCAGGCTACAACTCCTAAGGCAAAACATGCCATTGTATATCCCTATTTGATTTCAGCGTTAGCTAAGAGTACCAAGGTAAAAGGGGAAGGCAAAAGATATGATCATAGACACAGAGTTCCTACGGTCGAACAAGAAGACATTTGGAATGAGGCATGTCCATGATCTACCTTTGAATCCTTATGGGTCTACTTCTTCAACTGCTGAAAAGAAGACTAAATTGGTGGTCCGGAATGCAAGACTGGGGGCAATAGTCATTCAAATGGCAGCACTTGAAGCAGAAAAGGCAAAATTGGAGATTGAAAAAATGCAGCTGGAGGCCTGCTCCTGAAAAATTTTCTTTCTTTGTTCCAACATAGATGTCACAGTCAAGGGGAGTCAGCTTTCTGCTTATGTTTTTTTGGTTTTATTTGCATTTTGCATGGCCTCAGGGGGAGAATTCTAGATTTGGCTCTGTAATCTGAATGTTTATTTTTTATGGTATTTCTGGAATTCTGGTACTCGGTTCTGGTATTCATATTTTGATGAATTCTGGTATTCAATTTTTAATCAGATTCAGCATTGTGCATATGTTTCAACATAGGTGGAGTTGGGAAGACCTATGTGTTTGATTACAAGTTTTTTCGTTGTGATATTAATGACCAAAAAGTTTTGGGTCCACAAAATATCAAAGGGGGAGATTGTAAAGTCAAGTGGTATTCATTGAATATGTTAATTGGCAATTTTATGAACATATTTGGAAACAAAAATCTTTCCATGTTGGAACATGTAGATTAGCATATAAACGCCAATCGGGTCTTACGCATAAGGGTCAGAATATTATGGTATTTGTGAGTTATAAAAATTTGAATATTCTGCTATATTTTAGGCCTTTAGAAGCATAGTTGATTTATGGCAAATTCCTACAAATATGGTGTTGATATTATCGAATATATGGAAGATATTGTGATAAGAAAAATCCCTTTATTTATGGGATTTGGATATGCTTCAAGAAGCAGATAAGGAATCATGGAGAATTCCGATCTGCTCATAGCTATAAAGGGGACAACCACGACTGCATTCAATGCAGTTTTAATCATAGAAAATCTGCACACATATTTTCAATCTTCCGAGAAAATTGCAAAGAACCAGAATTCTATGTTCCACCGTACGTGACTTGCCATTGAAAGTTCAGAATCATATACCTTTCCTTGGAAGGAGGAGATCTAGCGCCGATAAGTTTCGAGGTCAGATGGAGTCTGATCAAGGTGGATCGGTAGCTAGGGGAACTAGCAGAATTCACACGTTTAATTAGTAAAGATAAGTATTTTGTATGGTGTACTTTGTACTGTATCTTTCTGATTAGTGAATTCATTCAGAACTGGACCAGACCCTGCAGATGTAGGTGGATTTCACCGAATTGTGTAACCAAGTCTTGTGTTTTTAATGATTTACTTTATTACATACTTGGTTAGATATGTTATGTTGGAACATACTAGTAAGAATTAGAAAAATTTGGTAAAACCAAATTACGTGACCTGCCGTTCAAAGTTCAGAATCGTATACCTTAATTACTCAGGAGGAGGAGATCCAGCGTCGACGAGTTTTGAGGTCAGAGGGAATCTGATCAAGGCGGATCGGTAGCTAGGGGAGTTGGCAGAATTCACACGTTTAATTAGTAAAGATAAGTATTTTGTGTGGTGTACTTTGTACTTTATCTTTCTGATTATTGGATTCATTCTGAACTGGGCTAAACCCCGTAAATGTAGGTGAATTTCACCGAACTGCTTAACCAAGTCTTCTGTCTTTAATGCCTTAATTTATTGCATACTTGGTTAGATATGTTATGTTGGAACATCCTAGTAAGAATTAGAAAAATTCGGTAAACCCAAAATATATTGAACATATCTTTTGAACTCCCTCCGTTCCACTGATAGTGGCACCATAGGTTTAGGTACTTGGATTTAGGTAAAGGAAATGAGTGGATGTAATTGAATGTAGAAAGTAAAAAGTAGAATGAGTGGATGAAATTAAAGAAATCTTGCCAAAAATGGAAAGTGTGTCAATATAAAAGAAATAACCTAAAAAGAAAAGTGTGCCACTAATAGAGAAACATAGGGAGTATCTGTGATTTTCTTGTCAACCAAAAGCAACGACAAAATAATCCCCATTTACTTAGTGTAAATAAAGCATGTGATGCCTAAAACACAACATAATGTACCCTATACGAAAGTAGGCCATTGTCAACATATCACGCCCTTTATTTTACTAATACGCCCTAATACGTATGTATATGTATAATACTAATATTAAGATTTTAAAATAAAACAAAAATCAACAACAAAAATTTAAAATCAAAATCAAAATAAAAATAAAAAAAAAATCAAAAACAAAACAAAAACCGCAGCCGCTCTGTGCGCCACCACCGCGCCGCCGTGCACCACTGCCGCGCCGCCGTGCACCACCGCCGTGCCGCCGTGCGCCGCCGTGCGCCACCGAGGGCCACCGCGTGCCGCCGTGTCCCGCGACGCCACCGCGCGCCACGCCGCCGTGCGCCACCGATCTCCGCCGCTACGTGCTCCAGCGCCGCCGCCACCACCACCTATTTCTCTTCTTCTTCGTCTTCTCCGGCGGTCCTAGCCCCGCCGCCGTCCTACCTTCTCCTTCGCCTCGTCCCCGCCGTTCCTCCTCCTTCGTCCTCCGTCTCTCCTCCTTTGTCGCCGTCGATCGAAGCTAGCCCCGTCGATCGAAACCCTAGCCCCTCCGTCTCTCCTCCTTCGTCGCCGTCGAGCTCCGCCATCCTAAACCCGTCAACCGAAGCTAGCCCGCCATCCTCCATCGTCCTCGAGGGAAACCCTAGCACCGCTGGCGGAGAAAGGGAGAAGTGGCGGAGAAGCGGCGGAGAACGGGAACCCCGGTTCGCGCCGAGGGCGAGGAGAACGGAAGGCGCGCTCGCGCCCGGACCGGGGCGAACGGAACCGGCACCCGTCGCGCCCAGGCCGTGGCGACCGGGAGAGCCTCCGGCTCGCGCCCGGACCGTGGCGAACGGAACCGGCGCCCGTCGCGCGAAGGCCATGGCGAACGGATCCGACGCCCGTCGCGCCCAGGCCGTGGCGACCGGGAGAGCCTTCGGCTCGCGCCCGGACCGTGGCGAACGGAACCGGCGCCCATCGCGCGAAGGCCGTGGCGAATGGATCCGGCGCCCGTCGCGACCGGGAGAGCCTTCGGCTCGCACCCGGACCGTGGCGAATGGAACCGGCGCCAGTCGCGCGAAGGCCATGGCGAACGGGACACCTCCGGCTCGGCGGCGGTTTGACTCGGCCGCGCGCTCGGCGGCGACGCCCGGCAGCGGCGGCGGCGATGCCCGGAGCAGCGGCGGCGCGGTGGCACCGGAGCAAGGCGGAGCCGGAGCAGCAATTAAATTACTAATAAATTAAATTAATATTAATCAAATTTAAATTTAATTAATTAAATTAAAAACACATATTATATATAAAACAGTATAAATACAGGGTGTAACTAGTAAAATACAGGGCGTGATATAGCAATCCACTATACAATCGTGGTGTTCGACTATCCCCTACCGTCTGTCAGTAACAAAACAAGGAGACAGATGGTCCGCAATCAAACTGCATCCCATATACGAAAAGTAGGCCATTGTCAGTATGGTTCCATTTCTGAATGGTAACAACTCCATGTCACCCTACTTGTTTAAAGGCATCAGATATCATGTTTCCTATCGCATAATCAAACACCTGCGGGTGTACCCAGTTGGTTGGGACAAGTGAATTTAGGGGGAACCCCGGGATCGAAACTCGTACGCTACCGTGTGAGTTGTCCTTGCGCAAAGTGTGACTTTCGGGCCACGTGACGGGTGGGGCTCATGGTGGGCTGCGAGTATGGCCCTATCTTGGATCCTGGCAGCTGGTTACCGTGACTTACCCCCCTGGTCGGACCTGTGATGTCAGGTGGTCGGGGCGGCCCAAGGCTTGCCGTAATAGCCTCCTATAGCTTAATCATTGCCTGCACTAACGGCAGCAACATCTGCAAGCTCATGATCTACAACCAAAGACAATGTAGATTATTCCTAGTTAGTACCAGGTCAAAATGATCAATATTCAGCTTTTAAAGTTAGGTTTAGGATTTTAAAGCACAACAATTTACCTCTCTAGAGGTCTGTTTCAAATTAATCACCGTTAATCGACGGCAACGATGCCAAATTGGCAAAACGTCCGGAAGAAGACGAAGAGGTCGGGTACAAATCCCCTGAGATGAGAGAAGAGGAGATAAACACGGGGATTTCCACGGGATAAGCGGAGGAACGAACGAAGAGGAGAGAGAAGCTGTGGCACGGGGGAGAAAGTCAGACAGATTGAACGAGAAAGAAGACAAGAGTAGAGGCAGAGGAGATCTAGGAACGAATGCAGGGTTGAAGAAGAAGGACATTATAGACATTTCAAGTCCCTCAAATCAAAACATCCCGTTTCTCTTTCTGCAAAATTTGCTGGGACAGAGGGAGAAGATATTTAAACTAATTAATTCATATGAATGAAATATTTATACCCAAAGCTCAGGCTATCACACCTAGTCTTAGGGTGCCCATACCAGCCGACCACACAGCCATCACATGAGAGGTAAGTCACACTGACCCAGTACCATGGCCACAGTGCTGGTTCATACTCGCCCGTCACCAGGAGGGTCCCACCGCCACGTGCGCGTTGCCACGCACGCTTTGGGAAACACACTCCCACACGGCCGTAGCGAGCTTCGAACCGTGGGTATCCCCACACTGCCCACTACCACTTGGGCTACACATGCGGTGGTATTTATACCCAAAGCTTAGGTCATGACAAACTAAAATATGCAGAAACATGTACAACTGTAAATATAATTTTAACATGAGATTAAAATAATATTTTATTTACTGACATGAAATTTAATTGTTGAATATTGGAAGAAGAATATTAAACATATTGGAAAAATAAGCATATATTATTGTAGAAATAATAATTAAAATTGTAATTGTATATATGTATAAGGGTTAATCTTTTAACCAATACTATGAAATATCCATCATCTAATTTGAAAATTGGAAGATTGAATCTAATCTTCTTTTATTTCAAAATATTTCGCACCATACACCAAGATTAGAGGTTTAAAAAGAGGAAATAGATGGATGCGTATGAAACATTATAAATCCCATAAACTAAATTCATCAGCAAATGATTCTATAAAAGCGTTAGTCGTATAACTTGAAAGAGAATAGTATCAAGATGCAAAAGAGTTGGTGTGCGTGACTAGATAGAATTTCTCCCTTCACTCCCAGCTCACAAAATCTGAAAGTGCTCGAGTACCCAGAAACGACTTCCATATATCTCCTTGAAAAATGTCATTGTTGCCAAACTCTTTTTGACACATCATCGAAAGAGGATGACATCTCACCGTTTCTTGAAGACCTTCTCATGTAAGAAGTCTGTTTCCACAAAGACACGACAAAATACATGTTTAGAAAAGCTAATTAGTAGAAAATAATTTATGAAAGGTTGACGATGCAACACTCACCTTTAGACCTCAAGGTTGTCTAAACGTCTATGCGAGTTGCCTCTCCTCAATTGTCGCTATTACTTACTTCTAACCAACTGTTAATGATCGAAATTTGTTATCAGTTCTTGGTTCATATTAGTACTGTACAATAGAAATGACATATGCAATTAGTTTTGTAAGAGAAAAATGTCACTTAATTTATAGGAAAACACTTTACCTTGCCAATGGGCGTATTTCAAGCCCTCACTACGCGCCCAACCATTGGGAAGGTTGTAGTGAGATTTGGCCGCTATAGAAGTCAAGGTCGCCAACTCTCTTTCATGCATCCCTTCCCTGTAGTTAACCACCTGGAAAGGTAAACAATTTTATCATCAAAGTAACAAGTAACATTTTCAGTCATCAAAATGTTCTGATTGCCATAACCACAAAGATATGTTTATCATACAGCATAAACACTAATAACAAATATACAATTCTTTTTCAATCACATGAATAATTTGAGCATTATTTGTGCCTAATTTACGCATAATTCGCGCATAACATTCCTCACTATACAGGAAAAAATAGCAACCCATTTATCAAACTACAAAAACAAAAAAAACTAGAAATTTGCACATAATTTAAGCATAATCTGCACATAATTTGCACACAATCTACCTCACAAAACAATAGCACATTCGCACACATATTTAAACACAAAAATATATCCCAACAATTTCATAACCACAAAATTTTCATTCAAGAAACTATAAACTTTTTGAAACACATTCAATGCCAAAACATTTTCTTTCCATTCCAATCCATAACCACTACATTCAAGAAACTCAAAACACACGAATACTAAATGTAACAAGAACCAAGTGTTAATAGTACCTTGCCATTGTAAATAATCATCTTCCTGCTACGATCAGAACGAGAACATCTAGAAGGTCTAGAATGGCAGCGGCAACGACATAATTCGATGGATTTTTTTTTGAATAAAAGCACCCAAGGGTGGGGGTTGATATATTGGTGCCCCAAACCAGTAAGAACAAGCCATATAAATAGTGACAGTAATTTTTACAAAAGGCAACATCGTTGCCACCAAAAGCGATGTCTAGTACTAAGGTTGTAATCTATACAAGATTGATGGGAATGCCTAAAAGAAGTAGTTGCGATTCCAAAGTCAACGAATCTCCACACCCCGTGTTAATTCGTACTTTGGCCATGCAATTACTGTGATTAAATCTGTCAGTAAGCAGGCAGTTAGAACTAGTAGTTAGTGAATTAAGGATGGCATAATTCAGGCAATACTTTCTGAAATCTTCCTATCTGTGTCGTTGCTGTAGATATGAACGACAGGAATCATGGTGCGCAAAGCATAAATGAAAACAGAAACAAAGTTATGGCCTTCAAATCAGAGCCAAGAAAGCAGCAGTTTGAGGACTAAAGGGAGTCACTTCATACCGATTCATCATAATCCAGCTTATACCTGCATGTAAAAATTTCCATCAGCAGTATCAACCCCTATCATAGCCATGTTTTTGCAATCTAATGTGAGGAAATTGCTTCTTATCTAAGGCAATGAGACCTTTTATATGAACTGGCACATTAGAAAGGTTAAGTGACTGATTATGGAAAGAATGATATTTTGCAATTGCGTTAGCCACTGAGTTACATTCCCTGTAAACATGTTTAAGCATAGCTCCACATAATAAGCCATTAACTTTATAAGCCGAATTGAAAAGTTTCCAGTTAGCAGAGTATGGATCATTAATCATATTAACAGCTAACAGAGAATCAGATTCAATGATTAAAGAATCATCCAGATGTTGGAATGTTAGACAAGCAGATTGTATGGCAAGTATTGCAGCATGAAGAGGGGATTCGTCCGTGATTGTGGTTGAGTTAATGAAGAGTGGATTGCCAGAGCTATCCCTCGCAATAAGCCCAACTGCTGCCGTATGAGAAAACCATGAGGCATCTGTGTTAATTTTAATAGAGTTCAGACCAGGCTTTTCCCAGCAAACAGTCTGTATAATTGGCTAAGGAGGTGGCCTAAGGTGAGGGATTAAATGCTTAAGTGGTTGTGGAAAACCAGTAGGAGAGCTCAGATGTGTAGGGTTGGAATAAAAGGATAGTTTGATCAGGTCAAGTACCTCCCTACAAATAAGTTCAGCTGAAAATAGAATCTGGTCAAAGATGTATCTATTCCGAGCTTTCCAAAGACACCAATAGATGAGGGAAGGGAGTATGTTGCATATCAATTGATGACATTTAGATAGGTCAAAACAGTTCCAGAAGAGATAAAATCTCTGAGAAATGGAATGATATTCAGGGAGGTTAAAATGAACCAGAGATGCCATATTATTCCATATCGATTTAGCCAATGTACAAGATATAAAGAAGTGTTCAATTGAATCTGAGTGACAACAAATTGGACATTTCGAAGCCAGACTATATCCACAGGTAATAAGCACATCATCGAAAGGAAGAAAGGAATGAAGCATTTTCCATGTAAAAATAGATATCTTTTTCTGCAGTAATGCATTCCACAGATGCTTTGAAGCCGGGAAATTACCTGATGAGCCTGTGAGAGTCCGATATGCAGATTTGAATTAGAAGGTGCCAGATGCATCCGGTTTCCATATAATCCTATCTTCTCTGTCCTCCACAACCTCAGCATTCTGCAAAAACAACAAAGTATCATTTTCCAGGAAAGGAGAAATCTGAACTAATGTATCCGATTTATCTCTGATGAAATCTGATACAGAGCAGTGCTGTAATGCATCATAGATATAACTGGGGATATTATTAATCAATGGGCCATTGGGACACCAATTAGCAGTCCAAAAATTACAGCTACCTTTACCATGGATAATCAGAGAATTATTTTCTGCTATAGGATTAACAGAACAAATTCTTTTCCATGTAACAGATTTCCTATGAGAGTGAGGCAGAGACCACAGTAGTTTTGCCCATAAGGAGATACCTAACGGACTTTTCCACCACAGCTTAAGGGAGTATGCATCAACTATAGCTTTGATGGATCTAAACCCCAAGCCATTTTGAGAAGTTGGTTTTGCTAAATCTGCCCATTTTTTCCATATCCTATTTCTTTTCCCTTCTGACTCACCCCAAAAGAATCTAGCCAGTTTTTTCTCAAAAGTTTTGATTATATATTTTGGGGGTTTAGTTACAGACCATAAATGTTGTGGCATTGAGTATAAGCAGCTTTTAATCAGAATTAATTTACCCCCTGTGCTTAGCCACTTATTTTTCCAATTTTGCAACTTCTTATCTAGCTTTTCCATCAGAGGTTGGTAATATCTATTCAAAGTTCTACCCTTGAAAATAGGGCAGCCTAGGTATTGAAATGGAAAGGATCCCTGTTTCATTTTTAATATCAACCGCATCTGATTTACTTTGATAGTTGATGCCCTTTTACTAATGTAGAAATCAGATTTATGGAAATTAAACTTTTGGCCCGAAGTGAGTTCAAATATGTCAAGAAAAGCCTTAATCCTGACCAGGTTAGATTTTGAAGCTTGCATAAGGATAATAGTATCATCAGCATACATAAGGTGAGAGGTTGCTGAAATTGAAGATGGCAACTGATAGTATGAGAGTTTACTATTATGGAAAATGAATGATAAACTCCTTGAAAAAGCTTCCGAAAAAATGTTAAAGAGAAAGGAAGAGAGGGGATCACCTTGTTTAATTCCTCTTGTGGCTTTGAAAAAGCCCACTGGGTTACCATTAATAAGTATAGAAAAATAAGCTTGTGAGAGATTTGACATTACAGCATTTAAAAATTGTCCATCAAAACCAAACTTCATAAGAATATTTTTGAGAAAATCCCAATTTACTCTATCAAATGCTTTTTGTAAATCTAGCTTTAGAATACAGTTAGGAACTCTAGCCTTTTTGTCAAGAAATCTAACCATTTCCTGAAGATAGAGAATATTATCTGAAATATCCCTACTTTTCATGAAAGCTGATTGATTTTGGGAGATCAATTTATCCATATAGGGTCTTAATCTTTCCATTAAAACTTTAGAACAGATTTTATTGAGAGCATCGGATAAGCTAATCGGCCTAAAATCATCGAATGAACATGGAGTAGTTTGTTTTGGTATTAAGGTTATCCATGTGCTGGATATGCCTTTAGGCAAGGCTGAACCCCTAATAAAATCATTAACTACATCAACTAGATCATATTTTATAATGGGCCAGCACTTAGAATAAAATTTACTGGTAAAGCCATCTGGACCCGGGCTACTATTCTTACTTAATCCTTTAATTACTGCCTCAACCTCAGATTCCGAGGTTGGTTTTGATAATTCTAGGTTATCTTGAGCAGTAATAATGTTAGGAATTTGACTCAAAAAATGTGAATAGTAAGTATCATTAGGTCCTTGATTTGGTTCAGTTAACAGGTCCGAGTAATAAGAGATGGCTTCCTTCTGGATATCAGATTGAGAACTGAGCCATTGACCATCTCTATTTTTAATTTTGGATATCTGCAACCTACAATTTTTCTCTTATACCACCTTATGAAAGAATTGTGTATTATTATCACCTAACCTATGCCATTTCAATTTAGCCTTTTGTTTCCAAAACTTTTCCTTTTCTTTCTGAGCTCTCAGCAATAATGCTTTTTTCTCATTTAATTTAATGAGTTCAGGGTCAGAAGGATTTAAATCATAAACCGACTCCTGGATTCTTAGGGATTCTTCAACATTCATAACATTAGTGTCAATATTCCCAAAGCATTCTCTATTCCAAACTTTTATCTCCTTCTTTACTCTGATCAATTTTAGGAAAAATCCAAGTAAACCAGTCTCTACCATTTGTTTTTCCCAGATCCTCTTAATTAGAGAGGTGAAATGAGGGTGATTGAACCATACATTTAGGAATCTAAATGGTCTAGGGTTAAGAGTAGTCAAATTAGAAATATGGAGGAGAAGAGGAGAGTGATCCGAAGGCTGTCTATTCAAAATTTGGATAGAAGAAGAAGGATATTTATAATTCCAAGAGATGGTGCAGAGTCCTCTATCTAGCCTTTTTGAGGTCGGATGCCTAAGTCTGGAGTTACACCAGGTGAAAAGGTTACCAACTGTACTGATTTCCTGAATACCCGAGGTGCTTATCCATGTGTTAAAGTCTCTAATGCTACCTAAAGAGGGAGAGCTAGGGCCTCTATATTCAGTAAGGGAGGTTATAGTATTAAAATCTCCTATGAAAATAGTGTCACCCGGGTTAATAGCTGACAAGTCTTTCCATAATGTCTTTCTACCTTCCCTATTTCTAAGTGCATATATGAAAACAGCATCCATATGTAAAATAATAGATCTATGAGATATATGAACATGCAGAAACTGCTCATGAGATGAGAGAAGGGTAACTATAACCAAATTAGACCACATAAGCCAAATTTTACCATTATACAAAGTCAGGCCATTGGAGTAGTTAAGTGTATCCATATAAGATTGAAATTTAGAGTTATCATGCATTGGTTCAATAATGCACAACAGTTGGATTTTTTTTAACCTAACTAAGTTTATTAGCCTTAGCATTGAAGATTCCATGCCCCTAATGTTCCATACTAAGAAATTTACTGAGAGAGAACCTATCATTGTTCACTAGACTTATGACTTTTAGTTGATGATCTAAGCATCATTTTATTGATTTGGCTAAAGTAGTTAGATTTTTTACCTTTGGCCTTACCTTGCAGAAGGTTCTGCCCCTGGGTTGGTGATGAGCTCGAACTAGCCTGGAGATTTGAAGTTGCCTCCTGATCTGGAACAGGTTCTTCTGGTTCATCCTACAAAACAGAGAATCGGTTCCCCATTCTATCTTGTAGAGAGGGATTTACATTATTTTTTTTGTTCAGGCATGAGAGGATTGTCCCAACCTGGATATCATCTGTGGCATATGCTGCTGGAGTAAATTTTTTTAAAGTTGTTTCCTTTAGCAGCTTGGAAATAGAATTATCTATTGTGAAGTGTGTTTTAGGACTAGAACAAATGTGTAGGGGGTTAGCATTAACAATTGCAGGGGCTTCAGTAGTCCCTAAGGAAGTGCTAGAGTGCAAGTTTGGGAAGAGAGTTGGTATAGTTCTAGGATTGGGGTTCATATCTTTCATAGGAGCTGTTGAGTCAATCTGATCAGTTGAGGAAATTAATGGGGGTATATCAAACTTTTTCCCAGTAGCCTGCCATTGGGGCTGGCCATGAATTGTAATGTTATCAATAGTTTTGACATTAAGATTGGGGGAAAGACTCTACATTGAGTTTTAGAATGCCCTAATTTGGCACAATGATCACAGTAAAGGGGAATATCTTCATATTCTACTTGATATTTCCTATTGTTAGTTACTGATCCCAATCTAATATGATTACATAGAGGCTTTTGGAGATCAATCTCTACACATAATTTAATAGCTGAAGGTCTTGTGAGCATGTCAGTAGCTAGGTCATTTTTAATAAAGCTACCCATGCTATTACCAATGGATTCGATTGAAACTGAGTTATAGTAGTATAGCGGAACTTCTCTAATTCGATGGATTAATCAACCCCAATTGCTGGTTGTGATTTTAAATTTAATGCGTTTGACAAAATGCTTACGACTCTAGCTCTTGGATTCGTTCCATTTAAAAAAAATTCCTCTCAGGGTAGAAGGTAAAACTAAGAGGGGTCTATGCAGAAGGTAGATAAACGTTTTAGAAAGTAGATAACGTTTCAAACCTAATATATTTATCTATGTAGATTATATATTTTGCTACCAAAAATGTATAAGGCCGTCCAAATGCTTAGGGTTAAAAGCAACAGATTTCAAGAATCTAACATACAAATCTAGTTTGATTTCTCGTCCATGAATTCATTCAATGACTATATATCTATAAATATAATAAATTCATCTGAATAATACTTCGAAAGCTAACATGGAAAGTAAGCTCTCAGTTCATCCACTTTTTCTAAAATATTTATAGATAAGCATACAACAAATAACTAACAATTTGTAGTTTTATTGTTACGGTGGTGGCGGGTGGGATTTATCGGGGTCGAGATTTTCTGTCCGCCCTGTTTAGAAATTCTATAAATATTGGATTTATTTTTCATTTTTCAGCACAAATCTTTTTTTTTATGTTGGATAATTTGATTCAAATGGTGGTGCTATACTAGTTTTCCTCGGACGGAGTTTAGGCGGAGGCAAAGGATGATTTTTAAAGGCCACGTCTTTTTGAGTTTGGATAGGGTGGATCTTGGTCCTATTTTTTTATAGCACCTCTAGGCATCCCCTCTCGCACAAATATTTTTTATTTTCTATTTGTATTCACTGTATTTTCATTCTCTTATTTTAATATTATTTATTCATAGGTAAATATTAAAAATCATTTCAAAATAATCTTTTGTTTTAAAATCATTATTGACCAATACAACATATCCAACAAAAAATAAGTCAAGCAATTTATGATGAAATGTTTTTTGAAAGTAGTGCGCTCCTTGTGTTCATGGCAGAATCACAATGAGTTTATATAACTGCTTATAAATGTGTCATTCTAATTTGTGTGTGCGTGTTCTGGTAGATATGTGTGTGTCTGTTTTTTTAGTAGATTTTTATTTTATAAATAACCAAAACACAATTGTCGAATTTAATTAGTTGGGTCAGTCTAATTGTCTCATAATTTGAAACTGACAGCACTTTTTAAAACTGACAACACTTTTCAATTTGAACTAATTAAAAAAAATCCTCTGTAGTTTAATTCACCCAAAAAAATATATCGATCGACTGCTGCATTTCCTAATTATTCAAAATTTGTAGGATGAAGAAAAAGCTATTGAACTAATACCAAAATAAATTCAATCCAGCAAAACTGTATTTGCACATCCAAATTTGACAAAGTTTCAGCAATAGATAACAAATGAGTATAAAGTTAGCTACAGTTTTGCACAAGAGTTAAGAAAAATAAAGTCTAAATGTTCATGTGTTCTAAAAACGTAATTAGTTCATACATATCCTGAAATCCCTTTAACTGCTTTTTGCAAAATTTAGTGATGTTTGACTCATCTCAGATTCTCAGCACCTCACATGTGAAACACAAATAGAATAAGTGAATTCTACACTAGGTTAGATTGTAATACGGTTCATGATTTCTCCACTAAGAAGTTGCTTTTGTAAACGAGGATATAGATCCAAGTGCATATTATGCAATGACTTAGACGGAAACAAATGAAACATATTAAATCCCATAAACCAGTTGAATTAAACAAAGCATCTATGAAATTGTTAGTCGAATAACAAAAAAGAGAACAATACCGAGATGCACATGGGTTGGTGTGCGTTCATACAAAATTCCTCGCTCCACTCCCGGCTCACAGAATCTGGAACAACTTGATCACCCACGAACGACTTCCATGTGCCTCCTTGAACGATGTCACTGCTGCTAAGATCCCACTCAGCTTTTTCTTGCCCGTCACTGGAAGAGGATGGTTGCTCATCATTTTTTAAATGCCTTCTCATGTAAGAAGTTTGTTTCTACAAAGACACAATAAAATATCAATTAGAAAAACCAATCAATAGAAAATAATTTTTGAAAGGTTAACGATGCAACACTCACCTTAGGACGTTGAGGCTATCTAAACATCTGCACGAGTGGTCTCTCCTCATTGTTTGCTGCTACGTGTTTCTGAGCATCTGTTAATGATCATAACTTCATACCACTTCCCGGTTCATTGTAGCACTGTACAAGAAAATTGGCATATGCAATTAGTACTATAAGAGCAAAATGTAGCAAACTTTATAGTAAAACACTTTACTTTATCAGTGTAGGCATATTTCATGCCCTCTCTTCACGGAACTTCCTCCATGACCCAACCATTGGGAAGGTTGTAGCGAGATTTGCCTGCTGTAGAAGCCAAGGTCGCCATCTCACTCTCATGTGTCTCTTCCGTGTAGTTAATCATCTGGAAAAGTAAACAACCGAATTTTATCATCAGAGTTAAAGATAACATTTTCAATCATCATGTGTTGATTTCCATAAGCACAACAACACGTTTATCACACTACATAAACAACAATAAAAACTATTAAAAAAACTTGTCTAATCATGGGCATAGTGTGTGCATAATATGCACATAATTTTCACTTAATATACCTCACTATATTGATAACAACGACAACACATTTATCACGTTCAAACACAATCCTAACATTTTCATGACCGCAACTATGCATTTATCATACTATAAAAATAACATAAACTAGGAAATCTACACATAATTTGCACACAACCTGCCTCACTAAACAACGTGACATTTGCACTTGTTCAAACACAAAAATCCCGAATCGTGCAAGCACTCAAACAAGATCCTAACAATTTCATAACCACAATTTTCATTCAAGAAACTTCAAAAAAAAATTTGAACACATTAAACACCAAACCATATGCTTTCCATTCCAATCCAGAACCACTACATCACAAAACTAGAACATATACAAACACTAAAATGTAACAAGATTATTAATCGTACCTTTCCATTGTAAATAATCATCTTCATACAACTAGATACATGATGATAACTTGAATCAGAACTAGAACTAGAAGCAAGACCTCTGCCAAGTCGAAAGAAAACCCAAAAAACAAAATGAATAAAATATCAGTCTCAGAAGCTATAAACATCACAAAATAAATTTAAATACTCCTTTTGTCCCAGACTAAGTTGCATAGAATATTTTTCACAGTTTTCAAGAAACATGTTTGACCGTTAATATTTTTAACTACGTATAATAAAAAACAAATAAAAAGTCAATATTTAGAATCTACTTATTACGATGAATCCAACAATATCACATATGATAATATTATTGTTTATATATCTATTCAAATATGCGGTCAAACTTTGACAATGTTGACTGTCAAATAGTAAAAGTACTTTTTTTTTTTATTATGAGGGGATTTTATTATGGCTCCCCAAGCCTTCAAGTTGGGATTAAATACCCATAGAGATAGTCCAAAAGATAGATACATGAGAGAATTGGACACTAATTGTCACAGTTCCTACAGTCATAGGCTTATGCCATATACATAAAGCCTGTACAAAAGAATGAGTAGTATGGTCATCCAGACATATATGCTAATCAGAAAAACAGGAGTAGCCCTTCTGTTTGTGTAAAACTCCACCACCCTAGTGTCGAATTACACTCCAGCCTAGCTAGTCCTGTTTTGTACTCTGATTCTTCTCCAAAAGTGTAGTTTGTCCTCCAAAAGCTTTCTAGGAGGAAAAAGTATGAAATCCTAGTACTCTCTCTGTCCCAGCCATATCTGCACATTTTTTGGTCAACTTTTTGAAAATACGTTTGACCATAAATTTCAACTAGTGCATAGACGCCAATATCTTAATGTGAAATATCGTTAGATTCTCTACATAATGTATTTTCTAAATATTAAATATTAATACACCATTAGTATATGTAACTAAAGTTATTCGAAGTTAAATATGACATGAGAAAGTTGACCAAAAAGTATGCAGTTATGGCTGGGACAGAGGGAGTACAATATTCTAACTTGCCTTCTTAGTGGTCGCCCATGTGAGTTCGAGTGGTTTCGCAAAGAGCTGCACTCCCTTGCCTTTCACATGGCTCTCTACTGCTCTCAATGACCAGAATTTTCTCCCTGTCAACGGCTCATAGTAAAACTACAAAATGGGGGAAAAGGTAGCATTCAAAAACCTTTTAAAATACCACACAGCTAAAGAATCGCATAGGAAAATTTCCAAATGGCCACATATAGGAGTACTGTTAGAATAAATCAGATTACCTTGTTCCTTATTTCTCCTTTATTGTACTCTCTATATATTCAGTCATTAATAATACAATTCCTTATGACGTTCCTCTTCCAGCGTCCTCCTCCCTTGTGGCTCAAGAAAAACTCTCCTACAACACTCTGCTTTAGATGATGCAGATCAAACTCACTCCATCAAATTATCTTCTCTGAAAGCATCAAACAGGTTATGTTCTTCGTCCTCAAGGTCTGTACGGTTTCATTGATGGCACTAGATCTTTTCCTACTCTTCCACCACCACCGTAGACCCAATCTTTTGCTTCCACAGTCTCAAATCCTCCAGGTGGTAGAAAGGTTGATCCCAATGAGGCTTATTTAAAACCAAAAGAAGAGTATGATCAATAGGTTGATAAAGATCAACGTCTTTGCATTCTCCTATTTTCCTCTCTCCCCACTGAAGTTCTCATGAAACTCCCAGATTTTGCCACATCCAAAGAAATCTGGGATAATCTTGCTCTCATCTATTAGAATAGTAGTGCCTCCACCATTCTCCGTCCTCACGCAGATGCACAAGGTATTCGTAAGTCTGGTACTCTTCATGAACTTCATCTCAAGTTTAAGGAGACTTTGCAAAACTCTCTGTCATGGGTAATCTGGTTTTGAATGTTGATCAAATTGTATGATTCTTGACTGCGCTTGGCCCTGAGTGTAAAATTTTTTCGGCTCCTTTGATTAATGATGTTCCAACCCCGTTTTATGCATATGTTCTTGCCCGTGCCAAAAACCACGAGGCCTTTTTTATGAATTTACAGAGACATTCAAGACCAGCCGCAGGACAAGTTGTGTTCCAGACCAGTGATGCATCTTAAGCCGGCCGCGCATGGGATCACACGCCGACTTGAGGCGGCCGTGCCTGGCCTTCATGCAGCGGCCGTAGTGACCATTTCAGTGGTAGGTGCAGTGGTGGTCGGTAGTCCTTCTCTAGTTTTAAGATGGCTGGTCTGGTCCCTGGTCGTAGTCGTCCTCACTATTCCTGGTCCAGACGGCTCGGTCATTATGCTGCGACGTGCTACCAGATGCCGGCACAGATTGGTCGCCACCAAGCACTCATTTGGTAGAAAATCATCACTTTTCTCAATAGTCTGATACTTCTTCTTGTTTGTCAGATTGGTACCTTGATTCCGGTGCTACCAGTTATTTGGCGACTTCCACCTCAGGCCTAGACTGTTTCACTCCTTATACAGGTAAATCTTGTGTTCTTGTTGGTAATGGTTCTCCGGTTATGATATCTCATATTGATGATTCTAAAGTTTTGAGAACTTGCATTTGTCTGGTATTCTGGTTGTGCCTGATATTACTAAGAATTGATTGTATATTAATAGGTTAACCAAAGATATGGGTGTACTGATTACATTTAATGATCAGAACTTTATCATTCATAACAAAGTAACCAGGGTCGTTGTGGGCCGGGGGCACAGTGAGAATGGATTGTACGTTTTAGACCGGGAGATGCAGCATTTGTTTCAGTTTTACAGCAGAAAAATAGTCAAGCTTCATATGAGTTGTGGCATGCACGCCTAGGTCATTTTCCTAGTGCAGTGATTACTAGCTTACATAAGTCTGGTTTACTTTTAGTTTCTTCTTTGTTGCCTAAACCGCATACCTGCGCCCCTTGTGTTATGGCGAAAGGTCAACGATTGGCTTTTGTTGAGAACCCTAAACGTGCTGACAATGTTCTTAATCTAATACTTTGTGATTTGTGGGGTCCCTTCTCGATTTTATCTGGCAATGACTTCACATATTATGCATTATTTATGGGTGATTTTTTCGAGATTCACTTGGTTGTACCCCATTCGTCGCAAATCAGATTTTGTTGACACTTATTTGCAGTTTGAGGCACTTGTTGAGAATCAATTTTCAGCAAAAATTAAAGTTTTTCAAAGTGATGGTGGCATGGAGTTTTTAAACACTAGACTAATATCACACTGCTGCGAAAGGTATCCATCATCAGGTTTCCTGTCCGTCCACTCCAGAACAGAATGGGTGCACAGAATGCAAGCATTGCCAAATTGTTGAAATGGGTCTCACGATGCTTTTTCACTCCCATCTTCCGATTTCTCAATGGGATGATGTGTTCACCAATGCTGTCTACATCATCAACTGTTTGCCTACTCCAGTACTGTAGGGATCGTCACCTCATGGTCTTCTTTATTATCAGAATCCCGTGTATTGTAACTTTTATCCTTTTGGTTGTTGGATTTTTCCTTTTGTTCGTCCATTTGCTGATCATAAGCTATCTCCCCATAGTATTCCATGTATATTTATCGGTTACAACTCGCAGTATAAGGGTTCCGGTGCCTCAACCCTTCTACTGGCAAGGTCCATGTTACTCGTCATGCTCAATTTGACGAAACTTATTTTCCTCTTGCTCCAGCATCAGGGATCGGTTCTCCTTCTTCAGGTTTAGATGTCTCAACTTTTACTGATCCAGATATTGTCACAGCATCATCGCTAGCCTCGGTTCCATTTTCTTGACGATGAGCAGTCTTGGCCATTTGCTCTGCAAACTGACACGCGCCCCGTGCCCAGTCTTTTGATCATCCGTGATGGTGCCTCAGTTATGTCCATGTCCAGCCATGATCCCTCGGTCTTGTCTCACATCGGCGTCATGGGTTTACCTTGCGCTCAGCTCACGCAGCCCCGGTCTCCTCTCGTGATGGCGTCTCAGTCACGGGGGCCTCAGTCCCATCCTACGCCAACACCACAGGGACATCCCTATCTCGTGCTTTAGTTTCATCTCGCACTCCAGCCTATATCATAACTCTGCCCCAGCATGGCGCCATTGCCATGGGCTCCTCTCGTGATGGCGCCACGGCCACATCCCGTGATGATGCATAAGCCTCGGCCTCAGTCTTCTACCGTGATGGTGCACACTCCCCTTATGATGGCACCATGGCCATGGCCCGTGATGGCGCATCGGCTCCTGTCTCGATCCCATCCCATGATGGAGCCACAGTCACAGACGTGCTTGGTAGCTCAGGGTTTTCTCAGATTCCCAATTTTGACTTTGACCATAATTTTAGCCTTGTGGTTAAGGCATCTGCAGTTCAGACAGTTCTTGCTATTGCTACTATGCGTGCTTGGTCTCTACATCAGTTGGACGTTAAAAATATCTTTCTCAACGGTGTTCTTGATTCTCCAGTTTTTATGGCGCAACCTGTCGGCTATAAGGATCCCACTCATCCGGACTATGCTTTTCGCATACGTAAGGTCATTTATGGTCTGAAGCAGGCGCCTAGAGCATGGTTTCAGCGTTTCAGTGCTTATCTTCTGCAGCTTGGGTTTCGTTGCAGTTATTCTGATACTTCATTATTTGTGTTGTCTCGTGGATCGTCATTATTGTATATGTTGGTCTATGTTAATGATATCATTTTGACTGGGAATGATTCCACTATTATTCAGAAGTTCATTGATCGCAACCATCATGAGTTTTCCATCAAGGATTTGGGTGCCTTACACTACTTTCTTGGCTTGGAGGTCACACCCACTGCCTCGGGACTTCTTCTGGGTCAGGCGAATTATGCTTGGGACATTCTTTCTTGGGCTGGTATGTGAGATGCAGTGCATGTCTCTACACCATTTCTGCTGAATTCCCAGCTTCATAGTAGTACGAGTTCACAGTTCAAGAATCTGATGTTGTATCGCTCTTTGGTTGGTGCTCTCCAGTATCTAACCATCACTCATCCAGACTTAGCATTTGTAGTTAATTCTGTCAGTCAGTATCTTCAACACCCTCGGGAGGATCATTTTTCGGCTATCACTGGGATTCTCCGCTATGTTCGAGGGACTCTACATTTTGGCCTCAGTTTTCGTGCAGCTTCTTTTCCGAAGGTGCTCGGTTATTCTGATGCAAATTGGGCCAGATGTTTGGATACGAGTCGTTCTACTTATGGCTATGCTTTCTTCTTAGGCGGAAACTTGGTTTCTTGGAGTACGAAGAAACAGCCTACTATGTCCAGGTCTAGCACTGAGTCGAAGTATTGTGTTTTGTCTAACACTGCTTCCGAGGTCATCCGGGTGACTCATTTGCTTCATGATCTTCATGTTCCTCTTTCTGGTGCGCCTCTCCTGCTTTGCGACAACAACAGTACAATCTTTTTGGCTCAGAATCCGGTGGCGCATAAGCAGGCTAAGCACATCGACATTGATTATCATTTTGTTCGCGAGTTGGTTTCTTCGGGCAAGGTTCATGTTGTTCATGTTCCTACATCTCTACAGATTGAGGATATCTTCACCAAAGGTGTCTCTCATTCCTTGTTTGAGTTCTTTAGGTCCAAGTTTTGCGTCCCTGAGAATCCGACACTTCGCTTAAGGGGGGGGGGGCGTTAGAATAAATCAAATTACTGATTAGATTATGATTTATTGTGATTAGAATTCTTTCCTTATTTCACCTCTATTATACTCTCTATATATTCAGTCATCAATAATACAATTTCTTACAAAAAATCCTTCTATCAAGTACTCACAGTAAAAAATAAAAAAATAGGAAAATTAAAGGAAAAAAATTGAACCTTGTCGACGATACCGAAGCTGGTGCGGTAAACTCCCTCAGCTCACCATCCCTTGGGGAGCGTGAAACTCGTTGATCTTTTGGCGGTGGCTCTCCCAAAAGTAGCGGCGGTGGATTAATCATCAATGCTGATTCCCGGTTCCGATCATTCTCACGGCCGGTGGCATTGGAGCTCGGGCTCGCCATTGTTGTGCAGACGTGGGGTGGTGGCAGATGGTTCGCGTACGAGGGAGAGATTTCTCGATGGCCTGGAATTTTCGTGCAGTGGGAAGATCTCGCGCGGCAGGGAGATTTTGTGCAATCGGGAGATTTTGTGCGGTCTGGAGAATTCGTACGGTGGCGTTATTTCACAGGTGAAGGCTACTGTGTGCCTATGTGTAGGCGCCGGTGAGAGTTCTGGAGGGAATCTTTTCGTTTCTTCGGAACCGTTACGTATTTCCCGCACAAACCATTTTTGTTTTTCGTTTGTATTAACTTTAGTTTTACACTCTTACTTTGGAATCCGTCTCTTGATAAATAGTCTTTCCATAAATTATGAAAAAATAATGTTTAAACTATAAATTAGAAGAAATGAAGATAAAATTTTCAGCAACCAGGTCATAAAATTTATAACTACTACATGTTGCATATTAAACTTTTAATATTGCAACTAAAAGCTTTTGCCTTTTTATTATTTAATTAAACCCCATTTTCCATAAACTTATGAAAAATGGTCTTTCCCAAAACTTTTCCCTTACTTTATTATTGTTTATTCATAAATAAATAGTATTCATGGTTTTGACAATTACAATCCATCTAAAAACTAGTTTTTGTTAGGAATAATGAAATGCTCATTAGCAATAAGCTAGATTTGTGATAATTAATTATATCACTATTTATTTACCAAAGGGGAATACTATGACATTACCCCCAAATTCTACTCTAAATACCCCCTAGAGGATGAAGAAAAATGCACCTCTAATTCTCTCATTTATCACTTCTTCTCATCTTATCTTCTTCTCCATCTTATCTTCTTCTCCATTCTCTCCCTCTTACTTCCATCATCAAGTCTTTTGCTGATTTCTCAATAAATTAGTGCAAAATTAGTAAAAATCACAACACGTTATCAGCACGATAACTCTCCATTTTCATTGAGTAAGTCATTTTCTAAAAGTTGTAAGAATTTTGTGATAATGAATCAAGGTATTTGGTATTTAGGATACTAGTCCAAATTTTTATATTAATTTGTAGATGTCTAGAAACTCATGTGTTTAAACTTGATTATATTTGACTACACAGATCAACTTCACATAAGTGTCCAGCAACTATGACCTAAAGTTTTTTCCCTCATCCGGGACACTCTTAATCAGAACCCTTTTGATTGGCTCAATTTTCAAATGAATCTCAACATACTAGAATGTCTAATAATAATATTAATAATAATAATAATAATAATCAGTCACAGTATAAATGATGTGATGTATAATAATTAACCTTCTAACTTCATAGCTTTATTAACCTTCTAACTAAATAACACTACTAACTTTCTAACTACATAACACCATATACACACAGGAGGCTGATCCGCTTTATGGTAATGTGATGTGATTTATTAACTTTCTAACTACATAACATCATATTACTATACACAGGAGGCTTTGCCGCCTTATGGTAATATGATGTGATTTATTAACTTTCTAACTACATAACACCATATTACTATACACGGGAGGATTTTCCGCCTTAGGGTAATGTGATGTGATTTATTAAATTTCTAAATGCATAACACCATAATTCTACATAGGAGGCTCTACCACCTCATAGTAAAATGGTGATATTTCTATGATTAATTATGTCTCTCATATATTTGTCTATTTATCTGATGACGTTACATTGCTAATCTACTATTAATATTTTAACTACAATTAATTAATATAACAGTTATAAACGGTTATATTTTCCGCGGTAATATAACAGCTATAAATGGTTATATTTTACACTATAAATACAAAATATCAAATGATACAAAACCATATCCTCTCTTCTACCTCATATTTTTGCTAAATTTTGCCGATAAAAAGTCCAGACTAATATTTATCTTTGTTGTTGTAATTATTTTAGTATTACATGTTACCATCTCACCATAGAAGTTTCACCGAAAGATTTTCGTTTTTCTTCACTGATGATCGGAATCATGTATAGCTCTTTATATTTTGCAATCATTATAGACTTCAGTATTTTGAATTAAATCTAATGAACTATTTTACTTTCCATATTAGTTATCATCATGTCAAACCTTGTGAAGTTTGAATTCAGTCCACTCGACATCAGTGGAAACAACTATATGGCGTGGATGATAGACTTTGAGATGCACTTGAAATCAATGAATCTCCTTGAGACAATCCAAGAGGGGAATAACTCATCAAGGATGGACAAGACAAGATCTTTAATCTTCCTTCGTCGACACCTTGATGGAAGTCTCAAAAATGAATATCTCACTATGAAAGATCCACTTGAGCTATGGAAAAATTTGAAAGAAAGATACGATCACACAAGAGATGTAATGCTCCCCATATACCGCGATGACTGGAGCAATCTACGGTTCCAAGACTATAATAAAGTCTGCGACTATAATCCTGTAATGTACACAGCAGTAACCCACTTGACATACTGTGGGGTTACAATAACTGACAATGAAATGCTAGAAAAACTATTTTTACTTTCCACGCATCAAATGTGACCTTGCAACAAAAATATCGTGTGCGGGGTTTTAAAAGATATTCTAAACTAATTTCTTGTCTCCTCATTGTGGAAAAGAATAATGAGTTGCTGATGAAGAATCATCAATCTCGCCCGACTGGCTCAAGAGCATTTCCTAAAGCAAACGCTGTTAACTCCGACGAACCTGAACACATAAATTATTTTCAGGGTTGAGAGAGAGGTCGAGGTCATGGACGAGGTCGAGGTCGTGGTCGTGGTTACGGACGTGGTCGAGGTGGTTATAATTTTTCCTATAAGTCCGGTAACTACTACCACAAGAAGCATCAATATGAGAGGAACCATGAAAGTACCCATAAAAGGGGAAAATACGCCAGTTCATCAAAGGGATCTGGAACCTCTTGTTTCAGATGTGGTGGCAAATGACATTGGTTAAGAGTCTGCAGAGTCTCGAAGCACTTATGCGAACTCTACCAAGAGTCCATAAAAAGGAAAGGGGAAGGAGGCAAACTTCAATGAATCCACTCATCTCAAAGCTTCTGATTTCAATGATGATTTCACTGAACAACCAAGTCGTGGAAACTAAAAGAAGGACAATTGTATAACTATTATTGGGAATGAAACTAGATGGTCCGATGTCTGTTTGTATTTCCTTTATATATAAATGGTTTTGTTTAAAGCCTGCTACTTTCAAATTTATTATCTTTCTTATCAAATTTATTTTTTTAATTAAAAAGGTGAAATGTATAAAGCTAATCGTGAAGCCAACCAAAGGATTAAAAATGAAGAAATTTGCATACTCGATTTGGAACAACACACACTATATTAAAGGATAAAAGATTTTTGTCAAAGGTAAAACCAACGCACACCATTTTGAATACAATATCGAGTCATGCAGATATGATTGAAGAAGTTGGCGAGACAAACTTTACATTTCCAAATGGCACAATGTTTACAATAAATAATGCCTTGTTTTCGCCAAAGTCCAAAAGGAACTTATTGAGTTTCAATGATATATATTCTCATGGATTTGATACTCAGTCTGTAATTGAAGGTATCATGAAATATATGCTTCTCATTGTGTATAAATCAGGAAGGAACTGCATACTTGAGAAACTACCAATGCTCCATATTGGATTGCATTACACGCATATAAATGCAGTAGAATCAAATAAGGTAGTAATCAAACCTTCAATATTTACCATATGACATGATCGGCTGGGCCATCCTAGTTCAACTATGATGCGAAGAATTATTGAAAGCTCACATGGGCATCCATTGAAGGACCAGAAGATCCCTCATGGAAAATCCTTTCAATGTAAGGTTTTTCCCTTGGAAAGCTAATCATAAGGCCTTCACCGGGAAAGGTTGAAACAGAATCACCAGCATTTCTTGAATGTATTCAAGGTGATATGTGTGGACCGATCCATCCACCATGTGGACCATTTCGTAACTTCATGGTATTGATATATGCTTCTAGAAAGTGGTCACAAGTATGCATGCTATCAACATGAAATATGGCATTTGCTAAATTACTCGCTGAGATAATCAAATTGCGAGCTCAATTTCCCGATCATACGATCAAGAAAATCATACTTGATAGTGCCGGTGAATTCACATCCCAAACTTTCGATGATTATTGTATGTCAATTGGGATTATTGTTGAGCATCTCGTTGCTCATGTACACACACAAAATGGTCTGGTTGAATCACTGATCAAACGTCTCCAACTCATTGCTAGATCATTAATAATGAGAACAATGCTCCCTACTTCAGTATGGGGTTATGCAATATTACATGCTACAACATTGATTCGCATAAGGCCAAGTGCATATCATAAATACTCCCCACTACAAATTGCATCAGGCCAAGAATAAAATAAATCTAATCTAAGGGTTTTTGGTTACACTATTTATGTGCCTATTGCACCACTGCAAAGAACAAAGATGGGACCACAGAGAAGTCTTGGCATTTATGTAGGTTTTGTAAGCCCATCTATTGTTAGATACCTTGAACCCCTAACTAAGAATATTTGTACAGCTTGTTTTGCTGATTGTCATTTTGATGAAGAAAAATTTCCAGCATTAGGGGGAGAAAGATAACAGCTGGAAAGGAATAGTACCTGGTCTGTACCAACATTATTGCATCTTGATCCTTATACAAAAGAGTGTGATGGAAAAATCCAAAGGATTTTGCATATGCAAGATATAGAAAATCAACTTCCTGATGCATTTACAGACATAAAGAGAGTGACTAAATCTCACATCCCAGCTGAGAATGCTCCTGCTCAAATTGAAATCCCAAAAGGGCAAATTGAAAAAAAAAGTCACTCATGAAATCACAACACGCCTGAAGCGTGGAACACTCGGTTCAAAAGATAAAAGTCCTCGTAAAAGAAAAGGATCAGAGCAACAAGATGACCCCAAAATGGAGAAATGCATTCCTGTAGAAAAATGAAACGAGGAAAATCAAGAAATTTTGATTAATTGTGCCAATACTGATATAAGGTGGAGCCAAAATGAGGAAATCGATGATTCATTCTCTTACAATTTGGCATGCGATGTTATGGACGAAAATAATGGAGATCCTGAACCACAGTTTGTTACCATTGTAAAAATATACACGATTAGACTGAATGGATAAAAGGCCATTTAAGCTGAGTTAGACTCGCTCAACCGACGCAAATGTTTTGGGCCTATAGTACTAACCCTGAAGATGTGAGACTCGTTGGATACAAATGGGTATTTGTGCGAAAAAGAAATGAGAAAAACAACACCGTGAGATGCAAGGCTAGACTTATTGCACAAGGTTTTTCTCAAAGGCCCGAAATTTATTTTGAGGAAACATATTCCCCAGTCATGGATGAAATTATATTCGGATTCCTTATCAGTCTAGCAGTTCATGAGAAACTTAATATGCACCTTATGGATGTTGTTACCGCATACTTATACGGATCACTTGGTGCTGAAATTTACATGAGGATCCATGAAGGATTCAAAATGCATGAAGCATTAAGTTCAAAACCCATTGAAAGATATTCAATCAAATTACAAAGATCTTTATATAGGTTAAAGCAATCTGGGTGCATGTGGTACAACTAATTAAGCAAATATCTGTTACAAAAGGGGTATGTCAATGACCCTCTTTGGCCCTGTGTTTTTTTCAAGAAAACAACATTTGGGTGTGTGATTATCGCTGTCTATGTTGATGATTTGAATATCATTGGGACCAATGAAGATATTATGGAAGTAATCTCTTACTTAAAGAAGGAGTTTGAAATGAAAGACATTGGGAAAATAAAATATTGTCTTGGTTTTCAGATTGAGCACTTGCAAAGTGGAATACTTGTGCATCAATCAAATTACACAAAAAAGGTATTAAAGAGATTCAATATGGATAAATAAAATTCATTGAGTACCCTAATGGTCGTAAGATCCCTTAATTTGGAAAATGATCCATTTCATCCACGTGAGGAATAAGAACAGGTTCTTGGTCCAAAAGTACCATATTTCAGTGCAATTGGTGCACTTATGTATCTCGCTAATTGTACTCGACCTGATATAGCTTTTGCTGTTAATTTATTAGCGAGGTTCAGTTCATCTCCTACTAAAAGGCACTGGAACGGAATCAAACATGTGTTTCGTTACCTTCAAGGGATAATTGATTTGGGATTATTTTATTCCAACACTACGGAACCAGTTTTGTTGGCTATGCAGATGCATGTTACCAGTCAGATCCACACAAAGGTAGATCTCAAACTGGGTATGTGATTACTTGCTGAGAGACTGCGATTTCTTAGAGTTCACAAAAACAAAAACTCACCACAACATCATCAAATCATGCTAAGGTTATCGCATTGCATGAAGCAAGTCGAGAGTGTATGTGGTTGAGATCCATGACGCGACATATCAGAACCACAAGTGGTCTCCTATCAAATGATAATCCCATCACACTTTATGAAGATAATGCCGCATGTGTTAATCAAATGAAGGAAGGGTACATCAAAAGTGACAGAAAAAAGCATATTCCTCCGAAGTTCTTTTCATTTACTCAAGAGCTGGAAGAGAGTAATATTATCAACATCCAATATATCCGTTCCTGTGAAAATGCAGCAGATCTCCTCACAAAGGCTCTCCCCACTTCAGTGTTCAGAAAACACGTTCATAACAACCGAATGCAAAGACTACGAAATTTATGAAGAAATCACTAGTGCCAACATGGGGGAACTATACGTGGCTGTACTTTTTTTCCCTTAGTGTGGTTTTTATCCCACTGGATTTTACCAAGTAAGGTTTTTAATGAGCCAGCATGAACACGTAATTATTGGAATGAGCATTCCAGGAAGAGTGTTAGGAATAATGAAATGATCATTAGAAATAAGCTAGATTTGTGATAATTAATTATATCACTATTTATTTACCAAGGGGGAATACTATGTCATTACCCCCAAATTCTACTATAAATACACCCTTAGAGGATGAAGAAAAATGCACCTCTTATTCTCTCATTTCTCACTTCTTCTCATCTTATCTTCTTCTCATCTTATCTTCTTCTCCATCTTATCTTCTTCTCCATATTATCTTCTTCTCCATTCTCTCTTCTTACTTCCCACATCAAGTCCTTTGCTAATTTCACAATAAATTAGTGCAAAATTAGTAAAAATCACAACAGTTTTGTTTTAAAAAAATATTATTGACCAATAAAATGAATCCAATCATCTTCAACAAAATTTGAATGGAATAATTTGTGATAAT
The DNA here is from genome assembly GCA_037428765.1 of Rubia yunnanensis. Classification (NCBI taxonomy): domain Eukaryota; kingdom Viridiplantae; phylum Streptophyta; class Magnoliopsida; order Gentianales; family Rubiaceae; genus Rubia; species Rubia yunnanensis. The sequence goes on along the minus strand of CM075064.1, from coordinate 110,046,594 downwards.
CTTTAAAAAAAATTTGTATGCACCTTGTTTTAAGGCAAAGTCTTGGGAAAGACGGTCTTTCCATAGGCTTATGGAAAGACGGGGTTTAACTAAAATAATAAAAGGTAAAAGGCTATAGTTGCAATATTAAACTTTTAGTGTGCAACATGTAGTAGTTATAAAATTTATAACTCGGTTCATGCAACCCGAAAATTTTATCTCCATTTCTTCTAATTTACACTTTAAACCTTGGTCTTTCCATAACTTATGGAAAGACCGTCTTTCAAGAGACGGACTCTTGTTTTAATAGCTGAATTAAATGAGTTTGTAGAAAATAAGGTTAATAATGTGTGTTTGCAATCATGATCTCAGGGTACATTATGCAGTAATACAAAATACATGTACAAGCTAGGAAAAGGAAATAGAATCTAATTACAATTACAAGTAATATCTACATTCCTTAATACTCCTCCTCAAGTTGGAGCATAGGGATCAGAAATGCCCAACTTTCCAAGTAATGAATGAAATTGGTTACGTCTGAGAGCTTTGGTAAACAAGTCCGCAGGTTGATTAGAAGTGCGGATATGATGAGTAACAATAATACCAGACTGCACAAGATCCCGAACAAAATGACAATCAACTTCGATGCTTCGTACATACATGGAACACATGATTTGCCGTAAAATGAAGAGCAGCTTGACTGCCACAAAATAAACGCATAGGAGTAGTATGCGCAACCCCCATATCTTTAAGCAAAGATTTAAGCCATAATAATTCATAATAGGTAACAGCTATAGAACGATAATTCACTTCAGCAGAAGACCGAGAAATCGTAGGTTGCTTCTTAATCTTTTAAAAAACCCAAGAATTGCCAATCATCATAAAGTATTTGGAAAGAGAACACCGGGTAATGGGGCATGCAGCCCAATCAGAATCATAGTAAGCAGTCAACTGCAACGCGCTACGAGAGGAGGGAAATAAACCTTGACCAGGATGACTCTTCAAATAGTGTAACACACGAACTGCAACTTGCTTGTGATGAACACAAGGAGACTTCATGAACTGGGAAAGTGTATGAATTGAATAACTAAACTCAAGATGAGTGATAGTTAGGTATATCAGACGCCCAATCAGACGGCAGTATTGCTCAGGATTATGGTAAATGAGACCTTCAACACGCGCCAGATCATGTTGTTGCTCTATTGGAAAATCAGTCAGTTTAGAAGCAGATAAACCCGTGTCAGATAAAATGTCCAGGGCATGTTTTTGTTGTGAAAGAAACATCCCATCCGTTCTTCTATCAATCTCTATACCCTAGAAATAATGAAGCAGACAAATATCTTTCATGTGAAAATAAGAGCTCAAGTATTTCTTGAATTTAGAGATAAGCAACGAAGAACTACCAACAATAACCAAATCATCCACATAAACAAGTACATGCAAAGATATCGAACCACAGGAGAATGTAAAAAGAGAGCAATCTGCTTTACTTTGAACAAATCCAAATGCATGCAAAGCCTGGGCCAATTTGGAAAACCAATTGCGAGGAACTTGACAAAGACAATAAATGGATTTTTGAAGGCGACATACCTGTCTAGGGGGAGCAGGATAGCCAGGGAGAGGCTGCATGAAGACTTATTCATGCAGATCACTATGTAGAAAAGTATTATGCATATCCATTTGATGTTGTTCCTAAACACGAATAACTGCAACCGACAAGAGCATGCGAACCAAACTCATCTTTGCAACAGGAGCAAATGTCTCAGTATAGTCAATCCCTTCAATCTGACAATTCCCAAGAACCACTAGATGAGCTTTATGACGTTCGATTGTACCATGAGACTTAAACTTAGTACGGTAAACCTATTTGCAACCAATTGATGTCTTATCCAGAGGTAGATGAGCCATCATCCATGTCTGATTACGCTCAAATGTAGTAATCTCATCAGCCATAGCATCTCTCCAATGATAATGCTTTGACGCCTCAGAATTAGTGGTGGGATCTGCACTAGAAGTTACTGCATCTAAAAATCTAGAATGCATACTAGAAAATTTATTACAATTTACATTATCAGAAAGAGGATAGAGAACACCTGAGGATAGTGATGACACTTGAGTAATCGTAGCAGTAGGGGGGGAGATTCTTCAGTAGTAATAACACAAACATCATCATCACAGACATAATCATCCAAGTAAGAAGGAGGTTGACGATCGCAGATAATCTCTATTAGAGGAGGTAGCTCAGCAGTAGGAGGCTGTGCCAGAGTGACTGGCGAAGTGGGCAGCAGGTGGTGGTGGACGACAGAGTTTGGAGCTGGAGACGCCTTGTTAGACGGCAGTGGAGAAGTAGGGTCCAGGTCCAGCGGCGCATGAGGCGCATTATCAGTAGACTCTACTGGCGTGTGAGATGCGTGCGACGACGTCAACTCTGGCTAGACATCATCGAACTGAACCAACAGAGTAGGCGGTTGGTGGTAGGGGCCAATCATCGGGTCTAGCTGCAAAGGCGGAGTGGCGACCGGCGGCAATGGGAGGCGGTGACCGGTGCGTACGGCTCTAGTGGCGGTGGCGCCGATGGCAACGGTGAGGTGGTGGTACCACCGTGATGCACTGATGAGGCCGATGTCGAAGTAATTGTAAATGGGAACTGGTCTTACTGTTGAAGAAAGTGCGGGGTTCCAAGCCATAAAGGAGATAACCTTTCTTTCCAGTAGGATAACCAAGAAACAAAAATCAATGAATTATTGCCGTTGTCACCGAATCTGGAAATGTAAGCAGCAAAACACAAGCATCCAAACACCCTCAAAGGTTGGTAGTTTAGAGCTCGTCCATAAAGGATTTCAAATGGAGTGCGACCATTGATATGTTTTGTCGGTGTCCTGTAAATCAAATAAGCAGCAGTGAGAACACATTCTTCCCAAAAATCAACTGACAGGTTAGCTTCAAAATGCAAGGCATGTGCCACATTTAACAAATGGCGATGCTTGCGTTCAACATGGTCATTTTGCTATGGTGTATCAACCATAGATGTCTAAAAAACAATCCCAAATTCAGCAAAGTATGATCTCAAAAGTAGAAATTCAGTACCATTATCAGCCTAGACACACAACATTGAGCGGCCTAACTGGTTCTTGACCAAAGCACAAAATTTCATTAATCTAGAAGCTACATCTGACTTAGAAACTTGTAAATAAACCCAAACATCTCAGGAATAATTATCAACTATTGTGAAAAATAAAAGGCACCACTAGAGGATGGTGTTCTATAAGGACCCCAAACATAATAATGTGTTAATTCAAACAATGAACTAGCATTTTAAAAACTCAAAGAAAAACTATGTCCAGTCTGTTTTGCTCTATAACAAATAGAGCAAGGAACATAAGTATTATTTGTGCTAAAATCAATAAAAGAAATAGAAGACAACACCCTAGAGGAAGGATGTCCAAGTTGTTGATGCCATAAGTCAAAAGCAGACTCAGAAGCAACTGTCGAAAAAGACTCAAGGATAGGAGGACGAGCACGAGTATCCAGCAGACGAAGCCAATAACCCTCTCCCCCTTGTTGTTCACCCATGACAATCACAGTCCTCATACTGATTTTCTATAAAATGCAATAATTTTTAGTAAACAAAGCTAGTTTAAGGCAGATAATAAGTTGCATTGCAAAGTAAGTATGTAAAGCACATGATTAAGGGTGACATCACCAAAATAAATAGAACCATATTGTGTAGTAGATGACATAGATCCATCAGGCAATATAACATTGACAGTATCGATAGCAGTAGTAATATCAGTAAGAGAACCCTTGTCACCGTTCATCTGATATGAGGCTCCTGAATCAAGAATCCAAGGCAAAGTAGACTTACCTAACCCATTGTCAGACAGTGAATTAAACCAATTAAGAATGCATGGTCGTGCTCCATTGGTCATTAGACAGAGCATGGCCAAAATCAGATCGGGTAGGGGCACTGCCATTGGAAGCTGTTGTCGTAAACCCTAGCAGCAACATAGCAGCGCCGGCGAACGGCAATGGAGGTGGACTGGCCGCGGTGGCGGGAGCCACAAGGCCTGCACCAGTGATCGGCCGAGCAGCTGGTGCCGCTATCTTGGTGGCGTTGGCTTCTTCCTCATCTCCGTGTATCATTCTGAATAGTATGTGAGCTGGAAATATGAAGCTTTATCATGACCCTTGCGATGACAATGTGTACAGACAAGATTCTTGCAATTAGCTAAGTGAGGACAATTGTCGATGAACCTGTAGGTGGTGGGCATCGTGCGACATATGCCATGGAGTCAGAAGAAGGCTCATGGGACCGGATGACAGCTCGGTGATTCTCCTCCTGGGCAACAAGTGCATACACACGCATGACTAGTGGTAATGGATCAAGACTCATGACATGGGATCATAAGGTGTGATAGCCTTCATCAAGACCATAGATAAACTGATAGATCAAATCTTTTCTCTCTCTCTTGGAAGCTGCGGGCAGCTAGGTTACAGGTGCACAACGGTTTGCAAGCTTCACAGGAGAAAACTAAAAAAGGCCTAAGAGAATTGTAGTCTCCAAACAGCTTTTTCAAATTGCCAAAATAAATGGCGATGGTCTTCCATTCCGCCAACAATTCTGAATATCTTCATGCATGTACAAATTTTCATACTATCACCAAGGGTAAAACGTGCCTTTAGGTCATACCAAAGTTTTTTAACTGTGGCAAATATGCTTGCAGAAGATTGCAGTGTTGGATCCAAGGTATGTAAGATCCAGTAGAAAAGGGTAGCATTAACTCCAGGCCAATCAATAACATCAGCATGATCATTCAGGGGTTTGGTAATGGGTCTATCAAAGAACCCAATCTTGTGCTTGGCAAGCAAAGCACGACAAATTTCATCAGACCATTCAAGGTAATTCTCTAGACCCTTCAGGATGGTGGGTGTGATAACAAAATCAGGACCGTCAGAAGAGCCAATAAAGTAAGGATCGTTTGGTAGGTGGCCAAAAGGTACAGGTGACTTAGAGCCATATTGCAACTGCAACTGTTTCAATAAAGTTGCAATTACCTCATAGTCGTTCATGTTCTGTAGCTTGTTGGTCTTAGCTTCAGCATCGATGCATGCATGTTCATCGGGATTAACTCCAAAGACAGACATAGTGAAAGATCTGAATCAGCGGGAAATCGAGAGTGGCGGCGGCAGATCGAATCGGTTGGTAGACGGTGTGGTGGCGCGTGAACATCACGGCAGCGACACGTGAAACAGGACGTCAGCGTGTGTGGATCACGCACGAACAGACCTGGGCTGCAGATGGTATCATGCGATCGCAAATGGCTGGGGGAGCACAGCGGCAGTCGGTGGACGGAGAACTGCGAGCAACAGCGGTGGTTGGACGGTGAGCGTGGAGGTAACCCGTGGCTGGGGAAATTTTCTTTAGGATTTTAGGATTCTAGGCTCTGATACCATGTAGAAAATAAGAGTAATAATGTGTGTTTGTATTCATAATCTCAGGGTACATTATATAGTGGTACATAATACTTGTATAAGCTAGGAAAATAAAATATAATCTAATTACAATTACAAGTAATATCTACATTCCTTAATAGAGTTTATTCAATCGTTACTCTTCTTTTTGTTAGGGCAGATTCGATCAATCAAATTGTCATAATAATTTGGATTTGTGATTTAGAAGTGGCAGAGTTGAGATGATTTTATGCACTTGCTTATACATGTGTCTATTCGAATTGTCTGCGAGTTATATTCAGATCAATTATTTTATTTCATATATAATATTTTTTTGTAGAAGGGCAATGGAGAGACTTTAGCGTTCAATTTGATTTCTCTATAATTTTATACATCATAAATTATTTAAAATAATTATCAAGTCAAGTCCGTTAGATGGGTTGGATAGTCTTAGTATTTTTTTTATTTCCGAACAGCACTAGTCGATCAAGATTAATTTTAAAATTCCTAAGGTATGATATTTGTTAGGGGATTAGCCGACATTTAATTATTAACTAATAGTAATAATTGACATGACTGGTTTATTATTATTTATAAACTGATATATATATATTTTTAGGCTAAGTTTTGTTAAAGACTATTTTTCCATAGGCTTATGAAAAAATGAGGTTTAATTATTATAATAAAAGGTAAAATGCTTAGTTGCAAGATTAAAAATTTATTATGCAACATGTTATAGTTATAAAGTTCATAACCCGATTAATACAACCCAAAAATTTTATCTTTATTTCTTCTAATTTGCACTTTAAACCCTAGTATTTCCACAATATATGGAAATACCATCTTTCAATTTACAAACTCATCTTCTTATATGTAATTTTGAAAAAAACAATGAGGGTTTATTGTGTTAGCTAATCTGACTGGCTATTTGTGTAAATAGTTTTTGGGAATAGTCAATTGATAAGCATATGATAGTGTATATGACCAATAAGGATACATGATCAATTTATTTCTAAGCATGTACATATAATAGACAGTATATATTTAATTGTAACATATTTCATTTTTAAAAAATAAAATTAATTTTATTTATGTTTTAATATACTTATATAAAAAATATTATTAATTCTTTTCTTATAAATGTATGAAAAATCTTACTGAAAATCTAAAATGGTATGCATTTAATATAATTAATTATATGAATGAAATTATAGGTTACGTATTTATACTTCAAACTGAAAACAAAAAATTCAGGTCACGACAAACTTAATCATGCAGAAAAAAAACATTGTGCAATTGTAAATATAATATTGATATGAGACTAAAATAATACTTATTTTATTTACTTATATGAAATTTAAATTGTTAAATATTGAAGAGCCCGTCTCTTGAAACACAACCTATCAACGAATCATTAAAAAAATTAAGGTTTAAACAGTAAATCAGAAGAAATGACATAAAATTTTCAAATAAAGTAGAGGATTGAATCCCATCTTCCAATTTAAAAAGTTTCCCACCAAACAACAAAATTAGGTTCGGAATGTCAAACATTTTTTTTATTTTCTTTTAAAAATAATCATTAATAGTTGCTAGGGAAAATGCCCAACATCGATTACAATAAGTGAAATTGACATCCAACTCAACTAGACTCTAGCAATAACTAATCTATTGCGAATATATCTAAATTACATGTCAACCAGACTTATCATTTGTCCATTACAGATTAGAGATCCAATAAAAATTGTAATATTGCCATGAGATATTAATGTAAAGTCAAGTGGTTTTCATTAATTATTTAATTGGCAATTTGTGAACAAATTTGAAAACGAAAAATATTCCATGTTGGAACATATAGACACAGCCACAATCACCTACAAGGTTTTCATAGAGAGAATATTGTGATTATGTTGATTTATGGATATCTGAATATTCAGCAATATATTAGGCGGTGGTAGAAGCATATTAGATTTATGGAAAATTCCTACAAATATGAAATTGGATTTATGGAATATATGTGATATATTGTGATAAGGAAAATCCCTTTATTTATGGGATTTGGATATGCTTTAGAAGCATATAAGGAATAGGAATATTATGGAGATTATCATGGGGAGTTCCGATCTGCTCATGGGTTTAAAAGGGGACATCACCGCTGCATTAAACTCACGAACTTAATTGTAAAAATCTGCACATAGATTTTCTATCTTTCCGAGAGTCTTGCAAGAGCCAGATCTATATGTTCCAACATACGTGACCTGCCGTTCAAAGTTCAGAATCGTATGCCTTATTTCCTCGGGAGGAGGAGATCTAACGTCGATGAATTTCGAGGTCATAGGGAGTCTGATCAAGGTGGATCGGTAGCTAGGGGAGCTAGCAGAATTCACATTTTTAATTAGTAAAGATAAGTATTTTGTATGGTGTACCCTGTACTGTATCTTTCTGATTAGTGGATTCATTCTGAACTGGGCCAGGCTCCGCTGATGTAGGTAGATTTCACTAAACTGCGTAACCAAGTATCGTGTCTTTATGCTTTACATTATTGCATACTTGGTTAGATAGGTTATGTTGGAACATAGCAATAATAATTAAGATAATTTGGTAAAACCAAATTACATTTGGTATTAGAGCCTGGTCACTTATTTTTCCCTTGGTTGTGTCAAGGAAAGTGTGATCCGGTTTTACCATGGCGCCCAAAGAAGGATCTTCAGTGTCTCCGCCACCTCTGGTGAAAGGCAACAACTACAACTATTGGAAGGCTCACATGAGGGTCATCATCAACTCACTGGATGAACTTGCTTTTCACTATGTTGAAAATGAGTGGAATCACCCTAGTGAAGATGCCAAAAAAAGCTCTAAGGCAAACGAAGGAGAGTCAAGTCGGAGGGAGCAGAAACTCAAAGATAAATCTACTTGGTCTCCTAATTAACTCAAGGCCTCACTGGAAAATTCAAAAGCATTAAATGCTATCTCCACGGCATTTGATGAAAATCAGTTCAAACTTATCTCAACATGCCATCAGGCCAAGCAAGTTTGGGATATTCTGCAAACTGTTCATGAAGGGACTAGTCGAGTTCGAGAATCTAAATTACACATGTTGGCTACAAAGTTTCAGGAACTCAAGATGGAGGAAGATGACACTATTATTGTATCAATGGGAAACTCAGAGACATCTCCAATGTGGCGTATCAACTTAGAAAAGTTTACAAAGAGGCAAAATTGGTGAAAAATACCTTGAGATCACTTCCTAAAAGGTTTGCAATGAAGGTTGCAGCAATAGAAGAATCAAGAGATGTAGACACCATGAGTCTAGATGAATTAATTGGATCGTTACAAACTTATGAGATGACATTCCAACAGACTACAAAAAGGGTCCAAAAGGCATTGGCGTTCAGAACATCGTCGTCAAAGGACAATCACGAATCTAACAATGATGATGAATTTGAAAAACTTGCACTCATCACAAAAATTTTCTCAAGAATTCTAAAGAAAGTAGTAAACAAGAAATTGCAAGAAAGGTTTGGTGGAAATAGACCAAGGCCACAAGAATTTGGAAATAACAACGGGACACGGTTTGAACAAGGAAATCAGTAGTTTCCCAGAAATCAAAGTGATGGATCAAAACAGGCTGGACAAATTCAATACAGAGAATGTGAAGGATATGGTCATATTCAAGATAAATGTGCAAATACCCGGAAGAAACAAGGAAAATCACATGTCACCTCATGGAGTGAAGATGAGAAAGACGAAGAGGAACTTATGAGCAACTATGTGGCATTTGGGGCAAAAATTCATGGTGCATCAGATGATGGATGTTCCAACATGTCAGATAAAATTGAAGCTGTATGTTCCAACATAGATTTGTATGAGATTTCCAGTGATGATGAAATACTTGCTATGAGTGATTAAGAAATCTACAGTAAATACGAAAAGATGTATGCTATGTGGCTCCAAGTTGTTGATACAAACAAAGTACTGAAGGAAGAGAAAAACCACCTGGCTGAGATAGAAAAACAGTTGTGTGTAGAAGTTGCTGAACTCAGAAAAGAGAATGATAAGTAGAATGTGAAGCTAATTTCATCAACCAAGAGAGCTGAGACATCTGAAGCAGCTATTACCAAGCTAAAATTTGGAAAAGCAAAACTTGATGATATTTTGGTTATGGGAAAGAGCTCTGGAGATCGACACGTAATTGGTTATGATAACCCACTTAAGAACACAGTCACGCTCATGTTGAAGATTCGAGAGGTAAAGAGAAAGTTTGGAAAACCTCATCAAAAGAAACCTCTCATCTGTAGCTACTGCTCGTATCAAGGGTACACAGAGGAACAATGGCAGAAACTGCTCAGAGACATCATAATAGGACTTTTCAGGAGATGACTCGAGTCGTGTTAACCGAGAAAGAAATTCACAAAAATGGTGGGCAGAAGCCATTAATACAGCTTTCTATACAATCAATCGAGTGTATTTACGTCTATTCACAAGCAAAACGTCCTACAAGATTTGGAAGGGCAGGAAACCAAATGTCTCACACTTTCATGTGTTTGAAAGCAAGTGCTAGTCTAACCACCTCCGCCGCCTAACCACATCACCACCTCCGCCCGCCCGTCCAGTACCACCTCCACCTGCCCAGTCCAGCCCAGATTCGCTGCTGCCCGACCTTCCCTCAGTTGCACCCAGCCCAGATTGAGCCATTCATTCTGCATGTTTTCTCAGTGATTTCAAAAGTACCCTCGCCGTGGAAAACTAGGTGAAGCAGACGAGCAGCCTTTGCCTTGGATAGTAAGTTCAGATATCCTCCTTAACACAATTAGTTTCCCACCAAATGCAAATTTGTAAGAGAAAAATGTTGCTTAATTTGTAGGAAAACATTTTAACTTGTCAATGGGAATATTTCAAGCCCTCACTGCACCCAACCATCGAGAAGGTTGTAGTGAGATTTGGCCACTATAGAAGTCAAGGTCGCCAACTCACTTTCACGCATCCCTTCCCTGTAGTTAATCAACTGGAAAAGTAAACAATTTTATCATTAAAATTAAAAGTAACATTTTCAGTCATCAAAATATTATGATTGCCTTAACCACAAAAATATGTTTATCAAACTACATAAACACTAATAAAAACTTGAAAATTCCTTTTCAATCACGGGAACAATTTGCGCATAACTTGTCCATAATTTACACATAATTTGCCTCACTATTCGAAAAAAAACAGCACCCATTTATCAAACTGCAAAAAAAAACCAGGAATATTGCACATAATCTGCACATATACTTAGCATAATATGCCCATGATTTGCACACAATCTACCTCACAAAACAATAGCACATTTGCACACATATTCAAACACAAAAATCTATCCCCACAATTCATATCCATAAAATTTCATTAAAGAAACTATAAAATTTTTGAAACACATTGAATGCCAAAACATCTTCTTCTAATCCATAACCACTACATTCACGAAACTCGAAACACACAAATACTAAAATGTAACAAGAAACGAGTATTAATAGTACCTTTCCTTTGTCAATAATCATCTTCCTGCTAAGATTAGTAGCAGGACTAGGACCAGAACGAGAACGTTTAGAAAGTTTTGGTAAATTGAATGAATGGCGGCGGCAGCAACGAGATCTAACAGATTAATAAATGCCATTTGGTGGTTGAGATTTAAATTTAATGAATTTGACAAAATGCTTATGATTCCAGCTCTTGGATTCGTTCAATATTTTCAAAACTCCTCTCAAGGTAGAAGGTAAAACTAAAAAGGGGCTGAGCAGAAGGTCGATAAACGTTTAAGAAAGTAGATAAAAATTTAAAACCTAATATATTTATATATGTAGTTTATATATTTTGCTACCAAAAATGTATAAGGCCGTTCAACTGGTTAGGGTTAGAAGCAGTAAATTTCAAGAATCTAACATACAAATCTAGTTTCACTTCTCATCCATGAATTCATTCAACGACTATATATCTATACATATGATAAATTCATCTAAATAATATTTCGAAAGCTAACATGGAAAGTAAGCTCCCAATTCATCTAATTTTCCTAAGACATTCATAGGTAAGCATACAACTACTTACTAACAGTTTGTAGTTTTGTTGTTACTGAGGTGTATAAATTATGTTGTTTATTATATTGGAGTTTATTGTGATTTTATGGGATTAATGTGCACTTTAGGTGTATTATTTATCATAGACTACAGGTTTGTGAGCTTAAGATGAATTAGGAGGAAGTGGGGAGAATTATGAGAATTATGACAAAAAGAAGCAGTCAAAATTTGCAAAGAAACAATTCGGACGTTTCAAACCATGAAGCAGATTTGGAGATATTTTAGAGTTGATTTCATGGAGGATATGATCAGAATTTTTGAGATATGCATGGAGATATTTTAGAGATATGATTAGATTGTGATTCTTATCCCTTATTTACATAAGGATAAGATTAGAGTTCAAATTTGGAATTGATTTAAGTGATTTTTGGGCTAAACCTCTCCTCTATATAAGAGGCATTCGTTTAGACATTTTTTGGATGCACTTTTTAGCTTAGAAATAGTTCAGAAATCACAAAGTCTTACTTTAGGCAGGGTCTTTTATGCAACTAACAGTAGTTTCAATTAGGGTGGGGTTCTTTTTAAAATAATCCGAGAAAATGGAAGTTTTTTCGTGCAATTGAGAGAGTTTAGTGTTTGTATATATGTCAAATTGTGATTCTAGATTCCATTTATTTCTCCACGCATTTTTTATTTTCGAAAACACACAGTAAACACATAGTAACCACTAGAAACAACTTGTAACCTCTGCTTCTGCCGGAAACCATCAAATTTCACCAGAAATTGCTGCGATTTGGTGGAATCAATGCATTGTGACCGCATATTCACTCAGAAAGTTCAATTTCTGTGTTTTTGTTTTATATTTTCCAATTTCCGTTTCACTGTGTGTATTTATTATGTGTTTTGCCCTAACTGTTGTATTTTTTGTTTTTGCCCTGAAGAATATGGCTCACACGAAGCGTCATGCGGTTTCTCCTTCCAAATCACCACTGAAACATGTGTCAGGTTATTTTTCCATTTTATTTTTGGATTTTATGTTTGTGCGCTGATGTTTTTGATGTTTCATGTTGTGTTGTAGTTCAATTTTCCTCAGTTTTTGCATTCCTATTTTTTTTCTAGATTTGTTGTCTCTGTTGTGTATAATTTCATCAGTTTATGTGCTGTTTGTGTGTGATTTTGGCAGTTTTACGTTGTAGTTTGAATATTCTTCAATATGTTGTAATCTGCTGAGGTTTTTTTTGTATATGATTTGAGGTTCGACTCGTGTGATTTTGAGATGAGGTTAATGTTTTACATGTTAAGGTTTGTATTTTTTGGTGAGTTGTTAATGAGGTTTTTCTCTTCATTGTTTGACATTCATATGAAGCTATTAATTTCATGATTTCAGTATGAAGATATGTTGAGGTTTATACTAAAATTATTGAGTTATCTAATCTGAGGTTTATTCTAATAACCTCAAGGATTGATTTATGTGAATTTAATGTTGAGGTTCATGTCTAGAATGATGAGGTGTTATTTTTGGTAACCTTTTTATGAGGTTTACTCTTTACTATATGACATTTATGTTTAGCTGTTGAGGTTTATGCTATATACATTGCTGATTGTCATCTGAAGTTGATTTATGTGAATTTAGTTTTGAGGTTTTTGTCTAATACGTTGAGGTGTGCTTTTTGGTAACTTTTTTGATGAGATCTACCCCTCTACTGTTTGACATTTATGTGTAGCTGCTGAGGTTCATACTAATTTTATTGATGTTTGTCATTTGTGGTTCATTTGATTAATTTTGAGGATTGATTTTATGTGAATTTAATTTTGAGGTTCATGACTTATTTGTTGAGGTGTGCTTTTTCATAATTTTCTGATGAGGTTTATCTTTTATGGTTTGTCATTTATGTTTATCTGATGAGGTTTATGCCAAGATTTATATAGGTTCTCCATCTGATTTTTATTTGTAGTTTTTGTTCACAACGCCTTCTGAGTCACCTCCTGCACCTCGGCGTTCTACACGTACACGTACTCAGATTGACACAATGCAAAGCTGTATAGGTAAATTGAATTTGCCTCAGACTAGTTCGTCAGATTCTGTGAACATTGATGAGTATGTTTCGGTTATGCGTTGGCAATCGAATCGAAATAAAGCTAGTCATAGAAGAAGAAGTTGTAAAGAAATTGTGCATTCCATGTCAATAATTTTGAAGTCTGGGAATATGCAGAGAGTTTCTAAAGATGAAGGTGTTGATTTGAAAGAGTTGCCGAATGCTGCATCAACTTTGGATGTTGGTTGTAAGTATTTGATTTTTCATTTTTTGAATTTTGTTTTGCCGATGTTACCTTTTGCACTTTATTGATGCTCTTATTTTTCTTTTGATGTAGGTTCAAATGTTGGTGATGAGGTTGATAAAGTTCAAGATGATGTTTCTGATACTGAGAATGAAGTTTTCCTTACTGCTCGTGACAAGGATGGTGATGAGAATGATTTTTTTAAATAATTTAGGTTTCATTTTTTCTTGTGTTGATACTTTTTTGTATGTGTTGATTTTTATGTTTTTGTGTTTTGGTAAATGTTCAATTACTTCTGAGAGTGTTGTGAGTTGTAATGAGATTAAAATTGATGGTTGTGAAGTTGTTGATGTTAGTGTTCCTTGTAATGAGGATCAAGATGTGGCTTCTGATGTTCATATGGCAGCTATTGATGATGATGTTGTTTCTGTTGTTGAGAAATATGTTGTTTTTGAAAATGTTGCAGAGGGTCATAAGTCTTTTATGTTTGTCTTTGTTTGTCGATGCTTTTTTTTGTTAATTTATTGTGTTTTTTTTTCTTTTAGGTTTCAATGTGGCTGGTTCTAAAAATTTTAATGCTCCAGTTGTTCAGGTTTCAATAACTGATTCTATTGAGGTACCACTAGTTCTTGTTGAGTTTCAACCTATTCTTATTGATATACCACCAGCTCTATTTGATATCCCACCAGTTCCTATTAAGGTTCGACCTCCTCTTATTAATGTACCAACATCTCATGTTCAGGTTCCACTAGTTCTTGTTAATGTACCATCAAATTCTATTGAGTTATCAGATGCCTCTGTTAATGTGCCACCAGCTTCTAGTGACGTAGCAGGTGATTCTGCTGAAGGTCCTACTGTAACTGTTGATGGTAAGGGTACTATTTTTTATTTGTTTCATTATCTAGTTAATTTTTTATTTTGTTGATGTTATTTGTTTTCATTGTAGTGGAGCACGTTGTTGCTGCTCCTCAGAAATTTCGTCATAAGAGTGGAGCAGTTAATAGAGTCCTTCTTGTGTTTAGGAAGAAAATGGTAGCCAATAGGGTTCTAGATGAATCTGATGTTGTTTCCAGTAAGTGTTTTACTTGTCATGTGGTATTTTTTTGTTGATGATGTTGTTTTTTGTGCTATTTTCTTTTTGGTATTTTTTATACAGGTCCTGAACGTGATGCTGGGTTGAATGTTGGCTCAGGAATGAAGTCCGGTGCTGCAAATGTAGAATCCAATTGCAATGATGTTTCCAAGGATTCCAATGAGGCTGCTGAGATATCTGATGAAATGAATCCCAAGCTAGCAGATGACTTTTTGAATGTTGTTGCCAATGGTGATTTTTTATGTTTTCCCTTTCTGATTTATTGCTTTGCTTTATTTTGTATAAATGTGTTTGTTTTTTTGTTATTACATTGCTGATCATGTTTTTTCTATGCTGTTTGTTTTTCAGCTGCGATGAATTTTGTAAGTGATGTGCATGTAGAGGACATTCACTTTCCAGAAACTATGAATAATGATGTAGAAGATGTTCCGGAAAAGGAAACTGATTCTAATATTTGGATGCAACTTTTTTCTTAGTCCTCTCATCTTAATCGTAAAAAGAAGAAACCTGATTCGGTATTGAAGGCTAAAGAAGCAGTGAAGGAGTCAATGGATACATTTGGAAAGGGTAAAGAGAAGGTTTCTTTGAAGGGCAAGCAGTCTAGTGATGCAGCTTCAATGAATGTGAAGGTGAGGACAAGGTCTTCAGTTTTGAAAGACCTGGACCCTAATGATGTTGATGATTCTTTCGGTAAAGCCATTCAAAAACTTGCTGGGGAAAAAGGTTCTGCTTTGAAGAAAAGTGTGGGAAAGAAAGGCAGTGGGAAGCGAAGAACTGAGAAGTCTCCAGTTGTGGAGAACAAGTTAGAGAGCGAAAATTTGATTGGCTGATGCAGGGCTTGATGATATGTGAGTTTTCAGTTTTCTAGTTTAATTATCTAATTTTAGCTTTTTTTTTTTGGATGAGGCTCATGTGTTTGATTATGATGTTCATTGTTTGGATGTTAATATTCTGTGCTGAATATGTTTATCGATGTTTCTTTGTTTTCAAAATGTTTTACGAAGGTCTTGGGAATGAATTTTTAAGAAGGTGCACTGTGCTTTCCAGATAAGTTTTAGGTTATGCATAATGAAGTTTACATTTAGTCATATTTAGTTCAACTGGCTGAGGTTCTTCTTTTTCATTCTTTCCTCTCCAACTTGAAATTTAAGACTACCTGCATGGTTTCGAAATTTGTTGAGGTTTTGGATTTATTGAAACCATCTCTGATTAAAGTTGTTGAACATATTGGGTTTGGCGGTTTGTTGAGGTTTAGGATTAGGCTTGTGGCTAAAGACAGGGTTCAAATTTTGATACAGTACTTCAATTCTACCGCTCAAGTCCAGGAGGTTGGTAGTGATAGATATTCCCTAGATAAGAATGACATATTTGGCATGTTCCAACTTCCTATATATGATAGAGCTATTATTGAGGCGAGTCATAAGGGTTTAGGTAAGGCTGTTGCTACTAATGATAATTATATTAGGCTTGGTGGATTGAAAAATATGCGATCAAGGATGGGATTATTACTGTTAAGGACTTGTATAGTGCTAATCCAAATTTGGTGAGGGAAGAAGAGATGAGTGAGTTTAAACGTGTGTTTGTTATGTTTACCATAGCCTGTTTCTTAGCCCCTATTGCCCGTAACACTGCAGATTTGCAGACAGTGAGCTCATTAGAAGATGTGGATAAGATTTCTAGCTTTGACTGGTGTGGGTTTATGTGGAAGAGGTTTTGTGAGGGTATTTAAAGGGTTAAGCATTCACATAAATTCAATTATGTGAATGTATGCTTGATTATCCCATTGCTGGCTTACTTTTGCCATTATCCTATTCCGGGAATTACTGATCCCAACACCCTTACATTGCGCCAACATTGGAATACTGAGAATGTTAAGAAGTGCTGCCATATATATCATTGTGGGGGTTACAATGGTTTTCTTAGAACTAGTCATCAATTTTCATTGAGTGAGAATTGAGTGTTGGTTGGTGGTATTCCAATTAGAAAGAATCCTTCTTCTATTGTTGGAGCATCATCTTTAAACAGCAGGAAGTGCCGCTTTATTGAGGTGGAGTTGCTTGTTGGCGTTGAGGATGATGGGGAAATTGAGAGCACTGCGAAAAGTGTAAGTTTTCTAATTTCTGTTTTTTTATGTGTTGATGTACACATTTTTGGTGACGAGGTTTAGTTTTGTATGTTGAGGTTTTTAACTTGTATAATTCTTAATGTTGTTGATTTTTTTTCTGCTGAGTTTCTGATTTCATTGAGGTTTAGTTTAAATTCCCGGTGGTGCTAAGTTTGATGTTTTGTGCTGAGGTTTTTTTTTTATGTTTTGTTAATGAACTAGAAGAAGTTGTGAACAATTTCATTGTTGAGGTTATGATTTTTTTATGATGGGTTTTACTATTTCTGTGTTGAGATTCATTATTCATATGTTTCTGTTGATGGTTGTGTGTTTTCGTTATGTATCTAATTTTTTAATTGTCCTCTTAGGTGATCTGATGTTTTATAATGTTTTATGATGTTTTGATTTTTTTCCCTTCTTTGTTTTGGTAGCCTATGGAAGTTGTCATGAAGAAGTTCAAGAGGCTTGTTTCCATTGCAAGTGATCAGTTTGCTAAATGTTTTTACAAGAACAGTGAAACATCCAGCCAAAAAGGGGATTGAAATAGGGAGCCAAAAAGGGTCTGAAATTGGCAGCCAAAAAGGCACTGAAGTTGGCAGCCAAAAGTTATGAAATAGGGAGACAAAAAGGCACGGAAGGCCCGGCTGTTCCTCTGAAGGTTACTTCTCCATAATTTGATGTTCTCCTAGAAGATTTTTGGTCTGTCTCGGCATTCGCTCAAGGGGATTCATTGATCAAGCAAGTATTGAGGGAGTGAAACAAAGGCAAAGCTGGGAGTGAAACAAAGTCCAAGCTGGTGGCTATGAATGCAAGGTTAGGGGCTATAGCTATCCAGATTGCTGCTCTGGAATCTGAGAAGGTAAAGATTGAGGGGGAGAAGGCTCGATCTGAAACAAAGGATGCTGTTCCTGAACAAGATTGAAGGTTCTGAATTGATTATGTTCCAACATAGGTATGTTGGTCAGGTGTTGAATTCAAGGGGAACAGATTTTATTGATACTTTTCATGTTTTAAGCTTTTGTTGTCTTTGGCATATTCATGGCCCCAAGGGGATAATATTTTGGATGTTTTTGGATATTATTTTTGATGATTAGATGGTACTATAATATGAATTATTTTTGTGTTCTGGATTTGTGGTTTTCTTGGTATTCTTATATGATCAGATTCAGTACTTAGTATATGTTCCAACATAAGTGGATTTCTGGAAGACTTATGTTGTGAGATTGAAAGTTTTTCTTTGTGTTCTTATTTCCAAAATGGTTGGGTCCACAAATGCCAAAGAGGAAGATTGTAAAGTTAGGTGGTTTGCATTGATTATTTAATTGGTAATTTGTGAACTGATTTGGAAAAGAAAAACGTTCCATGTTGCAACATACGTGCAACCGCAACCTTAAAGGTTCTACGAAAGAAAAGAATATTGCGATTATGTTGATTTATGGAAGTCTGAATATTCTTTAATATATTAGGCAACGGTAGAAGCATATTAGGTTTATGAAATCCCTACAAATATGGAATTGGATTTATGGAATATATGGGATGTATTGAGATAAAGAAAATCCCTTTATTTATGTGATTTGGATATGCTTCAGAAGCAGATAAGGAATATGAATATTATGGAGATAATCATTGAGAGTTCCAATTTGCTCATGGACTATATAAAGAGGACATCACGGCTACTTTAAACTCACGAAATTAATAGCAAACTTTGCACACAGATTTTCTATCTTTCCGAGAGTCTCACGAGAGCCATTGTTGATATGTTCCAACATACGTAACCTATTGTTCAAAGTACGGAATTGTATACCTTAATTCCTCTGGAGGAAGAGATCCAACATCGATGTGTTTTGAGGTCAGAGAAAGTCTGATCAAGGCGGATCGGTAGCAAGGGGAGCTTGCAGAATCCACACGTTATAATTAAATTAGTAAGTATATTTGTATGATGTACTTTGTACTGTATCTTTTTTATTAGTGGATTCATTCAGAACTGGGTCAGGCCCTGCAGATGTAGGTGAATTTCACTGAACTGCGTAACTAAGTCTCGTGTCTCTAAGTTTTTTCTTTATAGCATACATGGTTAAATAGGTTATGTTGGAACATAAGAGTAACAATTAAGATAATTCGGTAAAACTAAATTTTACATGGGATAATCCATATTATTTAGTAGTGAAAGAGGTGTGTTAGTGATGCTAAAAACTAGGGATCATTTTTATTGTTGAAATTTTGTATTATGTTTTCAGTTTTTTTTGTATAATTGACGTTTATGATAACGGTAATGAGGTTCCGTTAAACGTGATTGACGTTTCATGTATTTAATGTCTAGTTATTGCTTTCCAGCTTTTTGACTTTTACAATTTTATTGCTTTTAATGCATTTTTACAGTTCCCATCATCATTAATATTTCCATTTCCCTAAAAAGCTGTTTTAATGCATTTTTTTGTATTCTCAACAAGCAACCTTAGGCATTCCTCCTTCTATATAAGCTGAAACATTACTTTTTTTTTGTAGAAATATAACTGTTTCCATTCCAGATTTCTCTTTTTCGTAATGAACTCAGCCAAAATGAAACCTCAGTGTACCCATATATTTGATCTCGATATTGTAATGTTTGAAAATGGATGTTCACCCGCTTCTTCTCAGCAATTACATATTCATGAGAGGAGTGTGTAAGTACTGGTGTGTTGATGTTGACAAGAAATTGTTCAAGGGACTCAGTACCTCTTTGTTGATGGCTTCGATAGATGTTCGTGGGGCTGAACAGAATTTCTTTTGCTTGACGATGAGGAGAAATATAATGAGGCCTTTTTTTGCTAAACTTCAAGGAATAAGGTTTATTAAGGTACGTTATGGGTGGCATCTAGTGTTAGATCAGTTAGGTGATGGTTTTCTATTCTACATGTTCTCTAATACTAGAATTCAGCTTCCTGATTGCGAAATAACTTTTATAAGAATGTTGATTACACTGGAAAATATGCTTTATCACATAATCCATCTTCTTCGTCAAGGTTCCATCTTAGGGCTCTTTGTGTAGACGATAGTTTGGGAATATATAGGTCCGATGATGAGAACTGGACTTGGATTGACAATGGTTTATATTATGCTGATCTTAATTATTATGATGGGAAGTTTTTGGCTGTTTGTGAAGAAGAAGGTGACGTGGGAGGAGTTTGGTATTGTGATCTCTTTGCAGTAGATTTTGATGAGGTTAATGTTTTGTTTCATGACATTACTGGATATTATTATAACTTTTTCTTTGCTAAGTATTTTTTGGTAGAATCCTCAGATGGAAGGTTGCTTTTAGTTAGGGTATGTTGCTCAGCTTGGACAGAGTTTGATATTAATGAGATAGATGTGATTAATAGGCAGTTTAGACGATTCTTTAGTTTAGGAAAATAGGCATTGTTTATAGGTAACAATACATGTTTTATGGTAGATTTGACTTCAGTTTCCGAGGATGTTTTGAAGCAGAATGTTTTTTACTTTACTGGTGAAATAGTGCTACGTCTTTTCTGGGGTAATGAAGAGTGGTATGCATCTTATTATGAGTTTGAAGAATCTACATTAGAGGTTTTTATGCTAGTCGTCACGGTCCTTCCAAAGTTGGATCATTGTGGATTGTAATTTCATCATATTAGATTGATGTTTTTCAAGTTTAAAGTTGTAATTTGGATTGTAGTTTTAATGAAGAACTTTGAGTTTTTATTATTGATTTTATTTGTACTGCGTTGAGTTTTATTTATCACAGAATGGTGTTCATCTGTGTATTTTATACAGCTTTTTTTTTTGAAATGAAGTTTTTTTATGATGAATTTAAATACAAGTAGTGTATAAACATGACAAAAAATTGCAAAGATCAATTCCAAAAAATAGTAATCTCAACATGTAGTGTTGAAGTGTCAGTAGAAGTAATAAAAATGTTAATCATAATTCAGGCTCTGCTTCATTCAAAAAATTTCATGCCAAATGTCATTGACGTTCCTCAACAAGAAATTAAGTTCTTCCATAGTAAAAATGATGTTCTAATAATTTCAGCTGAATAGAAAATCACAATAGTTCAATGCAGTAGTATATAAAAGCTCTAAAATAGCAACTCCATGTTGACACAGAACATATTAGAATAGGTGTGCGTTTGGTGTCTTGGATCCAAATTCATTGGCACTTGGCTTCTTCCTTTCAATTGCTGATTTTTCTCTTTTGCTCATTCTCTTTGTCTTTGTGTATTCTGGTTTAAGGATAGGTGGTGCAAGTATGATTTCTGTCTGTGTTGTTGTGTTGGTTTCTGAAATTGCAGTGTCTTCGACGTGTGAGGTTAAAGCGTTGATGGTGGTTGATTGGCTATCAAAGGGGTTTTCCAATATTCTTCTTGCTTCCATGTTTTCCTCTCTTTTTAATACCAAATTGTAGAATTTTCTTATCATCTGTAGATGCCATGGTATTCTATCTCTAAGTTCTGGTGCCTAGCATTCAAGGAGATATAAGTATATGGTCAAGGCATTATTGAAGAATGCCAGCATTTAAAAAGGGAACATTATTGATAATTATGAAAACATCATTTAGTATCATAGAAACATCAATAGAAGTACCAAAATGGATGAGATTTTGATCATGCTACTATTTAATTTTGCAAACATCCTTACTGTAAATATTAATCTCATTCAGAACATTAACAATATTGAAAATTTTTATTACTTGTTTTACACCTGTGCTCTTTGTCTCGTTTCTATTTTTGCCATCTTAGTCAATCTCGAGCTTATGTACTCGGCCAGGATTCTTGTTTTGTTCAGCATGTGCAATACACGGGGGCTATGGCTGCAGAGGAACCAGACTTCATCAAAGTGTTTGCAAGAGCATTTAACTTTTTTTTCTTGCTAAGTTTCTGCTGGCTTTGTGTATAGAACTGATTTTGCTTTTGAGTTACTACTTTCGTGCAAAACTTCATAAATGCACATGTTTCCTCCATTCATTCCGAGATATGCTCTTGATGTTATTCCCATATCCCAATGTAGCTTGAAATCTTTGTAGATCCAGTGTGTTTAGATTCTTGCTGCATGTTTGAGGATTGCTGGACCTTCTTCTTCTTCTTCTTCTTCTTTTGGTCTTGCTTTTGAACTGTAAAAATCCTTCTCTATTTCTTTGGTTCTCCAGCTATGGATTGTGGCACAATAAATCTGATAAAATTAAAAGAGTGTTGTAGTTTTCGATGCTTTGAAACTAACAGCAACATTTGTACTCTCACTTCTTTGTGAAGACATTAGTCCTTGCTCAGTGCAGTGCACCGGAATTCACACTTCATAATTAGATAGATAAGCATATTTGTATAATGTACTTTGTATAGTATCTTTCTGATTAGTGGATTCATTCTGAACTGGTCCTGGCCCTGCAGATGTAAGTGAATTTCACTGAACTGCATAACCAATTCTCGTGTCTCTAAGTTTTTGCTTTATTGCATACTTGGCTAAATAGGTTATATTGGAAAATAGGAGTAATAATTAAGATAATTTGGTTAAACCAAATTTAATTTGGTATCAGAGCTAAGTCACTTACTCTTAGCTTGGTTGTGTTAAGAAGTGTGATCCGGTTTTTCCATGGCAACCAAAGAAGGAGCTTTGGTGTCTTGGCCACCACCACTGGAAGGAACCAACTAAAATTACTAGAAGGCACGCATGAGAGTTTTCATCACCTCACTGGATGAACTAGCATGGCGATTTGTGGAAACTGAATGGAATCCTCCGACTGAAGATGCTGAAACTAGCTCAAAGGAGAAAGAAGGATAATCGAGTTCGAAGAAGCAGAAACTTAAAGATAAGTTCACCTGGTCTCCAGATGAATTGGAAGCTTCGTTGGAAAATTCAAAGGCAATGAATGCTATCTTCACGGTAGTGGATGAAGAACAATTCAAACTCATCTTAACATGCCATCAAGCAAAGAAGGCTTGGGATTTTCTGCAAACGGTTCACGAAGGGACAAGTCATATATGTGAATCCAAACTACATATGTTGGCTACAAAGTTTGAGGAACTAAAGATGGATGAGGATGATAATATTATTGTGTTAAATGGGAAACTCAGGGACATCTCCGACATGGCGTATCAACTTGGAAAGGTTTACAAGAAGACAAAATTGGTGAAAAAGATCTTGAGATCACTTCCTGAAAGGTTCGCTATGAAAGTTACAACAATACAAGAAGCCAGAAACGTAGCCACCATGACCTTAGATGAACTTATGGGATCTCTAAAGACTTATGAGATGACACTACAGCAACCTGCAAAGAAAGTCCATAAGAATTTAGCCTTCAAAACTTCATCTTAAAAGGTCATCCATGTATATGACTGTGATAATGGAATTGAATAACTTGCTCTTATCACCAAGAATTTCTCAAAAATGCTGAAGAAGGTGGTACATAAGAAATCACAAGATAGATCTAGTGGAAATAAATCTTAACCTCAAGATTTTGGCAATCGTGGAACTCAGATGGAACAAGGAAATCAGCAGTTCTCTAGAAATCTAAGTGGTGAAGCAAGGCAGCCTTGAAGAATTCAATGTCAAAAATATGAAGGATATGGTCACATCCAGGCTAAATGTGCAAATACTCGGAAGAAGCAGGGAAAATCATATGTTACTTCATGGAGTGAAGACGAATAAGATGATAAAGACAAAGACGAACTCACAAGCAATTATGTGGCCTTTGGAGCAAAAGTTCTTAATGAATCAGATGCAATGCATGTTTCACCATGTCAGAGAAGAACGTTGTTGTATGTTCCAACATTGGTCCTGCTGACTCTTCCAGTGATGATAAAGGATAAGTTATGAGTGATGAGGAGATATACACGTCATACAAAAAAATGTATGGCATGTGGCTGAAAGTTGTTAATACAAACACAGTGTTGAAGGAGAAGAAACATAAACTTTCCGTACAGAGAAGGCCTTGTTAGATTTAATAGTTGAACTCGGAGGAGAGATTAAAGAACTAGAACCAAGACTTGTTTCAACAACTAAGAGAGCTGAGATGGCCGAAACAACTATTAACAATTTAAACACCGGTAAAGCATAACTTGATGACATTCTGACCATGGGAAAACAACTTTGGAGATAGACAAGGAATCTAGTATGACAAACCATCAGGAAGGACTGTCACTCTTAAGTCAAAGATTTGAGAGATAAACAGAAATTTTAAATCTCACCTGAGGAAACCTCTCATTTGCAACTACTGCATGTATCAAGGTCACATAGAGGAGCAATACCAGAGACTGCTCAGGGATATCATGACTGGATGACAACTATTGGCATGTTCCAACATAGATGATGTCCAGTGATCAAGAATGGTCAGAAAGGTATGGGTTATTAAAGGCACTAGTACTTGCCTTGTTACTCATACATCTCTTATAGCACATTCTAGAGACTCGTAGTACTTTGATAGTGGTTGTTCTCGACATATGACTGGAAACCAAGAATTTTTTACAAACATCAAACCATATGATGGTGGTTTTGTTACGTATGGTGATGGAAAGAAGATTCGGATTGGTGGAAAAGGTGAACTGCATATTAGAGGATTCCTAATATTCAAGAGTGATTTGTTTCTTGAAGAACTAAAAGTGAATATGTTGAGCATCCATCAATTGAGTGATAACAATATGACTGTAGAATTTTAGTGAGACAAATTCATAGTGAAACATGGCGAAGATAAAGTCCTTTTAGATATTCGATCATCAGACAACTGTTATTTGCTAGAATAGGAAGTGAAGTGTTTGAGCTCTAAGCAGGATGAAGGAACCTCGTGGGCACAGAAAGCTTAGGCATATCAACTACAAAACTTGGTGAAAATTGCAAACGTGAAGCCTGTGTGAGGTATGCCTACACTTACAAGCAGAAATGGAATTGTGTGCGAGCCATGTCAACAAGGTAAACAAATTCGATCTCCCTACTCTTCAGTTCAGTATATAACTACCTCAAGAAATCTGGAATTACTGCACATGAATTTGATGGGTCCATTCAATACACCTAGTGTGAGTGGCAAGAAGTATATCTCTGTATGCGTTGATTATTTCTCTAGATATACTTGGGTAGCCTTTCTAAAAGAAAACAATCTGATATTGTGGACTTGTTTAGAAGTTTGGCGATAAAACTACAGATAGAAAAGGTAAGTCCAATAGGAAAGATTGTCAGAATTCGTAGTGATCAAGGTAGAGAATTTGAAAATTCTCAATTCAGTAATTTCTGTGATGAACTTGGCATTCAACATGAATTCTCTGCTCCAATATCTCCCCAGTAGAATGGCATTGTGGAAAGAAAGAACAAAACTCTCCAGGAGATGGCTTGGGTTATGGTAGCCGAGAAAGGAATCCACAAAAAATAGTGGGCATAAGCCATTAATACAGCTTGTTATACGATCAATCATGTGTATCTTTCTCCATTCAAAAGCAAAACTTCATACGAGATTTGGAATGGAAGGAAACCAAGTGTCTTATATTTTCATATATTTGGAAGCAAGTGCTACATACTCCGAGATAGAGAACAATTGGAGAAGTTTGACAATCGTAGTGATGTTGGGATTTTTCTTGGTTATTCTATGAACAACCGAGCTTATTGTGTCTACAATCTTTGGACACATGCTCTTATGGAATCCATAAATGTCAGTGTGGATGATTTTGCCAACCCATAAGTATCAGCTGATAGAGAAGATGTACCAGATGAAGGTCATGTTCCAACACACAGAGCAGTCAACCTAATGAGTCGGCCAATGTTGGAACATTGGAACAGACTGAAAATCTTGATGAACTTGAAGAAATCGAGTATGTTGGAACATCATCCCCCATTGTACCACCATATGCTCTAACACAGGTACAATAAGAAACAAGCACAAGGAGAACTCGATCAATCCCTTGGGTAAATTACAGAGAGCTAGTAGGATTACAATTGTCATCTCTCTTATTGAACCCAAGAACTACAAGGAAGCTTTGCTTGATGAATATTGGATTGCGGTAATGCAAGAAGAACTCAGTCAGTTTGCACGCAATGATGTATGGTATCTCACTAAAGGTGTAAACGTTATTGACACTAAGTGGATCTTTAAGAACAAATTTGATGATGATGGTCAAATCACTTGAAATAAGGCTAGATTGGTTGCTCAAGGATATACTCAGGTTGAAGGAGTTTATTTTAATGAGACATTTGCACCAGTTGCCAGGTTAGAGTCAATTCAAACTTTACTTGCTATTGCATGCACTATGAATTTTACTCTATACCATATAGATGTCAAAAGTTTTTTTCTCAATGGTGTGGTAAATGAAGACGTTTACGTTGAACAACCTAAAGGATTTGAGGATCCCTATTACCCTCATCATGTGTTTCAACTTAAGAAGGTGTTGTATAGTCTGAAACAAGCACCTAGAGCATGGTAAGAATGACTAATTAACTTTCTTATTCAGGAAGGTTATCGTCGAGGGGGAGTAGATTGCACCTCATTTGTGCTCGAAAAAAGCATCAAAGATTTTGATAGCTATAATATATGTTGATGATATTGTGTTTGGCTATACTTCATCATTTATGGTGCATGATTTCGTGACTGTGATGTAGGCTAAATTTGAGATGAGTATGGTTTGAGACCTCACATATTTTCTAGGGCTTCAAGTCAAGCAAGAGAAGAATGTCCTGTTCATAGTGAAGAGATTCGTACTAAGCAATTCTAGAGTCATCCATACACCTGTGTGAGTGTCTAATAAATTGGTGAAAAATGAGAAAGGAGCTGGAGTTGATCAGAAACTGTACAGGGGCATGATTGGGAGTCTATTGTACTTGACAGCTAGTAGACCAGATATACATGCTTCATCGTAGGAATATGTGCAAGATTTCAGGCTAATCTGAAAGACATTCATTTGACTGTGGTCAAAAGGATTTCGATATATGAATGGGACTTTTGAGTATAGTGTCTGGTGATCTAAGAATCAAGACTCTGATCTGATTGGGTACAGTGATTCTGATTGGGCTGGTAATGCAGATGATCGTAAAAGCACCACATGTGAATGTTTTTTATTGGCACGAATCTAGTTTCTTGGTGCAGTAAGAAACAAAATTTGATCTCACTATCAACTGTTGAAGCTGAATATCTTGCTACTAAAAGTTGTTATGCACAACTATTGTGGATGAAGCAACTGTTAAAAGATTATGGAATTCATCAAGGGCCTTTGAAGATCATTTGTGACAACACTAGTGCTATTGATATTTCTAAGAATACAGTCCAGCACTCTCGAACAAAGTGCATTGACATAAGACGTCATTTTATTTGAGATCTCATTGAAAGGAAGGAAGTAGTGGTTGCCAATGTTCCAACATCTGAGCAATTTGTGTATATTTTCACAAAGCCGCTGGATACTGCCACGTTTGAGCTCCCCAGACAACACTTATGTGTTTTGTCATATTTGAGGTGTTTCTTTATATTGATTTTATTTAGCTATATATGTGTTTCCATTTTATTTTTGTATACAGAAAATCAAAAAAACACAAAAAATAGAAAGAAGAAAAGGAGAACAAAAATTGGAAGTGGTGAAGCTATGTTGGAATTCAAGAAGGTATGACAAGAGTTGACAAGTGGGGAAGAGGTAATCATGGTTATTCTTGGAAAATGAAAATGGCTTGCATGGCTTAAGAGTTAAAAAAGGAAGAGTTAAATATTGGTTTAAATTCTTACTCTATCTCTCCACCTTCCCTCTATTTTCGGCCACCATACTCTTTCCTCTTGGTATTTTTTTTGGAAGCCTTTGTGAAGATCTTCTTGCCAAAATATCTGAGGATCTTATTCTCCCCACTGCACAAAGAGTTTTTGAAACACATAAAAACCTTCTTGCCAGGGCTCCTCAAGCTCAAACATTACCATGGCTAAAAAAAAGAACCAAGGCGGTGCTCAACCCTCCAATATCACCTCTGACAGCAAATAGAAGACAGACAAGACTCCGACCAAGAGGAAAACCTCCTACCAAAAGGTAACTAGTCTGGATCCTCCACCCTTTAACTTGCATGGCATGAAATTTACTTCTCTGGATGAGTTCTTCGAATGGGTTCAAGAAAATATAACTTCTGTAGACTTGTCTAAGTTTAAAAGTTCGAAAGGGTAAGTTCTTGACGAGGTTGTCAAAGAACTATTTACTGGGGATATAAGGGATCTTGAGGCTGTAGAAAATCATAATCTGAGGCTATTGAATGGTGCATATGGTATATATAATGGCAAGGATAGGCTTCATGTTTATCTTATGCGCCCGGCTGTAGTAGTATGAGAATTGAAGAAATTGAAGATGATGAGGCTGAGGGACTTGAGGTGATTAAATCCATTGATAGAATACCAATAGGGTTTTATGATGCTGATGTTGCCAAGAGGAGTGAAGAGCTTGGAAGACCTCTAGTTGTTGTGGTGATAGACAGTGAATGAGAAGAGAGTGTTGGGTATGCTCCAACATAGAGGGCAGAGTCAGAGGCTGCTGAAGACATGGAGGTTGATGAACCTATTTTGGGAATCATATAGGCTGATATGGGTGATCAAGATCAGCAGTTTGAGGATTATATTGGGAGTGCTTATGATGATTTGTAGTACTCAGAAGGAGGAAAGACTGGAGCATTTGATTTGAGGGGAGAGGAGTTAGGGCATGTTGGAACACAGAGTGAACCTGCTGCAGATAATAAGCAGGATGGTGAAAAGGTTAACCAAACTGAGCATGTTCCAACATAGGAACCTAACCTGACCTACTCAAGTGATGAGGTCTTGGATGAGTTAATCCAAACTAGAACGGCTAAGAGAAAGATTCCATCTACTGAGACTTCCCCACCAGCCAAGAAGTCTAAAAAGAAAGTTTATGCCGAACCTAAGAAGAAGACAGCTCTTCCTGCACCTCCTGTAAGTAATGCTATTTCAATCATGTTTTATGATGTTGATTGTGATAAGATGTGGGAGGTATTTTCTAAGAGAAAATTTATTTCTAAGAGATCAGTAGACTACAAGAAGAGTGGTTTTCCTAATTTTTTGGAGTTTATTGGAGTGAAGAAATTTGTCACTTTGTATGAGAAGTATAACGTGTAGCTGGTTAGTGAAGTATACGATAATTTAATGGCTGGATATCTGGATGATGAATCTGCTTGGTACAATAGGCTGTGTGTGAGAGGTAGAATAATCAATTTCTTTGCCAGGAAGATTAATAGGTTGTTGGGGCCGAAAAATCTAGATTTTGATAGGGTAGTTTCTAAGGAGATGAAGGTCACAGATGACCGGATTCTGGATGAAATTTTGGGTGGTTTCAAGACTAAGATGCCAGAAACTAGGTATTCTAAAGCATCATGTTTGTCCTCCAGGTGTTTTGGTCTCTATCAGATAGCAGTTCACTGCTGGATGCCATCAACAAATACCACTGCCCTCTCCAAGGACATGGTTAAATTGTTGTACTGTGTTGGAACACAGAAACCTGTTAACCCGGGGTTATTTATACAACAAAGTATTGTGAGACAAGCCATAGCTCCCAAGGCCAAGCATTCTCTGGTATACCCATGTCTTATCACTGCTCTGGCTAGGAGTGAAAAGGTGAAGAATTATCTTGGAGATGAGATTGGGAAGGTTGAATCTCTCAAGCCCAAAAATAAAACCTTTGGTATGAGGTATGTGCATGATCTCCCTTGAAATCCAGAGGCATCTACTTCCACTAAGAGTGAAAAAAAGGCCAAGATGGTGGCTATGAATGCATATAGCTATCCAAATTGCTGCCCTAGAAGCTGAGAAGGAAA
This sequence comes from Rubia yunnanensis, assembly GCA_037428765.1. Taxonomy (NCBI): domain Eukaryota; kingdom Viridiplantae; phylum Streptophyta; class Magnoliopsida; order Gentianales; family Rubiaceae; genus Rubia; species Rubia yunnanensis. The sequence goes on along the minus strand of CM075064.1, from coordinate 110,016,879 downwards.
AGATTGAGAGGGAGAAGGCTCGATTGGAAGCACATGATGTTGTTCCTGAACAAGATTGAAAGTTCTGAACTAACTACATTCCAACATAGGTCAGGTGTTGAATTCAAGGGGAGCAGATTTTATTGATATTTTTGGTTTTTTATGCTTTTATTTCCTTTGGCATATTCATTACCCTGGGGGGATAATATTTTGGAGGTTTTTGGATATTATTTTTGATGATTAGATGTACTGTAATCTGAATTATTTCTGTGTTCTAGATTTATGGTTTTCTTAGTATTCTTATATAATCATATTCAATACTTAGTATATGTTCCAACATAAGTGGATTTCTGGAAGACTATGTTGTGAGATTAGAAGTTTTTCTTTGTGTTCTTATTTCCAAAATGGTTAGGTCCACAAATGCCAAAGGGGGAGATTGTAAAGTAAGGTAGTTTGCATTGATTATTTAATTGGCAATTTGTGAACTAATTTGGAAAAGAAAATCATTTCATGTTGCAACATATGTACAACCGCAGCCTAAAAGGTTTTACAGAAGAACAAAATTTTGTGATTATGTTGATTTATGGAAGTCTTAATATTCTGCAATATATTAGGCGGTGGTAGAAGCATATTAGATTTATGAAAAATCCCTACAAATATGGAATTGGATTTATGGAATATATGAGATGTATTGAGATAAGGAAAATTCCTTTATTTATGGGATTTGGATATGCTTCAAAAGAAAATAAAGAATAGGAATATTATGGAGATAATCAAGTAGAGTTCCGATATGCTTATGGACTATATAAAGAGGATGTCACAACTGCATTAAACTCACAAATCTAATAGTGAAAATCTGCACACAAATTTTCTATCTTTCCGAGAGTCTCGCGAGAACCAGCGTTGATATGTTCTAACATATGTAACCTGTTGTTCAAAGTTCAAAATTGTATACCTTAATTCCTCTGGAGGAGGAGACCCAGCGTCAATGAGTTTTGAGGTTAGAGGGAGTATTATCAAGGCGGATTGGTAGCAAGGGGAGCTTGCAGATTCCACACGTCGTACTAGATAGATAATTATATTTGTATGGTGTACTTTGTACTGTATCTTTCTGATTAGTGGATTCATTCTGAGCTAAGCCAGGCCCCACAAATGTAGATGAATTTTACTGAACTGCGTAACCAAGTCTCGTGTCTCTAAGTTTTTACTTTACTGCATACTTGGTTAAATAGATTATGTTTGAACATATGAGTAGTAATTAAGATAATTCTATAAAGCCAAATTTCACATGGGATAATCCATATTATTTAGCAGTGAAGAAGGTATGTTAGTGATGCTAAAAATAGGTTTTTTTTTGCAGAAATTTTATATTATTTTTTTAAAGTTTTTTTTTAATAATTGACGTTTATGATAACGTTAATGAGGTTCGGTTAAAAGTGATTGAAGCTTTATGTATTTAATGTCTAGTTATTTCTTTTTAGCTTTTTAACTTTTCAATTTTATTTCTTTTAATGCATTTTTACAATTTCCATCATAATTAAACATTTACATTTCCCTTAAATGATGTTTTAGTGCATTTTTTTTGTATTCTCAACAAGCAACCTTTGGTTTTCCTCCTTCTATATAAGCTGAAGCATTACTTTTTTTTGTAGAAATATAACTGTTTGCATTCCAGCTTCTTCTTTTACGCAATGAACCTAGCCAAAATGAAACCTCAGTGTAACCCTATATTTGATCTCGATCTTGAAATGTTGTTCAAAATTGTTGTTCACCTGTATCTTCTCAGTGATTTCATATCCATGAGAGGAGTGTGTAAGCACTGGCTGCTGTTGTTGACAAGAAATTGTTCAAGGGATGCAATACCACTTCATTGGTGGCTCCGATAGATGTTAGTGGGGCTGAACATAATTCCTTTTGCTTGACAATGAGGAGAAATATAATGAGGCCTCTTTTTGCTATACTTCAAGGAAGAAGGTTCACTGAGGTACGTTATGGGTGGCTTCTAGTGTTAGATCAGTTAGGTGATGGTTTTCTATTCCACCCATTCTCTAATATTGGAATTCAGCTTCCTGATTGAGGAAATAATTTTTATAACAATGTTGATTACACTAGAAAAGCTGCTTTATCACGTAATCCATCTTCTTCGTCAAGGTTTCATCTTATGGCTCTTTGTATAGATGGTAGTTTGGGAATATATAGGTCCGATGATGAGAACTGGACTTGGATTGACAATGGTTTGTACTATGTTGACCTTAATTATTATGATGGGAAGTTTTTTGTTGTTTGTTAAGAAAAAGGTGGTGTGGGAGGAGTTTGGTATTGTGATCCCTATGCGGCTGATTTTGATGAGGTTAACGTTTTGTTTGATGACATTCCTGGATATTATTATGACTTTTTTCTTAACTGAGTATTATTTGGCTGAATCCTCAGATGGAAGGATGCTTTTAGTTAGGGTCAGTTGTTCACCTTTGACAGAGTTTGATATTTATGAGATAGATGTGATGAATATGCAGTTTAGACGTATCCCTAGGTTAGGAAAATAAGCATTGTTTATAGGTAACAGTACTTCTTTTAGGGTAGATTCGACTTTAGTTTCCAAGGGTATTTTGAAGCCGAATGCTATTTACTTTACTGGTGAAGCAGTGCTACACCTTTTCTGAGGTAATGAAGAGTGACATGCATCTTATTATGAGTTTGAAGGGTCTACGTTAGAGGTTTTAGATGCTAGTCATCACGGTCCTTCAAGATTGGGATCATTGTGGATTGTAATTTTATCAGATTAGATTGATGTTTTTCAAGTTTAAAGTTGTAATTTGAATTGATTTTTAATGAAGAGCTTTCAGTTTTCATTATTGATTTTTATTTGTACTGCATTGAGTTTTATTTCTCACATAATGGTGTTCATCTGTGTATTTTATACATCTTTTTTTTTGGAAATGAAGTTGTTTTATAAATGAATTTAAATACAAGTAGTATATAAACATGGCAACAAATTGCAAAGATCAATTCCAAAAAATAGTAATCTCAACTTGTAGTATTGAAAAGTCAGTAGAAGTAATAAAAATGTTTATCATAATTCAGACTTTGCTTCATTAAAAAATTGTTATGCCAAATGTTATTGATGTTCCTTAACAAGAAATGAGGTTCTTCCATAATCGAAATGAGGTTCTAATAATTTCAACTGAATAGACAAAATCATAGTAGTTCAATGCGGTAGTATATAAAAACCCTAAAATAGCAACTCCATGTTGACACACAATAGATTAGAACAGGTGTGCATTTGGTGTCTTGGATCCAAATTCATTGGCACTTGTCTTCTTCATTTCAATTACTGATTTTGCTCTTTTGCTCCTTCTCTTTGTCTTTGTGTATTCTGGATTAAGGATATCTGTTACAAGTATGCTTTCTGTTTGTGTTGTTGTGTTGGTTTCTAAAACTGCAGTGTCTTCGACGTGTGAGGTTAGGGTGTTGGTGGTGGTTGATTGGCTATCAAAGGTTTTTCCAATATTCTTCTTGCTTCCATGTTTTCCTCGCTCTTTAATTTCAAATTGTAGAATTTTCATGTCATCTGTAGATGCCATGTTATTCTATCTCTAAGTTCTGGTGCCTAACAATCAAGAAGAGATGAGTATATGGTCAAAGTAGCGTTGTATAATGTCAGCATTTAAAAAGGGAACATTACTGATAATTATGGAAACCTCATTCAGTATCATAGAAACATCAATACAAGTACCAAAATAGCTCAAATTTTGATCATGCTACTATATAATTATGCAAACATCCTTACTGTAAATATTAATCTCATTTAGAACATTAACAATATTGACAATTTTTATTACTTGTTTTGCGCCTGTGCTCTTTGTCTCATTGTTCCAGATTTCTATTTTTTCCATCTTAGTCCATATCGAGCTTATGTACTCGTCCAGGATTCTTGTTTCCTTCAGCATGTGCAATACATGTAGGTTATGGCTGCATGTATGCAAGAGCATTTAACTTTTTTTCTTGCTAAGTTTCTGTTGGCTTTGTGTATGGAACTGATTTTGATTTTGAGTTACTATTTTCGTGCAAAACTTCATAAATGCTTATGTTTCCTCCATTCATTCCGAGATATGCTCTTGATGTTATTCCCATATCCCAATGTAGCTTGAAATCTTTGTAGATCCTGTGTGTGTAGATTCTTGCTGCATGTTTGAGGATTGATGAACCTTCTTCTTCTTCTTTTGGTCTTGCTTTGGAACAATAGAACTCCTTCTCTATTTCTTTGGTTCTCTAGCTATAAAAAGTGGCACAGTAAATCTGATAAAATTAAACAAGTTTTGTAGTCTTCGATGCTATGAAACTGACAGCAGCGTTTGTACTATCACTTCTTTGTGAAGACAGTGTTTTAGCTGAGAATTAGTCCTAGCTCAATGCAGTGCACCATTTATCTCGCAGCGTGTATATTCTCTTGAACCAAGTATGGTTTTTTAGTTCATATTTTTTGATCATTTCTTCCCATTCTTTCTTGAATTCGTCCTCATTTGAGCAGGATATCAGGCACTTGTCAAATGCTTTGCTGAATTCATAGTCGCTCCTCTAATTGTCATGGTGGCTGATGTCATTTTGTTTCAGATGCCAAATACAAGGTTTGTGCCTTGTGTTGTGGTACACCTATAAATTTAAAAAATAGAGCAAACTCAGATGAAGTTTGTCAAACATCATCAGGGGAAAAAGAAACTTCAGTTGATAATATTCAGACTTCATATTTATATAGCAGTAGAAGGAAAAAGAAATCTCATTCTATATTATTGAAATATCAACAATTAAAACATAAACCTCACTTTATATGATTAAGATATTTTAAAAAGTAGCAACCTTAACTTTAGGTGTACAAAACATTAGTTGGTAAAAAACAACTTCATTTTATATTGGTTACACATCATCAGTAAAAATTGAAACCTCATCAGATATTATTGAAACAGAAGTAAGAAAATAAATGTATGTGTATTGTACCTTCTGTATGGATTTTGCCATGGCCTGTTCCTGATTTGTGAAAATAGTGATAGGTACTAGTTCTCCCATAGATTTCTTGAATGTTTTCAGCAACCACATAAAAGCTTCTGCAGTTTCATCATTGATGAAGGCACATCCAAACATGACATTCATTCTGTTATTGTTGAGGCCAACAAAAAGAGCGCGTATGAGGTTGTATTGTTGAATCGATAGGTCGTGTTGAAAACCTACAAATCACCATATATCTTGAAATCTTCACCATCATGGAATCCCTCCAGAATAGTGCAGACATTCTTCTCTCATTGTTGAGCCTAACCCTATAAAATAAACCTTCTTCTTTTTCATTTTGTTCTGTGAGCAAATCAATCAACTTTTGAGTATCTACAACTTCTATTTGTTTCATTCTGAGTCTGCTAACATAGTTGATGTGATCTCTCATGGTGTGCCCAATTAAGTGTTCACTCTGACATCATTTACCATGTACATGTATCCATTTGCTGGTATCAGTCTAACTTGTTCCATTACTTTGATTGTTTCTCCTTTTTTAAGGCCTATTTTCCTTTCACTTCGGTGTAGATGTTGCTACTGAGGAAGGTTAAATTCATGATTGTGAATTACAACATGTTGATGGACTGTGTACATGTCATCTTCAGTCATTTTGATAAGCATCTTGGCTCTGCATCCTATTCTTGTTAGAAAGAATTCCTTCCTCTTCCTATTGTTATTCTCAACTACTGGAGTTACGGAATTGTTGTTTGTTTTGCTATCCAAAGAACATGTATAGTATCGACCTTTCAGTTTCTTGTCGTTTGTCCTGCGTATTGTTGATTTTCGTATACTGAAACCTAATGCTTTTGAGTAGCAGCGGTATAGGTTTTCTAACTCTTCCCATGTTCTAGATGTCAGTCCTTCTAAGTTTTGGTAAACATCTACCTCTTGCATTTCATTATCAGCTCTTATTTTTTAAACACTAAACAGGACAGCAGTTAATCTTAACATCTACATGTAAACCTCTATAGAGAAAATAGGAACCTAATTATATATTATGAATAGCTCAACAATAAATACAGGAGCCTCATCATCATATGTATTGAGCAACAGTAGTTTAAAAAACAATAGTAGCAGTCAACCTCAAATTCTATAGGTGAACCTCAACAGAGAAAACTGGAACCTCATTATATATTTTGAATAGCTCCATAATAAAAACAGGAACCTCATCATCATGTATACTAAGCAAGAATAGTTAAAAAAACAAAATTATCATGCTACAAACTTCACATATCATCAGGATACATAAACATCAATAGGAAAGACAAGAAACTCATGTTATATTCTTTACACATTAAAAGAAAATTAAGGAAAATCATTCATATAATGATATGAATATACTGATCAAGGATTCTTAGTTACAGCACAATGTACTAGCGTTGATATACATACATCACCTTATTAACAGTAAACCCCATTATGTGTATGGAGACATCATATTTTTAACAGTAAGCCTTAGTTCTTCATGAGATTACCTGCAATTTACAGAATCTTAGTTTGCTCAGAGTAAGTTCCTGATTCAAGCTTCTAATTTTGATTGGATATAAGATAAGTTCCTGATTTTTTTTGTGAGGTCCAAGCTGCTTATTTTTCCTGCTAATTCGATCATTTAGAACATCATTTTCATCACATTCATGAACAGATTGAATCTGATTTTAGAATAAAATTTTTTACCAGGTTGAATCTTCGTATGTGTTCATTATTTCAATTCATCGAGCTTGGATTGAAACTGTCAATATTGGAGCTGATATGGAGCTGATATCATCGAGATTGTATCATGGTTTTCCTAGATTTGCTTTGCGGTTTGGATGAGCTTCAGATTCAGAGATTTTTGGAAGAAATTTTGGGAGGATGAGATTAGAGAGAGAAAGATAGAGAGAGGGAGGGAGAAACCATTTTTTTGCCTGAATTAGATATTTTGTTTCTATATTTACGTGTCAGTCCCTGATGAGAAGTCAAATGCATGTATTTTTCAAAGCATTTAACATTTCTTTTGTCATATTTTTGTAGTAATATTGCAAGATTTAGGTAGGTTTACATGATAAGGGGTTTGGATAGTCATTTTTGGTTTTTACATCTAAATTCTTCATTTTGTAACCTATGTTTAGTCTAATGGATATTTGGTCCTTACGAGCATCTAGATTCTTTATTCGTAAACTTAATTTGTAGATTGCTCGTGAACACTTAGAAGTGGTTTAGTGAAGGCCATTTGAAAGGATGGTAGAAGATGGAAGGCCACTCACAAAGTGGTAGAAATAAAGTGAAGAAAGGAGAGCAAAGAAAAGAGTGAAGAATGATCTACGTTTTCAAGTAGAGTTCTGAGAATTTTTTGAGAGGAATCGGCCTCCAAGGGTGGTACCATTGGATTCATCTTCTCAATACTATAAAATTGACTACAATAACTCTCAAAATGGATAAACGGTTCACCGGGTGGAAGGAAAACAAAACTGGACATTTTTTTGTCGCGACTAACGAAAAGTTGACCTGAGAGCTCACAATTTTCCTGATCTGGTCGTGACTCACGTCAAAGGCATCGCGACTCTTGATAATTTCCCCGCAACTTACTTTTTACTCCCTTTTTTCTTGTACTATAAATAGCTTTTCACCCCCTTCTTCCCCAACTCAAAAAGCCCAACTTGGGGGCTCCAAAACCCTAGTTTTTCACCATTTTCTTCCATTTCTTCTTCTTTCTTTGTAGATCTTTGTTCTATGTTGTGTGTTTTGATTATCTAGCTTAGTTTTGTACTTGAGGGCAATTGATTGAAGCTTCCATATCTATGTAGTAAGAACCTCTATTTCACTCTTTCTTGAAGCATTTGTTGTTTAGCATTCATGTGTTTTAATGTGATGTTTTACTCCATTTATGCTATGGGTTGTTTGAGTATATGAAGTGTTTGTATGATTGAAGTGTTAGGGTGTTAGGAAAGTTGCAAATTTCTTAGCTCTTTGACATGAGAATCCAAGAACATGGAATTAGAACTTCTTGTACATAGTGTGTTGTGATTCTTGCTAGATAAATATGTTAATGTGGATTGTTCTCATGATTATCCTATAGATGCAATGAAAGGTTGAATCTTGAATGTGGTTTGTTCTAGGTTTAGCCTAATGAATGCAATGCTTGGTTAAATGGCTATGTTTTTGGTAGAAGGCTTGTTGTTATCAAATCCATGGTTCTTCGTGTATAATGTCGTTGGTGAAATACCTTTATGGTGTGGTTTGCCTAAAGTGATTATCAATGAGGTTTGCAAATGGTCGTTATTTGTCTTTGAAAATTACTTGTAAGAAGGAATGAATGTTGATCTTTGAATGAGAAGTTTTAGCATTCCCCATAGGTAACGAATGTGATAGAATGAGTGAATGATTCAATGATTTGCATTAGGTTTGGAAGTGGATATTAATTTCTCCCAAGGCTTTATCGTTTGTAGTTTTTATCTCTTTTCTTAGTTTGTTTGATGATTATCATAGTTACTTGACTTTGCTAGTTATCTTGTCTTTTAGTTTCATAACTTAGGATTAAAAACCAACCAAACCCCCCTTTTACTTGCTTTTATACATCTATATATATCTATATCTATATGTATGTATATATATATCACTTCTAGTCTAATACAAACCTTATATGTTCAAACGCTTAAGAAAATTCCTCTTTTTCGTAGACAATCCTGGTTTGCCACTATCTACTTAATTGTATTTAGTAAAAATAAAGGGCATATAAATTATAACTTTGAGAGGTACTTCGCGGACCTCCCAGTCCCTCCATTTTCTTAATCTTTTTTAAATATGGGGCCAAAAAATAAATAATTATGCCCGGCCCCAAATTCTATAGGAAGATAGTTTGCCTTGGTCCTGCCTAAAGTTTAGACTGATTCACAGAAGGCCATTGTATTTGTTAGGCGTACATACTTTCCTATATCGGCAAGTACATACTTGTCGTGGTTAAATGCTATCAAAGTATTTCTTAATGCTATCAAAATGTGTTCTGGTTCAGCGAATACTTTCTGGGGGCATTTTGGTAAGGGAAACAGTTAGTTAATTATAATTGATTAAATGTTAAAGTAAGAAAGAATTGGGGAGGTTAAGCGTGGGGAGGTTAAGCGTACATACTTTCCAATAACCGATATATATGTAAGGATTGATTCATCATTATGCCTATGATCGATATTAGCTAGCACGAGTTATTCTTAACCGATATCATTCACATTTATATTTATTTCTCAATTTTTGAGTAATAATTTACATTTTTAGTGATAGAAAAAATTCTTGAATTTAAGGCGTGGTGGCTACACCAAAAAGGTTTTAAAATTAGTTGGAAAAAATTATAATTATTTCTTTTGCTCCTCATGGGATCGACCCTGCTTACCGATGTATAGTATTTTTCTGAGTTTGTAGGTTATTTGGCGAGTCAAACGACGCTCACCAGTTACCGTGGAGGATTTTATATGGCGGTGGGTGGGATTATGTGCGGTTCGTAGAATTTTTCGTGGGGTGATTGTGCGACTCTGTGTAGGAATTCTATGTATACAGGAAATTTTTTCATTTTTCGGTGGAAATTTGTTTTTTTGGATGTTGGGTTTAATTTGATTCGAATGGTGGTGTTATATACTAGAGTTTGCCTCGGCCAGAGTTCAGGCTACGGCGAAGGATAGTCTATAAAGGCCACGTCTTTTAGAGTTTGGATAGGGTGGATCTTGGTCCTGAGATTTTATATCATCTCTAGGTTTTCCCTCTCGCACAAATATTTTTTTTTGTTTTTTTGTTTGTATTCACTATGTTTTCACTCTCTTATTTTAATGAGTGCGTCTCTTGAAAGACGGTCTTTCCATAAGTCATGGAAAGACCAAAGTTTAAAGTGTAAATTAGAAGAAATCAAGATAAAATTTTCGGGTTGCATGAACCGGGTTATAAATTTTATAACTACTACATGTTGCGTACTAAATTTTTAATGTTGCAACTAAGACCTTTTACCTTTTGTTATTCGAATTAAATCCCGTCTTTCATAAGCTTATGGAAAGACCGTCTTTCCCAAGACTTTGCCTATTTTAATATTATTTATTCATAGGTAAATATTAAATTCATATCATAATAAGTATTTGTTTTAATATTATTGTCCAATACAATCATATCCCACAAAAATTAAGTGAAGCAATTTATGATAGAAATATTTTTTGAAAGTACTGCACACTTGTGTTCATGGCAGAATCACGACGAGTTTATTCAACTGTTTAAAGATGTGTCTTTCTAATTTGTGTGTGCGTGTTCTGGTCGATATATATATGTGCTTGTTCTGGTCGATATATATGCATGTGTGTGTTATCCATAGATTTTTATATTATAAATAACCAAAACACAATTGTCGAGTTTAATTGGTTGGGTCAGTCTAATTGTCTCATAATTTGAAACTGACGACACTTTTTAATTAGAACTAATTAAAAAAAATTCCTCTGCATGAACCTCCCAATAATATCTATAAATGACTTGTTTTTGGTTAAAAATGGATATTACCATATGTAAATTCAGGTGTGTGATACACATCGGTACTCCAGTGCATTTTGCCATTTGAGTCAGAATAAATATGTTTTCTTTCTTTCTCTTTAAAATGAAAACTGGATATTCCCGTCTGAATCTCAGCAATCACCTGTTCTGATTCTATATATTGATCGTTTTGAATTAAAAGAAAACTCTTTGATGGAATATTCACATTATGTATAATATATTCACCCTCAATAGTTACATACTAGTCCATAGAGCATAGAAAAGTAGGATGTCCGTACACCAGTATCCACAACCCCCTTACGAGCTCCGTAGCAAGAGATTATATATTCTATTAAAGAAATCCCTTCCCGTAAAATGCTTTGAATAGGTAAATCAATCATTTTTCCTTGAGGATCCCACATTAATCCTCTCATACCTACTAATAGATGTACCTGAATTTCCTCTAGTGCCTGAAAAAGACATTATATGAACGGGGTCAGTCATCCTAAAGTTTTGACTCATCTCTTGCCACAAATATTCACTTGTAGCATACCAGATTTCAATGGATTGACGTAATTTTTCTACTGCATGTACATTCCCAGAATGGTGGTGTTTTTCAAAATGAAAACTTTCTTGTTCAGCATCTTGAACTGGGCATCCCTTTGAAGGTATTGTTAAAAGATCATCAATTCCTAATGAAATAGACGTAGCAGTAGCTTGTTGAAAACTCAGGGTTTTTACTTGATGTGTCATTCTAATTTGTTTGTGCATGTTCTAGTCGATACATTCATGTGTGTGTGTTATCTGTAGATTTTATATTATAAATAACCAAAACTCAATTGTCGAGTTCAATTGGTTGGGTCAGTCTAATTGTCTCATAATTTGAAACTGGCATCACTTTTAAATTAGAATTATTTTTAAAAATTCCTCTGTCATTTGATTCACCCAAAAAATTTATCGATCGACTACTGCATTTCCTAATTATTCTATGTTTGCATTATGAAGAAAAAGCTATTGAACTAATACCAGAATAAATCCAATCCAACAAAATTGTATTTACACATCCGAATTTGACAAAGTTTCAGCAATAGATTACAAATGTGTATAAAGTTAGCTATAGTTTTGCACACAAGTTAAGAAAAATAAAGTCTAAATGTTCATGTGTTCTAAAAACACAACATAAAGTTCATACGGATCCTACAAATCCATTTACTATTTTTTGCAAATTTTGGTGATATTTGGCTCATCTGAGATTCCCAGCACCTCACCTGCGAAACACAAATAGAACAAGTGAATTCTACACTAGGTTAGATTGTAATACAATTCATGATTTCTCCATTAAGAAGTTACTTTTATAAATGAGGCTATAGATCCAATGCATCTTATGTAACGACTAAGACGGAAACATATGAAACATATTAAATCCCATAAACTAGTTGAATTAAATAAAGCATCTATGAAAGTTTTAATCACATAACAGGAAAGAGAACAATACTGAGATGTAAAAGGGTTGGTGTGCGTGGCCGTATAGAATTTCTCGCTCCGCTCCCAGCTCACAAAATCTAGAACAACTTGATCACCCACGAACGACTTTCATGTATCTCCTTGAACGATGTCACTGCTGCTAAGAACCCACTCAACTTTTTCTGGCCCATCACTGGAAGAGGATGATTTCTCATCTTTTTTTGAAGGCCTTCTCATGTAAAAAGTTCGTTTCTACAAAGACACAATAAAATATTAATTAGAAAAACCAATCAATAGAAAATAATTTTTGAAAGGTTAACGATGCAACACTCACCTTAGGACTTTGAGGTTGTCTAAACGTCTGCACGAGTGGCCTCTCCTCATTTGTTGCTGCTACGTGTTTCTCAGCAGCTGTCAATGACCGGAATTCATACCACTTCCCGGTTCATAGTAGTACTGTACAAGAAAAATTGGCATATGCAATTAGTACTGTAAGAGCAAAATGTAGCAAAATTTATAGTAAAACACTTTACCTTATTTGTGTGGGCATATTTCAAGCCCTCTCTTCGCGAAACTTCCTCCACGACCAAACCATTGGGAAGGTTGTAGCGAGATTTGGCCGTTGTAGAAGCAAGGTCGCCAGCTCACTTCCACGCATCCTTTCCTTGTAGTTAATCATCTGGAAAGGTAAACAAACGAATTTTATTATCAAGATTTAAAAATAACAGTTTCAATCATCAAGATGTGCTGATCGTCATAACCACAACACGCTTATCACACTACATAAACAACAATAAAAACTCCAAAAAAAAAACTTTTCTTAATCATGGGCATAGTGTGTGCATAATTTGCACATAATATGCATCACTATATGGATAGCAACAACAACACATTTATCACATTCAAACACGATCCTAACATTTCATAACCGCAACCGCCCATTTATCGCTCAACAAAAACAACATAAATTAGAAAATTTGCACGTAATATGCACATAATCAGCACATAATGTGCACTCAACCTGCCTCACTGAACAACGCAATATTTGCACTTGTTCAAACACAAAAATCCCGACTCGTGCAATCACTCTGTTCTAACAATTTCATAACCACAATTTTCATTCAAGAAACTTCATGAGACACATCTAGTGCAACTTCATAAGAAACCTTTGATCCCTTCTTAGATTTCCTAGAGAGCATGTTGAGTTCCTCAGTAGAAATCAGAGCTAACCCCGCGACCTTCCTCTCATCTGCAGTCCCAAGTTAAGTTTCTCGGCTAGAGTACGATAGGCCAACGTGATCGACCAGGTTCCTTTTCCCGTCGATCATCTAGCGGTGGCTCTCCAGAAGCAGCGGGGCGGAACCTGGGGGATTAATCATCAACGCCAATTCAATTCACGGTTCCGATCATCCTCGCGGTCGGAAGCATTGTTGTTCAAATGTACGGTGGTTGCTACAAGGCGGGTGGATTTTCTTACGGCGGCGGATGGATTTTCGTACGGCCAAGAATTTCGTGCGGTGGGGAGATTTCGTGCGGCCGGGTGATCTCGTGCGGTGGGGAGATCCCGTGCGGTGGGGAGATCCCGTGCGGTGGGGGGAGGTCTCGTGCAGTGGGGAGATTTAGTACGCCGGGGAGATTTTCGTGCGACGGGGAGATTTCGTGTGGTTGGGAATTTCGTACGGTGGGATGCTACTGTGTGCCTGTGTGTAGGCACCCGTGCGAATTCTAGAGGGAATCTTTTCGTTTGTTCGGCGCCGTTACGTATCCCGCACAAATCATTTTTGTTTTCTGTTTATATTAACTTCGTTTTTACTCTTTTACTTTATTATTGTTTATTCATAAATGAATACTACTCTTAGTTTTGACAATTAAAATTCATTTAAAAACTAGTTCCACGCACCATATAATAAAATTTGCTTATTTGGTACTATCAATCGGGATTGAAGTCATTTTGACTAACTTAAACCCAAATTGTCTAATAGAAATTGTTTGTTTGGTAATGTCAATTGGGGATATTGAAGTTATTTTGACTAACATAAACCCAAGTAGTCAAATAGAAATTGTTTGTTTGGTACTGTCAACTGGGGATATTGAAGTTATTTTTATTAACATAAACCCAAGTTGTCTAAAAATAACATACTAATATTATAATATTTTTCTAATTTTAATTTTTTATTATATATGATAATCATAACTTGTTAAAATATATAACTTCTAAAGATTATTTAAAACCATAAATATCTCATACTATAACTATATATACATATATATATATGTATATATACACACATATATATATATATATATATCATCCCAAACACCATATAATAGAAATTGTTTGTTTGGTGCTGTCAACCGGGGATATTAAAGTCATTTTGATTAACCTAAACCCAAGTTGTCTAATAGAAATTGTTTGTTCGGTGCTGTCAATTGGGAATATTGAAGTCATTTTGACTAACCTAAACCCAAGTTGTCTAAAAATAACATACTAATATTATAATATGTTTCTAATTCTAATTCTTTACTATATATAATAATCATAACTTAACTTCTAAAGATATATAAAACCATAAATATCTCATACTATATATATATATTACTAAAGAAAATCCAAAAAACACATAATTTTAAATAACAAAATGTTTGGATTTTTTTATACAATGATAGAGTACTTTTGATAGAAATACGTATGCATATTATTTATTTATTATATATGACAATGTCTTATTTTAGACCGAGTAACTGTTAAATGATGATATTTTATATTTAGTGAGACTAATAAGGTCATTTGATATTTAATTTTATTTATTGCAATGAGATACACATAATTATAATAACATTTCAAAATGAATCTCAACATATAAATAATTACTTTTAAAAATATTTGAATGAAATATTCTAAAAAGAGTCTGTCTCTTGAAAGACGGCATGTCCATAAGTCATGGAATGACCAAGGTTTATAGTGAAAATTAAAAGAAATAAAGATAAAATTTATGGGTTGCATGAATTAGGTTACAAATTTTATAACAACTGTACGTTGTATAATAGATTTTTAATATTGTAACTAAGACCTTTTATCTTTTATTATTTTAATTAAACCCCATCTTTCCAAGACTTTGCCTTCTAAAAATTATCAATATTTATTGTATTCAATATTTGGTAAAGTATTGGGAAAGACCGTCTTTCCATAGGCTTATGAAAATACGAGGTTTAATTAGAATAATAAAAAGGTAAAAGGTTTTAGTTGCAATATTAAAAATTTATTATGCAACATGCAGTTGTCATGAAGTTTATGACCTGATTAATACAGCCAGAAAAATTTATCTCAATTTCTTCTAATTTACAGTTTAAACCTTGGTATTTCCATGCCTTATGGAAATACCGTCTTTCAGAGACGGGCTCTCAATATTTAACGATTTCTAACTAAATTAATTATTGCACTTCATAACTCATATAGTTTTTCTTAGATGGCTAAACTTCAAAATTTTAAAGAAATTTTGTTTTCAATTTAAATGTAAGACACAATATGTACATAAAACTTAATCCTAATATTTAATTAATAATATCGCGCAACGCGCGATGGTAGTCTACTAGTTTTTTTAAAAAAACATTATTGACCGATTAAATATATCCAAGCATCTTCAACAAAATTTGAGTGAAATAATTTGTGATGATTTTCTTTTTCCTTTTTAAAGTACGCACCTTGTTTTAATAGCTGAATCAAAGGAGTTTATTCAATTGCTTGGTTATAGAGGTATCATTTGAAATTTTGTGTGTGTTTTGGATAATATATATTTTTAATAAAATATTTTATTTATAAATTTTTTTATTCTGGCACATTGGATCAACTGAATTGCCTCAATAATTTGGATTTGTGATTAAGAATTGGCAGAGTGAAGATGAATTTATGCACTTGCTGATACATGTGTCTATTCGAATTGTGCAAGATTTGTGTGAGTCGTATTTGGGTCAATTATTTTATTCCATATATAAGATTTTCCTGTAGAGGGCCGAATGGAGAGAGACTTTAGCGTTCGATTTAATTTCTCCATAATTTTATATATTATAAATTATTTAAAATTATTATCAAGTCAAGTCGGTTGAATGGGTTAGATAGTCCAAGTATTTTCGGTTCTCTAACAGTACTAGTCGGTCAAGATTAATTAAAAATTCTAAGGTATGATATTGTTAGGGGTTTAGCCGATATATAGTTATTAACTAATAGTAATAATTGAATGTAATTTTTCGAAAAAAGGTTTATTGTGTTAGCTACTTTGACTAGTTATTGCAAAGCACCATATATGATAAGGATTGTTTGCTATCGGTATCATCCAAGGGTATTTATGTAATTTTTCAACTTCCCTGTCATTGCCAAACGGCATTGTTCTGTTTTCTCTATGATCACTCTGTCAGCAACGCTCACATTCTCACCTTAAACACCTTCTGATTGCCGCATTCTAAAGTTACTCGCTTTCAGAATACAGATTGAATATTGGAGGACCCTTTGGAGAATGTGGGAGTAATATTAGTGCGGGAAGCATGAGCGAAAACTAATGAGCTCGCAGGAGATGTTTGCACTACATTGATAATACTCGCAGGAGATGGTTGCCAATTTGGCGTCCTTGCATGAGTTTGTGAGAAAAAGATTCAAGAGGAATGGGGAAGGTTTGAATAGTGTGTTTGATTCTGATTAAATAAGAGTGGGTGAATAAACGAGAATAATTAGTTAAGTTTGTAATTTTTAAAAATTATTGTGGTTAGAAGTGGAATTTCTGATGCTCAATTTGCCAAATACAGAAGTTTTTCAAAATATTAAGATTCAGTTGGGATAACAAAAAAAGGGAAATGTGCATAAATGACTGGAAAGGGAGTGCCAATTTGCAAAGTTTTATATTTTTCACACATTAATAAAAAAAGCTAATAAATATAATAAAACATAAAAATATATATATTTTAAAGGAACATATATTATTAATAAGAAATATATACTATCTAGCTATTATTTGTACATGCTTAAAAATAAATAATCATATATTCTTATTTTTCATTTACACAATGAAAACATTATCAACTGCTGGCTATTCATCAAAAAAACATTAACTCAAATAATTAGTCAGATCAGCTGACACAATTAACTGGTCATGTCATTTAGTACATTTAGTTGATAACTATCGATCGGCTAATCCTCTAATTGGATCATATCTTAAAATTTTAAAATTTAATCCGAAGCAACAACTGTTGTTAGAGAACCAGAATTACTGAGACTATTTAACCCATCAAACCCACCTGACTTGAACTGATAATTATTTTTTATTATTTATGATATATAAAACTATAGAAAAATCTAAATCGCTTTGCAAAAATATTATAAACGGAATAATGTAATTAATCATAATTCGACCTGCACAATTGCCGCACAATTTAAACTGATACTTCCATAAGCAAATGCATATAACTTGTCTCGACTGTGCACGGAAACAAAGTGCGCGGTACATTCAAATAAAAGTTCGTCACAAATTGCTTCACTGAACTTTTGTTGGAGATGATTGTATTAATTTTGTTGGTCAGTAATATTTTCTAAACAAACATTTATCTTGAAATGAATTTTAATTGTGAAAACCATGAGTACCAGTAGTGGAGTATTTATCGATATGAATAAATAATAGCAAAAGAAAAGAGTAAAAACAAAGTCAATACAAAGGGGAAAAAAGAAAGGATTGTGCGGGAAATACGTAACGGCGCGGGAAAAACAAAAAGATTCCCTGCTTCTGGAGATTTCGCACCGGCGCCAACACACAGTCACACAATAGCCTCCGCCGTTCGAAACTCATATCCATCCGCCGTACCAAATCCGCCGCCGCCGTAACCAAGCACCGTACGTCCGTACAACGATGGCGTGCCCGAGCTCAACACTGCTTACCGCGGGGACGATCGCAAAGGCCGGCAATTGGCGTTGATTACTCCGCCGAATTCCACAGCCACCACCGCTCCCTTTGGGAGATACGCTAGATGATCGACCGGTTTCAGGCTCCCCGATGGATGGCTAGTTGAAGGAGTTTGCGGCACCGGCTCCGGCGTCGTCGAGAAGGTGATCGATTTTTTCGTTTAATTTTTCCTCTAATTTTGTTTTCATTTTTTCTGTGATTAATTATGTGCGTGGGAGTTTTTTTGTACGATTCTTTCAGTTGTGTGGGATTTTGAGGAGTTTTTGAATGCTGCTTTATTTTTCTTCCGGTGTTGTAGTTTTATTATGACCGGGAGAAAATTCCGGTCATTGAGAAGGGTAGAGAGGCACGTGAAAGGCAAGGGAGTGCAGCTCACGTGGACGATCACGAAGACGGCATGTTGGAATTGTTGGAAAATGATGGTTAAAAGGTTGAAATTCGTCAACTTTTTGGGTTTCGTTTAGAGTGGGACCCGAATGGATTTTGGGTCAATGGATGTCATTTTTGGGTTCTCCTCCGCGAGTACTATAAAATTGACTATTTAAACTCTCAAAACGGATCAAGGGTGAATGAGATATGAATGTTTTAAATATCACTCTTGAAAGAAAAAATAGGAGAAAATTGGCCTGTGTAATTTTCTCTGGACTGTCCAAAATGCGTATGGACCGCATGGAAGTCTCTGGAAGGCCCAACCGCATAGTATATATGGAATTGCTTGTGTGTAATTCTTAAGAGATAAGAACAAAATACTTCCATATTTTGTGAGATATCTTGTCTTAAATAAATATGCGGTTTACCATATTTAATACGATGAAGAATATTTGTGCCAATATTTCTTCCATTTCCAGCAGATTTTATTCGAGTATTCATGGAATGTCTCGGATTTGGTGAGTTGGTGATTGGAGAATATTCTTCTCTAATTACAGAAAATCAGAATATCATATTTCCATGATTAGTGTCTCTTAGAGCAGTATAAATAGAGCCTCTAAGTCATTTAGAAAAACACACCATTTCTCAAGTTCCTCCATATCTAAACTTGAGTCTTCTGTCTGTCTTTCTCGAAGTTTTCATTTGGTTCTCTGTCAAGGTGATAGTCCTTCGGGCCTTGCGTGAATCCGAGGTAACTCTTACGTGTAAATTGTTACCTTCGATGGTTTTATCCTAGGGAACGATGTCCACGACGGGACACATTCGTTTCAAAGGCAGCGAGTGTTACTCGTGACTCCATCAATTTGTAATTACTTGAAACATGATTTATGCTTTGATTATTTGTAATTTAAGCTTTTCGATTGTATGCTTGAATAATTAATAAAAAAATATTATTCTTGCAAATATTAATTGCTCGTTCAATTTTGTTATTTGATTTTCCGTATGATATAATCAATATATGTCCAACAGTTTTGAAACGAATGAAATTTGTTGAATTATATTGATTCCAAATAATCTGCATACGGACATGGCATATTGCTTTCGTCAAAATAGTGTGCCAGAATATATGATCAAGAAACTTCCAAATTTTCCATGCAATCAATATACATGTAATGCTGTAGTCAAAAATATGCTGCAATCATAAGTTATTTGCATGCCATATTTATTAATCTGATTGCATGCTTGGTTATTAATCTGCATGCCATATTTATCCGAGAATCTGCATGCCATATTTATCCGAGAATTTAATTTCATACTTTATGGAAATTGTATGTTTGAAAAAAATATGCATGCTAATGGTTTTGGTTATTTATAACAAAATCATATTGAGCAATTTGTTATGTATAATTATTTAAAATATTATACTATGATATTTGAGATTTGTACATATATTTAACGATGGAAATCTTTTGTATGTACACATTGGTGAATCCGAGTATACACGGTTGTATCTCTCTTATGGAAGAGAAACTAGGCATGGAGATACAGCAGGATTTGCTTGGCAACATGAATGAATCAAGAGTGTAACCACGGTTGTGCTAACTATGGTACGTATACACGTTGATTAAAGTGAATCATGACATATGCTTTATATACATATATTGCTTGGATTATATTTGATAACCATTTGTGTGAATCTGGGCGTGAACAAGACTTTGTTACAAAGAGTGTTATGTGAATAATATGTGCACATATATGTCCAGTACACTAAGGCTATCGAATTTGATAGTGAATGGATTTGGTTATATTAATCACTTGATTATGTGGAAAACTGAGTTGAGCATGTATGTTAAATTACATGGCGTAATTATGGAAATATGCTAATTCCGTGATATTCATGCTTATGAGATTAAATGTTGATATGGTAAGAAATCATATTTGATTCTTTGCATGAAAGATTGAATTAAATTTACGGGAAAAAAAAATGCCACGAGTTTAGAATATGGGATCAGACATTATTATTCAATTACATGAAAGCAGTACATATGTTTGGAAATTATGAGACATGTTTAATTTCCGAAGCCCTTGAAATGTTAGAGTATTTGCTTAAATACTTAATCAAATGTTGAAATACCTATTTTGCATGGTATAATAATTTGGTGATGTGGGCTGCTCATGTTGGTTAAAGATTTAAACCATATTTGTGTGCAAATATGCTGCTAGTGATTCATGACTTTTATATGCTTGGTCTGAGAATCGCATGCGAAAAATTGGTAAACTTCATTTGCACTTAAACATGACATCTCTCGGCAAGAGTGAAATATATTCGTGCATGAATGAAGTATGTGACATTGGGTTATTTGATCCATGATGTATTCTCGTTCATTTAGGGACTTGATTTAGCTGCATATACAAAAAATTTTAGATCTATGTTGTGTCTAAAATTGTGTTATGCTTTATATGCTATAATTATATTAATTGTTTGGGAAAGTGCCCTTTTGATGCAATGAAAGGTTCGACAAGGCTTGTCCCAATAATTGGCTATCTTGATTGATCATTTACGAGCATATGGCTCACAAGTGACAATTGTTAGATTGCACAGATAGAGCATATGGGCTCGAAGTTCAACATATTCTGGTTATTTTGTATGACCTGAAAAATGTGAACATGAAGACATTAGTTTACGACTATGTCTAGGGTATTGGTTCTTGTGAACCATGGTATAAACCCTAAAGCATGAGTTATTATGACTATGCTAAAAACCTTTGATTATTTGTAATCAAAGAATTGAGGGGAAAATCTCAAGAATTTGGTTGGGAAAACTAAGAATCCTGAGAATGGGAATCCCAAGACTTTTGGTCAAATCTCTTGATTTATGGTTGAAAAATCTAAGAATCATGAGATAGGGAATCCCAAGACATTTGGTCAATTCTCTAGATTTTTGGTTGGAAAGCCTTATAATTCTGAGATGAGAAATCCTAAGACATTCAGTCTAGAAACCCCAAGACACGAGGTTTTGATAAACTTAACACATGTGGGGATGTTTAATAAAACCAGCCCAATGTGGGGGGTAGACGAAAACCTAAAAATTCAACGACGATATGAATTTTGATAGGTACTTGAAGTGAAAAAGTCGCCACGAGAGATTTGAATCAAGTTGATCAAGTCGGGAGGACTTTAACTCGAACCAAAAAAAGGTAAACCCAAAATTGAGTCAAGCAATGCACTCAAACTTGAGTCGAGCAATGAACTTTAATGTGTTTCGAGCATAAAGGCACTCAAGTTTGATTTGAGTTGTCTGAAAGTAAAGTGCAGTTGTACTGAAACTTGGCTTTAAAATGGACATGAAATTGTGTGGAGTTGGTAAACTCACACTGCGCCCTAGTGAGAGTTAATCGAATCCTCGATTGATTGATACTACATTGGTGGTGGTATTGGTCATGCGAGGAAGAACGATTAATTGAGATCGGGAAGTTTAGTTATCTCTAATCCCAAGGGAGTTGAAGGAATAAGAGAGACTTTCATGATAAAAGATCAATACATGAAGGTGTTTTGATTGTTGAAATGATCTAGCCCTAAAAGAAATTTGATGGGTAAGAACCTAGTGTTTGATTTATTATTGAACACACGGACTTTTAGTATGTTGGGTTTGTATATTAACGAAACCACTTACGTGATGCACAGAAAACATATGAGGTTATCTGTGACCATGATGTGAATACATAGAATCCTTTGGGAAATGTGATTCACAATGTAGACATTTGCAAGATCATTGCTAGAAATGATCAAGCGTTGTGGGGGAGCCTTTAAGTTGGCTGGCGATCTTTTAAATAAGATACCCCAAGAAGGAGGAAAATAAAGCTCCTCATAGAGCCATCCTAAAAGTTCTTTTGAATGTGTGGGTTGGCATATTGCGAATGTAGTAAAAGGAATACTTAAACAGTATCTTTACTAGATATGCACAATGTTGAAGTGCTATCAATTTCTTGAAATTCACAAGAAATATTATGCAGAAACTAGAAATATATCTCGATGGAAAGTGTATTTTGTGGAAGTTTCTGTTAAAGATCCTGATTTATCTTAAATGGACTTAAGAGTCAATAGATGAAATCATTAAGGATCAGGGATAAACCAACGAAGGAAACGAGATTCCATGAAATAATTTTTGTGGAAAGTGGTGATCAATAGAGAGATTGATCTACCATGAGTGCAAATCACTAGAGTACTAGTAGATTTGAACAATTAGTAAGTATATTTGTGTACTTGATGGGTGTTCTCTAGACGTGAGAATGAGTCCAAGGGTGATGGTATTTGCTATCAAAGCTTTGTGAAAGCTAGAAGTACATCTAATGGACCTAAATGGTTATTTGGAGACTTAGATATTAAAATCTGAATAGAGCAAAAATGAAAAGCTCAATGCTCCTAAATGATCCATCATGTGACCAAACTAATTGTTCTAGCCAGTGATATTAAATCAATGAGTTTGATGAAGGCAGATACGCTAAGAGACACGAAAAATGACCATGTCATTTATGTTTTTGATTTATGATTTTCTCATTGATAGTAAAATTGATACGATGATTGAGTCTCTTGGAGATATGTCGTATTAAATGGAATGACTCTAAACATTATGAGTTACCTTTTTGTAAAGGTGAGGTGTCTCTTAAGAAGATAACTCAAGAGTCATTGATAGTCTGTTGTACTTATTAAAGTGCACATTAGACTATTCTTACAATGGATAGTAAGATGATACACGAGTAATCTAAAAAAGATCACTGGAAACAAGCTGTGTGTGAGACTCGTGGATATGGCTTGAGTTGTGTAGAGAAATGGTTCTCTCTTGCTAGATTCATAGAGGAATCTAAGTCCATCGTGTTGGACAAAATTGGGAAAGATATACCCTCGGATGACCAAAGCACTTTTATGCGTATTGGTGTAGCGTAAAGCCATATCGATGATGGTGTGTCTCGACATAGACACTTTACCATTGGACGACTACTCTCTACGAGAATTATCGATGTTGACTACGTAAGGTCAATATGATAAGAGTTGTTATTCTTTGACGAAAGGATTCAATCGATTTCTTGACGAAGAAATTGAATCGAGAGTTAGTTGAGAACTCATCGAAAGGAATATGACTAAGTCTAATAAATGGTGGGTTACGTACGTGGACACCCAACCTATGTGACTGGAGATCCCAAGATCTAGGTTCAAAGGGACAACTAAACTGCAAAGACCCATCGCGATCACTGTGGGGGTTTCATACCTCCTGTCGCATTCCTATGATGAAGAAACAGTGATGTGAATGGAGGTTAAGCATTAGGTTGCTTTTAATGATTCAAGGCATCGAGTATGTAGTACTCGAAAGAGCGCAATAGTTTACGGAACTGCTCTTACACCAAGAATCACCTATGTAAGCGAGAAGTGTGGCCGCTTCGAAAGGGAATTGTTTGGACACAATTCTTTAGAAACCTTACAGAACTAGGCGTGTGCCATGACCTGATTAATGGACACAACCGAGGAAAGCGCAAGGGCTAGGAAAGATGTCTGTGGGAAGTGCATTGTCGTTCACACAAGCGGTTGGGGAAGTTCAAGGACATCACGTCTACTTCCTAACCAGTGGGCTAAGTGTACTCTCTCAAGGGAAAGTTCAAAGGGTGACACCTACTTATCCTATGCAGCATCTATGCCGTCGAAATGAATCTATCACCA
This sequence comes from Rubia yunnanensis, assembly GCA_037428765.1. Lineage (NCBI taxonomy): Eukaryota > Viridiplantae > Streptophyta > Magnoliopsida > Gentianales > Rubiaceae > Rubia > Rubia yunnanensis. The sequence goes on along the minus strand of CM075064.1, from coordinate 109,992,898 downwards.
AGTCAAACTCTGTGTCTGACGTGATTGTTCTGATTCCTACATCAATATCTATTCATGTGGGGGATTGTTGGAAAATGATGGTTAAAAGGTTGAAATTCGTCAACTTTTTGGGCTTCGTTTAGAGTGGGACCCGAATGGATTTTGGGTCAATGGATGTCATTTTTGGGTTCTCCTCCGCGAGTACTATAAAATTGACCATTTAAACTCTCAAAACGGATCAAGGGTGAATGAGATATGAATGTTTTAAATATCACTCTTGAAAGAAAAAATAGGAGAAAATTGGCCTGTGTAATTTTCTCTGGACTGTCCAAAATGCGTATGGACCGCATGGAAGTCTCTGGAAGGCCCAACCGCATAGTATATATGGAATTGCTTGTGTGTAATTCTTAAGAGATAAGAACAAAATACTTCCATATTTTGTGAGATATCTTGTCTTAAATAAATATGCGGTTTACCATATTTAATACGATGAAGAATATTTGTGCCAATATTTCTTCCATTTCCAGCAGATTTTATTCGAGTATTCATGGAATGTCTCGGATTTGGTGAGTTGGTGATTGGAGAATATTCTTCTCTAATTACAGAAAATCAGAATATCATATTTCCATGATTAGTGTCTCTTAGAGCAGTATAAATAGAGCCTCTAAGTCATTTAGAAAAACACACCATTTCTCAAGTTCCTCCATATCTAAACTTGAGTCTTCTGTCTGTCTTTCTCGAAGTTTTCATTTGGTGCTCTGTCAAGGTGATAGTCCTTCGGGCCTTGCGTGAATCCGAGGTAACTCTTACGTGTAAATTGTTACCTTCGATGGTTTTATCCTAGGGAACGATGTCCACGACGGGACTCATTCGTTTCAAAGGCAGCGAGTGTTACTCATGACTCCATCAATTTGTAATTACTTGAAACATGATTTATGCTTTGATTATTTGTAATTTAAGCTTTTCGATTGTATGCTTGAATAATTAATAAAAAAATATTATTCTTGCAAATATTAATTGCTCGTTCAATTTTGTTATTTGATTTTCCGTATGATATAATCAATATATGTCCAACAGGAATACTGCACTAGCATTTCATATTTAATTTTTATTTTGTGATATTTATAGTTCCTGACACTCATTTTTTATTCGGTAGAAAATAATGGTAATGATTGTATGTATTTATTCATAAATTCATGGTACATTATATAGTGGTACAAAATACCTATACAAGCTAGGAAAATATAATAGAATATAATTACAATTACAAGCAATATTCCAATTCCTTAATACTCCTCCTCAAGTTGGAGCATGAGGATCATAAATGCCCAACTTGCCAAGTAAAGAATGAAACTGGTTACGTCTGAGGGCCTTGGTGAACAAGTCTGCAGGTTGGTCTGACGTGCGGATATACTGAGTAACAATAGTGTCAGATTGAACAAGATCCCGAACAAAATGACAATCAACTTCAATGTGCTTTGTGTGTTCATGGAAAATTGGATTTGCCGCAATATGAAGAGTAGATTGACTGTCACAAAACAAATGCAGAGGAGAAGAGTGCAGAACCCCTAAGTCCTTCAGTAAAGGCTTAAGCCACAACAACTCACAACAGGTGACTGCCATTGCACGATATTTCACTTCAGCAGAAGACCGAGAAACGGTAGGTTGCTTCTTAGTCTTCCAAGAAACCGGAGAATCACCAATCATTACAAAATAACCAGAAAGAGAACATTAAGTAATCAGACATGCAGCCCAATCCGAATCACACTAAGCAGTCAACTACAACGTGCTACTAGAAGAAAGAAATAAACCCTGACCAAGATGACTCTTCAAATAGTGCAACACACGAACAAAAGCTTGACAGTGAGGAACACAAGGAGACTTCATGAATTGCGCAATAGTATGAACCAGATAACTAAGTTCGGGATGAGTAATAGTCAGATATATTAGGCGTCCAACTAGACATCTATACTGCTCCGGGTCATGGTAGGCCGGACTTTCAACACGTGCCAAATCATGTTGTTGCTCCATCAGAAAGTCAATCGCTTTAGAGGCAGATAAATCGGTATCTGATAAAATGTCCAAAGCATATTTCCTTTGCTAAAGAAACATCCCCTCCGATCTTCTAGCAATCTCTATGCCTAAAAAATACTTAAGAAGACCAAGGTCTTTCATATGGAAACAAGAACTTAAGTATTTCTTGAACTCAGAGATGAGTGCAGAAGAACTACCAGCAATGACCAAATTATCCACATAAACCAGAAAATGCAAAGAAACTGATCCACGGGAAAAGACAAACAAAGAGTAATCTGCTTTACTCTAAACAAAACTAAATGCTCGTAACGCCTGAGCCAATTTAGCAAACCAATTTCTAGGAGCCCGACGAAGACCATAAAGAGATTTCTGAAGGCGACATACCTGACCATGGAGCACAACATAGCTGGGTGGGGGTCGCATAAAAACCTCTTCATGAAAATCACCATGCAGGAAGGCATTATGAATATCCATCTGATGCAGTTCCCAACCACGAATGACTGCAACATATAAGAATAAGCGAACATAACTCATCTTTGCAATCGAAGCAAATGTATAATCAATTCTTTCAACCTGGAAATTCCCAAGAACCACTAAGCGCACCTTATGACGTTCAATAGTACCATCAGACCTGAACTTTGTCCGGTAGACCCATTTGCACCGAATTGCCTTCTTATTCAGAGGCAGAGGAGCTAAAGTCCAAGTCTGATTGCGCTCCAATACAGTAAGCTCTTTAGTCACAGCGTCTCGCCAATGAGTATGCTGTGAAGCCTTAGAATAAGTAGTGGGATCTGCACTAGACGTTACTGCACCCAAAAATATAGAATGCATACTAGAAAAATTATCATAATTTACATAATTAGTAAGAGGATAGAGAAAACCTGAGGATAGTGACGACGCATGAGTGAACGTAGACGTAAGGGGGGGGGGGTCTTCAGTAGTAACAGCACAGGCATAATCATCACAATCATAATCTGCCAAATAAGAAGGCGGTCGGCGAGCATGAATACTCTGTCTGATAGGTAGCAACTTAGTAACGGAACCATCCGGAGCTGGAGATGTTGCAAAAGGAGACTAAGTCGGATAAGCAGAGTCGGTGGCATACAGGTTTGGAGATTGGGAAGACGCTGACGATGAGGACTCGGCGGTGACCTACAGTGGTGGCCAGCGATGAGAGACTGGCATCGATCGGCGGTGACTGATCGACGGCGGCTGGCGGAAACTGGCCAACAGAAACTGGCCGGCGGTGGATGGCGGTTTGAGAAAATTGTGCGACTTCGACAGCGGTATGGAGGAGACCGGCGGTGATGTGGTGGCGCCGTCGGGTTCGTTTGAAAGGACAGATGTTAGAGTTGTAGAATACGGGAACTGGTCTTAAAAAAATTGGCATTCCAGCTGTTAAAGATCACACGGGATTCCAAGTCAAAAAGGCAATAGCCTTTCTTTTCGGCAGGATAACTAAGAAACAGACAACGCCGACTTCTTGGGGCAAACTTGTCGCGATATCTGAGAACATGAGCAGTAAAACACAGGCAACCAAAAACTCTTAATGATGAGTAATTGGGAGCTTGCCTATAGAGCAAATCAAATGGGGTACGACCATTGAGATGCTGTGTCAGTGTTTAGTTAATCAGGTAAGCAGCAGTAAGAACACATTCTCCCCAAAATTCAATAGGAAGACTGGCTTGAAACCATAAAGCATGGAGATGCTTTTTTTCAACTCGACCATTCTGCCGTGGTGTGTCTACCATAGGTGTCTCAAAGATGATCCCAGATGCAGTAAATTGAAATCTCAAAGGTAAAAATTTAGTTCCGTTATTAGCCCGAACACGTTGTATGGTTCGGCCCCACTGGTTCTTCACTGAGGCACTAAATTCTAAAAATCTAGAAGCTACTTCAGATTTAGCCACTAATAAATAAACACAAACAGCTCAGGAATAATCAACTATAGTTAAAAAAATAAAATGCACCACTAGAGGAAGGTGTTTGATAAGATCCCCAAACTCTACAATGAATTAATTGAAGCAATGTAGTAGCATTTGTAGAACTCAATGGAAAACTATGTCTAGTCTGCTTTGCTCTATAACATATAGAGTAAGGAACAAAAGTCTTATTAGTGCCAAAATCAATAGAAGAAATAGAAGACAACACCGTGAAGGAAGATTGTCTAAAACACTGAGGCCATAAGTCAGAAGACGACACAGAAGCAACTGTTGGAAGAGAATGCGGGATAGGAGGATAATTACGAGTATCCAGCAGACAATGCCAAAACACCCCCCCTTTCTGTTCACCCACGCCAATCACTTTCCTCATACTGATTTTCTGTAAAATGCAATAATTTTCAGTTAACAAAGCAAGACATTTTAAGGCAGATAACAATCTAGAACATGATAACAAGTTGCACAACAAAGTAGGTATTATAACATATGAGTAAGAGTGACACCACCAAAGAAAATAGAACTATATTGAGTGGTGGATGACACGGATCCATCAGGAAGAACAACATTCACAGTATCAATAGCAGTAGTAAGATCAGTAAGAGAACCTTTGTTACAGTCATGTGATATGAGGCTCCCGAATTAAGTATCCATGGTAAAGTAGGCTTACCAGACTCATGCAGCAAGAGAGTTAAACTGATTAAATAAATGCATCGTCGTGCTCCATTGGTCATCAGACAGAGCAGGGCCAATGTTGGATTAGGTAGGGACACGGTCAGAGGAAGCTGCCGCCACTACACCAGGCGGCGACACGGTGGCTTCGGCGAACGGCAGTGGGAGAGGAAGCGCCACAGCAGCACCTCCGTGTATGGTAGTGGGAGTTGTAGGCCGAGGAACCGGCATTGGCTTCTTGGCGGTGCTGGCTTTCTCCTTCAACTCCTTGAACCATTCTGGTACACCAAAGATATGGAAATAGGTATCCTTATCATGACCCTTGTGATGACAATGTGTACAAACAAGATTCTTGCGGTCAGAAGCAGAAAGAACAACTGGCGAAGAACTTGTAGGTGGCAGGCGTCGTGCAGCATATGCCACAGAGTTAGAAGAAGGCTCACGAGCTTGAATGACAGCTCTATGATTCTCCTCCTGGACAACAAGGGCATACACTTTCATGACAGGTGGAATTGGATCAATGCCCATGATGTGTGATCGCAAGGTGTTAAAGCCTTCGTCGAGACCAGAGATGAATTAGTAGATCAAATCCTTCTTCCTTTCTCGGAAAACTCTCGCAGAAATATTGCAATGGCACAGTGACTTGGTTTCTTCACGGTCATAAACTAGAGGAGGCCGCATGTAGTGATAATCTGCAAACAACTTCTTCAATTTACCAAAGTAAATGTCGATGGGCTGATCGTTCTACCTGCAACTCTGAATAGCCTCTTGTATTTGCAAAACCTTCATACCATCGCCAAGAATAAAACATGCCTTCAGGTCATCCCACGGTTCCTTAACTGTGGCAAACGAGCTTGGAGAAGATCTCGATATCGGATCCAGGGTTTGAAAGATCCAACAGATAAGAGTAACATTAACTCCAAGTCAATCAGCGGTATCAGGATGACTATCTTGGGGTTTAGTAATGGATCCATCAATGAACCCAATTTTGTTCTTGGCAAGGAATGCACGACACATCGCATCAGACCATTCAATGTAATTTTCTTGACCTTTCAACATGTTCGGTATAGGTTGTAAACCTGGACCATCGCCAGAGCCAATAAAGTAAGGATCAATCGACATATGACAAATAGGTACAGCAGTCCGAGGGCCAGATAGCAATTGCAACTACTTCAGTAAAGTTGCAATCACATCATAACCACTCATATCCTGATGCTTCGAAACCACAGGTGCAGCTTTAATATGAGCTTGTTCTTCGGAGGCAGACATAGTGTAAAATCAGGTACAGATCAGCAGGAGGTACAAAAGCTGGTGGCAGATCAGATCGATAAGACACACCGGTGCGCTGAACTGTCGTGCGGCGGAACCGGTGGCGGCTGGGAGAGAGCAGTGGTGCACCGATGGAGAGCAACTGCAGCGGTGCGTGGAGAGAGCAGTGGTGCACCGATGGAGAGCAACTGCAGCGGTGCATGGAGAGAGCAGTGGCGGCACGTGGAGAGCAGCGGCATGTGGAGAGCAGCGTCGACGCATGTGGTGGATCTGATGGCGGTGGGAGCTCAGAATTTTAAGGCAGCGGAAATTTTTCTATTAAGGTTTCAAGATTTTATGCTCGGATACCATGTAGAAAATAAGGGTAATGATAGTATGCCTTTATTCATAAACTCAGTGTATATTATATAGTGGTACAAGATACCTATACAAGTTAGGAAAAGGTAATAGAATATAATTACAAGCAATATTCTAATTCCTTAATACATTTAATTTGTTTTTTGGATTTTCTTTCTTTTGATTTTGGCAGAGGTCTAGAGGTTCCGGTCCCGATTCTGGTTCTCGCCATGGTCCTGATAGTAGCAGGAAGATGATTATTTACAATGGCAAGGTACGATTAATAACTAGCTTCTTGTTACTTTTTAGAGTTCATGTGTTTTCTAGTTTTGTGAATGTAGTGATTCAGGATTGGAACGAAAAGCGCATATGATTTGGCGTTTAATGTGTTCAATTTTTTTGAAGTGTCTTGGATGAAAATTGTGGTTATGATGTTAGGATTTTTTTTGAGTGCCTCCGTAACTCGGGATTTTTGTGTTTGAACAAGTGCAAAATTATGTGCACATTATGAGCAGGTTGTGTGAAAATTATGTGCAGATTATGCACAAATTTCCTCGGTTATGTTGTTTTTTTAGTGTGATATTGCTTACAATCATGAAAATGTTAGGATCATAATTAAATGTGATAAAAGTGTTGTTGTTGTTATCCGTATAGTGAGGTATATTATGTGCAAATTATGCGAACACCATGCCTTTGATTAAAAATAAATTTTAAAATTTTTATTGTTGTTTATCTAGTGTGATAAGTGTATTATGGTTATGGCGATCAACACATCTTTATAATTAAAAAAATTACTTTTAACTCTAATGATAAAATTCGATTGTTTACCTTTCTAGATGATTAGCTACACGAAAGGGATGCATGAGAGTGAGTTGGCGACCTTTGCTTGTACATAGGCCAAATCTCATTGCGACCTTCCCAATGGTTGGGTCGTAGAAGAGGTTCCGCAAAGAGAGGGCTTGAAACATGCCCACACTGATAAGGTGAATTGTTTTCCTATAAAGTTTGCAACATTTCGCTCTTATAGTACTAATTGCAAATGCCACTTTTCTTGTACAGTACTACTATGAATCAAAAAATGGTATGAAATTCCGGTCATTGGCAGCTACTCAGAAACAGTTAACAACAACAAATGAGGAGAGGCCCCTTGTGCAGACGTTTAGACAACCTCAAAGTTGTATCACTAACCTTTCAAAATTTATTTTCCATTGATTGTTTTTTCTAATTAATATTTTTTTGTGTCTTTATAGAAACAAACTTCTCACATGAGAAAGCCTTCAAGAAACGATAAGCATCCATCCTCTTCCAGTGATGATCCAAAAAAAGTTGACTGGATTCTTGGCAGCAGTGACATCGTTCAAGGAGATACATGGAATTCGTTCGTGGGTGGTCAAGTTGTTCCAGATTATGTGAGCTAGGATCGGAGCGAGAAATTATATATGGCCACGAACACCAACCCTTCTGCATCTTGGTATTGTTATCTTTCCTGTTATGGGACTTAAACTTTCATAGAATGCTTTGTTTATTTCAACTGGCTTATGGATTTCATATGTTTCATATATTTTTGTCTTAGTCGTACATATATGCACTTGGATATATAGCCTCGTTTACAAAAAGTGAATTCTTAAAGGAGAAATTAGGAATCAGATTACAATCTAACCTAGTGTAGAATTCATTTGTTCAATTTGTGTTTCGCAAGTGAGATGATGAAAATATGATATGAGCCAAACATCACCGAAATTTGTGAAAAAAAGTTAAAGGGATTTGTAGGATCCGTATAAACTTTATTTTGTGTTTTTAAAACACACGAACATTTAGACTTTATTTTTCTTGATTTGCGTGCAAAACTATAGCTAACTTTATAGTCATTTTTAATTTATAGCTGAAAATTTGTCAAATTCGAATGTGCAATTATAGTTTTTCTAGATTGGATTTATTCTCATATTAGTTCAATAGCTTTTTTTCTTCATCATGAAAAATTTGAATAATTTGGAAATGCAACAGTTGATCGATCATTTTTTTCGGTTGAATCAAAATACAGAAGAATTTGTGCGGTTAGTTTCTAACCAAAAAATATTCAAATTATGAGACAATTCGACTGACCAAACCTATTAGACTCGACAATTGTGTTTTGGTTATTTATAATCTAAAAATCTATAGATAACATTCAAAATCTACCATTTTTCAAAGTTTTATATTTTTCATACATTAATAAAAAAACTAATAAATATAATAAAACCTAAATAGATTAATATATTTAAAATGAACATATATTACTAATACGAAATATAAACTGTCCATTTGTACATGCTTAAAAATATCTTATTGGTCATTTACACTATGAAACATTATCAACTAATGACTATTCACTAAAATTATTTACACAAACAATTATTCAAATAGGCTAATACAAATAACTGGCCTTGCCATTTAGTACAATTGGTTGAAAACTATCTTATTGGTCAACTTGGCTTATAAGATTAATAATCTATTAGATGGAGCTGTTCTAAGACATGTATATAGAGAATGTAACTCAGTGGCTAATGCAATTGCGAAACATCATTCTTCTCATAACCAGCCACTTAATTTTCATAATCTGCCACCACAGATCAGGGGACTCATTTCCTTAGATATGCAGCAATTTCCTCATATTCGAAGTATAAAACATGGCTTTATTAGGACATGATACTACTGATCTTTGTCATATTTGTATGCAGATCATTATGCTACATGGAGAACACTCCTGCGGAACCTGATTTGAATGGAGTGGATATTCACGGACTGGCTGAAAACTAGTACAGGTCTTCATCATATTTGGTGACTCCTTCACCACAACTTTGGACGCTGCCATCTAGTGCAGCTCTAATCTTCTAATTGTACTTCTGGTCTATGAAAGTTTCAAATTTAACATTGGAATCACTTCCTCCGTAGTTGCCTGGCCAAGGGAGAGAATTAACACGAGGGGTGGAGATTCTCTCCTTTAGATCGCAACTGCAAAACTGATCGGGTCACTATTGTATAGATGTTTTTACTCCTCCGTCAATATAGATAGTTTGTAGGACTTTTGAAGGCAATAATGTTGCCTCAATATTTAGGGAATTGAAACACTTGATGTATAAATGTTTTGTTGTGGGTTACAAGGCCTGGGGAACCTTTAATACATATCCCTCACCTTCGGGTGTTTTTATTAAAAAAAAAAGTTGAAAACTATCGATCGGCTAATTCTCTAACAGATCATACCTTTAAATTTTAAAAGTTTAATCCTAATTGACTAGTGTTGTTAGAGAACCCAGATTACTGAGACTTATATCAGACTCATCCAACTCACCTGGCCTGATAATTATTTTAAATTATTTTATAATATATATAAAATTATAGAACTCTAAATCGAATGTCACTCCCCACTTGATTCTTTGCAAGTAAATGTTATAAATGAATAATGTAATTAATCGACCTGCACAATCCCTGCGCAATTTAAACTGACACCTCTATAAGCAATTGCATAAACTCGTCTCGACTCTGTGCGGAAACAAAGTGTTCACTACTTCAAGAAAATATTTCATCACAAATTGCTTCAATGAATTTTTGTTGGAGATAATTGTAGTATTCATTTTGTTGCTCAATAATAATTTTTAACAAAAACTTAATTTGATATTAATTGTGAAAACCATAAGTACTATATCCAAATGAATAAATAATAATAAAGTAAAGACAAACTCTTGTTTTAAACAAACTATACTTTAGGCCGAGGATTATTATGCGATTATTAGAAGTTTTATTTGGGATGGATTTAAAAAAAATATGCTGATAAATCTAGGGACCTATTGTGTAATTAACAAAATACAATATATATCACCCAAATATCCAGAATTTTCATTTTTCCTCTCCTCCCACCGGCAACCCCCTCCGGCCAGCTGGTACCGCCGGCTATCCACCGGATTTTGCCGGCTTCCGCCAGATTTTCGTACGCCTCCACCAATTCTGCCGACGCTTCTTCTTCTGGTTGCAATCATCTTCCTGCGTTTGGCTCTGGAAACTCCGGCAAGGCCCGAGTTTAGATCTAGAAATCGATGCCTCCAAATTCGATGACGATGATGCTTCGATCGACAACGACAATGACGATGCTTCGATCAACGACAAAGGTGCTTCGATCGACGGCAATGGTACTTCAATTGACGATGACAGTGCTGGAGTTGACGGCGCGATGGATGAGGCATTGTGATGATGGAGTAACGCTGCGATGGTGATGAAGTAACGCTGCGATGGCAATGAAGTAACGTAGCAATGACGGCGATAGAGTAACGTTGCGATGGCAACGGAGGAGCGATGTGACGACGGAAATGCAATGAAGAAGAAAGGCATGTGAAATGCATGTGCCTGAATGAAGAAGATGATGCGCGTGCATCTCACATGCTACTGGAGGTGACGATGGCAGTGGATTGCAATGGCGGCGGGCGGCAACGGCGGTGGCGGAGCTGAGCTTCGGTGTCTGAGAGGTGAGGCTTCATTTTGTGTTTTTTTGAAGAGTTTCTGAGGTTTAATATTTATTTGACTTAACCTGTTGTCAGTAATGATTGTTTGGTCGAGTGGTTAGTACCTTATTGTTAAGGTTGGAGGTCTTGAGTTCGAATCTCACTTCTAACTTTTATTTTGAAGATTTTATGTTCTTGATGTATATGCTGAGGTTTAATATTATTTGACAGAATGTATGTATAGTATCCGTATTTGGTGTAGTGGTTACTTCTCTAAGCTTTGAGGTTAGTGATCCAGGTTCAAATCTCACTACATTATTTTTAAGAGTTTTTATTCTTGAGGTACTGTAACTTTTTGTTGATGTTTGCAGCTTTTTTCCCCTCTTATGTTGATGTTTTTCATTATTCATATGAGGTTTAATTGATATGAGTTGAGGTTTTGCATTTTATTTGGGTGATATGAATTTTTTATATTCTTGAGATACTGTAACTTTTTGTTGATGTTTTTAGCTTTTTTTTCTCTTGTGTTGATTTTTTTCATTATTCTGGTGAGATTTAATTGATAATTGTCGAGGTTTTGTAGTTTTTTTGGGTGATATGGATTGATATTTTTAGTTTTTTAAATATTCTCATATTGATGTTTTCCATTTTTTGGCTGAGATTTTGGTAATAAGAGTTGGTGTTTGTAGTTTTATTTTATAAAAAAAAATCGTTGATGTTTTATGATTTTCAAAGTGAATAATTTTTATTCTTGAGGCACCGTAGTTTTTTTGTTGATGTTCTTAGTTTTTTTTCTCCCATGTTGACGTTTTTCATTTTCTAGATGAGTTTTAGGTGCTAGGGTTTAATGTTTGTAGCTTTTTTTTTATGATATGGTTGATTTTTATAGTGTTTTTTTTTCTTATATTGACGTTTTTCATTTTTTTTAGTACTTCAAATGTAGGTTGTAGGTGCTTATTTTATAACTTGTGTGTGTTATGAAAACAAATTGGTGCTTAGAGTACAACTTGTAAGTGCTTCAATCGTTGCTGTAAGTGCTTCAAACTTTGCTTGTTAGGAGTTGATGTTTGTAGCTTTTTTGATGATATGGTTGATTTTTTGTAGTGGTTTTTTCTTTATGTTGACGCTTTTCATTTCTTGTTAGTGCTTCAAATGTAGATTGTAGGAGCTTATTTTATAACTTGTGTGTGTTATGAAAACAAATTGGTGCTTACAGTACAACTTGTAAGTGCGTCAATCGTTGCTCGTGAGTGCTTCAAACGTTGCTTGTTAGGAGTTGATGTTTGTAGCTTTTTTGATGATATGGTTGATTTTTTGTAGTGTTTTTTTTTCCTTATGTTGACATTTTTCATTTCTTGTTAGTGCTTCAAGTGTAGGTTGTAGGTGCTTATTTTATAACTTGCGTGTGTTATGAAAACAAATTGGTGCTTAGAGTACAGCTTGTAAGTGCTTCAATCGTTGCTCGAAAGTGCTTCAAACGTTGCTTGTTAGAAGTTGATGTTTGTAGCTTTTTTGATGATGTGGTTGATTTTTTGTAGTGGTTTTTCCCTTATGTTGACTTTTTCCATTTCTTGTTAGTGCTTCAAATGTAGGTTGTAGGTGCTTATTTTATAACTTGCATGTGTTATGAAAACAAATTAGTGCTTAGAGTACAACTTGTAAGTGCTCAATCGTTGCTCGTAAGTGCTTCAAACGTTGCTTGTTAGGAGTTGATGTTTGTAGCTTTTTTGATGATGTGGTTGATTTTTTGTAGTGTTTTTTCCCTTATGTTGACGTTTTTCATTTCTTGTTAGTGCTTCAAATGTAGGTTGTAGGTGCTTATTTTATAACTTGCGTGTGTTATGAAAACAAATTGGTGCTTAGAGTACAACTTGTAAGTGCTTCAATCGTTGCTCGTAAGTGCTTCAAACGTTGCTTGTTAGGAGTTGATGTTTGTAGCTTTTTTGATGATATGGTTGATTTTCTGTAGTGTTTTTTCCTTATGTTGACGCTTCTCATATATTGATAGTGCTTCAAATGTAGGTTGTAGGAGCTTATTTTATAACTTGTGTGTGTTATGAAAACAAATTGGTGCTTACAGTACAACTTGTAAGTGCTTCAATCGTTGCTCGTAAGTGCTTCAAACGTTGCTTGTTAGGAGTTGATGTTTGTAGCTTTTTTGATGATATGGGTGATTTTTTACAGTGTTTTTTTCCTTATGTTGACATTTTTCATTTCTTGTTAGTGCTTCAAATGTAGGTTGTAGGTGCTTATTTTATAACTTGCGTGTGTTATGAAAACAAATTGGTGCTTAGAGTACAACTTGTAAGTGCTCGTAAGTGCTTCAAACGTTGCTTGTTAGGAGTTAATGTTTGTAGCTTTTTTGATGATATGGTTGATTTTTTGTAGTGTTTTTTTCCTTTTGTTGACGTTTTTCATTTCTTGTTAGTGCTTCAAATGTAGGTTGTAGGTTCTTATTTTATAACTTGCGTGTGTTATGAAAACAAATTGGTGCTTAGAGTACAACTTGTAAGTGCTTCAATCGTTGTTCGTAAGTGCTTCAAACGTTGCTTGTTAGAGTTGATGTTTGTAGCTTTTTTGATGATATGGTTGATTTTTTGTAGTGTTTTTTTCCTTATGTTGACGCTTTTCATTTCTTGTTAGTGCTTCAAATGTAGGTTGTAGGTGCTTATTTTATAACTTGCGTTAAAACAAATTGGTGCTTAGAGTACAACTTGTAAGTGCTTCAATCGTTGCTCGTGAGTTCTTCAAACGTTGCTTGTTAGGAATTAATGATTGTAGCTTTTTTGATGATATGGTTGATTTTTTGTAGTGTTTTTTTCCTTTTGTTGACGTTTTTCATTTCTTGTTAGTGCTTCAAATGTAGCTTGTAGGTGCTTATTTTATAACTGGCGTGTGTTATGAAAACAAATTGGTGTTTACAGTACAACTTGTAAGTGATTCAATCGTTGCTCGTAAGTGCTTCAAACGTTGCTTGTTAGGAGTTGATGTTTGTAGCTTTTTTGATGATATGGTTGATTTTTTGTAGTGTTTTTTTCCTTTTGTTTACGTTTTTCATTTCTTGTTAGTGCTTCAAATGTAGCTTGTAGGTGCTTATTTTATAACTGGCGTGTGTTATGAAAACAAATTGGTGTTTACAGTACAACTTGTAAGTGATTCAATCGTTGCTCGTAAGTGCTTCAAACGTTGCTTGTTAGGAGTTGATGTTTGTAGCTTTTTTGATGATATGGTCAATTTTTTTTAGTGTTTTTTTCCTTTTGTTAACGTTTTTCATTTCTTGTTAGTGCTTCAAATGTAGCTTGTAGGTGCTTATTTTATAACTTGCGTGTGTTATGAAAACAAATTGGTGCTTAGAGTACAACTTGTAAGTGCTTCAATCGTTGCTCGTGAGTGCTTCAAACGTTGCTTCTTAGGAGTTGATGTTTGTAGCCTTTTTGATGATATGTTTTATTTTTTGTAGTGTTTTTTCCTTATGTTGACGTTTTTCATTTTTTGTTAGTGCTGCAAATGTAGCTTGTGGGTTCTTATTTTATAACTTGCGTGTGTTATGAAAACAAATTGGTGCTTAGAGTACAACTTGTAAGTGCTTCAATCGTTGCTCGTAAGTGCTTCAAACGTAGCTTGTTAGGAGTTGATGTTTGTAGCCTTTTTGATGATATGGTTGATTTTTTGTTGTGTTTTTTTCCTTATGTTGACGTTTTTCATTTCTTGTTAGTGCTTCAAATGTAGCTTGTAGGTGCTTATTTTATAACTTGCGTGTGTTATGAAAACAAATTGGTGCTTAGAGTACAACTTGTAAGTGCTTCAATCGTTGCTCGTAAGTGCTTCAAACGTTGCTTGTTAGGAGTTAATGTTTGTAGCTTTTTTGATGATATGGTTGATTTTTTGTAGTGTTTTTTTCCTTTTGTTGACGTTTTTCATTTCTTGTTAGTGCTTGAAATGTAGCTTGTAGGTGCTTATTTTATAACTTGCGTGTGTTATGAAAACAAATTGGTGCTTAGAGTACAACTTGTAAGTGCTTCAATCGTTGCTCGTGAGTGCTTCAAACGTTGCTTGTTAGGAGTTAATGTTTGTAGCTTTTTTGATGATATGGTTGATTTTTTGTAGTGTTTTTTTCCTTTTGTTGACGTTTTTCATTTCTTGTTAGTGCTTCAAATGTAGGTTGTAGGTTCTTATTTTATAACTTGCGTGTGTTATGAAAACAAATCGGTGCTTAGAGTACAACTTGTAAGTGCTTCAATCGTTGCTCGTAAGTGCTTCAAACGTTGCTTGTTAGAGTTGATGTTTGTAGCTTTTTTGATGATATGGTTGATTTTTTGTAGTGTTTTTTTCCTTATGTTGACGCTTTTCATTTCTTGTTAGTGCTTCAAATGTAGGTTGTAGGTGCTTATTTTATAACTAGCGTTAAAACAAATTGGTGCTTAGAGTACAACTTGTAAGTGCTTCAATCGTGTCTCGTGAGTGCTTCAAACGTTGCTTGTTAGGAATTAATGTTTGTAGCTTTTTTGATGATATGGTTGATTTTTTGTAGTGTTTTTTTCCTTTTGTTGACGTTTTTCATTTCTTGTTAGTGCTTCAAATGTAGCTTGTAGGTGCTTATTTTATAACTGGCGTGTGTTATGAAAACAAATTGGTGTTTACAGTACAACTTGTAAGTGATTCAATCGTTGTTCGTAAGTGCTTCAAACGTTGCTTGTTAGGTGTTGATGTTTGTAGCTTTTTTGATGATATGGTTGATTTTTTGTAGTGTTTTTTTCCTTTTGTTTACGTTTTTCATTTCTTGTTAGTGCTTCAAATGTAGCTTGTAGGTGCTTATTTTATAACTGGCGTGTGTTATGAAAACAAATTGGTGTTTACAGTACAACTTGTAAGTGATTCAATCGTTGCTCGTAAGTGCTTCAAACGTTGATTGTTAGGAGTTGATGTTTGTAGCTTTTTTGATGATATGGTCAATTTTTTGTAGTGTTTTTTTCCTTTTGTTGACGTTTTTCATTTCTTGTTAGTGCTTCAAATGTAGCTTGTAGGTGCTTATTTTATAACTTGCGTGTGTTATGAAAACAAATTGGTGCTTAGAGTACAACTTGTAAGTGCTTCAATCGTTGCTCGTGAGTGCTTCAAACGTTGCTTGTTAGGAGTTAATGTTTGTAGCTTTTTTGATGATATGGTTGATTTTTTGTAGTGTTTTTTCCCTTATGTTGACGTTTTTCATTTGTTGTTAGTGTTTCAAATGTAGGTTGTAGGTGCTTAGTTTATAACTTGCGTGTGTTATGAAAACAAATTGGTGCTTAGAGTACAATTTGTAAGTACTTCAATCGTTGCTCGTAAGTGCTTCAAACGTTGCTTGTTAGGAGTTGATGTTTGTAGCCTTTTTGATGATATGGTTGATTTTTTGTTGTGTTTTTTTCCTTATGTTGACGTTTTTCATTTCTTGTTAGTGCTTCAAATGTAGCTTGTAGGTGCTTATTTTATAACTTGCGTGTGTTATGAAAACAAATTGGTGCTTAGAGTACAACTTGTAAGTGCTTCAATCGTTGCTCGTAAGTGCTTCAAACGTTGCTTGTTAGGAGTTAATGTTTGTAGCTTTTTTGATGATATGGTTGATTTTTTGTAGTGTTTTTTTCCTTTTGTTGACGTTTTTCATTTCTTGTTAGTGCTTCAAATGTAGCTTGTAGGTGCTTATTTTATAACTGGCGTGTGTTATGAAAACAAATTGGTGTTTACAGTACAACTTGTAAGTGATTCAATCGTTGCTCGTAAGTGCTTCAAACGTTGCTTGTTAGGAGTTGATGTTTGTAGCTTTTTTGATGATATGGTTGATTTTTTGTAGTGTTTTTTTCCTTTTGTTTACGTTTTTCATTTCTTGTTAGTGCTTCAAATGTAGCTTGTAGGTGCTTATTTTATAACTGGCGTGTGTTATGAAAACAAATTGGTGTTTACAGTACAACTTGTAAGTGATTCAATCGTTGCTCGTAAGTGCTTCAAACGTTGCTTGTTAGGAGTTGATGTTTGTAGCTTTTTTGATGATATGGTCAATTTTTTTTAGTGTTTTTTTCCTTTTGTTAACGTTTTTCATTTCTTGTTAGTGCTTCAAATGTAGCTTGTAGGTGCTTATTTTATAACTTGCTTGTGTTATGAAAACAAATTGGTGCTTAGAGTACAACTTGTAAGTGCTTCAATCGTTGCTCGTGAGTGCTTCAAACGTTGCTTGTTAGGAGTTGATGTTTGTAGCCTTTTTGATGATATGGTTTATTTTTTGTAGTGTTTTTTCCTTATGTTGACGTTTTTCATTTTTTGTTAGTGCTGCAAATGTAGCTTGTGGGTTCTTATTTTATAACTTGCGTGTGTTATGAAAACAAATTGGTGCTTAGAGTACAACTTGTAAGTGCTTCAATCGTTGCTCGTAAGTGCTTCAAACGTAGCTTGTTAGGAGTTGATGTTTGTAGCCTTTTTGATGATATGGTTGATTTTTTGTTGTGTTTTTTTCCTTATGTTGACGTTTTTCATTTCTTGTTAGTGCTTCAAATGTAGCTTGTAGGTGCTTATTTTATAACTTGCGTGTGTTATGAAAACAAATTGGTGCTTAGAGTACAACTTGTAAGTGCTTCAATCGTTGCTCGTAAGTGCTTCAAACGTTGCTTGTTAGGAGTTAATGTTTGTAGCTTTTTTGATGATATGGTTGATTTTTTGTAGTGTTTTTTTCCTTTTGTTGACGTTTTTCATTTCTTGTTAGTGCTTGAAATGTAGCTTGTAGGTGCTTATTTTATAACTTGCGTGTGTTATGAAAACAAATTGGTGCTTAGAGTACAACTTGTAAGTGCTTCAATCGTTGCTCGTGAGTGCTTCAAACGTTGCTTGTTAGGAGTTAATGTTTGTAGCTTTTTTGATGATATGGTTGATTTTTTGTAGTGTTTTTTTCCTTTTGTTGACGTTTTTCATTTCTTGTTAGTGCTTCAAATGTAGGTTGTAGGTTCTTATTTTATAACTTGCGTGTGTTATGAAAACAAATTGGTGCTTAGAGTACAATTTGTAAGTACTTCAATTGTTGCTCGTAAGTGCTTCAAACGTTGCTTGTTAGGAGTTGATGTTTGTAGCCTTTTTGATGATATGGTTGATTTTTTGTTGTGTTTTTTTCCTTATGTTGACGTTTTTCATTTCTTGTTAGTGCTTCAAATGTAGCTTGTAGGTGCTTATTTTATAACTTGCGTGTGTTATGAAAACAAATTGGTGCTTAGAGTACAACTTGTAAGTGCTTCAATCGTTGCTCGTAAGTGCTTCAAACGTTGCTTGTTAGGAGTTAATGTTTGTAGCTTTTTTGATGATATGGTTGATTTTTTGTAGTGTTTTTTTCCTTTTGTTGACGTTTTTCATTTCTTGTTAGTGCTTCAAATGTAGCTTGTAGGTGCTTATTTTATAACTTGCGTGTGTTATGAAAACAAATTGGTGCTTAGAGTACAACTTGTAAGTGCTTCAATCGTTGCTCGTGAGTGCTTCAAACGTTGCTTGTTAGGAGTTAATGTTTGTAGCTTTTTTGATGATATGGTTGATTTTTTGTAGTGTTTTTTCCCTTATGTTGACGTTTTTCATTTGTTGTTAGTGTTTCAAATGTAGGTTGTAGGTGCTTAGTTTATAACTTGCGTGTGTTATGAAAACAAATTGGTGCTTAGAGTACAATTTGTAAGTACTTCAATCGTTGCTCGTAAGTGCTTCAAACGTTGCTTGTTAGGAGTTGATGTTTGTAGCCTTTTTGATGATATGGTTGATTTTTTGTTGTGTTTTTTTCCTTATGTTGACGTTTTTCATTTCTTGTTAGTGCTTGAAATGTAGCTTGTAGGTGCTTATTTTATAACTTGCGTGTGTTATGAAAACAAATTGGTGCTTAGAGTACAACTTGTAAGTGCTTCAATCGTTGCTCGTAAGTGCTTCAAACGTTGCTTGTTAGGAGTTAATGTTTGTAGCTTTTTTGATGATATGGTTGATTTTTTGTAGTGTTTTTTTCCTTTTGTTGAAGTTTTTCATTTCTTGTTAGTGCTTCAAATGTAGCTTGTAGGTGCTTATTTTATAACTGGCGTGTGTTATGAAAACAAATTGGTGTTTACAGTACAACTTGTAAGTGATTCAATCGTTGCTCGTAAGTGCTTCAAACGTTGCTTGTTAGGAGTTGATGTTTGTAGCTTTTTTGATGATATGGTTGATTTTTTGTTGTGTTTTTTTCCTTATGTTGACGTTTTTCATTTCTTGTTAGTGCTTGAAATGTAGCTTGTAGGTGCTTATTTTATAACTTGCGTGTGTTATGAAAACAAATTGGTGCTTAGAGTACAACTTGTAAGTGCTTCAATCGTTGCTCGTAAGTGCTTCAAACGTTGCTTGTTAGGAGTTAATGTTTGTAGCTTTTTTGATGATATGGTCAATTTTTTGTAGTGTTTTTTTCCTTTTGTTGACGTTTTTCATTTCTTGTTAGTGCTTCAAATGTAGCTTGTAGGTGCTTATTTTATAACTTGCGTGTGTTATGAAAACAAATTGGTGCTTAGAGTACAACTTGTAAGTGCTTCAATCGTTGCTCGTGAGTGCTTCAAACGTTTCTTGTTAGGAGTTAATGTTTGTAGCTTTTTTGATGATATGGTTGATTTTTTGTAGTGTTTTTTTCCTTTTGTTGACGTTTTTCATTTGTTGTTAGTGTTTCAAATGTAGGTTGTAGGTGCTTAGTTTATAACTTGCGTGTGTTATGAAAACAAATTGGTGCTTAGAGTACAATTTGTAAGTACTTCAATCGTTGCTCGTAAGTGCTTCAAACGTTGCTTGTTAGGAGTTGATGTTTGTAGCCTTTTTGATGATATGGTTGATTTTTTGTTGTGTTTTTTTCCTTATGTTGACGTTTTTCATTTCTTGTTAGTGCTTCAAATGTAGCTTGTAGGTGCTTATTTTATAACTTGCGTGTGTTATGAAAACAAATTGGTGCTTAGAGTACAACTTGTAAGTGCTTCAATCGTTGCTCGTAAGTGCTTCAAACGTTGCTTGTTAGGAGTTAATGTTTGTAGCTTTTTTGATGATATGGTTGATTTTTTGTAGTGTTTTTTTCCTTTTGTTGACGTTTTTCATTTCTTGTTAGTGCTTCAAATGTAGCTTGTAGGTGCTTATTTTATAACTGGCGTGTGTTATGAAAACAAATTGGTGTTTACAGTACAACTTGTAAGTGATTCAATCGTTGCTCGTAAGTGCTTCAAACGTTGCTTGTTAGGAGTTGATGTTTGTAGCTTTTTTGATGATATGGTTGATTTTTTGTAGTGTTTTTTTCCTTTTGTTTACGTTTTTCATTTCTTGTTAGTGCTTCAAATGTAGCTTGTAGGTGCTTATTTTATAACTGGCGTGTGTTATGAAAACAAATTGGTGTTTACAGTACAACTTGTAAGTGATTCAATCGTTGCTCGTAAGTGCTTCAAACGTTGCTTGTTAGGAGTTGATGTTTGTAGCTTTTTTGATGATATGGTCAATTTTTTTTAGTGTTTTTTTCCTTTTGTTAACGTTTTTCATTTCTTGTTAGTGCTTCAAATGTAGCTTGTAGGTGCTTATTTTATAACTTGCTTGTGTTATGAAAACAAATTGGTGCTTAGAGTACAACTTGTAAGTGCTTCAATCGTTGCTCGTGAGTGCTTCAAACGTTGCTTGTTAGGAGTTGATGTTTGTAGCCTTTTTGATGATATGGTTTATTTTTTGTAGTGTTTTTTCCTTATGTTGACGTTTTTCATTTTTTGTTAGTGCTGCAAATGTAGCTTGTGGGTTCTTATTTTATAACTTGCGTGTGTTATGAAAACAAATTGGTGCTTAGAGTACAACTTGTAAGTGCTTCAATCGTTGCTCGTAAGTGCTTCAAACGTAGCTTGTTAGGAGTTGATGTTTGTAGCCTTTTTGATGATATGGTTGATTTTTTGTTGTGTTTTTTTCCTTATGTTGACGTTTTTCATTTCTTGTTAGTGCTTCAAATGTAGCTTGTAGGTGCTTATTTTATAACTTGCGTGTGTTATGAAAACAAATTGGTGCTTAGAGTACAACTTGTAAGTGCTTCAATCGTTGCTCGTAAGTGCTTCAAACGTTGCTTGTTAGGAGTTAATGTTTGTAGCTTTTTTGATGATATGGTTGATTTTTTGTAGTGTTTTTTTCCTTTTGTTGACGTTTTTCATTTCTTGTTAGTGCTTGAAATGTAGCTTGTAGGTGCTTATTTTATAACTTGCGTGTGTTATGAAAACAAATTGGTGCTTAGAGTACAACTTGTAAGTGCTTCAATCGTTGCTCGTGAGTGCTTCAAACGTTGCTTGTTAGGAGTTAATGTTTGTAGCTTTTTTGATGATATGGTTGATTTTTTGTAGTGTTTTTTTCCTTTTGTTGACGTTTTTCATTTCTTGTTAGTGCTTCAAATGTAGGTTGTAGGTTCTTATTTTATAACTTGCGTGTGTTATGAAAACAAATCGGTGCTTAGAGTACAACTTGTAAGTGCTTCAATCGTTGCTCGTAAGTGCTTCAAACGTTGCTTGTTAGAGTTGATGTTTGTAGCTTTTTTGATGATATGGTTGATTTTTTGTAGTGTTTTTTTCCTTATGTTGACGCTTTTCATTTCTTGTTAGTGCTTCAAATGTAGGTTGTAGGTGCTTATTTTATAACTAGCGTTAAAACAAATTGGTGCTTAGAGTACAACTTGTAAGTGCTTCAATCGTGTCTCGTGAGTGCTTCAAACGTTGCTTGTTAGGAATTAATGTTTGTAGCTTTTTTGATGATATGGTTGATTTTTTGTAGTGTTTTTTTCCTTTTGTTGACGTTTTTCATTTCTTGTTAGTGCTTCAAATGTAGCTTGTAGGTGCTTATTTTATAACTGGCGTGTGTTATGAAAACAAATTGGTGTTTACAGTACAACTTGTAAGTGATTCAATCGTTGCTCGTAAGTGCTTCAAACGTTGCTTGTTAGGAGTTAATGTTTGTAGCTTTTTTGATGATATGGTTGATTTTTTGTAGTGTTTTTTTCCTTTTGTTGACGTTTTTCATTTCTTGTTAGTGCTTCAAATGTAGCTTGTAGGTGCTTATTTTATAACTGGCGTGTGTTATGAAAACAAATTGGTGTTTACAGTACAACTTGTAAGTGATTCAATCGTTGCTCGTAAGTGCTTCAAACGTTGCTTGTTAGGAGTTGATGTTTGTAGCTTTTTTGATGATATGGTTGATTTTTTGTAGTGTTTTTTTCCTTTTGTTTACGTTTTTCATTTCTTGTTAGTGCTTCAAATGTAGCTTGTAGGTGCTTATTTTATAACTGGCGTGTGTTATGAAAACAAATTGGTGTTTACAGTACAACTTGTAAGTGATTCAATCGTTGCTCGTAAGTGCTTCAAACGTTGCTTGTTAGGAGTTGATGTTTGTAGCTTTTTTGATGATATGGTCAATTTTTTTTAGTGTTTTTTTCCTTTTGTTAACGTTTTTCATTTCTTGTTAGTGCTTCAAATGTAGCTTGTAGGTGCTTATTTTATAACTTGCTTGTGTTATGAAAACAAATTGGTGCTTAGAGTACAACTTGTAAGTGCTTCAATCGTTGCTCGTGAGTGCTTCAAACGTTGCTTGTTAGGAGTTGATGTTTGTAGCCTTTTTGATGATATGGTTTATTTTTTGTAGTGTTTTTTCCTTATGTTGACGTTTTTCATTTTTTGTTAGTGCTGCAAATGTAGCTTGTGGGTTCTTATTTTATAACTTGCGTGTGTTATGAAAACAAATTGGTGCTTAGAGTACAACTTGTAAGTGCTTCAATCGTTGCTCGTAAGTGCTTCAAACGTAGCTTGTTAGGAGTTGATGTTTGTAGCCTTTTTGATGATATGGTTGATTTTTTGTTGTGTTTTTTTCCTTATGTTGACGTTTTTCATTTCTTGTTAGTGCTTCAAATGTAGCTTGTAGGTGCTTATTTTATAACTTGCGTGTGTTATGAAAACAAATTGGTGCTTAGAGTACAACTTGTAAGTGCTTCAATCGTTGCTCGTAAGTGCTTCAAACGTTGCTTGTTAGGAGTTAATGTTTGTAGCTTTTTTGATGATATGGTTGATTTTTTGTAGTGTTTTTTTCCTTTTGTTGACGTTTTTCATTTCTTGTTAGTGCTTGAAATGTAGCTTGTAGGTGCTTATTTTATAACTTGCGTGTGTTATGAAAACAAATTGGTGCTTAGAGTACAACTTGTAAGTGCTTCAATCGTTGCTCGTGAGTGCTTCAAACGTTGCTTGTTAGGAGTTAATGTTTGTAGCTTTTTTGATGATATGGTTGATTTTTTGTAGTGTTTTTTTCCTTTTGTTGACGTTTTTCATTTCTTGTTAGTGCTTCAAATGTAGGTTGTAGGTTCTTATTTTATAACTTGCGTGTGTTATGAAAACAAATCGGTGCTTAGAGTACAACTTGTAAGTGCTTCAATCGTTGCTCGTAAGTGCTTCAAACGTTGCTTGTTAGAGTTGATGTTTGTAGCTTTTTTGATGATATGGTTGATTTTTTGTAGTGTTTTTTTCCTTATGTTGACGCTTTTCATTTCTTGTTAGTGCTTCAAATGTAGGTTGTAGGTGCTTATTTTATAACTAGCGTTAAAACAAATTGGTGCTTAGAGTACAACTTGTAAGTGCTTCAATCGTGTCTCGTGAGTGCTTCAAACGTTGCTTGTTAGGAATTAATGTTTGTAGCTTTTTTGATGATATGGTTGATTTTTTGTAGTGTTTTTTTCCTTTTGTTGACGTTTTTCATTTCTTGTTAGTGCTTCAAATGTAGCTTGTAGGTGCTTATTTTATAACTGGCGTGTGTTATGAAAACAAATTGGTGTTTACAGTACAACTTGTAAGTGATTCAATCGTTGCTCGTAAGTGCTTCAAACGTTGCTTGTTAGGTGTTGATGTTTGTAGCTTTTTTGATGATATGGTTGATTTTTTGTAGTGTTTTTTTCCTTTTGTTTACGTTTTTCATTTCTTGTTAGTGCTTCAAATGTAGCTTGTAGGTGCTTATTTTATAACTGGCGTGTGTTATGAAAACAAATTGGTGTTTACAGTACAACTTGTAAGTGATTCAATCGTTGCTCGTAAGTGCTTCAAACGTTGATTGTTAGGAGTTGATGTTTGTAGCTTTTTTGATGATATGGTCAATTTTTTGTAGTGTTTTTTTCCTTTTGTTGACGTTTTTCATTTCTTGTTAGTGCTTCAAATGTAGCTTGTAGGTGCTTATTTTATAACTTGCGTGTGTTATGAAAACAAATTGGTGCTTAGAGTACAACTTGTAAGTGCTTCAATCGTTGCTCGTAAGTGCTTCAAACGTTGCTTGTTAGGAGTTAATGTTTGTAGCTTTTTTGATGATATGGTTGATTTTTTGTAGTGTTTTTTTCCTTTTGTTGACGTTTTTCATTTCTTGTTAGTGCTTGAAATGTAGCTTGTAGGTGCTTATTTTATAACTTGCGTGTGTTATGAAAACAAATTGGTGCTTAGAGTACAACTTGTAAGTGCTTCAATCGTTGCTCGTGAGTGCTTCAAACGTTGCTTGTTAGGAGTTAATGTTTGTAGCTTTTTTGATGATATGGTTGATTTTTTGTAGTGTTTTTTTCCTTTTGTTGACGTTTTTCATTTCTTGTTAGTGCTTCAAATGTAGGTTGTAGGTTCTTATTTTATAACTTGCGTGTGTTATGAAAACAAATCGGTGCTTAGAGTACAACTTGTAAGTGCTTCAATCGTTGCTCGTAAGTGCTTCAAACGTTGCTTGTTAGAGTTGATGTTTGTAGCTTTTTTGATGATATGGTTGATTTTTTGTAGTGTTTTTTTCCTTATGTTGACGCTTTTCATTTCTTGTTAGTGCTTCAAATGTAGGTTGTAGGTGCTTATTTTATAACTAGCGTTAAAACAAATTGGTGCTTAGAGTACAACTTGTAAGTGCTTCAATCGTGTCTCGTGAGTGCTTCAAACGTTGCTTGTTAGGAATTAATGTTTGTAGCTTTTTTGATGATATGGTTGATTTTTTGTAGTGTTTTTTTCCTTTTGTTGACGTTTTTCATTTCTTGTTAGTGCTTCAAATGTAGCTTGTAGGTGCTTATTTTATAACTGGCGTGTGTTATGAAAACAAATTGGTGTTTACAGTACAACTTGTAAGTGATTCAATCGTTGCTCGTAAGTGCTTCAAACGTTGCTTGTTAGGTGTTGATGTTTGTAGCTTTTTTGATGATATGGTTGATTTTTTGTAGTGTTTTTTTCCTTTTGTTTACGTTTTTCATTTCTTGTTAGTGCTTCAAATGTAGCTTGTAGGTGCTTATTTTATAACTGGCGTGTGTTATGAAAACAAATTGGTGTTTACAGTACAACTTGTAAGTGATTCAATCGTTGCTCGTAAGTGCTTCAAACGTTGATTGTTAGGAGTTGATGTTTGTAGCTTTTTTGATGATATGGTCAATTTTTTGTAGTGTTTTTTTCCTTTTGTTGACGTTTTTCATTTCTTGTTAGTGCTTCAAATGTAGCTTGTAGGTGCTTATTTTATAACTTGCGTGTGTTATGAAAACAAATTGGTGCTTAGAGTACAACTTGTAAGTGCTTCAATCGTTGCTCGTGAGTGCTTCAAACGTTGCTTGTTAGGAGTTAATGTTTGTAGCTTTTTTGATGATATGGTTGATTTTTTGTAGTGTTTTTTCCCTTATGTTGACGTTTTTCATTTGTTGTTAGTGTTTCAAATGTAGGTTGTAGGTGCTTAGTTTATAACTTGCGTGTGTTATGAAAACAAATTGGTGCTTAGAGTACAATTTGTAAGTACTTCAATCGTTGCTCGTAAGTGCTTCAAACGTTGCTTGTTAGGAGTTGATGTTTGTAGCCTTTTTGATGATATGGTTGATTTTTTGTTGTGTTTTTTTCCTTATGTTGGCGTTTTTCATTTCTTGTTAGTGCTTCAAATGTAGCTTGTAGGTGCTTATTTTATAACTTGCGTGTGTTATGAAAACAAATTGGTGCTTAGAGTACAACTTGTAAGTGCTTCAATCGTTGCTCGTAAGTGCTTCAAACGTTGCTTGTTAGGAGTTAATGTTTGTAGCTTTTTTGATGATATGGTTGATTTTTTGTAGTGTTTTTTTCCTTTTGTTGACGTTTTTCATTTCTTGTTAGTGCTTCAAATGTAGCTTGTAGGTGCTTATTTTATAACTGGCGTGTGTTATGAAAACAAATTGGTGTTTACAGTACAACTTGTAAGTGATTCAATCGTTGCTCGTAAGTGCTTCAAACGTTGCTTGTTAGGTGTTGATGTTTGTAGCTTTTTTGATGATATGGTTGATTTTTTGTAGTGTTTTTTTCCTTTTGTTTACGTTTTTCATTTCTTGTTAGTGCTTCAAATGTAGCTTGTAGGTGCTTATTTTATAACTGGCGTGTGTTATGAAAACAAATTGGTGTTTACAGTACAACTTGTAAGTGATTCAATCGTTGCTCGTAAGTGCTTCAAACGTTGCTTGTTAGGAGTTGATGTTTGTAGCTTTTTTGATGATATGGTCAATTTTTTGTAGTGTTTTTTTTCCTTTTGTTGACGTTTTTCATTTCTTGTTAGTGCTTCAAATGTAGCTTGTAGGTGCTTATTTTATAACTTGCGTGTGTTATGAAAACAAATTGGTGCTTAGAGTACAACTTGTAAGTGCTTCAATCGTTGCTCGTGAGTGCTTCAAACGTTGCTTGTTAGGAGTTAATGTTTGTAGCTTTTTTGATGATATGGTTGATTTTTTGTAGTGTTTTTTCCCTTATGTTGACGTTTTTCATTTGTTGTTAGTGTTTCAAATGTAGGTTGTAGGTGCTTAGTTTATAACTTGCGTGTGTTATGAAAACAAATTGGTGCTTAGAGTACAATTTGTAAGTGCTTCAATCGTTGCTCGTAAGTGCTTCAAACGTTGCTTGTTAGGAGTTGATGTTTGTAGCTTTTTTGATGATATGGTTGATTTTTTGTTGTGTTTTTTTCCTTATGTTGACGTTTTTCATTTCTTGTTAGTGCTTCAAATGTAGCTTGTAGGTGCTTATTTTATAACTTGCGTGTGTTATGAAAACAAATTGGTGCTTAGAGTACAACTTGTAAGTGCTTCAATCGTTGCTCGTAAGTGCTTCAAACGTTGCTTGTTAGGAGTTAATGTTTGTAGCTTTTTTGATGATATGGTTGATTTTTTGTAGTGTTTTTTTCCTTTTGTGGACATTTTTCATTTCTTGTTAGTGCTTCAAATGTAGGTTGTAGGTTCTTATTTTATAACTTGCGTGTGTTATGAAAACAAATTGGTGCTTAGAGTACAACTTGTAAGTGCTTAAATCGTTGCTCGTAAGTGCTTCAAACGTTGCTTGTTAGAGTTGATGTTTGTAGCTTTTTTGATGATATGGTTGATTTTTTGTAGTGTTTTTTTCCTTTTCTTGACGCTTTTCATTTCTTGTTAGTGCTTCAAATGTAGGTCGTAGGTGCTTATTTTATAACTTGCGTTAAAACAAATTGGTGCTTAGAGTACAACTTGTAAGTGCTTCAATCGTTGCTCGTGAGTGCTTCAAACGTTGCTTGTTAGGAATTAATGTTTGTAGCTTTTTTGATGATATGGTTGATTTTTTGTAGTGTTTTTTCCTTTTGTTGACGTTTTTCATTTCTTGTTAGTGCTTCAAATGTAGCTTGTAGGTGCTTATTTTATAACTGGCGTGTGTTATGAAAACAAATTGGTGTTTACAGTACAACTTGTAAGTGATTCAATCGTTGCTCGTAAGTGCTTCAAACGTTGCTTGTTAGGTGTTGATGTTTGTAGCTTTTTTGATGATATGGTTGATTTTTTGTAGTGTTTTTTTCCTTTTGTTTACGTTTTTCATTTCTTGTTAGTGCTTCAAATGTAGCTTGTAGGTGCTTATTTTATAACTGGCGTGTGTTATGAAAACAAATTGGTGTTTACAGTACAACTTGTAAGTGATTCAATCGTTGCTCGTAAGTGCTTCAAACGTTGCTTGTTAGGAGTTGATGTTTGTAGCTTTTTTGATGATATGGTCAATTTTTTGTAGTGTTTTTTTTCCTTTTGTTGACGTTTTTCATTTCTTGTTAGTGCTTCAAATGTAGCTTGTAGGTGCTTATTTTATAACTTGCGTGTGTTATGAAAACAAATTGGTGCTTAGAGTACAACTTGTAAGTGCTTCAATCGTTGCTCGTGAGTGCTTCAAACGTTGCTTGTTAGGAGTTAATGTTTGTAGCTTTTTTGATGATATGGTTGATTTTTTGTAGTGTTTTTTCCCTTATGTTGACGTTTTTCATTTGTTGTTAGTGTTTCAAATGTAGGTTGTAGGTGCTTAGTTTATAACTTGCGTGTGTTATGAAAACAAATTGGTGCTTAGAGTACAATTTGTAAGTGCTTCAATCGTTGCTCGTAAGTGCTTCAAACGTTGCTTGTTAGGAGTTGATGTTTGTAGCTTTTTTGATGATATGGTTGATTTTTTGTTGTGTTTTTTTCCTTATGTTGACGTTTTTCATTTCTTGTTAGTGCTTCAAATGTAGCTTGTAGGTGCTTATTTTATAACTTGCGTGTGTTATGAAAACAAATTGGTGCTTAGAGTACAACTTGTAAGTGCTTCAATCGTTGCTCGTAAGTGCTTCAAACGTTGCTTGTTAGGAGTTAATGTTTGTAGCTTTTTTGATGATATGGTTGATTTTTTGTAGTGTTTTTTTCCTTTTGTTGACATTTTTCATTTCTTGTTAGTGCTTCAAATGTAGGTTGTAGGTTCTTATTTTATAACTTGCGTGTGTTATGAAAACAAATTGGTGCTTAGAGTACAACTTGTAAGTGCTTAAATCGTTGCTCGTAAGTGCTTCAAACGTTGCTTGTTAGAGTTGATGTTTGTAGCTTTTTTGATGATATGGTTGATTTTTTGTAGTGTTTTTTTCCTTTTGTTGACGCTTTTCATTTCTTGTTAGTGCTTCAAATGTAGGTCGTAGGTGCTTATTTTATAACTTGCGTTAAAACAAATTGGTGCTTAGAGTACAACTTGTAAGTGCTTCAATCGTTGCTCGTGAGTGCTTCAAACGTTGCTTGTTAGGAATTAATGTTTGTAGCTTTTTTGATGATATGGTTGATTTTTTGTAGTGTTTTTTTCCTTTTGTTGACGTTTTTCATTTCTTGTTAGTGCTTCAAATGTAGCTTGTAGGTGCTTATTTTGTAACTGGCGTGTGTTATGAAAACAAATTGGTGTTTACAGTACAACTTGTAAGTGATTCAATCGTTGCTCGTAAGTGCTTCAAACGTTGCTTGTTAGGTGTTGATGTTTGTAGCTTTTTTGATGATATGGTTTAATTTTTGTAGTGTTTTTCCCTACGTTGACGTTTTTCATTTCTTGTTAGTGCTTCAAATGTAGCTTGTAGGTGCTTATTTTATAACTTGCGTTAAAACAAATTGGTGCTTAGAGTACAACTTGTAAGTGCTTCAATCGTTGCTCGTGAGTGCTTCAAACGTTGCTTGTTAGGAATTAATGATTGTAGCTTTTTTGATGATATGGTTGATTTTTTGTAGTGTTTTTTTCCTTTTGTTGACGTTTTTCATTTCTTGTTAGTGCTTCAAATGTAGCTTGTAGGTGCTTATTTTATAACTGGCGTGTGTTATGAAAACAAATTGGTGTTTACAGTACAACTTGTAAGTGATTCAATCGTTGCTCGTAAGTGCTTCAAACGTTGCTTGTTAGGAGTTGATGTTTGTAGCTTTTTTGATGATATGGTCAATTTTTTTTAGTGTTTTTTTCCTTTTGTTAACGTTTTTCATTTCTTGTTAGTGCTTCAAATGTAGCTTGTAGGTGCTTATTTTATAACTTGCTTGTGTTATGAAAACAAATTGGTGCTTAGAGTACAACTTGTAAGTGCTTCAATCGTTGCTCGTGAGTGCTTCAAACGTTGCTTGTTAGGAGTTGATGTTTGTAGCCTTTTTGATGATATGGTTGATTTTTTGTTGTGTTTTTTTCCTTATGTTGACGTTTTTCATTTCTTGTTAGTGCTTGAAATGTAGCTTGTAGGTGCTTATTTTATAACTTGCGTGTGTTATGAAAACAAATTGGTGCTTAGAGTACAACTTGTAAGTGCTTCAATCGTTGCTCGTAAGTGCTTCAAACGTTGCTTGTTAGGAGTTAATGTTTGTAGCTTTTTTGATGATATGGTCAATTTTTTGTAGTGTTTTTTTCCTTTTGTTGACGTTTTTCATTTCTTGTTAGTGCTTCAAATGTAGCTTGTAGGTGCTTATTTTATAACTTGCGTGTGTTATGAAAACAAATTGGTGCTTAGAGTACAACTTGTAAGTGCTTCATC